>OZ022556.1:23132169-25826502 GCA_963991005.1 Barypeithes pellucidus
ACAGCCAGTATTTTATTTTCTAATATTACTTTTCAGTAATTCTTTCTCTGTTGCAGCACAAAATTCATATTTTTTAAATTTAGTTTAAAATTTTATGTTTTGTCGCGCAAATTTCGAAGTCTGCAACATGGCAACCTCGCTCGACCAGCTGTTTTTCATACTGGAAAGTGCAAAGAACTTCAATCTTCAATCGGAAAATGCCCGGAAAGCAAAGATATTGTACATGGATAGATTCTCCACACCAGGAGATGCCGGGTAAAGAATATTTAAGTGTGATTCAACAATTAAGAGATTACGATAGAATGGAATTGTTGAGCGAGCAACCCAAACAAGTTTGCCGCATGCCCGCAGAGGAAAATGTTTTTGTAGCACCACACCTGAAGTACTCAGGCTTAACAAAGCAAGGATGACTTATATTACAGAGCGTACTCTTAACGATGGACTGAACTACAAAAGTTGAAAAGTTGGAACCCCAAGACTACTACCCTTTACAAGAAGATTACTGGCTTTACCCGAGATGGAATATTTATCAGTGAGACCATTAGCCAGATAAGGTTTTTCTTGAACATATCGGCAGGTATCACCTAATAGGACCACATATCCTGCCAGCAAAGCTAAATTCAGAATAATTTAGAATAGATTATAAATGGCCAATTTGTATCCTACCTCCTATTTGTGTGTTTGTTCTAAAGTGTAATGCATTAGTGTGTAACCATTTTGTGTGATAAGTGAATATCTTCAAAAAACTAATTTGAAACGTGTGTGTTTCTTTCAGTGATTTATGGTAATTTGTTCAGCGTTTCATTATGTGTTCTGTGTCTCTGACGATATACAGGGTAATGTTCTGAGATTGGAAGAAAAATGCCGAAGGGGTTTTAGTGGGGTATAAGCTTTAACCACTAAAACTAAAAAAACTTAAGATATCTGTATCGATTTACTTTCTATTTAGATACTAAGGTAAGCTAAATAATATTTTTTATAAGAAACTAAAGTTTTACATCTTTACACAGTTTGGCAACATCGCGCGGAACATGTGTTTGTGAAATAGGTCCGCAGGGTAATATGATACAGTGCTGCGGAGTGACCTGTGGGTTTATGGGTGTGTTACCCCACTTTTAAAACGTTCGATTTAAAAAAATATATATGTAGCGCTTCTCTAGGACACCCCAGGAGTCACCCATTTAAATATAATACGTCATTTCCATAACACCCTGTATATACTTGCTCGATCTTAAATCTCTAACCATTGAAGATGAAGGTGAAGCAAATGCATTGAATTTGAGATAACGCAATAACTTGTAATAATCAAACGAGCAGAATACTCTGAGTGAGTTTTACTTCCTTCCTCTAATATATTTTATGTAAAATCCATCGAGCATACAGAGACACAGTTGGAAAGTATCATAAGTGCGCTATTCCTGCTTTATATTATAAATCAATACTGCGACTGAGATAATCTGACCGGGCCAAATACGTCCCTGTCTAACTGGACATTCTTCACGCCTATCCATGTCGAACAGCAGCAACCCCAGAAGACCCCAAACAGACAGGCCATTACACAGGCTCCCCCAAACACTATAACTAACATACACACTCGCCAAATAATGGCGACGAGTAGCAATATGGTCAGTGGGCCCTAAGCCATAAAATTAATACCTTTATTCTATTAGAAACGAGAAATTTCTAAATGTTTCGTCATGCTGTTAATGACAGCCGAAATGTGCCCAATTTGGTAAATGGTTCTCTCTAGTTTTACCCTAATTTATTGAAGAGTGTTACTGACTCTGGCAATATGGATGGAAAATATGTTAGGGTAGGTAACGATTCTTAATCGTTATTGAACAGTGTTGCAAATCTTTTGTAATATCTTCGCAAAATATATTTTGAGCTTTAAGTATAAATTTTCGAGAGATCGTTCTTACCATCATGAAAACAGATATGCTTACATGATGTCCCAGATAATAATGCACTCTACAGAGATTTCGTTAATCATAGGACATATATGGGTAATTCACTCAAACCGGGATACTACGTTTCCCGCTTAATATCCAAATAATCTGGAATAATTTCTATAAACTAAGTATTGTGGCAATAGGTACTATTTTAGGTCTCTAATACTTTAGTATCTCTCCATATCCCTAATATTTTTCTCAGCTCCGTGAATATAGTTTTTGTCTTTTATAAAATCCAAGGGGCACTGCGGGACAATATCGTTCGATTTTAAAGATTGAGTTGACAATTACTTCCAGCATGTCTACGACAGAAGACATTTTTATGCGTCATATGAGTTTTATGGCAGTGGGTCTACCATGGTGGTACATTCGTTATTAATTTTTTCTATTTATATATGCAAAAAACTTTAATAACCTGCCACTTTATGAAACTGAAATTTTAATTTTTTTATGTTGGCCGCAAGTAGGGTTCGAATTTTAGGCTTACTTTGATTTCGTTTTCTTGGCATTATGGATTCGACAAAAAAAAATTTTATAGAAAACTTTAAAATACTAACATAGATCATTTTTACTAGATATTTATATTCTGAAATACCTATACTCGGAAATATATAAAATGCTAACGGTGTCCGTCAACTAATTTCTAGTCACAACTATTAAACAACATAACCTAAAAATAATAGAAATATATTCCAGTTTATGCTCTATTTCTAAAGTTATATTCAATAAAGTACTACTATTTTTATTTTTAATTCCATATAGTATTATACATAGTACTTTATATAAACATATTTATAGTTAATGTAGACATTTCCTGGGCATTAATTGTTATTCCTGTCAGATTCTGTGTCGACACAATATTTTGTTCAATAGTATTATTTATTATTTTGTTCAATATTTTGAACTTTGTTCTGCTCGCACCATAACTTCACTATAACACCATATTTCTGAAGGAGTACAACTTTCTTCCTGACTCATTTTTATTAACTTTAATTATATATTTATTTTCAATTATGATGGGAAGACGCTTTGTTGTGTTCAATTGTTTCTATCATGGCACATTTGATACTTGTAACATTTTATTAGATTGTAAAAGTATTGCCAACCTAAAAGAAAATATTAATTCAAATGGAAAAATCTACTATATTTTTTAAAGATTTTCAGACTTGAAAGGCCCTAATAGGAAAAGTACTATAAAATACACGGTTCATAAGACGATTAGAGCACTTGTACTTTACTCTAAATTAAACGCGTGCTCTAAGATAATGTCTTATGAAACTTCTATCTTAATATACTATTTCTCTTCTCCTTGAATGTATTTTTTAAGCTTAATTATTATAATGTTTTAATTTTTTTAACATTACCTTGAAATTAAAATATTTTTTAATAATAAACAATCAAAATATTGTTTAATAAAGTCAAAAATCCTCAACTCCATGGCCTCGGCTCCATTACATTACAAATCTAAAATGTCCATTTCAAAATAAACGTGTTGTTTGATTTAGTAAAATTTCACTAGATCTAGTGTTTTTTCAATTTAGTGAACACTGTTTAAAAAATGCTGTTTCCTATTGATTTCTCTATTTAGTTCAAAAATGTAATTATTATATTAAAATTGGAATGTGTTGTTTTGGCATTTAAATTCCTTATATATCTTTGTGTTGCAAGTCTTCACTTGTACAATACCTAAATTATTGGCGTAACCAGGAACTTGTGAGCAATATTTTTCGAATTTTTATAATTTTGTTCTTTAGTTTTCTTGCTTCTTAATATGGATATAAAATTTCATGGTATTAAATAAAAGTATTATTAAATAATCCTGTAGTTTTATATGTAATGAAATTTTAGAGAATTCTTCATCTATCTTGTGCTACTAGTTTTTTAATTTTTGACCTGGCCATGACATGCATCGATAACATGAGCCGCTTGCAGGATTTCCCTTTCTCCGCGCGTAACACATGACTGCATCGCGTCATATTGATTGGTGATGCAAGAAGAAATCAATATGCTTTAAGATATGACTGAAAATTTTGCTCGTCTATTAAATGTATAGCTGGTATAGCCACGGTTGCCAATTTGTGAGTAATTCCTCATATTTGTTAGTATTTTATCAGTCTGTGAGTAAAGGGCAATTGTGAGCAATCGGAAGAACAACGTATATTCCTGATAGTTATATAAATAAAAAGGTTGCCTTTCTCTTGTTTAAATTCTTAATTTATGTTTGAATTTGTGAAATTACACGATAAGCTAAAGATAAAGATTTACATGTTTTTAGTCACACAAATATACAATTTTACACGCCAGTTAATAATATTTGTGGAAGCAAGTTTAAAAGACATATTCGAAATGTAAGTAAAAGTAAATAAAATAACACAAAAGCGCAAGCGCCATCCCGTTGTGAATAATCGGAAAAAGTTTCGAAAGGGAATTTTAAAAGCCAGTTAACAACCCTGGGTATAGCGTCTGATTTTAAGGCCGTACTTTGTAGAGAAAGAAATTTATTAGCGACTGAAACTCCCGCGAGCTGGACATACTAGCGATATCACGACGTGGTGCAAAATACTCCTTGAACAGCGGCTCCACACTGAAATACAACAACCATCGAATTTGGGCCAATCGGTGAATCTTCCGTCTCGGCATATTTCAAAGACAATGTTATTTTAATGCTCGCAGTAGTCATAGTCTTCCCCCTACCTCACCGCCCGGCACGGCCGCGGCAGTTCGAATAAAATATAATTTCTTCTATTTAGCCCTTTCTTGAATACTCAAGGAAGGTCAGTGAGAGTTTTCGCGTTACCTACGTAACATAATGAGAAATAGCTCTTATCATATCACAACAATGGAAAGTACATAATAATATTATTATACATATATATATGCTCAAGAACACTAAATATGTTTAAATTAAAACAATCCAAATACACAATATTACACAAACGATCAATAATTATTAAAATTATTATAAATTCAAATAAAAAGAATGACGCTGCAAAAATGGCCAAACAAAAGGCGATTTGCTGGAAAATATATGTCCGTACTTCTACGGAAAGCTACCACCTCGCGTTCGCGAAATCAGAGAACAATAGATACAGGCTTTTATAGGACTCTCCAAGCGCATAATATAACTACGTAATTTTTTAACCTATTTAAAAAATTTAAAATAAAAAATATTTATGATTTTCTGCGTCCGTCGATGAGTTTAGAAAATCGATATTTTCGGTTTGAATTAAACAAAAAAGGAATTATACACAAACTACACAAAAAAAAAATTTTATTAAAATCGTACTAAAAATGATAAAGGATTATTGGTTTGTTTGAAAAGGTGGTTTTAGACGAGCGGTAGATCAGCCTTAAAATTTTGCTATGAAAATATCTGCCAAATGTGGCATAATATTACAGAATCCACCTGCAATTGGGTTCTACATACAGGGTGTCCCATTTTCGACACTTTTATATGGTATCTCCGTAACTGTTAGCGCTATCAAAAAAGTAATGTATCATATATGCTTTTACAAATATATACACACCATGCATGATATTGGTTTCCTAGCATACTTTGTGCAGAAAGGAATTTATTAGCGACTGAAAGATCTCGCGAGATGAACATACACACGAATTCGGCCAATCGGGGAATCTTTCGTCTCGTCTCTTCGGTTTATTTCAAAGACATTGTTTATTTCTATGCTATGATAGTAGTCATAGTTTTTAGTTTATTTTATTTCGGAGGAGAATTTTACTTTATGGAAAATACCTACTTGAAAAATTAGTTAATGTAATATATACTATAGTCATTATATGGATATATTTTTTATATTTTATCTTATTCTATTATTGAAACTAAAGAAATGATTCATTTCTGGAAAATATGAAATTTTAAACAAACAGTTTTGGAAGTTAAAATCTGTTCACATAATATTAACGTTATATGAAATGTTCGTCTACTATGCTATATCTTCATAGTTTTGACATCTTCAAAGTTTTTGTTAGCAGTAAAAGCAGTTTTTAAAAAAAATATAGACTTTTCTACCTTTTGTTATATGACTTACTACCGTTATTGCAATATGTATATAATCACTTCTCTAAGTATCCTGATGATATATATTGCTATTTTATGTTTATATTTTTTTCTCATTAAGTCATTACTTACACAAAACAGTTTTTTTTATTAATTACTCTTTATCATTTCATAATGTATAGTTTTCAGTCTCAAAATTAGGATATGATTTTTAATAATTTATTAACATAATGATTTTGAACTAAAACATTTTAATTTACTTTTAGAACAAATAAAAAAAATTGTAGGGGTCCAAAAAACAAATCAATAAATAAACACACAAGTAGATATTTAAAAGACTATAAATTAATGTTCGAAATGTTCGTCATGGGTATTTAAACAATATACTTTCTTCAGAAGATCGACGTATTTCGTTCAGTATAATCTTTCTTGTTGTATTAATTTCGTCTGGCACATTCGCAAAATGATGAATTAACTCCTGCATTGGCTGACTGTGGTACGGATGCATTGTAAAATGCTCTGAATTGATGGCAATGTTATTTTGTTGTAAAACTTGTATAACTCTGTATAAGTTGTGGCAACTTTTCCCTATTAATATCACTATGTTATTCCTTGAGGTACGAAAACCGTAACCCCGTATTATTAAATTTAAATCAGGTAATATTTTGAATACATATTAAATCGGTCGTTTATCCTGGATTTTCTTGTAAATTATATATACCATAGCAACACCGCAACGAACATCAAATTAAAATGCGGCAGAATACGTAGAATTTTATGCCGAATTTAATTCCGTAATAAAAAATGTGGGTGGCCATTTAAAAAAATATATACTTTTTTGCCCCTCTACTTTTGTGGGAACCCTGTATACTATAAAATATTTTTAAAATATGCAACTCTCCGGATCCTATAGCTTATGTATTTAATATTTCTTTGCATTTCTGTTAACAACTGAGATATTGGACTTCCTTGCACTAATAGGCCACCCTGTATACATATTTTTTGTATTTTTTGTTTTAATATTTTTAATGTTTGTATAGTGTAGATAAGTATTATATTAAGATAAACCTTATTTCCTCCTTCTTAAAATAATATTTTTAATAAAAATTGAAGATAACATTACTGTTCCTTATTTATGGTAACCTACCTAAAATACTACCTAAATGAAATATTCAAGAAAGTGAACTCTCTAATTCCTATTAGACTACGCCAAGTTGTATTTATTTCTCGAAGCCGGTAAATCCCGCCTTTTTTTTTTTCGAAAATAAAACTTTCATCTATACAGCTATCACTACTTGACATTTCACAGGTATGAACATTTTTTCCCCATTTTTTCGACCCGGCACATCCGATGGTGAAAACCGCATCGCGATCCTACCCTTAATAAAGATTTTAATTTTGACAGGTGTCAAAATTTTTAACGTGTCTCGTGCACTATCCCGCCATGCCCTATCGATCTGCGGGAACTTTTCCCGATACTTTTTGTTGAAATTCTTCACTTTTCGTGTATCTGTCACTTTGACAGGTGTCAAATGTCATTTTTATTTTCACACTTTTCTTCGGTCATCCTCCCTCTATAGTTTACCGACCCTAACTTTGGCCTATCGAACAATTTTTTTTAAGCTGTCATCTTTGACAGATCCAAAAAAAAAATTGTTCTCTTATAACTTTAGTCCTACTAATCATCTCACCCACGTTTCAGTAAAATCCGTCACTAATTAAACGAGATATCGTTGACAGCTGTCCAATTTCGACAGCTCAAGGTCAACTTTTTTAAGGTTTTTTCGCTTTTGGCCTATGCTGTCAACGTTTCCCTAATAATTTTTAACTTATTTGCTTAATTAACAATATTCTATATGACACCTGTCAAATATTGACAGGTAAGTGTCAACTTTTTTAACCAATCTTATCCTCCATTGATGTGTTATATATTTCCGAAATCACCAAATTTTTATCTCAACAAATAAGATTGTTTTATTTGACAGCTCTCACTTTTTGACAGATTAAGGTGTCACTTTTTCGAACCTATTTTTATATTAAAAATTCACCAATTACATTCCACTACTTTTTTTTTTAATTTCGATTTTAAGACCCAACTCATGTTTACAGACTATATACACACACTGTATATATAAAATTATTTAAGTGTCAAAAAGTGACGTATGGGGTGTGGTTGAATTTCGAATGATGTTATAAATCGATATAGCCAAAATTCTACTGGGTGTTCTATTTAAAAATCCAAAGTTGGCGGCATTTCCGGTTAAACCGGAAGTGACAAATTTTAGTTCGACATGTCAAAAATGCAAATTAATATCACATACAAACCACCAAATAAAAAAATTATAGAGGAGCGTTCCGGCTAAAACACCCGGTATACACACCCAAGTATAAGTAACACTTAATTATAGTAACACACACACTCTCGCACACGAACTTACTCAACCTAACAGGTACGATTTCAAAGATCAACTGACCTATACCACTTACTGTACCTAAATTAAGATGTATACACTGTAGCAGAAAAATAATATGAAACTTACTAAATATCGGACGACCGCACCACAGACACGGAAAATCAAGGTCCGAAAATTCGTACGTCAGTAGCGATAGGGTTACTATTTCTTTAGGCAATCACAACAACCAATCTGAAGTTAAATAAGAAAAGAAAAAAATTGTAAATATTCTTTTTAACAAGCCGCCATTTTGTTTTGGGTATACAATATTCTGTGATCGTAAAGTGCTCAATAGGACCTTTAAAATCACGAGCAACACCTCACTTCCTATTCAATTTTGTTTATCAAGATGTCGCTCCGCGGCCATTTTGAATTTGAGCACCATGACATATTCACAAAAGAGTCTCTCATTCCTATTACACTATGCCAAGCTGTGTTTATTTTCCTAAGTCGATAAATGAAATGAAGGATAATAAAAAAAAACAACTATGCAATTTTTACAATGACGCCATTTTGTTTTCGTTGGGCAGACAGAAGTAACATTCTGGGATCGTAAAGTACTCGATAGTATCTTCAAAATGATGTATCGCAAGACCCCCCTTCCTATTTAATTTTCTTCCCAAAAATGGCGCCCATCCGCCATTTTGACAGTTAGTACTGTCATTATTCCTTCAAAAAGAAGTTTACATTCCCCTATAACCCACTCCCAAATTTTGTAAAAAACAAATTAGCAGCTCAAAAGTTATTAAGCCGCACACACTGTATATGTTAAAATGTGTTTTTAGATCTAAAAGTTAAAAGTAAAACTAATAGTACCGCTTTCTAAAAGTAATACACATATTATGTAGTTGGCACTGACAATACACAAAAACACATACAATTTAGCCCTATTTACTAACCTAGATGTTTTTCTCAGTGTAGCATAATCCTGTACCGTGATAGCTTGTTTCACGTCTACCGACAATAAATAATGCTGGACATAGGCAACTTCTAATACATTTCTCCAAAATTTACCTAAAACATGCTTCGCGCGCTGCAAGATTACTCGCTTAGAACGAAATTGTAATATCTGAATTTTTGGAATTGTAAAGATAAGACATGAAACTTCTAAGGTACATCGCCACTTTTTTCTAAAAAAAAATATCAGCGACAATATTAGCCTTGAAAAATGCATAAAAATATGCACTTTTTGTCCAACTTTTAAAAATTTTTGACTTACTTTTTTCAAAAAAGGGCCATGTACCTTAGAAATAGAAACATTTCTTTACCAAAATTTAACTTGTCCCGTCAGGTAGTTTAAATAGCCTTTCCAGAATCCTGCAGTAGCGAAACGTTGTTAATCATCCTATAAATTTGCGCATTGTACGCCCTTAATAGACGTTTGCCAAAAGTGTATAGGAAAAAAAATTAAGAATTACTCATACTTATCATAATTTTAAACGTGGCTGAAATAAAAGTTCTGTGGAGGATTTTGGCCCTAAAACACCCCTGTGTAATTCATTGCTTCCCTGTTCACGTATCCTGGTTTCACTCGGTGCTCCTGACCAGAAACTGGACGTCAACCAGCGGGAAAGGTCCTTTCTGGCGAATATAGTTTGCCACAGGGATTAAGGGGGAACAGAGGCGCCGATAGAACGCTAAGCGGCAATAAATTTCCGAATATTTTTTTTAGGTAACATGATAATTCTATCCGGCAATAATTCAGTGGTATTAAAAAAGCTTTTTCTTAAAAATTAACCTATGATATTCTTGATAGAGACATAACTCGATAAGTCCATATAGTTTTTAGTATTTGTTTATACATTAGGGTCTTGTTATGTAAATACGGGGTGAAATTTTTTCCTATAGTTAGAGAGACGCTGACAATTGGGGGTCCGTGAAGTGGAATATCAGTAATTTGTTTTTTCGTGGAACATTGCTGAGAGACGCTGTACCGCTTTAGATAGGAAATTCTCAATAAATTCAAAATTATATCGAGCCATGTCTGAAAATGAATTTACAGCATCTGCGTGACCCCAAAGTCACGGGAAACACATTTTCTGACAAGTCAACTCTTGCATATACTTTCCGCGCGTGTCAAAAAAAAATTAATGGAAAAAATATAAGGTCTCAAGTGACATTGGTCCAAGTGGGCTTAATCGATTTGTATTCACATAGAGATGACTCGGAAACAATTTTCTGATAAAATGAATATTGCGAAAGTGTGGTATTTTTTCTCAAATTTTTTTTAATAAAAGTCTGGTTTATTCTGCTATATTTTCTAAAATATTCCCCTTATTATTTCTAGGTTTATCTGATTCCCTAATCTTTTCCGAACATTTTGATATATATAAAGGTACCAGAAACATGTTCTATCTTGGAGAAAATTAAAAGAATTCGTAACGGTGAAACGGCAAAATTTCTAAACTTCGCTCGAAACGCATTACTGCTTTTACTGTAATTAGTGAAAAGTAGACAAGGGCAAATGTTTAAATTCATCAGATTTTAATAAATCATACACACTTTGACAGACATGTATCTGAAAAACAAAATCATCTAACAAGCCTAAACTAACTGGCCTACACGGAAAGAAAAACTTACTTACTTATTTAATATAAAAATAATAAATCCATAATACCCAAAGGTAATCTAAAGTACAGATCCCATATTGCGTTCATAAAAGTCTTGGAAAGTGAGGTTGTGATTGTGTGAAATGTTATTGAAATTCATTAATGGGTGGACGAGAGAACTAGATGTTTGTTGGCTGAATGGCAATAATGTTGAAGTCTGATTATATCAGATGGTTAAATATTAAAACATAATTATACTTACCGATGAAAAGATAAACCCTTATTTAAATGATCCACTCTTTTATAAACTACACATTAATGCGCCATGATTATTTATAATAAAGACGATTTTTCACCAAATCACAAAAAAAAACACAAATCAACCAAAATATATAATCAATTCTTTTAGATCAAAGCGCCAATATCGCACTGTTTACGAGATTAGTAATTCATTCAGCTTTTGGGTCCGAATCGTAGCGCAGTTGTAAAATAAGAATAGATGTTGCCAGAGTTTCATTTCCGATTCCGACGCAACTTCGGCGTGTGTCTTTTTATTCGAGATGATCTCTGCTGCCAACGAGAACCTACACTGGAACCGAAAGACTTTGATGTAATGTGGTTTAAAATATCAACACCGAAAATCACCAAGTTTATCTGCTGCCTTTACCGTCCTCCAAGTGATACCCATTACAGAGACCTTTTCTCATCACTAGCCAATACAATCGACTTCGTGCAAACCAACTATCCAAATGCCGAGATTGCTATCTTTGGTGACTTTAACGTCCACAATGTCAACTGGCTTAAATATTCAAATACAGACGATGAGCAAGGCCGCGAGGCCGAATCCTTCGCGATCAGTTCTGGTCTAACTCAACTCGTAGAAGAACCAACGCGGATTCCAGACCGAGCTGGAGATTTTGCTAGTCTTTTGGATCTTTTCTTAACGTCAAATCCCGATCTATATACAGTCACCGTACAGCCTCCGTTAGGATCTTCCGATCACAAACTTATTTCAACTCTAAGCGAACTACCAATTAATTCTGAACAACCTCCTAAACCTCGCAAGATATGGCATTACAGATCGGCCAAGTGGGAAGACCTGAAAGACCATTTTCGGACTTTTCCTTGGATGAGCGTATGCTTCTCTTCTGATGATCCATCCGTCTGTGCTGGGGAGGTCTCCGACGTCATTCTAACGAGCATGGAAGCATTTATCCCCTCCTCCCAAAAACGCCCTTCCAACGGCAAGCCCTGGTTTAGCAAGGATTGTGAGCGTGCTGTCAAATCAAAAAATCTGGCTTACCGACAGTGGCGTAAAAACCCTACCACTGAGAATCGTACCATCTTTATTACCGCTCGAAACCAATGTAAGCTAACAATAGATCAAAGCAAAGAAGCCCATAACGTGAGGATCAAAAACAAACTTCTTGACTGTCCAAACGGATCAAGGTCCTTTTGGTCAGTTGCTAAGGCCGTCAGCCAAAATTTTACCAAATCAACTATTCCACCTCTAATACGTCCCGATGGTACAATAGCATCCACAGCCGGAGACAAAGCAAACTTACTTGCTGAACTATTTTCTTCGCATTCCACTGTAGATTTCCAGGGAAGAACACCACCCGACATTCCTGCAGTTGAATCCGAAATGACCGAAATCGTGTTCCGTCAGCGTCCCGTCAAACGAATCCTGAAAGGACTCGACGTCAAAAAAGCTACTGGTCCAGACGGAATTCCTATTATAGTTCTCAAGACATGCGCCGATGAACTAACACCAGTATTTTGTAGACTTTTCAACTTATCCTACAAAAAAGGAATATTTCCATCTTGCTGGAAGACGGCGCGAGTCCAGCCTATTCCAAAGAAAGGTAAGAGAACCCTGCCTAACAACTATCGACCAGTCGCATTGCTTTCAGTTATATCAAAAGTAATGGAGAAAGCTATTAACCAACATCTTCTAAAGTACCTGGAAGGCTTCAGCATCATCAGCGATCATCAATATGGTTTTCGGAAGTCCAGATCAACTGGAGATCTTCTAGCCTATGTCACCCATATTTGGAACAACGCAATCGAACATCATGGGGAGTCTCGGGTTGTTGCGCTGGATATTTCTAAAGCTTTTGATCGTGTTTGGCATGAGGGGCTTCTAAGTAAACTGCGATCCTATGGTATGCCCAGTCGATTCTGTGCATGGTTATCTAGCTTTCTTAAGGACCGCTCTCTGCAAGTGGGGATTGACGGATTTCTCTCAGACACCTTCACCATCAATGCCGGTGTTCCTCAAGGGTCCATATTGTCTCCCACTCTCTTCTTACTCTACATTAACGACCTTCTAGTGAAAACTAAAAATCCGATATTTAGTTTTGCTGACGATAGCACACTTTTCTCATCTTTCTCTTTGAATGCGCAAACATCGGCTGCCGACGCACATCTTCGCAGACAGCATGAAGTATCACGCCTCAACAAAGACCTGGAAGAAATTTTGGCTTGGGGTGACAGTAACCAAGTCGAATTTAACGCTAAAAAAACCCAGGCAGCAGTTTTCTCTAAAAAGGTTAACATTACAGAACCGGAAATAGTCATGGCCGGACACGCAATCCCACTGGCTTCATCTATTAATTTGCTGGGTGTCAATCTGGGAGGAAATATGTCTTGGCATAACCACGTTGTGGCAATCGCCAAGATAGCTTCTCAGAAGCTTGGCGTACTCTTCCGAACCAGAAAGTTGTATACACCTCAACAACTTTTGACACTATACAAAGCCCAGATTCGACCATCACTAGAATACTGCTCTCATGTCTGGAGCTCTGCACCCAAACATACTCTTCGGCTACTGGATTCCATCGAAAGGAGGGCTATTCGTCTGATCGGAGACCACGAGCTGACGAAGAACCTCGACAGCCTAGAACATCGAAGACAGGTTGGGGATTTGACTCTCTTTTACAGATATTTTCATGGCAGGTGCTCGGCTGACCTTGCCCTCTTAATTCCGCCCAGAGCGACGAATAGCAGAAATACACGACGAACCACTGCCGCCCATCCGTATGTGGTTAAGCTTAGTACTCCTCGAACTTCATTATTTAAAAATTCTTTCATCTGGAGGACTTCATCCTTGTGGAACGACCTTCCCGAGGTCGTTTTTCCCAACGAATATAACCTCCAACGATTCAAATCCAACGTGAATCGCTTTCTGCGCACACGCACCACTCCCAGAGTGCCCTAAAGGATTTTTCCTATAGTGCTTGTGTTTGATCATAAAAAAAAAAAAAAAAAAAAAAGAGTGCAGTTGGATTAGTTCAAGAGTCGTTTGTTACTGTTAACTGTAATTAAAGAATCTCTCATCGCCTTTTCATAGTTTTATACTAAAATTATTGGGAAATAAATTTATTTTAAGAGCAATTGCGGATTAAAGTTGTAATTGCCATATTAACAAATTTTTAATTGGGATTTTGCATGATACGTTTGCGATAAATATGTCAATCTGGCTATGCTGCAATAATGATGGAAAGAGTTGGGCAAGACTGTTTGAATTCGTTGCGTAGGCTAGAAATATATATTTTTCTATATGTAGTTTGTAATATCTTTGATAATACCATAATTTATGGCTGCATATTATTATGTGACTCGAATAACTTTTGTCATAGAAAAGTATTGACCAAAATTTTGAGTAATAACTACAAAAATATGGAGTATACCTGACCACTTACATCTGATAACTTTTAGGAAAAGTTTTTGTAAAATTTACTAAAATCTTATGTAAAAATTTTGAAGATTATACGTTGTATTCTCAAGCGGTCGCCCATCCAAGTGGTTACCTCACCTTGCGTCACTTCTTCACACAATGAATATTCGCTCTACGAGTTCTCCACTTACAACAGTTACAAAGATTGAAATTCCAGGGATCAGTTGCATCTGATTTAAGCCTTTTATTTTTATTAAAAAGCATTTTTACAACACTTCATTTCAAATTGGTAATTTTTACAATAAAAAATACTTAATTACAATAGTCAGTAAAATATACCATACATTTTAAAATGTCTTAAAACTACTTATAAATAAATTATTTTCACTTACATTCGTAGTAAAATGTTAAATATATTTTATTAAGTACTTACTTAATTTTACCAAATTTTTTAGAAAAACCAACTATACTTTTTATAAATTATGTGTATCTAAAAGGTTATTTTGGTACCGATTATTAATGAAAAATGTAATTAGTACTATTTATACAGGGTGTTATGCAAATTACGTATTATATTTAAACAGACAATTCCTGAGATGAAATCAAATTGAAGAAAAATATTCGTAAATGGCGCTTTAATTTAATATGCCCTGTACATGACCTGTTGTCAAACCAAAAATATGCACACGGTGACACTGTGATAAGAAATAAACAAACTACAGATGTTCAAAAACGTCAGTGAATTTTGAGCAGTGTTGTCATATTTCCAAAGTAAACTCTTTAGAAGCTCAATGATCTTTTGATTAAAACGAAGTTCTTTATAAAAAAAAGTAATTTTATTTAGGTCCCATGCTCTCTTACCTTTAACAAAATTTCTTGCGTAGATTTCTATGCACTTTTGTCATATTACACAGAAAACACATATCAAAAGTCAATGTTCGGTTGACTGATTGATTCGACTTCATTTAGAAAAAAAAAATGGAATTTTCTCTAAAACACATGACCTTGTTATTCAAAAACTAGTTCCATAATTTATATAAAAGAATTATTTATACACTAAATAATATGTTTTAGTATACCGGCGCACGTAACCTTGCAATAAACACGCATGAAATTCACACACGGACATCAATTTTAACACAACGAACTAACCCGTAAAAATTTGTGGATACACATATTAAATTTACGGCATTTAAAAACCACTGCAATAATAAACAAATAAACATTTCAGCTATGCTTTGTTTGTTGTGTTTGTTTGATTTGACATTCCTTTGTGCCGGGTGACGGGGTGAATCGACCTGTCAACTTCGGAGCGGTGTTGCCAAACTACCAAATACTAATAACTAGAAATCCAGATTGTCGACAAAGAGTTTTTGATATTTTATAAGTATATAAGCAACCTCGATTTTAGCTGATTTTAGAACGTGTATGAACGTTTTATTTACTTCGTTTATATTGTTGCTAATAAAATTTTGTGAAAGTGTCAATCCTTCCTGCAAATCGACCTTCCAGAATTTTTTCGAAAATGTTTCTTTAGCTCGGATAAGGGACATGTGGCTTCTGCAAGCACAGTTTACGAATTGTTACTGAATATTTGGACGTCCTATGTGCGTTTATTCTATGCGTATGGTAGTGTTTAGTGATTTTGTGTAATCTGATAATAAGTGCCTATCTTCAAAGAAACTAATTTGAAACTCGTGGGTGTCTGTCTGTTTCTTCAAGTGATTTAGTGTAATTTGTTCTGTTTCACTATGGGTTTTTTTTCTTTCGGCGATATGCCGGTCATGTTCCGAGATTGGAAAGAAGAGACCGAAGGGGTTTTAGTGGGTATAAACAAGCGAGGAGTAGACTGTGACTTTGAGTTTACTTCTTAATAGCTATTAGGCAGTCCCACAAGAATTTTTTCCGTGAATTATATGTCTTACAATGTAATATATATAATAGAGAATAATAAAAATAAATGCACCAATTGCCCGACGCCGCCACTGGAGAGGTGCACAGCAAGAATATAGTCCAAAAAGATGGCAGGCCACTTGGGGGGCCGTCGTTTGTGATTACCTTTAATGTTTTATTTCTGGGGGATGCTTTTGCACGGCCCAGTGAAAAGTCGAGGGATCCAAATAAAGGGGCATTAAGTAAATCTATGAGAAATCGGGTTTTTATATGTTTGACATTAAGGTTCCCTCCCTTCGTATTTTCGGTGACATTAATTTTAATATCGGAAAAGGGGGCTGTATTAAAGCTAAGAAGGTATAATTTATCACAAACATCATAAAATAGAAAAATTGGTATCAAATCTATTTACTCGTACACAGTTTTTCGGGTTTTGAAGTCTTAAAGTTCAGTTCTTTAACTTAGATGAGTGCCACAATATTGGGTACTAACTTATTAGCATCCTAAATATATTGTTTAAATATACAGGGTGGCCGCTAATTAATGGTGCATGGAAAAACAACAGACTCCTTACGTAAAAATATTAGGATTTAATTATATTGACCTATATCCGAAAGGTTGATATTAACTGAGATACAGGGTGTTAAAGTTAAAACTTCATTTTTGTTTTTCTCTAATAACTTTGCAGGAAACCAACGTGTTTTTACAAAATTTATCAATTATTGTTTTTTAGACGAGAAATTGATTTCTTTGTTAAATTTTAATGTACAATTCATACGGTCGTAACTTTTTTGTGTCCCAGTGTATTTAAGTTCTTAATAATACTTTTCTCATATTTATTACGTAAAAAAAGGTATACTAAGTTCAGGTTGCCTAGAGTTACCATTTCGGAGATCTTTGAATTTAAATTATTTAGTGCGTTAGCTCAGGCAAGCAAATAATATTTTGTTACTTCTTACCAATTAACTTTTACATGAGAATTAATGTTTTAGTAATGGTAATTGGGAATAATAAATTCAACAATTGGATAGTTCTTTAACTTGCTTTAATTATAGAAAATACCGTGTTGAAAGAAACCAACAGCAACGAAAACACAAACTTAGAATAAACTCAGAAATGAAACATTTTCTGTTCCATAGCAACTGCATCTCTAAATTATATTTGTTTTTTCATAGGGTACTTTAAGAAATAAATTTTGTTTGCAAATTAATAATATTTTGGCATGGTGCACTAAACAATTTAAATCCAAATATCTCCGAGACGATAACTCTGGGCGACCTGAACTTCGTATATCTTTTTTACGTAATAAATATGACAAAAGTATTATTTTCATTAAAAACTTAATTGCACTGAGGCACAAAAAAGTTATGACCTAATAAATGTGCAAATAATGCCGCAGACAGCGCCCCTACATTGTACATTAAAGTTTCATAAGAAAATCAATATCTCGTCCTAAAAAACCATAATTGCTAAATTTTGTAATAAAGCGTTGGTTTCCTGCAAAGCTATTAGAGAAAAAAAAATGAAGTTTTAACTTTAACACCCTGTATCTCAGTTAATATTAACTTTCGGATATAGGTAAGTATAATTAAATCCTAGTATTTTTAAGTAAGGAGTCTGTAGTTTCTCCATGTACCATTAATTAGCCGACACCCTGTATAATATGACAATAAGTTCGACTAGAGATAAAATATGAACTTTTGACAGTCTTTTTAACTACATATGGGAAAATAAATATCCTACCATTTCATTAGAAATTTTTAAGAAAACACATAAAATAAGTTGACATTTTAACTCACGCCCCTACCTTCCATTGTAAAAACGACGAAACTTATAATACAAATGATAAAACAAAAAAAAACTCTTTACAATGAGACTAAATTCGGTTAATTGTATTAATCCAAATCGGAGTTATCAACATTTAAATAAATTAATGTTTCCCTTCGTCTCAGCACTTTATATGATGAGCTAGAGAAAAATATTCCGAACTAAAATTATATATAATTTCCCAAAGATTTCAATGGAAATATTTTAAATATACCTTAACTAGGGAAATTAAGAAGAAACTTCGGTTTTCTACTTAATAATTAGTGTTACGCCCTCTAACGGGCAACCTAGCAACTTAAGTATTATTTCCAGCTATTTCTCTTGGCCGCTTCTGTTAAAAAGAAATTATTCCCAAAGCTGTACGATTAAAGGTTTCTGATATACAGACGGCCGGCGACCTCTCTTAGTGGGCCACCCGGTACAGTGTCATCCAACCCAGACTGAGAAGAGGTTTATTTTTGACATTTACTATTTTCCCGTAGTGTATGAAATTTATTTAAAAGCCGAATAACTTAAAAGGAAAGAACTGTTGCATAAAGCTATTGTTTGTTAGTGCAACACACTCTATATTTTTTATTTTTATGAAAAACTTGTTCGCTCACATCTTAAAAATGGTTTGAGCTAATATAGTCAAACTATATACACTCGCCGGCACAAAATTCCGCCACTCTGAAATTTTGTACAAGTTTAATATTTTATAATTTTTTTATTTTTTATGCAATTTTCATGATGTTGTTATCAGCTTGTAGATCCGTTTATTGTGTTTTTCCTTAATTATTTTGTAAAGAAATATTTTTCGATTAGGCTATATTATACAGGAGTAAATCAAACTGTTCTTTTTTATCGTCATTTCAAAACACCTTGTAGGAAAATTGAGGTGCATAATTTGATTTACGTACTGTTTTTTGTAATCTTTGATATATTCCAAACATTACTTTTTTCATTCATTCGATTATCTCATTTCTGCTGCAAACTGCAAAATTTTAAATGAAACGATGTTATTTTTAGAAAATCTATGTCATGGGTATTTCTACTGAAGCATCCGCCAATCTTGTATTTGTTGAGCTCTAACCGCCCACCGTTACACCGTTACATTGAGGAAATTCTCCAAGAAGTTGTTGTTCCATTTGGTCCTTTCATTGGGAACCAATTTACATTAATACATGATATTGCTAGGCCTCACGTTGCACATGTAGTGAGTGAATATTTTGATGAAGTTGGACTTCCAATATTGGAATGGCCCGCATCTAGCCCGGATCTCAACCAAATCGAACGGCTTTGGGATCAACTTAAAAGGACTGATCGTCGTCGTCCTGTTTAACCACAAACCTTGCAAGACTAAAGACTGCCGCTGACCGAAGAATATCCCAAGAGAGGATAAGTAACCCAATTCATCCATTGCTACGAAGACTGCAAGCTATTGATGCGAGCGCAGGAAATACACGATATTAAAATTGTTCTTGTTAATTAACTTTATGATATACCTAGTATTTGGTTGCCTTAATAAAAGTAGGCTTCAAATCAGCGTTTCATTTCAAATTTTGCAGCTCGCAGCAGACATGAGATAATGGAATGAATCAAAAATCAAAATGTTTAGAATACGTCAAAGATTACAAGAAACAGTATTTACATAAAATTATCCACCTCAATTTTCCTACAGGGTATTTTGAAATTGCGATTAAAAGAACAGTTTGATTTACTCCTGTATAATATATCCTAATCGAAAAATGTTACTTTATAAAATAATTAAGGAAAAACACAATAACCGAATCTACAAACTGATGACAAAATCATGAAAATCGCAAAAATAATAAAAAAGTTATAAAATATCAAACTTGACCAAAATTGCAGGGTGGCGGAATTTTATGCCGGCGAGTATATTTTTCGAATCGGGAAAGAAAGACGTCTCATAAAAATAAAAAAATATACAGGGAATTCCATTAGAAAAAACACTTTCCGCCACAGTTCATATGTTTTAAGCTAATTGCAATTTCAAACTCTTCGGGAAAATTAAAAGATACTGTTTATTTTGGTTTATAGAATAAAATACAAAGAAATTCAAAAATTGACAATTGTTCCATATAGGTGGGATAACCCTGTAGATACATAACAGACGGTAAGTGCAATTTATTTCTAAAGTTACTTCTAGTAATTCATAAAGTCCCATCATTCGAATTACTGCGGAATATAAAACACAACCGCGCCGGTTGCCTGTTGGTGTTCAGAATATTCATCATATGCAAGAGATTTCTTATGAATGTATACGCAATCGTGGGGGGCAGATGTGCCAAATGGGCCGCTGAATGTTTTGCTTCTTTGCTGCCGTTGACTTTTTATTGGAAGTGTTTTGCTGCCGATGCGATAGTGTAAATTATTATTTGAAACAGAACTGCTCTGATATTGTTATTGTGTATTATGCAGGCGAATCAATACTATAAATTTACAATATTTGTTCCATAGTAAACTTGTTTACAAAATAACTGTGCATTCAGGAAAGCTTTAGCTAAAACAAATTTTTGCTTGGATTATTTTAGCTGGGATCGAATATTTTCTACCTGTAACAGCAAAATTGATTTTTTGTGACAGTAGAAACCATTTTCCTGGATATTCTTTATTCTTGTTAGCGTCCATACATCCAACGAAATAGTCAAAACACAACAAGACCCATGGCGTCGGTGACACAGGAGCAGACAGCGGCGTTTACTAAACAGGACTTTGCTAAATTTTGTATACATATATTGTGGAACACATTTTGAATAAAACAATTAAAAAAGCTACCCAACATAACCTATCTTTATTCTGGGCATAAGAAAATATCTTTATTGTCCCAGCAAGGTATCTTTTCGATCGGTGGTAAGTGGCTTTGTGAGCATAAGAACTTCCCTTTGCTGTGACTGCAGGGTAATATTGATAAAGCGACTTTACTACCATAGAAGGAACAAACATCTCCTAACTAGATCGGGGTACACAATAAGATGAAATGCTGCAGTGATAGAAGTTCGGGCTTTTAAACCGACCCCCTTTCTTTAACCAACCAACCACAGCAACGACATATATATACTTATACCCATCAAAATCCATTTTACTGTCACAACTATTTTTTTTATTATTCCCTATGTACGTTTTTTTTGCTATCGTGGTTAAGGTGACTTTTATTGATAATACAGAACGTTCCTTATACAGGCAACGCCGATAAAAACAACGCTGATCGGAAGAAAGAGACCGAACGTGGTCGAGGTGTAGTAGTAGTTAGTAGGAGTTTTCTCTTTTTATGAAAACGCTGCATTAGAAAAAAAAGTATGGAACAAAAGATGTCTAAACGTTATTAATAATTGGGGGAAAGTCCATAATTAATTCGTTCTACATGGAACAGTAAATAAAATTAAATCTAAAATTCTTCCCAAACAAACAGATATATACTTTCCTCCAATTTTAGTTGCATTACAAAGTTTTTTTCCTTGAACATCTTTTTCCTAAAACAGAAATATACGTTTGGAGGGGATTAAGCTATCCTTAAAATGATGTGTCACATAAGATTTTAAGGGTGGGTGTTAAACCACGACGACTACCAATATTCTTTAAAAACGTCCCCTTCACAATAAAAGTGACATGTTTTTCCGATATTTAATACTATTTACTGGCAGTGAGATGTTAAGATTGGGAAGTTTCCAAATAAACACCCTGAATAATAGGTAAATACGTGCAGGTAAATCAATATAAAATATTAAGAATCGGTTAGTTTTAGATAGATTTTATTGTAGATTGTTTGGAAAGTTTAAAAAATAACGAAAAAACTATTGGGTTCTGATTTTTACGCAGAAAACGATGACTGACTGACTCATAACTTTTTTCAACACACCGAGTCTCGGATGCTTGTAAGATATGTTTTCTTAAATTATCGTAAGAAATAACATGTGAATTTACTCATCGTACTGAATAATACCCATAGTTGCATTTATCAAGATAAATACATCATAAGTTTTTCAATTTTTTAAAAATATTAATACTTGAGATATTAAACCAAGAGGAACAAATGTTTCTTTTTCTATTAAGTTTTGAACATTCTGTGGATTAGGTAAGTGATGTGATAATTTTACGGCGCACCTCGTATTGAAATCGTAGCTGTTCTCATTATTCTGATTTTTAATTCGTCCCAATATCTGTATAATCCCACTATACAATCATTTATCTTTTAATTTTTTTTTTATCTTGAATATATTATTTTTTCCGTTAAATTTCAAAAGTATTTTAATACTACTGCAAGACATAAAACGCGAATTCCTGCTGAATACTTTCATATACATCACAATATCATGCTTATGCAATTGATTTCTTAAGAATATATATACGGGCTGCAGCCAGATGTGCCAAATTGGTAGTCGCCTCTCTTGTTTTACTCCTGCTGTTTTTTTTTATGGAAAATGTTACTGATTCGTTCAGGGGATTCTGATACATATTCGAATCGAGCTTGAAAAATCTATACGTTAGGACGAGATCAGCTATAAAATAATTGATATAGACATTTTACTTCTAAAAATTAAATTTCAGAATGTTAATTGATAATAATTATCCATCCTGGACATTTAAGTATTGCCCATTGGTTTTAAAACGTTTTCGTATGAAAATTGAGGAGAGAGAAATGTTCAAAATTCAGTCTTGAAAGCGCCTTACCATAGGCGTGCTAAAACAATAATTTATTATGTGGAAAATAAATAAATACACTGTGTTGATTCAGCAGTTGGATTCTTCCTTAACAGGATTTCGGAGTACTTGTAAACGAGTTTTCTTCCCAAGCGATTAGTCCTATTTCAGGAAAAAAATGCGGAAGGAAAAAAACTTTGTAATAGAACTAGAATTCGCGGAAAGTCTTTATTTTTTTGTTTCGGGAGATTTTTAGATTTAATTATTTTTTACTGCTCCATATAGAAAAAAAATCATAGACTTTCCTCGAGTTGTTAACAAAATTTAGACATCTTTCGTTAAAATTTACCGTTTTCATAGGAAGCGAAATCTCCATTTTTCAGCGTAGAAAATTGAAGTACAGATCACGTGCAGTCTCTTTCTTCCGATTATTGTTGTTTCTGTCGGCGTACCGATTACGGGCGGACGCTCGACGTATTCTTCTAACTGCAAGGGAAGATCCAATTCGCCTTGTGCCTTCAAAGCGTGAAACGAAGAGGAGCAAATCGGAGATTTCGACTGACTCCGACATCCTCTTAACTAAAAACTTTTTTTTTTTCTCAAAATGTCCTTCTGAGGGGATGGATTATTTAATTATTAGTCCCCTCGTCTTTAAATACATTGTAAATATTTGCCACGATTTCTTTTGCTTCACTCTTGAAATGTTAATTTCTCATAATTGTTGTCTGATCCGTCACTTAACTTGTACAGGGTGTCCGGGAACATGTGGGAAATCTCCCGGATATAAAGAAAACACGTGACAAGAATACTATAGGTTCATATAAACTTCTTTCGTATCGGCCTCGAACAAACCCTCTTCGGAGATATGGGCTCCCAAAGGAATCAAGTTTTTTACACATAATTATTGAACCACCTGGTATATTTCAATTATTGTTTAATATGATAAATACCAGGTAAGACCCGTCAAATTACTACCCAAGAAACTGTTGTGAATTACTCACAGCTGCAGGGACGGACTAGCTGTAACACTCATGGACCCATTTTTTTTACGCCCTGTATGATGAGAAGTTTGGACAATGTTTTTTACATACCTTTAACTATTGGCTAAAAATTAAGTACTCTTCCTTCATCCTAATCCTAACCGTTTTCGAAAAAAACGATATTTTAAATACATCATGTATTTGGCGTATCTTGGGTTTGAGATACATATTTGTTCCTATCAAATATCGAACCTCAAAATTCCGCTTTTTCATATTTAACCCGTGAGAACTGATGGGACTCAGTGTCAATAAAATTAAGTTTTTTCGAAAACGGTTAGGATTAGCGGCATGAATGAAGAGTACTTAATTTTTAGCCAATAGTTAAAGGTATGTAAAAAACATTGTCAAAAGTTCTCATCATACGTAAAAAAAAATGGGCCCATGAGTGTTACAGCTAGTCCGTCCCTGCAGCTGTGAGTAATTCACAACAGTTTTTTGGGTAGTAATTTGACGGGTCTTACTTGGTATACATCATATTAAAAAATAATTGAAATATACCAGGTGGTTCAATAATTATGTGTAAAAAACTTGATTCCATTGGTGCTTTTTGGGAGCCCATATCTCCGAAGAGGAGGCCGATACGAAAGAAGTTTATATGAACCTATAGTATTCTTTTCACGTGTTTTCTTCATATCCGGGAGATTTCCCACTTGTTCCCGGACACCCTGTATAAAAAGATTATAAGCAAAAGGCTAACACCGGTATAATTAACAAACACAAACTATTGATAAATTTCTTTGCGTTTTAACGCTACCAAGAGAAGCTACGATATGGAACCTATGAAGAGTCGTTACAAAAAATTGTCTTGAATTTGTTTATATTTTAGTCGAGGATCCTTATTTCTTCAGTATTGCAACTCTCGCAATTTTAAAATTGAACAACTCTTTCAATTGCCCTTTACAAAAAATAATAAACCCTTGGGTTGTTCGGGTTTTCCGCGTTAAATTCACAATATTTATCATATATCCGAATGCAGTAGCAAAGTCAGAAAATCCATCTGACAACCGTCTTAAAGAAGGGACAGAGTCTGTTTAGGGTGACCTCCAGTTGGAGAAGTTATCAAAAAAAAATATTGGGAAAATGTAAGTACAATACGTCAATCATCAATATCAACAGTTTTTTCTGCAAATGTTGTCTAATTTTTCAAAATTCTTGACGTTTTTGGTAGTGGGCCCCTTATCCCCCTTACCTGGCTGAGGCATTGTCTCGCAACGGGCTTCTTTTAAATGTATTCGCAATTGTCTTGCGGATAACAGATGTGCCAAATGGGCCGCCGCCGCGTCTTATATTCCGCTCCTGCTGGCGTTTTATAGAAAGTGTTTCGCTGCGGGGGCCTAGATTAGTTTTGCAAACTGTTGTGGTTTTTGTAATAAAGATTTAATGTTAGCTGTTTTAACTATGAATGATTATAAACTTAATAAACTAGAAGATGATAAGTCGTTTTGGAAAATGGTTTAAAATAACTAACTTGTTTAATTACGTAGTTATAAACATCATTACGGATTTTATTCCTGTTCTAGATTGTCAGATGATGGAAAACTATACAGATAAGTCGTGTAGTAAATAGATCTTGTCCCCATATAAACGTGGACTGCCTGGAAAATCTTGAGCCAAACATAGAAACAAGTAATTTCACGGTTAAAAGGAGTTATATTTTTCATCATTAAGTTTTGTTTGTGGGTTGACGTCGAGTACAGCAAAATAGTCGTATACGAAATTGATGTCCTTCTCGTTCGAAGAAAATCTCTATTCTCCGAGCCAGACAGTAAGTTCAGGGAACAGATTTGAGGAAGGAGATTGGATGGATTTTGATCGTGAGTATTTCATTTTAATTCTGATTTTTCTTATTTTTTCTTTATAATGTAGGTGATTGTATATAAAATATCTATTTTCACTCAATATTGAAGCAATCTGTATAGTGATGGAGATGTCTAACTTCTTACTTTGTCAGTTAATTACTACCATATATTCTTAATTTTCGTTCTTGGTTCATTTCCATACTTTAATTTTTGTAGCAGGCACGATTTTATAAAAGAAAAAATACAATTTCCAATTAAATTCCCGTAGAAAAGAACTATTGTTACTATAGAATACTTGTCGTGCTGATTGTTACGAAGGACGTGTCTATTACTAAATGGTAATGGTCAATGGAGGGGCAGAGTACACCAAGTTTCTGAGAAGCTATCTTGGCGATTGCCACAACATGATTATGCAAGACATATTTCCTTCTAGATTGACGTCCAGCAAATTAATAGATGAAGCCAGTGGGATTGCGTGTCCGTCCATGACTATATCCGGCTCTGTAATGTTAACCTTTTTAGAGAAAACTGCTGCCTTGGTTTTTAGCGTTAAATTCGACTTGGTTACTATCACCTCAAGCCAAAATTTCTTCCAGGTCTTTGTTGAGGCCTGATACTTCATGCTGTCTGCCAAGATGTGCGTCAGCAGCCGATGTTTGTGCATTCAATGAGAAATATGAGATAAGTGTGCTATCATCAGCAAAACTAAATATCGGATTTTTCGTTTCCACTAGAAGGTCGTTAATGTAGAGTAAGAAGAGAGTGGGAGATAATATGAACCCTTGAGGAACACCGGCATTGATGGTGAAGGTGTCCGTCAATCGCCACTTGCAGAGGCGGTCCTTAAGAAAGCTAGACAACCATGCACAGAATCGACTGGGCATACCATAGGATCGCAGTTTACTTAGAAGTCCCTGGATATGTACATTAGAGATGTTTTAGAGTCATAATATGTTGTTTCTTTCGCGCCATTTATCAGAGCAAGTTTTATGCTGATGCAGGATACTGCTCTATCTCATGTTGCGAGAATTGTTAACGGGTATTTAGATGAGGTCGAAATCTCAAAAAAGAATTGGCCTCCACACAGTCCCGATTTGAACCCAATAGAACATGTTTGGGAAATTCTGAGCAAAAAATACAATCTCTGGTACCTGCGCTTGCAAATTTACATGAGTTCAATATATCTCTTGTTGAAGATTGGCAGGAAATTGACCAGAATCCAGCTCATTGCAGCTCTTGGCGGAAACACCCATTACTGAGGGCTATGTTATCTTTTAAGTTGGTTTCAATTTAATTGACGCCATTTTCATAATTTTAGGTTCAAGTTTTTGTTATGTTTGGAAATTAATACAATTTTCTTAAACAAGTTTGTTTCTTTCAAAATAATGGATATGCTACAAAAGTTAAAGTTTTTAAATAAACCAAAATCGAAAATGATAAGAACAGATGGCATTTGATAATTAAATTACAAAATAAACTTTCTTACAATTACACATACATATGCGAGATTTTCAATAAATTTACCTATAATATAAAAGTAGAATAAGAAAAATTGGAATTAAAATTCAACAATGATTCACATATGTATTTCTAAAATAACGTTTAGGAAGTGAAACATAAGAATTTAATTCGCTGAGCAAGAGCTCCTGATTAGATAATTATCGATTAAAATAAATCCTCCAATAAAGAAACTAGACGTTCCGCCTATTTACAAGATACCCAAGGATATACAATTATTTATGTTTAGGGAAACCTTGAACGGGAAAATACATTCAATTAAGAGGCTCTTGATGGGCTCTCTAACGACGCCAATGGAAGGGCGCAACAAAACAAAAAGTATCCTAAGGGATGTTTAGCCACTTGGGGATCGTTGTTTGTAGTTACCTTTAATGTTTTATTCGGATGATGGTTTTTCATGGCCCAGTAAAATGTCAAGGGAGGCGCATAAAGGAGCTTAAAGTAAATCTGTTAGATATCAGGTTTTTTATGTTTGACGTTAAGGATTTCACTCTCCATTTTTAAAAACATTAATTTTAATATTTCTTTCATAGGAACATTAGAAGCAAAGTCTCTGTCATTTGGGATAGGAGAGGGTCTGCATTATTTTATTATTAGCTTCATTAATATTACAAGGGTTCTTATTTTGAGAAGCTTCTGCAATGAATATCTACGCATACGTCTGGCGAAACAAAGCTTTGATAAGAATTTCTGTATACAAGTACCATTCATTATGTAGTGAACAAAGATCGAAATATATCAATGTTGACTTGTCAGGTGACAGGACTCGTGTTATGGTAGCATATTTTAGTCCATACCACTGTAACTTGAAAATAATTCATAACCTATATTCTATATTCTTCTCTATACCTATATATATCGATCTACCTCTTCCTATATTTGGCTGTTTCTTCTGGTGCTATCTTAGATATGGTATTCTTTTATTGCATATGGTACCGCATCTACTGTCGACTTGTCCTTTAAGGTTATCTAATGAAACAAGGTTCAGCAGTATCACCGAGGCCCGGGGGGAAAGTATTATACAATTACTACAAGATTTTAAGAATACTTTCTAGTTAAAGAGACTATATCAGGACACAGGTGATGAAAGAATATTAAGTATAACCCTTCCAAAGAAGAGAAAAGTCTGACGACAGTGTGACACAAGAACAAAATGGCTTTCTTTTGATTGATTCTAGTCGGTTTCTCGATGACCACCACTGAATCCTGCAGGATAACCCTCGCATACTGCTTCGGACTGAGGGTAGTTTTATTGATAAATCGCATTCTCTTGCGTTTTCTTCATCTCAGAGTACACTCTTCTCACAACTGATAATATGTGTGACGTGCAATACGCTTTACGCAAGAGAGAATTTAATGATCAATATTTTGTGGCATAACACAATTAGAATAAATAAAAATTGAGATGCAAATAAATTAATTAATAAAAAAGTAAGGGAACATAAACAAGCAACAACCTTACATTTTTTTAAACACAATATATTTTAGAACGAAATATAATTTTATTAATAAATACTTGTTTGTTTAAATTACAACAAAATACTTTTTTGTTAGTTCAGCTACAGAAAGTGCACTTATACCTAAGGAACAAAATGAATCGGAAGAGACATTGTGCTAGATCCCATTTAAGAAGCTAAATTTATTTGAACGTTTTTTTGGTTGATATCACTGCTGCCTACCCGCTTATTGTATACCCCGATCTTGTTAGAAGATGTTTGTTCCTTCTATGAGGTAGAAGCTTCTACCAAGCTTGTCATGTGGGAGGTTAGCACCACGTTGTATGTTCCAGATGATATTTTGTCGTCTACGAGATAGTGCTACGCAGCAGTATATTATGTGTGGTGCAGTTTCATCCTCTCCGCCGCAGAGTCTGCATTCAGTGGATCCGTTGTTTATACCTATCCGTTGAAGGTGTTTTCGCAGATGGCAGTGGCCTGTTAGCAGACCATCACCTGTTTCTGCTGGGGCCGCGTCAGGGTTAGCATCCCATTCGATAGTATTTCCGATGGTTTTCCAATTACGGCCCGTGCGTGTATTTGACCAGATAACCCTTGCCATCGAAATATGTGTTGTTTTTTCGACCATCTATCTAATGTTGATTTTGTTGCCTATTTTAATATCCCGTTTATTAATAACTACTTAATTTATATATACAAATACATTATGGTCATCATCATCAACCAGCCCTCAAGACGTTCACTGCTGGACATAGGCCTCCCTCATGGATTGCCACCTGGCTCTATTTTGCTGTCTGGATCCAGTTGTTTGCAATTATTTTCAAGTCGTCGGTCCATCGTGTAGGTGGTCTTCCTCTATTTCGTTTATCTGTGCGTGGTCTCCATTCTAACAATCTCTTTATCCATCTGTCGCCGCTCATTCTGGCTACATGTCCTGCCATGCCATTTCAACGTGACTATTCGTTCTATGACGTCCTTTACACCGGTTCTCCTCCTCAGGTCTTGGTTTGTGACATGATCTCTCGTTGTGCGTTGTGCAACTTTTAGTTTCTTTACGGATGTCCTCGTTATGGTAAGTGTTTCCGCGCCATATGTAAGTACTGGTAGAACGCATTGATCAAATACTTTTCTTTCTTGACATATGGGGAGATCGCTCTTGAAGACGCGACTTAACTTTCCGTAGGCCACCCATCCGAGGCTGATCCTTCTGTGTAACTCGCATATCTGATTATCTCTGGTTATTCTAATCTCATGGCCCAGCTACATGTATTTTTCAACCAATCATGGTACATGTTCCAGAATATCGATTTTTCATTTGCTAGTAATAGGAAATATAAAACATTACCGAACATTTGAGATTCTTAACTACCGGCAAGCTAAACTTTAAATTTAAAATTAAGTTGTCGTTAAACTTTCAACATTATAGCCGAGTATGAAATCGTCTTATATATTTCTTGCTTGATCTTTCTTTCAAATCCACGATATTCATCATTTTCTTACTGTCTGGCTTCTAATGACTGTATACGTAATTGTCTTGCGAGCAGCAGGCACCAGTTGTCCCAAATGGGCCGATATTACTTCTGTTTTATTCGTGCTAACTTTTTATAGATCTCGTTTTTAGTATTAGGATTAGAATTACTTTTAAAAAATGTCATTTGCTTCAAGAAATCTTATAATCGTGTCAATTCGCTTTTTAAATTATTGATAATATACAGAGTATATGTCTACCACGTATCGGTAAGGGGAAAGAAATATATTTTGAAACATGGCCGAGTCATGGACATGATATGATTTTAAAAACGTAATAAAAATAGGAAATTCTTCAATAATTGCATTTTATGTTTGAAGGTAGGTAATTATTTTTATCAAGATTTAAATAATTACGTTTTACAAGATGCCATTCTTTCAGCATGAAAAAAACAGCTACATGGTTAATCGATTAATGACGTTTTTTCAGTTTTGGTCGTATTAGTGTCAAAGACAAATGAAATATAGTTTTGCGACAAATCACCAAAATATTCAAAAAAATCAGTACATACTTTATTCATCATCTTCATCTTCTTTGCCTTCACTGTCACTATTCAGTATCACTATCATCAGTATCAGTCCCAACTTGTCTTATAATGGGTTCAATCTCCTCCATCATATAATCAGTTTCCCAAAACTTATTTTCTAGATCGGTGACATGTCGACAAAACTTTTCCCAATCGACTGCTGTCACTGAGGCAATTGCTTCGTCCAGAAGCTCCCTTAGTTTAGAGGTACTAAATTCCCATACATTGCGATCTCTAATGAAGACATCTTAATGGGGTTTAATTCACACATATACGGGGATGCTCTTAGAGGACTGTGGCCGTATTGCCCGATCATGTTATTTTATCCACCACATAATTTCTGTCATTATTGAGAGGTTTATGACGCTGGACAAGTTCAAACAATTCAAAGTTCCTAGATGCTAGATCATGATTTATCCCCTTCTTTTGCTTAAGTGGCAATTTAAATGCATTAATTTGCGACTTCGAAGGGTTTTGCCACGAGTATATTGATTCATTATCACAGTTTTAAAATAACGAACACTTTTAAAAAACATGATTTAACACAATATGCCCTTCTTATCACTACGCAACTGGATGAGGCGTACTGAACATCGCCGAACAACCACGCCGGCACAATGGTCGTGTTACCAGACGCGTATCGTCATCCTCTGTCTGGGATTTAACCTATCAAATTAGCCTTAGCCACCTGTTACCCATGGTTACCATTGATATTGCACCATGTTGCCTTTTTTTAAAATTAGAAGTACTTTAACAAAAAAATATTTTATTGTGCATTTAAACATTAAAATAAATAGTATGAAAAGAAAGTTTTAAGAACATTGAAACTATAATAGAATATTAGTTTCGTATATACTTACGACAATGTATTTTAAATGGGTAAATTTAGTTTTAGGATTTACTTGGTAACATATTGTTAAATTAAAATTTAATATATGTGACAACATTATTAACCCAAGAAATTTTCTTGCCCGCATTCCTTTTGTAGCTATAGATAAACTTGTCGACCTGTATACCAAGTCATATAACAAGAACTCGAAAACTGAATATTTTACTAAATATTTTAAAGGGAAAGGAATGTAGAACCTATATAATGCATGCAATTAAAAATATATGAAATTTGTGAACAAATCGGGTAAAGCATTCGTGCACTACGTGTACTCATGCTTTTTCGAACTGACCCCATTCATGCGGAGTTTCTCATAAATTATCGATAATTTTCAATGTACTGGTTATATTAAATGTGATAATCCAATTATCGTGGTTCCTTTAGCCACATTACCAGTGATTACTTACGAGCACAAATTATCAGCAAATAATGATTAATGTTGCTTAAAATGGCGTGATATTCGATATTTCACTAAAGAAAATCATTTAAATACGTTTATATATTCCTTCTATACCCCATATATTAAACTTAATGCATTGTAAACTTGTTCTAGAATTTCTATCTAAACTACGCCAAATATTTATATTTTTTTAAATTTAATTTTTATTGTGGGATTTTCATGATTTTTGTCTGTTTATTTTTATGAACATTGTTAAGACATTACACTAAATATGTATGTTTAAATTGAAAATGCTTCTTATTCGACAATTAAGGGTTTAAAAACACAAGTGAAAAATAAGATAGTTGACTATTGTACCTCGAATACATTTTTGAGATATTTTTTTACCGCCAACAGGTAACTGAATCTATTTCCACTACCACATCCCGATGAAAAAGGTAATTTACAGAATAAATTACTTCGAACAATAATACACCAAAACATTGTGGTTATAATGACAGAACAAATAACATTGGGCTTACTAATAGTTTTTATGTCATACCAGTGCAGTATTGTGTTTTTATACCTTAGATACCATCTACATAATGGATTACTTTATGCTCGTGCGGGCTTAAAGTACACATTATGGCCCGCGCTGGCATTAAGACGCGAAAAACAGTTTTCGATTAACTTATTCTTTATTAACAAAATATAAATTTACTTTTATATATTATTTGCTTGTATTTACATAGAACTGGCAATTCTGGAAGGTTCCGCTGATAGCTAAATTTCCTGCAGCAAAGGTTGACTCATGATTCATCATCTGGGTCTCTAGTTTCTGTAAGGAAATACGAAATCCGCTTGCCATCATCCCTGAAACCTCATTTTTTGAGGTAAAAATAAAAAATTAGTAAATCGAATTAAATTTTAAAAAAATATTTATTATTTAAAGCGAACTGGTATGACATAAAAGTTTGTATGCATCACGAATACCAATAGATGTACATATTATATTTAAATGGGTGACTCCTTGGGTGTCCTAGAGAAGCGCTACATATTTTATGTTTTTTAAATCGACCATTTTAAAAGTTAGGTAATAAACACTCTTACTCACAGGTCAGTTCGGGCTACTCTACAACATTTCACCCAGAGCCAATGGCAATATTGCCAAACTTAATGTAAAACTGAAATTCCATATAAAATTATAAAAATAAATGATTTTCTACCTACTTGTATTTATCCTTATACCTAAACAGCGAGGAAATCCAGGCACAAACACAATCAGTTTTTTTTTTCTTTTTCATGGGAACACTCCTAGAAACACTTTATGTATACATAGAAATAGTGAAACAGAACCGATAGTTAGCTTTTGAAAAAACAATAATACAGATTGTACTATAGATTAGTAGATTTTATTACACGCGACGAAATTTGACGCGTCAATAAAAACAATATTCAAAGATTATTTATGAACGGGCAAGATACACGCGTAAACCGAAAAACAGAGCGGATTGCTGAGTGTGTGTTGGTGATCGACGAGACACAACGTATCCGGCCGCTGTTTGGTCTCTCAGCCGATGTAAGGTGTCAAGAGGTCATTGTAATTTGACCTAGTGACGTACGTGGCTATTACTATTCCATATGTTTTTTCGGGTTGTTTAAAACATAGTCCGTCGTAAATGTTCGTTAATTAATTGTACAAAAAGGTATTACAGAATGGAAAAGTGTTTAAATTATTTTATTTTGTCAAAAGAGTTTAAGGTGTACATATGACAACACCGGCCAGAATTCCTTGATTGCTTACATATATCGCAGTGCCACACAGGTGTTTTTCTGGTTTGACGTCGTGTCACTTTTACCGCTGAATGAATTGAAAGCGCCAGTTATGGCTATTTTTCTTCAATTTATCTTTATCTCAGGAATTGCCGGTTTAAATATAATACGTCATTTCCATAACACCCTGTATACCCTTGGGCGACTTACGAACCCTGGGGCCAGAGGTCCTCGGTTTTGTAAGACTGTCGCCCTCATGGCATAGTCATCTACTTAGTACCCTTGATACATAATTAACTATTATGTCCAGGGTTATGAGAGCTGTTGTACCTAGTTGTAAATCCCGCCGGTGAATACGGGGATTTATGTTTTGATACGAACCCGAAAGTAACAAATTAAAGTACCTTCTTATTGCAGAAAAGAACAAGAGAATGTTTGATCCTCAAAATTTAGAGTATCATTTCGTTATTCAGAGAGTTTGATATGAATGTATACGCAATTATTGTCTTGCGGATAGCAGCTGTCCCAAATGGCCCTAAATGACTTCTACGATGCTCGTGTCGACTTTTTATTGGGAACATTTTGCAATGGGGATTTAGATTCGTTTTTGGAATTGCTGCTGCTTATTTGGAATTGCTGCTGCTTCTCGACTAAATATTAAGGGATATTGTGATGATATCATTATCAAATTTTCATATTCACCATGTATATTATTCCTTCATGTAAGATATTCTCGTATCCAGGCATTAAATTCTAAAAAAATGTAAGTTCTACAATAAATAATAATATCCCAATAAAATAAATCGCCCTCAAAGGTACATGTTGTAGTGCTAGAAATATAATGAATTACGTTCCATTTATATCCGTATCTGAGCATTAAACCTAATAAATATAAATTACTTTTTGGCAGGCGTTCCAGTATATTTTTCTGAATGAAGTTCTTAATAAGATCTTGCGCATCTGTTTATTTCATTCTAGAAAGATTTATTAAATTGTTTTACAGACATAATATATTTATATGTAAGAAGATATACGCATAGTGCAGAAACTTTGCTAGATTTCTAATTAAGTTATTAAAAAAAATATATAGACTACCCCAATTAATTATCGAATATTCAAAATTGCACATCCAAATTAATAAGCTGTTATTTCGTTAATAATGAACCAATTTTCATTATTTTTATTTTAATCGATAGAAAACAGATTCTAGAGTTTATAACAGAGTAGTTTACGTCCTGATACGTCTAATTGTATGATGTAGCGCATGAAATCTAAAAACATGTAAATCTTCTAAAATTTAAATTCGACATAGTATAAAAATTTAACTTTTAAACTAAAGCAATTAGAGATATCTGGGTTAGACACTGGCCCCAAGTATCTCCATACTACACGAGGTAATAGATGTTTCTAAATACAGGGTGTTATGGAAATGACGTATTATATTTAAAAGTGTGACTCCTTGGGTGTCCTAGAGAAGCGCTACATATATAATTTTTTTTAATCGACCATTTTAAAAGTGGGGTAATAAATACTCTTACTCACTGGTCAATCGCGCGCTACTGTACAACATTTCACCCAGAGCCAATGGCAATGTTGCCAAACTTAATGTAGAACTAAAATTCCATAAAACATTTTAAAAATAAATTATTTTCTACCTATTTGTATTTATCCTTATACCTAAAAAAGCGAGGAAATCCAGGCACAAACACAATCAGTTTTTTTTCTTTTTCATGGGAACACTCCTGGAAACACTTTATGTACACACAGTAATAGTGAAACAGAACCGATAGTAAGCTTTTGAAAATACAATAATACAGATTATTAGATTTTATTACACGCGAGAAATTTGACGTCCAGAAGAAACGCGTCAATAAAAACAATATTCAAAGATTATTTATGTACGGGCAAGATGCACGCGTGATCGACAAGATACAACGTATCTGGGCCCTGGTTGGTCTTCAACTAACAGACGCAATCGTGCGGCGCTATATGAGACTACTTCGCTCATCCGATGTAAGGCGTCAAGAGGTCCTTGGCATTTGACCTAGTGACGTACGTGGCTATTACTATTCCATATGTTTTTTCGGGTTGTTTAGAACATAGTCCGTCGTAAATGTTCTTCAATTAATTTTACAAAAAGGAAATTACAGAATGGAAAAGTGTTTAAATTATTTTATTTTGTCTAAAGATTTTAAGGTGTACATATGACAGCACCGGCCAGAATTCATTGATTGCTTACATGTATTACAGTGCGACACAGGTGTTTTTCTGGTTTGACGTCAGGTCACTTTTACCGCTGAATGAATTGAAAGCGCCAGTTATGGCTATTTCTCTTCAATTTGTCTTTATCTCAGGAATTGCCGGATTAAATATAATACGTCATTTCCATAACACCCTGTATATTGTTGAAAAAAGTTTCGTTAACAATCAATGAGACATTTTATCATTTTTAGCTTCTGCTAAATTAAAACCAAAAATAATTTCAAAAAATAAGATTAAAAACTTCAGCGATAAAATAATTACGTAGCACTCTGAATTATAGTTGAAAGTAACTTTAAACACTTTCTTTGTCTTTTTGTCAATTGTCGCAGGTTTTGCATACAACATGCGGAGCCGAGGGTTTATCTTGGTCTCCTAAGTGAACAAAATAGGCCAAATAAGATTTTTTCGCAAAGTCACAAATTTCGTTTACAATGAATTACGATCCGGGCAAGCGCTGAACTGTTTTTAAAAAACAAGTTTTTACTGACAGAAGCGTCTATTCAAAATAAAGGTAACAATACAACTGAAGATGATATCTGATTTACTATTATTTATAAACGTTTCTAGCTGATGCTGTTAAATATCATATTCTAATGAATAGGCATTACTACGGAATATAACTCCTCCGCCCTTAGATAAAAGCATACCCTTAAGGGTGTGGTTTTTAAAGTTTCAAAACAAATATTTATATTTTTCAAAATTAATTAATGAAATTAAAGCATAATATATCAAATAATGATATCGTTATTTTGTTGAATTTTAGAAGGCTTTTTAGAATACCTATTCTTATACAATTTGTAACCTATAAAGGCAAATATGCTGAAAATAAACAAATATAATAAAATTGTCCAAAAACTGACTCGTTCAATAGATACTGGTGTGGTCATCTCATTGATTTTCCTCTTTTGGTCTTGAAGTTCGGCTTCGATTTCTTTTGTTTCTTTTAAATTGACAATGTTCAAGTCCAGTGACGGCGGATTGAATATTTTTTCGTTTTGTTCATAATAATTTTGGGACAGGTCCAATTCTGGCAAGGAGATATCTTGATATGTAAGTTGCCTTGGTTTATATGTGCGTAGAATAAATGATTGAATTTGAATGCTGCATTGATTAGAGGCTTCGATTAAATATGATCCAAACAGTGGCGTGTTGTCTTTGGAATTTTTACAGGATATCGGTACGACTAAACGATTGGGTATCGTGACGATCCATTTTCCATCAATAATTCTTGTAATTTGAACTTCTTGCAGTCGAATATGGAATGGTTGACATGTAGTGGCATTTGATTGATAGGTTATCAGTTGAACGGCACACGGAGGGGCGTTGCTGATATATGCTGTGTGGGCTTCTTTGCAGAGGTACTCATTAGGCATTAATTGGGTGCAGATTTGATCCATATATGAATATTTAGCATTGCTAAGTGCTAGGTAAGGTTTGTGTGGGAGGTTGAGATAAAATTCGGAAGTTTGGTTGTTAGGAATAGGTAATGGATATAATCTGTAATAGTGATAAATTTCTGCTTCGACTAATGGTATTTCTAAAATGAAAGTAATAATGTTTTCTTTGGAATAACTTTTTATCTCGACAATTTTTTCAAAATTTAATACATTTTCTATAGTGGCTTCTAAAGGGAGTACATCTGTATTTAAGTTAGTTTTAAAGTTTTGTATTTCTTTAATTAATTCTATAGGGTTTACAATTGAATTGTGAAGCGTATTTAATTTTGCAAAGGAAATAGCAATTTCTATTTTTTTGAAAATATCAAAGATTGTTTGATACATCATTGTTACTTGATTGGTCACTACATGAATTCTGAAATATTGGTGATCAGTGATTTGTTGTAGAGCTACTTCTTTAATAGTACCTTCGACTTGCATAATTTTCGATTTTAAAATTATTTGATTGTGTGAAATATTTGAAACGATATTTTGGAATTGATTGATTGATTTCTCTAAAAGAGTAATTTGATTAGAAACGATATTTTTAAGTTTATTTTGATTTTGTTGTAATTCTTTAATTTGTTGGTCATACTGTTCTGCGTCTGTTTGATCAAGATTACCTGTAATGCATTTTATAAAAGAACCAAGGGGGTTAAAAATACCACGTTTTTGTCTTTTATTAATAAAGTTAGGGTTAATTTGATAAATTTGATTTTCAATCCTTTTTTCTATTGCTAATAATGGAATAAAAGTATTTTTATATTCTGTATGATAATGTGAGTTATTTTGAACGCTATCAATTAAATCTTTTGCAAAGTGCTTAAGTGTAAAAAATTCTTTAATTATTGAGGTTAGGTCATAAATTTGAATTAAAGACCAATGATTTGACTGTATTTTGGTGGTTCCTAATTTATAAGGAAGGAGTCCTGGATACTTGTTTAAATTGTGAATTTTTATCTCGTTTGCTCTGATGTCGATGAATCCGATGCATCTGGAACAATTGGCATTATTTTAGTTTCGTTTATATGAACTATGTCCGTTCGTTTTGTTTTCGGGTTCTCGATTTTAATTTTATTATTTTCTAATATTTCTTTTAAAATAAATGGCCCTGTATAACGGTGTTTTAATTTGCCTAAACGTTTTTCTTGTTTTTTATAAACTTGGGATCCTATTTGCAAATCTTGAGATTTTTTATCTTTATTAATTTTGTCTATCGTTTTTTGTTTTTGATTTATTGTTTTTTCAACAATTTGTTCATATAAGATTTTTGTATTGTTTTTGTGTGTGTTAACGTATTCTGCGAATACTTGCGCGGGAATTAATTTCATAGGGTCACTTGAATCAGTGTGTCCTAATACTAATTCGTATGGGGTATGGTTAGTACTTGTATGAATTGTGCTATTGTATGCAATAACAGCATAAGTCATTAATGAAATTATATCGGTTTTATTATCAGTTTCTTTTAAAATTCGTAAATGTTCGATCAGAGTGGAATTTAGTCTTTCTACTGGTGAATTTGATTCGTGATGATAAGGGGTTGTAAAATGTATTTTAATGTTATGAGCTTTTAACAATTCATTCATTACATCGTTTTTAAATTCAGTTCCATTGTCTGCGACAATCTGTTTTGGTATACCGAAAAATGAAAAGAAATGTACTAAGTTTTGACAGGCTGAAATGGCTGTGCCAAAATATGGTAAGGCTTGTCCGAATTTCGAGAATTTATCTAAGATTACTAAGAATTTTTGTTTTTCGGCAATAAGCGTGTCAACGTGTAAAATTTCAAAAGGTTTAGATGGTGTTTCGGTTAATACTAGTGGTTGATCGGGAGGTCTTCGATTGTATTTAGCTCTTTGACAAATTTCACAGTTATTAATAAATTTTGTTACATCCGATTTCATTGATTTCCAATAGTACGTGAATTTAAGGCGTGTGAGTGTTTCCTGTATTCCACGGTGATTAGTTTTTCCTTCGTGAGAAAATCTCGTTATCATATCTCGTTCGTCTTCTTTTACGTTGTTAATCAGTTTGCTACATTCCACGAGTTTAAAGTTACAAAAATGTTTAGTTAGCGCTTCTTGAAAATAAACGCGAAGTTCCGTTGATAAGAAATGTATGTAGGTGGTTTTATCTTTTAAATATTCTTTAAGAAATGAAATTATAGCATTTAAATTACATGGAATTGTTGTATGAATTATTTTATTCCCATCAAAGTTTTCGTAGTCTGTTTTAACATAGGCGTCGTATGGGGATTTCTTTACAATAAACTGATTTAATTTATTATTAATTATTTCGTCTAAAATTGGAATTTCTTTTAATGTCTCATTAGTAGCTGTACTGTGTACAGTATTGGATTGATTATTATTGTCGGGTGGTCGTAATCTGATATCTTGAATAATATTAATTTTAGGTTTTGATTTGTTAGTATTAGATTCATTATTTTGTAACATATCGAGTTGTCGACTGACGTCATCCGGGTCTAAATTTTCGGGGTTAAATTGGTTATAACTATCGTCTAAAAATTTATCGATATCGAAATTTATGTCACCTGGGTTATTATAAACAGAATCGGTTTCAAGTGCGTTTAATTGAATTCGCGATAAAGCATCTGCGTTAGTATTTTGTTTTTGTAGATTGTCAAGAGATTCATTTATTTCTGTATCAGTCTTCATTTTTTTTATAACATTAATTTCGGTTTCGTCTAATAATTCAATAAACAAAGATTTAACAATGTTATTTGTTTTTACCGGCACTTTAACTTTTTGAGATGTTCGTGGAGGTATTGTCAATGTCGTGTGTTGTTGTACTTGCTTGGGTTTGTTATTGTATATCAGGTTTCTATTTTGATAGTGCAAGGGCAAGTGTACATTAGGTGTTTCTAACGTTGAATTACTAAGATTTATTGTTGCACTTATTTGTATTAAAAATTCGATTCCTAATAATCCATCGAATTTATCCGAAAAATCAAATAAATAAAATTTATGATTATCATTGATTTTAAAAGAAGGGAATATCGGTATATTCATAACTTCAGTGTGTATAGAAGTTGCATGTGCTGTTTGTACAGAAAAACATTCGTTAGATATAAATTGAGGGTAAATTTGATATGCTAAATTAGGATTAATAAAGCTTTTGTCGCTTCCTGTGTCAATAAGAAATTTTGCGTTTAGTTCTGGAATGAAAATTATAGGAAGGGTTGAATTTGCGTAATTATTAAGATATACTATGTTATCTTGTCCGTATTCGAAATCATCTGAAAATTTTCATTATTTTGGGTATTATACTCCTCGTATGGGTTATTGTTATCAATATATTGATCGTTATAATATTGGTCATTATACTCAATATTGGGGTCATAAGAATAATTGTCTTGTACAATATTATTTTCATAGTCATAATCGGTTGTTAATTCGGTGTTAGACAGTTGGCTTTGTAAATTCGTTTGTGAGGGCGTGTCATCGCCAATTTTTGAATTATTTAATAAATCGACTGATTGATTGAAAAGTAAAGGTCTTTGTACGGAATCTGGACGTGCGAATCTACCAGATGTTGTTTCCATGGGTTCTACGTTTCTTTCGTTATTTCTCGGAAATGCGCTTGTACTATTAATGTTACGATTAAAGGGTGATGGCGTTGCCATAGGTGTGAATGGTCTCGGATTAAAACGATTAGGTTGTATAAAGTTACGTTGAGATAGGTTAGGTCTTATAGCTGCGCTATGCCTAAAATTTTGATTATGATTTGGGTTAAAATTCGAATTAAAATTTGAATTAAATCTTGGGGTAAAGTTTGGATTAAATCTTGGAGTAAAATTTGGGTTAAAAATTGATTGTGGTCTAAATAATTGTGATGGTTGATTATTATTAAATTGATTTGGCATGGGTTTATTAAAAATTGTTTTATTTGGTACTTGTGGCAAATTTTTATTTACAAAACTCGACCTGTTTTTGTAATTAATAAAATTTTCTTCTTCGCAAACATAAGACATTGCTTTTTCGAGAGAATCAGGATTTTTGAGACGTACAACTAGTTGCATATGGTAGTTTAAATTATTAATAAAAGTTTTAAGACATAAATCATCGTACTGTGTTATTTTTAAAAGTTTTAGTTCCGCTGTAATATTTAAGTTATTAATTTTTGTAAATAGTAAGCTGCGTGAATCTTGTAACCTTAAACCAAAATTTTGAATGGGTTCGTTTTTGTCTGGTCGCATGCAGATAATATCTTGAACTAAACAGTCTTCAGATCTCTGATCAGAAAAAGTTGTAACAAGAGCATCTTTAATTAATTGCCAAGTGTTTAATTCCATTCGCGACGCTATTAAATCTGCGGCTCTACCTGTTAGTTTACCAATGATAGTATCAAATAAGCAAATATTAATTTGTGCTTCAGGATTAACAGCATCCTGATGATTTTGTAAAAAATGTTCGCAAGATCTTAAAAAACGACTTAATTGTTTTGGGTTACCATCAAAAGAAGGGATATTATCAGCTTGATATCTGATAAGACTATAATTTGGGTTTGCCATCTTTTGGTGAACAATTAATTCTTGTATCAAATTTTGAGTATCGTTAACTTGATTGTCCTGCGGATCAATTACCAAGTTTTGTAATAAATTGAGTAAATCTTCCGTTTTGGATAATTTTTTAAAAACAACGAAAAATAAAGTTAAAATAAGTCGAAATCAGATTTAAACACTAGAACTGGGAAAAATAAGGATATGTTCAAAGGATTACTTACAATGCTAAAATTTGGACTGTGATGAGTTTCATTGATTTCTTTTCTTAATCTAGGGTCCAATAGGAGTAGCGATTTTTGTCTTCTCCCTGGCTATGCTATGGAGGTTTTCTTCTTAATCTAAGTTCCAATAGGAGTAGCGATTTTTGTCTTCTCCCTGGCTATGCTATGGAGATCGGACGATTTTTGTTCCTCACGCCGCACCAATAGGGCTGTAGATCGATTTTTGTATCTGTCCCCTGGTCAGTGAGTTGCTTGCACTTTTACTTTGATTGTCCGTTCGCGTTTTTTAGACAGTTAATTGTTGAAACAAAAGGCAGATAACTGGTACACGGGTCTTTTGCGTTTCGAAACAGCGATTGTACGAAAAGTCACAATTTTACCGAAAATTACACTGAACTACCCTGTCTATATCCTACCGACTGCGCCAATTACGATCCGGGCAAGCGCTGAACTGTTTTTAAAAAACAAGTTTTTACTGACAGAAGCGTCTATTCAAAATAAAGGTAACAATACAACTGAAGATGATATCTGATTTACTATTATTTATAAACGTTTCTAGCTGATGCTGTTAAATATCATATTCTAATGAATAGGCATTACTACGGAATAAATTACGATCCGGGCAAGCGCTGAACTGTTTTTAAAAAACAAGTTTTTACTGACAGAAGCGTCTATTCAAAATAAAGGTAACAATACAACTGAAGATGATATCTGATTTACTATTATTTATAAACGTTTCTAGCTGATGCTGTTAAATATCATATTCTAATGAATAGGCATTACTACGGAATATAACTCCTCCGCCCTTAGATAAAAGCATACCCTTAAGGGTGTGGTTTTTAAAGTTTCAAAACAAATATTTATATTTTTCAAAATTAATTAATGAAATTAAAGCATTATATATCAAATAATGATATCGTTATTTTGTTGAATTTTAGAAGGCTTTTTAGAATACCTATTCTTATACAATTTGTAACCTATAAAGGCAAATATGCTGAAAATAAACAAATATAATAAAATTGTCCAAAAACTGACTCGTTCAATAGATACTGGTGTGGTCATCTCATTGATTTTCCTCTTTTGGTCTTGAAGTTCGGCTTCGATTTCTTTTGTTTCTTTTAAATTGACAATGTTCAAGTCCAGTGACGGCGGATTGAATATTTTTTCGTTTTGTTCATAATAATTTTGGGACAGGTCCAATTCTGGCAAGGAGATAACTTGATATGTAAGTTGCCTTGGTTTATATGTGCGTAGAATAAATGATTGAATTTGAATGCTGCATTGATTAGAGGCTTCGATTAAATATGATCCAAACAGTGGCGTGTTGTCTTTGGAATTTTTACAGGATATCGGTACGACTAAACGATTGGGTATCGTGACGATCCATTTTCCATCAATAATTCTTGTAATTTGAACTTCTTGCAGTCGAATATGGAATGGTTGACATGTAGTGGCATTTGATTGATAGGTTATCAGTTGAACGGCACAAGGAGGGGCGTTGCTGATATATGCTGTGTGGGCTTCTTTGCAGAGGTACTCATTAGGCATTAATTGGGTGCAGATTTGATCCATATATGAATATTTAGCATTGCTAAGTGCTAGGTAAGGTTTGTGTGGGAGGTTAAGATAAAATTCGGAAGTTTGGTTGTTAGGAATAGGTAATGGATATAATCTGTAATAGTGATAAATTTCTGCTTCGACTAATGGTATTTCTAAAATGAAAGTAATAATGTTTTCTTTGGAATAACTTTTTATCTCGACAATTTTTTCAAAATTTAATACATTTTCTATAGTGGCTTCTAAAGGGAGTACATCTGTATTTAAGTTAGATTTAAAGTTTTGTATTTCTTTAATTAATTCTATAGGGTTTACAATTGAATTGTGAAGCGTATTTAATTTTGCAAAGGAAATAGCAATTTCTATTTTTTCGAAAATATCAAAGATTGTTTGATACATCATTGTTACTTGATTGGTCACTACATGAATTCTGAAATATTGGTGATCAGTGATTTGTTGTAGAGCTACTTCTTTAATAGTACCTTCGACTTGCATAATTCTCGATTTTAAAATTATTTGATTGTGTGAAATATTTGAAACGATATTTTGGAATTGATTGATTGATTTCTCTAAAAGAGTAATTTGATTAGAAACGATATTTTTAAGTTTATTTTGATTTTGTTGTAATTCTTTAATTTGTTGGTCATACTGTTCTGCGTCTGTTTGATCAAGATTACCTGTAATGCATTTTATAAAAGAACCAAGGGGGTTAAAAATACCACGTTTTTGTCTTTTATTAATAAAATTAGGGTTAATTTGATAAATTTGATTTTCAATCCTTTTTTCTATTGCTAATAATGGAATAAAAGTATTTTTATATTCTGTATGATAATGTGAGTTATTTTGAACGCTATCAATTAAATCTTTTGCAAAGTGCTTAAGTGTAAAAAATTCTTTAATTATTGAGGTTAGGTCATAAATTTGAATTAAAGACCAATGATTTGACTGTATTTTGGTGGTTCCTAATTTATAAGGAAGGAGTCCTGGATACTTGTTTAAATTGTGAATTTTTATCTCGTTTGCTCTGATGTCGATGAATCCGATGCATCTGGAACAATTGGCATTATTTTAGTTTCGTTTATATGAACTATGTCCGTTCGTTTTGTTTTCGGGTTCTCGATTTTAATTTTATTATTTTCTAGTATTTCTTTTAAAATAAATGGCCCTGTATAACGGTGTTTTAATTTGCCTAAACGTTTTTCTTGTTTTTTATAAACTTGGGATCCTATTTGCAAATCTTGAGATTTTTTATCTTTATTAATTTTGTCTATTGTTTTTTGTTTTTGATTTATTGTTTTTTCAACAATTTGTTCGTATAAGATTTTTGTATTGTTTTTGTGTGTGTTAACGTATTCTGCGAATACTTGCGCGGGAATTAATTTCATAGGGTCACTTGAATCAGTGTGTCCTAATACTAATTCGTATGGGGTATGGTTAGTACTTGTATGAATTGTGCTATTGTATGCAATAACAGCATAAGTCATTAATGAAATTATATCGGTTTTATTATCAGTTTCTTTTAAAATTCGTAAATGTTCGATCAGAGTGGAATTTAGTCTTTCTACTGGTGAATTTGATTCGTGATGATAAGGGGTTGTAAAATGTATTTTAATGTTATGAGCTTTTAATAATTCATTCATTACATCGTTTTTAAATTCAGTTCCATTGTCTGCGACAATCTGTTTTGGTATACCGAAAAATGAAAAGAAATGTACTAAGTTTTGACAGGCTGAAATGGCTGTGCCAAAATATGGTAAGGCTTGTCCGAATTTCGAGAATTTATCTAAGATTACTAAAAATTTTTGTTTTTCGGCAATAAGCGTGTCAACGTATAAAATTTCAAAAGGTTTAGATGGTGTTTCGGTTAATACTAATGGTTGATCGGGAGGTCTTCGATTGTACTTAGCTCTTTGACAAATTTCACAGTTATTAATAAATTTTGTTACATACGATTTCATTGATTTCCAATAGTATGTGATTTTAAGGCGTGTGAGTGTTTCCTGTATTCCACGGTGATTAGTTTTTCCTTCGTGAGAAAATCTCGTTATCATATCTCGTTCGTCTTCTTTTACGTTGTTAATCAGTTTGCTACATTCCACGAGTTTAAAGTTACAAAAATGTTTAGTTAGCGCTTCTTGAAAATAAACGCGAAGTTCCGTTGATAAGAAATGTATGTAGGTGGTTTTATCTTTTAAATATTCTTTAAGAAATGAAATTATAGCATTTAAATTACATGGAATTGTTGTATGAATTATTTTATTCCCATCAAAGTTTTCGTAGTCTGTTTTAACATAGGCGTCGTATGGGGATTTCTTTACAATAAACTGATTTAATTTATTATTGATTATTTCGTCTAAAATTGGAATTTCTTTTAAAGTTTCGTTTGTAGCTGTACTGTGTACAGTATTGGATTGATTATTATGATCGGGTGCTCGTATCCTAATATCTTGAATAATATTGATTTTAGGTTTTGATTTGTTAGTATTAGATTCATTATTTTGTAACATATCGAGTTGTCGACTGACGTCATCCGGGTCTAAATTTTCGGGGTTAAATTGGTTATAACTATCGTCTAAAAATTTATGGATATCGAAATTTATGTCACCTGGGTTATTATAAACAGAATCGGTTTCAAGTGCGTTTAATTGAATTCGCGACAAAGCATCTGCGTTAGTATTTTGTTTTTGTAGATTGTCAAGAGATTCATTTATTTCTGTATCAGTCTTCATTTTTTTTATAATATTAATTTCGGTTTCGTCTAATAATTCGATATACAAAGATTTAACAATGTTATTTGTTTTTACCGGCACTGTAACTTTTTGAGATGTTCGTGGAGGTATTGTCAATGTCGTGTGTTGTTGTACTTGCTTGGGTTTGTTATTGTATATCAGGTTTCTATTTTGATAGTGCAAGGGCAAGTGTACATTAGGTGTTTCTAACGTTGAATTACTAAGATTTATTGTTGCACTTATTTGTATTAAAAATTCGATTCCTAATAATCCATCGAATTTATCCGAAAAATCAAATAAATAAAATTTATGATTATCATTGATTTTAAAAGAAGGGAATATCGGTATATTCATAACTTCAGTGTGTATAGAAGTTGCATGTGCTGTTTGTACAGAAAAATATTCGTTAGTTATAAATTGAGGGTAAATTTGATATGCTAAATTAGGATTAATAAAGCTTTTGTCGCTTCCTGTGTCAATAAGAAATTTTGCGTTTAGTTCTGGAATGAAAATTACAGGAAGGGTTGAATTTGCGTAATTATTAAGATATACTATGTTATCTTGTCCGTATTCGGAATAATCTGAAAATTTTCATTATTTTGGGTATTATACTCCTCGTATGGGTTATTGTTATCAATATATTGATCGTTATAATATTGGTCATTATAATCAATATTAGGGTCATAAGAATAATTGTCTTGTACAATATTATTTTCATAGTCATAATCGGTTGTTAATTCGGTGTTAGACAGTTGGCTTTGTAAATTCGTTTGTGAGGGCGTGTCATCGCCAATTTTTGAATTATTTAATAAATCGACTGATTGATTGAAAAGTAAAGGTCTTTGTACGGAATCTGGACGTGCGAATCTACCAGATGTTGTTTCCATGGGTTCTACGTTTCTTTCGTTATTTCTCGGAAATGCGCTTGTACTATTAATGTTACGATTAAAGGGTGATGGCGTTGCCATAGGTGTGAATGGTCTCGGATTAAAACGATTAGGTTGTATAAAGTTACGTTGAGATAGGTTAGGTCTTATAGCTGCGCTATGCCTAAAATTTTGGTTATAATTTGGGTTAAAATTTGAATTAAAATTTGAATTAAATCTTGGGGTAAAGTTTGGATTAAATCTTGGAGTAAAATTTGGGTTAAAAATTGATTGTGGTCTAAATAATTGTGATGGTTGATTATTATTAAATTGATTTGGCATGGGTTTATTAAAAATTGTTTTATTTGGTACTTGTGGCAAATTTTTATTTACAAGACTAGACCTATTTTTGTAATTAATAAAATTTTCTTCTTCGCAAACATAAGACATTGCTTTTTCGAGAGAATCAGGATTTTTGAGACGTACTACTAGTTGCATATGGTAGTTTAAATTATTAATAAAAGTTTTAAGACATAAATCATCGTACTGTGTTATTTTTAAAAGTTTTAGTTCCGCTGTAATATTTAAGTTATTAATTTTTGTAAATAGTAAGCTGCGTGAATCTTGTAACCTTAAACCAAAATTTTGAATGGGTTCGTTTTTGTCTGGTCGCATGCAGATAATATCTTGAACTAAACAGTCTTCAGATCTCTGATCAGAAAAAGTTGTAACAAGAGCATCTTTAATTAATTGCCAAGTGTTTAATTCCATTCGCGACGCTATTAAATCTGCGGCTCTACCTGTTAGTTTACCAATGATAGTATCAAATAAGCAAATATTAATTTGTGCTTCAGGATTAACAGCATCCTGATGATTTTGTAAAAAATGTTCGCAAGATCTTAAAAAACGACTTAATTGTTTTGGGTTACCATCAAAAGAAGGGATATTATCAGCTTGATATCTGATAAGACTATAATTTGGGTTTGCCATTTTTTGGTGAACAATTAATTCTTGTATCAAATTTTGAGTATCGTTAACTTGATTGTCCTGCGGATCAATTACCAAGTTTTGTAATAAATTGAGTAAATCTTCCGTTTTGGATAATTTTTTAAAAACAACGAAAAATAAAGTAAAAATAAGTCGAAATCAGATTTAAACACTAGAACTGGGAAAAATAAGGATATGTTCAAAGGATTACTTACAATGCTAAAATTTGGAATGTGATGAGTTTCATTGATTTCTTTTCTTAATCTAGGGTCCAATAGGAGTAGCGATTTTTGTCTTCTCCCTGGCTATGCTATGGAGGTTTTCTTCTTAATCTAGGTTCCAATAGGAGTAGCGATTTTTGTCTCTTCCCTGGCTATGCTATGGAGATCGGACGATTTTTGTTCCTCACGCCGCACCAATAGGGCTGTAGATCGATTTTTGTATCTGTCCCCTGGTCAGTGAGTTGCTTGCACTTTTACTTTGATTGTCCGTTCGCGTTTTTTAGACAGTTAATTGTTGAAACAAAAGGCAGATAACTGGTACACGGGTCTTTTGCGTTTCGAAACAGCGATTGTACGAAAAGTCACAATTTTACCGAAAATTACACTGAACTACCCTGTCTATATCCTACCGACTGCGCCAATTACGATCCGGGCAAGCGCTGAACTGTTTTTAAAAAACAAGTTTTTACTGACAGAAGCGTCTATTCAAAATAAAGGTAACAATACAACTGAAGATGATATCTGATTTACTATTATTTATAAACGTTTCTAGCTGATGCTGTTAAATATCATATTCTAATGAATAGGCATTACTACGGAATAAGTTATATTCCGTAGTAATGCCTATTCATTAGAATATGATATTTAACAGCATCAGCTAGAAACGTTTATAAATAATAGTAAATCAGATATCATCTTCAGTTGTATTGTTACCTTTATTTTGAATAGACGCTTCTGTCAGTAAAAACTTGTTTTTTAAAAACAGTTCAGCGCTTGCCCGGATCGTAATTGGCGCAGTCGGTAGGATATAGACAGGGTAGTTCAGTGTAATTTTCGGTAAAATTGTGACTTTTCGTACAATCGCTGTTTCGAAACGCAAAAGACCCGTGTACCAGTTATCTGCCTTTTGTTTCAACAATTAACTGTCTAAAAAACGCGAACGGACAATCAAAGTAAAAGTGCAAGCAACTCACTGACCAGGGGACAGATACAAAAATCGATCTACAGCCCTATTGGTGCGGCGTGAGGAACAAAAATCGTCCGATCTCCATAGCATAGCCAGGGAAGAGACAAAAATCGCTACTCCTATTGGAACCTAGATTAAGAAGAAAACCTCCATAGCATAGCCAGGGAGAAGACAAAAATCGCTACTCCTATTGGACCCTAGATTAAGAAAAGAAATCAATGAAACTCATCACATTCCAAATTTTAGCATTGTAAGTAATCCTTTGAACATATCCTTATTTTTCCCAGTTCTAGTGTTTAAATCTGATTTCGACTTATTTTTACTTTATTTTTCGTTGTTTTTAAAAAATTATCCAAAACGGAAGATTTACTCAATTTATTACAAAACTTGGTAATTGATCCGCAGGACAATCAAGTTAACGATACTCAAAATTTGATACAAGAATTAATTGTTCACCAAAAAATGGCAAACCCAAATTATAGTCTTATCAGATATCAAGCTGATAATATCCCTTCTTTTGATGGTAACCCAAAACAATTAAGTCGTTTTTTAAGATCTTGCGAACATTTTTTACAAAATCATCAGGATGCTGTTAATCCTGAAGCACAAATTAATATTTGCTTATTTGATACTATCATTGGTAAACTAACAGGTAGAGCCGCAGATTTAATAGCGTCGCGAATGGAATTAAACACTTGGCAATTAATTAAAGATGCTCTTGTTACAACTTTTTCTGATCAGAGATCTGAAGACTGTTTAGTTCAAGATATTATCTGCATGCGACCAGACAAAAACGAACCCATTCAAAATTTTGGTTTAAGGTTACAAGATTCACGCAGCTTACTATTTACAAAAATTAATAACTTAAATATTACAGCGGAACTAAAACTTTTAAAAATAACACAGTACGATGATTTATGTCTTAAAACTTTTATTAATAATTTAAACTACCATATGCAACTAGTAGTACGTCTCAAAAATCCTGATTCTCTCGAAAAAGCAATGTCTTATGTTTGCGAAGAAGAAAATTTTATTAATTACAAAAATAGGTCTAGTCTTGTAAATAAAAATTTGCCACAAGTACCAAATAAAACAATTTTTAATAAACCCATGCCAAATCAATTTAATAATAATCAACCATCACAATTATTTAGACCACAATCAATTTTTAACCCAAATTTTACTCCAAGATTTAATCCAAACTTTACCCCAAGATTTAATTCAAATTTTAATTCAAATTTTAACCCAAATTATAACCAAAATTTTAGGCATAGCGCAGCTATAAGACCTAACCTATCTCAACGTAACTTTATACAACCTAATCGTTTTAATCCGAGACCATTCACACCTATGGCAACGCCATCACCCTTTAATCGTAACATTAATAGTACAAGCGCATTTCCGAGAAATAACGAAAGAAACGTAGAACCCATGGAAACAACATCTGGTAGATTCGCACGTCCAGATTCCGTACAAAGACCTTTACTTTTCAATCAATCAGTCGATTTATTAAATAATTCAAAAATTGGCGATGACACGCCCTCACAAACGAATTTACAAAGCCAACTGTCTAATACCGAATTAACAACCGATTATGACTATGAAAATAATATTGTACAACAAGACAATTATTCTTATGACCCCACTATTGATTATAATAACTATGACCAATATTATAACGATCAATATATTGATAACAATAACCCATACGAGGAGTATAATACCCAAAATAATGAAAATTTTCAGATGATTTCGAATACGGACAAGATAACATAGTATATCTTAATAATTACGTTAATTCAAACCTTCCTGTAATTTTCATCCCTGAAATAAATGCAAAATTTCTTATTGACACAGGAAGCGGTAAAAGTTTTATTAACCCAAATTTAGCTTACCAAATTTACCCCCAATTTATATCTAACGAATATTTTTCTGTACAAACAGCACATGCAACTTCTATACACACTGAAGTTATGAATATACCGATATTCCCTTCTTTTAAAATTAATGATAATCATAAATTTTATTTATTTGATTTTTCGGATAAATTCGATGGATTATTAGGAATCGAATTTTTAATACAAATAAGTGCAACAATAAATCTCAGTAATTCAACGTTAGAAACACTTAATGTACACTTGCCCTTGCACTATCAAAATAGAAACCTGATATACAATAACAAACCCAAGCAAGTACAACAACACACGACATTGACAATACCTCCACGAACATCTCAAAAAGTTAAAGTGCCGGTAAAAACAAATAACATTGTTAAATCTTTGTATATTGAATTATTAGACGAAACCGAAATTAATGTTATCGAAAAAATGAAGACTGATACAGAAATAAATGAATCTCTTGACAATCTACAAAAACAAAATACGAACGCAGATGCTTTATCGCGAATTCAATTAAACACACTTGAAACCGATTCTGTTTATAATAACCCAGGTGATATAAATTTCGATATCGATAAATTTTTAGACGATAGTTATAACCAATTTAACCCCGAAAATTTAGACCCGGATGACGTCAGTCGACAACTCGATATGTTACAAAATAATGAATCTAATACTAACAAATCAAAACCTAAAATCAATATTATTCAAGATATTAGGATACGAGCACCCGATCATAATAATCAATCCAATACTGTACACAGTACAGCTACTAATGAAACATTAAAAGAAATTCCAATTTTAGACGAAATAATTAATAATAAATTAAATCAGTTTATTGTAAAGAAATCCCCATACGACGCCTATGTTAAAACAGACTATGAAAACTTTGATGGGAATAAAATAATTCACGCAACAATTCCATGTAATTTAAATGCTATAATTTCATTTCTTAAAGAGTATTTAAAAGATAAAACCACCTACATACATTTCTTATCAACGGAACTTCGCGTTTATTTTCAAGAAGCGCTAACTAAACATTTTTGTAACTTTAAACTCGTGGAATGTAGCAAACTGATTAACAACGTAAAAGAAGACGAACGAGATATGATAACGAGATTTTCTCACGAAGGAAAAACTAATCACCGTGGAATACAGGAAACACTCACACGCCTTAAATTCACGTACTATTGGAAATCAATGAAATCGGATGTAACAAAATTTATTAATAACTGTGAAATTTGTCAAAGAGCTAAATACAATCGAAGACCTCCCGATCAACCACTAGTATTAACCGAAACACCATCTAAACCTTTTGAAATTTTACACGTTGACACGCTTATTGCCGAAAAACAAAAATTCTTAGTAATCTTAGATAAATTCTCGAAATTCGGACAAGCCTTACCATATTTTGGCACAGCCATTTCAGCCTGTCAAAACTTAGTACATTTCTTTTCATTTTTCGGTATACCAAAACAGATTGTCGCAGACAATGGAACTGAATTTAAAAACGATGTAATGAATGAATTGTTAAAAGCTCATAACATTAAAATACATTTTACAACCCCTTATCATCACGAATCAAATTCACCAGTAGAAAGACTAAATTCCACTCTGATCGAACATTTACGAATTTTAAAAGAAACTGATAATAAAACCGATATAATTTCATTAATGACTTATGCTGTTATTGCATACAATAGCACAATTCATACAAGTACTAACCATACCCCATACGAATTAGTATTAGGACACACTGATTCAAGTGACCCTATGAAATTAATTCCCGCGCAAGTATTCGCAGAATACGTTAACACACACAAAAACAATACAAAAATCTTATATGAACAAATTGTTGAAAAAACAATAAATCAAAAACAAAAAACGATAGACAAAATTAATAAAGATAAAAAATCTCAAGATTTGCAAATAGGATCCCAAGTTTATAAAAAACAAGAAAAACGTTTAGGCAAATTAAAACACCGTTATACAGGGCCATTTATTTTAAAAGAAATATTAGAAAATAATAAAATTAAAATCGAGAACCCGAAAACAAAACGAACGGACATAGTTCATATAAACGAAACTAAAATAATGCCAATTGTTCCAGATGCATCGGATTCATCGACATCAGAGCAAACGAGATAAAAATTCACAATTTAAACAAGTATCCAGGACTCCTTCCTTATAAATTAGGAACCACCAAAATACAGTCAAATCATTGGTCTTTAATTCAAATTTATGACCTAACCTCAATAATTAAAGAATTTTTTACACTTAAGCACTTTGCAAAAGATTTAATTGATAGCGTTCAAAATAACTCACATTATCATACAGAATATAAAAATACTTTTATTCCATTATTAGCAATAGAAAAAAGGATTGAAAATCAAATTTATCAAATTAACCCTAATTTTATTAATAAAAGACAAAAACGTGGTATTTTTAACCCCCTTGGTTCTTTTATAAAATGCATTACAGGTAATCTTGATCAAACAGACGCAGAACAGTATGACAAACAAATTAAAGAATTACAACAAAATCAAAATAAACTTAAAAATATCGTTTCTAATCAAATCACTCTTTTGGAGAAATCAATCAATCAATTCCAAAATATCGTTTCAAATATTTCACACAATCAAATAATTTTAAAATCGAGAATTATGCAAGTCGAAGGTACTATTAAAGAAGTAGCTCTACAACAAATCACTGATCACCAATATTTCAGAATTCATGTAGTGACCAATCAAGTAACAATGATGTATCAAACAATCTTTGATATTTTCGAAAAAATAGAAATTGCTATTTCCTTTGCAAAATTAAATACGCTTCACAATTCAATTGTAAACCCTATAGAATTAATTAAAGAAATACAAAACTTTAAAACTAACTTAAATACAGATGTACTCCCTTTAGAAGCCACTATAGAAAATGTATTAAATTTTGAAAAAATTGTCGAGATAAAAAGTTATTCCAAAGAAAACATTATTACTTTCATTTTAGAAATACCATTAGTCGAAGCAGAAATTTATCACTATTACAGATTATATCCATTACCTATTCCTAATAACCAAACTTCCGAATTTTATCTTAACCTCCCACACAAACCTTACCTAGCACTTAGCAATGCTAAATATTCATATATGGATCAAATCTGCACCCAATTAATGCCTAATGAGTACCTCTGCAAAGAAGCCCACACAGCATATATCAGCGACGCCCCTCCGTGTGCCGTTCAACTGATAACCTATCAATCAAATGCCACTACATGTCAACCATTCCATATTCGACTGCAAGAAGTTCAAATTACAAGAATTATTGATGGAAAATGGATCGTCACGATACCCAATCGTTTAGTCGTACCGATATCCTGTAAAAATTCCAAAGACAACACGCCACTGTTTGGATCATATTTAATCGAAGCCTCTAATCAATGCAGCATTCAAATTCAATCATTTATTCTACGCACATACAAACCAAGGCAACTTACATATCAAGATATCTCCTTGCCAGAATTGGACCTGTCCCAAAATTATTATGAACAAAACGAAAAAATATTCAATCCGCCGTCACTGGACTTGAACATTGTCAATTTAAAAGAAACAAAAGAAATCGAAGCCGAACTTCAAGACCAAAAGAGGAAAATCAATGAGATGACCACACCAGTATCTATTGAACGAGTCAGTTTTTGGACAATTTTATTATATTTGTTTATTTTCAGCATATTTGCCTTTATAGGTTACAAATTGTATAAGAATAGGTATTCTAAAAAGCCTTCTAAAATTCAACAAAATAACGATATCATTATTTGATATATTATGCTTTAATTTCATTAATTAATTTTGAAAAATATAAATATTTGTTTTGAAACTTTAAAAACCACACCCTTAAGGGTATGCTTTTATCTAAGGGCGGAGGAGTTATATTCCGTAGTAATGCCTATTCATTAGAATATGATATTTAACAGCATCAGCTAGAAACGTTTATAAATAATAGTAAATCAGATATCATCTTCAGTTGTATTGTTACCTTTATTTTGAATAGACGCTTCTGTCAGTAAAAACTTGTTTTTTAAAAACAGTTCAGCGCTTGCCCGGATCGTAATTAATATAACTAATATAACTAATGTATTAGTCACATATGTAGCAAAAAACGTCCGGATGGTTTACGCAACTACGCCTACTTGTAGAAGCCATGTTTACATACGATTTTTCAAAAAACACACTCTTGCAATGAAACTCAAGTTTCAACTAAATTTTGCAAATGTATGCAGGCAATATTCCGCATATGGGGATTATACAGGGTGATTCACGACGAGCTTGCATTAGAACTTTATGGAGAACTACTGAAGATATGTTCCTGAAACTTTGGAAATTTGGGTTTATCGATATGCTCTCTTTAACTAAAATATTGACATGTTTCTGTCATTTCCGGTTATACCGGAAGTAGCTGCCTACTTTCGTTTTTTAAATACAACATGGTAATTTTTATTACACTTTTCGATTAAGCATTAAATACTAAGCACATTTTATAGAAAATGTTTTTGACAGACTCTAATAGTTTTTGAGATATCTGGAATTTTTGTAATTATTTGGCAAATGCATGACGATGAAATAATCCATATAATTTTTTTACCTTAGCGCTTGGACTAAAAATTTTTCTCACCGAATAGCTAGAAGATCATCAAGTCTCGAAAACATTTCAAATTCGGCATAAAATGTACAGGGTGGTCACAATTCAAGCCTCATTGTGAAAGAATTCAACCATTAAAAACTTTCTTATTTTAAATGGAACACCCTGTATATTTTTATTTAATTTGATGGCAAATTAGTTGTGCTTCATAAATAGTATTTACTGTCCTATACCTATATCAAAGCGTTTTCTCAAAAAATCCAATTTTATTCCGAAAATACTATTTGTTCAAGTGTGTTATGAAAACAATTGTACTTAGGGGCTGTATACTGATGTCTATACGGAGGAATAGTGATTGATTGCTTGAAAATACAACATTCTAAAGTGTTTCTTAATAATTTATAAATAAAATGCAGTTTATTGTTTTAAATTGTTTTAAATTTAATGGTTTAAATATTATTTTTTTAAAAATAGCAAGGAAACAAGTTAATAAACTTTAAATTCTTTAATTAAAAATGTGTTTGAAAATTATACCTAATATCTTTTGATTATATTTTTAAAATATGTTCGAAATGATTGCCATTTACTTCCAAGCATTTATGTATTCTTTTCATCATGCTATTTCTTGTAGCATTCCTAATTTCTTGTGCAGTGAGAGATTGAAATGCTGCCTTCACCCTTTCAATTAGATTTTCCTTCGTGGTGATGGGACGCGCGTAAACTTTATCTTTAATGGTTCCCCAGATGAAAAAGTCCAGTGGAGTTAAGTCTGGCGAACGAGCTGGCCAGTGGAAGGGACCTTGGTTTGCGATCCACTGGTCATGAAAAAGTCTGTTTAGGGCAGTCTTAACAACTTGGACGTTGTGTGCTGGAGCCCCATCGTTTTGGTACCATGCATTTATTCGCTCTTGGGGCGGCAAATCATCCAGACGTTCTTCTAACTGATCCTCAAGAATTGTCAAATAATTCTGACCATTTAAATTTTCGTCGTAAATGTGTAAGCAAAATATACGGTCATGTTTAATAGCACAATAAACATTAAATTGAAATGATTCCTGGTAACGTCCTATCCTGACAATATGGGGGTTTTCGTGAGCCCAATAATGGCTGTTGTGTCTGTTATGAAAACCATTACGAGTAAATTTGGCTTCATCACTCCATATTACAGAATTAGTAAATTGCTCATTTTCTTGGGTTTTGATTAGAAAAAACTCGCAAAGTTCGACTCGAGCTGGCAAATCTTGTGGTTTTAGATGCTGAACTTGGGCATATGAATATGGCCTCCAGCCATATTTTTTTAAAATTCTTTGTATACTGGAATACGAAACTCTTAATTGCATTGCAGCTTCACGAATTAAGTCTTTTGGGAAAGCGTAAAAATAGGCTAAAATGGTAACTTCAAATACCTCATTGTCCTGCATTGGTTTAATTCTTCGTACTTTGGCTTCAAATGATCCAAATTTTAAACAATTATTATTTAGTCTTCTAATAATATCAGGTGTGGGAATAGGCCTATTCGGATATTTATCCCGATATATTCGACAAGCTCTTAGCTTAATTTTACCACATTCAATGTAAACCGTAAATAAATTTAAAAAATCTTCACTTGAAAATCCGGAGCGTGACATTTTTTAGTAACAGAATAATTGACAGTTTGAAAATACGCCAAGAAATATCAGACAATTGTTTTTCTTGTCAAAGCACACTAGAAAATATTGCCGCCATTATTAATTTTCCTCTGTATAGACATCAGTACCCTAAGTACAATTGTTTTCATAGCACACTTGAACAAATAGTATTTTCGGAATAAAATTGGATTTTTTGAGAAAACGCTTTGATATAGGTATAGGACAGTAAATACTATTTATAAAGTACAACTAATTTGCCATCAAATTAAATAAAAATATACAGGGTGTTCCATTTAAAATAAGAAAGTTTTTAATGGTTAAATTTTTTCACAATGAGGCTTGAATTGTGACCACCCTGTACATTTTATGCCGAATTTGAAATGTTTTTTGTCTTGATGATCTTCTAGCTATTCGGTGAGCAAAAATGTTTAGTCCAAGCGCTAAGGTAAAAAAATTATATGGATTATTTCATCGTCATGCATTTGCCAAATAATTACAAAAATTCCAGATATCTCAAAAACTATTAGAGTCTGACAAAAACATTTTCTATAAAATGTGCTTAGTATTTAATGCTTAATCGAAAAATGTAATAAAAATTACCATGTTGTATTTAAGAAACGAATGTAGGCAGCTACTTCCGGTATAACCGGAAATGACAGAAACATGTCAATATTTTAGTTAAAGAGAGCATATCGATAAACCCAAATTCCCAAAATTTCAGAAACATATATTCAGTAGTTCTCCATAAAGCTCTAATGCAAGCTCGTCGTGAATCACCCTGTATAGGTACTAATACCTTAGGACACAAGCCAAGTTAACGAATTAAACTATGAGGCTTACGGTACACAATTTTCATTCTCTTTTCTTGTTTTCTAATGTATATTTTGTGCTAATTGTAAATACGAAAATAATAAATCTGCAGGTGCAAAATAATACTCATCTAGTCGGGCATTTCAAGTCAATATAATATTTAAAGTTATTGAGTGTCTGATGAATATATCTCAGTTCAGCCGCTTTTTCGTGAAATAATATCGACGACACTGCTCGTGCTATCGCACACTTTACTTTAAAAACAGAATCATTTTCCCTTGAGCAGGATCAACGTTTCCTTCCTAATTACATTTAAATAACATTTAGATACGTAATTAAAGGAAGCATTTCTAAAGCACAATCCGACAAAACAGAACGTAAAACTACCTTGCCTGAAACCAGTGACGGCACTTGTCGTGGAGCCAAAGAGCCATGACAATACTTGCGTTTCCAATAAAATGTTGTATAAAGTGGTTTAAAATTTAATATGTACCTAATTATTAAAATAATAGCTCACTCACAACTCAAAGTCAAAATAATTAAAGTTATAGAGCAGAATATATAAGTGGGGATATAAATTTAAATCGGTTTATTTTACTTGTATTTATGTTAATTTGTCTTATCGATAATATTTTTAATTATTAGGCCTAATTTAAGTTCAATTAGGTTAGGTTGAGATGGCATAGGTTTGGTTTCTTATGTTTTAGTAATTTATTATCAAAATACTAAGTCTTTTAGAGCGGGGTTATTAACAGCCTTATCTAATCGTATTGGGGATGTAGCTATTTTAATTTCAATTGTATGGATATTAAATTATGGAAGATGAAACTATATTTTTAATATTGAGTTTTTTCAAAATGAATATAATATATTTATTATTTCAAGTTTTATTATTCTTGCGGCTATACAGAAAGAGCTCAAATTCCATTTTCTTCCTGGCTACCTGCAGCTATAGCTGCCCCTACTCCGGATGCCTCAACCTCTACATATTAATTCGATTTAATTATGCTTTTTCATTTATAGCTATAAATTTGTTATTATTTCTCTTTTTAATGACTATACAGGGTCCGCAAACGAAGCGTGGACGGACGATTAAATCGTTATCGAAGAACTTATCAACAATACTAAAACAGCTTGAGATATTGGATTAAAAGCGGCATATTTTAAAAATATTTTACATTATACAGGGTGGCCCAAAAAAGTGTGACAGCATAAAGTTATATTTTTTTAAATGGGACACCCAGTATTTTATTGCATATTTAGGTTCGTATTACTATCGTTTATAAGTGCCTCAAATTTTATTTAATTTGGTTTTGTAGTTTCGGAGAAATAAATTAAAAACTAAAAAAAAAAGTCTTGCAGTCCGGAATAAAAAAATCAAAAAAAACGATCCAGAACTATTTTTTTAACCTCGGCATTGAGTGAAATTTATGACAAGAGGTCTAGAGATACTATGAATGTAATTGCGTTTATTTATTTTATACAGGGTGTTCATAATAATCTTTCAAAAACCCCACATTTTAAAATAATTTTTCTCAAGTTTTTTAAATGGAACACCCTGTATATTATTTGGCGATTTGACGTAGAATTCATAGACAATTTTTTTTGTAATACAAGCATATAAGTTATATCCAGCCGTTTTCGAAATAATTGTAAATATCATAAATTATGTTGTTTAAATAGAGTTTTTATTGGGAAATTTTGTTATAGGCCACTAGACTAATAATTGTAAACTAAAGTAAATGTTCAAAATAGCTTCATTTTACTTAATTTAATGATTTTCCTCTACTGCCAACAGAACTCTTAATTCATTTTCTTCATTAATAACGGGTTTATTGATTATTATCCTTTTTGTGTACGCAGTGCTTCCTGTTGCTACAAATCTTTGCAACAACTTCTCGAAGGTTTTTGGTCTCGGCTTTCTCTCAATATCTGGATATCTTTCAGCATACACTCGGCTCGCGAGAAGGCAATTTCTTGCACATTCACCCATATAAAAAAATCATATATACCATTTATTTTATAAAATACGACATTTTGTGTAAGTTAGTACTTAATTTCGACGACTGAACAAATGTAAATAATTTTATTTAACTGTCATAGCGACAATCTAAACAAAAAGAAATCATGGCAACTCGATTAAAAATAAAAAATAAAATTAAATAATAAAAGTAGCAAAAATCTATGCTTTTAAAATTTATATCGAAATAACTAAAATACGGTAAACTCTAAGAGTAAAAGGAAGCTATTTTGAACTTTTACTTTAGTTTACAATTTTTAGTCTAGTCGCCTATAACAAAATTTCCCAATAAAAACTTTATTTAAACAACATAATTTATGATATTTATAATTATTTTGAAAACGGCTGGATATAACTTATATGCATGTAATACAAAAAAAATATGAATTCTACGTCAAATAGCCAAATAATATACAGGGTGTTCCATTTGAAAAACTTGAGAAAAATTATTTTAAAATGTGGGGTTTTTGAAAGCTTATTATGAACACCCTGTATAAAATAAATAAACGCAATTACATTCATAGTATCTCTAGACCTCTTGTCATAAATTTCACTCAATGCCGAGGTTAAAAAAATAGTTCTGGATTGTTTTTTTTTGATTTTTTTATTCAGGACTGCAAAACTTTTTTTTTTTGTTTTTAATTTATTTCTCCGAAACTACAAAACCAAATTAAATAAAATTTGAGGCACTTATAAACGATAGTAATACGAACCTAAATATGCAATAAAATACTGGGTGTCCAATTTAAAAAAATATAACTTTATGCTGTCACACTTTTTTGGGCCACCCTGTATAATGTAAAATATTTATAAAACATGCCGCCTTTAATCCAATATCTCAAACTGTTTCTGTATTGTTGATAAGTTCTTCGATAACGATTTAATCTTCCGTCCACGCTTCGTTTGCGGACCCTGTATAGTTTAAACGGCTCAACGGCTTTATATTATTAATGATATGCACTTTTTATAACTTTTTGACTTCTTCAAGACTGATTTTCGAACTTACATATTGAAAATCAAATAATGAAACAGAAAATGACGGCGAAACATGTTCTGAATGTATTTGCTAAAGGAAATCGTAAAATAACATTGATAACATAGGTAATATATTAAATACGTTAATAAATTTGGACCTTAAATGTAGGGAATATGTATTGGTTGGTTGGTTGGTTGATTGGTTGCTTTGCTTGGTTGGTTGGTTAAATGCTGAGGTCGGTTTAAAAGCCCGAACTTTTATAACTGCAGCCCACCGGCTTAGTGTATACCCCGATCTTGTTAGAAGATGTTTGTTCTATTAGGTCCAGTATCCTTCTACCAAGCTTGTCACGTGGGAGGTTGTCACCTCGTTGTATGTTCCCGAAGATATTTTGTCTTCTACGAGACAGTGCTACGCAGCGGTATATTATGTGTGAAGCGGTTTTATCCTCTTTTTCAATTGGGGCCGCGTCAGGGTTAGCATCCTATTTGATAGTATTTTCGATGGCTTTCCAATTGGTATGGCACTCCAGTGTAAGTTTTGAAGTAAACCGATTGGAGTTCAGAGCCTTAAGAGCAGCTGCCCGATAGGATGTAAATCTATTGGTTGTGATAGCCCTTTTCAAGATTTTGTAGTACACATGCTTGTATGGCATGGCATATGTATTAATCTGGGTTAATCTGTACTTTATTTCAGATATTTTATATAATAAACAAAAAAAATATATGTTTTTTAAGTACCAGTAGTGCCTATTTTTGGTTATTGGGGGCCCTAGGCCCCTTCAAAATATTTTCTTTCCTTAGTTAGTTAATTAGCTACTACTACTATTTAAATAAGTATAGTGTCGCACAGACTAGTTAGATAGGCACCAGCACAGCTACATAGAGGGAGAGAGAAGAAACAATTTAGTGAGTAGAATTTATAGGGTTGCCTTTCGTCCCGATGCACCAGGACATGTTACCAGTTTCACGGGCATTATCCCGGTTTGGGCTTAAAATGGTCAATATATTTAGTTTTTTTTTATAATTAGATGAGCAACAACCTCTTTTTTTATTCTATCAAGTTACTTGAATTACACCTTACCGCATTGGTTATTATAGTATTTGCTATGCTAAATTGTTGACCAAATTTAGCAGTATTTGTGCCTGGTCCAATAATAAAAAACCGGCACTGATCATTATAATGTTTTACAATTACCTACGTAATTTGATAGACCCCTATATAAAATCATTACATATTGCAAACTTTTTCAAGTACATTCTTTTCGATATTTTGGCTCCATGTTGGATGAACGAGTCGCCCCTCTCCAAACCAAAATCTGCTCTAAGCAAGGGAAATCCCCTCTGAAAGTTCTGTAATAGATACGCTGGTTAAGATTACTCTCAAATTACTCGATATAGAGTTACGTTGGATTACAGTTTAATAACATTAAAGAAGTAATTTTCGAAACGAAATATAGAACTTTATAATGTTTATTAAGGATTTCCGACGAATTAATGTTTATGTGTAATGATGGTATATTTTAAATGTAGATTCCAGCTAGTATGGAAATACGCAATTATAAATAACGCAAGAGGCAACCTACTTATTTATTAAGATTGCTTATCTGGTCATTCACTGTCATTCTTATCCATATTAATAGTAACAAGTGACTGTATGGTATTGGTTGGTCGGTTGGTTGGTTGGTTAAAGGCGGGGGTCGGTTTAAAGGCCCGAACTTCTATCACTACAGCATTTCGTCTTATTGTGTATCCCGATCTTGTTAGAAGATGTTTGTTCCTTCTATGAGGTCCAGTAACCTTCTACCAAGCTTGTCATGTGGGAGATTGTCACCACGTTGTATATTCCCGAGGATATTTTGTCTTCTACGAGACAGGGCTATATTATATGTGAATCGGTTTCATTCTTCGCCGCAAAGTCTGCATTCGATGGATCCGTTGTTTATACCTATCCGTTGAAGGTGTTTTCGCAAGTGGCAGTAGTAGTAGCTCTAATAATAACGGAGTTAGTAATAGTGCTAACTTAATCAGAGCCGCTCTGTATATTCCTATATTATGTTTAAATAATCATTCCTCTATGTCCAGTAAATAAATAAATCACTTGTCAACATTATGCATTAGCATACATTTTAACTGAACGTAAATGAGATTTTGGCAGCCGTTCCAATATATTTTTCTGAATGACTTAAAATATGCTGTGTGCTCCTTCATAATAGCTCGCACAACTGCTTTATTCAATCCAAGAGATGTCTAGCTTTGCCAAATGGCCTACGAAGTTTAAAATATATTTTTAGAACAATGTACAATGCAGTTTGCATTTGATATATTTGTATATGCGACAAATTGTGTTGAGTTTCTTATCGAATTTGGAAAAATGGAACAATATGTAACGGCCTTAATGTTTGTCCATCTGTCATGGACTGTTTGCAATAAATTTATTAAATTTTCTATATTTCAAAGACTGAGAATATACAAAATTTGAGTATCCTGAGTGTAATCTGTATACTGCGGAGTATCACATGAAATCTAACTACATTCACGAGGAACTAAAATGTTTTACAAAATAACTAGGTTGTTGTTGTCTAAATGGAACATCCTGTATATTATTTTTAGAATGACAGGAGGGTTAAATTTGCTTCCAAGCGATATGTCGTATCCCTCAAAAGGACTAGTTTTGTGAAAAATAAATAATTTTATAAAAACTTCATTTTTATAACAATTTTCGTTCATTTTCCGGATGTATTTTTTAGAAAAGGCAATTAGTTGTGCCCCAAAATTATGTCATAATTAGTCTAGTTTAATGTTTAGTATCTCGAATTGCTCTATGGCCCATAAGTATGGGATACCATGTATAAGAGGCCTAATTTGTTGAAACGATCCTATTACTCGTTTTCTATATACGTCAAACCCGAACATACCATAGATCGTGAATTATCCTGTATAACAAAAATTAGACTAAATCAAATTCATGTAAGGTTTGTTTAACTAAAAGATTAAAATTCTCTTTCAAACTTTATCCATCATTTTCCTAAACACTATAAACTAACGTCACAATAATCGTCCGAAAACGGGCATAACCCAAGATCGCTTGCATATAAGGGCTTCTTAATTTATATACAATGCATATCAGTGACAACCCTGTTGATAGATGAAGACATGTTGATTTTTCGATCAATCAATAAGATTGTGACCCTTTTAATCCCTGTTTGAGCTTGGAATTCTTTATAAGATGTCGTCTCATGAATGATTTATTGCTAACCCTTGGGACATTTAAATATTTGCGAACTTCTTTTATAATGCATAGAAATTTTTGTTCCTTTTGTAAAGCATTTAGGGGAGTGATTAGGATCAAGATTAAATAAAAATTTGTAAGATTTTGCCATACATTAAGGCTAAAAATAACAGGCTATATTTAGCTACATTTTTTTTATAGTTTCGTTTATTATTAAACTTGTAAATGCGATAATTATTAGATACCTTTTTTTATGATCAAACACAAGCACTATAGAAAAAATTCTCACACTCTGGGAGTGGTGCGTGTGCGAATAAAGCGATTCACGTTAGTTTTGAATCGTTGTAGGTTATATTCGTTGGGAAAAACGACCTGTCGGTCGGTCGCCGGACGGTCGCTCCATAAGGTTGAAGTCCTCCAGTTGAAAGAATTCTTAAACAATGAAGTTCGAGGAGTACTAAGCTTAACCACATATGAATGGGCGATAGTGGTTCGTCGTGTATTTCTGCTATCGCCGCTCTGGGCGGAATTAAGAGGGCAAGGTCAGCAGAGTACTTTCCATGTATTATCTGTAAAAGAGAGTCAAATTCCCAACCTGTCTTCGATGTTCTCGGCTGTCGAGGTTCTTCGTCAGCTCGTGGTCTCCGATCAGACGAATAGCCCTCCTTTCGATAGAATCCAGTAGCCGAAGAGTATGTTTGGATGCAGAGCTCCAGACACGAGAGCAGTACTCTAGTGATGGTCGAATCTGGGCTTTGTCTAGTGTCAAAAGTTGTTGAGGTGTGTGCAACTTTTTGGTTCGGAAGAGTACACCAAGTTTCTGAGAAGCTACCTTGGCGATTACCACAACGTGGTTATGCCTAGACATATTTCCTCCCAGACTGACGCCCAGCAAATTAATAGATGAAGCCAGTGGGATTGTGTGTCCTGCCATGACTAGATGTGACTTTGATTAGGGCACTATAACAGTTTTGGTACTAAAAATAAAATACATCAGTTAGATTTTTCGGATAATTTTAATAAATTATATGATTTGAGAAGCACAAATTACTCATGAGTGAATCTCCAAAATCCTTTAAGCATAAAATATTTAAATTACTTACTGCTCTCAATTAGTTTATTTGAATTACTGCCCAACTCGCTGCACAACAACTTCCGATTAAAACATTTACCGGGATGTTGTTGCCAAAGTAGTTTTAATTCTATCAATGATTAAATCATTTCGTAAAAGATACCTAAAACATCTGTAGGATGAGGATAAAAAATGTAGGCTCTTTCATTGGAAAAAACGATTTATTGTAATTTAAAATTTTCTAAATTCGAATAACAGCAGAAAGCACCATATACAAAATTGTAAGTACTTTATGATTTACAAGTTTTATATCCCTATACAGAGAGTTAAGAGTTTACAAGATATTATCGATTTTATATTTTCTAATACAGAAATACAGGTAATTTTATATGATTATGTTTGTTCAAAAATTTCAAAAATATTCTATTTTGTATCCAAAAATGCGAAAATATATAGGACGTTTCAATTAAAAAATATATTTTGTTATCGTCCACTTTTCTGGGCCACTCTGTATACTTAAAAATAAACGTATATATTTATACCTCACAACTTTTGTGAACACTTTCTTATATATCTTTAATGGTAGAGCCGATATATCACTTTGTCACGTAAATGGGTGGGCCACTCTGTATTTCAATACACGTGCGGGATTTATCGCAATTAATTTTATTAACCTGAGCACTTTAAAAGCTACAGTCCTATCCTGTTGAAATATATTTTACACTTTTAAACGTGAAAAACTACGTCTTATAGAGGAATTAAAATCAGAGATTGTTAATTAATACGGTGCCTTTACAATGTAACTAAAGAATATTTTGTAACCTTTGTTAAATTAACAAAATACGAATTCTGTAGTCAAACAAATAATGTCGGTCCCACCCTGTCTTATAAATTCACGACTAGATGATAAAGTCATTAAGTTGCAGACATGCACAGTAAAAATTAGATACATCATCTTGATTCGTGAGAAACGTGAATCATTGATTTACAAACAATTTGTTTTCGAGCGGTTTTCGTTACCTATAATCAAGACAAATGATACTAGGAAGATAATATTGTGTAAGTAGACTAATTACACCACGATCATATCAAAAAATCTGTTTATAAGAGTACAGAACAACAGAACAAGGCATAAACTTATTACTTCCGTATTTTACTTCATATTTTTAAATTTTTTTGCGCTGAAACTTATTATGTAGTTCTGTGTTCTTACGACACATATTATCTTCTATGGGATCGAATTATAAATTTCAGCCTTAAGGTCGTAAGTAGTTTGTTATACATTATAGTGTTGTGATCACTCTAGCGAAAAAACGCCTGAGTACTCGATTATTGAAATAATCGACATCGCTCGATTGTTAAAAAAAGCGATCGAGTTTAAATTCAAACGAAAACCTTCGCTTGTTACTTATTACCTTTTACTCAATACCCAAGCTTCGCTTCGCTTGACGCCGACGTATATTCAAGCAGTTTCTCGCTCGATAGGAAATACTCTAGTTATAAATTCAGGCGAAAAATCGAATCATTGCCTTTCACTTGATACCCGATCTTCGAGCGCCACCCGACGTTCAAGTTTGACGCTCAGAAGGCTAACAGGACATGCGTCGTTTTAATGGCACATAAACGAGAAGCTGCATATAAAAAAGTGTGCCAATCCCTTAATGGAGTCATCGCGACATGGGTTTCGTTTTGACTGGCTAGCCAGAGGCGATTGTAAATTCTTAAAAAATTAAAGGATGTAATTTTTTAAAACATCAGAAACGACTGTTTTTCTTTAATAAAAGTTCTAGACTAAACTTTTAAAACTTACAAAAACAACCCCTGGTGTTTTATCAATATATTCTTCTTAGTCATAAAAATGTCAAATGATTAATCGCTCGAGCCATTCACTTGATTCTTAAAATCGCTCGAGTATCAAGTACCCGATTATTAAAATCATCGGTTTTTCTCAACACTAATAAATTATGTGTACAATTTAACTGTATGGATTATTAATAAAAAGTGTAATTAATATATTAAATGTAATTAATGTATATTTTATAGGAAATCGTAAAATAAAATGTTTACTATAATAATTTTACAAGTCCTTTTTCCATACAGTGTCATTTGCATTACATTCTTTAATATTCTATCATTCATTTAGGGCTTTATTACTAAAATATTTTAAAACTTAATTTAAAGATTGTTCCACGAAAAGTGGATATAACTTAATGACTGCAGTAAAAGTACCTGGGGCGATCCCATTATTGATTACCGTTTGTTATTGTAATAATTATAATTAAATATAGGCGCATCATGTAGGTTAGGTTGATTAATTTATACTTAAATATCTTTTGTGGTAAAATTTGTTAGTTTTTATTTCTTGCTGGAAGAGTTTAGTTATATTATCGATATTATTTTACCAAACGTATAAAAACACAGTATGTGGCGTCCATGGAAAAACATTGATGGTTCTTCTTCTAGTGTTGCAGTGAAGAAAATGCATTTATCTCTCGATGCTAGGGAAATTGTAAAAAGAGTATATACTTCTTTACTCAACAGAGGACTTTATGCTGGTGCTGCTGCGACTGAAACGTCTGATTTGACTAAGATACCTCCCTACAGTGAAAACAATCGCGTCAAATCCCATTAAATCTAGAAAGAAGCGTAAAGATGCCGGTTTCACCAAATGTTTCGACGAAAGCGACAAGGACTTGATAAGGCGAAAAATCTACACAATGTACGAAGAGTAACGCGTACCTACATTAAATTCTCTGAAGCAACAGCTCACCAATGATGAAACCCAAATAAGTTGTAGCAGCACTAGCCTTTGGAGAGTGTTGTCGGAAATGGGATTCAGATACCGCAAAATTGACAAAAGGCAAGTACTCATGGAATCCCACCGTTTACAAAAATGGCGTCATGAGTATATAACTTCTGTAAGGAAATCCCGTTCTGAAAACCGTCCTATAATTTACCTCGACGAGACTTGGTTTGAGACGCATGAAACACCATCCAAAGTCTGTATCGTATAATTAATCCAATTACAATCAATTTTGATGAGGATAGCGATATCGAAACAGAACTATCTATAGAATGACATTATAAATGTAAATAAATATGACTAGTAATATTTTTTTAAAAATGTTATTTCATTTGATTAGATTAATATAATCATATCATTACTTGTTTTCCTTAGTCCGTCCCTTCATACTTCACTTGTTTATTGCCAAGCTCTTTTCGACACAATGGGACCTACCCAGGAAATCATTAAGTCGTATCCAAATTTCGTGAAACGTACTTTACATTCACATTATAAGTGGTTGATAAACCAAGGGCATATTTCCTTAGTGTCAACAAATAATTAATTTTATGTCATACCATTACATTATTGTGTTTTTATACCTTAGATACCATCAACATAATGGATTACTTTATGCCCGTGCGGGCATAAAGTACACATTATGGACCGCGCTGGCATTAAGACGCAAAAAACAGTTTTCTGTTAACTTATTCTTTATTAACAAATAACCAAATATAAATTTACATTTATATATTATTTGGTTGTATTTACATAAAACTGGTAATTCTGGAAGGTTCCGCTGATAGCTAAATTTACTGGAGCAAAGATTGACTCATAATTCATTGTCTGGGTCTCGAGTTTCTGTAAGGAAATGCGAGATCCAGATGCTACGCCTGCCAACATCCTTAAAACCTCATTTTTGAGGATAAGCTATCCTCTAAATATCCTCCAGCAACTGTGGTACTCTTCCATCCAACATTGCGCTTCAGCGTAGTCATACTTGCTCCAGCTTCTGCTAAAAGAGTTGCCGACGTTCGACGTATACAATGACCAGTGTACTTTTCGGGGTTGTTCAAACATAAATATCTTGCAATAATACAGGGAATTTTCCCAAATGGTTTTTTTCCAACAGGTTGTACAGCGGCCTAGTCTGTAGGTTTTGCGGTGCCTTTTCAGCCTTTTTTTCAATTTCGTCGGGAATTTCAAAACCTTGTTCCATTTTAGATTTTTGATTAAATAAAAAAAAATATTATTTAAAACGAACTGGTATGATATAAAAGTTTGTATGCACCACGGGTACTAATAGATATATACCCTCGGGCGACTTACGAACACTCGGGCCAGAGGCCCTCGGCTTTGTAAGATTGTCGCCCTCAGTGCATAATCATCTACTTAGTATGTACACATGTAAAGTATGCTTCATACATAAATAACTATTATCTGTTGTTAGAGATGCTATAATATCGCATAATATAGCCATCTTAAATTTCATTTGTTGCTATATATTTTTTTCCTACTTCCTTCCTACTTGCTCTATATTTTTTGTATAATTTTCTTAAAAGGATGTATACCTATTTCCTTTATCTTTTCCTGATCCCACACCCTCTCTCACAGGAGCGATGATGTACTGAAAAAATCCCTTCAGATTGTTTTATGCGAGGTAAACATAATAAATCAGTGGCGTTCAAAACATTTTATTGATAAAAACATGAAGGACTGGCGCTTAAAGCAGAAAGGTTAAATTTTTTCGTCAAAAAATACATGAAAATAATGCTATTGTAACTCTTCTTCTTCTTCGTTTCTAAGATTTTTTGTAATTTAGTAGAAAGTAAAAATTTTCGCTTAACTGAGGATTATTAGAAATGTACCGCAAGGTAGCGTCCTGGGTTATCTCATTGGCTTGAAAGTTTTCGAGGACAACATTTTATTTACCCGGAAATTGAAGATGATCTCCGGGATTTCTGGCAGAACAATATAAATAATTTTTTATATCCATATTAGTTAACATGCATAAATTACAAAATCAATATCTAAAAAAATGGATATTCAAGCATAGTACAGTAAAAAGGTATATTTTACTAAAAAAAAATACTTAATGGCTGAAATTTTAAGGGGGTGTTCGGGGGCATGTCCTGAGTCTAAAACTGAGTTTTCGTATTCGAGGGGGTGGGGGAAGATACAACCCCCGGTCTATATGGGGGTGAGTTCGTTTTAATTCTATATCTCCGTTGCTGTTGCCCGTACAGTCAAGTCCAAGAGATCATATTTGTAGGAAATTGAATTATCTATCCAATGATAATAAAATCGAGGTCATAGGTCAATTAGGTCAATTACAATTGCCGGTCAAAGGTCAAAAGTGAAGGGAATTTTTTCATTTTTCGCGAATACCGTGAAACTGGTAAGTTTTTTGCATACTGCTTCAATACCATTTCGAAGTACTTGAAGTTACCTACAAAATGAGCTCTCGAACACCCTTCTACGATGAAAAGTTTTCCGTCACTCCAACGATCAAGTTGACCTATAAAACCCCAACTTTTGAATGTTCAGTGCTCTGTCATGTATGTGTGTGTATTGCCGTGTACTGTTTAATGATTTGAAGTGTCTCGATCATTAATTTACCTCGAAATTTTCCTGCTGGCGACTTTCATGTGAATTTGGCTCTTTTGGATGGACTTTTTTCGCCATCTTCGTATTCATCATCCTTTTCGAATGTGTCACCACGAACGTCTTCTTCAGGAATGGATGGCGAGTTCCTGTCGTCGTTGAGAAAATCGTCATCTTCTTGCAGGGTAGAATATTGGGCGATGTTGTCGCACGCGGTACCGCTACAAGTCCCACAAATCGGAGAACATTTCAGCCCAGCTTTTCGACATCCACAGGCCTTTCCACAACCAGTTTTGCAGGTGCAGGAAATTAATTTCAGCAAACTTGGCGGCGCCGGATCTTTTTCGCAGGCGACGGGCATATAAATGCTCTTCGTTTTCTTCCAACCCCAGTCTTCAGGATCTTTGTAATTTCCCAACCATTCTTGAACTTGATGATACACTCTATACGTGTGTAGACGAGCCGCATCTTCAGTAGGTGGTAGGGAAGCCAAATTGAAAGTGTTTTTTTTTCCAGACTGGAGAAAACGCTTGTAACGATAGAAGTTCAAAGTCTCGTCCTTGTTTCCTCCGTATAACTTGTAGAAGAAGAATTGTCCTAGGGCGGCTATCGCTGATGGAACAACTTTTTTATTTTGAAACAGACAAATCGAGTCCAGTAGTTGGGGATCCTTCTCCAGCGTAGAGATGAATTTCATTTTACCGGCATTGTGAGTCGAAGACGTTGTGTCACACCCAGAGAAAGCATGAAGAAACAGAATATTATCAGTGATTTTTTCCCCGAACTTGAAGCTTGATGAGGAGTACATTTTTTTCGGAGTGCGTCCCGAGCCAGGTTTTTCGAGAAAGACGTTCCGATATTCCTTTCCTAGCGCTGTTAATATTACTAGAATGTCGATGTCTTCTGCAATAATTATAACTGATTCGTGCGATTCAGCCTTCCCCAATGCTTCACGAACGATATCGGTATCGGCGTCTCCTGGAGCTTGATGGGTACTGTAACCTGCTTCTTTGGATTGAGCCATTATAAATTCGATGAGCCGGTGTTTGTTTTTGTCGTTCGCAAGGAAGTGCGCCTGTCCAACAGTTGCTGTACTGTTGACGGAAAAAATCATCTCTGGAGACCACTTTTTTGATTTCCTTCGCGCACGTTCCCAAGATTTTGTTCCAACAAGCGTCGGGTCTTCCGAGTATCCATCAAAAACGATGCTTGCTACTTTTCCGAAGTGGGTTTGCACGTACTTGACATATTTCGAGCAAATTGCAGCATATGTTGAATTACGGTCCCAAACTACTTTGTGGAGAAGAAATCCGCCGTCTATGACGAAATATTTGTCAGTTCCAAGGTCAATGGTATCCTGCAGGGGTTGAAAAGCATCGTATAAGGCAGATTTCTTGTTTTTTCTCATTCCTTCCTCGGTAAATAAAGACATCGGAAATGGAGCGAGCTCGTAATGCAGGTATTCTTCAATATCTTCAGGAGATTCTTTGCTGATGCACATTCTTTGGAACAAGAGTAGGGGGTTGATAGCTACCGGTGATTTTTCTATCGAAATGCTGCTAGTCATCGCTGCCAGTGAAATAACTTTTTGTTTTCGTTGGAATGTAACGGAGCCAAATTTTTTTCCAACGCAATTGTCGACCATGTCGAGTCCAATCTTCCCAGCTTCATAGCAATTGATGTTGTCGGTGCCAACTACGCCAGTTGACAGGGAAACCAAATTTTCATCCTTTCGGAAAGGGTAATGATCGGCGAACCACATGTCCATTTTTTCGACGTCCTGGTTATCCCGGATTACTCGAGAGTCCCTGAAGTCCACATGTTGTTCGGAGGTACCCGTTGAGATGCTGCAAAACTCTTCTATCTTCTCACAGATGTTTTGGAGAGACACCATGCCCAGTACCCACGAAGAAATGCTGCTGTCCGAGGCTCCACGCATGTCTTTGACGCCTCCTCTAGATTTGAAATCTTTCATCAGGGTTGACTCGATTACGTGGTCTGGATGATTTGCAGCGAAAAATTTATTAGTGCGCCTGATCACGAACCTGCCTCCACTCGTGTAGCTCTCGTATTCTTTTTCCGGCATCGTATTATGCAAATTTTCCATATCCTGGACGTACAAATGGGCTGACTTCGCGTACAGATAATGGCCGCTTGATTGGAAGAATGGAATCATTTTCTTGATTGTATCTATGTGTAGAATCCAATTGCCCATTCGCTGAGCTTCAATGAAGTTTTTCACTAGCGTCACAAGTCGAAAATATTGAATCCACAATTTGGATGTACGTCCATTGTTTTCCAGCTCATTGAGTTTTTCGTTAAGCTTTTCAGAAATCTTGTCCAAAAAAACAGTGTTCTGATGAGAGAAAATTTCGGTTCTGTCGGTGTTCGAAAAAATATTGTCCAAAATTTCACGATCTTGCGAGGTAAATTCCATTTCATTCATGATCATTTTGGCAAGACATAAGTGTGCTAAAATGTGCGCTCGTACCGCTCTGGCATATGCGTGTCCTGTAATGATGTGTGGCACAGTATTTTCGGCATAGATGAGTTTAAAAACATCCTCCAAACCACTTCCGCCCATGATCGAACCAATGGACCCCATGAATGACATCAGAAGATGAAATCCTCCTAGAACGAGCTTGACTTTCCCGAGATCAGATTCAGGATCCGCGGCGCTCACAATATCGTGAGCTTTCCAGTACAAGGGCTGATCGAAGCCAACGATGCAAATCATTTGTCCGGAAATTTTGCATTTCTTGATAGCACACTGGAGCGCGGTAAGAATGGTGTCGTAATCGCTTGGAGGGGCATCGATGAATGGTAAAAAAATTATTTTTGATTTCTCAAACTTGTGTTTTGATGTTGCCTCAATCATAAAGCCATTCCAACCTGGAACACCCTCGAAACAGGACCATTTTCCGTAGAGCCACACGAAGTCACAAGCTGTTGGAACAATCCGAGTCGACAATTGACGCATATTTTCAACTTCGGAAATTTCGATACTTTCAAGGCCGGACAATTTTCCCTGCACGTACGTCGATAAATGCACGAAGCCGAGTTCGGCTTTTTCGACAGCAGTTTTTTTTCGAATACGGCTGATTGAACCTTCAGTATGAAAAAGATCGCTGGGTGTAACGCACTGTATCCCTCCCATCGCATGAAAAGTGCCTCGTCCGTCGAGTGTATTCGTATTGAAGTCCGCATTATCAAAAACGAATGTGGAAAAAGCTTGAGCTGAAATGATGTCCTCTGGTCGTGAGATGCAGGACGATTCGAATCTTGAAATCTCGCTGTAGGACGCCGAAAACCCGAGAGATGACAAGATGTCGATCAGATTACGAGAACCGAATTTTTTAAAAATGTAGGTACCAACTCCTAATTGCAAAACGGAGAGAAAAGAACAAGGTCGACACGCTGCAATGATAGCATGAGCTAGGGCGATGCATTTTTTGTTCCATTTTTCGAGTGATCCACGTTTATGCTTGATAATGATCCGCGATAAGAAACTGAGCAGAGTGGGGGGAATACAGTCTGTTGCACTCGCGAAAAAATTGTCAGTGGATGGGTAAGAATCGAGCTCGTAAACTTGGGAACGAATATCTTCGAGAACAATATCTGCAGCTTCTTCGACAACTCGCAACCGTTCCTCGGCGTAGTTTGATTTTCGACTGTCGTACCAAAATTGAGTCAGAAGTTTGTGCCCAGTATTTTTGAAACATACGATTTTTTCTTTTGACGCATGCTGTATAATCATTATATCTTCTCCATATTTTTCAATCAATCGATTTTGTACTGTCTGAGAACTGGGGTGGCAATCGGTTTTGATTTGTGAAATTAATTTCGATATTGTGAACTGGCATTCTTCAGAATTATTTTCCAAAAATGTGAAAATATCTTGCATCGATGCATCTATTGTATCGCTGCGGCGTCGTCCTTTCAGTTTCTTCTCATTTTCTGGCACTCCGGCATAGCGCAAACCCAAGTTGGTACCACAATGTTTATGGTACTTGGCTCCAATCTTGACGATGTCGGACACTTTTTCTATGCGCTCGACGATTTTTTTAGCAACGTCGTCATGACGGGTTTTCAACTCGCGCACAATCGATTTAATTTTTTCTTCCGTTATGACCTGACACGTGAGATTTTCTTTTTTTTTTCCAAGTTTTTTTGAACATATAAAACACGAAGATTCGAAATCAAAACTCAAAGATGTTGTGGGAGAAGAGGACGGTGATGCACTTACATTACGTTGGTTGGATGACGAATTCCTCCTTTCGTCGGTATAGCGTTTGTAGCAGAATGTATGAAGTTGGATCTCCGTCGCATTTTCCAGAAGATTAGTGATTTTGTTGTCACATTTTTGTTCACTGATCTTGATCAATTTCTGTACACCTCTAGATTTAACAGACGACACATCGCCTCCACTCAAAAGTTTTTCACATACGAAACACGTGTCCATTTTTTCGCGCTCATCCACTCACTCAACGAGAAAAAATGTGACTGATTCTAAACTTGTCGTGCAGAAAACTACTACCTAAACTCGGAAAAGGAGATGTTTTCCGAATGGATAGATCCCAAAAATGTCACTTGATGAGTCACTGCGCACAGAAAATGCGTCACGTGACTAATGGCTTTCCTGCAGCACAGGTTTTTGAATATTAATGACCTGTCAACACCGTGACGTAGCTCACTGATATATTTCCTAAATTTTAGGGAGTATTTACAAAACTTCCCTGAAGTATTTTAATAATCTACGGCGAGTTTTAAAAAAACGCACGTAAAAACAAGTCCACCTTCACCCATATTATTCATTCTAATTAGGAAAAAACTCAACCATAATTATTAACTGCACGTAGAGAGTGCAATGTACGAGCAATGAGAGTACGACACGCAGCTCGCGCGAACGGCGCGGCTCGCGCAGTCAACATTGGCGCGCGCGGTCAACTTGATCGTTGGAGTGACGGAAAACTTTTCATCGTAGAAGGGTGTTCGAGAGCTCATTTTGTAGGTAACTTCAAGTACTTCGAAATGGTATTGAAGCAGTATGCAAAAAACTTACCAGTTTCACGGTATTCGCGAAAAATGAAAAAATTCCCTTCACTTTTGACCTTTGACCGGCAATTGTAATTGACCTAATTGACCTATGACCTCGATTTTATTATCATTGGATAGATAATTCAATTTCCTACAAATATGATCTCTTGGACTTGACTGTACGGGCAACAGCAACGGAGATATAGAATTAAAACGAACTCACCCCCATATAGACCGGGGGTTGTATCTTCCCCCACCCCCTCGAATACGAAAACTCAGTTTTAGACTCAGGACATGCCCCCGAACACCCCCTCAAAATTTCAGCCATTAAGTATTTTTTTTTAGTAAATGCCATTTTTGTGTCTCTATTTACTGTAGTAGCAGCGCTGCATTCCGGAATTATAACAAAGCAATCCGGGAACATCGGTATGCCGACGAACAAACCCAGGGCATGCAAAAGTACGACTCATTTAATTCGACTTCGACAGCTAATAGCTTTGTTTTGGTTTAAAATAAGGATTGATTCTAGACAGTTCGAGAACTGCGCAGAACTCTACAGGGTGTTTCGGGAGGAAAGGGAAATATTTTGGGAACATGTTCAGAAGGTCAAGATATGAGAAATTAACCCATATGTTCTAATCCGATTCTTAACCGTCTCTGAAATAATCGGTTCTAAAGTTTTTTTTTGTAACTATTTTTTATTTCAAAAGCAACACCAATAGATACTAGTCAAACAAGAAAATTCCACTAATTTAGAATGTTTTCGAAAATACCCCCACCAACTTCAATACAAGCTGCACCACGTTAGTTAATCGCTCGTGTTGCACGTTGAATTGCTTGGGGATTGTTTATAATGATATTTGCAGCATTAAAAATTCGATTGTGGAGTCCTTTCACGGTTTCTACTCGTGTTTCGTATACTAGTGATTTCATCCACCCCCAGAGGCAATAATCCAGTGGGTTTAGGTCTGGTGACCATATTCATCAACCGTATTCATCAACAGCCCGTAATGCGCTACCATTACAGAAACCATACACGAATATCATGTCAGCATACTCCCTATGGGTGAATGTGTGAGGCATTACGTATGGAACCTTTTCTCTTTTCGAGTCGAAACGCTCAGAATAAATAAAACTGACAACCATGCTTGTCAATTAAATTAGGCATTGACAAGCAATGAAATACCTACAAACTGGAGTTAGAAATACAAAACTTCTTAATTACTCCAAAGCTTTACAAAAAAAACTTTAGAACCGATTATTTCAGAGACGGTTAAGAATCGGATTGAAACATATGGGTTCATTTCTCTTATTTTGACCTTCTGAACATGTTCCCAAAATATTTCCTTTTCCTCCCGAAACACCCTGTATATGCAATAAAATAAATCCTCGAACTGTTTTAGAATCGGTTCGCAGTAGAAGAAACCAAAACAGCTTATTGAAAAAGAAGAAGGGGAGAATTAACAATAACCTCAAAATTTAAAAAATTGACGAAGTTGTTATTTTTCCTTATTTATGTACAGAAAATACATATATTTAAGTGTATATTATATGATTTTTTGTTGATGTTGCAAAACTTCTGGTACCAAACGGTGAAAACACTTGATCCTACAAAAAATACTCAAATAATTTTCCAATACTCTTGAAAAATGAAATATTAAAATAGCTGAACTAAGATTTAAAACGCAAGACACGAGCACAAAAGGGACACAAGCCACGCAAAAACAATTTAAAATGGTGATCAGCTTGGAAAATGCCTTCTTTTTATTAAACTCCTCATGCGGCATCAAAAATCCCGAATCAGTTCCATCAAAAAGCTCGAACTGCATTGACAGTTCAAGAACGGTTACGAATCAGTTCGAAATATAACCAAAACGCTTAAATTTTAAGGTCTGAATCGGTTCTAACTAAACCAAAACAGAAATATGTTACTGCGCATGTGCGGACTGTTCTAGAACGGTTCTAAGTTTGAACCAAAACAAAGCTATTATATTTATTTGAAAATAATCTTAATTAGTTATGTCATCTTGCTTCTGAATGAAGTCCCAGGCTCCGACCTTTAGAGCTGGTAGAGAACAGATTTCAGACGATGATATTTTCAAGACATAAATTATCGGTAGAGTTCGATACGATTCCATCTAAATCTTGTAAAAGTTTTGGTGTCATCTTTACATATACGAATGGCAAAAAGTCCCAGACTCCGACCTTTAGAGCTCGTAGAGAAGAGAGAGAGTAGAGAGAATTTCAGACGATGATATTTTCAAGATATAAATTATCGGTACAGTTCGGTACGAATCCACCTAAATCTTGTAAAAGCGTTGGTGTCATGTTTACATATACGAATGGCAAAAACTCTCAGGCTTCGACCTTTAGAGCTCGTAGAGAACATATTTCAGATGATGATATTTTCAAGACATAAATTATCGGTACAGTTGGATACGATTCCATCTAAATCTTGTAAAAGCTTTGGTGTCATTTTTACATATACGAATTGCAAAAACTCTCAGGCTCCGACCTTTAGAGCTCGTAGAGAACATATTTCAGACGATGATATTTTCAAAACATAAATTATCGGTATCGTTCGGTACGAATCCATCTAAATCTTGTAAAAGTTTTCGTGTCAACTTTACATATACAAATACGCTCTAACTAAAATATATATAAACTATCTAATACCTCTACCTCTGTAAGTTATTATCCAAACCGATATCATCAATTATCACTTCTACAGAACTTGCAATATTGTAACATTTACTTAATTACAACTCTTTGTTTATTGATTACATACTCTTACTTCTTTGGTCCTGATGATACTTTCTACCAGCTACCTATCTTCCTTTAGTAAAGGCAAATGATTAGAAGGGATAGCTTCTTCTTTCGGTAATATTACTCGATTACTAGGTGAATATCCAAGTAACTCGTGTTGTAAATTTATCAGACAATCATCTGCATTAAAATGTTTTGAGCATATTCGTGCAAAAGTTATATTGCATTTCTCCTTCCGGATATCAGAAAACCTTTATATTTCTGTCAAAATTCTTTACCTGGTTACTCACACTACAACCGCACAGAACCTCATATTACGGAAATTAAGATACACTCCCCGACAATAAATGCCGGAGATAATGTTGGTCAAGTTTATAGACCTGTAACTTTTTAAATATTTTTCTAAACTTGGTAAAATATTTAGCAAACTGTAGACTTGTATTTCGGGTTTGTTCGGGTTTGTTCGTGTTGTAACCTGAATGTTACTTTTCAAAAATACTGATGTTAATCGTTAAACAGGCAAAAACAAAAGTTACTTTTTTACCCATAATTTCTTAACGCCCTGTATTAAAATCGGATGATAGAATTTAGCCTCATTATGTTTTGGTTTGAAGTGTGACCTTTTATAACACAATGTTTTTGGTTCACGTCATCATCTGATTTTTACAAGAAGGTACAAATTTTGAACCGTGGAGGAACACTCTGATTAACTTATTTACTTGCAGTGTCGAGCAACACCCCACATACTGTAATTTAACATTTTAAGTAACATTGGCATCTCTTGTGCGGCTTTACAGAGCAATAAAGCTTTTATTTCTATAGTTTTAACTTTTATTTGGATATTATTGTGGCGTTTTACGATTAACAATACAGCTTGTTTTAATAAGCGATCGCTTACAAAGTAAAATCTAGAATGAGAATTTTTACGATCCGAATAAAATCAAGTTAGTTTTAAAATCCTCTTTTACGATCCTCTCGTTCATTACGTTATACCTTTAAAGGTTTATGTGGAAATGGAGGGCTGAAATAGAATATTTAAATTTTATAGGTACATACCTGTCTAGTGGATTTTGATTAAAGTGGTCAAAATGTGATTCGAAATCAAATACTATACTCCAAATTCCATGTCGTAAATATCTTTCCGCGTTAATGCAACCTTTGATAAATTTGATGCTTTAGAGAACTAAATCCGTTCAATCAACTTTAAATTCCATAAAGGAATATAGTGGAGCCGATCCGGTTTACGAAAATCCCTTGACGAAATCGAGTGATTTTTTTCCCAATCGATACAGTAGGATCCTCTCGACATTCTGACATGATTTGGTGGCGACGCATGGGGGGGGGGGGAGGTCACGCCCAGTAAATCTAACCGACAACAGATTTTCCTAAATAACTCAGCCGGATCTGATGCTACAAGAAAATGTGAAGGGCGCTTGACAGAGCGCGAAAGCTCGAACAAACCTGATCCCGATATCTCAAGTAGTTCGCGAATTTTATCGCAATTCTTAACTGCAACAACAATAAAATTTAATTAATTATATCTCGAGAAGGGGCGGAGTTGGGGCATCAATTTTTCGCGAATCAACGGGTGACACTGAGTACTTTGATGGGCCGGCTGGGGATGGTGGAGCAATTAGGAGGGGAGTTATGGGGGAAAAAATATTACATAAATGCTAAAAAGTAGTTTATTAATCGAGCTACGGGGATCAGGCAGCATTCAATTTTTTTTTATCAGCTAAGAGGGGGCGAAGATTGGCGAAAATTTTTTATTTTCGTAAATGCGCGCTTGTCGCGGCATACAAGAAATGGCCACTTTTTAATCTCTCCGAAAATACTTTAGATATTATATTCAATTTTGGTATGTGTTAATAGGATATAAAACCACACATTTTAATTCGGAAAATTACTCAATTGTTCCACCAGTGGCGTCCCTGCAAACATGTCCCACTGATATTTTTTACAAAAAATATGGTACGCCACTGATATTTTTCCATGTGGATATTTTTTCTGATTAGCCTGGTCAATTCTACATGAAAACGGTCGCTTGAGTTTTTCTCGTCAGACGCATCGAATTGCCCACTCCAATAATTTTCATGAAACAAAATGTATCATTAATTATATTATTTTATCAATGTTAATAATAATGAGTTTCAATGTGAATTTAGTGGTTTTAATCAAGAACGGTGCGTCTGAGGAAAAAAAACTCAAGAGACCGTTTTCATGTAGAATTGACCAGGCTAATCAGAAAAAATATCCACATGAAAAATGTCAGTGGCGTACCATATTCTTTTGTAAAAAATATCAGAGGACATGTTTGCAGGGACGCCACTGGTGGAACAATTGAATAACTTTTCTAAATAAATATGTGGTTCTATATCCTATTAACACATTCCAAAATTCAACATAATATCTAAAGTATTTTCGGAGATATTAAATAGTGCTCATTTCTTGTATGCTGCGACAAGGGCGCATTTGCGAAAATAAAAATTTTTCGCCAATCCCTCCTAATAGCTGATAAAAAAAATGAAGAAATTGAATCTGGCCTGATCCCCATAACTCTCCACCTTATTGCCCCACCACACCCAGTCTCCGGCCCATCAAAGTACTCGGTGTCACCCGTTGATTCGCGTAAAATTGATGCCCCAACTCCGCCTCTTCTCGAGCTATAATTAATTAAATTTTATTGTTTTTGCAGTTAAAAATCGCGATACTTATTGAGATATATTCGAGCTTACGCGCTCTGTCAAGCTCTTCAATTTTGCTCTTCACATTTTTTTTGTAGCATCAGAACCGGCTGAGTTATCTAGGAAAATCCGTTGTCGGTTAGATATACGGGGCTCTTCAAATCATGTCAGAATGTCCTACTTTATCGATTGGGAACAAAAATTTACTCGATTTCGTCGAGGGATTTCCGAGTCGTTTATTTCGCCAGAACGACTCCACTAATAGTTGAGTTTGGATAGTGGCTGAATGCGCTTGACGCAAAGCAAAAAAAAGAAAACTTTGAAACCACTATACTACACGGATATAAAAACTTAGTTAAATTTACTATACAATCACTAAAGCTAACTATAATGTATGGCTCTGTATGTGATTCAAATCATTTTTATTAAGAACTACCATTAAATTATAGCAACATTTTAACCAACATTTTTAGTAAAAATTACAAAACTATTAGTAAACTATTGATATGAGTTTCTGTAAAATTTATTAAAATCTTCTGTAAAATTTACTAAAATATTTTGTAAAATTTACTAAAATATTTTGAAAAATATAATAAAATTTTTGTAAAATTTACTACTAAGATCTTTTCTACTAACCGTTCCCAACGTAGCTTGACTTCATCAATCAATGGTATGGTTCCTGTTAAGTTCTCCACCTATTATTTGTTACGAAAATCTCATTTATGCCTTTTATTCTTGTAAAAATTCGTCATTTAAACTTGGTCATTTTTACAATAAAAAATACTAAATAATAACCAGTGAAATGTACCATACATTTTAAACTATTTAACTACTGGAGTTATAATTAATTTATTTTCACTATTCATTGGTTGAAAAGTTTACAATATATTTAAGTAATTACATGATTTTAATTAGAAATTCTCATTATATCCTTTTAGAAATTATGTGAATCTCAATATTATTTTGGTACGGATTAATAAAATTTTCCAAAACCCATGTCGCGATGACTCCTCTAAGGGATTTGGCATACTTTTTTATATGCACCATATCGTTTATGTGCCTTTAAGAAAGACGTATGTCGTGTATCTGCTCAGCGTCAAACTAGAGCGTCGCCAATCGGATGGCGCGGCGCGTAGACCGAAGGTCGTGTATCAAGTGACAGGCGATATTTATCGGTTTTTCGCCTGAATTTATAACTAGAGTATTTCTTATCGAGCGAAAAACTGTTCGAATATATGAGCAGTTTTTAACTCGATCACACTACAGCGGTACATTTCCGCCGGCGTCAAGCGAAGCTCGGGTATCGAGTGAAAGATAATAAGTGACGAGCGACGGTTTTCGCCTGAATAGATAACTCGAGCGGTTTTTTTAATAATCGAGCGATGTCGGTTTTTCGCTCGAGCGATCACAACACTAATAATAATTTTACTATAGTCTTTTTCCATGTAAACTGTAACTATATCAGGTGAAGTTGTTGAATAGTGGATGATATTTTTGAAGTCTTAAGTCACTGGTTACAATGTACTGTTTAATTTCAAATTTTTTACGATTTAAATAAAATGAAGTCAGCTATTAGTAAATCTTATTTACGAACTTCACATTAATTGTCTCATGTTATAAGGTTTGTTCGGGTTTGTTGTGTAAGGTTTGTGTGAATGCTAATTGGAATCCTTTAATTTCTTACTCAGATTCATTTTTTTACTGTAGCCCTGCATGTTACAATTGATGACCGTTGTTTAAGAGGACGCCGGAGTCAGTCGAAATCTCCGATTTGACCCCTGCTCGTTTCAACTTTGAAAGCACTATGCGAATTGCATCTTCCCTTGCAGTTAGAAGAATATGTCGAGCGTCCGCCCGTAATCAGTACGCCGACAGAAACAACGATAATCGGAAGAAAGGGACTGCACGTGATCGGGGTCTATACTTCAATTTTCTACGCTGAAAAACGGAGTTTTCGCTTCCTATGAAGTCCATCATTTTTTTCTATATGGAGCAGTAAAAAAAAATAAATCTAAAAATCCTCCGAAACAAAAACTTTTCGCGTGTTTTAGTTCTATTACAAAGTTTTTTTCCTTTGAAATTTTTTTCCTGAAACAGGAATAAACGCTTGGGAAGAAAACTCGTTTACAGGTATAAACATGAGTTACTAATTCAGATTGAACGGTACTTAGATGTGTTGTGACGCGAAAACTAACGTAATTTTGTGATGTGAGTACTTGGTGTTTTTTATAAATTAAGTTGGTTTTAAATAAGTCCGAAAAGGTAAATAAAATTGCATTTTTTTTCTAAAGGGTAAGTGGCATTTATAAACTTTTAAATTGTCCAGATCTGATGGATGTCGTTCGAATTGAACAAATGAGAACATACCTGACCATTTATAAACTCCGCGGCGGTTCGTTCGAGTCAGTTCAAGTTTATAAATCAGAGATTGTTTCCCAGCGAACTGAACGTAAAAGTTTATAATAATGTACCCTGAAAAATAAACAACTTGAAATCTGTCAAACGGTTATTAACTTTCTAAAGAGTTTACCCTGAAGATTTGACAACACTGTTCAAGATTCACTGCCATATGTTGCAAAAATAAATCTAAAAATCCTCCGAAACAAAAAAATATAGACTTTCCGCGAGTTATAGTTCTATTACAAAGTTTTTTTCCTTTCAAATTTTTTTCCTGAAACAGGAATAAACGCTTGGGAAGAGAACTCGTTTACAGGTACTCCGGAATCCTGCTAATTTAATAATAGCCATTCTGGAGAGTAATATTGTTGTAAAAAATATGCATATATTAAAAGAAAAAGTCGTTCAAACTTGGCATTTATTAAAATTCATTCTTTAGTACCCATCCTACTTAGAAACGCATTTTAAAAATGTTGTGATCAATGAGACAGATTTATCACTTGTGAGTAAGATGAAAATTTGAGTAATTGGTGTAAATGAAACAATTTAATGGGTTCAAAACAGTAAATTTGACAGGTTATGGAAATGATTGTTGTAATTTTTTAACTAATATACATAACGGTTTAATTCGATGATAATCGCATCGTTGTTAAATTACTTTTTATACATAAGGAGATATATTCATTTGCATATATTTTCACTTATTTAACTTATTTTTTTTTGCCTTGCCTTATAAAAGACTCCAAAATGGACAGTAGTTAAATGAAATGAAAAAACGACGTCATCGTTCCTGAAAATAAAATAAATTTTCAATAACTCTTAAATAGGTTCAAAATAAAGAGACATCGATAATAGAAAATAATCTCCAATATATTTTCCGCACTAAATCAAATCATAATAGAATTTTTTCACTTTATGGCTCGATACACACTTTGTATGCAAGACACCCTTTTCTAATACGACTGCGGAAAATGGAAAAAAGAAAATTTGTTCTCTCGGGTTTTCCAGACAAAATAATATAACGCAAGATAAATGACTATATACACTCCCTAAACCCGTGGCAGAACGGCCTGGATCTAAGTTGCTTTGAAACAAAGCCGAAAAGGTTTTAACACCATGAGAAAATCCAGGGTTTTCTGTGACGGTTTCTCTCATCTTAATCGAGAAGGGTAGATATATATTTTTGAAAAAGGGGTTGAAATTTACTGCTGCATATATTAATAAGCATTTAAAAAAATTCAGGTTAAATGTCCACGACCATGGTATACAGGGTGAGTCGAGAGAAACGGACCATACTCCATGTATATGTGAAAATAATGTAAAAACATAATATATAACATATCCTTATCCGATTTTCATTTGTTTTCAAATTAAAGCGTAATTACAAAAGTATGGGGAACGGGTGTTATAGTGGTTCATAGTTATTTAATTTGCCTTTTCCTCCCTCACGGGAGAGCACTGTTTAGAGTTTGTATGAAACGAATTACATGCACCTACTAGAACCAGAAAAATGGTAATGTAGACATCAAAATGCAACAGTATTATCAGTACAATGGAGCTCCTGCATAAAAGTCGAGACTCGGAAAGACAGGAAATCAGGATAATCAGGAGAGTAACAGGTACCTCGCAGATGAAACATGAAATTTTTAGAGGTCAATGGCGATTATTAGAAGACAACGGCGATTATTTTGAACATTTTTTTAAAATTATTAAAAACAATCTTCATATTTGAAACTTACGCTCTAACTTTTCACTATTTTCGCTTGTACAATACAGTCCTAGGGTTTGGTCCGTTCCTGCAACATGGTCCGTTCCTGAAATATGGACAACATATAGGGTAAAGTCGGGTTAATTGGACCAATTTAGCTTGTTTCCTTAGGCTGAAATGACTTGCTTAAACCCCTCAGGTTGGGTGGTTGGTTGGTTAAAGGGGGGGGGGGGGGGGGTCCGTTTAGAGGCCCGAACTTCTATCACTGCGGCATTTCGGATTATTGTGTACCCCGATCTTGTTGGAAGATGTTTGTTCCTTCTATGAGGTCCTGTAACCTTCTACAAAGTTTGTCATGTGGGAGGTTGTCACCACGTTGTATGTTCCCGAATATATTTTGTCTTCTACGAGACAGCGCTACGCAGCGGTATATTATGTGTGAGGCGGTTTCATCCTCTTCGCCGCAGAGTCTGCATTCAATGGATCCGTTGTTTATACCTATCCGTTGAAGGTGTTTTCGCAAGTGGCAGTGGCCTGTTAGCAGACCCATCACTTGTTTCAACTGGGGCCGCATCAGGGTTAGCATCCCATTCGATAGTATTTTCGATGGTTTTCCAATTACGGTCCATGCGTTTATTTGACCAGGTAACCTTTGCAATCGATGTAGGTGTTGTTTTTTCGACCATCTATCTAATGTTGTTTTTACTGCCTGTTTTGATATCCCAAAGGCCGATTCTGGGCCCCTGAGACTTTGAGTGGTTCACATCCGCTTTTTCATTACCTAATATCCCAGAGTGACCAGGGACCCACAAGAGCTCTACCTTGTTTCCCCTGGCCGCCAGTACTTTTGGTTGGTAGGTGGGTTGGTATCGCACTCCAGTTTTAAAGTAAACCGATTGGAGTTGAGAGCCTTAAGAACAGCTTGGCTGTCCGACAGGATGTAAATCTTTTGGTTGTGGTAGCCCTTTTGAAGATTTTGTAGTACGCATGCGTGTATGGTCCGAACCTCCGCTTAGTATACTGTGGCGTGTGGCGTAGTTCCCCAGAGGAATGTTTATGTTCATCCTGGGTCTTTCCCCAAATATACCTGCGCCTACACCGTTGGCGGTTTTGATCCATCAGTGTACCAAACTAGACCATTGTCAAATGAAGGAGGTGCACTGTTCGTCTATTTATCAAAATTCCAGTCAATCTTGAAAGGCTTTGTGAAATCGTATGTTGCTCTCATACGATCCCCTCAGAAATATCATATTATGCTTCTTTTGTACTTTATGGACAAAATACACCTTGTTGAAAATAGACAAGATTCAAATATAATAATTGTCAAAAGAAAAACTTGCAACTGGTACAATTTGCAATACGAGTTCGTTAAATTGAACCATTGTTTGATAAATTGTTCCTGATACATTGTATCACCCAGAATGCTGGTGATTTTTGAATGAAACTACGATGTAAAGAAACAAATTTTTATTTACATACAAAAAATGTAAAGAAGGAGCTTATAATAAAAAAGAAACATTTATATCTGTAATAGTGAGTCTATAAAAGCATGTCTCCATTTTCAAAATTTGTTCCTCTAATAATTGTGTTCCTATATTATCACTAAACACAGTTATACGTCCAAATGATTTGATTCTGTACTTAGCTTTTGATTTGAGCGGAGTGAATGCCTTTTAAATGTCGTTTTAGGAATGTTATAACGCTTGCAAAGTTTGTTTACACCATATTTACCTGTTTTATATATTTGTATGGCTGTTTCGAGCCACTGGACGTTTTTATTCCTTTTCGGCTCGAAAAAATAAAAACAGTTTGGTAAATTGCACCGGTATAAATTAACAAACCTATGGGTGGTACAAATTAGCAAACTGGCAATATTGACCGATTTATCGTAATATTTTCGTTAAAAGTGAGGTTAGATTAACATTTACCTGTCGCAATTCTAGCAAAATAAAGCTTATTGTAGGAAAATATAACCTTATTATCTAACTAGTGTTTACTTGAGCAAAAAGCTTAAGTTACTGTAGGTAAAACTTACTGCGTTTATAGACACAAATGGGGTGCGTTCGAAATTAATAGTTTTTTAAATAATTAATTGATACAATTTAACAAATGGTACAATTAACCCGAGTTTACCCTATAACTTTTTAAAAATATTCCGTGTAATTATACAGAGTTATTCGTATTGCATTGTTGCCATTCAGCCAACAAAAATGTAGTTCTCTCTTCCACGCATTACTGATTTTCAATAACATTTCACACCATCACAGCTTCACTTTCCAAGATTATTATGAATGGATTATGGATCTGTAGTTTACAAGACCTTTGGTTATAATAAAATTTTCGAGTATTAAGTTGTAGGGTTTGAGTTCTTTTAACTGAAACAACCCATTTCTCAAGCCAGTGGCGTAAGCACAGTTACCCCTCAATATAATTTTAACTAAAATATGTTAAGCCACTGCTATTGTCGAAACAATTATTTTATTTTTAGGTATCAATCAATTGTAAGCAATAAAGATCTCTTCTTTCAACTCTCTCTTAAAACGTACCTTTTTTAAGAAAAAAAAAACTTCTTGTGGTAAAAATCTATAGTTTCGACTTAAATAGCAGTTAATAACTCTAGAAACAATATTTTCTCTCTTTACGTTTTCTTAAGCATAACTTAAAATATGATTAATTCTAAAAGTGGTTTAAATCTGTATACACTGCAGTTGCCTTATTTTTAATGTGGATCGGTGATCATAAGATAGAATATCACCTATACCTATCAATAATTGTCCAGAATGATCACAGGCAAACAAAACTGGAATAAACCAAACGATCTTAATAGAACATAATATTTATAATAAGTGAGATTGGTAAAGCATCAATATAACCGCTGATTTTTTTGTTAAATTTTAATGTTATTTTTAAAAATATAACCTTACATGTTACTTTAACAAGTGTCATTTTAAATACCGTCATAACATTTTATTTACACGCTAATGAATAATTAATTAATGATCCTCTTCATTAACCAGTAAGGAATTTTAATAATGTTTCTCGCCTTCAGCACAAATTTAATTAATGAGACTCTGCAGGCAAATCCGAACATGAAAACATTTAGTTACACATCTAGAGAATATTTAACGCTGCTTTGAGAGAATTTACGAAAACATTCGTGCTCTTAAATATTAAATAAGACAACATACAGATAGAAGAATTGCTTAATTGGGAATGTTTTTGGGAATTACAGTTAAAATTGTTTAATTAATCTTCTAATAGATTCGAATCACGACATGCGAATAATGCTCTGATTAGTCAATTTATAAAAAATATTTAAAATTAACCAATCAGTCATCATCAATCCAATATTCGCAATTCCCATTTCGTGATTTATATCTATATAAATCCTCCTTTATATCCATTTGGCATTTTTTAAAACGCATATTAGCGCAAAAAGCGTATCAATTCTGTAAACTGCCTATCTGTATACCTGGGTAGGAATAAATCCTTGGGTATAGGTACCGAAATAGGGAACCTTCCTTAGGGCCGATATTTGAATGTTACCTTAAGTTATACCTTAGCCAAGGTAGCCTTAACGTTAATGTGAACCTTAAAAAAACTATGTTTTAAATTAATTTCAGGGTCAATAGACGTGTTAAGTCTTAGTGCCTGTTATCACCAAAGCAACTGGCAACCGCAACGCAACATCAACGCGGCACAGCACTAATGCTTAAATACGCGTGTTTCCACTGACTTAAGGCAACTCAACTGCCTGCAACACAACTAGTTGCTTATGAGTTTCCCGGCATACTGCGTCGCCGCCGTCAGTTGCTGCCAATCGCGGTCTCATGGCGGACGAGACCGCAAAATATTTAACTTTTGTGGCTCATTCGGTACAACCTATGGAATTTAACCGGATCATTATTTAATTCCTATCTATATACGAACTGTCTCAAATTTATGGTATAAAAAGGGTTAACCCAGTTTTTTTTAAGCTTTTTAACGGGCAAGTATGTTGCAGCTTTATATGACGAAGACGACATTTTGCTCATGTCAAAAGAGACTTGATTCCAGTGGGAACGCAAGAGAAATTCAACTGAAGTTGCGGTCGCGCTGCAGTTGCGTTGCGGTTGCTTTGATTCTAGTGGGAACGCATGAGCAAGCAAAAAGTTTGCATCCTTCTGTTTATGCGAACTTTCCGAAGCCTGTAAAATAGTCGCTTAACTTTTAGTGGAAGAAAGATAAAAGAAATACCGAAATAGAAACGACGAAAAGGTCGTGTCTGGATTAAACCATGGATTGATTGTCGACTTGCTTTGGGTGCTTCTGCAGAACTTCTAGTAGAACTCGGAGCAGAGGATCCTGCAAGCTATAAAACCATCTTCTACCCACCAACTATATAAAATACAATCAACACAAATTAGAAGCGCAACCTAAACTAGAAACTGCAAGTTTTGATTTTCTGTACGAATTTGTCACCACTGGCGCCAGTGATTTCAGAAGGATGCTGACTTTTTTGATCTATACATGCAAAAATAAATTTTTATGCAAGTCGATGTTTACACTTGCTAATTTTATTTACTGGCGCGCCAGTTTTTATTGGTGCCACTTGCATGTGTAAGCGCACCTTAAAAAGAGTTTGCGCGTTGGCGACCGCGTTTTTAGTTTGAATTTCGCTTAGGTTGCGCTTCTAATATTTGTCGATTGTAATTTATATAGTTTATTGTCAGCAGAACTGACAATCAAATTTCTTGTAGGGTATGAATCTTATCCGTGTTTATGGGATGTGCACCCAAAGCAGGTCGACGATCAATTCATGGTTTAACCCACACGGCCTTTTCGTCGTTTCTTCTTTGATATTTCTTTTATCTTAATTTTTTTCCACTAAAAGTTCAGTGACTATTTTACAGGCTTCGGAAAGTTCACTCGAAATAGTGCGCACTGTGAAAAATACTTTAAAAATAAAACAAACGTGCCAACACAACTTTTACTGGCGTGCAAATAGAAATGGTGCGACCACTGGCGCCACTAAATCCATGCGTGTGTAAATGCTCTTTTTTACATTTGCAAGTCAAGTCAGTCCTGATTTTATTTACTGGCGCGCCAGTTATTATTGGCGCCACTAAATCCATGTATGTGTAAATGCACCTTTAACTGACCTATTGTTTACACATTGATTATTTATATCTCTCGCCAGTGCCTACCACGTGGTTTTATGAATTTGACATAAGGTAGCTTATCTCGCTTATTAATTCAAGTGTAATTTATTGTTATTTTTCTTCAATTTGTTTTCATCTCTGGATATGCGGACTTAAATACAAAAAGTTATATCCATAACACAATGTATTCAAATAGAATTAAACAACAATTTTTGAAACTATAACTTGCAGTTATAGGTATTACTTTTCTGATGAATTTGGGTCAGGGTTTTAATTAAAAAGTTTCAGTAACCAACAATACTGACGAGTTGTTTATTATGCCCTTCCGAAATATCTCTCTGTCATAAATTTCCATAGACCATGTCCATAGTCTAGACTTGATGAATAGATATTGGCAAATACATGTTTCATTTAACAACAACCACTATTCTATGAGGTATGTCCGCTGGGAGATTTGCAGTGACAGCATCGAAAATTAGGTTAGGAACAAAGTTTTATGAAATATGGAAATGTTTAAAATCGGAGCTCGCTTGGGGACGACGGCCCAATGCCCGTTTATTTGGACAAATGCGTACTCTGTTTATATGGAGCCTGTTTTCCGGATAATAAAATTCAATGCAAACTAGTCCATACAATATTCATGAGTATATTTAAATTTTCACTTTTTTGAAAATATACAATGAAATTATATACAGGGTGATTCACGACGAGCGTGCATTAGAACTTTATGGAGAACTACTGAATATATGTTCCTGAAACTTTGGGGATTTGGGTTTATCGATATGCTCTCTTTAACTAAAATATTGACATGTTCCTGTCATTTCCCGTTATACCGGAAGTAGCTGCCAACTTTCGTTTTTTAAATACAACATGGTAATTTTTATTACATTTTTCGATTAAGCATTAAATATTAAGCATATTTTATAGAAAATGTTTTTGTCAGACTCTATTAGTTTTTGAGATATCTGGACTTTTTGTAATTATTTGGCAAATGCATGACGATGAAATAATCCATATAATTTTTTTACCTTAGCGCTTGGACTAAAAAAATTTTCTCACCGAATAGCTAGAAGATCATCAAGTCTTTAAAACATTTCAAATTCGGCATAAAATGTACAGGGTGGTCACAATTCAAGCCTCATTGTGAAAGAATTCAATCATTAAAAACTTTCTTATTTTAAATGGAACACCCTGTATATTTTTATTTAATTTGATGGCAAATTAGTTGTTCTTTATAAATAGTATTTACTGTCCTATACCTATATCAAAGCGTTTTCTCAAAAAATCCAATTTTATTCCGAAAATACTATTTGTTCAAGTGTGCTATGAAAACAATTATTGTACTTAGGGGATGTATACTGATGTCTATACGGAGGAAAAGTGATTGGTTTCAAAACGATGGGGCTCCAGCACACAACGCCCAAGTTGTTAAGACTGTCCTAAACAGACTTTTTCATGACCAGTGGATCGCAAACCAAGGTCCCTTCCACTGGCCAGCTCGTTCGCCAGACTTAACTCCACTGGACTTTTCATCTGGGGAACCATTAAAGATAAAGTTTACGCGCGTCCCATCACCACGAAGGAAAATCTAATTGAAAGGGTGAAGGCAGCATTTCAATCTCTCACAAGAAATTAGGAATGCTACAAGAAATAACATGATGAAATGAATACATAAATGCTTGGAAGTAAATGGCAATCATTTCGAACATATTTTAAAATTATAATCAAAAGATATTAGGTATAATTTTCAAACACATTTTTAATTAAAGAATTTAAAGTTTATAAACTTGTTTCCTTGCTATTTTTAAAAAAATAATATTTAAACCATTAAATTTAAAACAATCAACTGCATTTTATTTATAAATTATTAAGAAACACTTTAGATTAGAATATTGTATTTTCCAGCAATCAATCACTTTTCCTCCGTATAGACATCAGTATACAGCCTCTAAGTACAATAAAATTGTTTTCATAGCGCACTTGAACAAATAGTATTTTCGGAATAAAATTGGATTTTTTGAGAAAACGCTTTGATATAGGTATAGGACAGTAAATACTATTTATAAAGAACAACTAATTTGCCATCAAATTAAATAAAAATATACCTGGTGTTCCATTTAAAATAAGAAAGTTTTTAATGGTTGAATTCTTTCACAATGAGGCTTGAATTGTGACCACCCTGTACATTTTATGCCGAATTTGAAATGTTTTTGAGACTTGATGATCTTCTAGCTATTCGGTGAGAAAAAAATTTTAGTCCAAGCGCTAAAGTAAAAAAATTATATGGATTATTTCATCGTCATGCATTTGCCAAATAATTACAAAAAGTCCAGATATCTCAAAAACTAATAGAGTCTGACAAAAACATTTTCTATAAAATGTGCTTAGTATTTAATGCTTAATCGAAAAATGTAATAAAAATTACCCTGTTGTATTTAAAAAACGAAAGTTGGCAGCTACTTCCGGTATAACCGGAAATGACAGAAACATGTCAATATTTTAGTTAAAGAGAGCATATCGATAAACCCAAATCCCCAAAGTTTCAGGAACATATATTCAGTAGTTCTCCATAAAGTTCTAATGCACGCTCGTCGTGAATCACCCTGTATTGCAGTAAATAAAATGTATGCAGGTGTAGGAATAATAACTTTCATTTAAATATATTATATTAATTTTCATATTGGTAAAGCAACAATTATTATAAGACTGATTTGTTCCATTTGCATCAGTTAGCTTCGCTTTTAGAAGCACAGGTTTGATAAATAGCCGGGCTTCTTTATGTTGCTTTTGACGGATTTGTTCAGACGACTGGTGTACTCGACAAATATACCAATATTGGTATACTTGGTAAGTAAGCCAGCTTACAAAGGCCATTAAGTTAATGTTGTTAACATGATTTTGGCTTTTACGCCAGCAAATTGATACAATGTTGACGGCATGAATAGACTCACTTGGCAAGTGTATATAGTAGGGATGTATATGCGGTACGATACGATATTCTTGTGTACCGGTATTTTTTTATTGATACTCGATATTTTGTACCGGTATTTTACAGTACGATTCGGTCCGATACTCAAAGTTTTTACCCAGTACCTATCGTATACGTGCGTTTGTGCCTTTTGGCACATAATTTCATGCACAATAATTTTAAAATTAAAGTTATTGTGCATGAAATTATCTGCCAAAAAGCAAAGCTTAGGCTAATTTTAAAATAAAAGTCATTGTGCATGCACCTATTTTCCAAGGAAGATTATTATCAAAATATGATAGATAATTTAAGTGATTAAAATTAAAGGTATTGTGAGACAGTGAGACTCTCATAACGGACACCTCTAATAAGCGAACATCTCGATTAAACGGACTTTTTTCGGAACTAGGTATATGAAATTCCATGAAAACAACCTCTCTGGGGCGGACACTCCTTTGGACGGGTTTGTTCGGTTTGTTGATTTGGGAGACGAATAAGTACGGTGCAAAAACTCTCTGAAAAGAGACCGGCAACCAATCGCGTTTGCGTGGCAGAGCAAAAGGACTTCGTCGAATGAAAGTATGTGTGATTCCCCGACAGCAGTCCGCCGGTTTTTTGGGAGTTGTAAGATTAAAATCGTAAACAATGGCACAAAAATGTCGCGTTTTGAGTCTGAAAGAGAATATTGATGTTGTGGAAGTTTCTAATTTGATAACAATGATTTGGGCGAGTTTATTGATAGCAATGTGCTATTAGAAGATTACAGTGATCACATTCCTACCGATTATGTAGTCCAAACTGAAACCACATCACTAACTGATGAAGATGTTGAATGCAGTAATCAAACAAATGTCACCAATTATCAACAAGCCATTAGTATGGTAAAGGAATTATAAGAGTATGCAAAGAATAGAGGTGACTCTACAGCAATGGAATCAGACTTGGAATTACATTTTCTAGATTGCAAGTATAAAACGCAACCACGTCAAACTACGTTATTAGATTTTTTTAGTAATACATCCTACCGCCGTGCGTACCACATCTCGTCCGTAAAAGCCTCTTTTCGGCCCTTGATACGTAATGTACTATTTCTTTAATGGTTTATAAATGGTTAATAAAAAAATATTGTATATAGCTTCGGATAACAAACCGACACATCAATGTATTTCCGGTTCATTTTCATGCGTGACCGGTGTTACTGTGACCGGCGATACAAAAATGCACAAATTCATGGATAACAGCTTATACAATCTATTTCTTAAACTTTGTTAAACTGATATGAGCATCTGCACTCAAAAGATTGACTTCGTGTAGTATTTTTCCCTTAATTAAGACTACTAGGTCTGAGTTTACCCCGTGACCGGCGATACAACATAAAAACATATCCCTGGTAAAAAGTAGGCAATGTTCTAGTATATACCTAAATAAACATAATAAGGAACTTACCTAAACAGGAGCACGCTTTACATAAATTCAAACACATACCATCATAGTTATACAACTATTAGGCCGACCTCTGGTGGCGTTATTTATAAACAATTCCTGCCGTGACCGGCCATACGTGCAACTGTGGGGAAGCTGTTGATCTTTGAACATTATTTTTTCAATACAAATTGTAGTAGGAGTGTAAATTATTTATATATAAAAAGTAACTTTAGTAAAAGGACGTGAAATATAAAAGGGTAAATTAAGAAATTATTGACTGGGGACACGTGACCGGCGATACATTTTTAAATTCAAATTTGAATTCTGCAGCTATAATCTAAAAAAAACTTTTAAAATTGCTTTCTAATGCAGGAAGTAACATATACCGGGTCCTGCATTAGTGCGTCGGGCAAACATAGCGTCCTTATTTACAACAGTAGAAAATAAAGTTTAATACAAAAGTTGTAGGATGTGGGTTGATGCATATTTTAAAAATATTTATAAATATACAGGGTGGTCCAAAAAAGTGTGACGTCATAAAATATATTTCTATGACACACCCTGTATTTTTTAGCACAATTAGTTTCCTTTTAGTGTTCTCTCTTATGTGCAAAAATATTTTTTTATTTGCTTCGATATTTTAGGAGCAATAAATAAAAAAAGATAGGAAGATCGTTATGCACGCTTGGAAAAATTAGAATTAAAATCTTGTTAGATCTGTTTTGTTCCAGCTAAATAGTGTGAATAGTAATGCTAGAGGTCTAATAATACTCTGACAATAAACAGGTTTTTCTTATCTTATACAGGGTGTTGAAAATTTGGTTACAAAAATGGCAACTTTCAAATCAGTTTTTCTTAGTATTTTTAAATGACACACCCTGTATTTTATTTCATTATTTAATGTAGAATTTAATTACAAGCATATTTTGTTATAACGAATGTATCAAAATTCTCAATGGTTTTAGAGATATTTTCCAGAAACCATAAATATCCTTATTAAACTAAAAAAGTATTAGGAAAATATTCCGTTCCTTATAAACTAGATCTTTTACATACCCCCACAGAAAAAAATCTAATTTGGTTAAGTCGGGCGACCTCGGAGGCCATCGAACTGACCCTCCTCTTCCCATCCAGCGATTTCCGTGCGTATTATCTAACTCTGCTCTGACCTGTTGCGCATAATGGGCTGGAGCTCCATCTTGTTGGAACCACATTTGTGCCAGCATATTTGGTGTTAAATTAGCAAGTAATACAGGAAATTGTTTCTCAAGAATTCAAGATCAATTTGATCAGTAAGGTGGCCGTCAAAAAATGAAGACCGATCACATAACCACCAATCACTCCTCCCCAAACATTGATCGACCAACGATGTTGGTAGTCCATTTCACGAAAGATGCGTGGATTTTCGGCGACATAATAATGAAAATTGTGTTTGTTTACGCATCCGTTGTTGTGAAATGTCGCCTCATCAGTAAATAACACCGACATAAAAAAACGTGGATTTTCTTGAAACGTGTTCGAGCCCACTCGCAAAATTGTACCCTGCACTGAAAATCATTTTCACTCATAGCCTGGTGTAGCGGAATATGATATGCATGATAACCATGCATTATTAAAATTCGCTGAACTGACCTTTCACTAATTTCACCCTCTTCTCCCACGCGAGGAGAGACAGTGGGGAAAATCATTATGTAGACCACCAGTATTATTTTAACCTCTGTACGCTACCCTTGCCCTATACTTACCGGACACCCTGTACAAAAGAGGACCTAAAATGTTACCCTGTAGTACTCCCTGCGTCAACGCCGAGGTTCATAAGGTTCTTCCGGATGATAAAATAACATGCAAACTTTCCCAGCTGAGAGTTTAGAAAATAAAATTTATCTCTCTCAAATAGTATCGTCCTCACAATAAAATAAGTTTTATTAACTTTATAAAATCCTCAAGTGGAGTTGTGAAATGAATTTATAAGAAACTTTTCGCAGAGCAAAGCAAATTAAAATCGAATTAACGAACATACTTCTAACCCTTTGCCGAGTTTTTCTTTTCCAATAGCGTGAAACTGGCGCTCGGCGCGCCCTTTTCAAAGTAATTCCGCGGTTTCTAACCGGAACATTTTTACTCTAAAAGTTTTAACGAATTTTTTGATAAATTTATGTGCTTGTAACTAATTAAAAAGAAATAGAAGTTAGCATCTGGAGCATATTTTTTAGAAAAGTAGTTAAAGTCGATTGCATTGGTGCAGTGCGACGCTTTAACTGCTTTGAATTTCTGAACGTGTAAGAAGAGGACAATGCAAAAATCGAACAACCGAATGTCGGGTTTATCCGGATCCCAATCTATCTCAGATATGCCGTGTGAACTGATCAGTCTGGATACCCAAACATTTATGGCCATGCGTACAGGGTGCCCATTTTCGACACTTTTAAAAGGTATCTTCGGAATTGTTAGTGCTATCAAAAAAGTGATGTAAGTGTCATATTATGCTCTTTGTGGGTCAAACTTAAAATGGTAAAATCAAAATTCGAAAATTTTCGCTCGCTTAAGAGATACGGGGGAAAATCAAAAAATTGACAATTTCAAAATTTACCTATATTTTCTTAGTTAAAAGAGATACAGAAAAATGTTATATACAGAAGTTTCTTTATATTGATTGCTGAGTAATCTATCGAATGCAGAATAAGTATACGGGGTCAGGTAAAAAACCTCACCTTCAAGAATTGTCAAATAATTCTGACCATTTAAATTTTCGGCGTAAATGTGTAAGCAAAATATACGGTCATGTTTAATAGCACAATAAACATTAAATTGAAATGATTCCTGGGTAACGTCCTATCCTGACAACATGGGGGTTTTCGTGAGCTGTTGTGTCTGTTATGAAAACCATTACGAGTAAATTTGGCTTCATCACTCCATATTACAGAATTAGTAAATTGCTCATTTTCTTGGGTTTTCATTAGAAAAAACTCGCAAAGTTCGACTCGAGCTGGCAAATCTTGTGGTTTTAGATGCTGAATGCATATGAATATGGCCACCAGCCATATTTTTTTAAAATTCTTTGTATACTCGAATACGAAACTCTTAATTGCATTGCAGCTTCACGAATTGAGTCTGTTGGAAAAGCGTAAAAATAGGCTAAAATGGTAACTTCAAATACCTCATTGTCCAGTATTGGTTTAATTCTTCGTAGTTTGGCTTCAAATGATCCAAATTTTAAACAATTATTATTTAGTCTTCTAATAATACCAGGTGTGGGAATTGGCCTATTCGGATATTTATCCCGATATATTCGATAAGCTTAATTTTGCCACACTCAATGTAAACCGTAAATAAATTTTAAAAATCTTCACTTAATGGATATCCGGAGCGTGACATTTTTTAGTAATAGAATAATTGACAGTTTGAAAATATACCAAGAAATATCAGACAATTGTTTTTCTTGTCAAAGCACACTAGAAAATATTGCCGTCATTATTAATTTTCCTCCGTATAGACATCAGTACCCTAAGTACAATTGTTTTAATAGCACACTTGAACAAATAGTATTTTCGGAATAAAATTGGATTTTTTGAGAAAACGCTTTGATATAGGTATAGGACAGTAAATACTATTTATAAAGAACAACTAATTTGCCATCAAATTAAATAAAAATATACAGGGTGTTCCATTTAAAATAAGAAAGTTTTTAATGGTTGAATTCTTTCACAATGAGGCTTCAATTGTGACCACCCTGTACATTTTATGCCGAATTTGAAATGTTTTTGAGACTTGATGATCTTCTAGCTATTCGGTGAGAGTCCAAGCGCTAAGGTAAAAAAATTATATGGATTATTTCATCGTCATGCATTTGCCAAATAATCACAGAAAGTCCAGATATCTCAAAAACTAATAGAGTCTGACAAAAACATTTTCTATAAAATGCGCTTAGTATTTAATGTTTAATCGAAAAATGTAATAAAAATTACCATGTTGTATTTAAAAAACGAAAGTTGGCAGCTACTTCCGGTATAACCGGAAATGACAGAAACATGTCAATATTTTAGTTAAAGAGAGCATATCGATAAACCTAAATCCACAAAGTTTCAGGAACGTAATATATTCAGTAGTTCTCCATAAAGTTCTAATGCACGCTCGTCGTAAATCACCCTGTATAATAAAAAATTAGGCTTTTTATATAATTGTCTTACTTTTACACATTGCTCATCTGGCAACCCTCTTCTATAAGCAAGATTTTCAAATGAGAATATAATTATTGCCTCCAATATTATAATTTTTGTGACCATGTACAACTTTACCGTTTTTTCCAAATTAATAAAAATATTAAAATTATAGTCGATATTCGAAAATAATCGATTACCTAGACGGTGTATCGTGTTCTCCATAGCTTGAGATCATTTTTGAAAGGTTACCGCTGAAGAAAAATGCCACGAAATATTCTTGGTTCTCTTGACGATAAATAACGGCTTTATGTTACTACTGGCAAACTTTAATCCAGATATATAGGAAGCTCAAAAATTTATAAATTCCAATTTGCTTGTCAGGTGGTAGTAATATTATATACAGTGCGTCTGTTGGAAAACTAGTTCCAACACGAGAATTATATTTTTATAATTTTATTGTTTATTTCCCTTCTCCCATAAAAAATAATATTTAATTATATCTAAATCGCTCTAAACGTATTACAGGAAAGTTCATTTTAATCAGGTCGCCTTGACGTATCAATAGTAACGCCTGGCTGAAACGAAGAGTGAAAAAACTTTAAACAAGACACAACAAGTAAAACAAGAAATTATGACTCTCTCCCGCGTTAGAAAGAAGACTAATTTCTAGCTCTTTCTGCATCATACTCTCTTGCTCATTTTGTAGTCACATTTCAGTAGAATTTGCTCCGCAATAATTTCACTCCCGAAAACTGCGTTTTTAAGAAGTTAATACCCAGCCGAGTGACTTGTATTGATGATATTGAAGAAAGTTTCTTTGAATTCAATGATCAATTAATGATTCAACCCTTCCACCCAGCAAATTAAGGTACGATTTAATCTAAAAACCGCAAGACAAGCAATTTAGCACAGATATATTAAAGCTAATATACTTTGGTTTTTAGTACCTCAAGTCTGTTCATTTTATGAAGTCCGATATCGGATTAAATCATTAAAAGTAGTTAAACAATAAGACGGTTAAGTTAACAATACCTTCGCTATACTTGATCGTACCGAACATTCCACTGATTCACTGTAGTCGGCTGAGCAAAATCAGCGGTTCAAAAACAAAATTATCTTAGAATTATGTACCGCGATAAATATTTTTATCTAGTTTATTTTTGATTCATAGTTTTTTTTAATTTATCAAATGAAAAAGATTTTGCGTCAATAAGTTAAAGATGTTCTCAGGTACTTTTTCCTAGAATTTAGTTATTTTGGGATCATTATAGTTGGGGGGTTCTTAGCCGCCCTGTGATAGTGGACTGTAATTTTTAGGGGTTCCGCTGATCCCTAATAATTCCGACCTTCCTCGATTCTCAAATCTGCCCGCTTCAACCTAGCAACTTCTAGTGAAGCGCAAACTGTGTTTATGAATGAAATTAAATGCCTTCGACTTACCTTAAAGGAAACTAAAGGGAGGCTTGGTCACTTGGGTGGAAAATGGTCCACGTAAATATCTTCCCCAAAATGGTCGGTGAAAGATTGTATATGTGCACTGTCGAGAGGTCGACGAATGAGTGTTTTTCTCCGTCTAGCCCGTACGTCACATCGGGTGACACCGTACCGCCGTGATACTGCAGGACTATATGGAAAGGATAGGAAAAGGTATGGTACGAGGGCTAGTAAGAAAGTCGAATAGCATGGTATCAAAATATGTAAAAAAACTGTAATTAAAAACCGCGTAATTTTGAATGCAACTGAATTATAATTAAGAAATGTATAAAATGTAATTACTCATTGATATTTGACATAATGTGAGGACGAAACAATAGTTAAATCTATATAATAATAACTATTTTCCAAGAAATAATTAAAATTTGCTCAAGTGCAGGATGTATGTTCTATTTTAAATAAGTAGTTATGCTTTTTGGTGTTAGTTTGTTTCTCATTATTGTATGTGAATTCAAAGCTGTTATAAAGCAAAGTTATGGAAAATGTTGAGCAAGGTGATCCAATGCCTAGAAGACTTCGAACAAAGAGTGAAGAGGAATTGGACAGACCATATAAAACGGTTCGACTCCATTCTAAAACCTTTGATTTATCCCAATGGATAAAACTATCGATTAGGAATATTGTTTATGATATGTATAAAGCCAAGGAATATGTTACCCTCAAAGCTATTCTTGAAAAGATAAAGAAGAAAGAACCCGAACAAACCCGATATTGGAATTACCAGTTCGTCCATTATTTTAAAAGATCTGGGCTTCAAATACAAAAAAACGAACAACAGAAAAGTGCTTTGAGAGCTGTCCAATAATGTTTCAATAAGATGGGAATATTTAAGAAACAAAAAATCGGAATTGTCAAGGCAAGTTGTTTTTCTTGACGAAACATGGATATATGCAAACGGAACTTCAACAAAATCGTCCGGGCAGGATGATTCGAAAGATTGCTATTCCATTACCAATGCCAGTAATGGAAAAAGGTATATAATAATACATGCTGGCAATGATGAAGGGTTTATTTCAAATGCCAGTGCCATATTTTCATCAACAAAAAATACTGATGATTATCACGGCAATATGGATGATGAAATTTTTGAGTATTGGTTCGAGGAAACACTTTTGAAAAGTTTAGAAAACCCTTCCTTAAGTGTTTTAGACAATGCCTCTTACCATACGAGACTCGAAAATACCTAAAATATAATTTATTGTTTGAGAGCCACCGACTACCCTGCTCGAGAGGGTTTATTGCTTAGCGGACTTCATACACCGTATAGTTGTTGCAGAATTATACCGTTGACTCTTACTGCCATAAATAAACTACCTGATTAAACCCTATTGTATACGCCTTAACCTCCTCAAAGCTCAATAAATGGGATCAGGGCCGGTTGAAAATGTATACTACACCACATGATTTATTTTTATAATTTAAAATAAATAGATAGCTATTTTTAGTTTTAGGTACCTATAATAAATGTAAAATAATGATAATTGAAAATAATATAATTTAAAAGTATAACTATTAGGATGACAAGTACAATAAAAATTAATTAAATTCTAAGAAACTATTGAAAATTTATTCAAAATTTAACTCTGTATCACTATCACTATCTTCATCTAAGCCTAAACTTATAATTAACGGTTAAACATTTGTAATCATACAATTGTAAGAATTTTCCACCTTAAGTACATGCTGTACACAGTTTTTCCAGCTGTCTACAGATATTTTTCTTACTTCGTTTTTAATTAATTCTACTACAGATGCATTTAATGTAGGAGAAAATTATTTCTCCTAATATTGGATTTTAATTGGTGCCATATTAGCTCAATAGGATTGAATATAAAATAGTACGGAGGAAGATGCAACACCGTATGTCCATTTTCTGCTGCAAGTTTGTCACAATCGTATTTCTTATTTATTTTAAAAGCTTTTAATACTTCTAGCAGTTCTCGTTTTTTGTAAGTTTCTTCAAAATATAAATCATTTTCAATCATAAAATTTTGAATTTCTGCTTTTGTATTATTAGAATTGGGAATGATTTTTGCTTGCCGACTATGATAACTAGCATTGTCCATTACAATGACGCTATTTTCAGGTATATTTTTAAGGAGTTTATGTTTAAACCAATCTTCAAAAAGTTGTGCGTCGGTATCTTGATGGTAATCTAAAGAAGAATCTGCTATGTTTTTAGCTGAAAGCAACAGACAATTTGGAACAAACCCGTTCTCTGAACCAGCATGTAATATTGTGATTCTTTTGCCTTTATTTGATGGTGCCTTGGTTTGACATTTTTTGGAAGAATCATCCCAACCTTTTCTTGGAGTGTCATGGGTATCGAACCATGTTTCCTCAAGGTAAATAATTGGACGATTTTCTTACAGAAGATAAAGGAGTTTTTGTCAAAGTAGACGTCTCTGCTAAAGCATCCATCGAATTGAAATTTCTACTCAACACCGATTGATACACATTTTTAATTATTAGTTTGGCATCGGTAGATAAATGCTTTCTTTTAAAAATGACACTTGAAGATGCCCCCCTATCAGCACAATTCTAAGGACGCCACATTCTAAAACTAATAAGCCTAATTAAAAATTACTCGCCGGAAAACCACTAAAGATTAAAATTATTAAAAATCACTTTGTATTTATATATGCATCAGGCATACGTATAAATTGAATTTGTATACCTGGTCCGGCTCTGCTCGAAAAGGTTTTAAAATTTAGGATTTCCTTATTTATTTTATGGCCGAAGGGATAGTGAGATTTTATTGCAGTCAAAAGATCAACGGTATAATTCTGCAAATACTATACCGACTTTATATCCCAAATTATATGTATAATTCGATATATTGGATATCTGGACCGATAACACTTTAAGTCGTGAAATTGACAGTTTCTGTAGACTTTTGTGGTATTTTAATGTTTCCATTTCTGCTTAAGTATTGAGGCCACATGCAAAATTGAAGACTATTGTCGGGAATAATGTGTTTTTATGCGACCTCTATGTTACCTTTTTAACCCATTATTTTGAGTTTTATAATGGTTAGCATTTAGAATCAGGTTTACTATTACTAAATATCATTTAATTTAATTAATTATTGTTGATCTTGTAATTTTACACGTATCCTACGGAAGATGCAGTAATATATTATTCTTAAAACTTTGAATAATCCTTGCGTTTTTTGACAGTCTGTTTATAGACGGGGTTGTACAAAGAACCTTTAATTATTGTATGAGAGGCTAGTCAGTTTCTCTTCAACGTGCATAAAGTGTTGCACAAATTGATTTAAAATTTAGGGATTTGATTTTTTAACGTAGAAATTTATCGCTTTATTTTTTATATTAGAAAATGAGAAGAAAATATGAAACATTTCTATGAGATTACTCTTAACTGTTCTTTATCGTCTCATGCAGTTTAATGTATTTTCGATAAAAAAGCTAGGAGAAATACAGAGAGTTTTTTAGTTTTGTTTCCGGGAAGGAATTCCTTGCGCTCAAAGAAAAGCTTTTACACAGCTCGCTAATAATATTTTCATGTTTTTCTCTTTTCCTTGCGACAGAAAGCCTGGGAAACTAATGGTAATAATGTCAATAAACTGCAATTGGGTTGAAAAGGATTTATTTTCTTTGTTTTATTTTTAATAGGAACTTTAAAACGTACATTTTTATTTGATTGGACTGCTGTTACATTCTCTATATAATTTCTAATTTATTATCTTTACTTTTCTCATAAACATTGTCAAAATTACCCATAAAAATATTACATAATTGGCATTATTCCCACTTAAATCGCAAAATTTGTGGATTGGATCGTAACGTCGTTCATTTTGATACTAGAAAGAAACTCTGTGCCCATAGGAAAAAAAAAACGTATTAATGAAAAATAGAACACACTAAAACATTAAAAATACTGCCTTACCGTCAAAATATGCTATCTCCTGTATACAGAAAATTTTTTTTAAGTATGTACTGATTATTAATACTGGTTATAAATAAACTCCAAGGCACAAAATAAAAAATTTTGATAAATTTGTCGAATAATTTTTTTTTAATCCGATTTCCATGTCTTTTTAATCAGCTTGTAAATAAATTTATTGGGATTATTCAGTATTCTTTTAATATTTAAAATTTTCTTCTTAGGTGATATGATACCGGGGTAAATTAAAATGTTATTATTTGCCACAACTTCGAAACACCTTGTGAAAAAATTTAGGAGGATCTTGGTTGTATTCCTAACATTTTGTTTCTTCAAGTATCCCATTATCTCATTTCTTGAAAGATCTATACACAATAAAATTAACACATATAAATTGTTTTTTTTGTTTCTGTTGCTCATTACTTCTTTACAGGATTTTATTTTTGTCCATTAAAAAATCTTGGAAATCAGTGATTTTAAAAATGCATGGCATAATTCAAAAGTAGAATGTACAAGTATAAGGTGTATTGAACTTGTGATAAAAATCATTTTAATTGCCATGCTATAACATCTCTTAAATGAAAAATGTTACTTATTATAAGAAGACCGAATTACCCTAATAATAAATAGTATATTACGTACCGAGGTGGAAAGTGTTTTATTCCTGTCGAGAGAGTCGGTAGTTAAACTAAATCTCGAGACAGTAATGAAACTTCTCATCGAGGTTCGTATACTATTTTATTTTCAACCACGTCTAACTATTATTACACTTCTTATTATTTTGAATTAAAATTATTAATAAAAGATAAATGTAATTTTGACTTTTCCATTGAAAAATTAGACAGACATTTCAAATAATCGCAGGTGGTAAAATAGCGTAGGTAATAATACACATCAAGTTGGCAAATATCATTTTTTGAATATGGCTTCCATGTCACTAAACAATATATTATTTTAACAACAGAAAACTGCTATCAGATGCGGAATTTGATTTTGCTGCTACTCTATCAGAAATTCGAGAAGCAGCAAAAATAGTAGCGGAAGATCTTCTGCCAACTAAAAGCCGCCCGAGATATGATAAGGCATATAACTGTTTCAAAGAATGGTGTACATGGAAACAAAGTTCAAAATCCTGGTTCTGAGTCGTTATAAATGTCATTAGGTTTATTTTAAAAAATCAAAAAAATATCATTGTCGTTAAATTTGGGTAATTGTGTTTGTATGTTGGTGTGTTCGTATATTATTTTGAGATATCGATTTTTTTTTAAATTATAAAAAATAATTTATTTTCCACCCGGGTGGTCCGCTCCGGCGAGTTTGGTAAATCACGCAAATGCGGTAAAGACACCTACCGTAAGTGTATTGTACGATATTTTATCTACAAGCGTGTTTTAGGGCACCAATATTAAAAACTAAAAGAGCATTGTTTGAATTTACCCCGTAGGTGCCTCGTAAGGTTGCTAGGGAAATAAATTATAAAAATTTATTGACTAATATAAAAACTTGTTTTCATAGTATGTAATTACTTACGGCATTAGTGCCGTAAAGTGCTATTTACCGCACTCAAATCAGTGCGGTAAGTAGTTTTCTTACGTCAATTTTTTTGGTTCTTGTGACTGGCCTTACAATCTAGTACATTGACTAAATGAGAATAACCGATGCATTGAAATTTGAATGTACTTACTTGCAATAAACATATCGTCGGCCTGATATGAAAATTGCACAAGCCCGAGATGAACAATTTTACAGGAAGAACACAAAACTGATTACGGCTTAAAATAAAAACATTGTTAAATATAAATTAATTAGTGGGCTTTATTTATTAATTAGAAGGGTGTAATGAAGTTTGGATGATTATACAGCACGTCCATATAAATAGTTGACTTATGCAAAATTCATATTTAATTTAAAATCAACTGGGACTTGTGGACAATTCATGAACGAAAAATCTTGTTTTAATCACGTTTATTTCACATTTACTTGAATTTACGCGAAGTTCTTTCACAAACATGACATCGCCTTTGGCGCCATGTTGATTAATATGACTTCTGCAATATTCATGTACTTTTTAACTTTGCGAGACTTATGCAGATTTCATATTCATATTTTTGGATATATCAAGTGGCAATTTTCATAAACTGAGTTTAGCTTATAGCTTTGGCCACTGTCAACCAGATTCCGCAAAAATCGCAAATTTGATAAATTTGAACTTACGCATTTTTCATATTAGGCCGACGATATTGGACATTAATTAAAGGACTTTCTAGCCCACTGAATTTAGTTGTTTAGAGGGTTAGTATGGTCATAAACACTGTCAATTTATTATAATATAAGGTGCGTCATTTCCTGCTATTATTCCATTTCATCATCATGCTGGTAATGAAGATAACTTTTATTAACTACTCATGAGAATTAGATCCTATAACCCCATATTAAGGCACTATAGAACTTATTTCTTTACTAACACGCTAGTAGGCGGTAGTTTTCGCCATATTTTATACTTTTCATCGGTATTAGGAAGATTGCCGAGCTTTTCCATTCCATTTCTATATGAAATAATTAAAAGGCATGACACTTTTCCGCATGTAGTTAGGAATGTAAATTTTCGATGATGAAAAAAGCCGAGATGATATGCGCACCTAATGCAATTTCATCATTTTTCGGTAATTTCGGAAAAAAATGTATACAGTGAAACAGCTCTTAGGCGGACACCAACGGGGCCGTCTAAATGTGGCCGCCTAATAGAGGTATTCGTCCATGGGAAGTTTGTTATTAGGTAATATGTAAATGCAACATTATTACTATGTATATGTATGTGCAAATAAACATAATATAACAAAAATACACTAGTTTCAGTTAGGATGTGGTACTAAAAAAATCTAATAGCATAGTTCGACGTGTTTGTGTTTTAAACTTGCAATCTAGAAAATGTAATTCTAAGTCTGATAACAATTCCATTGCGGTAGAGTCACCTCTATTCTTTGCATACTCTTATAATTCCTTTACCATACTAATGGCTTGTTGATAATTGGTGACATTTGTTTGATTACTGCATTCAACTTCTTCATCAGAGTCGTCATCATTGTTCTCTTCAGACTCAAGCGCGACATTTTTCTGCAATTGTTTACGATTTTAACCTTACAACTCACAAATAAACGGCGGGCTGCTGTCGGGGAATCACACATACTTTCATTCGGTGAAGTCCTTTCGCCCTGCCACGCATGCGCGATTGGTTTCCGGTCGGTCTTCAGCGAGTTTTTGCACCGTACTTATTCTCCCAAATACTTTTAAAATTTTTTGTCCGTTTAAAGGAGGGAGTGCGAAATCTTTGTATGAAAACAGCCTGTCCGCGTCCGCCCAAGAAAGGTTGATTTTCATGGAATTTCATATACCTAGTTCCGGACTATGAAAAAATGTCCGCTTAATAGAGATGTTCGTTTATCAGAAATGTCCGTTATGAGAGGTCTCACTCTATTTTTAATACCTACCTGGAGCATTTATTTGAATATTTGTTACACGTTTATCTGGATTAATATTATTCTTAGAAGTGTGAAGCATTATTAAAAATTATTAACAAATTACTCAGATAATTTTTCTTTTAAGATATTCGCGTGTAAAGTAATTCACGTTAGCATTGAATCGCTGCTGGTTATTGGGAAAATACAACCTCATGAAAGTCGCAGTATTGGTCCGTCGTGTAATTCTGCTATTCTTCGCTCTAGATGGAATTATGGGTGTATGTGATATTATTTTGCATTTTTCTTTGACGAACATTTCGTCACTTCCGCTTTAATCGGAACTAGTTTCAACTTTTTAAATGGAATTCCCAATATATTTTTGGCCATATCCATTCAAAACCATTATAAATTCGATGGCACCCCACACGTCCATACGTTAAATCATTTTTGTTTTTAGTTTTTGATCTAGATTGCTATGAACTCCCTAAGATGAGTTACTTCGAAGCCAAATGATAGCGGATTTTAAGTTTGTCATTATGTTCATTTCTTTGTTAGCATTATGGCGTCATGGGACCTCGATGAAATCAAAGCCGTTTGCGGTTGTTCTTATATTTTTTGTCATGAATTGGAGAGTATTTTTATTAAATTATCTCTCCATTTTTAACTTGACATAAAGGTGTGTGATCAAATTGTTGGAAACAAAGCGAATATGTTTCTGGAAAAAAATGAGCTTTCTGGGAAAGAACATTCTTAAAAAGTTAAAGAGTGTGTAAAAAATTCAAATCGAAATAAAACTTGAAAATTGCATGTTTATCAAGAATTTAGCTTAGAAGTAAACCATTTTAGGGAATTCATAGCATTGTAGAACAGAAAATAAAAACAAAAGAAAAATTGTTTAATGTATTCAATAGTGTCGTTGAATTTGGAATGATACTTTTAAAATCGATATAGTTAAAACTATACTGGGTGTTCCATTTAACAATCAAAAGTTGTGATAATTTCTGGTTAAACCGGAAGTGACAAAAGGGAATCCGTCATGTCACAAAATGTAAAATAATATAACATAAAAACCCACAAAATATTATTTCTGCAATTTAAACAATAAAGAAGTTATAGGGGTGAGTGTGGCTCATGAAACACCCGATATAGCGTTTATATGACTAAAATTCGCGGGCCTAAGTAAAGTCTGCAAAAATTTAACATTTAATTTGTTGCCTTACAAAATGAAACAACCTAATATCCATTAAATGTATAATTATTGTATAATTAATAATTGTTCACATGCAACAACAATAAAACCATTAAATTAGTCATAATATATGACGCTTATAGAGACATTAAAAAATGAGATCACGATCAGGTCTCGCTCCCATACTTTCCTTTTAGTCAAAACGAACCTTTAATAAAGTTATTATAAACTCCATCGTACCCTAATAACAGGGTAAGAGCTACTGGGATATGGTTACCGATCAGATATGTTATTATTTGTTCGCATGGGCAGGTGTGTATCTCGCGGGCTCTGTCGTTGGCAAATACCCAATTGGCTAGATAGATTAGAATGGCAGATAATGATCCTCGTTGTATTTTTCTGATAATTAAATTACTGATATTATCGTCGGCAACTACTGGGGCTGTAAGCGAAATAACATATTGGTTGTTTGGACTTAATGTCTCAATTTTGTATACGGGGACTCGTGTTGTTAGAAAAGGTCAAGGATTTAAAATTAAGAGCGCTCCAACGAGCCGTTAAAACTGACTTATTTTTTAGCGAGAACACTCTACCGCTAAACATCAACTGAGAGGTTACAATAACAAATTAAGACTTCAGGTAAGAAAAATTAGATACCTTAAAGATCACTTCATGGAACTCTAGTTTTAGTTTTTCGGAAAATCTACTTTGTAATAACTGTACTTTGTAAAGCCAAAATTATGAATTCTGTATAGTATCTTTAGTCTAATAGATATAATTAAATTAATATAAGTGAAATAAACCTAACAAAGTTGCTCTATGATCGACATATTCGATAAAAGTCAGTATTATTAAAAATCATCACTTAGAGGTCCTTAGTTTGTGCGTTTGTTGTTTAATATATTTGTTAGGTAATAAATTTGCTGGATATCAGCCGGGAATGACATATGTCGTGGCATAACCATGTTGTGACAGTCGCCAAAGCAGCTTCGCATAAACATTGTATACTTTTCCGGACCAAAAAGTGATATACGTATACACCTCAACAACTTTTGACACTCTACAGAAAGTCTTGGTGCATCCATCACTAGAATACTGCTCTCATGTCTGGAGCTCTGCACCCAAGCGTACTCTCGGATAGTGGAGTCTATCGAAAGAAGAGCCATCGAAGACCACGTGCTGACCAAGAGTTATGTCATCCTTGAGGAACCACCGTTCTGAGATGGCGTTTCCCAACGAATATAATCTCCAACGATTTAAAACCAAGGTGATTCATTTTATTCGTACATACATCATTTCCAGAGTGTCTTAAAATATACTTGTATATGTTTCCTATAGTGCTAGTGTTTGGTCACAAAAATTGAAAAAAAAATATATTTTTTTAATTTATGCAATCCATAAAATAATGCGGAATTTTTTTACAGCCAGTGTTAAACATATCAGCCAGAAGAATTTCTAAGTATCAGTGACATGGTCTGGTGAAAATCGTCGATATCTAAGAATAAATGATGCCCACAGCGTTAGATGGCAGTGCACAGTATAGGTTTATTTAGTATATGAAGTTAAGGAGGAAGATCACTTTTTCACGTTTTCGGGAAATTCGAATTTGAAAGTTGGAAATCGTATTCTGGATGACTTAATGACATCGTTATTAAACTAATAATTGAAAATGTTTATATTATTTGATAACATTTTGGTAAAAAAATAAAAACTAAGCAATATACATTATGTGAAAAAAATTTATTTCTAAGACTTATAAAGCAAGTTATTTTAGATTTTGTGTTCGTTATTCGTTTTTGTTTCGTTCTTGGCTAGGTAATTTTTCTTTCCCTTTGCGGTAATCTTGTGTAGTAACTTCTCATAATAGGTTATCGCCTTCTCTGTGCTGCATAGTTTCTTTAAATCCAATAAATTGCTATATTATTCTGCAGATATTGGCTTCAAATCTCATCATTAGGCAAAACCATCATTATAACCTAATTAATTGAAAGAATCTAATAAGACTGTACTTAAAAAAATACACATAGATTCAAAAGTTTTGCATCACTCTGATTCTAAATTCCAAATAAGTAATTACGTCATTGTGAAAATAGACTTAATATTAGTTCATTGATAAGTTTAAAATAAAAATCTATGAGTTTTAAAAATTTTTATTTTACCACAATATTTTAAACCTCACAAAAAAGAACTTAACAAAAGTAAAATTTATTTATATTGTATAATTTGTGAAATTAAAAAAAAATATAGCTTCTAATAAAGTGTATTTTCTCCTCTCACCTCAATGCAAGCTTGAAGACGACGTCGCATGCTGTGCGTAAGGTTAGCAATCTGTTCTTGTGGAATAATAGCCTGCCATTCCTCGGTACCAGCGACGACAAGCTCCTGGAGAGTTTTAGGGGGATTTCTTCTAACGCGAACTCACCTAGAGAACATATCCCAAGCAGTTTCTATCGGGTTCATGTCAGGGGCCAAAGCAGGCCACTCCAAGCGATTGATTCCCACCCTTTCTAGGGATTCATCAACAGCTCTATTACGATGGGGCCGGACATTGTCGTCCACAAACACAAAATTGTTACCAATAGCCCCTCTCCACGTTCTAATATAAGGATGTAGAATATCCCTAATGTACTTATCGGAAGTCATTGTGCCTTGAACGTGGACTAACTCAGTACGCCCGTCAGACAAAATACCTGCCCAAAACATGGCGCTTCCTCCCGCGAATTGAGGCAAGGGGTGAGCATGAGCCAGTTGAGTGGTTCTTGTTGGTTCTCTTCAAATACGAATCCGGCGACTATCGTTTACCAGACAAATCCTGGTCTTGTCGAAAAATAGGACATAATTCCAAAATTCTTCGGGTAAGCGAACGTGCGTTTCAGCCCACTACTGTCGACGAACTCGGTGGTCATATTGTAGTTGGGGACTCTTACTGGTCGCCGACATCTTAAACCGGATTCAAGAATTCGTCTTTTTAGTGTAAAGACGGATACGCGAACTCCAATTGCATGCGTAACATCTCTCTGAAGTTGTGGGACTGACATAATACGATTTCTCCGAATTGTTAACGTAATATAACGGTTCTGCTGTTCGTTAGTAACGCCTTCTACCACTTCGTGCTCTGTCTCGAACAGAATATGCTAGAGCCATCACTTTCAAAAACCCCTATTCTTTCAGCAAAAATCTTTGGGAATGACCTTCGTTTTATCTGATAAACATAAATAAACATTTAGAAAAAAAAGTATTCCTGAAATTATCTTCACATGCCAAAATCAGAGTGATGCAAAACTTTTGAATCTATGTGTAGTTGAATATAGTACTTTTATTGTTGGCATACTTGGAAAAATTGACGGCTGTCACAAGTGTCCCGATGATATTAGTATATGATGTTTTCCTTACCAAAATACATGTTAGGAGGCAAAACAAACTGTCTGTCCGGAAGTCGATAATAGTCGATGAATCTGGTGCTACAATGGGACCACAGATCAAACTTCCCCTCTTTCTTCTATGTGCTCTCCATTTGGATATTGTTAACTTATTTACACGAATCTTGGAATCGAAATCAATATATGTTAGTTCCCTAACCCTTAACAAATTTGAACTCACAATTATCCTTTTTCGCGATAAACATCTGCTGATTCATCCGGTATATGGGACATAAAACGACCCTTTCCACACATACCGAGACCCTTTGAAGGGACACACGCGCGCCCACTATTGTCAGACTTTAATAGTGGGTTTAGGCGGGCGACTTACACGGAATGGGTCCTATTTTATGTTCGTAAAATTGTTACAAATGCCGTTATTACATTTATACCTACTTTTGTCTGAAAAGCACGCAAACCGATCCACCTAGTAATGACACGGCGATAAAGCCCATAAGGTCTGTAATTTATGGAGGCTTAATAACAGATTATTGAAAACGAAAGCGTTTTTTCAATGCGAAACGTGCCTAATCGAAAAAACTCGTCGCATGTTTGGATAAATTGAATGGGGTTCGCGATATCAGTTTGTCTCGGCTTGTGTACCTACTTTTTTTCTAAAATTGTACTGTTTAATCATGTCTGATTTATTCTGTCTTTTGTCTGCTTTGCATTTTTTAGGAACCTCCTTTTCCTTCCTTCGCCAGTAAATAAGGAAAGCGTCGTACTAATTATTGCATGCACAACCATGCATATAATAATGACATTTCATCTATCTTTGAAATGTGGAAAGTTGACGTTTTTTTACTTTCCACCCGGGAGGAAAGTAAATTATTTTTTTGTAATTTTTTTAAAAATCGGTATTCAAAATAATATACGAACACACTTTTCTAAAAATGTTAGTAGCTTTGCGTGTTTAGATATGTCTACTTTTTCCCTAATTGATAGAGTAGTCCTCGGCATTGAATATTGTGACCAAATCGTTGCTATATTCTTTGTCTTGGCATTTTCACTGAAATAAGCTAGTAGCGCCGACTCAGAACCAGGATTTTGAACTTTGTTTCCCGTACACTATTCTTTGAAACAGTTATGTGCCTTGTCATATTTCGGGCGGCTTTTAGTTGGCAAAAGATCTTCTTCTACTATTTTTGCTGCTTCTCGAATTTCTGGTGGAGTAGCAGCAAAATCAAATTCCTTATCTGATGAGCATTTTTCTGTTAAAATATAAAATAATATATCGTTTAGTGACATGGAAACCATATTTAAAAAATTATATTTGCCATCTTGATGTGTATTATTACTTACGTTATTTTACCACCTGCGGCAATTTGAAATTTCTGTCTAATTTTTCAATGGAATAGTCAAAATGACATTTATGTTTTATTAATAATTTTAATTCAAAATAATAAGAAGTGGATGTTAGATGTGGTTGTAAATAAAACAGTATACACACCTCGGTGAAAAGTTTCATTACTGGCTCGAGATTTAGTTAACTCGACAAGAATGAAACACTTTACACCTCTTTACTTAATATACTATTATTTGCCAGCACAAAAACATTTAATTAATAAATAGACAGAATTGTTTTTACGGTGTCAGAATCATACAAAGTCTTAAACAGTAACCAATGATCCAAGTCTGTTGTACTATCGGAAGGCTATAGAACCAAATATATTGCTGTGTTGTTCACGCTTGTTCGCTACTGCTTTTGTGATTGTTTGTGACCTATTGCATTTTTTTTAGTGTTTATTCAAACTAAAAGTATTTAGAGCTGTTTATTAGCTATCTACGATGGTTCGTCAGTGCGTGGTGTGTAAGAAATTCGACTATTCTAACCCCGGATTAATATTTCGTCGGTAAGTGGGAATAATTAGGTTATGTTTTTTGCTAGGTTAAAGCAGTGGTGTAGCTAATTCTATATTTTAAGTAAATATTGCAAAAATATGGATTATTTCTTTATATTATCTGAATTTCTGTAAAAAATACCTACAACGACTACCTATTTATGACTAATGTTAGATCGAAATTATCTAAACGTGTACCTTATTACAGAGTTGCAATTTTTTCTTCTTCTAACTTATTTGAAACTGTAGAGCTGTGTATGATTGTAAATAAATGGTGTTTTATGAATCGAATGTTTTGTCTCCCCTGTTATATTATATGTTTATATGCCAGCCAAATAAAAAATACATATTACTTCAAACAATTTGTACTTCCTTAAAAATATACTATTTAAAATATACATCAGATTATACTGGCACTATTGCTATATGTATTTTGTATGCCTTTAAACGGTATTACACTATAAAAGCTCCTGGGCCAACTTGCAGTCCTTAGCATAAAACTTACTAAAATAAACTATTTGCCTGTAGCAACGATTATAATTTGCGAAATATATGTTACTTTCTGCATTAGAAAGCAATTTTAAAAGTATTTTTTTAAATTGTAGCTGCAGTATTCAAATTTGAATTAAAAAATGTATCGCCGGTCACGTATCCCCAGTCAATAATTTCTTACTCTACCCTTTTATATTTCACGCCACTTTACTAAAGTTACTTTTATATATAAATAATTTACACTCCTACTACAATTTGTATTGAAAAAATATTGTTCAAAGATCAACAGTTTAGTTTCTCTAACGCAATTATTAACCAGAAGTTCCGTTCCCGGAGCTGCATGTATCGCCGGTCACGGCAGAAATTGCTTATAAATAACGCCACTACAGGTAGGCCTAATAGTTTTACAAATATGACGGTATGTGTGTGAATTTGTGTAAAGCGTGCTCCTGTTTAGGTAAGTTCCTCATTATGTTTATTTAGGTATAAACTAGAACATTGCCTACTTTTTACTAGGCGTATGTTTTTATGTTATATCGCCGATCACAGGGTTAACTCAGACCTAGTAGTCTTAATTAAGGGAAAAATATTACACGAAGTCATTCTCTTGAGCACAAATACTCATTTCAGTCTAAAAAAGTTAAGAAATAGCTTGTATTAGCTGATATCCACGAATTTGTGCATTTTTGTATCGCCGGAAATACATTGATGTGACGGTGTGTTATCCGAAGCTATATACAATGTTTTTTTATTCACCATTTATAAACCATTAAGGAAAAATATATTTTGATGTGCAAGTTTCGTTTAAAACTTAGGTAGATTAAAAATATGACTAATTTTCTTAGTATTTTAACATTCTATAAGGAACATTCCAAAACTTTAAGTCAATATAAGACAGGGCTGTTATAAATAATAGGAAAACGGTTATAGTGGCTGATTAAAATAACTCAGTTCCAACTATTGGCGTTATATGATTCAGAAGAGTAAAATTAGCCATGTGACGATCGTTAAATTATTAAAAAATCGATGCTATAGACCAAGATCTTTGTGACGTTGATCTTTTGCGCGGAATTCGTCTAATTAGATACTATAAGGAACCTATTAAAAAATTAACCGGTGTTTTTGAGAGTATTTATTTTTAAAATCCGATTTACTGAAAGTGGCTTGAAAAAAATTTTGTAAAGTTCTATAGTATACGAGGAATTGTTGTCGAAAACTGCCAAGTAACTACCCATATTATATTTGATAATTTTATGATTTTTTAGTCAAAATTAACTATTGACGCATAGCTTTTCAAGCCCAATAACTTTTACAAATTACTTTTTATCGATCTTTACACATAAGGATACTTCTGAACACCCGGTGTATAAATTCGAGAAAATAATATGCTTTTGCGTCGTTTCAACATAATCAGGAGTTTTTATGAAGAAAAACCCACAAATAAAAAAGTTCCCATCTTCGGGAGTCAATCCGTGAACACGCTGTATACAGTGAGTCCCAGAAGAAATGTCGAAATTCATTTAAAATTCAGCGGTAAGTTTTTTCAAAAAACGCTCGTACCCGTCGATTTTGATTTTTTAATTTTTTTTTTGTGGTAATTTCATGTATTACGACCATCAACTTCATTTTTTCAAATGGAAACATATATTTTTTATTTCATTTTTGAATTTTGCATTGAATTCTAAGCATGTTTCATGTACCATGTTTTATACATAACCTCAACAGTTATTGAAAAAATTAGGATTGAACATATCATTTAGGGAATCCAACGATCTATCAAATCTTCTGGCAATATGGCATTTTGGGCTCCATAATAAGTAAGAGTGTACTGTCTCACTGTCACCGTTTATTTCCAGAGAAACTGTATGACAATTTTATTTCAAATAAGTATAATTATTGTCAAGCGTAGTTTCAAAGTTGCGGTTTTCACAATAATGACGAAGTTAACGGAACGGGAAAAAATTGAAATTCTATGCATGGTTGGGTTTGGTGATAAAACACGTACTCAAATAGAAACAGCCCAATTATTTAATGAAATCCATCCTGATCGTCCTCCCATATGTCAAAAGATGGTGAGTAGAATAGAGGCTAAGTTTAGAGAATTCGGCCATGTTAGAGATTTGCCTAAATCTGGTCTCCTACTCGAGATGAAAATGAACAACTTGACGTTTTGCTTTCCTTGGAAGAAAATCCATGTACTCCCCTGTCACACATTGGGGCCGATTTACACATGCCGAAATCTGTTGCTCACCGAGTAGTTTAAAAGCACAAATATCACCCATACAAAGTTATTCCAGTGCATGAGTTATATGAAGATGATTTCGATAGGCGAAGTGAGTTTTGCGGACGCATGCAAAATATGTGCAATCCAGATAATAATTTAGTCAAAAATATTATATTTTCGGATGAAGCTACGTTCTATTTGAATGGTAATATGAACAGACAAAATTGTCGATATTGAGCAACAGAAAATCCGCATTGGATGATAGAGGTTCACAGCCAGTACCCTAAGAAAATAAATGTTTGGTGTGGAATCGTACGCGAAAGAGTAATTGGTCCATTTTTCTTTGAACAGTCTTTAACTGGACAAGTATATCTCGAATTTCTCCAACTAGAATTAATTCCAGCATTAGTGGCTTTATTTCCGAATCCATTGGATCCAGACTCCCCTGACGAAGAACTGATATTCCAACAAGATGGTGCTCCTCCGCACTATGCGGCCACTGTGCGCACATTTTTGGATGAAACCTTTCCCAATCGGTGGATTGGAAGGAGAGGACCTATCGAATGGCCTGCTAGGTCGCCAGACCTAACTCCGCTGGACTTTTTTTTGTGGGGTTACCTCAAATTAAAAGTATTTGTTAACAGGCCAAACAATATGCAGGAGTTGAAAGAAAGGATCCGAAGAGAAGTGCGCGTCATAACTCCGGAAATGGTTGGAAACGTGCAAAGAGAGTTTATTGATCGTCTTGGATATTGTCAAGCCGTAAATGGCGCACATTTTCAACATTTAATTTGATTTTGTTGTGTTTTTTTTTAATAAACAGGTCTTACTTATAAATATGTTCAATCCTAATTTTTTCAATAACTGTTGAGTTTATGTATAGGACATGGTACATAAAACATGCTTAGAATTCAATTCAAATTTCAAAAATGAAATAAAAAATATATGTTTTCATTTGAAAAAATGAAGTTGATGGTCGTAACTTATTTTTGAGCTACCCTGTATACATGAAATTACCACAAAAAAAATTAAAAAATCAAAATCGACCTGTACGAGCGTTTTTTGAAAAAACTTACCGCTGAATTTTAAATGAATTTAGACATTTCTTCTGGGACTCACTGTATGTTGACCCTATTGAACCTGATGTATATTATATCTCGTGCTATTTGCTTTGGAATAAGGATTTCGGGCTTGCTTCATGAAAACTATGTCCAATGCTTAATTTATAATATATGGAATTATTGCCGTTCATTTATTCACCACATTTTAATTAAAAAAAATTCCAAACGGTTCCATTATCTTACCGATATCTCATACAAAACCCTAGGCATTCTTTGCACGCTCTAATCTATATTATCCAGCGTGTGAACGCACAAAAGGAAAACATACTTATCATATTAAGTAGATCCTAATCTGTTTCAATCCGATTGCGGAGGGGTAGGATAGGTGAGACTGCAAACGGTGTTAACCCTGATGAAACTGGATATTCAGAGCCACCAGCCGTACAATATTAGCCCCGGAAATTTGGTTCGAGTTTGTCTATTCTTTGCATATTCATATTTGTCCGGCAAATGTTGGGGATTAATTCTGATCTTGAATTTAGATGATAAATTACATTTGGAAACTCTATGTCGTTAACTTACCGCCTAATTAGGAAAATAAATACATTATTGTAGAATTCCGAAATATACCATTATAAAATTTTTAAAAAATTTTAAAAATTTTGAATGCCCTTTGTTTTATGACTACTTTACATCAGTAGTTTCTAGTGTAATTTTTTTAAGTATATTAAAAACTGTTTGCACTTGACCTACAATATTTCTGCAGGGAGGTCTGTAATGAATGCGTCAAAAAGGAACCACACGTTAAAATTTAATTTCTAAATTGTTTTTTTATTTTCATAGATCATGCTGTTTTTGAGATATAGACATGAAAATTTGTAATTTGGGGTTTTTGAGGTTCTAATAACATGATTGTGTTCCTGTCTTTAAATTTTTTGTGGGTAATTTTATTGGGATTCTGATTTATAATAGAATGGTAATTTATAGGAAAAATGTTTACTTCATTTATTTTATTAAATAAATCCATTTCCGAGATATTTGCGTTATTAAACACTATTTCATGGAAGCAATAATTATTTTCAACAAAAATAATTATTCATTTTTCACAAAAAAATAGATAAAAATGTATTGAAAATTATGAATAAATTTATTTGAAAAAATGTTAAAAATATCCACGGCCTCAAAATCCATCCGTAATATATAAGGGGGGGTAGTACATTTTTAACATTGAATTAATTATTTTTTTTGAAGAAACTTCCATGCAATGTTGTTTAAAAATGCTAATATCTCGGAAACTGATTAATTTAACCAAATAAATGAAATACAGGTCGACAAGTTTATTTGTATCTATGAAAGGAATGCGGTTAAAAAAATTCTGGAGTTAACAATGTTGTCACATATATTAAATTTTAATTTAATATTATCTTACCGAGAGGAACCCAAATTTATATTTACGCATTTAAAATAAATTGTAATAGGTATATAAGAAACCAATATTCTATTATAGTTTAAATATTATTAAAATTTTGATATTTAAATGCAAGATAATATATATTTTTCATTAAAGTACTTTTAATCTAAAGATATGGCAACATAGTCCATTGTCAATGGTTACAGATACTGAGATATTATAATCAATCAAATCTAGCGCTAATTTGATTGGTTATATCCTAGACAATTGATAGCGCATAGGTCTCGTAAGACACCCGATGGGCCATCGGGATTGTTCGGCGATGTCCGATATTTGTTCGATGTACCCAACCAGTTGCGTAGTGATAGAAAAGGCAATAGTTATTGTATTGTGTTAATTTGTATTTTATAAATAGGTACATGTTCATTGTGTCGTGTTATTTTAAAATTTTGAACTGTGATAATTAATTAGTATACTCCTGGCAAGAACCTACACAGTCAGATCCGTGAAGTGATTGCAAATGTTTATAGGGTAGGTGAAGAGGAATCAATATATTTAAATTGCCACTTAAGCGAAAGCTAGAAAGAGACATTAATACGACCAATACTGAAAAACAATCATTAATCAATTAAACATGTAGCTGTTTTTTCTATGTTGAAAAATTTACATCTTGTAAAAAGTAATTTTTTAAACCTTGATAAAAGTAGTTACTTAGCTTCAAACATAAAATGGAATTACTTAAGACTTTCTATTTTCATTACATTATATAAAATAATAATAGCACGTTCATGACTATACCATGTTTTAAACGATATTGCTTTCCCTTACCGATACGTCGGAGACACATATCCACTTATCGACGTGTATAATACATTAGATACACTATACAGGGTGTTCCTTAATGACGTGCTAATATTTCAGGGTGTGATTCCTTAGGTTATTTTATAAAGAAAAGTTCATATGAACATATGTCCACAACGGCTTAAATTTTTTGCTACAGGGTGTTCAATTTTTATTTTTTAAATGGTTATTTTTTAATATCTCCGAAAGTACTTTAGATATTATTTTCAATTTTGGTATGTGTTAATAGGATATTGAACCACAAATTTGAGTTAGAAAAGTTATTCAATTGTTAAACCAGTGCAGTGCGTCCCTGCAAATATGTCCTCTGATATTTTTTACAAGAACGCCACTGAAATTTTTCAATGATTTTTTCTGATTAGCCTGATCAATTCTACATGAAAACGGTCTCTTGAGTTTTTCACGTCAGACGCACCCGTTCTTTACAACCACTAAATTCATATTGAAACTCATTATTATTAATATTGATAAAATAATTAATGATAAATTTTGTTTATGATGGCGGAAGCATACCTTTTAAATGAAGGTGGCCATTTCCAACAATTTTTATGAAACAAAATTTATCATTAATTATTTTATCAATGTTAATAATAATAATGAGCTTCAATATGAATTTAGTGGTTTTAATCAAGAACGGTGCGTTTGAGGAGAAAAACTCAAGAGACCGTTTTCATGTAGAATTGACCAGGCTATTCAAAAAATGGCACATGGAAAAATGTCAATGGCATACCATCTTTTTTCTAAAAAAATATCAGAGAACATGTTTGCAGGGACGCCACTGGTGGACTATAACTAATCTAATTAAAATTTGTAGTTCTATATCCTATTAACACATACCAAGATTGAAAATAATATCCAAAGTACTTTCAAAAATAACCATTTAAAAAATAAAAATTCAACACCCTGTAGCAACAAATTTAAGCCGTTGCGGACATATGAAATTTTCTTTATAAAATGACCCAAGGAATCACACCCTCAAATATTAGCACGTCATTAAAGAACACCCTGTATATTTTTTTCATGGTTTACAGTTTCAGGCAGTGGCGGTTCTTCCACAGGAGCACATGCGCACGTGCACCCCCCAAAACAAAACGAAAAAAATATATTAATTTATATTCATTGAATATTATTATCGTATAAAGTCCGACCCTCCCTAATATTTTATCGTACCGTCAAACTAAAAAAGTCCGACCCTAACTAATATTTTATCATCCCGTCAAACCAAACTGTATAGATCCGGCAACCGTACCTCGGTCGAGGTAAATGACGATTATGAGGAGACTTGCTCGCACGTGCGATTAAGTAGTGCAGTTTCTCTGTAGTAACAGGTGTCCGAGGATAGCGGGGATATGGCGATTTAACATGGAAAAGGTGCACAGTTTTTGTGTGCACCGCGTTGTTGTCTGGTCGTGCATCTAGTTAGATTCGAGCGTGTATGTTTTAATATTATATATTTATTAAGTTAAAATGAATAGTTGACGGTGGACCATTTAAGAAATGATTTTAGTTCTTTGAGTTTGGAGCAAAAAATTGAAGTAAAGAATGCGGGAACACCTAAACCCGAAATTAATTTAACGCAGACCACAAAGGGTAAATCTAGGGACTTTATTAGAAAGTTTAAAAATGAGAAATTTGTAGAGGGTATTCCAAACTTAATGAGGCTGTTATTGATCAATTTTCTACAATTAAGAACCGAAGAATGGACTTTACTAAAAAACACTGAAAATATGAAGAATGCCAACTTGTCAGTCTCGTGGCTCGATTCGTTCTCGTCATAAAACAGTTAACTATTGTTCTCGTCTTGGTTGCGCCTAAGGACGAAGTCGTAGATGGCGTAGTGGTATTAGGCATCATTCGGTTTTCTTGATAACTCGTAGATGGCGGTAGTAGTATTGGACATCATTCGGTTTCATACACACTATGAAAACCTTTCTTATTTTCCAAAAGTTGTATTTCCTTGTGTAAAATTAAAAACTAAATAAAAATATGTTTTACCTAACGCATTTTCTTATTACTTTTTTTCTTTCTACATTTAAAACGCCTAGAAAGTAATTGTTTGGTCGTTACACAAAAATAAAATTTTTAAACTAATTTCACCATACTCGTGAACCCCCTCTACCATAGGTCACGAGTCGCCACTGCTTTCAGGTTGTTACGGTATAAACTAAATAACTTCTGCAGATTGGATTTTCCATGGTAACCCTCTGCTAATGCTTCATGTAAAATAAAGGGATGAACTTTCTACATATCAGCAGGAGTAAATCGTCCTCTTTTAATTAAGCTTGAGCAATGATGTATCACCTAATATATTCGGCTACATTTAAAGTTCAAGTGGCAGGCTATACCCTTTGTGATGTCATTTATTGAGGGGTAAAGGTGGCCCTTTTTAACTTCTACATCAGGGACGCTCCACAGAGCTTATTAAAAAGCTAATGAAGTTTCGTTTCGATAAAGGGTAACAAATGGTTAAATGCATTTGGATGTAATATAATAAATTTTGATTCGGTCTAATAGCTATTAAAAAAATATAGGTGACGCGTAACAAATGCGACATTATGTAAAATAAAAATTTTCTGGTTTCCTTCCGGTCGTTATTCCGCAGAATACATTGTATGTACAGGGTGTCCCATTTTCGACACTTCTATAGGGTATCTCCGTTATTGTTAGTGCTATCAAAAAAGTAATGTAGGTGTCATGTACTCTTTTTAGGTTAAACTTAAAATTGTAAAATCAAAATTTGAAAGTTTTCGCTCGCTTACGAGATACGGCGGAAAATCAAAAATTTACATTTCCAAAATTACCCTATATTTTCTTAGTTAAAAGAGATACAGAAAAATGTTTTATACAAAAGTTTCCTTATAATAATTTTTGAATAATCTACCGTATTTAGAATAAATATATGCGGTCAGGTAAAAAAGTTATCGGACCTAACCCCATTTTTTTAAATGGAGCACCCTGTATATTTTAATCTAAGAATTCTATTTTCAAATATATAACACACCATGGATGATTTTGGTTTCCTAGGTGATTTATTAAACTTTATTACTTTAAACTACAGTAGGACATGAAACAAAAGCTAATATCCTAGAGACAACTGTGTTCACATTCTAGTTGTTATTAACATTTAACGGTCAATTTCATTTTTAGATATTCATTTGTGAATTTGAAAAATTTGATATGATATCTATCATCCATGGAGAGTTTAAAATGGTTTTTTCAGATTAAAATATACAGGGTGTTCCATTTACAAAAATGAGGTTAGGTCCGATAACTTTCTTACCTGACCCCGTATATTTATTCTGAAAACGGCACATTATTCAACAATCGATAGAAATAAACTTCTGTATAAAACATTTTTCTGTATCTCTTTTAACTAAGAAAATATAGGCTAATTTAGAAATTGTCAATTTGTTGATTTTCTCCCGTATGTCTTAAGCGAGCGAAAATTTTGGAATTTTGATTTTACCATTTTAAGTTTGACCCAAAAAGAGCCAATGACACCTACATTACTTTTTTGATAGCACTAACAATAACGGAGATATGTGTCGAAAATGGGACACCCTGTACTTATATAAAATAAGTTTTCAATTTGGTGGAAATTATGAAAAAATATGTTGGTGCCCGCATTTTGATGTTATTTTTGCATTTTTCGGTAATTTCGGAAAAATTTGCAAATTTCCAATACTTGATGCATTTATTTTCACATCTTGTCAAATTACCAGAAGCCTTACTTCAAAATTAATCCCTGTTAAGGCCAATCCGTACTATGCATACTCACCCCGCAATTTTGAATCATCGCTGTGTCAGCTGATATTATAATTTTTAGCGCATATGTATCAAAAGTCCTGATATGTTCACCTGATATGTAAAGTACCTGGAAGGCTTCAACATTATCAGCGATCATCAATATGGTTTTCGGAAGTCCAGATCAACTGGAGATCTTCTAGCCTATATCACCCATATTTGGAACATCATGGGTGTATCGGGCTGTTGCACTGGATATTATAAAAGCTTCTGATTGTGTGTGGTATGAGGGGCTTCTAAGTAAACTGCGATCCTATGGTATGCCCAGTCGATTCTGTGCATGGTTGTCTAGCTTTCTTAAATACCGCTCTCTGCAAGTGGCGATTGACGGATTTCTCTCAGACACCTTCACTATCAATGCCGTTGCTCCTCAAGGGTTCATATTGTCTCCCACTCTCTTCTTACTCTACATTAACGACCATCTAGTGGAAACTAAAAATCCGATATTCAGTTTTGCTGACGATAGCACACTTATCTCATATTTCTCTTTGAATGCGCAAACATCGGGTACCGACGCACATCTTCGTTGACAGCATGAAGTATTACGCCTCAACAAAGACCTGGAAGAAATTTTTGCTTGGGGTGACAGTAACCAAGTCGAATTTAACGCTAAAAAAACCCAGGCAGCAGTTTTCTCTAAAAAGGTTAACATTACAGAACCGGATATAGTCATGGCCGGATACCCAATCCCACTGGCTTCATCTATTAATTTGCTGTGCGTCAATCTGGGAGGAAATATGTCTTGTCATAACCACGTTGTGGCAATCGCCAAGATAGCTTCTCAGAAACTTGGTGTACTCTTCCGAACCAAAAAGTTGTACACACCTCATCAACTTTTGACGCTATACAAAGCCCATATTCGACCATCACTGGAATACTGCTCTCATGTCTGGAGCTCTGCACCCAAACATACTCTTCGGCTACTGGATTCCATCGAAAGGAGGGCGATTCGTCTGATCGGAGACCACGAGCTGACGAAGAGCCTGGATAGCCTAGAACATCGAAGACAGGTTGGGGATTTGACTCTATTTTACAGATATTTTCATGAAAAGTGCTCGGCTGACCTTGCCCTCTTAATTCCGCCCAGGACAACGAATAGCAGAAATACACGACGAACCACTACCCGCCATCCATATGTGGTTAAGCTTAGTACTCCTCAAACTTCATTATTTCACTGCACTCTTTCATCTGGAGGCATTCATCTTTATGGAACGACCTTCCCGAGGTCGGTTTTCTCAACCAATATAACCTCCAACGATTCAAAACCAACGTGAATCGCTTTATTCGCACAAGCACCACTCCCAGAGTGCCTTAAAGGATTTTTCCTATAGTGCTTGTGTTTGATCATAAAATAAAAAAAAATACCTGAGCAAATACTAAATTAAGATAAGATAAAATTTTCAAAGCATCATAAAGGGGGGGGGGGGGTGGACCGGTCGATGAATTCAGAAGCGTCTCAAGCATTGACGTTATTAAGCTACGCATCCTTGTGCAATATCTTACCTTGTATTTATTATATTATGATTAAAGACCCTTTTATCGCCGACATCTCTATGATAATTTGTTTTCGCATAATGTTCACCATATTTTTTTAAATTCTGAGTAATGACGGGAGGGACTAAAAGGGTTAAATGCAAATATCTAAATGTATTATAAAAAAATGGAGTAACATCTAAATTACTTTACTTATATTTTATTCGCCAAAGAACGCATTAAGAAAATAGGAATTTTATCTTATATCAAATTTTCATTTATAGATTTCATAAAAATTCAAACTTTCTCGTTATAGACCTTAATACGCTTTCTTACTCCCACTTAGGCACTATAATTTTATTATTATTGTACTTGGAAATTCGGAATAGTTCGTTAATTATATAAAGTCGAGTTTGCTAAGGTCATATCCCTGAGGTTAGCGTGATTCCCTCTGGAACTAGACCTAATCCCGATCACATAATACACATCGCTCATTTTACTCAGACGTCCCGCTTGGCTGGAGCATACAGCAATTCCCGAATGACGGAAAATTCTTTCAGGGATTTGCATTGTTCACAAGTGTCAGGGTTATATTGGCTTCCCGATAATGTATTATTGTGTAAGTGAAATTTTATGGATAATAAGAAAGGAACAAACTTTTATATTGGATTTTTGAGCCTTGCGCCGGGAATAATTTTATTTATTTTGATCTCGTAAATATCATTTTATACAATGGAATTTAATCGAATAAGGTTCGACTTTAAGTTATTCTAATTTTCTCTTTTTAGTGTAGTTAAATCCAAATTTTATTTTCTAATTTCTAAATCGATATTTTTAATAGGAACATAAATACACTAAAGCGCGATAAAGTTGCACTTGCTTCTATATACCCGGAGTACCGCAGCGAGTGTCCTTACAATCAGTTGCGGTTCTTCCACAGGAGCACATGCGCACGTACACCCCCAAAACAAAACGAATAAAAAATATTAATTTATATTCATTGAATATTATTTATCGTATAAAGTCCGACCCTCCCTAATAATTTATCGTAACGTCAAACTAAAAAAAGTCCGACCCTCCCTAATACTTTATCATCCCGTCAAACCAAACTGTATAGATCCGGTAACCGTGTCTCGGTCGAGGTAAATGACGACGAGACTTGCTCGCACGTGCGATTAAGTAGTGAAGTTTCTCTGTAGTAACAGGTGGCGGGTGACAGCGGGGGATAGCGGGGCTCTGGCGATTTAACATGGAAAGGCGCACAGTTTTTGTGTGCACCGCGCTCGCTGTTGTCTGTTCGTGAATCTAGTTAGAAATTCAAGCGTGTATGTTTTAATATTTTAATATTATATATTTATTAACTTAAAATGAATAGTTGACGGTGGACTATTTAAGAAATAACTTTAGCTCTTTGAGTTTGGAGCAAGAAATTGAAGTGAAGAATGCGGGAACATCTAAACCCGAAATTAATTTAACGCAGACCACAAAGGATAAATCTAGGGACTTTATTAGAAAGTTTAAAAATGAAATATATGAAAGAAAATTTATAGAGGGTATTCCAAACTTAATGAGGCTGTTATTGATCAATTTTATACAATTAGGAACCGAAGAATGGACTTTACGTTTAAGCACTATTATGTAGGATCGATAAATGTTGTGTATTCTATTCGATAAATGATACTCGATATGATTTTAAACCATTCTATTTAAGGATTTAAACTAAAAAACACTGAAAATATGAAGAGTGCCAACTTGTCAGTCTCGTGGCTCGATTCGTTCTCCTCATAAAACAGTTAACTATTGTTCTCGTCTTGGTTGCTCCTAATGACGTAGCCGTAGATGGCGGTAGTAGTATTGGACATCATTCGGTTATCTTGATAGCTCGTAGATGGCTTTAGTAGTATTAGTATAGTGGACTGTATAAATATTGTTACGAGGGTTGCATGCGACGACATTAAGATCCTTAGACTAGAAAAGAAAGAATCAAAGTTAAGATCCGACAGCTATACACACTAAGAAAACATTTCTTATTTTCCAAAAGTTGTATTTCCTTGTGTAAAATTAAAAAATAAATAAAAATATGTTTTAACTTACGCATTTTCTTATTACTTTTTTTTTTCTACATTTAAAACGCCTAGGAAGTAATTGTTTGGTCGTTACACAAAAATGAAATTTTAAAAATAATTTCACCATACTTATGGAGCCGCCACTGCTTACAATCTACATAAAAATAAAATAATTAACAAATGCAAATTTCTCGCCATTAAAAACTTCCAATCAAATAATTGCATGCAAAAACGTTTGTGAAAAAATAAGTTATTGAGGAAATTATAGAAAATAAAATTTTTCACTTTATACAGGGTGTTCCTTAATGACGTGCAAATATTTCAGGGTGTGATTCCTTAGGTCATTTTATAAAGAAAAGTTCAATTTTTTGGTACAGGGTGTTGAATTTTTATTTTTTCAATGGATATTTTTTAATATCTGCGAAAGTACTTTAGATAGTATTTTCAATTTTGGTATGTATTTTCAATAGGATATAGAGCCAAAAATTTTAGTTATTCAATTGTTCCACCAGTTGCGTCCCTGCAAACATGTCATCTGATATTTTTTACAAAAAAGATGGTAGGTACGCCCCTGACATTTTCCATGTGGATATTTTTTCTGATTAGCTGGTCAATTGTACATGAAAACGGTCTCCTGAGTTGATCTCGTCAGCACCGTTCTTGATTAAAACCACTAAATTCATATTGAAACTCATTATTATTAACATTGATAAAATAATTAATGATAAATTTTTTTTTATAAAAATTATTGCAGTGGTCAATTCGATGCGAAGACGGGCGAAAGCATGCCTTTTAAGTGATGGTAGCCTTTCCCCCCGGACATATGTTCATATGAACTTTCCTTTATAAGATGACCTAAGGAATCACACCCTGAAATATTAGCATGTCATTAAGGAACACCCTGTTTACACAATTCGGCTATTATCAACTTTTGAGCAAGCAAAGTTTGACCGAATCGCAATATTTTTTCGCAAAGAATCTGCAGTTTTACTATGTAATATTAGTTTTGGTACATCCTGAATACAGGGTGTCCGCTAATTAATGGTACATGGAAAAACCACACCTTACGTAAAAATATTAGGATTTAATTATACTTACCTATATCCTAAAGTGTCGCCGAATTGTAAGAAAATTTTGAAAGGATCAGTGCGTACGTACATCATACTATGATATTAGTGGAGTACGTATCCCGAAACGTCCGTCCGTTTTGCGCTTAGTAATTGATAGGTAACTCTAACGTTCTCCTTATCTGCGCGTTGATTTTATTTTTGAATTTAATTTAATCTAATAATTAGCTAGATGGCAATTTATGGAATTTTAATTTTGTCCCCTGTTGGATTCTAACCAGAAGGTGTAATCCCCCACCCAGGATTTGATTATTATTGCCAAACTAACTATTGAACCATTTAATTTAAAAGATGTAAGAACTGGTCGACACTATCTGTAAAGTGGCCAGTCTTAGCAAGTAATGAAAAAATCTACCGCAATCTGAAGGCGTGCTTACTTAATTATTTTCGGACACGATTTGATTTTCGATTTTTCGGTCGATTCTTGTATTGTCCAGGGATAATGCCATTGCCGACTTGACACGCACGTGTCAGTTGGTCCACCAGCACAATTGAAGAGATGAGGGCAAATTTGTCATAAGAAAGAATGAATGATTTTAATTTAAAAGTATAGTTTGTTGAACGTAGGACGAGGCCTAACTGATGTTCAGACTATACTTTTGATTTATTGGCTCGGGCGCGTCCAATTAAATATAACAACAATTGTTTGTTATATTGGAATACGGAGGGCTATTTTTATTTAATTTTATGTCCTTGTCTTTGAGGGTGAATTTAAGGGGGTTTGTCTTATGTCAGTCGAGTAACGCGACCCGAAGTACTAGTGCGATAATTATTTACATTTTATATTTACAATAAAAATTATCCTACACTAACATTCTGCGTTTCAAACCAACCTATCATTCCTCTGTCACGTACTCCCATTTAAAATTTAATTATTTACAGTATTTATAATGTTAAATAAACCTAAGCTAGCATTTTGTTTCTCAACTAAAGAGAGTCTAACTACCCTAATAATTTCCGAAAGAAAAATTATGACTCGCGGCAGTGACTACTAATACTAGCCTTAAGATATTTTATTTCACACTTACTCACTATTCCGGACTCAGAATGTCTTTGTTCCTTTTGTCACAATCGGGTTTGTTCTTGGAAAACTTATTTATACTCGCGCCAGCAACGAGTGTTTGAAGGGATTCCAGCGTTTTTATACTCGCACGGAAACTACGAGTGTTTAATAAATAGTCCAGTATTTTTATACTCGCCGGAAACACGAGTGTTTAATGACGTTCCAGTATTTTTAAACACCTGTAGTGTTGCGGCTCCCGTTTTGAAAAAAATAAGATCGCGTTTGAGTGAGGTCGTGAGACCGCGGCGTCCGGCCACGATAAAAACCCAGAACCCACTCAAAAAAAAAACTGCCTCCTGCAGAAATTTCTTTAGCCGTCTCTTTCAACGTTACATTACGTCATCCTGGCCGAGTTATCTACCGGTAAAGCCATACCCGTTGCGACAACAGAGATAAGGAGCCAAATACTGCCGACACCGCAAAACTCTAAAAGCCCGTCTAATTTTACATGTGGGATTATTTAAAATAATTTAACGGAAAATAAAATTCATTAATTTTCTGGAATTGGAAAAAAGGTACTTTTACAACAAAAGTTAATTTTAACTGAGATACAGGGTGTTAAGATTAAAACTTCATTTTTGCTTCTCTCTAATAACTTTGCGAGAAACTAACGTTTTTTTTACAAAATTTGGCAAAGTTTTTATTACAGCGAAAAATTTATTTTTTTATGAAATTTTAATGTATCATGTATTGGCACAGTCTGCGGCGTTATTTGCACATTTTTTTGGTCATAACTTATCTGTGCCTCAGTGTATTTAAGTTTTTAATGGAATTAATACTTTCCTCATATTTATTACGCGAAAAAGGTATACTAAGTTCCGGTCGCCCAGAGTTACCGTTTCGAAGATATTTGCTTTTAAATTGTTTAGTGCGTTTGCTCAGGCAAGCAAATAATATTTTGTTACTTCTGACCAATTAACTTTTACTTGATAATTAATGTTCTAATAATGGTAATTGGGAATAATAAATAAAACAATTGGATTGTTCTTTAACTTAATTTAATTAAAATAACTTTGACCCTAGGACATATCGTGTCGAATGAAACCAACAGCAATGAAAACACAAGCTTACGATAAACTCACCTGCCCAATTATTATTAATTTGCAAACAATTTTTTTTTCTTAAAATAACCTATGAGAAAACAAATTAAATTTAGAGATGCAGTTGCTATAAATCCTCCATGTTGATATTTGTTTGTTGATTATTGTAAGATAGCTTTGTCAGAAAATGTTTCATTTTTGAGTTTATCGTAGTGTTTTCATTGCTGTTGGTTCCTTTCGACACGATATTTTCTATTTGTTCTAATGTGTAATATTTCTAAGTTAAAGAACAATCCAATTGTTGTATTTATTATTCCCAATTACCATTACTAGAACATTAATTATAATGTAAAATTTAATTGGTAAGTAAGTAATATTATTTGCTTGCCTGAGCTAACGCACAAAACAATTTAAATGCAAATATCTCCGAAACGGTAACTCTGGGCGACCTGAACTTAGTATACATTTTTTACGTAATAAAGATGAGAAAAGTATTATTTTTATTAAAAACTTAAATACACTGAGGCACAAGTAAGTTATGACCCAATAAATGTCGGAAAAATGCACATTGAAATTTCACAAAGACATCAATTTCTTGTCCTAAAAAAATATAATTGCTAAATTTAAAAAAAAAAGTCAGATTCTCTCAAAGTTATTAGAGAAAAGCAATAATGAAGTTTTAACTTTAACACACTGTATGAGTTAATATCAAGTTTCGGATATAGGTAAGTATAATTAAATCCTAATATTTTTACGTAAGGAGTCTGTGGTTATACATGTATCATTAATTAACGGACACCCTGTATAGCCCAATCTGGTCGAAATGCACGGGAGCTCAAGAGCACGGGCGCGAAGTTTTTTTTTTAAATACAACTACTAAAAACAACAAGAGATGTAGGATATGCGAGGGCGGCACTTTTAAGATTTTAGCCTGTCTCGAAAAGAAAACAAGATCGGGGGCTGTAATAATGTCGTAATAAAGTTATATTTTAATATACAATGTGTACATAAAGTAAGGAACAAATTCATTATTTAGGAATCTAAAAATATTTCGGAAAAATCCTCGGACACGTGTATAATAATTTTTAATGGTGCATTTTTTTCCATACAAACTTAATATACAAGGTGGCTCATGTAGTAGATATGACATTATCGACGATTTTTTTAAATGGGAACCCCTATATTTTAGTTCAGATCTGTAATCTCCAAGAACAGCTGATTTCAAAAACATAACACACCTAAAATTCATAGTTTCGTTACTACAGGGTAAAACAAATAATTTTATTTAAGATATTTTTTTTTGCTTGGGAGGCATCAATTAATTACGTGAGGCGTTTTTAGCGATTTTTCAACCCCCCTTCCCCCAATAAAAGATTTCGTGACATTTTGCTCAATCCCTTCCGCCATCACCCAATTTTACCTGAAAGCCTTACGTAATTAATGGACGCACCATCATTTGCTGTTACTTATGTTTTTTCTCAAGTAGGCTTATTTGCTGTTATGTAACTATGGTATTTAGATAATGTCATTGTCATTACATTGTATTTTTCTAGTAAGTTTATTAGAAGTAATAAATTTTATTTTAAAACATATTGCGTTACTATGCGTTTATCTTTAACACAAAGAATAGAAATTCTTATGATTATTGGATATGGTGATAGGATCCGTACTCAACAAGAAGTTTGCATTTTGTTTAACACTAAGTATCCAGCAAGACCAATTACTAGATCAACTGTGAGTAAACTTGAAATAAAATTTCGGGAAACGGGTTCAGTGGAAGATATTCCCAGAAAAGGCCGTCCAACTATTCCGGATGATAAGAAATTAGATATTTTATTGGCTATGGAAGAAGATCCCCACAACAGCGTCCGCCAGATTAGCATTGATCATGGGGCGGCTGCTATGACCGTTCATAACCTATTGACGGTAGAAAAATGGCACCCGTTTAAAATCCGATTGGTTCATGAGTTGAATGAAGATGATCCAGATCGTAGGATGGAGTTTTGTCAAATATTAATGGAAAGATGTAACTTAGATCCTTTGTTTGTTGAAAATATCCTATTTTTGGATGAATCTACCTTTAAATTAAAAATGGAGAAGTGAACCAGCAAAACTGTAGATACTGGGCAAAAGAAAATCCCAGGTGGATTATTATTAATCAATCAAACTTTGCATATCTTATTTTATATTGGCAAGTTCGTCCCCTTGATTGGATGATATAATCCATATATCAAGAACTGTATTGCCCTGTTTAATCACTAATTTAATCAGCAGGTAAGCTCGCCTATAACCACTACTTTTCAGTCTTTTTGTTAAATCTACGCTATAATCTGGCGCTGACAGTTTTACATATTCCGCTTCAAACCAGATTAAAGCCATCAATAGAATGATTTGTCAGGATCCGATGGATGGAAGGTCTCGGTTAAGTTCCTGACAGGGTCTCGATGGCTGACATTGAGGTCATTAAGGGATGAAAAAGGGTAATATTGTTTTAAATTTAAATTATAAAATAATTCAAAGAATTGATTGACTATATCACCATAAAAAAATATATTTTAAGCGTTGCTTTTACAATACAAATATGTTCAGCTGACTGATTGTAAATAAAACAGTATGAAGATTATAATATAAGTTAGGTAAATGCAATAGAATCTAGCTACAAATAATTCAGATTGCAACTGGAGCTGGAGCTATAATTTAACCTATATTTTTTAAAGTATTAGTAATTTATTAATATTTAAAATATTCTAAAAAGTCCAGAATACACAGAAATTAAATTAGCAGTAATGAAAATATTTATAAGTTAAATAAAAATTTTATTGTTACATAAATAAACTATCAAGAAAAAATTGTTTTTGACAACAATTGTTGTAATATTTTTAAAAGCGCACTGGGCAATATAAATGCAAGAATATCGAAAACAATTGCTCGGAGCGACATTGATGAGATACACACACCATTTTTGGGTAAATGTGATGAGAAAGTTGATATTTTTAAAAATCTTATATTTTCAGCCTTAAGATGAAAATCCATAATAAATTATTAAAGAAAACACTATTTGATGTTTTTGATTTTCACTATATTTTGTCAACATGACACGTGTTTCACCGTCAAAGCGGCTTCATCAGATGTAAGGTAAAGTACGTTTCATGAAATTTGGATACGACTTAATGATTTCCTGGGTCGGTCCCATTGTGTCGACAAGAGCTTGGCAATAAACAAGTGAAGTATGAAGGGACGGACTAAAGAAAACAAGTAATGATATGATTATATTAATGTAATCAAATGAAATAACATTTTTTTTAAATATTACTAGTCATTATCATTTATTTACATTTATAATGTCATTCTATAGATAGTTCTGTTTCGCTATCGCTATCCTCATCAAAATTACTTATAATTGGATTAATTATACGATCCAGACTAATATACGTTACTACTGTTATTACGTGACGGACTGAATTTTTCCAACTGCCTGGGGGAATATCATTAAAGCATTTTCGTATTAATTCTACAACACTAGAACTTAAAGTCGGAGAAATATTTTCAGGCCTAACCAGTGATTTTAACTGGTGCCACATATGCTCTATGGGGTTAAAAATGAAATAATTGGGTGGGAGCCGTAGCACTGTATGTCCAATTTCTTCTGCCAATATATACTTTTTTATAGAAAATGTCTTTAAAACTTCTAAAAGATCACCTTTTTTATAACTTTCTTCAAAATATATATCATTCGCCGCCATGTAGTTCTGAATCTCCAATTTTGTATTATTTGAGCATGGAGCTTTATGTAATTGGCGACTTTGATAGCTCGCATTGTCCATTACTATCACGCTATTCTGAGGAATGTTTGGTAAAAGACAATTCTTGAACCATTCCTCAAAAACTAACAAATTTTACCACAAAAAGATATTTAAATATAAATTAAGCAACCTAACCTACCTGATGTGCCTATATTTAATTATAATTATTACAATCCGGTCCTTTCCACATAATAATAACAAACGGTTATAAATAATGGGATGGCCCCAGGTACTTTTACTGCAGTCATTAAGTTATATCCATTTTTCGTGAAACAATCTTTTATCAAAATAAATGTCTCTGTATAGCTTTAGGTGTCTACATAGCTCATGTCCAATTTATTGTCCAGCGTCGTGACCATGGCCTTTCAAGCAAATCATCCAAGAACAATATCTATCACCAATTCTATTGACGGCTTAAATCTGGATTAAGTTGGATATGTGAAGCTGTCAGTACCAGATCGCGGACTATTTTATTAAACAGATGGGAAAGCTCAGATCCGGCTATGCTTTAACAATCTTAAAATGCAATCTAAAATTAGTTTTATGTAGTTTAAAAATACTTGTTAGTGACATTAGAAATGATAAGGGACAGAATGGGCAGTTTTTTATACGACGACGACAAAATTAAAATGCATCTACTAGAAGTATTAAAATAATTGTATGACCAGGATGAAATAATTTGTTAAGAACTAAATTTCATGTAAAATATAAAATAACAGCCATCTACGAAAAAAATATATTTTCACTTATTTTTTTTGCCCATGATATGGAAAACTTCATATTTCTAAAGGTAAAATAATATCTTAAAAGTACTATAGACATCTAATTACCTACGAAACAAACATGTGTAAAATTAAACGTCAATATGTTTCTTAAAACTTAATTGATTAAAACTGCGAATTAATAATCAAAAAAAATTACAAATTGTTCTTATTATGGGCAATAACTACCAATGTATTAAAAAATAGAATTAAATAAGACTGTAACGCAGAAGGATTTGAAATTTGAAAAATAAGATATAGAAATATATCGTTAAATGCGTTGAAAATAATGGTGATTTTTTTTTAAATATGATGTTTTCCATATCTTGGGCAAGAAAAAATTGATTGAAATATTTTTTTTCGTAGAAAACATTAAATTTGATTCTTAACAACTCTTTTCTAGATTTTCTCGTATTGTTACTTTGCTCTTAGCATTTTAGCACGCTTTCTTAATTTTTTTAACACTCTCTATGTTATATTTCTGATTTTTTCGCAAATTATGAATTTTTAACGTACGCAAAACTTTATATGAAAATATTTTTTTTCTTGAAGTCACAGATACAAGGTTTTCCATATTTATTATATTGCCAATAATTTCATACACGGTGTATATACGGGTCTACTCAATTTGTTGCAGTTTCTGCTGCAAGTCTGGTAAAAACATACAGGGTTGGGCAAATATTCCGGAATGGCTTAATTACAGGAGAACGAAAAGTTATATCAGAACAGGGTTTTCTACAATCAATAGAACTTAAATTTTACTATTTGACTGTACACTCCATATGTCAGTAACGTCATCAACTATCAAGGGGTGACGTTACATTTAATTTTTTTTTAAATGAAACACCCTAGTTATATATTACTAATTTTTTAAATTCTCAATACAGTTAAAACACTTTCATCCAAATGGACGTTCCATATGTCCAAATTCAATTGTTTCGGAAATATTGACAAATAAGCAAAGAAACATTTTACCGAAAATGACAAAAAAAACATTATAAAAATAACAATTTTTACATACACGATAAATAAAAATAAAAATGATTTAATTAAATGTTCAAAATGTGGTCATTTAGCCACCTGACAGCAAGCGTGGCGTGGATCCCCCCGTGGGGGGGGGGGGAGGAGTCATGCCCCCTAAACAAACAATGGAACACGAGAAACTACATATATATCGGATTGACTAACGCGGCAGCGTATTACTTTTCGTAACTTCCTCTTGTATGACTCCTTGGGGGTAACGAACAAACCCACCGCCATGCCATGAAACTAAAAAAAAACATTAAAAGCATTAAAGTATTAATATTTCGTAAATAGTATAAATATGACATGATTTATGGAAAATGTCTTGAATTGAGTGTTGAATGTAAAATTGTAAAACTATACAATATGTTCCATTAAAAAAATTAAAGTTGATACAAGTAGTAATTTTATGATCCACCCTGTATAATATTTAATTTGTATTTAAGTATAAAATTAAAAAAAAATATATTTGCAGAGCGCTTTCGACCTTCCGATCATCTTCAGTGCCTCCTACAAGTAAACAACAAGAAAAGTTATAGAGTTCCAGAAAAATCAGTAAGAAAATGAATTATGTGGGTGGAGAATAAATTAAATGAATAGAAATTTTTATTCAAAAACATGCAAAAAATAGTAAAGTGATCAAATTTCTTTAAAAAAGCAATTCTTGTTACTTATATTGTCAGAAATTCAGGAATTCTTCGTCGTTTAAAAATCATACTTGTAGATTTTAAGTAACCAATTACAAAATTCTCAAAAACTCAGTGAGAGGCTTTGGTTTTTGAGAATTTTGTAAATGTTTACTTAAAACCTACTCTTCTGTATGATTTTTAAACGATGGAGAATTACTGAATTCCTTGCAATATAAGTAACCGTTGTTTTTTATTAAAGAAATTTGATAATTTTACTATTTTTTCACATGTTCTTGACCAAAAAAAATTTTCTATTCATTGAATTTATTCTCTACCGACATAATTAATTTTCTTAATGATTTTACAAAAATTTTCTCTATAATTTTTCCTGTTTACTTCTAGGAGACACGGCAGATGACCCCGGAGGTCGAAAGCGCACTGCAAGTAATTTTTTTTTCAAATCTTGCACTTAAATACAAAGTTGTTGCGAAGTACACACAGCCACACCAAAGCTTCTTTCTATAGAAAAGCCTGATACGTTTCTTTATCATAACCCTGTATATATTTTTGCATTAAGTTCTCAATTTACACCAGATAAAATTCCATGAGCCAAAAATGAAAAAATAAATAGAAATCCCCCTCTGATTTACTGTATGCAATTTTATTCTCCTTGAGCTTTTATGCTATGATCTCATTTATTACCATAGCTTTAATTAAATATAAAAGATAACTTGAATAAATTCTGTTTAACTGAAACACGAATGCATCACTTTAGTATTCCGTTTACGTATTTTATACTCCTTTTGATGCAATAAAAGCTTCGAAATAATTTAGTACGCATTTGTGAAAAGTATAGGCATTTATTTATATGCAACAATTAAACTGGTTTTAAAACATTAATGTTGGGTTGCAGTTAAATGTTATTTAAAAAGTAACTTAATATTGTTGATATAGTCAAGTTTACATTATACCATTGATCTGTTCACTGCTATAAAACCTAATTACCCTTCTGATCATAAAATGACCCAAATGTACAAGGTGTCCCATTTTCGAAAATTTTATAGGGTATCTTCGTAATTGTTAGTCCTATCAAAAAAGTAATGTAAGTGTCATGTGCTCTTTTTGGGTCAAACTTATAATGGTAAAATCAAAATTTAAAAGTTTTCGCTCGCTTAAGAGCTACGGGGGAAAATCAAAAAATTGACAATTTCAAAATTACCCTATATTTCCTTAGTTAAAGAGATACAGAAAAATGTTTTATACAGAAGTTTCTTTATATTGATTGTTGAATAATCTACCGTTTTCAGAATAAGTATACGGGGTCAGGTAAAACAGTTATCGGACCAAACCTCATTTTTTTAAATAGAACACCCTTTATATTTTAATATAAAAAGGTACTATTTTAGATTCTTCTTTCAAATATATAATAAACCATGGATGATATTGATTTCCTAGGCGATTTATTAAACTTTATTACATTAAACCACAGTAGGTCATGAAACAGAAGCTAATATCCTAGAAACAACTACGTTGATATCCTAGTTGTTATTAACATTTAACGTCAATTTAATTTTTACATATTCAGTTGTAAAAATGACTTATCAACATTTTGAAAAATTTGGTATGATGATAAGTGGAAAAAACGAAGAAATGGCATAAAATGTATATTTTCTTCGCTATCCGGAATAACCATTTAAGGACATATTTCGAACATTTGCGATGATTCCCGTTATTTTTTCCATTAATCTGATCCTTTCATTTCGTTTCAAATTAATAAAGTTTAAATTATAGTATTTATTAATTATATAAGTGATTGACGTGTAATATGGCAACACCGGCCTGACGTCTTTTGAGACTTGACCTACCCTATTAGAGTGTGGAGATTTATCGCCAGTACCTTCCAAGTGTCATTTCGGGTTTAACATAAGGAGGCTCATCTCGCTTATTAATTCAAAGAGCCAGTTATGGTTATATTTCTTCAATTTGTTTTCATCACAGGACGTTTCAAATTAATAAAGTTTAAATTATAGTATTTATTAATTATATAAGTGGTTGACGTGTAATATGGCAACACCGGCCTGACGTCTTTTGAGACTTGACCTACCCTATTAGAGTGTGGAGATTTATCGCCAGTACCTTCCAAGTGTCATTTCGGGTTTAACATAAGGAGGCTCATCTCGCTTATTAATTCAAAGAGCCATTTATGGTTATATTTCTTCAATTTGTTTTCATCACAGGATTGGATAAGTCATTTCCATAAAACCCTGCAAATAGTAAAATATTCATTATCACTCTATTTTTATCAATATAACCAATAGAATAATTTGAGGTGCCATACGATGGTGTGGGTTGAAACATAATCTAACAATTTCTGTTTGCTTCGCGATACTAATATTGATGGGGCAACTCGGCTAAGGTGAATATGGAGGCACTTCCGGTTATACCGGAAGTAGGAAATACGCTACATATTATTATATTTTTGGATTCTACGCAAGATTCTAATCAGATTTCGTATATCTAAGTATAAGGTGCTTGACATATTTAAGGTTTTATGTATAAAATTACGTTTGCAGACCTAAATTAATTATTAATTTTTTTTTACAAGTGCCTCGAAAGTTCCTCTTTTTATTTAAACCCGAACAAACCCGCGACTCTCAGATCGCCAGGCGTACACTCTGCCACTAGGCCACCAAGCCATACATACAAGCGATAATAAATAGCGGAATATATATATATATAAATTGAAATTGCAGTTAATTTTTCAAAGATGTTTTAGAAAAATGTCTGAAGAGTTTCTTTATTTATTTGGCCTCGGAGCACTTTAAAAAAAAAGTACAGTACATATCTCGGGCCGTCGGAGGCTTTACGGACTCGTGCGGTGGCCTCTTTTCGGCCCTTGATACGTAATGTACAATTTCCTATTAGGAAACCTTTATCTATTATTTAATTCTATTTGGATTTCTTGGACCTGCTTTAACAGATTTTTTAATCCTATTTTTAAATATTTTATCGTACCGTCAAACTAAAAAAGTCCGACACTGTATAGATCTGGCAACCGTGCCTCGGTCGAGATAAATGACGATTATGAGGAGACTCGCTCGCACGTGCGATTAAGTAGTGCAGTTTCTCTATAGTAATAGGTGGCGGGTGGCAGCGGGGGATAGCGGGGCTATGGCGATTTAACATGGAAAAGGCGCACAGTTTTTGTGTGCACCGAGCTGCTGTTGTCTGTTCGTTCATCTAGTTAAAAATACGAGCGTGTATGTTTTAATATTTTAATATATTTATTAAGTTAAAAGGAATAGTTGACGGTGGACTATTTAAGAAATAACTTTAGCTCTTTGAGTTTGGAGCAAAAAATTGAACTGAAGAATGCAGGAAGACCTAAACCCGAAATTAATTTAACGCAGTCCACAAAGGGTAAATCTAGGGACTTTAGACTATTAGATAGTTTAAAAATGAAATATATGAAAAAAAATTTATAGAGGGTATTCCAAACTTAATGAGGCTGTTATTGATCAATTTTCTACAATTAAGAACCGAAGAATGTACTTTACGTTTAAGCACTATCGTGTAGGGTCGATAAATGTTGTGTATTTCGATAAATGATACTCGATATGATTTTAAACCATTTTATTTAAGGATTTAAACTAAAAAATACTGAAAATATGAAGAATGAAAACTTGTCAGTCTCGTAGCTCGATTCGTTCTCGTCATAAAACAGTTAACTATTGCTCTCGTCTTGGTTGCGGCTAATGACGTAGCCGTAGATGGCGTAGTGGTATTAGACATCATTCGGTTTTCTTGATAACTCGTAGATGGCGGTAGTAGTATTGGACATCATTCGGTTTTCTTGATAGCTCGTAGATGGCTTTAGTAGTATTAGTAGTGGACTGTATAAATATTGTTGGGTTGCATGCGACGACGTTAAGATCCGACAGCTATATTCACTAAGAAAACCTTTCTTATTTTCCAAAAGTTGTATTTCCTTGTGTAAAATTAAAAAATAAATAAAAATAAGTTTTACCTAACGCATTTTCTTATTACTTTTTTCTTCCTACATTTAAAACGCCTAGAAAGTAATTGTTTGGTTGTTACACAAAAATAAAATTTTAAAAATAATTTCAACATTGTGAACCCCCTCTATCATAGGTCACGAGCCGCTACTGGTTACTTGCCAAATAGAGCTTTTTAGGAAGAGATATTTTCATCACCAAACGCATAATAAAAAAGTTCCCAATTTGTGTGGAACTACCATGGATACGTTGTATTAACTGTAATGGATGGTCATGAATGATTTTCCTTCTTCTTAATAACACCGTCGCCGCCTTGAAATTGCTTAAGATTCTAAACCGTATATGATTAACAGCCGAGATTAAATTAGATTAAATATAAATATATGAACGAAGTTGGTTGAGAAAAATCTGTAGAGCAATTTCGTCAACGGAAAATTCTGGATTCGACTCCCAGCGGAGCTGTAAAACTTTTTCTAATTTAAAAAAATGTTATTAAAATCTACTAATAAAACTTTTAGATATGATACAAATTTTAAATTTCAATTATGGTAGGACACAATTTATTAGCAAATCTCGCTGCAACTTAAGAGGGAGAATCTGTATACACAACATATTTTCCACCTTTTACACACCACGTAAAGCTTAAAGTACACATAGGGAATACGTGAGTGAAATTTCCCTTCCCAGTAGAGCAGAATTTATCTGGGTTGTCGTTTTACACTTTATTAAAGCGCTAATAATAAATGAGATCATTTAACTTTATAAAAGTAATAAGAAAACAGAGCAAGCATACGCATAATGTATTTTCAGTTACTATTTTCCAGCCAGAGGCGTCCAGTCCATGAAAGCACGGGAAACAATGAGTCACATAAAATATTGAGTTCCGGCATATACACTTTTCTGTAAATGCCCGATTTCAGATAAAACCCGATTTTTACGGCAGCAAAGAAAAATTCTTACAATAAAAAAAAGCTGTAATAGTAAAATTGGTTCTCCTGGGTATATCATTGATGTAGTTGTAAAGTCGTTATATAACTATTATCCTGCAACTACAGCAAAGGAAAATTCTTAGCTTGCAGTCACTTTTCACCGATTGCAAAGATACTTTGGTGGAACAATAAAGTTCATATAATAGTGGATTCTGTGAGTCGGGCGAGAGACCGAAATACACACGGATTTTCTACAGTAACCAGACTACTTCCACCCCCCGTTTTCGAGGATGCTGAACACGATGGTGCAGTTAAAAATTGTTTTTGGGTAGGCCCACCCCCTCAAATGGGCCAAAAACTACCCCCAAGCGGGAAAATTGAAAATATTTGCTTGAAGCTGCCCGATCTAGAATTCCTTCCGTTTTCGGGGTCGCGGAGTACTCTTGCATCCTTCAATATTGCACCCGATGCAAAACCACCCCCCCAGAGCGATGAAACTACCCTCCAAGGGGGTGCATCGACTGCTGACGGCTTTAAACCGGCAAGATCGTCTGACCGCCCGTTTTCGAGGTTGCTGAAGACCTGTCGCCCCGTTGGCCTGGTTCATTTTTGGCCCGCTGGCCTGAGCCAGTGAGCCTGGTTGAATTAGTTTTTTGAATTATTTTCATATATTTTTTATTTATCTTCGATTTGAAAATTACATTTTGTGTCGTTTTTATAACTGATTTTAGGTTAGGCGTAAACGCAGATTATTTTTTCTTAGTTGTTACGAATATTTTTTTAACTGTGATTTATTTTGTTTAAATTGTTTACTTAGCTTATGAATGAATGTGTGTTTTTATATGTTCCGTCTGCCGGTGTCGGCGTCTGAAACCACTTACGAGGCAATTTGCTGATTTTGCATTTTCCAGTTTTTTTAAATCATTCCTTTTTTCACACTCACTTGAAAAGATGTGTTTGTAATGGAAAATTACATCTTTACTAAACCATTTGCAATGTCACCGAGACCTGTGAATTGCACGACAGGGATAGTACTTAGTAGTGGCAACATGGTGCCTAATGACAATCAATTAAGAAATCAACTTTTCACGCTCCTTTGTAATAAGTGTAAGTATTTGTTAGGGTTATTTGCCTTGTCTTTTTTAAGTGGTTTCAGGTCTAACGTCGAGTATCAAACAGGCAAAAGAGGATGTTGACGATGTTGAAACTGAAGTCAGTGTTGATCACAAATTTTGCAAAAAATGCATTGTTTGTTGCTACCACGTCTTGCAAAAATATAATTTGTATGTAGAAGCATACCCTGTTCTAGAAAAGGCATATAAGTATTTATTAACACTTTCTATTTCACAAGTTGCATGTGAGAGGTCCTTTTCTAAATTAAAATTTATTTTAAATAGAGTAAGGAGCTGTCTGTCTCAAGATCATGTAGAAGCTTTCATGTTAATGTCTTCTGAAAAAGATATTTTAATGTCAGTTGAATATGATGACATTTTACATAGTTTGACAAATAAGTCTAAAGTTTTTAGAGATTTACTTACAGTGTAAGTAAGATATTGTAATATAGATTCAGTTTGTTAAAACAATCTGTTTTACTGTGATTTTTGTTTTATCATAATTTTTAAGGTAGTTACAAATCTATACAAGAGTTTACATGTTATGTTCATTAGTTTCATTATTTTTTATTTTTATGTTATTAAACAAATGTATTTATTTTGTTCTGTGCTTTAATAAAAATTCGTTTTATTTTTCAAAGTTTAGTTAATTTTTGAAATTTTTTGCCAAACAACTATTTGAAATCTTAATATTTTTTGTGGTTAATATTTTACATTGCGTTTTAAACAGATGACCTTGAAATTTGAAAAAAAAATGCCTGCGGCGCACGTTTTTTGACAGAAAATTGGCCTGCTTCAGGAAAAACGCCCGGCCTGTTTTATATCTCCAGTCCGGCCCTGGCTGAAGACGATCGCGGCCTCGAAAACGGTCTCCGGTGCCAAACCACCTCCCCAGAGCGATGAAACTACCCTCCAAGGGGGTGCATCGACTGCTGACGGCTTTAAACCGGCAATATCGTCTGACCGCCCGTTTTCGAGGCACCGGAGACTGGTTTCAAGGCCGCGATCGTCTTCAGCGACCTGGAAAATGGGCGGTCACACAATGTTTCCCGTTTAAAGTCGCCCGCAGGCGATTGGAGGGTAGTTTCATCGCTCTGGGGGGGTGGTTTGGCACCGGAGACCGTTTTCGAGGCCGCGATCGTCGTCAGCGACCTCGAAAACGGGGGGTTAGATGATTTTGCCGGTTTAAAGCCGTCAGCAGTCGATGCACCCCCTTGGAGGGTAGTTTCATCGCTCTGGGGGGGTGGTTTTGCATCGGGTGCAATATTGAAGGGTGCGAGAGTACTCCGCGACCTCGAAAACGGAAGGAATCGGGCAGCTTCAAGCAAATATTTTCAATTTTCCCGCTTGGGGATGGTTTTTGGCCCATTTGAGGGGGTGGGCCAACCCAAAAACAATTTTTAACTGCACCATCGTGTTCAGCATCTTCGAGAACGGGGGGTGAAAGTAGTCTGGTTACTGTAGAAAGTCCGTGGATGTTCGCCCGACTCACAGAATCCACTATAACACATCAAACCATAAACATATAATATAGAAGGGGAGACAAAACATTCCATGGCTTTAAAAAATAATAACGCTGTAATGTTAGGGTTCAGATAATTTCGATCTAAGATTAGTAACAAGTAATCGTTATAGGTGTTTTTTACAGAAATTCAATAATATAAAGAAAAATCCATATTTTTACAATATTTACTGAAAATATAGAATTAGCTTTACCTAAAAAAACATAACCTCATTATCTGACTTAACGACGAAATATTAATCCGGGGTTAGAATAGTCGAATTTCTTACACACCACGTGCTGAAGGACCATTGTAGATAGCTAATAAATAGCTCTAAATAGTTTTAATTCGAAAAAACACTAAAAATTAATCCAAAACACAATAGATTACAAACAATCATAAAAGCAGCAGCGAATAAGCGCTAAGTACATCGCCACCAAAAAATAAATGAGAGTATTAAACTTCAGGGACATATTTAGTACAATATTTTTACTTAATAGGTACACATGAGAAATGCATTCAATATAATTATTAATATCATACCTTTCGGTTTCAAACGCAGGTGGTAGATTTTGGACCCTCAGTACAGACTTGGCTTCATTGATTTCTGAGTAAAACGTTGTATCATTCTGACAGATCAAAAATAGTTCTGTGTCTTTATTAATTAAGTGTAGGATAGTTTTAATTGATTTATCTTAGTAAAAACAGAGTAAGTATACGCATAATGTGGTTTCCATTAATATTTTCCAGCCACAGGCATCCATACCATGGAAGCAATGGGTCACATAAAATATTGAATTCTGACATAAACACTTTTTCGGACTAAAAAGTTGTATATGTTACTGTAAGAAACCGATTTCAGTTAAAAACTGATTTTCCTAGGGAATACTAGTTTTAACTATCCTTCCTAGTCCTAGATTTAGAAACATGCTCAGTTGATTCTAGTATTGACTAAACAAGTTTTAGTTAATTCTAGATTTAACTAATAAAAATTAGAATTAACAGGCATTCTCAGTTAATTCTAGTTTTGACCATTCTAGTTTCCACCAAACATATTTTAGTCAAAATTACAAAATTTGTAATTTTTAGTTGGGTACTTAAAAATGTGTTGCAACAAACTTTAATAAAATATAAAAGCAATGACGTGTCACTTAATAGAATCGGCCTTATTTAGGAGGGTCGTATTTCACGGTGTGTGACATTATTTATTGAAGGGTGAATATAGCCACATTTTTACTTTTAAATTGCATTGTTCCCCCCCCATAGCACTAGAGCTACTAAATAAATAATTTATCAGTAAATCAGGAGACATTATTACTAATAGATAATGCTCTCTTGCGATTAATAATGTTTCCGAACTCGTCTATATAAGAACTACATATAACATACAACTACCAATCAAGAGACATGTTCCAGAACATGTAGGTATTGTGTGTTATTTGGTTTCGTCAGTTTCCAAGTAACGAAGCATTCCATTAAATACAGTGGCGGATCTATAGGATTAGATTCAGGGGCGATAAGAAAAGCCCGCCGGAGGCGCCCAAATATCGTTAAATTTGATAAATAATGTAGAGAAAATAGTACTAGAAAAACTGATATGGTAAGATGTGAATTCAGATAAATAACAGAAATGTTGATAATTTTTACATTATGTCAAGTAATTTTAACACTTAGTTACAGTGGAGGCTCGGTGGCAAAAATATAGAGGAAGAGCCAATAAGGAAAAATATTGTTAAATACACAGATTATCGTTACGCGTCAATATAATTCACGTAAAAGGCGAAGAAGTGGAACTGAATTATCGAAACTGCTTAATTAATAATTATTGGAAAATAGTCAATATTTTAAAGAGATAATCTTTAAAAAATCGTAAACAAACGGAGCGGCAACATCCGAAATTTACCGCCTACGATATTGTAAATGTTAAATTAGTTGGTATATGTTGGGTTACATTATTTTAAGGTTATACTGCAGGCTGGAGACTGGCCCCTTATAAGTAATAGGTTAAAACAAGACACATTTTTTATTTATTAAAATATAATACCTACATACAATAAAATAATTAAAGGTAAGAGGGATAAAACATATTAATCCCAGTTTCTTGACGACGAGGCTTCATTTTCATTTAAATACACCTACTTAAAATGGTACAATAATTAGGGATACTAGTACATAAAATTTCAATTCCAATTCGTACTGTGGCTCTGCCGGAAAATATGTGCAGGGTGTACAATTTTCGACACTTTTATAGGGTATCTCCGTAATTGTTAGTGCTATCAAGGTGGTGTCATGTGGTCAAACTTAAAATGGTAGATACAAATTTGAAAATTTTCGCTCGCTTAAGAGAGAAAAATCGAAAAATTGACAATTTCAAAATTACCCTATATTTTCTTAGTTAAAAGAGATACAGAAAAATGTTCTATGCAGAAGTTTTTTTATATTGATTGTTGAATAATCTGCCGTTTTTTCGAATAAGTATACGGGGTCAGATAAAGAAGTTATCGGAGCTAACCTAATTTTTTTAAATGGAACAACCTTATATTTTAATTTAAAAAGATACTATTTTAAATTCTCCTCTCAAATATCTAACACACCATGGATGATATTGGTTTCCTAAGCGGTTCCTTTAAACACGTTTTCATATATTCAGGGTCATACCTTCTTGAAGAATTATTTTCGTAACAAAAAATTGTAAACGCGAACAAACACGTTATAAGCTTTTGTGAACAAGGCGTCATTTAAATGTTATTTTGTAAAAAAGACTATAAACATGCTCTCTTACCATCGGTCTTATGTAAAAACAACATAAAATGTATGTTTTGCAACACAACCAATAATCACTCAAATTTGATATCGCCTTACAACATTAATTTATTATTATAAATTATTATGCAAGAAAACGGTAATGCTACAACTGGTAAATTTCGCACCTTATTTATTAAACCAGAAAACGCTTACGCGCCGTTTTTGTTTCGTATATCAAAACATAATAGGTTCGTTCCAATCACCCTAAAAATCGTACAATGTACGGTCACGCAAATGCATAGTAGTCGAAAGCCGTTCCAACCGACACAAAACGGTGTATCTGGCGATCCCGTTGGTGTTCCAACCTAATTTCTGATCGTTCGCAAGCCAGTTCTTGAACGGTAAATATGGCCAAAAGCAGGAACCGATTGTACTAACTTCCACCGTAAGAATTTTAACAGTTGTTTTTGTGTTGTTTTAACCCCTTTATAATATTCTGATTATTTAATTTATTCTTATTAGATTTGTATAATCCGGTTCCCAAACCTACAAGATATTTTTACCATTAAACACGTTATTCTCTCCCATAATTATTAAATACAACAAAACGGAACGACAAAAGATAATACTCAAGCTTAGACGAAGAAATTAAGAAATAAAAGTAGGGTTATGATTTATGATAATTAACTACCAACCTTGCGTCCTTTGTGCATCGGCAACAAACAGTGCAAAATTAACGCCTGTGCACAAAATCAATCCCAATAGTTTCGTGATAGTTCTAGAACGATACAAAAATTGGGTGTTGCAACAAACCTACTAAAACGATTTCCATCGAACAAGGTCGAGGCACGCGGTATGACCTGGCATCACTGTTAACCTAGGTACTATACTATATACACTGGTTAAGTGAAAATAGATATGTATGGTGTTCCATGTGGCAGCACGTCTGGTAATAGACATTCGAAATTCAAAAGAAAAGTATGTAATAACGTCTAGGACACCCATGGTGTCACCCGCTAAAATATAATAAGCCATTTTCAAAACACCCTGTATAATTTAAGACCTATAGACGGATATCCACATAAATGTAATATGCCTTTAAAGAACCCACAACTGTTATTAAAAGTCACAAATAAAATGAAAGTATAATAACCATTTCCTTCTCACATAAAACGTTTCCACACCCCGTTATTAAATTTAAAATTGCAGGATATTTTTATCGATTTTAAACAGACTTGGGGTAAATTTTATAAGGGGGTTTTTATCATGTGATATGCTTTATAGAGCACATACGGAGCCTCCAGAGGAACTTTAAACCTCTATTAGGAAATGAGCTCGAAAAAATTACAATGCATAATTACCGTGCGTGTAGTAAATACATTTTTTGCCTACTACAGTGAAACCTCTCTTAGACGGACACCTACAGGTCGGTCTAAATGTGTCCACCTTTGGGAAATTTATTATTAGGTAATATGTAAATGCAAAATTATTACTATGTATATGTATGTACAAATAAACATAACATAACAAAAATACACTAGTTTTAGTTAGGATGTAGTACTAAAAAATCTAATAACGCAGTTTGACGTGTTTTCGTTTTATACTTGCAATCTAGAAACTTTAATTTCAAGTCTGATAACAATTCCATTGCTGTAGAGTCATCTCTATTCTTTGCATATTCTTATAATTCCTTTACCATACTAATGGCTTGTTGATAATTGGTGACATTTGTTTGAATACTGCATTCAACTTCTTCATCAGAGTCGTCAGATAGTGATGTGATTTCAGTTTGGACAACAAAATTGGTAGGAATGGGGCCACTATCATCTTCTAGTAGCACGTTGCTATCAATGTTAATGAATTCGCCCAAATCATTGTTATCAAATTACAAACATCCACAACATCAATATTCTCTTTCAGACTCAAAACGCGACATTTGTGTGCCATTGTTTACGATTTTAACCTTACAACTCACAAATAAACGGCAGGCTGCTGTCGGGGAATCACACATACTTTCGTTCGGCGAATTACTTTCGCTCTGCCACGCACACGCGATTGGTTGACGTCTGGCTTCAGAGAGTTTTTGCACCGTACTTAGTCGTATTCCAAATACTTAAAAAAAAAATTGTCAGTTTAAAGGAGGGATTTCGCACTCTTTGTATGAAAAGAGCCTGTCCGCGTCCGCCCAATGGACAGTCCTCCCAAGAGATGTTTATTTTCATGGAATTTCATATACTTAGTTCCGGACTATGAAAAAATATCCGCTTAATAGAGATGTTCGCTTATTAGAGGTGTTCGTTAAGAGAGGTTTCACTGTATATCACTAATTTTCTCTAACGCCCGTATTGTCAGCATTTAATCCAGATTAGTTGTTTAATCGAGGTTGGACCATATGCTTCCTATGCATCGTGCACATTTGACGTCGCTAATCAAGTTTAAAGTTATTCGTCAAAGTTTATGATTTAAGCGTATTTTTATTACATTACATTATTTGTTTTTGTCTCGTGTTTGGAAATTAAAAGTTGTTAATATGTTGTTAAAAAATTATATCTTCATTGAACATGATCAGGAGATAAGATAGATAATCTTGGATTTCCTAGAATGAATTACCAGATAATGAATTATTTTAATGACATGGATAAATCTTTCATTCTTCAGAAGATTCCGGCTCACCAAAGGAAGTGTTCTCCAATTACTATTGAGGAACAATTAATATATACGAGTAGTATTATTGCCACTATTTCTGTATATCCAGAACAAACTACATAACCATATCTCTAATGGCGGAGTCAACCGATGCCAGTTACTTGTCTAGTGTTACTAAAATCCAGTGGTTTCTTGGTATAGACAGACATTTTAGTACTAAAATCCAGCACTGACTTTAGTAATGATTCCAGTTCAGTGAATAGCAAGCACTTCTATTTAAGGGCGGAACACTACTATCCTGCCAACTAAACGTGTGTAGACATGCTTTTTAACAGTTTAGTCCAGCATTTGGTCTCAGTTTAATTTAACTAGTGTGGTTTGGTCTTAGGGGTGATTATATTTTAAAATATGTTCAATATGAACGGATGACACCATGCACAGTTCAATTTGTAGAACTGTTTAGGAAGGAGAGAATGGGAGTAGCTAACTCATTTTGCAAACTGTCAATTAAATCCATTATCAATATTTTAATATAAGACACCATGCGTTTTTTATATACAGTGAGTCCCAGAAGAAATGTCTTTTTTTTCATTTAAAATTCAGCGGTAGGTTTTTTCAAAAAACGCTCGTACCCGTCGATTTTGATTTTTTAATTTTTTTTTGTGATAATTTCATGTATACAGGGTAGCTCAAAAATAAGTTACGACCATCAACTTCATTTTTTCAAATGAAAACATATATTTTTTATTTCATTTTTGAATTTTGCATTGAATTCTAAGCATGTTTCATGTACCATGTCCTATACATAAACTCAACAGTTATTGAAAAAATTAGGATTGAACATATCTATAAGTATGATTTATTAAAAAAAACACAATAAAATCAAATTAAATGTTGAAAAAGTGCGCCATTTACGGCTTGACAATATCCAAGACGATCAATAAACTCTCTTTGCATGTTTCCAACCATTTCCGCAGTTATGACACGCACTTCTCTTCGGATCCTTTCTTTCAACTCCTGCATATTGTTTGGCCTGTTAACAAATACTTTTGATTTGAGGTAACCCCACAAAAATAAGTCCAGCGGAGTTAGGTCTGGCGACCTAGCAGGCCATTCGATAGGTCCTCTCCTTCCAATCCACCGATTGGGAAAGGTTTCATCCAAAAATGTGTGCACAGTGGTCGCATAGTGCGGAGGAGCACCATCTTGTTGGAATATCAGTTCTTCGTCAGGGGAGTCTGGATCCAATGGATTCAGAAATAAAGCCACTAATGCTTAAATTAATTCTAGTTGGAGAAATTCGAGATATACTTGTCCAGTTAAAGACTGTTCAAAGAAAAATGGACCAATTACTCTTTCGCGTACGATTCCACACCAAACATTTATTTTCTTAGGGTACTGGCCATGAACCTCTATCATCCAATGAGGGTGTTGCCCAATATCGACAATTTTGTTCACATTACAATTCAAATAGAACGTAGCTTCATCCGAAAAAATAATATTTTTTACTAAATTATTATCTAGATTGCACATATTTTGCATGCGTCCGCAAAACTCACTTCGCCTATCGAAATCATCTTCAAATAACTAATGCACTGGAATAACTTTGTATGGGTGATATTTTTTGTGCTTTTGAACTACTCGGTGAACAACAGATTTCGGCATGTGTAAATCGGCCTCAATGTGCGACAGGGGAGTACATGGATTTTCTTCCAAGGAAAGCAAAACGTCAAGTTGTTTATTTTCATCTCGAGTAGGACGATCAGATTTAGGCAAATCTCTAACATGGCCGAATTCTCTAAACTTAGCCTCTATTCTACTCACCATCTTTTGACATATGGGAGGACGATCAGGATGGATTTCATTAAATAATTGGGCTGTTTCTATTTGAGTACGTGTTTTATCACCAAACCCAACCATGCATAGAATGTCAATTTTTTCCCGTTCCGTTAACTTCACCATTATTGTGAAAACCGCAACTTTGAAACTACGCTTGACAATAATTATACTTATTTGAAATAAAATTGTCATACAGTTTCTATGGAAATAAACGGTGACAGTGAGACAGTACACTCTTACTTATTATGGAGCCCAAAATGCCATATTGCCAGAAGATTTGATAGATCGTTGGATTTCCTAAATGATATGTTCAATCCTAATTTTTTCAATAACTGTTTAGTTTATGTACAGGACATGGTACATGAAACATGCTTAGAATTCAATGCAAAATTCAAAAATGAAATAAAAAATATATGTTTTCATTTGAACAAATGAAGTTGATGGTCGTAACTTATTTTTGAGCTCCCTGTATACATGAAATTACCACAAAAACAAAAAATTAAAAAATCAAAATCGACGGGTACGAGCGTTTTTTGAAAAAACTTACCGCTGAATTTTAAATGAATTTAGACATTTCTTCTGGGACTCACTGTATATAAGTACAACACATTTCTGCTTTGAATCGATCATTTAGAAAAATATTATATGTGTCTATCGAACTTAACACTACCAAGAAAGCCTTTAAATTATGAACAAAGTTACTGGAACCGTGCAAATTACAACTTCTCCAAAGGCACTTGCTTATAGTACTGGGTTTTAGTGACTTGAACAAGTTACCGGCTTCGTGTAACACCGGCTTAAGATATGAGCATAAGTCGCGATAATGTTAAAAGGGCAGTACTTTTCACTTAGTAGTTCCTTTCTCATCTTTAGAATTACAGTGATACCTCGATATACGAGTTTAATTCGTTCTGTAACCTTGCTCGTATGTCAATTTGCTCGTATCTTAAAGCAATTTTCCCCATTGAAATTGATTGAAATGCCATTAATCCGTTCCAGCCCCAAAAATGCTACACCCAATTGTTTTTGTTACGTGTTTTTGAATAAGAAAAAGTATTTATAAATGACTAATATTGTATAAAAACATAATAACTTACACACAACCTAAATGCTACTGTATGCTTAATTTTAGTCACTGCTTTTCTCTTCACTGGTATTTGCCTTTTTCGCCGGATTCAAAAAAAAAATGTCCAAGGAGGTTGGTTTTTCTTCCGCCCTTTCAGAATGGTGCGGAAATGAGTTAGACAAGTAACATTAAATAGCTCCGATGCACGACCAGTTGCAACTTTTTCGAGGTGTTTCTTTTCAAACGAACTGTGAAACTATCTCCCACATTCCCAAGATCTTTTGTATCTCACTTGTAGAGATCGCGCTGACCGTTCCTCGTATCTCAAATGTCGCTCGTATTTCAAAACAAAACTTCGATCCCTCGACAGCTCGTATCCCAAACAACTCGTATGTTAGGGCACTCGTATCTCGAGGTACATCATTACTAAATAATTACCAAGTATACTAGTCTCCTGATCCTGGTTTTACATTCAGAAGTTTATTCTGAATTCAATTTTATATGAAAAGATTAATTTTGTCATTTTAAAAAGTTCCTTAATGCCGCTCTGCTTTTTTGGGACAGCCTGAATGCTAGAAAATATTTTTAAAATACGCTGATCTACAAATTCTATAATTCCTTCGTCTATTTATTAACAAAATATTAGACCTTGTCGATTTCTCTCATTAATGGTCCACCAGAGGCACATATATCTCATCTCAGTAATTTAACTACGTCCCCAATCTATTGATCAAAGAAATTGCTATGGTTACCTTGAGTAATCAATTGCTTATTACAACACAATAGCCCTGTTTAACCACACAACAAGCACATTGAAACTATAATTAGATATAGTCATATTGTGAATAACAAATTTGAAACCTAACATAATTAGTATAAACTTAATTGGCTGTCCTTAATCCTAAGATATCCACGTGCCACTTTCTTCGGAAAAAATATTGGAGGACATGTTGGCAGGGGGTGGTGGATGGATAGAATACTATTTCTCACTTAATATTGTATACAGGGTCCTGCAATAGTGTGTCTGGCTTCCATAGCTCCTATACGAAATAACTTATAACATAATAATATACAGGGTGTTATGGAAATGACGTATTATATTTAAATGGGTGACTCCTGGGGTGTCCTAGAGAAGCGCTACATATATTTTTTTTTAAATCGAACGTTTGAAAAGTGGGGTAATTCACCCATAAACCTACAGGTCACTTCGCGGCAAGATCATATTACACTGCCCAGCTGTGTAATACACACATTTTCTGGCGCAATGTTGCCAAACTGTGGAAAAGTGTAAAACTTTAGATTCTTATAAAAATAAATATTTAGCTTACTTAGAAATTAAATCCAGGCCGCCGACACGAGTAAGGAATCAAGGGCACAGACACCTTTAGTTCTTTTTTCAATGGGAATAGGTTTATGCTCACCACGTTCCCTGATGATAATGTGGGACTGCATAATAAGCTTATTCCCACTAAACCTCATTCGTCCTCTTATTTCCAATATCGGAACATAACAGCATATCGTCGAGAGAAAAAAAATACATAGTGGAACAGAACAAATTATAATAAATCACTTAAAGAAAGACACAGACACCCACGAGTTTCAAATTAGTTTTTTGAAGATATGCACCTATTATCAGATTACACAAAAGCACTAAACACTAACGCATAATTACACTATCGTATACATAGAACAACAGCACACACCGAAGGTAGGATACAAATTATTTCGCAATTGAAAGTCAGAAATAATAAAAACGCTAATTTCTAATGGGCCTAAAACAATACAGGAAGAAATTCCGCAATTTATGAATATAATCTTATAAAATATCGAAAGTGGCAACACTGTGTTTTTAGATATTTCCAAATATGCAATATCGATCGACCGAATAAACTCGAAACAGATTGAAACGTGTAGTTACTAGAAATTTTTAGATGTTAAATACACCACCGGATGAAACTTTATACAATAAGGGCGTCTTTTTGTCTACACAGTAGTACTTTAAAATACTAATTCAGATTGAATGGTACTTAGTTGTGTTCATCAGATGCATACAAATTTACGGGAAAACTAATGTGAATTTGTGCTTTTGTTTTTGTGTTTTGTGAGGTTACTGTGCCGGTTTTTGATTAGATTTTCTACTTGGTGTTTTTTTTATAAATTAAGTTGGTTTCAAAGGCCGAAAAGGTAAATAAAATTGCAGTTTTTTCCTAAAGGGTAAAGTGGCTTCCCAACGAACTGAACTGAACGTAAAAGTTTATAATAATGTACCCTGAAAAATAAACAACTTCCAATCTGTCAAACGGTTATTGACTTTCTAAGGAGTGACAACACTGCTCAAAATTCACTGACGTTTTCCGCCATATGTTGTTTTGTTTATCTTTCTCCCAGTGTCACCACGTGCTTAATTTTGTTTTGACGTCAGGTCATGTACAGGGCATATTAAATTAAAGCGATATTTTTGAATATTTTTTTTTTCAATTGGTTTTCATCTCAGGAATTGGCGGTTTAATATTATATTTAAACGTCAATTCCATAACACCCTGTATAATTACACAATTTATGAAATTTGCAATTATTTCGAGAACGGCTGGAAATAACTTATATGCTTCCATTACAAAAAAAGAATGCTTATGAATTTTACATCCAATAGCCAAATAATATACAGCGTGTTCCATTTGAAAATCTGGCGAAAAATTATTTTGAAATGTGTCGTATTTGAGACCTATTTATGAACACCCTGTATAAAATAGATGAACGTTATTATATTCACAGTATCTCTAGACCTCTTGTCTTAAATTCCACCCAATGCTTTGGTTAGAAAGTAATTTTTGGTAGTTTTTTTGATTTTTTCCTCCAAAAGACTTTTTTTTAGATTTTAATTTATTACTCTTAAACTACATAACCAAATGAAATAAAACTTTTAATTAATTAATTATGTAATAAAATACTGGGTGTCCCATTTAAAAAGGTTACATCATTATGTTACCACACATTTTTTGCCACCCTGTATATTTAAAAATAGTTTCCTGAATTGCACCTTATTGGCAATTGAACAATACAGTATAATCGCAAAGTTAATTCTTATATGAGCTATGGAAGCCTGACACACTATTACAGGACCCTGTATATCCTATTAATATAACGTGTCCAAGGAAGTTCTATACATATGGGAAACGTTTTTATTATTTTTATTTTATGATCAAACACAAGCACTATAGGAAAAATCCTTTAAGGTACTCTGGGAGTGGTGAGTGTGCGAATATAGCGTTTCACATTCGTGTTGAATTGTTGGAGGTTATATTCGTTGGAGAAAATGAGAAACGAGAAAACGACCTTATAGAATCAGGAACCAAAATGAACGAAATCGTAACTATTCGGTTTTGCACAAATATCCCAAATATTCCAAATATTCGGAAACTTTTAAATATATGAAACCAGAACAGACTATTACGCAACATGTCCTGTGGTTAACTCCAGGTCGACAAATGGATCTGTGTCTCCGACGTATCGGTAAGGGGGAAGGAAATATCGTTTAAAACATGGTCTAGTCATGGGCGTGCTATTATTATTTTAAAAAATGTAATAAAAATAGGAAATTCTTCAGTAATTGCATTTTATGTTTGAAAGTAAGAAACTATTCTATTTTTATCAAGATTTAAAAATTGCTTTTTACAAGATGTCATTTTTTCAACATGGAAAACAATAGCTACATGTTTAATTAATAAATGATGATTTTCCAGTTTTGGTCGTATTAATGTCCCTGTCTAGCATTTGCTTAAGTGGTAATTTAAATATATTGATTTGTGATTCCTCTTCACATAACCTATAAACATTTGCAATCACTTCACTGGTCTGACTATGTACCAGGAGCATATTCATTCATTATCACAAAGTTAAACATTTTAAAATACTCTAAACTCGCACAACTTACTTATAAAATATAATTTAACACAATACAATAAATATTGCTCGTTGTATGACTACGCAACTGGGTGAGTACATCCATCAAATATCGGACATCACCGAACAATCCCGATGGCCCATCGGGTGTCCCACGAGACGCATGCGCTATCAACTCTATGGGATATAACCTATAAAATTAGCTCTAGCCACCTGTAACCTTTGACAACGCACTCTGTTGCCGTATTTTTAATCTAATTACTTTAATCAACAAGATAAATTATCTTGCATTTAAATATCAAAATAAACAGTATGAAAAGAAAGTTTTAATAATATTGAAACAATAATGAAATATTAGTTCTTATATATTATTACAATTTATTTTAGATGCGTAAATGTAATTTTATGTTTTTCTCCGCCTTACACATAAGCGTGTAAGTGCCTGTTCTCTCCAAAGCACCTGGCAACCGCAACGCAACATCAACGCGACACAGCACTAAGTGCCTGTTCTCACCAAGGCAACCGTATCGCAACTGCAACGGAACCGCAACTTCAGTTGAGTTGCTCATGCGTTCTCACTGGAATCAAAGCAACCGCAACGCAACGACAACGCGATCGCAGCTTCAGTTAAGTTGCGTTCCCACTGGATACAACTGCTTTGAAGTCTCTTTTGACATGAGCAAAATGTCGTCTTCGTCAGATAAAGATATAGCCGCAACATACTTGCTCGTTAAAAGTCTTAAAAGAAAACTGAACGACAATTTTGGGTTAATTCTTTTTATACCATAAATTTGAGACATAGTTCGGAATTAAATAATGATCCGGTTAAATTCTATAGATTTTACCGAATGAGCCACAAAAGTTAAATATTTTGCTGTTCCGTCCGCCATGACACCAACAGGCACTGACGACGGCGACGCGATATGCCGGGCAACCTATAAGCAACTAGTTGCGTTGGCTTAAGTCAGTAGGAACACATGTATTTAAACATTAGTGATGTGTCGCGTTGATGTTGCGTTGTGGTTGCGTTGCGGTTGCCAGTTGCTTTGGTGATAACAGGCACTAAGAGCTCCTAATGGAGCTGACACAAAAATCACGGGGAGTTTAGTCGGTAGGTGTCGTTCCTTCAGAGCGTCAACCATCCACACTACTTTGCACTGCGGGTGTATCGTGTCTGTACACAGATTCTCCTCGTTTGTCCAATAGAAAAAAAAGGTTTTTCTCGGTAGGTACAGATCCCTGTATTCCTTTCCGGGATACCCTGTATATTCATATACACTTTCCTCATATAATGACCTAGAACGTCATTCAGGAACATTCTGTATAACCGTTGTAAGGACATTTTTGCTACTTGGGAATCAACACCCTCTTTGTCTATATAAATTTTCACTATAAATTACACTTCTTAACTAGCGGGGCTTAATACCAAAGTTATTTACTCAACTTTGATAAGGCGTAACGTACAATAACTTGTGTACAAACAGTAAGTGTATGTGTTTAACCAGCATCTTGAAGCTTGTCACTGTGTTGCTCTCCCATATGGCCTGCTTATTTAAACTCGTTCCCTAAATAAACACAAGTTTTGGAAATGGTAAACAAGTTGCTACTTGATAATAGGTTATTCATTTGTGTATGTATGCAGGTTTAATATGCAGCATTGTCAGATAAAATTTATGGAAGCAAAAGTCCAAAATTTATAAGAATATTTATTAAATAAATCCATGGATGTAATAGTATATAAAATACCAAGAGTGGTGAGAAGCCTATTACATGCGAATCTGAAACTTACGTACCTCGAAAGAGTGTGTAATAGGCTTACCCGATTTGTGTACAATACTTTTCTTTTATTTTCATTTCAAATTATCGAAATGCCAATAAAACATTTTCTGAATAGGTACTCACAGTCAATAAATTCTTTTTCTACTCCTATATTAGTAAGAACCTACTTACGCACTATCTACTGTTACGTAATGACTGTTACGTAATATATATACAGGGTGTTATGGAAATGACGTATTATATTTAAATGGGTGACTCCTGGGGTGTCCTAGAGAATGTCCTACATATATATTTTTTTTAAATCGAACGTTTAAAAAGTGGGGTAATTCACCCCTAAATCCACCCGGTTACTCCTCGGCACATTCATATATGATCATATTACATTGCCACGCTGTGTAATCAATAGATGTTCAAGCCCAATGTTGCCAACTGTGTAGAAAATAACTTTAGATTCTTATAAAAATAATATTTAGTTTACCTAGTATCCAAATAGAAGTGAATCCAGGTGCCAGTACGCTAGCAAGTAATCCAGGGCACAGAGACATTTTCAGGTTTTTGTTTCTTTTTCTATGGGAAAAGCTTTATGCTCATCACGTACCCTGATGATAAAGTGGAACTGCATAATAAGCTTATACCCACTAAACCCCATTCGGCCTCTTATTTCCAATCTCTCGGAACATTTGCACTAAATCACTTTAAGAAACACACAGACACCCACGAGTTTCCAATTTTTTTTTTGAAGATATGCACTTATTAGATTACACAAAAGCAATAAATACTAACGCATATGATAAGAATATGCAACCGTTTCTGAAAGATCAGATGTTCCTCCAAAATTAGCCGGCCGGTTTAATACTGCTGTTTCAAGCAGATTTGTGTGTTAAATTGTATGTTAATACTTAAACCCGAATTTAAATTATTAAGTTATTTGTTCTTTTCGCGACGGCAGTGCCCCAGTCCAGCAGTTCAATACTGATCGACGGAACCAACGTGTTATTTAGACAATAAGGGCGTACTTTTGTCTACACAGTAGCACTTTAAAATACTAATTCAGATTGAACGGTTAAGGTAAATAAAATTGCATTTAGTTTCTAAAGGGTAAGTGGCATTTATGAACTTTCAAGTTGTCCAGATCTGACGGGTGTCGTTCGAATTGAACAAATGAGAACATACATGACCATTTAAAAATTCCGCAGCGGTTCGTTCGACTCAGTTCAAGTTTATAAATCAGAGATTGTTTCCTAGGGATATGAACTGAACGTAAAAGTTTATAATAATGTAGCCTGAAAAATAAACAACTTGCAATCTGTCTAACGGTTATTTACTTTCTAAAGAGTTTACCCTGAAGATATGACAACACTGTGGACATATGTTGCTTTGTTTATCTTCCTGACAGGGGCACCACGTGGTCATTTTTGGTTTGACATAAGGTCATGTACAGGGCATATTAAATTAAAGCGCCATTTTTGGTATTATTCTTCAATTTGTTTTCATCTCAGGAATTGCCGATTTAATATAATATGTCATTTCCATAACACCCTGTATATTACGTAACAGTTCCACAAATCACATTACCCGTAATATGGAAAACCCATTAATATTTCCAATAGCTTAATGCAAAATCGGCTATGAATTCCGTCGGGTCGCATTGACAACGTAAATGTCAAGAAATTTTAAACGTCAACATTTAGAATTTGCATATTTTTGGGTAAAGTATGAATGAGGACAATATTCACACTGAGGGAACGCCACGGGAAATGACAGTACAAGATGCTTCCGCAGCAAATAATTTATTACTAGAAAATCCAGTGGTGGCATGAAAAAGTATATCAAAAAAGTATTGACTGGTACTGATAACCCTGTGAGTACCGACTCAAAATGTTTTATTAGTATATTTTGATAATTTAACATAAAAATAAATATGAAGTCGTAGATAAAGTCTAGTACACAACTCGAGTGGTAAGCCTATTATACACTCTTTCGAAGTATGTTCGTAAGTTTCGAAATCGTGTGTAATTATCGATGGCGTTCCCTCAATTTGAATATCGTAGTCACTCATACTTTACTAATATACACAAAAATAGTATAAAAATTAATAATGTGGACGTTTAGAATTGCAAATTGAAATTTATATTGTCAAGGCGACGCGATGCTACACAGCCAACTTTGAGCAAAATCTATTGAAAACATTGACTGTTTTGGCATATCACGGGTAATGTAATTTGTTGATCTGTTACGTAATATACAGGGAGATTCACGACGAGCTTGCATTAGAACTTTATGGAGAACTACTGAATATATATTTCTGAAACTTTGGGGATTTAGGTTTATCGATATGCTCTCTTTAACTAAAATATTCACATGTTTTTGTCATATCCGGTTATACCGCAAGTAGCTGCCAACCTTCGTTTTTTAAATAAAACATGGTAATTTTTATTACATTTTTTTGATTAAGGGTTAAATATTAAGCACATTTTATAGAACATGTTTTTATCAGACTCTGTTAGTTTTTGAGATATCTGAACTTTTTGTAAGTATTTGGCAAATGCATGACGATGAAATAATCCATATAATTATTTTACCTTAGCTCTTGGACTAAAAATTTTTTTTCATCGAATAGCTAGAAGATCATAAAGTCCCAAAAATATTTCAAGTTCGGCAGAAAATGTACAGGGTGGTCACAATTCAAGCTTCATTGTGAAAGAATTGGACCATTAGAAACTTTCCTATTTTAAATAGATCACCCTGTATATTTTGCTATAATTTGATGGCAAATTAGTTGTTCTTTATATATAGTATTTACTATCCTATACCTATATCAAAGCGTTTTCTTAAAAAATCCAATTTTATTTCGAAAATACTATTTGTTCAAGTCTGCTATGAAAACAATTGTACTTAGGAGCTGTATATTGATGTACTGAAGAGATACTGAAGGAAAATCTAATTGAAAGGATGAGGGCAGCATTTCATTCTCTCGCTGCACAAGAAATTAGGAATGCTACAAGAAATAGTATGACGGAAAGAGTACATAAATGCTTGGAAGTAAGTGGCAATCATTTCGAACATATTTAAAAAAATTAGGTATAGTTTTCAAACACATTCTTAATTATAGAATTTAAAGTTTATAAACTTGTTTCCTTGCTATTCAAAAAAAAATGTATTTAAACCATTAAATTTAAAATAATTTAAAACAATCAACTGCATTTTATTTATAAATTCAATTAAGAAATGCTATTTTTAAGCAATCAATCACTTTTCCTCTATGTAGACATCAGTATACAGCCACTAAGTACAACTGTTTTCATAGCACACTTGAACAAATAGTATTTTCGGAATTAAATTGGAATTTTTGAGAAAACGCTTTGATATAGGTATAAGACAGTAAAAATACTATTTATAAAGAATAACTAATTTGCCATCAAATTAAAGAAAAATATACTGGGTATTCCATTTAAAATAAGAAAGTTTTTAATGGCTGAATTCTTTCACAATGAACCTTGATGATAAAAACATGTTCTACAAAATTTGCTTAGTATTTAACGTTTAATCGGAAAATAAAAATTACCATATTGTATTTAAAAAACGAAAGTTGGCAGCTACTTCCGGTATAACCGGAAATGACAAAAACATGTGAATATTTTAGTTAAAGAGAACATATCGATAAACCTAAATCCCCATAGGTTCAGAAACATATATTCTGCAGTTCTCCATAAAGTTCTAATGCAAGCTCGTCGTGAATCACCCTGTATATATAGATATATATACGTAAAAGTTGATTTTTAAACCAAATTTGCAGGACATATTTACAAATGTATAAGTTATGGTAAAATGGATTTAAAATATAAAGATCGAAATCGAGATCGAGCTCGAGATAAGATATCAACTTGCATGAATCCTTTTGTTTTTAACCATGTCAAAATAAATAACCATTTAATTTGAAATTTTTATGGAAACAATATAATACCTTCTACCTTCCACTGTAAAAACTTAAACGAAGTGACTTACAATACAAATAATAAAACAACAAAAGCTCTTTACAATGAGACCAAATTCGGTTTATTTTTATTATCGCAAACCGGAGATATCAACATTTAAAAAAATAATTGTTTTCCCTCCCCCATTACTTTATTTGATGAGCTAGAGAAAAACATTCAAAATTTATGTAGAATTCTAGAGATTTCAACGGAAATATTTTAAGTACACTAGGGAAGTTAAGTAGACATTTTTCTAATTTGTAATTCGTCCAACCTAGCAACTTCGAAAGTATTTCCAGCTATTATTTCTTTTGGCCACGTTTCTTAAAAATTCATTTTTCCCAAAGCCGACGTCCCCTCTTAATGGGCCGCCCGGTATATTGAACAAGATTAATAAATAATATCGGCATATCTAGATTAACGGCAACATTCATTTTTTAAATTGTTAAATTCAGTTCCGAAAAATTTTCAATAAACGATTAATTAAATTTAAACGGCATATATTATTAAACCCCTAAATTCGAAAGTAGAACGTGAACAAAACATTTTTTGTTAAACTAACATTCGTTTGCCCACGAGACAGGTGATGATTATAATACCGATCATTGAGTCGCTTTGTTCACACTTCAAATGTCAAAAAATGCCACAGACTCAATTCCAAAAAAATAAATGGGGTCGATTATAATAGCTAATAATCTGTAGAAAGTTTATCTAACTATATCTCAACTGGCGCAGGATTTATGATTGTATATTTTATTGTTAGGGTCACGTGCTGAGGGTGCGTGTTATAAGCAAGAGGGTAAACCGTTTGGGGACACTTTTTTATAACAGCTGTCTGTTTACTGCGTTGAGGTTTTGGGGGTTCCGTTTTGTTCAAACTTTTTCATACAACATTTATTTTTATGTCTTTTGTGAAATTAGTTTTGGCGGAACAACATGTGTTTTATACAATATTGAACATTAGTGGGCCTAAATTGGCTCTGATTGAATTTGGTTAAATTTTTATAAAGTGAGGTTTGAAGTCTAATGCATATTCATTCAGCTAAAAATAATTTAGAAATCTATAGGCTTCTCTCAAGGATCTTAAAACAAGGAGGATATGTCTCTGGTTGACAGTCTGAATAATAAACAATTCACATTCTTAGGTAGGTTATAAATAACTTTCCAGAAAAACAATCGAAGAACCCTGACAATTAGTATAATTTTTCTTTGTCGTTTTGCGTTAATTCGACAAAGACATTACGTCCACATACAGGGTGACAATTTAAAAACTTGAAATGGCCATATATTAGAAACGAAAAACTGAAGAAAAAAACGCAAAAAACAGTTCCTATAAAACGAAGGGGGAACAAAAACAAGCGTATTAGCCCACCCCTATCTGCAACCCCTTGGACAGGGTGAGATAAACCCTTAAAATCTTAAATAGAAAGGGGGGTCGAGTGATACACCATTTTGAAGCTCTTGAAAAATGCTCTCCAATGGTACCATAGAAAGGTACATTTCAGGAAATTCTTCTCTGTTTATTAAGGAAAACAATAAATGAAAAGACAATTTTGAAATTTTTTATTATTAGTTAATTAAATGTTCAAAATGATTGCTACCAATATCCTGGCATATTAAGAGATATCTCTTAAGAATTCTAAACAGTTTAAGCCTCGGTATTTCGTTTTGGTTTATTTGCTATTTTTTTTTTGTCGAAAAAAAAAAAATTTTTTATAAATATTCGCATTTTATTATCACAGAATTTAACTTAAAAGTAACTTATTATTAGTATTATTATTTTAAGAACAGTTAACTTTCGGTTCATTTAAACGAAAAGCAGCACTTCTTATCTTTAACAATGGTGTACAGCACAGCTGAACGGGTAGAAATTATTTTCATTTATGGTTCCCATGATCAATGTTTTTTAAGAACAGCTCAACGTTTTAACGAAAGGCATCCAGGTCAAAATGTAAGCCCGGAGTATGTTCGCCAACTAGTAGCCAAATTTAAAGAAACTGGTTCTGTCGCGAATATAAAGAGAAATCAACCGAGACTAGCCGACGAAGCAGCGCAAATTGAAATTCTGGGGCAGTTTGCAATGAATTCAACTTTATCAACTCGTCAAGCAGCTGTAGCAACTGGATTATCTCGTGAATCAATAAGAAAGGTACTTAAAATTCATAAGTTTTATCCCTATAAACTGCACATACTGCAAGAACTTGGTGACGACGACCCTGACAGAAGAATACAGTTTTGTTAAATAATGACAGATAGAATTACAGCAGAACCTCGACTAGTTAAAAATATTTGCTTCAGTGATGAGTGTACCTTTTATTTAAATGGGCATATTAATAAGCAAAACTGTCGTTACTGGAATGACGAGAACCCCACGTATTTAGAGAAGGGCATACCCAGTACCCCCAGAAAATTAATGTTTGGGCTGGTATATTGGGAGATGGTATTATCGGCCCAATATTTATACAAGGAAATTTAAATGGCGACAGGTATGCTGAAATGCTACAGAGGTCTTTCGAACCACTAATAGTGCGAGAATTAGAAAATCAGAGGGACATACTCGAAATTTATCTTTAGAAGAACGCTTACTACATTTCCAACAGGATGGAGCACCTCCGCATTATGTAGTTCCCGTTAGGCAGTGGTTGGATGATAATTATCCCAACCAGTGGATTGGAAGAAGAGGTCCTGTTGAATGGCCACCTAGATCCCCGGACCTAACACCTCTTGACTTCTTTTTGTGGGGTCACCTAAAATCTGTGGTTTTTAAAACGCAACCTGAGTCACTAGAGCAACTTCAGCATAGAATAGTTCAGGAATGCCGTGCTATATCCAGAGAAACCTTTGCAAATGTACGTGAAGGATTTGAAAGTAGGCTTTATTATTGTCTTCAAAACAACGGAAATCATTTTGAACATTTAATTAACTAATAATAAAAAATTTCAAAATTGTCTTTTCATTTATTGTTTTCCTTAATAAACAGAGAATAATTTACTGAAATGTACCTTTCTATGGTACCATTGGAAAGCATTTTTCAAGAGCTTCAAAATGATGTATCACTCGACGCCCTTTCTATTTAAGATTTTAAGGGTTTATCTCACCCTGTCCAAGGGGTTGCAGATAGGGGTGGGCTAATACGCTTGTTTTTGTTCCCCCTTCGTTTTATAGAAACTGTTTTTTGTTCAGTTTTTCGTTTCTAATATATGGCCATTTCAAGTTTTTAAATTGTCACCCTGTATATAAACAGTATACAACGTGTCCAAGATAATGAGGGCCAGTACAGGGATCTCGGAAACCGTAAGAGATACGAAGTCGGTTAAATAGAGGTAAAGTTGCGCATTTACGTGCCTAATAATATACCGTTTAGAAAGTTTTAAAATTCCGAATAGTTCCGGAGATATCCGGAAAACCCCGAAATTCTGAAGAATCGTTTTATTGTTTTCCTGGGTTTTTTTGAGATCGAATTCTAAAGTAAATTGCACTTTTGCATTGCTACTTTTTCCGCTCTATCTAACAGCGTTAATTGTTTTGTAATCCGACGAGTCGTCTTCGAAGGGCCATTATCGACTTTGTTTTTTAAATACGGTCCTGTTTTTCTGATATTGGAATTTGAGAGCTTTTTTTCTTCCGAATGCAACGATGTATGCCACATTGTGGTTTAATGACGTTTCGAGGGTGTTTTGAACAACATCAGAAAATTTTGGGATACGGTCCTGTATTTCTGTTAATTTTATAAATAATATCTCGTAAGTAAGCTATAAATTTTTAGTTATGTTGGACTAGTTCAATAAATAACAAATAATTTAATAATAAACCACAAATAAGTGAACAAAATACAGAAACATTATTTCAACCATTTGTTCATTCGGGATTTAAAAGAAAAGTAGGCGCTTGAAACAAAAAAATTTAAGATGGTGACGCGTGATTTGTTTCACTTGACATATACTTGTATATGTACATACCAGAAATACTTTATACCTGGTATTGATCCACGACTTTTGCAAAAAATCACCATTCACTTGTGTCCTTTCATCTTAAACAAAACAAGCCACTCACCTACCAAACAACGAATCGGATCACCACAAATTGAAAACTCCTTTACAAAAATTGTTGTTAGGTAATGAAAGTTTATAAGCACTAATATACCGACAACAATGTGGATGAACCACTTTTTATTCTGTAATTTGAAAAAGCATCCAGAACCAAAGATGGCGACGAATAACAACAAACAAATAATGTCGAGCCGGCTCTGACGCGATCGAAAAGTTTCCACCCTACTGCGCAAACTCAATAGTACCACGCTATCTCCCATAGCGGGGACACTTTTTGTATTTTGGAACGTTCGTATTGGCAATATATACCTATATATGATTACGTCGCTTTCGAGTGTTCGGAACGGGCTTTTTATAAAGCCCTTATTGGAACGGCCATACCTGCTTTCACGTTAGGCAGTACCGTATTAATAACTGTCATATTTGTCATTATTGTTGAATAAAATTGTCTGTGATTTTTCGGTGTTTGTGTGTTAAATTTAAGTATTGTTTGTGGAAATATAGTAATTCTTAAGTCAAGATATTAAGACTATGCCAAGTCTGTCGTAAATTGGATAAAAGTATAGACTTTTGAGTCACGTCCGTAGATTCTTTATATTTCCTAACAAAGATGTATCAAACCGGTCACCTGAACGAAAACAGAAAGAGACTGAAAAAAGAAACGGACGTCACATTGACGTATAGAAAGCAGATAGAAATACTGGGTCCATGTTGGTTTCGAGTTGATGCCCAAGTTCGAAAAGAACTTGTATTTTTAAAAGATTGAGAAAACATAACTTGTAAAAATGTTCATTCGGTTAAACACAAATATTAATTTTTATGCATTTTGTATAAAAGGTAGAAGAATACAAAAGGAAAGAAACGAAGCTAAGAAAACGGCTTAAACAGTCCCGACGAGAGACCTCATGCATGGAAAATTCAAGTGAATTTTCACAACCGGAAAATAAGGTCGTTTCAAGCTCGAGAGTCCTTAAAAACATTTTACAGAAATGAATAATGGGCGCAAACTAAGTCAAATGTGTCGTTGCGGGGGTTAAAAATGGAGTGAGTTTCTCTAAATGTCGGATGCCGCGCTGACAGGTTCTTTAATAATAGTTTTTCTGCGACAGTGTAGTAAAATATTCATTATCGTGTCATATTTGAGCAATATTAATAATCATCATTATTATTTACTGATAGCCTGTGCCCTTAAGAAATTAATTAATTAATTACTGGTTGTCTACAATCACATAGAAGTAATTTAATTACTCACAGTTCTTTAAACCAGTTTATCTATTTGGGTTTCATAATGGCTACATTATGAAATGCAAAATAATTGAATAAGCTGCCACTTTATGAAACTGAAATTTTATTTGTTTTATGTTGGCAGCAAGTAGGGTTCGAATTTTAGGCTTACTTTGATTTCGTTGAAATTAGTTTTCTTGGCATTATGGATTCGACAAAATTTTGTAATAGAAAACTTTAAAATACTAACCTTTAACCTTGCAAATAGATCATTTTTACTAGATATTTATCTGAAATACCTATACTAGGAAATATATAACCTGCTGACGGGGTCCTTAAACTAATTTCTAGTGACAATTATGAAACAACATAACCTAAAAATAATAGAAATATCTTCCAGTTTATGCTCTATTTCTATAGTTTTATTCAATAAAGTACTATTTTTATTTTTAATTCATATAGTATTATACATATTACTTTATATATACATATTTAGAGTTACTGTAGACATTTCCTGGGCACTAATTGTTATTCCTGTCAGATTATGTGTCGACACAATATTTTGCCCAATTATATTATTTATTATTTTGTTCAATATTTTGAACTTTGTTCTGCTCGCACCATAACTCAAAGTTTTGCATATTCTTTTTAACAGTTTTTCTAGATTATTTTCTGCAGTTTCTCGTATTTCTGACGGAGTACAACTTTTTTTCTGACTCATTTTTATTAACTTTAATAATATATTTATTTTTAATTATGACGGATGGGAAGAAGCTTTGTTGTGTTCAATTGTTTCTATCATGGCATATTTGATACTTGTAACATATTATTAAATTATAAAACAACCCAAGAAGAAAATATTAATTCAAATGGAATAAATCTACAATATTTTTTTAAGTTTTTCAGACTTTGAAGACTCAAATAGAAAATGTATTATAAAATACACGGTTCATAAGACAATTAGAGCACTTGTACTTTAGAAAACTCCCCGCTTATCGGGTCGTTTTCTAAATTAAACGCGTGCTCTAAGATCATGTCTTATGAAACTTTTATCTTAATATACTATTAAAATAGTTATTCTGTCATCTGTCAAATCATTGTGTCAAAATGACTGAAGCCTAAATTTTAGAGGGTTAAAATTTGATTTATGTCGTACTAGTTTATTATTGTGTTTTTATGATTAGTTACCAACACTACACAATAGTGTACTTTATACCGTTGTTCTATACAGTTTTCTGCCATACACACCGACTTGAAACAAACATGGACCCAAGCGCGGATCCAGGGGAGGGGTCGTGGGGGTTATGACCCCCCCCCCCCCAAACACGAAAAATACCATATATACCGGTTTGACTAACGCGGCAGGGTATTACTTTTCGTAACTTTTCCATGCATGACCCCCCCCCCCCCCCCCCAAACGAAATTTGACCCTCCCAAACCGAAGTTCTGGATCCGCCCTTGCGTGGACCCGCTATTTCTATCTACTGTGTACACAATCAATGTGACGCCTGTTATTACGAAAATAAACACATCAAAAATGAGACGGGGATTCTATCTGTGGAATACCCATCTCTTTTTACCTTATCGTTTCTGGTTTCATTCTAATAGGTTACCGGTTTGATATGTCTTGGTTCGGAAAAACAAACACTACGTTTCTTATACCCAGTATTCATTTTCGATCGGAATTTGATGTTGGATCGCACATCGTGAAGGTTTGTTCAATATGAGCTAAAATACATAGCTTCATAATGTGCTATCCAACGATCCACGATCCAAAATCAAATTTCGATCGAAAATTAATAATGGGTGTAAACTGAATTCAATATGTCGTTGCGAAGGTTTGTTAGGGTTTGTTCGATATTAGCTAAAATCCAGAGCTTTACCATGTGCTATCCAATGATCCACGATCCAAACCCAAATTTCGATCGAAAATTAATAATGGGTGTACACTGAAATAAATATCGAAAATAAAAAGCCTCTACTTTTCAGGTGGTATTAATATGAAATACCAATATATGGAAAAATTATTATTTATTTACATTGGTATTTGATATTAATACCACCTGAAAAGATAAACTTTTTATTTTTGATTTATTCAAATAACGACGGTTCAGATTGTGTAGGACTGCTAAGAGATGGCTCTATGCGTTATATTTTCTCGACTACCGTTGATAATACAGCGTGAAGTATCAGAGTCTTTTCTGATGATAGGTATGTACACCTACCCTGTACCGTAGTCCGAAACCGGTCTCCAGGTGGTGACATCCTATCAATTGAAAAGGCTTCCTTTTCTTCCTTCAATCTGAAATAGTATTTAAAGTGCTACTGTGTAGACAAAATACTAGTATTGGGAAAAAAAGATGATTTTAATAATCGAGTGAACGCTTGAAATACCAATTCACCAAGCGATGACGTCACCGACTGCTTGACCGGCATCCTAGCCGTTTACATATGGTAGGTAGGGTAGCAGGCACGTAACTACGGGTGGGCACAGGTTTAGCTAAAAAACTGTAGTAGCCATCAAAATTATTCCAGAAATTTATGTATTTGTGAATAATGAATTTTTACCACGTACTGCAAAAAATCACCCAAATATGTATTTATTGTTCGGGTTTATTCTTGTGCTTTTTTAAAACAAAAAGTATTACCAGAGTTATTTTTCTTCACATCTTTCTCTGTGCCCTTCAAAAATATAGACTTAGTTACGCGACTGGCAAAATAAGAAAATAAGTGATTATTTTTTTAAATTCATGTTTATAGTTACCTAAAAGTGACTGTTTAAATTTAAGAATGTTTACTTTTCGAAGACAGGTTGAGGACTTGACTCTCTTTTACAGATATTTTCATGAAAGGTGCTCGGCTGACCTTGCCCTCTTAATTCCGCCCAGAGCGACGAATAGCAGAAATACACGACGAACCACTGCCGCCCATCAATATGTGGTTAAGCTTAGTACTCCTCGAACTTCATTATTTAAGAATTCTTTCATCTGGAGGACTTCATCCTTGTGGAACGACCTTCCCGAGGTCCAACGATTCAAAACCAACGTGAATCGCTTTTTGCGCACAGAGTGCCCTAAAGGATTTTTCCTATAGTGCTTGTGTTTGACCATAAAAAAAAAATTGTCGATACCTATGTTTTGTTAACTATTTTGCTCGTTTTCTTATTTTCCATTAACATTTTTCTATAATGTATGTTATTTTTAAGAAGTCATCTTGTGTTTAATAATAAAAAGTTCCTGTTTAGACTTAAAAATGTTTACTATAAGATTACCAACGAATTTTTCTATATATTTTGTTAACCATTTTGTTCGCTTTGTTATTTTTATTTACAATTTCTATTATTATCTACGTTATATTATTTTTGAGAAGTTTTCTCGAGTTGATAGTAAATAAAAATTTAAAAATTATATCCTTTAATTTTTTAATATTTACAAACGGAGACCTAAACTACGCCGCTGGCTAGCCCGTTAAAAAAAAGGTTTACAAAACCCATGTCGCGATGACTCCGCTAAGGGATTTGGCATACTTTTTTATATGCACCTTCTCGTTTATGTGCCTTTAGAAAGACGTATGTCATGTAACTGCTCAGCGTCGAATGTCGCCAATCGGATGGCGCGGCGCGTAGACCGAAGGTCGTGTATCATGTGATATTTTTCGATTTTTCACCTGAATTTATAACTAGATTATTTTCTATCGAGTGAAGAACTGTTCGGATATACGAGCAGTTTTTTAACTCGATCACACTACAGCCGTACATTTCCGCCGGCGTCAAGCAATGCTCGGGTATCAGTGAAAGATAATAAGTGACGAGCGGTGGTTTTCGCCTGAATAGCTAACTCGAGCGGTATTTTAAATAATCGAGCGATGTCGGTTATTTCAATAATCAAAACACTACAAAATACGCCCTTATTGTATAAGGCATCATCGGGTGGTCTGGGAAATAATAATTTTTCCATACATTGGTATTTGAAATAAATATGTCGTTGTTCGGGTTTGCTCGATATGAGCTATACCATGTGCCATCCCACGAATTCACGATCCAAAACCAAATTTCAATCGAAAATAAATAATGGGTATAAATAAACTGAATGTCGTTGCGAGGGTTAAAGATAAAAAAAGGGTGCGTCAGTAGGTACTTCCAAACGTCGGCGTCGGATACCGCTGACAGGTGGCTTAACAATATAGTTAGTTGCGCTAACCAAGTTGGTTTGGGGTGAATACAGAGTATTAAAATATGTGTGGGGATCACACATGTGCCGTTTTTTTAATGTAATTTATTACATAAAAGTTTAAACTGTTTATGTTTAGGGCGTAACAAATAACATTTTAATGGCTCTTTAATAACCATATGGCTGCTGGACCGCAGTCTATACAGTAAATAAATCATTCAGAGATGATCGAATCAGTTGCTAACCGATTTCAAAAACGATCTTGTATATTAGACAAGCATAAAGTCGGTACGGCGCATGAAGTCCGCGAAGCAATAAAACCTCTCGAGCCTGGTAGTCGGTGGCTCTCAAACAATAATAATATATTTTAGGTATTTTCTAAATAAAATAATTTAAAATAAATAAAAAATTAGTTTAGGCAATGAAAAATAATTATTTTTTAGCTTTTATAGTATATAGGCAAATTAGATTTACGAATTCTTTTTTATAACGTTTTGGTTCTAAAAAGAACCGATGTCACCATCTTTTTGAAACATTATTGGATAGCTCGTAAAGCACTTTTCTGATGTTCGTTTTTTTGCATTTGAAGCCCAGCTCTTTTAAAATCATGGACAAACTGGTAGTTCCAATATCGCAAAGTTCTTTCTTCTTTATTGTTTCAAGAATAGCTTTGAGGGTAACATATTCCTTGGCTTCATACATATCATAAACAATATTCCTAATCGATAGTTTTATCCCTTGGGATAAATCAAAGGTTTGTTCGAAGTCTTCGTAAGGTCTTATCTGAAATGCCGCAAGCATCAGACGTTCATTTTGTACTGCCAAAAGAGGCACTAACGGGCCCGAGTTATCTTTTTCTAAAGTAAAATAACGGTCCACTTGTAATACCAAACGGCGTTCACCTGGAGATAAACACCTTCCAGGCGTTGTGAACATTTTCCATAACTTTGCTTTATAACTGCTTTTAATTCACACACAGTAATGAGAAACAAACTAAAAGCAAAAAACATAACTACTTATTTAAAATAGAACAACATACTTAATTATATCTTGGAAAATAGTGATTATTATATAGATTTAACTATAATCCCAAAATAACTAAATTCTAGGAAAAAGTCCCTGAAAACATCTTTAACTTATTGACGCAAGATCTTTTTCATTTGATAAATAAAAAAAAAATTGAGTGAAAAATAAACTAGATAATAATATTTATCGCGGTACATAATTCTAAGATAATTTTGTTTTGGAACCGCTGATTTTGCTCAGCCGACTACAGTGAACCAGTGGAATGTTCGGTACGATCAAGTATAGTGAAGGTATTGTTAACTTCACCGTCTTACTGTTTAACAACCTTTAATGCTTTAATCCGATATCGGACTTCATAAAACGAACAGACTTTTAGCACACCAGTCTTAATACTTGCATAATGCATTCAGATCGTTATGTAATATAATGTAATGCGGATTGGTTGGAATTATTTTGGAATATAGTCGTCCTTATTCAATGCACAAATTATTATTTTTATATTTCTGTTCCTTCGAGAGTGTCGAGTGTATCGACGTCGACAGCATCTCAGACATGGGAGACTGAATTGCTCGTATCTGCTTTTAGCTTAGATATTATTCTTTATTTCGTTTCAATATTTCCTATCATTCGTTAAATTATAAAATTGATTTGTGGCGCTCGGTACACAGTCTGTAGTCATCGTCAATCGTGAGTATGGTTATGGATATTACGATTGAATTAAACGATTGATTGATATTACCCGGTAAGGATTCGGTCATTCAGTGCTTTCTACTGATATAAGTTTTGTGATCCAATCGTTCACGATTGACACACCTCTACTATACAGGGTTCTATACGGCTAACCTCCCGTATATTATAGGTGAGTTATTAATTCAGTTAGGCTTCTCATATTTCGTAGACTTTCGCCGTACCCTAGGATGCGTTTCATATATTTCAATTTTATATTTTTGAATATACTGGATATCCCAAAAAAGTGTGACGTTATGAAGTTATATTTCGCAGATTACATGCCATATATTTTGTTGCTTATTTCGGTTATTTACATACTAACAAAATTGATAAAAATCGGTTTAGCGGGAAAAAAAACTAAAAAATAAAAATAAAAAAGGTTTTGCACCACTTAGAAAGAATGAAAAATAGAAATGGTGCCTCGTTAATATAATTATATAATATATTATACAGGGTGTTATGGAAATGACTATGACTATTTAAATGGGTGACTCCTAGGGAGTCCTAGAGAAAATCTACTTACTTTTTTTTTTAAATCGAATATCTAAATACTGGTAAAAACCCTTTTTACCCACGCGCCGTTCCATCTGGATTCACTTAGCAACAATGTGGGTCACTAGAGTAGACTAGCAGTGTTGTCACATCACACCGCGTGTCTCGCCCTTGGTTGAATACTGGCGGCGCGCCCTTCGTACTTCAGTATGTTTCGAGACTGGGGAGTGGAACGACGTCGTGTCGAGGGCTCCACGTGCTTGACGTATACGAATTTTAAACATTTTGTTATTGTTGTATTGCCCGATTTTTTTTTGTTCTGAAATAATTCATAATAAGAAATGTTGTGATGTGATTTCAAATTTGTGTGATATTATCTACTGTTGATTCTGTTGAAAAACATACTTTTTGTGTTTTATTATTTTATGGAATTTAATTATAAAACGGATTATTTTAAAATAAGGTCGAAGGTAAGAGAGTATGTACCTTAAAATTGTAGTTTTATTTGTCTAAAAAGTTTGAAAAAGAAGTGATAACGCGCGTCAAAGACGTCTTGTTGTCAAAAACTGAACACGTGCGTTTAGAATTCTGTGTTGCAATATGACAACATCGCTATAATGCGCTAACCTCTTTTGAACCTCGAGACTGCCTCAATAAAATCTTGATTGCGAAGGACCTCAGGAGCGGCCACGTAAATTTTGAGATTTCATATAAAGTGTATATTTCGCTTAATAATTCAAAGCGCCATTTATGGTTATTTTTCTTCAATTTATTTTCATCTCGAGATTTGCCGGTTTAAATAGAATACGTCATTTCCATAACACCCTGTATAAGGTTTAACAGTCTCATTAACTAAATACGGAACGTACAGTGTGTTCAAATTTAGTGGAACCCTCGTAATTTTTATGTCATTCGACATAGAATTAAAGAATACGTCTCCTTGTTATATCCATATTATGGCAATTCCTAACACATTAAGAGTTATTTACAAGAAACTTATCTTATCAACTATTCCATAGCCAATGAAGGGGTTGTATACAATTACAAATATAAATTCTAAAAAGTATAGTTAGAGTTTCTAATTAATTTAGTGAAATCAAATGAATACTAAAATATATAATAAATTTTAACAAACACTATAGTAAAATGATTATAGTAAAGATTTTATTGTACGATTACAATTTTCATTATTAATCCATACCAAAATAATATTGTAAACATAATTTACAAAAAACTATAGTTAGGATTTTTAATAAATTTAGTAAAATCAAGTAAAATATATTGTTTTTTACGAATGTAAGTAAAAATTAGTAATTTTTATTGTAAAATTGTAAACATGTTTAAAAAAGTGGTAATGTAAAAGTAAAAATGCTTTTTTACAAGAACGAGGACCTTAAATCAGATGCAACGGATCAATCAGAACTCGTCCTTCGTTAGGAGAGCAGGTGGGGAACTTAAGAGGAAGCGAGGAAATCGATATCCGAAGTCAAGCGACGTTGGACATGGTTAGTACTTGAATGGATGATCGCTTGGGAATATTACGTGTCGTAAATTTTACAAAATATTTTAGTAAATTTTACAAAAGACTTTAGTAAGTTTTACAAAAGGTTTTCATTATCTTTTTACAAAAGGTTTTTACAAAATATTTTAGTCAATTTTACAAAATAAAATTTTTTAGTAGTTTTACAAAAAATATAAATGGTTCACTAAATATTATTGTAATTTTCACTAAAAATTTATGTTACAATTTTGATATAATTTATTGTATGGCAGTTCTTAATAAAAGTTATTTCAGTCACACATAGAGCCATAAATTATGGTTAGTTTAACTATTTATACAGTAAATTTAGCTTAGTTTTTCGTTCCATGTACACAGTTTATTTCATAAAACAAAAAAATGACCAATTAATGTTTCAAGAGTTATTTTGAAGCATTTATGTTAAAATAAACCACTTTACTAGAAATACAAAAATATATTTACTATAGCGGCTCTATTTCCTTAATAACTCGTTTCGTAAAAGCAACTACTGTTATTGAGAAACTTACGTAAATATGGTAAATATTGCCTTGTTCTGCATTACAAATATCGGCAATATTAAAGCAATAAAGTGCCGCAACGCTTTATGAAAATGCTTCATAACTGCTGCAAATATTCAAATAAGTATTAAACATTCTTAAAATATCTTTCTGTAATAATAACTTGATGCTGGCGGTTCATCAGTGCTATACAGAGAGTTAGAGTAAAAGAGTTAAAATAGATAAGTCATATTATATAAAAAATAATGTAAAGAAATATATTTAATTTTTTTTTTAATTTTGATGCAGTGGATTTTTCCCAATGCTTGTAGAAAAAAATTAGGGAAAGTCAATTTTCCGCAATCCTTATTCAATCTCCGCTACGCTTAATTCAGATAACGGCGCGCTAGTTGCATGCGAAAAAGTGCCTCTTTCCGCACTTATGAATGATAACTATTATTAGTTATACGAGCCCGGTCTCAGTGAAGTTGGCCCAACGCCCCAAAACATGATATTTGTGAATTTATAAGGAAAGTGATCATTCACTTGCATTTAAAATGCCAAAATGCTTCCCAAATCATTGACAGTGTTAACAAATCGAGGTATACTGGTCGAAATATTATTAAATTGTACACAACAACTGGATCTGTGGCTCAAAAACCCAGAAGTAGAAGTTGCCTACGTTATTCCAATACCAACTTAAGAGCCTTAAAACGGATTATCAAGGAAAATCGGCGTGCTAATTATAACGAATTGAAAATATTATGGAATCACGCAACCACAAAAAGTTTTCAAGAGCAACTTATCACAGCGCTGTCCAAAAACTGGGATTTAAAACTTACAAGTTAAGCTTAAATTATTTTTTTATTATTCGTCTTTAACTCAATAATTCTAAGTAAAAGAAAAGCCCTTACTCAAAAAGATTCAGAAGAAAAACAGACTAACGTGGGCCAAAGAACACAAATGGAATGGAACTCCATTATTTTGAGTGATGAAGCCAGATTTGAAGTATGCGTTGGTGATAGTAGGAGTCGTGTCATAAGAACTAAAGACGAAGCATTTCAGAATGACTGTCTTACAAAAAAAGTTAAGTTTTCGGCTTCTGTTATGATTTAGAGATCCATGTCAGCAAGTCGAGAGGGAAACTTACACTTTGTGGAAGGTATTATATATGCTGATAAGTACATTAATGTGCTTCAAAATAACTTAACACCCCAAATTGAACAAATGCGTTTAAATAATATAGAGCGTATCTTTCAACAAGATGGTGCCGCTGGCCATACGACTAAAAAAATAAAAGATTGGATGTTAGAAAACAATATTCCAGTTTTAAAATAGACGTCGAGTAGCCCAGATCTATCACCGATTGAAGCCTTGTGGCATATCATGGAGAAAAAGCTTCAATCGAATCCCGCAAGAACCGTTCCAGAATTGGGAACCCGTCTCCAAGAGATTTAGACCAGTTTTACATCAGATGATTGCCAAACATTAGTTGACACTATGCCAAGACGTGTCGAAGCAGTAATCAGTTGAAAAGGCCATGTAACGCAGTGGTGATTTGCTGCTATTTCGTTGTGTTGATTTTTATTAATCGACAGTTTTTTTTGGACTTATAAGATATTTTTTTCTCTGTTACAAAAAAATGTAGTATTTTAGTCTAATATTAAATAAAAATATCGTATGTTATCAGAAATGCATTTTAGTTTTTAATACGTTTTCGCTAATGTGACAAATTTCATTAAAAAAATGTAGTTTTGATAGTGTGGCCAACTTTACTGAGACAGGGCTCGTATAATACCGGGCGTTTCAGGAGGAACGTTCCTCACTTATTATAATAATAACTATTAGCGTATTCACGGTAAATTATAAGTTATATTATACAGGGTGTTTCAGGAGGAACGCTCACCCGCCATAACTTCTTTATTGTTTTAATTAGGGACATACAATTTGCTGGGGTTGTATGTGATATTATTATGCATTTTATGACATAACGGACTCGATTTTGTTACTTTCAGTTTAACCGGAAATGACTTCAACATTGTATTTTTAAATGGAACACCCAATATATTCTTAGCCCCAAATTAATCGGCAGTCTTTTTATGATACTTTAAATCATTTTTCTTCATATTTTTTCATCTAGATCGCTATGAACTCCCTAGAATGGTTTACTTCTAGGCCAAATGATAGCGCATTTTAAATTTGTAATTATGTTCATTTCTTTGTTAACATTATGGCATCATGGGTACCTAGATAAAAGCAGAGCCATTTGCTCTTCTTGTTGTATTTCTTGTCACGAATTAGGGTTTTTAATAAATCATCTCTCCTTTTTTAACTTGACATAAGATTGTGTAATATCAAATCGTTAGAAAAAAGTTTTTATGCCCGAGTGAGCCAATATATTTCCATTTGAAAAGAGTTTCCTGGCAACAAGCCTTCTTAAAAAGTTAAAAAGTGTGTAAAAAATTAAAAACACAATAAAACTTGAATATTGCATTATTATCAAGAATTTGGCTTGTAGTGAAGTCGTTCCGGTATTCGAAAATCCCTCGACGAAATCGAGTAATTTTTTTCCCAATCGATACAGTAGGATCCCCTCGACATTCTGAAATGATGAATTTGTGTAGGGCGCCGCAGGGGGGAGGGGTCACGCCCCGTAAATCTAACCTACAACGGGAAATTGAAAATAACTCAGCCGGTTTTGATGCGCGGCAGCAAGAAATGGCCATCTCCGAAAATGCTTTAGATATTATGTTCATGCCATTTCTTGTATGTATGAGCGCAGCCAGCGCGCATTTGGGAAAATAAAATTTTTTCGCCAATCCCACATCGTAGCTGATAAAAAAATTAATAAACTGAATCCGACCTGATCCCCGTAGGTCGATTAATAAACTACTTATTAGCATTTATGTAAAAAATGCCCCCCCTAACTCCCCTCCTAATTGCCCATCAAAGTACTCGGTATCACCCGTTGATTCGCGAAAAAATGATGCCCCAAGTCCGCCCCTTCTCGAGATATAATTAATTAAATTTTATTGTTTTTGCAGTTGAAAATCGCGTTAATTCGCGAACTCATTGAGATATCGGGATCGTTCGCACTTACGCGCTCTGTCAAGCTCTTCAATTTTGCTTTCCACATTTTTTTTGTAGCATCAAAACCGGCTGAGTTATTTTCAATTTCCCGTTGTAGGTTTGATCAACGGGAACGGATTTCAACTTTTTTAATGTAAATCTCACTGGTTAGTTAGGAAAAATATTGCAATCAAAATTTCGATTAGTTCGATTTAAGACAGCGTTCCATGCATACGATTTCTGTCGATATTATGATCCGACGGCGCCCTGATTGGTGTAAACTTTTGGTGCCAAATTCCGTCCGAATATTTGTAACAATCGACACGATGAGCTTTATTTTAACTTTCATCCGACGTCGTATTAACCTTAACCTCACTATTTCCTAAACGAAAAATTAAGAATGAATGAATATCTATTGACTATTTTCAGCTACTAATGCACCAAATCAAAAATACATTAATTTTAAGGTTAGGTAGTGACCACATATATATTATATTGTATACGAGTGACACTCTCTTCTTTTTTTACTAACCTACCAAACAACGAATCAAATCACCACAAATTAAAATCTCCTTTACAAAAATCGTTGTTAGGTAATGAAAGTTTATAAGCACTAAAATACCGACAGGAATGTGGATGAGCCACTTTTTATTCTGTAATTTGAAAAAACATCCAGAACCAAAGATGGCGACGAATAACAACAAACAAATAATGTCGGGCTGGCTCTGACGCGATCGATAAAATTTCCACCCTACTGCGCAAACTCAATAGACCCGCGCCATCTCCCATAGCGGGGACACTTTTTGTATTTTGGAACGTTCGTATTGGCAATATACTGAATAACAGAAAAGTTTTGGACTTGCATTGTCTTTATTTGTTATATATCACAACGTTTCAACTGGTAAGTATCTCCAGTCATCTTCAGGTGAATACTGTTTATATATATGTGATGAAAGTACATATGTGTGATTCCCCGAAAGCATTCCGCCGTTTATTTGTGAGTTGTAAGGTTAAAATCGTAAACAATGGCAGAACAACGCCGCGTTTTAGTCTGAAAGAGAAAATTGATGTTGTGGAAGTTATACGTTATTAGATTTTTTTAGTAGGTACTACCTCCTAACTAAAACTAGTATATTCTTGTTATGTTTAATAAATGTTTATTTGTACATACATATACATAGTAATAATTTTGCATTTACATATTACCTAATAACAAATTTCCCATGGGCGGACACTTCTATTAGGCGGCCACATTTAGACAGTCCCGTAGGAGTCCGCCTAAGAGAGGTTTCACTGTAATAAGAAAATTGATATTTTTAATAGAAACATAAATACACTAAAGCATAAAAAGTTTCACTTGGTTCTATGTACCCGTAGTACGCAGCGATCGTTCTCTACAATCTACGTTAAAATTATTAACAAATTCAAATTAAATATGGCCCAAAAAAAACACCGAATCATATAATTTTGGGAACGAATATTGTTTAAAAAGTAAGTTAATCACAAAATTAGAAGATAGCAGGGGAGCATGGGCGCGAAGTATTTTTTTTGTAATACAACTTGAGAGAGATATTTAAGGGGATGGAAGACATGCGAGGGCGGCAGTTTTATGTTTTTGGCCCGCCCGAAATCAAGATCCGGGGCTGGGTCCTCTATTCTACTAAAGTACCGTTTTTAAAATACAGAATTCGAAATTTGGAAACGTGGCCGCCACTGCCTAAACCCTTCTTTGCTTTTATTAATATTAGCTCTTCATGTACCAGATGCTCTCGAGTTACTTATTAAAATCTGCAGTTACTTTGAGAGTCGTCTTCGCAAGTAAAATAATTAAAATTTAGAAATAGCCTGCATAAAATACCTTTCGCCCTAAAAGGCTTAAGAATTTCTATATCCGCGGAAATCCTAAAAATTTTATAAAGTGGGAAACTTGGTTTAACAGAGCGGAGAAATTCCCAAGAAAATGAAATTTTTACCATGTTTTATTAATGGAAATGGAAGAATATTTTCGTAAATTATCCAACTTATGAGTGATGACATAATTTGGATTTCCATTATTTTTATTTATAACACTTTTTGGTGTTAGTGTGTATAGTATACATTGTCACCATTAAAGTCGGAACCATATGAGAAAAAACTGTATTTTTCGATTTAGATAAAATTTGATTTAGGTAAAATAATAATATTTTTTCTGATTGGCCTGTTCAATTCTCCATGAAAACGGTCTCTTGAGTTTTTCTCGTCAGACGCACCATTCTTGATTAAAACCACTAAATTCAAATTGAAACTTATGTTTCATAAAAATTGATGGAAATGGCCACCTTCACTTAAAAGGCATGCCTCCGCCCATTTTTGCATCGATTTGCCCACTCCAACAATTTTTATGAAACAAAATTTATCATTAATTATTTTATCAATGTTAAAAATAATGAGTTTCAATTTGAGTTTAGTGGTTTAATCAAGAACGGTGCGTCTGACGAGAAAAACTTAAGAGATCATTTTCACGGAGAATTGAACAGGCTAATCAGAAAAAATAATCCTATTAACACATACCAAAATTAAACATAATATCGAAAGTATTTTCGGAGATGGCCATTTCTTGTATGCCGCGTCCAGCGCGCATTTGGGAAAATAAAAAAATTTTGCCAATCCCACCTCGTAGCTGATAAAAAAATGAACAAATTGAATCCGGCCTGATCTCGGTGGCTCGATTAATAAACTACTTATTAGCATTTATGTAAAAAATTTGCCCAACTCCTAATTGTGCCACCAATCCCAGCCTCCGTCCCATTAAAGTACTCGGTATCACCCGATGATTCGCGAAAAAATGATGCTCCAACTCCGCCCCTTCTCGAGATATAATTAATTAAATTTTATTGTTTTTGCAGTTGAAAATCGCGTTAATTCGCGAACTCATTGAGATATCAGGATCGGGTTTGTTCGAGCTTACGCGCTCTGTCAAGCTATTGAATTTTACTTCTCACATTTTTTTGTAGCATCAAAACCGGCTGAATTATTTTCCATTTCCCATGGTTAGTTTTACGGGGCGTGCCCCCCCCCCCCCCCCATGCGGCGCCCTACAGAAATCATTTCAGAATGTCGAGGAGATCCTACTGTATCGATTGGGGAAAAAAAATTACTCGATTTCGCAAGAGATTTTCGAGCCGTTTATTTCGCCAGGAGGACTCCACTAATAAATGCCATTTCTCGACATTTTATGGAGAAAATGTCAAATTTTACAGTTAACAAAAACAGCATGATCCCATTTAATTATGTCATTTATTGTAGCAAAATCTTATGGTAAATTTTAATTTTACCTAAATCGAAAAATAAATAAAAAACACGTTATAGGAAGGATATCGGTAAGATTAACTGTAACTATTAACTACGAACTTACAAAGATGCCGTCGTCATGAATCAAGCGGGTTCAACTTGCATGAAAATTAAACTCATTTCTCGGACTGTGTAATAAAAGTGGGACCACAAAAAGTGAAAATTACGTAGCAAAAGGACACTCCTTTATTATGGGCGTAATATTCATAAAAAAATGTAATCTTGTAGAGCATAATAATTTTGCTTGATTCAGACAAAAGAATTCCCGCATGAAAAAAATACATTAAGGAAAATTTACTTTTTACGACTTGGTGCTTAAGAAAGGGTACAGCGCGAGCGCATTTTGTAATACAGTCGTTAAGATTAAAATAAGTTAATGAATGTAATAGATAACATACAATTTAAAACTAATAAGGATAGATCAAATTAGTCATGTCACCGGAACCGGATCTGGATCATAATCCGACCTTCTTTTTTAATATCCGAATATCCGAACCGAACCGAATTTAAAAAATGTATTGTAGAAATTATGAACAGAACCGCAGTGTCACAGTAAAACTATTTTATTTAATGCAACTAAGATAAAAACAAAACACAAACTCTGGAACAAATGACATAATTAATAAATAATACGTAATACATTAATATTGGTAATTAATAATGGCCAGATTATGGTGCTGATAAATTTCGTTAATGTTTTCTACAGCATTTTCTGACATCCACTTCAAAAATTGGTCATATTCTTTGTCGTATGAGTCTCTGGATTTTCTCGGTAACAGTTCTTGCATTGCCTATCCAGTGTGTTTTTCAATTTCGTCAGGAATTTCAAAACCATGTTCCATTCTTGATTTTTGACTTTCACATTAAACATTTGAATACTTTTCTCCCTAGCAACAAAAACGCAGGCTATAATAATGTCAAGGTAATGTCGCTGGTAAAAATAACAAATTGGTAAATCAAATTAAATTTTAAAAAAATATTTATTATTTAAAACGAACTGGTATGATATAAAAGATTGAATGCACCACGGGTACTAATAGATATATACCCTCGGGCGATATACGAACCCTCGGGCCAGAGGCCCTCGGCTTTGTAAGACTGTCGCCCTCAGGGCATAATCATCTACTTAGTACCCTTGATACATAAATAACTATTTCGTGGATATCACCGATCTCAGAAAAAAGTTTGGCATTATAAACAATTGATGCAGGCGAGACGCAGGTAAGTATTTTTTTGCCTTTTCTGATAAAAATTGTGTTTTTTTCCAACCGTCAAATTGATTTTGTGATTTTTAAAACGTCTTGTTGGAAATACAGGAACCTGTCTGGCAACTAAAAATATTTTTAAGTTATAGCGTAATTAAAAAAACAAAATTTTGGTAAACGTGTGATATGGTCCATGAATATTTAATTGCCCTTTCAGTTGGGATAATCGCCTCAAGGGAGAACATTACTTAAATTCTTTACAAAATGTATTACAATGACTACAAGAGGATCTTCCTGTAAAGATCAGATTATCAGCACCTTACAGTCATCAGATCAAGCCTTATTTTAACGAAAGATTTCGAGGGCTTTGGATTGGCCACGGTGGTCCTATGAGTTGACCTCCAGAATCTACAGACCTCACACCACTATACTTTTGTTTATGAAGCTAGTTCAAAAATGAAAGTCGACACGGGGATGCACTAATTCGACTTATTAAAATACTGCAGCCACTTTTAAAAGGGACATGCGTCCTTAGTAGATGAAGCAGAAAATGTTTAGAAGTCAATGACGATATTTTCGAACATTTTATAATTGATTAATGATTAAAAAACGTTAATGTATGAAACTTTATTTATTTGTGATTACGCTGTAACTTGAAGACAAATGAAAATCCTACATATGAGTTTTTATTATATTATTTTCACATATACAGGGTGCCCCATTGTCAACACTTTCTGGGGGGTATTAAAGTTATTATCAAAGATAGAACGCTGCGGTTTCACTTTAGTATCCCACTTTTTAACGAAGCGAAATATTCTGGGGTAATACATGGCATGGCTTAAAAACTAATAGAGTTTTTAATCTGCAGGGTAATTTTGAAAATCATCGCTTTTTAGACACACACTTTTTCTCTAAAAAATGTAGTACGATTTTAAACATCAATATAAACAACAATACATTTTGTGAAGCCCACAGTATACTAAAATGATTTAAAAAATAATATATATTTAAAAAATTTCATTTTTGTTAATATCCCAAAAACTAAATTTTTTATAAAAAAATTGACTGCGCCACTGAACTTTACGTAAAAATCTCTAACAAAATCAGTTTTTACCTTTTGATAACGCTAACGTAAGTACGATGGGTGTCTAAGAAGCAACGATTTTCAAAATCACCCTGTATATTAAAAACTAAGAGACCTATGACAAATTTGACACCAGAATCTTTCGTTTCGATAAAAAGTTGAACCTAAAGTTTTAACCGCATCGTTTTACCTTCGATAATACCCACAGGAAGTATCGAAAATGGAACACCCTGTACAATATACTCATGGACTTTAGTCCTTTTCTCCGGACTCATCCTGTATAACGTATGCAAAATTACCATTTAGATCATTTAACTAAACAATTTTCAAACCTGCCTAATTCTTTTTACTTTGTTATCGCGTGCGATAAGAAACACATTACTACACGCAAGATTAGTGAGATAAGTTCTTAAGTCACGGCTCCAGAATAAATAAATTCAAGAAATTCGATTCAGGACAAAAATTTTAAAATGGAGAATGTTACAATTACATCACAAAACTTCCTGTTATTCATGAAATATAATGGAAAAGTCATCCACATTGCAATCATTAAAATCGATGCTTGCGGATTCAAAACTAATAACATACACAAAGAGGCTCTACGATGCACATACCCTGCCCTACTAAGACGGTTGCATTCAATTTGCGACAATTTCATTTCCCGGCTTCATCAATCTCAATGTGGTATCACGTATCAAGTATATATAATATTTTCAGTGTCGTATGGTATGGGCATTTTTCTTATCGACAAAACACTTCCAAAAAAAAAGTAAATGAAATAAATTGCATAGTACCCATCAAATAATATGATTATTCTTCAGACTTAAGAGCTAAATGTAGCCAAAAATCAAAATAAATTTACTGATTCTATTCATCCACTAACTAATTTGTGTATTCTAGAGGAAAAAATATAAAAGTTTACTGTTGAATATAATAAAAACATCCCAGTTTTAGTGCAGCATTTATTTTAGTATAAAATCGAAATAGCAAATAGCCAAAGTAAAGAAGCACATCCATATACTAATTTGTTAGTATAATATATCGAGACTCCAGTATTTGAAAACTAATACTACCTACTACTGTGGAACCATCCTACTAGTAGATACAAATTCATCTTTACTAATGATTTATTTAAAACAAGTTAATAAAGCCTGCTTCAGAAAGAAACAGCACTCAACAACATAATAATTAATACTTTATTTTGCTTTTACCTCATAATCAGATCGATGTGTCATCTTGCGCTTAACAAAAATACCTTATCACTTATAGTAACAAAAACGTCTAGGTACACTTTCAATAAAAAAGGTTTATATGCAATAATTGATTCATGAGTAGGTGCCGAAAATAACATACAAGATGATCTTAAAAAACAAGGTAGGTTACAATTAATATTACCATTAAAAAAACATCAAATACTATTTCCCTCACTAAAGGAACAAGACGTGTAAGGTCACATGGAGAACATCGGAATCAAGTTACTTAAATTGAATAGGACCTTCTGATTATCACAGTCAAATCTGCTTGGCTGGGGATTTTCGCATGAATATAAAAAAGGGGAGATATCAATGTGTTATTTATAGATTTTATTTTGGTTTGAGTTCGCATAAATGATTTGTTCTACGACAGAAAGGAAAATTTAACTAATTCTAGTATTATTCAAACCTGTGCGTAATGTATAATAGAGAGGCTATTGAATTTTAAATCTACTATTATAATAATTTAAAAAACATTGAACTACAAAATATAATTTGCTGTGGTAATATAAATAATTAATTTTTTTAAATTTTTTGTTAACGACAACTGAATCAAAATTTCATTGGTGACAGCTTTGAAATTTGTTACGTTTTGTGAATATGTTATTATTTATTGGTAGTTCGTGCTCGTGAATGATGCTCTTTAAATCAATCAAAAACTTATTCTTATAAAATCCTTGTGTTAAAATTAACGGAAATTTGAAAATCTAGTGTTTGTGAATATAAAGTTATATATTTTTGATTCTCGCCAAAATGTAATAATTTCTTTGTCCTCTTTTCAATTCTTGAAAAACCGATGCCGTACATTTTCGATAATAGTAGTTGTGTCACAGAGTGATAAGTCGGCTATTTCATCACAGAGGAATGATAGGTCCGAATATTGGGTTTGATTAGGTATACTTTGAGATGAGGTGGTAGTAGAAAAAGTAGACTTGAGATAATGACTACGCATGACTCGGATGATGTACGACACTCGCTTGCAAAATTATCGGAAAATTTAGCCATTTAAGTATTAACTGTAATTACAGTTGGCACAAAGGAAAATAGGTACTTAGAGATTATACATTTCCACATTTTCGTAATAAATAGCTAGCTGTTTACACAACAAAAAAAAATAGTGCTTTTCTCCCGCGAATAGCTTGATAATTAATTAATATCAAAGGGAGAAAACGCATTTTCCTCTTGAGGTATGTATACTTATAGGTTTTTCTAAGATCGTTATAAAAATAATATATTTTTTTATCAAGCGCTATAGAAAAAATCCTTTTTCTACAGATGCTATGGAATATTCCACTTCTCTCATTGCTTCCATACGTTGAAAATGGAGAATTTCTCGCTCAATGAGAAATATCCACCATTATAGTGAGAAATAATTTATCACTGTTATTATGATAACCCAAGGCAGCCATGAATTGTTACATGGCAAATTGATACGGTACGTTCTCCATGCTCACGACGCAACATCGACGATTAGCGCGCAATCTCTCCTTAGGCCATGAAAACATTTGCCGGCGTTTTCATAACAATATAACCGAAACACTGCACAATTATTATTGCTGTCAACTTGCCAAACGGGTGTTGTACTTGTTGGAAAATATACAGAGTTCCCAATAATAGACTACCCATTTTAATAGTTGAATTAAAATTTTTTTAGTTAACAAAACAAATTTTTATCTTACTAAATTACAGCTAACTCTTTGGGATTTATGATAACTTATAAATATTTGGCTAATTTAATTCTAACTTTTATCCTCAAAAAAATAAGGCCCAATAATACCAAAAGATCCTACTCCACACCACACAACAACTTTTGGATTATGGAGGTTCTGTGTAAAGATTTCACGAGGATTTTCATTTGACCAGTATCTAAAATTCTGTTTATTGACCATGCCGTAGGAGACTGTGAATCGCTCCTTGATGTAAATCCAAAAATTCTTGACAAAATGCTAACCTTGCTTCTTTATCTTGATTGCTAAGGTGCTGTGCCATTTGGTATTTATAGGGATGAAATTTTAAATCCCTTTGAAGAATTCGATCTAAGCTTCCCTTAGATACTCCTAGGATAAGGGTTTGTCGATTAGCAGACCTTTTAGGACTTCTCGTAAACGCCATTCTAACTCGTTCAATATTTTCTGGTGTACGAACTGTTCTTCGACGTCCAGGCTTCTTCAAATTTTGTACAGAACCCCTATCACGCCAATGACGAACCCATAACTTAACAGTTTTACGATTTGGCGCGTGGCCCCTATTGTTGTTATTAAACTGACGCCGGAATGCACGCCTAACTTCTTCTATCGAATTGCTTCTTATGTAAGTTTCTACACAAAACACACGTTGTTGGACTGAGTAATCCATGAAAGTTAAAACGAATGTTGAAATAATGTCTCAAAGCAAAAATCTTAAATAATTATTGATGGAAACTAACAAACTTCTCGCGGAAAAATGACGTTCCACGAAATTATTAATTCAAAATTTATTTGTGACATGCGCCTACTTGATTAATAATTTACTTAAATCCCAAAGACTACAGAAGATAATCCCACAGAGAACAACCTATTTAGTTATCTCGTAGGGAATTTATTAATAATATAAAATGGGTAGTCTATTATGGGGAACCCTGTAGTATTAATTCTGAAACTCATTTTTAAGACGTAAAAAGAACGCATCCGTAGAAAAAGTACAGTGTACGACACGTGAGAATATGACATATTTGTCCCTCGCTTGATTTACAACAAACAACAAACTTCTGCGCTCGGGAGAAATATGTAATTTTTCTCACTTGTTGTACAATATATTATTTCTTCTAATGTAGTGGAAAAAATAGTTTACTTACATATATTTGACTACAAGCTATGTAGGTTCAAACTAGATTTGTTAAAGATGCCATATACATTTATTTATTTAAAGACTGATTTAAACCTGTTGATCCTCAAGTTTAAATTTCATTTAAAATGGTTTACATCTCAATACAGGCTTTCTCGGCACATGTATAATTCAACATTCGAGAAAGAAGAAAAATCTCCGACACGTAAGGCCACAGCGAAGGCGTCGGAAAATCTAGTTAACCTAAATTGAATAGGACCTTTTGATTGGCAGGCAAACCTGTTTGGCGCTTGCTTTTATCATATCCCGGTGGAATTCTATGCACCATTTATAGACTTTCTTTTGTAGTATTGCATCTGCATACAAATTACTTAAATTTACATTGTTGATTAGATATGACTTGAATCGTGAATTATTATATCTAGATCTAGTTTGGTGCAATAATAAGGTAAGTACATGATTTTGGTTTTAGAGTACGTCCCAACATCTCTTAAGAGCATGCTGTGACGAATCCATTGAATATTGTTATTGAGTCAATTCCTGCAATACAGGCTGTTATGGAAAAGATTAATGTTTAAATGGGTGACTCCCTCTGGGTCCTGGAGGAACCCGGTAATGACATGTATTAACAACATACGAAGTCTTTGGAAACCAAATACATGTATCTACAATAATAAAATTGGAAACGAGCGCCAAACTATTCATATTATATCATTAAACATTAAGAATGCGTTTTACTAATGATGAAGCTGTTCCTATTATTGCTGTTTCCTTTGTGGAGCTTCGAAATGCACCAATCGCTTTAAGAAAGTATGCGGTGCGATATCCAAATGGGGCTCATTATGGCAATATGAGAGTTTTCCGCACTTGATGCAATGCTAGCACTGGATGCTTTCACCCAAAGACGTTGTACTGACAGGACTAAAGAAAATGTTAACAACGTCTTGGCGTATATAGAGTTTAATCACCATGTTAGTATTAGGACGTTGTCTTTTGATTTTGGAATATCATGAACAACCGTCCAAAATATTTTAAAAGAGTTTAAGTAACTTTATTATGGTTACACAATGTCCCAGAGCATTTAATAAAATATTTTTGCTGATGCTTAAGAAATGGAGACCATTATAATACTTCAAATTCAATTTAAACAAATGTAACCTATAATTATACATAAATTGGACTATACCGCGATTATATCCAACCATTAGCACAATGCACAGATAAACTGTGCTTGTATAGTAAGCCCAAAATATCGCATTAATATAAAAACAACAATATTGAAATTATTGAAACCTATATTTAATTAAATCAAAGATTCAGCAAAGTATCACCTTACCCAGGCACAAGACAGAGAAGAGCAGATAGGAGAACTAGTCGACAAAACTAAAAAATGAGAAAAAAGGGCGATTAAAGAAAAAGAAAAAGGCGAGCAATCCCCAGGAGAATACCATCTAAACAAGATAGCGCATGAACATATAATAAAATAAAAATAAAAATGCCAAACTTCTCCTCTCTGTATATATTTGAAAGATATTGTTTAATAAAATCATTAAATTTATCAACTGAAAGTTCCTTACTATTAGTAGGTAAATTATTCCACATTTGCTGCTATGAAACTAATTGACTTTTGAAAATTAGATATACGATGTTGAGGCGTTCTGAAGTAATTTACATTTCTTGTAAGATTATGATGAAAAATAAGAATGAAAATTTGCTATTAAATACTTAATAATATTTAATATTATTAATATTTAATATTATATTATTAAGTAAAATATTTAGTTATTTTTTATACGCGTTTGGATGTTTGAATTTGTAGTTATTTTTTGGTTTGTTGTATTTAGATCTGGTCATATTATTTTTTAAAATTGAAAGATTTTTACTAAATTTAATTTTAGCTCAATTACAGCTAAATCAAATAAAATTACGTATGTATTATTTTAAAAATGAGGGCCGTACTGAGAAAATTATCAAAATTTTCCTGATGTATAATTTGTGCGGAAACTAAGGTAAATATAATTGGGTAATACATCATTTTGGGTCAAAAAATACTCTCAAAAATAAAATAAAAAATCCAGGTCCGTATTTAAAAAAATGAAGTTGAATATGTAAGTAAGTAAAAAATAACAAAAACAAACTGATAACGAAAATAAAACTGATAAAGAAAAAAATATTAAATAATTTAAAAGGCGATTTCCTAAAATCAAAAGCTATCGGTTATTAAAGAATAGTACATTACGTATCAAGGGCCGAAAAGAGGCTTTTACGGACGAGATGCGGAGAGTCCGGAAAAGCCTCCGACAGCCCGAGATATGTATAGTATTTTTTTTACAAGTGCTTTTTACAAGATGTCAAATAAATAAAGAAATTCTTCAGACAGTTTTCCTGTCTACATGACATGAAAACACTCGCGCATGGAGAATGTAAATATATATTTATTATTTTTGACAAATAGGCTAGTGGTATAGCGTACGCCTTGTCATCTGAGAGTCGCGGGTTCAAATCCCGCACTCGGCATCTCTGGTTTTATTTATTTTTTTACAAGTGCCCGAGTCTTTGAGGCCATATAAATAAAGAAATTCTTCAGAAATTTTTCTAAAACATCTTTGAAAAATCAACTGCCAATTTAATTTATATATAATCCGCTATTTACTATCGCTTGTAGTATGGCTCGGTGGGTAGAGTGTCCGCCTGGCGATCTGAGGGTCGCGGGTTCAAATCCCGCACCGACAATTCTGGTTTTATTTATTTATGAGCACATGGAGACTCGAAGCTAGCGGGAAAAATTTTTCCCGCCCGCTTCGATACTTTTCCGCCCGGTCTCTTGGAAAACGCCACTTTCGGTGAAGTGAACATGCATAAAAAGAGGAACTTTCGGGCACACAAAATTGAATTTAGACATTTTTAACAAATCGCCCTTGATTATCAAAAACAATTCGGCAACTGCACATTTGCTCTAATTTAACCAACTTCGTAGAATTGCCATTCAAAAAATACCCATAGTGGTTAATAAATAATTGCCACCCTGTATATTTAATATTTTGAAAGGTATTATTATTATAGATATTTTTACACAATAAAATATTAACTTTTTATATGCATAGAACTTGCCGATTACCTACGATTCCTTTAACGTCTTTCAAAATAGTTTCAAAACCACAAGTAAATATAAATTTTATCACGGTAATGGAAATGCGATTTAAAAATTCCTATTAAAGTTCCCATCTGCCTTAAAGCCTTTTGAGTGACGGACGGTATTTCATTTTTAATACCGCAGTGCACCGGCTGTGCTGCATGAAATTATCGGAAAATTGACAGCACGAGATAAAAATTTTTATTAGATGCTTTGCATTAAGAAAAAAATTAAATTTCTTCCTGCAATGTCTAGACGGAAGCATTTTGTTTGACAGACGAGGAGAATCTTGAGGACACTCTACACCAATGTTATAATAAGGTAATAAGGTACGATATTGCGCATGAAGATGCCTTACTTAGTGACGTCATTATGTGCACGCTTCTGCTATTCCCTTATGATTTTTTAGTTTTAAATATCATACTATATTATATCACAAGATGTATAAATTTAATCGATTAAACAATCCAAAATATTTTGAGCATATTTTGATTGGAAAATAGTTGAACAAAATAATTTAAAAATATTGTGCAAGAAATTATTTGTCAGAAGGTGCAATCATGCAAAAAATATTTGAATAGATTAATCCATTAAATTTATGAGTCGAGTGGTATACGGCAAGATCATTTCTTGAATAACTAAAATTAAAGCCAACAATTAAGAATTGTATTGATAATAAAATTTCAATTTTTAACAATTTGACATTTATTCGTAACGTTAATTGGGATGACTTATCTAAATAAAATTTGTTCAAAAAATGGTGGTGCCTGCTTGGTCTATCTTACAATGAGGGAAATAGTCACTATTAAATCTAATTGGCACTAACTATGAAACCACACAACCAGGTTTTAACTGTGTTGTCACATTATGGCGTAAAAGAAATTGTACTCAATTTAGTAAGAAATTATCTGCAAGAAAGTCACGAATAGTTAAAATCAATAATACATTGAATGAGAGGCGGGTGATCAGATATAGTATTCCTCTGGGAACCTCTTTATAATTTATCTTAATGCTCTATTAAAGAAAATATAGAAGGTAGTTTTTGCAGAATTTTATCGTTGATCTCTTGACTGCAATAAAACCTCATTATCTATTCGACCATAAAATAAATAAGGAAATCCCAAATTTTAAAACCTTTTCGAGCAGAGCCGGACCAGGTATACAAATTCAATTTATACCTATGCCTGATGCATATATAAATACAAAGTGATTTTTAATAATTTTAATCTTTAGTGGTTTTCCGGCGAGTAATTTTTAATTATGCTTATTAGTGGTAGAATGTGGCGTCCTTGGAATTGTGCTGATAGGAGGGCATTTTCAAGTGTCGGGAATGGAGACTTAAATATTTAACAGCTGTTAAATAATTTAGAGAAGAAAATCGTCCAATTATTTACCTTGACGAAACATGGTTCGATACCCATGACACTCCAAGGAAAGGTTGGGATGATTCTTCTAAAAAATGTCAAACCAAGGCACCATTAAATAAAGGCAAAAGAATCACAATATTACATGCTGGTTCAGAGAACGGGTTTGTTCCAAATTGTCTGTTGCTTTCAGCTAAAAACATAGCAGATTCTTCTTTAGATTACCATCAAGATACCGACGCACAACTTTTTGAAGATTGGTTTAAACATAAACTCCTTAAACATATACCTGAAAATAGCGTCATTGTAATGGACAATGCTAGTTATCATAGTCGGCAAGCAAAAATCATTCCCAATTCTAATACTACAAAAGCAGAAATTCAAAATTTTATGATTGAAAATGATTTATATTTTGAAGAAACTTACAAAAAACGAGAACTGCTAGAAGTATCAAAAGCTTTTAAAATAAATAAGGAATATGAGTGTGACAAACTTGCAGCAGAAAATGGACATACAGTGTTATGTCTTCCTCCGTACTATTGTATATTCAATCCTATTGAGCTAATATGGCACCAATTAAACAATTAAAATCCAATATTACGAGAAATGATATTTATCCTACATTAAATGCATCTGTAGTAGAATTAATTAAAAACGAAGTAAGAAAAATTTCTGCAGACAGCTGGAAAAACTGTGTACAGCATGTACTTAAGGTGGAAAATTCTTACAATTATGATTACAAATGTTCAACCCTTAATTATAAGTTTAGGCTTAGATGAAGATAGTGATAGTGATACAGAGTTAAATTTTGAATAAATTATCAATAGTTCCTTAGAATTTAATTAATTTTTAATGTACTTGTTATCCTAATAGTTATACTTTTAAATTATATTATTTTCAATTATCATTAATTGTTATTATTATTTTTACATTTATTATAGGTACCTAAAACTAAAAATACCTATCTATTTATTTTAAATTATAAAAATAAATCATGTGGTATGGGTATACATTTTCAAGCCGGCCCTGATGCCATTTATTGAGATTTCAAGTGGTTCAGGCGTATACAATAGGGTTTAATCAGGTAGTTTATTTATGGCAGTAATCAACGCCAATCAACGGTATAATTCTGCAACAACTATATACAGTTATATCTTATGCTGGCGACACTGCTATAATATTTACGTAAGTAAGTAAAGATTCTGAAGAAGTTAAAAATAAGGCAATAGAAGGTTTTAAATCGGTTAAGAGCTTATAAAATATCACTAAATCTAAATAAAACTAATTTTATTAACAAAGGTTGATCAGCCCAATTTTACAGATATTACTATCGGTAATGATAAAATTGCTGAAGTAACCCACACAAAATATCTTGGTGTGCTGGTTGACCAGTTTATGAAGTGGAGTCCACATATTGACTATGTTTCTAATAAAATACGTAGACACAAATTTTATATATTAAGGGAACTCCTGAATGAAAAAACATAGTTAATTAGGTATTTGGGGAGTCGCTACTACGATACGGAATAATTGTTTGGGGTGGTGCCTATGGCACTATACTTAATAAGATAAATATTACACCACAAATTAATTTTTTAATACTGTAAATATCAGAAGTTTATATGTTAGCTGTATATGTAATTTTGTTTATCGGTGCAAGACAAAGACCATTGATTTTCTTCTAACATCGCAACGACAAAGAAGGAAGAGATACAAATCTACATCGCAATAATCTTTACGGAGGAGTATGAGTTCTGCTCCAACTGACACGCTCTTGCTGCCTCGCCCATGGAAAGTGAAAAACATTATCCATGTAACCTCATGCAGAACTCACTAATATGTCCACATTTCCATTATATTATTACGAAGCATCAAAATAATTCATTGCAAAACCCTTCATCATGTGTTCGTACTTCCAAAACTTCTGTTTATCCGATTCACCCCTAAATAAACCGGTCTTGAGAAAGACATTTAATGACAGGCTATAAGATGCTGGTTAAATACACACCCCGGCTCTTTGTATGCCAATAGTTCACGTCTATCGCCTTGTCAAACTTGTCCAAGTTCCTAACTTTGGTAAGTCTTGGCAGCAAGGGTTGCTGCTAATAAGTTATTTACACGTCAATGCGCCCTTTACTTGTCTCTACGAGAAACAGGTTAAGGGTGAGCTCGAACAAGAAGCATGTTGTCTTTTGTGACACTAAAGTAAAAACTCAAGAGATTCAGAAGATTTATTAATATTTTAAATAGCGAGGATTGATTCGACCCTAAATACAGGAATACAGGATATCAATTTAAAAGCATTCGACCCCTCATATCGCTTTCACTAAATGATATTAAAAATAGGAAAGTAACTTTTATGGTGAAGGAGGACGGTTTTAAAGAATATTTGCTGCTTTCGTGGTTTAACTACCTGGGAGTAGTTTCTTTTCCAATAATGGTTGGTTAAAGGGGGGGGGGGGGGGGGTTAAGGCCCGAACTTCTATCACGTTAGAAGATGTTTGTTCCTTCTGTGAGGTCCAGTAACCTTCTACCAAGCCTGTCATGTGGGAGGTTGTCACCACGTTGTATATTCCCGAAGATGTTTTGTCTTCTGCGAGGCAGCGCTACGCAGCGTTATATTATGTATGAGGCAGTTTCATCCTCTTCGCCGCAGAGTCTGCATTCAATGGATCCGTCGTTTATACCTATCCGTTGAAGATGTTTTCGCAGGTGGCTTGTTATCAGACCCATCACCTGTTTCAACTGGGCCGCGTAAGTGTGTGCATCCCATTCGATAGTATTTTCGATGGTTTTCCAATTACGGCCCGTGCGTATATTTGACCAGGTAACCCTTGCCATCTAGATAGGTGTTGTTTTCTCGACCATCTATCTAATGTTGGTTTTCTTGCCTGTTTCGATATCCCAAAGGCCGGTTCGGGGCCCCTGAGACTTTGAGCAGATCCGACTCTAGCTAGTTCATCCACTTTCTCGTTACCCAATATCCCAGAGTGACCAGGGACCTACAAGAGCTCTTGTTCCCCCTGGCCGGCAGTTCTTTTAGGTTGGTATAGCACTCAAGTGTAAGTTTTGAAGTAAACCAATTGGAGTTCAGGGCCTTAAGAGCAGCTTGGCTGTCCGACAGGATATACATCTTTTGGCTGTGGTAGCCCTTTTCCAATAATATTATTATTTATAATTTTTTGAGTAGCACTTTCCATTAAATCGCTTTCCAAAAATGAAAGTAATTAGAACTTTCGGCGATGATTTTTCCCCTAGCAAAGACTTGGAAAGAATATCTCACCCAAGGAGTGTAAAGAGTGATTACCTACGGACCTCTAATCGTTCTGCTAAATGAGCAGTCAATAATGTGGTTAAATAATAACCTAAAAACCATAAATCTCAGTGCAGGTACGTTCTAATTACCTCTATTCTTGGAACGTGATTTCTGGGAAAAATAAGATGTGCCACTGGACATCCCTTCCCATTTACGATTTTAAGGATAACATCAAACCGTCCCAGGGGGATAAACCACGACGGCTGCAAATATTCTTAAAAGCCGTCCCTTGGCAATAAAAATTACGCGTATCTTAGTTTTCAATATTAATTACTGGAAGAGAGATCTTAGGGGTGGGAAGCTTTCAAAGATCCCGAGACTAATCATAAAAAAATTAACATGAGAAATATTGTGTTTACTAAATACATTAAATAGAAATCTTACCTAAAAAATCATCCAGTGCCTCCAGTGTGTCGACTCATAAACTTGATCCCCCTGCTTGTTCCTCCCTTAAAATTGCAAGTATAACCTGCTGACGAGAAGCGACGTTTTCTTACTACAATTAAACTTTTAAAATAAGGGATTATAAAACATTTAATCCCTACAGGATAAAATTTTAATCCTTGAGGTTAAAAAAATTGCTCACAAGTAAATTTATGAGCAACTGATTAAATGGTTTGCTGTTATTAACAGTCGAGCTGCGAAATGATTACTTGGTCAGCAAGAGCTTACAATTGGTCAGTAGACACAAACATGTCTAGAAGCAGTTTACTTCAGAGGTCCCAGGGCACTGTCAATTTATGTAACTTTCTTGTGTTTTGTTCTGCCGAATACAGAAAGAAATCGGCTACAAAAGGTGTAGCGGGGGCGGGTTTTCACTTATTTGCCAAGGGCACGGTCACGATTCAGAAATGTTTGCTGTCCATAAGTTCCTAACCAACTAGCCATTTTGGCTGACCGATTACATTTTTCTGTTCTGCAAAAATAAGAATATTTTGCTAACCAGTTAAATAATACCCATTTTTAAAAGCTCTTTTATATAATTTATCCTGGGATTTGATGGCTTAATCCCGGGATTTTCAAGATTAGTTTTTCGTCAAGAACCCGGGATTTTGGTATCCCGTGATTAGCATCCCTAGTTCCCAGCGACTGGTTGTCTTTACCACAGAACAACCCGACACGGTTTTAACTCTCGGTCAGCTAATTAAACGCCTGGAAAAACCTTTTCTGATTTTTCTTTCAAGGTCTATTTCTTTTCAATCAGTTAAAAGTTTCTACCGATCGCTTAGAAATAATTATCACATCGTATTTTGTAACGGTATCAACCGTTTCATTTAGGTCGAATAGCTCCTTAACGCGATTACCATTTCTCGTGGTCAAAATAAAAGGGCAATTTATTTTAAGTTTAATCGGATTAGTGCCATTCGTCTTGGCGAAATGGCCAGAATTAAGACAATGCCATTAAATGGAGCGAAAAGTTAAAACGATGATTGGTCTGAAAGATTTATCTCTCTTTTAATCCTTTTGCCAATGATGAAAATTATCTCTAAATATTTAAATTTAGAACAACAATTTGATTTTAATTTAATCGAATTTCAATTAACACACTAATGCGAAAGATTCATTTCATGCGAATAAAGTTGTTTTTCATCAACTCCAAATAGCACTGGTTATTTTATTGAATTCCGTTTTTCAGTTGGATGTTATATGTACAGGGTCATCCAACCTAGACTTAACAAGGATCTTTCTTGAGTTTCCTTGTATTTTTTTTATACCAATACAGCCCGTAGAGTATGAAATTGCTATTTACAAGGCGGTTTAAGCTAAAACAAGTGAAATGTGGCATTAGGTTGTTATTTTTTAATAGAATATTATTAATATTTTATTTATTTCAGTTTAACGTTAAAAATGGATTCATCGCCTGTAGTATGTACAATTTGTAATGAACAATGCGAAAATAAAGGTGCATTTACACATGCATGGATTTAGTGGCGCCAATAAAAACTGGCGCACCAGTAAATAAAATTAGCAAGTGTAAACATCGACTTGCATAAAAATTTATTTTTGCATGCATAGACCAAAAAAGTTTGCATTCTTCTGAAAGCACTGGCACCAGCGATGACAAATTCGTACAGAAAATCAAGACTTGCAAGTGTAAAAAAGAGCATTTACACATGCATGGATTTAGTGGCGCCAGTAGTCGCACCATTTCTATTTGCACGCCAGTAAAGGTTTACACTTTGTTGAGAAAACAAAAAAAGGTGGCACGCCAGTTTCACTTTTAAAATATTTTTCACAGTGCACTCGCAGCAGAGGATCCTGCAAGCTATAAAAACCATCTTCTACCAACCAACTATATAAACTACAATCAACAAAAATTACAAGCGCAACCTAAACGAAAACTGGCAAACGGTTGCTGACGTGCAAGCACTTGTTTACACTTGCAAGTTTTGATTTACTGTACGAATTTGTCACCACGGGCGCCAGTGATTTCAGAAGGGTGCTGACTTTTTTGATCTATGCATGGAAATTTTTTTATGCAAGTCGATGTTTACACTTGCTAACTTTACTTACTGGCACGCCAGTTTTTATTGGCGCCACTAAATCCATTCATATGTAAACGCACCTTAAAAAGTGTTTGCGCTTTGGCGACCGCACGCCAGTTATTAGTTTGAATTTCGTTTAGGTTGCGCTTCTAATATTTGTTGATTGTAGTTTATATAGTTTATAATGGTCAGCAGAACTGACAATCAAATTTCTTGTAGGATATGAAGCTTATCCGTGTTTATAGGATGTGCACCCAAAGCAGGTCGACGATCAATCCATGGTTTAACCCAGACACCGCCTTTTCGGCGTTTCTTTTCCTGTATTTCTTTTATCTTATTTTTTTCCACTAAAAGTTCAGCGACTATTTTACAGGCTTCGGAAAGTTCCTTTGACATAGCTCGCAATGCGAAAAACACTTTAAAAATGAAACTGGCGTGCCACTTATTCTTGTTTTCTCAACAAAGTATAAATCATCACTGGCGTGCAGATAGAACTGGCGCGACCACTGGCGCCACTGAATCCATGCATGTGTCAATGCACCTTAACACCGACAAACTGGTTAATGTACGACAGAAAGTGCTGGTTACATTGATTCATGGAAGTAAATTTAAAAATGATAACAAATGGATGCCGTGGAGTGATAAAATATTTATAGTTGTTCTTGATGGTTGTCGGAAATGGTTTGGACAATCTTCAATTTCAAAGCCGATGACAGTATCCAGTTCTCGTTCCTCTTTAACATCACCAAAGGCCGGCACTTCGAATGATTCATTGTCATCCTCGGAAGAAGCGCTTAACTTCTGCGATCTGTGTTTCTTTTGTGCAATACCTTCAATGGCATTACGTAAACAAACTTGTACATTAAAGCACGATTATACTAAATAATGTTTATTAGAAATTGGCGAACAATGAGATTATAACTTAGGATTAAATGTTATGCCCCCTTCATTTTTAGATTAGAAAAAAACTAAGTATATTTGGCTAAATCTTAACATAAAATAGTGCCTCTTTGACAACCTGTTATTAAGCGCAGCTCTTAATAAAAAGCATAAAAAAATTAAGTAAATAATGTAGCTTTTATTAGCTTCTTTACCTATAATAGCCATAAAATATCTGTAGTGTTAATTTTATCGATTTTTCCAATATAGCAGCTTCGGCCGGTGTCCGACACGCACTTCACTGATTTTTACTAGATGAAATCTACATTGTGTTATTCTGGAATATTTTTTGCTTCATATTAATGCCTTTATCGATTTATATAATATAGTAGCTTCGCCCGGCGTCCGACATGCACTAATTTTTCCGAAAATTTCGAAGATTCCGAAGATTTTTTGTTTAATATACATATATCGATTTATATAATATAGCAGCACCATTCGGCTTTTCGCGATATCGGACTCGCACTTGGACATTTTTCGAAATGAAAACTACCCTATGTGCGATGCCGAGGTATTACATCTCCACCAAATTTCATCTAAACCGACGTATAGATATTAATATATTATTTGCGCAACCTGTTTTCGCAAAAAACATTTACGGAATTATTCAGCATTTAAAAATCCGATCATATTCTGCGATTTTGTAAAATGCCACACTTTGACGCTGCATTCTAGTCCCAGGACGACAGTTGTGCTGGTCGAAAAATTGTTTTCGGACCTCGTACGGCTTGTCGGTTGTAGATAAGAAAAAAGTAGTAATAACCTCTCGTGTGCGAAATTTAATGATCTATAACATTTGTAAACAACTTTTTTCCGTATAATTTTTCGTTTAAGAGTTATAGACCAGAAAGTTATTTTTAACCCCGTTTGGAGGGTTTTTTAACTCTTGTGCAAGGGATAGACTTAAAATAGTACTCAAATGTTCTTTCACATTATAAAGTCTACCTTCCTTAAAAAAGCAGCTTTCTAACTAAAACTCCCTTTTAAAGACTTCGTTTATTGAACTATTTATTAGAAGTGTCCTATTCCTGATTTCAAAAACATAATAGTTTATCTCTATTAACTCAACCCGTTTTTAAGATACGTGCGACCAAATTTTTTCTTTCTTCTTCTTTCTAGCTTAATACATCTAGAATGCCTTCGAAAACAAATCCGTCTAAATAATAAAATGTAGATGTGTAGCGTTTTTATTAATTAATCTGTATCCCCCCTTTTCATTAGTCTTCTTTTAAATCTTATGCTGTAATTTTCTTCCATTTCTTGTGGTGCCACAAGCGTATATTTTATCTTTTAGCAAATCTTTTTGCAATTGAACACCATTGAAATAATTGTCAAAAAAAAACCTGTGGTGGTTATTCCCAACCAAAGGACGGGTTAAATCTTTGACAACTCTTGATCCGAGATTTGGTTCGACGCTTTCAATTTTTCCTGTATAAACTTGAAACTGTGATACAAAAGCAGATTGGACGGCTCTTATCCAGATTTTATATCCACGTTTTATGGGTTTCATGGGTAAGAACTGTCGAAAACTAATTCGGCTTTTAAATTTTACCATTGATTCATCGACAATTTGATTTTCTTGTGGCCTGTAAGAATTTAAAAATGTTTGCGATAATACGTCTAGTAATGGCCTTGTTTTGTAGAGTTTGTCATATCCAGGTTCACCGTTTTTAGGTTGAATAGAATTATTGTTGACATGGAGGTGTCCAAGAAGACAACTAAAACGATCGCGTGACAGTGCAGATGAGATAAAGGGATCCCTCATTTGTATTTTTGAAGATCAATACTATCTATAACTTGGTTCCTTTGTCAATCCCATTATCATATTTATTCCCAGAAAGCATTCCATTTCGTCAAATTTTTTGGGAATATAATGGTTATTAGTTCTTTGCATTACATATAAATTTATTTCAAACACAATTCTTTCTATGAGCTCTTTTGTAAATAAACAGAGAAAATCATAAGTAGCCTATTCTGCATCTTCGGGTATGATTGGTCCACTAATTTCTTCAAAGGATTGCGGAATATTAACAAAGGTTGAATCAGTGGTCCACTTGTGTATAAATGTCGATAACGGAAGATCATCTTCACTGTCATAGTCCAAAACGTCATTACAGGTTGGTAAGGGCAAATCGGGTCTATTTTCTGATAATTCGTCCTGACTAGGATTCATAACAAACTCATCTAATTCAATTTCATCTTCTGAAGGTGCCCCAGAGGAAATAGAGTCTATATCGGAGGATATCTCATCCAGCATAAAAAACGCATTATCAGAAGTCATGTTTTCTAAATCCAGATATTTGTTGCCTGAAATTAATAAAAATTAACTAATTGGTCTGTATGGCCCAGTGGTCCCAAAAGACCACATCAATTTTTCTTAAAATTAAACATTTTAAAACTTAAAAACTATAACTATTTTGACATAGAAGTCTACTAGAATCCTTATTTAAAATAATAAATAATATAACTTACCAGACATGATGTTTTTTTCTCTAAAAACACTGCATCTATAAACATGTAAATTGCAACATACAACAAGTACAATTGTCTGCTAATACGCCGTGCGAGATTCGAAGTGAAAAAGAGGGATGATGCGGAAGCAAGCAGTCATATGTGGTTCCTTCCAACGCTTACTAGGCCGCTGTTTCAACAGCGTTTGAAAGGTGGTCCCAATAGGACACCACTAGTCCGCAAAGGGTTAATACATCTAGAATGCCTTCAAAAACAAATCCGTCTAAATAATAAAATGTCGATGTGTAGCGTTTTTATTAATTAAAATGAAATTTCCTCCGAAAACGATATCGTATAATATACTCCGGTTCTAGATTGGAAGACCTCTGTACAGACAAAGTGTTTCCTAAGTTAACTAAAATAGTTCAAGTAGCTTTTATTCAAATCTTTCCGTCAAAAAAATATACGTCAAGAAATAATGTCCATTTCCAAGATACTTGGCCGTTGGATTTTCTTTCGCATAGTAGGTATACAGGGTCCTGCATCTCCTCACCTCCTGTCATCTATTCGCTTCGATTACACTAATCAACACAAAAAATCCTCTTTATAAAAATATCGTGTATTTTGTAACATTTGGAGTTAAACTAATATACAACTGACCCTAAAATGTTTATATTGGCCTCATATTTCTTGGAAGGGTCGAATAGGCCCATTAATAGATAATAAACGGTCGCCCCATTGTTATTTGCAGCTTATCTATCTATGCTTGAAATATCCCTTTAGTCGTTACTATATAATCATTTAGTAAACATCTATTAATATTTTCGCTTAGATCTACGTGCATGCGTGGTAAAACGGTACCAAAAATGTCGATGCGTGTTTGCGTTAATAAAGCCTGTTATATTTGTAGGGCTTATGAACTGTACTTTGGATGCAAAGTTGGCGATGAAGATAGGTCCTGGGCCCCAAAAATGTGTTGCAGTTCGTGCTCGAGAACACTGACTGGATGGCTGAAAGGTACTCATAAATCTATGCCATTCGCAGTTCCAATGGTTTGGAGGGAACCTCGTAATCACGTAGATGATTGTTATTTTTGCATGACGAATATTAAAGGAATTACTAGCAAAACCAAGCGTAGCATTCAGTACCACAATATTATTTCTGCAATGCGACCAGTGCCCTATGACAACTCATTACCCATTCCCCAGCCACCTGAGTTACACGCTTGATTCCGAATCAAACTCCGGAAGTGTTTCACCAGAAGCCGGACCAAGCTACATCCATAGTTCTCATGATTTGCCTTATACACCTCATTTAATCACTCAAGGTGAATTAAATGACCTTGTTCGTGACTTGGACCTCCCGAAAACAAAAGCTGAACTTCTCGGATCCCGCCTGCAGCAGTGGAAGCTCTTGGGAAAAGGAGTGAAGGTGTCCATCTACAGGAAAAGGCAATCCACTCTCACAATTTTTTTTTGCAGTGGAAGGTGATTTAGTATATTGCCATGACATACCTGGCCTAATGACCGAACTGAACTTGCCATATACTCCCGATAAATGGAGACTATTCATGGATTCGTCTAAAACAAGTCTAAAAGCTGTTTTACTTTTTAATGGAAACAAGCATCCATCGGTTGTTATAGGTCATTCGGTAAAAGAAACATATGACAATCTTAAGATGTTACTAAGATGTGTAAAGTACGAAGATCACAAATGGAACATATGTGCAGATTTAAAAGTGGTGGTGTTACTGACAGGACTGCAAGCAGGCTATACAAAATGCTTTTGTGTGAATGGGACAGCCGTGCAAGAGACAAACATTATAAAATTAAGGTTTGGCCTCCACGTGACATAATACAAGTTGGCGTTAAAAATTTGAACCGAGAACCATTAGTTCAAAAAGAATAAATGTATTTACCTCCACTTCACATTAAGCTGGGTCTGATCAAAAATTTTGTTAAAGCACTGGATAGAGAAGGAAATGCTTTCAAGTATTTAAAAGACAAATTTCCACGTATCAGTGAGGCCAAAATTAAAGGGTCCCCAAATTAGGCAATTGTTTAAAGATGCGAATTTCAGGCAAATTTTAAGTGACAATGAAAGGCGGGCATGGAATGCATTTGAAAGTGTTTGCAACAATTTTCTTGGAAATAATAAATCAGAAAATTATCGTGAACTCGTGGAAGAACTACTCACGGCCTATCATATTTTAGAATGCAATAAAACTTCACTTTCTCCATTCTCATTTGGACTTTCTTCCTGAAAATTTAGGAGCAGTATCAGATGAGCATGGAGAACGATTTCACCAAGATATTGCCTCCATAGAGAAAAGGTATACAGGAAAGTGGAGCCCGAATATATTAGCCGACTATTGCTGGACCCTAATACGAGACACATCCAGGAGTTCTTATAAAAGAAGACGTTAGGGAAGTAAATATTAAATTTTAAATTATTTATAAATGTTTATAATGTACCTAAGCTAACTGTTAATAAAATATATTATAGGTTTTTAATTGTTCAACGCATATGTCCCTCCCTTATCATTGGAGGCTGATATCGAAAATCTGAGGCCAGGTCCGGATTCAGCAGGCGAAAATATATAAAATCCAGCCAAAATCATTCCAGGGAGGAAAAAAAAAAATTTAAATGTTCGTCAGTGTTATTAATTAAATTAAAATTTTGATATTTTCTACACTTTACCCATACCATAGGGGCGTTTCAGGAAAATATTTTTGAATATACAGGGATTAACAAAAAGTGCGACGTCATCATGGTACATTTTTTGTGGCTCTTATGGTCACTTACATATCCCCAAAATTTGAATTAAACCGGTTTAATGATATCAGCGAAAAAAAATTTAAACGAATCAGTTTTGCATCTCTTATTCTAAGAACCGATTTCAAATAAAAATAGTTCATCGTTACTCAAATTATACAAAAGGTATTATAAATAAGATATTAAACAGTTTTGTTAACCATGCCAGATTGATTAATAAATATTCCAACATTAAGTGTCAAACTTTTGAGTTTCAAAGTACTTTATTTTTATTATTTTTAATTGCAGCACCTGTATATTTTTATTGCATTCGATGTGGAATTAATAATCAAACATTTTTCTAATTTCAACCCTATCGCAGTTCCTCACCCATTAACAGTTCTTTGCAGAAAACTAATTTTAACACCTATTGCAATGATAATTTTAATGACTAAAAATCGAAAATGGCTTTGAAAAACAATTTATTCATTGAAATGACTATATGAATAGTTGATAAAATGAGTTTTTTATAAGTAACTTATTAATTATTAAAAACCTAATCACGAGAATTGTTAAGAAGAATAAAAATAAAAATTTTTTAAATAATTATTTCTTGTTTTGTAGACTGCTTCCGGGTTATTCTTTTAGAAACCGCACACTTTTTGGAGTCGTCCGAAATTTTTTTTTACAACTTATAGTAGTATACATAAAATTAGTTGACACGTATTTTAGGATTTTGCTGAAAAAAATTTTATTTTCGAAATATTCACAAATAAGTTTTTGAAATTTGCTGGATTTTCTCCAATATTCTCATGTTAGAAATTTAATATCTCCAGTCGTACTGATCGGATCAATGTTGGTATTTTTTGTTTTACAATTTTGTTACATTAGCTTTTGAAATGTATTTAAAAAAAATTGTCATGTGAGCAAACGAGAAGTAATAATAAGTTAATTGTTTAAATAGTTTTAACATGCCGTTAACCCATCTTAAAGTAATTTTAAAAAAATACCGTTTTGTTCTTTATCCTCTTATCTATAAAATCCATTTTCAATCAATCCAAGTGGCACCTCTTTTAGTTCGGAAGTTATTAAATGTTTTCGATCGCAAGTCATGCAGCGAATTGTCAAAGCGCACAGAGTGCGATGAATCGAAGCTTGTCCCTGCACTGTAAATCATTGATATTCTCATTCCAAAAAAGGATAAAAATATGAGTCAATAGAACATTGATAAAGGCATGTAAAGTTATGTAACCTCGCCTAAACGGTTAATGCACAGACTACATTAATTTGCCTAGGAAGCCATTATATTTACAGTAAAATATACTTCCTTCTCATAATTGTGTAGTTCAGAAACTACGATAATATCTACAGATTCTTTGGTTAAAGGTGCATTTACACATGCATGGATTTAGTGGCGCCAGTGGTCGCGCCAGTTCTATTTGCACGCCAGTAAAGGTTTACACTTTGTTGAGAAAACAAGACGCCAGTTTCGTTGTTAAAGTGTTTTTCGCAGTGCGAACTATGTAGAGTGAACTTTGTAAAGCCTGTAAAATAGTTAATGAACTTTTAGAGGAAAAAAATTAAGATAAAGAAATACAGGAAGAGTAACGACGAAAAGGCCGTGTCTGGGTTAAACCACGAATTGATCGTCGACCTGCTTTGGGTGCGCATCCGATAAACACATAATGGTTCACACTGTGGCCAGCTCGATTGTTCGAAGGTCTGACACGTTTCGACCCGTGCCGTGGCACGTTGCTCGTTGCGATTGACCATATTTAATAACTTCCGAACTAAAAGAGTTGCAACTTTCTCGTAAAATGGGTTTTGTAGATAAGAGGATAAACAACAATTTTTTAATTTAATTTAAGATGGGTTACCAGGATGTTAAAACTATTTGAACAATTAAATTGATATTATCTTTCATTTGTTCCCAATGACAATTTTTTTTAAAATACACTCCGAAAGCTAACGTAGCATAGTACAAAATAAAAAAGACCGACATTGGTACGATCAGTACAACTGAAGATATTGAATGTCAAACATGAGAAGATTGAGGAAAATTCAGCAAATTATTAAAAATTTAGGTAGTTTGTTTCTGGGTCTCGGTTACTTTTGAATTGAACATCCATTTTCAGTCAACGTTTCGGTTCATTTTATTTAAACCATCGTCAGAACTATTTGAACATAAATAAAAAAGGCGTATAAACAAAATTAGGAAGAAGCAACATTTTTTGATGGTGTTAAAAGCAAAATTCCTATTTTATGTTAGAGTTAGGCATGCTTCGAATGAAAACAAGAAAATACATAAATGACAGAATGAACATACCTTGTACAATTCTCACCCACTTAAACTAGGATAGCATTGAAATTAGAAACATTTTGTCACGTTGTTTAATGGATCTGAACTAAACTATTTTTGCAGTAGGGCAGGTTAATATTTAGTTACAATAAAATAGAAGATAAAGATTGTTTCACGAAAAATGGATATATCCCATTATTTATGACCGTTTGTTATTATTATGTGGAAAGGACCGGATTGTAATAATTATAATTAAATATAGGCACATCAGGTAGGTTAGGTTGCTTAATTTATATTTAAATATCTTTTTGTGGTAAAATTTGTTAGTTTTTATTTCTTGCTGGAAGAGTTTAGTTGTATTACCGATATTATTTTACCAAACGTATAAAAAACAGTATGTGGCGTCCATGAAAAAACATTGATCGTGCTTCTTCTAGTGTTGCAGTAAAGAAAATGCATTTATCTCTCAATGCTAGGGAAATTGTAAAAAGAGTATATACTTCTTTACTCAACACTATCTATAGAATGACATTATAAATATAAATAAATATGACTAGTAATATTTAAAAAAAATGTTATTTCATTTGCTTAAATTAATATAATCATATCATTACTTGTTTTCCTTAGTCCGTCCCTTCATACTTCACTTGTTTATTGCCAAGCTCTTGTCGACACAATGGGACCTACCCAGGAAATCATTAAGTCGTATCCAAATTTCGTGAAACGTACTTTATGCATATTTAAACAATTTACATTTTGGGTTTTTGGCCTGTTTATACCTTCACAACAGAGTTTGGGAATTCCTATATTAAAATTATTTGGTGCCATCAGTGATCCTTTCATGATGGTAAAAATTTGCATTTAGTTTGATGTAATTATATTATGCTAAGGTTACCTGTATCAGTTTTAAAATTAATCGTATTATTGTCTTTTTTCATATGAATCATGTCTTTGATGTTGCGTTTTTTGTAATTTGTTTCGTAATCTAATAAAACAAATTACAAAAAATGCAATATCAAAGAAATGATTAATATCAAAAAAATAATACGATTAATTTTAAAACTTATACAGAAAACCTTAGCAATATTTACAATAATATAATTACATCAAACTAAATGCAAATTTTTACCATCATAAAAGAAACACTGATGGCACCAAATAATTTTAATATAGGAATTTCCAAACTCTATTGTAAAGGTATAAACAGGCCAAAAACCCAAAATGTAAATTGTTTAAATATGCATAGCTTTTATTTTATTGTAACTAAATATTAACCTGCCCTACTGCAAATATAGTTTAGTTCACATTCATTAAACAACGTGACAAAATATTTCTAATTTAAATGCTATCTTAGTGTCAGTGGGTGAGAATTGTACAAGGTATGTCCATTCTGTCATTTATATATTTTCTTGCTTTCATTATAAACATGACTCACTCTAACATACAATAGGAATTTTGCTTTTAACACCATCAAAAAATGTTGCTTCTTTCTAATTTCGTTTAAACGCCTTTTTTATTTATGTTCAAATAGTTCTGACGATGGTTTAAATAAAATGAACCGAAACGTTGACTGAAAATTGGATTTCAACCTATAATTTGTTAAAAAACGGTCAAGAAAACAAAACTATAATTAAAAATTTATGTTGGATATTTTCGAAACAAAATTTTTTTCAGCAAAATCCTGAAATATGTGTTAACTAATTTTATGTACCTATTTAAATTTCGAACAATTCTACAATGTCAAGGTTAAAAAGTGTGCGGTTTGTAAAGGAATGACCCATACATGCTGAACACAATGTCAGCCAACATGTCATGAAACTTCTTACAAGAGGGCAAAATTATTTTAACGAAGTTGCTTAACAAGTCAAAGTTTCGTAAAGTTGCGACCAGAAACTACATAATATTAGATAATAATATGCTTAACATCTCGGAATTTATTTGTTGATTCAGTGTGCGACGAGAGGAATGTGGGAAGTTAATTAATTATACAGGGTAAGTTTTTTAAAGTGTTCAAGATTTTGAGAAAGTTTGAAAATATTTACAAGAAGTTTTGATGAGGTTCATACAGAGTGTCCCACCGGGAATCGCTTCGATCGATGAAAAACTATACATAGGAAACTTTTGATAATCGGATAGTATGCTAATATTGATGGGGACAACTCAGCTATATTATTTTCAATATGGCGGTACTTCCGGTTATACCGGAAGTCGGTGCCAACTTGCATATTTTTAATGGAATATCCTATATATTTTTACATTCTACTTAAGATTCCTGGCAGATTCCGCATATCATGTCCTATACCTAAGACTAAACGTGATTAAGATATTTAAGATTTTATGTCTAAAATGACCTTAGCAGACTTTAAAATAATAATTACTTGTCCTATTGAGAACCCTTTATTATATAATTTGGGTTGAATTCCTTGTTATAAAGAATATGCTTTAATATATTTTTAAACTATTAATGCAGGGTGTTCAAAAATAAGATTAAAAATGAAATTGAGAAAACTGCAAAAATATAAATTTTCAAATAGAACCTCACTATTTTATAATTATTTTCTATTTAGCATTGAAAATAAAGGTAAGTTTTAAATTTCAAAATATTGCCAATTTAATATTTTTATATGGGGATTTTGCTGCGGATTTTTAGTTGGCAATAACGACGTTGAACGACGTTGAAAACTAAAGAACTGTATGAAGCTCTGACTTACCATTTAAAAATTATAAATAATCATGCCGGAGCGCTTAAATTATTATTAATTAAAGATTATTATTTAAACTTATTTATTATTTATGGAGAATGTGACAAAGTAATAACAAGAACATGTAAAAAATTGAGTTCTTTGGCATTTGATGGTTTTACAACGTCATAATAGTCAATTAGGAGTAACTGAACTTAAAATCGGCAGCAAAATCACCAAATAAAAATATTATAATATATATATAAACTTACCCTTATTTTTAATGCTAATTAGAAAATAATTTTTTCTAATTCTTTTTTATAAATTATAATTACAAAATTTGGGAGTTTCCATTTTAAAATGTGGATTTTTTGCAGTTCTCTAAATATAATTTTTAATCTTATTTTCGAACACCCTGTATTAATAATTTTCAAAATATTATAAAAACATCTGTTAAAGCAGATCCTTTCAACATAGAATCCAACCCAAATTAAATAATTAAAGCTTCCTAAAAGGAAAAATCAATAATTAATTTAATGTCTGCATATGTCATTTTTGACATAAAACCTTAAATATATCAAACATGCTTAGACTTAGGCATAGGACATGATCTTTGAAATCGACATAAAATCTTGCGTAGCATCCAAAAAAGTTGTAATATATGGGGTGTTCCGTTTAAAATAAGCAAGATGACACCGACTTCAGGTATAATCGGAAGTGCTATCATATGACACCATTTTAGTGGAGTTGTCCCTATCAACATTGGCATGCTTTCCAATTTTCGAAATTTTCTTATGTATAGTTTTTCCTATACAGGGTATTATGGAAATGACTTATTATATTTAAATGGGCGACTCCTTGGGTGTCATAGAGAAAGTCTACATACTTTCTTTTAATCGAATATCTAAATATTAAGGTAAGAAGCCTTTTTGCCATCTGGATTCAGTTAGCAACAATGTAGGTCACTACAGTGATGCCAGATCACACCGGGTGTCTCGCCTTTGCTTGGATAACCGCCGCGCGCTTATAGATATGTTTCACCTTGAGTATCGTTGAGCGACGTGGCCGAGGGTTCCACGTGCTTGATGTATACGAATTATAAACGTTTTGTTAGTTGTAGCATTACCCGATTTTTTTCTGTTGTGAAATAATTCTAAAAAATGTTGTGAAGTTATTTCAAATTTGTGTGATATTACCTAGTGTTGGTTCTGTTGCAAAATATACTTTTTGTGTTTATTTTTTTATGGAATTTGTACCTTAAAATTGTAGTTTTTTTTTCTAAAAAGTTTGAAAAAAAAGTGATAACGATGGTCAAAGACATCTTGTTGTCAAAAAATAAACACGTGCGTTTATAATTCTGTGTTGCAATATGACAACACCGCCTACAATGCGCTGACCTCTTTTGATATTTCTTTGATATTTCGCTTAATAATTCAAAGCGCCATTTATGGTTATTTTTCTTCAATTTATTTCCATCTCAAGAATGGCCGGTTTAAATATAATAGTCATCCAGTCATTTCCATGTGGCGTGTTATGGAAATGACATATTATATTTAAATGGGTGACTCCTTGGGTGTCCTAGAGAAACGCGACATAATTCTTTCTTTAAAATCGACCGTTTTAAAAGTGGGGTCCAGCCACATAAACCCACAGCTCATCCTGCTTCACTATAATACGTCACCCTGTGGTGGCATGTTAGAAAACAGGTGTTATGTGGAATGTTGCCAAACTTAATGTAAAACTGAAATTCTATATAAAATTATAAAAATAAATTATTTATCTACCTACTTGTTATCTTTATACCTAAAAAGCGAGGAAATCCACAAAAAAACACATTTAGTTTTTTTTCTTTTCATGACAACACTCCTGGAAACACTTTATGCTCGAAACATTCCATCAAGTCAAACGTCCAAAACAAACTACTCGTTTTAGGTTCATCAATAAAAACAATGTCAAATAATATACAAAGTTTGGACGCGTAGCCGGAGATTCATTACAAAACAATTATTATACGCGTACTTTCTGACAACAAAGCGGATAGCCGAGAGTGTAAATGGTAAGCAACAGAACCGACCGGATTCTAACGCGTATCTTCTAATACTGACAGTTGCAAGACGCACGCTTGAACGCCTAGACTTATGTTTCGAGCTTCTCAAGTACAGTCGCAGTATTATTCCTTACCTTAATTGATGGATATATCACTACTATCATTTTATTCAACTCAGGGAAGAATCTCGTTTATTACCATAAGAAATCTCGAAACCCGAGTTTTGCACGTACCATTTCGTTCGTTCGTAGATAAAATGTCATTCTTAAATTGTATTTAAAGTGTGTGTTTTTTAAATTAGTTAAACAAATAAATCTAAGCGAGAAAGAAAAGACAAAAATTAAAACATTTTCCCGTGTATTCTTTCCATGTGAAGAGCTGGTATTTGTGAGGTTATGTGAGAGTTTTTTTCCTAAAACTTAGATTCTGTTTGGTTTCTGTGAAATTATGAAACTAATAATTCTATTTAAATAAGTAAAGGTAAGAGAGCATTTGTCTAAAATAAAATTGCATTTTTTTTAAAGAGTTTGGAAAATAATAGGAAGGTCAATGACGTTTGACCTATTTACTTTCCTGTGCTTGTGACAAATTTGAGATTTGTGCATAATATTACCATTATTTGTTTTGCAAAACATCTTTGGCCGTCGGTTTTCTGGAATCATATTTGTTCATAAATGATAGAATAAAAAATTGTTAAAACTATAATTTGTTTTCTACAGAGTTTGCCGTGCAGATATGATAACACCGACCGTCGTCAGTAGCGGCCATGTAAATTTTCAGATTTCATATAAAGTGTATAATTTCGCATAATAATTTAAAGCGCCATTTCCATAACACCCTGTAGATAGAGGCGGTTCACGATGGGACACCTTATACATAACCATAAATTTATGGCTATATAAATACATTAGATAAACTAGTCTTTATGGTAGAATAGATTGCAACAAAATATAAACCGAATCTACAAAGGGCGTATTTAAAATCGGATTCTACCCGATGGATTTAATTTAAACAGCAAAGTGCACTAACGGCGGTGCTGAAACAATTGAATTAAGTATGTCATTTGATCAAAGCTGATTGAGAGCTTACGGCGGTTTTAGTTTAGTTTCAAAATTGTACTCAAAATAGACTTATCTATAGGATATTATTAATTCGATAAACTCCAGCAAAATATTTCCTGGGAAATTAGTAATTGTAATTAGATAGGAACTAAACTATATCAAATAAGTTAATTAAAACTGCATAAAGCAGCCAAAATGCAGCAGGTATTTTAGTCGGAGGTTGAGAAAATGTTTGCGTAGCCATGCTAGGCATGTCACAATTATTGCTATTCGGAAAAAGGCTATAGTAAAATTATTATAGTAAAGATTTTATTGTAAAACTTCCCATAACATATAGTATTAATTATATTTTTTTATTAGTAATCTGTAACAAAATAATATTGTTAACATAATTTCCAAAACAGAATAGTTAGAATTTCTAATAAATTTAGTTAAATCTAGCAAATACTAAAATATATAATACATTTTAACAAATACTATAATAAAATTATTATGGTAAATATTTTATTGTACGTTTTCCTACAAAATATTGTATAATTACAATTTTCATTATTAAGCCGTACCAAAATAATATTGCAAACATAATTTACAGAAAACTATAGTTAGGATTCCTAATAAATTTATTAAGATGAAGTAACATACTAAAATATATTGTAAATTTTACAACGAATATACGAGTATAAGTGAAAAATATTTATTGATAACTCAAGTAGTTAAAATTTTTTTAAATGTATGGTACATTATACTAACGACTTTTATTGTACAGGATGTCCCATTTTCAACACTTTGATATTATATCTCCGTAATTGTTAGTGCTATCAAAAAAGTTATGTAGGTGTCATGTGCTCTTTTTGGGTCAAACTTAAAACAGTAAAATCAAAATTTGAAAATTTTCGCTCGCTTAAGAGATACAGGGGAAAATCAAAAAATTTTAAAACAATAAAATCAAAATTTGAAAATTTTCGCTCGCTTAAGAGATACGGGGGAAAATCAAAAAATTGATAATTTCAAAATTACCCTATATTTCCTTAGTTAAAAGAGATACAGAAAAATGTTTCATACAGAAATTTCTTTATATTGATTGTTGAATAATCTGCCGTTTTCAAAATAAGTATACGGGGTCAGGTAAAAAAGTTATCGGACATAAGCTCATTTTTGTACTGATTCGAACAAACCCGAACAAACCTGATCAATTCTACATGAAAACGGTCTCTTACGTTTTTCTCGTCAGACGCACCTCTTGATTAAAATCATTAAATTCACATTGAAACTACATTGGTAAAATAATTATTGATAAATTTTGTTTTATAAAAATTGGTGGAAATGGTCACTTTCACTTAAAAGACATGCTTCCGCCCATCTTCGCATCGAATGGCCCACTCGAACAACTTTTATAAAACAAAATTTATCATTAGTTATTTTATCAATGTTAATAATAATGAGTTTCAATATGAATTTAGTGATGTTAAGCAAGAATGGTGCGTCTGACGAGAAAAACTCAAGAGACCGTTTTCATGTAGAATTGATCAGGCTAATCAGATGTAAGATCCACATGGAAAAATGTCAGTGTTTGTTAAAAATATCAGAGGGCATGTTTGCAGGTACGCCACTGGTGGAACAATTTAATAACTTTTCTAACTGAAATTTATAGTTCTATATTCTATTAACACCTACCAAAATTGACAATAATATCTAAAGTACTTTCGGAGATATTAGAAAATAACCATTTAAAAAATAAAAATTCAACACCCGGTAGCAAAAAATTTAAGCCGTTGCGGACATATGTTCATATGAACTTTTCTTTATAAATTGAACTAAGAAATCACACCCTGAAATATTAGCACATCATTAAGGAACACCCTGTATACAAAGATTATTTTTTTTAACAATCAAACTCAATAATTATCCTGCACGTAAAGAGAAAATTATCTTTAAAGACAGGTCCTTTCTAATGCAGTAAAATTAATAATATAATTAGACCATGTATCTTCTAGGACATAAAATATATTAAACATTTTTAAAATAATTGCATATGACAACACGATATTTTTAGAATCAGATATTTCACTTAACTTTTTCAGAATTGCTTCATAAATAACGGAAAGCATAAGCTATAAATTTTACCGTTTCGCTTCTATATTAAGGAAATCCTGGCACTGCGGTACAAAACGTAACGAATGTTTGGAAAGAAAATTAAGAATAACAAAACAGAAAAAATCGGATTTCCTTGTTTACACGAAACGAACGTAATCGTTATTTATTTAAATTTTTTTCCTGCTGGGATACGACCTTTCCAGATAAATTTTTGTTTAGTTTCTTTTAGATATTTGTAACGGGGGTGTTACGAAATACAGTAGATTGGAGATCGAGTCGTAGGTTTGGGTCTGCTTTATTTTTTTTTAGTTCTCCTGGATACATATTAAATTAATGGGTACTCATCAGGTGAGCGCGGTAAAATATTAATTTTATAATAAATAAATGAACATTTAAACTTCCATTGATTTATATCTCTTGGCGGAGGACAGTAGTTAGGGAAATTAATATACAGGGTGTCCGCTAATTAATGGTACATGGAAAAACCACAGACTCCTTACGTAAAAATATTATAATTTAATTATACTTACCTATAGTTGATATTAACTGAGATATAGGGTGGTAAAGTTAAAACTTCATTTTTGTTTTTCTCTAATAACTTTGAAGCAAACCAAAGTTTTTTTACAAATTTTGGCAATTATGTTTTTTTGGACGAAAAATTCTCTGCGGCATGATTTGTACATTTATTAGGTCATAACTATTTTGTGCCTCAGTGTACTTAAGTTTTTAATAAAAATAATACTTTCTCATATTTATTACTTAAAAAAGGTACACTAAGTTTAGGTCGCCCAGAGTTACCGTTTCGGAGATATTTGCATTTAAATTGTTTAGTGCACCCTGCCTAATTATTATTAATTTGCAAACAATTTTTTTTTTCTTAAAGTAACCTATGAGGAAACAAATAAAATTTAGAGGTGTAGTTGCTATGGAACAGAAAATGTTTAATTTTTGAGTTTATCGTAAGTTTGTGTTTTCAATGCTGTTTGTTTTTTTCGCCTCGATATTTTCTAGGGTCAAAATTATTTTAATTAATGTAAGTTAGAGAACAATCCAATTGTTGTATTTATTATTCCCAATTACCATTACCAGAATATTAATTATTATATAAAAGTTAAATTGGTAAGAAGTAACAAAATATTATTTGCTTGGGCGACCTGAACTTAGTATATAATAAATAATTAAAACTTAAATACACTGAGGCACAAAAAAGTTATGACCTTATGAATGTTCGATAAATGCCGCAGACAGCGCCCCCTACATTGTACCTTAAAATTTTAAGTTTTTCTCAAAGTTATTAGAGACAAGCAAAAATGAAGTTATAACTTTAACACCCTGTATCTCAGTTAATATCAACTTTCGGATATAGGTAAGTATAATTAAATCCTAATATTTTTATGTAAGGAGTCTGTGGTTTTCCCATGTATCATTAATTAGCGGACACCGTGTATAAGTAATATGGAGTGTATCCATTTTTCTAAGCTTTTACGGGGTATCTTCGTTATTAGTAAAGATAGAAGGATGTGATTTTTACGAAACAAAACATGCCGCAATTAGAATTTTTCTACGCCTTTTGTAATTTTACATTCCTCCCCCCATATTTCTGGTTGTTTTATTTGTAGTTGTTTACCTAAAATCCAATGACATACTCAGATATTTTCTAAGTTCAATACTTTGCAAGAAAAAGAACAATTTTGCTTTATTTAAATGGTTGACTCTATATATTTTTTTAATAACTTAATTTCGTTATTAAAAAATATATAAGGTCACCCATTTAAAAAAGGGAATCTGTTGTTTTTTTTTTTTTAAACTATTGAACGTAGAGAAAGTTACGACTACGTAAAGACTACAAAGGAAACATTTTATCTCTCTTTGATAAGTTACAGGGTAACCAAAATATGGGGGGGGGGGGAGAAGTCTTCTTTGCTTTTGATATACGGGATGTTTTTCAGAATTTTATGTCTTGGGATAATCTCCCCCCCCCCCATATTTTGGTTACCCTGTAACTTATCAAAGAGAGATAAAATGTTTCCTTTATAGTCTTTACGTAGTCGTAACTTTCTCTACGTTCAATAGTTTAAAAAAAAAAAAACAACAAATTTCCTGTTTTAAACGGGTGACCTTATATATTTTTTAATAACGAAATTAAATTATTAAAAAAATATATAGAGTCAACCATTTAAATAAAGCAAAATTGTTCTTTTTCTTTTAAAGTATTGGAGTTATGACCTTATGAATGTTCGATGAATGAAGTCATTGGATTTTAGGTAAACAACTACAAATAAAACAACCAGAAATATGGGGGGGAGGGGTGTCCCAAAATGTAAAATTCTCAAAAGCCTTCTAACTGCGGCGTCTTCGGTTTCACAAAAAAGTAGCACATCTTTTGTATTACAAACATGCTTACCAATAACGGAGATATACCGTAGAACCATCGAAACATGGATACCCTGGACAGAGCTTTAACATTTTAATAATAATTAGATAAACCGCAGTTTTAGATGTCTCCCATAATTTGATTCATTATACACCAATACTCTGCGACAGAGTGGTGTTGTTTCCCCCATAATCCCACTTGTTATATGCCTGTGATAATAATTACCTGTTTTATTCATTTTAATAACATTATGGAGGAACGGTCCGTTTAAAAATTAATAGGTCCAGGCTATGAATGTGTCGAATTCATCGTAAACATCCTCAAAGGCCATCTCGAACCGTAGTAAATATTAGATCACTGACTTTTTAATAAGAGAACTATATCTCGATCCATCACGCTAGAATGCGGAAGATATTTCGCCATAAAGTTATTAAAAATGCTTTTCCAGTAGTAGTTCTTTACTACTGCTTCTATCCTGTCTGATATACTGGAATAAGAATTTAATCTATTTATGTACGTACAGGGTGTCCCATTTCTGACACTTTCTGGGGGTATTCGAGCTATTATCAAAGATATAATGTCACGGTTTTCACTTATGGGAGGATCGAAACACGTAAGAAGCCCCTGGAAGTGATGCTAAGTCTGCTCCATACGCTCCCAAGTAAACTACGTTAATCTTTATACTATATTAGTAGGCATTAAGTGTCAATATCAGACTTACGTAGTTATATCTGAAAGCCATAAAGTGTTCGTGTTTAATGAAGGCGATTTGATCTTGGCCATATTTGTCTCACTTTACCAAATCGGGAAAGGTTGATGCAGACAGAGACAGACATAAAATGCGAACAGGCCGAGTTGTTAAATAATTTTACAATTCAATTTTCTTCGTCTGGCATGGAATATAATCAAGCAGCATATGAATGATATGTAAAGTGAATGAAAATGGTCAAAGCGAAGCGTCCTTAAATTCTAAAATAATTTTTAATTTTCTAATCTTTTCACGAAAAACGTCGTTTTAATTTGTAATTGAAATATTCATTTAGTCATCTTTACTGAGAGTAAGCATCAATAATAGTTTCTTTTCATAGATCATATGGGGCCTAAAAATATGCTCGGACTTGAAGCCTGAAATATTTGCTAGGACCTAGTGCCCAGTTGAAGATGTTAAAATATTTTATGTAAATTATGATTTACTTCCTATTTTTAATAAAATTACTTATAAGCTTATTTCTGAAGTTTAATTTTTCATTTGTAGTTACGTTACTAGTTCAATAAATGATATAAGAGTGTGTAACGATTATTTAGAGTGATATTTACAGCTTAAAACATGTCAAAATCCTAATATTTGATTTTCACCACTTAAGAAATCAAATAAAAGAGTTTTGAATGTTTTTTGTTGGTTAAATGTCACTTTAAAATATTGACAGTAATAAAAATTTTGACAGAAGTGACAATTGAAAAGCACGTGCGTTTGTCAGCTGATGCCATACTTAATGGACGCCGGGTTTGTTCGTTTGTTCATGCCTGCTTCGATTTTTTAACACGACTGTTTGTCTACTTCCTGTTAATATGTATTCGATGGTTTTCACTTTAGAGTCCCACTTTTTAACGAACCCAAAAATCTCGGTGTCAAATTCGTCATGGCCGTCTTAGTTTTTTACAAAAAGATTTAAAATAATCAAGAGACAGAATTGTTTATATACTCTCAGAATCATACAAAGTTTTAAACAACATCAAATTGCAATGTTTTAGGGAAATCACTGTGGCAACGCTGTATGACCCTTTTTACGGGATATAGTACACATAACCCTGAAGTTTAGGATTATCATTCATTTATGGGAGGCGGTTTTGTTCACGCTTATTGGCTACTGCTTTTGTGATTGTTTGTGATCTATTGTTTTTAGATTCATTTTTAGTGTACAATATGAATTATTTCTTTATTTAATCTGAATTTATGTAAAATATACCTACAATGATTATATTTATGACTAATGTTAGATTTAAATTTTCCAAACGCGTGTCATATTACAGCGTTGTCATTCTTTAAAGCCATCTTCTAACATATTTGAAACTGTTGAACTATGTATGATTGTAAATAAAAGCTGTTTTATGAATGGAATGTTTTGTCTCCCCTATTATATGTTTATATGATTGATGATGATGATATGATTTTAAATTAACTTTTCGAACAAACCCGTTAACTAATCAAAAAAGTAAAAACTGATCTTGTTAGAGATTTTTACGTAAAGTTCAGTGGCGTAGTCAGATTTCCTCTAACAAATTTAGTTTTTGATATATTAACAAATATATATGTAATTAAATCCATTTAAAAAATGGAAGTATGTTTCCTTTTTCGTTCCGCCAGACTAACATCCCCAGACGCGTTTCGCCGTTTACGGCTCATCAGTGGGGCTCAACAGTCTGGCGAAACGAAAATTTTTTTTTTTTTTTTTTTTTTTTTGGACACACGATGAGAAATCTGCTTACAGACACCTGACCCTCGCGGGGGCCAGGTAGTGTCAGGTTAGCAACATTGCGGGGAAAGACCAGACCAATGTCAACTTACAGAGTGTAAGTTTCGCCTACGAGGTAGACGAGCCGACTGACTAAAACTCACCGTCTGAATTAGGTATCATACCTATAACTCGATTTCGCTATATGACTGGTTAACTGCATATTCTGATTTTGATTTAGCTATGCTATACATTTATGTTGGGTGCCAGCTCTAGAGATTTTTTCACTCGAAGTTAATCGAGTGAACAAATTTCGAGAGCTCCGAACGTATAAGGTAGTGGGTAGTAGGGTAGGCGTAGTCGTCATGTTACACCTGGTTTTTGCAGGTTGTGCAAAGCAAGGCAATCTTTGTTGTTTTTTGTATTTTGATTGTTTTGGACTCAGACGCGGTTGCGCGTGAGCCAGTCTTTCGGTAATTTGTATGTAGCGTTAGGTCGTGAATGTATGTGTGAAGCAGCGATCGTGCTATTGTTGGCAATGTTAGCCTTAGTATGGTATTTGGTGATATTGTTCCGCAACGGGGTTTGAAATTAAATCCATTTAAAAAATGGAAGTATGTTTCCTTTTTCGTTCCGCCAGACTAACATCCCCAGATGCGTTTCGCCGTTTACGGCTCATCAGTGGGGCTCTCTTTTTAGAGAACCGACCCATTGGCTTCATGGTCTATGACCAGCCTTGTGGTACGCAAATACACCACTAGATGGAGATATTTCATCTATCTTACTTCTAACATTTGCTGTGCACCTCATCTCAGAGAAAAAGTATCTGCTAAAACTCCCCGCCCGGCTTCCTCGAGAAGCCCCTCACCCCCGGCTAAGAAGCCTACTATACCACAAAAAATCCGAAAAACCCAGACAAAGTCCAGGGAGACTTCAGCATCCGAAAAAATGGATGCTGAGGATTTCCCGCCCCTCCCCGACAAACAAGACAACCCCATGACCAGCGCCCTCCCTCAGCTATCGCTGAATGCCCCCAAGACGTCAAATCCGGCGCTGAAGGAGCATTTTGCAAAGCTGAATGACAAACAAACAACAAACAAAAACACCCAAATCCCCCCCATAATAATCCGCGCCACTGGAGAGTGGATGCAGATAGTCATGCTCATCAGAGCACAAAACCTCGAATTCCTTGAAGCGGTATCCACCCGCTTGGGAATTAAAATCACCCCAAAAACACCAAAAGATCACGGAGGTATCACCCAGATACTGCGTGAAAAGAGCATACCTTACCACACATTCTTTCTCCCAGAAGAAAGAATGTTAAACATCATCATTAGGGGGATAGACAGAGGCATCCCGGTTGAAGCTGTCAAAGCTGATCTCGAGAGCCTAGGTTTTTCTCCCGCCCAAATTTACAGGCTCCGTCTGGGGGCTGCCAAAACAGAATGCCCCCTCATAAAGGTGCTCCTCCCCCAAAATCAGACCCACATCCACAAAGTCCAGTACCTGACCCACATGCGCGTTTCCGTTGAAACGCAAAACCCCACCAACAAGAGACACATCAATCAGTGTCATAAATGTCAGAAATTTGGCCACTTAGCGGTGAGATGTTTCGCCACTCCTGCGTGTCACAGATGCGCGGGCGAGCATCTCTACACTGAGTGCACTAAATCAATTGACCTCCCGGCAAAATGCATAAACTGCGGTGGCGCACATCCTGCCAACTACAGTTTATGCCCCCGAAACCCACGCAATCACCAAAAACCCCAAAACAACCCCCCAGCCCCCCCCACCCCCCCCAAAAAGAACATCTCAGACTGCAAGAAGGTGAATCCAAACTCCTCCTACGCAGCAGCGGCAACTCCAAGCCCAAAAACCCCCCAAACCCCCGCAAACATCCCAGAAACACTCCTAGCGGGAGCGGCAAACAGTCAGCTGTTTAGCCTGCTCCTGTTAGACCCCAAGGTGCTGATGGAGAGATTCTCCATTCTCACATCAGCGCTTCAAAATAACCCTGTCTTGCTAACATTGCTCAGCAATGAAGGCAAACAACACTAAACACTAGATACACTAAAAAACACTCAAAAGCTACATACACCTCAAAATCACAGCAAAAATAGAGCTACCTACCCCTCTACGCCTACCATCTAATGAACGGAGCTCTCGAAATTTGCTCACTCGATTAATTTCGAGTGGAAAAGTTTCGAGAGCTGGAACCGAATAATCAAAAATCAGCAACGCTGAGCAACAACCGATATGCAGATAACGTAGCGATCTAGTGAAAGTGAGTTATAGGTATGATACCTAACTCAGACGGTGAGTTTTAGTCAGTCGGCTCGTCTACATTCGTAGGCGAAACCTACACTCTGTAGGTTGACATTGGTCTGGTTTTTCCCCGCAATGTTGCTAACCTGACACTACCCGACCCCCGCGTGGGCCGGGTGTCTGTAAGCAGATTTCTCATCGTGTGTCCAAAAAAAAAAAAAAAAAAAAAAAAAAAAAAAAATTTTCGTTTCGCCAGACTGTTGAGCCCCACTGATGAGCCGTAAAGGGCGAAACGCGTCTGGGGATGTTAGTCTGGCGGAACGAAAAAGGAAATATACTTCCATTTTTTAAATGGATTTAATTTCAAACCCCGTTGCGGAACAATAAACCGCTATGAGATTGTGTTTTGCTGGTTTTTCTCTTTTTAGAGAACCGACCCATTGGCTTCATGGTCTATGACCAGCCTTGTGGTACGCAAATACACCACTAGATGGAGATATTTCATCTATCTTACTTCTAACATTTGCTGTGCACCTCATAAAGTGCTGTGAGAATCTTTTTCGTTTCGCTTCATAACCAAAACCAGAACTGACTGGAAAAAATTCCAGACTCAGCTGGAGGGTTGCGATTCTATCGCTCCTCTTGTAGGCAAACCAGATATCGACGAGGCTGTAAATGTGCTCACAAAGAACATACAGCAAGCACTTGCTAGAGCAACAACAACAAAAACAGCTGATTATACTAAATATGGTAATCTCAGTCATGACATAAAAAACGAAATAAGAGCGAAGAACCGTCTCAAAAATAGAGCGTACAGAACTGGAGATCCGAGGATCAAACAACAGGCAAACCAGGCAACACAGAGGGTCAAACAGCTGCTAAGCGCCTTGGAATCCGAGAGATGGGAAAGGAAGGTCGAAAGCCTAAATATACAAGATGGATCCCTCTATCGGATGACAAGATCGCTTGTTAACGGAAGTAGGACACCAATGCCGCCCATAACAACGAGCGGCAACACTGTAATCACTGAACCTCAGGAAAAAGCGGAAAAATTCGCTGAAGCACTCTACGAGCAATTCAGCGAAAATCCGGCTACAGATGTAGACCTAGAAAATCGGATCAACAGGACTGCCGAAATATATAAAAGCATGGATCACCCTCCTGAACCAAATCTGCAAGAAGTCACCGCAGAAGATGTCAAAAAGATCATACGTTACGTAAAGGTCAAAAAAGCTCCCGGGCTAGATAGAATCACCAACCTATCACTGAAAAATCTACCGGAGAAGACAATAAAGGACATAGCCAACATCGCAAATGCTATACTGAAAACTGGACATTTACCCGCCCCATGGAAACAGGCAAAAATCATTATGATAGGGAAATCAGGCCAAGACAGAAGAAAATTGACCAGTTACAGGCCAATCAGTCTTCTGTCTAACATAAGCAAGATAGTGGAACGGTTAATTTCGGGTAGGCTCACAACCTTTGTCGAAACTAACAACTGTCTACCAGTGGAGCAGTTTGGCTTTAGAGCTAACTTGTGCACCGTTAGACAGACAACAAGACTGGCTTCTAACATAATCAATGGTTTCAATAGACGGAGGAGCACGGGAGCCGTCCTATTCGATATCAGTAAAGCCTTTGACAGGGTATGGCATAACGGGTTAATTGTCAAAATGATCAGGCTAGGAGTACCAAACTATATGATAAAACTTATAGCCTCCTATCTTGAAAATCGATCGTTTAAAACTTTTGTTGAAGAGTGTTACTCTACGTCAAAAATAATCAGGGCCGGAGTCCCACAAGGTTCGGTAATAGCCCCCTACTTTTCAATATCTTTACTTGTGATATCCCAATGCATCCGTCTTGCGAAAAATTCATATACGCTGATGACACAACCATAGCAGTGACATCAAGAAATCCAAAACAAATAATGCTGGCGCTAAAAGAAAACATCATTACTCTGGAAAAATGGCTCAGCAAGTGGAAAATAAAAATCAATCCAGAAAAAACACAGGCAATTTACTTTACCAAGAACTCATCAAGGTTCAGAAGACCGGAAGGCAGGGTCACTGTAGGAAACAAACCAATCGATTGGAGCCCAAGCGTAAAATACTTGGGACTTCACTTCGACAAACGCCTCAATTGGAAAGTAAATACAGCCCACAGGAGAAAGATGGCTCACGCCCAACTGAGCACTCTATACCCGCTGCTCAACAGTAGGAGCAAGCTAACAACTAGGACAAAAGTCATGATGTACAAAGTGCTCATCAGGCCGGTGCTCACATACGGAGCACCGACATGGTGCACACTGGGTAAGCAGGACTTACAAAGACTACAGGTAATACAGAACAAGGCACTTAAAATAATACTGAATACACCTAGATATACCCGAACTCACGTCATACATCGAGACCTCCAAATTGACACAATTTCGGAGTTTCTCGATAAAATAATCACGAAATACCACACCAAGGCTAACTTGGCCAACAACGCCAAGATAGCCTCATCGCACATACGCAGACTACCGCGTCAAAAACACAGAATGCCCAAAGACTGGATCACTCGCTAAATCCACACTCCAAATTATTTAAGAACTTGTTCTGTATAAAATAAGGGTACACGCACACTACGCGCACACTATACGCCTCTGTAAACAATTACAATAACTACCCCTCTACCTCTAACCTCTACACCCAATATGTTAACGGAGCTCTTAAAACTTGCTTATTTGATTAAATTCAAATAAGAAAGGGTTAAGAGCTGTAACCGAAACACACAAAGCAACGCTTCAAGGCCTAACCTAAAAAATCATACTGATGATAAACAAAAATAACACGTCTAAGTGAAAGGAGTTACAGGTATCATGCCTGACTCAGACGGTGAGTTTTAGTCGGTTGGCTCGTCTCCTTCTGAGGCGGATCCCCTCCTTCAGAGCGGATGATATTGATGGTCTTTCCCCACAATGTTGCTAGCCCGACACTACCTTGCAGCCGCGTCTGTAAGGTGTCTGTGCGCAGATTTCTCATCGTGTGTCCAAAACAAAAAAAAAAATTTTCGTTTCGCCAGACTGTTGAGCCCCACTGATGAGCCGTAAACGGCGAAACGCGTCTGGGGATGTTAGTCTGGCGGAACGAAAAAGGAAACATACTTCCATTTTTTAAATGGATTTAATTTCAAACCCCGTTGCGGAACAATAAACCGCTGTGAGATTGTGTTTTGCTGGTTTTTCTCTTTTTAGAGAACCGACCCATTGGCTTCATGGTCTATGACCAGCCTTGTGGTACGCAAATACACCACTAGATGGAGATATTTCATCTATCTTACTTCTAACAAAAATATATATGTATTTTAATGACCCATCCTGTATATTATTTTTTTAATTCATTGATCCAGTTGACCCAAGAACTGAGACCAGCCAATCATTGACAGCTCAGAAACTTCGCCAAATGGATATTGGAACAGAAAGATAAAATTCATCTATATTGATGAAGCACAATTCCACCTGAATAGCTATGTCAATAAGAAAAACATAAAAACCACCCAGATACAATTCAACAATTAAATGGATGAAATCCTTTGTTTAAGATGAGGATCCCAAATTATAAATGAGAACAACAGAAGTTGCTAAGGATATGCCAATTCTTGGCAGGTTAGAAAGAGACGAGAGTCACCAGCTGATCAATATTTAGGTATTATCGTGAAGTTTCAGCGTTTAATAATAAAGTTTTTTAGTTAATTTATTGATATTTAGATCGTCTGACATGTTGATTGGAATATAAAGCAAATTTCGGGAACAATTTGAAAATGGTTTATATTTGAAATTGTTAATAACATTCTTATTACATTATATTTTTTAACGCTATTTTCTTATATCGTTTTCTAATCCTTTAACTTTACGAATCCAGTTTTAGATTAGAAAAAAATTAAATATATTTGAGTAAACCACCACATGAAATTGAGCCTACTTGGCAACCTGTGCTTAATATCATTTGTTACTCTTGAAAATGCAATAAAACTAAAAAGAAACTGTTTATTTTGTAATTAAGAATTCAAGTTCTTGTTGAGCCATCCTTGGTTGGTTAGTTGGTTGGTTGGTTAAAGGCGGGGGTCGGATGTATTGCCAAAACTTCAACCCTCTGGCTTATTTTGTACTCCGATCTTGCTAGAAAATGTTTGTTCCTTATAAGAAGTCAAATAACCTTCGGCGCTTCTACGAGTCAGCGCTTCGCAGCTGTATATTATATGGAAGGCAGTTTTCATCCTCTTCGCCGCAGAGTTATTAAGGCGCTCCAGTGTGAGTATTGAAGTAAACCGATTGGAGTCCAGGACCTTAAGAGCAGCCTGGCTGTCCGATAAGATGTATATCTTTTGGTCGTGATAGCCCCTTTCAAGATTTTGTTGTACTCACGTTTGTATGGTATAAGGTAAAAACTTCCGCTTGGTACACTGTGGCGGAGTTACCCAATGGGATGTTTATGTCTATCCTGGGCCTTTTCCCAAGTACACCTGCTCCCCCACCGTTGGCGGTTAGTAGAAGTAAAAATTAAGCACGTTCGAGTCCGTACTTACAATCCCAGATTTGCCACAATGCCATTCTGTATATTTTTTTGCTCTTTAAATGTTAAGCTCACTGGGTTACTAATTAGTAAAAATTAATAATTGCTCGTCAATCCCGAGTAATGATGCGGTAAGTGGCCGCTTCTCAAAGGGATCGCAATTAATAAGGACCCGCGATAAATAAAAGCCCATGTTCCCAACAGCCGTCGTCTGACCACCAAGCCATCTTAGCTGTCGTGCACAGAACGGCCTTATGATATGTAACGCGTGTTAGCGTGCCTTCTTGCACCCCCGTCGAGACTCTGCCTCCCACTAATCTTGTTGATTTATTCCCTCGGGGTAATTATTGCTTGATGTGCAGCTAACGTCGAAGACGTCGCACGTTGCGAAGTAGACAAACTTAATTACGTCTTCGGCAATTGAGCACAGTGTAGTCGATTTATAAAAGTGTTAACAAAGTACCTAAACTCCTAAATAAAATATAGGAATATGTAAAAGTATGTTATACAATTGATTTGTTATACAACGCGATGATCAAGATGTCGACTATGGTCGTATTGCCTAAAGTTGCGATACATTTAAAATATGTTACGGTATAGAAAGCATATTAGCGTCTCTTCGTGGATGTCCATTGATACTCTGCATCCCACCGATCTCATTGGTTTATCCGCTTGGGGTAATTATCGCTTCATGTGCACAGTTAACGTCAAACAGGTCACACGTAGCTGGGTAGACACATTTAATTACCTCTTAGGCAATTGGGCACAGTATAGTATATTTATAGAAGTATTAGTGGAAAGTACTTAATATTGCTTTAAAAAAGTATTGCTACCCATCTTTTGAAATGATAACTATAGGATATTTGCCTTAAAATGTAACATTGACATTTATAAATCAGGGTTTTTACGACGTTTCCAGGTATCATTTTAATATTGCCAATGCCGATAAAATAAAATAAGGAAGAAGATAGTGCCTCGGAATGTGAGCCTGCATTTTATTTTTCAAAATATACTTGATCATGTCAGGCGGAAACGAAAGTTACTCTTTTGCACTAAATTTCTTAACGCCCTGTGAAAAAATTGACTGTATAATTTAGTTTCATTATGTTTTGTTTTGTTTTGAAGTGTGATATTTTCTTAACACAACGGTTCCTTGTTCAGTTCATTATTTGCTTCTTAAAAGAAGTTACTAATTTTAAAAGAAAGTATTGCAGTTTTGCAATACAATTTTATTCACAATTCAGAACATTACATTATTTTATTGAGTAGCATAAACAAATATCCAAAAATTAATAGAGCGTATTACCACCTCGTGTTCTTATTACTTCTATCATGTGACGTGGGATACTTCAAATGCAATACGGGCTATTAATTTTTGTATAGTTGTTTATGCTACTTGATAAAACAATGTAATGTTCCGAATTGTGTGCGTAATATAATTAGTATCTTCGTTTAACAACAGATAATGCCCTGAAACAAAAAACAATATGTTGAACCTAAATTTTACCGCTCAATTTTTTTTTTCAAAAAACTACCTTCCGTTTCTGTCTATATAATGACCAAGATATCAGTATTTTTGAGGACTGAATTTCAGGCTAACATTCTGAGACACAAGTCTATAGTTTGCTAAAAATGTCACCAAGATTGGAAAACAATTTAAAAAGTTACAGTAATATACTCCTGACTAACATTATCTGTGTCCAGAATTTATTGTCGGGTTTGTTCGGGTCGCGTATTAATTTTTAAACGACCTACATGCAATGTCACCTCCTTGTTAGAAGCCATTATACCATAGTAGGCTACTCAAGCAGCCTCTAACTGAATTTCTTCTCTTTTGATTGACTTAATATTTGGTGATTCAGATGAATTTGGTGATTGACATGAAATTTCTTTGAGGACTATGCATCTATGTGTTATTGTAACTTGTTAATTATATTAAAAAATATATTTTAACAATACCTCATCCAATGGCTACGAGCATAATATCAAAACATGAAGATACTGATATGTTTATATTTCTACATCTTATCATTATTTATTTGATCTATTAAATGAAGTATTTGTCCCATAGCACAGATACAGCTATAAGACAAAGCGATTATTAAACACATATGTATATTTAATTATGATCTGCCTAATTTTTGACGCAATAGAGCAGATAGTAAATTTTGAACAAGGGAACAATAGTCGACGTATCGGCCTCACGGATCATGATAGTAAACGACATTGCCAATATTACAATACGAATGTTGCTGCATCTGCAATTGGAATCCTGCACAATAATATTTTACCTGAAATTCAATTGGGACAGTTATTCGAAAAAAGGACTAGTAACTATGAAGACAAAAGATTACCTAATAAAAATGGTACTCTTTATTTAAGTCGATAAACAACACCATTTAAATGGAAAACTAGAATTAAATTTAATTTTGTTATTAGCAATTAAATCAGTTTTACAAATGGAAGCAAAAAAGCTTCGCATTTTCGACTTTTTATTATATGGTAAGTACCTATATTTTAAGACCTCTCCAAGTACCCTGATGTTGGACGCACTATCCAAACACCCTGGTGGTTTTGGTGTTTCTCCCAGGTATATTTATTTTGTATTAATAAAGTTATTATTATTATTATTATGTTATTATATAATATATTATTAGAGTAGGTTCCCGCTGGATGGGGTAAGAGTGGATTCGCCATCGATTGATACTACTTACTACACGGATAATGAAGCTGCAGCTTTCACGTAGACTATGTCACTGTAAAGCTTAACTCTACATTCTTTGCCATTGTCAACTTAAACAACCTATTGACAGTTTCTAAACTATTATCGGTATATTATGCATTACCATACTCGTACCTTCATTTTATGATTCTGTTCTGGGGTCAGTGCGTCAAACTTCAGCGAGTGTTCGTTACACAGAAGAGGATTATTCGAAAAATATGTGGATTGCAACCATTGGGGTCTGGCCAATATGTGTAAAACATTCTCTCAGTTCCTTGTTCCTCTTGAAGCTGTTATGTTTGTGAGAAAAATTCCGGGTTGTCTGTCAGTCTCATTCACATGGAACGCAGAGTAGCGTGTATGATGTTGTGCTTCCTGAATGTCGACTGTCAATGTTTGGTAAAGTCGTCTTTATTTCTGTGGCAAAGTGCCTAATCATTTGCCTAATTTTTTAAAGGAGATTAAAACCATTCCAAAGTATAAAAGGAAATGTAAAAGGTTTTTGACTGAAAAGTGCTATTATTCCCTTCAGGAATTCTTCAAGAACTGAGTTCCCTTTGCTTGCTGTTCTGATCGGTGCTAATTTCTTGAGTGTTTGCTATATTGGCTATCTGTGTGTGTAAGTTTTAGTTTCATATCGTTTTATATTTTAGTTTTATAACACTTTATATTTTATATTATGTTAGTGAACAGTTAGATATTTTATTTTGTAAGATGACGAAAATCTGATATCACTTGTGATCTACACTGAATAAATAAATAACTAAATTGTGTAAACTTACTTTTAACTATCATCATATTTACACTAGAAACCATCACGTCAATAAATCCCATAAATTTCGAACACCGTGTAAAATGATTATTAGTAGAAATTGAGCTTTTAGCTATCGTGGGCCCTTATATATTAATTGAAGCCCTAACGGGATCATCCGCTTACCGCATCATTACTTCGGGTTGACGGACGGTCCTTAATTCTTGATAATCTGTAAGAGGGACTGATTGGGTGAAAAGGGATAATGTTGGATTTTGTTAGTTCCTCTAAATAATTTGATTTATCGCTTTGTTAACTTTTACGCATTTTTTAACATGAAGGGGTTTCCAATAATATATTTCTTACTTAATGTTAAATATTTTTATCTACAACCTACAGAATAACGGATTGGTAAGTAATGAGAAGATTTCCAACTAAATCCAATTAAAAATCAATTTCGAATACGTACGATTCATTGTCGTATTAGTGACATAATTACTTATTAGAGTACTAGTGATGTCCTTATTGAGTTCATTGAGTCACCTTTTTTTTCAGAGTTAACTAAAAAAAATGCACACGACTTGTTAAAATTTGTTCAGGTAATACAGCAAACAATAGCCAATTAAATTTTGACATTGACAAAACAAAAATTAGTGTCACTGACAATATTTTCATCATTCGTTATGTTCTGGTTTACGTGAATTTTTGGTAATGACGTCATAGAAATTATTTGTTGATATTGATGTACGTATTATCTGTATTATGACAGTTTCGTGGTTTTGCCATAACGTTTAATTGAATAGCTTAGGATTGGCTCACCAAATCACCAAAATGTATTCAAACTCGGCACATGGGTTTACCATGTCGGCCTCTTCAAGAAGTTCTAATGCAGTTTTTCTATAAACTGTACAGGGGTCATTATTCAACCACCTCAAAAATGACATGGGATTTCCTATGTTCAACTCAACAATGCATCATCGGTATTCAGTCAATTTGAAAACTTCCCTATTTTAATATCTCGTTTTCAGTAAATAAAATTAAAAATCGGAAAGATATATCAATTTTATTGGGAAATGGTTTTTAAAAAATACTTGCCTATTTGGTTTAACCCCCTGGCAGATTACATCAAAATATCTTCATGAAAGAGATTGGCACTTTTGCTAGCGATCACCAATATTTCAGTCAAATATATTTTGTAGTTCCCGAGATCTTTTAATGACCCTATGTATTTAGAGTCGTTATATATATAGAAGAGTAAACAAGGAGGTGGAGATTGTGGAAACCATCAAAGCTGCAATACTTGGAACACGTTATGAGGGGAGACAGATATACCATGCTCCAACTTATCATACAAGGTAAAATCCAGGGCAAAAGAAGTGTAGGAAGGAGAAGAATATCATGGCTGCACAATTTCCGTGAATGGTACGGATCCACATCGACCGAACTCTTCAGAGCAGCCGCCTCCAAAGTTAGAATTGCTATATGATTGTCAACCTCCGTCGCGGAGATGGCACTTGAAGAAGAAGTCGTTATACAAAATAAAGTTTTGGTGCATTCTTATTGACGTAATTGGACATAATAAATTTTTCTTCTTTTGTCTTCTATAGAAGTTAAGAAGAAGAAAAAGAAGAAGAAAAAGAAAATACCTTTTTAATTTTTTCATGTATTATTCACTAAGAACCATCAATTACCATTTAATCATCAATTTTTTGTGTGATTCTCTAAATACTTGTTTCTCCTTTCTTGCAGTTTTAATTTTGGCAATGTTATAAAGTCTTTTATTTAAAATTTCACTGAAGATTAAGGTTCATGCCTTCGAAACATATATGGAATGATTACAATTTTTTAACATTGTTAATAAACTAGTGGAGCAGATTTTGAGTTTCTTTCCCATTCACTTAGATACAGTGTAGCCCCTTAGTGCGAAGAAGTCAAATATCTCAGTTGTCAACAGAAATACAAAGAAATATTACATATAAAAGCTATATGATCCGTAGATATGCATATTTCAAAAGCATTTTCTAGTATACCCACATCCCACAAAAGCAGATAGGCAAAAAACTATTTTTTTTTAAACGGCAACCCACATTTTTTATTGCGGAATTGAATTCGGCATAAAATTCTAAGTATACTGTCGTATTTTAATTTGATGTTCGTTGCGGCATTGCCACGCTATTTAGAATTTACAAAAAAATTCAAGAAAAACGACCTACCCAAAATGTCTTCAAAATATTAAATGATTTAAATTTAATAATACTGGGTTACGATTTTCGTAGCCCAATGTATATCAGAATGATCTTATAGAGAAAAAACTGGCCAGAACTTATACAGGATATTTTTATGCTGGTGCCAATATTGCTCTAGTTAAAGTAACAAATCTCTATTTTTTTAAATGGAACACTCTGTATATTAATGCTCCATGTTGTTAAGTATTTTATGCTCTATAAATTCGTAAGTATATCTCTTGTCCTAAAATCGGCCGTTTTTCCACAATTTTAGATTTTAATGGAAAATGGCACAATATCTCTATTTTATACCAGTATATGCCAGAGTGGTATATTGTTCATACTCGAGAAACTCCACATACGAATAAAACTTTTTCCTCCGAGTCGACACAAATATCTGAGTGGGTGTTTCAAGATAATTTGCAAGTCTCGATGAGCCTACAGCCTACATATTACGAAAATTTCCTGAATTTGCCATTTTATATGAAATATAAAGTAGGAATACATTTATGCAAAAGGAAATTTCATGAAATAACACAGTCAAGACACGCAAAACGAATGCTATATTATGATGTAAATTTGTTTCGTAGAAATGAGTTACATGAAATACCTCTTACAAACACGTACTCAAAACAAGCCAGATGAAATTTCATATTTTGAAACAACTTTTATAACATATGTATATTAAGCTAAATGCACTTAGGACTCTAAACTTTTTATTTAAGAGGATCCCGTATTTACAGTATTCATAATAAATTTTAAGCTATTCTGCCGCGGCGGGGGTCTCAGAGAGTAGCGTTCACCAGTGCTCTTAGAATTACAGAAAGAACTAAAAATCACAAAGTTTTTATATTTTCCGCAAAAATTCTTGACAAAACTTGTTTAGAATTAATTATATTAGAAATATATTGTTACTAAATAAAAAAATAAATGATTTAAGAATATACAGGGTATATTTTAATAACATGCTAATATAAAGAGGTTATTGTCCATTTTCAGAAAAAACTTCATATGAACATAATGTCCTAAGCGTTTTAACTTTGAGATACAGGGTGTTAAAGATTTTCATATTACATTACATATTTACATAAGTACGTCACAACTAGACTAGATAGACAACGGTCAAAACTGTTTATGGATACAAAACAAAATCTACTTCTTACCTACTAGATCCTTTTTAATCTTTGTTAATACCTAATATCATAGCAGAGTGCAAATGAATAACCGCACGGAACCGGCCCTCGGTTAAAAACTTTTATATTCGGGGATATTATCCAAAAATCGATGCTGATCAAAAGTCTCCATGGGCCCGAGTTCCGAAAATGCGATCCCGTGGAGCTACCTTCATCGCAACCAAAATAGTAAAAATGAGCAAATGCGCTGTTGTGAATATCCATTGTACATATATCTATATCATATACAATATAATATAAATATATATCATATATATGTGTCCGACTTCCATAGCTCCTATACTAATTAACTTAAGAATTTCATTCATATGCCGATTTATACTGTATTATAGGGTGCATTTCAGGAAATTAGTTTCCAATATACAGGTAGGCCCAAAAAAGTATCTCTAGACATTTTGTCCTAAATGCCACCCAATGCTTCGGTTAGAAAAGTTATTTAGGTACTTTTTTTGAACTTTTTTTTAAGACTGCAAAATTTTTTTTTGTTAGTTTTTAATTTATTACTCTTAAACTACATAACCAAATGAAATAAAACTTTAGGCAATTATAAAGGATACAAATACGAACCTAAATATGCAATAAAATACTGGGTGTCCCATTTAAAAAATACAGTATTATATTACCACACTTATTTGGGCCACCCTGTATATTTTCGAACCTTAAAATATTTACTTACCTTATACCTTGTATATGAACTAGAACACACACGATGTTTGTGAATAACTTGGCAATATTATTGTTACTGCAATGAGCACTACTATATTGAAATTTATCTTCTCACTTATATACATAGTATAGTGGACAGACATATATATTGCAAATCAAGTTGTATTGCTACAGGACCGGGCTACGAATAAACCACATACTGCTATAAGGGCTAAGTAATATGTATGAATTTTCTTCCATCTCAAAGTGGAGTGAAGTTATAAGGAGGTAAAGAAACTCACAGTCTGCTCCACTAGTTTAACAACAATTAATAAAACCAAAAACCATACATGTTTCGAAGGCTTAAGCCTTCATCTTCAGTGAAAAATAAAACATCAAAGGGTACCTATGACATTGAGGTAACTATAAATAAGAAAAAAAAAAGAAAAACGAAGAAGGTAAGTAACTTATTTAAACTTCTTTTTTCTTATCTTATTACCTCAATGTCATAGGTACCCTTTGATGTTTTATTTTTCACTGAAGGTGAAGGCTTAAGCCTTCGAAACATGTATGGTTTTTGGTTTTATTAATTGTTATTAAACTAGTGGAGCAGACTGTGAGTTTCTTTACCTCCTAATATGTATGAGGTTGAAAACTTACACCAAAATTATGCATTTCATATTCGAAATTCAGAAAGTTTCACATATTATACTTACAGCAATATCATATAAATATGTATGGAAAATCATCCTAATCACCTAAAGATACCCTATACAAGAGCTATTTATCGGGCTATGGGCCCCGTTGAGCGTTTAATTATAAGCAACTTGCCGCCCCCTAGGTCACCGGATAATTCTGCTCCTGACTTAGGGGGCTACACTCCCCGGCAATTTCAAAATTACCCTATATTTTCTTAGTTAAAAGAGATATGGAAAAATTTTTTATTATTTAAATGGAACACCCTCTATATTTTAGTCTAAAAATATACTATTTTAACTTCTCCTTTCAAATATATAACACACCATGGATGATATTGGTTTCATAGGCGATTTATTAAACTTTAAACTGATATCATAGAGACAACTATGTTGACATTCTAGTTGTTATTAACATTTAACGTCAATTTCATTTTTTACATATTCATCTGTGAAAAAACTTATCAACATTTTGAAAAATTTGATGATATCTATCATCCATGGTGTGTTATAAATTTGAAAAGAGAGTTTAAAATGCTATCTTTTTAGATTAAAATATACAGTGTGTTCCATTTAAAAAATGAGGTTAAATCAGTTAACTTTCTTACCTGACCCCGTATACTTATTGTGAAGACGACAGATTATTCAACAATCATTATAAATACACTTCTGTATTAAACATTTTTCTGTATCTCCTTTAACTAAGAAAATATATAGTAATTTAGAAATTGTCAATTTGTTGATTTTCCCCCGTATCTCTTAAGAGAGCGAAAATTTTCTAATTTTGGTTTTACCATTTTAAGTTTTACCCAAAAAGAATACATGACATCTACATTACTTTTTTGATAGCACTAACAATAGACACTATAAAAGTGTCGAAAATGGACACCCTGTACCTTTAGCGATTATTTTAAACCTAATATCAGATATCGATTTGGCATTCCTCAAAATGCCCAAATAAAAAAATTCAATAAATGGGCACAACCAGTGTCGTGCATATGAGCAATTTTATTTTTCTTTCTTTTTTGAAAATAATTACATCTAAAATATATGGGAGAAGCTAATTTCCCAAAAATGTTGACTGTTTGCTGTTTCATCTAAAACAATATTATACGTTAAATGCAGTAGCGTACTGTAATTTCTGCACCAGTATCTTCTTTGTGAATGTTTTTTACTGCACCCACGCTTACTCCCGTATACATTTTTTTTTAGCTTTCGCTTAAGTGGTAATTTAAATGTATTAATTTGTGATTCCTCTTCACACACCCTGTACACTTTGGTAATCACTCCACGGGTTTAACTATGAAGGGTTTTACCAGGGTATATTCACTAATTATCACAGTTTTAAAACAAACCCTATCACTACGCAACTGGATGAAGCATATTGGACATCACCGAACAACCATGAGCGTGTCACCAGACCCGTGTCGTCATCCTCTGTCTGGGATATAACCTATCAAATTATCTGTAGCCGCCGGTTACACATGGTTACCGTCGATATTGCACCATGTTGCCCTATTTTTAGATTAGAAGTATTTTAATAAAAAAATATTTTATTTTGCATTTAAATATTAAAATAAATAGTATGAAAAGAAAGTTTTAATAACATTGAAACTATAATAGAATATACTAAATTCGGGTTTAACTATGAAGGGTTTTACCAGGGTATATTCACTAATTATCACAGTTTTAAAACAAACCCTATCACTACGCAACTGGATGAAGCATATTGGACATCACCGAACAACCATGAGCGTGTCACCAGACCCGTGTCGTCATCCTGTCTGGGATATAACCTATCAAATTATCTGTAGCCGCCGGTTACACATGGTTACCGTCGATATTGCACCATGTTGCCCTATTTTTAGATTAGAAGTATTTTAATAAAAAAATATTTTATTTTGCATTTAAATATTAAAATAAATAGTATGAAAAGAAAGTTTTAATAACATTGAAACTATAATAGAATATACTTATGATAAGTTACTTTAAATGGGTAAATTTAATTTTAGGGTTTACTTGGTAACATGTTATTAAATTAAAATTTAATATATGTGACAACATTGTTAACCCAAGAAATTTTCTTGTCCGCATTCCTTTTATAGCTACAGATAAAGTTGTCGACTTGTAGTAGTCCCCTAGGAGCATACGTAACTACACCAAAATTGAAAATAATCAATTCAGAAATGCCGAAAATATAAACTTGTTACCGTTATAAGTTTGACACCCTGTATGAATTTGCAGTGTAATTATTTCCATTTTCTATTTGTGCAATTTTTCTAAAGATACATTGTCCTCAGTAGGTATAGGTAAATAGTCTTTGCGATCGGATTCGATCGAAAAATTGCATTTGATTGGCTATAAAAGAGTCATGATATACAGGATGTTCGGTTAATGCATCAGGATACATGGGTGATTCTTTATGAAAAAAAGGTAGTTAGTCATATCACAAAAAGTCGAAAATTCAATACTTTTTTTTCCCGCTTAATTATGATATTAGGAATATTTATAAATTTACAAAAATATATTAACTATAAACACCAAGTTGTCGTTAAAGTTTCCGTAAAACATCAAGCTTCTTATTACACCGATCGTTAATCATAAAACGCCCGTTATATTTCTTTGTTCTGCAATTATGTTGAAACTTTTATTTTGTTTGAAGAATTTTCATGTCGGGCTAAATTATAGCTACCCAAAAGCAGAAATTTAACAATACTTTTATTTTCATTCAGAACGGAAAATGGGTCTCTACTTTGCCTGGCACGATGGCACGATATAAAGTTTCTGACACTTTGCGTGATAAAATCTCACTGAGCTGTAAGGACCCTCTTTGTCGTATTAGATTTTCATGAAAGCGTGTGAAATGGCCGAAATGGTTATAATTTATTTTCCAAGATACTTTTTATGGATTCCTTATAAAAGCGACATTCGATTTGTTGTAATGGGAGAAATCGTATTTGTTAGAGCAACAGGTTAAGTGGAATAATTTAAGGACATGTATTACTTTTGCTTGTCGATTTTTAAAATTCACTAAAAAAACACTATTTTTTTCTGTGACGGGAGAAACGACGATTTAATATTGAAAAAAATATTATTACAATACACCGTGTCTAAGATAAGGAATGCCAGTACAGGGATCTCGGAAACCGTAAGAGATACAAAGTCAGTTAAATGGAGGTAAAGTTGCGCATTTACGTGCCTAATAATATGCCGTTTAGAAAGTTTTAAAATTCCGAGTAGTTCCGGAGATATCCAGAAAAAAACGGAACTCTGAAAAATCTTCTAACTGTCGATTCTAAAACATTTGATAATATTTCTGGCGTAATACTTTGAATGGCTTCAAGCACCAACCTCCTAATTTCGTCTTCCGTTTCGAGGTTGTGTTTATAAACATAATTTTCGACATACCCCCAGAGGAAAAAATCTAACGGTGTCATATCAGGCGAATGTGCTGGCCATGATATTTCAGAATACGTGCCAATCAGTATTCCAATAAAGCGCACAAAAAAATCTCTCAAATTCCAAGCCAGAAAAAAAAAAAACAATTTTTCAGAATTTTGTTTTTTTTCCGGATATCTCCGGAACTACTCGGAATTTTAAAACTTTCTAAACCGCATATTATTAGGCAGGTAAATGCGCAACTTTACCTCAATTTAACCGACTTCGTATCTCTTACGGGTTCCGAGATCCCCCTTATCTGTATAGTTGGATAGTTAGTCAGGAAGCGCTGTTTGTCATGAGGAGTCGCCATTGCTCCATATCACAGCGTGAGGCGTTTCAAGCAGAGAACAGGGAATGTTAACTTCTCATTTCTTATTGTAAATGTATCAATAGATATATTTCCAACTTATCGTATTCTATCATAGTGTCAAACAACTTTTGTGAAACTTTGTCACAATAGGAACTAACTTTAGCAAGTTATAATGTCTTCGACTAGAAATCCGAAAATGATAACCTCTTCCGACGTTTAGAAAATGCGAGCTCTAGGTAGGACATGTCGCCAACTTTTCCATATTTTCTTTTTAGACTTTTATTGTTTCGTTGTGATGTACCATAAAGTATAATACAATAGTTATTTATATAACAAATGTATAAAGTAACTTTATGCCAAAGTTTCATACAATATTTTTTCTATGATCTTGTTACATTTAATTTTCGAAATTAAATATATACAGGGTACACCAAGTAAAGTGGCCTATTAGAAGAATCTCGAGAACTAAATGAGATTTTATTTTGAAAATTTGGCTGTGGCTATAAGAGATGGTTTTCTACGTTCGTAAAATATTTTTTATGGCGCGGTGTTGCCGGATCATACCGAAAGTGGTAGCAACTTCGGAATTTTAAATGAATTATACCCTATATATTATATTTTTTTTTGAATATAGGTGAAAATCCAGAAAGTTTCTGTATTATATCATATACCTATCTTTAAGAGTTTTTGAATTATAAATAATCTTGTGATTTTTTGACGCCATTTTTGACGCCATATCGGGACCTGAAAAGAAAATCTTATCTCCTTAGCGGCTACAGCTAGAAAGCTGAAACTTTGACAATAGTTTCACAAGACCATCGACATTTTATAATTTAGAACAGTATTTAATTTGTTTTATACAGGGCGTCTCCATAACAATATTTCTGAGGGAGATGAGTTTTTGCAATAATCTTCTTTTTTTTAAATGGGGCACCCTGTATTTGATATGTTTTGCTAATGGAGAATCGAATTTTCTATCTAATGATATTAAGGGTTCCTATACCTATCTTCAATATTTTCGGAAATTTAAAAATTATCTTAAAAAAATATATTTTTTGGTAGTGGGCTGTGGAATGGATTCATAGTAACAAAATAATGAAAAATCCATTTGACGTTATGTCTGTGTTGTTGTAAAAAAATAGTTAACAAATAAGCAATTTATTAATAAATAAATAAACAAAATTAAAATTACGCACAACACCAATAAAATAACTAATAACTGAATTGCTCTTAAAAATTCATGAATTGTGGTGATAACATGTTGATTTGTCATCTTTTTCATTTCTTCCCCTTCTAGAGACCCTAGAGCTGTTCTTAATCGATTTTAAATCTTCCCTTGTTTTGACGGGTGTTTTGTATACTATTTCTTTAATCCTACCCCATAGATAGGGGGGGGGGGGGGGGGGGAATAAAGACATTGAGGCCATTCAACTTTTTGGCAGTCATATGAGCTGCATCAGGATGAAGTTCATTAAATTTTCTGCACGTTCTAGATAAAACTCTACAACACTCCCCATGAATATAAAGTAAACTTAAAATAGGTATCTAAGCTCGAATAATGTGAATTAGTTAATTTTTATTACAATAACACAGACATCAAATGGATTTTTCATTATTTTGTTTCTATGAATCCATTCCACAGCCAACTACCAAAAAATATATTTTTTACGATAATTTTTTAATTTCGCTATAAGTCCGGGAATATTGAAGATAGGTATAGGAAGACCTAATATCATTAGATAGAAAATTCGATCCTCCATTAGCAAAACATATCAAATATAGGGTGTCCCATTTAGAAAAAATCAGATTTTTTCAATAATTCATCTCCCTCAGAAATATTGTTATGGAGACGCCCTGTATAAAATGAATTAAATACTGTTCAAAATTATAAAATGTCGATGGTTCTGTGAAACTATTGTCAAAATTTCAGCTTCCTAGCTGTAGCCGCTATAGAGATATGATTTTCTTTTCGGGTCCCGATACGACGTTAGAAAATCACAAGATTATTTATAATTCAAAAACTCTTAAATATAGGTATATAATATTATACAAAAAACTGTTCTAGATTTTTACCTAGATTCCAAAAAAAAATATAATATGATAATTCATTTAAAATTTCGAAGTTGCTACCACTTTCGGTATGATCCGGCAACACCGCACCATCCAAAATATTTTACAAACGTAGAAAACCATCTGTTATAGCTACAGCCAAATTTTCAAAATAAAACTCATTTAGTTCTCGAGATACTTCTAATAGGCCACTTTACTTGGCTATATTGGTGTACATCGATATTGATTTTAGCTGGAAATAGCATAACCATAAAGTCGATGATTGTTTCAATTTTCTAGAAAATATGTGAACAATACGTTCGCTGAAACTCTTTGCTTTTGATTCAACGCGATTTAATAAACGTATTATTTTCCTTTGTGTCTTCTTTTTCCTAATCGGAATTATTTATTTCCATTTTTGATGTTTTTAAGTATTATTGACATTTGTTACTTAACAATAACAATGAGGCGGCCAGGCAACGAACGACGCGGATGCTGTTCCCATGGCAACGTGATATTATAAGCATTCAGAGAGAAGTGAACATATTACACGTTACGCCAAATTACTTTTTTTAGCTTGTTAAAAAATAACCAATTTTATGCATTTATTTGCGTAGAAAAATAATTTTTATAACGATATACAGGGTGTTATGGAAATCACGTATTATATTTAAATGGGTGACTCCTGGGGTGTCCTAGAGAAGCGCTACATATTTATTTTTCAAATCGACCGTTTTAAAGGTGGGGTCTAGCCCCATAAACCCACACCTCATCCGGCGTTTATTCGGGTTTGTTCGTCATGTCACCTGTGGTTTCATATCAGAAAACAGGTGTTACGTGCAATGTTGCCAAACTGTGTAAACAATGTAAAACTTTAGTTTCTTATAAAAATAAATATTTAGCTAACTTAGAAAGTAAATCCACGCTGACAGGAGTAAGAAATCCAGACATTTTCAGTTCTTTTTTCTATGGACAAATCTTTATGCTCATCACTTTCCCTGATGATAGTGTGGAACTGCATAATAAGCTTATACCCACTTCCCCATTCGGATTATTCTTTCCAATCGCTCGGAACATAACCGGCATATCGTCGAGAGAAAGAAACACATAGTGAAACACAACAAATTGCACTAAATAACTTAAAGAAACACACAGACACCCACGAGTTTCAAATTAGTTTTTTGAAGATATGCACCTATTATCAGATTACACGAAATCACTAAACACTAACGCCTAATTACACTTTACAATAACACTGTCGTACACATAGAACAACAGCACCTAATTATTTCGCAATACAAATAATAAAAACGCTAATTTCTATGGCCCATTAACCCTTTACTAAACATAAAATGAAACAATTATGTGGACATTGGAACTACCCTTTGAAATAAATGGTCGAGTCCAAGGTGCTTTCTTTCTCCGAAAACTGCTAGCGCGGTTGCCATTTCCGAGACTATACACGAAAGTAATATTATAGAAGGAAATTCCGCAATTTATGAATATAATCTTATAAAACATTGAAAGTGGCAACGCTGTATTTTTACCGATGAGCTTAATACCTATAATAAACCCTAACAGATAACGTCAAGACACGAACAGGCTCACAGGTGTTATTTAGTTTCAACATTTTTAGATGAAATCTTATACAATCGTGTATTTTTGTCGACACAGTAGCACTTTAAAATACTAATTCAGTTTTGAATGGTACTTAGATGTGTTCATGAGATCCGCGATAATTAATGTGAATTTATGTGACTTTGTTTTGATGTTTTGTGACTGTTTTTGTTCGGGTTACCTGGTGTTTTTTATAAATTAAGTTGGTTTTAAATAAGGCCGAAAAGGTAAATAAATTTGCATTTTTTTCTTCTAAAGGGTAAAGTGGCATTTCAGTTGTTCAGATCCCACGGGTGTCGTTCGAATTGAACAAGAGAATATACCTGACCATTATAAACTCCGCGGCGGTTTGTTCGAGTCAGTTCAAGTTTATAAATCAGAGATTGTGTCCCAGTGAACTGAATTGAACGTAAAAGTTTATAATAATGTACCCTGAAAAATAAACAACTTGGAATCTGTCAAACGGTTAGACTTTCTAAAGAGTTTACCCTGAAGATAGGACAACACTGTTCAAGATTCATTGACGTTTTTCGCCATATGTTGCTTTGTTTACCTTCCTGGCAGGGGCACCACATGGTCATTTTTGGTTTGACATAAGGTCATGTACAGGGCATATTAAATTAAAGAGTCATTTATGGATATTTTTCTTCAATTTGTTTTCATCTCAGGAATTGCCGGTTTAAATATAATACGTCATTTCCATAACGCCCTGTATAAATACAATAAATATGATCTGTGTTCTTAAATCAGTCTCGAAAAATATTTTGCGCGAAAAGCATTTAACTGAGAATGCTTTTAATTCTAGTTTTAACTAGTTAACTTTAGAAGTGACTAGAAAAACGGAGGCTCCCTAGGAAAATCGGGTTTTAACTGAAAATGGGTCCTTACGGTAATATATGGAAATACTTTATAGTAAGTAATGTAATAAAACTATTTTTGTAATTTGAAAATTTTATCAAATATTAAAAAATATATAAGTATAAACTAAAAGTTTACTTAAAACTATACATTATACAGGTTTGGCAAATAACTATTATACAATCAGACACCTAACATACAGAAAAGAGAACTTAATACACCAGCTATAAATTAAACAAAGAGGGAACAGATTTCCTTGTCGTATCTTAATTTACTTGCTTTCCCCCTCTATCACAGTAGACAGAGTTTCGTATTATTTTGTCGCAGACATTAAAAGGCTAGCCATGGATATAGTATTGCCAAATTTAGTAAAATTTCACTAAATCTTTACAATTGAGGCTAACTTTCTAAAATGTTTTATTTCCTATTGTTTTTGTTATTCACTTTCAAAATGTAATTATTATTTTAAAATTGGTATATCCTGTATGGTCGTATAGATAAATAAAACATAATGGCAAAATGATTTACCCTCATAAATAGCTTAGAACTTAATAATAACTTGTTAAGCTGTTTTTTATACACCGGATACAACGTTCTTAACATCAGATATTTCTTTATGACGCTGGTTCAAAAATTAAGTTTACTAAGTAAAAACTCGACACTCGGGATACACTAATTCAACGTATTAGAAATTAAGCAATCAGGCGAGCAACAGGCGATCAGGAAATATTAGTTTTATTACATTATTTTCAGGTGTACAATACACTCCTGGAGGTGCATAAATGGTAGGCATTTCCACTTAAACCTAAGAATAGTTATACTTAGTAAGGTTAACCATCACAGACATCACATAAAAATGGGAGAATTTATAAATTTCTTGAGTAAACACAACGTAGTTTTATTTTATTATTAATTTATTGTCAACAATGTTATTAATAATGGATTTTTAGCGATATCATTAATTTTATGTTAGCTCAGGACATTAGCAAGTTACTCCCATCATACTAAGGCCTTTATTCGAAAAAAAAACCTGTACAATCAGTATCAATAAATGTTGATTCTTGCTATAAAACTTGTAAAGCTTTACTCTAAAACTTTCGCAAAAACAGAACCGAATTACTGACAAACTCTGAAGCTTGTAACAATTTCTCTTGACTGTGGCTTCTAAAGATTTTATATTTTCCAACACAAATCATTTAAGAGAAGCGACTTTTTCCAGTCACCAACTTTCATATACCATGTTTTTCCACCCATTTTGTTTCGGTTGTCACAAGCAGACATGTCCAATACACATTTTATATCTGCTTTTAAAGTTAGGACGTCTATATAAAGAAAATGTTTACTTTTATTTTCATATTCTCGTTTAGGAAATTAATTTAATGATTTAGTCATTTTAGTCATATACACTACTCCAATGAATTATCTACTATTCATAAGTATACACATCCAAACTAATAAGTGGTCATTTCGTTACCAATGAAGCAGTTTTAATAATTATTGTTTTAATTGATAGAAAACAGATACTAAAGTTTACGAAGACAGAGTAGTTAACGTCCTGATATTGTTTGGCACATTAGTCTGAGACAGTTGAAAGTATGCGGGCAAAAAATTGAAACCAAAAAGCGAGATTGTCAGATTGTCTTATTCAATTTATTAAAAAATATATATTCGTATTTTATTAGTAAAATACCGAATTTAAATTACCTTATAAATGAAGACTAGGAGCACAATATATTATATTTTATATTCATATTAATTTTTTTATTCCAATATTATTATACAAAGTAAATATTTGGTAGAGTTAAATTCATGATATACAGGGTGTTATAGATATGACTTACAGTGCAGTCGGCTAATTGTGACTCTCGTGTAAATATAACACATAGTTGTAACATATTATTATCATGACAGAGCATTTGGTAACACTGTTCGATACTCACATCTCCCCGGCTCAGTCAGTAAAATTCTTAGGACGCATGGTGTGTTTGGCGCGATAATTTTCTTCATAAGGCAAAACAGTCATATTTCCTTGGGTGTCCTAGAGAAAGTCTACATACTTTTTTTAAAAAATCGAATATCTAATTACTAAGGGAAACCCCCATTTTACACACATACTGTCGCGCCGTTCCATCTGGATTCAATTAGCAACAATGTGGGTCACTAGAGTATGCTAACAGTGATGTCAGATCACACCGCGTATGTCGCCCTTGCTTGTATACCGGCCGCGCGCCACTATTGTTGCTTCAGTCTGTTTCGAGACTCGGGGATGAATTGACGCTGTCGTGGGTTCCACGTGCTCGGCGTATACGAATTTTAAATGTTTTGTTAGTTGTAGAATTACCCAATTTTTTTTCTGTTGTAAAATAATTTATAATAATACATGATGTGATGTGATTTCAAATTTGTGTGATATTATATACTTTTGTGTTTTATCTTTGATGGAATTTAATTATAAAGTGGATTATCTTAAAATAAGATTGAAGGTAAGAGAGTATGTACTTTAAAATTTGTAGATTTTTTTTTCTAAAAGGTTTGAAAAATAAGTCATAACTCGCGTCATAGAGGTCTTGTTGTCAAGAACTGAACACGTGCATTTACAATTATGTGCTGCAATATGACAACACCGCCTATAATGCGCTAACCTCTTTTGAACCTCGAGACTGCCTCAATAAACTATTGATTGCGAAGGTCCTCAGGGGCAGCCACGTAAATTTTGATATTTCATATCAAAGCGCCATCTATGGTTATTTTTCTTTAATTTATATTCATCTCCGGTTTAAATATAATAAGTCATTTCCATGTATGTATATTTGAAACATTTTCTTAATTGTAAATCTCCCACCAAAGCGAGTATTGGTCATCGACAGCGTCGACGCCGTTGCTCGATTGGTCGACTGTCCAGACAGTCGAGGAAGAAGATATCAAGTTCAAATAATAATTAGGCGTGTGCAGGTACTGGACTCAACCAACAGTGGCGGAGCGAAAATCTTTTAGTGTTGTGTTGTATTAGAGATCGGTGATTGCAAAAATGTTTACAGGGTGTGTAATGCTTTTAAAATTCCACTCAAGTATGTGTTATACGAGAAATTCATAAAGAAGCTTTATGCCAAGATGTAAACTATAAACTAAAATAACAATAGAAAAAAATACTAAATATTATTTTCAAGAAAGCCGCAAATTTGTTTTGGGATACGAATAGAGACAAAATATTCTGGGATCGTAAAGTAGTCGATAGGACCTTTAAAATGATGTATCGCAAGACCCCACTATACCTGTTCAATTTTTTTATCAAGATGACACCTATCCGCCATTTTGAATTTGAGCACCATCAAATATGCTAGAAAATGTTGCTCTCTGATTCCTACCACACTATGCCCAGTTCCTTTTATTTTTCAGTAAATTAAATAAAGGATAATAGGAAATAATACCAATTTTTAGAACGCCGCCATTTCCTTTTAGGTGGTACAAAAGCAATTTTACAATTCTTTTTAAACTAGGTCATTTTTACAATAAAAAATACTTAAATAATAGCCAGTTCTATATACATATTTTAAAATAATTAACTATACTAGAGTTATACAGGGTGTTATGGAAATGACTTGTTATATTTAAACCGGCAAATCCTGAGATGAAAATAAATTGAAGAAAAATAACCATAAATGGCGGTTTGAAATATTAAACGTAATATACACTTTATATGAAATGTCAAAATTTACGTGGCCGCTCCTGAGGACCTTCGCAATCAATAGTTTATTGAGGCAGTCTCGAGGTTCAGAAGAGGTTCCATGTTGTTATATTGCAACACAGAATTCTAAACGCACGTGTTCAATTTTTGACAACAAGACGTCTTTGACGCGCGTTGTCACTTCTTTTTAGAAAAAAAAAACTACAATTTTGAGGTACATACTCTCTTACCTTCGATCTTATTTTAAAATAATCCGTTTTATAATTAAATTCCAAAAAAAATAAAACACAGAAACTATGTTTTTCAACAGAGCCATCACACAAATTTCAAATGACATCACAACATTTATTATATGCATTATTTCACAACAGAACGAAGAAACCCGAGCAAAATGTTTAAAATTTGTATACGTCAAGCCTGTGGAACTCTCGACAGCGTCACTCCACCCTCGAGTCTCGAAACATACTGAAGCAATGATAGTGGCGCGCGGCAGGTATCCAAGCAATAAACAACAGATATCACTGTTAGTATACTCTAGTGACACACATTGTTGCTAAGTGAATCCAGATGGAACGGCGCGACAGTATGTGGGTAAAAAGGGGCTTTGCCTTAGTATTTAGATATTCGATTAAAAAAAAATATGTAGACTTTCTCTAGGACATCCAAGGAATTACCCATTTAAATATAATAAGTCATTTCCATCTGTATTTTTCGTGTAGCCATGGTAAATTTGCACAACTAGTAGTATATGTAATAAGGAATATAATATTTCCATATTCTAAAAATAATATTCTTTCGTGCCTTTTAGACCATTTTTGAGGAAGGAAAAATTGTTATTTATAATAGAATAGCCTAGAATAGAACAGTTTTGTTCTTGTTCGCCGCTCCTGCAAGCTTTTCAATATCACGTAAAAATCGGATAAACATGTTCTAGATTTTTCTAAAACAATTTTAAAGCTGCTGACTGCGCTTTAGAAATCCAATACACCTGACGAAATTTTAATTAAGTTTTATACGCTGCTTTCTTTTTAAAAATCCCGTTTATCGCTGGTACATACTTTTAACCTTATATTTTTAGTTAACACCTAAACACATTAATGAAAAGTTATACAGTAATGAAGACATGTACGTGGTGTCCCATTTTCGACACTTTTATAGGGTATCTCCGTAATTGTTAGTGCTATCAAAAAAGTAATGTAGGTGTCATGGGCTCTTTTTGGGTCAAACTTAAAATGGTAAAATCAAAATTTGAAAATTTTCGCTCGCTTAAGAGATACTTGGGATCAAAAGATTGACAATTTCAAAATTACCCTATATTTTCTTAGTTAAAAGAGATACAGAAAAATGTTTAATACATAAGTTTATTTATAATGATTGTTGAATAATCTACCGTTTTCAGAATAAGTATACGGGGTCAGGTAATAAAGTTATCGGACCTTACTTCATTTTTTTAAATGGAACACACTGTATATTTTAATCTAAAACGAAAGCAACTCTCTTTTCAAATTTATAACACACCATGGAGGATAGATATCATCAAATTTTTCAAAATATTGATAAGCCTTTTTCCCAAATGAATAATAATATATAAAAAATAAAATTTGACGTTAAATGTTAATAACAACTAGAATGTCAACATAGTTGTCTGTAGGATATTAGTTTTTGTTTCATGGCCTACTTTGGTTTAAGTTTAATAAATCGTCTAGGAAACCATTATCATCATATATTTGAAAGGAGGTTTTAAAATAGTATATTTTTAGATTAAAATATACAGGGTGTTCAATTTAAAGAAATGAGGATCGTCCGATAACTTTTTTACCTGACCCCGTATACTTTATCTGAAAACGGCAGATTATTCAACAATCAATATAAAGAAACTTCTGTATAAAACATTTTTCCATATCTCTTTTAACTAAGAAAATATATGGTAATTTTGAAATAGTCAATTTTTTTATTTTCCCCCGTATCTCTTAAACGAGCGAAAATTTTCGAATTTTGATTTTATCATTTTAAGTTTGCCCAAAAAGAGTACACCTTAACACGACATAATGAACACTTATTTATAAAACACAATCGAACATAATAATAAAATAACTATTGCCCTTCCTATCACTGTCACTGCACAACTGGGTGTGTACATCCATCAAATATCGTACAGCACTGAGCAAGTCCGGTGGTCCATTGGGTGCCTCATGAGACGCATGCGCTATCAACTGTCTGGGATAACAGTATATTGCCAATACGAATATTTCAAAATACGAAAAGTGTCCCCGCTATGGGGCCTATTGAGTTTAAACCCACCCGGTTACTCCTCGACACATTCATATATGATCATATTATATTGAGAAGCTGTGTAATCAATAAATGTTCAGTCCCAATGTCGCCAACTTTGTAAAAAATGTAAAACTTTAGATTCTTATAAAAATAATATTTAGTTCACCTAGTATCCAAATAGAAATGAATCCAGGTGCCAGTACACTAGCAAGTAATTCAGTGCATAGACATCTTCAGGTTTTTGTTTTTTTTTTCAATAATTTTTATTACAATAACACAGACATAACGTCAAATGGATTTTTCATTATTTTGTTCCTATGAACCCATTCCACAGCCAACTACCAAAATAGTACATTACGTATCAAGGGCCGAAAAGAGGCTTTTACGGACTAGATGCGGACCGAGCCGAAGGTGAGGGAGGCCACCGCACGAGTCCGGAAAAGCCTCCGACGGCCCGAGATATGTACCGTATTTTTTTTACAAGTGCTCCGAAGCTTTCATGCCAAATAAATAAAAAAAAATCTTCAGACAGTTTTCCTGTCTACATTACATGAAAACACACATGGAGAATGTAAATATCTATTTATTATTATTGACAAATAGGCTCGGTGGCCTAGTGGTATAGCGTACGCCTTGTGATCTGAGAGTCGCGGGTTCAAATCCCGCACTCGGCATCTCTCAATAAAGAAATTCTTCAGACATTTTTCTAGAACATCCTTGAAAAATTAACTGCCAATTTAATTTATATATAATCCGCTATTTATTATCGCTTGTAGTATGGCTCGGTGGGTAGAGGTGTCCGCCTGGCGATCTGAGGGTCGCGGGTTCAAATCCCGCACCGACAATTCTGGTTTTATTTATTTATGAGCACATGGTGACTCGAAGCTGGCGGGAAAAATCTTTCCTGTCCGCTTCGATACTTTCCCGCCCGCTCTCTTGGAAAATGCCACTTTCGGTGAAGAGAACATGCATGAAATGAGGCACTTTCGGGGCACATGCAAAAAACATATTTTTATAAGGTAATTTTTAAATTTAAGTTCGAAAATATTGAAGATAGGTATAGGACACAAGACACAATATCATTAGATAGAAAATTCGATCCTCCATTAGCAAAACATATCGAGTACATTTATTAAAATCCCATTTAAAAAAAGAAGATTTTTGCAATAATTAATCTCCCTCAGAAATATTGTTATGGAGACGACCTGTATAAAAATAATTAAATACTGTTCAAAATTATACAATTATGGTCTTGTGAAACTATTGTCAAAATTTCAGCATTCTAGCTGTAACCGCTAAAATGACATGATCTTCTTTTCAGGTCCCGATATGGCGTTAAAAAATCACAAGATTATTTATAAATCAAAAACTCTTAAAGATAGGTATCTGATATTATAGTAAACCATCTCTTATAGCCACAACCAAATTTTAAAAATAAAATCTCACTTAGTTCTCGAGATACTTCTAATAGGCCACTTTACTTGGTATACCATGTATATGTGGTTTATTTCCCTATTCATCTTTAAATCATCAAAAACGTAAATATTGCTCGGGAACTGTTCCCTAAAATATCAGGGTCGATTTTATTAGAAAAAAGAAATATGTAGAGCGTCACCACTGTTTTTGTGCTTAGATTAATTTAATTAAATCTCGGTCCTTGCAGAGTCATAGCTTAATCTTTGTCATAATGCGGATTAAACTTTCCTAAAATATAGGTATGTCTAAACATATCAACAACATCCATTAGAACAGCGGGCAGGACGGCCAGTAATTTGCAGTCCTGTGTAATGACTTCCCTGGGTCTCCCAGTCCGGCAACCACAAACAGAAAACTCCGCCGAAACAATTTCCGTTTTAGGGAGGGAAACTTTAATAAGCAACATTTAAAACTTTTATCTACGTAAAATAAATAAACCTTTATGAATTTGCACATCTTTTAACAAAGCCGCTTTTGTTTTAAGAAAATATTTAGTGTACATAACTTCCAACTGTTTGCGATTTCAGATATTTCGGCTAACTTTCGGTTGTAATTAAGACAATTTATTAGGAAAAGTTACAGAAATTGGCCACAGCTAGTTTTTAAACGAAATATTTGCTGAGAAAGGGTTGGAATTTGGTAATGTATAAATAGAACGGTCCGTAGTATATTTTATTACAAATGAACAAACCCGAACAAATACTATTAAAAAAAAGGGGCACTCTTGGTTACCATTAGATAAAGAATAAGATTAGTCTAAAACTATCTAATGACTTACCATCATATATTAGTTTCAGTCAGCCAAACTCTAAAAGCAAAACGGGCAAATTTATGGCCTCGCGCATGAGAATAAAACTGATCGTCAGATGTCATGCGTAATGACGACTGATAAACTATTTACCTTAACCGGCAAACAGGACCATACAGGGTGACCATTTTTGGGTAGTTTTACGGGATATCTCCGTTGTTAGTAAAGATAGAAGAATGCGGTTTTCGCAGCACTGTTTGTCAAACAGCCGTAATCAGAATTTTTCTAGGCCGCCTTGTTTTTGGTATACGGGATGTTGAGAATTGTGCATTTTTGGACACCCCCCATATCTCGGTTACCCCGTAACGTATCAAAAAGAAATAAAATGTTCTTTTTGTATAATTTAGTTTGTAACAAGCTTCTCAAAAATATATACCACTTTATTTTTAGTCTTAGTATTAGGCCCGAAATATACGTTTTTCAAAAATATACCATTTTTTTTTAGTAGGCCATGACGAATATTAAAAAAATACTGGTGTGATTAAATAATAGACACAAAAATTGAAAATTTATTGAACTCCCTCATAAATATTGCTCAAATTGTTCTCCATTATGCCTTAGACATGTTTCGCACATGGTTCTTATTCGCCTTAATGAATTAAAAATAATAAACGGCCGCGTTTGTAACTCCCTAAAAGCTCTGTCAATGGCAATTCTTAAATCTGCAATTGTTTGGTACTGAATGGAATACATTTTATTTTGAAGGTATCCCCATAAGAAGAAATCCAAAACCGACAAGTCGGGTGACCTTGGTGGCCATCTTACAGGTCCATTAGTCCAGCGACCTGGGAAGTTATTATCTAGGTAGGCCTCCTTACAAGTTGGGTAATGTGAGCGGGCGCTCCATCCTGTTGAAGATACAAGTTATTGAGACCAGCTAAAGGGACAACTTCTATTATTTCTGGCGCAACGTTTTCCAAAATTTCCAAATATTTGTTTGCATTAAGGCTTCCTTCAAATATATTATAAACTGTTTTGCTATTCAGTATAAAGCATGAAACGCTAACGCCAAATCTGCATTGCCGTTCGATTGGAAATATTACATGCTGATTTTCCTGAGACCAAAACTGAAACGTTACCGCCCCCCGCCAATGCGGAAGTAAAAGAACGCGATCATCTTTAAATTTGGATAAGATTATTTGGTTGATTTTTTAATGGATCATCTAATTATAATTATTTAAAGTGGACAAAAAATGGGGGTCCCCTAGAGGTCAGAGTTAACACACAAATAGTGCCACACGACTCCACGCGGGAAGTCTATTTACCTAACCTTAAATTTCATATGCATCATTAAGAATAGTGTTCTAACCTTAGGAAGGCAGGTTATTTTAATTAGGCCGCGGATGCATATGTCCTTTTAGGAAAAGCTCATTAGACCGTCTAGATCTGGGACCCAATTTGCCCTACGTTGTGTAACCCTACGTTGTGTTTTAGACGTTGTGTGAGTAACCCTATAGTTCGCTGACAAAAGTCAAATGAAGTATTACACCGATCAAAGCGTCGAATTTGAACAGGGATTCGTTAAAACCAGTATGAATCATTCGTAAAAATTTAGAAACGTACGCTACCCGAAAAGTGGCTTAAGCTAACGCATAATTTGGAAAATCCGGTCGCTATCGGTTGTAAAAGAAAATCTGGGTATGTTCCAATTTCCAAAGGTTCACCTACCCCGTGCACTGGACGAGACTGTGGAGCTGTCGCTCAAGGCAGTAGCCTTTCTCTATAGGATTCCCTCAGTACGGTTGCTGGAATGCGCTGTCGCGCTAGGCAGTAGCCCTCCGTCCCACGTAGAAGGAAACAGCGGAAGAGCCCATACTTTACAAATACTACTTCAAACGTGGTTGTGTAGTTTGTAACTGTTTAGTAAGGGTAGGCTCGTCGCATCAGCCACTTTTATGTAATAGGATAATCGATACCGGGGTTGCTAATCAAAAGAATGCAAATCAAGGTAGTGGAAAACGAGGCCACATTCAAAACACAGTAAATGTCCTCACATCCCCGCGAGCGAACTCGCTACGGTGTCCAGCGTGGACAGTAGTCCCACCATAGTGCGAAGGGGGAGCATGATAAACCTACAGGCCTACGAACCTAAACCATGTTCGAGGGAACGCTCATGATCTCTACCATGAAAATAATTTAAAGGTTGTGACATAAAATTAGCAAACACCCGATATTTCGCCCGTTAACTCAGTTAAGATAAGTTTCATTGTAATCCCCGTTAAAATGCGCCGCTCACTAAGGAGAAGTGAGTCGATTATATGAAATAAAACCTAAAGAAACCGAGCTAATTTAAATGTGAAATAAAAATGAGATTCCCTGCAATATTCGTTCTCATAGTCTAACCTGTTGAAGTTGTTGGTTTGTCCCGATTCCCATCAGTACGTTTTTCCTATAAAACATATATAAAGGGTAAGACATCGGCAAATACCATAGGTGCAAGTTATAAAAAATATTATTATTTGTCGCAATGCGAAACCCTAAACTCTCGGCCGCTATGGGTCGTTTATGAACCTTGGCCCATAAAGGAAAGATTTATGAACTAAGAGTAGTACCGTACTTTAGAAAAAGGGTTTCTATTGAGTCCGCTGATAGACGTCCACTTCAGTCTAACGGGAAAAATACCTTTTTTCAAGAGATAATAAAGAATTTTATTATTTTAGCAAAGCTTAGTTTTAGAAATATTTTTAATGAACAGAGATTTATAAAATGTAACCTTTAACATCATTCAGTGGATTACCGGGCCGCCCCCGGTCTTAAAGAAAATCCCCTTTATTAGAACCTGTAAAGCGATCTGTTATTTGATGGTTTTTTTGTATTCGAATTTATTTAATAAAATTATGCTGCTTATGATTTTATGAGCCTAATAGATATTCAGAGATATAGTTGGGAAAGCCAGGAAAAGAAAATGGTATGATATGGTAGGAAGTGAGGGAGACCAAATGGGTTTTCCGACATAAGCGAAAAACCACAAATGATCCGGAGTTTAGGGAAGATCAAGAAGGTTTTCCGACAAGCGAAAAACCACAAATGATCAGGAGTTTAGGGAAGATCAAGAAGGTTTTCCGACAAGCGAAAAACCACAAATGATCAGGAGGTTAGGGAGGATCAAGAAGGTTTTCCGACAAGCGAAAAACCACAAATGATCAGGAGGTTAGGGGAGATCAAGAAGGTTTTCCGACAAGCGAAAAACCACAAATGATCAGGAGGTTAGGGAAGATCAAGAAGGTTTTCCGACAAGCGAAAAACCACAAATGATCAGGAGTTTAGGGAAGATCAAGAAGGTTTTCCGACAAGCGAAAAACCACAAATGATCAGGAGGTTAGGGAGGATCAAGAAGGTTTTCCGACAAGCGAAAAACCACAAATGATCAGGAGTTTAGGGAAGATCAAGAAGGTTTTCCGACAAGCGAAAAACCACAAATGATCAGGAGTTTAGGGAAGATCAAGAAGGTTTTCCGACAAGCGAAAAACCACAAATGATCAGGATTTTAGGGAAAGGTAAAAGGTGTAGGAGGGTAGGTGTTGGTAGAAAAGATCGAAGTTGACTATTTACTTAACTAAAGTGTGATCTCCAGATAATTACTTTACGTAGTCTCTTATAAATTATGAAGTGCAACAGATTTTAAGAATTAAGAATCAAAACAGAAATTTTAACAATTTACCTTCATGTTGCACCAGATTAATATTGACAAAATCCCACTTTAAACAATAAAGATTTTCTGAATGATATATATATATAAACGAGGTTAATATTTTATTTGGAATAAACAAATCTCTAACAGAAATTTGTTTTATGAATTTTGAGCCAACAGAGAAAGGCTCGTTTGTACTTTAAGCCCCAAATTTTTTAAAAGAAATAGTCCCTCTATATGGGGTGGTTAGCGTTTTTATACTCTCCAGGATGTCAGCGCAGTTCTTCGTCTCTCCTCTTTGTGCGGTCGTTCCGAGTGCCCGGTACTCCCGAGGTCGCCTGTGTAGCCATCCCGCGCGTCATCGCGTTATTTTGGTTACTGGAGTTTTGTAATATCCGTTATAAAGAAATTATGAAATAATATAAGTATAATGCAATCTTAATCACGCCTTACAATTTTTCGCTGATTATCTTAAGTATTAGTTTATGTTAGTAAATAGATCTTTTGCCTAACGTGGGTCAGAATTTCATTGAAAAATCAGAGGCCTAGGTCCGCTCCGTTACAAAACCTAGTATTCTATCGATTAAACATGCCAGCACTGCTAAAATGAGCCTCATCAGACCTGTTCAGATTTTGTAAATACCAATTGCAAAACTCTATACGGCACTGTACATCACTAGGATGTAAGTTTTGTATACAGTGGAATTTATATGGCTTAAAATTGTGTTTTTTTTTTTAAGATTGATTTTGATTGATTGATTTAATAATTCCGAATTTTGATTGCACTCTTGATTTAATAATTCCGCCCAACCCTTCAACTTTTCTGCAAGAACTACTTGAATTTGTTTCAATTGAAGCTAACACATTAATTTCATCAGTCTCGCGATTATCCTTGTGGTAGATTTTAGGGCGAGGTTTAGAAAATGAGCCGTGTTCAATTAAATTTGATTTTGTTCTTGAAAAAATTCGTTTATCCGGTTGTCGTCTTTCGGGATATCTACAAGTAATTTCAGAAAATTTATAAATTTGATAGAATTACTACATAAGGGCTTATATTTACCTATTCAAATACACTTCTAACTTCTAATGCTCCATGTGCATTTTCGTTACACTGGATATAACAAACAAGCATGTCGTATTTCTCAAAGTTTACATGCTCTGCCATAATTAGGACAAACTGATTTTTCACTATTAATTAGAAATTTTAAAACAACTTAGAGAACCTGGATGCTCTGACAGAATTAGAAGATTTTATTATTATGACACATAGGACTGTGTTCTTTTGTTTGTTTTTAATATCCGCCATGGCCTACTAAAAAAAATGGTATATTTTTGAAAAACGTATATTTCGGGCCTAATACTAAGACTAAAAATAAAGTGTTATATATTTTTGAGAAGCTTGTTATAAACTAAATTATATTATTAAAAAATATATATATATATATAGGTGACCCATTTAAAAAAAAATCAAATTTGTTTATTTTCCTTTCAAACTATTGAATGTAGAAAAAATCTGAGTACTGGATTCTACGTAAAAACCTACAAAAAGAACATTTTATTTCTTTTTGATATGTTACGGGGTAACCGAGATATGGGGGGTTTCCAAAAATGCTCAATTCTCAAAAACATCCCGTATACCAAAAACAAGGCGGCCTAGAAAAACTCTGATTACGGCATCTTCTGTTTGACAAACAGTGATGCGAGAACCGCATCCTTCTATCGTTTCTAATAACAGAGATACCCCGTAAAACTAACCAAAAATGGACACCCTGTACTTCGCCTTAAGGAAAATGATTACACGGCAATATTTTGGCACAGTAAGACCTTCTTTACTGGGAAATAGTCATCTCATCATCATCATCTATTTTCTTGCCTAAAAGAAGGCCAACACTGAAAAGTCACTTTTAGAATTAACTTTGCTATATAATGTACACGTATCGATAGATTTTTAATATCGTTACATTCCTACGACTGATTTCGGTTCTGGACGGTCATTCTTGATTCACGTCGTTGTAATTTTTCGACAAACCCATGGCCCCATTTACTTATGTAATTTTTGGTCTATATTTAAGTAAAAAGTTATGGTGAAGTTAAATTTTACCTAAATCGAACAATAAATGTTTTCCCCATGTACATAGTTCCAACTTTAATGGTGACACTCTAGGACACACATCATGTTTTCTTTTCACATAGAATAGAAGCACATAAAAGCGTTCATGAGTTTAGATTCAAAATTATGTATTTTTATTAAATCCACAAGTGAAAACTACTAATTAACATGTTTGTATTTGTGTTTATAATTTTTGATTGCTACAAACAAAAAAAAGCAGCTTGTATCCTATAAAGGAGTATTTAAATATCACAAGCACTCTTCTCTCTTCCTTTTACACAAGAGAATATATCAAAAAACATAAAACCGCTTTAAAAAACACACTTTCTTTGTGACACATGAAACATCCGCAGATACAAAGTTATCTCTATCCATGTATTCCGTAAAAACTCGCTTAGATCTTTGACCCAAAAATACACAAAAGCTCCTGCCAGCATACGAAACCATTGTCGAAAATGTTTAAAAAAAAATCAGTAATGTGTTTAGATTAGAAAAACGCCAGGGCCTGAATGCCCGTATTTGTCCACCTGAGAAAAACAATTTTCGAAGCCATATTAGAGTGGGCGCAATTTTTTCTCTTGCAGCAATACAAATTGCACGGAGGTATGCGGTAACCGTTTTCGATCAGCGGGAGCATTTTGCATTCCGAGAATGTAATCCGTAGTGTGCGTGCAATGGCAATAATTATTATTCGACGGAATCATGCGCAGTACACCGTTTTCGATCAGCTGGCATAATTCGCCTGGCATTGCGAGTGCAACGCGAGAATGAAATCCGTATTACAGTCGACAATTCTACTCTAATGGCAATATAAATTGCAAGGAATTTGATTTGCGCCACTTTAATTGCCATTGCCGCTGCAAGTCTGGGAAGAGATGGATTATTCTGTTATTTTTAACTGTTTATTATTTGGCCGAAGCAGCTTTGAATAGCTAATGGCTATTCACCTACTGGTACTGCTAATTCGTCGCAACTTCTTTTGAACTGCTATTTGTAAGTAGCAATAGCTGTTTTAACTGCTAATCAAAATTAACAGGTTTGCCCATTTCTAATTCTAGGCGTATATTGGGAATTTCGACACTACCAACTGCTGCTCTGACTGTTGGCAATGCGCCAGCTGATCGAGAATGGCTTACTGCGTATGTCTACGTGCAATTATAATTGCCATTGCAGGCGCAAGAGAAGAATTGAATATGCTAAAGAATGTGGCGTGGTGAAACAAAATGGAAGATGTTGGCCCACTCAGAAACTCGCCCCCCATTCGGATCTCCGGGCGGGGGCTGGTCTTGGGGCCCCATCAAGCGAAGTTCATCAAACAACAACCATTTCCGATAATTTACTGGGTTCCTCTAACAACATTCTACGAAGAAATGGTGTTGCACATGCAGTTGCTAACCAACTCAGAATTACCAACTTCAAAATTGATTTCTGCAATATTAGAGGGCTTAACACGAACATCAATTCAGTCCACCAGCACTTACAATCTTCCAAGCCTCACGTGCTTGCACTGGCCGAGACAAAGGTCAGATCGTCAACAAACACGGTCAGCTATTTATACCCTGGATACGATTTTCATTTCCGATTTCGACGCAACTTCGGGGTATGTCGTTTTATTCGTCGTATTTATAAGTCGAATTTAACGCTAAAAAACCCAGGCAGCAGATTTCTCTAAAAAGGTTAACATTACAGAACCGGAAATAGTCATGGCCGGAAACGCAATCCCACTGGCTTCATCTATTAATTTGCTGGGCGTCAATCTGGGAGGAAATATGTCTTGGCATAACCACGTTGTGGCAATCGCCAAGATAGCTTCTCAGAAGCTTGGGGTACTCTTCCGAACCAGAAAGTTGTACACACCTCAACAAGTTTTGACACTATACAAAGCCCAGATTCGACCATCACTAGAATACTGCTCTCATGTCTGGAGCTCTGCACCCAAACATACTCTTCGGCTACTGGATTCCATCGAAAGGAGGGCTATTCATTAGCAAAAATACACGACGAACCACTACCGCCCATCCATATGTGGTTAAGCTTAGTACTCCTCGAACTTCATTATTTAAGAATTCTTTCATCTGGAGGACTACATCCTTGTGGAACGACCTTCCCGAGGTCATTTTTCCCAACGAATATAACCTCCAACGATTCAAAACCAACGTGAATCGCTTTTTGCGCACACGCACCACTCCCAGAGTGCCCTAAAGGATTTTTCCTATAGTGCTTGTGTTTGATCATAAAAAAAAAATTCGAGATGATCTCTGCTGCTAACGAGAACTTACACTTAAACCGAAAAATTTTGATGTAATGTGGTTTAAAATATCAACGCAGTTTATCTGCTGCTTTTACCGTCCTCCAAGTGATACCCATTACAGAGCCCTTTTCTCATCATTAGCCAATACAATCGACTTCTTGCAAACCAACCATCCAAATGCCGAGTCACAATGCAAATGTCAACTGGCTTAAATATTCAAATACAGACGATGAGCAAGACCGCGAGGAAGAATCCTTTGCGATCAGTTCTGATCTAACTCAACTCGTAGAAGAACCAATGAGGATTCCAGACCGAGCTGGAGATTTTGCTAGTCTTTTTGATCTTTTCTTGACATCAAATCCAGATATATACAGTCACCGTACATCCTCCGTTAGGATCTTCCGATCACAAACTTATTTCAACTCTAAGCGAACTGCTACTTAATTCTGAACAACCTCCTAAACCTCGCAAGATATGGCATTACACATCGGCCAAGTGGGAAGACCTGAAAGACCATTTCCGCACTTTTCCTTGGATGAGCTTATGCTTCTTTTTTCATTATCCATCCATCTGTGCTGGGGAGATCTCCGACGTCATTCTAACTTGCAGGGAAGCATTTATCCCCTCCTCCAAAAAACGCCCTTCCCTGGTTTAACAAGGATTGTGAGCCTGCTGACAGATCAAAAAATCTATCATACCGACAGTGGCGTAAAAACCCTATCACTGAGAATCGTACCATCCCTCAGCCCTAAGGATTTTTTCTATAGTGCGTGTGTTTGATCATAAAAAAAGGGTATCATTCACTTTTTCAAAAGAAGTCACTATTACTAAAAAGGTTGGCTTGGTTGGAAACCTTCATATTTCCATAATTTCTAATGCAGTATGAATGCAGTATTTTCTCTCTCAAAGAGGACTTTCCATGATGATATGAACCGATGTATGTAGGTAGTAAATAGAGCTAGAAGAGACAATATATAGCATTGAGGCATATTTAAGGTAAAATTTTTGTTGTTAATAGTATATTACATACCAAGAGTGGTAAGAAGCCTATTACACACGATTTCGAAACTTAGGGTACGAGCGTAGCGATCGAAGAAATCAGATAACCATTGGTTTGGAAAATGCAATCCGATCTCCTCAGGGAACGTTAATAGCGACAGAAATTGCATGAAATTTGAAGCAAAATAAAAGGCCTGAAAGTTCATATTACGATTTCAAAATATGACCATTAAACTAGACATGCAACGATGGAAACTTGAGATAAACACAAGTTTTGCACAGCTCGGTGGTTATGTACGTTGTGAAAGCTTACAAAGCTGTACTTATTTGAAAACTTTTCCTTTACCTTCATAATAATTACGCTTAGAAAACTGAGTGGTCGGTTCAGTCAGTCAAATTATTCGATTCAATGATGAAAGAAAATTGTTTCATTTCCTTCCCGCTACGGACATTTGGAATTTATGTTGGTTAAAATATTTTTATTTCAGAGTTTCATTTTAAAAGCTAGCATGCAAGCAGTCTTAAATCTAGATGTGGAGAAGCTTTTGCGCATTATCTTACGAAATAATTTTAAAAATCTACTGGAAGGCGTTGGTCGATACTTCATGAAATTCATTTTCAAAACGTAGGATAGAAATACGATTTATTTAGATTTCAGATCATTTTTTTGTGGACTCCGTACACCTCTAAAACGACATTTCTTGTAAAAAATAATACAATAAAAATGTTGTACACAGGGTGTAACAGATTCGTTCTTCACCATTGGGATTTCGGAAACGGTATGAGACAAAGATCTTACAAACTCCAGATAGAATTGTTTACATTTGAAGTCGACGTAAGGACTGTAAACGTGCACTCCCCACCTTGCTGTTATGCTTGCAGCATAGCCAGATTGTCCTATTTATCGCTAAGGTATCTGCAAAATCCCAATTAAAAATTTGTTAATTTGACAATTACAACTGGTTTAAGGTCAATCCGCAATTGCTTTTAAAATAAATTTATTTCCCAATAATTTTAATATAAATTGTGAATAGGCCTTGAGAGATTTAGAAAAAAAATATTATTATTATACATAAAAGTTTGAAATAAACCGACTGCACTCTGACAACATCAAGTTAAAAGTTAATACGCTCGCCGGCAAAAGATCAAACTTTATCAATGGATTGGATTATAGTAAAGAATACACTGTTGCTACTCGCTGCTAACTGCTTTTAAGGGAGTGTTTATATATTTTGGTTGTTTTTATTTTTTTTTGTGAGTATTGGTGAAAAATCGTCTTTATTATAAACAATGATGGTGCATTCATGTATAATTTGTAAAATAGTGGATCATTTAAGCAAGGATTTATCTTTTCTTCGGTAAGTATGGTTATGTTTTAATATGATTTGATGATTTGATATGATTTTTGATATAACCATTGACGTTTAAAAGGTTATGGACCGGTCCGTTAAATTAAAATTTCACAGGTTAGTAAATATATTTAGAAATTTGATTTTGAGTTTGCATCACTATGAAAATTCGGTTTGTTTAAGAATGTACCAAATGTTTATCCACTTCGTTAGGATACTAAAGGGTCGTAGCCTACGCCAAATTTGGATACATGCCCTTAGAAGGAATAATTATAGTCCAGGTGATACAACAGTTATTTGTGAGAAACACTTCACAAAAGAAGATTATGGAGGTAATGTACATGGGAATAAAATACTGAAGAAAGGAACAGTCCCGTCAAAATATTTTACATACTGTATATAAAAACTGGATCAATATTTCTATCTTTTTTATAAATATCCAATATTCGAACTACACTTTTTGAATAGATAATATAGTTAAACGTAAAGAATCTCAAAGTAAATTATACGCCCTTGTTGGGCTTTTTGCCCAGACTAGCTCCGCTCCGAAACAAGGAAGGCCGCTCCATAACCTTTTAAACGTTATTGGATTTAACCAGACTTCAACATTGTTGCCATTAGCGAGACAAACATGTTTTGTCACTCTTCCACCCATTACTGATTTTCAATAACATTTCAAACAATCACAAACTCACTTTCCAACAGATTTATGAATGGAGTGTTGGCCCTGTGGTATGAGATGTGAAGTCGGTTAAACAGGGGCAAAGTTGCATAATTATGGGCCCAATAATATGCCGTAAAAAAAAATACTGGGGCTTCCAAAATATTCGGCAAAATCTAAAACTTTGTGTTTTGGTTTTTATTTTTTCCTGACTTTGTTCGAATAGATGTCCAAAAATAATTTTCACTTCCTCTTGCTACCTTTCATTCTCCGTAAGATGGCATCATCAGATCTTTATTGCCGACGTTTCGTCTTTGGGTCACCATAATCATCATCACTTAATTTTTTTAAATACGGGCCTGGATTTTCTTATTATGGAAAAGCAACTAAATCTCCATTCAGCGATATATAATACTTACTAATTTTCCGACGTTTTGTTCCTTAAATTGACCATCTTCATTAAATTACCCCTAGTACAGTGTGTCCCATTTTCGACACTTTCATAGGGTATCTCCGTAATTGTTAGTGCTATCATAAAGTAATGTACGTAGGTGCCATGTGCTGTTTTTGGTTCAAACTTTAAATGGTAAAATCAAAATTTGAATATTTTCGCTCGCTTAAGAGATATGGGGGAAAATCAAAAAAATTGACAATTTCAAAATTACCCTACAGTTTCTTAGTTAAAACAGATTCAGAAAAATGTTTTGTGCAGAAGTCTCTTTATATTGATTGCTGAATAATCTGCCGTTTCAGAATAAGTATACCGGGTCAGGTAAAAAAGTTATCGGACCTAACCTTATTTTTTTAAATCGAAAAAACTGTATATTTTAATCTAAGAAGATACTATTTTAAATTCTCCTTTCAAATATAATACACCATGGATGATATTGGTTTCCTAGGCGATTTATTAAATTTGATTACTCTAAACCACAATAGACCATGAAACAGAAGCTAATATCCTAGAAATGTTGACTATTAACATAAATTTCATTTTTACATATTCATTTGCAAATTTACCTATCAACATTTTGAAAAATTTGATGTATCAGTGCATATTGAAAGTGAAAAAAACGAAGAAATGGCGCATTTGTTCGCAATCCGGAAAGACGGTAACCATTTAATGACATGTTTCTTTGAAGGTTAGAGACAATGCTGTATCATGAGTGATAGACGTGTTTTGGACTTCCATTGTCTTTATTTCATTTAAATCACAACGTTTCAACTGGTAAGTATCTCCAGTCGTCTTCAGGTGAATACTTGAATAACTCAGTATTCACCTGAAGACGACTGGAGATACATACACTAAAAATAAAGACAATGGAAGTCCAAAACACGTCTATCACTCATTTAATGACATATTCCATGATTCCAAGTAATAAAGTTTAAATAAATCTCCTATCAAACCAATATCATCCATGATGTGTTATATATTTGAAAGGATAATTTAAAATAGTATCTTTTTAGATTAAAATATACAGGGTGTTCCATTTTAAAAAATGAGGTTAGGTCCGATAAATTTTTTACCTGACCCCGTATACTTAGTCTAAAACCGGCAGATTATTCAGCAATCAATATAAAGAAACTTCTGTATGAAACATTTTTCTGTATCTCTTTTAACTAAGAAACTGTAGGGTAATTTGAAATTGCCAATTTTTTGATTTTCGCTCGTATCTCTTAAGCGAGCGAAAATTTTTATTTTTTTTTGATTTTACCATTTTAAGTTTGACCCAAAAACAGCACATGACACCTACGTTACTTTTTTGATAGAACTAACAATTACGGAGATACCCTATAAAAGTTTCGAAAATGGGACACCTTGTACGTTCCTGTAATTTCCTTTTTTTCGGATTAATTCGATTTAGTTAGAAAATGTAAAACTCAATTTCTTTTTAACAGCATTAAGAAAGTGCTGGCTTCGGAGGCAAATTTTATTTGTTTAATAAAATAAATTACTTTTACTTAACACTAAGTAGAGATTTAATATAGAATAACTATCAGTTTGAAAGAAAAAACAAAACAGTAGTACGTAATAATGATAATTAAGGACAGAAATAATTTTAAAATCTTCAGTCTTCGAAACAGAAGCAATATTTTTTATGATCAAACACAAGCACTATAAGAAAAATCCTTTATGGCACAGATACAGATGAAAGAATTCTTAAATAATGAAGTTCGAGGAGTACTAAGCTTAACCACATATGGATGGGCGGCAGTGGTTTTTTTGCAGGAATATATTTTAAAAAGATAATAAATTGAAGGAACACAACATCGAAAACCCAGTAATTGTTATATACTGCTGAACGTAGCAGTTAGCTTCTCTGTAAAAATTTAAACAAAACATCCAGGCCCGTATTAAAAAAAAATTACGTTGTTGATGGTGATCCAAAGACGAAATGTCGCATTAAAGATCTAATAATGCGACCTGGTGGAGAACAAGAAGTAGCAATGTGGAAGGAAATTTATGTTTGAACAACTCCTTGAACAACATTTGGAAGAAATAATAACTGAAACACAAGATTATAAATTTTTCCAAATATTTTTAAAGCCAATGAATTAATTTTTGATTTTTTTTGCGGCATATTAATGGGCTCGTAATTTCGCAACTTGCCCTAATTTAACCGACTTCATATCTCTTACCATTCCCGAAATCCCAATGGTGAAGGACGAATTTGTTACACCCTGTATACCTAGATACTTTATCAATCCTCTAAATGTCTATCAATTTATTTAATTTCAGTGAAATGCTGAAAACGGTTAGGAGTAGATTTCTTTTGTGGCAAAATGAGCCCATTTTACGCTTCCCTTCGATCCTTATTGCCCTGAGTTCCGTTTCTTTTTCACACCCTTCCAATTATCGGTGCTGTCAATAAAAGGGAATCCAAATCTAACTTAAGGGGTAAATTTACTAATAGCCTGCCTTCCCTCGATTGGCAGGCTTGGGTTAAATCTACAATCCTCTTTGCGTTTCAAGGAGGCTTTTATTTCTCGTAATGTTCTTCACACTTCAGGTTTATGGTACCTTTGATATTTCGAAACTTTTAAGCCTATTAGATAAATTAAATTATTTTAAATTCGCTCTCTTTGGAGTTTATTAAGTACGTTCTGTTTGTGAACTAATTAGATGTTAGTGAAAACTCTAAAACATGCGCGTTTTCCCTCATAAATGATGTGGTTAGCAACGCCACTCGTGTTTATAAAGTAATTCCAGGAGACAAGCCCCACCCGGAGAGATGCCCCGTTATGTCTAGTTCATGAACTGTATGCAGGATTGCAATACGCGGTGCTCCAGTAAGTTGATTCAGTCTAAATAATAAATAAATGTATTTACAAGAAGCAAAATTTTTCTACATGTATCTGGAAAAAAAAATCAATATAATGTTTCTAATTAAGAAAAACGTTAAGTCCCTAGGACTTGTACGAAGTTTTAACCTATTAACATAAGCAGAGAACATTTGATTAAAAAAGAAAATTCAAGAAGAAAAAACAAGTAAGTAAAAAATACATGAAATAGTTAATTTCCCATATCATCTAGAAGTACAGTTCAATATTCGACATTACAGAGAAAATACAAAGTTATTTATTCGGCGACAGAAAAACAATATCATGCGACATTTAGTAAAAGTATCACTAAAAATTAATACAAACCTATACAAGTTATTAAAAGTTCCGAATCAAGAAGGCATTTGCTTCAACAATTCCATATTTATTACGGTATTCATTTTAATATTTATGTTTTTTAAGTGTTTAAAGCAAATTAAGTTATATTTATATTTCACAAATATATCTAAGGTTATAGTCATTTTTAGATTTCACTAGGCTATACATTTGCAGCCTGGGATTAGTATTTATCCATAGTTTAAGCTTTATTTTAAATATAGCTGAGGAATTCAGAGTTTTATGTTATCAGGAAGACTGTTATATAATTTAGGGCCTAGGAAATGATAACTATGTTGTGTTATTGTCTTTTCTATCCTAGGAATACGCATCAGATGATTACCATTTCACGTTTATTTAAAAATTGTCGGATAAGTACTGCCAGTGCCGGATTATACGGAGTAACGCCTATACGCTAAAATGGGCTTGCCGCCCACGTCTACCTTATCGGTATATTGAGGTTACCAAGGCCTTAATATATCATGTCTGAGTATTCTCTTTCCGGATTGGCTAATTTGAGGAACGGGAAAAGATGTATTTCCTTTGAAGAAACAAGATGTTTTATTATTGAATCTACTTATTTATTTATACATGAAATTTGCTTAGGCCCATGACTAATGACCATCTTTTTTTTTACTTACAACGAAAAAACTCATAATCATTACATATATAAATGTCTAAAGATTTTTCTTTCGCGCTTTCTGTTCGGCAAGCTTTGTAATAATCTCATCACAATCTAGAGCTACTGTTACTTCCGATACAATACACAGAATCGAAAGCGCGTTGAGACGGTCTTGTTTTTGGGTTGATCGTAAATAATTTTTCACTCTTTTCAAAACGGAAAATTATCTTTCTCCAGAACAGTTGGTCACCATCATGCACAAATATAAAGTTAGAGCTGTGTTTACGTCCGGCACTGAGTACTGCCGAACAAAAAAGCTGTCGTAAATCAAACATTTTAGTTTCCGAAAATAATAAATCGATAGAGTAAGTATAATTCTTCCTATAAATAAGTTTTAAAATCCATTTCTGGACAGTTTGTAACTGATAAATATGGTTGTTAGCGGTCCAAACCCAACCAACAATTCCATAGGAAAGATTCCATAGAAAGATAAGAAGACAACGATAGAATTATAGAGGATCGTAAGTTCCCTCTTCTTGAAAACCTGATCTGTCCTATTGTTTTGTTAACACGTCGTTAAGTGTTTACAAACAATTTAAGGTAAATTTCTCTACAAACGTCTCAAATTATAAGAATCCATATATTTTACTGTGTCTGACTAATTAGGATAAAGACAGTTTCTTGTTATCTGAAAATGTTTAGATTCTACAATCACTGTGCCATCAAAATAGCGGATGGATTGATACCGTAAAATAGGAAAGTTGACTATATGGGATAAAAGCTGGGAGGGTATCTTCACCGAAAATATAATATTTAACGTTTTTTTGGTAACTGGCTCTATCTATGTTGAAAAGATCAAGATGGCGGATTTAAAATGGCTGACAAATTTTATTATTTATTGCTCGCCCGATTTGGTTTAAAATCGGAATTTTTAATATACAATTTGTTTGATGCACTCAGGAAAATGTAAGTGGAAGAGGGGAAAACGACAGAAAAAGCGAAAACAGTTCAAAAATGTCTCAATCTAACTTTTGAATGCTTATAGGGCAAATGTGTATAAGAGCACGAATATGTATAACAGTTCGCACAAAGTTTTTTATATATTCGGAGCTACCTACTTAAATTTTGAATCGTAAGATTCTGCTGGCTTGTGCTGTAGTTTTACAACATCAGATCTTATTGTTTTGAGAAGTAAGTACATAATATGATACAATATTTTAAAGGTTTTCATTTTATTATATGAGATAAAAATTTTATTATTTTACGTAGTGCGTACTCTTATACATATTATGATATGGTGTTTATTAAGATCGGAACTACCTGGATGAAACAGATTTATCCACAGTTCCCCATAAATTACCGAAAAGATTAACCAGCAAAGGAAATAGACTGGTAGGAAAAGTAGCCATTGCTGATCGTGGACAACTTGTAAGAGCTGTATGTTGCATGAGTGCTACTGGCACATTAATCCCCCTAGCGATGATCTTTCCTAGAAAGAGAATGAAAGAGGATTTTTTTTGCACCATCCCTTGTTACCGATGTGCCAGAAACGAATGAAGAGGATAATGTAGAACTGGATCCAGTAGTTAAAATAGTTTCTATTGAACGTCCGAAAGAAGAACCAGCCATATTCATTCCGGATCAACGAACACCATCTCCTGACATAACCACACTTGATATAGTGTGCGAAGATGGAGTACTGATGAGTGGCACCAGTTCTCAAATTATAGATGTTTTAAATCGCTCATTTCTCTCTGTTTCAGAAATTTTACCTTTGCCGAAGATAGAGGAAAAACCTAATCGTAGATCAAAGCCTAAAAATCTGAAATCCTATGTAGTACACCATTTAAGGATGTATTAGAAGAATTTTAAGAAATATAAAAATGCTAAAGAGGAAAGGAAGATAGAAAATGCCAAGAGAAAATTAGTATCTATTACATATAAAACTCGGAACAAAAACCAGGAAAAAGAGAAATTAATTAATGCTGCTGATGAAGTGATATGTCCTGGATACGGAGAATTATATTCAAAGTCTGCAGAAGACTGGAACACTGAACCAATGGTGGCATGAGTCTTGTACAACCTATGTGACTGGAGGGTTTATTTGTTTTAATTTTAATTTTATTAGTAACTTAACGATGAAGAAGTTATTTGGTATTTATATTTTAAAGTGTGGTGTGGTCTTAAATCTCACTTTGTAAGTTGGTTTTGTTAGTTTGTTAGAAATTATTATAATTTATAAGTTCCTTGAATTAATATCTTCATTTGATAAATATATTTTAATATTCTTCCCTAACTATTTGAAATTGTTTAGTCAGAAAATATTTTGCGTACTATTAAACAGGAAATTCAGTAGTCTTATACACATATGTATATAAGAGTACGCATTTGTCGAGTCAGAAAAAACTGAAATAAATTATATTCCTGAAGATTTTTTATTCACTAAGTGCGTACTCTTATGCACATTTACCCTATTTGTTAGCGTTTGTGGTGCATTACTCCATACTGGTGGGGCATCTCACCCGGATCAGCGGGAGAGATGACCGAAAGTTTTTTTTTTAGGTTTTTGTACTACGTACCAATCGAGTTTATATGTTTAGTTTATCGTACTTAGTGAAACTTCACAATAAATAAATTTTAACAAACAATATAGTAAAATTATTATAATGTGTATAGACTTTATTGAATGATTTCCTATGAAATACATATTGTAATAATTACAATTATCATTATTAATCCGTACCAAAATAATATTGTAAACACAATTGCTTGCACCATATGTGCTGGAATGACTTTATTCCATGACAAAATTCATTTTTTATTTGGTTATCATATTTTCATTAGAACAAATATTATGCAAATAATAAACTTGATAAAAGCAAATAAAAGACAAGTTGAAAACAGCAAACAGTTGAATATATTTTATGTAGGTACCTTTTTTCCCGCGACTGATTTAAATGTCACAAAGGAAATATATTCTTTTAAAGAACACTTTTGTTTTTGATATGGCTTTGCGTGTCTGAGAAAAGTTTAAGAGATAAAAGTGGAAAGGTATATGATATTCGGGAACTTCCTAACGATTAGGCTGTGGAATGGGGTGAAAAAGTTATTTCTTTTATTTTTAGATACGAGAAGTAAAATGTCAAATATGGTAAATATTTTAACAACTTTGTTCCTGATTTTTTCTAAAGTAAGAGTTTTATTTTTTGCTCAAGTACGAGTTTTATTATTAAGTCCCTTTAAAAATTTAAAGTCGTACTGTTACTGTACAATCTTGAGCTGAAAACAAAATGCAGAAATACAATCATAAATGGCGCTTTGAGTTAATTCTCGAAGCTAATAAAACTAGGGCTCCTTTTTTATCGATAACATTTTCGACACTTTTATAGGTAATGTGTAATGTGTAAGTGTGTAATGGTGTAATTGTTAGTGCTATCAAAAAAGTAATGTAGGTGTCATGCGCTCTTTTTGGGTCAAACTTAAAATGGCAAAATCAAAATTTGAAAATTTTCGCTTGCTTAAGAGATACGGGGGGAAATGAAAAAATAGACAAATTCAAATTTACCCTTATTTTCTTAGTTAAAAGAGATGCAAAAAATTTTATATACAGAAGGTTCTGTACAAATGATTGTTGAATAATCTGCCGTTTTCAGAATAAATATACGGGGTCAGGTAAAAAATTATCTTACCTAACCTCATTTTTTTTAAATGGAACACCATTTATATTTTAATCACAGAAGATAGCATTTTAAATTCCCTTTTCAAATATATAACACACCATGGGTGATATTGGTTTCCTAGACGATTTATTTAAACTTTATGACTTTTTACCACAGTAGATCATGAAACAAAAGCTAATATCATAGACATAACTATGTTGATATTTCTAGTTGTTATTAACATTTAACGTCAATATTCATTTGTGAGAATGATTTATCAACAATTTGGAAAATTTGATATGATATTAGTTTATATTGAAAGTGAAAAAATGAAGAATGGTGCAAAACGATAACTAAAACGACGCTGAAGTTATATTATTTGATACGATTATTTCCAGAACCTGAATTAAATATTATAATAATTCGAGAAATACTTTTAATATATGCAATATCGTTAGATAGTCGTCGATATCGATACTAGGTTATCCTCTTCTAGACTTCAAACCTTTTGACGTTTCGTAAGTTTAAGGTTATGTGACTAAAATTTCAAGAAGAAGGAAACAAGTCGACAATCAAACCGTAAGTACATATTTTTTACTTCCTACCTTTAAAGTAGTTTTCCGGTTGGGTAAATAATAACGAAGATCTATAAAAATATGTATATTATAGTATTTAAAGAAAAAGTCATTCAAACTTGACATTTATTAAAACTCATTCTCTGGTACTCGGGCTACTTACAAACGATTTTTAAAAATGTTGTGGATTAATCAAACAGTTTTACCACTTGTAAGGAAAATGCAAATTTTATCAGTATAATCAAATGTGATTCCTGTGAATGAAAACATTTTATTGGTCGAAACATTATATTTGACAAGTTATGCAAATTATCATAAAAGCCACGTACACTACTGACATTTTGTAAACAAACCCACATGAGCAGTGGCGTAGCTAAGGTTTGGGGCTAGGGGAGGCCGTGCGATATCCTACGGGGGCCCCTATATTTTTAAATGCGTATTTTATCATAGTAAGTAATGATGCCAAACGTGGGAGGCAAAAAAATTTATATATACTTTAACTATTGAGATCCCAGTTTTAATTTTTTTATTGATACAGAAGGATTCGTGTGTTCGTGAGACCCATGTATGCTTGTAACATTTGCTATTTTGCAGTGATTTATTGTAAATATGCATGTTCTTCTAATCAGAAATTTAAGTTTGGCAACACTGTATGCTTGCTGGTACGCTACCATACGTTTTGAAATTGAAGAACCTGGGGTATGTTCCGTACAGGAAACGCCGCATGTGATATGGGTTAACGGTTTGTTTCCCAATTTTTTAGACGGCCGATTGAAAAAACTATCGATTTTAGCGACGACAAATTTAAAAAAAATATTATTTTCAGTATTTTCTATAATATACTAATTTTTTCGGCTGCTTCCGTGACGCTTTTGTGAATATATGAGATTCGGGTAGATTTTTGCACGAATCCTCTTTTAAGACCTAATTAATTATTATTTATATGCCCTAACAAGCCTCCGTATATAGGGTAGAATGCCGTTACAACATTTTTTTACATATATTAGAGTGGGTATGGCTTTACACAAAAAAGGAACCCGAACATTTCTTGTTTTAATTTTTTAAAATTTAATAAATTAGATGAAATATCGAGGTTTTAAATGTAACAAAAATGGGGTTTATTTACATGGACATAGTTCCCTTAATAGGCATTAATTTTAAAAAAAAATAAAACAAGAAAATGGAAGCTAAATCCATCCAGAATGCATAAACATTTAAAATTAACAGGATCCCGGAGTACCTGTAAACGACTTTTCTTCCCAAGCATTTATTCTATTTTAGGAAAAAAATGTCAAAAGAAAAAAAACATTGTAATAGAACTAGAATTCGCGGTAAATCTATATTTTTTGTTTCGGAAGATTTTTAGATTTAATTATTTTCACTGCTCCATATAGAAAAAAATTATGGACTTTCCTCGAGTTGTTAACAAAATTTAGAAATCTTTCTTGAAAATTTTTTTTTAAATGTACCGTTTTCATAATAAGTTAAAACTCCGTTTTTCAGCGTAGAAAATTGAATTATAGATCCCGATCACGTTATCCGATTATCGTTGTTTCTGTCGGCGGCGTACCGATTACGGGCGGCCGCTCGACGTATTTTTCTAACTGCAAGGGAACATCCAATTCGCTTCGTGCCTTTAAAGCGTGAAACGAACAGGGGTCAAATCGGAGATTTCGACTGACTTCGGCATCCTCCTAATTAGTTTTGGGAAAAACCGATGATTTTAATAATCGAGTACTTGATACTCGAGCGATTTTAATAATCAAGTGAATCGCTTGAAATTCCAATTCGCCAAGCGATGACGTCACCGACTGCTCGATCGGCAGCCTAGCCGTTTACATGTGATCAGGTAGGGTATTTAGCAGGCACGTAAATACGGATGGGCACAGGTTTAGCTAAAAAATTGTAGTAGCCACCAAAAAAATTCTAGAAATTTATTTATTTGTAAATAATGAATTTTTACCACGTGTCTCGATATCAAACAAATAATCTGCAAAAATCACCAAAATATGTATTTATTGTTCGGGTAGATTCTTGTGCTTTTTTAAAACAAAAAGTATTACCAAGAGATATTTTTCTTCATATCTTTCTCAATCTACGAGCATATAATATATATATAGATATTTAAAATCGCTTGTCATATTCCTCGACTTTAAATTATCAGATGCCCACTGTGTGCCCTGTAGAATTAGTTACGCGACTGGCAAAATAAGAAAATAGGTGATTATTTTTTTAAATTCATGTTTATAGTTACCTAAAAGTTCTTGTTTAAATTTAAGAATGTTTACTTTTGGTTACCAAAAAATTTGTCGATGCCTATGTTTTGTTAACTGTTTTTCCTTTTTTCAATTTCGTCAATAGGGAGGGTGGAATGAAAATAATGCAAATTATCAAAGTCGGCACTTTCAAATTTTGTATTCTTACTCAGTTTCTCTTTCTGAACAACTTTTCTTAATAACATTTTGTTGTATCTCCTAGAAAAGAATAAGCAATAGCAAAAAAATAAGTTTTTGTAAATTTCCAAGGCATACTTACTTGATTTTACGAAATTAGAATTATGACTCAAATTAGTTTCAATTTAAGCAGGGCTGAACCCCAGAAGATGAATTTTAAACTCAAATATTTTCGGTCTTATCTCGCACCTATTGATGCCTCGATCTGGGGACTCACTGTATACTAATGTGCCGGTTTTTTCATCCTCGGAGCTCGGTTATTTTTATTGCTTGGTTAAACTTCATTTGTTACACATAAAGCATGTTATAAATGTTAAATTTAACCGAGGATGAAAAAACTGGCACTTATAAATAAATGTATTATAATATATTATATAATATACTCACCGGTTTGTCGGACGCTCTAAAACATGTTTAGGAGGCCTAACAATTGTTCCACAGAATTTTTTGAAATCCTAAACCTTTGCAAAAACTGAAAATCGATTAAGGTATTTATGTAATTGGGGCGTATCCGAAATATTCTGTCCCGCCTAGGCTGCTCAATAATATTTACAAAATCATCTTCGTCGTCCGTTAATAAATCATTAAAAATTTCAAAAATATCCATTTGGTGGAGTCAGAAACAATAAAAAACAAACTCAAATATTAGGGTTATAATACTTGTCTTAAATCGTATTGTTGAGTTTAAGCGGTACCCTTTCTACCGATTAACTTATTACCAGGATGGTTGCTCTTAAGTCGAGCCTCGCTGTCAATCCTAGTTTATAAAATCACCGTTTTCAATAATCTGAGATTTAAACCGTACAGTGCGATTTAAACCCACTTTATAAAATTGGCCCTTAGGACGCATTTAACATTAAAACCATTAACCAAATTAAAATCGATGAGAAGGCCAATGATTTATTCTAAAGAGAACCGGCGGGCACAAAACTCAGAGCTTCCTATTTTTTCCTCGAATATGGATAATGCGACAAAAGTAGTTAAATCCCTAGCTAGGATTAACAAGTTGAAGCAAAGTTTCAACTTAATTAATGTAAACTTAAGAGCTCACATAATAACTAACTAGGCTTGTATGAAATTTATTCCTAATTTAGAAATCCTTTGTGAACTATTTATTTTCCGGTTAGACGGAAGTTTATTTAATTTCAGCATAGCCGAGTTCGTTTTAATAAATCGCACGATTATAAACTTTTTCAATAGTGCTATGCTGGTTTTCCATATACGAAACTTAATTTACTTATTTTATAGGTCACAGATCAAAGAGCTTTAACATCGCATAGAGATAGCAATTTTCAATGCAAAATAATGGTATTTTTCTACGATTTTTATAAAATCTATATTTTGTTGCAAATGAATGCATAAAATTGATAATTTTTAAACGATTTAAAAAAAGTAATTTAGCGTTAAAAAGTTCGGTAGCATATCTTTTTTTCACTTGTCTACAGTAACCAAATAACATCAAGTTGTCATGGAAATAACATCCGCGGCGGCGTTGGTTGTTACTCTATAAATTTCAAATATTATTGACAATATAGAATTAATATTTCAAAATTAATTCCGATTCTGAAGAGGAAAACTCGTTTCATTGCGCTCCAGACGAATTTATTAATACTGCCAATGAAGCAACACAAAATTTCGAAAATGTGGGAAATCTCCCGGATATGAAGGAAACAAGTGAAAAAAGTAATACAAATTCATTTCGTATAAGCCTCCTCTTCGGAGATATATGTTTTTTGCTGTTGTTTATCGAACCACCAGGTATGTACATTAAATTTTTTTTTAATATTATGATATATACCAGGTAAGACCCATCAAATTACTATCCAAGAAAGTGTTGTCAATTACTTAGAACTGCGGGGACGGACTAGCTGCGACATTTATGGCTCCTTTTTTAACGCCCTGTATGATAAGAACTTTGAACAAAAGTGTTTACATACATTTAACTATTAACTAAAATTAAGTACCTGCTCTTCATTCATGTCGCTAATCCAAAGAGTTTTCGTGAAAACGTCATTTTATGTACACTTCTCATGGGTGAAATATGAAAAAGCGGAATATTGAGGTTCAACATTTGATAGGAACAAAGATGTATCTGTTACCGAGATACGCCAAATACATGATGTATCGACAACGTTTAGGATTAGCGACATGAATAAAGAGTATTTAATTTTTAGTCAATAGTTATAGGTACGTAAAAAACGCTGTCCAAAGTTCTTATCATACAGGGCGTTACAAAAAAGGGACAATGAGTGTCACAGCTAGTCTTTCCCTGCAGCTGCGAATAACTCACTCTCACTCACTTTCTTGGATAGTAATTTGAAGGGCCTTACCTGATATATCATCATCATCATCATCAATCAGCCCTTTGCATCCACTGCTGGATATAGGCCTCCCCTATTTCTGCCCACCGTCCTCTTTCTTGAGCGCTCTGCACCCAGTTTGTGGTCACTCTTTTGATATCGTCCGTCCATCTCGCGGGAGGTCTTCCCCTGTTACTCCTGTCAGGCCTTGGTCTCCACTCTAGCAGCCTTTTTGTCCATCATCCGTCTGTCATGCGGGCCACATGTTCTCGCCCGTAAGTCCTCGTTTCTAACATGGTCACGAAGCGACACACCGAGCATCGATCTTTCCATCTTGCGTTGTATTATTCTAAGGTCATAACCGGTAGAATGCACTGATTAAAAACCTTTCACTTCGGACAAATCGGGAGGTTACTCTTAAACACGTCCCCAAGTTTGCCATATGCAGCCCAAGAGAGCGTAATTCTTCTTTTTAATTCGCATGTTTGATTCTTATTTCGTGACCAAGATATATGTACCTATCCACCAGCTCTACCTCACAGTCACCAATAGTAATATTTCCACTAGGGACTAGGTTCGTCATAAATTTCGTTTTTGATATATTTATTCTTAGCCCGACCTGAACACATATTCCCTGTAGATCTTCCAGCATTTTCCTGATATCCTGTAGGTTATCAGACAACAAAGCTATATCATCGGGGAAGCGCAGATCTGTTAGGTTCAAACCTTTCCCGTTCCATTCAAGCATTCCAAAGGCGTATTGCAGAACGGTGATAAACAGTTTGGATGACATAGTATCACCCTGTCGTACTCCTGCCGATTTTTATCGGGTTGGTGTTATCGTGCAGTTTTACCATCATGGTAGCATTTTTATATATGTTAAATATTAGTTTAGTGTAACGAAAGTCAACACAACAGTGTCAAAGGCCTTGTGGAAGTCCACAAAGGCAATGACAAGCGGTCTATTGTATTCGATTGATTTCGATCAGGGTTTTGATGCCTTGAAGATGGTCATTGGTTCCAAATCCTCTGCGGAACCCAGCCTGTTCTATTGGTTGGTAAAAGTCTAATTTGTTTTCCAGTCATGTAGTAATAATTCTCGTGAAGAGTTTATAAAGATGACTGAGTAAGCTTATTGGTCTATAGTTTTCCTATTTGGCTGTATCTCCCTTCTTGTGAATCAAGATCACGATGGAGTTGTACCACCTATCCGGTATGGTACTGTTAAAAAGACAGAGATTAAAAAGTTCAACAAACCCGAACAAACCCCGTATAAATATGTTTTTTTTTATTAAAAAAGAAGTAAAAAAGCAATAGTAAAATGTACATGTTTTATGAAGCTATTATAGCACTTATCCCCGTAGATAACTCGCCGCAAGACTCAACATTTTTTTTCTAATATAGGTACAAACGTATTAAATTTCTTAACATTTTTTAAAACTGTGATAAATTTGAAAATTTCAACTTAATTTTAATCATTTTTTCCCAATTCAAATTGAAGCATTATTTTGTACAAAGGAGGGTCGCCAAATATTCTTGTTTCAAAGTCTTAAAAGCTATTACAATGTGTGGTAAAATGTCACTGGCTTTTCCTATTTCAAATTCCTCTTAAAGCAAATACCATTTCTGCTAGACAATGGAAAATTTCAGCAATTAGCAGAACATATAACGTTAATTCTGCAAAAGTTCTACACAACCGATAAGTATATTATTAGTTCCTACCTGTGCCTGTGTGTATAGCACAATTTAGTTTTATTTAATCTAAGCACACGCCAATTATTTCAAATAGCCTAGGATTTATTTGCTTTAATTTCAGCCAGGATTCCTTAATGATCTAAATACACTTTCTTGTGGGAATATCAGTATATTCCTTAAAAATGGAATATTAGAAACCATGGTGTGCGTAATGCCTTTTGCAATAAAGCGCGCAAGGCATATCTAGTATAATAAACTATCCCTGGATAAGTTAAGCTAGGTTCACACGGCACCACGTCGCACGTTTTTTTTGCTGGATCAATCTTACCGAATAAATATTGACATACAACACTGCAAATAAACGTATACGGTTGAAGAACACTCACCGAACTTATCAACCAAACGGTTGAAGTAGCGCATAGTATTACACCACCTCTTTCACACGGTGCGATGTCACATGTATTTTAACGAATAGCAACCGACTATTAAATAATATCTAGTCCATATTTGTAGTAATTTTCGGCAAACTTGAATTCTCTAGACTCTAGACCAGGGGTGGCCAATTTGCGGCACACGTGCCACAATGTGGTACGTCGGGTTTTAATAATGGCACGCAGAGACAAAATTAAAAAATTTGAAAAAATATCGTCTTCAGGAACTTTCTCAAAATCCATAAAATACGGAATACAGCAACGGCGTCAAGAAGCACAGCACAACGATGCGGTTTTGTCTCGATTTTGGATAAACAAAGATTAACACAATTCACATTAATGAAGAAACAACCTACCAAAGTTAGTAAGGGCGACGCGCTATGCAAGATTCATTAAGTACTAGGTTTGATAATTTTCAAGATGATAAAAGAAATGCTGATCTTTTCACAAATCCTTACTCAACTTCTCTGCAAGATTTAATTGTAACCCACCTGTATTTGAATTTATTGACCTACAGCACCATACTTCGTTGAAAAACAAATGTAAGGAACTTATTTCAACTGTAAATGATCCAGATTATATTGAATTTTGGAAATTTGTATATACAAGTAATTTTCCAAATTTACACGATATGGCTGTCATATATTGTTGTAGGTTTGGATCAGCATATTTTTGTAAACAAATGTTTTCCATTATGAATGTAATAAAGCCAAATATCTTTCAAGATTAACTGATGTGTACGTAAAAGTCTATGACACCCATCTTTGGACCAACACACTCGAACATCATGAAGAGTCTCGGGCTATTGCACAGGATATTTCTAAAGCCTTTGATCGTGTTTGGCATGAGGTGCATCTAAGTAAACTACGATCTTATGGCATTCCCAGTCGATTCTATGCATGTTTGTCTAGCTTTCTTAAGGAACGCTCTCTGCAAGTTGCGATTGACGGATTTCTCTCAAATACCTTCACCATCAATGCCGGTGTTCATCAAGGGTCCATATTGTCTCCCACCCTCTTCTAATTCTACATTAAAGACACTCTAGTAACACCTAAAAATCCGATAACTAGCTTTGCTGACGATAGCACACTTGTCTCATCATTCTCTTTGAAAGCACAAACATCGGCTGCCATCATGAAGTATCCCGGCTCAACAAGGACCTGGAAGAAATTTTAGCTTGGGGTGACAGTAACCAAGTCGAATTTGACGCTAATAAAACCCAGGCAGCAGTTTTCTCTAAAAAAGTTAACATTCCAGAACCGGATATAGTCATGGCAGGACACGCAATCCCACTGGCTTCATCTATTAATTTGCTGGTAATCAATCTGGGAGGAAACTTGGCATAACCACGTTATAGCAATCGCCAAGGTAGCTTCACAGAAACTTGGTGTACTCTTCAGAACTAAAAAGTTATACACACCTCAACAAATTTTAAGACTCTACGAAGCCCAGATTCGACTATCACTAGAGTACTGCTCTCATGTCTGGAGCTCTGCACCCAAATATACTCTTCGGCTACTAGATTCCATTGAAAGGAAGACAGGTTGGTAATTTGACTCTCTTTTACAGATATTTCCTTTGAAATGCTCGGCTGACCTTGCCCTCTTAATTCCACCCATCCATATGTGGTTAAGCTTAGTACCCCTCGAACTTCATTATTTACGCATTCTTTCATCTGGAGGACGTCATCCTTATGGAACGACCTTGCTGAGGTCGTGTTTCTCAAGGAGTATAACCTGTATAACCTCCAACGATTTAAAACCAACGTGAATTGCTTTATGCGCACAAGCACCACTCAAAGTTATGATAAAAATGTGCTATTAGCGTAAAAATCCCATAATTAGTCTAAATATAATTTTTTCAACTTTTTATAATATGTTTTTATGTTCAAATATTTTTTTTAAAATAGTGCCACTCGTCCTAAAAACAGTGGGAGACCCCTGCTATAAACGAATTAATTTATTCCGATACCAATACAATTATTATCATATAACAAAGCCCATCGTATACACATCTACTCCATGTGATCGCTGGATGAAAACTGCTCTAGTTGAAGGAAAATGTATGATGTGAACATGTGAATCGCACTCGTTGGATTTTAGTGATATAAGTCATGGTCATTACTCTCCGACGTCATGAAAAAAAATAGGGAAGAGTGAGAAATGTATCATCTCATCCCTACACATGCTGGTAATCAGGCCGGATGAGATCGGAATAATAAAGAAACTCACAAAATCAGGTGATGTTTCGTTTTGATGCCACCACTGTAAAAAATGATTACTTACAGAATGTGCAAGAATTGCACAAAGACCAGTGATAAATAATTTTTATATATTTTTTGACGTCGTTTTACATTCTTCTATATTACGATTTGTTTTTTATTTCTGTGATATGTCATGTCATTTTATATTCAAGTAATTATGTGATTTTACCATAGTACTTACTTAAAATGACGCAATAGCATGAATCTGTTATAAACCAGACGCAAATGTTTTAAAAATTTAAAATATCCACTTTAGTATTAAACTAGAATGAAAAAGGAATACCTTAATACACATAGTTTCAAAAGTTTTGCATCACTCTGATTTTGGCATGTTAAGATAATTTCAGGAATGAATTTTTTTTCTAAATGTTTATTTATGTTTATCAGTTAGAACGATACCATTTTTTGCACCAAACAAAATATTATCAAGACATTTGTTTAAGATAACATTTTCATTGTTGCATTTTGTTGGCGCTGGCCAGTTAAATTTTTCGGTTCAGTGTGTAAAAATGAATCGCCGAGTAATATCTGAAATTGATCGTGCAAGAATAGTGGCTGCTTTAGTGGAGGACGGTGATTCCCAAAGATTTGTTGTTGAAAGAATAGGGGTTTTCAAAGTGATGTATCTCGCATATGGAATCGCTATTTAGAGACCAATTCTGTGCAGGACAAACCACGAAGTGGTAGAAGGCATGTTACTGACGAACAGCAGAACCGCTATACTACGTTAAGAATTCGGAAAAATCGTACTATGCCAGTCCCACAACTTCAGAGAGATGTTACGCATGCCATTGTCCGTCTTTACACTAAGAAGACGCATTTTTGAACCCGGTTTAAGATGTCAGCGGCCAGTAAGAGTTCCCCAACTACAATATGACCACCGAGTTCGTCGACTGCAGTGGGCTGAAACTCACGTTCGCTTACCCGAAGAATTTTTGGAATTCTGTCCTATTTTCCGACGAGACCAGGATTTGTCTGGTAAACGATAGTCGCCTGATCCGTGTTTCGAGAGAACCAACAAGAGCCGCCCAACTTGCCTCCATTCGCGGGAGGGAGCGCCATGTTTTGGGCAGGTATTATGTCTGACGGGCATACTGAGTTAGTCCACGTTCAAGGCACAATGGCTGGCGACAGGTACATTAGGGATAATCTACATCCTTATGTTAGGACGTGGAGAGGGGCTGTTGGTAACAATTTTGTGTTTATGGACGACAATGCCCGGCCACATCGTACTGCTGTGGATGAATACCTAGAAAGTGAATATTTAGTCTATTTTCGCGATGACGTAATTACTTATTCGAGAATCAGAGTGATGCAAAACTTTTCAATCTATGTATATAATTAAGGTTCCAAATGGCCCAATTTCTTTAAAAATATAACAAATTTAACCAGATCTATATAATTTTTGGCCTTTCGTAGGTAATTTTATTTGAAGACAAAAACCTTGGATATCTTTAAAGCAGTCCTTTAGGTCTTGTTTTATCTTGCTGAAAATCAGAGCGGAAAATGATGCAAAGAAGTTTTCCGTCGTATGCAAGTTGTAAATTAACCAAGTGTGCTTAGATTAAATAAAGCCTCAGTTAAGTATGCTATGAATATGAATACGTGCACAAAGACATTTAATCAGGTTGCAAAATTGAGCCGAGGGTGGCGCGTTTTATGTGTCGTTAATTCCATCGTTTGTTATGTCATGTAGTTAGGTGTAGAGTTTCCGTTATATTTTTAAGGATTAACGTAGTATGGCACAAACGCTCACAGGTTTTTTAAAGAAGAGAAGTAATTAAATGGTTTGCCGTTATTAAAATTGGCTAGCAACAAAAAATAGCTATTAAATCATTTGATCAGCATAAAAAGATTTTGCTTGCAATAAATAAAAATCGGGTAGCAACACTTGTTCACAAAAAATGTTACAAACTGTCAACAATTTAACCGATATCAGTCCGCTTGTAATATAATCTGTTCACTTAATTAACAGTCGAGCTGCGGAATGATTACTTGGTCAGAAAGATTTTACAATTGGTCAGTAGACAAACACATGTCTAGAAGCAGTTTACTGCAGTGGTCCCAGAGCACTGTCAATTTTTGTAACTTTCTTATGTTTTCTTTTGCCGAATACACAAGGAAATCGGCTACAAAAGGTGTAGCGGGGGCGGGTTTTCACTTGTTTTCCCAGGGCACTGTCACTATTTCACATTTTATGCTTTTTATTTTGATGGCCAAGATTAAATATTTTGCTTACCCACTTCCTTCCCCAAGTTTGTAAAGACTCGGACTCGGCTGATTCCAGCCCATTTTTTCATAGTTTTAAAAAAATTGAAAATTTCAAAATTACCCTATATTTTCTTAGTTAAAAGAGATATAGAAAAGTGTTTTATACAGAAGTTTATTTATATTGATTGTTGAATAACCTGGCGATTTCAGAATAAGTATACGGGGTCAGATAAAAAATTTATTAGACCTAACTTTTTTTAAATGGAACAATCTAGAAAGATAGCATTTTAAATTGGCTTTTCACCTATATAACACATATTGGTTTCTTAGGCGATTTATTTAAACTTTATTACTTTGAAACGAAATAAAAGAGTCAGATTAAGGTAAAAAATAACGGGAATCATGGCAAATATTCAGGTTATGTCCTTAAATAGTTGCCGTCTTTCCGGATATCGAACAAGATATAAATTTTGCGCAATTTCTTCGTTTTTCCACATTCAATTTAAACTGATCCATATCAAATTTTTCAAAATGTTGATAAGTCATTTCCACAAATGAATATGTATATGTATGTTGTTCCTATGATATTAGCTTTTGTTTCATGGTCTACTGTGGTTTAAAGTCATAAAGTTTAAATAAATCGCCTAGGAAAGCAAAGTCATTCATGGTATATTATTGAGAATTAGAAGAGAATTTAAAATGTTATCATTTTAGATTAAAATATACAGGGTGTTACATTTGGAAAATTGAGGTTAGATCCGATAACTTAGATAACTGTAGATTATTCAACAATCATCATAAAGAAACTTCTGTATAAAACATTTTTCTGTGTCTCTTTTAACTAAGAAAATATAGGGTAATTTTAAAATTGACCCCGTATCTCTTAAGCGAGCGAAATTTTCAAATTTTGATTTTAGCATTTTAAGTTTGACCCAAAAACAGCACATGACACCTACATTAATTTTTGATAGCACTAACAATTACGGAGATACCCTATAAAAGTGTCAAAAATGGAACACCCTGCATATATAGATATAGGTACCTATAGGTATACCTAATAAGATTTTTACTTTTTAACAGATTGAAGATTCTGAAAATGATTTGCCAAAACAGTACATATATGCTACATATTTGTTTCAGGGAAATATTTCAATTATCAACTTACTAATTCTCCTTTATTTCAATAAATAACTATGTGTACGTAACAAAAGCTATTGATTCGTTTAAGTATATTAAATAGTTGGATCAAATATACCTATATTTAGTGCGGTGAGTCATATTTGTGTATAAAAAAATATGTATTTGTCAGAAATATAGGATTAAATTGAGTCAAATAATTATAAAGTTACTATACACATGTATATGTTCTCGTTAAACAAATCCTTTGAAATATAACATATCTATACATTGTAAAATTAACTTAAATACACATGTAGTCATACATATTTACTTGGCGGAACCAAATAATTGTTTAACTTGATAGATTTTTTTTCTGTGTATTATTATTAAATTGGCGGTAAGTAAGATTCATTTTGCCAAAGTACTTGAGGTTGGAAACTTTCTTATTCTGTAGTTTAGACTTTAATAACACTGGCCAACACACATTTTGGTGCCGGCGATTTTTTAATGGGTGGAAAATCCCATAGCCATCAGATTTTGTCTATCAGATCTAGTTTTTAAAATAGGAATTATTTACTTTTTTTAACCTCTATTATATATTTTACGTTACAACTATGACTATTGCCAGTAACAAAACAAAAACATATATAATTAAATATTTATTATGAAAAGTAGCTTAACATACATTCATACTCATATTAGTCACTATCACCTACAAATTTTCTTTTATACGACTTTCTAGCATGGAGTTTACCGGTGTAGTCTCGCTGAAGGCTCCAACAGAAGTCGGCCATCATGTGGCTATCCCATCGTCCTTGATATCGATCTTCCATAGTTTTAATATGGAATCTTTCTCCCTGTTCTTCACTACAGTCACCTAAATTTTCTGGAAAGCGACCTAAATCTCTTACGATAAAATGTAACATTAGTGCCTGGATAAAGAAGGTTCTTTTCTTTTAATCTGGATGCAAGTAATTCAGCACACTCCTTTGAGAGGTATAGGTCTCTCACGAGATCGTTCAGTTCTTGTTGATTAAAACACTCAGGAGTTGTTAAATCTGCTTCAAATTCGCTGTCGTTTTCTGATTGCATTCTTTGAACTTCATCAGACGTTGATGTTTCTGTATCATCTTCCGGGATTTCAGGAAGACTGCTGAAGATTGGAATGGGTATTTCCTTAGAGTGCGGTACAGGTTTTCATGCAGAATCTAGATCAGGATATGTCCATTTATGTCGATTGTTCCTATTTATGCCTTTAATATTAACGAGACAAAAATAGCAGTTATCATAATGATTATGTGGTTCCCTCCAAACCATTGGTACACCAAATTTCAGGCACTTTCTGTTTGCAATTGTCCACTGTAGCAAATGTTCAACACATGTTTTACACACCACATGTGGAGCCCAGGATTTATCTTGATCTCCTAAATGAACGCCAAAATAGGCAAGATAAGACCTTTTCACAAATTCAGAAATAGTTTTTCTACTTTCTTTCAAAGTGTATTCGCCACATACATAACAAAAAACATCTGGATGGTTTACACAGCTACGCCTGCTGGAGGATGCCATTGTTTTAGTTTTAACACTATGAAACGACGAAAATGTTCACAAAATTATGACACAACTTTATTTGCAAAAACTACACAATATACTAAGTCGAGAAGGATAAAGGTAGACAAAAGGTACTATGTTTCCAAAACCAATTAGTCGGGGTTGAGCAGGTATGGGGAGATCGGATCATAGGGAATATAAAATAGGTAATAAAATTAATAGGATTAAGTAGGAATATTGGTTAACTGACAATTTCAGGTATATTTGGCTAATTAGATCCTAGTTTTGAATACCAAATTTCTATTTTGAATTTAAAAGAGATGTAGATTTATTTATTTTTGCCTTTTATTAGAACGAAATTCAATTAGTCTCTATCTCAAAAACTAGAGCTGATAGAAAATATCTGATGCCAGTTTTAGAATCAGCACATTAAGTATATCTAAAATCAGTTCTCACATCTCAGGCACCAAAAAATTTTTTTTATTTTGTTGGCCTGTGTAATTAATCCATAATTATTATGGATAATAATTATTGGTTGTCCAGTACTTCAGATGAAACTTAAAATCTAGTGTGGCAACAGTCACGGTATCGGTTCACTAACACTGCTGTTTTCATTATATTTGTTCAAGATTGAAGAATATGTATACTATAATACTATAGCGAAGCTTGGCTATACTACGCACAGTATCCAGTTACCTAGCTAATCTTGTAATATGGGCTACTTTTATCAGTTTGTTTGTGTTTAGATTTGACTTATGTAGCTTAATTAGACCAAAAATTATGCATTTTGAATTTGTTCGCTATGATACTATACACTTACCTTGCGGTTACCTCTCTAACCAGGTTTGTAGAATATTTTAACTCAGCCAGCATTTTAATTTTTCTGTAGAACAAATACCCATTTCATCAGTGTCTTGCTTATTTGACTTATGTAGCCTACGTAGACCCAAAAGTCGTGCATCTAGATTTTGTTCGCTATGATACTATACACTTATAGTGTTACACTAAACACATTTGTAGGTTCACATAATGTTAAATACTTTAATTCAGCCAGATATTTAATTTTACTGTAAAAGAAATACACATTTTTTTTTCATTAACTATACTTTAATCGGGACGTTTATATATATTGTAACGTTACAAATTAAAAATGGAATTTATTAGTGTTAGGAAAAACCGATGATTTTAATAATCGAGTACTTGATACTCGAGCGATTTTAATAATCGAGTGAATCGCTCGAGTGAATCGCTTGAAATTTCAATTCACCAAGCGATGACGTCACCGACTGCTCGACCGGCAGCCTAGCCGTTTACATGTGATCAGGTAGGGTATTTAGTAGGCACGAAACTACGGGTGGACACAGGATTAGCTAAAAAACTGTAGTAGCCACCAAAAAAATTCCAGATATTTATTATTTTGTGAATAATGAATTTTTACCACGTGTCTCGATACCAACTGCAAAAATCACCCAAATATGTATTTATTGTTCGGGTTTATTCTTGTGCTTTTTAAAACAACAAGTATTACCAAGAGTTATTTTTCTTCACATCTTTCTCAATCTACGAGTATAAAATAAGTAGATATTTAAAATGACTTGTCAAATTCTTCCACTTTAAATTATCAGGTGCCCACTGTGTGCCCTTCAAAAATTTAGGCTTAGTTACGCGACAGGCAAAATAAGAAAATAGGTGATTACTTTTTTAAATTCATGTTTATAGTTATCTAAAAGTTCCTGTTTAAATTTAAGAATGTTTACTTTTGGTTGCCAAAAAATTTGTCGATACCTATGTTTTGTTAACTATTTGCTCGTTTTCTTATTTTCCATTAACATTTTCTATAATGTACGTTATTTTTAAGAAGTCTTCTTGAGTTTAATAATAAAAAGTTCCTGTTTAGATTTTAAAATGTTTACCATAAGATAACCAACGAATTTTTCTATATATTTTGGTAACCATTTTGTTCGTTTTGTTATTTTTCATTAACAATTTCTATTATTATGTTATTTTTGAGAAATTTTCCAGAGTTTGTTCGGGTTAGCAAATAAAAATTTTCAAATTATATCCTTTAATTTTTTAATATTTACAATCGGAGACCTAAACTACGCCGCTGGTTAGCCAGTTAAAACAAAACTTTACAAAACCCATTTCGCGATGACTCCGCTAAGGGATTTGGCATACTTTTTTATATGCACCTTCTCGTTTATGTGCCTTTAAGAAAGACATATGTCGTGTTACCTGCTCAGCGTCAAACTCGAACGTCACCAATCGGCATATCTCGGATCGCGTGTAGAACGAAGGTCGGGTATCAAGTGACAGGCGATATTTTTCGGTTTTTCGCCTGAATTTATAACTAGAGTATTTCCTATCGAGCGAAAAACTGTTCGAATATATGAGCAGTTTTTTAACTCGATCACACTACAGCGGTACATTTCCGTCGGCGTCAAGCGAAACTCGGATATCGAGTGAAAGATATTAAGTGACGAGCGACGGTTTTCGCCTGAATGGATAAAACCGAGTGGTTTTTTTAATAATCGAGCGGTGTCGGTTATTTCAATAATCGAGTAATCAAGCGGTTTTTCGCTCGAGCGATCACAACACTAGAATTTATACCAAACTCATGCCAACCTATAAACTTAAATTAAGCAGGCGTAACATTAATGTCACATGACTTGGCCACGATCTTACCAATTCTCTCAAAATCAGATTATAGCTATACGTGGCGCTTTGCTTTGGATCCAGATCAACAAACCAAATTACTTTTTTCTGGATGAAATATCAAAGAGACTTTTCCAAGAACATGGAAATGATGTTCGCGATGCTGCTGTTTCAAATGTCTCACAGCAAATATATTCTTAAAAGTTCTTTTAAGGTTTTTGAACGCTTTTGCCAATGGAAAATAAGTCGGACGATAGAAGTGAGTTATCATATTTAAATAGTTCGTATAGATTGATTTGTCAGGTTTTGTTCGGATATGTTTTATTCAATGAACCCTTAAAATTATTCCACATGCGACGATTCCATAGACATACAGGCTGTTATCTAATGATACTTATTTATTTCAATGGGTGATTCCTGGACCAATTTTAAGTCGAAACGTTCATAACACGTATGTCTGAAACTGCCTTGTTTTCCATATACAGGGTGTCCCAGAATATGTAGGCAATCTCTCGGGTTCAGATAGAACCTTAAAAATAACAAGAAAAGTACCTATAAATTTTTCTTCCTGCGGCCTCACCTACGGAGATACGGGCCCGTAACGGACGTCCCTGGAAATCGTTGTTTTTCAAATAAATTTTTAAGTACTATTTGTAATTTAATAATTTCTTATTATAATGGTTACTAGATGAGTCTCCTTAAAATTCGCCCTTTTAAACACATTTGCCTTATTTAGCTTGCCAGGGACGGACGAGACGTAACACAAAAATGCTTTTTTTTGTACACCTTGTATGATGATGGAACAACAATAATATTTTTGGATACTCTAAACCTTAAGCTGAAAAAAGGTGCTCTTGATCAAAGTCGATAAAATGAACTGCTTTCGGAAAAAAAGATAGCGTAAATTCCATTACTAAGTTAGCAACTCTGAAGACAAAGGAGAAAAACCGCAAATTTCAAGACACTACCATAAGCTGACACTAGCATAAATGTTTTTATTTAAATCGATACATGTAAACAAAACAACAAAACAATGAGGCAATTTTATGAACAAAAATATTTTTTTTTTCAAAAACAGTTCACTTTATCGACATTGATCAAGAGTACATTTTTTCCAGCTTAAGGTTTAGAGTATCCAAAAATATTATTGTTGTTCATTCATCATACAGGGTATAAAAGAAAAAACATTTTTGTGTTACAACTAGTCCGTCCCTGGCAAACTAATTAAGCCAAATATGTTCAAGTGGCGAATTTTAAGAAGACTCATCTACCAACCATTATACTAAAAAATTATTAAATTACACCTGATACTTAATAAATTATTTAAAAAACAACGATTTCCAGCGACGCCGTTGTGGCCCATATTTTCGTAGGGGAGGCCGTAGGAAGAAAAATTTATAGGAACTTCTCCTGTTATTTTTAAGTGTTCTATCTGAACCCGGGAGATTGCCCACATATTCTGCGACACCCTGTATAGTGGGTTTTTTTGTTTTATAAAAAATCTCGAGATCAGTTGTGATATTTCACTATACTTTGGTATGGACTATTATGATATAAATCGACATACTTTTATCTCAAAAAGTGTTTCCTAAAACCAGTGAAGTAGGTATATTGTACAAGGTACAAAATTTTGTTTGTAAATTAATAGTAATTGGGCAGGGTGCACTAAACAATTTAAATGTAATTATCTCCGAAACGGTAACTCTGGGCGACCTGAAATTAGTATACCTTTTTTACGTAATAATTATGAGAAAAGTATTATTTTCATCAAAAACTTAAATACACAGAGGCACAAAAAAGTTACGACCTAATAAATTTGCAAAAAATGCCGCAGACACTTTTCTTCTATATTGTACATTAAAATTTCACCAAAAAATCAGTTTCTCGTCCTAAAAAACCATAATTGCCAACTTTTGTAAAAAACCGTTGGTGTCTGTCAAAGTTATTAGAGAGAAACAAAAATGAAGTTTTAACTTTAATACCCTGTATGTTAGTTAATATCAACTTTCGGATAAGCTAAGCCTAACTAAATCATAATATTTTTACGTAAGTTTTTCCAAGTGGGAAACCAGGATATCAACTGGAAACAGAGTGTTAAGTATCTTGGTTTACACTTCGATAAAAGGCTGACCTGGAGGGTAAACTCAGCCAACATCATGAAGAAGGCCAACCAACAACTTGGCGCTATATACTGTTTACTCAACAGAAGGAGTAAACTCAATCTAAGAACGAAGGTAAACCTCTACACGACATTCATCAGATCAGCGATGATGTATGGTGACCTGGTGCACCCTATGTAAGTCGAGCCTTCAAAAAATACAGGTAATGCAAAACAAGGTAGGTACTAAAGATAATAGTTGACACTCCTCGATACACACGGAACGACATTATACACAGAGACCTCGAAATTGCTACATATGCGGAGTTTCTAGACAAAACCATCACGAAATACCATACTAAGGCTAACATTGCCAACAATAGCACGATCGCTGCTTCACACATACATTCACAACCTAACGCAACATACAAACTACCGAAAGACTGGCTCACGCGCAACCGCGTCTGAGTCCAAAACAATCAAAATACAAAAAACAATAAAGATTGCCTTGCTTTGCACAACCTGCAAAAACCAGGTGTAACATGACGACTACGCCTACCCTACTACCCACTACCTTATACGTTCGGAGCTCTCGAAATTTGTTCACTCGATTAACTTCGAGTGAAAAAATCTCTAGAGCTGGCACCCAACATAAATGTATAGCATAGCTAAATCAAAATCAGAATATGCAGTTAACCAGTCATATAGCGAAATCGAGTTATAGGTATGATACCTAACTCAGACGGTGAGTATTAGTCAGTCGGCTCGTCTACCTCGTAGGCGAAACTTACACTCTGTAAGTTGACATTGGTCTGGTCTTTCCCCGCAATGTTGCTAACCACTACCTGACCCCCGCGAGGGTCTGGTGTCTGTAAGCAGATTTCTCATCGTGTGTCCAAAAAAAAAAAAAAAAAAAAAAGTAAGTTTTTCCATATCCCATTAATTAGCGGACACCGTATACGTACCTTTAGACTACTGTATCGAGCAAGATTCGAAAATAATATTTTAGTTGTGTCGATTTCAGAGCAGACTGTTCCTTTTTGTTCTCTCCATACAGAAAATATACTTCCTATATAAAAATAGGACCTAGCCAAGTATTTATTCAAGTCTTAAAAGTACTTTTCAATCCCGCACGATAAATTAGAAATTCATGCCACATGGCAAGTTTCTATAACATTAAGTTTAAACCCGATAAGTCCCTTTACTAACTACATTTCTACCATTACAAGTTCACTTAGAGTGCCAAATGTGACACCAACTAAACTGCAAGATAAGAGATTTAACAATTAAGTTTTCGGAGTGTGCTCGAGCGATTTTGAAAGCTAATCTGCGGTTTTAACTTGCAAGTTTGTCAGATGCAAGTCGTGAGATGGTTACTAGAATAGTTATTGAACAAAATTGTTGGTAGCTGCTGTTGGTAAAGCATATTTTACCTCTTATTATGTATTTTGAACAATGCAAGAGAGAATCAGTTCAGCTTTCGGAAGCTATTTTGAAAGCAGACCAGTTGATTTGAGTTTGCCAAAGGGCATTTATTGTGAGGTTGCTTTGCAATGGCATTTAGTTAATAAGGAATGTGGAAAAACTTAAATAAGAATACTTATCTAGCAGCTAAGTTTCCCTAGTAACTGAGATAATATATTATGTTGTTTGTTTGTGATCATCTGTAGGTACCTAATAATATATTTTTAAGACACTCAGATGTAATTAACTCAACTGTTGTTCTTATTGACGATATTATAACGTTAATTGAGGAGCTTGCGTGCAAAACCGCCTATATCCAAATTGGTTTTCGAATTCAAATTTTTCCCAATTCTTCTTCTTGAAAATAGCATATTAAGATAAGAGTTTCATAAGACATTATCTTATAGCACACGTTCAATTTAGAACTAAAGTGCAAGTGCTATAATTGTCTTATGAACCGTGTATTTTATAATACTTCTTCTATTTGGGTATTTAAAGTCTGAAAACCTTTAAAACATATAGTAGATTTTTTCCATTTGAATTAATATTTTCTTTTTGGGTTGGCAATACTTTTGCAACTTAATAAAATGTTACAAGTATCAAATATGCCATGATAGAAACAATTGAACACAACAAAGCTTCTTCCCATCCGCCATAATTAAAAATAAATATATTATTAAAGTTAATAAAAATGAGGCAGGAAGAAAGTTGTACTCCGTCAGAAATACGAGAAATTGCAGAAAATAATCTAGAAAAACTTTTAAAAAGAATATGTAAAACTTTGAGCTATGGTGCGAGCAGAACAAAGTTCAAAATATTGAACAAAATAATAAATTATACTATTGAACAAAATATTGTGTCGACACAGAATCTGACAGGAATAACAATTAAGGCCCAGGAAATGTCTATAGTAACTATAAATATATATGTATATATAAAGTAATATGTATAATACTATAGTGAATTAAAAATAAAAATAGTACTTTATTGAATAAAACTTTAGAAATAGAGCATAAACTGGAAGATATTTCTATTATTTTTTGAGGTAATGTTGTTTTATAGTTGTGACTAGGAATTAGTTGACGGACCCCGCCAGCATGTTATATATTTCCGAACATAGGTATTTCAGATAAATATTTAGTAAGAATGATCTATTTGCAAGGTTAAAGGTTAGTATTTTAAAGATTTCTATAAAATATTTGTGTCGAATCCATAAAGCCTAGGAAACTAATTTCAACGAAATCGAAGTAAGCCTAAAATTCGAACCCTACTTGCTGCCAACATAAAAAAATAAAATTTCAGTTTCATAAAGTGGCAGGTTATTCAACTTGTTTGCATTTCATAATGTAGCCATTATGAAACCCAAATAGAAAAACATTTATATCGATTAGTGCAGTCGCTTCGGTTCAAATTATTCCATTTAAAAAATTGACTTATGTGTATTTTATTATACTATACCAGCAAGGTAAAATTTTTAAAATACTATACAGGGTGTAACTAAATAAGTGTAAAACATTTAAGGGGGTGATTCCTCATCGAAAAAAAGATAGGATCTTTCATATAAAGAAACTTCATTGGAGCATCCCTTGTTAAGATACAGCCCCTTAAAGGGGGTACATAAAATGTGTTTAACAATTTTTTTCACAAGCACTAAAAAAGTTACAATATTGAAATTAACCTGACATTTTCTACTAAAAAAAGACACTTAGCCAGTAATTTATTTGGTTTACCCCATGGTTGTAAGGGGTGGAAACGCAACCCCTAAAATTTATTTCCAATGTAAGTTTTTGTCTTATTATTTGTTTACCATCTAAAAAAATTTATTTCCGATAGCCTGTTTCATTCTAAACAAAAAATGTCTCTTGCATTTTTTGCCCAAAATAAACCAGTTCGCAGCAAAAAATTATTTTACGAACAAGATACATATCGCCATAAAACGAAAATACGAAACTAATTTATCCAGTAGGCCGCTATTAGCGATAGTGACAATTAAATTGGTCTGAAGGTAGACATATTGAACATTTACTATGATTTCTAGATGTTGTATGTTTTGTTATTAATAAATTAGTTTTGTTTATTTATAAATTTTATGTACCCCCTTTAAGGGGCTGTATCTTAACAAGGGATGCTCCAATGAAGTTTCTTTATATGAAAGATCCTATCATTTTTCGATGAGGAATCACCCCCTTAAATGTTTTACACTTATTTAGTTACACCCTGTATATAAATTGTCTAGTATTTTTATGACATAGAAGAACTCATGCCTGTTCTAAATTTAACTTTTTAAATACCTATTTAGAAGTATTTTTGTGTGGCTGTGCGCACTTCTCAAGATAGATCAATGGAACTACTTTATACAGGGTGTTATGGAAATGACGTATTATATTTAAATGGGTGACTCCTGGGGTGTCCTAGAGAAGCGCTACATATTTTTTTTTTTAAATCGAACGTTTAAAAAGTGGGGTAATTCACCCCTAAACCCACCCGGTTACTCCTCAGCACATTCATATACGATCATATTACATTGCCAAGCTGTGTAATCAACAGATGTTCAAGCCCAATGTTGCCAACTGTGTAGAAAATAACTATAGATTCTTATAAAAATAATATTTAGTTTACCTAGTATCCAAATAGAAGTGAATCCAGGTGCCAGTACACTAGCAAATAATCCAGGGCACAGACATCTTCAGATTTTTGTTTTTTTTTTCTATTGGAAAAGCTTTATGCTCATCACGTACCCTGATGAAAATGTGGAACTGCATAATAAGCTTATATCCACTAAACCCCATTTGGCCTCTTATTTCCAATCTCTCGGAACATTTGCACTAAATCACTTAAAGAAACACACAAACACGCACGAGTTTCCAATTATTTTTTTGAAGAGATACACTTGTTATTAGATTACACAAAAGCAATAAATACTAACGCATAATTACACTTTACAATAACCTACCGTACCCATAAAACAACAGCACTATAGGATACAAATTATTTCGCAATAGAAATTCAGAAATAATAAAAACGCTAATTTATTAATCCTTTACTGAAGAAGAATGATGAAATAATTATGTTGATAGACCCTTCCAGTCTAAGCTAGCTACCATCTCTTTAAAATAAATAGACTCGTCCAGTCGAATATGCAATAGTGCTGGGCTGGGACATCGAAACGGAACATCGATGTTGACCATCGATGGCGTAGAAACATCGGTTGTAAAACATCGATGTTCAAACATCGACATTTAAAAAAGTATATTTGCGATTAGGAATGAATTAGATTATAAAAAATAAAAATACACTTGTTATTAGAAAGAATTGAAAAATTATGAAACGTCAAAAAACAAAATAACAAAAATTTTAAAAAATAATATAAACAAAAAAATAAAGCAATAATTAAAACATAATATTTTAAAACTGCATGAATTCCAGTCACTAACAACTTGTAAACTATTTTTTTTTTGTAAAACTAGATTAATGATGATTCCTTGCAAGCTATTTCGTTTTTGGGACAATAGTTTCGCCGGCTTTGGAAAAAAAAATTTCGTTCTGGATAAGCTGGCCAAATACTTCTCGCAATTGCGCCGCGAGAATGGAATCCGTATTACAGTCGGCAATTCTAGCCTTCTGTCAATTAAAATTGCACGGATTCATGCGCAGTACACCGTTCTCAGCTGTCTCGCATTGCCAGAAATGGGGCACGCGCCACTTTCATTGCCATTGCCGGTGCAAGTCTGGGTAGAGATGGATTATTCTGTTACTTTTAAATGTTTATTAATTGGACGAAGCACCTATGAACAGCTAATGGCTACTGCCATTTGTAAGTAGCAGTAGCTGCTTTAACTGCCAGTCAAAACGACTGTTAGCAAGGCGCCAGTTGATCGAAAACGGTTTACTGCGCATGAATTCGTGCAATTATAATTGCCATTGCACCGGGAATTTTTATTGTCGACTCTAATAAGGCTTTTAGCAAATGAAATCAAAAGTTTTCGCTCTTATTTTCTTGTGCTGGGAAAATTGAGTTTAAGATTACAACCTAGTTTTCTTGTTTTGTTATAACATTGAACATCGAAAGGTAAACATCGATGTCGACATCGATGTTTGATCTCTAACATCGATGTCGAAAACATCGAACATCGGTAACAGAACATCGATGTTTCAAAAACATCGATGAACATCGCCCAGCACTAATATGCAACCGTTTGGCAGATCAGCGCTGTTCCTCGAAAATTAGACCGCCGTTTCATACTGTTTCAAGCAGATTTGTGTGTTAAATTGTATGTTAATACTAATACAAACCCAGTCCAGCAGTTCAATATTGACCGACGGAACCAACGTGTTATTTAGACAATAAGAGCGTACTTTGTCTACACAGTAGCACTTTAAAATACTAATTCAGATTGAACGGTACTTAGATGTGTTGTGACGCGAAAACTATGTGATTTTGTGTGTGAGTACTTGGTGTTTTTTATAAATTAAGTTGGTTTTAAATAAGTCCGAAAAGGTAAATAAAATTGCATTTTTTTCTAAAGGGTAAGTGGCATTTATAAACTTTTAAGTTGTCCAGATCTGACGGGTGTCGTTCGAATTGAACAAATGAGAACATACCTGACCATTTGAAAACTCCGCGGCGGTCCGTTCGAGTCAGTTCAAGTTTATAAATCAGAGATTGTTTCCCAGCGAACTGAACTGAACGTAAAAGTTTATAATAATGTACCCTGAAAAATAAACAACTTGCAATCTGTCAAACGGTTATTGACTTTCTAAAGAGTTTACCCTGAAGATATGACAACACTGTTGACATATGTTGCTTTGTTTACCTTCCTGATAGGGGCACCACGTGGATATTTTTGGTTTGACATAAGGTCATGTACAGGGCATATTAAATTAAAGCGCCATTTTTAGATATTTTTCTTCAATTTGTTTTCATCTCAGGAATTGCCGATTTAAATATAATACGTCATTTCCATAACACCCTGTATTTCAATCCAAGTTTCAATTTTATTAGCAGAGTGCCTTCAACAATTCGGTGTCATTCTAAGTGCTTCCATTGTCAGGAATCACTGAATTCTACGTTTTCAAAATAGGTAATGCAGAAAATTAGTAAGCTCTAAGTACCTACATTATTCACATTTACACATTTTGAAATCTCTCAAAAAAGAGTAGCAATCACGTAGTGGAAGGCTTCTTTGTATAATAACAATAAATAAAAAAAAGAAAACACATATTTCCATCGTATACCGATGAATCTGTCAGCACGCTCGTGTTTCCAACAGTTTTACTCTCCAAAATCACGCTTATTCTCTCCATTCACCGATCATTGATGACTAGTTGCACCGCCACTCCCCTTGTTATCGACCGCTGTCAAATCCCGATCAAAGTAAAACCCGAACAAACCCGAACAAACCCATTTCAAAAAAGTATTCGTACATCATTTGTAGCGCTCGATAGCTCTCTGACTGTGGCGTCATCACTGTCATCCACACGGCTTTTTTTTTATGATCAAACACAAGCACTATAGGAAAAATCCATTAGGGCACTCTGGGAGTGGTGCGTGTGCGCAAAAAGTGGTTCACGTTGGTTTTGAATCGTTGGAGGTTACATTCGTTGGAAAAACGACCTCGGGAAGTTCCATAAGGATGAAGTCCTCCAGATGAAAGAATTCTTAAGTAATGAAGTTCAAGGAGTACTAAGCTTAACAACATATGAATGGGCGGCAGTAGTTCGTCGTGTGTTTCTGCTATTCGCCGCTCTGGGCGGAATTAAGAGGGCAAGGTCAGCCGAGCACTTTCCATGAAGATACCTGTAAAAGAGAGTCAAATCCCCGATGTTCTAGGCTGTCGAGGATCTTCGTCACCTCGTGGTCTCCAATCAGAGGAAGGAAGATCTGTACAACGAAGGCAACAATTGTTGTAATATTTTTAAACTGGCAACTCACATTTTTATTTGTTATTGAAACAGAACATTCACTAACACCTAAAATATACAAAAATCAAAGACTCCATTTATTTACCTCAGTAACCATATGAATTTACAGTTTTCACTACTTGACTAATCATTAATTAAGTTGGTGACCCTGTTTTTGATTGTAAAGAATTCGTCTGTTCTTCTACATAATTGTCGCAACATTTATAAAATTTCTTAAGAATTAAAATAAAAATCACATAGTCGGCGGCTTCTTTCTCTCTTTCCCTGGAATTCCTGGATTCCTGATAATGAAGCACTGAGGATGACCGAAAGGTTGTTCTGGCAATTATAATTGCACGTATTCATGCGCACTAAACCGTTCTCGATCAACTGGCCCAATACTGCTCGCATTGCCGGCGCAATGCGAGAATGGAATCCGTATTACAGTCGGCAATTCTACTCTTCTTGCAATTGAAATTGCACGTACACCGTTCTCGATCGCATTGCAAGAAATGGGGCACGCGCCATTTTCATTGCCATTGCCGGTGCAAGTCGGGGTAGAGATGGATTATGCTGTTATTTTTAAACGTTTATTAAAGCACCTATCAACAGCTAATGGCTATTTAAACTAACTGATACTTAAATTAACAGTTCACATTCTTTATTAAGCATATGTACGGCTAATTCGTAGCAACTTTTTTGAACTGGAATTTCTAAGTAGCAGTAGGTGTTTTTTTTTGTTTTTTTTTTTTTTTTTTATGATCAAACACAAGCACTATAGGAAAAATCCTTTAGGGCACTCTGGGAGTGGTGCGTGTGCGCAAAAAGCGATTCACGTTGGTTTTGAATCGTTGGAGGTTATATTCGTTGGGAAAAACGACTTCGGGAAGATCGTTCCAATGATGAAGTCCTCCAGATGAAAGAGTTCTTAAATAATGAAGTTCGAGGAGTACTAAGCTTAACCACATATGGATGGGCGGCAGCGGTTCGTCGTGTATTTCTGATATTCGCCGCTCTGGGCGGAATTAAGAGGGCAAGGTCAGCCAAGCACTTTCCATGAAAATATCTGTAAAAGAGAGTCAAATCATCAACTTGCCTTCGATGTTCTAGGCTGTCGAGGTTCTTCGTCAGCTCGTGGTCTCCAATCAGACGAATGGCCCTCCTTTCAATGGAATCCAGTAGCCGAAGAGTATGTTTGGGTGCAGAGCTCCAGACATGAGAGCAGTACTCTAGTGATGGTCGAATCTGGGCTTTGTATAGTGTCAAAAGTTGTTGAGGTGTGTACAACTTTCTGGTTCGGAAGAGTACACCAAGCTTCTGAGAGGCTATCTTGGCGATTGCCACAACGTGGTTATGCCAAGACATATTTCCTCCCAGATTGACGCCCAGCAAATTAATAGATGAAGCCAGTGGGATTGCGTGTCCGTCCATGCGTCCATTAACTGCTAATCAAAATGAACAGGTTTGCCAATCTCTAATTCTGGGGGTATTTTAGGGATTTCGACACTACCAACTGCTGTTCTGACTGTTGGCAATGCGCCAGCTGATCGAGAACGATTTACTGCGCATGAATTCGTGCAATTATAATTGCCATTTCACCGGAAATTTTTATTGCCGAACAAAGTAAGGTCAAATTACCTTTGCCCTTTATTGAAACTGTTGGAGATAGGTATACGAAATTGTTAACAATATTTACTTGAGTTTTTATATAGAACTGAAAAATACCAAAATATACAGGGCATTCCACTTAAAATAATAATGGTATAACCGGATGTGATAGATACATACGTCAAAATATCTCCATTAAAAAGATTGGTGCCTTTTATAACGAGTACCAATATTTGAAACAATTATCTTTTTTAGTTGCCGGGATCTTTTAATAGGCCACTACCGTGAAAGACCGTACGGGTCAAAATTTTTTTACAGTCAATTTTCAGTAAATCGGAATTTAAAAATAAAATCTCAAAAACAGCTGTTAATTTTTTAATAGGTTTCTTACAGTATCTAATTAGAGGAATTATATATGTCCGCGCACAAGATCATCGCCACAAAGATTTTGGTCTATTTTTGTATTTAGCATCGATTTTTAAATAATTTTCCGCATGTCTAATTTTACTCTTCTGAATCATATAACGCCAATATTTGGAACTGTGTTATTTTAATCAGTCACTATAACCATTTTCCTATTATTTTAAGAGCCCTGTCTTATATTGGCTTAAAGTTTTGGAATGTTCCTTATAGAATGTTAAAATACTAAGAAAACTAATCATATTTTTAATCTACCTAAGGTGTAAACGAAACTTGCACATCAAAATATATTTTTCCTTAATGGTTTATAAATGGTAAAAAAATATTGTATATAGCTTCGGATAACAAACCGTCACATCAATGTATCGCCGGTAACATTTTCATACGTGACCGGTGTTACTGTGACCGGCGATACAATAATGCACAAATTCGTTGTTAATAGCTATTACAAGCTATTTCTTAAACTTTGTTAGACTAAAATGGGTATCTATACTCAAGAGAATGACCTCGTGTAGTATTTTTCCCTTAATTAAGACTACTAGGTCTGAGTTAACCCTGTGACCGGCGATACAACATAAAAACATACGCCTGGTAAAAAGTAGGCAATGTTCTAGTTTATACCTAAATAAACATAATACTTACCTAAACAGGAGCACGCTTTACACAAATTCAAACACATACCGTCATATTTCTAAAACGATTAGGCCGACCTCTAGTGGCGTTATTTATAAGCAATTTCTGCCGTGACCGGCGATACAGGGATGGAGCTTTTGATTAATAATTGCGTTAGAGAAACTAAACTGTTGATCTTTGAACATTATTTTTTCAATACAAATTGTAGTAGGAGTGTAAATGATTTATATATAAAGTAACTTTAGTAAAATGACGTGAAATATAAAAGGGTAAAGTAAGAAATTATTGACTGGGGACACGTCACCGGCGATACATTGTTAAATTCAAATTTGAATTCTGCAGCTATAATCTAAAAAAAAAAACTTTTAAAATTGCTTCCTAATGCAGGAAGTAACATTTATTTCGCAAATTATAATCGTTTCTACAGGCAAATAGTTTATTTTAATAAGTTATATGCTAAGGACTGAACGTTGCCTGTAAAAAAATTTTGACCCGTACAAAAAAGAATTCTCTTACATTTTCTCTTTATATAATTTGTCCTTCGTACACTCAAAATCCGACCTATTTAAAAGTATCGCAGGATCAGAAAACGATAGTTCACATAAGATATTTGCGATAAAATTTTCTTTTAGTATGTTTAAGAATATTTTAATTTTGATATTGATGTTTCCCAAACTTTCCCCTTCGGCAATATAAGGTCGAAGCCTGAAAATTAGCTTTGGTCTAATACGTCCTTAGATGTGGTTTACGCTACTCCATAGTAAACAAGCCGTTAAACTAACAGACTTGGTACCTAACATAACCCGAAACTTTGTGTCCTGGCCGACACAATGTTGTTCACAGTGCCGGATTAATTTTCAATTGGGCGGTTAGCCGCTGTAATAATACTGATAATATTTAGGGATTATCTTCTAGTGCAATGTGATCTTATAACGTCGAATGGATTCTACAAAGTAGTCTTGTATGGGACGCATTCAGCTATCAATATATTTTTAATAATATGTGGAATTACTACACGCACAGCCAACTCAATATTTGGACGGATTTTGATCTTGAATAATTATTTTAATTCCAATTTTTATTATTATTTTCTTATATTGTAGGTTAATTTATCGACAATCTCGAACATCTGTGAGATTTTAAGAAGAGTGAGATTATATCCATAATATGAATGAATGAATGAATGAATCAAGAACTGGTTCTTGACTTAAACTTTAAAATACTCTGTCGAGTGATGGAGATGGTCAAACTTTTTATTTTATTATTTAGTTATCAAGCGACATGTATTCTTAACGTTTCCGATTTTCATTTAAATTCTTTAATTTTTATAGCAGATACGTTTTTTTTTAAAAAACGTTACAATTTCCACGAACGGATTAGGTAATGGCCAATGAAGGAGCTATGACAGCGGATAAGTACAGGTCGACAAGTGGATCTGTGTCTCCGACGTATCGGTAAGGGGGAAACAATATCGTTTAAAACATGGCACAGTCATGGGCGTGCTATCATTATTTTCATTAATAATAGGAATTTCTTCAGGAATTGCATTATTTTATGCTTTGTGTGTAATATATTTGAAAGGAGAATTAAAAATAATATCTTTTAGATTAAAATATACAGGGTGTTCCATTTTAAAAAAAATTACGTTAGGTCCGATAAGATTCTTATCTGACCCGTATACTTATTCTGAAAACGGGAGATTATTCAACAATCAATATAAAGAAACTTCTGTATAAAACATTTTTCTGTATCTCTTATAACTAAGAAAATATAGGGTAGTTTTGAAATTGTCAATTTTTTGATTTTCCCCCGTATCTCTTAAGCGAGCGAAAATTTTCAAATTTTGATTTTACTATTTTTAATTTAACCCAAAAAGAGCACATTACACCTACATTATTTGTTTGATTGCACTAACAATTACGGAGATACCCTATAAAAGTGTCGAAAACGAGACACCATGTACTGTTTGGAAATTAATACAATTTTCTTAAACGAGTTTATTTCTTTAAAATAATTGTATCTGATACAAGAATTGAAGTATTGACATGAACCAGAAACGAAAATGTAAAGAATAGATGGATGGCACTTGATAATTAAATGACAAAATAAAATGTTTGAAATCTCCATCATTCTACAGTATATATTAAAGATTGAGTCAAAAGATAGTTCTTGTTTCAACCTGTATACAGGGTGTTATGGAAATGACGTATTATATTTAAATCGGCAATTCCTGAGATGAAAACAAATTGAAGAAAAATATCCAAAAATGGCGCTTAATTTAATATGCCTTGTACATGACCTTATGTCAAACCAAAAATGACCACGTGCTGCCCCTGTCAGGAAGGTAAACAAAGCAACATATGTCAACAGTGTTGTCATATCTTCAGGGTAAACTCTTTAGAAAGTCAATAACCGTTTGACAGATTGCAAGTTGTGTATTTTTCAGGGTACATTATTATAAACTTTTAGGTTCAGTTCAGTTCGCTAGGAAACAATCTCTGATTTATAAACTTGAACTGACTCGAACGAACCGCCGCGGATTTTTTAAATGGTCAGATATGTTCTCATTTGTTCAATTCGAACGACACCCGTCAGATCTGGACAACTTAAAAGTTTATAAATGCCACTTACCCTTTAGAAAAAAAAATGCAATTTTATTTAGCTTTTCGAACTTATTTAACACCAAGTTAATTTATAAAAAACACCAAGTACCTAGGTAACTTGAACAAAAACAAGCCGGCAAAATAAAATCACATAACACATCTAAGTACCATTCAATCTGAATTAGTATTTTAAAGTGCTACTATGTAGACCAAAATACGTCCTTATTTCTGAGCGGCCTGGGAAATAATGTATTTAACATCTAAAAATTTTAAAAATAAATAACACGTTGTTTCTCTCATCGATATCGGCCTGCTTCTTTAAACAGCTGATTGTGGACATCGGGCTAATATTTAAAAATACAGCGTTGTCACTTTCGATGTTTTATAAGCGACTATCATAAATTGCCGAATTTCCTTATAAATATTACTTTCCTGTATAATTATAGTCTCGGAAATGGCAACCGCGCTCTAGAGAGCGGAGATTTCTCGGAAAGGAAAGTTTGACGACTTGTCCGAAGACAGACTAGACCATTATTTCAGAGGGTAGTTCCTGTCAATTGTTAATATAATTGTTTCATTTTATCTTTAGTAAGGGGTTAATGGCCCATAGAAATTAGCGTTTTTATTATTTCTATTGCGAAATGATTAAGTGCTCTTGTTCTATGTATGTTATTGTAAAGTGTAATTATGCGTTAGTGTTGGGGTTTAGTGATAAGCTTATTATGCACTCCCACACTATCATCAGGACACGTAATGAGCATAAAGTTTTTCCTATAGAAAAAAGAACTCCCACACTATCATCAGGACACGTGATGAGCATAAAGTTTTTTCTATAGAAAAAAGAACTGAAATTGTCTGTGCCCTGGATTCCTTAATCGCATCCTGGATTTACTTTCTAAGTAAGCTAAATATTTATTTTTATAAGAAACTAAAGTTTTACACTTTTAAACATTTTGGCAACATTCTGCTTGAACATCTGTTGATTAATCAGCTGGGCAATGTAATATCTTCATATATGAATGTGCCGAGGAGTTGTGTGTGGGTTTAGGGGTGAATTACCCCACTTTTTAAACGTTCGATTTAAAAAAAAAATATGTAGCGCTTCTCTAGGACACCCCAGGAGTCACCCATTTAAATATAATACGTCATTTCCATAACACTCTGTATTATGGACATATTCTTACATTTCTTAAAATTTCACACGTGTGCGAGATTTTCGATAAATTACCTACTATATAAAAAAAATAATAAAAATCCATCCAAATATGGCGTGGATCGATTATTTTGGCTGTGAGTGTACAAAGTTATATTTGAAAATATCAAGATGATATACAGGATGTCAATTTGAAACCTTTCCAATCATAATGAATCGCTGCCAGTTTACAAAAAAATTATTTACTTTCCACCAGGGTGGAAAGTAAAAGTAGAATAACGTCAACTTTCCACCTTTCAAAGATAGATGAAATGTCATTATTACATGCATGGTTGTAAATAATAATAAATTACGGTATTATTAGAAAGAGCTTTAACCGACCTTTAAAATGATATTAAAAATGACGTGTTTTTCCCATTAGCGAAATATTTTTAACTGGGAGAGGGCGATATTTGCCCTTACACGCCCAATATTTTTTGCATTTGTTGAAAGGATTTTAATTCCTAACTTTCACCATCCTGTATATTACTAAAAACAATCTTTCACAATTACAATGGCGCCTGAAATTTTCTTCCAGGTGCTAAAAAAAAACAACTCCGAGAAACTTAAAGTCCCTCGCCACCTCCCATCATCCGAAAACTCGAGCCATTCTTTATTCTCTCTTCACAACTTCCATTTCCATTAAAGTTATGCAACATGAAAACAGCTTCAGGTGTTAAATTTCCCTGTTACTTGGCCTTAAAGCCTGAAAAAGGGCGTTTCATGAAAAATATATGCGTGCAAGGAAGTCTCTGAGAACTGTACGGACAAGGAGGGCCCCCTTTAATTTTAGGCAATTGTATTAGGATAAGGGGGCGTTATTCATTCACGCGGAATTAATTAGTTTAGGTTTAATTTTTTCGTTAATTGTCACTTATTTCACGCTATACACGGTTGTTCACGGTCAGTGGCCTATTAAAAGATCTCGGAAACTAAAAAAGGATAGACCATAATTATTGGCTCTTTGAATTATTAAGCGAAATAAACACTTTATATGAAATCTGAAAATTTACGTTGCCGCTGCTGACGACGTTCGCAATCCACAATTTATTGAGGCAGTGTCAAGTCTCAGAAGAGGTCTGCGCATTGTAGGAGGTGTTGACATATTGTAACACAGAATTGTAAATGCACGTGTTCAGTTTTCGATAACAAAACGTCTCTTGCCCGCGTTATAACTTATTTTTCAAACTTTTTAGAAAAAGAGACACTACAATTTTACATAGAGATGTTATAAGAGTCTTTTGTAATTTTTAAATTTTAGAATATGGTTTTATTATATTTTTAGTCAAGCACGTAGCCGTGCAGTAAAATTGTTTAATTGACCCATTAAAATCTTCATTTATTATTTAATGTATACAACATGTCCAAGATAAGGAGGGCCAGTACAGGGATCTCGAAAACCGTAAGAAATACGAAGTTGGTCAAATGGAGGTAAAGTTGCGCATTTACGTGCCTAATAATATGCCGTTTGATATTCTATCGTGTTTTATTTTATCTCAAAAAAACTGTTATGTGGCAGTTAGAAGAAGATAGTTGTGCTTAGAGAATAACGGAAATCATTTTGAACACTTGATTATGTAGATCCTTACTTTTTCGTTGTTCGTTTTATTACTGTTTTGGTATGATTTTTGTTCACTTATTTGTGGTTTATTATTAAATTATTTGTTATTTATTGAACTAGTTCAACATTAGTAAACAATATAGAGCTTACTTATGAGATATTCTTTATAAAGTTATGAGAAATACAGGACCGTATCCCAAAATTTGCTGATATTGTTCAAAAAACCCTCGAAACGTCATTAAACCACAATGTATCATACATCGTTGTATTCGGCAGAAAAGGCTCTCAAATTACAATATTAGAAAAACAGGACAGTATTTTAAAAAAGAAAGTTGATAATGGCCCTTCGAAAATAACTCGTCGTATTACAAAACAATTAACGCTGTTAGGAAAAAGTGGCAATGTAAAAGTGCAATTTACTTTAGAATTTGATCTCAAAAAAAAACCAGGAAAACAAAAAAACGATTTTTCAGAATTTCGTTTTTTTTCCGGATATCTCCGGAACTACTCGGAATTTTAAAACTTTCTAAACAACAAATTAATAGGCACGTAAATGCGCAACTTTACCTCCATTTAACCGACTTCGTATCTCTTACGGTTTCCGAGATCCCTGTACTGGCCCTCCTTATCTTGGACACGTTGTATATTGATTTGGAATTGTATAGTTTATCATGAACGACTGAACAAAATAATGTTGAAATTTCTTTTTGTAAAGTTATGCCCTTAAAATTAGATATTGAATGTCATTCTTTATTAAATAAAATATATACATAATATTAAAGTACACGTTTTATTCTCGGAAGTTCTCGGTTTCCATGCATGCCTATTAAAATGGTTTCACAAAATAAGACAAAAAGCGAAGAGTTTCAAGAACCACGTGGTAAGACAGTTGTAAATGATAGGTTAGGTATTGTTCACGAGCTGTGCGCAAAATCCAATTCGCGTCACCATTGCCTCTCGCCAGGCTTCCGACCCTCCGAAATGTGCAAATTGTCGAACATCACCATTCAAAATGCCTGCCAAATTTCCGGATCTCCGAAAGATGCCGAATGTTTCCTGGGTATCCGCGATTTTTAGTGTCGTCTTTTTAAGTTTATTCCTATTTACAACTCACATTAACCATAGCATAAATACATCTGTAAAATCTCCTTTTAAATTAGTCTTTGTACTCTTTTGAAAATGACCTGAGAAAGCCGACACACGTGTCAGGAAAATTGTGAACCATTACAACTAGTTCTTCTTAATTTTTCCGACATAATAGAAGTCCGGTTTCACAAAGAATGTAGTCCAACTTAAATTAATTATATAAAAACCATAAATGAATATAAATCCAAGCACGTTTAAAAAAATTTTTATATACACTTGCGGTTAGGCATAGATATACATAAATTCGTAGAAATATATTTAAGTTTCAACAATATATTCTCATGATAGAAATCAAACTCCATATACCTTCCATTAAATGAGTTTCGTCTCGAAAATAAAATAGAGAAAAACTCCATGAAAATAATGAATTGAATTTCCTGAACAGGTGCATTGCAATTTTAAAGCACCGTCAGCAAGAAAGTATTGAGTTTACTCGGAAAAATTTCACAAATATTTACTCAATAATATTTATTATATGCTTCGATTCTAAAGTTAGGAACATAGAATAAGCATTAGAGTTACCCATTTAATTTTTCATATTTATTTTTATTTTACATAATAAATAATTTATTTCTTTTATAATCTAATAAAAATAATTTGAGGCGACGTGGTGACATAAAATGAAGTCTAAACGGAGAATGAATAGAAGTGAATTCCTTTATAGTATTGAATTCTATTCTTTATTACTCGTGGGCTGCGACGAATCATATCACACAGAACGTATTCTGCTTTAGAGTGCACATTTTGGTCAGATTTTGGGGCATAGAATACAAATGTGGCTGCACAAGGGCATAGATCATAAGATAAGATATATCTAACCGTCCCAATTTCGTCTGCTGCGCGCAATGACGTCATCGGGCGAGTAATTTTTAAATATCTTATTAAGGTTTACATTGCTGTCACGGGTTTGTTCGGGTTTGTTTGCTTAACTGCTTAACTAAGAAAATTTCTTTGTCATAAATTTTTCATATTTTGTTTCCTGCGACAAAAGAATGATTTGAGAATGTCATAAGTTTCTCATTTCCAACTTTCCATTGAAGAAGATTTATGCCTTCGAAACATGTATGGAATGATTTATTTTTAAATATTGATATTAAACTAGTTGAGCAGATTTTGAGTTTTTTCCTCTATTCATCATTTCACTCTCCTTCGAAATGGACTACTCCAAAAAAATTATACCTATCGTGACATAAATAGAGGAAACTTTTATTGATTGGCGGTAATTTTGGCAAGGTTGCAGAAAAATAAACATCTAATACTGATGATCCTACATTTCTTCTTCTTTTCTTCAGGTTACGACCGCAAGTGTTAATCCTGCTCATACAGGGTTTCCCTGGATTGGCTTACCTATACCACAAATGGATCTAAATCTTAATTTCTCAACAAATAGTAATTCCTTATAAAAAATTTTGCTTGTACAAAAATTTTGATTTGCAATTAGAAAATTTTGAGCCTGATCAATTCTACATAAAAACGGTCTCTTGAGGTTTTTCTCGTCAGACCGTTCTTGATTAAAACCACTAAATTTATATTGAAACTCATTATTATTAACATTGATAAAATAATTAATGATAAATTTTGTTTCATAAAAATTGTTGGAAAAGGCCACCTTCACTTCGCATCGAATTGCACACTCCAACAATTTTAATAAAACAAAATTTATCATTAATTATTTTATCACTGTTAATATTAATGAGTTTCAATATGAATTTAGTGGTTTTAATCAAGAACGGTGCATCTGACCAGAAAAACTGAAGAGACCATTTTCATGTAATCAGAAAAAATATCCACATGGAAAAATGTCAGTGGCGTACCATCTTTTTTGTAAAAAATATCAAAGGATATGTTTGCAGGGACGCCACTGGTGGAACAATTGAATAACTTTTCTAAGTAAAGTTTGTGGTTCTATATCCTATTAACACATACCAAAATTGAAAATAATATCTAAAGTACTTTCGGATATATTAAAAAATAACTATTTAAAAAATAAAAATTCAACACCCTGTAGCAAAAAATTTAAGCCGTTGCGGACATATGTTCATATTAACTTTTCTTTATAAATTGACCTAAGGAATCATACCATAAATTATTAGAGCGTCATTAAGGAACACCCTGTATATAAATGGTTTAGTAAATATTTTTATTATTTTTATTAAAAATTATTGTTATAATTTTATGGCAATTCTTAATAAAGGTTAAAGCCATAAATTATGGTTAGTTGTACTATTTTCATATTATATTTAAATAAGGTTTTCTTTCCGTGTAGGTAACCCACCAGGAACACCCTGTATTTCTGAAGTTTAAAAATAAACAGCTTACGAATTGAGAACATTATTCTTTCTGAAAGTTGGTTAAAAAGGGTTATGTAAGTACGCAACTTATGTTAGGTCTAAACAAATATTAACCAAACTTTTTCGGATATATATTTTCACATGTCTACAACAGCCCTTGGAACGGAAGCGTAAAGTAATTTGCAGCTTTCTCTAATGACTTCCGCGTTTCCGGGGATCCCATCAGTTCAGCCAGCCACAACTAAAAACTTTTCGAAAACAGCTTCCGCCCCTCGAAAAGAAAAGCTCTACAGCAAGAATACTTTTATGACTGACTGATATTTGTTTAAAGTTTAACAACTATCTTCTGCAAAAGAAAATTTACGACGCGTAGCTTCTTTAATTATTTATGTGGAAGCGTTAATTTTGTGTGTTTTAAAACTTTTTAAAAAATGTAGGTACAGGATGAGTCAACGATAGAGTAAAGTTCATTTTCTCCTTTATGTTAAGAATTAGATAAAAACTCCAAATATAAAAGTTGTAGAGATCATTAAGGTGCAGATTCTAAAATTATACTGGAGTATACATGGTGGCCCACAAAGAAGTGGTGAATATAACTTACGTTTTTTTTAATGGAACACCCTCTATTTCTATCAATTTTTGGATTATGCATAAGATTCTGAATATTTTTTACATATAATGTTATATATCTAAATCTTATAGTTTTTCCAATATTTCCATTTTTTCAGAAAAATGTCAGTTTTCAGCGTTGCATTTAATTGTTAATACCTACACTACCTCTGCAAATTAAAAGTTCATATTGGGTATGGACATTATATGGAGTTAAGGCAAATAAATTGTAATTTACCTCACTTTTTACAGGGTGTTCAAAATAAATTTTCTATTTTCAGAAACTTTAACCAAAAAAATTTCGGTTTTTTTAAATGGTAAACCCTGTATACTTTATTTTTTTCTGATAGAATACGTAATTCTCTTTAACTTTTATTTAATATATTATATGTTTATTTTTAATACTTTTCGACATATTTTAATTTTTCTCTATTTTTCATTGATATTTCCTACATTTATCTTTTACTCTTTTTGGTTCACGTCTTTATCTGCTTTTTAAAAAAAGATACCAATTTTTAAAGAAAGTATTGCAGTTTCTTGATTTTCAATTGTAATTCATCCTCTAACTTTTTTAATTGTTGTTCGATCTTGGAGAAATTTTTAGCAAAGTATAGAATTGTGTCTTGGGATGATATCCTGAATTTTAGTTCTCAAAAAATAATTAATAATAAATTTGTTTCGAAGTGTTACCTTTTCTTAATTCCATTTTTTTTTTGTTTGACATCATTATCTATTTTGTTCAAGAAAATATTGCAGTTTATCAATTTTAATCACAATTCAGAACATCACATTGTTTTATCGAGTGGCATGAACAAAAATCCAAAAATTAATAGCCCGTATTATATTAAAGCATGCCTCATCACATGGTAGAAGTGATAAGAACATGCTACTCCAGAAAATAATGTAATATTCTGAATTGTGAATAAAATTGAAAAACTGCAATATCAAATACCAATATGGAAAATTATTATTTCCAGACCACCCGATGATACCTTATACAAAAAGGGCGTATTTAGTCTACACAGTAGCAGTTTAAAATACTATTTCAGATTGAATGGTACTACCAAAAAAAAGGAAGCCTTTTCCATTGATAGGATGTCACCATCTGCAGACCGGTTTCGAACTCTTTTGTTCTCGTCAATACATCATCAGAGAAGACTCTAATACTTCACGCTGTATCATTAACGGTAGTCGAGAAAATACAGAGCGCAGTGCCATCTCCACACAATCTGAACAGACGTTATTTGAATAAATCAAGATTTAAAAAATCTATTTAAAAAATAAGATATACTGATAATATACTTATCAGGTGGTATTAATATCAAATACCAATGTATGGAAAAATTATTATTTTTCTCGACTACCGTTGATAATACAGCGTGAAGTATTAAAGTCTTCTCTGATGATAGGTATGTACACCTACCCTGTACTGACGAGAACAAAATAGTTCGAAACCGGTCTGCAAGTGGTGACATCCTATCAATGGAAAGGGCTTTCTTTTCTTGGTAGTACCATTCAATCTGAAATAGTATTTTGAGTGCTACTGTGTAGACTAAATACGCCCTTATTCTATAAGGTATCATCGGATGGTCTGGGAAATAATAATTTTCCTATACATTGGTATTTGATATTAATACCACCTGATAAGTATAGACTTCTTATTTTTTAAATAGATTTTTAAAAATGCAATACTTTCTAAACAAACGTGTATCTTCTTTTACAAAGCAGTTAATGACGTCAACCAAAAAACATTGTCTTAAGAAAAGATCACAATTAAAAACAAAACACAATGTAGCTAAATTCTACCGCTCAATTTTTACATAGGGCGTTAAGAAATTAAGGTTAAGAAAATAACTTTTGTTCTGCCTGTATAATGATCAATACAACAGTATTTTTGAAACTAAAATTCAGGATATCATCCCAAGACACAAGTCTAAACTTTGCTAAAAATTTCACAAAGATCGGACAATAATTAAAAAGTTACCACACTATAAACTAGACTGACATTATTTTTGTCCAGGTTTTATTGTCGGGTAGTGTAGTTGTTTTGTAAGGTGCTTAGGTACAGCGTTTACGGAATAGAGATAACGATAAACGAATGCCTTAGGTAAACCAATTCACATAAAAAAATAAGTTGTTCTCCAGCCAAATTTCAATCTCCATTATAAAAGAAAATACAGCTTTTATTCGGCTTAGTCATAGTATCTTGGGAATTTAAGTTATTTCTTTATAATAAGAGAAAAGCGGTTTCTAGCCGTGGAACTTTTATAAGCTTTCTTTGTAAAGTTTTATCCACCTGCAATAAACCAAAACTTTATAAAATATCGCGCTTTTCACTGGGTTTCTTTTGTTGGTAAGAAGAGATATTAATCATGACTTGCAATTACTGCCTGTGGTGTACGAGCTCAGGAATTTTAGGTCCTACGTGTAATTTTTGCGCATCGCCCTCACGGTAATCTGATAGACGGATAGACAGATTGAATATTTTCATTTTTGGTTTTATTATATATTTGATATACATCTCACTTCTTTCTTCTATAGCTCGGCTATTACTTAAGCTAAAATTTTAAAATTTTGCAGACTTTACCAGTACCCAAAGGGGCGATGCAGGAAAATATTTGAATGTACATCCAAAAAATTGTGACGTCATGATGGTGTATTTTTTACATATATACATTTTTGTCTTGTTATATTAAATAGAAACTAAAAAAATCAGTTTTGGACCACTTGTTTTAAAAGCTAATAAAAGATAGAAATAGTGCATCTTTAATAATATTATACAAAAGTAGTTATTAAACAAAGTCTAACAGATTTGTTCACTAAGCTTGATTGATACAGATTGTACCAGGTGTTCAAACTTAATGTCAACCTTCTACACTGATAAAAGTGCATTTACCAATGTCGTGGGTTACAAAATTGGAGCTACCTCAACCCACCTCTATATGTTGTTCTAACTGAGCTTACGAATTATCACAAATTATTTAACAACGCTACAGTAATTCAGGTTCTTCTGGTTCGCCTCAACCCAGAAAGAGATTTTTTATCTATATTTTCAACATATTTGGGATCACCACAATTGCTCATCTTGTAATTATTTTATGAGTTACCTGAACTCAGTTTTTGGGTTGGGAAAACATACTAATTGATTATAAAGTGTCGTTTTAACCCGGAAGTGCATTATTTTAACTCATTACCATGTGTAAATTATTTTGAGTTGGAATAATTCAGGAAACGTGCTATAAAACCCCATATCCCTTTAAGCTTTATTTGAATTTAATTTAATCAGATTATTAAGTAGACGACTATTTTTTGAAAATTTAACTTTGTCCCCATTTTTTTATTCTATCCAGAGGTGAATTCCCCACCCAGGAATTATTTATTTAGAGCCCAGCTAACTATTTGAATCATTTTAAATTTTGAAAATGTATGATTGCTGGTCGACACTATCAGTTATGTCGCCAGTCTTGTTAATTAATGAAAAAGTCATCGCAACTGAAGACGTTCCTACTTAATTTTACGGACGCTTATCTTGATCGATTACGATTTTTCGTTGTTTATTTGTCAGGGATGCCAGGCATAAAGCCATTGCCGACTTGACACGCACGTGTCAGTCGGTCTTGGCTGGGCCCACCATCATTTCCCCGCTAACTGGAAGCTGTCAGCAGTCCACCAGAGCACATGAAGAAATGAGGGCAAGATTTTTGTCTAAGAAGTAAATGACTGATTTTAATTTGAAGTATAGTTGTTTGAACGTAGGACGAGGCCTAACTTTTGTTCAAACTATACTTTGAATTTTGGTATTGGCTCGGGCGCGTCCAATGAAAATAATAACAATTCACATTATTATATTGAACCACGGAGGGCTTTCATTTATGTAATTTGAATGTATTTTGTCAATGAGGGTGAATTTAAGGGGTTAGTCTTACGTCAGTCGAGTAACGCGAACCAAAGTACTCGTAAGTTAATTATTTACAATGAAGAATTAACCTATGCTAACATTCTGTTCTTTCAAACCAACCTATCATTTTTTAATTTAGTTTTATTTTGTTATTTACAATATAAAATAAACCTAAGCTAGCATTATATTCCCAACTAAAGGGATCTCAACTACCCTAATAATTTCCAAAAGAAAAAATTATAACTCGCGGTAGTGACTGCTAATACTAACTTACGATATTTTAGCACTTACTTTTGATGTCAGGATTGGGTAATTTTTTATTTCGAAAATTATTCTAGGCTTTTGGCATAAACTCTTTATAGAATAATTTGCCTCGCACTTAAGATGAATTTATACTCGCACTAAAAACGAGTGTTTGAAGGTATCTCAGCATTATTTATACTCGTACTCGTACGCTACGAGTTTTCGAGGATCAATTTCAGGTTTATACTCGCCCCAAAATACACGAGTGTCGAAGATATATAGGTTTTTCTTATTTATACTCGCACCAAATAGACGAGCGTTTGAAGACGAGTCAGCGTTATTTATACTAGCATTGAAACATACGAGTGTTTGAAAATAAAATTTACTGAGAGAAAGATCCGCGGTTTGACTTTTCTCGGAATTTTCGGTGATAAACACTCTAAAACCTGTAGCCGAACATACGGATCTCCCTTCTTACGTAAAAATTAATAAAGAAAACTAAATCGCGTTTGAGTACGACTCTGGGAATCCCCAATCGACGGTATACCGCATACTTGAAGAATCCAAAATCGATTAAAATTACTGCCTCCTGCAGAATTTCTTTATCCGTCTGTTTTAACGTTACATTGCGTCATCCTGACCGATTTAATCTACCGGTGACGCCATGCCCGTTGCGGCAAGAGAGAGAAGGAGCCAAATACTGCCGACACCGCAAAACTATAAAAGCCCGTCTAATTTTGCATGTGGAATTATTTAGAATAATTTGACGGAAAAAATAAATTCATTAACTTTCTGGAACTGGAAAAGAAGTATTTTTACAACACTCATAAGTTATGGACCCTGTATTTGTTTTTTGACATATTTTTTTTTTGTTCATCAAAATAGGATAATACCAATAAGATTGATACTCTATAAAATATTTGTTAATAAGTAAGTTAATCAAACTCCAAAAGGGAAAAAGGTTCTTATTTGAGTTCATCTCACGTCGTTTCACGGGCTTTATCTGAAAATTTAATTTCTTCGATCATTTACACCCATTGAAATCCACTGGCCAAATAATACTGACCTAGCGAAATCAATAGACGTGTCTTGTTAGTTTGCCAAAAAGGAATTTCCCAAAGTTTAAAGCTGAAATTGTAATGTAAGTTAATGATTCTATGTACACGGTTATGTTTGTGTATAATTAGTGTACTCGAGCGATTTTAACAATCGAGTGAATCGCTCGAGCGATTAATCACTTGAAATTTTTATGACTAAGAAGAATGTGTTGATAAATAATAATTGAGAGATGTCGGTTATTTCAATAATCGAGTACTCAAGCGGTTTTTTGTTCGAGCGATCACAACACTATGTATAATGTACGAATATCAAAACTAGTATAAATATTTTCATGCAATTTTTTTCTGAGATAATACCTAAATAATAAATCTCCCACCACTCAAAATAGATGACAAAAATGTTGTTTTACATGTGCCCGAAAGTGCCTTTTTTCATGCATGTTCTCTTCTCCGAAAGTGGCATTTTCAAAGAAAAATCTTTCCCGCCCGCTTCGAGTCACCAGGTGCTCATAAATAAATAAAACCAGAATTGTCGGTACGGGATTTGAACCCGCGACCCTCAGATCGCCAGGCGGACACTCTACCCACCGAGCCATACTACAAGCGATAATAAATTATTATATATAAATTAAATTGGCAGTTCATTTTTCAAAGATGTTTCAGAAAAATGTCTGAAGAATTTCTTTATTTATATGGCCTCAAAGACTCGGGCACTTGTAAAAAAATAAATAAAACCAGAGATGCCGAGTGCGGGATTTGAACCCGCGACTCTCAGCTATACCACGCTATACCACTAGGCCACCGAGCCGTAAAAGCCTCTTTTCGGCCCTTGATACGTAATGTACTATTACATGTGTCCTCAGTTCTCCTTACTACCTCACCAATATTCCTTTTAAAAAAAACATTTATATTTATTATCGAATATTAAAAAATTCACGTTAACTGAAAACAGATTTTAGAGTTTACGTCTAATTGTATGGGGTAGCGTATAAAATCTAGATGAATTAAATTTAATTTATTTTTAAACTAAACCAATTAAAGATATATACGGGAAAATGTGGGAAATCTCCCGGATATGAAAAAAATAAGTACCAAGGGTACTACAAGTTCACATAAACTTTTTTCGTATAGGCCTTCTCTTCGGATATATGGCTCCCTAAGAGCTCCAACGGAATCAAGTTTTTTACACATAATTATTGAACCATCAGGTATATTTTTTTTAATATGATGTATACCAGGTAAGACACTTAGTATCCAAGAAAGTGTTGTGAATTAATCAAAGCTGCAAGGACGGACTGGGTGTGACACTCATGACCCCTTTTTTTAAACGCCCTGTATGGTAAAAATTTTGGACAACGGTTTCCACATACCTTTAACTATTGACTAAAAATTAAATACTCTTCAATCATATCGGTAATCCTAATCGTTTTCGAAAAAGTGACATTTTAATTACATCCTGAATTTGGCGTATCTCGGTAACAGATACACCTTTGTTCCTATCAAATGTTCAACCTGAAACTGTGCCTTTTATGTTTAACCCGTGAGACGTTAGGGGACGCAGGAACGCACTAGGGGTATATTAATAAAAATAGTCAATTTTATGGACAAAACGTCGGAAAACCAGTAATTGTTGTATACCATTGAATGTAGATTTCGGTCCTCTTTCATAACTTAAACAAAAGCATTTAGGCCCGTATTTAAAATAATTAAATTGATGAAGGTGACCTAAAGACGAAACGTCGCATGAAAGATCTGATAATGCCATCGTGTGGAGAATCAAAAGTAGCAATGAGAAATGGAAATTTAGTTTTGGACATCTCTTCACACCAAGTCAGGAAAAAATAAATACCGGAAAATAAAATTTTAAATTTTTCCAAATATTCTGAAAGCCCCTGTATTTATTTTAGATTTTTTTGCGGCATATTATCGGGCAAATAATTTGCTCCGATTTAACCGACTTCGTATGTCTTACTGTTTCCGAAATCCCCATGGTGAAGGCCGAATTTGTAACACAATGTATAAGATGCCAAATTTTTGGAAACAATCCAAATACTCGTTTTCCTTATTCGTCTAACCTACTATACACCATCATCACCGTGTATATGGAATAATTATTATAAAATATTACAGCTACATTTCTGTAAACACCTCGTATAGGTTCAAGTACACATCGTAGATTCACGAGCTGTAATTTTTTGCGCGAAACTTGGAAGCTTTGGCCCTTGCCAAAACCGCTGGCCACATTCGGGTCAAGTGCCCCTGGGCGATTGTTTCTGATAACGACCCGGTCAGACTCATAATGACACAGTGAGTCCCTGAAGTGAACTTTCAATACCAGTGGTGGAGGATTAATTGAATAACATTCTTTTTGTTAAGGTACGATGGGTTCATTTCGTGCCTGTTCAGGTGTGTTAAAAATTATATATCTCAAAATAAATAAAAAGTAATACATTATGTTATATTTACAATTTGTATATTTTGCAATCTTGGGAAAAACGCAATCGAACATAATGGGGAGTCTCGGGCTATTGCACTGGATACTTCTAAAGCTTCTGATCGTGTTTGGCAGGAGGGCTTCTAAGTAAGCTGTGATCCTATGGTATGCCCAGTCGATTCTGTGCATGGTTGTCTAGCTTTCTTAAGGACCACTCTCTGCAAATGGCGATTGACGGATTTCTCTCAGACACCTTCACCGTCAATGCCGGTGATCCTCAAAGGTCCACACATTGTCTCCCTCTCTCTTCTTACTCTACATTAACGACCTTCTAGTGAAAACTAAAAATCCGATATTTAGCTTTGCTGACGATAGCACACTTATCTCATCTTTCTCAGACAGCATGAACTATCACGCCTTAACCAAGACCTAGAAGAAATTTTGGCTTGGGATGACAGTAACCAAGTCGAAATTAACGCTAAAAAAACCCAGGCAGCAGATTTCTCTAAAAAGGTTAACATTACAGAACCGGATATAGTCATGACAGGACACGCAATCCCACGGGCTTCCTCTATTAATTTGCTGGGCGTCAATCTGGGAGGAAATATGTCTTGGCACAACCACGTTGTAGCAATCGCCAAGATAGCTTCTCAGAAACTTGGTGTACAAAAAGTTGTATCTACACACTTGAACAACTTTTTACACTATACAAAGCCCAGATTCGACAATCACTAGAGTACTGCTCTCATGTCTGGAGCTCTACACCAAAACATACTCTTCGGCTACTGGATTCCATCGGAAGGAGGGCCATTCGTCTGATCGGAGACCACGAGCTGACGAAGAACTTCGATAGCCTAGAACATCGAAGACAGGTTTGGGATTTGACTCTATTTTACAGATATTTTCATGGAAAGTGCTCGGATGACCTTGCCCTCTTAATTCCGCCCAGAGCGGCGAATAGCAACCACTGCCGCTCATCCATGTGTGGTTAAGCTTAGTACTTTTTGAACTTCATTATTTAAGAATTCTTTCATCTGGAGGACTTCATTCTTATGGAACGACCTTCCCGAGGTCGTTTTTCCCAACGAATATAACCTACAACGATTCAAATCCAACGTGAATCGCTTTATTCGCACACGCACCATTCCCAGAGTTCCCTTAAGGATTTTTTTTACAGTGCTTGTGTTTGAACATAAAAAAAATTATGTAGGTACCACTTGACCTACCTTTCCAATTAAGATTTGAACGGAACATCTACACATCCCCAGGGATTAAACCATAAAGGCTGCAATATTTTTTAAAAGCATCCTCCTTCACCTTCACGATAAAATTGACGAGATTTTCCGATTTTTAACAATAATTACTGGAATCGAGATATTAAAGGTGAGTTCAAATTTATATCCTGTAAAGCAGAATAAAAAAAAACACATGTATTTTTAACCTATTTCAATTTATTTTACCTATATGTTTTATATGTTAATTATAACTATGTTTCCTATGACTAAGTAATAGGTATTATACGTAGTTTTTTTCTCTATATTTAAAGTTCAGCAAGAATAAAATTTTTCCTTAAAGATATGTATAGCTGAACTTTGTTAAAAAACATTTACTTATCTATTTATATTGTGATTAAAGTATAGTACGTAAGAGGTCAACAGAATTAGAATTAATTCAACACATTATCATTATTATTCACATTCAGATTAAAACAAGTTATTTCGTTAAGATATTATAATAAAACAATTAAAAAACTAATCCATCAAGTTTTGACTAAGAAGAACCATTACAAAATTGGTGTCAGAAGAGGGATAATTGCAAATTGCCAATAAAAAGATTTTCCAGTAAGACGACTTGCCAAGTAAGAAATTTGCCATTTTCGTAAGAAAAATTTTCTGCAAACACTGGATTTTCCTTCTGCAAACTGCAACCCGAGTGAATCATTGGACGTCTGAAGAGTTTTGATTGAATCCAAATGTATACTCTACAAAAGGGTCTCCAAGGAAGTAATGCGTTAGGCAAATAGAGTAGGATCATTGCTAACAATTCTGATCTTATTATGGATGGATGGATGGATTATTATTTTCCTTCTGTAAACTGCAACCCGAGTGAATCATTGGACGCCTGAAGAGCTTTCCTTGCATTCAATGCGAATGGCGTAGGATCATTGCTAACAATCCTGGATTTTATTATGGATCGATGGATTATTATTTTCCTTCTGTAAACTACAACCCGAGTGAATCATTGGACGCCTGGAGAGATTTACTTGCATCCAAAGGTGTACTCTACAAAAGGATCTTCAAGGAAGTAACGCATTAGGCGAATGCGTAGGATCATTGCTAACAATCATGATCTTATTATGGATGGATGGATTATTATTTTCCTTCTGCAAACTGCAACCCGAGTGAATTATTGGACACCTGAAGAGCATTACTTGCATCCAAAGGTGAACTCTACAAAAGGATCTTCAAGGAAGTAATGCATTATGCGAATGGCGTAGGATCATTGCTAACAATCCTGGATCTTATTATGGATGGATGGATTATTATTTTCCTTCTGCAAACTGCAACCCGAGTGAATCATTCTACTCCTGAAGAGCTTTACTTGCATCCAAAGGTGTACTCTACATAGGATCTTCAAGGAAGTAACGCATTAGGCGAATGCGTAGGATCATTGCTAACAATCCTGGATCTTATTATGGATGGATGGATTATTATTTTCCTTCTGCAAACTGCAACTCGAGTGAATCATTGGACTCCTGAAGAGCTTTACTTGCATCCAAAGGTGTACTCTACAAAGGATCTTCAAGGAAGTAACGCATTAGGCGAATGCGTAGGATTGCTAACAATCCTGGATCTTATTATGGATGGATGAATTATTATTTTCCTTCTGTAAACTGCAACCAGAGTGAATCATTGGACGCCTGAAGAGCTTTACTTGCATCCAAAGGTGTACTCTACAAAAGGATCTTCAAGGAAGTAACGCATTAGGCGAATGCGTAGGATCATTGCTAACAATCATGATCTTATTATGGATGGATGGATTATTATTTTCCTTCTGCAAACTGCAACCCGAGTGAATCATTGGACTCCTGATTAGCTTTACTTGCATCCAAAGGTGTACTCTACAAAGGATCTTCAAGGAAGTAACGCATTAGGCGAATGTTTAGGATCATTGCTACCAATCCTGATCTTATTATGGATGGATGGATTATTATTTTCCTTCTGCAAACTGCAACCCGAGTGAATCATTGGACACCAGAAGAGCTTTACTTGCATCCAAAGGTGTACTCTACAAAAGGATCTTCAAGGAAGTAATTATTCCTTCTATATTTAAAAAGGAGCAAATTTTAAAAACTCTTATCGGATATCACGACAATAGGCGCATGAAAAGAGCGCAGTTGAACATCGGTGGTACAGCATTCAAAACAGTTTTTGGCACAATGGATCAAAACGATGCTGACTATTATGACAAAATTATAACTCATGTACACACTAACGAGGAAACATTACTTGACCTTTTTAATCATTAAGCTCATGTTGTTCAGGGAACAATTTCAAATTTAAATACTATAATTTCTCCTTTAAGCAATAATAAAGAAATTTTTAATCAAAATTTTGATAAACTAAGCAAATTTGTGAATGAACTTAATGAAACACATTTTAATCTTGAATTAAAATAAACTTTAGAAGAACAATTTTCTCTTTCAACCTTAATGTTAAATGAATTAGAATTCGAATATTCGACAATTACGAACTCTATTTTATTAGCAAAATTAAATTTATTACATCCATTTGTAATGACTCCGACACAATTAATTAAGGAATTAATTAAAACATTACTTTTCTTAACAAATTCAACATCATATGTTCTTCCTTTAAGTGACGAAAATGCTTATAAATTAACTGAATACGTAAAAATAAAATGTTCATTTAAAATTAATCAAATAATTTATGTGATTTCCAACCCATTATTAATGATTTAATTTATATAATTTAGTCCCATATCCTGTTCATCAATCAACAACGTTTTATATAATTTTACCAGCGATTAATTACATTGTTTATTCAGATGATAAGAATACTTATGCGATTCTTGAGTCAAACGAATCATGTAAAAATATAGAAAATTATCCAAATCAACCTTTATATAATTTGCATTCTACACCTATTTGTGAAATTAAATTACTATTTTCAAAAGATAGTAATATATTCAAATATTGTGATAAAAGAATTTTATTTTAAATACGAAAATTGAAATTTGGCATAAATTAGAAGCAACGAACAGTTGGCTTTATGTTTTACCACAGATCACAGATATAACTATCAGTTGTTCAACTAATGAACCGATAAATATTTTACTTAATGACACTGGTATAATTACTATTGACCAAAACTGCAAATTGTTTACTAGTTCAATTATCCTAATATCAGATAATCAAAATTATGAAACATCACTATTGTACCTGATTTTAAAATTGATCCAAACAACTGTTGTGACAATTAAAATAAAAAGAATGAAAGTGTTATTAATTTATTATTACCGTTACAAGCCATTAGTTTGGACAGAGATGTAATTAATACTTCTAGTAAAAAATTATCTGATATGGAAAATTTAGCTGACAATTTAACTTTAGAATGAAAACCATTCATACTTTGTATTTATTTTTTGTTCTTTACTTTAGATTCTAGCTATTAACTTAATCTGTAGGTTATTTATGTACTTAAATAAAGATGTATTAGAAACAGCGAAACTTCTAAAAAAATGTCAAAATATTACAAATTGCTTAACTCTCAATATAAATAAATACTCAACTAAATCTGATATTGATATTGAAATAATAGAAAAGGATTTTATTGAACCTGAAATAATTAGTCTAAGACGAAGTGATAGAATTATGAATAGATTGAATGTTCCTTTTCATTTTATTTTAAGCGGGGAGGTGTAATGCACCCACCTACTTTAACATATTTCAATGTGTTTTATATGTTAATTATAAATATGATTCCTATGACTAAGGAATATTATATGTAGTTTTGTTAATTCTGGATAAGTTAATTATATTGAAAGCAAATACTAAATTTCTCTATATTTAAGGTTCAGCAAGATTGGAATTTTTCCTTAAACATATGAGATGAACTTTGTTAAAAGACATTTACTTATCTATTTATATTGCGATTAAAGTATAGTATTTAAGAGGCCAACATAATCAAAATTAATTCAATACATTATCATTATCATTCACATTCAGATTAAACAATGCTATTTTGTTATAGTTAGAGAGAGGGTGACAATAGGGGGTCCGTGAAGTTTAATATTAGTAATTTAGTTTTTCGTGGAGTTTAGGTCCCCCTCTACAACTTTTATATCTGATGAACAGCCGTAGAGTGTTGCTGAGAGGCGCTGTGCCGTTTTAGATAGGAAATTCTCAATAAATTCAAAATTATATCGAGCTATGTCTGAAAATGAATTTACAGCATCTGCGTGGCCCCAAAGTCACGGGAAACACATTTTCTGACAAGTCAACCCTTGCATATACTTTTCCGAGGGTGTAAAAAAAATTAATGGAAAAATTATAAAGTCTCAAGTGACATGGGTCCAAGTGGGCTTAATCGATTTGTGTTCACATGGAGATGACTCGTAAACAATTTTCTGATAAAAAGAATATTGCGATTGAATATTGAATTTATACAACTGAACGATACCTGTCTCCGGTATCTCTGCGTATTATTGTCAGAATTCCGCTTAGCTAGGTACGATTCTTCTGAATTTTTTTTTCCACAATATTTGAGTGTCAAGGAATGTAGTGTGACAATTTTCTGACATGTCGCGATGGTTTTCCGAATTTCCTCCGAGGAGATTTTTAAAAATTCCAATAATGAAATGGCGAGACCTGGAACGACAAAATGTTTTCACATAACCTTAAATATATAATATTCCATTATAGAAAGTTACAACTTCAAATTCGGTTTTTTTCTTTTTTTTTAATTTTCATTTTTTTTTAACACGCTCGGAAAAGCATATGCAAAGGTTGACTTTTCAGAAAATGTGTTTCTCGTGACTTTGGGGTCACGCAGATGTTGTAAATTCATTTTCAGACATGGCTCGATATAATTTTGAATTTATTGAGAATTTTCTATCTAAAGCGGTACAGCGCCTCTCAGCAACGCTCTACGGCATTTCATCAGATATAAAAGTTGTAGAGGGGGACCTAAATTCCACGAAAAACCAAATTACTGATATTCCACTTCACGGACCCCCTATTGTCACCGTCTGTCTAACTATTAGTATATTATCATCAATTCACCTTATTTTCACGGATACTCACGCGTCGGTACCTCCCAGAGGCCCCGTAGCGCTACTCGAGCGCGGCGTGCGATATATTGCGTTCGGTACTACGGTGCTGCGGGGAGATAACCGGAGGTTTGCTAATCCATCGGGTTTTGACAAAGAACAACCATTACATTTGGAACAAATAAATGATAATATCCAATAGAAGTGTCCGCACTTTACATATTAGTTTCAGTTCTGCGACTACCAATAAGCTTGAAACGTTTTAATACAAATTTACAATTTACACTATTAAATTATAAATAAAAAAAAAAATTTAAATTATGAACAAAAAGATAAAAAATAATATTTCCAGGAAAACAGACTTAATTGATTTTTTAACGGTGTTAAGGGACATGAAAAATAGATCTATATTGTTACAGTAAGTATTTTCGAGTTTTAACATGCCGTTTAAAGGAGGATTTAGACTACTATTTCTATGGCTGAATGGCACATTAAAATGTTATGTAAGAATTAAAGTCCTCGGTGGCACAGACACAGGTATCGATATGAAAAGGTCCATAGAGTCTTATATAAAAATAAAATCAATCGATTCATCAATGACATCGATTCCACATTACTAAAATTAAAACAAAAAATATTTTGTTTTTACAACTAATTAATAATTATTTTTAATTTCACGATTTACATAATATTATGATCATGAGATTTCGCCATAATAGTTGATGATAATTTTATTTTTGCGTGTATATAAATAACTATTATTTATTTGAAAATACTTATTCTTATCTTAAATCTTGTTATTATCACAAAATCAGTTGCCATATTAAAAACTAAATTTATTGCCCGGGCCTTCTGTGCGCCGACGCATTCATTTTATGTCTTCTCCGGAGAATTTCAGCGGCATCTGGATCATATATGTCGTGAAGATGTATGCAATATTTTGCCGCCAAATCAAAATATTGTTCTGGCGCTATACACTTTTTGAAAAGTTTCTCTTCTATCAGATCTCCTCGATGGATAAAATCCAGCCCGAACTGTCTATAGAGTGATTCCCTAATAATAAAGAATAATCACTAGTTAATAGCAATAATTTTGTTTTCTACTTATAAATACAGGGTGTTATGGAAATGGCTTATTATATTTAAACCGGCAAATCCTGAGATGAAAATAAATTGAAAAAAAATTATCTTAAATGGCGCTTTGAATTATTGTACGAAATATACACTTTATATAAAATCTGAAAATTTACGTTGCCGCTACTGAGGACGTTCGCAATCAGTAGTTTATTGAGGTGGTGTTGTCATATAATGCAATACAGAATTGTAAACGTATATGTTCAGTTTTTGACATCAAGACGTCTTTGACCCGCGTTATTACTTCTTTTTCAAATTTTAAGTTACCTACTCTCTTACCTTCGATCTTCCGATAATCCGTTTTATAATTAAATTCCATAAAAAAATAAAACACAAAAAGTATTTTTTGCAACAGAACCAACAATAGTTAATATCACACAAATTTGAAATCACATCACAATATTTCTTATTATGAGTTATTTCACAACAGAAAAAAATTGGAGTAATGCTACAACTAACAAAACGTTTAAAATTCGTATACATCAATCACGTGGAACCCTCGATAGCGTCATTCCTCTCACGAGTCTCGAAACATATACTGAAGCAACGATAGTCGCGCGCGGCAAGTATTCAAGCAACGGCGAAACATGCGGTGTGATCTGACAACCCTGTTAGTATACTCAAATGACCCACATTGTTGCTAACTGAATCCAGATGGAACGGCGGGACCGAATGTGGATAAAAAAGGTTTTTACCTTAGTATTTAGATATTCGATTAAAAAAAAAAGTACCTATGTAGACTTTCTCTAGGACACCCTAGGAGTCATCCATTTAAATATAATAAGTAATTTCCATAATACCCTGTATACAGTAAATAACCATTGTTATAACCATATGTTCCTTAATAACGTGTACGATTTGTGTTTCGAGAATAGTTCATATGAACATACTCGCCAATTAATTGTCCAATATTAAAAAATTGACGTCCTAAATAATAAGCTGTTACTTCATTAATAATAAACCAATTTTATCCCATTTCTTCTAAATACGTTTCGTAAACAGTCAAAACAATATTTTATGACTGTTGGCTTCTGCTAAATAAAAAATAAAAATGATTGTAGCAAATAAAGATTATAATACACCACGCAAACATCTATTTATACAAGTTATTTATTTAACATTAAAAATACAAAGTAGATATGACTTCTGTATCTAATGATGTATTTTTAACGTTAAATAAATGAATTAAATGAATAGATAATAATTATTATTACTACAATAAAATTGGTTAAATTTAAATTACTCATTTATATGAATAGATTGTAATTGAAAAACACTGCACATAGGGAGAAAGGAATCGTGTTGTTCCTTCAATTTACCAATTAATTATGATCTCCTAGTACGTTCCTTTAATTTGCTTCTGTCTGGAAGAAAATTATTATTTCTATTTGTGTCCATAATTATTATTATTCTTACGCACTACTAATGTTTTTTTCATTTCAAACCAATGATTTTATAAAATTTTTGCTTATTGTAAGTATCTTCAAGTAATTTATTTTACTAATATAAATAAAATTGGACTATAAAAACAGCACTTTTTAAGATTTTTTAAAAAAGGCATCGAGTTTTACAGTTTTGACCTAAAGACAATTTTTTGAAGCAAAAATAAATTACATGAACGTATATGGGGTATTTTAAATCAGAAAGTGTAAATTTAGTTCCTTTTTCATAATTTATAAACAAAAAATCCAGGTCCGCATTTAAAAAAAATAAGTTGATGATGGTGACCCAAAGACGAAATGTCACATTTGATGATCTGACCTTATTTAGAATAAAAAATAGCAATGAGGAAAAGAAAAGTCAGGAAAAAATGAAAACCGAAACCAAAATTTTAGCCCCTGTATTTTTTTTTTGCGGTATATTATTCCGCTACTTTGCCCTAATTTAACCGACTTCGTGTCTGTTAAGGTTTCCGAAATCCCAATGGTGAGAGACGAACTTGTTACACACTATACAGGGTGTCCGCTAATTAATGGTACATGGAAAAACCACAGACTCCTTATGTAAAAATAGTAGAATTTAGTTATACTTACCTATATCCGAAAGTTGATATTAACTGAGATACAGGGTGTCAAAGTTAAAACTTCATTTTTTTTCTCTAATAACTTGGAGAGAATCCAACGTTTTTTACAAAATTTTGCCAATTATGGTTTTCTTAGGGCGAGAAATTGATTTGACAATGTAGCGCAATGGGCGCTGTCTGTGGCATTTTTCGAATTTTTATTAGGGCATAACTTTTTGGCGCCTCGATGTATTTAAGTTTTTAATAAAAATAATATTTCTCATATTTATTACGTAAAAAGTAACCAAGTTCAGGTCGCCCAGAGTTCGGAGATATTTGCATTTAAATTGTTTAGTGTACCCTGCCCAATTACTACTAATTTGCAAACAAAATTTTTTTCTAACCTATGGGAAAACAAATGAAATTTAGAGATGCAGTTGCTATGGAAGCTCCATGTTGTCATTTGTTTGTTGATTATTGTAAGATAGATTTATGACAAAATGTTCACAAAAAATGAATTTCTCGTCCTAACAAAACCGTAATTGCCAAATTTTGTGAAAAAACTTTGGTTTCTCTCAACGTTATTAGAGAGGAACAAAAGTGAAGTTTTAACTTTAACACCCTGTATCTCAGTTAATATCAACTTATACAGGGTCCGCAAACGAAGCGTGGACGGAAGATTAAATCGTTATCGAAGAACTTATCAACAATACTAAAACAGCTTGAGATATTGGATTAAAAGCGGCATGTTTTAAAAATATTTTACATTATACAGGGTGGCCCAAAAAAGTGTGACAGCATAAAGTTATATTTTTTTAAATGGAACACCCAGTATTTTATTGCATATTTAGGTTCGTATTACTATCGTTTATAGGTGCCTCAAATTTTATTTTATTTGGTTTTGTAGTTTGGGAGAAATAAATTAAAAACTAAAAAAAAGAGTTTTGCAGTCCTGAATAAAAAAATCAAAAAAAACAATCCAGAACTATTTTTTTAACCTCGGCATTGAGTGAAATTTATGACAAGAGGTCTAGAGATACTATGAATGTAATTGCGTTTATTTATTTTATACAGGGTGTTCATAATAAGCTTTCAAAAATCCCACATTTTAAAATAATTTTTCTCGAGTGTTTCAAAAGGAACACCCTGTATATTATTTGCCTATTTGACGTAGAATTAATAGACAATTTTTTTTTGTAATACAAGCATATAAGTTATATCCAGCCGTTTTCGAAATAATTATAAATATCATAAACTATGTTGTTTAAATAGAGTTTTTATTGGGAAATTTTGTTATAGGCGACTAGACTAATAATTGTAAACTAAAGTAAATGTTCAAAATAGCTTCCTTTTACTCTTAGAGTTTACCGTATTTTAGTTATTTCAATATAAATTTTAAAAGCCTACATTTTTGCTACTTTTATTTATTTAATTTTATTTTTTATTCTTAATCGAGTTGCCATGATTTTTTTTGTTTAAATTGTCACTATGACAGCCAAATAAAATTATTTACATTTGTTCAGTCGTCGAAATTAAGTACTAACTTACACAAAATGTCGAATTTTACAACTTTAGAAATGGTAAATATGATTTTTATACTGGGTGAATGTGCAAGAAATTGCCTCCTCGCGAGCCTCCTCTTGCTGAAAGATATCCAGATATTGAGAGAAAGCCGAGACCAGAAACCTTCGAGAAGTTGTTGCAAAGATTTGTAGCAACAGGAAGCACTGCGTACACATAAAGGATGATAATTAATAAACCCGTTATTAATGAAGAAAATGAATTAAGAGTTCTGTTTTCAGTAGAGGAAAATCATTAAATTAAGTAAAAGGAAACTATTTTGAACATTTACTTTAGTTTGCAATTATTAGTCTAGTCGCCTATAACAAAAATTCCCAATAAAAACTCTATTTAAACAACATAATTTACGATATTTACAATTATTTCGAAAACGGCTGGATATAACTTATATGCTTATATTACAAAAAAAAATTGTCTATGAATTCTACGTCAAATAGCCAAATAATATACAGGGTGTTCTATTTGAAAAACTTTAGAAAAATTAGTTTAAAATATGGGGTTTTTGAAAGCATATTATGAACACCCTGTATAAAATAAATAAACGCAATTACATTCACGGTATCTCTAGACCTCTTGTCATAAATTTCACTCAATGCCGAGGTTAAAAAAATAGTTCTGGATTGTTTTTTTTGATTTTTTTATTCAGGACTGCAAAACTTTTTTTTTTAGTTTTTAATTTATTTCTCCGAAACTACATAACCAAATTAAATAAAATTTGAGGCACTTATAAACGATAGTAATACGAACCTAAATATGTAATAAAATACTGGGTGTCCCATATAAAAAAATATAACTTTATGCTGTCACACTTTTTTGGGCCACCCTGTATAATGTAAAATATTTTTAAAACATGCCGCTTTTAATCCAATATCTCAAGCTGTTTTAGTATTGTTGATAAGTTCTTCGATAACGATTTAATCTTCCGTCCACGCTTCGTTTGCGGACCCTGTATAGATAAGTATAATTAAATCCTAATATTTTTACGTCAGGAGGGGAGGTTTTTCCATGTACCATTAATTAGCGGGCACCCTGTATAAAGAATGTTTAGTATTTTTATAAAATAAAACGATCCATACGTTTCCTAAATTTTCTCAAATTTTTAAATCTGAACTGCAAAGTATACTCGCCGACACAAAATTCCGCCACTCTGAAATTTTGGTCAAGTTTGATATTTTATAACTTTTTTATTTTTTATGCGATCAAACTATCCCTCAAGGAAGGATAAGTAACCTTATTCGTTCGATAACACGAAGACTGCAAGCTGTCATTATTAGATATTAAAATTGTTTTTGTTAATTAACTGTAAGATATACCTAGTGTTTGTTTTTCTTAATGAAAATAGGCTTCAAATCAGCGTTCCAATTAAAATTTCTGCAGCTCGCAGCAGAAATGAAATAAAGGAATGAATCAAAAAACTAAATGTCTAGAATACATCAAAGATTACAAGAAACAGTATGTAAATAAAATTATACACCTCAATTTTCTTCCAGGGTATTTTGAAATTACGATAAAAACAACAGTTTGATTTACTCCTGTATAATATAGCCTAATCGAAAAATGTTACTTTATAAAATAATTATGGAAAAACACAACAAACGGATCTACAAACTGATAACAAAATCATGAAAATCGCATAAAATATAAAAAAGTTTTAAAATATCAAACTTGATCAAAATATCAGGGTGGCGGAATTTTTTGCCCGCAAGTGTATAAGATCAAATTTAGTTTAATATATTTTTATAAATAAATTCTTTAATAATTTTGATCTCAAAACCGGTTGGAAATATGCATCTATGAAAAGCTACACTAAATATTGTGGGGTAAAACTACAAACGCTAACAAAATTTCAACTAATTTTAATAAAAATTAAATACTTACAGCAAAAATGATATTTGTCCTCTAGACAGGTAATTTTCGTCAAACTCTCCCACTTCAAGCCTATTCATGTCTTGAAAGTACCAAGAAACAACCTCACAATATAACGTAACTCACAATCGTTACAAACTGAGTGATATTGTAAATTAGTAAAACTTTACTTTACTCATTATTAGGATTTTAATATCTTAAGTAGGTAATTAGCGAGACTAATTTCTTCTGAAAGTACCTACCGGGCAACATAAAACCACCCTTAAACATACATACAGGGTGTCCGTAGCTTATTGACCATAGAACAATTGGAGATTTTAAACATCAAATTAGACCGATTAAGTCATATAAGTTTTCTCGAAATGTTTCTCGTTTAGAAATACAGGGAAAGGAAAGTTTATTTTCGAAAATAAGCCTTAATTTGGAAACGATTCAATGTGTCGGAATGAAAGTTGCCGGTATGATGTTTTAATGAGTAAGAAATAAGTATTTGTATTTTCTTACCTATTATTCAGTTTTAACCCAATATTCACAAAGGGGGGCAATTTCTGAACTGAGAAGAAATACTTGCTCGATCCTAATCTCTAACCTTTTTCGAGATACAGTTAAACCTCTCTTAGGCGAGCACCTACGGAACCTTCTAAATGTGTCCGCCTAATAGAGGTGGCCGCCCATGGGAAATTTGTTTTTAGGTAATATGTAAATTCAAAATTATTACTATGTATATGTACATCACCAGGATAATACTGCTCTCATGTCTGCAGCTCTACGCCGAAGTATATGCTTAGTCTATGTACAAATAAACATAACATAACAAAAATGCACTAGTTTTAGTTGGGATGTAGTACTAAAAAAATCTAATAACGTAGTTTGACGTGTTTGCGTTTTATACTTGCATTCTAAAAAATGTAATTCCAAGTCTGATAATAATTCCATTGCTGTAGAGTCACCTCTATTCTTTGCATACTCTTGTAATTCCTTTACCATACTAATGGCTTGTTGATAATTGGTGACCTTTGTTTGATTACTGCATTCAACTTCTTCATCAGAGTCGTCGGATAGTGATGCGGTTTCAGTTTGGATTACATAATCGGTAGGAATGGGGTCACTATCATCTTCTAATAGCACATTGCTATCAATGTTAATGAACTCGCCCAAATCGTTGATATCAAATTAGAAACTTCCACAACATCAATATTCTCTTTCAGACTCAAAACGCAACATTTTTGTTCCATTGTTTACGATTTTAACCTTACAACTCACAAATAAACGACGGCTGTCGGGAAATCACACATACTTTCATTCGGCGAAGTAAATTTGCGCTGCCACGCATACGCGATTGGTTGCCGGTCTGTCTTCAGAGAGTTTTTGCACCGTACTTATGCGTCTCCCACATACTTTAAAAAAATTTCTGTTTAAAGGAGGGTTTTCACAATCAGCCTGTCCGCGTCCGCCCAAATGAGAGTCCGCCCAAGAGAGGTTGATTTTAATGGAATTTCATATACCTAGTTCCGGACTATGAAAAAATATCCGCTTAATAGAGATGTCCGCTTGTTAGAGATTTCACTGTAATTCCATTTTTACTTCGATTTTTTTATGCATTGTGATGTTTGATTAGAAATATCTCGAAAATGGTTAAGGATATTAAGACCGAGTCCAGTATACCTTTTTAGTTTAGAAATTACTCTTCTTTAAGAATCTTGGATTAAAAATACTTAATAAGAGGTAAGAAAAAAATCATAGATTTATTAAAACCAGTGTATATGTAGCTAGCGCCCCCTAATGCGAAACTTTGTAAAAAATGTCAACAACTTTTTTTTCTTACTTAAAAAAATATCATACAGCCAACTTTCCCGATATATTGAACAGTTTTCAAATTATGGCTTATTTTCGAAAATCAACTTTAACTTTCAACACCCTGTATTTCTAGAACGAGAAACATTTCGAAAAAACTGATATGTCTAGGTCTAGTTTGATGTTCAGTATATCCAGTTGCTCTATGGCCCATAAGTTATGGGACACCCTGTACAGTCACAGTCGTAAAAGTTGTTTGTCAGACAAATTATTATTAATCGTGCAATTAAGACCATATCCGATACTTCGTAAATAAATAATGGATAAATGATGAATTTTAAATAGTTATTTAAATAAAACATTTTATTATTTCCGATAATAAAGCAAATAAAGCTACGACTAGAGAAAATTAATAAGCTGTTCAACAAATAATAAAATAATAATTTATTCAAGTTCAATAGATAAAAGAATTATTGTCGGGTCGTGCTGGTTTAGAGACAATAGGACATACATACAGGGTCCGCAAACGAAGCGGGGACGGAAGATTACATCGTTATCGAAGAACTCATCAATAATACTAAAACAACATGAGATATTGGATTAAAAGCGGCATGTTTTAAAAATATTTGACATTATACAGGGTGGCCCAAAAAAGTGTGACAGCATAAAGTTATATTTTTTTAAATGGGACACCCAGTATTTTATTGCATATTAAGGTGCGCATTGGCATCGTTTATAAGTGCCTCAAATTTCATTTAATTTGGTTTTGTAGTTTCGGAGAAACAAATTAAAAACTAAAAAAAAAGTTTTACAGTCCTGAATTAAAAAAATCCAAAAAAAAACAACCCAGAACTATTTTTTAACCTCGACATTGGGTAAAACTTATGAGAAAAAGTCTAGAGATACTATGAATTTAATTGCGTTTATCTATTTTATACAGGGTGTTCATAATAAGCTTTCAAAAACGCCACATTTTAAAATAATTTTAAATAAGTTTTTCAAATGGAACACCCTATACAGGGTGTCCCATAACTAATGGTACACAGGAAAACTGCAGATTCCTTGGGTAAAAATACTGCGATTTGGCCATACTTAGTTTAGTTCAATAGCTGGTAATAACCGAGATACAGGGTGTCCAAGTAAAAATTTAATTTTCAATTTTCCTAAATAACTTATTTCTGAATCAATATTTTTGCACAAAATTTGGTGACTAGGGTTTTTTTGTGGAAAGGAATTTGAATTTGTTAATAATTTTGATCTAGATTATAGGGGGCGCTCTCTGCGGTACTCTAGATACATAAAAAGGAATGTAACTTTTTTGTGCCTTAGTATAATTATATTTTTATTAAAAATATCAGTTTTCCGTCATTTTTAAGCAATATAGGTATACTTTGTAAATGTCGCTCCGACTAACCGTTTTCGAGATATTTTCAATTACAATTTCTAATGCGCCCGTTTAAATTTTGATTTGTAAATGTGAAATTTGTCACAGTAGGCTTTGGTAAACACAAATACAATGGAAGCACTTTGAAACCTCATTTCTGTCAAAGTATATTTTCATTTGTCAGCATTGTGGGTGTTTTTAAGGAGTTTTTGAAGATACTGTTATCAAAAATTAAACTAAAAATGCCGCGACATAACTGTTTTCTAACGGAGAAATACGAGACATTGTATGTGTATACGCACAAGAAAATTTTAACAGACGCGGGGCATATCGGCGGTATTTGGAAATGTATCCAAATAGAAGGCAGCCAGATTTTAAAATTTTTAGAAGCCTATACGACAGACTGGGAGAAACAGGATCCTCCACTATTACGCTTTGGACGCAAGGATCCTGTTTCTCCCACGAACAAACCCGAACAAACACCCACAATGCTGACAAATGAAAATAAACTTTGATAGAAATAAGGTTTCAAAGTGCATTCATTGTATTTGTTTTTACCAAAGCCTACTGTGACAAATTTCACATTTAAAAATCAAAATTTAAACGGACGCATTAGAAATTATAATTGAAAATATCTCGAAAACGGTTAGTCGGAGCGACATTTACAAAGTATACCTTTATTGCTTAGAAATGACGGAAAAATTGATATTTTTAATAAGAATATAATTATACTAAGGCACAAAAAAGTTACATTTATTTTTATGTATATAGAGTACAGCAGAGAGCGCCCCCTATAATCTAGATCAAAATTATTAACAAATTCAAATTTCTTTCCACAAAAAAACCCTAGTCACAAAATTTGGTGCAAAAATATTGATTCAGAAATAAGTTATTTAGGAAAATTGAAAATTAAATTTTTACTTGGACACCCTGTATCTCGGTTATTACCAGCTATTGAACTATACTAAGTATGGCCAAATCGCAGTATTTTTACCCAAGGAATCTGTAGATTTCCTGTGTACCATTAGTTATGGGAGACCCTGTATATCATTTGGCTGTTCGACGTAGAATTCATAGACAATTTTTTTTTGTAATAAAGCATATAAGTTATTATATCTAGTCGTTTTCGAAATAATTGTAAATATCATAAATTATGTTGTTTAAATAGAGTTTTTATTGAGAAATTTTGTTATAGGCGACTAGACTAATAATTGTAAACTAAAGGAAATGTTCAAAATAGCATCCTTTTGCTCTTAGAGTTTACCGTATTTAAGTTATTTCGATATAAATTTTAAAAGCCCACATTTTTGCTACTTTTATTTATTTAATGTTATTTTTTATTCTTAATCGAGTTAACATGATTTTTTTTTTGTTTAGATTGTCACTTAGACAGCCAAATATTATTTACATTTGTTCAGTCGTCGAAATTAAGTACTAATTTACACAAAATGTCGAATTTTACAACTTTGGAAATGGTAAATATGATTTTTGTTGGAGTTTCTGCTGCAAGTCTGGTGGAAAACATAGTGATTTTTACATTACCAACCAAAATAAAAGTTACTAAATATTAACCTTAAAATACGTCTGGTGTGTTTATGTTTGATCGTGCATTCGTGTTTATTTATATTCTTATTCAATTGTGTTTTGCGGAGTTTATGCGTCGTATTTTGATAGTTACACGATACTTTTTTTGCTGGGTTAGCAGCCCTCGTCGTTGAAACCGTAAACTGCAATAGAATTCCCGACTGTAAAACGATTTGCATCAAATATTGCTTGCATCTCTCATGTCAAAAATTAAATTGCAGCAACAAAATGGCAAAAGTATTGCAGACTATAATATAATAACAAGTTATTTCTAACTGTGCCTGATGCACACATACATAAACTCTATTAACTTTAACGCACTTGCACATGTGCTCCGTAATCTTAATATTAAATAAAATAATCCCTTGTAGAATATACAGGGTGTCCCATAATTAATGGTACACGGGAATACTGCGATTTGGCCCTACTTAGTTTAGTTCAATAGCTGGTAATAACCGAGATACAGGGTGTCCAAGTAAGAATTTAATTTTCGATTTTCCTAAGTAACTTATTTCTGAATCAATATTTTTGCACAAAGTTTTGTGACTGGGGATTTTTTGGGGCAAGGAGGGCCATTCGTCTGATCGGAGACCACGAGCTGATGAAGAACCTCGACTGCCTAGATCATCGAAGACAGGATGGGGATTTGAATCTTTTTTTACAGATATTTTCATGGAAAGTGCTCTTCTGACCTTGCCCTCTTAATTCCGCCCAGAGTGGCGAATAGCAAAAATACACGACGAACCACTGCCGCCCATCCATATGTGGTTAAGCTTAGTACTCCTAGAACTTCATTATATAAGAATTATTTTATCTGGAGGACTTCATCCTTATGGAACGACCTTCCTGAGCCCTTTTTCCCAACGAATATAACCGCCAACGATTCAAAACCAACGTGAATCGCTTTATTCGCACACGTACCACTCCCAGAGTGCCCTAAAGGATTTTTCCTATAGTGCTTGTGTTTGATCATAAAAAAAAAGAATTTAAATTGTTAATAATTTTGATGTAGATTGTAGGGGCTCTGCGGTATATAAAAAGAAGTGTAACTTTTTTGGGCCTTAGTATAATTATATTTTTATTAAAAATATCAGTGTTCCCATCCTTTTTACGCAAAAAGGTATACTTTGTAAATGTCGCTCCGATTAACCGTTTTCGAGATATTTTCAATTACAATTTCTAATGCGCCCGTTTAAATTTTGATTTGTAAATGTGAAAAGGATTTTTGAATCTTTGACGTTTTGATACACCCTGGCATTAACTTTATAGCTAAAAATATATTTTTATTGCTCTTTGAATATATATAAAAATCACTCTTTCTTTCCCAAACATGTTTTGCCAACTTTTTATCTTTTGTGGATACACATTTGGATATACAGACAAATTCGTCCTGTTGGTTCATATTTTTTCAACTCCTTTGTTTTATCTTATATAGCACACAGGGGAGGAATACTAAAATATCTTTATTCTAAACCCTTAAAATCCTCTTAAATTTAATGCCATCCGGGACAACAAAAATTGTGTAGGGGTTTGAGTATAGGGCTAAAAGCAATAGGTGCTGTAATATTGACATAAAATATTTATAAGGATATTTTTCGAAATAGATGTGTAATACATATAATACCATCCCCCGGCACAAAATTGTAGAAATGTTATATTTTATTACTTTTTATTTTTAAACCGATTTAATTAATTTTTTTAAACATATTGTCAATACATTTATTAGGATTATTCGTCTTGATGGTAGTTGGTCTATTATGCCGTGTTAAGGTGCATATAAATATGGCGGGTCGAACCCGAGCCGCGCCAACAACGAGCCTGGCTCGTAATATTGGTACGAGCCTACTACGAGCCTCTCGAGGAAGGCTAGAGTCTCGCAGCGATCCATTTTTGTCGGTTTTTACCTCGAGCTCATAGGGATTTGGCGCGTCTAGTTGAACGGGTTTGTGGCTAGCTCGTAAAGAAGTTCTGTTTGCAACGAGATCGACCACTTTTTATAGAATATCGCCATATTAATTTGAAACCAATAACCTGTACTGACGAGAACAAATAAGTTCGAAACCGGTCTACAGGTGGTTACATCCTATCAATGGAGAGGGCTTTCTTTTCTTGGTAGTACCATTCGATCTGAAATAGTATTTTAAAGTGCTACTGTGTAGACAAAAATACGCCCTTATTGTATAAGGATCATCGGGTGGTCTGGAAATAATAATTTTCCATATTGGTATTTGACAATAATTGTTCTTTTTCTTAAATAATAAAGACGTTCTTTATTATTATTATTTAATATAGACCTACAAATTAATTTCTAATATGTGAGATCCTAGGGGTGAACCACTGGGATATTGTATTGTACCAGTGAAGGGTAAATGTTGTTTTATTTTATTTTTTGGGGGTTTTTATGAGTATTTTGAAGTATTTAATGCATAAGTTTGTAGGTATTTAAGGGAATTTTTTTAAAAAGGGGGTATTTTATTGTACAAATTTTAGGTGATGGTTTATCCTCGGTGGGATCCCAAAGTTAAAGATTATTTTAAAAAAGAAAACAAAGATAGGTAGGTACATAGAATGAGGTTGCGTCAGTCGTCGAGAAATCTGTAAAGGCGACAAAGACAAAAATGTCGAGTCTATTGGCGACCTACCATCGCCAAATTTTCGTTTTTTATTCACTAAACTTTGATAGTAATAAAGGACCACTGCAAAAAACGAATAAAGCTGCGGTATTTTCTTCGTCGTCAGACATGGTCTACCTCCTTTGGCTCACCGTGTACAACTAAAAATAAAATAGGTTCGTAAGAAACTGGTGGAGGGCTCGACTTGCCATGCGGAAAGGAAAAAATTCGAAAGAGGCTCGCGACAGGCTTGCGGTAGATTCAAGCGCGTCTCCGGTTTGTTTCGCCATAATTATACATCCCGTTTTGCGGCAACCGTTCAGACCAATGGTTAAAATACTGTGTTTTTGGTAGCTGATATGTGGGTATGCTCTTTTCTAAAAATATTTCTAGCCATGCAGTGCTGCCGCGTCTACTAGAAATTATTAGCAACTTTGATAATTTAAATAGAAAACCCTGTGTATTATTTTTTTTAGAATCACTATTTTTATAAATTTTTTCCTTTCCTTCAAATTTTCATATAACCATCTGTCATCGTTCCGGAGATAATAATTAATTGAAATATGAATAAACCCTGAAAAATTAGCACACTGAAATTTGGTCGGTAGTCGATTATGCCCAGAGGCATTTTACTTTGTTCGAAGATATAGTAGGTACAGGGTGTTTCAAAATACAAATAATTTGATTGTTTGGAGAAATGATTAAAAGTATGAATGTGTTTTTTTGAAATACCAGGTATTTTATTTGTGGTCCTAAAACCTCATGAAATTGTGTAACTTTCTATGTGTAATGTGGAACAGTTTTTAACGAGCAAAATTGCCGATAATCACACAAATTAATTCGTAATTATTACTTAACAAAATGTATGTTGTAGCATACAATGCAACATACAAATATTTTTTTACTTCTTACAATATTAAAAGTCTTAAAAAAAATATAAAATTCTGTAATATATAATTTTTCTAAATACATGCTGATAAGTCAAGAACTATTCGAGATAGGTATAGCAACATTACACATAGAAATATAGACAATTTCAAGGGCTTTTAGGACCGCAGATATAATACAGAGTGTTAAATTCAAAAAAACAAACCGTTTATCACTTTTCAAAACTATCAAAATATTTTTCACCCTGTACTATATTTTGGAACAGAGTGAACCAAAATTCAGTGCGCTAATTTGCCAAAGTTAAAAAATATAAACCATTTTAGAGAAAAAACGTTAAATTAATTATTGGGAACTATGCCACAGTATACCAAGCGGAAGTTCATATCATACAAGCATGCGTACTACAAAATCTTGAAACGGGCTACAACAACCAAATGATATACATCCTGTCGGACAGCCAAGCTGCTCTTAAGGCTCTTAACTCCAATCGGTTTACTGGAGTGCCATACCAAGTGCCAGGGGGGACAAGGTGGAACTCTTGTGGGTCCCTGGTCATTCTGGGATATTAGGTAATTAGAAAGCGGATGAACTAGCGAGAGCCGGATTCGCCGCTCAAACCGGCCTTTAGGACATAAAAACAGACAACAGAAACAACATTAGGTAGATGGTCGAAGAAACAACACCTATCTCGATGGCAAGGGTCACCTGGTCAAATACACGCACGGGCCGTAATTGGAAAACCATCGAAAATACTATCGAATGGGATGCTAACCCTGACGCTGCCCCAGCTGAAACAGGTGATGGGTCTGCTAACAGGCCACTGCCACTTGCGAAAACACCTTCAATGGATAGGTATAAATAACGGATCCATTGAATGCAGACTCTGCGGCGAAGAGGATGAAACCGCCTCACACATAATATATCGATGCGTAGCACTGTCTCGTAGAAGACAAAATATCTTCGGGAACATACAACGTGGTGACAACCTCCCATATGAGAAGCTTTGTAGAAGGTTACTGGACATCATAGAAGGAACAAACATCTTCTAACAATATTGGGGTACACAACAAACCCGGGCGTTAATAATAAAAAAAAATTATTTTTAATACTAACTTCAATTTAATTTTTTGGAAATTCTTTTTAAGTTAAAAATATGCCTCCACATCATTGAGTGTAGTTTATTATCCATATATCATTTACAAACGGCAATATCATCCATTAATTCGGTATAAAAAAACAACAAATCTCTCCAAAAAACCATTTGTGCAGACCTAATAGCTGCTGGGTTTTGTCAGTCTTCTATATTTCACGAAACTCATACCAACTATTAAATACCTTTTAAATTGTCTTTCTAGTGGCAATAAACTGAAATTTACTACGAAAGGGCTTAACAAACTGTATACGTGCTTCCTTCAATAATGTTTTTAAAAATCGACCTCTTGGATTCGTAACGTTCTCTGTTGTTTTATAAATTTATATAACTTTTTTCTAGGAATTTATTTAAATTTAAAATCATGGTCTAACATCGGACTGGATCCGTGGTGCACAAAGTAATTAAATAGTTAGAAATGAAAAATGCGTGAAATACTAGTGAAACAAGAATTTAATTGCCATTTGCCATAGTAGACTTTTCTTCGTAGCGACATTTTCATTCGTCTTATTTTATTTATTTTTAGGGGTTTTATTTGGTTTCAGTCTTACAATATGTGCTGCTATTCGGGGGCTCATCTGCTCATTTCAATAAAGCGTTCATAGTACAGAAAATGATTGGTGTATTGAGAATGTACCGATTATTGAAATAACCGACATCGCTCGATTATTAAAAAAATCGCTCGAGTTATCTATTCAGGAGAAAACCGTCGCCCGTCACTTATTATCTTTCACTCGATACCCGAGCTTCGCTTGACGCCGGCGGAAATATACCGCTGTAGTGTGATCGAGTTAAAAAACTGCTCGTATATTCGAACAGTTTTTCGCTCGATAGGAAATAGTCTAGTTATAAGTTCAGGCGAAAAACCGAAAAATATCGCCGGTTACTTGATAGACGACCTTCGGTCTACGCGCCGCGCCGCGCCATCCGATTGGCGACGTTCGAGTTTGACGCTGAGCAAGTTCACAACATACGTATTTCTTAAAGGCACATAAGCGAGAAGGTGCATATAAGAAAGTATGCCGAATCCCTTAGCGGATTCATCGCGACATGCATTTTGTACAGTTTGTTTTAACTGGCTAGCCAGTGTAAATATTAAAAAATTAAAGGATATAATTTTAAAATTTTTAATTACTATAAACACGAGAAAACTTCTCAAAAATAAGAAAATAATAGAAATTGTTAATGAAAAATAACAAAACGAACAAAATGGTTAACAAAATATATAGAAAAATTCGTTGGTAATCTTATAGTAAACATTTTTAAATCTAAACAGGAACTTATTATTATTAAACTCAAGAAGACTTCTTAAAAATAACATACATTATAGAAAATGTTAATGGAAAATAAGAAAACGAGCAAAATAGTTAACAAAACCTAGGTATCGACAAATTTTTTGGTAACCAAAAGTAAGCATTCTTAAATTTAAATAGGAACTTTTAGGTAACTATGACTACATGAGTACCTACATGAAGTTAAAAATATAATAACCAATTTTCTTATTTTGCCAGTCGCGTAACTAAGCCTAAATATTTGAAGTGCACACAGTGGGCACCAGATAATTTAAAGTGGAAGAATTTGACAAGCTATTTTAAATATCTACTTATTTTATGCTCGTAGATTGAGGAAGATGTGAAGAAAAATAATTCTTGGTAATAATTTTTGTTCGGGTTAAAAACGCACAATAATAAATCTAACAATAAATACATATTTGGATGAGTTTTTGCAGTTTTTTTGTTTGATATCGAGACACGTGGTAAAAATTCATTATTCACAAATAAATAAATTTCTGGAATTTTTTTGGTGGCTACTATAATTTTTTAGCTAAACCTGTGCCCACCCGTAGTTACGTGCCTGCTAAATAGCCTACCTGATCACATGTAAACGGCTAGGCTGCCGGTGGAGCAGTCGGTGACGTCATCGCTTGGTGAATTGGAATTTCAAGCGATTCACTCGAGCGATTCACTCGATTATTAAAATCGCTCGAGTGTCAAGTACTCGATTATTAAAATCATCGGTTTATCTCAACACTACGAGATACATCTTCCAAAAATACGTTGAAAGCACATGTTTCCTATTTTACCTTGCTTATATATTTTGCAGCTAATTAGCTATACCGCTACCCATATTAATAGGTCGCTGAGAGCAATTGGGACAACAGAGACCCAGGATCTGTGCATGCCGTACTCCAGAGTCTCACTCTGGGATATTGCGTAACGAGAAAGCGGATGAACTAGCGAGAGCTAGCAGGGGCCCCGAACCGGCCTTTGGGATATCAGAACAGGCAATAAAATCAACATTAGATAGATGGTCGAAAAAACAACACCTATCTCGATGGCAAAGGTTACCTGGTCAAATACACACTCGGCTGACCTTATCCTCTAGATTTCGTGCAGAGCGGTGAATAGCAGAAATACGTGATGAACCACTTCCGCCCATCCATATGTGATTAGGCTTAGTACTGCTCGATGTATTTGATCATAAAATATTCAAAGCTCATTCGATATCGTCGGCCTAATATGAAAATTGTACAAGTCCGAAATGAAAAATTTTAGAGAAGGAGCAAAAAACTGATTTACGGCTTAAAATAAAATATAGTTTTTCCACTATCAACGATTTTAACCATGAACCGATTTTCAGTGTGAGAAATCATTGTTGCCAGAAATAATTATTATTTTTACTTCCATTATTTACCATTGTCAATAACAGAGGCATCTGGCAAAATAAACTATCAAACAACCCGATTACTGCAAATTATAATAATGTGACAGCAAAAATTCTGTGAAACTTCAAGTCATAGATAACTTGACTGAAATGATTAACAGAGCTGATATTGCAAGTGCGTAAAATTACTAACTAGAGAAATATTTTGTAAATGGCTTAGTAGTGGAAAAAATAGTATATTAACCACGGTTTAGGAAGCTATTATTGCCCTCATGCCTTAAATCGACGGTCGGTCGGTAATAGCGTACTTCTAAACCTTGATTAATAATATACTATAAATAAAAATTAATTAGTGGGTTCCATTGATTTGAATTGAATTGAATTGAATTGATTAGAAGGGTATAATCATGTTTAAATGATTATACAGCACGTCCATAATAAATTGTGGGCTTATGTAAAATTCGTTCAATAATTTAAAATCAATTTGGACTTCAAACTAATCTAAAAAAAATATTCTTCTTGTTAACAGGATTCCGGAGTACCTGTTAACGAGCTTTCTTCCAAAGCATTTATTCCTGTTTTAGAAAATAAATGTCAAAGGAACAAAAACTTTATAATGGAACTAGAACTCGCGGACAGTCTATATTTCGGAAAATTTTTAGATTAAATTTTTTTTTACTGCTCCATATAAAAAAAAATTATATATATAACCATTATATTGCTAATACCATCTGCAATTATGTCCCCCACTATGGGCATCGAAGGGGTAATAGTGAGTTTGCGCAGTTCGGAAATTTCCTTGTGAAAGTAAACATTCGACATGAAAAATATAGCAATCAAAATTTCGATTAGTTCGAATTATGACGGCCTTCCATGCATACGATTTCTGACGATATGATAATCCAACGGTGTCTGATTGGTGTAAACTTTTGGTGCCAAATTCCGTCCGAATATTTATAACAATCGACACGATGAGCATTATTTTAACTTTATTTAACTTTTTTCTAAACCAAAAATTATGAATGAATGAGTACATTGACTATTTTGGGAATTGTTATCAGCTACTAATGCACCAAATTTATAATACGTTAATTTTAAGGTTAGGTAGTGACCACATATATATTATATTGTATACGAGTGACACTCTCTTCTTTTTTTACAAGCTTTTCAGTGAAATTCGTTTCCGAAGATCGGACAATGTGATAAGCAACATATTTTCGTATATATGTACATACCTGAAATACTTTATACCTGGTATTGATCCACGACTTTTGCAAAAAAGCACCATGCACTTGTGTCCTTTCATCTTAACCACCACCACACTAACCTACCAAACAGCGAATCAAATCACCACAAATTAAACGCTCCTTTACAAAAAATTGTTGTTAGGTAACGAAAGTGTATAAGCACTAATATACTGACACAATGTGGATGAACCACATTTTGTTCTGTAATTTGAAAAAGCATCCAGAACCAAAGATGGCGACGAATAACAACAAACAAATAATGTCGAGCCGGCTCTGACGCGATCGATAAAATTTCCACCCTACTGCGCAAACTCAATAGTTCCACGCCATCTCCCATAGCGGGGACACTTTTTGTATTTTGGAACGTTGGTATTGGCAATCCTCTTAATAGAAAATATTTTTTGAAATATACATTACTCCGAATATTAGGCCAAATAAAATGGATGAAAATTACACAACTCCATTCAAATTTTAAACGCAGTTCATGGAGCAATATTGTATGAACTATTGTAGGCTTACCTTTGCGTTATTTTTAACAAATTTTTATTAAGACACATTTTACTTGAGAACTACGAGAAGTTGTTTCACAAATACGACATCACATTTGTCACATGTTGATTAATAGTCTTATGCAATATTCATGTGTTTTTTTTAATTTGTAAGACTTGCAGATTTCATATTAATATTTTTGAATATATCTAGTGACAATTTTCATAAACTGAGAATATTACACTGAGCGAAATCTCGAGTCGATATAACTCAAATATGAGTTGTCCTAGACCGAAGCGTGTTGCTAATAGGGGACAGCCCAGACCTCTGAATTTCGGAAACCAAATCGAAGAAATTGCATGAACTCATTATTCATAAGTTATGATAGCACAGAAGATATTTTATGCATTGGAATAGCTCACGTCCCACCGTCTTAAATTATTGATAGGCTACCGTAGCTACCAGTATGTGAATTGTGATGTGTTACTAGTGGGGCTAGATTAATTCATGATTCGAGCTATCAAAACTTGACATTTAAGTTGTTCTAGCTAACGATGGTGGCTGGAATAACTCACTCTTTGGGCTACCAGAGTCCAAATTTTGGACTATCAGTACCTAAATTGGGGACTATCGGAACTCAAAATATTTCTTTGATTTAACGCCTGCATATTGTGGACTTCAATTACCTTTTATTTTTTCAAGATATTACATTTTTGTTGTATATTTAAAAAAAAAATAATCAAATGAATTATAGACAGGAGAGCATACTACGGCTAAGAAACCATGCGGACGAAGTAACAATTGTATAACAATTTGTATGCATCTCCCTCCTGTCCCTCCATTTTACGCCAACTGACCAAAATTATGCAAAACACAAATTTTCACGCACAGAGAACAAACATGAAAAATCCCGCAAACGGCGCAACGGCTAACAGGTGTCTATACGCGCGATCGAAGGAGAATTGACGAATAACAATGGAATGAACCGCGCCAAACCTGCACGAGCACGAATTCGGAACTTTTCGTGACCTTACGATCTTGCGATTTACCCTCGATATGGGCTTTTGGAGCTCGTTTCTTGAATTATTCCAAGTCAAATAATTTACACAATGTAATGAGTTAAAATAATGCACGTCCGGGTTAAAACGACACTTTATAATCAATTAGTAAGTTTTCCCAACCCAGAATATGAGTTCAGGTAACTCATAAAATAGTTACAAGATGAGGAATTGTGGTGATCCCAAATATGTTTAAAATGTTGATAAAAAATCTCTCTCTGGGTTGAGGCGAACCAAAAGAACCTGAATTACTGTAGCATTTTTAAATAATTTGTGATAATTCGTAGACTCAGTTAGGAAACATAGACATAGGTGGGTTGAGGTAGCTTCAATTTTGTAACCCACGACATTGGTAAATGAATTTTTGTCAGTGTAGCTTATATCTTCGGTCACTGTCTACCAGATTCCGCAAAAATCGCAAAGTTAATTTATTATATGTGTATGACTTTACCCTTTGTACCTATATAAGATAGCATAATTTACATTTATAAAATAATTTAAATTAAACATTCCGTTTTAATTTAAACAATTAATAAATCATTACAAATTTAATTTACTTGGGAGAAGGATTTTCAGAATAAACAACAAATTAAAATACCAAAACTCATGATTTGATTTAGCCAGCATTACAATCGGATTAAATTAAACCATATGTAGGGGCATTGATATTTATCAATTTTATTAGTCAACTCAAATGTTGTTATTGAATTAAATCTCCTCAATTATATTGAATTTATTGCCAATAATTTATATTACAATGTGTGTGGCATACAGAAATACTAATTTTATTTCTCAATATCGAACATGGGATGTGAAACGTAAGTAGGTAATAACATAAAATTATTTTTTCAACTAAAAGTGGAAAGCCTAATTTTTAATTCGAGGTCGTAAATAAAATCGATCATCATACAATGAAATATAAAGCATCTACAGCACAATAAAATATAATTTAAAGCTGCCTCTACTGGTATCTAGGAGTGGGAAAAATAATCGGTTAATCGATTATTAAGCGATATCTTTGTTTAATGTCTGAAGTATCACGCCTCAACAAAGACCTGGAAGAAATTTTGTCTTGGAGTGACAGTAGCCAAATCGAGTTTAATGCTAAGGAAGCCTTGGCAGCAATTTTCTCTGAAAAGGTTAACATTGCCGAAACGGATATAGTCATGGCAGGACACGCAATTCCACTGGCTTCATCTATTAATTTGCTGGGCGTCACGCTGGGAGGAAATTTGTCTTGGCATAACCACGTTCTGGCAATCGCCGCGGTAGTTTCACAGAGACTTGGCTTACTCTTCCGGAATAAAAAGTTGTATACACCGCAACACCTCTTGACCCTACAAGTCCCAGATTATACCATCCCTCGAATACTGGTCTCATATCTTTAACTCTGTAGGACCCGCGCCAATGATAAAGAGTACGATGACGTAGGTGTCGGCAGAGAGATTTATTTATTTACCATTAAGGAATACAAAACAGGACTAACCCAGAGACAGTATTCACTAACAAATTTTAACATAAGTATAATGTTACTTAAGTAAAGTTTTAACAAAGTATGCGATTTATTATTTATTTATTTTTATTTTAAATTATAAACAAAGCAGGGGCATATATGTATAATATTAGACTAAGTGGTTTAGGTACAAAAGTCTTATCGCACTACCAAGGCTCGTCAGGGAAAAGAAACAAACATCCAGATCTATCAAATTTGCAATTGAACTGTAATATTTTAGGCAGCGCTGCAAAGCGCGTTTAAATGATAATTAGTGGTGCTTGGTTGGATATGGAAAAAATTGTTATTTCTTGTATTGTAGGATGGAATGTTTATACCTATTAAGTGAGTAATTGCCATTGAATCGATCATGTTATTGACGATTTTATGTGTAAACTTTGTCATACATTTGTCTTCTATCTTGAAGTGATAGTAATGCTAATCTTTTTTAATTAAAGCAGAGTTGACGAGAAGAGGGTCAAAGAACTTATTGTTTAAATATTTTATATATTTATCCTGTACTCTTTCAATTTTATTAATATATACGTCGTATTGAGGGTTCTAGATGACCGATCCAAAACAAAGCGTACTATTAACGTAGGACATATACATGTAAGTATCGATTCTATATGCTTAAAACCTTTACAGGTTCTGATAATAAAACCCAGAGACTTTCTTGCCCTAGTAGATATGTATTGGATGTGGTGATCAAAGAACATTTTAGAGTCAAAGTATACCTCTATATCCTTAATAACAGATACTCTAGCTAATGGTGTAGTGTTGACTGTATGAACAGATAAGGTTCCATTTATATTTCTAGAAAACGTGATAGTGTGGCATTTCTTTAAATTTAGATACAGACTATTGTGCTGACAATAGGAAAAGAGATTGTCTAAATCATGTTGAATAAGCAGCATGTCCGACAAATTCGTGATTTTAAGATATAATTTTAAGTCATCCGCACACATTAGAAAACGAGAAAATTCAAAGCAACTCACAATATCGTTAACATAAATATTGAAAAACAGTGGTCTCAAGTGCGACCCCTGTGGCACTCCCGAAATAATTTCGGTAAAATCTGATTTAAACGCACCGATTTTAACAGCTTGCATTCTGTTAGTGATATAGGAAGAGAGCCATCTGAGCAGGCTACCGTGAATACCAACCCCAGCAAGTTTGTCAATTAGTATGTTATGATCAATTTTATCAAAAACCTTGCTAAAATCAGTATGACGTCATTAAACACTAGTGGTGGACTGAAGTTATCTTACGTCACACATGTTGCGAGATAGTGCGCATACATTAGATTAAACGGCAATCGTGAAGAATACGATGACGTAAGTGCCGTGGAGAGATTATCTATCTCTCGACACATGTGCGTTTCAAGAGAGAGCGCGTACGTGATCCTACGTCACCGTATTTTTCATGATTGCCCTCTACTCCAATCACCAGAATCTCTCCGCCGGCACCTACGTCATCGTACTCCTTATCATTGACACGAAGTCTTCACAAGCATACTATTCGGTTACTTGATTCTATCGAAACGAGATCGGAGATGGAACAGGACCAAAGGTATTGTAAACTAAAGATCTCATAATCAATTCATAAAACTCTTGGAAAGTGAAGCTGTGATTGTTTGAAAATCAGTAATGGGTGGAGGAGAGAACTACATGTTTGTTGGCTGAATGGCAACAACAGTCTGGTTATATCAGATGGTTAAATATTAAAACATAGCCATACTTAGCGATGGAAAGGTAAATATTTATTGATTCACTCTTTTACAAACTACACATGATTGTACCATGATTGTTTATAATAAAGACGATTTTTCACCAATAATCACAAAAAGACACAAATCAACCAAAATATATATCAATCGATTAGATCAAAGGACAAATATCGCAATGTTTACGAGATTAGTATTCATTCATCTTGCTTTTCTTTTCAGTCCAAATCGTAGTAAAATAGAAATAGATGTTGCCAGAGTGCAGTTGGATTAGTTGAAGTTTCGCTGGATACTTTTAAGTACATTGATATTTTTTAAAGAATCTCTCATCGCCTTTTCACAGTTTATAGTAAAATTATTGGGAAATGAATTTATTTTAAGAGCAATTGCGGATTAATTTAAACCAGTTGTATTAAATTAACAAATTTTTAATTGGGATTTTGCAAAATACCTTTGCGATAAATATGTCAATCTGGCTATGCTGCAATAATTACCAAAAGAGGTGGGAAAGACTGTTGCAGTCGTTGAGTAGTCTAGAAATGTAAATTTTTCCATCTGTAGTTTGTAATATCTTTGGACGGTACCTTTTTCCAGCTATTACCAGTTATTGCTATAATTAGTCCCAGTTTATAAAATCTAGTACTTTTTAATACTTTTTTTTAGTAGCAATCTCGTACAAGAAGACAAATCGACTTCTCTTTATCGATCGACATAAAAGCGATATTCATGGTTCCACTGCAGTACCTCAAGTTTTAAATTAGTCTTGTACTACTTATTTCTGTTTTTAGTTTTCGTTATTTGATTATAAAATTTATATGTTCTTCTCTAATATTTTTAGACGTATATTTTCGCCATAAAGCAGATTCAAATAAAACCCTTTTCAGACAACGTGTCCTCATTACCGAAAGTGCAACAGGGCAGAAGTAATACCCTTTTTGCGCGACATGAAACAGGCTCCAAAAATCGATAGTTAAACAAAAGAAACAGCCCCGTTTTATCTCGCGAAAAACGGGACAACCAACGCTAAAACTGGTCCGTCTTTCACTTTCAATTAACACATTCTAACAAGTACACATGCCTGCCTTGTCTAAATATTGTGCGTCAATGAATGAGACAGAGACAGATTCTCCAGACATGGGTTTGAAATTTGAATGCACACACATAATGCCTCGGTGCCTATTAAGGGCCACGCCATTGTTCGAAGGTGTTAAAAGTGCCAGCAGATTAAGTTGCTGATTATTTTGTAACCGGCTTGAGCTGCTTTTATTTGGGGTAGGATTATAATTTTGCATGTGAATTTTGATATGCAGGAGTTTCCTTGTTATTCGTTCAGGTAGCTCGCCTTAGGTGTACCTAATAAAGAAATCTCTTAATATGATAATATGTGAATATATAATTATTTTAGGAATTAGAAACGTGGTGTACTTTTCCGGACCAAAGAGTTGTTATTAAATTCATTAATTCTACGCCATCAAGTTACCTTAGAAAATATTTATCTTCATAACAATGTTGTTTTGTCATCTTGACAACAGATATGCCAAAAATGCTTGCATTTACAATTTGTGAACAATTTTCGCGTAAATATGGCACGTTTAAATGATACAGGCACATTTAAATTTTAATGATGATAGGGTACGGCGATAGGACACGGAGTTTTACCAAAGTGGTGAATATTTTTAATGAATTGCATCCAGATCGGGAACCTATAACTAAATCAACTGTTTCCAAAACATTGCAGGGTTTTCATGAAACTGGAGGTGTGAAAGATCGACCAAAAAGTAGAAGACCGGTAAGCATTACTAACGAAGAAAATTCTCTAAATCTCATGTTAGATGTGGTAGAAAATTCAATAAATTCGACGCAACAGCGGGCTTTAAATCATAATATGAGTCGATATTCCATTCAAGAAATCACAAAAAATTCAAACCATATAAAATGCATTTGTTACAAGAATTGAGTGAAGACGATTTTGATCGCAGAACTCAGTTTTGCGAAATCATTATGGATAAATTGAATCAAAATGTCAACTTTGTCAACCACATTTTATTTTCTGATGAATCAACGTTTTGTTTAAACGGGCACGTAAATCGACACAACGGTAGATATTGGTCAGACCAAAATCCACACTGGATGGAACAAGTTCATACCCAACGATAACAAAAAACCAATGTTCGGTGTGGCAATATTGGTGGAAACGTCATAGGACCCTCCTGAAAACCTGAACGATATTTATTACTTTTACAAGAGAATATTGTTCCACAGCTCAGACGATTATTCCCGAACCATAAGAATCCCAATTTACCTACTGAACAAATATGGTTTCAACAAGATGGGGCTCCACCACATTTTGGACGGATGGTGAGGGAATATCTAGAGGAAACTTTTCCTGTTAAATGGATTGGGCGCAGAGGTGCAATTGAATGGACTGATACGTGTCCTGATATGACCCCTCTTGACTTTTTCCTGTGGTGCCATATCAAAAGTTCAGTGTACAAAAATAAGCCACAAAATATCGAAGATTTGCAACAAAGAATAATGCATGAAATTTCCAGTATTGCTCCCAATATCCTTTTAGATTCGCTACAAAATTTTGTTCACCGAATTCATTACTGCCAGGAGGTAAACGGTGGACACTTTGAGCACCTTATAAAATGGAAACTCGATATCTCGAAAACGATTAAGATTGGGTATGTGGTGTGCTTAAAATTTTTTTTTTAGAATCTTGTAAATAATTGAAATATTGAATAATATACAGGGGGTTCTATTTAAAATAAAGTAACTTTGTTCTTCCATGGCTTTTTGACTGATCCTGTATACTTAGTTTATGTGTAGTATAATAGATTTCTAAAAACCCTAAAAGTTTTTTATTTAACATTCTTCGCTGGCTATCTTACTTTAGCAAATAATCGACCGTTTCCATACATAAAAGCGACCCTGTATAAATAATTTACACTCCTACTATAATTTGTATTGAAAAAATAATGTTCAAAGATCAACAGTTTAGTTTCTCTTACGCAATTATTAACCAGAATTTCCGTCCTCGCAGCTGCATGTATCGCCGGTCACGACAGAAATTGCTTATAAATAACGCCGCTAGAGGTCGGCCTGATAGTTTTATAAATATGACGGTATGTGTTTGAATCGTGTAAAGCGTGCTCCTGTTTAGGTAAGTTCCTTATTATGTTTATTTAGTTATAAACTAGAACATTGCCTACTTTTTACCAGGCGTATGTTTTATGTTGTAACGCCGGTCATAGGGTCAACTCGGACCTAGTAGTCTTAATTAAGGAAAAAATACTACACGAAGTCATTCTCTTGAGTGCAGATAATCATTTCAGTGTGTGTATTAGCTGTTATTCACGAATTTGTGCATTTTTGTATCGCCGGTTACAGTAACACCGGTCATGCATGAAAATGTTACCGACGCCGCGACGATACATTGATGTGACGGGCGTTGGACACACAAGAGCCACGGATCTAATCAACGATGAGCTCTTGGATATACAATCTGATCGTATGAAAGCAACATACGATTTCACAAAGCCTTTCAAGATTGACTGGAACTTTGATAAATGGACAAACAGTGCACCCCCGTCGTTTGACAAGGGTCTAGTTTGGTACACCGATGGATCAAAAACCGCCAACGGTGTGGGCGCAGGTATATTTGGGGAAAGGCCCAGGATGGACATAAGCATCCCTCTGGGGCCCTACGTCACAGTATACCAAGCGGAAGTTCATGCCATACAAGCATGTGTACTACAAAATCTTGAAAAGGGCTACCACGACCAAAAGATTTACATCCTTTCGGACAGCCAAGCTGCTCTTAAGGCTCTGAACTCCAATCGGTTTACTTCAAGACTCACACTGGAGTGTCATACCAACCTAAAAGTACTGGCGGCCAGGGGGAACAAGGTGGAACTCTTGTGGGTCCCTGGTCCCTCCGGGATATTAGGGAATGAAAAGGCGGATGAACTTGCGAGAGCCGGATCTGCCCAAAGTCTCAGGGGCCCTGAACCGGCCTTTGGAATATCAAAATAGGCAACAAAAACAACATTAGATGGATGGTCGAAAAAGCAACACCTATCTCGATGGCAAGAGTTACCTGGTCTAATACACGCACGGGACATAATGGGAAAACCATCGAAAATACAATCAAATGGGATGCTAACCCTGACGCGGCCCCAGTTGAAACAAGTGATGGATCTGTTAACAGGCCACTGCCACTTGCGAAAACACCTTCAACGGATAGGGCTAAACAACGGATCAATTGAATGTAGACTCTGCGGCGAAGAGGATGAAACCGCCTCACACATAATATACCGCTGCGGAGCGCTGTCCCGCAGAAGACAAAATATCTTCGGGAACATATAACGTGGTGACAACCTCCCACATGACAAGCTTGGTAGAAGGTTACTGGACCTCATAGGAGGAACAAACATCTTCTAACAAGATCGGGGCACACAATAAGCCGAAAGGCTGCAGTGATTTGAAGTTCGGGCCTTTAAACCGAGCCCCGCCTTTAACCAACCAACCAACGGGCGTTACAAATCTTATTATCCGAAGCTATATACAATATTTTTTTATTTATGAATCTTTATAGAACTACGAATGCACCGTAAATTCGTAAAAATGCCTAATCTCAAGAAAATATAATCTGTTAAAAGCAAAATTTAAAAGAATATCCCGTTTTGAGTCTGAAAGGGAATATTGATGTTGTGGATGTTTGTAATTTGATAACAATGATTTGGGCGAGTTCATTAACATTGATAGCAATGTGCTATTAGAAGATGATAGTGACCCCATTCCTACCGATTATGTAGTCCAAACTGAAACCACATCACTATCTGACGACTCTGATGAAGAAGTTGAATGCAGTAATCAAACAAATGTCACCAATTATTAACAAGCCATTAGTATCGTAAAGGAATTATGAGAGTTTGCAAAGAATAGAGGTGACTCTACAGCAATGGAATTGTTATCAGACTTGGAATTATATTTTCTAGATTGCAAGTATAAAGTCAGTCAAACTACGTTATTAGATTTTTTTAGTACTACATCCTAACTAAAACTAGTGTAGTTTTGTTATGTTAAGTTTATTTGTACATACATATACATACTAATAATTTTGCGATTACCTAATAAGAAATTTCCCATGGGCGGACACCTCTATTAGGCGGATACATTTAGACGGTTCCGTAGGTGTCCGCCTAAGGGAGGTTTCACTGTATATGTACCTAATACGATTTTTATTTTAAAGAAGTAGTTAAACAGTCAACATTTTTGGTAATTAGCTTGATCCTTATCGGGCGATACAAAAAAATAAAATTGGTCTTACGCTTCTGTGTTAATTTATCGAAGTTTTGTATAAGTGCGCTCTAGGATACTGCGTAAATACACCAACATGCAAAACAATCAATTCAGAAATACCGAAAATATAAGCTTGTTTCCATTATAAGTGGGACACCCAGTATTTATGTGTATCTATATAAAACATAAATTTGATTAACCTGGGTGCGCCACTGCATTAATGGTTTCGCAGTGTACGCAGTATTTTAAATATGATCTTGCAGGCATTTCTATATAATATCTCTCCCCTCTCCTTAAAGTTGTGTATAAATTCGGCTGGAGCGTCCTTTAACAGAAAATTTAATTTCCAAATCCGGAGGAACAAAAACGATTATACCTAACAGAGTTTCCTGCATGAAATGTGTTAATGAGGCTTCCCTGAAAGTCATAAAAAGGGTACTAAAACAACAAATGATGATGAATGAGCCTCAGACTGATACATATTAATAATCTTTATGTTTTACAATGTAACGAAACAGAGAGTTGTATTTATTTTCGGCTTAACTAAAGTATACTCTTATGTTTTGTACGGGAATCGTCTGTTTATAAACAGGAATATAAACAACAATAACTTTTGTTAGTTAGTTTGAGCTGTTGAGAATTGTTATTACAAAAAAATTGCCAACAAATCCCAACGTTCTTACTTTACTTTTAATTAATTAAAATAGTTGATTATTATTTTATCACTTGACCGACTGAGCTGACATAAGTTGACTACGTTTTATTTGACCACGTAAGTCAGATTATCTCGGTCAAGTCAAATTTGCCCCCCCCCCCCATAATAATGCAGACTTTATTTGTTAGTGACAATGTATAGAGTGGGCTAACGTTTCGACAATATATTTTGTCTTCATCAATACTGGGGAAAAAAAGAGAGAGATTAAAAATATTTGAAAATAAAATTAGTTGATCTTTAAATTTACCTTCAAATAAAATGTGAATCTTTTGATTTCGTAAAAATACTAGATATTTTTTACACGCGTGTTAAAAATTCTACCTTCTTCTTCTTCTTCTAATGCCGTCTTCTCATTGAAGGTTGGCGACCACATTTCTGAATGCATCTCTTAATAGCATCTGGATCTAATAGGTCATTAATTATTGTTCCGAGATATTTGTATTTTTGAACCCGCTCTACTTGTTTTCCATTTACTGTGATAACAGGGTGAATATTCGGGTTTTTACTTATTACCATGAATTTCGTTTTTTCGATGTTAATGGTAAGTCCTACTTCTTCGCGCGCTTGGTTAATTCTCTCTAATAGTGTTTGTAGCTCTTCTGCACTTTCCGCCATTATTGCAGTATCGTCCGCGAATCTAAGATTATTAATTAGTGTCCCTCCAATATTCACCCCTTTCGAAACACAAACTGGGAGTACAAATTGAACAGTTGCGGGGACAGGACGCAGCCTTGTCGGACGCCTTTCTGGATTTTGATTTCGTTCGTCTCCATATCTTCAACCCGCACTACTGCTGTTTGGTTAAATTATAACTTCTTTATTAACCGTATATCGCTTTGATCCAGGTTAATACTTTTTTGGTTCCCGATAAGTTTGTCGTGTTGAACTCGATCAAAGGCCTTTCGGAAGTCGATGAAGCAGACGAATACATTTTTATTGTACTCTCTGCACTTCTGCAGCATTACTTTCAAAGCGAACAGAGTTTCTCTAGTTCCTAATCCCTCTCTAAAACCAAACTGCATCCCATCCAACTGTTCCTCACATTTGCGGTATATTCTCTGTTGGATAACACTGGGAAACAAATTTCAACTTTTTTTTTGTTTCCTGAACAAAACCTATTTTTTTGGATTCAACTGTACCCAAGTAACTAAAAAATACCTATTAAAGATTTTAGTTGGCTCGCAAAAAAAAAAATCTCAATTATTTGTTACAAAATTTTAATTCATAGGCATATACAATGGACATACAAAATACAGATAACAATATATTGTTGGTTCAACAAAAGCAACTAAATAGCACATTTTTATCATTGAATCCAAAGTTTAGACACTCATTTTGCGCTTCTTAGCTTGCCTTTTGAAAGCAGCCTCTGGGGCATCTCTCGTAATAGTCCAGCAGTAGTCGGCTAACATCTCACAGTTCCATTTTCCCTGATATCTTCTTTCCATGTTCGAAATATCCTGGTGGAACCTCTCACCGTGTTCGTCACTTACAGCACCACAATTTTCCGGAAAGTAATCCAGATGAGAATCCAGGAAATGAATTTTCAACGACATATTACACCCTAGGTTTTGGTAACACAAAAGAAGTTGGGCAACCAGGTCTTTATAATTTTCTGCTTTTATGTTTCCCAAGAAATTTTTTGCAACCATTTTAAAGGCATCCCAAGCGTCTTTTTCCTTGCCTTCAAGTATGGAATCGAATTGCGCATCTCCGAAAAGTTTCCTAATCTGGGGACCCACAAATATTCCCTCTTTAATTTTAGCGTCACTGATTCTAGGGAACTTTTCTTTTAAATAACTAAAAGCACGGCCTTCTTTGTCCATTGCCTTCACAAAATTTTTCATAAGTCCCAATTTTATATGAAGTGGCGGTAGTAAAATCTTTTCTGGGGCAACTAATGGCGCGCTGGTCACATTTTTCTTTCCTGGCTCAAAAGACTCTCTCGGTGGCCAAATTTTCTTTCTGTAGTGATCCGATCGTGCTCGACTGTCCCATTCGCAGAGGAAGCAGCAGTATTTGGTATAACCTAGCTGCATTCCAAGCAAGATCGCCACAACTTTTAAATCCCCACAAATTTGCCATTTATATCTTTCATATTGTATGGTCTCAAGTAACAATTTCAAATTGCTATATGTTTCTTTCATATGGACTGCATGACCAATTGGGACTGAAGGCAATTTGTTTCCATTATGGAGTAACACAGCTTTAAGACTTACTTTTGAGGAATCAATGAAAAGTCTCCAGTCTTTTGGATCATAGTCCAGATTTAAAGCTGCCATTAATCCCTCAATGTCCCTACAGGCTACCAAATTGTTATCCATGTTAAAAAATGGTGTTAGGTTTTTCTGACGGCTTCGGTACACAGAAACTTTTACTTCATCTTCAAGTAAATTCCATTGTTGCAATCGAGAGGCCAATAGTTCTGCTTTTGTCTTGGGCAGTTCCAAATCCCTTATAAGGTCACTTAATTCACTTTGACTTATTTTGTGAGGCTTTTTACTTGGAAGTTCACAGACAAAATCGGAGTCTTGCGAGGTTGATGGGCCGGCGACATTTTCCGGTACACTACCGTTTGAATCCTCTTGATCATCATCAGAATGAAGGGTATATTCCTGAGGTGGATTAGGTATATAGGCAACTCGTCACTATGAGGCACCGGGCGTATGGCGGATTGTAAATTTGGATACTGTATCGCAGACCTTTTTTTCTCTGAAAAGCCTTTTTTGATGGGAGGTGTCAAACAAAAGTAACAGTCAGTAACGTGGTCTTTCGGTTCTCGCCAGATCATAGGAACAGCGAAGGACATCTTACGGTTTTTTCCACTTAGCCAGCCGCGAATGTTGGACGCACATTTGTAGCAGCAGATATGGGGAGCCCAATTTTTATCCTGGTCTCCAACTTTGCAGCCAAAATACAAGTGGTAAGCCTTTTTTATTAAAGGGCTAAGCGTACGTTTTTGTTTCACAAAAGTCATTTCACCACATATATAACAAAAATGATCCGGCTTATTTACACAAACTCGCGACATGTTGCTCAAAACTCTATAATTTCTCAAATACGAACAGCTCTCGATCAACTGGTGGTTGAAATACAACTAACTAACAATTTAGGATTTATATTATATGTATTTAAACCCCTTATAAAGTACACCTGTTATAATAAATCCAGGTATTTCTCATTTAATGGTGAAATTTTCCCATATATTAAGGGCAGGTAGGTAAATTATCATAATTGGGATGGATCTATAAAACCGGAGCCAACTGAGCCTTTTGCAAGACAGATTGTTAATTAGTATAATAAAATAAGTAAGATTTTGCTATTTTGGTCTCGGAAACATTTTTGCTGTTCCCCAGTGTAATTTTTAAGAGTGACTCATCAGGCTGATCATCCTATACTCGTCACATGATTTAGGGTTGTTTTTTTTAGGTAGCGGAATAAACACTGATTTAAGCCACTCTCTTGGAATTTCACCTGTTTCATATATTCCATTTAGAAATTCTGTAAGGCTGGTCAGGTTTTTGTCGTTTAATGCCTTCCACATTTCTATCGGAACACTGTCGGGTCCTACAGCCTTGTTGTTTTTTGCGGTCTTAATAGCATATTCCACTTCCGATTTAAGAATACCCAAATGATCCACCTGTCCATCCTCCTCCATTGAATAATCTCGTTCCCCTGCAAACAGGTTTGTCACGTATTCTTCCCAGGTTCGCTCTTTATCTTCCGCTGTCAGCTGAATGTCTCCGTGTATGTTTCTTGTAACCATTGGTATTTTTTTCTTCGTATGTCCTGTGAGTTCTTTTAGCTTTTTATGCCTATTGAAGGCATCGTGCCTGATATTTAGCTCCTCCATTTCACGGCAGTTTTCTTCCATCCATTCTTCTTTGGCCCTCCTTATGTCATGTTGTATTTGTCGTTTTAGTTGTCTGTATTTTTCTTTGTTAGTGTTTTCGTATTTACGCTTTTCTTCCATAAGGTTAATGATATCCTGGTTCATCCATGGCTTTTTCGCTGTTTCTTCCTTTCTGCCCACGATTTGCTCCCCCACATTCAGCATTGTTGTTTTAAGTCTGTCCCAGGCAGTATCAATATTTATTGTTGATGCCTCGGACAAGTCCCTGGCAATGAGTTCGTTAAACTGCGTTTTATATGGTTCTTTTTTGAGATTTTCCAAGTTCACTTTCTTTGGTCTTATCGATCGTTGCAGTTTCCTCAATCTCATTTTTACATTGGCTGACAGCAAGTTGTGGTCGGTATCACCGTCTGCACTTGGATAGGCTTTTACACTCTTTATGCTGTTTCTAAACCGCCTGTTGACACATAAAATCTATTTGATTTCTAATAACGTTATTATCATTGTCGCCTGGTGATGTCCAGGTATAGAGTCGCCGAGGGGGTAGTTGATAGAAGAAATACTAGATATTTTTTACACAGCGTGTTAAAAATTCTACCTTACTGGTATAATATAATAAATATTCGTAAGTTAATTTTCTAAACACTATTTAGGATAGAAAGATGTATGTACTGACCAATTAGATAAAGAATGTAATTATATACGTAATGTTAAATTTAAAGGTGTTTCATTTTAAAAACTATTGAGTTTAGTTCCTTTTTTTATTATATTATACCAGAAAGGTATAATTTACATAGAATCAAAACATGCAAAATATACAGATAATTATATTTAAGATAACAAAGTTAAGCGTAACTTCCGGTATAACCGGAAGTAATAGATATCTGAAAATATCTTTATTAAAAATACCGATATCTTCTATAGCGAGCACCAATATTTCAAACAAATATATCTGTCAGTTGTCGAGATCTTTTAATAAACCACTCACCGTGAATGCCCTGTACTTACGTCATACAAGCTTCATATTTAGCTGAGATCTGCGTTACAAACCGAAAATACAAAGTGAGGTCTGACTACCTGACGTCAGTCTCCCTGGAGCCCAGAGCACTAGGAAGGGGCAGGAAAAGGCAATATATATAAGTAAATATATTTTTCCTAAAAATAAGTTCCACGAAACTTCTCAGATAATGTATTCTCGTTATTCTTAATTACAAGTTTAAATTCGGAATTATAAATTTGTTTTTTTTCCTTTTAGTGATTTTTAGAGTTTTGTAGAAATTAACAATAACATTTGTTTGAATTGAGAATTTAATTTTAAAACAGTGTAAATAAAGCGAAATAAGGTCGTAATTCTCAGGAGCAAATCTCTTAATAACATTCTTAAATGCTAGCCAACAATTGCTAAGACTCTATAATCCCTTTACTTTAAGCGAAACAAACATAAAACCGCTTTAAATTAGGATTCTTTAACTTTTAATTAAAGCCTTTATTTCATCGGGTTGTTAAACCGAAGAAATTATCGCCTGTTTGTTCAATGCGATGCGATTAGGTAAGTGAAATGATTCGCTCTTAATTTGCCCCTTTCACAGAATTTCTTTGTTCGGCCGACGCAAGATGTTGACGCAGGGCAGCCATTATTTTACACTTACAATGGAAAATTCCTCTTTTACGGCTTTCAAACTTTTCTTAATCTTCCATTAAATGATCTCTATAAATTTTACTCTTTTTCACTGAAAAAGCTTCCTGTTTCTTTTGCAACTAAGGAACCGTTCAGATAATAGGAAGTAACATGATTGTTTTAAACTTCGTTGCTGGTCCAAGAAGAAAAAATGATATGCTTAATATACAGCGTGTATCACACATACAGAAATGCAATAAATCGGAAAACACTTGATATATCCGAAACAGTTGAAGATAGGTGCGTACATTAAAAGTTTTTATTGAAAAAAAAACGAACAAACCTAACTTTTATATTTCTTATCTGAAATTACGTTTTTGTAATACAACCTTTGGTACGCCCTAAATTGTACGACACGACTGACTGGTTAACAACAACTTATCCGGGTAAACCGACACGTGATTGCTACGAATTTTGTCTGCTATGTTGCAAGTAGGATTGGAAATGTAAAGATAAATAGGATTTTATGACTATTTAGATTTAAAAATGTTTTACCTTCCTTGAAAATACTTGCTTTTGGCCCAAAGGAATTTAATAGGTATTACATTTCTTTTTGTAAGCTTTTTCTTGCTTTTTCAGGCAATACGTTTTGTGTTGCTTCATTGGCTTTACCTATTATTTTATCTGGGGCGCTACAAATATAACCTCTAACGCTTCAAACCCAACCTGAACCGCTTTGTTTCGCACACGTACCACTTCCAGAGTGCCTTAAAAGATTTTTCCTAGTGCTTATGTTTGATCATCAAAAAAATAATAAGTAAGTAACTTATTAGAAAGTAAATATATTACTATCAGGCTGTAAATGATTTTAAATCTGGTTTGGCATTCCTCTTACACATGTTACAGGTTTTTAAGAGAAGATAAAATATATATAGGGTGTTCCTTAATGACATGCTAATATTTCAGGGTGTGATCATTGGCTTTCTTCATTTTATAAAGAAACGTTCATATGCAACAGCTTAAATTTCTTGCTACAGGGTGTTGAATTTTTATTTTTTAAATGGTTATTTTCTAATATCTCCGAAAGTACTTTAGATATTATTTTCAATTTTGGTATGTGTTAATAGGATATAGAAACACAAATTTTAGTCATAGATGTTATTCTATTGTCCCAGTGGCGTCCCTGCAAACATATTCTCTGATATTTTTTACAAAAAAGATGGTAGGTACGCCACTGACATTTGTCCATATGGATATTTTTTATAATTAGCCTGATCAATTCTACATAAAAACGGTCTCTTGAGTTTTTCGCGTCGTTTTTCTTGATTAAAACCACTAAATTCTTATTAAAACTCGTTATTATTAAGATTGATAAAATAATTAATGATAAATTGTGTTTAATAAAAATTTAAATATTTTAACAAGTGGGCAATTCGATGTGGAGACGGACGGAAGCATGCCTTTTATGTGAAGGTGGCCAATTCCAACAATTTTTATAACACAAAATTTATCATTAATATTTTATCAATGTTACTAATAATGAGTTTCTAAATGAATTTAGTGGTTTTAATCAATAACGGTGCATCTGACGAGAAAAACTCAAGAGGCCGTTTTTATGTAGAATTGACCAGGCTAATTAGAAAACATATCCATTTGGAAAAATGTCAGTGGTGTACCAAAATATCAGAGGATATGTTTGCAGGGACGCCACTGGTGGAACAATTGAATAACTTTTCTAACTAAAATTTGTGATTCTATATCCTATTAATACATACCAAAATTGAAATTAATATCTAAAGTATTTTCGGAGATATTAGAAAATAACCATTTAGCAACCTGTAGCAAAAAATTGAAGCCGTTGCCGATGTACATATGTTCATATGAACTTTTCTTTATAAAATGACCTAAGGAATCACACCCTGCAATATTAACACGTCATTAAGGAACACCCTGTAAAAATTTTTCATTTAACTACAAAAATCGTTATTCATAAATATTCATCAGTTTTGGTAGATTTTATTAGACGCCACAAAAAATGATTATCAATATGATACTCATTCATAATCATTTGTTCTTTTAACACCCTTTTTGTTTCAGTTTCATGGCATCGCTTCACAACAGATATGCCCGCGTTACCGCCGGATTTCGTGCAGGAAGCTTGGTTAAAATCGTTTTTGCGCCCCAAGACTGGGAAATTAAATTTTCTGTTCTCTGTTACTGAGTTATTTCTGAACGCATATCTGTCAAGTTTAGAAAATTAAACTAGTTTGAAAATAAAGTAGGTAGGTACGGATAACAGGGATGGCGCCAAGTGGACAAGTGTGTGCGAAGTGTCTTTTGAAAAGTAGGCATGGAGAACTAAAAGCTTCTCAGAACTAGATGTAGAACCTGAAATAAGTAAATTATATGAAGTTACATTTAAAATAACGATGTGGTCATCTGTTTTAGGTAGTACCGGTAATGCCACATTGATGAAAATATTTTAAAACGATAGACCATGTTCGATTATCGTAAAAACCAAATTTTCAAAACGAACGTATTACCCGTTCTCCTGGTCCAACGTCTGAAGGTCCATCCAGGCTGGATTTGGCTCAGTAGAACGATCTTATCGTGATAAGTGACTATTACTGTCACGCGACCAGGCCCGTAGCCAGGATTAGATTTTAGAGTGGGCAGTCAAAGTTTTAGAGGGGGCAAACTTGAAAATAATTTTTGTGATCAGATCACGTAAGATCAAGAGAAAAAAAAAACATCGTTGATTTCAACATTGAACTAACTACCTATATAATTACAAAAAATAAAACTTAAACAAAACCAAAAAACGCAACGTAGGTAAATACCTTTAATATAATTGAAGTTTTCTGTTCTTCCTTTCGTTAAATTTTTGTAAAAACACCTCAAAGTTTATGTTATTTGTTTGTTTACTCTCAAACGCTAAATATATCAGATTGGCCATTCTCTGCTGAGACTGAATCCCAAGAAATTACATAAATATACAACTATCATGGTTTTGCTAGAGTGGGCAACTTTTTCTGTCAGAGTGGGCATTGCCCACTCTGCCCCCCCCCCCCCTGGCTACGGGCCTGCACGCGACGATCGGCGCTCTCACACATATATATATAAACAATACGAATGTTCCAAAATACAAAAAGTGTCCCCGCTATGGGAGGTGGCGCGCGATTGAGTTTGCGCAGTAGGGTGGAAATTATATCGATCGCTTCAGAGCCGGCCCGACATTAGGTATTTGTTTGTTGTTATTCGTCGCCATCTTTGGTTCTGGATGCTTTTTCAAATTATAGAATAAAAAGTGGTTCATCCACATTGTTGTCGGTATATTAGTGCTTATACACATTCATTACCTAAGAACAAATTTTGTAAAGGAGATTATAATTTGTGATGGTTCGATTCGCTGTTTGGTAGGTTTGTTTAAGATGAAAGAACTTAAGTGCATGGTGCTTTTTTACAAAAGTCGTGGATCAATACCAGATACAAAGTATTTCAGTGTATATATATACGAAAATATTTTGCTTATCACATTATCCGATCTTCGGAACCGAATTTCACTGAAAAGCTTGGTGTATACAATATAATATATATGTGGTCAGTACCTAAACTTAAAATTAATGTATTTTTAATTTGATGCATTAGTAGCTGATAATAATTCACAAAATAGTCAATATAGTCATTCATTCTTAATTTTTGGTTAAGAAAAAAGTGAGGTCGGATGGAGGTTAAAATAAAGCTCATTGTTACTCTTCGGACGGAATTTGGGACCAAAAGTTTACACCAATCAGGGCACCATCGGATCATCATATCGTCAGAAATAGAACGCTGTCTTAATTCGTACTATCGAAATCTTTATTGCAATATTTACTAACCAGTGAAATTTACATTAAAAAAGTTGAAATCCGGTCCTGTAGAATGTTTACTTTTACAAGAAAATTTCCGAGCTGCGCAAACTCACAGCACCCTATTCGACGCCCATAGCGGGAACATAATTGTAGATGGTATTAGCAATATACTGTTTATACAGGGTGACAGTCCAGTAAGGTTTACGGCAGTGTACGTGAAAATTTAAAAAAAAAACCTCGGACCCGTAAACATGTGTTTTCAGGGGAACACGTTTCACTATTAATTTCATCCCGGTAACCTCAATCCCCCTAGCGGGGGCGGCTACGGCCCTTGTTTTTTCAAATGGGAATGGATATGTTGTGATACATCTTTTTAAAGGGCATTAAATTCTCTTTAAAATGGCGCTTCGTTTTGTAAATTTGAGCTAGGCGCCGCGCGCCGCCGAGCAACGGAATTTGAAACATTTCACTGCACCTCTTATCAAGTACACAGGTTTGTGCGTACTACTAATGAATGTCAACAAATTACACCAGATGTTCTTCACAATGTCCGAGAACACTTTGAACTGTTGTTGTACTATTATATGGAGGTGAATGGCGGACATTTTCAACATTTAATAATAACAGGTAAGTATTACTCAATAAAATTACATTTTTTAAAATGCAACTTCTCAGCGGTGCGTAGCTCAAATTTACAAAATGAAGCGCCATTTTAAAGAGAATTTAATGCCCTTTAAAAAGATGTATCACAACATACCCATTCCCATTTGAAAAAATAAGGGCAGTAGCCGCCGCTAGGGGGGTTAGGGTTACAGGGATGAAATTAATAGTGAAACGTGTCCTTCTGAAAACACAAGTTTAAGGGTCCGAGTTTTTTTTTTAATTTTCACGTACACAGCCGTAAACCTTGCTGGACTGTTTTCGATGGGCCACCCTGTATATTTATGTGCGCTCTCAGCGTTCCATCTACCGTGAATTAAGTGAATTAAGTGAAGATAGCAATTTCCAACAATGTTTATAAATTAGTTTCAATTTGTATTTAATATGTAGTTTTAATCAATTATGGTGTTCCAGACGAGAAAAACTCAAGTGACAGTTGTTATGTAGAATTGATCCACATGGAAAAATGTTAGCGGCATACAACTTTTTTGTAAAAAATGTCATAGAATATGTTTGCAGGGACGCCACTGTATGTGTAAATATGTGATATTATAACCTATTAACAGATACCGAAATTGAAAATTATATCTAAAGTACTTTCGAGGATATTAAAAAACAACGTCTTAAAAAACAAACTTATTGGCTACAATATTTTTATAACTCTACTATAATAGCTCTGCTAACGTGGACTTAAATTTTTTTAATAAACCATCGTAAGTTATTTGCGGTTAACCTGTTTTAATGGAGATATAAATTATATATAACTTCATTCAAGTGTAAACGTCCTGCCATTATGAGTGGGTTACACGAGAGCCTTTATCGCACAAAGGTTTAGCCTTTAATAAAGCTTAAATATTTTTGGGGTCCACTTTTAGCGGTTCTGCACATAAATTTATGTGCAATATAACGTATGACGAGCCCTTAAATTTAAAAAAGGCCGAGGCTTTATTATTCAGACTTTATGTGACGTAAAGTAGTTGTCCTTTCTGCCGAGTTGCAAAATCCCAAATATCCGAGCCAGTTCAGCAGATGATAGTAAAAATTGTGGTAAAACTATAGCGTTTTTATTCCCTTCTGTCGTTAAAACATAAAAGAACACTGAGAGAAGCTCTAGCTAAAAAATCTACACTGAGCGAAATCTCGAGTTGATATAACTCAAATATGAATTGTCCTATACCGAAGCGTGTTGCTAATAGGGGACAGCCCTGATCTCTGAATTACGGCAACCAAATTGAAGAAATTGCATCAACTCACTATTCATAAGCTATGATAGCACAGAAGATGGGTTATTTTATGCGTTGGAATAGCTCACGCCCCACCGTCTTAAATTATTGATAGGCTACCGTAGCTACCAGTATGTGAATTGTGATGCGTTACTAGTCGGGCTAGATTAATTCATGATTCGAGCTATCAAAATTTGACATTTAAGTTGTTCTAGCTTACGATGGTGGCTGGAATAACTCACTCTTTGGGCTGCCAGAGTTCAAATTTTGGACTACCAGTACCTAAATTGTGGACTATCGGAACTCAAAATATGTCTTTGATTTAACGCCTGCATATTGTGGTGTTCATTTGAATTTTGTTTTTTCAAGATATGACATTTTTGTTGTATATTTAAAAAAAAAATAATCAAATGAATTATAGACAGGAGAGCATACTACGGCTAAGAAACCATGCGGACGAAGTGATGATGATTGCTTCAAAAGGCAACTTGATTTAACATACTGTAAAGAAGCGCGCGATTATCAATTCGCTGAATAAAATTATCTTAATCGTAGTATAATACTCGTATTTGTCTATATCATTGGGAATTTAATTGTTAATTTTGTAAAACAGATATACTCTACTTTAAGAATACATTTAAAAACGAAAAATAACATTTCATGTGTAACACATGTGCAAATCTTGAGTAAATACGTATTAATAATATTATAATATTCATATATATTTATAAATAATAATGCTCCATTCCAATAACAGTTTGTATGCATCTCCCTCCGGTCCCTCCATTTTACGCCAACTGACCAAAATTATGCAAAAAACAAATTTTCACGCACAGAGAACAAAGATGAAAGATCCCGCAACGGCAAACAGGTGCCTCTCTCTACGCGTGATCGAAGTAAAATGGACTAATAACAATGGAATGAACCACGCCAAATCTGCACGAGCACGAATTCGGAACTTTCCGTGACCTTACGACCGGTGATTTACCCTCGATATGGCGTTTTGTAGCACGTTTTCTGGGTTATTTTAAATGAATCCTGCATTATCCCAACTCAAAATAATTTGCACATGGTAATGAGTTAAAATAATGCACGTCCGGATTAAAACGGCACTTTATAATCAATTAGTAAGTTTTCCAAACCCAAAAACTGAGTCAAGGTAACTCATAAAATAGTTACAAGATGAGGGATTGTGGTAATCCTAAATATGTTTAAAATGTAGATAAAAAATCTCTTTCTATGTTGAGGCGAACCAAAAGAACATGTAGCATTTTTAAATTATTTGTGATAATTCGTAGACTCAGTTAGAACAACATAGAGAGGTGCGTTAAACTAGCTCCAATTTTGTAACCCACGACATTGGTAAAAATTGTTTCACGAAAAATGGATACGACTTAATGATTTCCTGGGTCGGTTCCATTGTGTGGACAAGAGCTTGGCAATAGACAAGTGAAGTATGAAGGGAAGGACTAAGGAAAACAAGTAATGATATGATTATATTAATGTAATCAAATGAAATAACATTTTTTTTAAATATTGCTAGTCATATTTATTTACATTTATAATGTCATTCTATAGATAGTTCTGTTTCGCTATAAATTGGATTAATTATACGATCCAGACTAATATACGAATTTTCTACAGTTATTCCGTGACGGACTATCATTAAAGCATTTTCGTATTAATTCTACAATACTAGAACTTAAAGTCGGAGAAATATTTTCAGACCTAACCAGTGATTTTAACTGGTGTCGCATATGCTCTATGGGGTTAAAAATGCAATGATGTCCAATTTCTTCTGCCAATGTGTCACAAACATATACTTTTTTTATACAAAATGTCTTTAAAACTTCTAAAAGATCACTTTTTTATAACTTTCTTCAAAATATATACCATGTAGTTCTGAATCTCCAATTTTGTATTATTTGAGCTTGGAGCTTTGTGAAATTGGCGACTGTGATAGCTCGCATTGTCCATTACTATCACGCTATTCTGAGGAATGTTTGGTAAAAGACAATTCTTAAACCATTCCTCAAAAACTAACAAATTTTACCACAAAAAGATATTTAAATATAAATTAAGCAACCTAACCTACCTGATGTGCCTATATTTAATTATAATTATTACAATCCGGTCCTTTCCACATAATAATAACAAACTGTCATAAATAATGGGATGGCCCAGGTACTTTTACGGCAGTCATTAAGTTATCTATTTTTCGTGAAGCAATCTTTAAATGCATTATTGTCAGTGTAGGATTATTTTAGCTGGGATATAATATTTTCTACCTGCAACAGCAAAATTAATTTCTTGTGAGAGTAGAAAGCATTTTCCTGGATATTCTTTATGCTTGTCAGAAGAAACTTTGTTCTATTACAAATATTTGCTTTAAAGTGACAATTAAATAACTATACTTACTCTCTTAATTTATACGGGGTACCCAAGATAAGGAGGGCCTCTATGGGGATCTCGTTAATGGTAACAGATAAAACATCGATTAAATAGGGAAAAAGTATCGCAATCAAAACAAGAACAATATACCGTACAAGAAGATTTGGTAAGATTTTTAAGTTTTGAGTTATTTAAAGAAAAGTGAAATTTTGTATTTTCAATTTTATTTTTTTCCGATGTTAATATTAACGGCAGAGCAAAAGTGATCGAACAACAAGCAACTTTTGATGAACCCAAAGATTACACAACAATTTCTTTATACGACGTTTCATTAGTTAATTGAACCCGACGCTATTTACCTTTGGATAAATGACGAAAATCATTTCGAACACCTTTTGGAAAATTAATTCCTAATAATTTAATGTCAGTTTTAATCCCGATATGTTTTTAGCCGATGTACCTATTTATCGTTTATTTTTTCATACTGACTGTTGCACTAATTGAATTGAACTGTTTTTCCAAATTTATGGAAAATATAGGTTTGTATCCTGAAAATTTCATAAAGATGATTTAAAAGGCTAAAAACGTAATTAAACGATAATGTGTGGTACATCATTGAATTTAGAATAAAATAGGCACTTAAAATTTGATATTATAAAATCAGGACCGCATTAAAAAAAAATTAAATGATGATGATGATGATGATTTCTTGAAAACGAAACGTCGTAAAAAATTGTTAGTTAATCGTTTGGTTCATTAAAAGTTGCTGTGAGAATTTTTTGCCAGTTTTGCTCTAACGTTAATATTAACACCGGAAAAAAATAAAATTGAAAATCCAATATTTCAGTTTTTTTTTTAAATAATTCAAATCTTAAAAATCTCACCCAAACTTTTGTATAACATATTGTTAGTGCTTTGATTGCGATACTTTCTACCCATTTAACCGAAGTTTTGGGCACCCTGTATATGCTGAATGCAATTTACTGTGATTAAAAAAAACTTTATAAAATTTTTATATAAAATTTTTTTACTGGCACAGTAAATATTTTGATTGACAAACGACCTTCGTCGATTTTCGATTACTCTCGGCCACTTTCGGCGTTGGCCAACGTTGCATCCAACGTCCACACTTCCAAACAGGACACAACAAGACATCATGACATCGGTTACTAAAGGATTAAAGATATCAAAAACCGATATGTTTTACCGGTTGATATATCATTTGAATTGAGTGTTCTGTGTTGTGCGCTATTTTCGAAAACAATATAAAAATCTTTAAAAAGTTGTTACAAGTTTTATATTAGTTTTATGTTATAATAACCTACGTTTATCTCGGTTTGATATATGAACTGTCAGAACTATAGCAAAGATATGATTTATATTGGTTGCATTACCGCTTAATTTAAACTTCGATAATAGGTATATTTTTCGTTTTTAATGTTTAATTTATAAAACATGTATTTTGAAATCAAAGAAATAGTCCATTTTCTCCAAGAGATCTGTTTAATAACTAGTAAGAAGTAAACTCACGAATTATTTGTATGTATATTAAAATAAAATAGAGGTTACAAACAAACATTAATCAACTATGTTTGCCAGTTGATTAATGTTTATTTGTAACCTCTATTTTATTTTGCCGCCTTTTTCTAACAATAACAATATTGCTTTCCGTTTCCTTCTTCTTGGACGACAAGAGCGCTAATAACATTGGCTATCATTTGCTGACCAATCCTGGATGATTTCCTGCACCACTTTTTTAAATGTTTAATTTTTTAACATGAAAAGTTTTTTAGTATATTGACATTTTAACTTTCAATATTCCTCGACTTTAAGTGGGTATTAATGAGCCCATATTTAATTTTTTAAATGTAGCTGTTTGTATTTATGCAGTTGTTTAGTGAGGTTATTTTTTGGTTTTATTTTTTTTCTTATTCCAATTTAAAAAAAAATATATTAAATATTAAAAGGAAATACAGGGTGTTATGTCAGTGTCTTATTACATTTAAATAGGTGACCCCTAGGGTGTCTTAGAGAAAGTTTACATACTCTTTTTTTAAATCGAATACCTAAATATTAAGGTATAAACCCTTTTTACCCACATACTGTCGCACCGTTCCATCTGGATTAACTTAGCAACAATGAGAGTGTACTAACAGTGATGTCAGATCAGACCGCGTGTCTCGCCCTTACTTGGATATCCGCCGCGCGCCACTATTGTTGCTTCAGCATGTTTCGAGACTCGGGGATGGAATGACTCTGTCGAGGGTTTCACGTGCTTGACGTATACGAATTTTAAACGCTTTGTTGTAGCATTACCCGATGTTTTCTCTGTTGTGAAATAATTCATAATAATAAATGTAGTGAAGTGATTTCAAGTGTGTGTGATATTATCTACTGTTGGTTCTGTTGCAAAACATACTTTTTGTGTTTTATTTTTTTATGGAATTTAATTATAAAACGGATTATAAGATCGAAGGTACCTTAAAATTGTAGTTATTTTTTGTTTGAAAACGAAGTGATAACGCGCGTCATAGACGTCTTGTTGTCAAAAACTGAACACGTGCGTTTACAATTCTGTGCTGCAATATGACAACACAGCCTATAATGCGCTGACCTCTTTTGAGACTCGAGACTGCCTCAATAAACTATTGATTGCGAACGTCCTCAGTAGCGGTCACGTAAATTTTGAGAATTCATATAAAGTGTATATTTCGCTTGATAATTCAAAGTGCAATTTATGGTTATTTTTCTTCAATTTATTTTCATCTCAGGATTTGCCAGTTTAAATATGATAAGTCATTTCCATGGTGGTTTAAATTTCAAACTATTCCTCTTTCAAAACCAAACAACTTTTTCCCCAGACATTTTCCGCTGCTATGCGATGCACCGGAGTTATTCCGGGGTACCGACCTTTTTTCAACATCGTGTATATTGTAGAACACATTTTGAATTAAACACTTAAAAAAGTTACCAAACAGAACCTGTATTTTTTCTGTGCATAAGAAAATATCTCTTCAATCGGTGGTAAGTGACTTTGTATGTATAAAAACTTTCCTTTGCTGCTGTAGCGTAACATTTATAAAGCGACTTTGCTAGTACAGCAATGATATATCCAACAAAGTCCCATGATATACTCAGCAAAAAGTATTTTTACGCCCAAAGTCAACCTTAAGAGGATGCCGGAGTCAGTCGAAATCTCCGATTTGACCCCTTGAAGGCACGAGGCCCCTTGCAGTTAGAAGAATACGTCGAGCGTCCGCCCGTAATCGGTACGCAGACAGAAACAACGATAATCGGAAGAAAGAGACTGCACGTGATCGGGGTCTATACTTCAATTTTCTACGCTGAAAAACGGAGTTTGGCTTCCTCTGAAAACGGTACATTTAAAAATTTTTTTTAACGAAAGATGTCTAAATTTTATTAGCAACTCGAGGAAAGTCCATAATTTTTTTCTATATGGAGCAGTAAAAAAAATTAAATCTAAAAATCCGTCGAAACAAAAAATATAGAAGTTCCGCTAGTTACAGTTCTAATAAAAAGTTTTTTTTCCTAAAACAGGAATAAACGCTTGGGAAGAACACTTGTTTACAGGTACTCCGGAATCCTGTTAATTGTTAGTAAAATTCAATGTTCTGTGTATGATGGTTCTTTATTATTTGATAACAATGAGCACTATTCCCCTGAATATTTTCTATTTGCCCTAATTCATACGTTTTTAACCCTACAATATTTAATTACCGTTTCCAAATGACGTTTTTGGCGAACTCTTGACAACCACTTATCCGAGCATGACCCTTATCTCTCGAGACTTCCAGAAACGTGTTTTCCATTCTCGCTTTCTTTCCGGTGAGAAATGCTTTCCATCAGCCAGTTGATCTCTCGCTTTACTCCAGATCCCGTCTTTGCTAGTCAGGGTGACGTTTCCTAGTTTCGCGGTTCATTTACCGGATAACCAGGGCAATCATATAATATGTTACTTTAACTGTATAAGTATTTATTTATGTATTCATTTCTCTTAAAAGAAAATAAACTTTATATTGAACGATTTGTCTTTTTATACTTAAGAAAATAAAAGTTTCTATATTGAATGCAGTGAGGCTGATTTTAGCGCAAACAATTACATGCCTGGATTGAAATTTTCTCTTGGTTTCATTCAAGTTTGCTACTATTTGGTACTCTACCTAATGAAATTGCCAAGTAACAAACTTTCATACCAGCCGAGAATTTTGCCGAAAAAAACTGTCAAATTGACTGTTTCATGTGATTATACTGATAAAATTGGCATATTCCCTACAAGTGATGAGACTGTCTCATAGGTCCACAATATTTTTAAAAAGCGGTTCTAAGTAGGCCGAGTACTAGAGAATGAGTTTTAATAAATGTCAAGTTTGAATGACTTTTAATTATGCATATTGTTTTAGATTTTCATTATTATTTACCCATATCAATAGAAAAACTACTTTAAAGGCAGGATTTAAGTAAAAAAAGTATACTTACGGTTTATTTGCAATGTATTTTATTTGTTATATTTTTGACTTGTTTTCTTTTGAAATTTCAATCACATAAACCTTATGAAATCTCAAAAAGTATAGAGTAGAGAGCATAAGTTAGTATCGATATCGACGACTATCGATTTTATACAAGGTGTTATGGAAATGACTTATTATATCTAAACCGACAAATCCTGAGACGAAAATAAATTGAGGAAAAATAACAATAAATTGCGCTTTGAATTATTAAGCGAAATATACACTTTATATGAAATCTCACAATTTACGTGGCCGCTACTGAGGACCTTCGCAATCAATAGTTTATTGGAGCAGTCTCGAGGTTTAAAAGAAGTCAACGAATTATAGGCGGTGTTGTCATATTGCAACACAGAATCGTCAACTCACGTGTTGACAAGACGTCTTTGACGCACTACACTATTAAGGTACACACCCTCTTACCTTCGATCTTATTTTAAAATAATCCGTTATATAATTAAACGCCATAAAAAAATAAAACACAAAAGTATGTTTTGCAACAGAACCAACAGTGTATAATATCACACAAAGTTGAAATCACATCACTACATTTATTATTATGAATTATTTCAAAAATCGGGTACTGCTACAACTAACAAAACATTTAAGATTCGTATACGTCAAGCACGTGGAACCCTCGACAGCGTCATTCCATTCCGGGTCTCGAAACATACTGAAGCAACAATAGTGGCGCTCCGCGGGTATTCAAGTAAGGGCGAGACACGCGGTATGATCAGACAACACTGTTAGTATACTCTAGTAACCCACATTGTTTCTAACTGAATCCAGAGAGAACGGCGCGACAGTATATGGTAAAAACGGTTTTTAGATATTCGATTGAAAAAAAAAAGTACGTAGACTTTCTCTAGGATACCCTAGGAGTCACCTATTTAAATATAATAAGTTATTTCCATAACATCCTGTACATCTTAAAATTATTTCTCTAATTATTATAATATTTAATTAAGGTTAATTATTTTGGAAATTCATATATTAAATCACTCGAGTTCCGCTCTGGGGATTTAATCAAAATAAACATTCCAACGATATTTCGTAAAATTTCCAAAACAAAACTTCATCGTTGACATTAAAAATTTTATCGATAAAAAAACGAGCGTTTGTATCTTTGATAAAATAATTGTATAGCACTCTGTATTTTAACTTTATAGAAGCATTGAATATAGATGTTCGATATGGGGAGCAAGGTGAAGTTCTCCCAATACTTTTTTGGTTGTACAACAGTGTTGTGAACAAAACGTATATTTACTATGGAAGCTGAGCGGTGGCGTTTATTCCTGCTTCTGCAGGAGCGAAATTTCTTGATGTTCGGTCTGATCTTGACGTGAAATACACGACTGCATATTTTAATCGATAACTTGTTAGTTCGTAATATAAAGTAGGTTCGCACAAAGTAATAACTGAAAGGAAAGGCTTTTCATAAAATAATGAAATCACTTTGAGCTTACTTCAAAGAGCTCTGCTAAAGGCATGCACTCAGTTCCTGCAAAATTTTTCCTAATAGCGATTCTAAAACTTGATTAAGCATTTTTAATTCTTATAGAGTCAAGATTGTTTTAATTAAGTCGAAATTAAAATTAATCTATTACGAATGAGGGGGGGGGCTATTTTAATTTTTCCATAAAATCTATCAAAGGCACATTTTTCTTGGCGATTTAAGGAAATTGTTTGTTTTATGCATGCAATTAAAGTCTAATATCATGGTGACACCTTCTAATTTTTCTTCCAGCAGCCTTCCGGAAAGTACCCAATACCAGCCGAATTTCCACTCTAAAAAATTGTCTAGTTTAGGATACCAAGATCTTAGTCTCAATAATTTAGTAAAATTGGCGATAAGAGGAAATTTAGTATCGGAGGCCAAATTTTATTGCTACGATTATTCTAGTTGAAGTCACTAATCACTCTTTTTAAGTCAAGTCTAGTACCCGAGAGAATAAATATTTATGAGAACCAATATAGTTAGTTATTAGGAGCAACATCATATTGTTGTTTCAACAAATGTGTTTGTTAATTATTACCTATTTTATTGTTAAAAAAGAGCAAAGATATATTAAATGGAAAAATGATTATTTTTTCAGACCACCCGATGATACCTTATATATTAGTCTACATAGTAGCACTTTAAAATTAAAATACCATTTCAGATTTAATGGTACTACCAAGAAAAGGAAGCCTTTTCCATTGATAGGATGTAACCACCTGCAGACCGGTATCAAACTCTTTAGTTCTCGTCAGTACAGTGAAGGTGTACATCTAATACTTCACGCTGTATTATCAACGGCAGTCGAGAAAATACAGCGCGCAACGCCATCTCCTAGCAGCAAATGGCGGCAGTTGGTGTGACGTCAGGTCTCACACCGTACCTACTTATTATTACTAGGTACATCTGGCCAATAACTAAGTAAATTAGTATAGGGAGCTAATTAAGAAAAAAATGTCGGTTCAAACATGATAATGTAGTTAAAAAAATAGGATTCTAAGTACAGGTTTACAATGCATATTTTCATACAAAACAAAAACAATATAATATGCAAGCGGATATATTTACATAATATTTATTTACATGATAACAGTAAAATTGTTCTTCATATCAAGTTATACACCAGCGTTTGTCGTAATCCATGCGCGGTATCCAGGTATGCTTGCATAAACACCAGGAAGACCAGCTCTAGCACAACCACTTCCAAATGATACAATACCAGCCAATCTATTTTGAATTACAAATGGACCACCAGAGTCTCCTTGGCAGGAATCTCTACCTCCTGCGGCTAATCCAGCGCAAACGGTCCTTTCGGTAATGATACTTCCATATACGGCACGGCAGTTGGCAGCGGCCACAACTGGTACATCTACACGTCTTAATGCTACTGTTCCAGCACAGTTTTCACAAGTCGCGCCCCATCCAGAAACGGTTCCAGTGACACCAGCAGCAAAAGCGGTATTGGCGGCCCAAAGAGGAATTGAGGCGGCAGGTGCTGCTATATTTGCACTAAGGTTGATAACGGCGATATCGTAGTCTGGGGCACAAGTTGCACAGTCTCTGTATTGAGCGTGGATGATTCTGCTTGCGGCGGTTATACGGGCACCTCCTGAGTTATGATTCGTTGATCCTGCGCGAATATTAAGATTAGCTAAGAGAGGAATGACACTGGTAACGATACAATGAGCTGCTGTCAAGACGACTCTGGGAGCAACTATGATTCCTCCACAAATTTGAGCACCACTACGAAGAATAGCCACTTGCCAAGGTAAATCTGCTATATTGGCTGCAACTCCACCAACAATTCTTCCTCCAATAGTTGGACGGTAGAAGACAGTACCGTTAGTATTTTCAACATCTCCGCTTGGGAAAGCTGTAACAAAAAAATACAAATTTAAGTTAAAGTGTTTAAGGACAAAGTTTGACAGATTATGGTAGAATCGTTATCAGAGAAAAATATGTATGTACTTTAAAATCCAAAATTATTAAGTATATAAATAAGAATACTGCTTAAAAGTGAATATTTCTTGTACTAAACAAATTTAAATCATAATAATTGTTATTACCGATTGATAGATAATTGCTCTTTCAATGTCGGTGAAATATTTTGAGATCTTTAGAATACCAATTAAATAAGTTATTTTTTTATTCAAATTTATTACTGAGAGATTAATATGAATTAAAAGATATAAGTAGTCGTAGGTAGGTTGCAAACTATATTTAATTGCAAAGTAAAATAACATAATAAAGGGTCGTCTAGAAGTGAAAGGTGGTTTTTTAGTAACAATTTTTTGATATTGTCAAAAATAAAGGTACTTTGATCTTGGGCAAAATTCTTAATTTTTGACAAACGTCGTATACGCCTAGAAGAATTTAATATCTGATAGTTGCATTTTAGGTTTTAGACCACGCAGAACTTTTTATGAAGAATAACTTTTTTACGTAAAATTAATAATAAAAAAGTTTTCCATTATGGTTCAAACTTATGGAGACATACTGTATCAAATTTGAAAAATTAACATTTTGATCATTTTGTGTAATTTTTTTCAAAAAGTGTTTTAAAATGAATATGTTTAAATATCTAGCTAGCATTTAAAACTAAAATAAACAACATTTTTTGAACAGCTGTGTGAGTTATTTGGAATTCCGTTTAGGACGAAAGGTACCTGTTTCGCCTAATCGGTCGTAAATATTTTTGAATATCTTAAAATCAGGCTGTTGGATAGAGTTCCGAATATCGTCTCTGGGCACCTCGTCCATTAAAATTTCCTTGCGCGTATACACACAATATATCCCGCATTTCTGCGTTTGAAAACAAATTGGGTCCCTACATTGTTACTTAACTTACGATAAACTCAAAAATGAAACATTTTCTCACACAGCTATCTTTCAATAGCCAACAAACAAATAACAACATGGAGGTTTTATAGCAACTGTATCTCTAAATTTTATTTGTTTCCTCATATTTTAATTTAAGAAAATAATTTTGTTTACTAATTATTTGGGCAGGGTGCACTAAAGAATTCAAATGAATATATCTCCGAAACGGTAACTCATACTTAGCATACCCTTTATACGTAATAAATATGAGAAAAGTATTATTTTCATTAAACACTTAAATACACTAAGGCACAAAAAAGTTATGACCTAATAAATGTGCGAAAAATACATTAAAATTTCACCAAAAAATCAATTTCTCGTCCTAAAAAAACCATAATTGAAAATTTTTGTGAAAAATCGTCGATTTCTCTCAAAGTTAACACTCTGTATCTCTATTAATCTCAACGTTCCGATATAGGTAAGTATAATTAAATCCTAATATTTTTACGTAAGGAGTCTGTGGTTTTTTCATGTACCGTTAATTAGCGGACATCCTGTATATATTAGAATATATTCAAATAATTGGGATTTGTACTTGTGGTCGTAGGAAAAATTGTGTACATTACTTGTGTGAAGTTACTTTCTCAACCACTTTCAATATATACTCGTTATGTAATATACTAATGTTTGTTTGTTGGTATTGAAAAAAAATTTATATACTAATCGTGAGAAATGAACTTCAAATATTAAGTTTTATTATCGAGCATATATTCTAATATTCTTAAAATAATAATTTTTTAGGAAGGTTTTTTAACTTTTAAATATTCGATTAATTTATTTACAAAGCTGCATATTTTCCAACAAATTACATAAATAATTCTTGCACTTACCCAAGCAAAGTCCGAGAACTGCTAACAGCACAATGAATTGTTTCATGATGATGATACAGTGGAATTATGAATGATTCCGGCTTAGAATATTTATATACTGCAAAAAGCGAGAGCATAAATTTAAATTATAATCCTATTTTAGGCATCTTTATTTATTGCTGATATTTCTTTGTCACTGGTTAATCCATGTTGTTTGATAATGGACATGTTGCAGCTAACACAAGATTAAAAAATTAAAAGATAATAATACTCAACACTTTATGTTATTGTTATTTTGTTTGAAAAATAATATTATTTGTACGAAAAAAAGCGATTTTTCATTTTCAGGGTTGTTTAGGCTAACTGAAAGAATTTTGATTAGAATCGAATTCACACAGTAGATTCATGCAGTATACACGGTGTTGAACAAAGGTCGGTATCCCGGAATAACTCCGGTGCATCGCATTGCAGCGGAAAATGTCTAGGAAAAAAGTTGTCTTGTTTTGAAAGAGGAATAGTTTGGAATTTAAGACACTCCTCACCCCCTCAACCCCCGGGCGCGGGTGGGGGTAAGTTGAGATTTTCAAATGGAACCCCATATTTTTTATTGACGTATCGTGTTCTCCGACTAAAAATAAACATCTTTTGTCCGAAAAATGTTCTTATTCGGGCCCATCCTTCACCAATAATCACCATGAGAAAGACAAAATCAGAACCGTGCGAAAATCATGTTTAATCCCGGAAATACTCTTTTTCTCTCTCTCTTGTACTGAAAAATGCCCGTGGAAAAAGTTGTTTGTATTCCACGGGCATTTTTTAGTACAAGACAGAGAAAAAGAGTATTTCCGGGATAAAACTTGATTTTCGCACGGTTCTGATTTTGTCTTTCTCATGGTGAAATGTATATTTTTGGCTGGGGTTCCATTTGAAAATCTTAACTTACCCCACCCGCGCCCGGGGGTTGAGGGGGTGGGGGGTGGTTTAAATTGCAAACTATTCCTTCTTCAAAACCAAACAACTGTTTCCCTAGACATTTTCCGCTGCAACGCGATGCACCAGAGTTATTCCGGGGTACCGACCTTTTTTGAACACCCTATATAATAGGGCGGATCGAAAAAATGTTTTTTTTTTAATTTTGATTCGCTATACAGCGGAAAAATTGCCCCTCGGACAGATAAGTAAATTAAAGAAAAGATATAAAATATTCGTTAATATCTCGAAAATCCGAAAGAATGATAATTTAACATTTTTTCGTAATTAAAAAAAAAATTTCTATATTAGTGAAACTCTACTGCTTCAGATAAGTAAAAATAGCATAGAGGTGATAATTAAGTTAAAAAACCCATAAATATTTGAATATTTATTGGTCGCGTATTGGGTTTGTAACATCAAAATTGCAAAATGATAAATGTTACGCTATAGCATTATGTCAAATAGTACAAACCCAAACGAACACACTTTTTATTTTGTTCAAAGTCCTAACGGGTGTCTGTTCATATTGTGTAGGATTGCTAGGAGACGAATTTTCTCGAGTACAGTTGATAATACAGCGTGAAGTATAGAGTCTTCTCTGATGATGGGTATGGACACCTACCCTGTACTGACGAGAACAAAAGATTTCGAAACCGGTCTGTAGCTGGTGACATCCTATCAATGGAGAAGGCTTCCTTTTCTTGGTAGTACCATTCAATCTGAGTTAGTATTTGAAAGTGTGTAGACAAAAATGCGCCCTTATTGTATAAGGTTATCATCGGGTGGTTGAGACATAATTTTTCCATACATTGGTATTTGATAGTAATAGCATTTTACTCATTCTTTTTGGTACCACTTTTAAACTCTTTGTGCGAAAAACTTGCACTGAGAGATCGAGAAAGAAGCGTTGAACTCCCCACTGGAAGCCAATAACAACTTTTTGTGACGTTCCTGACACTAACTACTCACACACCGCCCTATTAGTCAAAATTCCATTCAGATGGTGTTCCCAGCCCGGTGAGACTGCCTATGGGGGGATCGAAACACGTAAGAAGGCCATGGAAGTGATGCTAAGCCTACTCTGCTCCATACGCTCACAAGTAAACTACGTTAAACTTTACATATTAGCATGCATTAAGTGCAAATGTCAATATCAGACTTACGTAGTTATATCTAGAAGCCATAAAGTGGGCGTGTTTAATGAAGGCGATTTAATCTTGGCCATATTTGTCTCACTTTACCGAATCGGGAAAGGTTGATGCATACAGAGACAGACATAAAATGCGAACAGACCGAGTTGTCTAATAATTTTACATGTTGAATTTTCTTCGTCTGGCATGGAATATAATCAAGCAACATATGAATGATATGTAAAGTGAATGAATATGGCGAAAGCGAAGCGTCCTTAAATTCTAAAATAATTTTTAATTTTCTAATATTTTCACGAGTAACGTCGTTTCCTTTTTGGTGCAAGCGAGTAATTTGTAACTGAAATATTCATTTAGTCATCTTTACTGAGAGTAAGCATCAATAATAATTTCTTTTCATAAATCATATGAATATATCAGAAATATTTGCTAGGGCCTATATAGAGCCCAGTTGAAGATGGTAAAATATTTTAATTCTTATTTTTCATTTGTAGTTACGTTACTAGTTCAATAAATGATATAAGAGTGTGTAAGGATTATTTTAAAGTGATATTTACAGCTTAAAACATGTCAGAATCCTAATTTTTGATTTTCACCAGTAAATCAAATAAATGGGTTTTGAATGTTTTTTGTTGGTTAAATGTCACTTTAAAATATTGACAGTAATAAAAATTTTGACAAAAGTGACATTTGAAAAACACGTGCGTTTGTCAGCTGATGCCATTCTTAATGGATGCCGGGTTTGTTCGTTTGTTCATGCCTGCTTAACACAGCTGTTTCTCTTCTTCCTATTTATAAGTATTCGTTACTCCCCACTGAATGGCCCTAACAACTTTTTGTGACGCTTCTGACACTAACTACTCACACACCGCCCTATTTGTCAAAATTGCATTCGGATGGTGTTCCTGATTTTATTAAATAGAAAATTCCCTCATCGCTTACTCTTCACCGTAAATATGGCGACGAATGATTAAAGGTACTGCAAATGGCAAGTTTTCCGTGATATAGCGAATCAACATTTAAAAAAAAAATTTCGGTCCACCCTATTATAATTCACTAAATTCAGAAACCACCTCGCAGACTTTTGCATTAACGTGAATTAGATATTTCTGTAGTTTTCTGTGTTTCCTAGATAAAATTTGGCAATTATTTTGGTTTTATTTTATGTTCATTAGACATTTTATTTAATAAGTAAATATCGGATAAAAAGCGCAAACATTTTTTTAAAAAGGTGGCATAAAAATATTCAAGAAAAAGCACAAAGTTTATCAAAAAGGTATCAAATAAGCAAATTAAACAAGCATTAAATTTACAAGCCGATTTGCAATGTTTCAAACCCTGTATTCTTTGAGATGGTCTGATATCTTGTTTGACCACTAGGTCCTGGAACACTATTTGCAGAAGCTTTAGAACTTTTAATAACATTCACGGCGTGTACTGCAGCTACTGTTGCTCTAAAAATTGAGTACTCTGATTTTAAATTTAAAATAACTTTTAATGGAAACCAAATTGTGAGCAACGTATTTCTTATTCTTCCAGAGATTCTTGAATTTTATTGTATTATTTTATTAATTTATTGACCATATATAAATCGATAGCAGAATACCTCATAGCTAACTAAACATCATAGGCATAGCAGAGCTTAAGACGAAAGACCGGGAAATTACCTACGAGTATTCGGATTCTTCGGAGAATCACATGACGTCTTGCGCAGTTGCCGAAATCTTTAATTTTTAAATAATTTTTTAAGTAGGTACTAAGTTTAATTTAATAATTTTTTAGTATAATGTTTACTAGATGCGTCTCCTTGAAATTCGCCTTTTTAAACACATTTGGCTAATTTAGTTTGACAGGGACGGACTAGACGTATGACAAAAATGGATTTTTTGGATACTCTAAACACTAAGCTGAAAAAAGATACTCTTGATCAATGTCGATAAAAGGAACTGTTTTCGAAAAAAAACTTTTTGCTCAAACATTAAATGCATGTCAGTAACTAATAACACAAAGGAGAGAAACCGCAAATTTCAAGACACTACCATAAACTGAGACTGGCATAAATATTCCTATTTAAATCGGCACATGTGAAAAATACCATAGCAACAATGAGGGAATTTTATGAATATAAAACAACAACCAATGCAAAATATCATATTGAACAAAAATATTTTTTTTCGAAAACAGTTCATTTTATTGACATTGATCAAGAGTACCTTTTTTTAGCTAAAGGTTTAGAGTATTGAAAAAAAATATTATTGTCGTTCCTTCGTCATACAGGGTGTAAAAAAGCTGTGTTATGTCTAGTCCGTCCCGGTCAAACTAAATAAGCCAAAATGTGTTTAAATGGGCGAATTTCAAGGAGACTCATCTAGTAAAAATTATACTAAAAAATTATTAAATCATACCTAGTACTTAAAAAAATATTTAAAAATAAACGATTTCCAGAGATGTCCGTTATGGGCCAGTATCTCCGTACGAAGAAAAATTTATAAGAACTTCTCCTGTTATTTGTAAGTGTTCCATCTGAACTCGGGAGATTTCCCACATATTCTGGGACACCCTGTATCTTATTAATAATTATTAATTATACGTAAAAAAGTTCGAATAAGCAGGAAGGGAGAAGAAAAAGCATAAAACCACAAAACAAGTTAGTATTGCGTAATTCGTATAGAAATTAAATAATCTCGTGGTTGCTTATAAAATTCGGCAATAAGCTTAATCCTTAAAATCCGGTCTTTAGTTATAAGCTCGCAAAAATTAATGAATTTCTCACGATTACTAGATATAACTGCATCTATTAAAAAAATAAAATTAATTCAACTTATTAGGAAATATTAAAAATTATATACGAGGAACCTAACCTTTACGAGCAAGCAATAAAAAGGAATATTTCAAAAATAAAATGTTTCCCACCAAAATGAAGAGTAGAAACTCACAGGGAAGTGGTTGCCATTCTAAATAAATACAAATAATTATTCATAAGGAACTACAGTACATCGAAACAAATTTATTAATTGAATTCCATTTGAAATCATCCCACCCTTAATATCGTAATTAAAGGGGAAAAGAAACGACCTTTAGAATGATATGCCATTTGATCCCCTTCCCATTTGGGATTCTCAGGGTAACATTTACCCCTCCCTAGGGTGCTAAACCACAAAGGGTGCAAATGTTCTTTGAATCTGTCTACATTCACAATAAGATTTACGTGGCTTTCCGATTTTTAATATTATTTACTGGAACCGAGATACTAGGATATTAAATTCTGTATACAGGGTGTTATGGAAATAACTTATTATATTTAAACTGGCAAATCCTGAGATCAAAATAAATTGAAGAAAAATAACCATAAATGGCGCTTAGAATTATTATGCGAAATATACACCTCATATGAAACCTCAAAATTTACGTGGCCGCTGCTGAGGATGTTCGCAATCAATAGTCTAAAAAGAGGTCAGCGGATTATAGGCGGTGTTGTCATATTGCAACACAGAATTGTAAACGCACGTGTTCAGTTCTTGACAACAAGACGTCTTTGAGCCGCATTATCACTTCTTTTCAAACTTTTTAGAAAAAAAATACTAAAATTTTAAGGTACATATTCTCTTACCTTCGATCTTATAATCCGTTTTATAATCAAATTCATTAAAAAAATAAAACACAAAAAGTATGTTTTGCAACAGAACCAACAGTAGGTAATATCACACACATTTGAAATCACATCACAATATTTCTTATAATGAATTATTTCACAACAGAATAAAAATTGGGTAATGCTACAACTAACAAAATGTTTAATATATATCAAGCACGTGGACGTGGGCCCCTCGACAGCGTCATTCCATGCCCGAGTTTTGAAACATACTGAAGCAACGATAGTCGTGCGCGGCGATGATCCAAGCAAGGGCAAGACATGCGGTGTGATCTGACAACACTGTTAGTATACTTTAGTGACCCCCATTGCTGCTAACGGCGCGAATAGTTTTTAACTTAGTATTTGGATATTCGATTAAAGAAAAAGTATGTAGACTTTCTCTAGGACACCCTAGAAGTTACCCATTTAAATATAATAAGTCGTTTCCATAACACCCTGTGTAATTTCCATGATTTTAACCTTAGTATTACTAATCATAAGGTTCTGTTCTCTAGAAATGTGTGTCAAACTAACAACCTGCCTCTCTTCGAAATTCTAGGCTGTCAAGGTTCTTGTTCAGCTCCAATTAAACGAATTGCTCTCCTTTCGATGGAATGCAGTAGTCGAAGGGTATGCTTGGATGCAGAGCTCCAGACACGATCTAGCTATAGTTATATCTCGGCAGAGTTGTTGAGGTGTAATACACCATTTTGGTCTGAAAACATATACTAAGTTTTTGAAAAGATGCCTCGGCGCTTGCCACAACGTGGTAATTATGCGATATACATACAAAAAAGAAATACGTAGTTTAAAATATAATACTCAAATAGAATAAATCTTAGGCAAAGAATTATATTTTCAAATAAATTCCAAATAAGAATTGAGCACTTAATCTCGTAAGAAATTAAATTTTCAAAATTTTCAAAATAATTCTTATACAGGGTGTTAAGTAAGTATGTGCAGTAATTTTAAGTGATACAGGGTGTTAAAATTTCTTTAATCGAGTTTTCGTAAATATCTTAAATATCCTTTTGTCGATATTGTTGAAATTTGGAGGTTTTATTTGTAGCTGACAACTGTCAAGTCAAATGCTGCAATTATTTTCCAAAACAAACCTCGATTATAAAAGAAAATGTCCAAGCATCTCCAGTGACATGCATCAAAGTGGTATTAATTTTTTTTCTCGAAAACAAAGTAAGATACGAAAAAAATTCAAGAGACAAAAGTGTTGTATTTTTAGTTGCTTAATCTGAGAAAATATAATATTCCAAAAATATAAAAATTCCAAAAAAGTCAGTGGTTTATTTTTTTTCCAATATTATTCGTGAAGGTGCCGCCCGGGATGCCAGTGGACTCAATAAATTTAATCTACTTAGGACTAAATTAGCACCTTAACACTGCAAATAAAATTGGAAAATTTCAACAATATTCACAAGAGGATATTTAAGATATTTACGAAAACCCGATTAAAAAATTTTTTCAACACCCTGTATGTTGATAACGAAGCATTTGCGGGCCTATGTTTATATGAATTTTTCGTCTTAAAATTACCCAACTAGTCTGTTAAAATTATTGCACATACTTCTTTCCTTTGCGTAAGATTTATTCTATGTGAGTATTATATTTTTAAACTAGGTATTGCTTTCTTTATGGGTATTTTAATAAAAAATTATATTAACAAGTAAATTTGCACCAAATTTGTTTTTAATTTTATTATGAAACATAAGAAGAAATAATTAAAATAAACTGAAAAGAAATAAAATACCTTAATTTCGTTGCAGTTGCAGTTTATTCTTAGGCTAATTTTCAGTTCCTGGGAAATCTATATAAGTAGGTTTTTAGCTCTTATAGAGCCTGGAATGTTGTGTAATTAAGTAAATTGTATATTCTAATAAAAAATAGACTACCTTTAAATCTAATTCTTTACATATCTACCAAAAGAAATACAATAAACAATAAGCTACCTTTCCACTTTTTTAATACAAATCTACAGACGAGAAATCATTAATTACCTTTCCAATTTGCATGTACAAATCTAGTAAAGAAAAATAATAATAAACTAACTTTTCAATTTTCATATATAAATCGGCGAAACAAAAATATTATACAACCTTTGCGATTTTCCCATACAAATTTACATAAAGAACTAATAAACTGCTTTACCAAATTTTCTCTACAAATTTACACAAGAAAAATAATAAACTGCCTTGCCAATTTTCTTTAACAATATACAAAAAAATAATGAACTACCTTCTCAAGTTCCCTATACAAATATACCAAAGGAAAATAATACTTTGGTAGTTTTCATATCGGAAATAAATGACACCCTACTCCAGTGGACTACAAACATAATAGATAACCTTTGCGAATTTTCTATTCAAAGCTACATAAAAAAAATAAACTGTTTTACCAACTTTCTTTAAAAATCTACAAAAAATAAACTTTCTCAAGTTCCCTATACAAATATACCAAAGAAAAATACCTTCCTAATTTTCCTATCGGAAGCAAATGACAGCTTACTGTACATGAAAAATAATATACTACTTTACCAATTTTCTTTAAAATCTACAAAAATAATAATAAACTACCTTCTCAAGTTCCCTACAAATATACCAAAGGAAGAAATACTTTTCTAAGTTTCCTATCGGAAGAAAATGACCACTTACTTCAGTGGAATGCAAATATTATATGAATAAAATTTTGTTTAAAGTGCTCTTATTCCTATTTGAGTATAACAAGTTAGGTATTTAAATATTTAGGAAAAAAGAAGGTTTCTCTTAGATGGAAGATCCTTAAAATTAGGAAGTAGAGTATAACCTTATATACATGGAATAGAGACAAGTATGATTCCATACTCCTTACACAATATACTGTACAATTACCTGTTGCTTAATGTTACTAAATAAAAATGCAATATAATATGAAAGGCGATATATTATACAATTTTGTTTTTAAATTAAAGGAATATCTCTTTATCAAGTTATACTCCAGCGTTTGTCGTAATCCATGCTCTGTATCCAGGAATGCTTGCATAAACACCAGGAAGTCCAGCTCTGGCGCAACCACTTCCAAATGATACAATTCCAGCTAATCTATTTTGAATTACAAATGGACCACCAGAGTCTCCTTGGCAGGAATCTCTACCTCCTGCGGCTAATCCAGCGCAAACTGTCCGTTCGGTAATGATAGATCCATATACGGCACGACAATTGGCATTGGCTACAACTGGTACATCAACACGTCTTAATGCTACTGTTCCAGCACAGTTTTCGCAAGTCGCGCCCCATCCAGAAACGGTTCCAGTGACACCAGCAGCAAAAGCGGTATTGGCAGCCCAAAGTGGAATTGAGGCGGCAGGTGCTGCTATATTTGCACTAAGATTGATAACGGCAATATCGTAGTCTGGGGCACAAGTGGCACAATCTTGGTATTGAGCGTGGATAATTCTGCTTGAGGCGGTTATACGGGCACCTCCTGAGTTATGATTCGTTGATCCTGCGCGAATATTAAGATTGGCTAAGAGAGGAATGACACTGGTAACGATACAATGAGCTGCTGTCAAAACTACTCTGGGAGCAACGATAATTCCTCCACAAATTTGAGCACCGCTACGAAGAATAGCCACTTGCCAAGGCAAATCTGCTATATTGGCTGCAACTCCACCAACAATTCTTCCTCCAATGGTTGGACGGTAGAAGACAGTTCCGTTAGTATTTTCGGCATCTCCGCTTGGGAAGGCTGTAAACAATAAAATATCAGGTTTAGTAAGAGTATTCATGGGTAAAGATTCGGCGGTAATCTAATGTTACCGTCAGATTACCATCGAGTTGCTGGCGGTAAGAAGTGATTTAGTTTTATGATTTAAAAATATTATTATTAAGTATACAGGGTGTAACAAATTCATCCTTCGACATTGCGATTTCGAAAGCGGTAAGAGATACGATGTCGGTTAAATTGGGGCAAAGTTAAGTAATTATGGGCTCAATAATATTCCGAAATAAAATCAAAATTGAATACAGGGGCTTCCAAAATATCTGGAAAAATCTAAAATTTTGTGTTTCCGTGTTTCCACACGATGGTATCATCAAATGTTTAATATGACGTTTCGTCTTTGGGACTGAACTTAATTTTTTTAAACATAGGCCTGGATTTTTTGTTAAAATTATGAAACAGGACTTAAATCCACGTGCAGCAGTATACAACAATTACTGGTTTTCCGACGTTTTGTTCCTTGAATTGACCATCTTCATTAAAAAATCCCCAGTACGTCCCTGTCATTTTCTTTATTTTTAATTCGGTAGTTCGACAATGTAAAACTAAATGCCTTTTGAAAAGTCTTAAGAAAGTGAGTGCTGTCTTTAGGAGTCCAATTTTATTTTTAGTAATAAAATAAACTACTTGTACTTAGAAATTTGATAAAATTATTAGTTTGAAATAAAAACAAAAAAAAGTAGTAGTAAGTTATAGTAATAATTAAGGAAAACAATAGCAATAATAATTTAAAATCTTATTATATAGGGTGTTGAAAAAAGTCGATACCCCGGATTAACTCCGGTGCATCGCATTGCAGCGGAAAATGTCTAGGGAAAAAGTTGTTTGGTTTTGAAGGAGAAATAGTTCGCAATTTAAACCACCCCCACTCCCTCAACCCCGGGCGCGGGTGGGGTAAGTTAAGATTTTCAAATGGAACCCCATATTTTTTCGTGGTGTATCGTGTTCTCCGACCAAAAATAAACATCTTTTGTTCTAAAAAATTTTTTATTCGTGACCATCCTTCATCAATAATCACCATGAGGAAGACAATATCAAAACCGTGCGAAAATCAAGTTTTATCCCGAAAATACTCTTTTTCTCTGTCTTGTACTAAACAATGCCCGTGGAATTCAAACAACTTTTTCCACGGGCATTTTTTAGTGCAAGACAGAGGAAAAGAGTATTTCCGGGATAAAATTTGATTTTCGCACGGTTCTGATTTTGTCTTTCTCATGGTGATTATGGTGAAGGATGGGCCCGAATAAAAATTTCGGACAAAAGATGTTTATTTCTGGTCGGAGAACACGATGCGCTAATAAAAAATATAGTGTTTCATTTGAAAATCTTAACTTACCCCCACCCGCGCCCGGGGTTGAGGGGGTGGGGGGTTGTTTAAATTTCAACACCGTGTATATATAAATTATAGGAATTTACTGGGGATATTTTACTGAAGATGGTCAATTTAAGGGACAAGGCGTTGTCGAACAACGAGTTGTAGACCGCTGATCATAGATTTAATTATTCCTCTTTCATCATTTAAGCAAAAAAGTCTAGGCCCGTATTTAAAAAAAATATGTTAATACTTTTGAACCAAAGACAGAACATCGTATTAAAGATCTGATGAGAGAATAAAAAGTAGCAATGAGAAAGTGAAATTTATTTTTGACTTTTCTTTTTGATTTTTTTGCGGCATATTATTGGACCTATAATTATATAAATAACATTACGAGCAAATCCGGACAAATCTAATTTAACCAACTTCGTATCTCTTACCGTTTCCAAAATTCCAATGGTTGGTATGGTATGGTATACAGACTTACTTGAACAGATTGACATAAATAAAAATTATAGCCCCCCTGCGAACAAAATTTATTGTGTAATCTTTTGGCCTCATGCCTAGGAAACGGTAACTCTGGGCGACCTGAGCTTCGTATACCTTTTTTACGTAATAAATATGAGAAAAGCATTATTTTCATTAAAAGCTTAAATACACTGAGGCACAAAAAAGTTATAACCTTATGAATGTTCAAATAATGCCGCAGACATGTACATTAAAATTTCACAAAGAAAACAATTTCTTGCCCTACAAAAACCATAATTGTTAAATTTTGTCATAACCGTTAGTTTCTCTCAAAGTTATTAGAGACAAACAGAAATGAAGTTTTAACTCTGTATCTCAGTTAATAGCAACTTTCGGATATAGGTAAGTATAATTAAATTATAATATTTTTACGTAAGTAGTCTGTGGTTTTTCCATATACCATTAATTAGCGGACACCCTGTATGTATGTGAAGAGAATGAATACAGATTTATTTTATTCATTTAAATATTTTGGAAAATGATCATTTTTACTCGTCACATCACACTATGTAATATGCATAACGTTATATTAAGTTTTTGATCAGTTTTGAAATTATGACATAACAATGGCATTTGACTGAAATGTCAATAAGAAAAATGGCAGTTTGATATGCAGCAAGGCAATCTAATCAATAGTTGATATAATATTTTTGAAAAAACTAAAATTAAAACAGGATTTAAAAAAGTCCAGAGTTTCAACTTAAGCGAACTCGAAATTATGTCAGAAATAACTATTTAAATAGAAAATTTCAACACCCTGTCTAAAAAAAATTGAAGCCGTTGCGGACATTCGTACATGTGAACTTTTCTGTGTAAATGTAACTTTGAAATATTAACATGTCATTAAAGAACACCCTGTATAAATAACTATTGTGGACTTACCCAAGCAAAGACCGAGAACTGCTAACAGTACGATGAATTGTTTCATGGTGATCGTGCAGTAAAACTAAGGATATGATTCCTGCTCAGAATATTTATACCTTAAAGAAAAGGCGTGTAAATTTGAAATATAATCCTGTTTTAGGAATAGTTTTTTTAATTTATGGCTATATAAACCTTGTCTGTTGACTAAGAAATTTGAAATTTTAAGATTAAAAAAATTAAATGATAAATAATACTTATGAGATACGTAAATGTTTTTCAGTAATAGCTTTGTGCGTAAACGCATAATGCATTGATATATTTTTCATTATCACTTATGCAATATCTATGATTTTTTTAATCAAAGTTTCGTTTTTTGAAAAGATTTCTTGTCGCCTGACGCTCGGCGAAAGAAATCGCGGCGATTTTCAACCACATTGTTCTAAATGAGCGTTTTTATGCGGGACGAACGGCTGAATAAAATCGTCGCATAAAATCGCCCGTTTATAACAATGTGTTTAAAAAACGCGGCGTTTTTTATCGCCGCGGCAAGAAACGCATGACCTTATGGTCACATGCCGATCGGATGTCGTCATTACTCTAATGACTCAATGAAGGAGCCGCTAGAGATAACTTAATGCAGGCGGCATTCTTTATTTATGTCAGACTGCTCCGATCATCCGATCAATCCTAATCGTTCTTTATTGAGTCTGGATGTAGTGGTGGTAATCTGGATCGCTCTTTTATTTAAATATAGATTTAACAAATCCAGGTGGTCGGTGGTCTGTACTTCTCCCCAGTTGCAGGTTATCTCGTCAGCATTTACCATGTTCCACCGTGTCAGATTATACTTGACGGGGGCAACACCAGTCCTAATGTGATTCAGGGTTCGCCATGTATTCCATTCCAGGTTCATCCCGCGGGGCGCTTCTTGTTGGAGTGGGAAACTCGCTGGTGGTTCTATTCCTGTGTTGCTCATAAATATTTTTCTAGATTTTAGGCGACTGGTTCTGTGGGGTTTCTCACGGTTATGGAGAAGGTGTCTTTCATCAAAGATTTGTTTGAATCTTTCAACATATTGAGCTGCCTCGCGTCGATCTTCTGGGGAGGCAAAGCCCGCAGCTATTTGAAAATAAGATTAGAGTTATTAACCTTAAATTGTGTTCCAGCTTGTTTATATTCCGTTTATTTTGAATATTAGTTGTAAAAAATGAAGGAAACAGACTTTTTTAACGCTGAAAGCCAGAAGCATATAAATTGAACGTAACTGACGAAGTATATATGAAAATTGCGGAACAAAGAAGGAAAACAAGTTTATAATATTTTATAAAATGTATTATTTTCACGCAAAGTTATGTTTTCTAACTAACATCTGGTCTGTGTCGTTCTTATATCGAAGATTAGGAGTCACGTGAGTAAAAATTACTCAACATCTAAATTACAATAAATGACGCAGCTACAGTACGCTTAGGCGATTTCAGAGACCAAAGATCTGGAAGCATTGTGATCGGGTCTAGAACCTGAACCCTAACTATGTTTATTATTAAATTATTTTAAAATTTTTATTTAAGCTCTATGCGAAATGGAGAGAGTACAAATACATTAAAGTACAATTATTTATTTAAATGGAACACCTTATCTCTTATTTATTGTTTATACTGCAATTAGATAATATAAATTATACACGTAATGGTACATTAAAATACAGGGTGTGCCATGTAAAAACATTGACTTGAAATAAGAAGGATCATACTTATCCTAAATTTTCTCAATTTTGAACTGCGTTAGTTACAAAGTAAGGTCAAATTAACTTTGACTTGTTTGTAAAAATTTAGACGAGACATAAATAATTTTTATTCAGTACAGCTCTGTGAGTAACATTATTTGTGCAATATTTCTAATTTATGTCAATTTTATATTCTATTCAAAACTTAAAACATGCAGTTTTATGATTAAAATGGGGATACTTTGCGCCGCTTCAACTGCAAGACGATGATATTGGCGAAATGATAGACCAAATGGCACTGTAGATCTTTCTCCGCAAATAATGTTCCTGTCTTAGATTCGCTGAACCATATTAAAAGATTGTAGAATTTCTTCCGAGTAAAAACTATATGGGAAAAATTATAGACGCGACAGGGGTAACTATTACGACAATGGAAAAAACACTCTTCTTTCTTCTTTTACAAATGGAAAGACATGATAGGATTGCATCATCAAAACAATTATCCATATGCACTCTTATAGAATGCTCGATTTGGTTACGCTCATATTAAAAAAATATATGTACTGGTTTTTTCAAGTAAAATTATAATGTGTTGATTTTGATAACATGTCGTTATTTCATATTAAAACTTTAAAAAAACTATGTATGTACGTTTATATTGTAGTGCCTATTTTGTTTTAAAGTTATTTAGTGACGTTTTCCAGTGTTTTTATCTTTTTTCCTTTTTCCGCCTTGTTAAATAAAAATTTTACGTCTGATAATGCTCAGGCGGTCAAAATATGTACCCGTTCAAAACATATATGTAAATGGAGAGAGACCGTAGAGCACATGTATTTAAGTAGCAGAACGCGAGAGAGCGCCAGACCATATGGGCGGGGGGCGACCAACCCCCTTGAAAACATGAAAGAAAAAATGTTTCTTTTTGTTTTTTCCTATAATATGACGTTTTTCTACGAAGTATTATTTTGGCACTTAGATTAACTAGATTTTCCATTAAATTGTGTATATTGTTCTAAACATACTGAGGATGGACGCGTAATGTTTTGTGATGATAATACCTTGTCAAGATATGTTCTGATATAATAAATATTCCATTAATTCTACAGCTTATCATTTTATTGATATATATGGTATGCAATATCCTGTTTAATTTGTATAAGCGTATGTTCAGATAGTCAATAGATTCTGGATTAATCGCTGTATCATGCACATTTCAAAAATCGATAGGTAGATTATTAATCTTGGATAATGTATATTGTTTCCCTTTTAGGGAAGGTCGAAACTTGACATACGTATTAAGATGATTACAAGTACAGTAATAATTTATAATGCACTAAGAAGTCGCAGTTTTTTTAGGAATCCATAGTTATACAGGGTGTCCGCTAATTAATGGTACATGGAAAAACCACAGACTCCTTACGTATAAATATTGGGATTTAATTATACTTACCTATATCCGAAAGTTGATATTAACTGAGATATAGGGTGTTAAAGTCAAAACTTCATTTTTGTTTTTCCTCTAATAACTTTGCAGGAAACCAACGTTTTTTCACAAAATTTGGCAATTATGTTTTTTTTTGGACGAGAAATTGATTTTATTATGAAATTTTAATGTACAGGGTGGCCAACTAAGCGAGGTAAGCGGCTATATCTTGGAAACCGTTCACCGTACAGCTTTCGGAAAAAAATATTTATAGGAAAAGTTGCCAAGAGAAATTGCTGGAAATTATTTGCAAGTTTGTAGGCCGGCCGCTAGGGGGCGTAACACAAATAGTAATTTGTTGCCAGTCGATTTCTCTACAATTGGCATAGGTAAGGTATATTGATAATACTTACAAATAAATCTCACTTGTATCGTGAACAACTATGCTTAAACACTTTTTTCTCTAGCCCTGTAAATAAAGTGGTGGGGGTAACGCAAACATCGATTTGCAAAAAATGCAATATCTCAGGAACGCCTTATCTGAAAATATTCAAATTGGTGTTATTTAAAAGAGCTCTTCTTGCTTTATTAGCTACACTTCAAGCGATGTCTATGTCATTTTTACTGTAGTCGCTAGATGGCGCTTTCTACAGATTTAACATATTTATCGTTTTTCTCGAAAAACTTAAATGCAATGGTAAATATGTTATTACACCAGTACAGAGAGGAATAAAGGCCAGAGCAAACGGTGAAAACCGCAAGTTCCTATCTTTCTTCTAACCGGAGATATCAATGAAAAATTAATTTATATCCTACTAAATCTCCCGCCCGGTACTTACATAAGAAGGCTTTGGAGACAAAATACATATTATATATAATAGGAGTATTGGGAAGAAACGTTCATTTTATAAACCAAAAGAAACGTATTCTAGTGGTTCCTTAAATGCTCAAACTGTCTGCCATCCTGGCCCACACATTGTCTGAGCTTTCCTATAGTAGAAAGAACAGCAGCTTCCACTTCCGCTCTTGGCAGGCGAAGAATTGCATTTTGGATTTTGTTCTTCATATCTTCCCTGGTCGTAGGCCTAGCTTGGAATACAATATCTTGTAATCATCCCCACAAATAAAAGTCCAAACAGGTCAAGTCAGGTGACCTGGCTGGCCACGAAAAAGGCTTCGTCTTCCTATCCATCTTCCGTCGCTATTAAAAGTAGCCTAAAAATGCTATTCTTCGCCTGCCAAGAGCGGAAGTGGAAGCTGCTATTCTTTCTACCATAGGAAAGCTCAGACAATGTGTGGGCCAGGATGGCAGACAGTTTGACCATTTAAGGAACCACTAGAATACGTTTCTTTTGGTTTATAAAATGAACGTTTCTTCCCAATACTCCTATTATATATAATATGTATTTTGTTTCCAAAGCCTTCTTATGTAAGTACCGGGCGGGAGATTTAGTAGGATATAAATTAATTTTCCATTGATATCTCCGGTTAGAAAAAAGATAGGAACTTGCGGTTTTCACCGTTTGCTCTGGCCTTTATTCCTCTCTGTACTGGTGTAATAACATATTTACCATTGCATTTAAGTTTTTCGAGAAAAACGATAAATATGTTAAATCTGTTGAAAGCGCCATCTAGCGACTACAGTAAAAATGACATAGACATCGCTTGAAGTGTAGCTAATAATGCAAGAAGAGATAACACCAATTTGAAGATTTTCAGATAAGGCGTTCCTGAGATATTGCATTTTTTGCAAATCGATGTTTGCATTACCCCCACCACTTTATTTGCAGGGCTAGAGAAAAAAGTGTTTAAGCTAAGTTGTTCACGATACAAGTGAGATTTATTTGTAAGTATTATCAATATACCTTACCTATGCCAATTGTAGAGAAATCGACTGGCAACAAATTACTATTCGTGTTACGCCCCCTAGCGGCCGGCCTACAAACTTGCAAATAATTTCCAGCAATTTCTCTTGGCAACTTTTCCTATAAATATTTTTTTCCGAAAGCTGTACGGTGAACGGTTTCCGAGATATAGCCGCTTACCTCGCTTAGTTGGCCACCCTGTACAATGTAGGATGCGTTCTCTGCGGCATTATTTGCACTTTTATTAGGTCATAACTTTTTTGTGCCTCAGTGTATTTAAGTTTTTAATGAAAATAATACTTTTCTCATATTTATTACCTAAAAAAGGTATACCAAGTTCAGGTCGCCCAAAGTTACCGTTTCGGAGATATTTGCATTTAAATTGTTTAGTGCAACCCTGTCCAATTATTATTATTAATTTGCAAACACATTTTTTTTCTTGAAGTAACCTATGAGAAAATAAATGAATTTTAGAGATGCAGTTGCTATGGAACAGAAAATGTTTCATTTTTGAGATTATCGTAAGTTTGTGTTTTCATTGCTCTTGGTTTCTTTCGACACGATATTTTCTAGGGTCAAAGTTATTTTAATTAAAGTAAGTTAAAGAACAATCAAATTGTTGTATTTATTATTCCCAATTACCATTACTAGAACATTAATTATCATGTAAAAGTGTAAAAGTAACAAAATATTATTTGCTTGCCTGAGCTAACGCACTAAACAACTCAAATGCAAATATATCCGTAACGGTAACTCTGAGCGACCTGAACTTAGTATACCTTTTTTACGTAATAAATATGAAAAAAGTATTATTTTTATTAAGAACTTAAATACAATGAGGCACAAAAAGTTATGACCGTATGAATTTGCGAAAAATGCCGCAGACAGCATTGTACATTAAAATTTCACAACGAAATCAATTTCTCGTCGTAAAAAAACTATAATTGCCAAATTTTGTAAGAAGCGTTAGTTTCTCTCAAACTTATTAGAGAAAAACAAAAATGCAATTTTAACTTTAACACCCTGTATCTCAGTTCATATCAACTTTCGAATATAGGTAAGTATAATTAAATCCTAATATTTTTACGTAAGGAGTATGTGGTTTTTCTATGTACCATCAATTATCGGACACCCTGTATAGCATGTGCCATCGCTCGTATGGTGATTTCTTACGAATAAATAAGACCAATAGTTCCTATCAATATGGGTCCGCAAGTGCTTTGTTTTAAACATACAGAGTGTTAAAACTTTTGAATTTTTTTTCGTAGTTTTGAAGATTATGTCCGAAGCGGTTTTAGTAATTTTAGTGAAATTTCTGGTGTATAAAGAATCTAAAATAGTACATATTATTCATTTATTTTGTTTTAGAATCGGGCATAGCTAAAAATTTTAACACCCTGTATCTTTCACACAAAGAATCTGCTGACCTGTGTTGATAAGGACGCGCGATCGATGGCACTTGTGTTTTGAAACGCCCTGTATAAGAAATACCGTTGGAAACTTTAATAGCTAGAAAGACAGAATTTGTCATGCTGTATGTAAAGCTGTCACTTCCATGTAGAGATAAATAAAGGGATAATAAAAATTTTACTCGAACGATAATTTTGTGGGTTTGGGAAAATAAAGAGAAATTTTAAAAAATGCCCTTCTAGCTCGGCGCTACTGATTTTATTTTTTTTTTGGCTTCAACATAACACATTCGGTAGGCTTTATACAGGGTGCCAATTTTAATGTGAAGGGAGGCGCTTTTAAAGAATATTTGCCTTCCTTGATTTAACCTCCTCGGATTGGTAAATTAAAATCTTCACATCTTACATAAGAAGAGGGATTAAGTGGCACATTATTATTATTTTTTGAGTAGTAGTTTCTAAGAAATCGAGATCCAAAAATAGACGCAATTGGAACTTATCTGCATTAAGATTTATGGTTTTCAGATTATTATTTAAAAAACATTATTGCATTCGCTCCTCTTTTTGTAGAAGGATTAGGGGTCCGTAAATAATCACCCGCGTGACACCCTCTTCAATTCTTAATCAGGGACAAAGTTATAATTACAGTCAAAACCTCTCATAACGGACACGTCTGACAAGCGAACATATCTATTAAGGGCACATCTCTATTAAGCGTACATTTTTTTATAGTCCGGAACTAGGTATATGAAGTTCCATAAAAATCAACCTCTCTTGGATGGATTCTCCTTTGGGCGGACGCGGACAGACTGTTTTCATACAAAGAGTGTGAAAGCTCTTCTTTAAACGAATAACAAATTTTAAAAGTATTTGAGAGACGAATAAGTACGGTACAAAGACTCACTGAAGACAGACCGTCAACCAATCGCGTATGCGTGGCAGCGGGCGAAAGGACTTCGCCGAATGTAATGTAATGTTAAAATCGTAAACAATAACACAAAAATGTCGCGTTTTGAGTCTGAAAGAGAATATTGATGTTGTGGAAGTTTGTAATTTGATAACAATGATTTGGGCGAGTTTATTAACATTGCCAGCAATGTGCTATTAGGAGATGATAGTGACCCCATTCCTACCGATTATGTAGCCCAAACTGAAACCACATCACTATCTGACGACTCTGATGAAGAAGTTGAATGCAGTAATCAAACAAATGTCACCAATTATCAACAAGCCATTAGTATTGTAGAGGAATTATAAGAGTATGTAATGAATAGAGGTGACTCTACAACAATGGAATTGTTATCAGACTTGGAATTACATTTTCTAGATTGCAAGTATAAAACGCAAGCACGTCAAACTATCCGCCTAAGAGAGGTTTCACTGTACTCTCTGTACTCACCATTTTGGAACGCGATTTATTGGAAAGTACTACTCAAAAAATATAAATTAGGGTATGATCAGAAAGAGATGTAAGCGACGGTTGAAATAATGTTACCCTTGCCTCCCCTTTCCATTGAAGATTTTAAACCTATCATCTACACCTCCCAGTGTGTTAAATCACGAACACTGAAAATATTATTTAAAATTGTCTCTCTTCACAATAAAATATACGTGCCTTTCAGATTTTTAATATTTTTTAATGGAAGCGATATTAAGGATGAGAAATTTATAAATTGACACCCTGTATAATAAAGGGTGTTCCAATAAGAACGATATGGTTTTAAAATGAAATAAAATAACACATCGTTTAAATATCCATCTTGAGTTCGTCTACACTAACGAATTCCACGAACACAAATTTCGTTGCTTTTGTACAATAAATCGGGCGTGATCTGACGAATGGGGCGTTCAATGTACAATCTTAATGGGTCAAGTGTTAGACTTCAAATAGCCCCACAAGAACTAATCTACAGGAGTTAAATCACAGCTTCTTGGGGGCCAGTGAACAGTTGCATTCCTGGACATTATCCTTTCGTCAAACTTTTCTTGCAATACGTCGATAGTTTCATGAGCAGTGTGACATGTGGCACCGTCTTGCTGGAGCCACATATACTCCAAATAAAGTACATCTAAATTTGGCCCCAAGAAATTTCTTAACATCTGTCGGTATCGTGCACCATTCACTGAATCTCCTACCTCATTTTGGAAAAAAAATGGTCCGAAGATGTTACCATGCCATGAACCACGCCATACAGTTACTTACGGATACAAGGGCTTCTCGTGAATCTGTTGTAGATTGTTTTCGCACCAAAAAGGACAATTTTTCTTGTTGATATATCCACTTAACCAAAAATGAGCTTCATCTGAAAACATAATTTTTTTTGCAAAATTAAGATCTCTTTCAACTCCAACTCCAAGCAGCAAATTCTCGGCGCCTACGATGGTCCACTGGCTTAAGTTCTTGGGTAAAAACAATTTATACGGGTGTAATTTAAAATCTTTTTGCAAAATCCATCAAGTTGTCGTGTTTTTGCCCTAGCACGACGAGAAATTGACAAATTTGGATCCTCTGCAACACTATCTCTTACAGCAGCAACATTTTCAACAGTTCTGGTATTTCGACGTCTTGCTGGTGTTTTTACATCGTGTAGAGTAAAAATATTTTCAAATTTCTCAAGCAACGAATGGCAAGCAAAGAAGGGCGATTATTTTGACCAAAGTTTTCGCGATAAGTGTTACAACAAACTATAGTAAAATTATTATAGTAAAGATTTTATTGTACGATTTGCTATAAAATATTGTGTTAATTACAAAATAATATTGTAGATACACATAATTAATAAAAATATATAGTTATTATTTCTAATAAATTTAGTAAAATCAAGTAAAATATCAGTCAAGTCAAGCAATGTTGGGCACGGTTCGTACTTGGATGGGTGACCGCTTGGGAATACCATGTGTCAACATTTCCAAAGGTTTTAGTCAATTTTATAAAATATTTAAATAAATTTTACAAAAAATTTCAGTAAATTTTACAAAATATTTTAGTAAATTTTAGAAAAATATAAATGATTTCTAAATATTTTAGTAATTTTTAGTAAAATTTGTTAAAATATTGGTATAACTTTATGGCAGTTCTTAATAAAAGTTATTCCAGTCAGTATGGAACTGACGTATTATATTTAAATGGGTGACTCTTTGGGTGTCCAAGAGAAACGCTACATTTTTTTTTTCAAATCGACCGTTTTAAAAGTAGAATCCAGCCCCATAAACCCACACCTTATCCGGCGTTTGTTCGGGTTTGTTCGTCTTGCCACCCTGTGGTGGCATATCAGGAAACATGTGTTACGTGCAATGTTGCCAAACTTAATGCAAAACTGAAATTCCATATAAAATTATAAAGAAAAATTATTTATCTACCTACTTGGATTTATCCTTATACCTCCAGATACAAGTTTTTTAAAAATACATTCAGATCAAATCATTAGATTTTATTACACGCGACGCGACGAAATTTCACTTATTCGTCGGCGACATTCCATTTTTCTGTCAAGTCAAACGTCTAAAACAAACTACTCGTTTTAACTGAGCAACTTAGGTTCGTCTGTAAAAACAATGTCAAATAATATACAAAGTTTGGACGCGTAGCCCAAAAATCATTACAACTATTATACGCGTACCTTCTGAAAACAAAGCGGATAGCCGAGAGTGTAAATGGTTATCAACAGAAGCGACCACACCCTAACGATGTTCTTCTACTAACACTTGCAAGTCTCACGCTTGTACCCATAGACCTACGTCGGCCCGGCGCCGAGTGGATGGTGTGAAAGAGATGGAGAGATGGCCGCGTGAGAAAGAAAATAAAATCTTCGTCGGTCTTGTCATTTGGAGTAGAGCTGAATAATTTAATTTTTTAAGCTTCTCAAAAGAAAAAGCACAGTCGCAGTATCATCAGCTACCACTATCATTTTATTAAATTTGGTCGAAATTCCATTAACGCCATATCAATTAAACAAGTAATAGAGAAGAATATCATGAAATATCAAACTGTCAAATATTGCCCATCTCTATTCCGAGTTTTGAAAGTATCTATTTCGTTCGTTCGTAGGTTAACTGTTTTATGGTTCGTAGATAAAATGTCATTTTTAAATTGAAGAATAGCATTGTGTGTATTTAAAATGTGTGTGTTTTAAATTAGTTAATAAATAAATCTACGCGAGAAAAAAAGGACCAATATTAAAACAGTGTTCGCGTGTATTCTTTCCATGTGAATAGCTGCTATTTTTGAGGTTATGTGAGAGGTTTTTTCCTAAAACTTAGATTCTGTGTGGTTTGTGTGAAATTATGAACTAACAATTGTATTTAAATAAGTAAAGGTAAGAAAGCATTTGTCTTAAATAAAATTGCATTTTTTTTAAGAGTTTAAACCATAATTATTATTTAAAAGGTCAATGACGTTTGACCTATTTAATTTCCTGTGCTTGTAACGATTGAAATTTGTGTGTGATATTACCATTATTTGTTTTGCAAAACGTCTTTCGCTGTCGGTTTTCTGGAATCATATTTGTTCATAAATGATTAAAAAATTAAAAATTGTTAAAATTATAAATTTTTTTCTAAAGGGTTTGCCGTGTAGAACACCGGCTGAAATGCGCTGACGTATTTTGCTGCAGACCTCAGTGTTGATTGTTTACATATTACGCCAGTGCCCCACATGTGTTTGTCTGATTTGACATAAGGTGATATAACCCGGTCATTAATTGAAAGCGTCATTTATGGGTATTTTTCTTCAATTTATTTTCATTTCAGGATTTGCCGGTTTAAATATAATACGTCATTTCCATAACACCCTGTATTGAGCCTTAAATTAAGGTTAGTTCTACTATTTTTTTCGTGTAGTAATATGCTGACCACCATTATCAGTTAATCTTTAAAAATACTAACAACTGTTTTGTAATTTGTTTAAGTATCATTTTATTTATTAATTTAAGGTCTTTCCCTTAAAAAACAATAACTTTAACAAAACGAAAGTATTCCCTATATTCTAGTACCAGTAATAGGTATTAGATTAGATTAGATAGTATTAGATAAGAAAAAAAACAATAAAATCATACAATGTGTTGATTACGCGTTTGGGTCTTTATGAAACATTTTTTAAATATTTATAATTACGAGTATTATTTGTATACAAATAATTTGTATACAAATAATACTCTTGAAAAGGCCCTAATAAGGCGAAACATTATATGTAGAGATAACTCTAATATAACTTGAAGCATTAAAAAGCGATAAGTGTTTTAATTATAAATACAATAAAATCAGTTTATTTTGCTTATTTATATTAGATTACTTATAATTTTTTTCAGTACCATATTGATTCCTTATTACGGAAAAACTTGCATATTGAATGAGGCCTTATAATTTCACTAGTGTTACTGTAACTATACAACAATTTGGATGGATTTGCAACTGTGTAAATCCTAAGAATTAATAAATAATCAGTAGGAATAATATAAACATGAAAAAAATTAATATTTTTATTCACACTTTTAAATGAACCAATATTTATTAAGGCAATTATTATAATCCAGAGTGTAGTCTAATCCATTCACGGTATCCAGGAACAGAGGCGTATACGCCAGGGAAGAATGGAGAAGCGCAACCAGCTCCAAATGATACAACACCCGCCAACTCTCCATTAACAACAAATGGACCACCGGAATCGCCTTGACAGGAATCCTTGCCGCCCAAAGTGTAACCAGCGCAAATGGTCCTATGGGATATGATACTTCCGTAAACAGAACGGCATCGGCTCTCATCAACTACTGGTACATTGACTCGTCTTAAGGTTTCAACGCCTATTTGACTCCCGGAAACTGTGGTGCCCCAACCAGAAATAACTGCATAAGTACCTGGCGAAGGAAACATAAATTTAGTAATATCAGGGCTGGATCCATGAGACTTTTAAAGTGGTGAGGAGGGGGGCTTATGGAGAAAAATAATTAATTATTACATTTTACAGGTCCTGGAATATTTTCACATTTTTTTGATAATTTGTCTAAATCAATAAAATTGCTTATAGTATTTTTTATGTTGGGTCACAAGGACCTATATTTATACCAAATATTACCTTCCTATGTTTTCAGTTCTTGAGGAAAGGGGCTGTGCCAGATGGACAGACACCGAAGTAATTTATAATTTTCCAAATTTGCGCATTTACTGTGTTATAATCTGAAAATAGCTATATACTTACCAGCAGCGTAATGACGATTTGCAGGTGCCAGAGCAATAGGAATTGCATTCTGAACATTAATTCTTTGCTGCAACTTCACAACGGCAATGTCATAGTCTGGTGAACAGTCCTTGCAATCCTGATAAAGTTCGTGATAGATAATTTGACTCGCAGCAATCTGTTGACCTCCGCTTCGCCACTGTGATGAACCAACTCTGAAGCTCAATTGATTTACGTTCGCAATCACACTTGGGACAACACAATGAGCAGCTGTTAGGATGGTGTCGTAGCTAATGATGATTGCCCCGCAGATTTGACCTCCGTTACGTAAAAGGGCTGCTTGGTATGGTAAGTCTCGGATGTCAGCTTGGTCTCCCCCAACGATTCGTCCACCGATTGTTGGGTGAAAGTGGGTAAAATTGTGAAAATTTGTGTGAGAGCTTGGAGCAGCTAAAATATATTTAATATTACAAAAAAGGTACTAAAAGTTATAAATGTAATAATTATTATAATAATTATGTAAATTTATTTTTCATTGATATCTCTGGTTAGAAATAATGTTACTTTATACTATGTTTTCTATTTTACATCTTTTAATAAAAAATATATATTTAAATTTGCAAATTGCCATATAAATTTTGTAAATTTTTATATATAAATGTTATTTTGGTAATACTATCAAATTATTATTTTATCAAAGTTGCCTTTGAAAATCCATGTTTGTTCGGGATTTCTAAAAAATTAAAGAAAATGAACCAATTGAAATTGCAAAGCTGAGTACATAAAAAATAAATAATTAGTTTAAAAATATAATACTCTTACACAAAAAAATATATTTTCAAAACAAGTATAACACAATGAACAAGTACATAAATTATATTATAATTAGTATTTTGAAAAATGAATTCTTTGCTAAGAGATTAACTACTCAATTCATAGTTGAAAATACTGGTGTCGAGAATATATTTCTTTGCGTAAGATTTATTCTATTTGAGTATTATATTTTTAAACTAAGTATGTATTTTTTGTGTGTATATTTTTAAAATATAGTGCTGTGCTAAGCTTTAAAAGAAAAGTAAACTTGACTAGTGTAATTCTCATTCAAACTTGGTACACTTATGAAAAATCATGAAAATAACTGAGTTTTCTACATAAAACTATTCGAAATTTCAATAAATAAACTAATTTTCCGAAATTTTTTTGAAAACAATATAATTGTGACAGATAAGGAAAGCACGTGACCGCGTTCGAGTAGGTTATTTTTGGTATTCTTTTTAATCAAAAGGTCATTACATTGTTGAAGTTTAAAAAATGCAATTCTTAATAAGAACTTAAATACGGTAGGCCACTATTGCTATATACGAAACGATAAGAGTTACGAGGTCGTTTAAATTCGATAAAAGTTGCCTTCTTCAGTGATCATTTATAATGCGGTTACAGTGTTGCCTAATAGTTTTCAGTTTTTGAGATATTAAAGGAAATGTGAAAATTCTTCAACATTTTTTTCTCGAAATACTTCGAAAATTGTTTCATACAAATGTTATTGCTACCAACCCAGATATTGTCAATACGGACCTAGACTTTTATTTCCATATTTCGAAAGTGGATCAAATTAAACGGAATCTCACACAAGTATATTTTCTGATGATTCGATTTCTAAATGCATCATCAACGTCTTTTCTAATAAATGTCCTTAATAAGGTTCAGTCCGTTAGTATTTATAGTCGGAACATATCAAATCTCAACTATCGTATAACAATTGATATGTATGTGACTTAAAACAGATGAAAAGTAACTGAAAATGTTTTTTTTAATAAGGACCACCACTAAAAAAGGCAAGTTTTCTCTAATTTTTAAACGACCTCGTAACTCTTACCATTTCGAATATAGCAATAGTGGCTAGGTACTTGAGGTACCCTGTATATTATTATAACTTACCCAAGCTAACACAGATTACAGCAAATAGAATATAGAGTTGGTTCATCTTAGTAACGGAAAGTAAGAGACTGAATAGAATAATATCCTCCCTTCATTCATATTTATACCTACTATACCAATATAGTAACAGGAAATCATCAATAACGATCTTAACGCATAAATCCAAACGTCTTTGAATATACTATATTGTTGTACAATTTGCCATTAATGATAAGATATCTCTAGTGTCATAAGACATCCGGAATAATAATTGTCTGGGTATTATGTCACTAATGAAACACATTCTTTTCTAAATAACTTTGTAACTATTACAGTTTTCTTTTCTTCGCCGTTTTTTCAAATTATAGGAAGTTTGTTTTTGGGTTTCGGTCACTTTGAAATGAAATTCCACTATTTCGTTAACGTTTCGGTTTATTATACTAAACCATCGTCAGAACTATTTGTTATAAAGAAAAAAAGGCGTAAAAATAAAATTTAAAGAAGAAATTTCTAATTTTATGTTAATATTGGTTGCTTGGTTGGTTGGTTGATTAAAGGCGGGGGTCGGTTTAGAGGCCCGAATTTCTGTCACTGCAGCCTTTCGGCTTAGTGTGTACCCCGAGCTTGTTAGAAGATATTTGTTCCTTCTATGAGGTCCAGTAACCTTCTACCAAGCTTATCATCTGGGAGGTTGTTACCACGTTGTATATTCCCGAAGATATTTTGTCTTCTACGAGACAGCGCTACGCAGCGGTATATTATGTGTGAGGCGGTTTCGTCCTCTTCGCCACAGAGTCTGCATTCAATGGATCCGTTGTTTATACCTATCCGTTGAAGGTGTTTTTGCAAGTGGCAGTGGCCTGTTAGCAGACCCATCACTTGTTCCAACTGGGGCCATGTCAGGGTTAGCTTCCCATTCGAGAGTATTTTCGATGATTTTCCAATTACTGCCTGTGCGTGTATTTGACCAGGTAACCTTTGCCATCGAGATAGGTGTTGTTTTTTCGACCATCTACCTAATTTTGTTGCCTGTTTTGATATCCCAAAGGCCGGTTCGGGGCCCCTGAGACTTTGAGCGAATCCGGATCTCGCTAGTTCATCAGCATTTTCATTAAATAATATCCCAGAGTGACCAGGGACCCACAAGAGCTCTACCTTGTTCCCCCTGGCCGCCAGTGCTTTTAGGTTGGTTTGGCATTCCAGTGTAAGTTTGAAGTGCATGCTTGTATGGCATGAACTTCCGCTTGGTATACTGTGGCGTAGTTCCCCAGAGGAATGCTTATGTCCATCCTGGGTATGTTAATATTAGATATGTATAGAATGAAATGAAAAAATATATAAATTAACATACCTTGTACAATGTATGTAAGTAAGTGATACTTACAATAAATTTGGTAACATTTTGTCTTTTTGCTTGTTGTTGAGTGGACGTGAACTAACGATTTAGCAGTAAGGTAGGTTATTGTATTTAAATAATATCCTACCTTACTGCTAAATAGTTAGTTCACGTCCACTCAACAACAAGTAAAAAGACTAAATGGTACCAAATTTAGTGTAAGTAAGTGAGAATTGTACAAGGTATGTGAATTTATATATTTTTTCATTTCATTCTATAAATAACTAATATTAACATAAAATAAGAAATTTGTCACTAACACGGTCAAATATTATTGCTTCTTTCTATTTTATTTATAAGCCCTTTTTTGGTTATAACAAATAGTTCTGACGATGGTTTAGTATAATCAACCGAAACGTTAACCAAATACTGGAATTTGATTTCAAAGTGATCGAACCCTCAAAAACAAACTACCTATAATTTGTAATTATTGTTTAAAATCATTTTTAGACCAAATTTGGAACGAATATTAAAGTGTTGGGGTTTGAGACAAAAAAGAGCAAGTGCACTTTATATAAATCTGGTTGGGAAGAAATAGGATCAGATTATTGGAGAAATATATAATTAAAATGCAAAATACGGCAACAGCGTGACACATGAACAAGTCTACCGCCGGAACCTTGTACACTGCTGCACTTTGGGGGTAGTTTTGCTACACTCCATGGTTGACGATTAACCTGAGGAATCGAGAGTTCGAATGGGTTTTGGTCAACAACAACAAATTGGTTTCTCGCCATTGGGATTTCGGGAACGGTAAGAGTTGCAACGTCGCTTAAATTGGGCAAAGTTGCATAATTATCAAAAATATTCCGCAAGAATAAAAAATAAATACTGGGGCTTTCAGTATACTTGGAAAAATTTAAAATTTTTCGTTTCGGTTTTTGTTTTTTCTTGATTTTGTTCGAAGAGATGTCAAAAATAAATTTCAGTTTCTCATTGCTCCTTTTTATTCTCCATAAGATGACATCATCAGATCTTTAATTCGACGTTTTGTCTTTGAGTCACCATCATCAACTTAATTTATTTAAATACGGGATAGGAATTTTTTTTTTAGATTATGAAAGAATAATTACTGGGTTTCCGACGTTTTCTTCCTTAAATTGACTATCTTTTTTAAAATATCCCTAGTATGTTTCTATAATTTACTTTGTTTCGAAGAAAAAATTATTATTTCTTATTCGGTCCTTAATTATTATTATTCCATACTATTTCCATTTGTTTAAATTTCAAACTAATAGTTCTACTTAGTGCAAGTACAAAAGATTTATTTTATTAATACAAATAAAATTTTACTATTAAAGCCAGCAATCTCTTAAAGATTTAAAAAAAGTAATTTAGTTTTACATTTTCGAATTATACCGCATTTTTAAAACAAATAGTAAATTACAGGAACGTTCTACAGATATTTTAATGAAGATGGTCAATTTAAGGAACAAAACGTCGGAAAACCAGTAAGTGTTGTATACCGCTGAACGTAGATTTAGTTCTTCTTTCATAATTTAATCAAAAAAATGCAGGCCCGTATTGAAAGAAATTAAGTAGATGATGGTGACCCAAAGACGAAACGTCATATTAACGATATGATGGTTCCATCTTGTGAAGAATTTTTAAGAAATTTATCTTTAGACATCTCTTCGAGCAAAGTCAGGAATGAAAACCTAAACGCAAAATTTTACATTATATCAAATATTTTGAAAGCCCCTGTATTGATTTTTTATTTTTTGCGGAATATTATTGGGCCAATAACGCTCCAATTTGACCGACTTCGTATCTCTGCCGTTTCCGAAATTCCAATGGCGCTGGACGAATTTGGTACACCCTGTATAGAGTCTAGAGAGTCTGAAAGTATATTTTCAACTGATATTTGCACACTTCCGAGAGTGTCAAGGATTCAAGTGAAAGATGCGATAAACGCGGGAAGGAATTAAAGACCACCATATTCTGGCCCAACGAAATTAAATTAAATAATGACAAATAAAGAAAAAGTAATAAGATCGAATTAGAATATCATACAGGGCCAGGTTAAATTAAAAATAAGTCGTAAAAATAAGTTCTTTGTCTTTTGAAATAATTCAGACTTACATGTTAAAGTCTCTTATATTCCTAACAAAAGACATATTTTGAGACTTTTTGATAGTTCACTCGATTCAGCATTTATAACCAAATATTTATAAGCAGTTAATAACTGGACATAACTGTTGTTAGTTATCAACGGAATCAATTTCATAAAATGAAATAAAAATGATATTGGGATGAAAGAAATGTATTTCATCTTAAATTCTTTAAAGAATATGTGAAAAACATTATTAACAGAAGTAATAGCTTACTAGTAATAATAATGAAAACCAAAAGAAAATTATTTAAAAAAATGTTCAATGATACAATTAATCAATAAAATAGACGTGTACAGAAATGCGTTGAACAAACCGCTCGGTGGTCAGTGGGCAATCTTTAAAATACGTAATTGTGATATTTTATAATTTAATTTCTGTGTTAAAGTTATTCGCAAATTGTGTTTGAAAACAGCTTAACCTGAGTAACTGATATTTAGTGGTATATGGTGAGTGATAAGGTGGTTCCACATGTTGTTACAACCATATTGTTAATATTAAGATTTGAAAAATTTGATATTAGCTCATAGTTTTATTTCCTCGGGATGTTTATGGCATTTTTTGACGATTTTACTGATTGTAGAATTGGTAATTGGTTTCTCCTTGGTATTACTCAAAAGTTCCTAAACTTCGTAGTTGGGTGGTCTTTTTAATAAACCATACTAGGAATTTTATGGTTTCTCTCTATGTAATAACATTTTAGTAAATTACAGGCTTTGCTTAAGTATGATTAAAAATTAACATAACGGTCATACGAGACATGCTAATTTCCATGGTAGTTAAAAACGGAAACTGTTGGTTTAAGAAGTGGTCTGTATATTTAGGAAATAAAAGGCAGTAGTAAATTTTCTATTGATTTATTTTCAAATATTACACTTGTCGTACGCTACAAAGCCAATTATATGCCAGCATGGCTCTTAATCCAGTCATTAAATGTAGTAACAGAAGCATACACCCCTGGATATCCTGGTTCTGCACAACCAGATCCAAATGATACGATACCAACCAATTCTCCGTCGATAGCGTATGGACCGCCGGAGTCTTGTTGACACGAATCTTTACCACCTTCTGGATAACCAGCACAAACAGTTCTGTTGGTTATGATGCTTCCATATGCTTCTCGGCATTGACTTACGTCAAACACTGGAACTTCTACTTTTCTTAATGTTTCGCTACCTGTTCCCGTTTCAGATGTTAACCCCCAGCCAGAAACAACGCCCAAGGTACCTTTAACAAAATTAAATGAATTATTGTTAATGCATATAGAATAAAGTGACTTCATAACCGAAATAGGGGGGATACCACAGAAATACCAAAATAAAACTAAAATAAAATACTGGCCGTTTGCACTTAGGTGTATTAGTTGTTGAATGAAATGTTAACCACGGAAGCTATAATCAATCATTTAACAGCATTCGAAGTACAGCCCTTAACATATTTAGGTCATACCTTTCTGATAGGTTGCAATATCATTGGGTTTGTTCATAGAGAAATGTCAGAAAGGATTTGGTGTACTGCAGGGTTCTATTATTGGGTCATATTCGGACAATGTAACTTTCTTCTCATCTAACAGTAGAACAGTGGACTTGGATGAATTTTTCAATGACTGGCTTTATAAAAACTGTGTTTTTAAATTTAGGAGCACAGCGATTTTTATGACCTAAATATTACACTTACCATTTGGATATTGGCGACCTGCAGCTGCTAACGGAATCGGAATCGCATTTTCTACATTTGCACCATCGTTTAGTTTTAAAACAGCCACATCGTAATCTATTCCATCAAAATTTTCATGAACTATGACTTCTTTTACAAATATTTGCTGGCCTCCGCTTCGCCACTGCGATGAACCTAATCTTACACTTAGCTGACTAACGTCTGCAGATTCTACGCAATGAGCAGCGGTTACCACGCTGTCATTGCCAATAAGAGAACCTCCACAAAATTGACCCAGGTCGTTGTCTATAAGGGCAACCATGTATGGAAAGTCTTTAATGTCAGCTTCATCGCCACCCACGATTTCAATTTCGGAGTTACTTGAACTAGGTGCAGCTAAAAATAATCCCTTAATGTTTATCAAGATTATAATGGAGAAAGTGTCAAAATGATAAACGAACAAACTTTTTCCCTACCAATGGAAAAAATTATGTTTTCTACTACATTGCTAGAAAATGTAATTTTTTGCCCCGAAGCAAGGGAGGAAAATGGTTCTTTTTCTATCGGAGAGGAACTTTTTTTCCTCCCTCTAACTATAGGCGCATATAGTTCCACAACTTTCTGCTGTTGTTCTTATAAGTATGCATGCATTATAATTTTAGGGCAAGATTTTTTTTAAAAATGTACCTCTGATGTGTCACTATCGATATAAGAAGAACTGTATATACAAATTTTGTGGAAATTCGGTGCACTTCTAGAACGTATGTGTATGTACATGCATGTACATACAACAAAAATGTTTCATTTGAAGCTCATTACGATGCTGAAGCCGACATCAAAATAGTTGATATGAAGCGAAAATAAAAATAGTATATTGGGTTTGTTAAATCAGTATATCATAAAATAAATCATGTGGTATGGTATACATTTTCAAGCCGGCCCTGATCCCATTTATTGAGCTTTGAAAAGGTGGAGGCGTATACAATAGGGTTTAATCAGGTAGTTTATTTATGGCAGTAAGAGTCAACGGTATAATTCTGCAACAACTATAAAAGAAATACTACAAATGATTTGAACAAATGACTGATGGTACCAATTTTACAGTAAAACGGTTTATTTAAAACATAAAAAACTTTCGGGACCCTTGGGTTATTTTCTATTATATGTAGTTAAACCAATATTGTAAAAGAGGCCCTTAGAATATCACGTCAAGTAAATCACAATAGTGTTAAAAATAAATTCAATAATTTTCTGATTAAGTTATTGACAGCGAGTTTTTATAGAACTAACAACAATATATATTGGTTGTCATGTAACAAAAGAAATAAGTCATTGGGTTTTATATTGTTGTGGCTTTAATTTTGTATTTGGTATAGATGTTGATTTTTTTGATCATTTTAGTATCTGGCTCGATAGTGTTTGTAGATAAAATTGATATAGTATGGTGCGTAGCAAAGAGATGAGTTTTTCAATGAATGTGTGTGACATTAGCCTTGAACCGAGGATTGTATACTAGTTTTTCTGTTTCCGGCCCATTTTCATTTTATTTGCAAAATAAGAACTAACGATTTATAATAATAATAATAATAATACTTCTTTATCTAAAGTTACGCTCTATACAGAGTAAAATACAATGAGAAGACGCCTTTTAATTTGTGGTAGAAATTTGTAATTAAAAATAGTGATGCAAGTACTGATTTTATGTATATTAGATACATACCCCAGCTTAGACTAAGCACAGTAAATATTAAGCACAGATATATCATTGTAATCTTGCTGGAAATATATGAGTAGGGCTTTACGGACATTGTCATCTTCTTATATAAAAACATAGGTACATATATATATTTTAAAATATAGTAGAGAGGAGAGTGGGGAAAATAAGGTCATTTTTATCAACTGTTCTGAATAATTGTTTCGAATGTGACAATTGAACACACACCATGAAAGTGTGACGACCGTGATGTAAAATTACCATGACTAGGTAAATAATATCATATCTGTACAAATTACTATTAAAATACTGCAAAAAATCAATTTCACATAACAAGGCACAGTACACTTTGGTGTATTATATAAAGTACGTAGTTTCTTAGTGGCTGATTTCCTGGAATTTCAACCTACCGACTGCTACCGATGATTTTGGAAGTTCGTGCGGGTGGTGTGTGCTAAATACGGCAAGGGATAAATCCCCTTTAACAGGATTCCGGAGTACCTGTAAACGAGTTTTATTCCCAAGCGTTTATTCCTATTTTATGAACACTGCTCAAATCAGGAAGTTCGACTCACTCCGGCGTCCTCTTAAGCTGGTTTCTGGAAACTCATTACTGTGTTTCATAAATCTATTCGAGATATTAAACCAGGTATTCCTGTTATCTGAATTAATGGATTGGCTCACGCGGCGCAGCCAGAAGTTTTTCAGGGCGAGAATTTATTAAAATTTTAGGGGGGGGGGGATTATTATTATTATTATTACATTTTTGGTTAATATGAATATATAGTTTATGTTACGTTAACTTAAAAATATCTCTGGCAACGAATTAAGGGGTGGGTCGACCTCAAAAGCCCTCCCCCTGGCGCCGCCACTGATTGGCTCCAGCCCTAAAGTGGCACGTTGGTCGAATTATGGAAACGTATCATGGTCCTGATGGAGTTGCTTGGTTTATTGCAGTAAAGACTACTTAAGGTATTCTTTAGAGACCTGTAACAAAAATATTTCCTTTATCTACAGTACTTTTTCTTGAGTAAGTGTTTTTTAGGAATAATACTGTTTTTCGGTTTTTACTTTTTGAAGTAAATTATTTTAATTATTTTTAGCATTATTTACCGGCCCAAAATTCCATTGTCCCCTCTATAACTCTTATCATCAATTAGTGCAATTTAAATAATCTGATTGATACTTTCTTGAGTATATTCATTAAGTAGGTAGATTAATAATAAATTACGAAATATTTTCCTATTTATAATAACTATATTGTATTAAAACAGGAAATCAACACTTCTCACGAAGGATTTATTTGACATAAAAATATCACGACTCGTCCTCAGACAGAATTATCTATATATCATATAGAGTATAATCGCTTCAAAAATATCGATATTTAATAATAGTTCTTCGTTGTATTAAGTATTAGGATTTTATAGAAAACTCGGTTTTCGGTCGCCGAAAACTCAGGTTTTGTATTTAATTAGTTATCAACTTGTCGCGAACAAACCCGAACAGTCGCCCAAGTTTTACTTAAAAACATTAACATAAGAAAGTGTACTTAACTTTAACTTACAGCGTGTCCCATTTTTGACACTTTCTTGGGGTATCAGAGTTAATATCAAAGATAGAATAATATTGCGGTTTTCACTTTAGTTCCCCAGTTTTTGACGAGACAAACAATTCCGATATCAAATTTATCCCGGCTATGTTGGTTTTTAATCTACAGGGTGATTTTGAAAATTTTCGCTTTTTAGACACCCCTCGTATTACTTGTTAACTTATCAGAAGAGATCTGATATCAAAAAGCAATGTATGGAAAAATTATTCTTTCCCAGACCACCCGATGATACCTTATACAATAGCACTTCAAAATACTATTTCAGATTGAATGGTAATACCAAGAAAAGGTAGCCTTTTCCATTGATAGGATGTCCTCGTTCTCGTCAGTGCAGGGTAGGTGTACATACCTATCATCAGAGAAAAAATTATAGACTTTTTATTTTTGATTTATTCAAATAACGTCTGTTCAGATTGTGTGGGACTATTAAGAGATGGCACTGCGCGTTGTATTTTCTCGGCTACTGTTGATAATAGACCGTTAAGTATAGAGTCTTCTCTGATGATGATGGACACCTATCCTGTACTGACGAGAACAAGAGAGTTCGAAACCGGTCGGCAGGTGGTGACATCCTATCAATGGAAAAGGCTTCCTTTTCTTGGTAGTACCATTCAATCTGAAATAGTATTTTAAAGTGCTACTGTGTAGACTAAAATACGCCCTTATTATATAAGGTATCATCGGGTGGTCTGGGAAATAATAATTTTTCCTTACATTGGTATTTAATACAGATTTCAGAAGTTCAAAGTTTCCCTCAATAGTTTTGTATTTGAGATATTGACCAAAGTAAAAATATTTAAATGGGTATATTGTATTTTTAATTAATTCAGAATACTTTCGGCTTTACAAAAATGTCTAGTTGTTTATATTTATATTCAAAACTAAATTAAAATCGTGATAGTTCTAATAATTTACGCTACCTATAATAGTAGGTCATGACATATGCCATGTCCAATTTATTAGAAACAAAGGCAAATGTCCAAAACTGGACAGATCTATTTTTATAACTTCTTAACAATGCCCACCTATAATAATTATGAAAAGTATGATATGTTGCCATGTTTTGTATAATCCAATGTCCAATCCCATATTTTTGAAGATAAATATAAACAACTATACATTTTTGTAAACCTCAAAGGATGCCCATTTAATAAAAAAATTAATATACGTTTAAAATCTTAAAATTTTGTTAATATCTCAAAAAATACACTTTACAGAGAAATACTGGCTACGCCACTGAATTTTGCGTAAAATTCTCTCACAAAATCAGTTTTTACCTTTTTGAAAAGTTTAACGCGTAACGGAAATTCAAGTCTAAAAAGGAAAGAGTTGCAAAATCACCCTGTAGATTAAAATCCATGACAAATTTGACACTGAAATCTTCCGTTAAGAAGTAGGTAAAGTAGTAACCGCAACATTTCTCTACTACCCACTGAAAATGTAGTAAATGGGACACCCTGTGATGTAATGTGAAGTTTATTCCATCAGGAAAACAACATTACTCATATTGAATAGTTCAATGGCTATCGTCTGCAAAATAACGTCTCTTCAGGTGCTTCTATAAATTCATAAACAAGAAGAAGCCAGTCAAAGTTAAATCCAGACTCAATGAAGTCTCATTAATCTTAAATAACTAAACAATTTTTTAAATTTCAACGTTTTATTGCTATATCTACGTCAGTATTATATTATCCTTTAAAACTAATTCTGAATACCAGTTTTATCAGATTAGAAAATAAACTCCTGGACAAAATTAACGCAACATCATAAATTTGCCATAATTTTGATGCTATTTTTTTTCTGAATTTATGATCCGATTTGAATGATTTTTTTTTACATTATATGTTCGTTCCTTGACAATGTCATAGTTTTCGCTGGTTATGATAAAAATTGAATTTTCGATTTATACTGGGTGTACTAAAAATGCTATGTTTTTTTCCGAAAATTCGCATCACCCTGTGGAGTATATTAGCAACCGAAACATATTGCAGTTGACATTAAACGGTAGGTCCATCTTTCCCCAACATTTTCTTTCTTGGTTTACTTCATTATCTCTGTTATTAAAGGAGATACACCGTTTTATAGCGTAACATGTTTTTATAGACTTTAATATTCAACACATTCATTGTTAAATGTTTTCAAGTAGACTATGGACTTTTTTCTGATCTTGCAAGCGATGTGCCAGCAGATGTTGTGTTTTAAAGTTACAAAGGTCAAATAAAATTCGATATACTGATAAAAACTCTTCGGAAACTGCTTATTAAACGTTCTTTTCGTATGCCCAGTTGCCCGACAAGTATTTTAATCTTGAAACCAGAGATAATGAAGTAAACCAAAAACGAACATGTTGGGGAAAGATGGACGTACCGTTTAATGTAAACTGCAATATGCTTCGGTTGCTAATATACTCCACAGGGTGATACGAATTTTCGGGAAAAAACATAGCATTTTTAGTAAACCCAGTATAAATCGAAAATTAAATTTTATCATAAACAGCGAAAACTATGACATTGTCAAGGAACCAACCTACAATGCAAAAAAAATCATTCAAATCGGATCAGAAATTCAGAAAAAAAATTATCATCAAAAATGTGGAAAATTTATGATGTTGCGTTAATTTTGTCAAGGAATTTATATAAATAAACCAGAAAGCATAATACAATTTTTTATTGCGGTAACATTAATAACTAAGAAATTTATAAACCAGGGTAGCGTCTAATCCAATCACATAATCCTGGAACTGACGCATAAATGCCAGGATATCCTGGGAGTGCACAGCCAGTTCCAAATGACACAATACCAGCCAATTGTCCATTGACCGCGAATGGACCAACAGAATCCCCACGTCAAGAATCTTTGCCGCCTGCTTGGTAACCTGCCGTATCCGTTTTGTTCCTTAAATTAACCATCTTCTTTAAAATACCCCTAGTACGTTCCTGTAATTTACTATTGTTTCGAAGAAAAAAAATATTATTGCTGTGCGCGTCCTTAATTAATATTATTCCGTACCTACTAGTTACTACCAATTTTTTTTTATTTCAAAATAATAGTTGTATCAAATTTCTACTTAGTGCAAGAATAAAAGATCTATTTTATTAATACAAATAAAATTTGACTCTGAAAGCCAGCATTTCTTAAAGCTTTTAAAAAAGTCATTTAGTTTTACATTTTCGAATTATACCGAATTTTTAAAACAAATAGTAAATTACATGAACGTACTACGGATATTTTAATGAAGATGGTCAATTTAAGGAACAAAACGTCGCAAAACTAGTAAGTGTTGCTGAACGTAGGTTTAGTTCCTCTTTCATAATTTAAAGAAAAATCCAGGCCCTTATTGAAAGAAATTAAGTAGATGATGGTGACCCAAAGACAACACGTCATATTAAAGATCTGATGATGCCATCTTGTGAAGAATAAAAAGTAGCAATGAGAAAGTGAAATTAATCTTTAGACATCTCTTCGAAGTCAGGAAAGAATAAAACCATTTTAGATTATATCAAATATTATGAAAGCACCTGTACTTATTTTTTGGGGGAATATTATTGGGTCCATAATTACTCAACTTTGCCCCAATTTGACCGACTTCGTATCTCCTGCCGTTTCCGACATCTCAATGGCGAAAGACGAATTTGGTACACCCTGTATAGAGTCTAGAGAGTCTCAGAGTATATTTTCAATTGATATTTGAACACTTCCGAGAATGTCAATATGTCAGGTCAAAGATGCGATAAACGCGGGAAGGAATTTAAAGACTAACATTTTCTGACAAAACGCAATTAAAATAAATAGAGATTGAGATTTATTAATAATTAATAAAAAATAAAAAAATTACATAAGAAGAAAAAGTAATAAATTCGAATTAGACTATAGGGCCAGGTTAAATTAAAAAGTTGCCTACTTAAAATAAGTCGTAAAAATAAATTATTTGTCGTTTGAAATAATTGACACTCATATGTTAAAGTTTCTTATATCCTTAACAAAAGACATTTTTCTGAGACTTTTTGATAGTTCACTCGATTCAGCATTTATGACCAAATATTTCTAAGTAGTTAACAATTGAATAGCACTGTTGTTAGCCATGGAATCAATTTCATAAAATGAAATAGAAATGATATTGGGATGAAAGAAAAGTATTCCATCTTAAACTCTTTAAAGAATATGTGAAAAACATTATTAACAGAAATAATAGCTTACTAGTAATAATAATGAGAACCAAAAGAAAATTATTTTAAAAATGGCACAATGACATCAATAAAATATACGTGTAGAGAAATGCGTTGAACACGGAGGTCAGTGGGCAATCATTAAAATACGTAATTGGGATATTTTATAATTTAAAGTTATTCGCAAATTGTGTTTGAAAACAACTTAACCTGAGTAACTGATATTTAGTGGTGTATGGTGACTGAAAAGGTGGTTCCACATATTGTTGTTACGGCCATATTGTTAATATTAAGATCTGAAAAATTTGATTTTAGCTCATACTTTTATTTCCTCGGGATGTTTATGGCATTTTTTTACGATTTTACTGATTGCAGAATTAGTAATTGGTTTCTCCTTGGTATTACTCAAAAGTTCGTAAACTTCGTCGTTGGGTGGTCTTTTTAATAAACCATACTAAGAATTTTATGGTTTCTCTCTATGAAATAATGTTTTAGTAAATTACAGGCCTTCCTTAAGTATGTTTAAAAATTGACATAACGGTCATACAAGACATGCTAATTTCCATGCTAGTTAAAAACGGAAACTGTTGGTTTAAGAAGTGGTATGTATATTTAGGAAACAAAAGACAGTAGTAATTTTTCTAATGATTTATTTTCAAATATTCTACTTATCGTACGTTACAAAGCTAATTATATGCCAGCATGGCTCTTAATCCAGTCATTAAATGTAGTAACAGAAGCATACACCCCTGGATTTCCTGGTTCTGCACAACCATATCCAAATGATACAATGCCAACCAATTCTCCGTCGATAACATATGGACCGCCGGAGTCTTGTTGGCACGAATCTTTACCACCTTCTGGATAACCAGCACAAACAGTTCTGTTGGTTATGATGCTTCCATATACTTCCCGGCATTCACTTACGTCATACACTGGCACTTCTACTTTTCTTAATGTTTCGCTATCTGTTCCCATTTCAGATGTTAACCCCCAGCCAGAAACAACTCCCAAGGTACCTTTAACAAAATAAAACGAATTATTGTTAATGCATATAGAATAAAGTGACTTCATAACAGAAATAGGGGGGATACCACAGAAATACCACAATAAAACTACAATAAAATACTGGCCGTTTGCACTTAGGTGTATTAGTTGTTGAATGAAATGTTAACCACGGAAGCTATAATAATCAATCATTTAACGGCATTCGAAGTACAGCCCTTAACATATTTAGGTCATATCTTTCTGATAGGTTGCAATATCTTTGGGTTTGTTCATAGAGAAATGTCAGAAAGGATTTGGTGTACTGCAGGGTTCTATTCTTGGCTCATATTCGGAAAATGTCATTTTCTTCTCATCTAACAGTAGAACAGTGGACTTGGATGAATTTTTCAATGACTAGCTTCATCAAAACTGTGTTTTTAAATTTAGGAGCACAGTGATTTTTATGATATAAATATTACACTTACCATTTGGATATTGGCGACCTGCAGCTGCTAATGGAATCGGAATCGCATTTTCTATATTTGCACCATCGTTTAGTTTTAAAACAGCCACATCGTAATCTAATTTATTAAAATTTTCATGAACTATGACTTCTTTTACAAATATTTGCTGGCCTCCGCTTTGCCACTGCGATGAACCTAATCTTACACTTAGCTGACTAACGTCTGCAGATTCTACGCAATGAGCAGCGGTTACCACGCTGTCATTGCCAATAAGAGAACCTCCACAAAATTGACCCAGGTTGTTGTATATAAGGGCAACCATGTATGGAAAGTCTTTAATGTCAGCTTCATCGCCACCCACGATTTCAATTTCGGAGTTACTTGAACTAGGTGCAGCTAAAAATAATACTTTAATGTTTATCAAGATTATAATGGAGAAAGTGTCAAAATGATAAACGAACAAACTTTTTCCCTACCAATGGAAAAAATTATGTTTTCTACTACATTGCTAGAAAATGTAATTTTTTGCCCCGAAGCAAGGGAGGAAAATGGTTCTTTTTCTATCGGAGAGGAACTTTTTTTCCTCCCTCTAACTATAGGCGCATATAGTTCCACAACTTTCTGCTGTTGTTCTTATAAGTTTGCATGCATTATAATTTAAAAAAATATATACCTCCGATGTGTCACTATTGATATAAAAAGAACTGTATATTCATTTCTAAAACGTATGTGTGTGTACAGGTTGTCCTATTTTCGACGCTTTTATAGGGTCCGTAATTGTTAGTGATATCAAAAAAGTAATGTAGGTATGACACCTACGTGCTCTTTTCGGGTCAAACTTAAAATGGTAAAATCAAAATTTGAAAAGTTTCCTTACTTAAGAGATACGGGGGAAAATCAAAAAATTGACAATTTCAGAATTACCCTATATTTTCTTAGTTAAAACAGATACAGAAAAATATTTTATACAGAAGTTTATTTATAATGATTTTTGAATGATATGGCGTTTTCAGAATAAGTATACGGGGGTCAGGTAAAAAAGTTTTCTGACCTAACCTCATTTTTTTAAATGGAACACCCTGTATATTTTAATCTAATAAGATAGCATTTTAAATTCTCTTTTCAAATATATAACATACCGTGGATGATATTGGTTTCCTAGGCGATTTATTTAAACTTTAACGGCTAATGTGATTTGTGGAACTGTTATGTAATATATACAGGGTGTAACTAAATAAGTGTAAAACATTTAAGGGGGTGATTCCTCATCGAAAAAAAGATAGGATCTTCCATATAAAGAAACTTCATTGGAGCATCCCTTGTTAAGATACAGCCCCTTAGAGGGGGTACATAAAATTTATAAATAAACAAAACTAATTTATTAATAACAAAACATACAACATCTAGAAATCATAGTAAATGTTCAATATGTCTACCTTCAGACATTACGCATGCGTCTAGACGTCGGCGCATTGAGCAACGTATTCGCGCGTTTTATGGCGATATGTATCTTGTTCGTAAAATAATTTTTTGCTGCGAACTGGTTTATTTTGGGCAAAAAATTCAAGAGACATTTTTTGTTTAGAATGAAACAGGCTATCGGAAATAAATTTTTAGATGGTAAACAAATAATAAGACAAAAACTTACATTGGAAATAAATTTTAGGGGTTGCGTTTTCCACCCTTACAACCATGGGGTAAACCAAATAAATTACTGGCTAAGTGTCTTTTTGGTAGTAGAAAATGTCAGGTTAATTTCAATATTGTAACTTTTTTAGTGCTTGTGAAAAAAATTGTTAAACACATTTTATGTACCCCCTTTTAGGGGCTGTATCAAGGGATGCTCCAATGAAGTTTCTTTATATGAAAGATCCTATCATTTTTTCGATGAGGAATCACCCCCTTAAATGTTTTACACTTATTTAGTTACACCCTGTATACAGGGTGTCCCATAACTAATGGTACACAGGAAAACTGCAGATTCCTTGGGTAAAAATACTACGATTTGGCCATACTTAGTTTAGTTCAATAGCTGGTAATAGCCGAGATACAGGGTGTCCATGTAAAAATTTAATTTTCAATTTTCCTAAATAACTTATTTCTGAATCAATATTTTTGCACAAAATTTTGTGACTAGGGTTTTTTTGGGGAAAGGAATTTGAATTTGTTAATAATTTTGATGTAGATTATAGGGGGCTCTGCGTTACTCTGGATACATAAAATGAAATGTAACTTTTTTGTGCCTTAGCATAATTATATTTTTATTAAAATTATCAGTTTTTCCGTCATTTTTAAGCAATAAAGATATACTTTATAAATATCGCTCCGACTAACCGTTTTCGAGATATTTTCAATTACAATTTCTAATGCGCCCGCTTAAATTTTGATTTGTAAATGTGAAATTTGCCACAGTAGGCTTTGGTAAAAACAAATACAATGAAAGCACTTTGAAACCTCATTTCTGTCAAAGTTTATTTTCATTTGTCAGCATTGTGGGTGTTTTAAGGAGTTTTTGAAGATACTGTTATCAAAAATTAAACTAAAAATGCCGCGACATAACTGTTTTCTAACGGAGAAATGCGAGACATGGTATGTTTATACGCACAAGAAAATTTTAACAGACGCGGGGCACATCGGCGGTATTTGGAAATGTATCCAAATAGAAGGCAGCCAGATTTTAAAATTTTTAGAAGCCTATACGAGAGACTGGGAGAAACAGGATCCTTGCGTCCAAAACGTAATAGTGTCCCAGTATGTCGTATAGGCTTAAAATCTGGCTGCTTTCTATTTGGATAAATTTCCAAATACCGCCGATGTGCCCCGCGTCTGTTAAAATTTTCTTGTGCGTATAAACATACCATGTCTCGCATTTCTCTGTTAGAAAACAAGTTATGTCGCGGTATTTTTAGTTTAATTTTTGATAACAGTATCTTCAAAAACTCCTTAAAAACACCCACAATGCTGACAAATGAAAATAAACTTTGACAGAAATGAGGTTTCAAAGTGCTTTCATTGTATTTGTTTTTACCAAAGCATGCTGTGACAAATTTCACATTAACAAATCAAAATTTAAACGGGCGCATTAAAGTCTGTTTCGTTGCCGTTGATAGCTCGATACCCTCATTAAAGATTCAAAACAAGGGCCCGGTGGCCTAAAATATTTTACCTATAAAATGGTCTTTTTACGTACATCTAGCATAAAGATGAAGAAATTTTGACCTATTCCACCGGGTAACAGATAAAGTAACAATAGAGCCATAAAATGAAATGAAAGGATAATGATTAAAACGGCCCATCATGGTCGGAGAGTTGGGTTTTTAATGTAACCGCTTATTATTTTATTTAAATGTAATAGATTTTATGATTTTATGAATTTATTTACAAGAAAACTAATTTATTTACAGATCAAAAAATATTGACAATTTCAATAATTATAACTCGATAAAATGGTCCTCAGAAGAATCTGAAGAGTCATCATGTCCTACGCTTATTACTAAATGCTCAATTTCCATAGTTGTGTCAATTACGTTGTCAAGTTCCCACATTTTTTGTTCCTCTACTATAGCATGTTTTATGGCGTTTTGCCAATTTTCTGATGACACATTTGCTAAAGAATGAAGCAAGAGGTGTCGCACTTCTTGCATTTTAAAAGTTTTGTTATTTCTAGCAACATATCCTTTTACTTGAGCCCATATTAATTCGATAGGATTTAGCTCACAATGGTAAGGTGGTAAACGGAGCACTATAATACCTCGATCTCTTGCCATCTCGTCAATAACATACTTTTTATACTGTGATTTATGTAGCCTAACAATATCCAAAAGTTCTTTTTTTACCATGGTATTATCGTAACTCAATTCCTTTCGTTGTAACCAGTTTACGATTTCCGCCTTTTTCCATGAAGTTGTGGGAAGATTCTCTTTTAGCCTAGAGTGATAGCTGGCATTATCCATCACTATTACAGAATTAGCGGGAATGTATTCTATCATTTGCTTAAAATATTCCTCGAAAACATCAGCAGTCATTTCTTCATGATAGTCTTTAGTAGAATTCGACTGGAATTGTAATAATCCTTGATCCAAAAAGCCATTTGAACTTCCTATATGAGTTATAATAAGTCTGCGTCCCTTTCCAGATGGTGGTCTAAGTCCTGTTGACCAGCCTTCCATGACAGCTTGTCGAGAACTTAGGACATTTTTATCTTGCCAAACTTTAGATACGGTGTGCCCTTCGTTCAGCCAAGTTTCATCCAAATAGAAAATGTTTTTGCCTTCGCTGCGGTATTTTCGGATGGACCTTAAGTATTGACGTCTCCAGCAAATAATATCTGCTCTATCAATAAGAAAAGATTTTCTGTTTTGCTTCTCCCATCGAAAGTTCATATCATGAAGTATTTTCCATAGTTTCGTTCGTGATAGCTGTGGTAAGTCCTCGTCGTAGTTAATGGCTTGTAAAATTTTGTCTATAGTTGGTATTTCCTTGGCAAAATAAAAACTATGTACTTTTCTTCTAATACCATTTTTAATGAAATTGTCAATTTCTAACGGTTTCTTTCCTGGGAGTGGTTTTGGCTCACTGAGGTTCTTAGATTTTCTTTCACGCAAGAACCTATATATAGTAGCCTCTCCAACTCCTACCATATTGGCACACTCTGCAATGATGCTACGAACATCACTTGCAGGTTTCTGGTACACTAGAGCATCATGCACGTTTAATATTAATGTCTTTTATCGGAGAGAATATGCACTCTTGCTAATTTGACGAAGACACGTTGGCGAAAAACTTGAAGCCATTGTTACAAGTATAGGAAATAATTCAACTTTGAGATAATGCAGTATCTAAATACAACTAAATACATAGTTTGACAAACGCACATCAAATGGCGTAATAACATCCTAAAGCAGGCAAAAATAGGTAAATTAATTACCCTTGTTGTACCTACTTTAACCCTAATCCTACTTAACAATGGACAGAGGCCAATTTTCTTATTAAATAAGGTAATTACTATTGGCAACGCCTATGGTTTACGGTTGTTTTATGGCTTCAACCCTCGATATGAGCTATCAACTGCAACAAAACGGACTTTAGAAATTGTAATTGGAAATATCTCGAAAATGGTTAGTCGGAGCGACATTTACAAAGTTTACCTTTACTGCTTAAAAATGACGGAAAAACTGATATTTTTAATAAAAACATAATTTTACTAAGGCTCAAGATAGTTACACTTCGTTTAATGTATACAGAGTACCGCAAAGAGCGCCCCCTACAATCTATATCAAAATTATTAACAAATTCAAATTCCTTTCCCCAAAAAAACCCTAGTCACAAAATTTTGTGCAAAAATATTGATTCAAAAATAAGTTTTTTGAGGAAAATTGAAAATTAAATTTCTACTTGGACACCCTGTATCTCGGTTATTACCAGCTATTGAACTAAACTAAGTATGGCCAAAACGCAGTATTTTTACCCAAGGAATCTGCAGTTTTCCTGTGTACCATTAGTTATGGGATACCCTGTATATATTACAGAACAGTCATTCCGTATCGCCGCTTGTCTTCGAACATTACAGTATGTGTTATTCTACTGTTACTGATAAATTACATCGAGCGTAAATAGATGCTTACTAATATGGGTAGAGAAATACTACAAACGACTAACATAACAAACTTTTGGGATATATGGGTTATTTTGTGTTATATGTAGTTAAACCAATAATTATTGCAATTATTGCAAGCGCGTTAAGTAGTTACAGGTTCGAACTGAACGAACACGAATGTTAAAAATAAATACAAAAATCTTTTGGTTAAGTTATTGACACCGAGTTTTTATATAACTGACACAGTATACATTGGTTGTCATGCAACAACAAATGAAATAAGGTAAGTCACTTGGTTTTAAATTGTTGTGGCTTTAATTTTGTATTTGGTAATATAGGTATTAATTTCTTTGATCATTTTAGTGTCTGGTTCAATAGTGTTTGTAGATAAAATTAATATTGTATGATGCGTAGCAAAGAAATGAGTTTTTCAATGAATGTGTGTGACATTAGCCTCGAACCGTGAATTATATACTATTTTTTCTGTTTCGGACCAATTTTCATTTTATTTTCAAAATAAGAACTAACGATTAATAATAATACTTCTTTATTTCAAATTATGCTGTATACACAGTAAAATAAAATGAAAAGATCCTTATTTATTTGTTGCAATGAAAAACAATGGTTCAAGTACTGATTTTATGTATATTAGATACATACCCCAGCTTAGACTAAGCACAGTAAATATTAAGCACAGATATATCATTGTAATCTTGCTGTTAATATATGAGTAGGGCTATACGGACATTGTCATCTTTTTATATAAAAAATACATATATATTTTAAAATATAGTAGAGAGGATTGTGGGGAAAATAAGGTCATTTTTTTTATCAACTGTTCTGAATTGCTTCGAAAGTGACAACTGAACACGCACCATCACTATCGTGATGTAAAATTACCATGACTAGGTAAATAATATCGTCTGTAATAATTACTATTAAAAATACGACAATAAAATTAATTTTACATAACAAGTCACCTTACACATTTTTTGGTGCATTATATAAAGTACGCAGTTTCTTAGTGGCTGATTTCCTGGAATTTCAACCTATGCACCTACTGCTACCGATGATTTTGGAGGTTCGTGCGTGTGGTGTGAGCTAAATACGGCAAGTGAAAGAATCCCCTTTAAGGCACGTTAGCTAGTTTTTGGAAACTCGTTACTTTGTTTCATAAATCTATTCCAGATATTAAATCAGGTATTCCTGTGATTTGAATGAACCCATTCGCTCAAGCGCCGCAGCCAGAAATTTTTCAGGGCTAGGGTTTATTAAAATTTCAGGGGACGGGGTTTATTAAATTTGTGGTTCATAAATGAATATATCTTTATATATATTTTTTTTATGATCAAACACAAGCACTATAGGAAAAATCCTTTAGGGCACTCTGGGAGTGGTGCGTGTGCGCAAAAAGCGATTCACGTTGGTTTTGAATCGTTGGAGGTTATATTCGTTAGGAAAAACGACCTCGGGAAGGTCGTTCCACAAAGATGTAGTCCTCCAGATGAAAGAATTCTTAAATAATGAAGTTCGAGGAGTACTAAGCTTAACCACATATGGATGGGCGGCAGTGGTTCGTCGTGTATTTCTGATATTCGCCGCTCTGGGCGGAATTAAGAGGGCAAGGTCAGCCGAGCACCTTCCATGAAAATATCTGTAAAAGAGAGTCAAATCCCCAACATGTCTTCGATGTTCTAGGCTGTCGAGGTTCTTCGTCAGCTCGTGGTCTCCGATCAGACGAATAGCCCTCCTTTCGGAATCCAGCAGCCGAAGAGTATGTTTGGGTGCAGAGCTCCAGACATGAGAGCAGTATTCTAGTGATGGTCGAATCTGGGCTTTGTATAGTGTAAAAAGTTGTTGAGGTGTATACAACTTTCTGATTCGGAAGGGTACCCCAAACTTCTGAGGAGCTACCTTGGCGATTGCCATAACGTGGTTATGCCAAGACATATTTCCTCCGAGATTGACGCCCAGCAAATTAATAGATGAAGCCAGTGGGATTGCGTGTCCGTCCATGACTATATCCGGTTCTGTAATGTTAACCTTTTTAGAGAAAACTGCTGCCTGGGTTTTTTAGCGTTAAATTCGACTTGGTTACTGTCACCCCAAGCCAAAATTTCTTCCAGGTCTTTGTTGAGGCGTGATACTTCATGCTGTCTGCGAAGATGTGCGTCGGCAGCCGATGTTTGCGCATTCAAAGAGAAAGATGAGATAAGTGTGCTATCGTCAGCAAAGCTAAATATCGGATTTTGAGTTTTCACTAGAAGGTCGTTAATGTAGAGTAAGAAGAGAGTTGGAGACAATATGGACCCTTGAGGAACACCGGCATTGATGGTGAAGGTGTCTGAGAGAAATCCGTCAATCGCCACTTGCAGAGAGCGGTCCTTAAGAAAGCTAGACAACCATGCACAGAATCGACTGGGAATACCATAGGATCGCAGTTTACTTAGAAGCCCCTCATGCCAAACACGATCAAAAGCTTTAGAAATATCCAGTACAACAACCCGAGACTCCCCATGATGTTCGATTGCGTTGTTCCAAATATGGGTGACATAGGCTAAAAGATCTCCAGTTGATCTGGACTTCCGAAAACCATATTGATGATCGCTGATAATGTTGAAGCCTTCCAGGTACTTAAGAAGATGTTGGTTAATAGCTTTCTCCCCGCAACTGATTTGCTCCAGCCATAAAGTAGCGTGTCGGTTTTACGGAAAATAAAATTATGGAAACTTATCTTGGTTCTGATGGAATTGCTTGGTTTATTGCACTAAAGACTACTCGAAGTAATATTAAAATATCTCCTTTATCTACAGTAAACAGTAGTTTTTCTTGGGTTTGTTCGTAGTTTTGTATAGGGATAAAAGTGTGCTTCTATTTTTATTTTTTTAAGTAAATTATTTTAATTATTATTAGTATTATTTACCAGAACTTAGCCCAAAATTCCATTGTCCCCTATATAACTCTTATCATCGGTAAGTGCAATTTAAATATTCTGATTGATTCTTTCTTGAGTATATTAATTAAGTAGGTAGATTAAGAATAAATTATGAAATATTTTTCTATTTATAATAACTATATTGTATTAAAACAGGAAATCAACACTTCTCACTAAGGATTTATTTGACTGTCCTCAGACAGAATTATCTATATATCATAACAAGTATAATCACTTCAAAAATATCGATATTTAATAATAGTTCTTCGTTGTATTATTAGAATTTTATAAAAACTTTCGGTCGCCGAAAACTCAGGTTTTGTATTTAATTAGTTATCAACTTGTCGCGAAAAAACCCGAACAGGCGCCAAAGTTTTAATTAAGAAGATTAACATAAGAACGTAAGAAAAATACTAGGAAAAACTTTTTGTTTTATAATATAACCTCCCTTTAACTTACAGAGTTTCCCATTTTCAACACTTTCTTGAGCTATTAAAGTTATTATCAAAGATAGAATGTTCCACTTTTTAACGAGACGAACATTTGTCACGGATATGTGAGTTTTTAATTTACAGGGTGATTTTGAAAATCTTCGCTTTTTAGACACCCGAGGTATTATCGTTACGAGTGATCTTAATACAAATTGCTACGTAAAGTTCAAAGTCTCTCTAAATAGTTTGGTTTTTGAGATATTGACCAAGGTACAAATGTTTAAATGGGACACTCCATATATTATATTTTTAATTAATTGAGCATACTTTCGGCTTTACAAAAATGTATAGTTGTATATATTTATATTCAAAACTAACCTAAAAGCGTGATATTTTTAATAATTTACATTACTTATAATAGTAGGCCGTGACATATGCCATAACCAATTTATTAGAAACAAATGCAAATGTCCAAAACTAGACAGATCTATTTTTATAACTTTTTAACAATGGCCACCTATGATAGTTATGAAAAGTATGATATCTTGACATGTGTTGTATAATCCAATTTAACATTAAAAATAGCTCTCCAAAATTCTTAATTTGTTTTTAATAAATTGACCATGGCCTACTGTTATAAATAATTTATGCATTTTTTAGCTTGTTTTGAAGATAAATGTAAACAACTATACATTTTTGTAAACTTCAAAGGAGGCCCATTTAATAAAAAAATTAATATACAGGGTGTCCGTTTAAGATCTTAAAATTTTGTTAATATCTCAAAAAATACACTTTATAGAGAAATACTGGCTACGCCACTGAATTTTACGTAAAATTCTCTCACAAAATCAGTTTTTACCTTTTTGATAAGTGTAACGCGTAAGTCATGATAAATTTGACACCAAAATCGTTCGTTAAGAAGTAGATAAAGTAGTAACCGCAACATTCTATCTTTGATAATAACTCTAGTACCCACTGAAAATGTCGTAAATGGGACACCCTCTGACGTAATGTGAAGTTTATTCCATCAGGAAGACATTACTCATATTGAACAGTTCAATGGCTATCGCCTGCAAAATAACTTCTCTTCAGGTGCTTCTATAAATTCCTGAACAAGAAGAAGCCAGGCAAAGTTAAATCCATACTCAATGAAGTCTCATTAAACTTAAATAACTAAACAATTTTTTTAATTTCTACGTTTTATTGCTATATCAACGTCAGTATTATATTATCCTTTAAAACTAATTCTGAATATCAGTTTTATCAGATTAGGAAATATATAAATAAACCAGGAAGCATAATATAATTTTTTATTGCGGTAAAATTAATATCTAAGAAACTTATAAACCAGAGTGGCGTCTAATCCAATCACGTAATCCTGGAACTGACGCATAAACGCCAGGATATCCGGGTAGTGCACAGCCAGCTCCAAATGACACAATACCAGCCAATTGTCCATTGACCGCGAATGGACCACCAGAGTCCCCTTGGCAGGAATCTTTGCCGCCTGCTTGGTAACCTGCACAAATAGTTCTTTCGGTAATGATGCTTCCATATACACCACGACATTGTACGTTGTCAACGATTGGTACTTCTACTTTTCTTAGGGTTTCGGGGCTTGACCATCCGCCAGCAGAAGTTACACCCCAACCAGACACGGTTGCGTAGGTACCTGATGAAATAAATTCAGATTAGGTTAATCAAGATAAATTAAATAACTATTACTATGACACAAGTGTAGTAGACATCGTCATTAAATTTTTATTATACAATAAAAATTGAAGGACTTTGATCAAAAACAACCAACACCAACAAAGTTTAATTTCCAAAACACTAACATAATTCGCGCTGACAATGACTCTTTTTGCTAAAACGCCATAAACCGGGTTATCGTTGTTGAACATAGGAAATCTCATGTAATTTTTGAGGTGACTGAATATTTGCTTCCCTATACACTTTATCGAAAAACTGGATTATAACTTCCTGATGCGGACGACATAGTAAACCCATGTGCCTAGTTTGAATACATTTTGGTGAGCCAGTAATAAGCTATTTAATTAAATGTATTGACAAAACACAAAACTCTCATAGTTCAGGGATACAGCAAACACCAGCAAATTAAAATTTGACATTGACAAAAGAAAAATTACTGTCAGTGATAATATTTTCATTATTCGTTATGTTCAACTTTACGTCAATTCTTGGCTATAGCGTCATAGAAATTATTTTCTACGGTATTGCCTGAATTATGGGAGTTTCGTGGTTTTGCCATCACCTTTAATTGAATATCTTAGGAGTGGCTTACCGAAATATATTCAATCTGGGCACATGGGTTTTCAATAAAATGTACACGGGAGCCAATATTCAGCCATCTCAAAAATTACATGGAATTTCTCATATTCAACGTTGCCCGACACTCCATCACTCGACAGTTCATCACACGACAACTCATCGCGGACACTTCATCACGGCGACATCTTAACACAATGACACTCCATCTCATCACATTTAATCACTAAGCCAATTCAACACACACAATTTCAACATAAAATGCATACATATATACATAAACCAAAACAAATATGACACTGTTCTGAGAAACATTATTAAATAATACCACCGAAAGTAATTAGGATTTTAAGACCTCAATTTTAGTGAAAATATTAATGATGGATTTTTCCAAGTGATTAGTAAATAATCTCTGTGCAGGTATTGTTAGGCCAGCAGGTAAAATGGGAATTTTTTCTTAATGAGGATTTATTTAGTGGTTAGTGTGTGCTTCATATAGATAGCCGCCAGGATATTGAAGAATTAATCAGTTATTTTGAAAGCACGTTTATCCGTGGTCGCCAACTGCGTGGAGGAAGAAGAGGAGACGCTTTATTTCCAAGGCAATTAGGGAATCAACTGTGTTGAAGGGTAGCATAATGGCTTGCAGTCGCTTTTTCAATGCGCACTTCCACAATGTGGACATTCCTAAATGGCCTGGTGAAAGAAACTGAATTAGCACACGCGAAATATTTACAACGCATATCTAGACAACGCATCCCAATGAAGCCGAGATGAGATACAAATCGTTAAAACTTGGGCTACAGAATATCATTGCCAATTATGAAACACAAAATCGCCTCATGTTTCTCAGAACAGTGTCATATATATAACATTTCCTCTATTTTGTTTGTAATTGCTATTTTTGTCACAGAAATAATACTTTGTATATTAATTAATGTAATATATCTGTCCCTACTATTTTCTATTATTTTAATATATTTTTGTCAAATGATATTTGGAATTTTATTTAATAAATACGAAATAAATAAATACTAGGGAATTCTATCGTGATCGTAAGAGGTAATTCTATACTACTTTTCGAATTGATGTGATGAAATTGTGTGTGGTGAATTGGCGTAGCGATGAAATGGGATATGGTGAAGTGTCGTAATGATGGGATGTCGACGTGAGGAATTACCCGTAATGAGATGTCGTGTGGTGAACAGTCGAGTGATGAAGTATCGTGGATTCGTTGAACAAGGATGCATAACGCGGTTTATAAGCTCAAAATTGGCAGAAATGGGTATATGAAATAATTGCCCCTTTTCTCATATTATTTGCGCAGTAACCATAATAACTCCTTTCCAAAATAACGTTATTTAGGAACGTTATTCTTCTATAATGTTCCTATCTGTAACGTTATCGAATTACAATCGTTATTTCCATTACTATAAACCGTCAAATCGCGTCGCATCGCTGTCATCAATTAATCCATACGATATGAGTGGGGCAAAATTACTGATTGTTCCAAGTTAAATGTCATATTTGTACCTGCATAATTAATTAACTATACCTGCTGGATAGTGATGATTTCCTTCAGCTAAACGGATGGGAATCGCATCCTGGACATGAACTCTCTCTTGAAGCTTCACAACAGCAATGTCATAATCGGGTTCACACCAGTCACAATCCTGGTAAAGTTCGTGAATTATGATTTCTCTTGCAGCAATTCTCTGACCGCCGCTACGCCATTGTGCTGAACCGACTCTAAAGTTCAATTGATTGACGTCCGAAATCACACTGGGAGCTACGCAGTGAGCGGCAGTTAGGATGGTATCGTCGCTGATAAGGGCGGCTCCGCAAATTTGGGCTCCGTTACGTAAAAGTGCCGCTTGGTACGGTATATCTCTAATATCGGCCTCGACTCCGCCCACAATTCTTCCTCCAATTGAAGGATGGAAATTGGTAAAATTGGAGACTTTGTTCTCCAGTCTTGGAGCGGCTAAAATTTAGAGTTATTTAGACATTTTTAAAACGACGGACAATAAGAAGTTTCGTCCTTAACAATAAAATAAACACTTTTTCTCTCTTTTTTATGACACCGTTTTTTAATTTTTTAAAGGTTGGTAATGTAGTCCTGTATGGTTGGTTGTAGAAACAATTACTAAACTAACCTCGAAAGTTTATTTTCTATTTAAAGCTGAACACAGCACTTAAATATTTGACAAATATATCTATTTAAAGATGTGTAATTTCCTCTAACTCAGGCGGAGTTGAACTACCGCACCGCTTCCTAACATGGACCCGTACTAAAAGTGATGCTTTATAAAACTTTAATATACTATTCTACACAGCATACAACGTGTCCAAGATAAGGAGGGCCAGTGCATTGGTCTCGGAAACCGTAAGAGATACGAAGTCGGTTAAATGGAGGTAAAGTTCCGCATTTACGTGCCTAATAATATGCCGTTTAGAAAATTTTAAAATTCCGAGTAGTTCCGGAGATATCCGGAAAAAACAAAATTCTGAATAATCGTTTTCCTGGTTTTTTTGAGATCGAATTCTAAAGTAAATTGCACTTTTGCATTGAAACTTTTTTCGCTCTATCTAACAGCGTTAATTGTTTTGTAATCCGATGAGTCGTCTTCGAAGGGCCATTATCAACTTTATTTTTTTAAATACGGTCCTGTTTTTCTGATATTGGAATTTGATAGCTTCTATTCTTCCGAATGCAACGATGTATGACACATTGTGGTTTAACGGATAATTATCATCAGAAAATTTTGGGATACGGTCCTGATTTCTCCTAATTTTATAAATAATATCTCATAAGTAAGCTCTAAATTTTTACTTATGTCGGACTAGTTCAATAGATAACAAATAATTTAATAATAAACCACAAATAAGTAAACAAAATACAGAAACATTATTTCAAACTTCTGTTGATTCTGGATTTAAAAGAAAAGTAGGCGCTTGAAACAAAAAAAAATATTGTGACGTGTGATACTTGACATTCCCATTGTGATAGTTTGAGAGCGTTTTAAGAGGTTTCCTATTTTCCAGAAAATATGGAACATAAATTTACAAATGCTAAAAAGTTTGATATTCTATCGCATGTTTTATTTTATATCAAAAAAAACTGTTATGTGGCAGTTAGAAGGTGTTATTTGTACTTAGAGAATAACGGAAATCATTTTGAACACCTAATTATGTAGTTCCTTACTTCCTTCATTGTTCGTTTTATTACTGTTTTGGAATGATTTTTGTTCACTTATTTGTGGTTTATTATTAAATTATTTGTTATTTATTGAACTAGCACAACATAGGTAAAAAATTTAGAGCTTACTTAGGAGATACTATTTATAAGATTAGGACAAATACAGGACCGTATCCCAAAATTTCCTCATGTTGTTCAAAAAGCCCTCGAAACGTCATTAAACCACAATGTGTCATACATCGTTGTCTTCAGAAGAAAAAAAATACTCAAATTCCGATATCAGGAAAACAGAACCGTTGTTAAAAAAGAAAGTTGATAATGGCACTTCGAAGACGACTCGTCGGATTACAAAACAATTAACGCTGTTAGATAGAGCGGAAAAAGTGGCAATGCAAAAGTGCAATTTACTTTAGAATTCGATCTCAAAAAAACCCAGGAAAGCAATAAAACAATTTTTCAGAATTTCGTTTTTTTCCGGATATCTCCGGAACTACTCGGAATTTTAAAACTTTCTAAACGGAATATTATTAGGCACGTATATTATCAACTTTACCTCCATTTAACCGACTTCGTGTCTCTTACGGTTTCCGAGATCCCCGTACTGGCCCTCCTTATCTTGGACACGTCGTATATCTTAACTGAGCCCACTTTCTCCACCGGTCCTGCAACGACTTTACTTCATTAAAAAATATGATTTCTCTGAGCTTTCACCATATGACATACACAGTGGGATCTAGCAGGAATTATTTTCGTTAAATAAATGTCCACTATGGGTAACTTTTGAACGATAATTGGTACGAAGTTGGTTAAATTTAGAGAAAATGTCAAGTTTTTAAAGCTTTCTTAGATTCCAGTATCGACGTTGCTGAATCGTTATTGATTCATGAGATACAAGGCGATTTGTTAAAAACGTTCAAAATTAATTTCTTAAATAACTCGAAAGGTTTTCATTTTAGGAAACGTCCATTAAATAAAAAATTTATATTTATTTCTTTTCTATGAAGTGGCGTTACTTATCAGTTTATTATGTCATTTTTATAACTTGGATATCATGAATAACTTAAATTTTTTAAATACGGATTTTTTATTTTAGGTTTTAAGAGTATTTTTTGTTCCAAATACAATGATGTACCGCTCAATTCTATTTATCTTAGTTTCAGCACAAATAATACATCATCTGGAAAATTTTGAGAATTTTCTCAGTATGGCCCTGAGTTTTTAAAATAATATATAGAGTGTCCGGGAAAATGTGGGAAATCTCCCGGACATGAAGAAAACAAGTGAAAAGATTACTAGAAGTTCATATAAACTTTTTTCGTATAGGCCTCCTCTTCGAAGATATGGGCTCCCAAAAAGCTCCAATAGAATCAAGTTTTTTACATATAATTATTGAACCACTGGGCATATTTTAATATTTTTGAAATATAATGTAAGACCATTCAAATTACTATACAAGAAAGTGTTGTGAATTACTCACAGCTGCAGGAACGGACTAGATGTGACACTCATGGCCCCTTTTTTTTTAACGCCCTCAATGATAAGAACTTTGGACAACGTTTTTTACATACCTATAACTATTGACTAAAAATTAAGTACTCTTCTTTCATGTCGCTAATCCTAACGGGTTTCGAAAAAACATCATTTTAATTACATCATGTATTTGGCGTATCTTGGTAAGAGATACATCTTCGTTCCTATCAAATGTTGAACCTCAAATTCAGCTTGTTCATATTTAACCCGTGAGAAGTTAGAGGTGTAAATAAAATCACATTTTCTTGAAAACGGTTAGGATTAGCGACATGCATGAAGAGTACTTCGTTTTTAGTCAATAGTTAAAGGTATGTAAAAACCGTTGCAGGGCGTTAAAAAAGAGGGGAAATAAGTGTCACAGCTAGTCCGTCCCTGCAACTGTGAGTAATTCACAACACTTTCTTCGATAGTAATTTGAAGCGTCATACCTGGTATACATCATATTAAAAATTTTAAATATACCTGGTGGTTCAATAATTATGTGTAAAAAACTTGATTCCATTGGAGCTCTTTGGGAACCTATATCTCCGAAGAGGAGGCATATACGAAAAAGTTTATATGAAGTTGTAGTACTCCTTTCACTTGATTTCTTCATATCCGGGAGATTTCCTACATTTTCCCGGACACTTTTTATGCATGATATGTTCATTTGAATTAGCTGTAATTGAGATCAAATTAAAACTTGTACAAATATTTAATTTTTAGAAAGTAATATTTTGACCAGATTACTCTTAAGAACAACAAGGTTAAAAATAGGTACAAATTCACACATCTTAAATTTTATTATTATAGATATAATAATTATATGCTTACCCCAAGTAAAACCGATAATGGCAAACAATACTAAAAGTTGATTCACAACAAACCCAAATTAGTTTTACTGTAAGGTATTTAATTTATTTTTAATCCCATGTATGTCAAAATTATTTTAAATTTGTTTCTTATCTTCCCGATTTTTTTTTCCCACGGGAACTAAATATTATCACTAAGCTAGGCAGAAATAATTCATGTCAGCATTCGTATTATTTTTTTTAAGAATGATTTATCGATATTGCACTTTATGCGAAAATCTGCCAATAGGACAGATAACTTTTAATAATTATAAAAATGCATATTGCACTGAACCTCTTTTAAGTTGTTATGCGTCTTAGTTGGTGTATCACAGCTGGTGTATCACTTGGGTCGGAGTGAGCAAGAGGGAGGAGGGAGCTCCCCCCCCCCCCCCATAAACAGCCAAGAGGGTGCAAGGACACCATACAATTAAAACACAGAAGTCTAAAGGTGCGCTATAAAATTATAAAACATAAATATCTATATAAAACAACTCAAAATAATACATGCAACACATGCATTCTGACTAGCTTATTTCCCTATTTGAATACACCTGCCTACAATACTACAATACCGCGAAAATGAGGGAAAATTTCTTGGCATTATATCAAAGCGTGAATTAAATATTGTCGTCTTTGATAGTTGAACTAAAAGCTCTTTGTCTGGTTGGAACCAGAATAATTTTATTATTTTAATCGGTAATCAAATCACAATCAGGTTGGTAGGTATTCTACCTATCTGACAATGGTACTGTTATCGAGAGTTGGTATGACAAATTTTATATACATGGTGTTGGGAAAAGGTCGGTACCCCGGAATAACTCCGGTGCATCGCATTGCAGCGGAAAATGTCTAGGGAAAAAGTTGTTTGGTTTTGAATGAGGAATAGTATACAATTGAAACCATCCCCCACCCACTCAACCCCCGGGAGCGGGTGGGGATAAGTTAAGATTATCAAATGGAACCCCATACTTTTTATTGGCGTATTGTGTTCTCCGACTAAAAATAAACATCTTTTGTCCGAAATTTTTTTTTATTTGGGCCCATCCTTCACCAGTAATCACATTGAGAAAGACAAAGCCAAAACCGTGCGAAAATCAAGTTTTAATACTCTTTTTCTCTGTCTTGTACTAAAGTGAGATTATTGGTGAAGAATGGGCCCAAATAAAAAAAAACTTACCCTCAACCGCGCCCGGGGGTTGAGAGGGTGGGGGTGGATTTTTCGTACAAAAGATGTTTATTTTTGGTCGGAGAACACGATACGCCAATAAAAAAATGGGGTTCTATTTGAAAACCGTAACTTACCCCCACCTGCGCCCGAGGGTGAGCGGGTGGGGGGTGTTTTAAATTGCAAGCTATTCCTCCTTTAAATTCAAACAAATTTTTCCCGAGACATTTTCCGCTGCAATGCGATGCACCGGAGTTATTCCGGGGTACCGACCTTTTTTCAACACCTTATATAAAAAACAATCCATAGTGCATATAAATTGTATACTATTTTCTTTACAACCACATCTAACATCCACTTATTATTTTGAATTAAAATTATTAATAAAAGATGAATGTCATTTTGATTTTTCCATTAAAAAATTAGACAAAAATTTCAAATAACCGCAGGTGGTAAAATAACGTAGGTAATAATACACATCAAATATCATTTTTTGAATATGATTTCTATGTCACTAAACAATATATTATTTTAACAACAAAAAAAATCAGATGAGGCATTTGATTTTGCTGCTACTCCACCAGAAATTGGAGAAGTAGTAAAAATAGTAGAAGGAGATCTTCTGCCAACTCAAAGCCGCCCGAGATATGACAAGGCATATAATTGTTTCAAAGAATGGTGTACAAAGTTCAAAATCCTGGTTCTGAGTCGGCGCTACTAGCTTATTTCAGTGAAAATGCCAAGACAAAGATATCAACGATTTGGTCACAATATTCAATGCTGAGGACTACTCTATCAATTAGGGAAAAAGTGGACATATCTAAACACGCCAAGCTATTAGCATTTTAAAAAAAGTGTGTTCGTATATTATTTTGAGATATCGATTTTTTTTTAATTACAAAAAAATAGTTTAGTTTCTACCCGGGTGGAAAGTAAAAGTAAGAAAACATCAATTTTTCACCTTTCAAAGATAGATGAAATTTTATTATTACATGCATGGTTGTAAATAAAAACATATTTTTTTGATCTATTAATTATTTACTTATAATTCTTTAGAAACGGTTGCTATAAACATCATCATAATATCATAGGAAATATTAGCGGGCGATTCTAGTTCATAATGCCTGGTAATTTTCATAATGACCGTTAAATATTATTAAAGAAAATATTGAACAAAATTTGTATTTATTTTTATAGTTATTTTTCCTATGTTAAATGTACAATTTTGGAAATTTCCTCAGAAAGAAGCTCGACCAAGTATGAAATTTTGCGACTCCATTGCCGAGTTTAAATTAATTCACTATCATTTTTGCTATTCGGTTTTTCGATGTAAGTCTTTCCTCTATATAACCCTCCGCTACGCTAGTACTCTTCCACTTTCCGTGTAGCTTAAGGGTTGCACGGGCAGCACCACCCTCGATAAGAAGTGTGGACGAGGTCCGACGTAGGCAATGTCCTGTACACTCCTTGGCGTTTTCTAGTGTGTTTCCAGTATATTTTTATCTACAGGCATTTCGCAATGTAAGGAAAAATCTGCGTTCCTTAATTCCTTTTTGACCTTAATACAAGGTACTGTAACTGTAACCAATTTTAAGGCATCTGTTTGTTCTCCTTCGATTATAGTAAAACTTTTTGGCGTAGCAGTTTTAGTTCCTGATACCTTGACAAGCATAACAGGCCCCTTATCTCCAATATCATCAATAGTCATTTTCACAAGCCCATCCCATCTTAGGCCGCCAGAAACTCCCATTACGAGTACCACTTTATGCAGCAGGAAGGTGTCATTAGGCGGATTTTTGATAAATTTGATAAAGTTAAAAGTTCACCTTCCAAAGTTTTTGAGTTTTTAGGAACAAACCCATTGATTTAACTTTTAAAAATTAATTAAAATATACAATATCTTGAAATATTAAACTTTTTCTGTACTATAAGTTCAGACTTCACCTGGGCTATTTGGGATAAATTTTTCCGACTAAAAATAATTTAAAATTGCAATTTAAACTAAGCCATCATGCAGTAATCGACATAATTTATTTTTTTACGTTCCATTGTAGAACATTTTCATACTCCTTGTCGTACAGGACTTTAGATTTTGCGGCTAATAAGTTTTCCTTAGCTTTATCAACATTTTCTAAAATATTCTGGGGAATTTCCATATTTTCGTTCGTAAATGACGATTAAACTAACAAACCCTTAGCAACCGTCAAACTTATTCTATGATAACCGATCAAAGCTCACTAAATACTAAAAATTGGCGAAAATATTTAAAAAAAAATGCAGGAATTTAGCTCACGCGAAACTATCCCTCGGGCTAGTTGCTTTCGCCTTTCGGGCAATTTAGTCTACTTAACTCACTTGGTACATACATATCTATTATTGTATTGCATATTTAATACTCGTTTTCGATTAAATCTACACCAGGGGATTTAACACCACCATCTGCGATTTTGAAGATTTTTGGTAAAGTTGTTTCGCCCATTAGAAAACTAAAAAATCCATAATTTTAGCTTTTTCTGACCAATCTTTTTTTTTTTTTTAATTTTTAAAAATTTAAATATTTACCAATTTTGTAATATTTTTATTGACCGAATTTAGGTGTATGTTTACGGCGTGATCCAAACTAACTCCCTCCCCACCTCCATATAGATTGTCTTCGCTCCGGCCTTGTGTATCACTTTATTTAAGGTTACAAGTAGAGACCGGATTATATGCAACCAAAAGTCTGTGAGACATGCACATATATATGCATATATTTATTAAAATATATGCAAGATATATGCAAAAAACAAAGAAATAAGCAATGAATATGCAGTAATACGTAAAATATAATATGACTTATTGTTGGATTAAATTAGGGTTTTACTAAACTAATGCATTGGGTATTTAATAAAAACCACCAAAAAAACAGGTAAACGTATACAATTTTTAATAAATCTGCATTATGGTACAAATACAATAAAAATAACATTAATATTAGTCCGCAAAACTATAAAATGCACTGGTTACAATATGTAATTCTTTACTAAAAAATTCTGTCTTCTATCACTAAGAATATGTTTATATAATGAAAAAGATCTTCCTACATCTACTGAAGTTATAGGACAAAATTTTAACTTTGATTTTAATTTTAACTGACAGAACTTTTGAAACATTTATTAAAAATTTAAAAACTTTATTATTTTCTATTATTCTTTCTAACTTCGACATTACTGCTTTTCCTACCTCATCTCGTACTTGCTTACAATAATTATTAATGCATTTTTCTACAATATCCATTGACTCAAATAGACTACTAGATGTTTTTTCTAGTTTTAAAATACTTTCAGCTACAAAATTATAGTTACATTTTATATAAATCAATTGTTGTTCCACTTTAGAATTTTGAAATATTTGTTTGCATTTTTTAATACACAGAGAATCATCCTCAATTTGAGATACAATCTCTTTTAATTTTTGAATATGCTCCGCATAAAACACTGCTACACGAATCCAGGTGCCCCACCTGGTCATAACAGGTTTAGGTGGTAGTGGTGTTTCGGGCAAGTTCTCCTTGTAAAACTGCACTCTTAATGGAGCTTCTATGAAAATTTTTTTTACATTCACAGGTAAATAGGTATCTAAGATAATCCGTAAATGAATGAAAATAAAATATTTAATTTTGATCAACTTAGTACCTGTATTGGAGTTTACCTTTTAAATTAGAAAAATATGTAAATTATGCCCTAAGTACCCTAAAGATGCTGTGGAAGGCCAACTTTCAAGATATATGCAAAATATGCATTAAATATGCATTTGCATAAAATCCGGTCTCTAGTTATAAGTGGTACTTATAGGACTAATTCATACTCTAGACTAACCAGGAAAAATCGTGAAATTTTACACAAAATCCTGATATCGATGACGAGCTCATGGGCTTACATGTTTAGCAATTATCTTAATTTTTTTTAACAATTTTTGTCTGCAACGCATATTATTTATTCCTCGTTAATTACATTTTTTGCCAAAGAAAAAAACGACTATATGTCAAAAATATCAATAAATATATTTTAAAATAATATTTATTTAGTTGATAGGTATGTTTAAATTATAATTTGAAACAATATAAAAATAATATGTTTTTCCTTGAAAATTGTATTTTTGTATGAACTTGTTTTATTCAGTTTATATCATAACTTTTAAAATCGTTACTTAAACTATTGTACAGGGTGTCCCACTTTTTATACTTTCTGGGGGTATTAGAGTTATTAGATAGAATTTTTCCGGTTTTCACTTTAGTGTCCTACTTTTTAACGAAACGAAAGATTTCGGTATCAAATTTGTCATGGCTCTCTTTGTTTTTAATCCTTATAATCTTCGCTTTTTAGACTCCCCTCGTATTTCCGTTACTCGTTAACTGATCATCTTACAGTGGCGTAGCCAGTTTTTCTCTAAAAAGTTTCGTTTTTAAGATATCAACGAAAAAGATTTTTTTAAATAGAACACCCTATATATAATTTTTTTAATTAAGCATACTCTTTGCTTTACAAAAATGTATAATTGTTCATATTGATATTCAAAAATAACCCAAAAATGCGATATATTTCATAATTTATATATGTTAAGTTTTTTAAAGCACTATTATAGAAGCAATAAAATGATAGAGAGGCAGTACTTATAAATATTTGTAATGTTATTATCCGTTCTATATACAGGATGTTTCGTAACCTCTCTAAAAAAATGAAGGACGTGAATCCTTATTTTAAGATGAAAATGTGTTATAAATGTTTTTCGCATGTTGCTTCGTTTTCGAAATATTGTATTTTTCGTTTCATTAATTAATGCCAATGATTTGATAATGAATATGATTCAAAAACTTTGAATAACGAACTCATATGAATAAAAGACAAATACCTTTCTGTAAATATCCTCCATGAGTCAGTAAACACCCATGCACACGACCCGACGTGGTAAATTGTCTCTTACGTGTTGGAAATTTCGGGACTAGCGCGAATCGTATTAAAACCATCAATAATACGCAGTCGAAGGTCTTCTTCAGCTTCAATAGGACTAGTATTAACGAGTTGTTTAAGATAACCCCAGAAATAAAAATCCAATGGATTCAGATCAGGATAACGCGGTGGCCAAGAGGATATCATTTGAAAGATGTTAAGCAGGAGACAAATGTCATTGAGAAAACAAATGTGGTTGCCATGGAACGAAGCTCGAATAATTTGACGATAAAAATACGAGAATAACTAAAAAATTAAGGTACTTTTTTAACCAGATCCCCGCAAATGAATTCATTGTAAAATTTAAAATTGACCCAAAATAAAGTCTAATCCGTTCTGTGTAACAAATATCATTAGAATATCGTTTGGCAATTAATAAAATAAGAAATATAATATTTTTAAGACCCTGTATTTCGAAAACGCAGCGACATGTGAAAAAGTTTTATATCACATTTTCGTCTTAAAATAAGGTGAGGATTCACCTTCTTAATTTTATCAGAGAGGTTAGGAAACACCCTGTATACCTAAAGGCATTGCTAAGTATAGAGTTTGAAATTAAGTGCCTAACTTTCATGGTGAACGTGAGTTTATCTACCTCATCTTCTAAGACTAGATCGGAAGAGATTTGTTCAATGGCAGCTTATAACAATATAAAAATAAATAGAACATACAAAAAGAAACTAGGAAGCATAATTAGAATTTTTTATTGCAGCAAAATGAATAACTCAGACACTTATAATCCAGAATTGGTTCTAATCCAAGCACGTAGTCCGGGAACGGAGGCGTATACTCCAGGATATCCTGCTAGTGCACAGCCAGCTCCGAATGACACAATACCGGCCAATTGACCGTTTACTGCGAATGGACCACCAGAGTCCCCTTGGCAGGAATCTTTGCCGCCTGCTTGGTAACCTGCACAAATAGTTCTTTCGGTAATGATGCTTCCATATACTCCACGACATTGTACGTTGTCAACGATTGGTACATCTACTCTTCTTAGAGTTTCGGGGCTGGACCAAGCTCCAGAAGTAAGTGTACCCCAACCAGATACTGTTGCGTAGGTGCCTGGTCAAATAAATTGAGATTAGATAAATGAAAATTCAATTAAATAACTATTACGATGATACAATCAATAGGGCATCCATTATGCCATGTATTATGTTCGCATAAACCTTTTTATAAAATAACACTAGCCATTCTGGATATAAATAGAGAATAATAATACATAATGTTTTGTTATTCAATAAATAATTTTTAAAATTAATTTTCTTCAAAAAAAAATTGTTTCTCTAAGAGAAAATATTTGGTTTTCGTTAAACATAGTTATTTTAAGATGTTTATAATCAACCATCGATCGCTCATAGATAAGCATCGTAATATTTCCTGCTAACTAATTAACTATACCTGCTGCATATTGACGATTTGCCTCAGGCATTTGGATTGGAACTGCATTCTGGACACTAACTCTCTGTTGTAGTGTTACAACAGCAATGTCGTAATCAGGTTCGCACCAGTCACAATCTTGGTAAAGTTCGTGAATTCTGATTTCTTTGGCAGCAATTACCTGACCGCCGCTACGCCATTGAGCCGAACCAACTCTGAAGCTCAATTGATTTACGTTCGAGATGACGCTGGCAGCTACGCAGTGAGCAGCGGTTAGGACGGTATCGTCGCTGATAAGGGCGGCTCCGCAAATTTGGGCTCCGTTACGTAAAAGTGCAGCTTGGTACGGTATATCTCTAATATCGGCCTCGACTCCGCCCACAATTCTTCCTCCAATTGATGGGTGGAAACGGGTAAAGTTGGAGACTTTGTGCTCCACGCTGGGAGCGGCTAAAATTTAGAGTTATTTAGTATTTTTCCAGATCGGCACTAAAAAGTTTCATCCCTAAAGATATTTTATTTTATTACGTTATTGGTACTGGTAGAAACCAAATGGCCAGCAAAGAATTAACACGTTCTTAAAAGTTTAATAAAGATTCAGAAAATGTTGAGTACAGCGAAAATGCAAACTAAGAGAGGAAAGAAAAAGGTTATTAGTTTTTGATAACCACGAGTTTCAACAATAGCGATAATCAATCAGAAGGATCTTGAGGTTCATAATAGAACATCAGCCGATATTAGTCATGCTGAACGTATATTCAGGAAACTATATCTTATTTCAGTCTTGATACCAATAATGTACTCAAAAAAAGTGTTAATTATTACTTCTCTCTCTCCTCGTACAATCATACTAATATTATGCCTTTATAATCTAAAACTACTTAACCTACAAACCTTAATCCATAAGGTTCATGTGATTGTTATTGGGCGCATTCAGCAGAACCTATCGATTGTAAGCGATTAGTAATTATCTGCTTAATGCACTAAAAAAGATCGATGGGAAATCGCACGCAATTTTTTTTTTCCATTGAATTTAAAAAGCGATTTATGTCGTCTGACCATCGATCGTGATATTAGATATACATTGAAATTAGAATATTAAATAATACTATAGCAATAATAAACAAAACTATTTTATAAGAAATGAGTAAAAATATAAAATGTCTATATTTTTTACCTCAAATACCGTTTTAATTGATTTTTTTTTCTAATTAGGTTTAGGTGCCTTCATCGTTTTGGTTAAAAAAGTAACTTAAATATTATAACAGGTGTTATACAATTGTTGCGATATTCAACACCCTGTGAAGTATACTAATTATTGCATGTTATGATACAGTCAAATGAGAGTCCCATGTTTTCTTTACATTTTCTTTTTTGATTCATCTGTTTATCTCTGTTGCTTCGTAAAATGCTTAGCGCAACGGTAGACTACGTATCTCGGGTACTTGATAATAAACATATAGTGGTAGCAGTATTTGCAGACCTAAGAAAAGCATTTGATGTTGTCAGTATTGTTGAGAAAACTGTATGAGATGGGTTTTAGGGGGACTATACATAATATTATAAAAACTTATTTGGTGGATAGAAGACAGTATGTTACGCTTAATGGGGTGAATAGTGATGTGCTTAGCAATGAGTATGGAATGCTGGGACCTCTGCTGTATTCACTTTATGTTCTGAATTTTAGGTATGCAAATCTCCAAGCTAGACATTTTAAATTTGCGGATAATACAGTATTAGTGTATACCGGTGAGGAGGAGAAGACATTGAATAATGTGGTAAATGATCTAAATTTATATCTTAGTTGGCTATATTATAATAAACTAAAAATAAATGTAGACAAAGCGAAATATATGATATTTAAATAAAAAAATAAGCAAATAGACCTTTTAAATATTAAACTAAATGACTTAATTTTAGAAGAAGTTGAAAATCTAAGATATCTAGGTCTGGTGATTGACAATGATCTTAACTGGTCCTAACACATTAGGCATCTCTCAAACAAAATACTACCTATGATACCTATAATATCGCTGTGCTAGAACAATACTAGGACAAATTAAAAAACATAGTTTCGAGAAAATTGACTTTTTATGTTTGAATTGTTTATAAATGTTTTATTGTTTTAATTAAGAATGCTAGTCTTCGTAGTGAGTTGTTATTTGGACATAGGAATCTAAGGTAAGTATTATTTTTGCTTTTAAGTATTAACCTTTTATTAAAATTATTATATTTTAAGATATCCTTGTATTGTTCTAGGGAAAAAACACATTTTTATAATTTTTTAAAGTTATCTTGTTATTTCCTTTAAGTTATCTTAGTATTGAACCACCTAATGATTTGTGTTATTTGAGTTATACCTTTTTTGACAAACATGTCTTCGTATTGTTCTATACTTTTTTGGAAATGTGCGAACTTAACTCTATTAATTCGTTTTTTAGTTATCTCAGTATTGCATGGTTTTTAGTATGTAAATTCTGTTAATTGTCTTTTTTTATTATTTTAAAAGTTGTCTTACTACTGCCGCATAAAAAAATACAGTTATAGAAAAAAACTATATTTATTTCGTTTAGTTTAATAATAAACAAATAAAATAGGTGCCTAATAATAAACACTAAGTAGTTTATCATAATCGAAACTATTATTATTGTTTGAAACGAAAGACATAAAATCAAAACAAAAAAACTAGACAAAAAATACAGCACAAAATAACATTGAAAAATTACTCACTATCTTCATGATCCATTTTTCGCCCCTTTCTAAAAGCTTTTAAATTTTTTAAAAATCATGATTTTCCGTCGGAATATGTTTGAGCAAGCTCAAAAGGTCCTCTTTTTTTTTAAACGTAATTTTTGGTCTATCAATATACGCTGGAGTAGGGCAGTCAACCTCGTTATATTTTTCAATAAAAGTATCAGTTTTAAAGGTGTCTTTATAATAAATCGTATTTGGTTCCTCTTTGGTTACACGTAATACTTTTATATTGCTCCAATATATTTTTTCACCATCGGAATTTTTGATAAAGTTTCCAAAATTATTGCTAAAACTTTTCCAATCTAATATATCATTATATTTTACATTATTTGCCAAGTAAGGCTTTCCTGTTTTCTTGGCTAATTTAATAACCATTTCTACTTGTTGTGGAGTATATAATGGCCCACTTAACAGAGCTCTCTTTTTTGAAGCATCTATGCAGGAAAGCATAGAGTCTCCCTCATTTTGGGAGTGACCTGCTATAAGAAATTTATGAGTAATGGATTTCAGGTCATAGTTTCTTACAACATAAATAAACATAATTGCCATAAATCTGTTCTTATTTTGACACCCGCAGTTGTCCGAATAAAATGTAGCATGTTTTCCAATGCAGTTGTTTATAAGCAGATTATAAACACAAGTAGAAAGTTTAAACCTATATTTGGTTCAATACAGAGACATCTTTAATGACTTTCGACAGTTTATTTGATTTTACAGAATATCTTTGTGCAATACAAAGATAACTGTAAAAAACGGTGGTTATTAAGATAAATAATCTTATTTGTAGTGAAATACTAAGATATGTTTAACAGTGTAATACTAGGATAACTTAGAAAACCAAGATATCTTTAAAAAAAAATCTTTAAACCTGGGAAAAGACTAGGACATCTCGAAATGTCCTACTATTTCACCAATAAAAAGTTAAAACAATGAATATCATCTCAAACGAAAGAAAAAGACATTTTAACATGTCTTACTATTTACCCAAACACTAATTAAAATGTAATATTGCAATAGTAAGATATATATTATGGCGGGCTTAAATAAATTAATCTTATATATCTTAGTATAGCTCCTGAAAGAGCATTTTTGGTAAATTATAATGGTCCACATAACTTAAAATCGATATTTTTTAAGTTATCCTAGTATTGTTCTAGCACAGCGATATACAGATGTCGAAACTATCTTACCAATAAAACTAAATTGAATGTGTTTAATGACTTCTTACTGTTACACTTTAGGTATCTAATGCCAATATGGGGAATATGTTGGAAAACTAATTTTAACGCAGTCCAAGTACTCCAAAATAAATTATTAAAAATTCTCTTTAATTATGATTGGTTGACAAGTTAAGAAACATTATATAGAGAGTTCAAACTACTAAAATTGGAGTTGCTTCTAGAATTAGAACAAGTAAGATTCCAATAACATACACAGTCATGAAACTAGATCTCAAAATAATATATATATTGTGTAACTACCAGGACGAATGTAGGATTGAGTAACCCAATAGTAAGAGCGGCTATGGCTTATAATAAACTACGAGAGGACATTAGAGATCTTAGAAAATTATGTCAATTTGTTTAACGAGTGAAATTGTATTTAGGGATTTAATTAGGAATACGTCCAGCATTGTGAATTTATTACTTATTGATGCTCGAGGCCAGTGCTATCAGGCACTGATTAGAGTATAGTATGCAGGTGAATGTACATTATTGTTAAAAAAAAATACACAATTTTTATTAAATGTGTTAAAATATTTTAGTTAAAAGCCCCGACCTTAACTCCATTGAATATATTTGGGATTTTATTGGTAGGATGTTACAAGATCAAGAACGACAATCTCAAAATTGACAAGAATTGGGCTTTATGGAAAGGCTTAGATTAGAATGAAAAAAATCTTAATTTTAAATATGAATCAAAGGGTCGGAAGGTTCCTTGGGGCAGGGGTGAAATCACCAGATACTGATTCTTTTGGTAGTTTTCTATGTTATTTATTGTTCGGGTTTGTTCGCGTAGTTCATTAACAGAGATAAACAAATGAATCAAAAAAGAAAAAACATGAGACATTCTTAATATACTCCCCTGGGTATTTTAAATTTTCGTAAATAACAATTTTATAACACCCGATATAATACTAGAAGTTACTTTTTTAACCAAAACAATAAAGGAAGTGATGTTCTTAAGAAAAAACCTACAATTAGGGAAAAAATCAATTAAAAGGACCAACAAATTTTGAAAATATATATCATCAAAGGCAAATCTTTGGTTGTCCTTTAATAATTTAAATATATGTATATTATTACTTCGGTAATTGTATGCTTACCCCAACTTAAAGCAAGAATAGCAAATAACACTACAAGTTGATTCATCTTGAACTATTTGTGCTCTAATGCGATTTAAAAAAAAATGTTCCTTTTTATATATGAAGTGTGAAGCAACCAACAATTTATTCGCATATTAATTAATGTGTAAGCCATATTTGACATTTTTAAATTTAATCTCAAGTAAGCCAAAAAGATTTAAAAATTTTTTATCTTCCCCATTTATTTCTTGAAGAAGCTCGATGTTATCACTAAGGAAGTCTATAAATAATTCGTGTCACTTCGTATTATTTATTATTTTTAAGAAATTCTTCCTTGCATTATACGAAAATTATCAAAATATCAGAATTTATTAGCGTCACATATCGTTACGTACAATATAATCTCTGGGGATATGTATCTATCAACTGTATATACAGTGATATGAAAAAAACTTATAAACACGTGTCCACTGTACATTCTGAGATACACGGTGTTGAAATTTATATTTTTTGAAATAAATTTTGAATGCTATTGGTAGGTTCTTAAATTTTCCAGTTACTTTAGTTAGTAAAGCCCAAATTATTAATGGGCCGCTTACCGCGAACGCAAAAACTATCATTTTAAATGTCCTATTAGCAATAACATAATAAAATTATGTCGACAGAGACATTGGTAGTACCATTTAATATGAATTAGTATTTTCAACCCTGTTAGAAAGAATATCCGAACATAGTCATGGACGGACACGCAATCCCACTGGCTTCCTCTATTAACTTGCTGGGCGTCAATCTATGAGGAAATATGTCTTGGCATAACCACGTTGTGGCAATCGCCAAGATAGCTTCTCAGAAACTTGGTGTACTCTTCCGAATCAGAAAGTTGTACACACCTCAACAACTTTTGACTAGAGTACTGCTCTCACGTCTGGAGCTCTGTACCCAAACATACTCTTCGGCTACTGGACTCCATCGAAAGGAGGGTCATTCGGCTGATTGGAGACCACGAGCTGACGAAGAACCTCGAGAGCCTAGAACATCGAAGACAGGTTGGGGATTTGACACTCTTTTACAGATATTTTCATGGAAACTGCTCGGCTGACCTTGCCCTCATAATTCCGCCCAGAGCGGCAAATACCAGAAATACACGCCCATCCATATGAGGTTAAGCTTAGTACTCCTCGAACGTCATTATTTAAGAATTCTTTATACTGGAGGACTTCAACCTTATGGAACGACTTGCCCGAGGTCGTTTTTCCCAACGAATATAACGAGAATAAAAAAAACCCGAAGAACAACTATTTAGCCTTATTTGTGTATTCCTTATTCTTATTGTACTATATAAGGCATCTGCAGGTGGTTAGAATATGACTGTATATATATAGGGTCACACTTAAAGTTGAAGAAACCATATGGGGAAAAATGTATTGTTGTTGATTTAGATAAAATTTGACTTCGCCCTAAGTTTTTGCTTCAACAAAGACCAAAAATTACATAATTAAATTGGACAATGCGACTATTGTTAACTGTCAAATTTGCCATTTTCTCCACAAAATGTTGAAAAATTGCATTTATTGATTGAATTTTAAATAATTTGTTTGTATTGTAATTTTATGTCCACATTCCACTTATTATAACTTTTATTTTCTATCTATTTTTGGCAGCTTTAAGCTTAGAAGTCGACCATACCACTGTCAATATTTCTATTTATTCAATACTCATCGTCCAAATTCATTCTTTATACCAAATATTCTACCTTAAATATTAATTTTCCTCAACAAATTAAATTGAACTTTAAAAATGTTGCCATCTGTGGAGAAAACTCTAAAGATTTAATCAACGAAGAGGATAGGCTTATTTTTTAAATAAGAAAGAAGTTGAATAAATGCCATTTTTCGACATTTTTTGGAGAAGATGTGAAATTTGATGAATAAATATTTTCCCATATGGTTCCAACTTTAATGGTAACACTGCATATTTATATAGAGCGAGTCGGATGAATTGTTCAACCGCCAGGAGCATATTGTATACGTGAAACTCGTATTATCTCCTTATTGGGGATTATCATTGGTTTTCAAGTTATGACGTAAATAAAAATGTTGTCTCCCTTTCTTGTAAATAGCAAACATAAATTTATATTAACCCATCACCCAGTAGCTATAGAATATATTAATTGAAAAAATACGAGAATATGATTGCGTAAGGAATGTTCTATACCGGTTAAAATATTTAGTTTAAAATCCTGAGATAATCTGGAATTAAGTAAATAATAAATTAATGATTTTCTACAAATAATATGGTCATAAATAAAAAAATTTAAATCATCCATTATACAATAATTAGAAGATTATGATAATATCTACTACGAATAACGATAAGATAAACGATATGTCCATTTGTTTGCTATAAATAATTAAATAGGTATGTGAATTTATGCAAATCTGCTTTAAGTTCTATACCTGGCAGAAGAATCAATTTCTCATTACATTGAAAGAATACAAGTACAGTTCTGCAAGTGTTCTTAAAGGGGTTACGTTCTACTGGGTAAAAATATTAAAATCTCATTTGTATTAAACGAGTTCATTCAGCAAGATCCGATACATTGATTATTGCATTGCTTCCTTCTATGATTATGTTAGATATTAAAATGTATATGGAAATATATAGGGTGTCCGGGAACATGTGGGAAATCTCCCGAATATGAAGAAAACACGTGAAAAGAATACTATAGGTTCATATAAACTTCTTTCGTATCGGCCTCCTCTTCGGAGATATGGGCTCAAAAAGAGCACAAATGGAATAATGTTTTTTACACATAATTATTGAACCACCTGGTATATTTCAATTATTTTTTAATATCATGTATACCAGGTAAGACCCGTCAAATTACTACCCAAGAAACTGTTGTGAATTACTCACGGATTAAATATGAAAATGCGGAATTTTGAGGTTCAACATTTCATAGGAACAAATATGTATCTCTTACAGAGATACGCCAAATACATGACGTAATTAAAATGTCGTTTTCTTGAAAACGGTTAGGATTAGAGACATGAATGAAGACTACTTAATTTTTAGCCAATAGTTAAAGGTATGTAAAAAACATTGTCCAAAATTCTCATCATACAGGGCGTAAAAAAAAATGGGCACATGAGTATTACAGCTAGAACGTCCCTGCAGCTGTGAGTAATTCACAACAGTTTCTTGGGTAGTAATTTGATGGGTCTTACCTGATATATATCATATTAAAAAATAATTGAAATGTTGTTCAATAATTATGTGTAAAAAACTTGATTCCATTGGTGTTCTTTGGGAGCCCATATCTCCGAAGAGGAGGCCGATACGAAAGAAGTTTATATGAACTTATAGTATTCTTTTCACGTGTTTTCTTCATAGCCGGGAGATTTCCCACATGTTCCCGGACACCCTGTATATGGGATGACTATGGAAAGTCGAATTTAACATTGATTTATCACTCCTAATAGTACGGCAGCCCGTTACCAAAATGTCCTGTTATCACGCCTTCATCTAGTCAATGACTAATCGCTAGATGGATAAAAAATAAGTTCGGCAACGCTGCGCTTACCGATCAGAGTGATTTCAGTCCGTAAGAAAGCAGATCGTCTTTTTGTTACTACACCTTGTCCGTTCTTGATGAAATCATATTAAAAATATAAAAAAAATACGTGAATTCATCGACAACGGACGTTTGAGTGTTGCAAAAATTCCATAGTTCATATAAAAGATGTAAAGGAAAGGGGTATCAAAAAGTTACAGCGCCCGAGTCAATTTTTTTTAATTGTTGATATCACTCTAAAAAATAGTAAATCGAGTCGAACGGACATTTTCCGTGTTGCGCAGCTGCAGGGAGGGCAGCGGAGTCGGATCTCGTATCTGTCTAATTCATGAACGCGGTACATGGCACGCGCATGGGACGGCTTGTGTGTGGCTTGGTTGTCTATAACAACTCAGCATCAGCTATGTCCCCATATTGCATTATTATTGATAAACGTGCTGTGTTGACTCAAAACAGTTTTGCTAATAAATGCGCGTGTAAAAATGTCAGTTCATATTTTTCCCCCATTTTCCGAGCCATAATACACGATTTCTGCTTGAAAACGGACGAGGCGCGATAACTCGAACAGTGTTAAAATATTACATACCTAAGATCCAACACTACGATTGCGCATCGATGAAAATATCCGTTCTCGTTTTGTTCCGGTCACGAATAACGAAAAATAACATCCGACAAGTAAAACGGGCGAGGCGTGATAAGTTCAATTCTCCGCTGTAAAGAAATTTCGATTTTTCTCAAACCAAAACTATTCACCGCAGGAAAATGTCAGTTACTATTTTCATCTCCTCAAAAACATCACTCTGAGTCAAAAAATCAAAAGAACGGACGAGGCGCGATAACTATTACGACCACTTTTCTTTACTTATGTAAAGATGATTCTCAATGATTTCGCAACGTTGCCAATATCCGTTCTTGTTAATTTCCTTCTCAAGTCCTTATTAAATCACCAAAAAACTTTAGATCATGATCAGTCTAAAATCCTGGTAACGGGCTGCCGTACTTTTAGATAATTTTAAATATACTACATGTAATATACAGCGTGTGTGGTAGAAAGTGTAAAAAATCGGAACATTTTTATCATTCAATTTATCAAAATAAGTCACTCGTGCTTGCTTTCTTGGTTGAAAACCTTCTTAGCCACAGTCGTGTATCCGAAATATTGTACCGTGGCCTAAAAAAAATGAACTTGAGGGCACTCTGTGAGTGGTACGTGTGCGAATAAAGCGATTCACGTTGGTTTTGAATCTTTGGAGGTTATATTCGTTGGGGAAAAGGACCTCGGGAAGATCGTTCCATAAGGATGAAGTCCTCCAGATGAAATAATTCTTAAATAATGAAGTTCGAGGAGTACTATGCTTAACCACATATGGATGGGCGGCAGTGGTTCGTCGTGTATTTCTGCTATTCGCCGCTCTGGGCGGAATTAAGAGGGCAAGGTCAGCCGAGAAGTGTCCATGAAAATATCTGTAAAGAGTCAAATCCCCAACCTGTCGTCGATGTTCTAGGCTGTCGAGGTTTTTCGTCAGCTCGTGATCTCCGATCAGACGAATGGCCCTCCTTTCTAATCTAACTCATTGTTGCTACGTTTTGTCTTGAAATAAAATTTTATTTCGTTTTATAAAATGACAATCATTTCTCATAGGTGTTTTTTTACCACAATTATTTGTAAAATTTACTTAAATATTTTGTAAAAATTTCGCGATACACGGTATTTTCTAGACCCCAAATTACTAACCGTGCCCAACGTTATTTGACTTCCCTGATCGAATTTCTCTTGATACCTCCACCGTTCTCCTCAGTAATTACGAGTTCTAATTGAGTCGTTGCATCTAATTTAAGCTTTTCATTCTTGTAAAAATGCATTTTTATACAGAACACTTTATTAAAACCTGGTCATTTTTACAATAATAATACTTAAAGTATAATAATAGTCATTAGTAAAATCTACCATACATTTAAAAATATCTACCTACTGGAGTTTTATTTTCACTTAAATTCGTTGTAAAATTTACGATATATTTTAGCAGATTTTACTAAATTTATTAGAAATTCTAACTATGGTTTTTTGTAAATCATGTGTACGATACTATTTTGGTACGGATTAATAATGAAAATTGTAATTAATACAATATTTTATAGGAAATCGTAGAATAGAATCTTTAATGTAATAATTTTCCTATAGTGTTAATTAAAATTTACTATATACAGGGTGTCCCATAACTAATGGTACACAGGAACTGCAGCTTCATTGGGTAAAAATACTGCGATTTGACCATACTTAGTTTAGTTCAATAGTTGGTAATAACCGAGATACAGGGTGTCCAAGTAAAAATTTAATTTTCAATTTTCCTAAATAACTTATTTCTGAATCAATATTTTTGCACAAAATTTTGTGACTAGGGTTTTTTGGGGGAAAGGAATTTGAATTTGTTAATAATTTTGATGTAGATTGTAGGGGGCGCTCTCTGCGGTACTTTGTATACATAAAAAGAAGTGTAAGTTTCTTGGGCCTTAGTATAATTATGTTTTTATTAAAAATATCAGTTTTTCCGTCATTTTTAAGCAATAAAGGTATACTTTGTAAATGTCGTTCCGACTAACCGTTTTCGAGATATTTTCAATTACAATTTCTAATGCGCCATTTTTCAATTTTGATTTGTAAATGTGAAACTTGTCACAGTAGGCTTTGGTAAAAACAAATACAATGAAAGCACTTTAAAACCTCATTTCTGTCAAAGTTTATTTTTATTTGTCAGCATTGTGGGTGTTTTTAAGGAGTTTTTGAAGATACTATTATCAAAAATTAAACTAAAAATGCCGCGACATAACTTGTTTTCTAACAGAGAAATGCGAGACACATGAGACTGCAAAAGAAAAATTTAACAGCGATATTTGGAAATGTATCCAAATACAATGCAGCAAGATTTTGAAATTTTTAGAAGCCTATACTACAGACTGGGAGAAACAGGATCCTTGCGTCCAAAACGTAATAGTGGAGGATCCTGTTTCTCCCAGTCTGTCATATACCTAGGCTTCTAAAAATTTTAAAATCTGGCTGTCTTCTATTTGGATACATTTCAAAATACCGCCGATGTGCCCCGCGTCCTTTAAAATTTTCTTGTGCATAATACCATGTCTCGCATTACTCTGTTAGAAAACAAGTTATGTCGCGCATTTTTAGTTTAATTCTTGATAACAGTATCTTCAAAAACTCCTTAAAAACACCCACACTGCTGACAAATGAAAATAAACTTTGACAAAAACGAGGTTTTAAAGTGCTTTCATTGTATTTGTTTTTACCAAAGCCTACTGTGACAAATTTCACATTTACAAATCAAAATTTAAATGGCGCATCAGAAATTGTAATTGAAAATATCTCGAAAACGGTTAGTCGGAGCGACATTTACAAAGTATACCTTTATTGCTTAAAAATTACGGAAAAACTGTTATTTTTAATAAAAATATAATTATACTAAGGCACAAAAAAGTTACATTTCTTTTTATGTATCCAGAGTACCGCAGAGAGCGCCCCCTATAATCTACATCAAAATTATTAACAAATTCAAATTCCTTTCCCCCAAAAAACCCTAGTCACAAAATTTTGTGCAAAAATATTGATTCAGAAATAAGTTATTTAGGAAAATTGAAAATTAAATTTTTACTTGGACACCCTGTATCTCGGTTATTAGCAGCGATTGAACTAAACTAAGTATGGCCAAATCGCAGTATTTTTACCCAAGGAATCTGCAGTTTTCCTATGTACCATTAGTTATGGGACACCCTGTATTTTAGTATTTACTTGATTTTACTAAATTTATTAGAAATTCTAACTGTACTTCTAATTATGTTTACAATATTATTTTGGTATGAAAAAATGTAATTAATACTATATTTTATAGGAAATTTCACAATAAAATCTTTATTGTAATAATTTTACAATAAAATCATTGCTATAATAATTTTATACTAAAATGTTTACTATAATAATTTGTCTATAATCTTTTTCCGTGTGTCTGAACCTTTATGAATCGTTCTATTTCGCAGATAATCCTTTGTTTAATTCGTTAAAGAAAAAAAATTAAATATTTCTTGTGGCACGTGTAAACACGATAAACAAAATTATCGACGTAACAGAAACTTATTTTAAAATTCAATAAAACAAAATTATATAGCCATGCTTTTGAGAAACTTTGGAAAGTGAAAAATTACTCAATTATTCCTAAAAAGAATGGATTCTTTTTGGGATCAGCGAAACAGATGGGTTTTAATCAATTTGAGATATTGCCTTCGAAGCCGGCTATTTGTTTCTGAGATGTATTTTAATTTAGATGAATTAATTCTTTTAGAATTTTGTTTAACCCCTGAACGAATATTTTGATTCTGAAGGCTTACCGGTTATTAAAAATAATTCATTTCGCATATTTGGATATTCTAACAATATAATTTCAATGTACGATTGTTTAATTAATAGTTGCATTATGTAAAATACACGTACGTACAAAGAAAACTGCCATTACAAAATTTGTAATAAATCTGTAATAGAATTGGAAATGGTATCACCCTGAATGACTACTTACAAACCAATATAATTTCTACTAAAAGAGCAGTCAGAACAATAATGTTTTTTTAAATAATATCCTAGAAACCATAAATGCATGTTATATTTCTTGAAATCTACTACAAAATAAATAAGACATTTGAAAAATTTACACCTTTTATACAGGATGTTTCGGGACAAGAGGGAAATATTTAATGAAGCATTCTATATATCAATATAACAAAAATTATAATATTAATGTAAGTCTGGAGATGCTTTCACTCTGAGATACAGGGTATCAAAAAAAAAATTAATGTTTTCCATTCATACCTCGAAAACGATTCATGATATTACCACTGATCATTTAGTTATTTGTTAGTAAAATTAACATTATCCAAAATTTCAGAACAGATTACTTTACAATACACTGAAATTGAAAAAAACACGTTAGCGTAAAAAGTAAAGTAATAAAACATTATATTAATTATTTCTTGAGAACGGTTGCCATACCAGGAAACCCAAGAGAATTTTTTTTTAAAATTATTGTCGAGTAAGAAACAAATACATATTTTGAAAGATACCAATAGCGTACCTTTAATTTAATTTTATTTTTGGTGTCGCGTACTCCACTGGTGGAATGTTAAGAACTTTTTAAATCGAAACACCGTATTTTCATGCCAGTATAGTGTATACCCATGATCAGCAATAGTATATTACGTACCGAGGTGGAAAGTGCTCTTGTCGTCACCGAGGTTTGTATACTATTTTATTTACACTAACATCCACTTCTTATTATTTCGAATTAAAATTATTTATAAAAGATAAATGTCATATTGACTTCTCCTTTGAAGAATTAGACAGAAATTTCAAATAACCGCAGGTGGTAAAATAACGTAGGTAATAATACACATCAAGATGGCAATTTTTTGAATATGGTTTCCATGTCACTAAACAATATATTATTTTAACAAGAGAGAAATGCTATCAGATGAGGAATTCAATTTTGTTGCTACTCCACCAAAAATTCGAGAAGCAGCAAAAATAGTAGAAGAAGATCTTCTGCCAACTAAAAGCCGCCCGAGATATGACAAGGTATTTAACTGTTTCAAAGAATGGTGTATGGGAAACAAAGTTCAAAATCTTGGTTCTGAGTGGGCGCTACTAGCTTATTTCAGTAAAAATGCCAAGACAAAGAAGAAGAAATCAGCGATTTGGTTACAATATTCAATGATGAGGACCACTCTATCAATTAGGGGAAAAGTAGATATATCTAAACAAGCAAAGCTATTAGCCTTTTTAAAAAAGTGTGTTCGTATATTATTTTAAGATATCGGCTTTTAAAAAAATTACAAAAAAATAATTTACTTTCCACCTGGGTGTAAATTTCATAAAATTTAAATTTGACATTTCTTACGTAAAAATTGAATTTAATTTATTTTTTAAAGTAAACCAATTAAAGATATATCTGGTTTAGACACTGACCCAAAAATGACGCGATGACACGCTAGGTAACAAAAAATTTTCGACCAAACACGTTATATTGTCGCATTGATTGTTTGCGAAACGTTTTTTTTTTGACACTATAACGTATTTAGAAGAAATGCTAATTTTCTTGTTACCTCGAGTGGCATGCCAATTCTTTTGGGTCAGGGCCTAACCCAAATATATCCCTAGTTTAGTTTAAAAAATAAACAAAATTCAATTTTTATGTAAGTTATGTCAAATTTAAATTTTAGAAATTTACATGCATTTAGATTTTATTGCGCTAGCCCGTATAATTAAACTGCTCTGCCCTAAACTCTAGAATCTGTTTTCAATCAGTTAAACAATGTTTTACTAAAATTAATTCATTATTAACGAAATAACAGGTTGCGAATTTTTGATTATTCGATAATAATTAATTAGGCGTATTAGTGTAATTTTACCTTACATACGAATCACGAAAATACACTCTAATCCAACCCGAACAAACCCACAGTTACATGCATGATCTTTTTCACAAAATAACAAATCGTGCCCCGTCATCTTTGTTTCGAGAACAGAACCGAACGCATGTCTTCCCTGATCGATTCCGATGAGATTGAAATCAACGGAACAGATAAGAATCTGAAATCCGATTGTCTTTGACATTTGCGTTCTTCAAACAAAGAAATATCAATTATTCGCTGAATACTTTCCGATGGATGGATTGTTTAAAAAGTAGGTCTTTGCTGGACGGTATCTATTTAGATGGATTGTGTAATGAAGAATGTAGGATGTAGGCAACACTTAAAGATAAAGTCATCAGCCCCAGCGATTGTACAATAGCATCCACAGCCGGAGACAAAGCGAACTTACTTGCTCCACTATTTTCTTCGCATTCCACTGTATATTTCCAGGGAGGAACATCACCCAACATTCCTGCGGTTAAGTCGAATCTTCCGTCAGCGTAAAAGGGCTGGACGTCAAAAAGCTTCTGGTGCAGACGAAATTTCTGTTATAGTTCTCAAGAGATGCGCCGATGAATTAACACCAGTATTTTGTAGACTTTTCAACTTATCCTACAAAAAGGAATATTTCCATCGTGCTGGACACGCAATTCCACTGGCTTCATCTATTAATTTGCTGGGCGTCAATCTGGGAGGAAATATGTCTTGGAATAACCACGTTGTGGCAATCGCAAAGGTAGCTTCACAGCAACTTGGTGTACTCTTCCGGACCAAAAAGTTGTACACACCTCAACAACTTGTGACACTATACAAAGCCCAGATTCGACCATCAGAGTACTGCTCTCATGTCTGGAGCTCTGCACCCAAACATACTCTTCGCTTACTGGATTCCATCGAAAGGAGTGCCGTTCGTCTGATCGGAGACCACGATCTGACAAAAAGCCTCGACAGCCTGGAACATCGAAGACAGGTTGGTGATTTAACTCTCTTCTACAGATATTTCCATGGAAAATGCTCGGCTGACCTTGCTCTCTTAATTCCGCCCAGAGCGGTGAATAGCAGAAATACACGACGAACCACTGCCGCCCATCCATTTATAGTTAAGCTTAGTACTCCTCGAACTTCATTATTTAAGAATTCTTTCATCTGGAGGACGTCATCCTTATGGAACGACCTTCCCGAGGGGCACGAACTGCAGGTGATGGTGTAAATATGAACAGCTTTTAATACTAACATAAATAAAATTATAGTCAATGAATGATAGTTGATCAATAAAAATGCATACTGATTCAAGGGGATGGATGATACGAATCTGATGGTCATATCAGTCGGGTAATAAGAATTTTAATGTTGGAGACTGGTCAGACTGGTCCTGAATACACATACTATAATGAAACTGGACACATTTTGCTACAAAAATTTATAGAAGCAGCCAAAACAGCTGGCTGATACTCAATGCTTTATGACAAGTGATTAGTAAAATCTGAACTGAAATAACAGAACGAAAAATAGTGAATATTATTTTTTAAATAGTCGCCATTTTGTTTTGGGATTGTTTAGGGACATAATATTCTGCGATTATAAAGTACCCGATAGGACCGTTAAAATGATGTATCGCAAGACCCCACTTCCTATTCAATTTTTTTATCAAGATGGCGCATATCCGCCATTTTGAATTTGAGCACCATAAATATGCAAGGAATCTCTCTCAGTATTACTACACTATGTCAAGTAGTGGCGTCTGTGAGTTGGACGAACATCGAAATATGTTCAGCCGGAGCAAGAGTACCCCCCCCCCCATTTTGGAAGATGCTGAACACGATGGTGGCGTCAGAATTTCTCTTTGGGGTTGCGTTTCAAAACGGCCAAAAATCACCCCCCCCCCCCCCCCAGAGGGGTTAAACGCGCTTCAAGAGGTTTCCCTGCAGAGAAACACACGTTCCCGCCATTTTCGAGGATGGTGAGCACGGTGGTGGTGTTGTGATGTTGGATATCGCGTCCTACCCCTTCCAACCCCTTCACCGGCTAATACTCGCCCCTGAAAGCGGTGAATTTTTTTTTCAAATATCAGCGGCAAATATATATTCCCCCCGCCCCGTTTTTGAGGATGCTGAGCACGTTGGTCGTGTTGGATATCGCATCCGACCCCCTCCCCCTCTCTCCCCCCGTTTTCGAGGATGTTGAGAATGGAGAAAATAGTTGTACTTCTCCTTTTGGTTGTAATGGTCTCTCATTCCGGTCCAACTGAAAAAATATAATCAAATAGTTTGCACGAAAAAACGCCAAGGCGTGGACACTTTAATTTTATTTTTTAAGTAAAATTTTGTTTTTATTTCAATTAAATAAAAAAAATCATAAAACAGAAAGAGTAATTAAAAAAATATATTTAACACTTGTAATTTTTTTCGAAATTTTTTTTTTTATTTAAAGGTAGTCGTTCCATAATGGGGACGAGGATTGGTCGGTGGAGGGGTTGGAAGGGATCGGACGCCATATCCAACACCACCAACGTGTTCAGCATCCTCGGAAACCGAGGGGTAATATATATTTGCCGCTGATACTTGAAAAAAAAATTCACCCCTTTCAGGGGCAAGTATTGGCCGGAGGCGGGATTGGAAGGGGTCGGACGCGATATCCAATATCACCACCATGCTCAGCATCCTCAAAAACGGGAGGTACTCTTGTTCCGGCTGAAAATATTTCGATTTTTGGGGGTTCTTTCTAAGACGGTAAATGAAATAAAGGATAATAAAAAAATAAATAACTAAGTAGTTTTTAAAACACCGCTATTTTTGTTTTTGTTTTGGGTATACCCGATAGAACCTTCAAAATCATATAGACCCCTATTCATATTAATTTTTTTTTACCAAGATTTCGCCAATCCGCAAAGAAAGCTTTCATTAATACATTATAGAGTTTCTTCCTATTGCAGATATTTTATAAAATGAATTACAAAATACACAACTTCGGTAGTTTAATTACGAACTTGTACACATTTCAGCACATTTTCATACAAATTTTCCTCGTGTGGCAGCTTAGCGTTCTCGTTTAAAAAGGAAACTGCCCTTGGTGTTTTTTAATTTACGGATTCGTCCCAATCCTACCCTGTTAATATAAGAATCTATCTCTAAAGAAATTTTAATATAAAAATTAGGAATTTAATGGATTAGTTTCACTTCAACCGAAATTGATAATCGAACAAATTAAAACTTTAAATAAAAACTTATGGAAACTCAGAAACTTAAAACTTAATTCTCCTATAACTTCTTTAACTTGTCAATCAATAATAATTTTGTATAACGAAAGTTGGAGAACTTATTAAAGAATAATTTTCGAACGATTAAAATTAATTCTAAGTTTTCCTAATGCAGATCAGTTTAGAGCAAAATGAAATGCTCAGGTGAGTCAATAGTCATAGTCTAAAAGTCACGAATAGAACATTAAATTAACATTAATTATTCTAAATTAAATTATATACAGGGTGACCATAAATAAATTGGCAACACTTTATCACTATATTCTAAGGCTAAAAATAATAGAATTTTGTCATATGGGCATAAGTGCAGAAATGCATTCTAAGGGGGCTACGGCCCTTAAAATGGGGAACCTTGAAGACGTTTTTTTCTAAATATTTTCGAAACCGTTCATAATAAAATTTTGAAATTAGGTATGGTGTATAAACTTTTGACGCTAAATCAGTTCATGTATTCAGAATTTCAAAATTTTAATCATAGGCGTCACATACTGGGCGGGTTAAGGGTTAAAATAATTCCACTTTTTTAATTAGTCATTATTTCTTTTTTTTTTAATTTTCTTAAAAATTATGAAATATCAAAGTATTTTACGTAAAAATTACTCTCTTGGTTCACATTCATAGGACTTGCAGTTTTTGAGTAAAATCGTTTTGAAAAAATTGTTACGTTCATAAAAAAGTTCATTAATAAAATTTAAAAATTGTAACGAAGTTACTAATTTTATTTTTATTAAATAATTGCCTAGTCAAGTCATCACCATAACAGAGAAATTTAAAACAAGAAGTACTCATTGAGAATGTGCTCAAATAGCCCGCTATTTTCTCTGATACAGAGTCTAGCTCTACGGCAAATGTTGTGAGATGCCCGAAGAATTTGAAAACGATTTCTTCTTAATTCATTTCCAGCTTGAAAAATTCGATGAGATCCCAACCGGTATCCACCTCCGTTGCATAAAATATGTTACACATATAGCCCCAAAAATAATAATAGAGTGGTACGGAGATCTCACTGGCCAGGATACTGGCCAACCTCTGCCTATCCACCTTTCAGGATAATTCTTATCTAACCAGTTACGAACTGGCCTTCCAAAATGAGCATAGGAACCGTCGTGTTGGAAATACATCCCTAACCTGGACGTCAAGGGTGCTTCGTCTAATAATCCTACTAACTGATTTTGAAGAAAGTCCAAATATTTCTCACTGTTCAAATTATTTGGCATTTCAATTGGACAAATCAACTGATTTCCAATTATCCGCGCCCATATATTAATGGATGGCCTTTATTGACAATTAGTTCGTCGCACTGCTCTCGGATTTTCATCGTGCCAAAAGTGAGTATTATGGATATTAAACACTTTAGTCCTAGTAAATGTCGCCTCATCGGACCACAAAATTTTGATTAACAAATTTTGATGTTCTAAAATCCATCGACATCGATCCCGGGTGGGAAATCTCTAGGCAATAGCTCTTGAACCCTCTGGTAATGATATGGATTGAGGCCCTGCATCTGAGTCATTCTTCAAATCTAAAATAAATATTCATTAGAATTATGGTTAGCAATATGGTATTACATTAAAACGTATTACAATTGATTTTGGAATATTGACGTCTGTAGCCAATGGTCTGATTCCGACTTGAGGATTATCTTCTATTTGCTGAAGTGCATTTTCCAAATTATAATCCCCCATAGATCGTCCTTGCCCACGAAGATGTTGTAACGAACTATTCTCCACCAACTTTCTATGAATTCTCTCAAATCCTCTTCGCCCTGGAAGTTTCCATTGCGGAAAACGTCTGCGATATTCCTGTACCGCAGCGAAGGAACGTCCATTACAATATCCGTATACAAAATGTATATCAGCAAGCTCGTGGTTTGGGGACCCGAGCAAGTCATGGCCTACTAAAAAAATATGATATATTTTTGAAAAACGTATATTTCGGGCCTAATACTAAGACTAAAAATAAAGCGTTATATATTTTTGAGAAGCTTGTTACAAAGTAAATTATATATTGTAAAATGTAAAAAAAAAATTTCCTATAGTGCTCATGTTTGATCATAAAAAGAACATTTTTTGTAATTAGCTTGTTCCTTATCGTGCGTATACGGATAGATTTAAGTTATCTTGATGGGACACCCTGTATATTAAGAAAAATTACATCTAAGCTATAATGATGATTCGTTAATTTTTCCTTCCGACAGATCCATCTCGAGACACGTTTCGCTGTATCACAGCTCGGCAGTAAAACTGGGATCTTACAAAAGGCAAAAGGACTCGCTAAAATCAACAACGAAGTATTCAAACAATAACGCGCATAGCGCCATCTTGTAGCTGCAAATTCTAGTCTAAATGACGAGGTGTACTACAGTGAAATGCATCTGGAGATGGATATGTGAAAAGGGAAATTGTTTTTGATATAAATTACTTGATTATAGTGAATTGTTCTGAATAAACAGAAAGAATAATCAAATTAATTTTATTTATGAAAATGCATTTGATATTGTCATAAAAACTTTATAAAAATAATTGCAAAAGGAAACTCGTAGATCCGTGTTATAAATTCCTCAAATTAGGCAAATAATGGCATGTTTTTTGGCTTATGTAAGCTAAAGGTATTAGCAGGACTATTAACGGATATCTCTAGATTAAAAATTAATTAATGATTCACGAAACGATTTATGAGCATAGGAGTACTTGAAGAAATTAATTAATAATTATCTTAAAAAGACAAAAAGCATATGACGTTATATAATATATAGGTGTATTGACCAAATACTACATGTTTTTTTTTCTCTGAAAAAGCATTTAAATTCAGGGTCCCATCTATACAGGGTGTCCCAGAATATGCGGGCAATCTCCCGGGTTCAGGTAGAATACTTAAAAATAACAGGAGAAGTACCTATGAATTTTTCTTCCTACGGCCTCGCCTACGGAGATACGAGCCCATAACGGGAGTCCCAGAAATCCGTTGTTTTTTAAATAATTTTTTAAGTACTAGGTGTAATTTAATAATTTCTTAGTATAATGGTTACTTGATGAGGCTCCTTAATATTCGACCTTTTAAACACATTTGGCTTATTTAGTTTACCAGGGACGGACTAGACTTAACACAAAAATGCTTTTTTTGTGTACTTTGTATGATGAAGGAACGACAATAATATTTTTGGATACTCTAAAGTCTAAACCTTAAGCTGAAAGAAGGTACTCTTGATCAATGTCGATAAAATGAACTGATGTCGAAAAAAATATATTTTTGTTCAATATGATTTATATTCAGTATACGTAAATTCCATTACTAAGTTGTAACTAATAAGACAAAGGAGAAAAACCGCAATTTTCAAGACAAGATGTCGAAAAAAATATATTTTTGTTCAATATGATTTATATTCAGTATACGTAAATTCCATTACTAAGTTGTAACTAATAAGAGAAAGGAGAAAAACCGCAATTTTCAAGACAAGATGTCGAAAAAAATATATTTTTGTTCAATATGATTTATATTCAGTATACGTAAATTCCATTACTAAGTTGTAACTAATAAGACAAAGGAGAAAAACCGCAATTTTCAAGACACTACCATAAACTGACACTGGCATAAATATTCTTATTTAAATAACAACAATGAGGGAATTTTATGAACATAAAACAACTAATGCAAAAAGACATATTGAACAAAAATATTTTCTTTTCGAAAACAGTTCATTTTATCGATATTATTGATCAAGAGTACCTTTTTTCAGCGTAATGTTTAGAGTATCCAAAAATATTATTGTCATTAATTAATGATATAAGGTGTACAAAAGAAGAAAATTTTTGTGTTACGTCTAGTCCGTCCCTGGCAAACTAAATAAGCCAAATGTGTTTAAAAGGGCGAATTTTAAGGAGACTCATCTACTAACCATTATACTTAAAAATTATTAAATTACACCTAGTACCTACTTAATAAATTATTTAAAAAAACAATTTCCAGGGACGTCCGTTATGGGCCCGTATCTCCGTAGGGGAGGCCGTAGGAAGAAAAACTTATAAGAACTTCTCCTAGTGTTTTATCTGAAAAAGGGAGATTGCCCACATATTTTGGGACACCCTGTATATTTATAGAAATCTTTAGAAACATATGAAATTGGACAGTATGATAATGTCAATAGGGGCAACTCGACTAAAACATTGTCAATGTGGTAGCACTTCCGGTTATACCGGAAGTGGGTGTCAACTTGCTTATTTTAAAAGGAACGCCCTATATATTATTCCATTTTTGGATTCTTCCAGATCTTGTATCATATCCTTCATCTAAGTCTAGGCATGTTTGACATTTTTAAGGTTTTACGTCTAAAATGACGTTTTCTTTAATATTTATTTTGTGTTGGATTTCTTGTTGAAAAGGACCTGCTTTAATAGATTTTTTATAATACTATGATAAGTATTAACACAAGGCTTTCAAAAAATAAGTTTAAAAATGAAATTGAGAAAACTGCAGCAAATCTACATTTTCAAATTTAGGGAACCCAAAACTTTATAATTATTTCCTATTTAGCATTTGTGGAACAAAAAAAATAATAATGTATTTTTTTACATAATAACAATAATAGCAAAATATTTTTATATATTAAATGTAATTTATCATTTGCCAAACCTATACGGTTACAAATAAATTAAGCACATATAGTAACTTTTTAAGATTATAGTCTGCTCTTGCATACGAAAGACCTGTAAAGCAGTTTTCTTCCCAAGCGTTAATTCCTGTTGTAGGAAAAAAAAGTCAAAGGAAAAGAAAACTTTGAAATAGAACTAGAACTCGCGGAAAGTCTATATTTTCTTGTTTCGGAGGATTTGTAGATTTAATTTTTTTACTGCTCCATATTGAAAAAAATTATGGACTTTCCTCGAGTTGTTAACAAACATCTTTCGTTAAAAAATTTTTTTCTTAAATGTACCGTTTTCAGAGGAAACAAAAACTCCGTTTTCATCGTAGAAAATTGAAGTATAGGCCTCGTTCATGTGCAGTCTCTTTCTTCCGACTATCGTTGTCTCTGTCGGCCTACCGATTACGGGCGGACGCTCGACGTATTCTTCTAACTGCACGGGAAGATCCAATTCGCCTCGTGCCTTCAAAGCGTGAAACGAACAGGGGTCAAATCGAAGATTTCGACTGACTCAGGTATCCTCTTAAATAAAGGAATGATCCATATTACGTCCACTACATCCGGACTCAATAAAATGACGATTCGGATTGATCTGAACAGTCTGACATCAAGAACTCCTGAACAAATGAATAAGACAGATAACTAGAACAATAATTTTAATCAATATTTTCTATTAATATCATTTTAGGTACATCACAATAAATAAATGATTTATTATTTAACACAATTATTGTTTTTATAATCTCGCTTGTCAAATGATTTATAGCATTTATATTTCAGTGTAATTAGTTTTAAAAAATGTACTTATTTATCATCACACACAATTTGTTGCGTATTTTATACGTACGTTGTGAGTACTATTTGCTTTATTGTCACACCTACTTTGGGATTACTATTATAAAACTAAATAAGTAATACTACAGTTTGTCGGGATCTTCTGTTATTCTACTTTACAATTAAAATTAAATATATAGCGTGTGTGAAAACATTAGCGACATATTTATGGAAAACTTTTTTATCTGTGATTTTAGGAAAAAGCTAATCTTCATAAAACGTTTTGCTTACGTTCCTATTAAAATATTTCCATTTATTTTTTCTTGCGCAGATATGGAAAACTTCATTATTTCTAAAGGTACAGTAATGACTTTATGTCATACCAGTGCATTATTGTGTTTTTATACCTTAGATACGTATAATCTTACCTTAATCTATATTCGCGACCAAAACTGATATCAGTGACGTAGTAGTCGAAACCATTGTAAACCACCAATGACAACACAGCATTTTGGTCGTTTCGATGGTTTCGACTGTTACGTCACTTCCATCAGTTTGTGTCGCCAACATAGATCAAAATAACGTTTTTTTTTTGTTTGTTATCTATGGTGTGTAATATTTTTCTAGAGATTTTATTTTTCTTTGGTTACACCTATACATAATAAATAATTTAAATTCGTCATTCAAACCCCCATTATTTTACGAGACCAACTATATTCATTATTCGTATACTTAATGCTTCATTAACAGTGATAAATATTTATAAATCGTGATCACGTTTCACGGTTTAATTTCACTGATATCAAAAAATCACAGTCACGTTTCACAACGTGATTGAAAAATTACGATATCGCTGTTCACTACTCATGATTCATTGTCTGGGTCTCCAGTATCTGTAAGGGAATGCGAGATCCAGAAGGTACGTCTGCCAACATCCTTGAAACCTCATTTTTTGAGGATATGCTATCCTCCAAATATCCTTCAGCAACTGTGGTACCCTTCCATCCACCATGGCGCTTCAGCGTAGTCATACTTGCTCCAGCTTCTGCTAAAAGAGTTGCCGACGTTCGACGTAAACAATGACCAGTGTACTTTTCGGGGTTGTTCAAACCCAAATATTTTGCAATAATACAGGGAATTTTGCCAAATGTGCTTTTTCCAACAGGTTGTACAGTACAACGGCCTTGTCTGTAGCTTAAAAATAGTCTTTTTTCTGAGCAGCCATGTGACCGCAAAGACATATAATCTCTTATAAGTTTCAAACTATTCATTTCGTCTTCATCAATAATGGTAAATACTCGTTTTTGTCAGTTTTGGTTTGTGGCACTGTTCCAACAAAGACTGATTTTCTATCTTCTACATATGTGACTAACATATTTACAAGTTCTTGCAGCCGACATCCACCAAATACACCAAATAATAATGCGACCTTGTTCATTAAAAACGTTTCATTTGGTGACTCATGAATAAATTTTAGAATAACACACTGGATTATTTTGGTTGGTACCCTTTTGACCTTGGCTTTAAATACTCACATAATTTGTGAAAATTACATATATTAATATTCTTATTTACCATTAAAGTCTTCTTTGTCATCGAATATTTAGCCCACAGAGAGCTCGGGGAAAATTTTTCAGATAGTACACATTAAAGTACCCCAACAGCACAGTTTCGCTAATGTTTTCTACAGCATTTTCTGACATTCACTTCAAAAATTGGTCATATCCTTTGTCGTATGAGTCTCTGGATTTTCGCGGTAACAGGTTTTGCGTTGCCTTTTCAGCCTTTTTTAATTTCGTCGGGAATATTAAAACCTTGTTCCATTTTTGAATATTAACTTTGACACATTAAACATTTGAATACTTCTCTCCCTAGCAACAAAAACGCAGGCTATAATCATGTGAAGGTAACGTCACAAGTAAAAATAAAAAATTGGTAAATCAAATTAAATTTAAAAAAAATATTTATTATTTAAAACGAACTGGTATGACATAAAAGCGTGTATGCACCACGGGTACTAATAGATATATACCCTCGGGCGATTTAAAAACCCTCGGGCCAGAGGCCCTCGGCTTTGTGAGACTGTCGCCCTCAGGGCTAACTATTATAAACTTGCAGGACATCAGGACAACTACAAAACAAACAAGTGTCAAAATAAACGTCAATGTGATTCTTAAAACTTAATTGCTTAAAATTGCGACTTATTAAGCAAGAAAAATTAGAAATTGCGCTTATTGTGGGCAATAACTACCAGTGAATTAAAAAACTGGATTACACAAGCCGGCAACGAAGTACGAGGATTTGAAATTGAAATGGCTGTCCGAAGATTTAGAAAAAACCTCGTTAAATGCATTGAAAATGATTCTGGCTCATTTGAGGCCTAATAAGAAACATTTTTCAAAATTATTTATAACTCGATGGTTTACCATATCTTGGGCAAGAAAAAATTATAAACTATACAAAAACTATGGAAATACAATTTTACTTATTAGCATTAATTTTAAAAATACAACACTTTGGCTTAGTACAGCTCACCACTAAACTGTGGAATTTTATTGTATTTCCCAAGCAGCTGATCGATGACATATTGCTAGTGTCAACATGGCCCCTGGGGGAGTAGCGTATGACCACCCCGGTGAAAGTTTGAATTAGAGCTTTTGCAGCGCGAGGTCGATTTCTGTGCTAGTTGGGCAGTCCACATGAAGGGAAAAAGTGGCGCTGTCACCGCACTACTCTTTTTCCTCGGGTATCAGTTTGTCCAGTTTTTGTCCCCTCTTTTCGACATGTGAGGAAGAAGGACAGAGATGTTCTAAACTAATTTAACGCTAGTCCAATGTTTATTAGATTCCTTACGTCAACCAACAATGTCAACGTCACCATCAACCTAACTTTTGTACGATTAAACACGTTTTCGGTTTTATTTTTATTAGTTACAATATTATATTAATCTCTAAGATGTTTGATGTTTATGTATTTTTTTTCTTATTCGTTTAGCTTTCTATGCAGGTAATTATAAAGTATATTTTGTAGAGATTTATTTATCAATTGACTGGCCAATGTTGCATCATTTTTGAATGGCAATAAGTTTTATAAAATATATTATAAAGTCTGTTTCGTTGCCGTTGATAGCTCGATACCCTCATTAAAGATTCAAAACAAGGGCCCGGTGGTCTAAAATATTTTACCTATAAAATGGTCTTTTTACGTACATCTAGCATAAAGATGAAGACATTTTGACCTATTCCACCGGGTAACAGATAAAGTAACAATAGAGCCATAAAATGAAATGAAAGGATAATGATTAAAACGGCCCATCATGGTCGGAGAGTTGGGTTTTTAATGTAACCGCTTATTATTTTATTTAAATGTAATAGATTTTATGATTTTATGAATTTATTTACAAGAAAACTAATTTATTTACAGATCAAAAAATATTGACAATTTCAATAATTATAACTCGATAAAATGGTCCTCAGAAGAATCTGAAGAGTCATCATGTCCTACGCTTATTACTAAAGGCTCAATTTCCATAGTTGTGTCAATTACGTTGTCAAGTTCCCACATTTTTTGTTCCTCTACTATAGCATGTTTTATGGCGTTTTGCCAATTTTCTGATGACACATTTGCTAAAGAATGAAGCAAGAGGTGTCGCACTTCTTACATTTTAAAAGTTTTGTTATTTCTAGCAACATATCCTTTTACTTGAGCCCATATTAATTCGATAGGATTTAGCTCACAATGGTAAGGTGGTAAACGGAGCACTATAATACCTCGATCTCTTGCCATCTCGTCAATAACATACTTTTTATACTGTGATTTATGTAGCCTAACAATATCCAAAAGTTCTTTTTTTACCATGGTATTATCGTAACTCAATTCCTTTCGTTGTAACCAGTTTACGATTTCCGCCTTTTTCCATGAAGTTGTGGGAAGATTCTCTTTTAGCCTAGAGTGATAGCTGGCATTATCCATCGCTATTACAGAATTAGCGGGAATGTATTCTATCATTTGCTTAAAATATTCCTCGAAAACATCAGCAGTCATTTCTTCATGATAGTCTTTAGTAGAATTCGACTGGAATTGTAATAATCCTTGATCCAAAAAGCCATTTGAACTTCCTATATGAGTTATAATAAGTCTGCGTCCCTTTCCAGATGGTGGTCTAAGTCCTGTTGACCAGCCTTCCATGACAGCTTGTCGAGAACTTAGGACATTTTTATCTTGCCAAACTTTAGATACGGTGTGCCCTTCGTTCAGCCAAGTTTCATCCAAATAGAAAATGTTTTTGCCTTCGCTGCGGTATTTTCGGATGGACCTTAAGTATTGACGTCTCCAGCAAATAATATCTGCTCTATCAATAAGAAAAGATTTTCTGTTTTGCGTCTCCCATCGAAAGTTCATATCATGAAGTATTTTCCATAGTTTCGTTCGTGATAGCTGTGGTAAGTCCTCGTCGTAGTTAATGGCTTGTAAAATTTTGTCTATAGTTGGTATTTCCTTGGCAAAATAAAAACTATGTACTTTTCTTCTAATACCATTTTTAATGAAATTGTCAATTTCTAACGGTTTCTTTCCTGGGAGTGGTTTTGGCTCACTGAGGTTCTTAGATTTTCTTTCACGCAAGAACCTATATATAGTAGCCTCTCCAACTCCTACCATATTGGCACACTCTGCAATGATGCTACGAACATCACTTGCAGGTTTCTGGTACACTAGAGCATCATGCACGTTTAATATTAATGTCTTTTATCGGAGAGAATATGCACTCTTGCTAATTTGACGAAGACACGTTGGCGAAAAACTTGAAGCCATTGTTACAAGTATAGGAAATAATTCAACTTTGAGATAATGCAGTATCTAAATACAACTAAATACATAGTTTGACAAACGCACATCAAATGGCGTAATAACATCCTAAAGCAGGCAAAAATAGGTAAATTAATTACCCTTGTTGTACCTACTTTAACCCTAATCCTACTTAACAATGGACAGAGGCCAATTTTCTTATTAAATAAGGTAATTACTATTGGCAACGCCTATGGTTTACGGTTGTTTTATGGCTTCAACCCTCGATATGAGCTATCAACTGCAACAAAACGGACTTTAACAATATATTATATTGAAGCCAATCGTAATAAATTATTGTTGGGAGCACCTAAATGTACAATACCCCAAAAGATTTGTGTCCCAGCAAACTTATTTAGGTTTGTGATCTTGGAATTTATGTGGGTGATTTTACCTTTTTCATTCATAAAAAACTAAACAGTTTGCATACAATTCGTATGCTATAGTGACTTATTTATTTGTTTTAAGGGATGTTATCAAGTAATAGAGGCTAAAGGACGGAAATCAATGACTCGGTGAGTACTTTTAAATATTACGAGTTGTATCACTCTGGTGTTATCATGGCATATGTTAGTTGCATTTTTGGCAGAACAAAATATTCTTGTGTTTATCCAGGTTGTCATAATTCATACTTAGTTCAAGTCACAAGTTTCAAAGAATATTCAGAAAATAAGAAATTATGTTATGCTAGTGACAAGATGGTAGAACTCGTAAATAAAATAATTAGTTACTTTATGTGTATTTAGATCAGCATGGACATGAATCCAACATAGAATCTCGATTTAAAAATACATACTTAGATATTCTAAAAGTAGAATTTTGTCATAGTCATAACTGTGAGACAAAGATTATTGACAAAATTATACGTTTAGATATATATAAGTATATTAAAGACAAGTTACCAAAAAGAACATTTAGTTCAGGTCATGATGAGAAGATCAAAAAGTTTAAAAAGAGCAGTATATATTAACTTCATTGCTTTCTAATGCAAATCTAGTGTTGAGCCGATACTGCTTCTATTCCTTTTGTTTCAGAGACCACTACAAGAGTTACCTGGATTGTGAATGTACCCACTGATCTCCGACTTTGTACCTAATTTTGATACTCTACCCGATTTGTGCCTTCCTACCTGATGTGACTTCCTCCCGACGTGACTTCCTACCCAAAGTGATTTCCTACCTGATATGTGACCTCCTACCCAATATGTGACTTCCTACTGAATATGTGACTTCTTACCTGATATATGACTTCCTACCCGATATGTGACCTCCTACTCGATATGTGACTACCTCCTTGATATGTGACTTCCTACCTAATATGTGACTTCTACTCTATAAGTGACCTCCTCCTTGATATGTGACTTCCAAGTGTTCCTCAGTGATTTGTACCTGATTAGAGACCTTATTTATATATATTAACACATGCATCAAATAACATTGTAAGTGACATTTTGACCAATTTCAGAGTAAATTTCAATTTTTCATACCTAAAATTTGGTTTTTAGCTTAATTTTTTTTTAAATGCCTCTCATCCCATTTGTATCTGATTATTTTGGTATTTTGCCTATGTATCATGGTAAAGTATTATACCCGAACCTGTTATGTCTTCTCCTGTAAGAACACAATTTGTCACTTACAATGTTATTCGATGCATGTAATGATATATTATTTGAACTGATTTTATTATGATTTTTTTGTTAACTTTATTTATTATTATTCTATCAATAATTGTTTTATTTGATCTTTTTTAAAGTTTTTGTTAGCAGAGTAGTATATTTTTGTTTTTATTGCAATCAATAAAATTTTATATGTATGTCATATTCTATATGCATAAACAGAAGGGCACTGTGACTTAGAATGTGACATACTTTTACAATTTTCTTGATTGCCTATGCACTTTTTATTCAGAATAAATTCTTCGTTATTTATTTATAAGTAATTGTTTTTTTTAATAAATATTGCCAAAATGTATCGTCTTATTCCAAAAAATATTGATTTTTGCACGTCCCTTTATTAATTTAACTCGTGATTCGATTTTGTCGCATCCCGATTTAAATTAATAAAAACACGTGCAAAAGTTGAATAAATAAATCGCAACTATGGATAGAACCTACGTTCAAATTTCCCGCCAAAACGCCACGGGTAGCAATCTGGCAAACTAAACATCTTCTGTCTTTCTCGCTCACTGTTCTTTCTCGCTCGTTGAAGTTTCGACTTATTAACAAGCAGTTAACATTTCTCATGTTATATTTTCTTTGCATATGACCGTGGATCGTGGTTAAGAGCACGCTGAGCTATAGGTCTCCTCGAGAATAACCCTCTCTAGCAAGAAAAGAAGAAAAAATTTTGAAAAAGAAATCACTATCAATGTTTCTCAATAATAATGAGTTTTAATTTGAACTTTTTACTTTTTCTTTATATGCAGAATCACAGTTAATATGATCGCTCATGATATAACCTAACTTAATGACACTTTATGACAAGTGCTTTTTATCTTTATAATGAACATATTGTTTCCAAGCGTCACTAGACGATATAAAAACACTTTTACATTTACTCTCATAAAATCCTCTCTTTATAAAAATAAAACAAGGGACCTTTGTATAGCGGCAAGTATATAATAATGGTTAATACCTTTCAACTCAAGGATGATATAAGTATTTATATGTACATATTTCTTAAGAGTATTTATACTCTTGGGATTGGACTATTGTTAATAAAGAAAAAGTATTTTAAAATACATACAACATAATAAAATTTCAAAAAAAATTTACCAAATCATAATTAGTTTAATATAATATCCTCTTTTTTTTTAGTGTACGACTAGATTCTTTTTATTATCAAACACAGGCACTATAGGAAAAATCCTTTAGATCACTCTGGGACTGGTGCGTGTGCGCAAAAAGCGATTCACGTTGGTTTTGAATCGTTGGAGGTTATATTCGTTGGGAAAAACGACCTAGGGAAGATCGTTTCATAAGGATGAAGTCCTCCAGATGAAAGAATTCTTAAATAATGAAACCAAATATGTATGATGGGTGGCAGTGGTTCGTCGTGTATTTCTGCTATTCGCCACTCTGGGCGAAATTAAGAGGGCAAGGTCAGCCGAGCACTTTCCATGAAAATATCTGTAAAAGAGAGTCAAATCCCCAACCTGTCTTCGATGTTCTAGACTAATCTAGACTGTCGAGGTTCTTCGTTAGCTCGTGGTCCAGTAGCAGAAGAGTATGTTTGGTTGCAGAGCTCCAGACATGAGAGCAGTACTCTAGTGATGGTCGAATCTGGGCTTTGTATAGTGTCAAACGTTGTTGAAGTGTGTACAACTTTCTGGTTCGGAAGAGTACACCAAGTTTCTGAGAAGCTATCTTGGCGATTGCCACAACGTGGTTATGCCAAGACATATTTCCTCCCAGATTGACGCCCAGCAAATTAATAGAAGAAGCCAGTGGGATTGCGTGTGCATCCATATCCGTATCCAGATATTTTATTTAATTATGGCGACAGATTATGGGACAAAATACATTAATATCAGCTAATCATGACCCCACATCTGTTAAATCAATATTAATTAAATGACTTTTGGTCTGCATGATTGCAAATAGCAACATTATTTTAATGTATACGGTAAATATTTGCTGAATTTTATTTTATGTTTGCTCTAATCTAGTTCCAGTGGCACGCAGCCACAGTCCTGTATGCGAAAATTTCGACGTACCCCAAATCAAATAAAATAGTAAAAAAACTGATAATCTGCTACACTAGTTTAATAACAGCTCAGTTTTTAATTTCCATACATGCTTCGTGTTATCACTAGAATACTACTCGCATGTCTGGAGCTCTGCACCAAAACATACTCTCTGGCTACTGGATTCCATCGAAAAAGAGTCATTCATCTGATCGGAGACTGACGGAGTAGCTGACCAAGAACCTCGGACAGCCCAGAGCATCGAAGACAAGTTGGTGATTTGACTCTATTTCACAAATGTTTGTAAGAGTTCTAATAAGGTACAAATAATTGTCATGCTCTACCTGGCCCCGTATATGTCCATTATACAATAATGTATTCTTATTAACATTCATTATTGTGGCGTATATGAACTCTTAAGGAGAGATCGTAGATGATCGCATAAGGAACTCACATGTGCTACTACAGGAGATTATAATGTTTCTTTACAATAGGGCAGTAAAGTTTTATCTTTAAACTTAGCTACTTAGATGACTGGATACCCTCGTGGTTTAGTCTATACACATAATAAGATGATGTTATAATATTTCGCAGAAAGATGGTTAAAAAGGACATTATTTATGATTTTATATATATTTTAAAGAAAGTATTCTTTTGGGAGTCATTAGAAGCTAGTACCTAGTTATAAAAGAAACACTTTTCTTTGTCTTTTAGTCTTGCATATAAAGCTACACACGGAAAGTCATTGGCTGCTTAGGTTTGTATCAGGTTTATTTGAGTTTTTCAAACAATTTTTTTTTAATAATTTCATCGTACTAGTGAACCTCCTCTATCATATGTTACAAAACACGATAAAAAATTCCACGGAAATTTCTTATTGCCAGGCAGCCAAGAGAGCTTTTAAATCTGCCACCAGAGGTCGTACACCATATTATGTTAAATCGGCAATAGAAGGAAGATATTAAAATAAATGTTGAAAATGTTATAACAATTTTATGTGACTTTCAACCCTCTTGGTACAAAATTATTACATTACATATGTACATATACAGTGCTATCAATAAAATTGGAACAATATGGGAAGAAAATGTACTTTTCGATTTAGGTAAAATTTATATTTTAAGTTTTTGGTTCAATAAAGACCAGAAATGACATACTTAATTAAATTGGACCATGCGGCTTTTGTTAACTGACAAATTTGACATACTACACAGAATGTCGAAAAATGACATTTATTGGTCGAATTAAGAACCAAATTATGTGGAGAAGTTATTTGTATTGTAATTTTATGCCAGACACCGAATTTGAATCACTTATGATAATTTTTGTTCCTTATTAATTTTTGGCCAATATCTATTTTCATTGAAAACGGAAATCTATTTATTTATACAATACTCATCGTCTAAATGCATTCTTCACATCAAGAATTCTACCAAAATGTTCATTTTACTCAAAAAATTAATTTGCAGTTTAAAAATATTTCCATCTGTAGAACAAACAAAGATTTAAAAGGAATATCTTGCTTTTTAAATAATAAATACGTTGGAAAAAATGTACATTTTAGAATAATAGCGCCGGTTGTTTATAATTACGGTGGTAGGATGGACTTCCGTTTTCAATGAAAATAGATATTGGCAAAAGTATATAGAGAACAAAAATGATCACAAGTGATTCAATTCGGTATGTCGGCATAAAATTAGCAAAGAAATTTTCCAAATAATTTTTTTAAATTCCATCAATAAGTGGCATTTTTCCAGCGGAGAAATTCTGAAAGTTGGCAGTTAACAAAAACCGCATGATCCGATTTATTTACGTCATTCTTCGTCTTTATTGAAGAAAAAACTTATTAGGTACAGTGAAATCTCTCTTAGGCGGACACCTACGAGATCGTCTAAATGTGTAAGCCTAATAGAGGAATCCGCCCATGGGAAATTTGTTATTAGGTAATATGTAAATGCTAAATTATTACTATGTATATGTATGTACAAATATACATAATATAACAAAAACACACTAGTTTTAGTTAGGATGTAGTACTAGAAAAATCTAATAACGTAATTTGACGTGTTTGCGTTTTATACTTGCAATCTAGAAAATGTAATTCCAAGTCTGATAACAATTCCGTTGCTGTAGAGTCACCTCTATTCTTTGCATACTCTTATAATTCCTTTACCATACTAATGGCTTGTTGAAAATTGATGATATTTGTTTGATTACTGTATTCAACTTCTTCATCAGATTCGTCAGAAAGTGATGTGGTTTCAGTTTGAGCTACATCGGTAAAAATGGGGTCACTATCATCTTCTAAAATGTTAATGAACTAGCCCAAATCATTGTTATCAAATTACAAACTTCCACAACATCAATATTCTCTTTCAGACTCAAAACGCGACATTTTTGTGCCATTGTTTACGATTTTAACCTTAGAACTCACAAATAAACGGCGGACTGCTGTCGGGGAATCACACATACTTTCATTCGGCGAAGTGCTTTCGCTCTATCACGCATACGCGTTTGGTTGCCGGTGTGTCTTCAGAGAGTTCTAGCACCGTACTTATTCGTTTCCCAAATACTTTAAAAAAGATTTTGTCCGTTTAAAGGAGGGTTTTCGGACTCTTTGTATGGAAACGGCCTGTCCGCGTCCGCCCAAGAGAGGTTGATTTTCATGGAATTTCATATACCTAGTTACCTAGTTACGGACTATGAAAAAATGTCCTCTTAATAGAGATGTCCGCTAATCAGGTGTCCGTTATGAGAGGTTTCACTGTACCTAAATCGAACTGCATTTTTTCGCCATATGGCTCTACCTCTAATAAAGACTCTGTACCTTTAAAAATGTATCTTCGGTTTAAAGGTATAACATTACTTTGTCACACTATACTGGAATACCCAATAGGTATGCATGTACTTTTACAGTGTGAGAAAATAATGTCCCATTCGTCTACAGGCTTATGCAAATTAGATAGATACTCGTTATATTTCGGGGTCTCAATCTAACGGATTAGTTTAAACCAAGAGCGTCGAAACTTTCAAAATTACTTCAAGTCAAGTAGATGTTAAAATCCGAAGGAAGAAATTTACCTGTAAAGTTTTACTTAAGTTATACGCTTGACGATTTCCTTAAATTATCTTAGAAAAGCTGCTTAAAAGTTAAATTTTAAGATAAGTTTCTTAAGGTCTTAACCTATTACATATGCCGTCGAACTTTGCATTTGTTGCGTTGAAGCGTTGAATAATTTTAAATAAATAAATATTGACGTATAAAACCCAAGTATGTAGAAATTGGAAACATCCTTTAGGGCACTCTGGGAGTGGTGGTGCATGTGCGCAAAAAGCGATTCACGTTGGTTTTGAATCGTTGGAGGTTATATTCGCTGGGAAAAACGACCTCGGGAAGGTCGCTCCATAAGGATGAAGTCCTCCAGATGAAAGAATTCTTAAATAAGTTCGAGGAGTGCCAAGCTTTACCGGATATGGATTGGCGGCAGTGGTGCGTCGTGTATTTCTGCTATTCGCCGCGCTGGGCGGAATTAAGAGGGCAAGGTCAGCCGAGCACTTTCCATGAAAATATCTGTAAAAGAGAGTCAAATCCCCAACCTGTCTTCGATGTTCTAGGCTGTCGAGGTTGTTGAGGTGTGTATAACTTTCTGGTTCGGAAGAGTACACCAAGTTTCTGAGAAGCTATCTTGGCGATTGCCACAACGTGGTTATGCCAAGACATATTTCCTCCCAGATTGACGCCCAGCAAATTAATGGATGAAGCCAGTGGGATTGCGTGTCCGGCCAAAAAATGTAGGTATATATTACCAGAGAAAAAATAAGTTATACTTTATATAAAATGACTGGATAGTGGAAATTTTAGTCCGAAACGATACACTATAATTATAAGGAACATTTATATAATCTAATTTGATGATTCTACACTTGCAGTGACGCCTCGTGATGTATTTTTTAGGGGAGAGATGGAGTATTAGGATGATATACAAAAACCGCGTAATTTCAATTGTATACACCTCAACAACTGCAAATCTCTGATTTGTCCATCACTAGAATCCTGCTCTCATATCCGAACAAACCCAAGGACCCAAGCATGCTCTCCGGCTACTGGATTCCATCGAAGGAAGAGCCATTCGTCTAATCGGAGATCAACGACTGACCAAGAACCTCGTCAGCCTTGAACATCGAAGACTGGTTGATGATCTAACTTTCTTTTACATATATTTCCATGGTAAATATTTGATATTAACCGCTTAATTCCATCTAGTACGACGAATAACAGAAATGCACTACGAACGTTTAAGAACGCCTGCATTTGGATGACGGCAACCTTTTGGAACGACCTTCCTTGCCAGAAATTTTGACGATTTTATCGTTATAATTTAAATAGCGGGACTTTTTACACAATAATTACAACAGAAAAACAAAAGTCACTCAAGATATTTTTTCTGACTAAATCATTAATTTTTCAATTTCGAGTCGGTTAGCGGAATCTATAACATTAACATTATTTTGTTTACCCAACGAAGCAATTTACAGGTATATACAGCTAATATTGTCCTTACTTTTCGTATATCTTTCGATTGAGCCAGATAAATTTATGTACATACATTATCATATCGAGTTTTATACCAGATTTCTATCCCACTATTGGAATATTACAGATATGACCAACAAAACAACTTTTTTAGCTAATAGAAATAAAAGTATGCCACATACCACAAATACCTTTAGTAAAAATGGGGGGGAAATTTTTACATCAAGTGAAAGATTGAATTGAACATCTACCTTAGTAGTGGAGTAATAAAAAATATAGTTCAGAGGAATAAGCTATATGACGTAGCTTCCATTATTTCAATAAATGCACATTTTTTAAATGGAACACAAATAATACCTGCGAAAACACCTTCAAACAATGGATCCATTGAATGCAGACTCTGCAGCGAAGAGGATGAAATCGCCTCAAACATAATATACCGCTGCGTAGCGCTGTCTCGTAGAAGACAAAATATCTTCCGGAACATATAACGTGGTGATAACTTCCCATATGAAAAGCTTGGTAGAAAATTACTGGACCTCATAGAAGGAACAAACATTTTCTAACAAGATCGGGGGGTACACAATAAGCTGGTATGCTGCAATGATAGAAGTTCTGGCCTTTAAACCGACCCCCGCCTTTAACCAACCAACCAACCAAAGGGATTTCATATTATATCGTAGTAATTTAACTTGTTTTATTAGAGTTACTGTGTGTTAAGTGCATCCAGATTTGTAATAGAATAGTGGAGTACCTCATAAGCCATGCTTCTATATGATGATTTACTCCTAGGTTTTTTTACCATTTACCTTCGAAATTACATCTGTAAATATAGTCATAACGTCGTTATTTTGACATTAGGCTGACAGCGCATAGCAATTCTTTGTTCACAAATTCATTTGGGGCCGACTTATAGAGAAATATACAGGGTGTCCCATTTAAAAAAAAAATTTGAAATAAATCAAAAACGTAATTTACCATTGTTTTTTCTTTTTTTTTCACGAAAGACTATTAAAATTATGATTTTTAATTTAACCAAGACCGTACCTAGAGTTAGCCACTTACTTTATACGTCTCCAGGAAAGTCTTGACAATTTTTGTTTATTAACTTCCTTTTTCAAGCAATTGTTAATTAACTTGCTCATATTCAGTCTTTTACATAAAACGGTTTTGCGCCTGAGTGAGGAATGACCCATAAAACACTAAATGTCACTCTTTATTTATTCCAGGTTGTGACAACATTACGTTAAGCCAAAGACTTATTTACTGACACTGTCGGACGCTTCCAACACCAATCATGCTCACTAACCTGAAACAATATAGATTATACAGTTTGTCACAAATTCTACATTCTTCACAATTAGTAAAGTCATTATTCAAAAAATTTTTACTTCCCAACACACAATAAAATGAATACTTAGTCCGAGCTGAACTTTTATGTACAGGGTGTCTCATTTTCGACACTTTTATGAGGTATCTCCGTAATTGTTAGTACTATCAAAAGTAATGTAGGTGTCATGTGCTCTTTTTGGATCAAACTTAAAATGGTAAAATCAAAATTTAAAAATCCTCGCTCGCTTAAGAAATGCGGGGAAAACAAAAAATTGACAATTTCAAAATTACCCTATATTCTCTTAGTTAATAGAGATACAGAAAAATATTTTATGCAGAAGTTTATTTATATTGATTATTGAATAATTTGCAGCTGACGGGGTCAGGTAAAAAAGTTATCGGACCTAACCTAATTTAAAAAAAAAATTAAACACCCTGTATATTTTAACCTAAAAAGATACTATTTTAAATTCTCCTTTCAAATATACAACATGATATGATATTGGTTTCCTAGGCGATTTATTAAACTTTATTAATTTAAACCCCAGTAGACCATGAAACAAAAGCTAATATCCTAGAAACAACTATGTTGACTATTAACATTTAACGTCAATTTCATTTTTACATATTCATTTGCGAAAATGACCTATCAACATTTTGAAAAATTGGCACAAAATGTATATTTTGTTCGCTATCCGGAAAGACGGTAATCATTTGAGGACATATTCCGTTCGTTCCTGGTATTTTTTACCTTAATCTGAATCTATTATTTCGTTTCAAAATAATAAATTTTAAATAAATTGCTTAGGAAACCAATATCATCCATGATGTGTTATATATTTGAAAGGAGAATTTAAATAGTATATTTTAGATTAAAATATACAGGGCGTTCCATTTAAAAAAATGAGGTTAGGTCCGATAACTTTTTTGCCTAAGTCCGTATACTTATTCTGAAAATGGAAGATTATTCAAGAATCAATATAAAGAAACTTCTTTATGAAACATTTTTCTGTATCTCTTTTAAGTAAGAAAATACATATAGGGTAATTTTGAAATTGTCAATTTTTTTATTTTCGCCCGTATCTCTAAGCGAGCGAAAATTTTCAAATTTTGATTTTACCATTTTAAGGTTGGCATAAAAAGAGCACTAATAATTACGGAGATACCCTATAAAAGTGTCGACAATGGAACACCCTGTACACAACATGTACACAAACTTTAAGAAATAATCACCTTCTATTGGTTATTTATGATTTTAATTACACTTATTCCGTATGTAGAAGAATTTGAAACGAAAATAAATAGAACAAGAATTAAATTAAGTAAATGAGTGAACAACAAATTACTTTCTAAAATAACAACAAAGAAAAGTTCAAATTTTCTAAACTTGTAAGTTAATCTGGCGGCAAAAATTGTTTCAAAGTTCTTTAAAGGTTGAAGTTTTCCGAGGAGCTAGTCTTTTTATAAAACTTGATACATTTTAAGTAGTTTCGGCTCTTTATCGTCAATGGTAAATCGCAAGAAAGTTGTTTTTATTAATCGCGTATTTTAAAGTATACAAGGTGATGCGCAATGAGCGTTCGTTAGAACTTTATAGGTAATTTTGTTTAAAAGCTTTAAGTAATTTTCTTAAACTTTCGAGTGTTTATATTTTTTATTTGGCGGTTTTAGCTAAGATATTGGAGTTTTCTATTACTTTCTGTTATACCGGAACTAGATATTAAGGCTAAGATAGAACATGACTATTACTTTTCACAGCATCTTTGCATTTTACTGAAGATTATAATAGTATATTATTAAGATACAAGTTTCATGTCACACTATCTTAGAGCATTAGTTTTCTAAACTACAAGTATTCTAATTGTCTTATGAACCGTGTAATTTATAATTCTTTTTGTATTTGTTCCGTTAAAGTCTGAAAAACTTAAAAAATATAGTAGATTTTTTCCATTTAAATTAATATTTTCTTTTTGAGTTGGCAATACTTTTACAATTTAATAAAATGTTACAAGTATCAAATATCCCATGATATAAACAATTTAACACAACAAAGCGTCTTATAGAAACAATGTAACACAACAAAGCGTCTTCCCATTCGTCATAATTAAAAATAAATATATTATTAAAGTTAATAAAAATTAGTCAGGACGAAATTTGTACTCCGTCAGAAATACGAGAAATTGCAGAAAATAATCTAGAAAAACTTTTTAAATGAATATGCAAAACTTTGAGTTATGGTGCTAGGAGGACAAATGAACAAAATAATACTATTGAACAAAATCTGACAAGAATAACAATTAGTACCCAGGAATACAGTAACTATAAAAAATATGAATAAAAGTATATTGGATTAAAAATAAAAATAGTACTTTATTGAATAAAACTTTAGAAATAGAGCATAAACTGGAAGATATTTCTATTATTTTTAGGTTATGTTGTTTTATAATTGTGACTAGAAATTAGTTGACGGACACCGTCAGCATGTTATTTATTTCTGAGTATAGGTATTTCAGATAAATATCTACTAAAAATGATCTATTTGCAAGGTTAAAGGTTAATATGGAGTCATCGATATAGGATTCAGCAACATTGCTAGATTTCCAACACCCATGGAGTTAAAAGATGTTCTCCTGCATTAACTAAAATAGTCATAGACGACCTTCGGAAACAGTGGCCAGTATATAATTCCGGATTCGGTAATTGCAATAATTTCGCTATATCTTTCGCCATGGTGCGAAATTTATTCCCACGGGCTGTATTGTACATTTGCCATTTTGGTAATTTAAAAAAAAGCGTGTCTCGTCCGTGCATGGTCGAAGCTTTGCATATTTTTTGTAAAATTGGTAGAATTCTCCTGTGACTGTAAAATTTTTTAGGAGCTTTGGTTTTAGTATCGGGTAATTTTATTAAAAGAGCCGAATTGAAATCTTCCATGTCATCAATTATTAATTTTCGAAGTTCATCACAACGTCATTCCCCTGTAATGCCAATAGCTAAAGCAACCTGAAATTAAAACCAAAAATGCAATCTTCCATAAGATTTTTTTTTAAACATACCTTTACCAGCAAATACTTTTCATCAGGTGCCTCTTTTAGAAATTGTTGAATTTCTTCAGGAGTTAAAGTTTTTGACTGTTTTGGAACATATCGTTCCGATTTTCGTTTCAAAAATGCGCATAGTTATACTTATTTTGATCAGCATCGAGTACTGGAACCATAATGTGGATGGTTTTAATTTTCTTGATAATTCTTCAATAAACTTATAAAGTATTTTCAGAAAAAGAATTCACCTTGGCTTGCATTCTCCCATCCATAAAGTTACTGTAAGGGATTTCATATCGTTCTGATGGATCTGTTGCATCTAATTTAAGCTCTTCATTCTTGTAAAGACGCATTTTTCCTTTATTTAAACGTGGTAATTTTTACAAGAAGAAATAATTAAAATTCAATAATTATATCTGTAAAATGTGGCATACATTAAAAAATATTTGTTTACTGGAGTCCTTCAAAATATTTTACTTGATTTGATTTGATCTAATTCTCACTATAGCTTTTTATTATTATTATTATAATTCTTAAAATATTTTATAGAAAATCGTACAATAAAACCATTAGTATAATAATTTAACTATTGTGTTTGTTAAAATTTACTATACAGGATGTTTCTTAATAACATGCTAATATTTAAGGACATTATTCTTCGGTCCATTTTAAGAAAGAAACTTCATACAACATAATGTCCTAAACGTCTTATCTTTTGAGATACAGGGTGTTAAACATTTTCATGTTTTTTTAAATAATTTGTTGAGGTTAATGCCTTAAATATGTGACAACTAGACTAGGTAAACAACTGTCAAAACTCTTTATGTTTATAAAACAAAATCTGCTTCTTACCAACTAGATTCCTGTTAAACTTTGTTAATACCTAATTTCATAACAAAGTGCAAATGAATGAATTTAATTCTTTTACGAAAACTGTAAGTCAAGCGACAAAAAATCAAGAGACGACATTTGCTCAGCAAGGAATGAGAATTTCAAAAATAATTTTAAGTTAAAAACAAATTAACTAACAAAAATACCAAGGGCAATTCATTCACGAACACCACTGGTGGAAATAAAAAAAACCTTTAATACATCATACAATGCATCTTGAGGTGAGCCGCTGGGCCACTGTATACCGACACGAAATAAAAAATAAAGAAACCAATTTGTGGTAGGATGCATTTTGTATATTCTATTCTGAATGGACGGAGTTAACCAGAACCGCAAAAACCAACGGTAGCGTGTTTAAAAACCTGTCTTTCCGTATAGTATTCGCCTGAGATGGCCAACCACATCGTTAAATGATAACTGTAACATCTAATTAAATATTATGGCCGAAAGCATTGTGTGTAAATGTCGATGACGTTTTATCGAAGGTAACAAGGCATCTTTCAACGTACTTTTGAGTGTACATTTGGATACGCAGGCCTTCTATTAGGATACCCAGTAAACATCAAATGGATCCAGAAATTTCTTAATTATGTAGTAATTTAAAAACTACTTGCTGGTACCTAAAAATGCCTTACCTCAAAAATTAATTTTACCAATGTTAATCAATTAGCGGGTAACAGGGGACGACTCTTCCTATTTATTTTCTCATGGGGACGATAGCATTTTGACTCAAAACTGTAATCGAAATTTGAACAGTCTGTGTAAATGGTTCTGTCAAAATTCACTATTTCTCAATAACACTAAAACTAATTACATCCGTTTTCACAATTACCAGGATCATAATAATCTGGATATGGAACTGCTTATAAATAATGAAGAAATATTAAAAATCAATACTATAAAATTTCTAGGACTGCAAATTGATGAGCATCTGAATTGAAAAAATCAGACTTTGGTGGGTGTTTCGAGGACTTACTCGTGCAGAGGGCTTTTAAGAAATACAAGATTTTGACCATAATTTGTGTATACTTATTAGAACTATGTATATATATTTTTAAAAATAAAGGTCGATTTGCCATTAACAGTGATGTTCATACCTATAACACACGACAAGTCAGCTCATTTAGAGTTCCTTTTAACCGACTGAATGTTGGTAGAACATCACCAAACTCATTGGGGCCAGCAATCTTTAACAAGCTACCACCAAACCTGAAGGCTGTTGATAGTCTTATGTTGTTTAAAAAACGTTTAAAGCGATATTTGTTGTCTGAGGCTTTTTATTCAGTTAATGAATATCTTACAAGGGTGCAATAATGCCTGTACATTTTTTTATATTTACTTTTTTTTAACAATAACATAACTTTTATTTTTGGATAAGTTTGCTTTTTCTAAATTTTGTATATTGTGTATTTGTATATCATACATTTTATATATACTCATGTATTTGACTCTGACGTTTTCCATACATTGTAAATTGTAATGTCTAAGGAAATAAAGTATAAAGTAAAGTAAAGTAACTGAATAAAACATTTTTTTTCTGCAAAACGTGAAAAAATTACACATTCTTAACAGTGTATATAAAGCTGAACTACTGAGCAATTAACTACCAAAACATCTTCACCACAACTCGAATATATTTTACTGGACAACTAATTAATTTGTTGCAGTTTTTGATTATCCACTCTCCTGAACAATTTATAAAATGCTAGTTACGCCACTACGTGTGGCGACCGACGATATGTTGTACAGTGACCGGCAAAAAGTTGGCTATATATGGAAAACTTTATTATTATTGAAATATTACAAAAAACTTTTAATGTCGATCGATACATTGGTAAGGCAAAAACGCATTTTGACAATTGACACGTGACTACTCGTTTGGCTGAAAACTTGAAAGAAATATATTTTGTCCTGGACAACTGATATTAGATTACGAAATATCGAAAAAAATTACTCGAAAAAAGTGTTATCTTATGCACATTTGCAAAGTTTGGAGCCAAAATTGTATTTTTTCAGAAAAATACACAGTTTCAGTTTCACAAGTTTCATATTCCCAGAAACATAATGAAAAAGTGTTGAATGATCGAAAAACCAAGGGAACAATCTATTATTTCAATGTTTTTGTTGTTTTTAAAATATTGTATTTGTTAAGATTTATAATTTAGCTTTTACCATATAACTGGATGTTTCCATGGCTCTGTATCTAGCAATCATATTTGCTATTTACGTTATTTCTGGAAGAATATGCTTGCAAAAGCTAATTCTTTTAAATTTTTATTAAGTTCTAATTTGTCTCCCAAAGTTGCTCTAATGAGATAAATAATTAAAAAAAAAAATAGTTTATAATAATTTTATGATTTAGGTTAGTCAAGAGGCAAATTAATTTTTTTCTACGGAAACAAAAAATAAGCACGGCTAACTTCCCTAGAAACCATCTTATATCGCACGCATGTTGAAAAATTCATTTCAACTCTAGAGTTGAAATATTACATTTCAATGAATAATTCCCGAATCAACTATTCCACCTCTAACACGATCCGATGGTGCAATAGCATCCACAGCCGGAGACAAAGCAAACTTACTTGCTTAACTATTTTCATCGTATTCCACTGTAGATTTCCAGGGAAGAACACACCTAACATTCCTACAGTTCAATCCGAAATGACCGAAATCGTGTTCCGTCAGCTTCCCGTCAAACGAAACCTGAAAGGACTCGAAGTCAAGAAAACTTCTGGTCCAGACGAAATTCCTGTTATTGTTCTCAAGAGATGCGCCTATGAACTAACACCAGTGTTTTGTAGACTTTTTAACGTATCTTACAAAAAAGGAATATTTCCGGCGCAAGTCCAGCCTATACCAAATAAAGGTAAGAGAACATTGCCTAGCAACTATCGACCAGTCGCATTGCTTCCAGTTAGATCAACAGTAATGGAGGAAGCTAATAACCAACATCTTCTAAAGTACCTGGGAGGCTTCAACATTATCAGCGATCATCAATATGGTTTTCGGAAGTCCAGATCAAGTGGAGATCTTCTAGCCTATGTCACCCATCTTTGGAACAACGCAATCGATCATCATGGGGAGTCTCGGGCTGTTGCACTGGGTATTTCTAAAGCCTTTGATCGTATTTGGCATGAGGTACTTCCACGTAAACTGCGATCCTATGGTATGCCCAGTCGATTCTGTGCATGGTTGTCTAGCTTTCTTAAGGACCGTTCTCTGCAAGTGGCGATTGACGGATTTCTCTCAGACACCCTCGCCATCAATGCCGGTGTTCCTCAAGGGTCCATATTGTCTCCCACTCTCTTCTTACTCTACATTAACGACCTTTTAGTGATAACGAACAATCCGATATTTAGTTTTGCTGATGATAGCACACTTATCTCATCTTTCTCTTTGAATGCACAAACATCGGCTGACGACGCACATCCTCGCAGACAGCATGAAGTATCACGCCTCAACAAATACCTGGAAGAAATTCTGGCTTGGAGTGACAGTAACCAAGTCGAATTTAACGCTAAAAAACAACCCAGGCAGCAGTTTTCTCTAAGAAGGTTAACATTACAGAACCGGATATAGTCATGGACGGACACGCAATCCCACTGGCTGTATCAATTAATTTGCTGGGCGTCAATCCGGGAGGAAATATGTCTTGGCATAACCACATTGTGGCAATCGCCAAGATAGCTTGTCAGAAACTTGGTGTACTCTTCCGACCCAAAAAGTTGTACACACCTCAACAACTTTTGACACTATACAAAGCCCAGATTCGACCATCACTAGAGCACTACTCTCATGTCTGGAGCTCTGCGTCCAAGCATACTCTTCGGCTGCTGGATTCCATCGAAAGAAGGGCCATTCGTCTGATTGGAGACCACAAGCTGACGAACAACGTCGGCAGCCTAGAACATCGAAGACAGAGGTTGGGGATTTGACTCTATTTTACAGATATTTTCATGGAAAGTGCTCAGCTGACTTTGGCCTCTTAATTCCGCCCAGAGCGGCGAATATCAGAAATGCACGACGAACCACTGCCGCCCATCCATATGTGATTAAGCTTAGTACTCCTCGAACTTCATTATTTAAGAATTCTTTTATCTGGAGGACTTCATCCTTATGGAACGACCTTCCCGAGGTCGGTTTTCCCAACGAATATAACCTCCAACGATTTAAAACCAACGTGAATCGCTTTTTGCGTACACGCCCCACTCCCAGAGTGCCCTAAAGGATTTTTCCTATAGTGTTTGTGTTTGACCATACAAAAAAAAAAGTAAGTAAGCTAAAATGTTCAAATAATTGGGAACAGTATTTGTGGTCGTAGGAAAAATTGTGCACATTACTTGTGTGAAAAGGACTGAAATTTATTTAAAAAGTAATAATTTATGGAATAAATGGAATATTATTAGAAAGATTTAAACGACCCCCCCCCCCCCCTTCCCATTTAAGAGTTTATATCTTTTAATCTACCCCTCAAAGGATGCAAATAGTCTTTAAATGTGTCCCCCTTCATAACAAAGTTGACGTAACTTTAATTAATACGGTTACTCGTTAATTAACCATTAATATATTTTACTTCAATTCAAGTTGTTACTTGTAAACAATGATTGTTTGACTAAACTTAGGCCACCCTGTATAAATTATCGTATTCCCGAAAGGTAGAATACAACAAAAGCTGGTGGCTTCTGGCTTAATTTAATTTTTCAGATGTTTATCGGAAATTCGGACAAAAAACAATGGCTTGTTGATCAGTATTAAGGGACCACTGATCGATAAGCTTCAAATAAATTCCAAAACGTAATCCGCTCATGAATCTTTAACGGCCCGAAAGTCCTTTCTCATCGATGGCACGTCAAATCAAAAATCATTCGATTAAAATCTAACATTTATTATTTACGTTCGGAAGAAGGGGCCCACCATTTTCTAATGGAAATGCCTTTCGTTTGATAACACCGGTCAACCAAAACTTTTCCTCTAATTTGGACTTTTAAAGGGAGAGTTTCTAGATGTTCATATAATTTTTCGTTATTACTTTGTCTTTATTTTATAAAAAAATTTTTAATGGGTTCTTGTAAATTGTTTAAATTTTGTGTTGCTTGCGAATTGCGAAACGTCTTAAAATCGATGAGTCGCGGTGGTCTTATTAGTGCCTATTAGTGTTGGCCTCCAAGATCTCCAGTCCTCGCACTAGACTTTTGTTTATGGAGCTGGTTCAAAAATGAAGTTAACAGAGTAAAACCGACACTAGGAATGTATTAATTCCACATATATATAACCATTACATTGCTAATATCATCTGCAATTATGTCCCCGCTATGGGGTAAAAGTGAGTTCGCGCAGTTCGGAAATTTCCTTGTTAAAGTAAACATTCGACAGGACCGGATTTCAACTTTTTTAATGTAAATTTCACTTGTTAGTTAGGAAAAATATTGCAATCAAGATTAGTTCGAATTAAGACGGTGTTCCATGCATACGATTTTTGACGATATGATGATCCTGATTGGTGTAAACTTTTGGTGCCAAGTACCATCCGAATATTTGTAACCATCGACACGATCAGCTTTATTTTAACTTTCATCCGACGTCGTATGTTTCTTAACCTCACTTTTTTCTAAACCAAAAATTTGTTACTATAAAAGATAATGTGAATAAATCCGGCCTAATTCATAAACACAAACTAAATTTTTAAAAACAAGGCTCGATTAATTAACTACTAGATGTTGTATAGTTTATTGCAACTTTAAATACTACCAGCACAAGGTATAAGCTATAGTAAAATAAAACTAAAATTTATATATACATAAGTACCTGAAATACTTTATACCTGGTATTGAACACGACTTTTGCAAAAAAGCACCATGCACTCGTGTCCTTTCATCTTAAACAAAACAATCCACTAACCTATCAAATAGCGAATCACCACAAATTAAAAACTCCCTCACAAAAATTGTTGTTAGGTAATGAAAGTTTATAAACACTAATATACCGACAACAATGTGGATGAACCACTTTTTATTCTGTAATTTGAAAAACCAGCCAGAACCAAAGATGGCAACGAATAACAACAAACAAATAATGTCGGGCCGGCTCTGACGCGATCGATAATATTTCCACCCTACTGCGCAAACTTAATAGTACCACGCTATCTCCCATAGCGGGGACACTTGTTGTATTTTGGAACGTTCGTATTGTTAGTAATTTAATTTATAATTACACTATATCTTAAAGAGAAATGAAAATCTAATATAAAATGTTTTTACATTATTTTCCGCAGCCGACATTAAAGACAAACATGAAGCAATCAGTAGCAACAAGTATTTTTCTGGTCTAAACAGAAAATGAATCGGAAAAGGACATGAGTTTTTTGAACATTATTTTCACTTGCACAATATATTCCTGGACTTGCACTCCGTAAATCAAATAGGGACAGAGATACCTATCGCTTCGGTTGGATCAGTCTATATCGTGAGTGATATATTCAGTTTCACATTCGGTTAATTTACAACTGAAACAATACTATGTAATTGTATTTCGGTGTTTAATTTCTTGAATGAAAGTAAATAGGTACCGATCGGGAGAAAAACCTTTATAGGATTTCCTAGTGTCATCAATTCGTTCTTCTCCTGGTTTTAAATGTATATGTGCACAGAACGATATTAGTTTAGTAGATTATTTAAATCAACTATGCTACATTGTCGGAGTCGTGGACGATTCATTTTCTAACGTGGGTGTCATTTATTTTGAAACCACCATAACTTTGACAATAATCAGGGTACTCCGACTGGCAGAATGGTTATTTATCAGTTGGAGTTGTCCTGTGTCCCAGCTATTCGGGTCCATATGCAGTACCCACTGCCCATGACCAAAGCCAGAGGGACAGTGAGGATTTCTTCTATTCCGTCCTTGACGTGGGATACAGCGCTGATAAGTTTAACCAAGTCAAAGTAAGTTTTTCATGAACCTTTCATTAGACCATTGGCGCTCTAATTTTCTCCTTATCGGGAAGCCCAACGTTCACTTGTTAAGCCAATCATGGCCTTTTTAGCATTGCCTATCCCAAAATAACATTATCAAGCAACGAAGTATTGTATACTGGGTGTTGTGGACATGACGTATTATATTTAAATGGGTGACTCCTTGGGTGTCCTAGAGAAGCGGTACATATTTTATTTTTTTAAATCGACCGTTTTATAAGTGGGGTAATAAATACTCTTACTCACAGGTCAGTCCGCGCTACTTTACAACATTTTACTCAGAGCCAATGGCAATGTTGCCAAACTTAATATAAAACTGAAATTCCATTTAAAATTATAAAAATAAATTATTTTCTACCTACTTGTTTTTATCCTTATCTCTAAAGATCGAGGGAAATCCGGACAAAGCCGAACAAACAAAATCAGATTTTTTTCTTTTTCATGGGAACACTCCTGGAAACACTTTATGTACACACAGTAATAGTGAAACAGAACCGATAGTTAGCTTTTGACAATACAATAATACAGATTATTAGATTTTATTACACGCGACGAAATTTGACGTCCAGAAGAAACGCATCAATAAAAACAATATTCAAAGATTATTTATGGACGGGCAAGATATACGCGTAAACCGAAAAACAGAGCGGATTGTTGAAAGTGTGTTGGTGATCGACGAGACACAACGTATCCGGCCGCTGGTTGGTCTTCAACAAACAGACGCAAGCGTGCGGCGCAATATGAAACTAGTTCGCTCAGCCGATGTAAGGCGTCAAGAGGTCATTGGTATTTGACGTAGTGAAGTACGTGGCTATTACTATTCCATATGTTTTTTCGGGTTGTTTAAAACATAGTCCGTCGTAAATGTTCTTCAATTAATTGTGTTTTAAAAAAGCTATTACAGAATGGAAAAGTGTTTAAATCATTTTATTTTGTCTAAAGAGATTAAGGTGTACATATGACAACACCGGCCAGAATTCCTTGATTGCTTACATGTATCGCAGTGCCACACAGGTGTTTTTCTGGTTTGACGTCAGGGCACTTTTACCGCTGAATGAATGAATTTTTCTTCAATTTGTCTTTATCTCAGGAATTGCCGGTTTAAATATAATACGTCATTTCCATAACACCCTGTATAGTACTAATTGTCAGTGAACCAACACACATTTATTATAAAAGAAATTATCTTTTTCAATTGGTTGTATAAATAACTATGTTTTGTAGGGGGTAGGAAAAGGAATAAAGCGGAATGTCAGCCACGCACATTTTCAATATTATCAATCAATAAGTTTTATCATTTTCACAGCATTTTATGATTTTGTTTATATTTTCATACATATGCACATACCGAACAAATCTATGTTATTATATATAGAGAATATCTCTGCAGGACAATTTAGGAATACATCACTCAAACTGCATCAGAAAACAAGAATATTCTGCTATTTTTTGGAAGAAAAAAAAGCATTTTTGACTATGATCTGAAGAAGAATATAGTGGGAATAACGTGACACGACCTCTTGTTGATGAGATACAAAAATTCAGTTGATCGGTGTAATAAAGCCTGATAGAAAAAATAGGTAGGAATTTATCCGACTACCAAATTTAGCAGCTAACGAATAAATTAATTTAGTATTAAAACGATGGCGTTGAATACCTGATTTGATACGCCAGATGGGATGTAGGCGTACGTAATACGAAGTTATAATATCAATAACGAAGTTGAAAGTAATGATTATTACTTTCAACTTGTTTCGTCTGTAAGATGTCGAGTACAGAATGATGTTAGTTAAAAATTGAACTAATTAGACAACTTTGACTCGTAATCGCACTCATGTTTTTTGTGTTGTTCGGCTGTCCAATGCAATTCTAATAATCTAGTGGCACTTGAAAAATGTCACAATAACGTATGTCCCATAAGTTTTTGACCAAATTTCAGATGAAATAAAATTGGTAATAAGAAGAAAATATCAAGTTGCCCTGGTAACACCTTCACTTAACGTTGACAGTTCAGTTTTTAAATTGATTAAGTCGATATGGTTTACAAATTAGAAATTCGGAAAAGTATTTATGATTTAGTTGGACGGGTCTCTAAATCCGAAATAATACTTATTTTTCAAAATCAAAATATATCGCGTAGAACCATTTATTGGACAGTTGCTAAATGTGAGCAAGGTATTCCTTGTATGAACCTTCCAAAAAGTTTAAGGCCTAGAATTTTTACCAGAGTAAGATCCGAAAGACTTGTAAGAAGGGCGAAAAATACACTTGGTATATCAACAAGAAAACTAGCACGATAATATCGAACATCTAAGAACACCATAGCGAGAGATCAATCGCGGCATGGCCAAAAATACCGAAGAAGAAGAAAGGATCCGAAATATGCAGCCAACCAACTAGCCAGAATTCCGAGATGCTGCCGTGCATTAAGATGAATATATTTTGCTAACCAACGGGTGATAATTATGGATGACGAAAAGTATTTCACACGAAGCAACTCTGAAATGAAGGGAAAAGTTTTCATACCGAAAATATTGCAGAGGTCCCTGATAATGTCAAATTCAAATTCAATCAAAATAAAAGGTCAAATTCGCTGATAAGGTGTTAGTATGGTGCGCTAGTTCCACCAGGGGTGTATCCAGGCCTAATGTGGTCGAGTAAGAGCTAAAGTCCTGAATAGTCGAAGATATATCGATAATTGTCTTATGAAACTGGTTAATTTATTGAAGAAGAACATGGTGGAGACGATAATATACCCGACCAAACCCAGACCTTGCATCCGGTCACTATATAAGGCAAACCAAAAATTGGATAGCACACCAAAACGTACCATTTGTTCAGCGAAACGACAACCCTTCTTACTTTCCCCAGGCTCGGAACATAGAAGATTTTTGGGCTCTTTTATCTCGAAAATTTTACGATGGAGGATAGGAAGCACAAAATGAGGTGGAACTTCTACTCAGGATATATAGAAAAATCCGAGAAATCGATATTAATGTCGTCCAAAACTTAATGCTAGGTGTCAGCAGAAAGTTGTGTCTAGTGGAAGACCATGGTCCTCTATATTTAATTTAAGTTCATAATTTTGTTGCTTATTACTATGTATTACAAAACTTTATTTATTATTTTATTATAAAAAAAAATTGGTTGAAATTTGTAGTGTTGTGGTCGCTCGAGCGGAAAACCGCTTGATTATTCGATTATTGAAATGGCGGACATCGCTCGATTATTTAAAAAACCACTCGAGTTATCTATTCAGGCGAAAACCTTCGCTCGTCACTTATTACCTTTCACTCGATACCCGAGCTTCGCTTGACGCCGGCGAAAATGTACTGTTGTAGTGTGATCGAGTTAAAAAACTGCTCGTATATTCGAACAAAGGGCACACAGTGGGCACCTGATAATTTAAAGTGGAAGAATTTGACAAGCCATTTTAAATATCTACTTAATTTATGCTCGTAGATTGAGAAAGATGTGAAGAAAAATAACTCTTGGTAATACTTTTTGTTCGGGTTAAAAACTCACAATAATAAACCCGAACAATAAATACATATTTAGGTGATTTTTTGCAGTTTTTTTGTTTGGTGTCAAGATGCGTGGTAAAAATTCATTATTCACAAATAAATAAATTCCTGGAATTTTTTTGGTGGTTACTACAATTTTTTAGCTAAACCTGTGCCCACTAGTTTACGTGCCTGCTAAATACTCTGCCTGATCACTATAGACCGGATTATATGCAACCAAAAGTCTGTGAGATATGCACATATATATGCATATATTTTTAAAAATATATGCAAGATATATGCAAAAAACAAAGAAATATGCAATGAATATGCAGTAATACGAAAAATATAATATGACTTATTGTTTGATTAAATTAGGGTTTTACTAAACTAAGGCATTGGGTATTTAATAAAAACCACCAAAAAACAACTTATTGTTGATTCATCTGGAGCATTAAATTTGGAATGCTTTTAAAGAAAATGCTTCAAATGCGGGTTGGTTAACTTATTTAGAGGAATATTAGCAGCAAAAAAATGCTCTGCATAAATCTTCATTAAATTCTGACGGGCCATGATTATTATAAGAACTTGCCTCAAGAGACCGCTTCAACGTTGACTGAACAGGACCAGATTTCATTTTGTTTACTTTAGCAATATGTGAGGGCGTCTTGGCGTGTTGGTCTATTTGGAATTTTTTAAAGCAGGAAATAATTCTTGAACAATCCTTACAGAAAATGCGATCGCCGTCCAAAACAAGTTCTGGATACGGCTTAATCCAAGACGTATATTGTATTTTGGACATCTTAATCAAATTAACACTTTTCTCACTGAGTTGAACGTACACAGTAATACTAACTACACATACAACAGCCACAATAATACTGATAATCTAAATATGGAAAAATATTTAGAGGCGATTTGGACAAAGAAATTAAATTAGAATTACCTACCATTAATGCAGATTAAGGTTAAATTGTTGTATACGGAATAATAAATTAATAAAATAAACCCGCCCTTAAATAATTATAATCCTTTCACAGGTAAATACGTATCTAAGAAATAGTAAATAAATGAAATAAAATATTTTATTTGATCAACTTAGTACCTGAATTGGGGTTTACCTTTAAAATTAGAAAAATATGCAAATTATGCACCCTAAATATGCTGTGGATCGCCAACTTTCAAGATATATGCAAAATATGCACTAAATATGCATTTGCATAAAATCCGGTCTCTACTGACCACATGTAAACGGCTAGGCTGCCGGTCGAGCAGTCGGTGATGTCATCGCTTGGTAAATTGGAATTTCAAGCGATTCACTCGAGCGATTCACTCGTTTATTAAAATCACTCGAGTATCAAGTACTCGATTATTAAAATCATCGGTTTTACAAGAAATGTGTGCCAAAACTTATGGGACATGCTTTATTACACCCGGTTACTTAATATTTTAGTAAGATGGGTAACAAAAGGTAACTATGAATTTAAAGAGGGCAATGAATGAACGTGCCTCATCATGTGTAACAGTATGATTAAAATCGATTGCTTACGAAACATGTCAAAAAAATGTTTCATTACCCTCGGAATAGATTCACGTTTCATCTAGAAAAATAATTTCACGTTTCCAGCGCTGGTTGTTATAGGTTATTTAAACAAAATAAGAAATTTTATAACTAAATATACAATATTTATCACTAATTACAGGAAAGGAGAGAGATTTGTAACTAATAATTTTTATAAACTGATTTTGATGATTAAAATGACTTTCGTTTAGAAACTTATATAATGTATATCTGAATAACATGCTCTCAAAGAATCAATACTGGTTTATTAACGGCGTTGGGACCTTTGACGCGCTGTATCAACTTACGAAGGAGGTAACTGATACGTTAGAGAGCAACGAAAAATGTATTTCTGTGTTTTTGGATTAGGCCAAGGCCTTTGACACGGTGCCTCATGACCTGCTTTTGGAGAAATTACATAAGCATGGTGTTAGGGGCGCCGCGTTGGATGTATTTCAAAGCTACCTAAGGGATAGAAAACAGTTTGTTAAAATTGACAATATCTTAAGTGATCCTCTGGATGTTAAAATAGTATACCACAAGGTACCGTACTGGGCCCAATTCTTTTCATTTTATACATAAACTCCTTAACTAAATTGAATTAAATAATGGATCCATAATATCAGATGCTGATGACACAGCTGTTATTTTTTTCTGGAAAAACCTGGCACGAGGTAAAACATATTATGTTTTACCTCGTGCCAGGTTTTTGTTTTTGGAAAAATTGGCTTGATACTTTTAAATTATCCCTCAACGTTAAGAAAACAAACTATATCGCCTTTTCCTTAAATGAAGCTAATCGCCCCGATTTTGAACATATTAAAATGGATAATTTGGATGACTTAATTAATGAAGTTCCATCGACAAGATATTTGGGAATAACTGTTGACAAGTGGGAAGTGGGTTTAAAGTGGGACCAGCATGTTCTTCACTTGGCAAGAAGTGTAAGAAAGCTAATTTACAAGTTTTACATCCTAAGAGAAATCTTGGGTAAGAAACTTCTAATTGCAGTTTACAAAGCTATTGTCGAGTCCTTAATAAGGTATGGCATAGTTGTGTGGGGTGGTCTTTACAATAATGCCCTAAAACCCTTAAATTTGGCACAAAATTATATTCTTAAGGTACTTTATAAGAAACATAAACGTTTTTCAACACAACTTCTTTACACGGGGGAAGTATTTAATGTTCGAGCTTTGTATGTCATTGAAGTGTGTTCTTTTGTTTATAAAAATCATAAACTGAAAAATCACATTTTCCATCCGTATCATACTAGAGGCAAGGCTAATAGGAAAATTATCATACCAAATAGTAACACTAATGTTAATATCAGGTTTGTCAATTGTTTGGCGCCAAAAATCTTTAATCTTCTACCATTACACATAAAAAATGTCACTAGAATTAGATTGTTTAAGATAAAATGTCGGAGATTTATTTTTGACAATATGGAAGTCTTTATGTCACTTTTTTAGATGCTAACAGGTTTCCTATTTTCTGTTCGAACTAACCTAGGTCTTTTTTGTATAGAGTTTGTTCTTGTTTTGTTTTTTTTTTATATCATTTCTGTTTTCTAAGCACATACAGATGTTCAGTCATCTCATCAGGTGCTTTTTTCCGGTTTCTCTCTCTTTCTCTTTATTAATGATGTCTTAAAATAATTTAAGTAATTTCTAGTTTAAGTTCCTTTGATTAAATTATATTATTGTAAACTTGACAATTGGATTTTGATATTTGTTAATAAAGAAAAGAAATCAAGTATTGTATTAATGTATTGTATATCCTATTAACACATACCAAAATTGAAAATAATATCTAAAGTACTTAGATATTAAAAAATATCCATTTAAAAAATAAAAATTCAACACCCTGTAGCAAGAACTTTAAGCCCTTGCGGACATATATTCATATGAACTTTTCTTCATAATATGACCTAAGAAATCACATCCTGAAATATTAGCACGTTATTAATCAACACCCTGTAAAATAATAACATGGCAAGTATTTATCAACTCATAGATCTATTTTTTTAATTGACGACAACACCTAAATAACATTTTTAAAATATGACAATTATTAAAGGTGAAATAAATGTCCTTTCAATTATCATCTAAGAAAATATCGGATGTCATCTACTATCGGCTATAACAGATTTGGCCAGCTGATTGACAGCTACCTCCCTGCCGAACCCCTGTACAGTCATTGAAGATTAACACAAAATAAAGAAGACAATGATAGACCCTCTCAATCGCACAATAATCGTATGTCAGAGCGACCTGTCGAGTCCATTTTTGACGAGCCTTGGGTGTATTACTTAGAGAAATTATTTCGCGTTTGAGTAGGAAGGACATGACAGAAAATAATAGGTGTTTTGTTAAGCAGTGCGCTGATACACTGTCCGGTTTTGCGGGAGCCCTTCGGCACAATGGGAAAAATAATACATTTTTGGCGGGAAAGATGTGTCCCGCAAAACGGGAGCCGTTAGGTGGGCTGGTAAAAATACATTATATATTATTTCCACTGTCACATATTTCCCTCAAAAACCCATGATCTTTACCATTGCTCCGAACGGCTGCCGCAAATCGGGACCGTGTACAGGTCAAAATCTTTTTACAGGTAACTTTCAGTCCTTAGCATATAACTTACTAAAATAAACTATTTGCGTGTAGAAACGATTATAATTTGCGAAATATATGTTACTTCATGCATTAGAAAGCAATTTTAAAAGTTTTTTTTAGATTATAGCTGCAGCATTCAAAGCTGAATTTTAAAATGTATCGCCGGTCACGTGTCCACAGTCAATAGTTTCTTACTTTACCCTTTTATATTTCTCGTAATTTTGCAAAAGTTACTTTTATATATAAATAATTTACACTCTACTACAATTTGTATTGGATCAGCTACCTGTATCCATTGACAACGGACTATGTTGCCATATTCTTAGATTGGCTTAGGGTGACAGTAACTAAGTCGAATTTAACGCTAAAAAACCCAGGCAGCAGTTTCCTCTAAAAAGGTTAACATTACAGAACCGGACATAGTCATGGCAGGATACACGGATTTCTCTCTCAGACACCTTCACCATCAATGCTGGCGTTCCTCAAGGGTCCATATTGTCTCCCACTATCTTCTTACTCTACATTAACGACCTTCTAGTGTAAACGAAAAATCTGATATTTAGTTTTGCTAACGATAGCACACTTGTTCTCATGTTTCTCTTTGAATTCACAAAAATTAGGTGGCGACGCACATCCTCGCAGACAGCATGAAGTATCAAGCCTCAACAAAGACCTGGAAGAAATTTTGGCTTGGTGGGACAGTAAAAAAGTTAACATTACAGAACCGGATATAGTCATGGACGGACACGCAATCCCGCTGGCTTCATCTATTAATTTGCTAGGCGTCAATCTGAGAGGGAATATGTCTTGGCATAATCACGTTGTGACAATCGCCAAGATAGCTTCTCAGAAACTTGAAGTACTCTGCCGAACCAAAAAGTTGTACACACCTCAACAACTTTTGATACTATACAAAGCCCAGATTCGACCATCACTAGAGTACTGCTCTCATGTCTGGAGCTCTGCACCCAAACATACTCTTCGGCTACTGGATTCGATCGAAAGGAGAGCCATTCGTCTGATCGGAGACCACGAGCTGACGAAGAGCCTCGACAGCTTAGAACATCGAAGACAGGTTGGGGATTTGACGCTCTTTTACAGATATTTCCATGGGAAGTGCTCGGCTGACATAGCCCTCTTAATTCCGCCCAGAGCAGCGAACAGCAGAATTACACGACGAGCCACTGCCGCCAATCCATATGTGGTAAAGCTTAGTACTCCTCGAGCTTCATTATTTAAGAATTCCTTCATTACCTTTACAAAGTCGTTTTTCCCAACGAATATAACCTCCAACGATTCAAAACCAACGTGAATCGCTTTATTCGTACACGCATCACTCCCAGAGTACCTTAAAGGATTTTTCCTATACTTAGTGCTTGTGTTTGATGTGAAAAAAAAACTTTATAACATTTTGCTAGAAGCGCATATAGGAATTTGGTCCTCGGCCATTAAAAACGGAATGAAAAGAATATATTATTGCTGACAATCAAATATAACTATTTACCGTAATAAAAATGCAGAACTAGGTGGGTACTTAAAATTTTATAGAAATTTTCTAGGGAAAAATCAGGAACGTTAAGAGCATCTTAAGTTGAAGAGGGTAAATGGAACGTTGGTGTGCTGGAATTTAAATTTAATTTCATACAATGACGAGCATTTCCCTCGCTTCTTAAATTCTTAAAATTGTTAACGTTATGAAATATTACAAGGTAAAATAATTTTTAATATTTCAAAGAATGATACTACAAAGTAGTGTATATTATACCTATTATTAAAACATTATGATACAATTTGGACAACCGTGGACATCGGATGTGCCGCAAGGCTCACACCTAGGGCCTCTGTTGTTTTTGATATATTTGAATGACATTAAATCATGTTAGATGTCTAGCTTTCTTAAGAACGGCTCTCTGCAAGTGGCGATTGACGACGGATTTCTCTCAGACACCTTCACCATGAATGCCGGTGTTCCTCAAGGGTCCATATTGTCTCCCACTCTCTTCTTACTCTACATTGACGACCTTCTAGTGGAAACGAGAAATCCGATATTTAGTTTTGCTGACGATAGCACACTTATCTCATCTTTCTCTTTGAATGCACAAACATCGGCTGCCGACGCACATCTTCGCAGACAGCATGAAGTATCACGCCTAAACAAAGACCTGGGAGAAATTTTGGCTTGGGGTGACAGTAACCAAGTCGAATTTAACGCTAAATAAAACAGGCAGCAGTTGTCTCTAAAAAGGTTAACATTACAGAACCGGATATAGTCATTGCTGGACACGCAATCCCGCTTGCTTCATCTATTAATTTGCTGGGCGTCAATCTTGGAAGAAATATGTCTTGGCATAACCACGTTGTGACAATCGCCAAGATAGCTTCTCAGAAACATGGTGTACTCTTTCGAAGCAAAAAGTTGTACACACCTCAACAACTTTTGACGCTATACAAAGCCCAGATTGGACCATCACTAGAGTACTGCTCTCATGTCTGGAGCTCTGCACCCAAACATACTCTTCGCCTACTGGATTCCATCGAAAGAAGGGCCATTCGTCTGATTGGACATCAAGAGCTGACGAAGAACCTCGACAACTTAGAACATCGAAGACAGGTTTGGGATTTTACTCTCTTTAGATACTTTCATGGAAAGTGCTAAGCTGACCTTCCCCTCTTAATTCCGCACAGAGCGGCAAATAGCAGAAATACACGACGAACCACTGTCGCCCATCCATATGTGGTTAAGCTTAGTACTCCTCGAACTTCATAATTTAATAATTCTTTCATCTGGAACGACCTTCCCGAGGTCGTTTTTCCGAATAAAACCTCCAAACGCACCACTCTCAGAGTGCCTTAAAATATTTTTCCTATAGTGCTTGTGTTTGATCATAAAAAAAATGAAAAAAAGGAAATAGCAATAAGCGATTCACGTTGGTTTTGAATTGTTGGAGGTTATATTCGTTGGAAAAAACGACCTCGGGAAGGTCGAAGGATGAAGTCCTCCAGATGAAAGAATTCTTAAATAATGAAGTTCGAGGAGTAGTAGGCTTAACCACATATGGATGGGCCGCAGTAGTTCGTCGCGTATTTCTGCTATTCGCCGCTCTGGGCGGAATTAAGAGGGCAAGGTCGGCCGAGCACTTTCCATGAAAATATCTGTAAAAGAGGGTCAAATCCCCAACCTGTCTTCGATGTTCTAGGCTGTCGAGGCTCTTCGTCACTTGTGGTCTCCAATCAGACGGAATGGCCCTCCTTTCGATGGAATCCAGTAGCCGAAGAGTATGTTTGGGTGCAGAGCTACAGACATGAGAGCAGTACTTTAGTGATGGTCGAATCTGGGCTTTGTATAGTGTCAAAAGTTGTTGAGGCGTGTATAACTTTTTGGTTCGGAAGAGTACATCGAGTTTCTGAGAAGCTATCTTGGTGATTGTCACAACGTGGTTATGCCAAGACATATTTCCTCCCAGATTGACGCCCAGCTAATTGATAGATGAAGCCAGTGGGATTGCGTGTCCGTCCATGTCTATATCCGGTTCTGTAATGTTAACCTTTTTAGAGAAATGTGCTGCCTGGGTCTTTTTAGCGTTAAATTCGACTTGGTTACTGTCACTCCAAGCCAAAATTTCTTCCAGGTCTTTGTTTAGGCGTGATACTTCATGCTGTCTGCGAAGATGTGCGTCGACAGCCGATGTTTGCGCATTCAAAGAGAAAGATGAGATAAGTGTGCTATCGTCAGCAAAACTAAATATAGGATTTTTCGTTTTCACTAGAAAGTCGTTAATGTAGAGTAAGAAGAGAGTGGGAGACAATATGGACCCTTAACGAACACCGTCATTGATGGTGAAGGTGTCTGAGAGAAATCCATCCCTGTAAAATAAAGACGCTATTTTTAAAAAATGCTATTCAAATATCATTAGGCATCGACTGTGAAAATTCGCACACGGCTGGCTATCTTAATTAAGAAATTAAAATGCGGGCAATAATTTCAAAGTCATTATAATATCGTCAGTCGGGTATACTCAAGATCGCTTTAATTTTTCTCCATTTCAGATTTTAATTAAACGCAAAAATATTAATCAAAAATTTTGTGTATTCAGAACACACGCGGAATGAATTTCAAATAAGCAATTAGCAATTTGAATTCGAGCCAGGCATCGTTTTGTTTTAATTATATAAATACATAAAGCTAAATTAAATTTGACGTTCTAAATAAATATTAATGAACTTTAAATTTTTTTGTTTTTGCAATTTATTGCTTTATTTGTTTGCCAAACCGATGTACCTATAAATATTATATTTTTAATGGTTTTTGTTGGTATGAACCAAGGACATTCAAATTTCATTATTTAATGATTTTGGACAATGGCTGTTTATGATAAATAATCTTTGGCCAATATCTAATTTGATTGAAAACGGCAGTCAACCTTACCACCGTATTTAGATGTTCAAATTATGAGGAGTTTAACCGGAGTTGCAGAGGAAAAGGATCATAACAGTAACCAAGTCGAATTTAATGCTAAGAAAACCCAGGCAGCAGTCTTCTCTAAAAAGGTTAACATTATAGAACCGGATATAGTCATTGCAGGACACGCAATTCCACTGGCTTCATCTATTAATTTGCTGGGCGTCAATCTTTGAGGAAATATGTATTGGCATAACCACGTTGTGGCAATCACCAAGGTAGCTTCACTAAAACTTGGTGTATTCTTCCGAACCAGAAAGTTGTACACACGTCAACAACTTTTGACACTATACAAAGCCCAAATTCGACCATCACTAGAGTACTGCTCTCATGTCTGGAGCTCTGCACCCAAACATATTCTTCGACTAATGGATTTCATCGAATGCCATTCGTCTGATCGGAGACCACGAGCTGACAAGGAGCCTTAACAGTCCAGAACATCGAAGACAGGTTGAGGATTTGACTCTCTTTTACAGATATTTTCATGGAAAGTGCTCGGCTGACCTTGCCCTCTTAATTCCGCCCAGAGCGGTGATTAGCAGAAATACAAGACGAACCACTGCTTAGTACTCCTCGAACTTCATTATTTAAGAATTCTTTCATCTGGAGGACGTCATCCTTATGGAACGACCTTCGTGAGGTCGTGCTTCCCAACGAGTATAACCTCCAACGATTCAAAACCAACGTGAATCGCTTTTTGCGCACACGCACCACTCCCAGAGTGCCTTAAAGGATTTTCCTATAGTGCTCGTTTGCTCATAAAAAAAATTGCTTATTCAGTTAAACCCGAATAATGTAAAAACGTGCAGTATATTGTCGTGTGAACCCAGCCTAACACAACATAAGGATTTTATGTATGCTTAAGGGTAACGGTTCAGCCTCCTGCACGTTGTGCGATATTAATTAAAGCTGAGCTAATAGTTAAATAGGTCTGAGCATTATATATGTAGTAGGTACGTAATATTCGAGTCCCATTATCAAACATTTATAAACAAAGTTGGTACCAGCCTGCTTGTTGTATGATTGTCGTTGAGAAATTAATTTAAAGCCATACTGGCGTAAACTGGATAGATCCAAATTTGTCTAGTATTGCTTGATAATAAAACTTTCACCAGATAAGTTTAAGATTTGCACTAAGGCATCCAAGGTGGTCAAGTTGAGTAAACAAACAGCCCATCGAGTAAATGAGCAGATTCAAAACCCACAATTCCGTACCAGTATGCGGATTAATGCAAATCAGTAGGAAATCGATACATTTTTTCTTACAAACTCCTACTTTTTAGTCAGCAGTCACAGATTTTGCTTCTTCTGGGGATACTTTAAACCAACCTACCTCGGGCAGACAAAATACACTCACAACGACAATAAACACCGGACAAAGATAATGTAAGTATTCTTTATAGTCCTGTAACTTTTTAAATTATTGTCCGATCTTGGTGAAGTTTTTAGCAAAGTGTAGATTTATGTCTTAGGATGATATCCTGAATTTTAATTCTCAAAAAATAATCATGTGATCATTATACTGCCGAAATAAAAGTTCCTTTTTTACGCTTTAGTAACCTTAAATTCTTAACGCCTTGTGGAAAAATTAAGCTTTAGGATTTAGCTACATTGTATTTTATTTTGAAGTATGACCTTCTCTTAATGTAATGTTTTTTGGTTCACGTCATTATCTGCTTCTTAAAAGAAAATACAAATTTTTAAAGGAAGTTCTGCAGTTTTTCAATATTAACCACAATTCATCTTGTAATTTATTTAATTGTTGTCCGATTTTGGTGAAATTTTAAGTAAAGTGCAGACTTATGTCTTTGGATGATATCCTGGATTTTAGTTTTTAAAAAATAATCGTTTATTGATCATTATACAGGCAGAAACAAAAGTAACTTTTTTACGCTTAATTTCTTAACGCCCTGTGGAAAAATTGAGCGGTAGAATTTAGCTTCATTATATTTTGTTTTCAAGCGTGACCTTTTCTTCGGTTCACGTCATTATCTATTTTTTTAAAAGAAACTATTGCAATTTTTCAATTTTATTCACAATTCGGAATATCACATTGTTTTATCGAGTAGCATAAACAAGTATACAAAAATTAATAGCCAGTATTGTATTGAAGCATGCCTCGTCGCATAGTATAACTGATAGGAACATGAGGTGGCAATACGCGCTATTCATTTTTGGCCTTCCCGACACTCCATCAGACAGTTCATCACACGACAACTCATCGCGCACACTTCATCACGGCGACATCTTAACACAATGACACTCCATCACATCACATTTAATCACTACGCCAATTCACCACACACAAATTCATCACAAAATACATACATGAACCAAAACAAATATGACACTGTTCTGAGAAACATTATTAAATAAAGCCACCGAAAGTAATTAGGATTTTAAGACCTCAATTTTAGTGAAAATATTAATGATGAATTTATCCAAGTGATTAGTATATAATCTGTGTGCAGGTATTGTTAGGCCAGCAGGTAAAATGGGGATTTTTTCTTAATGATGGATTATTTAGTGGATACTGTGTGCATCATATAAATATAGCTCGAAATCGATAATTTCTTAAGTATTACACTTACCTTGATTTACTGTAATTTGAGGAGATGGAAGAGGAAATATTTTCTTTTGGATCAACTTCTCGGGGAGTTTCGACATTGATTTTCCAGTCCCATGAATATATTAAACATCGAATGACATCTGAAAATACTACCCACTGGCGATGCAGGAAGCATCAAACAGCAAAATGCAAGTCAATTGTTCATACAAGAGGGAATATAATTGTTAAACACGCATGGTGTTACACCTTTTCAACCACTGGCTTGCAAAGCCATTGCAGAAATGAAAGAACTGATGACCTGCCTTGGTATGGCACCCAAGCGAGCTATGGCTGAAATTGTCGAGAACCTCTCAGATGGTGCTAAGGTTTGTCTACCAAAGAAAACTACTTTAGCTCGCACTTTGAAAAGAACTAGAAAAGGTGAGAACTCCACTCCAGTTCCCAGAGATAGGAACTTTGATATAACACAAATGTATTCACCATACGTTCTTTTTGATTCTGACAGGGAAGACAATGATAGAATAATTATATTGGGGAAAAACGATTTGCTCAAATATTTAGAAAGAAAAACCTGCTGGTTAGCTGATGGCACTTTTAAAGTTTGTCCAGACTTTCAGCTGTGCAGTATTCATGTACAGGAAGAAAGCACCTCGTGGACTTGCGTGCTTGCATTATGACCAGGAAAATCACAGGCAATATATTCAAGGCTATTTATTGCTCTGAAGAATTTAATACCAGAGGCGGCTCCAACAAGAATTCTTACAGACTTCGAGATGGCAGCAATGAACTCCTTCCAAGAAGTATTCCTTACAGCAAAAACATCTGGATGCTTTTTCCACCTCTCTCAAGCTGTCTTAAGAAAAGTTGGAGCTCTCGGATTAAAAAATATGTATGAAAGCAACACGGATGACATAGCCACAAGTGTCAAAATGTTATGTGCCCTATCACTCCTTCCACTGCAAGAAATTGAAGATATTTTTCGAAGTGGCAGAGACGTTCCCAGATAACCGCCAGGAATCAGTTATTTTGAAACCACGTTTATCCGTGGTCGCCAACTGTGTGGAGGAAGAAGAAGAGACGCTTTATTTCCAAGGCAATTATGAAATCATCGAAACGCAGCTGCGGAAGGAATTGCCTGGACAACCAACTGTGTTGAAGGGTGGCATAATGGCTTGCAGTCGCTTTTTCAATGCGCACATCCTACAATGTGGACATTCCTAAAGGGCCTGGTGAAAGGAACTGAATTATCACACGCGCAATATTTACAACACATATCTGGACAACGCATCCCAACGAAGCCGAGATACAAATCGTTAAAACTTAGGCTACAGTTTCTCAGAACAGTGTCATATTTGTTTTGATTTATGTATAACATTTCCTCTCTTTTGTTTGTAATTGCAATTTTTGCGACAGAAATAATACTTTGTATATTAATTAATGTAATATATCTGTCCCTACTATTTTCTATTCTTTTAATATATTTTTGTCAAATGATATTTGGTGGTTTTATTTAATAAATAAGAAATAAATAAATACTAGGGAATTCTATCATGATCGTAAGCGGTAATTCATACTACTTTTCGAATTCATGTGATGAAATTGTGTGTGGTGAATTGGCGTAGCGATGAAATGGGATATGATGAAGTGTCGTAGTGATGGGATGTCGCCGTGATGAAGTATCCGTAATGAGATGTCGTGTGGGGAACAGTCGAGTGATGAAGTGTCGTGGATTTGTTGATGCTACTCCATAAAATCATGTGATGTTCTGAATTGTGAATAAAATTGAAAAACTGCAATACTAAAAATTTGTATCTTCTTTTACAACTCAGTTAATGACGTGCACCAAAAAACGTTGTGTTAAGAAAAGATCTCACTTCTAAAGAAAATATAATTGAGCTAAATTCTATCGCTCAATTTTTCCACAGTGCGTTAAGAAATTAAGGGTAAAAAAGTAACTATTGTTTCTGCCTGTATAATGATCAAGACATCGATATATTTTGAAAACTAAAATTCAGGATATCATCCTAAGACACAAGTCAACACGTTGTTAAAAATTTTACTAAGATCGGACAACGATTAAAAAAGTTACACATGTCTATAAACCTGAGCAACATTATCTTTGTACGGGTTTTTTTGTGAGTGTAATAGAAAAAATACAAAAGATTTTAATTTTAGAAACAGCATATAAAACAATATTCTAATTTATCTCGCAAAATAATAAAATATCAGTTAAGAGGTTTATTTCTTTAAATTCAACGAATTTAAATACTTCCTTTAAACAGTCATCTCATTTAAATTTTTAAGACGAAACTTTCTCAAAAATCTAATTAAAAGTGGAAAAGTTTGGATGTATTTCAGTCTCTCTCCCCCCGTTGTCGACGGAACAGGGGCGGGTAACATAAATTTTGCCTTAAAGACAATTTGATTTCGCTTTGCCATTTGTGTAAATACTCAATTTGAATATCTATTACTCTGGCAATCTAATTAAGGAAACCTTTAATAAAGCGGCTCGATGATTAGCATATTAATATGAAGTGTGCTGATTGCCAATTAATTCAATTTATTACCGGAATGTATGGGGACTTCAAGATGGGATGGCGATAAAATTTATTAGGGCTAGGGCTAGGGGATCACATTTTCCACTTTCGTCTAGAATACGCGCAATAACCAAAAGGCAAATAAACATTTTCGAGTCTTAAAGTAACAATTGAGGGGCGTTTTTACAAAAGTCGACATCTACTATTTTTCCCAAATTCACTTTCTCATCGATTCCTATAGTACATTAAGCGGTACATCGAAAGACGTTATAGTTAGAGAGACGGTGACAATAAGGGGTCCGTGAAGTGAAATATCAGTAATTTGATTTTTCGAGGAGTTTAAGTCCCCCCCTACAACTTTTATATCTGATGAAATGCCGTAGAGCGTTGCTGAGAGGCGCTGTACCGCTTTAGATGGGAAATTCTCAATAAATTCAAAATTATATCGAGCCATGTCTGAAAATGAATGCATCTGCGTGACCTCCAACGTCACTGGAAACACATTTTCTGAGAAGTCAGACCTTGCATATACTTTTCTGAGAGTGAAAAAATGGAAATTAAAAAAAAATTAAAAATGCAAATTTGAAGTTGAAGCTTTCTAGAATGAAACATTATATGTTAAAGATTATGTGAAAAAAATTTTATCGATCCGGGTCTCGCCATTTCAATATTGGAATTTTTTTTAAATCTCCTCGGAGGAAATTCGGAACACGATCGTGACATATCAGAAAATTATGACACTACATTCCTTGATACCCAAATATTGTGGAAAAAAAAATTTCAGATGAATCGCACCTAGCTAGGCGGAATTCTGACAATATTGCGCAGAGATACCGGAAGGTAGGTATCGTTCAGTTGTATGACGGGATATTATATTCGCAATATTACCAAATTAAGCCTCTTTTTCCATAAGGTGTGTATGATTTATTCAAATCTGATGGATTTAAACATTTGCCCTTGTCTACTTTTCACTAATTACAGTAAAAGCCACGCCTTTCATGCGTTTAGAAATTTTGCTATCACCGTTACGAAATATCTTAACTTTCTCCAAGATAGAACATGTTTCTGGTAACTTTATATGTTCGGAAAAGATGAGGGCATCAGATAAACCTAGAAATAATTCTCCAAGGGGAATATTTTAGAAAATATAGCAGAATAAACTAGACTTTTAATAAAAAAATTTTTGAGAAAATTACCGAACTTTCGCAATATTCTTTTTATCAGAAAATTGTTTACGACTCATCTCCTTGGGAATACAAATCGATTAAGCCCACTTGGACCCATGTCACTCGAGACTTTATAATTTTTCCATTAATTTTTTTTTGACACGCTCGGAAAAGTATACTACTTGTCAGGAAATGTGTTTCCCGTGACTTTAGGGGTCACGCAGATGCTGTAAATTCATTTTCAGAGATGGCTCGATATAATTTTGAATTTATTACGAATTTCCTATCTAAAGCGGTACAGCGCCTCTCAGCAACGCTCTACGGCATTTCATCAAATATACAAGTTGTAGAGGGGGGCCTAAACTCCACGAAAAACCAAATTACTGATATTCCACTTCACGGACCCCCTATTGTCACCTTCTCTCTAACTATTAAGAGAACTTAACAAAACTGAACATCTTAGTAATTTAATGGCGAAATATAGGAACTTCTACAAAACTGTACAACTACTCACCGTGCGGTTTTGCAAAACTTGTCAACTACGTTCAGTGTTGGTTCATAATATGATAAAATCCGTAGAAATAGGTATTTTTATTTTAACTTTAGTATTTGTTTGTATAAATATGGGTGATTATAAGTTTGTTCCGACAACCTATTTTTATATCGTTCTAGAACCGTCATCACTCTAAAAAATGCATTGGTATCTAAGACTAATTTTATCTTGCTGTTAATGTTTTAGCTTATGTAGAAGTAATTTTTAGTTAGCAAAACAAATTTTCGTTTTAACTGAATTACGATGAATAAGATGATCTAGTTAACAGAACTACCTCTTATTTTTAACTACTTCTTAGTTAATAAAACTACATTATCATGTTGAAACCAACACTTTTTTATTAATTAGCTCCCTAATTAGCTTACTAATTTGCTAAGTTATTGTTATTGGCCAGATATAGTAGTAATAATGTCAGACCACCAACTACCGCTATTTGCTGCTAGGAGATGGCGCGCTGTGTTTTCTCGAGTACCGTTGATAATACGGCGTGAAGTATTAGATGTACACCTTCACTGTACTGACGAGATCTAAAAAGTTCGATACCGGTCTGCAAGAGGTTACATCCTATCAATGGAAAAGGCTTCCTTTTCTTGGTAGTACCATTCAATCTGAAATGGTATTTTAAAGTGCTACTGTGTAGACTAAATACGCCCTTATTGTATAAGGTATCATAATGTGGTCTGGAAAAATAATAATTTTTCCATACATTGATAATATTTCTTTGCTCTTTTTTTTAACAAAAAAAACACTTGTTGAAACAACAATATGATGTTGCTCCTAATAACTAACTATATGGGTTATCATAAATATTTATTCTTTCGGGTAAAGATTGTTTCACGAAAAATGGATACGACTTAATGATTTCCTGGGTCGGTCCCATTGTGTCGACAAGAGTTTGGCAATAAACAAGTGAAGTATGAAGGGACGGACTAAGGAAAACAAGTAATGATATGATTATATTAATGTAATCAAATGAAATAACATTTTTTTAAAAATATTACTAGTCATATTTATTTACATTTATAATGTCATTCTATAGATAGTTCTGTTTCGCTATCGCTATCCTCATCAAAATTAATTATAATTGGATTAATTATACGATCCAGACTAATATACGAATTTTCTACAGTTATTACGTGACGGACTGAATTTGGGGGGAATATCATTAAAGCATTTTCGTATTAATTCTACAACACTAGAACTTAAAGTTGGAGAAATATTTTCAGACCTAACCAATGATTTTAACTGGTGCCACATATGCTCTATGGGGTTAAAAATGCAATTATAAGGTGGGAGCCAATCCAATTTCTTCTGCCAATGTGTCACAAACATATACTTTTTTATACAAAATGTCTTTAAAACTTCTAAAAGATCACTTTTTTTATAACTTTCTTCAAAATATATATCATTCGCCGCCATGCAGTTCTGAATCTCCAATTTTGTATTATTTGAGCTTGGAGCTTTATGTAATTGGCGACTGTGATAGCTCGCATTGTCCATTACTATCACGCTATTCTGAGGAATGTTTGGTAAAAGATAATTCTTGAACCATTCCTCAAAAACGAACAAATTTTACCACAAAAAGATATTTAAATATAAATTAAGCAACCTAACCTACCTGATGTGCCTATATTTACTTATAATTATTACAATCCGGTCCTTTCCACATAATAATAACAAACGGTCATAAATAATGAGATGGACAACAGGTACTTTTACTGCAGTCATTAAGTTATATCCATTTTTCGCGAAACAATCTTTACTAGAAGTACTTGGTTGACTTAAAAAGAGTTATTAGTGACTTCAACTAGAATAATCGTAGCAATAAAATTTGGCCTTCGTTACTAAATTTCCTCTTATCGCCAATTTCACTAAATTTTCTTGTTATTGAAAATAAGATCTTGGTATCCTAAACTAGACCATTTTTTAGAGTGTGCACGAAGCTGTTGGGATCTATTTTGTGCGCAGGCGTTAATTTTGCACCATTTGTTGCCGATGCACAAGGGACGCAAGGTTGGTATGTTTTTATGACCATTCTCTGTAAAAATCTAAGCTGAGCCTGATCGCCTTTCTGATTATTGCTTAGACTAGGAAAGAAGATTAGTTAATTATCATGAAGCTAAACCTACTTTTGTTGCTTAATTTCTTCGCCTAAGCTTGAGTATTATCTTTTTTTGGTCCGTTTTCTTGTATTTAATAATTATGAAAGAGAATAACGTGTTTAATGGTACGAATATATTATAGGTTTCGGAACCGGATTATACAAATTTAATAAGAATAATTTAAATAATCAGAATATTAACTAGGGGTAAAGCAACAACTCCTACAAAACAAGGCTAAAAGAACTGAACGAATGCTAGGAATACAAAAACAACTGTTAAAATTCTTGCAACGCAACTCAGTACAAGCGGTTCCTGCTCTTGGCCATGTATCGTTCTTGCCGTTCAGGAACTGGTTTGCGAACGATCACAATTTGGTTGGAACACCAAAGGGATCGCCAGATACACCGTTTTGTGTCGGTTGGAACGCCTTTCGACTACTTACACATTTGCGTGAGCGTACATTGTACGATTTTTAGGGTGGTTGGAACGAATCTTATGAAACCCCGGTTCGAAAAGTGGATGGTGGCCATCAGATCTTTAATGCGACATTTCGTCTTTGGGTCATCATCTTGGGGTGCAGCAGCAGTTTTCTCTAAAAAGGTTAACATTTACAGAACCGGATATAGCCATGGACGGACACGCAATCCCACTGGCTTCATCTATTAATTTGCTAGGCGTCAATCTGGGAGGAAATATGTCTTGGCATAACAACGTTGTGGCAATCGCCAAGATAGCTTCTCAGAAATTGGTGTACTCTTCCGAACGAGAAAGTTGTATACAACTCAACAACATTTGACACGATACAAAGCCCAGCTTCGACCATCACTAGAGTACTGCTCTCATGTCTGGAGCTCTGCACCCAAACATACCCTTCGTTTGCTAGATTCCATCGAAAGGAGGGCCGTTCATCTGATTGGAGACCACGAGTTGACGAAGAACCTCGACAGGCTAGAATATCGAAGACAGGTTGGGGATTTGACTCTCTTTTACAGATATTTTCATGGAAAGTGCTCGTCTGACTTTGCCCTCTTAATTCCACCCAGAGCGGCGAATAGCAGAAATACACGACGAATCACTGCCGCGCATCCATATGTGGTTAAGCTTCGTACTCCTTCAGTATTTAAAAATTCTTTCATCTGGAGGACTTCATCCATATGGAACGACCTTCCCGAGGTCGTTTCTCCCAACGAATATAACCTCCAACGATTCACAACCAACGTAAATCACTTTTTGCGCACACGCACCACTACCAAAGTACCCTAAAAGATTTTTCCTATAGGGCTTGTGTTTGATCATAAAAAAAAGAAGAAAAAAATCATCATCGACTTGATTTTTTTAAATACGGGCCTCGATATTTTTGTTTAATTTATGAAAGAGGATTTAAATCGTTCAGAATTACAACATTTCAGACATTTTGTTCAATGCAACTTTGCCCTAATTTAACCGATTTCTTATCTGTTGCCGTTCCTGATATTCCAATGTTGAAGGATGAATTTGTTACACCCTGTATACGACTTCTTGAGATATATCTCCCTCCCTATTGTGCTGTACCATCATCAGTTCAATACTAGAATAAAGGTGCAAATAAAAGGACAATAGAAGTCTAATGAACAGGAAGGAAAAGGGCATATTGTTGTAGGTTTTCTTTGAAGCATTCTTTGAATATCAAACGAATGTATTAGATATGGTGGTTCAAATCGTATCAAATTATTTGAAAAATTAATGTATTGTTGGTATTGTGTATTTTCTAACAATCTTAATATGGTAACTAGATTTTGCGAGAAACCTTTAGTTGTAATAAAATATTGTAGCTACCACAAAGATTAATAAGTGCAAGCTCGTGGAGCGTAATAGTACATTACGTATCAAGGGCCGAAAAGAGGCTTTTACGGACGAGAGACGGAGATGGCCGACCGAGCCGAAGGTGAGTGAGGCCACCGCACGAGCCCGTAAAGTCTCCGACGGCCCCAGATATGTACCGTACTTTTTTTAAAAGTGCTCCGAGGCCAAATAAATAAAGAAATTCTTCAGACATTTTTCTAAAACATCTTTGAAAAATTAACTGCAAATTCAATTTATACAGGGTGTTATGGAAATGACGTATTATATTTAATCCAGCAATTCCTGAGATGAAAACAAATTGAAGAAAAATATCCAAAAATGGTGCTTTAATTTAATATGCCCTGTACATGACCTTATGTCAAACCAAAAATTATCACGTGGGGCCACTGTTCGGAAGGTAAACACAGCAACATATGGCAGTGAATCTTGAACAGTGGTGTCATATCTTTAGGGAAAACTCTTTAGAAAGTCAATAACCGTTTGACAGATTTCAAGTTGTTTATTTTTCAGGGTACATTATTATAAACTTTTACGTTTAGTTCGCTGGGAAACAATCTATAAACTTGAACTGACTCGAACGAACCGCCGCGGAGTTTATAAATGATCAGGTATGTTCTCATTTGTTCAATTCGAACGACACCCGTCAGATCTGGACAACTTAAAAGTTTATAAAGGCAACTTACCCTTTAGAAAAAAAAATGCAATTTTATTTACCTTTTCGGACTTATTTAAAACCAACTTAATTTATAAAAAACACCAAGTACTCACATCACAAAATCACATTAGTTTTCGCGTCACAACACATCTAAGTACCGTTCAATCTAAATTGGTATTTTAAAGTGCTACTGTGTAGACAAAAATAGGCCCTTATTGTCTGGGAAATAATGTATTTAACATCTAAAAATTTTTAAAATAAATAACACGTTGGTTCTCTCGATCGATATCGGCCGGCTTCTTTAAACAGCTGATTTTGGACAATCGGACTAATATTTAAAAATACAGTGTTGCCACTTTCGATATTTTATAAGCGACTATCATATATATCATAAATTGCCGAATTTTCTTCTATAATATTACTTTCCTGTATAATTATAGTCTCGGAAATGGCAACCGCGCTGGCTCTAGTAGCGGAGAGTTCTCGGAATGAAAGTCCGACTGGTCCGAAGATGGACTAGACCATTATTTCAAAGGGTAGTTCCTGTCAATTGTTAACATAATTGTTGCATTTTATCTTTAGTAAAGGGTTAATGGCCCATAGAAATTAGCGTTTCTATTATTTCTATTGCGAAATGATTAAGTGCTCTTGTTCTATGTGTGTTATTGTAAAGTGTAATTATGCGTTAGTGTTGGGGTTTGTTCACGTGATGAGCATAAAGTTTTTCCCATAGAAAAAATAACTGAAAGTGTCTGTGTCCTGGATTCCTTAATCGCGTCCTGGATTTACTTTCTAAGTAAGCTAAATATTAATTTTTGTAAGAAACTAAAGTTTTACACATTTAAACATTTTGGCAACATTGTGCCTGAACATCTGTTGATTACCCAGCTGGGCAATGTAATATGTTCATATATGAATGTGCCGAGGAGTTGTGTGTGGGTTTAGGGGTGAATTACCCCACGTTTTAACGTTCGATTTAAAAAAAATATGTAGCGCTTTTCTAGGACACCCCAGGAGTCATCCATTTAAATATAATACGTAATATCCATAACACCCTGTATACATATCTATATAAATTCCGCTATTTATTATCGCTTGTATGTATGGCTCGGTGGCCTAGTGGCAGAGTGTACGCCTGGCGACCTGAGAGTCGCGGGTTCAAATCCCGCACTCGATATCTCTGGTTTTATTTATTTATCAGTTAAAAAAAAACTATGAGCAGTACAAGGTGACTGGAAGTCGACGGGAATAGTACATTGTTTACCTAGTAGGAAATGTCTAACATTACTGGACGACTTGAAGATTGCTAGCAGCAACACAGTCCAGGAATATGGCTTTTCCTACGAGGTAAACATACTATTTTTCCTATAATCGTTTAAAAATCGACAGATATTGATTAATTTTGAATAATTCGCGAATAATTTTATTCACAAATAAATGGTGCTTTGAAATTCGTAATAAAATTGGTTGCGTTACTATGGAAACGTAGATTAATGCTGAATTGTCAAACTTGACAAAATTTTTTTCAATCATTTATGTAGAACACTAACAACTGTAAGGGGAAATATCATTTCCTTACAGTAAGGAAATTAATATTTCCTAATAGTTGCCTAGCAACGACTAAGTGTTGGGAAATATTGACTTTTTCTTTCAAAAATGTTATAAAAAATGTCAATATTTCCGAACTATTTTCGAAAAAATCTTTCCCGCCCGCTTTGATACTTTCCCTCCCGCTATATCGGAGAGGTCTGGAAAGCGCCACTTTCGGTGAGGAGAACAAGGATAAAAAGAGGCACTTTCGAGGCACTTGTAAAACAAAATATTCCCTAATATGTTGATGCATAATAATTAGTAAAAGAATAAAAATATGCTTGCAGTTTTAAGAGCATGCACTTATCAGTGAACTCCATTAAGGTAAGAAGGTATGACAAACTACAAGAAAACTAATGGATAGAATTTGTTAAAATTTTAAATTTAACTTGGAAATATGGTACTACATGACTATATAACCTTGAATATCCGAGGTTTTCTGGAAAAATCTCTAAAATCGCAACTATCTAAAGTGACTCCCTCGATAGAGCCGGCCAGCGCCCTGGCTCGTCGTGTCTTGGAATGGCGATGTTGTCTCATTGTTCAATGACAATGACTTACGCTTTTCCGCGGCGAAATCTCAAATCGAACCACGCGGTCCACTGATAAATACTCTTAACTATCCTACAAGACACAATCAAATTACAATATTTTCTAATATACCGGTTGGCACTTTAATTTTTAATGTCTCGCTTCCAGTAAAACATGCACATGTCATATTTGGGGATATTTTGTTTTAATTTAAAAAATAATAAATATTTTTAATGTGGCATAACAAAAAATTCACAACTGCATCCCTGGTGGGGATCGAACCCACGACCTTTGGATTAGAAGTCCAACGCGCTATCCTCTGCGCTACAGGGACTGCTAGCAAGTTATAGGAATAAGCGCTATATAATTTACGACAGCCAAATTAATAGTTTGAAGTAGAAAAACGGTTATATCTAATAGGTATGAATTGCCATATAAAAAGAAGTTGTGTTACTGTGCGTGTTAAGGTTTAGCTTTTAAGTGTTTATTATTAGGTAATTTAAAATAAACATAGAATCTTTTTTAAACAACCACCCCAAATCCACCCGCAAAGGTATTTTTTTACATTTTTTCCATTTTATATACTATAGGTATTCCACTTATACAGGGTGTCCGGGAACATGTGGGAAATCTCCCGGATATGAAGAAAACACGTGAAAAGAATACTATAGATTCATATAAACTTCTTTCGTATCGGCCTCCTCTTCGGAGATATGGGCTCCCAAAGAGCACCAATGGAATCAAGTTTTTTACACATAATTATTGAACCACCTGGTATATTTCAATTATTTTTTAATATGATATATACCAGGTAAGACCCGTCAAATTACTACCCAAGAAACTGTTGTGAATTACTCACAGCTGCAGGGACGGACTAGCTGTAACACTCATGGGCACATTTTTTTTACGCCCTGTATGATGAGAACTTTGGACAATGTTTTTTACATACCTTTAACTATTGGCTAAAAATTAAGTACTCTTCATTCATGTCGCTAATCCTAACCGTTTTCGAAAAAACGGCATTTCATATACATCATGTATTTGGCGTATTTCAGTAAAAGATACATCTTTGTTCCGATCAAATGTTCAACCTTCAAAATTCCGCTTTTTCATATTTAACCCGTGAGAATTTAGGGGACTGGTGTAAATAAAATGACGTTTTTTCCGAAAACGGTTAGGATTAGCGACATGAATGAAAAGTACTTAATTTTTAGCCAATAGTTAAAGGTATGTAAAAAACATTGTCCAAAGTTCTCATTATACAGGGCGTAAAAAAAATGGGCCCATGAGTGTTACAGCTAGTCCGTCCCTGCAGCTGTGAGTAATTCACAACAGTCTCTTGGGTAGTAATTTGACGGGTCTTACCTGGTATACATCATATTAAAAAATAGTTGAAATATACCAGGTGGTTCAATAATTATGTGTAAAAAACTTGATTCCATTGGTGCTCTTTGGGAGCCCATATCTCCGAAGAGGAGGCCGATACGAAAGAAGTTTATATGAACCTATAGCATTCTTTTCACGTGTTTTCTTCATATCCGGGAGATTTCCCACATGTTCCCGGACACCCTGTATATTGTCCATAACACTGGGGAACAGCAAAAATGTTTCCGAGACCAAAATAGCAAAATCTTACTTATTTTATTATACTAATTAACAATCTGTCTTGCAAAAGGCTCAGTTGGCTCCGGTTTTATAGATCCATCCCAATTATGATAATTTACCTACCTGCCCTTAATATATGGGAAAATTTCACCATTAAATGAGAAATACCTGGATTTATTATAACAGGTGTACTTTATAAGGGGTTTAAATACATATAATATTAACCCTAAATTGTTAGTTAGTTGTATTTCAACCACCAGTTGATCGAGAGCTGTTCGTATTTGAGAAATTAGAGAGTTTTGAGCAACATGTCGCGAGTTTGTGTAAATAAGCCGGATCATTTTTGTTATATATGTGGTGAAATGACTTTTGTGAAACAAAAACGTACGCTTAGCCCTTTAATAAAAAAGGCTTACCACTTGTATTTTGGCTGCAAAGTTGGAGACCAGGATAAAAATTGGGCTCCCCATATCTGCTGCTACAAATGTGCGTCCAACATTCGCGGCTGGCTAAGTGGAAAAAACCGTAAGATGCCCTTTGCTGTTCCTATGATCTGGCGAGAACCGAAAGACCACGTTACTGACTGTTACTTTTGTTTGACACCTCCCATCAAAAAAGGCTTTTCAGAGAAAAAAAGGTCTGCGATACAGTATCCAAATTTACAATCCGCCATACGCCCGGTGCCTCATAGTGACGAGTTGCCTATACCTAATCCACCTCAGGAATATACCCTTCATTCTGATGATGATCAAGAGGATTCAAACGGTAGTGTACCGGAAAATGTCGCCGGCCCATCAACCTCGCAAGACTCCGATTTTGTCTGTGAACTTCCAAGTAAAAAGCCTCACAAAATAAGTCAAAGTGAATTAAGTGACCTTATAAGGGATTTGGAACTGCCCAAGACAAAAGCAGAACTATTGGCCTCTCGATTGCAACAATGGAATTTACTTGAAGATGAAGTAAAAGTTTCTGTGTACCGAAGCCGTCAGAAAAACCTAACACCATTTTTTAACATGGATAACAATTTGGTAGCCTGTAGGGACATTGAGGGATTAATGGCAGCTTTAAATCTGGACTATGATCCAAAAGACTGGAGACTTTTCATTGATTCCTCAAAAGTAAGTCTTAAAGCTGTGTTACTCCATAATGGAAACAAATTGCCTTCAGTCCCAATTGGTCATGCAGTCCATATGAAAGAAACATATAGCAATTTGAAATTGTTACTTGAGACCATACAATATGAAAGATATAAATGGCAAATTTGTGGGGATTTAAAAGTTGTGGCGATCTTGCTTGGAATGCAGCTAGGTTATACCAAATACTGCTGCTTCCTCTGCGAATGGGACAGTCGAGCACGATCGGATCACTACAGAAAGAAAATTTGGCCACCGAGAGAGTCTTTTGAGCCAGGAAAGAAAAATGTGACCAGCGCGCCATTAGTTGCCCCAGAAAAGATTTTACTACCGCCACTTCATATAAAATTGGGACTTATGAAAAATTTTGTGAAGGCAATGGACAAAGAAGGCCGTGCTTTTAGTTATTTAAAAGAAAAGTTCCCTAGAATCAGTGACGCTAAAATTAAAGAGGGAATATTTGTGGGTCCCCAGATTAGGAAACTTTTCGGAGATGCGCAATTCGATTCCATACTTGAAGGCAAGGAAAAAGACGCTTGGGATGCCTTTAAAATGGTTGCAAAAAATTTCTTGGGAAACATAAAAGCAGAAAATTATAAAGACCTGGTTGCCCAACTTCTTTTGTGTTACCAAAACCTAGGGTGTAATATGTCGTTGAAAATTCATTTCCTGGATTCTCATCTGGATTACTTTCCGGAAAATTGTGGTGCTGTAAGTGACGAACACGGTGAGAGGTTCCACCAGGATATTTCGAACATGGAAAGAAGATATCAGGGAAAATGGAACTGTGAGATGTTAGCCGACTACTGCTGGACTATTACGAGAGATGCCCCAGAGGCTGCTTTCAAAAGGCAAGCCAAGAAGCGCAAAATGAGTGTCTAAACTTTGGATTCAATGATAAAAATGTGCTATTTAGTTGCTTTTGTTGAACCAACAATATATTGTTATCTGTATTTTGCATGTCCATTGTATATGCCTATGAATTAAAATTTTGTAACAAATAATTGAGATTTTTTTTTTTGCGAGCCAACTAAAATCTTTAATAGGTATTTTTTAGTTACTTGGGTACAGTTGAATCCAAAAAAATAGGTTTTGTTCAGGAAACAAAAAAAAAGTTGAAATTTGTTTCCCAGTGTAATCAGCAAATAAAAAAAGGGAATAAACAAAAAACTTTTTTAAATTTCTAACGGATTAGTCTAATATTATATTCCATACTTTTAATAAAGTTACGAAGTAAAATTCTAATTACTTTTTGCCAGCTCGAGGAACCGGAAGGAACCAAAAAACAGTAATAAATATTGGGCACCTTTGTCATGCCTTGGGGCCAAAGCTATACCCGTGCTTTGCCTCTCCTTAAATTACCACCCTGGCGGGATGTGATTCCACATACCTTCATCAAAAAAAATCCGCATTATTAGCATAATCAACTATACACATAGGCGTAACTAGAGGGGGGCCAGGTGGGCCGTGCCCACCCCAGATTGCTCTGGTGCCCACCCCAGTGTTTCCGAAGTTCGAAGCCATACATTCGTCATAGTGACACTTGCCATTAAAATCCTACTAGACTAGGGGCCAGGCCCCCCTACAAAATCATTCTAGTTACGCCAATGACTGTACACGCTACCTATTATATTAGTCGCCCTTCAAAAAATCATAATTTTCAAAAGAATATAGGTAAAGATATCATAGCTTTTGCGATAGTTTTGGAGTAGTTTCACGAATAATCTTTGGTCAGAAATCAACAAGTTATACCAACATCAAAATATAGGAAATTTTATACTCATGTTAATAGTACGCATTAACTCATGTTATTTTTTCGAAAAACAAACAAATGACATTGGGAGTGGTTTTTTAAAGGTGGACCTTTAGCATAGATTTATTTGTAGTCCCCTAATAAAAGCGTGACCTAAAACGAGGAACGGCTGGCAATACTGCTTCATCAATTCCCTAAAAAGGCTATAGGTACAGAACCTGCATTCGAAAATCCCGATTTCAAATAGCATAAGAGGGCCTTTTGGGATGTACCTAAATGATCATTTCAGCGGTGTGACGCTTCCATTGCTCTTAGGTCCTAAGATTAGGCCTTGGGCGTTGAGAGGTCCTATCTCACCCGGTATATCAAGAGTTTTAGTATCCAACTTTATTTTTTATGTAGCTTAAGCTACAGAAAACCTACCAACCTAATTGTATGCATGTGCACATCTATTTACATTAAGTAATAACGATAAATAAACACTTAAAGACCTTGCCTACCTGCTTTTTAAATTTATGCCCTGTTTTATTTTACTGCCTCAGTATATGTCTGAAAAGGCATTATCCAAACAAACAAGAAAGCGAACTATTTTATAGGTATACACTTGTTTTAAGGGTTTTGTCGCAAGCTGCAGTAAAGGGTATATTTATATTTTTCGAGTTTACGGCCGGCGCTTATACTCTTTATGACACTTTAAACAAACATTAGATGTCGCATACACGAAGCTTCTGGTGCTATAATGTCTCACATTATTTAGGTTATTAGTTTTTATTGGTAAATAGTCAGAGACAGTTCTATTATTAATGAAAAAGATGGGCTTACGATGTGCATATAAAACATTACTGTTGGAACTAGTAAAATCTTATAAATTAGAATCCATGCAAGTCTATCTTTTTCTCCGCTTAATAGTATATTCTTATACTGACTAACCACCGCACACAGAGGAAAATATTTGATTCAATGCCGTATCTACACCAAACCAACAAAACAAAAACAAAACAGCAACACAATGTTTTTCAACTATTTGGAAAATCGTCAACATTTTACCAACTTTTATCGAAAATTTTTGTATGGAAAATTAGGTGCTCTTTAGGTGCTAATTAGGTGCCAACTTTAAAATTTAGGTGCTCTCATGCTTTTTGAAAAAATTATATTTTTGTGTTGTCCTGCTAGATTAACGTTAAGCTAGCAGAACATCACTGTTAAATAAGCTAATTAAGAACAAGATGCCGTATTAAAATTAGGTGCTTTTTAGGTGCTTAACGAATATCTAAAAGAAAATTTAATTTGTTAAGTTATTTTAAAAATACCGCTATGTTCTGCTAAGTTGACGCCGCGCTAGCAGAACACTTTTATTTTAGGGATTAACCAATAATATCTAATTTTTCCGAAATTAGGTGCTATTTAGGTGCTTTAACATTATTATACTTCTATATCAAAAAAAAAAATTCCAAAGCTAGAAAAATCGAAATATTATACATAAACAAATTTTCCTTGATAAAACAGTAATTTTTCAAAGAATCTTCATGAAACTTGTAGCACTGTCTATACGATTTAGGTGCTCCCGAAAAATAAAATTTTATGAAAAAAATAGCAGTGGCGGAGAAAATTACTATTATAAAAAAATCGTTTTTTCTTAATAAAACAGTCATTTTTCAAAGAATTTTCTTGAAACTCGTAAAATTGTCTATACGATTTAGGTGCTCCCGAAAAATGTAATTTTTCCAAAAAATAAATATTTCCAGGGTCGGAGAGGCCGACCACACCTTTATTTATCAATTTTTCCTTAATAAAATAGTCATTTTTCAAAGAATCTTCATGAAACTTGTAGCACTGTCTGTACGATTTAGGTGCTCCCGAAAAATAAAATTTTAGCAAAAAAATCGTATAGACAATTCTACGAGTTTCATGAAGATTCTTTGAAAAATGACTATTTTATTAAGGAAAAATTGATAAATAAAGGTGTGGTCGGCCTCTCCGACCCTGGAAATATTTATTTTTTGGAAAAATTACATTTTTCAGGAGCACCTAAATCGTATAGACAATTCTACGAGTTTCAAGAAAATTCGTTGAAAAATGAGTGATTTATTAAGAAAAAACGATTTTTTCATAATAGTAATCTTCTCCGCCACTGCTATTTTTTTGCTAAAATTTTATTTTTCGGGAGCACCTAAATCGTATAGACAGTGCTACAAGTTTCATGAAGATTCTTTGAAAAATGACTGTTTTATTAAGGAAAAATTGATAAATAAAGGTGTGGTCGGCCTCTCCGACCCTGGAAATATTTGTTTTTTGGCAAAATTACATTTTTCAGGAGCACCTAAATCGTATAGACAATTCTACGAGTTTCAAGAAAATTCTTTAAAAAATGAGTGATTTATTAAGAAAAACGATTTTTTCATAATAGTAATCTTCTCCGCCACTGCTATTTTTTTGCTAAAATTTTATTTTTCGGGAGCACCTAAATCGTATAGACAGTGCTACAAGTTTCATGAAGATTCTTTGAAAAATGACTATTTTATTAAGGAAAAATTGATAAATAAAGGTGTGGTCGGCCTCTCCGACCCTGGAAATATTTATTTTTTGGCAAAATTACATTTTTCAGGAGCACCTAAATCGTATAGACAATTCTACGAGTTTCAAGAAAATTCTTTGAAAAATGAGTGATTTATTAAGAAAAAACGATTTTTTCATAATAGTAATCTTCTCCGCCACTGCTATTTTTTTGCTAAAATTTTATTTTTCGGGAGCACCTAAATCGTATAGACAGTGCTACAAGTTTCATGAAGATTCTTTGAAAAATGACTATTTTATTAAGGAAAAATTGATAAATAAAGGTGTGGTCGGCCTCTCCGACCCTGGAAATATTTATTTTTTGGCAAAATTACATTTTTCAGGAGCACCTAAATCGTATAGACAATTCTACGAGTTTCAAGAAAATTCTTTGAAAAATGAGTGATTTATTAAGAAAAAACGATTTTTTCATAATAGTAATCTTCTCCGCCACTGCTATTTTTTTGCTAAAATTTTATTTTTCGGGAGCACCTAAATCGTATAGACAGTGCTACAAGTTTCATGAAGATTCTTTGAAAAATGACTATTTTATTAAGGAAAAATTGATAAATAAAGGTGTTGTCGGCCTCTCCGACCCTGGAAATATTTATTTTTTGGCAAAATTACATTTTTGAGGAGCACCTAAATCGTATAGACAATTCTACGAATTTCAAGAAAATTCTTTGAAAAATGAGTGATTTATTAAGAAAAAACGATTTTTTCATAATAGTAATCTTCTCCGCCACTGCTATTTTTTTGCTAAAATTTTATTTTTCGGGAGCACCTAAATCGTATAGACAATTCTACGAGTTTCATGAAGATTCTTTGAAAAATGACTATTTTATTAAGGAAAAATTGATAAATAAAGGTGTGGTCGGCCTCTCCGACCCTGGAAATATTTATTTTTTGGAAAAATTACATTTTTCGGGAGCACCTAAATCGTATAGACAATTCTACGAGTTTCAAGAAAATTCTTTGAAAAATGACTATTTTATTAAGGAAAAATTGATAAATAAAGGTGTGGTCGGCCTCTCCGAGCCTGGAAATATTTATTTTTTGGCAAAATTACATTTTTCAGGAGCACCTAAATCGTATAGACAATTCTACGAGTTTCAAGAAAATTCTTTGAAAAATGACTATTTTATTAAGGAAAAATTGATAAATAAAGGTGTGGTCGGCCTCTCCGACCCTGGAAATATTTATTTTTTGGAAAAATTACATTTTTCAGGAGCACCTAAATCGTATAGACAATTCTACGAGTTTCAAGAAAATTCTTTGAAAAATGACTGTTTTATTAAGAAAAAACGATTTTTTTATCATAGTAATTTTCTCCGCCACTGCTATTTTTTGATAAAATTTTATTTTTCGGGAGCACCTAAATCGTATAGACAGTGCTACAAGTTTCATGAAGATTCTTTGAAAAATGACTGTTTTATTAAGGAAAAATTGATAAATAAAGGTGTGGTCGGCCTCTCCGACCCTGGAAATATTTATTTTTTGGCAAAATTACATTTTTCAGGAGCACCTAAATCGTATAGACTATTCTACGAGTTTCAAGAATATTCTTTGAAAAATGAGTGATTTGTTAAGAAAAAACGATTTTTTTATAATAGTAATTTTCTCCGCCACTGCTATTTTTTTCATAAAATTTTATTTTTCGGGAGCACCTAAATCGTATAGACAGTGCTACAAGTTTCATGAAGATTGTTTGAAAAATTACTGTTTTATCAAGGAAAATTTGTTTATGTATAATATTTCGATTTTTCTAGCTTTGGAATTTTTTTTTTTGATATAGAAGTATAATAATGTTAAAGCACCTAAATAGCACCTAATTTCGGAAAAATTAGATATTATTGGTTAATCCCTAAAATAAAAGTGTTCTGCTAGCGCGGCGTCAACTTAGCAGAACATAGCGGTATTTTTAAAATAACTTAACAAATTAAATTTTCTTTTAGATATTCGTTAAGCACCTAAAAAGCACCTAATTTTAATACGGCATCTTGTTCTTAATTAGCTTATTTAACAGTGATGTTCTGCTAGCTTAACGTTAATCTAGCAGGACAACACAAAAATATAATTTTTTCAAAAAGCATGAGAGCACCTAAATTTTAAAGTTGGCACCTAATTAGCACCTAAAGAGCACCTAATTTTCCATACAAAAATTTTCGATTTTAAGCACCTTGTTCTGCTAGGTTTATGGAGGTACTTATTGTCTTCTGCCAGGTCCACAAAAAACCAACAAAATAAAAACAAAACAGCAACACAATGCATTTCAACAATTTAAAACCAAATCGGCATCATTTTATCAACTTTTATGTTTTGTTTTGGTCTTTAGATATTTATTGTCTTCTGCCAGGTCCACAAAAAAACAACAACACTAGAACAAAACAGCAACACAATGTATTTCAACGATTTAAAAACAAATCGGAAACATTTTACCAACTTTTATGTTTTGTTTTGGTTTTTAGCTATTTATTGTCTTCTGCCGGTTCCAAAAAAGAACAACAAAACTAGAACAAAACAGCAACACAATGTATTTCAACAATTTAAAACCAAATCGGCATCATTTTATCAACTTTTATGTTTTGTTTTGGTCTTTAGATATTTATTTTTTTTTGGTTTTTAGGTATTTATTGTCTTCTGCCGGTTCCAAAAAAGAACAACAAAACTAGAACAAAACAGCAACACAATGTATTTCAACAATTTAAAACCAAATCGGCATCATTTTATCAACTTTTATGTTTTGTTTTGGTCTTTAGATATTTATTGTCTTCTGCCAGGTCCACAAAAAAACAACAACACTAGAACAAAACAGCAACACAATGTATTTCAACAATTTAAAACCAAATCGGCATCATTTTTATCAACTTTTATGTTTTGTTTTGGTCTTTAGATATTTATTGTCTTCTGCCAGGTCCACAAAAAAACAACAACACTAGAACAAAACAGCAACACAATGTATTTCAACAATTTAAAACCAAATCGGCATCATTTTTATCAACTTTTATGTTTTGTTTTGGTCTTTAGATATTTATTGTCTTCTGCCAGGTCCACAAAAAAACAACAACACTAGAACAAAACAGCAACACAATGTATTTCAACAATTTAAAACCAAATCGGCATCATTTTTATCAACTTTTATGTTTTGTTTTGGTCTTTAGATATTTATTGTCTTCTGCCAGGTCCACAAAAAAACAACAACACTAGAACAAAACAGCAACACAATGTATTTCAACAATTTAAAACCAAATCGGCATCATTTTTATCAACTTTTATGTTTTGTTTTGGTCTTTAGATATTTATTGTCTTCTGCCAGGTCCACAAAAAAACAACAACACTAGAACAAAACAGCAACACAATGTATTTCAACAATTTAAAACCAAATCGGCATCATTTTTATCAACTTTTATGTTTTGTTTTGGTCTTTAGATATTTATTGTCTTCTGCCAGGTCCACAAAAAAACAACAACACTAGAACAAAACAGCAACACAATGTATTTCAACGATTTAAAAATAAATCGGAAACATTTTACCAACTTTTATGTTTTGTTTTGGTTTTTAGCTATTTACCTATTGTCTTCTGCCGGTTCCAAAAAAGAACAACAAAACTAGAACAAAACAGCAACACAATGTTTTTCAACAATTTAGAAAGAAATCAGCAACATATTATCAACTCTTATGTTTTGTTTCGATGTTTAGCAACTTATTGTCATCCCGTCGCGAATCGACAAACATCAAATGGTTTCTGTTTATTTTCATTTCCGGTGCAGCATTGAGCATTAATTTGCTTGGGTTACCTGAACTATGATAGTTTCATGTCTTTGTTGTTTATGTTGTTACTTGAATATCTTAGGATTGTCTCCTCAAAAAGTATTCAAATTCGGCACATGTATTTACCATGTCGGCCTCTACAAGAAAGTATAATGCAGTTTTTCTATAAAATGTACAGTGTGTCCCATTTTTGACACTTTTATATGGTATCTCCGTAATTGCTAGTGCTATCAAAAAGTAATGTAGGTGTCATGTGCTCTTTTTGGGTCAAACTTAAAATGGTAAAATCAAAATTTGAAAATTTTCGCTCGCTTAAGAGATAAGGGGTAAAATCAAAAATTGAAAATTTCAAAATTACCCTATATTTTCTTAGTTAAAAGAGATACAGAAAAATGTTTCATACAGAAGTTTCTTTATATTGATTGTTGAATAATCAGCCGTTCTCAGAATAAGTATACGGGGCCAGGTAAAGAAGTTATCGGACCTAACCTGATTTTTTTAAAAGGAACACCCTATATAGTTTAATCTAAGAAGATGCTATTTTAAATTCTCGTTCCAAATCTATAACACACCATGGTTTCTTATGCGATTTATTGAAACTTTATTACTTTAAACCACAGTAGACCATGAAACAAAAGCTAATATCCTAGAAAGAACCATGTTGACTATTAACATTTAACGTCAATTTCATTTTTACATATTCATTTTCGAAAATTACCTATCAACATTTGAAAAAATTTGATATGATATCAGTTTAGTTTAAAGTGGAAAAACCGAAGAAATGGCGCAAAATATATATTTTGTTCGCTATCCGGAAAGACGGTAACCATTTAAGAACATATTTCGAACATTTGCGATGATTCCCGTTATTTTTTTATCTTAATCTGAATCTTTTATTTCGTTTCAAAGTAATAACGTTTAAATAAATCGCCTAAGGAACCAATGTCATCCATGGTGTGTTATATATTTGAAAGGAGAATTTAAAATAGTATCTTTTTAGATTAAAATATACAGGGTGTTCCATTTAGAGAAATTAGGTTAGGTCCGATAACTTTTTTACCTGACCCCATATACTTATTCTGAAAACGGCAGATTATTAAAGAATCTATATAAAGAAACTTCTATATAAAATATTTTTCTGTATCTCTTTTAACTAAGAAAATATATTGTGATTTTGAAATTGTCATTTTTTTTATTTTCCCCCGTATCTCTTAAGTGAGCGAAAATTTTCACCATTTCAAGTTTGGCCAAAAAGAGCACATTACACCTACATTACTTTTTTGACAGCACTTACAATTACGGACCTTATAAAAGTGTCGAAAATGGGACACCCTGTACAGGGGAACCAATATCCAGTCAGCTTAAAAATTACATTGGATTTCCTATGTTCAACTTAGCGATGCATCACTCGGTATGCATTGCCTTATCAGATAAACATCTCTTTTTAAAATTTTTCAACAGTAAATTGTGTGCAGTTATGAAAGTACATTCAAATAACAGAAATCGATTTAATCTGCCAATCTTCCATAATAGTGTTGATCTAAATTCAGGCATAACTTCCAGTCGGATATGGCAATAGTTTAAAATCAATAAATCTGATGCTGCTATTCAAAGTAGTTTGTGTAAATTTGTCCAACCTAGCCAAGTTATTGCCTTTGTTTTAAGGGGCACATTGCGAACAATCCAATTTTATCGTACATTTGATAGACCAGTTTGTTATGTCCACACAATATTCAAAGAATGGCGTTTTCATTACGATAAAAATATAGGTATGTTTGCTTAATAAATAACGATGGATTTGCAAGCATTTATACCAAAATGCGTAGGTGCTTACAATACATTGTTCAATTCTGATGTAAATTCCAACTGGCAGTGGGTATCATTATTAGAAAAGCATTTGACCAGCTATAAATAGCAGCAATATATAGTCAAAGAATATTATAGTTACGCAAAGCCGTCATTTTCAATGATGTTATTTATCAAGTGATTTATCTTCGTAGAATTTAATGTAAAATTGTTCTCATTTCAGGTATGTTCGAGATAGATCGAGAAAAGATTAGGATTGGTTAAAGAGAATGGATCACCATTTTCATATCCAATAGGATCGATTTATTCTGGCCAACACTACAAGACTATCACTCAGGGCCGGCTAAACCCGGGTGCAGCTCGTTCAAAGCACGCGGGAGGCAAGACATGAGGGGTGGCAAAACGAAGCTGAACTCCAAAATGGGCATCAATCAGTAAAAGTAAAAAATCAGCACACCATGCCTTCACTATTCTACTTGTTGATTGCAATTTCTTATTTATATACAGGGTGTTATGGAAATGACGTATTATATTTAAATGGGTGTCCTAGAGAAGCGCTACATATTTTATTTTTTTTAAATCGACCGTTTGAAAAGTGGGGTATAGTATTTGCAGAATTATACCGTTGATCTTTTGACTGCAATAAAACCTCATTATCCCTTCGACCATAAAATAAATAAGGAAATCCCAAATTTTAAAACCTTTTCGACCAGAGCCGGACCAGGTATACAAATTCAAATTATACCTATGCCTGATGCATATATAAATACAAAGTGATTTTTAATAATTTTAATCTTTAGTGGTTTTCCGGCGAGTAATTTTTAGTTAGGCTTATTAGTGGTAGAATGTGGCGTCCTTGGAATTGTGCTGATAGGGGGGCATCTTCAAGTGTAATTTTTAAAAGAAAGCATTTATCTACCGATGCCAAACTAATAATTAAAAATGTGTATCAATCGTTGTTGAGTAGAAATTTTAATTCGATGGATGCTTTAGTAGAGACGGCTACTTTGACAAAAACTCCATTATCTTCGGTAAGAGACATAGTACTTAAACCTGTTAATCCTGGAAAAAATCCGAGTGGCTCTGGCACATTTAGAAGCATCAGCTAAAAACAGCAGATTCTTCTTTAGATTACCATCAAAATACCGACGCACAACTTTTAGAAGATTGGTTTAAACATAAACTTCTTAAAAATATACCTGAAAATAGCGTCATTGTAATGGACAATGCTAGTTATCATAGTCGGCAAAAAAAAAAAAATTTACAATTCTAATAATGCAAAAGCAGAAATTCAAAATTTTATGATTGAAAATGATTTATATTTTGAAGAAACTTACAAAAAACGAAAACTGCTAGAAGTATTAGAAGCTTTTAAAATAAATAAGGACTACGAGTGTGACAAACTTACAGCAGAAAATGGACATACAGTGTTCCGTCTTCCTCCGCACTATTGTATATTCAATCCTGTTGAGCTAATATGGCAACAAAACCCTTAATTATAAGTTTAGGCTTAGATGAAGATAGTGATATTGATACAGAGTGAAATTTTGAATAAACTATCAATAGTTTCTTAGAATTTAATAAATTTTTATCGTACTTGTTTTCCTAATAGTTATACTTTTAAATTATATTATTTTCAATTATCATTAATTGTTATCATTATTTTACATTTATTATAGGTGCCTAAAACTAAAAATACCTTTTATTTATTTTAAATTATAAAAATAAATCATGTGGTGTGGTATACATTTTCAAGCCGGCTCTGATCCCATTTATTGAGCTTTGAAGAGGTTGAGACGTATACAATAGGGTTTAATCAGGTAGTTTATTTATGGCAGTAAGAGTCATCGGTATAATTCTGCAACAACTATAATAAACACTCTTACTCATAGGTCAGTCCGCGCTACTGTACAACATTTCACCCAGAGTCAATGGAAACGTTGCCAAACTTAATGTAAAACTGAAATTCCATATAAAATTATAAAAATAAATTATTTTCTACCTATTTGTATTTATCCTTATACTTAAAGAGCGAGGAAATCCAGGCACAAACACAATCAGTTTTTTTCTTGTTCATGGGAACACTCCTGGAAACACTTTATGTACACACAGTAATAGTGAATCAGAACCGATAGTTAGCTTTTGAAAATACAATAATACAGATTATACTACATATTGTTAGATTTTATTACACGCGAGAAATTTGACGTCCAGAAGAAACGCGTCAATAAAAACAATATTCAAAGATTATATGGACGGGCAAGATACACGCGTAAACCGAAAAAACAGCGGATTGCTGAGAGTGTGTTGGTTATCGACGAGACACAACGTATCCGGCCGCTGGTTGGTCTCCAACTAACAGACGCACGCGTGCGGCGCTATATGAAACTACTTCGCTCAGACGATGTAAGGCGTCAAGAGGTCATTGGCATTTGACCTAGTGACGTATGTGGCTATTACTATTCCATATGTTGTTTCGGGTTGTTTAAAACATAGTACATCGTAAATGTTCTTCAATTAATTGCACAAAAAGGTATTACAGAATGGAAAAGTGTTTAAATTATTTTATTTTGTCTAAAGAGTTTAAGGTGTACATATGACAACACCGGCCAGAATTACTTGATTGCTTACATGTATCGCAGTACCACACAGATGTTTTTCTGGTTTGACATCAGGTCGCTTTTACCGCTGAATGAATTGAAAGCGCCATTTATGGCTATTTTTCTTCAATTTGTCTTTATCTCAGGAATTGCCGGTTTAAATATAATACGTCATTTCCATAACACCCTGTATAATTAGGACGATCGATGTTGGTCCAGATTTAAACACTTTTTAGGACGAGCCGCTCCGCTTTTATCTATGCGGTGTGACTACCGCGGCGGAGGCGACGGCTTTGAAGCCAAGTCGGTAAAGATTAATAAAGCATTTTTTAGCAATCGTTTGGTTGTTTTTCTTGGAAATCATGGACGTAAATATATGGAATTAAAATCATGTTGACTTAGCATTCTACTTGTTAAGACGTTAAGTAAGCTAGAATAACATAAGGTATTTAATATAAATTAGATTTTGTGAAATAAGTAACTAGCTAACTAATATTTGGAAAAAATTTAATTTTGTTTTCTGAGGTAGAAAGAAAAAAATTTTAGTTTTGCTTTTAAACTTGCTTTCAATGCTTTCAACATACAATTTTCTTAGTAACGAAATTCATACTTAGTTAAAAAGGTCATCGTTTTGAATTAAAATTGCATTTTTAATGGTAAGTCTTATATTTGTTTATGTAGAAGGTGTTTCATTTTTCAGTCATGCTGTAAGTTGCGACATATAGTTTTTGTTTTCGAAAATATCTGGGAAGGCCATGAATACATAATAAAAATTTGTTACTATAATAATTAAACTTCAATGCTAAATTTCTATATACAGTATGTCCACGGATGGGGTTTACAAGAGGACAAATGGACTAAAAATTGAAAGATACGAAAAAAAGTCACTCTTAATAAACGTTTTTGCTTGTCTAGAAAATACGATTCATCATAAGAAACTTCAATTTTTTATACAGGGTTAGTAAAAACTGCAAAAATGTTATTTTGCTTAAGAGTAAACATACTTTATTTTGAAAGACACGAAAAAAAGTCACTCTTCATAAACGTTTTTACTTGAATAATGAATAGGTGATACTTGTTGTCAATGTCTTTATTTAATGAAGTAATTATAATAATAATAATAATACGAACATTTTTATTAACATAAAAAGAATACGATAACGATTTCATAATTCAAAAACTCCACCCCCATACTCGACACATTTTTCTAATTGCTGTCTCAAAAAGTAAAAAAATTCTGATTTCTTCCTGAGATATCGATTGGATAGCCTGAATAATTCTGCCCTTCAGCACTTCAATATCATTTGGTATTGCGGTTGCAAAAACAATTTGTTTTAAACGGCCCCATAAAAACATATCGGCCAAGGTTAAGTCGGGACTTCTTGGGGGCCACAAAACTGGGCCATTCCTGCCAATTCACCTTGGACCAAATCTGCGGTCAAGCCATTCTCTAACCTCACGAGCGAAATGGGCTGGACGACCATCTTGCTGAAAATACATATTTTGTCGAAAATTTAATGGTAGATTTTCGAGTTCATCAGTGAAAAATGTATTCAGCATTTCTAAATATGATAATCTATTGCACGTGTTACCAAAAAAATATGGCCCTATATTGCCATGGATGCATATCGCACACCACACGTTCACTTTTGTGAAATATCGTCTTCTCGTCATTATTTTGAATTCGGGATTTTCTAAAGACCAGTACCTAACGTGCTGGGTTGCAACGATTCCATTTGGTGAAAATGTACGTTCATCAGAAAACATGATACATTTATAAAAATCAACATTTCCACTTAAAATTTTGTCTCCTATCCACAGGCAAAAATCAATTCGTTTTGCGTCGTCTTCCTCTTCCAATCTTTGATTAAAGTGCGGTTTATACGGATACAATTTATTTGCTTTAAGAATCTTCTGAATTTGACTTTTTTTTCACAACTTCGTACTGAGTAACACGATTTCTAATTGACGTCATAGGATTTTCTTAGCAGCATCATCATGGTCGGTCGTATTTCTAAAACCGAACCAGTTCTCTTGAACTTTTTTATTAACTTGTAGATTGCCATCCTAGTTATTGGGATTCCTACAAATTTCTCGATAAAATGTTCCATGACGTAGCGGTATGAAACTTGACCATCCCCATAACATTGTATTATAAAAATTCACTGGTTCAGTAGATAGCATTTCTACTTAAATAATAACTTCATTAAATAAAGACATTGACAACAAGTACCTATCACCTTAAGTGTCATTATTATTTTAACTAGGTTCACCAGTCATAGGTGTGCCAGAGAATACTTTTTGGGAAATAATTTTTACATAGGTAAACCCTTTAATGAATTGTTCTACTTCGGATTGTTTTGTAGAAAACACATTCATTAAGAGTGACTTTTTTTTCGTATCTTTCAAAATAAAGTATGTTTACTCTTAAGCAAAATAACATTTTTGCAGTTTTTACCCACCGTGTATAAAAAAATTGAAGTTTCTTATGATGAATCGTATTTTCTAGACAAGCAAAAATGTTTATTATTAAGAGTGACTTTTTTTCGTATCTTTCAATTTTTGGTCCATTTGTCCTCTTGTAAATCCCAACCGTGGACATATTGGTACATAAGCATAACATCATAATACTTTGCTTTTATTTGTTGTGTCATATGCTAAAATAAAAGCGTGTAGTAGAAAACTGAAAAACTGTCACATCCGGGAGGCAAATTTTGCCGGGAGGCAAATTTTGCCGGGAGGCAAATATGTCCGAGCTGACCCTGCATCACTGGTCAACACATAATTTGGTGTCGGCAATTTCGTTTCTAGGTAATTTTGGTCTGCTAAACCCAAAAATATCCTCAGATTTGCTCCATCAGATCGTTTTCAAAAACTAGGGCCATAAACTATATTTTCAATGGAATCATCTAATCCAGTGTTTCTCAAAGTGGGCGATAGCGCCCCCCTGTGGGCACTGGAGGCTTTCAGGGGGGCGGTAGAAGCCTTGGAGAAAATTGGGGGGCGTCAAGGCGGTCTAGGGGGGGCGATGGAAGACTGTTTCGATAATGATTTCATCTTGCCCAAAAACAATCAATTATTTAATTAAATTAAATTAAAAACCATCGATTATCGTAGTGAATTATCGATGTTCGTCAAACATCGATAATTATCGCACACCCCTACTTGTTAATCTAAGGGTTGTTCGTTTGGTTTGCTAGACCTGCTGGAGATATCAACATCCGTATCTAAAAGCATTGCGTTGACGTCATCTCAAGCAGATTCCAGCAGGTCTAGCGGACCAAACGAACAACCCTCTAACTTGCTCAGTCCCGCAACTGTACCATGGATTATGGTCGATTGTTCAACGATTTCTGATAGCATTCCCATCGTCGTATTTGTCTGAACGTGGATTCAGTGCTGTAGCAACGTTGCTAACTAAAAAGAGAAATCGGCTGCATGTTACTGAACGCGGCGACTTACGGCTATTTTTAACTAAATTCGAGCCTGATATTAACAAACTCGTTAAAGTGCATCAAATTCATCCTTCACATTAGATTAGTATTATATTTTTGTAATCAGATAGATTTTTTGTCATTATTGTGAATAAAAATACTTCTAAATATGATTAAGTATGCGTTTCAATTGCTCTCATTGAAAATTTCTTCGTGGCACTCAGAAATATGGTATGGGCCAGGTTCTATCTATCCGTATAATATGACTTTTTTTTAGATGCGCAACTGATGATTAGGAAAAAAAATCTGGGGGGCTCTAGAAAAAATTTTATTCGCAAAGTGGGCGGTAGGCCAAATAAGTTTGAGAACCACTGATCTAATCTAACAAAAACAAATATTACCGAAAATTTGCAAGCTTAATTTTCTTTTATTTTCTACTCGAAGTTTCTCCCGTAACATTGACATCATTATTATATCCAATTTAAACATACCACCCGCGTGAACAAAGGCGCAAAAAAATCGTTTCAAGTTAAAAAGTTTCAACAAAAAAGGACTCGATGCAAAGAAAAAGCGGATCACGATTACCAGGCTTGCGTATTCAATTTGGTTTCTTTTGTTTTCCGAGCGATAAGTATCTGTTGGGTGCTCGCTGAAAATACAGCTAAGATTAATGGCGTATCCCTCGACAACAGTGAATGGAACCGAACTTACCGACCGATGAGTGGCATTACCTACAATTTTCAATAAGCATTGGTAAAAATACAATATTGTTAATATTAATATTATTATGCAAATTAATTTTAATGCAACATTTGCATTTTTCGGTAATTTCGGTAAAAATTGCGTATTTTTAATTCTAATATGCGACGGAAAAGTGCCCACAAGTGTTCGTTCATGTGCAACGTTTGTATACAGGGTGACAATTTAAAAACTTGAAATGGCCATATATTAGAAACGAAAAACTGAAGGAAAAAACGAAAAAAACAGTTTCTATAAAACGAAGGGAGAACAAAAACAAGGGTATTAGCCCACCCCTATCTGCAACCCCTTGGACAGGGTGAGAGAAACCCTTAAAATATTAAATAGAAAGGGGGGTCGAGTGATACATCATTTTGAAGCTCTTGAAAAATGCTTTCCAATGGTACCATAGAAAGATACATTTCAGGAAATTCTTCTCTGTTTATTAAGGAAAACAATAAATGAAAAGACAATTTTGAAATTTTTTATTATTAGTTAATTAAATGCTCAAAATGATTTCCGTTGTTTTGAAGACAATAATAAAGCCTACTTTCAAATTCTTCACGTACATTTGCAAAGGTTTCTCTGGATATAGCACGGCATTCCTGAACTATTCTATGCTGAAGTTGCTCTAGTGACTCAGGTTGCGTTTTAAAAACCACAGATTTTAGGTGACCCCACAAAAAGAAGTCTACAGGTGTTAGGTCCGGGGATCTAGGTGGCCATTCAACAGGACCTCTTCTTCCAATCCACTTAAGATAAGAAATGCTGCTTTTCGTTTAAATTGAACCGAAAGTTAACTGTTCTTAAAATAATAATACTAGTAGAAGTTACCTTTAAGGTAAATTCTGTGATAATAAAATGCGAATATTTATAAACAAATTTTTTTTTCGACAAAAAAAAAATAGCAAATAAACCAAAACGAAATACCGAGGCTTAAACTGTTTAGAATTCTTAAGAGATATCTCTTAATATACCAGGATATTGGTAGCAATCATTTTGAACATTTAATTAACTAATAATAAAAAATTTCAAAATTGTCTTTTAATTTATTGTTTTCCTTAATAAACAGAGAAGAATTTCCTGAAATGTACCTTTCTATGGTACCATTGGAAAGCATTTTTCAAGAGCTTCAAAATGATGTATCACTCGACCCCCTTTCTATTTAAGATTTTAAGGGTTTATCTCACCCTGTCCAAGGGGTTGCAGATAGGGATGGGCTAATACGCTTGTTTTTGTTCCCCCTTCGTTTTATAGAAACTGTTTTTTGCGTTTTTTTCTTCAGTTTTTCGTTTCTAATATATGGCCATTTCAAGTTTTTAAATTGTCACCCTGTATGTATTAATAACGCATGTGTGGTCACGTATATGGACTTACTATTTTTGTTATTCGTCACTCTAGGTGCAATTCAGCGGGCACTGCCAGTCTTATATTTGCCATGGAAATACAGGGTGTTTTTTTTTATTTATTTTTTATGATCAAACACAAGCACAATAGGAAAAATCCTTTAGGGCACTCTGGGAGTGGTGCGTGTGGGCAAGAAGCGATTCACGTTGGTTTTGAATCGTTGGAGGTTATATTCGTTGGGAAAAACGACCTCGGGAAGGTCGTTCCATAAGGATGAAGTCCTTCAGATGAAAGTATTCTTAAATAGTGAAGTTCGAGGAGTACTAAGCTTAACCACATATGGATGGGCAGCAGTGGTTCGTCGTGTATTTCTGATATTCGCCGCTCTGGGCGGAATTAAGAGGGATAGGTCAGCCGAGCACTCTCCATGAAAATATCTGTATAAGAAAAAAATCCCCAACCTGTCTCCGACGTTCTAGGCTGTCGAGATTCTTCTTCAGCTCGTGGTCTCCAATCAGACGAATGGCCCTCCTTTCGATGGAATCCAGTAGCCGAAGAGTATGCTTTGGTGCAATGCTCCAGACATGAGAGCAGTATTCTAGTGATGGTCGAATCTAAACCTTGTAGAGTGGCAAAAGTTGCTGCCTCCTCGAATGCCACAACGTAGGTATACCAAGGTATAATATTTCCTCAGAGTGGCGCTCAGCAAATTAATAAACGAAGCCAGTGGAATTACATGTCCCGCCATGATTATATCCGATTCTGCAGTGTTAACCTTTTTAGATAAAGCAGCTGCTGCCTCGCTTTTCTTAGCATTAAATTGTTAGTTCCTTAAAAATTATCAAATAAGAGGATGAATGTTGGTGCCATTAGAAGTCCCAAATAATTCCTTTAATGCCATTCAAAGGAATTATCTTTGTTAAGGAGACAAGTTTTCTGATGCACCCTCGTATATATTTAAAATTATTAAAGACCCACTCTGTGTCCAGGGAATACGCCCGAATTAAATATAAATACCTATTTCGGGATTTTTTATTGGCTACTCTTTGTTCTTTAAAAATCCCGACTTAATGAGGTTAATGGAGAACGAGGGGAAAAACTCGGCTTCCTGAAATCTGTACCTCAATGCAAACGGAATGGATGGTTATTATTAGGTTATGCTTGCACAGGGCACAGGCTGATGACTTATTGACATTATTCGCAATGTAACATTGTTTCGAATATGTGATCCCCATGGTGATAGGTTTTTCATCGAACAATGAAACAGAAATCATAACATTATTTTGATATCTATAATAAACTGCTGGCCATTTGCTTGCGAGCAAGAAAAATTTCGCCTAAATTTAAAAGTTAATATTTTTTGAACCAGATATGACATCGATCTCCGGTTTTTAATGGTTGATAGATTTGTCCCTTATGAAACAATTGCCAAAGTTAGATTGTCATAAACTGTCAGAAAATTTTATATACAGGGTGTTAAAGAGGACGATGATTTTTGCTCCAATTTCAATAGCATGTAACTTTCACAATAATATTTTTAAATTTTATCACTGTACGCCAATTGAATCACTGGTTCATTACTGTGAGGTAAAAATAGAGGCATATTCTATTTTTACTCATTTCTTGTAAAAACAGTCATGTTTATTATTGTTATAATATTATTTGACATTGGTTCTGATTTCAATATCACGATCGATGGTCAGACGTGCTAATGATGTTATTAGTTATAATAGTATAACAATAACAAGGACATGAACCTTATGGGTTAAGGTTGTAGATTAAGTAGTTAAGGTTATAATAAGATAATATAAGGATGATTGTAACAGGAGAGAGAAGAATCAATACTCAACCCTTTTTTGAGTAGGTTGTTGATATTAAGACTGATCTAAAATGTAGTTCTAAAAATATACCTTTAGCATGGCTAATGTCCGCTGATGTTTTATTACGAACCATCAACATCTATTACATGGCGATCCTGCCAGTGGACTTAGTCATGCAAGTCCAGTATTAGTGCAAGTTTAGTTCAGTGAAAGTTGTGCAAAAATGGGAAGTGTAAGGCAGTTAATTATGAAGGGGTCATACCACAAGCCCTTCAATGGTAAACCTGTTACTGCATCTATACGTAAAAAGTTTAATAGAAAGCAGATTTCGAATGACCAGACCATGTCTACGAAGGCGAATGTACGTGTGAGGCCTTTGTTGAAGAAAGGTGAGGCAAAAAGCCGCTCGTACTCAACGTGGGACTAATGGCACATGACGTTATGGAAAAGGGGACCCAAAGCATCTGATAAAATTTTGAAAGTGTTAAAGGACTGTAAGTTAGATGATACCTTGTATTTATAACGTGTTTGTTTTTTTTTTAATTTTATTTTAAAGATGACTCGAATTTTTTTAAATTATTTGATACTGGGCGCAATTTTTGGCTTCTCGAGTATGGCACCGAGGATGTGACAGCGACTGATTGATGGCATTGAGTTAAGCGATTGTTTTTTTTTTTTAGTAAAATTAAACCGAAAGAAGTAATTTTATGTAATTAAAATTTTATTGAACTGTGATAAAATAGGACTCCATATAAAAATTTTCGTCTTTAATAAGAAATATTTAATATATTTTTTTTATTTTTCTATGAACCAGGATTCTTGAATGAAGTTAGCTTAGTGCATCGTTGTGAGACCTGCGATTCAAATATATTAATACGGAATATAAAAATCAGAATTCTCGATCGGCGTTAGCCTTAAGTGCATCGTTGAGAGACCTGATATCCGTATGTGATGATGATTCATCACTTATGTATATTATACATATACATATTTGCAAATTAATTGCAATAGAAGACGAAACAATTGAATTTATTGTTATTATTTTTTTCAAAGGAAGTTGATTCTTTAGAATTAAAAATGCATATTCAGCGAGTAATTTGTAACGTGAACAATAACTTAATGGCATCAAGAAAGTAAAAGAGTAATAATATATTGTAATTGTGGAAATGTAGGTTTAGAAGTTATAGTCGATATTTTTAGAAGTTATAGTCGATATTTATAGAAGTTATAGTTGATATAGAAGTTATAGTCGATATTTATAGAAATTATAGTTATAAAAGTATAATTATAGAATTAAGTTTAGCGCACATATTTAGTTAGTGCAGCGTAAATATGTATATATATAATATACATAGGTCTAAAAAAAAAAAAAAAAAAAAATCAAAATTCTAGACCCTTGATTTTTTTTTTCCTTTCCCAAGGGAGGTGTGAGGTAAAAATAGAGGCATATTCTATTTTTACTCATTTCTTGTAAAAACAGTTATGTTTATTATTGTTATAATATTATTTGACATTGGTTCTGATTTCAATATCACGATCGATGGTCAGACGTGCTAATGATGTTATTAGTTATAATAGTATAACAATAACAAGGACATGAACCTTATGGGTTAAGGTTGTAGATTAAGTAGTTAAGGTTATAATAAGATAATATAAGGATGATTGTAACAGGAGAGAGAAGAATCAATACTCAACCCTTTTTTGAGTAGGTTGTTGATATTAAGACTGATCTAAAATGTAGTTCTAAAAATATACCTTTAGCATGGCTAATGTCCGCTGATGTTTTATTACGAACCATCAACATCTATTACAAAGAAAGTGATCTGTCAAATTTTTGATATCTGCTATATTTTAACAGATACCGATTTTTTTTTAAAACTTTGCTTTTTTCAACTTTTTGTTAGCTAGATCCCACTGTGCGTTGTATCGTGCAAACTTTGCAAGTGATTATTATACCTTATGAAAAGTTTGTTTATGTTCAGTAACAACAATTGTACCTAAATGTTGTGATATGCAGTTTCGTACTTATAATCACTTATATGTCTATGCTTTATGAGTGTCTCACAATTTTTTTATATTTGAAAGTACTCGCCCCTAGATTACGCAAGTTTTTCCTTATTTTTTACAGTGTCAACAAAATTTTAAAAAGACAATTTTTTTATTTAATTGATATTGTTTTTTTTCGTGATAATCTCGATTCAAATTAATACACTCGGATGGACGTGGTTTGGTTTGACGGCAGCTAGTGATATTTAATATTAAAGTGCTTTTCAATGTAAGTTTAATTTTAGGAATAGTGTCGTGTTAGAAAGTTAGAAATTAATAAATAAATTTTTTCAAACAATTAAATAAAAAAATTATCTTTTTTAAAATTTTGTAGACACTGTATAATATACCTGTAGCGCGATATGAAAAACTAAAAAATAAGGAAAAACTTGTCTAATCTAGGGACGAGTACTTTCCAATACAAAAAAATTGTGAGACACTCATAAAGCATAGACATATAAGTGATTATAAGTACGCCAGTGCACATCACAACATTTAGGTACAATTGTTGTTACTGGACATAAACAAGCTTTTCATAACGTATAATAATCACTTGCAAAGTTTGCACGATACAACGCACAGTGGGATCTAGCTAACAAAAAGTTGAAAAAAAGCAAAGTTTTTCAAAAAAATCGGTATCTGTTAAAATATAGCAGATATCAAAAATTTGACAGATTACTTTCTTTGTAATGAACCAGTGATAAAATTTAAAAATATTATTGTGAAAGTTACATGCTATTGAAATTGGAGCAAAAATCATCGTCCTCTTTAACACCCTGTATATAAAATTTTCTGACAGTTTAAGACAATCCAACTTTGGCATTTGTTTCCTAAGGGACAAATCTATCAACAATTAAAAACCGGAGATCGCTGTCATATCTGGTTCAGAAAATATTAACTTTTAAATTTAGGCGAAATTTTTCTTGCTCGAAAGCAAATGGCCAGCAGTTTATGTATGAGGAACTTATTTCCTAACCACCTTAGAATATCTTATACAATAAGGACAAACAAATAGTTCTAAGCAGCTATTTTCCGGGTTATGGCCCCGTCGAGCGTTCGATGCATAAACTCATTGCTATTGGTCAAACGGCGATAAAACTACCGACGCTGACGAGAACAGGGTCGTTGGTCAGTGTAGGCTATTATTTCAGGTCTATTCATGCGTGGTTCGAGATTGTACTGTTATATTGTTCTTAATGCGACCCTGTGTGCTCTTCACGTGCTAGTCGCATGTATTTATCTTGGTCTACTGAATTGGAAAAACGAATAGACTATAGATATCAAAATACTTATTCAAATTAAATGATACAACGAAGAAAAAGAAATTATAATTTAACGCTAGACGGGGCCCATAGGCCTGAGAATAGCTGTTTCGTATTATTTGTGGATTCTTATACAGGGTGTTATGGAAATGACGTATTATATTTAAATGGGTGACTCCTGGGGTGTCCTAGAGAAGCGCTACATATTTTTTTTTTTTAAATCGAACGTTTAAAAAGTGGGGTAATTCACCCGTAAACCCACCTGGTTACTCCTCAGCACATTCATATATGATCATATTACATTGCCAAGCTGTGTAATCAACAGATGTTCAAGCCCAATGTTGCCAAATGTGTAGAAAATAACTATAGCTTCTTATAAAAATAATATTTAGTTTACCTAGTATCCAAATAGAAGTGAATCCAGGTGCCAGTACACTAGCAAGTAATCCAGGGCACAGAGACATCTTCAGGTTTTTGTTTCTTTTTCTATGGGAAAAGCTTTATGCTCATCACGTACCCTGATGATAATGTGGAACTGCATAATAAGCTTATACCCACTAAACCCCATTCGGCCTCTTATTTCCAATCTCTCGGAACATTTGCACTAAATCACTTAAAGAAACACACAGACACCCACGAGTTTCCAATTTTTTTTTTGAAGATATGCACTTATTAGATTACACAAAAGCAATAAATACTAACGCATAATTACACTTTACAATAACCTACCGTACACATAAAACAACAGCACTATAGGATACAAATTATTTCGCAATAGAAATTCAGAAATAATAAAAACGATAATTTCTAATGTCCTAATCAAATTTATTAAACCTTTACTGAAGAAGAATGATAAAATAATTATGTTCCCCTTCCATACTTTCCTTTCTAGTCTAAGCTTCCAACCAACCCTTTAAAAAAAAAATAGTCTCGCCCAAGCAGCGCGGGTTGCCATTACCGAGACTATCATTATCATAGACCATTATAATGAAAAGTGTTTCAGAAAGGAAGGATGTTTTCTAAACATCGACATTTAAAAAAGTATATTTGCGATTAGGAATAAATTAGATATAAAAAATAAAAATAAACTTGTTATTAGAAAGAATTGAAAAATTATGAAACGTCAAAAAACAAAATAACAAAAATTTTAAAAAATAATATAAACAAAAAAATAAAGCAAATATTAAAACCTAATACTTTATAACTGCATGAATTCCAGTCACTAACAACTTGTTAACTATTTTTTTTTTGTAAAACTAGATTAATGATAATTCCTTGCAAGCTATTTCGTTTTTAGGGCCATAGTTTCGCCGGCTTTGGAAAAAAAAAGATTTCGTTCTGGATAAGCTGGACAAATACTTCTCGCAATTGCGCCGCGAGAATGGAATCCATATTACAGTCGGCAATTCTAGCCCTCTGGCAATTAAAATTGCACGGATTCATGCGCAGTACACCGTTCTCGATCAGCTGTCTCGCGTTGCCAGAAATTGGACACGCGCCACTTTCATTACCATTGCCGGTGCAAGTCTGGGTAGAGATGGATTATTCTGTTACTTTTAAATGTTTATTAATTGGTCGAAGCACCTATGAACAGCTAATGGCTACTGCCATTTGTAAGTAGCAGTAGCTGCTTTAACTGACAGTCAAAACGAATAGGTTTGTCCATCTCTAATTCTGGGGGTATTTTAGAGATTTCGACACTACCCACTGCTATTCTGACTGTTAGCAAGGCGCCAGTTGATCGAGAACGATTTACTGTGCATGAATTCGTGCAATTATAATTGCCATTGCACCGGAAATTTTTATTGTCGACTCTAATAAGGCTTCTAGCAAATGAAATCAAAAGCTTTCGCTCTTATTTTCTTGTGCTGGGAAAATTGAGTTTAAGATTACAACCTAGTTTTCTTGTTTTGTTATAACATTGAACATCAAAAGGTAAACATCGATGTCGACATCGATGTTTGACCTCTAACATCGATGTCGAAAACATCGAACATCGGTAACAGAACATCGATGTTTCAAAAACATCGATGAACATCGCCCAGCACTAATACGTTTTGCAGAATCAGATCAGCTGTTAATAATAAGCCGGCCGGTTTTCTAATAATGCTGTTTGAAGTAAATTTGTGTGTTAAATTGTATGTTAATACTTAAATCGGAGTTTAAATTATTTCATCTCGCGCAATATATTTTTGAGTACTAGGTAGAATATGATAGAGACCTAAGTTATTTGTTCTTTTCGTGACGGCAGTGCCCTAGTCCAGCAGTTCAATATTGACCGACGAAACCGACGTGTTATTTAGACAATAAGGGCGTACTTTTGTCTACACAGTAGCACTTTAAAATACTAATTCAGATTGAACGGTACTTTGATGTGTTGTGACGCGAAAACTATGTGATTTTGTGATGTGAGTACTTGGTGTTTTTTATAAATTAAGTTGGTTTTAAATAAGTCCGAAAAGGTAAATAAAATTGCATTTTTTTTTAAAGGGTAAGTGGCATTTATAAACTCAGTCAGTTCAAGTTTATAAATCAGAGATTGTTTCCCAGCGAACTGAACTGAACGTAAAAGTTTATAATCATGTACCCTGAAAAATAAACAACTTGCAATCTGTCAAACGGTTATTGACTTTCTAAAGAGTTTACCCTGAAGATGTGACAACACTGTTGACATATGTTGCTTTGTTTACCTTCCTGACAGGGGCACCACGTGCTTATTTTTGGTTTGACATAAGGTCATGTACAGGGCATATTAAATTAAAGCGCCATTTTTGGGTATTTTTCTTCAATTTGTTTTCATCTCAGGAATTGCCGATTTAAATATAATACGTCATTTCCATAACACCTTGTATAAGGATTTTCTACGACATAATTTTTCCATATACAGGGTGTTACAAATTCGGGCTAAATCATTGGGATTTCTGGAACGGTAAGAGATATGATGTCAGTTAGATTGAGGCAACGCTGCGGCATAATATGCCGCAAAAATAAATACAATGTCTTCAAAATATTTGAAAAAATCTAAAATTTGCGTTTTGGTTTTATTTTTTCCTTTTTGTTCGAAGAGATGTCCAAAAATAAATTTCACTTTCTCATAGCTACTTTTTACTCTCCAGAAGACGGCATTATCAGATCTTTCCTGCGTCGTTTCGTCTTTGGGTCACCATCATCAACTTAATTTTTTAAAATACGGGATCTTCTTGTTTAAATTATGAAAAAGGACCGAAATCTACGTTCATTCGTATACGATACTTACTGGATTTTCGGCGTTTCTGTTCCTTAAATTGACCATCTTCATTAAAATACCCCTAGTACGTTCCTGTTATTTACTTTTTTTTTATTTGGTATAATTCGAAAATATAAAATCCAATGCCTCTTGTAAAAGTCTTAAGAAAGTGCTGGGCTTTAAGAGTCAAATTTAATTTGTATTAATAAAATAAATTAGTTGTACTTACGCTAAATATAAATCTGATACAACTATTAGTTAAAAAAAAACAAAAAACAGCAGCAGCCCGTAATAATAATGACAATTAAAGACAGAAATAGCAATAATAACAAAAAAAAAATCTTTCTTCGAAACACGAGTAAATTACCGTAACGTACGGGGTATTTTAATGAAGATGGTCAATTTAAGTAACAAAACGTCGGAAACCAGTAAGTGTTGTACACCACTCAACGTAGATTTCGATCCTCTTTCATAATTCAAAAAAATCCAGGCCCGCATTTAAAAAATTAAGTTGATGATGGTGACCTAAAGACGAAACGTTGCATAAAAGATCTGATTATACCATCTTGTGGAGAAAAAGTTGCAATGAGAAAGTGAAATTTATTTTTGGGCATCTCTTCCAACAAAGTCAGGGAAGAATGAGAACCGAAACGCAAAATTTTAGATTTTTCCAAATATTTTGAAAGCCCCTGTATTTATTTTTGATTTTTTTGCGGCATATTATTGGGCCCATAGTTACGCAACTTTGCCCTAATTTAACCGACTTCGTATCTCTTACCGTTTCCGAAATCCCAATGGTGAAGGTCGAATTTGTAACACCCTGTATTCTATATCAATCTGTATCAATCTGATTCAAATCGAGATTATGTAGATCAAGTAAGGCAAAACCACGTTAGCAGCTAATGGGCGTGATTAAGATTATGAAGGCATATACCGGGTGTCCCGCTAAGGTCGACAAGCGGCGGTAAGTCGATAATTATTTGTTCTACAGCTTTCGGGAACAAATTTTTATTACAAAAGTGACCCCTAGACGTATACTAAAATTATTTTCAACTTTGAAATTTTACCGCCAGATGGCGTATTTTTGATTCAAAATCAAAAAATGATATCATCTCTTAAAATCAATAGTGAACGTATGTCACATGGAACTGGTTGGGACTCTCTCCAATTAACGCACTACAAATTATTTATTTTACATTTTGGCCTATCTCCTAAAATAAGGGGTGGGGGAAGGTTTGATTCGTGTTGTAGAAAAAGTTCAATAACATCCGAATACATTAATAATAATAATAATAATAATAATAATAAGGGATGATGACCCCTGTAGACTGTGTAAGAAACAGTCGGAAACTATAGATCATTTAACATCAGGATGTGAACAATTAGCAAAACATGAATATATAGAAAGACATGATAGAATATGTCCGTACTTACATCATGCTATCTGTGGATCTCTTGGCCTCCAAGTAACTGAAAGATGATACCAACATCAACCGACGCCAGTGGTAAACATAGGATTGTAAACAATAATTTACAATCAGCAGGTAAATACAGATCGGGAGATCAGTGCCAATAAACCGGATATAATTATAAAAGACATTAATAACAAGACTTGTCAAATTATGGATGTATCTGTTCCGGGAGACAAAAATCTCATAAATAAAGAGTCTGAAAAGAAATTAAAGTATAAAAGCCTGGCTATAGAAGACTCTCGAATGTGGGGTTTAAAAACGGAAATAATACTAGTAATTATTGGAGCCTTAGGAGCTGTACCTAAAAACTTAACTACTTACCTTGCGAAGTTGCCAGGGCAGGTAAAAGAATTTCAAGTACAGGATATAGCAATATATGGTACAGCCAATATTCTCCGCAAAGTTATATAGTAGATACGAACTAAAACCGATCCCTGAGGTTGTTGGTTACAACTTGGGAATAATGGTTAAATATCTTTTGCCAAATGCGTTGGTAAGAGTGAAATATGGGAAATTAATAATAATAATAATTCATTTATTTCTTCAATTTAACTGTAAGAAAGAGAATTATATACAATAATTGAAGAAAACTTCAAAAGTTTTCTATATCTAAAGTCTAAACATTGTAGGATAATTAAGCTAATAATATAAACGAACCAAGGTAATAATTACTAATTAAAATTCAAGCTGTCAACGATACAATACGACGACAACAATAATTGATAGAATTCTTGAATGGCATAGCAGATTTTTTATATTAATAAATGCTTGAGTCTATTCTTAAAAATATTTATATTAGGAGAATTTCTTATCTCAGGACTCAACGCGTTGAAGATCTTTCACCCGTTATATGACACTGGACCTTTGAAATAAACAGTACTATGAATAGGTGACAGCAGAAGGTCTCTTGTTCTGATACTATGTGAGTGATCCATTCTAGTGCGCAAAAATTGAGTTTTATTTTTAAATACAAAAACACAACACTTAAAAATGTAAACACTAGCCACAGTTAAAATTTTTAAATCCTTGAACGCCGCTCGACAGGATTCCCTGTAACCTATTGATGACAAGATACGTACCGTATATTTCTACAACAAGAACACTCTATTTATTTATGAGCTGGAACCCCAAATAACGAATATGAGAGTGAATAATTGAGTTCTAGTAAAACAGGTTGGCTACACTGCTTCGAGAGACAATTAGAAGCATAACACCCACTCGAAGCCTGGCATATAATATTTTTATATGACAAACCCACTTCACGCCCTGGTCAAAAACATTTGCATCCAAAGACGACGTCAAATAGTCGATACTGTTCCCAAACAGGACGACGCTGTCATCTCTTGCATTCGGCCTTAAGGAAAAAAAAATAGACTTGGTCATGGACTTATTGAGGTTAAGTTGATTTTTTTCTAGCCCAAAGAACCAGATTTTTATATATGGCCTCTGCTGTTTTTTTTAGAGAACTTTCACCATTTTCAATTACCAAGACATTTGTGTCGTCTGCATAGCAGACTACGAGAATATAGGAAGACTTACTTTTTTAAAAAAGAATAAAATCATTAGCAAAAATTAAGTATAAGAATGGTCCCAAAATTGAACCCTGTGGAACGCCTCTTTCAACAGTACGTAGATTACTCTGACGCCGTATCTATGTAATTTAGCAAGCAACAAATCATGATTGACTACATCAAATGCACGAGAAAAATCGAAAAACATAGCCATCACGGAGTACTTCTTATCCAAGGAATCGACTATCTTAGAGCGAAACTCGTACAGGGCGGCCTCAGTCTCATTAGCAACGTTTATCGAGAACACCCATACGCACACACATCAAGCTGTTCCTATTAAAAAACTTTCTTTGTGGCGCTCGAAAATCAAATATTTCTTCAAACGAATAATAATAATTAAGCACAAATAATGTGACTAAGTATAATTCTATAGATAGCCCGATTAATAATTCAGATCTTTTTAGACCATCCACGTTAAACAAGCTTTAAAAAATATTTATTGTCCAATCGCATTGCTAGTTATGCTTCTGGATTCTACAAAGGACCGGATACCGCATTTTGTATTTACGGTGACAGTATTGGATAATGCATTGCGACCGCAAAGTTCCTTGTCCGTTGCAAAACCGAAAGAATGGCGGTTAAGGCGAAATAAATTTCCCTATTTTTGGACAGAGACTTGGCAACAATCATAATCCTCCAATCAGGAATAAGTAATTCTCAAAGCAGACCCAGAAAATGTAAAACTACAGAAATGAGTGAAATTTAGTTGACACTCTGATCGTTAAAATTGTCAAGTCAAAGCACGGCACTCTTTACGTTTCAAATTACATCTTATCTTTTCACATTGTATAAAATTTTTGACTCCCCATGAATCAAAAAGCTACGCTTAAAATTGGAAGTTCTTTGGAAATAAACGATTAAACTTATCGATATTATTTTTTCAGAACTCCTTTAACCAGTCAAAGTCAAGATTTTTAAAATAAAATATTTTTTATTTGTTTGTAGTTACATTTATTGTTGAAAAAATTAATCGGTGAACTTTTCTGCCAAAGTTATATTCGGAAAACATCCAAGTGAGCAAACAATGTTTTAATTCCACCACCACAAGCTGGTCTGGCACTCTGTATCTTTAGATAGGAAAGCGACAAGTACTCCACCGCTAAATTTTTGTAATACTCTATAAGCAAATCCTTACAACCTCGTCATTTTTTCGACAACATTCATATTATTCGTTCGGATAAAGATTTTGGTATTAACTACCGACTTGAAAGAAATATGGACCCGGTATTTCTATCTGTTTTGTACACGTCAATGTAATGCCTGTTATTACGAAAATAAACACAACAAAAAGGAGATGGAGATTCTATCTATAGAATCCCCATCTCTTTTTTTCTTCTCTATGATTCTGTTTTCATTCTAATTCTACATATTTTATTTTTTTTAAATCGACCGTTGTAAAAGTGGGGTAATAAACACTCTTACTCACAGGTCAGTTCGCGCTACTGTACAACATTTCACCCAGAGTCAATGGAAACGTTGCCAAACTTAATGTAAAACTGAAATTCCATATAAAATTATAAAAATAAATTATTTTCTACCTACTTGTATTTATCCTTATACCTAAAGAGCGAGGAAATCCAGGCACAAACACAGTCGTTTTTTTTTCTTTTTCATGGGAACACCCATGGAAACACTTTATGTACACTGAGTAATAGTGAAACAGAACCGATACAATAATACAGATTATACTACAGATTATTAGATTTTATTACACGCGAAGAAATTTGATGTCCAGAAGAAACGCGTCCATAAAAACAATATTCAAAGATTATTTATGGACGGGCAAGATACACGGGTAAACCGAAAAAACAGAGCAGATTGCTGAGAGTTGTTGGTGATCGACGAGACACAACGTATCCGGCCGCTTGTTGATCTTCAACTAACAGACGCAAGCGTGCTGCGCAATATGAAACTACATCGCTCAGCCGATGTAAGGTGTCAAGAGGTCATTGGCATTTGACTTAGTGACGTACGTGGCTATTACTATTCCATATGTTTTTTCGGGTTGTTTAAAACATAGTCCGTGGTAAATGTTCTTCAATTAATTGTACAAAAAGGTATTACAGAATGGAAAAGTGTTTAAATTATTTTATTTTGTCTAATGAGTTTAAGGTGTACATATGACAACACCGGCCAGAATTCCTTGATTCCTTACATGTATCGCAGTGCTACACAAGTGTTTTTCTGATTTGACGTCAGGTCACTTTTACCGCTGAATGAATTGAAACCGCCATTTATGGCTATTTTTCTTCAAATTGTCTTTATCTCAGGAATTGCCGGTTTAAATATAATACGTCATTTCCGTAACACCCTGTATATATAAATGAAATTACCTGTACATGTCGACAAGTGAATCTGTGTCTCCGATGTATCGGTAAGGGGGTAGCAATATCATTTAAAACATGGTCTAGTCATGGGCGTGCTATTATTATTTTCAATAATATAATCGAAATAGGTAATTAATAATAATTTAGTAATTATATTTTGTTTGAAGGTAGGTAACTATTTACACCAATGTTAAAAAAAAAACTTTTACAAGATGTAAATTTTTCAACATGGAAAAAAACAGCAATATGGTTAATTGATTAATCATGATTTATTAGTTTTGGTCTTATTAATGTCATTTTTTTAGCTTTCGCATAAGTGGCAATTTAAATATATTGATTTGTGATTCATCTTCATATATCCTATAAACATTTGCAATCAATAATCCCTCGAGTCTGACTGTGAGTGTTTTTACCAAGAGTATACTCATTCATTATCACAAAGTTCAAAATTTTAATATCACACCATAAAACGCGATACAATGAACACTTATTTATAAAACACAATTTAACACAATACAATAATTATTGCCCTTTCTATCACTACGCAAGTGGGTGGGTAGATCTGTCAAATATCGGATATTGCCGAACAAGTCCGATGACCCATCGGGTGTTTCACTAGACGCATGCTCTATCATCTGTGATATAACCTATAAAATTAGCCCTAGCTACCTGTAACCATTGACAACGCACTATGTTGCCATATTTTTAGATTAAAAGTTCTTTAATCAAAAGACTATGTTACTATGTATTTGAATATCAAAATAAATAGTAGCAAAGAAAGTTTGATAATATTGAAAATGTAATAGAATCTTGATGTCTATATACCTATTACAATTTATGTTAAACGCGTAAATGTAATTTTAGAATTTACTCGGTAAGAGATTATTAAATTAAAATTTTATATACCGGGTGTTATGGAAATGACTTATTATATTTAAAGGCGTGACTCCTAGGGTGTCTTAGAGAAAGTCTACATACTTTTTTTTAATCGAAGATCTCAGTACTAAGATAAAAACTCTTTTTACCCACATACTGTCGCGCCGTTACATCTGGATTCAGGTAGCAACAATGTAGGTCACTAGAGTATACTAACAGTGTTGTCAGATCACACCGCATGTTTCGCCCTTGCTTGGATACCTGCCTCGCACGACTGTCATTGCTCCAGTATGTTTCGAGACTCGGGGTGAAATGACGCTGTCGATGGTTCCACGTGCTTGATGTATACGAATTTTAAACGTTTTGTGAGTTGTAGCATTACCCGATTTTTTTCTGTTGTGAAATAATTCATAATAAGAAATATTGTGAATAAATTATAAAACGGATTTTAAGATGGAAGGTAAGAGAGTTGTACCTTAAAATTGTAGTATTTTTTTTTAAGTTTGAAAAAGAAGTGATAACGCGGGTCAAAGACGTATTTTTGTCAAACACTGAACACGTGCGTTTACAATTATGTGTTGCAATATATGACAACACCTCCTCAATAAACTATTGATTGCGAACGTCCTCAGTAGCGGCCACGTAAATTTTCAGATTTCATATAAAGTGTATATTTCCTACAATAATTCAAAGCACCATTTAAGGTTATTTTTCTTCAATTTATTTTCATCTCAGGATTTGCCGGATTAAATATAATAAGTCATTTCCATAACACCCTGTATGTGACAACATTGTTAACGCCAGAAAAATTTTTGTTCGCATTCCTTTCGTAGCTACAGAAAATCTTGTCGACTTAGCAGTATGGAATGAAATAAAAAAATCATTTGGAACTTATCGAGGCGGATTCAATGAACCATATAAAATTCAATTAATTAAACAAAAAGTATTAAGAGTCACTCCATAATGCCGCACACACTCCCGAGGACGACTGAATGGGGAAGTAATGAATCTAAATAACCCTATTACCGTCTTAGATCCAAAACTCACTTATAGTCGAGTCATCTTTGCTTTTAATGAATAGAAGCGCTTGAATAGCTGCTTCCAAAGGAGGGTCGAGAGCCACCATCTATCCACCTATCAAAAACAGTTGGCCACGACTAATTTTGCAAAGTGATGAAAGGGGTTTGAATTATTGCCAAAAATGCTTTTACTATGCGAAAATACGCTTTAAGAGTAGGCAAATTTCTAACTCAGTTGCTTTCGCTTCCTTGGAAATTTGTTTTAAGATTGATAAGGAAGTAATTTTGAAAATAAAGTTTAAAACCTTAAGAAAATGTCTAATTTATAAAAATTTAACTTATTTGACTGATTAAGACTATTAATATACTAAATAAACCTATACTGCAGCCCCGGGTCTAGGGGGGAGGGGGGCAAGTCGGGTTTGTTCGTCCAATTGGAAATTTTATTTTCTAATTTCCTAATTAACTTACTTTTTAACTAATGTTTTAGCATATAATTTTTGCTTTGGGGGGAAATTTGAATATGTTAATAATTTTAATGTAGATTGTAGAGTGCGCTTGCTGCAGCACTCTGGGTACATTACAACAATTAATTATAGTTTATTTATGTAACAATAAAATTTTTAGTTAACTTATAATTAATATTTTCATTACTGGCCATTTAATTTCTTTGTGATCTGGACTTTTTAGAATATTTTAAATAAGAAGTAATTAAAAGGTTTGCCCCTATTAAAATTGGTTCGCAGCAAAAAATAACCATTAAATCATTTGATCAGCATAAAAAGATTTTGCTTGCAATAAATAAAAATCGGGCTTCAGCACTTGTTCTGCAAAAAATGCAACAAACTGTCAACAATTTAACCGATATCAGTCCGCTTGTAATATCATGTGTTCGCTTAATTAACAGTCGAGCTGCGAAATGATTACTTGGTCAGCAAGATTTTACAATTGGTCAGTAGAAACCAACATGTCTAGGAGCAGTTTACTTCAGAAGTTTGCATGTTAATAGAATGGTTATCAATATAAATCTTTGTATTGCGTTTATTTTGAATAATCGGCAAAGTTCGTTATTGTGAGCGGAGCGACCGCAGTCGCGTGATACGAGTAGCTAATTGGGTGCGTGTATTTTCATTCGACGTAGCAGTCAAGGCCCGAAAGGTGGTCGGGGCGGGTTTTCACTTGTTTTCCCAGGGCACTGTCAATTTATGTTAATTTCTTGTGTTTTCTTTTACCCAATACAGAAGAAAATCGGCTACACAAGGTGTAGCGGGGGAGGGGGGGGGGGGGGGGGTTCACTTATTTTCCCAGGGCACTGTCACTATTTCACGTTTTATTGCTTTTTTTTGATGACCAAGATTACATATTTTGCTTACCCGCTGATTGCTTACCAATATCTGAGCACAATAGCACTCTAGTATGACATTAATTTTCTGATCGAGTTTGTACAGAAAAGTTTGCTATCCATAAGTTGCTGACCAACTAGCCATTTTAGCTGACCGATTACATTTACACACAAAATAAGAATATTTTGCTAACATACATACCATTTCTGGGTAAAATTGTTGAGAAAATTGATTTTTTGGGCTTCATCTATGCTTAGATATTGACGATTTTCACCAGACCACACCACCGACATTTGAAAATTCTTCTGGCTGATATAATGTTTAACACGGGCTGTAAAATAATCTCGCATCATTCTCTGGAGATTGCAATGTCTAACAACCTTTGACGGTATGTAACGTTAACCCATATTTTTGCCTTGGTGGTCATTCTATGTTTACTTATTTCTATGTTAATAGTTAATATTGTTAAATATAATTTAATATCCTGGAATGGAATGACGAATTATTTGGCAGGATCTGTCGAGCCGTGTTAACAAGATAAGTCAATTTATTTTTCGACTAATATTCTTTTGAGTTCTTATATTTTATTGTGTCATTTTATTGATAAGTTTTCAAATACAGTCGCTTAACAATGTTAGTACATTTTGATTGAATTCAACGTTATACACTGAAAATAAAATAAATATAGTATATACAGGGTGTTAAAGAAATTACTTATTATATTTAATCCGGCAAATCCTGTGATGAAAATAAATTGAAGAAAAATAACCTTAAATGGCGCTTTGAATTATTGTACAAAAATACTCGTATACACTTTATATGAAATCTGAAAATTTACGTGGCCGCTACTGAGGACATTCGCAATCAATAGTTTAATGAGGCGGTATTGTCATATATTGCAACACAGATTTGTAAACGCACGTGTTCAGTGTTTGACAACAAGACGTCTTTGACCCGCGTTATCACTTCTTTTTCAAACTTTTTAGAAAAAAAAACTACAATTTTAAGATACATGCTCTCTTACCTTCGATCTTATAATTCGTTTTATAATTAAATTCCAATAAAAAATAAAACACAAAAAGTATGTTTTGCAACAGAACCAACAATAGTTAATATCACACAAATTTGAAATCACATCATAATATTTTATATTATGAATTATTTCACAACAGAAAAAATTCTCTGGATAATGCTTTAACTAACGAAACGTTTAAAATTCGTATACATCAAGCACGTGGAACCCTCGACAGCGTCGTTCCAACTGCGAGTCTCGAAACATACTGAAGCAACAATAGTCGCGCGCGGCTGGTATCCTAGCAAGGGTGAATCATGCGGTTTGATCTGACAACACTGTTAGTATACTCTAGTGACCCACATTGTTGCTAACTGAATACAGATGGAACGGCGCGACAGTATGTGGGAAAAAGGGTTTTACCTTAGTATTTAGATAATCGATTTAAAAAAAAGGTATGTAGACTTTCTCTAGGACACCCTAGAAGTCACCCATTTAAATATAATAGGTCATTTCCACCTTAATATTTCCCTTCCAGTGAATATTAAATCGGAGATATGTTAAGGAGGCGCTTTTAAAGAATATTTGTAGCTTTAATCGCCTGGAAGGGGTAGATGTTGGGGGGGGGGAAGGGGGTCAAATTGCACATCATTTTTTGAGTTCTTGCCCGCTCAATTCCACCTAGAGCGACGAACAACAGAAATACACGACAAACCACTGCCGCCCATCCATTTCAGCTGATTACTCCTCGGACTTCATTTCAATCATTTATTTGCTGGTGTACTGACAGAAATGTGTCAAGTCGTTAGTTCCTAGTTTACATTTTAAAAATACATATAATTAAATAACTCTTAAATTACTAGGAAAATAGACTTTAAATTTAATAAAGATATTTCTCTTATTGTAGTCAATAAAAGCACATTTTTGTGATAAAATAAATAAGGTAAATGTTTGATAATGTTAGAATTTACGTGTGATATTCTATGTGACCTGACCACATATTTATAAACAGTATATTTCCAATACGAACGATCCAAAATACAAAAGTGTCCCCGCTATGGGAGGTGGCGCGGGCCTATTGAGTTTACGCAATAGGGTGGAAATTTAATCGATCGCGTCAGAGCCGGCCCGACATTATTTGTTTGTTGTTATTCGTCGTCATCTTTGGTTCTGGATGTTTTTTCAAATTACAGAATACACATAACACATACACAATACACATTGTTGTCGGTATATTAGGGCTTAGTGCATGGTGCTTTTCTACGAAAGTCGTGGATCGATACCAGGTATAAAGTATTTCAGGTATGTATATATACGAAAATATTTTGCTTATCATATTATCCGATCTTCGGAACCGAATTTCACTAAAATGCTTGTAAAAAAAGAAGAGAGTGTCCCTCGTATACAATATAATATATATGTGGTCACTTCCTAACTTTAAAATTAATATATTTTTAATTTGGTGCATTAGTAGCTGATAATTATAATAATTCCCAAAATAGTCAATATAGTCATTCTTAATTTTTGGTTTAGAAAAATGTGAGGTTAAGAAACATACGACGAATGAAAGGTAAAATAAAGCTCATTGTGTCGATTGTCACAAATATTCAGACGGAATTTGGCATCAAAAGTTTACACCAATCAGGGCACCGTCGAATCATCATATCGTCAGAAATCGTATGCATAGAACTCTATCTTAAATCGAACTAATCTAAATTTTGATTACAATATTTTTCCTAACTATCCTGTGAAATTTACATTGAAAAAGTTGAATTCCGGTCCTGTCGAATGTTTACTTTCAGAAAGAAATTTCCGAACACCGCAAACTCACAACGCCCCCTTCGATGCCCATAGCGGGGACATAATTGCAGATGGTATTAGCAATATACTGTTTATATATGTGGTCCTGACCGAACGGGCCACCCTGTATATTTTTATATACCGAACCAAAATAATTTTCTAACTTTAGACATTTTCTTGCATATTTTAAGTCATTTCCATTTTTTTAACAGGGTATATTGAAACCGCATTCTTTAAATATTATATGTGACTTTTTCAACACTTTACTCATGATCCATTGAGGCAATGGAATAAATACGCGAGTGAGTAAAAAATACCCAAAATAACACACTTTACGAAAATTTATTAGTGAGATTAACATATTGTGACAGGTGCAGAAAATAATTCTATTTATTATTTATTGTGTGTTGCATATCAGTGGCAACCTGCCAGAGATATAAAACTGAACTAAACTCAAATTCCGCTTCTAAAATTATTGGTTTGGATCTATAATTTTCCAAATTTAATAGGATAATTAATTCTGTGAATTTATAATCTTCCTGAAACATTTTTTATTGCTCCGCGTATTTATTTATTTATTTATTTTCCCGGTGTGCCATTCGATCAAACCCAAGGGAACACATGTCACGTCGTAAATAGCTAAGCACTGCCGCCGCACAGTGTAGCAACATGTTGACAAAAAGGCAGAAATATATAGTATCGTGCGATCAAAAATTATTATAATCGAGAGGACTTTGGATTGAAAAAATATAGTGCTTGCTTCATGTCATCATTATACACGAAAAAAGTAGTAAAATTATTTTAGTAAAGATTTTATTATAAAATTTCCTTACTATTAATTGAATTGCTGAGAATTAAAAGGAATTAACTCCAATAATTGTTCATTTTGACTTATACACGTGGAGCGATACTTTTCAGCACTGCCAATTGATTGGTAAAGAAAGGAACTTACTACCATAAAACGCTACTTTTAAAATTGATATCGATAAATACGATTGAGGCAAGAAAGGAACTAAATCCCCGAGTTAGTTCCTTTCACTACCCAAGCGGATTACGTCTTTACTGATGCACGGAATTACTTCACGAGATAAAAGAGGTTATAATGCTAAATCCCATCCCTGCAGAAATCTGCAAACAAATGTACGATCATATCAGAACAAGATCACATATTTGGATGCAAGACTTAATATTAAAATAATGTACAATCTTTTTAAGTTAAGGTATCCACAGACCACGGTCAATTACGAATATTACCTGATACATTTCAACGAAAACTTTAAACTGAGATTTGGTCGGCCCCAAATAGATGTTTGCTCTTCCTGTGAAGAAATGGAGACAAAGCTGAAAAATTCATCTTTATCTCTATCAGCAAAGTTAGCGGTAGCAGCTGAACTTCAAGTTCATAACAGAAGAGCTAAAAAATTGTATAATGAACTAAAAACTACCAGGGAACTTTATAAATCTGACGACTCAGTGTGTCTTGTCTTGTGTTTGATTTTATGCAAAACTTGCCGCATATCCCTGTGCAAGAAATTTTTTTTATCTATATTCCGAAGGGACAGCTAAAAAGGGCGGAAATGAGGTGTGTAGCTTCCTCATGGATTATGTTAGGGATTGTGTACTCGAAACAGCCAAAACTTTGTATTTGTTCTCTAACTCATGTCCAGGTCAGAATAAAAACCAGTTGTCAGCCTTTACAATTATAATATATCCATTACTATTTTAACAATGTTTTCGATGTTCATTCTTGTTGTGGGGCTCCCCATATGAAATTTATGTTCAATCTGGAGGTGGCTCCCATCTAATAGGAAAATAACGACCTTTTTTTCGTATTATTCTTACTCTGACACCGATTTTTACTATTCTATTAGGTTTCTATGAAATTAATATACGCAAATCCTTGTCATATGTTATTCTTTCATTTCATATACCATTACAAGCGTAAAACCTATTAATACCTTTTGAAAAAGAGTTTCACACACTGACAGCAATATAAATCTCATAAGAGATTTAAAAATCACTCGCCCTGTGATGTCACAAGCCACGCCTTCATCGACGTGGAATCATACCTTCTTAGATCTTTATACCATGAGTAATGCCCTATAAGTATAGCGTTTTGGTAAAAGTATAGCATTTTCCATATTATTTTAGTTGACGTTTTTAATTTTGTCCTTTTCTCTCAATTACCCGGTACACTGTGCATCGTCCCGAAATAACTTTGACCAGGCAGAACGTTTCGATCTCGAAAACACATAAATTATTAAAAAATAATTGCAAATTTGATAAACAACATGTTACAAAATGGGGTCTTCCTGTTAAAAAAAAGGTCGGATCGCTTCAATTTAAAATGGATTTAGCTCGATTTTTACACCTTCCTTGGAAAAGTGTTTTATTTTTCGTTTGCAACATTAAATTTACCCGTTTAGAATTTATTTGTTGGTTGGGATATTTTTCTTTATTTGATTTGTATGTACGAGGTAGGACTAATAAAGCGTTCGCCATTTTGTTTTTTGATCAACATTTTGTTAAAGCCAAATTATCTGCATTAAAATTAAAAAAATTATGTGCGATTACAACTTAAATAAAACAACATTTGTACAAATTTTACAAAAAATTCGAAATAATCATTGAAACTAGTAACGAAATGTTTTTATTAAATAATTATATAGCAATGAGGGTCGTTTGCTCTCAGGCCCTCATGCAAAGAACGAGAAGTTGGACTTGTGACGGGTCTGAACCGCTTCTGGCATGGCCTGACGAACAACAACAGGTAGTTTTGGTTTTGTTTCGTATTTTACCAATAAACAACAATATTTTCCAACCATTTAACAAGAAATTGTAAACATTTTATTAACTTAACTTATATGCTTCACGAAACAAAATCAAAACTACAGGGTGTTATGGAAATGACATATTATATTTAAACCGGCATTTCCTCAGATGACTACAAATTGAAGAAAAATATCCTTAAATGGCGCTTTCAATTTATTAAGCGGTAAAAATGACCTGACGTGTGCGGCGGTTTTGTCAGAATTACACCTTACAACTCTTTAAGTTTGAAATACGAAACTACGTAACTAGGTCAAATGTCGATGATCTTTTGACTTTTAGTGATTGGCTGACTGATTTTTTAATATAACTTTATTTAGGCCACACACATACACTTGCCTTGTCGGTCTTATTTAAAAATTAGTGTCAATTTCTATAAAAACTTATTAACAAACCCATAACCATAATAGCAAAACTTCATATGAGCAATGCCGCCATAATGCACAAAATTCACTTGGAGACATCGTTTTTATTAACATTGGTTTGTCTCGCCTAGATTTGTATGAACGTTTGTTTTTAATTAAAAAACACATTGTAATATGTAAATAACATTTCTTCAAATTAAAAATTACATCTGAACTCAAACATTTAAAACGAGCTGTCAAAAAGTAGAGATGTACTACTAATGCAATGTGTGTTTTTCCGGTAGATTCCAGCGGATTCACCAAAAAAGTTTGATTAATAATAAATAATTAAAATAATCTACAGCACTTATTTATTGTTTTCCTTCACTGCTGTAGATACCAATAAAGATTAAAAAACTTGTTAATCGCTGCGCTGGTACTCTTTTTCATTCGAAAAGCTTAAAAAAATAAATCGATCGTTTCACAGCGGGATTTTAAAACCAAAGATTAGCCATCTGTACTAAAATCGACATAAGGTTAGAAGTTGACATTTGCTTGACAACAAGATATTCCTCTGCGGCTTCGCGCGAAAGAGTTTTTCGGGATATTTAATCAACTGTAACAGTGCGAATAAGTGTGAAAATGTTTAGTACATACTGAAAAATTAAGTCGAAGGCATATTAGAAAATGTTCCTTTAGTAAGAGACTGGAAATCGCAAGGTCACCGGATCTTACCCCATGCAATTTTTTTCTATGGGGTACGATGAATAAAGAAATAGTTTATAAAGTCGAAGATATGAATCAGTTGCGATATAAGATATTGGATGTTGCAAATAAAATAATTGCTGAACGTTTTAAAGAATGCATGAGTGTTTAGCGATTTTGTGTGACAAGGGCCTATCTTCAAAAAACTAATTTGAAACATGTGTGTGTTTCTTTAAGTGATTTATGATAATTTGTTCAGTGTTTCACTATGTGTTCTGTGTCTCTGACGATATACAGGGTCTGTCTGTCTGTCTGTCATGTTCTGAGATTGGAAGAAAAACGCCGAAGGGGTTTTAGTGGGGTATAAGCTTTACCCACTAAAACCAAAAAACCTGAAGATGTATGTGCCCCAGATTACTTGCTAGTGTACTGGCACCTGGATTCACTTCTATTTTGATACTAGTTAGCTAAATATTTATTTTTATAAGAATCTAAAGTTTTACACTGACAGTTTGGCAACATTGCGCCAGAACATCTCATTATTACATAGCTACTCAGTGTAATATGACTGTGCCGAGGAGTTGTGTGTGGGTTTATGGGTGAATTACCCCACTTTTTAAACGTTCGATTTGAAAAAAAAATATATGTAGCGCTTCTCTAGGACACCCCAGGAGTCACCCATTTAAATATAATACGTCATTTCCATAACACGACACGACAGGTGGGAAGAGGGGTGATCTGTAAATGCTCGTTTTTAATTACTTATACTTAATATAGGCGCCCCAAAAGGACTTCACACCGCATGCTCTTTATTATAATAATTTTACTATAGTGTTTGTTCCGTTTACATACATTTGTTTTAAATTTACAATATACAGGATGTTTCCTAAGCTCTCTGAAAAAATGAAGGAGGTTAATCCTCACCTTATTTTGAGACGAAAATCTAGTATAAAAGATTTTCGCATGTCGCTTCGTTTTCGAAATACTACAGAGTGTTAAAAAAAAATTTTATCTTTCATTTTATTAATTAATACCAAATGATATTTTAATAATATTTGTTAAACATAAAGGATTAGAGCACTTTACTTTGGGTCAATTTTAAATTTTACAATTAATTCATTTCCGGGGATCTGGTTGGTAAAAGAGTACCTAAATATTTTAGTTATTTTCGTATTTTCATCGTCAAATTATACGAGTTTCGTTCCATGACAGCCACATTTTTTTCTCCGTGACATTTGTCTCCTGTTTAACATCTTCCAATAATAATTCAAACAAAATATATTTGAATTCATGGCCACCCCGTTCTCCGGATGCGAATCCATTGGATTTTTATTTAAACAACTCATTTATACTACTCCTATTGAAACTGAAGAAGATCTTCGACTACATATTATTGATGGTTTTAATACGATTTGCGTCAGTCCCGAAATTTTCCAACACGTAAGAAACAATTTAGCACGTCGCGTCGTGTACATAGCTCATGGAAGACATTTGCAGCAATTTATTTTGACTCTTCTTCATATGAGTTCATTATTCAAAGTTTTTAAATCATATGCATTATCAAATCATATACATTATCAAATCAGTGACATTAATTAATAAAATGAAAAATACAATATTTCTTTTAACATACTGTATTTCGAAAACGAAGCCATATACGAAAAACTTTTATACTAAAATTTCGTCTTAAAATAAGGTAGTTCACCTCCACCATTTTTTCAGAGAGGTTAGGAAACATCCTGTATTTTAGTAAATATTTGATTTTACAAAATTTCGAAGAAATCCTAACTATAGTTCTTTGTAAATACAATATTATTTTGGTACGGATTATTAATGAAAAATGTTATACTGCAAAAAGGGGCAAATGAATTTTTGCTGGTTTCAAAGCCTCCAAAGATTAAATATTGATAATAAATTAACGTCTACCAGTGCGTTAAGACTACTTAATTGCAAGAAAAATTAATTACTTAAATTGACTTTTCATGTCGTTGTCATAAGTGAAAAATCGTTTCCAGCTGAAAACAATGTAACATTGCGTATAGAAGCTAAATATATTCTATATAGTTTTCACCAGATTGATGTTCTCCTACACCTCTTCATTTATCATGCCTAACTTTATTATTATATGTATCTACATTATGTATGTAGAATGTAGACGCAATGCATTTATTTAAAATGATACGTTACTGGGTGATCTATTATGATGAAATGATTCAGCAATTTATAAATAATATTACGTTGTTTAAAAAAAAATTAAATAATCATTATTCACGGTGTTCCTTAATGACTTGCTAATAATTCAGGGTGTTTCCTTAGGTCATTTTATAAAGAAAAGTTCATATGAACATATGTCCGCAAAGGCTTAAATTTCTTGCTACAGGGTGTTGAGTTTTTATTTTTTAAATCGTTATTTTCTAATATCTCCGAAATTACTTTAGATATTATTTTCAATTTTGGTATGTGTTAATAGAATATAGAACCACAAATTTTAGTTAGAAAAGTTATTCTATTGTTCCACCAGTGGCGTCTTTGCAAACATGTCCTCCGATATTTTTTACAAAAAAGATGGTACACCAATAACATTTTTCCATGTGGATATTTTATATGCATTAGCCCGGTCAATTCTACATGAAAGCGGTATCTTTTTTACTTCTTAAAATCTTTTATTTATTGATAAAAATAAATAAAATGTATTTAGGCTTTCAGCCCATCTGCGATCAGTCATATTTGTTTCATTTCAGCTAGGCGTGCGAACATCGCATCTTTCTTCGTCAAAAATCTATACTAGACTATTAAACTTCATAGAGCCGAACCGTCTCATATCATAACTGGTTCTTTTTTAACTTTAACCCAAAAATAAACGAATCTTAAGATTGAATTAATACATGCCAGTCCAATAAAATAATAAAACTCATTACCTAACGATAATATTTATAAAGGTGGAGTTAGTTGTCGTTAATTTGTTAATTATGAAAGTTTTACATATTTGCATGGGACAATATTCAAATTATTATTAAAACCAAGACAATTACATAAATTAAGTTAATACCTACCCTATATGGATATTCTGTCCATGATAATTGTAAAATGTCGAAAATAAATCGGTACTTATCCTATTTTTTATTTACCCAAGCAGTTATTTGTTTAATGGGTTACCAAATAATGATCTGTTACTTTTTTTTAAATGTATCATAACAAAAAAAGGATTCCCACAAATAAAAAAGAAGACAAATATATGTAATTATTTTTAATGGTCATTATTCTGCCGTCTTAAGCGAGACTACGGCATGTGCGATTATTATACTTTCGAGTAAATCGCGTTTTAAAGTTTGAACGCTTGTAAAATAGTGGTCATTTTCCCTACTTATTTAATTTTTTTCGTCTATAATTGTAATTATAATATGTTGCGTTTATTTATGTTATAATTAACTCAAATTTTTGGGCACTTGCTGTAGTTTTGCTTAGGGCGGCATCATTGCTCTAGTGCTCTTTATCCCATCCAACATCCCAATTCACTCCGAAAGATTATTCGGGTTTATTCCACATATATATAAACAGTATATTACCAATACGAACGTTCCAAAATACAAAAAGGGTTCCCGTTATGGAAGATGGAGCGGGCCTATTGAGTTTGCGCAGTAGGGTGAAAATTTTATCGATCGCGTCAGAGCCGGTCCGACATTATTTGTTTGTTATTATTCGTCGCCATCTCTGGTTCTGGATGCTTCTGGATGCTTTATCCGATCTTCGGAACCGAATTTCACTAAAAAGCTCCTAAAAAAAGAAGAGAGTGTCACTACTTAACCTTAAAATTAATGTGATTTTAATTTGGTGCATTAGTAACCGATAATAACTATTATAAATTTAATACGATCACCAAGAGTACGGCTTACTTCCCTAGATAGTATCTTATATCACACGCGTTTGGAAAAAAATCAATTCAACTCTAGAGTTGAAATATTACATTTCAATGCATATAATACCTGAATAAACCACATAATGTGTATAAACAGTATATTGCTATGCCATCTGCAATTATGTCCCCACTATGGGCATCGAAAGGGGCCTTGTGAGTTTGCGCAGTTCGGAAATTTCTTTGTGAAAGTAAACATTCGGAAGGACCGGAATTCGACTTTTTTAATGTAAATTTCGCTGGTTAGTTAGGAAAAATATTGCAATCAAAGTTTCGACTAGTTCGATTTAAGACAGCGTTCCGTGCATACGATTTCTGAAGATATGATGATCCGACGGTGTCCTGATTGGTGTCAACTTTTGGTGCCAAATTCCTTCCGAATATTTGTAACAATCGACGAGCTTTATTTTAACTTTCATCCGACGTCGTATGTTTCTTAACCTCACTTTTTTCTAAACCAAAAATTAAGAATGAATTGAATATTGACTATTTTGGGCATTATTATTATCAGCTACTATAATGAGCCAAATTAGAAAACATTAATTTTAAGGCTAGGTAGTGACCACATATATATTATATTGTATACGAGAGACACTTTCTTCTTTTCTTACAAGCTTTTTAGTGAAATTCGGTTCCGAAGATCGGATAATATGATTAGAAAAATATTTTCGTATATATGTATGTACATACCTGAAATACTTTCTACCTGGTATTGATCCACGACTTTTGCAAAAAAGCACCATCCACTTGTCCTTTCATCTTAAACAAAGCAAGCTACTAACCTACCAAACAGCGAATCGAATTACCACAAATTAAAAACTCCTTTACAAAAACTGTTGTTAGGTAATGAAAGTTTATAAGCACTAATATAGCGACAACAATGTGGATGAACCACTTTTTATTCTGTAATTTGAAAAAGCATCCAGAACCAAAGATGGCGACGAATAACAACAAACAACTAATGTCGTGTCGGCTCTAACGCGATCGATAAAATTTCCCGCCACAGCACTTTCTTGGAAAGTAATTTGAAGGGTCTTATCTGGTATACATCATATTGAAAAAAAATTTAAATATTAAATTAATATTAAACTATGTGTAAAAAGCTTGAACAGGAGGACTATACAAAACAAGTTTATATGTACCCTTTTCACTTGTTTTCTTCATATCCGGGAGATTTTCCATATTTTTCCGGAAACCCTGTATACATAAAACATTTAGTTAATTTTTATCGAAAAAACTGACGGCTCTATTATAGTTATTTAACTTTAAGGAAAAATCAATTCTTAATCAAATGACGCTTCCTATGAATAGATACTTATGTGATTCTTGTAGCTATATTAATAAACTGAATCTTCTAATATTCTTAAGTGCAAGAAAGAATCGTATCTTGGCAGAACGTGGGCGATATGTTCGGAAGTTGCAGAAAGTAATAGTATCTTGAGAATAGCGAGGCTTTAACAACATGTTCGTCCTAAACTTCTAGTTGGAAACTCGAAGGGAGATAAAAAAATATTTGTGTGAGATTATCGGCAATGGAGTATGAGCATTATTGATCCTTTTAAGCGACTCAGGTGTTATAGGGTAACACAATTAAATTTGAGGTTTATTGAGAATTTGCTAAGGCTTATGGCACTTACAGTAGCTGGACAAATTACGGTAAATTTATTTTATATAAACTTAAAAAGGAATAGAAAAGAGTTTAATCTTCTATTATACAGGGTGTTATGGAAATGACTCATTATATTTAAACTGGCAAATCCTTTGATGAAAACAAATTGAAGAAAAATTTACATAAATGGCGCTTTCAATTAATTAGGGGAATGAATCACCTTATTTCAACCCAGAAAATCACGTGTGTGGCATTGGCAGAAGATGTAAATAATAAACAATGAGCTACGTAGTATCAAAGGACATCTACGCATTTTGACATGGCAAACTCTTTAGAAAAAAATATAATATACACGGTGTCCAAGATAAGGAGGGCCAGTACAGCGATCTCCGAAACCGTAACAGATACGAAATCGGTTAAATGGAGGTAAAGTTGTGCATTTACGTGCCTAATAATATGCCGTTTAGAAAGTTTTAAAATTGCGAGTAGTTCCGGAGATATCCGGATAAAGCCGAAATTCTGAAAAATCATTTTATTGTTTTCCTGGATTTTTTTGAGACCGAATTCTAAAGTAAATTGCACTTATTGCCACTTTTTCCGCTCTATCTAAGAGCGTTAATTGTTTTGTAATCCGAGGAGTCGTCTTCGAAGGGCCATTATCAACGAACAACGAAAAAAGTAAGGAACTACCATAGTCAGGTTTTCAAATTTATTTCCGTTATTCTCTAAGCACATCTTCTAACTGCCACATGACAGTTTTTTTGAGATAAAATAAAACATGCGATATAATATCAAACTTTTCAGCATTTGTAAAATTATGTTCCATATTTTCTGGAAAATAGAAAACCTCTTAAAACGCGTTCAAACGATCACAATGGGAATGTCAAGTGAAACAAATCATGCGTCACCATCTTAATTTTTTTGGTTCAAACGCCTACTTTTCTTTTAAATCCCGAATCAACAGAAGTTTGAAATAATGTTTCTGTATTTTGTTCACTTATTTGTGGTTTATTATTAAATTATTTGTTATTTATTGAACTAGTCCAATATAAGTAAAAAATTTAGAGCTTACTTATGAGATAATATTTATAAAATTAGGAGAAATACAGGACCGTATCCCAAAATTTCCTGATGTTGTTCAAAAAACCCTCGAAATGTCATTAAACCACAATGTGTCATACATCGTTGTATTCGGAAGAAAAAAAGCTCAATTCCAATATCAATAAAACAGGACCGTATTTAAAAAAAGAAAGTTGATAATGGTCCTTCAAAGACAACTCGTCGGATTACAAAACAATTAACGGCTATTAGATAGAACGGAAAAAGTGGCAATGTAAAAGTGCAATTTACTTTAAAATTCGATCTCAAAAAAACCCAGGAAAACAATAAAACGATTTTTCAGAATTTCGGCTTTTTCCAGATATCTCCGGAACTACTCGGAATTTTAAAACTTTCTAAATGGCATATTATTAGGCACGTAAATACGCAACTTTACCTCCATTTAACCAACTTCGTATTTCTTACGGTTTCCGAGATCCCTGTACTGGCCCTCCTTATCTTGGACACGTATATCATTTATGAACAAATATTATTCCAGAAAACCGACGGGGAAAAATGTTGTTGCAACACAAATAATAGTAATATCGCAAATACTCCTAGTGGACTATGACGGCGTTGAAAAATAGTTAAATGCTAAAGAAATAAATGATATTTTGTCATATTCTCCATGAATAAGAAATTAGTTTAAATAATCTTCGTTTGCATAATTTAACCGGCATGATCATTAATAATTTTCAAATGGTAAGTGATTAAGATCACAACTTAATACATTTCTTTAATACTTTCAACGTAGTCATAGCCAACTATACTTCCTGACTTTGCTGACGATAGCACACTTGTCTCATCTTTCTTTTTGAATGCACAAACATCGACTGCCAACGCACATATTCGCAGATAGGATAAAGTATCAGGGCTCAACAAAGACCTGGAAGAAATTTTGGCTTGGGGTGACAGTAACCAAGTCTAATTTAATGCTAAGAAAACCCAGGCAGAAGTTTTCTCTGAAGAGGTTAACATTAAAGAACCGGATATAGTCATGTTAAGATACGCAATTCCACTGGCATCATCTATTAATTTGCTGGGCGTCAATCTGGGAGGAAATATGTCTTGGCATAACCACGATGTGGCAATCGTCAAGGTAGCTTCGCAGAAACTTGGTGTACTCTTCCGAACCAAAAGTTGTACACACCTCAACAGCTTTTGACACTATACAAAGCCCAGACTCGACCATCACTAGAGTACTGCTCTCATGACTGGAGCTCCGCACCCAAACATACTGATCGGAGACCACGAGCTGACGAAGAGCCTCGATAGCCTGGAACATCGACGACAAGTTGGTGATTTGACTCTCTTTTACAGATATTTCTATGGAACGTTTTCCATTCATCGGCTGACCTTGCTGTCTAATTTCCTGCCTGGCAGCAGAAATACACGAAGAACCACTGCCGCTCATCCATATGTGGTTAAGCTTAGTACTCCTCGAAGTTCATTATTTACGAATTCTTTCATCTGGAGGACGTCATCCTTTTGGAACGACCTGCCCGAGGTTGTGTTTCCCATCGAGTATAGCCTCCAACGATACAAAACCAACGTGAATCACTTTATGTGCACACGCACCACTCCCAGAGGGCCTTAAAGGATTTTCCTATAGTGCTTGTGTTTGATCATAAAGAAAATACAGAAATAAATATTAGTTGGGATATTTTGGTTGTATTTGATATCTGTAACTATACCATTATTCCAAAGGTAATACAAAATCTGCAACGTTTTAATCCTTTAAAAAGTGCGAAAAAAAAACAGGAAGAAATTTTAATTAACATTAAACATTTAAATTTAATTTCTTTGCATGGATCATTAGTCTGCACGCAAAAATTCAACTAAGCAAAACATTTTACTATTCGGTTCGTATTTCAGGCTCTTTTAAATTTGGAAACTTTTCGAAGTTTTTGCGATTTAAAACTTTAGCCGAAAATAAAGTGAACATGATTAGGACAGGCAAACAATTATTTTTTAATTATTTCTACATCGAAGGCGAATTTTAATTAGAAGTTTGGCTTTAGTTATTTTTAATTTGCCTCTTTCAACGAGGAAATTATGCATAACCAGGCTAAATTTTTATTTTTAGGATCTTCCTACACAAACATCGTCTCGGTATAATACAGGATATTCGAATAACGCAACAGGATTTGGATACTTGGAGAAGTGATTCTATATGTTAAAATAAAAAGTAAGTCATATAACAAAAAGTCGAAAACTAATTACTTTTGAAGTTACAGCCTGTCAAAGGTTTTAAACCATCAAGTTGATATTTGGCACAGGGACTATGCTTAACACGTTCTATCATTTTGTTATAATAATGTTTCTCTACTTTGCCACCTGAAATTCATATTTAATTTTTGATATAGGTGTATCTTTGTTGTTTTGACAGATATTGGAAGGACAGACTTGTCATTTTGAAGACAAAAGGATACTGGGTACTGTTTTCCAGTCGAACAAACCCGAACAAACCCGCACCGTCTAGTCGCGAAAATCGAATTAAGGTTTTTGTAAGCAGTACCCAAATAGCATCTTTAGACACATTATGGTAAATGTATCGTAACTATCGTTTCTGTTTCCGATCAAAATTGAAAACTGTTGGCAACAAAAATGGAAATATTTTCGAAGCGTATACATTTTAAATGGCACATTTGCACGTGCTTCCAAGGTGTTGGTACTAGCTGTACTTTCGCTGGTTCAATGCACAATCGAAACATTTATCGAAAATGTTTCGGAAATGTTCAAAAATGTTTCGGAAATGTTCAAAAATATATCGAAACTGTTACTTTATCTGTTTAAATGATAGTATAAAGGGGCGGAGCTATGTTAAAACATGTGCAACAAAATTGTTTGTTGCTGATATTGTATGTGAACATGTCAAAATGGATAAAATAAGGAAACAAATAATTAGCATATCTTCACTGTTGTAAAATAAAAGATGACCAATAATTTCGCTATGATGAATTCGTTATAAGTATATTTTATTTAATATACCTGGTTATTGCACATAAGAACCAAAAAATCATTGTCGCAGTAAACTTTATCGTGCAGTTTAGTAATTTGGCTTTATATTTTTAACGTTCCCTCGATATATTTGCATTTACAGAAAAAAATATACTTTGCAAAAAAATATAAATTAAAATACAGGGTGTTATGGAAATGACGTATTATATTTAAATGGGTGGCTCCTTGGGTGTCCTAAAGAAGCGCTACATATTTATTATTTTTTTTACATCGACCATTTTAAAAGTTTGGTAATAAACACTCTTACTCACAGGTCAGTCCGCGCTACTGTACGACATTTCCCCAGAGCCAATGGCAATGTTTCCAAACCCAATGAAAAACTGAAATTCTATATAAAATTATAAAAATAAATTATTTTCTACCTGATTGTATTTATCGTTATACCTAAAGAGCGAGGAAATCCAGGCACAAACACAATCAGTTTTTTTTCTTGTTCATGGGAACACTCCTGGAAACACTTTATGTACACACAGTAATGGTGAAACAGAACCGATAGTTAGCTTTTGAAAATACAATAATACAGATTATACTACAGATTATTAAATTTTATTACACGCGACGAAATTTACCGTCCAGAAGAAACTCATCAATGAAAACAATATTTCAAGATTATTTATGGACGGGCAAGATACACGCGTAAACCCAAAAAAATAGAGCGGATTGCTGAGAGTGCGGCGCTAAATGAAACTACTTCGCTCAGCCGATGTAAGGCGTCAAGAGGTCATTGGCATTTGACCTAGTGACGTACGTGGCTATTACTATTCCATATGTTTTTTCGGGTTGTTTAAAACATAGTCCGTCATAAATGTTCTTCAATTAATTGTACAAGAAGGTATTACATAATGGAAGTGTTTAAATTATTTTATTTTATCTAAAGAGTTTAAGGTGTACATATGACAACACCGGCCATAATTCCTTGATTGCTTACATGTATCGCAGTCCGACACAGGTGTTTTTCTGGTTTGCCGTCAGGTCACTTTTACCGCTGAATGAATTTAAATCGCCATTTATAGCTATTTTTCTTCAATTTGCCTTTATTTCAGGAATTGCCGGTTTAAATATAATAGTCATTTCCATAACACCCTTATTTTCAAAATTTTATTTATTTCTTTTATAAATGCTTCGAAAAATATTTATCTTCGGGTGTCGTTAATGTATCGACACTTGATTTGTAAAATATTTCGAAGCCACCACGTCGTTAGAGTTTCTAGTAACTGGATTCGAAAATGTGTCGCGAAAGTTTCGAAACACATGTGTCTCGTTACAACTTTATAATTTTAATCGAAAACGTTTCGAAACGTTTCTCAGCAAAGAATGTGTGTCCAATTTGTGTCTAAAATGCTACTTGGGTAACATCAGTTTTTTCAAATGGAAACAAAAAAGTGTCGACTATCGACTTTCGGGTGTGACTACAGGGTGTTTCCTAACCTCTCTGAGAAAATGAAGTAGGTGAATCCTCACCTTATTTTAAGACGAAAATGTGGTATAAAAGTTTTTCGCATGTCGCTTCGTTTTCGAAATACATTGTGTTAAAAACAATATTGTATTTTTCATTTTATTAATTAATGTAAATGATTTGATAATGCATATGATTTAAAAACTTTGAATAATGAACTCATATGAACAAAAGTCAAATAAATTGCTGCAAATGTCGCCCATGAGCCAGTAAACATCCATGTACACGACGTGCTAAATTGTCTCTTACGTGTTGAGAAATTGTGGGACTGGCGCAATTCGTAATAAAACCATCAATATTACGCAGTCGAAGGTCTTCTTCAGTTTCAATAGGAGTAGTATAAACGAGTTGTTTAAGGTGACCCCAGAAATAAAAATCAAATGAATTCAGATCCGGCGTACGGGGTGGCCATGGGTGAGGACCTCCTCTACCTATCCACAGGGTAGGATATTGTTGATATAAATAGTCTCGAACACGTACTGCAAAGTAAGGGGGAGCACCGTCATGCATGAACCACATTAAAGTGCTCTAATCCTTTATGTTTAACAAATGTCATTAGGATATCGTTTGGCATTAATTAACAAAATGAAAAATTTTATCGCCGCATATGAACTTTTCTTCATAAAATTACGTTAGGAAGCACACCCTGAAATCTTAGCAGGTCATTAAGCAAGACCCTGTATAAATAAAATAATATGCATCCATCATTGTCATTGTAAATTATTTGCGAAAAATATTTCCAGTCACAAGAAACCAATTTCCTTTTAAATTATGCAATTCTCTCAACATGAAAAATGTACGATGCAGCTCATCCACTTCGCTAAGCTTTAACACGTAAAATGGAAGTCAATTTGCCAGTAAGCGTTATCTAATAATTTATTAAAAAGCAATCTGTCACAGTCACGTGTCCATTTATCCTATATATCACTGAGTAGTATTTTAGTGATATTTCTTTTCAATTTGGTAAATCGTAGCGATAGTTCCAAAATATTATTTTGTAATAAATTAAAATGTTAAAATAAATTTGGGAAAGTCTTATACGATATTTTTGTATACATTGTGAATGTGAATGCATGTACAAATTTGGGTTTTACGTTGTGGTAGACTTTACACTGGTGATTCAAAGACAACGTGTTTTAACGTCTTATAGTACGAGGGGCACTACACAAAATATTTGAGTCTATGCAAGATTATTAAGTTCTCGTCAATCATTTGGGCAGGTACTGTTGTACGCATTATTTCCGTTGTTTCCATCCAATATTTATTGTTCAGTTTTCATATAAAATATAAGAAACCGAAAAAGCACTACCGTAAAGGCAAACTGGAGGAAGGAAAATTAGCATGGTCTTCCTAAAAACAAAAAACATCAAGCTGGACATTCCAAAAGCGAAGGACCTCAACCTGGACCATCCAAAGTGTTTAATTCAAGCTCATCAGAATATGAAGTTGATTTTATATATGATGATAATGAGGACGAGCATATTGACGATGCCTAGTATCTTTGAATTTCGAACTATAAGAAAGAGGGATAGATATGACCAATTCAAAACGCGATGAACTCCCAAATCGACATGATTTCAGCTGCCGTTTCGTTTTGTAGCTCACGGATATCCCACGAGGTATGTCTGACATAGAACGAACTCTGGTAACCCAGGCGTTTGTCTCCCAATATAAATTGTTGATTTTTACATTGATCCATTTTTCTTTAATCTTCGATATTCAAAGCTAGTATGCATGGATCTAGGACAAAATAATGAACTGTGGTTTAGATGCAGCTTTTGCTGGAACACAGCACACATGGCTATATATCCGGGAAATGTCAAATTGAGTTTTCATTTCTGTATTACCGGAAGTTTCGTAAGTTAGTTCCTAATTAAAGATGTTTATTATACCAAATATATTTTTTTACGTCTGAACGTATGTATTTATGTTTGTTATTTAGTATCAATAGAACATTATTTTTGATAAATCCACTCATGTAATAAAACTTCTATTTAAATACGTCATTTTTCTCACTTTGAAATCGATAAAAATTGGTGCATCCTTTTTTACAGCGATAAAAATGTCTCTTCCTAAATATTAGGTGGAGAAAATGTCCCCAGCTCAAAATTATGTAGTCTTTCTTTTCCGTTGCCCAGCAACGTAACAATTGTTACAAACAAATTTCATGCTGTCAAGCGCTTGTTGTCAGTGATAGAACTGGTGATTTGCGATTTAATTATTAAAAATGAACTAGCGATAGGAAACAAACATATTATTATTTTCTAGTATCTATAAATGAATTCATGAATTTATCTTGCTAAGAATCAAACGATCTTTTTTTTAAGATCAGATAAACTGTAGCAATTTGGAATTTGCCACTATTTTTTGTATATAAAATGACATACCTCATATGGGATAAGTTTTGTATTCCTCCCTTAATTGTTATAATGTGCAAGTCCTTCAACCACTTAAACAGCCGTTCAATATTCCCGATTATTTTATCAATAAGCAATTGTTGTTTATTTTGTACCTGTCGATTTTGAGGTTAAGAGAGTGGCTAACTTCGCCTTGTTGGTTTGGACCGCCTATCGACATATCCGAACGACTCGTGCTGCAGGGCGAGTTTGGTGGCTTTCCTTGATTCTTCTCTGTGGTCTAGGTCTCGATATGGAATGTTGTGGTTGACAGGGTCGTGCTGTTTTCCTTATAACCGGTACTCTGGTGCTGGTTAAAGTAGAACCAAAAGAGAGAGAATACGCTTTTTAAGTTGACAGTATTAAGATACGTCAAGAAATCAATTGATTTTCGGTTTTGGGTTCTTCTTTCGTTAGCCTGCGATGGAGACGTCTGAAGGCTTCTTTTGGTCAACTTCCAAAGAGACCATGCGGTCCCACTTTCCTTATTAGAGGTTAGTTAAGAAGTTAAATAGCTATATTTTTGTGAAATTAGGATTCATTATGATTTTTTTTGATGAGATATATTGAACCGCGTTTTTTGTTTCAGGGAATTTCCAATGAACTATGAATTTCCAATAATTTTCAACTTTTTCTTTATTTTCTTCTCCACGTGCGAGTTATGCTAGCATTCATCCATATGTTATAAGCTACTTATACAGCTCCATTGCTTGCTGAGCTAGCAAACTTACATTTTGTGTACTCTTTCGAGTGATGTCATGTATCAGTAACTAAGGCAGTCCAGCCGACCGTCCAGGACAAATGTTGTAATCCTGTAACCATCAGTAACTGCTGAGCCAAGAGTAGGCAGACTGCCGTGTCTCCTCATCCTCAACCAGGGACTAGTTTATGAAGATATCTCTTAGGGGATCCAGCATGTTTCATCGACGATGAACAGGTTTACACAGTCTGTTCCAGGTATCTCGTTATAAAATCTTTCTCTTTAAATCAATGACCTTTTAATTCTTAACTTTTAAATAATTATTAGTGTAAAGCAATCTCGACAGTATATACATATTAACTCTTCAATAATCTATGTCAGGTACAAGGTTCATGAATCTTAGTCTCCCCCTGCGTCAATCTTTTAATTCATTTTTTTATAACCTTCATGTCTAGATGTGCTAATTTATTAATAAACTTATAAACAATATTATACTTTTTACTCTTCACTTAAATACCTTCACAGCTTCACTGACTTCTTAAATCAATAAACCCTTCGTTACTGTTCTCTTAAATGTGTGTTTTATTGAATACTTTTCCAACCTGACCAACAAGAACATTTCCCAGTTTAGCCACATTAAACTCGGGTGGCGCCCATTATACAGAAGGGAAGTTTATACGTAAGTACTCCGACCTTTAGCCTCCGCTAGCTAAGAGCTGCCGTAAGCCTGTGGTGGTTTCAAAAAGAAATCAAACAAGTGGCCACAAAACTTTTATTTTAAGAACTAGATGGCACACCGCCCATATCCCTAGCCCATAGCCTGGTACCATAGCACCGCACAGTAGTGGCCATAACGACGCACCGACCCTCGCTCATTCAGTTTGTCTCTGGACATCGAAAGATAACCATGGACTGTGCGTTGTCATTTTCAACCTATATCAGTGGTACTGGTAATTCTCATATGTTCAAAAAAGCGTTGGGAATATTTCCTTAGATCATTATAAAGGTAATAAAATTCTCTATTGAATCTTGGCTTTACGTTAATGGGATAACTGGCAATTTTGATTTTTGTTTACGCATATAAGTACCACTTTGTTATATTAGAGTCTAAAATAATATCTTCTTCATCGGAAGAATATGGTACAAGGCTATGGACGTGGGTGGGTGCGTCGTTATAGCCATCGACTTAACAATTTAAACTCGAACAATACTAGATAAAACGCTTGATCTTCGCTGTCGCGTTTTTATCAACTCCTCGTTAAATTTCTAAGCAATCTTGTTTTCGTAAAAAACAGAAGTTTATCCAATAAAAAAAATCTTTTGTGCTTTTATGTACGATTAAATAAAAACAGTTATCTCTTGCAGCTTATCATCTTTGTTATATGACCGGAATGGTCCTGATATGTGACTGGTATTTCCCATATCTATTGACAATGCCGGTCAAAGTAAGGTTTTTTTAAATTTGGTTTATCACAAATAAATGTTACTATTTTTAAAATTAAAATGTTTTGCGATGTACAGTTAGTTGTGTTCTTTGAAAATGGGGACAAGTCTTATGACTAGCTTTTGTCATGTTTCGTAAATCAGGCTTTTCTGAGTGATTGTTTTTAAGGTTATTAGCAAAAGGCATTCGCGTCGCTAAACAAAATAAAATCATCTAATTAAATGTGATACATGAGATAAATGTATAAACATATTTGTTTAATATAACTCAACGTAACATATATATAACGATATACCCGAATTCATTACCTATATTTAGACTGGAAAACCTTTTCCGTCAGTGAACACTGCCGTGTTTCACAACTGATAGTCGCGAAATATATAATTTAAAGTGAAAACTATCCGAGATTGTCTACATTATTCATCTGCATTATTTTTTTACACAGCTACCCAGTGTTTTAGCTTCGACCTCTTTGGGCGGGCCTGGCCAGTACGTTTTTCTTTTCAAAGGCCCCCTTGCCTCCAAAGGTGCTTAACTGTTAAGATTGTATTCTTGCCTTTTCCGTATAAATTTCCTAGTGCCCGTATTGACTACCTATCTTCAATGCTGGCTACTATTTAAACTTTTTAAAGCTCTGTTCAATGACAAGGCATTTTGAGAATTCTGTTAGTGACAGTCAAAATCAATTAAAACCGATTTACATTATAACAAATTTAGTGTTTCTATTTTCAATGAATACAACTGTACATACTTTTATAACGAGATTTTATTAATAATTATAAATTATTTGCCTTGAGTGACCGCACATTTTATATTACTTCGAGAACTTCGACGTTAATCCAGACGAGTGTTACATCTCTTCGTCGTCGTAACATTCATCAAAAACTCCAGGAATCAAATGTCGGGGCACTTTTTTGTATTACGTCGCATCACTTGACACAAGGGGTCGAATAATACCAATCACACGGCCCGATACCCCACGTAGGTTTATTATTTTGGAATCGAATAACTAGATTGGAGTCGAGCTAAGCCCCTTCTGATATTTTTAAATTTCATTTTTATGCTGGGTTGGTCACGAGGCATTGAACTTTCGTATGGAGGAGATAGATTAAAAAAGCAGGGTGCGTAGAGTGATAAACAAAAGGAGAAGCTCGGGGATCGGTAATAAATGATAAGGAGTCGTCCCTGGAGAGTTTAAGGAAAACTACATTTATCGGTAGGGGTGATACATGTGTACGTGTATATGACCCTTTATGGGGAGGGCTGGAGGCGTCAAGTGGAAAATTCTATTCCTCGTCTTATACTGGATGTGTAAAGATTAGAATTCACAGTGCATGGTAGGTTACACATACAATGTGTCCCAGGATAATCGAACTTATGGTGTAAATGACAAAAAAATCTCGAATTGAAATATAGGGTGTTATGGAAATGACGTATTATATTTAAATGGGTGACTCCTGGGGTGTCCTAGAGAAGCACTGCATATTTTTTTTAATTGAACGTTTAAAAAGTGGGGTAATTCACCCATAAACCCACAGGTCACTCCGCGACACAATCATATTACACTGCCCGGCTATGTAATAAACAGATGTTCTGGCGCAATGTTGTCAAACTGTGGAAAAGTATAAAACTTTAGATTCTTATAAAAATAAATATTTAGCTTACTTAGAAATTAAATCTAAGCCGCCGACACTAGTAAGGAATCCAGGGTACAGACACTTTCAGTTGTTTTTTCTATGGGAAGAGGTGGGACTGCATAATAAGCTTATACCCACTAAACCCCATTCGGTATATTCTTTCCAACCTCGGAACATAACCGGCATGTTGTCGAGAGAAAAAAATACATATTGAACAGAACAAATTACACTAAATAACTTAAAGAAACACACGAGTTTCAAATTAGTTTTTTTGAAGATATGCATCAGATTACACAAAAGCACTAAACACTAACGCATAATTACACTTTACAATAATAACACTACCGTACACATAGAGCAACAGCACTTGATACAAATTATTTCGCAATAGAAATTTAGAAATAACAAAAACGCTAATTACTAATGGATTGGCCTAAACATAAAATATATTAATCCTTTTCTGAAGAATGATGAAATAATTTGACAGACAGAACCTCCCTTTCATATAGATTATAGACGCTTCCAAGGGTAGAATGCTTCGTGCATATTCGGAAAATAGCGCGCTAACTAGCGTGGTTGCCATTTCCGAGACTATAATTATACAGGAGGAAATAATATTACAGAAGGAAATTCCCCAATTTATGAATATAATCTTATAAAACATCGAAAGTGGCAACGCTGTATTTTCAGATATTAACCCAAGGTAGCACAATATCGATCGACGGAATAAATTCGAACGTGTCAACCAGACTCAAACGTGTTTCACATTCAAACTTTTTAGATGTCAAATACGTACGTAAAAGTTATATTATTTTCCAGCCCACCGGATGAAACCTTATATAATAAGGGCGTATTTTTGTCTACACAGTAGCACTTTAAAATACTAATTCAGATTGAATGGTACGGTACTTAGATGTGTTCATGAGACGCATACAAATCTACGCGAAAATTAATGTGAGTTTATGTGTTTTTGTGTGGTTATTTTGCCGGTTTTTGTTCGGGTTAGTGTTTGTTTATAAATTAAGTTGGTTTTAAATAGTCCGAAAAGGTAAATAAAATTGCATTTTTTTTCTAAAGGGTGGCATTTATAAACTTTTAAGTTGTTCAAATTGAACGCGTGTCGTTCGAATTGAACGTAAAGTTTATAATAATGTACCCTGAAAAATAAACATCTTCGATTCTGTTAAACAGTTAATGACTTTCTAAAGAATTTACCATGAGAACATGACAGCACTGCTTAAAATTAATTGACGTTTTGCGCCATATGTTGCTTTGTTTACTTTTTCCACAGTGTCACCACGTGCATCTTTTTGGTCTGACAATAGGTCATGAACAGGGTATATTAAATTAAAGCGCTATTTTTGGATATTTTTCTTCAATTTGTTTTCATCTCAGGAATTGCCGGTTTAAATATAATACGTCATTTCCATAACACCCTGTATAACCGTTTGGGATCTGGACATAAATGAGTAGATAATAAAGCAGGCCGTAGTACTATTTTTAATTTTCTGTCTAGGTAATGTGCCTCTTCTTAACAAAATATCAAAGAAATTTATTAGGAAAACTTGCTCGGAATTCAGAATAATGCAAGTATGCCGGTTTAATAACCATCAGTCTACATTAATTTTTTTAATTTTTTTTAACCTCACCAGAAAAAATTTCTGTCATTGTATTAATATATTTAAAAGAAAATATTATTTCGGAATCAACATTTGATAACGAAATTTGATTTCCTATGCTACTATGACAAACGATGAAGAAATTGAAGGAATTAGAAATCTAACCAAGGAAAATATTGTATAAAATGGACAAGATCAAAGAAATAGTCGATTTTCTCCAAGAGACCTGTTTAATAACATTTTTATTTCTTAACATTTTTAACATTTTTAATACATAATATAATTTAATGAATAGAAAAAACCAATAATAGACACCTAGGTGCAAAACACCGATATATGTCGAAATCTAAAATTAGACGTATGTATATTATTATTTTGTATTTTTAATTGATTTTATATTAACTGGGAGTAATTCATAAAATTTTTATTGGCGGTTGTTACATTTTTTGGTAAATTAAGTTTGTCATTCGATTTAGTCCTTGTTTCGGTAGTGTGATCTACATAGTTTAGCTTGGTCTTACACTGATAAACAAAATTAGATATATTGCTAATATATAAAGTTCTAATATTTACAGTATCCTTGAAAACAATAAATTTGTTGGAAATCTTTTATTTTTCTTTTAATATAATTTTAAGAACATATTTTTGTGTTATATTTAACTTATTACGTACTGTGCCATAGGCACCACCCAGACAATTATTCCGTATCGTATTAGTGACTCCACAAATGCTTTTTAAACCATCACCAATGTTTTCTCATTTAGAAATTTCCTTAATATATAAGATTTGAGTCTACGTATTTTATTAGAAACATAGTCAATGTGTGGACTCCACTTCATAAATCGGTCAACCAGCACACCAAGATATTTTGTGTGGGTTACTTCAGCAATTCTATCATTACCGATACTAATATCTGTAAAATTGGGATGTCCAGCTCTTGTTAATGAAAAGGCTATATAATTTGTTTTATTTAGATTAATTGATAGTTTATAAGTTTCCAACCAACTCTTAAGCAATTTAAAACCTTCAATTGTCTTATTTTAAACTTCTTCCCAATCTTTACCAGTAAATATTATAGCCGTGTCGTCAGCATAAGGTATAACTGTACCTCCTATATTTTCTATTAAAAGAGCATTAAGATAAATGATGAAGAGGATCGGACCCAAAACCGTTCCCTGAAGAACACCAATTTTGATCACCCGTCTCTCACTCAATGTATTATTGATTTTAACCATTTGTGGTCTTCCTTGCAGATTATTTTTTTTTCTATGATCAAACACAAGCACTATAGACAAAATCCTTTAGGGCACTCTGGGCGTGAGCGTGTGCGCAAAAACCGATTCACGTTGGTTATGAATCGTTGGAGGTTATATTCGTTTGGAAAAACGACCTCTGGAAGGTCGTTCCATAAGGATGAAGTCCTCAAGATGAAAGAATTCTTAAATAACGAAGTTCGAGGAGTACTAAGTTTAACTACATGTGGATGGGCGACAGTGGTTCGTCGTGTATTTCTGCTATTCGCCGCGTTGGGCGAAATTAAGAGGGCAAGGTCAGCAGAGCACTTTCCATGAAAATATCTGTAAAAGAGAGTCAAATCCCCAACCTGTGTCTTCGATGTTCTAGGCTATCGAGGTTCTTCGTCAGCTCGTGATTTCCAATCAGACGAATGGCCCCCTTTTCGATGGAATCCAGTAGCCGAAAAGTATGTTTGGGTGCAGAGATCCAGACATGAGGGCCGTACTCTAGTGATGGTCGAATCTGGGCTTTGTATAGTGTCAAAAGTTGTTGAGGTGTATACAACTTCTGGTTCGGAAGAGTACACCAAGCTTCTGAGAAGCTATCTTGTCGATTGCCACAACGTGGTTATGCCAAGACATATTTCCTCCCAGATTGACACCCAGCAAATTAATAGATGAAGCCACTGGGATTTCGTGTCCGTCCTTGACTATATCCGGTTCTGTAATATTAACCGTTTTAGAGAAATCTGCTGCCTGGGTTTTTTTTAGCGTTAAATTCGTTACTGTCACGTCAAGCCAAAATTTCTTCCAGGTCTTTGTTGAGGCGTGATACTTCATGCTGTCTGCTTACTGAATTACGCCATAGTGTGACAACACAGTTAAAAGCTGAATGTGTGGCACCGTATCAAAGGCTTTAGTCAGAACAATAAATATCCCTAAGCATTTTGTACCCTGGTTTAGATTTTTTGTTACCTCCGATGTGAATGCATACAAAGCATCTGCAGTAATAAATCCTTCCAAAAAGAAGTAAACTCAAAGTAACGGTCTCACCAATTACATACAACGTGTCCAAGATAAGGAGGGCCAGTACAGGGATCTCGGAAACCGTAAGAGATACGAAGTCGGTTAAGTAGAGGTAAAGTTACGCATTTACGTGCCTAATAATATGCCGTTTAGAAAGTTTTAAAATTCCGAGTAGTTCTGGAGATATCCGGAAAAAGCCGAAATTCTGAAAAATCGTTTTATTGTTTTTCTGGGTTTTTTTGAGATCGAATCCTCAAGTAAATTTCACTTTTACATTGCAACTTTTTCCGCTCTATCTAAGAGCGTTAATTGTTTTGTAATCCGACGAGTCGTCTTCGAAGTGCCATTATCAACTTTCTTTTTTTAAATACGGTTCTGTTTCCGGATTTAAGAGCTTTTTTTCTTCCGAATGCAACGATGTACGGCACATTGTGGTTTAATGACGTTACGAGGGTTATTTGAGCAACATTATTTTGGGATACGGTCCTATATTTCTACTAATTTTATAAATAATATCTCATAAGTAACCTCTAAATTTTTACTATGTTGGACTAGTTCAATAAATAACAAATAATTTAATAATAAACCACAAATAAGTGAACAAAAATCATACCAAAACAGTAATAAATAATAATAAAACAGTAGAATTATGTTCCATATTTTCTGGAAAATAGGAAACCTCTTAAAACGCTTTCAAATGATCACAATGGGAATGTCAAGTGAAACAAATCACGCGTCACCATCTTAATTTTTTTGTTTCAAACGCCTACGTTTCTTTTAAATCCCGAATCAACAGAAGTTTGAAATAATGTTTCTGTATTTTGTTCACTTATTTGTGGTTTATTATTAAATTATTTATTATTTATTGAACCTGTCTAACATAAGCAAAAATTTAGAGCTTGCTTATGAGATATTATTTATAAAATTAGGAGAAATACAGGATCGTATCCCAAAATTTCCTAATGTTGTTCAAAAAACCCTCGAAACGTCATTAAACTACAATGTGTCATACATCGTTGCATTCGGAAGAAAAAAGCTCTTAAATTCCTAAATCAGAAAAACAGGACCGTATTTAAAAAAAGAAAGTTGATAATGGCCCTTCGAAGACGACTCGTCGGATTACAAAACAATTAACGCTGTTAGATAGAGCGGAAAAAGTGGCAATGCAAAAGTGCAATTTACTTTAGAATTCGATCTCAAAAAAACACAGGAAAGCAATAAAACGATTTTTCAAAATTTCGGTTTATTCCGGATTTCTACGGAACTACTCGGAATTTTAAAACTTTCTAAACGGCATATGCACGTAAATGCACAACTTTACCTTCATTTAACCGACTTCGTATTTCTTAAGGTTTGCGTGATCCCTTCCTTATCTTGGACACGTTGTATACACACACACTTAGACTTATTATGACGTGGTATAAGAAATCTGTCTAGAATACTCATACAGAGGGTGTTTCATTTAAAATAAACAAGTTTACCCCGACTTCCAGTACAATCGTAAGTGATAGATACGTCAAAGTATCTTTACTAAAAATCAGCATCTTTTCTGGCTAGTGACTACTTATATTTCAAACAAATATCATTTTTAGTTCCCGAAATCTTTTAATAGGCCACTCACCGTTAATGACCATGTATTATATGAATTCTATTTAATTATGACTTGAGACAATCAGAAGAATATACAGAGTGTGTTTGTATCTAGTTATAGTTTACTAAATGGTTTTTAAAATATTTTAGAAGAAAAATTATTGTAGACCATGGACTTATCTACAGCTGGAAGCTTCAAACACTTCAATCAAAGGAACAGGAAGCTGCTGGGGTTATATCCTAAATCAGAATTAGGAAATAGAAATATTTTCCCTTACTTTGAAGTAAAATAAACATGCATTTACTCTCCATAACTTTTATATTTCACCGAAAGCTATTTTAGAACTTGAATAAGACGTCTTTAAATGGCTGGAAACACTTTTAACTTTTAGTAATGGTGCCCACGTTGCGATGCCTTTACGACTGACGCCTTTAATTTAGATAAATGGAATCGCTGTCAAGAAATGTCTCCAAAAAGTGTTTACAGTTTCTCCGATTATTTCCTAATTATTTTTGTGGCAGCAGTTCCGTTGTCTCTAGCACACATTTAGCTACAAAAACATACGTCATCGGAAATTACGAGAAACAGAATAGCTTGAGAATGCCATTAAGAATGACGGGTTAAAGATTGCCTATTTGTGTTTGCTGTGGTGTTAATATAACTGAGCGACTTAAATAAGGTAAAATTTGCCTTTTGAACCCTCATCGGAAAGGTCGTTTCAATGTCTTTGGGTAATTATCACGAAATAAATGATTAAATAAATACTGAAAGTTTAGACAATAGATGGTTTGATAATTACAGTCATTCTTTCTCTATTCTTCTCTAATTATCGAGACGGTAAATACTGTAAAACCTCTCTTGGGCGGACACCTACGGGACCGTTTGCGTTTTTGTTGCTAGGGGAGTTAATTCAAATGTTCAAATGATCAATGTGTTAAAGTCAAAAATAAAAAATCTAACAAGGTTTTGAAATTCTCTGTATTATTGCAAAATATTTGGGTTTGAACAACCCCGAAAAGTACACTGGTCATTGTTTACGTCAAACGTCGGCAACTCTTTCAGCAGAAGCTGGAGCAAGTATGACTACGCTGAAGCGCCATGATAAATGGAAGAGTACCACACTTGCTGAAGGATATTTAGAGGATGGCATATCCTCAAAAAATGAGGTTTCAAGGATATTGGTAGGCGTACCATTTGGATCTCGCATTTCCTTACAGCAACTAAAGACCCAGACAATGAATCATGAGTCAACCTTTGCTGCAGGAAATTTAGCTACCAGCGGAACCTTCCAAAATTGCCAGTTCTATGTAAATACAACCAAATAATATATAAACGTAAATTTATATTTTGTTATTTTGTTAATAAAGAATAAGTTAATGTGTTAAACTGTTTTTTGCACCTTAATACCAGCGCGGGCCATAATGCTGCGGGCATAAAGTAATCCATTATGTATATGGTATCTAAGTAACAATAATGCACTGATATGACATAAAACATAGGTTTTTGTCTAAAAGAACGTTTGCGGACCTTAAAATAATTATAAATTTTTCCTATACGGAAACATTTATTATTATTTAATTAGGCTTGGATTATTTGTTTAATAGATTCTTTATAATATTTTGATAAAATTTATGCAGGGTGTTCAAAAAATACCATTTTTGAACACCCTGTATTAACCATTAATTACGTTACCAGCACTAAATTTTAACATTTCCAACAGCATAACTTTTATAAAAGAATAACTTTTTTGTCGTAATCTCAAAAATACAGAAGATATATTCTTAAATATTATTTCCCAATTTTTAATAAGCAGCTGCCGATTTTTCGTTTGCATTTTCCAGTATTTTCTCTAATATATTAAAATGTCATCGTCTCATCATGTTATAAGTCAACAAGTCACGTTACATTTCATTTCATTTTATTTGAAAGTCTAAAAAGAACTAAAAGCCAAATCGAATACGACCGCAAAATCGAACAAAAGTACATTTTGTAATAGGTTTCTCTTTGAATGGAAAAAACCTGACAGCCTGTCAATACACGAGATATATGTATTGTTTTGCTTTTATAACTTAAAATGTTGGCAGGAAAGAGAAGATGCGTTTGTTTTATATTAGGCATATCCCTTAGAGAAAAAAATCTTTACGAGTTTAGCTATTGTATTTTCGGACTGAACATGATACTGTCAGCAATATTTTAGTCGTATGGAACATCTTAGCCCACAACATACAAGAATTAAATTTGCACCTTCCTTTACAAATATTACCGATTATTTCCATCGCTTGTCAAATTATTTCATTCACACCATTCACATGTGCTTATACTGATAAAATTTGCATGTTCCTTATAAACTGTCTCATTGACCCACAACATTTGTAAAATGCGTTCCTAAGTAGATCGAGTACCAGATAATGAGTTTAATAAATATCAAGTTTGGGTGACTTTTTCTTTTAATTTATTTTTTAGATTTTCATTTTTATTTACCCAAGACAATCTGATAACTACTTAAAATGTAGGATTTAAGTCAAAAAATGTGTACTCATGGTTTATTTGCAATCTATTTTCGTTTATATTGTTGACTTATCCTCTTTTGACATTTTCTTGTTTTCTTTCATGTTTTCTTAATAATTTGTTAAGGTTAATGACTTAAATACGTGACACCTGACTAAGTAGACAACTGTCAAAAATGTTTTCAAAATAAAATCTGCTTCTTATCAACCAGAGCCTTTTTAATACCTAATTTCATAACAGAGTGCAACTGAATGAATTTCATTTTTTTGTACGAAAACTATACAGGGTCCGCAAACGAAGCGTGGACGGAAGATTAAATCGTTATCGAAGAACTTATCAACAATACTAAAATAGCTTGAGATATTGGAACCTAAATATGTAATAAAATACTGGGTGTCCCATTTAAAAAAATATAACTTTATGCTGTCACACTTTTTTGGGCCACCCTGTATAATGTAAAATATTTTTAAAACATGCCGCTTTTAATCCAATATCTCAAGCTGTTTTAGTATTGTTGATAAGTTCTTCGATAACGATTTAATCTTCCGTCCACGCTTCGTTTGCGGACCCTGTATGTGTAATGACAAAAAATCGAGAGACGACATTTGTTCAGCAAGGAATGAGAATTTCAAAAATAATTTTTTTTTAAAAAAAGAAATGGGGTACGTACAGTGACGGTCCGTCGTGACGTTTAAATGTTTTGCTTAAGGGCCTTGTTACCAAGGTAAAGCAAGTCGAAAATACACCTATATGAAGATTAAAAACATACATCTTTTTAGGTACGAGGATTTTAATTAAAAACAAGAATTAGTAACCAATAATGGACGGGCGGTTCAGAGAAGAATTAATGAACGAAAATACTTAAATTAAATTAAATTTATTTTAATTCCTCGAAAATAAGAAAAAATAAATTACTTTAGATGTGAAAATAAAATAAATATTCCAGGCTACCTTCTGCAACGCAACGCTGTATTTATATAAAGCCCTGGAATTATACAAGGGTCAAAGTCCAAATTTTATACACGAAAATAATATTTTGATGCAATTTTACATTAGATAAAGATAAATAATATGGTTTGCAACCTTAGGGCGACATCTATGTAATGTTTTTTAACCAAATTGAATTGACATATAATCGTATGAAAGTGGCGTCATCAATAAACGCTTGAAACGTTGTGGCAGTCGCTTCTTTAGTTTTTGAAGCGAAATATGCTGTCACAAAACAAATAAACGTTACGGTGAGCCTTCACTGCCAGACGTCGCGGCAGGACGCGAACGCTGGACATCGTCGCAATAAAATCCCACCTTTATACATCATAAAATGCTTCTTGATGAATCGAAATCTTGATAAACAGACGTTTATGACATATATTCATTTTAAGTTTTTTTCTGAAAATGGACCCAAGAATAACGTATTAGCATGCTAGTAAGACACACTCTGTATAAGAATTATTAATAATTAATTATACGTATAAAATTTCAAATAAGCACGAAGGGAGAAAAAATCATATAACCCAAAAAAGCATAAAAACAACTATCGATATAGGTACTCAGTTTCGCGTAATTTGTGTAGAAATGAAATATTCTCATGGTTACATATGTATGCTTACTTTCTAAATAAGCTAGAAGCTGAACATAATATACTTCAAATCATACAGCAATATGAAACAGCGTTCAAATAAAGGATATTTGACCAGTTACGTGGAAAAAACATTATGAAAATATTCGTCAAATTTAACTGAACTCTTATAAATCACTTTGTGATGAAGTTTTAATTAAGGATCACTAGGAAACGGTCAATTATGGATTCATACTAACTTATCTAATTCATATTCAAATAAATATCAATGTTCTGGAAGTAGATGGAAACAAATATTAATATTCAGTAAATAACAAATTAAAATAGTAAAATTGTCATTTAAAAACTCACTAATATAAAGCGTTTATCCACTGATAGACATTTTGACAAGCTACAATATGTCCTCAATCTAAAAAACACGATTCTATTTCCAACTCTATTGAAACAGAGTAGCGCATTTCATTTTATTCCATTACCGTCAACGTCACCGAATGTCAAGCTTCATCAAAAATTGAGCCATAGAAAATAATTAAAGCGGAGCGTACGATGAAGATGTCACTGCAGCGACTGGAAATCCTGGGAGGCGGTGCCCGCCATGTCTACAACGGCTGCTTATAATTACGTCTAGAGTTATTAGAAGGTACATGACTAAATGTAGACTGCCAAGAAGAGGCCGTTCCGTATTTATTTTTCATCTGTCGAATGCCGAATTATACCCGTTGAGATATTATGTAATGTGATTGGTATTGGTACTAATTAGTTGATTGATTTGAACGGCATAACAGTGGAATAATGAAAGAAATATGATTAATTTGTTCGTTCAAAAATATGCAATTTAACTAATCGATCAATCATTATAATATATTTTTTCTTTGTAGCGCACAGGCTTTATTAAATTCAATTCCCACTTTCGATCTACTTCACGTTTCAAACTATTTCTTTTTGAGTTTGGAGTTTGAAGTATCCTGTTTTTCTAGAAAAAAGTGTTCCTAAAAGATGCACTCTGGTCGCACCCATAGAGATGCTATTGGAGTTTTCTTCTCGACTATGCAGTGGAAAATCAAACCCTGGCAGCCGTCGTCAGACTTGATGAAACCTTCCAAAGAATGGATACAACTTTGATATTCTTAGAAGCAAAGTATTATCATAATGAATTCAAATAGACATTACCATTTATGCAAAACTTTTTAACATAATTATATCAGGAAAGGTCGCAATGTGTATAAGCTAACGAATTTGCCTGATGATGAGTCAAAACCCGTTGGTAGGAACTGCGTATGAGGAAGCTCGTTGATGCAACTTAATACGCCTAGGAATGTACCTTTAAATAATTTTGTAAATAGATACAAAGCAGATTTGGTTTCATTAATTTTAAATACCAAACAGGCTATATACGTTAAACAATTCATTTAGATTGAGCCAATGCGGATCCCAAACGAAAATAACTGGCCTATTTTCGTCACCACATCACATTATTTTCTGATGAAAATAACCAATTATTTGTCAAAATGTATTAAAATGTAGTTCATTTACTGAACTATAATATTTTCTGATGATAATATCCAATTCTTTGGCGTAATGTATTAAAATGTAGTTCGGTTACTGAACTATAATATTTTGCGATGATAATAACCTATAATTTGGCAAAATGTATTAAAATATAGTTCAGTGACTGAATTATATTATTTTCTGATGGTAATAACCAATTATTTGACGAAATGTATTAAAATGTAGTTCAGTGACTAAACTATAATATCTTCTGATGATAATAACCAATTATTTGGCAAAATGTATTAAAATATAGTTCATTTACTGAACTATAATATTTTCTGATGATAATAGCCAATTATTTGGCGTAATGTATTAAAATGTAGTTCGGTTACTGAACTATAATATTTTGTGATGATAATAACCAATAATTTGGCAAAATGTATTAAAATATAGTTCAGTGACTGAACTATATTATTTTCTGATGGTAATAATCAATAATATGGTAAAATGTATTAAAATGTAGTTCAGTTACTGAACTGTAATATCTTCTTATGATAATAAAATATAGTTTTACAAAATGTATTAAAATGTAGTTCAGTTACTGAACTATAATATTTTTTGATGATAATAACCAATAATTTGACAAAATATATTAAAATGTAGTTCAGTTACTGAACTATATTATTTTCTGATGGTAATAATCAATAATTTGGTGAAATGTATTAAAATGTAGTTCAGTTACTGAACTGTAATATCTTCTTATGATAATAAAATATAATTTTACAAAATGTATTAAAATGTAGTTCAGTTACTGAACTATAATATTTTTTGATGATAATAACCAATAATTTGACAAAATATATTAAAATGTAGTTCAGTTACTGAACTATATTATTTTCTGATGATAATAACCAATTATTTATCGAAATGAATGTATTAAAATGTAGTTCAGTTATTGAACTCTAATATCTTCTTATGATAATAACCAATAATTTGGCAAAATGTATTAAAATATCTTTCAGTGACTGAACTATATTATTTTCTGATGATAATAACGAATTATTTGGCGAAATGTATTAAAATGTAGTTCAGTTACTGAACTGTAATATCTTCTGATGATAATAACCAATAATTTGGCGAAATGTATTAAAATATAGTTTAGTTACTGAACTATATTATTTTCTGATGATAATAACGAATAATTTGTCGGAATGTATTAAAATATAGTTTAGTTACTGAACTATATTATTTTCTGATAATAACGAATAATTTGTCAAAATGTATTAAACGATAGACTACAGAGACCTATCAAAAGCAACTGCTTGTTAAGCCCGTTAAATTGCTTATTACTATCCTGCTCGTAAGTTCAGCAGTACATTTTAGACTAACGCCGGTATTCTCCGTAAGCATTTGATCCAGATTAGATGCTCAATCCCGCTTAGATCATATTTTTGCTATGCACCGTCAACATTTGACATTTCTAATTGAGATTAAAGTAATCCGTCAAGGTTGAAATATTGCATTTGATCCAGATTAGATGCTCAATCCCGCTTAGATCATATTTTTGCTATGCACCGTCAACATTTGACGTCCCTAATTGAGATTAAAGTAATCCGGAAAAGTTGTTGGCTTAAGCGTGTTTTTATTACATTATATTATTTTATATTAGTAATTTAAGATCGAATGGAGAGCCACCGCCTGTTAAAAATACTTGTTTGCTATTTTCAGGTAATTTTTTATCAGCAGCCGGATTGCTGAACAGAAAAATCATTTTCGAATGGCAAAACAACGCTTGTTTTAGAACTTTGTTACTCCGATTGATTTTTCTATCGTTTTCGTCCTTATGAAATGGGATTTCTAAAACGGGTTTGTTCGGGTTTGTTCGAAACTTTTTCGAAATTATTTCGATTCAGTATTAAACTTTTGTGTCCATACCTGGCTCTTTTCCTCTATGTTTACTCGGCTACTTTTTTTGGAATTACCCATTTTTAAGAAATACTAAAAAAAATAACGTACAGACTTGTCAATAATAATTCTCGCTAAAACCATTCTGATTTTACATTATTAATTTTTTAAGTTGCGTGTGATTCGAAAGCAGTAAAGTTTGTTTACTAGTTTTGTTAACAAAAAGAATGAATGAGTATAACAAATCCTGCAAAAATTTGGAAACAAAATGTGGTGAAGAACAACACAAAGGTTGATGTGAATAATTTATTAGTGCATCATTTCGGAGATGAGTGGAAAAATGATCCACGTCTTTTACAAATGCGTCATAGAAAAGAACACAGTTCCAGAAATCGAAACCGTCGATGATGAAACGACACTATGTGAGAAAGTCAAAGAGGACGTGGAATTTTCTATTAACTGTTTTTGAATTTTTTTGTCCCCTCCATCCGCTATTTCTTCTTTGTATTTTTTTTTACTGAATTTAAAGTCTTTTTTATTTTTTTTATATGAATAAAAATAATTAAAGAAAAATTATCTTGCGTTATTTTCAAAGCTTCTTCAAGCAACTTCGATTGTTATTTTTATAACGTATAATCTACAAATATTTTTTCAAAACAACTCTTATGTTTTTCAAACATTTGAAAGAAAAAAAATTAGTATATGTGATGTAAATGCAATAAAAAGTTAAAACTGTCTTAATTGTTTATATTTAATGAATTATTAGTTTTTTCTTCTACTGAGAATTTAGGAAACATGGAGATTGTCCACTTTGAAACTATACTTCTCATTTAATTGTATAAAAATCCAGTATTGCCAAATTGTTAACTAGGATTCCCAAAACGATTACGGTGCATAACAAATAAACCGGATTGAATTAAGCTGGATTTGCCGATCTCAATTAAATCTTAAAACACGTGTTTCCGGGTTTGACTTTGACATAATTTTCTTTTGTGTCATGTTTGGAAATTAGTAGTTAATATGGAAATTGAAGAAGAAATTTTCATTTAAGATGATTAGGAGATGTTAGACATCATAAATGTTGCTCTTAAAAATAGTTTTTGGTGTAATATAAGATTCGTTTTTGTAATGTAACAGTTTTAGTACTTTATTTAAATTTTTTTTTTTGAATTTTAACTTTGCTTGCAATTTAAAACTGTTTTCAAGCAACGAATAACTTTTAAAATTGAATCTAATATTACAAGCCAAATTATTAAGTATTTATGTTGCCATTTTTGTCAAATGAAGAATCAGAACTAAGACAGCTTGTACTGTTCATAAAATAATAAACTAATATATTTCAAATACTATATAATGCGTGGAAAAATTATTTCCTAACCACCTGAAGAACCGCAGGGCGTAGTTTTGTCTAATATTGTAGCGTTTAAAATACTAATTCAGATTGAATGGTACTACAAAGGAAGGGAATCCCTCTCCATTGATAGAGTATCACCACCTGCAGACCCGCTCCGAACTCTTTTGGTCTCGTCAGTACAGGGTAGGTGTCCATACCTATCATCAGAGAAGTCTCTACTACTTCAAGCTGTATTATCAACCTTAGTCGAGAACAAAAGAGTTCGAAACCGGTCTGTAGGTAGTGACATCCTATCAATGGAGAGAGCTTTCCTTTATTGCTAGTATTTGATATTAATACCACCTCAAAAAATACACATTGTTTTTTTTTATATATTTCAATTATAAAAACATTCTTTTATTTAGCCACAAAAAATTAGAAACAATTTATTATTGGTATTGGAACATACATAAGTACCTAAAACGAACTCGAGAAATAATCTAACACATCTTAACACGAAAGATCAACTGATCTTTAACACGAAAGTATATTCAGCTGCAAATAAAAGAGCACCCTCGCGACTGCAAGAGTAGCTGGTTCCAGCTATACATGGCAATGTACTGTTGATATGCTTCCATCTTTGTGGGCTATCTTTTATGGGCCTTTATTTCCTCTCTACTTCCAGCACTAAATATGAAAAAATATCAATCCTTTGTAATAGGTGGAACTCCATGAATTAAATTATGAATATTGAAAGTTCAGTGTAAAGGGGTCCATATTATGTATTAAGTTTAGCTTCGTTTGATATCTGTAAAGAAATATTTTACTTCATAAAAAGGGAAAAGAAACTGCCAATGTTTCGTAAACAAAGGCAAATGAGATATTTCAGCTTACCTGTCGCGGATATCATGCAATTTTTCAATGATAATGTCTTTAAATATTCACTCTGCATCTTAAAAATATATTAAACACCATTGTTTCCAAAACTTTGAAGAAAATTCTGTTTTAAAGGCTACAAATTGCGAATTTCAATGATTTCTTAATGCACGTCAGAACAGAGTTTGCCGTCAGGTCAAACGAAAGTAGGGTTATCTCTTGCGTCATCCGCTTTTCCACGTCATATTTGTTGAAAATCCACTGTTGCCAATTTGTTAACTTGGATTCCCAAAACCGATTACGGTGCATAACAAATAAGTCAGATTGAACTAAGCCGGATTTACCAATCCCAATTAAATCCTAAATACGGAGAATACGGGCGTAAATAACAAAGAGACGTTCAAACTCTTGAGTAACATTTCAATTACTAGCATGAATAGTGGTGCATGTCTGGCCGATCATTGAATTAGCATAAATGGAAATGTGTGCAGCTTAAATTCTAGCTATGCTTGTCGGTCCATAGCTAGAACAATAATATCTGATTTGATTATAATATTCCGCTGTTATCAATAACTATAATTAAATTGTGTGCTATTACTGGAAAGTATAGTAAATTTTTCTATACTTTTCAAGACTTACCGACATATAGGATCCTGCAATAAGGCTTACAAAGCTCCTATACGAATTAAGTCAGAAAGTTCACTCATATACTGTATCGTAGGGTATATTTCAGGAAAATATGTTTTCATATACAGGGTGGCCCAAAAAGTGTGATAACATAAAGTTGTATTTTTCTTTTAACGGAACACCCTGTATTTTATTGCATGTTTAGATTCGAATTAGTGCCTTTTATAATTGTCTAAAATTTAATTTGCTTCGGAAGTTACGAGCAATAATTTTAAAACGAAAAATTTAATTTTTTGAGTGCTCGAATTATTATAATTGTCTAAAATTTTATATAATCTGCTTTGATAGTTTACGAGCAATAAATTGAAGACTAAAACATAAAGTTTTGGAGTCCTTGAAAGGAAAATCCAAGAAACATTCTAAAATTATTATTCAAAACATCATAAGGTGATATTTTTTACAAGGTGTCTATGAATACTTTGAATTCGTGTTGTGATTGCTCGAGCGAAAAACCACTTGAGTACTCGATTATTGAAATAACCAACATCGCTCGATTATTAAAAAAACTGCTCCAGTTATAATCGTCGCTTATTACTTATCGCTCTAGGTATAAAACTGCTCGTATATTCGAATAGTTTTTCGCTCGATAGGAAATACTCTAGTTATAAATTCAAGCGAAAAACCGAAAATCATCGCCTTTCACTTGATACCCTACCTTCGATCTACGCGCCGCGACACCCGAAATGTGCCGATAGGCGACGTTCTTGACGCTTAGAAGGCTGACACGACATACGTCTTTCTTAAAGGCACATAAACGAGAAGGTGCATATAAAGTAATATGCCAAATCCCTTAGATGATTCATCGTGACATAGGTTTGTTCTGTCTGGCTAGCCAGCGGCGATTGTAAATTTTTAAAAAATTAAAGGATATAATTTTTTTTTAAATCATAATCAACTGTTCTTCCTAAGAATTCCAGACTAAACTTCTAAAACTTACAAAAACATCCCCTGGTGTTTTATCAACACATTCTTCTTAGTCATAAAAGTTTCAAGTGATTAATCGCTCGAACGATTCACTCGATTATTAAAATTATCGGTATTTCCCAACACTACTTTGAATCTAATAATGTTAATCTATTTCATACAGGGTGTTCATAAAACGTGACATTTACAAAATAAATTCTCAATACATTCAAATTGAACACCCTGTATATTAATTGGATATTTGATGTAGAGTTCATTCAGCAATTTGTTTTGTACTACAGCCATTTCCAGGCGTTTTAGAAATAATTCCAAATTTCATAAATTATGTTGTTTAAATAGTTTTATGATTAAAATTAAGCATAGGCGACTAGACTAATAAAATTATTGTATCCTACAGGAAAAAAATATTTTCCATTTTGATGTGTACATAAGTAGTGGTGGATCTACAGGGGGGAGAGCTAGAGGGGGTATACCCCTCCCCCCATTACTAACATTTACAATGGTTAAGGTAAGGTTGAATGGCTTAGCACTCGCTAATATAAATTCATGGCGGCAAAAAGACATCCATGAAGTAGTTAATACTTTTCGCAAAATGAAGCTTCGTCGTTTAGAAACGTCAAACTGTGACTAGATATGTTTTATCCCTCTTCCCTTTAATTATTTTAGTTTATATAAGATGTAGGTCTTGTTTTAACATATTACTTGTAAGGAGCCAGTCTCAGTCATATTGTATAACCTTGAAATAATGCAACCCAACATACAACAACTAATTAAACAAACAAACCCGAACAAACCCTAGATCCGCCACTGTAAGTAAACACGTTCTTGTAAAGATCTGTAAAAATATGCAAAATTTTCCGAAATTACCGTAATATGTAAAAGTGTAATTTGTATATTATCCTCTCATTTAACGATACTGTTTTAAAAATGTGACTAAATATATTAAATTGCTATTTTCTTAAAATTAAATTATTAACCCATTAATGCTTGCATTTTTATTAAAAAATTTTTTTATTTTTTTTATATTTTTTATTATGCATTCGCTTTCCTAAGAATAAAAGAAACCTTTAGTTCTTTACCTTTTTATTTTCTATACTTTAATTTTTTACATAATCAAAAAGTTTTTCTTTTCCTGCTTGCTAGTTACCTCAATGTCATAGGTATCCTTTGATGTTTTACGTTTCACTGAAGATGAAGGCTTAAGCCTTCGAAACATGTATGGTTTTTAGTTTTATTTATTGCTATTAAACTACTGGAGCAGACTGTGAGTTTCTTTACCTCCTTAATAATTATTATCTAAAAAATAACTTTATTAAAAAAAATAATAATAAAAAAGTTTTGGTTGATTTTAAAAAAATTATTTTTTTTTGTGATAGGGCGCAAAACAAGTAATGCAAAGTCCTACATCACACTTTTTGCACTGCGTGCGAATAGCACTTGCTTTATTTGTATGCATTGGTCCTGCACAACGTCCTCTTTTTGAATGTGGTACATATTCAACAAAATGATCCATTCGGTCAAACTGAATAAATTGGCTGCTGCCTGTAGCCGAGGATCTTCCAGCAGTTTTTCATTAAAGTTTGATGTTTAGTTAGGTAGCACTGCACAATTTCTCGTTGAACCTGAATTTGTGTCATTGTCCGTCAAGTTTTTCTGCATAAATTCCATGCATTTTGGATGCAAACGTCAATCATCCATGAAAAGATAGACCACCATACTCACTCACTCAAAACAATTCTAATAACTCAACAGTATTTAGATCACGATAAATCGAATAGTTTTTTCAGGAAATAAGCTGTCTATTTCATCTAAATCTTTATTTTTGATCCAAGATAAATTTGGTTTCACCTGTTGTTTCTTTGCGAAATATCTCAACTTTCAACTCTCCAAACTGTGCGTCTCCATCATTCCTGTTGTTTCCTCTGATGGCTCTATTGTTTCCCTCTCAGATTGAATTCTTCTTCCGCTAAGACTTACAGTTTCAGCTTTCGCTTGTAGTTGTTTATCAGATAATATCAAATAAGCCAACTCCATCCTCTTCACCATCCTCATCGGAAAAACTATTTACTTCCGGAGGTGTATCCACTGGATCATTGTTCCAGAACTCATCCAAAATATCAGCTAATTGCTGAACAGTCAACCTAAATTTAAAACAGGCCCTATATGCCTAGTGTTCCTTTTATGGCACGGCCAACAAAAACACTTTCAAACTAATTGAAAAAATCCTCAAATGCATAATTATTTATGAAAAATATATTTTTTAAAGTTCTCTGTGGTATTTATAAATTATTAAAGGCATTTATTTTAGTAAATATTAGGAAGAAATACTTACTTTTTATGATCACCCCTTGTTACAAGTCGTTCAAATCGCTGTTTAACACTGAGGACAGTCTGCCTGCTTATATTAGTATTTTATGCCAATTTTAGTAATAAAGGGTAGGCAAGGAACAATATTAACAAGTATTATTGGTTGATCTCGTTTTTCTTTTATATTAAAAGAAAGAAACTGACGTATCTATCAAATTCGCGTTCCATATGTGGCACGCTAGGTAATAATGGGTTAAGAGCCTAAACACATGAAACGTTAAAATCCCCATTATAATTTTTCACCAGGGCGGGAAACATCCCAGGAAGGAACCTGCGCCCATTAGGAGTTTAGACTATGAGGGTTAACTTACATTATAACTTTTTTGTCGCGCACCTTTACATATCTCTGTGTTACTTTATAATTCTTCTTACATCAGCGGACGTTACAAAGTTGTATGTTAATTAAGTTCTTAGCTTCGCTTATTTCCAAGTCATTGTTTTGTGTTAATAATCAATTAAGTACAGCAAGACTAACCCATGCATCAATCTATATGCTATATAGAATTTATCGAGTGGGCTTGTTACTCCGTCAAATTGCAAATTATGGTGTATACCGTCATAAACTTGATAATACGTTTTATTTCGTATGACAAAGAGGCATTTAAAGTCGTGCAGAATAATTGAATTATTGGCTCAAATAGCAATACAGGTACAGTGGCGGCTCCCCTATAAGAGCAAGTGAGCACGTTCCCATGGGGTTGACTTGTTGTAAGACCATTAGAAATACATTTATTACATTTGCCATAATCGGTCTTATTGTGTTGTATTGTAATTCAATCTTGATTAGATTAATATTTTTCCTCCTGTTTATCCATTAAAAATTGTATTGCCATTCCAACAACAATAATGAATTTTTTTTTTAAATTGTCTACTCCTATAATAGTAAAAATCTAGTTTTTTTGCGCAAAAAGCGATTCACGTTGGTTTTGAATCGCTGGAGGTTATATTCCTTGGGAAAACCGACCTCGGGAAGGTCGTTCCATAAGGATGATGTCCTCCAGATGAAAGAATTCTTAAATAATGAAGTTCGAGGAGTACTAATCTCAACCACATATGGATGGGCGGCAGTGGATCGTCGTGCATTTTCGGCGCTCTAGGCGAAATTAAAAGGGAAAGGTCAGCCGAGCACTTTCCATGAAAATATCTGTAAAAGAGTCAAATCCCCAACCTGTCTACGATGTTCTAGGCTGTCGAGGTTCTTCGTCACTTAGTGGTCTCTGATCAGACGAATGACCCTCCTTTCGATGGAATCCAGTAGCCGAAGAGTATGTTTGGGTGCAGAGCTCCAGACATGAGAGCAGTACTTCAGTGATGGTCGAATCTGGGCTTTGTATAGTGTAAAAAGTTGTTGAGGTGTGTACAACTTTTTGGTTCGGAAATGTACACCAAGTTTCTAAGCGATTGCCACAACGTGGTTATGCCAAGACATATTTCCTCCCAGATTGACGACCAGCAAATTAATAGATGAAGCCAGTGGGATTGCGTGTCCGGCCATGACTATATCCGGTTAACCTTTTTAGAGAAAACTGCTGCCTGGGCTTTTTAGCGTTAAATTCTACTTGGTTACTGTGACCCCAAGCCACCATTTCGTCCAGGCCTTTGTTGAGGCGTGTAACTTCATGCTGTCTGCGAAGATGTGCGTCGGCAGCCGATGTTTGTGCATTCAAAGATAAAGATGAGATAAGTGAGCTATCGTCAGCAACGCTAAATATCGAATTTTTAGTTTCCACTAGAAGGTCGTTAAGGTAGAGTAAGAAGAGAGTGGGAGACAATGTGGACCCTTGAGGAACACCGGCATTGAAGGTGAAAGTGTCTGAGAGAAATCCGTCAATCGCTTCTTGCAGAGAGCGGTCTTTAAGAAAGCTAGACAACCATGCACAGGATTGACTGGGCATACCATAGGTTCGCAGGATACGCACTGTATACTATTACGTATCTCCGGCCGTATCTCCAGAACCATACATGCTACAACTTTGGGGTAAAAAATTTATTAAGAAATATGACCAAAAAAATTTGCTTGAAAATATTTTTAGGTTCGTAATTTTACCGCGGGCGTAATCGCTAACTAAACTTCGGTTTGCATTACCCAAATTTAACAAACTATATGGCTTGTTTTAAAGAACTTTTCATCCTGATTAAACTTTATTATTAATAATTTAAAAATTAGTTCGTGCGGATGATAAAAGAGGGCGTTATTTTTTTTAAATATTTCTTCTTTCGATTTCTTGAAAAATTTAAATGCAAACAGTCATTAATTTTCACTCATAGCTCATTTGTTACTAAAAATTGCGGCGAAAACCGGAGGTCATTATCTTTTGTCTTTTAAAAGTTATCGCAAAAATAGTGGGGAAACTGTAATTTCAGTTTAGCTTTTACCAATATTTTGCTATTTTCTTATATGAAAACGTTTAAATCCTAGAAAAAACCCTTTTGGCCTAATTACTCATATTAATTATTCATATTAAGTTATTTTTTTAATTAAATTATGTTATTTTGGTTTTTATTTTAGTTATTTATCTAAAAAATACAATTATAATCCAAGTGTTCCATTTATTGCCAAGGCGGCCATGGACAATTGCGAAATAAACAAAAGAATATCCTTGTTATTCCGTGCTAACTTATATCTGACAGTCTCTATTACTGTAGTGACAATTAAGTATATTTTTATGAGACAAGTGATATTTTTTAAAGAAAAATGCCTTTTACAAATGAAGAAACCTACGATATGTTAGCGACTTATTTTCAAATGTTTGAAAACCCAGTTTTGGCTTCGAGGGAATACGCTGTGCGTTATCCTCATAGAATTCACCATTCTAGAAAAGTTTTTCAGCGTTTAGCTTGCCGCTTGAGGCAACATGGTCGTGTTCAGCCAATTCTCTCTTTAAGAAAACATCGCCCTGCAAGATCGGAGGACATGCTTATTAACGTATTGGCATATATTCACGCAGAACCCCATATTAGTATTAGAGAAATTGTCAGAGATTTAGGAGTTTCTTACGGTACAGTTCAAAGAATCCTTGTCGACAAAAAATTACATCCTTACCATATAGTACTACATCAAGCCCTAAGTGTTACCGATTTTGACAATAGATTGAACCATTGCTATTGGCTAAAAAATATGATAAGAGATAACCCCCAATTTTTATCTGAAGTATTATGGACAGATGAGGCGTCATTTACTAATACTGGAAGAGTAAACCTGCACAATGTGCACTATTGGTCAGAGACCAATCCGCATTGGATGCGTGAAGTTAATAATCAACATCGATGGTCAGTCAATGTTTGGTGTGGGGTTATAAACGGAATGATTATCGGTCCGCATATTTCTGAAGGTATTTTAACAGGTGAAATGTACCTACATTTTTTACTGTTTGATTTGCCAGGACTACTGGAAAATGTTCCTTTAGATGCAAGACGAAGCATGTGGTTGCAGCTCGATGGGTGCGCCGCTCATTATTCACTTGTGGTACGGAATTTTATTGACGAACATTTTCCAAATAGATGGATTGGCAGGGGAAGTGTATTTCCCTGGCCGGCCAGGTCCCCCGACTTGACATGTTTGGATTTGTATTTGTGGGGCAGAGTTAAAGATATTGTTTACAAAGTCCGACCAACCACAAAAGAAGATATGATTGTTCGAATTAGAAGTGTTTTAAATAACTTACCTCGGGTTGAAGTACAAGCAGCCGTAATTTCAACAAGAGAACGATTAAATCGTTGCATTGCAAATGACGGAAAACAATTTGAACAGTTAAAATAAATTGTTTTTATTACATAAATTATTTATTCTTTTGTTTTATTTCACAATTGTCCATTTTCTAGGATTTCAACGTTTTCATAAAGGAAAATAGCAAAATATTGATAAAAGCCAAACTGAAATTACAGTTTCCCACTATTTTTGCGATAACTTTTAAAAGACAAAAGATAATGACCTCCGATTTTCGCCGCAATTTTTAGTAACAAATGAGCTATAAAATAGAGTGAAAATGAATGACTGTTTGCATTTAAATTTTTCAAGAAATCGAAATAAGAAATATTTTAAAAAAATATCGCCCTCTTTTATCATCCGCACGAACTAATTTTTAAATTATTAATAATAACGTTTAATCAGGACGAAAAGTTCTTTACAACAAGCCGTAGTTTGTTAAATTTGGGTAACGCAAACCGAAGTTACAGCCCTTTTAGTATTTTTAGTTGTTACCTTTCCCCCCTCCGTTACCATAGTAACTACAAAAAAATTGTTATCATAAATTTTATAGAGGATATTACAGAAATTATAAAAAGTAAATTTTCGACCTACATTGTTTTGAAGATATTAGCAGAAAGTAAGGATTTTGTATCGTAGCATAGCGATTACGCCCCCTAGCGGTAAAATTACGAACTTAAAAATATTTTCCAGCTAATTTTTTTGGTCATATTTCTTAATAAATTTTTTACCCCAAAGTTGTAGCATGTATGGTTCTGGAGATACGGCCGCTCGCCACCCATCTTGGATCACCCTGTATGTACATTACGTAACAGTCCAGCAAATGACATTTATTACCAGTGACATGTAAAAATCGTCAATGTTTCCAATAGATTTTAAGCAATGTTGACTCCATGAAATCCATCGCCTTGACAACGTAAATATCAGGAAATTTTAAACGTCAACATTTTTTTATTTCTATTTTATTTTTGGTTATATAAGTAAAGTATGGGATGAATACGATATTCAGCTTGTGGGAACGCTACGGGAAATTACATTACACGCTGCTTCCGCAGCAAATAATTTATTACTAGAAAAATCCAAGCAGCGGTATGAATAAGTGTATCAAAAATGTATTGACTGGTTTACTGAATATTCATGTATAATATAAAGATTGTTTCACGAAAAATGGATATAACTTAATGACTGCCGTAAAAGTACCTGGGCCATCCCATTATTTATGACCATTTGTTATTATTATGTGGAAAGGACCGGATTGTAATAATTATAATTAAATATAGGCACATCAGGTAGGTTAGGTTGCTTAATTTATATTTAAATATCTTTTTGTGGTAAAATTTGTTAGTTTTTGAGGAATGGTTCAAGAATTGTCTTTTACCAAACATTCCTCAGAATAGCGTGATAGTAATGGACAATGCGAGCTATCACAGTCGCCAATTACATAAAGCTCCAAGCTCAAATAATACAAAATTGGAGATTCAGAACTACATGGCGGCGAATGATATATATTTTGAAGAAAGTTATAAAAAAAGTGATCTTTTAGAAGTTTTAAAGACATTTTGTATAAAAAAAGTATATGTTTGTGACACATTGGCAGAAGAAATTGGACATACAGTGCTACGGCTCCCACCCTATTATTGCATTTTTAACTCCATAGAGCATATGTGGCACCAGTTAAAATCACTTATTAGGTGTGAAAATATTTCTCCGACTTTAAGTTCTAGTGTTGCAGAATTAATACGAAAATGCTTTAATGATATTCCCCCAGGTAGTTGGAAAAATTCAGTCCGTCACGTAATAACTGTAGAAAATTCGTATATTAGTCTGGATCGTATAATTAATCCAATTATAATTAATCTTGATGAGGATAGCGATAGCGAAACAGAACTATCTATAGAATGACATTATAAATGTAAATAAATATGACTGGTAATATATTTTTTAAATGTTATTTCATTTGATTACATTAATATAATCATATCATTACTTGTTTTCTTTAGTCCGTCCCTTCATACTTCACTTGTTTATTGCCAAGCTCTTGTCGACACAATGGGACCGACCCAGGAAATCATTAAGTCGTATCCAATTTTCATGAAACGTACTGTACTTCGAATAACAAATGTTACTTAATATTTGTAAAACGCACGTTAAGGGCCCGGCCGGTTGTATAAAACAATTCTGAACTTAGGTTCAACGGAACCTCGATCAACCGATGAACTGCGTTCATTCAATTTGTTGTTCAATATAATTTGAACTTTAGTTCAGCTGAACTAAGATCAGTTTATGTTGGCATGACTATTATTTTAGTTACTTCTATTTTTTAGATTCTTGACATAAAGTATAACCTTTATTTGATTTGGCGTTTGGCTGGCTCACTTTCCAGGCTTTTCTGCTCGGTGTACCTACTTGTTGTTGTAAAAATAAGAACTAAAATATTTTAATTTTATTTGCAGACTAGTGATACATTTCTAAAGCGGATAGAGCTTATTGATTCCATAAAAAAATATATGTATTATTTGGTAACTACGTTATAATAAATCAAAACAAACAGCTGTGCTGTGTTAAGCGTAATCTTTGCAAATATTAATTGTCTGTTCATTTAGTAAATTGATCAGAAATTACCGGTATGTCCGTGTTCACAGCATTGACTGCAGTATCCACAAGGCCCAAAAGTCTTCATCATCAATTATAATTTCATTAAATTCCTACATTTTTATAAACAATAAAACGATAATTTACTGTATTGTATACAGTGACGGTTCTTCCACAGGAGCACATGCGCACGTGCACCCCCAAAACAAGACGAATAAAAAATATTAATTTATATTCATTGAATATTATTTATCGTATAAAGTCCGACCATCCCTAATATTTTATCGTACCGTCAAACTAAAAAAGTCCGACCCTCCCTAATATTTTATCATCCCGTCAAACCAAACTGTATAGATCTGCAACCGACGAGGTAAATGACGATTATGACGAGTTTCTCTGTAGTAACAGGTGGCGGGTGGCAGCGGGGGATAGCGGGACTATGGCGATTTAACATGGAAAAGGCGCACCGTTTTTGTGTGCCCTGCGCTGTTGTCTGTTCGTGCATCTAGTTAGAAATTCGAGCGTGTATGTTTTAATATTTTAATATTATATATTTATTAAGTTAAAATGAATAGTTGACGGTGGACTATTTAAGAAATAACTTTAGCTCTTTGAGTTTGGAGCAAGAAATTGAAGTGAAGAATGTGGGAACACCTAAACCCGAAATTAATTTAACGCAGACCACAAAGGGTAAATCTTGGGAATTGAAAATGAAATATATGAAAAAAAATTTATAGAGGGTATTTCAAACTTAGTGTGGCTCTTATTGATCAATTTTCTACAATTAAGAACCGAAGAATGGACTCACGTTTAAGAACTATTGTGTAGGGTCGATAAATGTATTTCGATAAATGTTACTCGATATGATTTTAAACCATTTTATTTAAGGATTTAAGCTAAAAAACACTGAAAATATGAAGAACGCCAACTTGTCAGTCTCGTGGCTCGATTCGCTCTCGTCATAAAACAGTTAACTATTGTTCTCGTCTTGGTTGCGCCTAATGACGTAGCCGTAGATGGCGTAGTGGTATTAGACACCATTCGGTATTCTTGATCACTCGTAGATGGCGGTAGTAGTATTGGACATCATTCGGTTTTCTTGATACTTCATAGATGGCTTTAGTAGTATTAGTAGTGGACTGTATAAATATTGTTACGAGGGTTGCATGCGACGACGTTAATATCCGACAGATATACACACTAAGAAACATTTCTTATTTTCCAAAAGTTGTATTTCCTTGTGTAAAATTAAAAAATAAATAAAAATATGTTTTACCTAACGCATTTTCGTATTACTTCTTTTCTTTCATTTAAAACGCCTAGAAAGTAATTGTTTGGTCGTTACACAAAAATAAAATTTTAAAAATAATTTTACCATACTCAGGTCACAAGCTGCCACTGATTGTATACTATAACACTGACCTGACACAAAAAAAATATTTAAGGTTAGAAAGTGGCTTGGATCGACAGTTCAACTTATGATCCGCCAAAAGTGGACGTTCACGTGAACTACTGATTTAAACTGAGATCAGTGTACAATATTGTTTGTATAACAACTTTTTTATTTTGAACTACAGTTCAAAGTGTTTATACGACCGGCCCTAAAACTGATAGCTCGTACTTATATTACAGTTCTATAAAAAAAAAACACTAAAATCGGCCAAAAAATTAAAAAGTTATTCTAGCCTAAAACTTAATAAAAATTTTGTGGTGACCGCATTTTTGCTCTTAAGTGTAGAATTATGATTGAATCCCCTTTAATATTTGTTAATCTGATAGTTAATATCCCATTAAAACAATCCATAATTTTAACTGGCAAATTTAATATTCAATAAAACCCTGAATAATAAATCGAGTGCTGTCGAAAAATCGTAAAAGCTTTAATTACGAAAATTAAAATTAAATTCCTAATCAGGGCAATGCAAAGCAGGGCCGCGCTTGAATGAAAGGGTAGCAAAGGGTGCGGGTATTTACGGACATGGCTGGCTCAAAGACCATTTGATCTTGAAGGATATGAGGATATTTTGCCAGAAGGAGAATTGAAAATGATTTTTACGACGACTATACAGGGTGGTCTGTAATAAATGCACCAAAGAGATTCAACACATGAAAATAATAGGTTTGAGCTAAACATGCCTTAGTAATAATGTAGGCCGTTAATGAGATACAGGGTGTTAAGGTTAATTTCTAAATTAATTTTTTCTTTCTAGCTCAAGCTATTTTTGAGATATAGACATGAAAATTTGTTTTTAAGGGGTAGTAACATGAATCAATTTCTGTTTTTCAAATAACTTGTAGAGGGTTTGTTCGTATTTCACAACAGAACAACAAAAACGGCTAATGCTACAACTGGTAAATTTAGCACCTTATAAAATAAGGTACCTGGAATTCAAAAGACAGATGCGGGCGGCGTAACTATATCGAAATACACTAAAGGCGCATTACAACAAGCGTGCGGCATTTATGCAAGCAAGGTCGAGGCACGCGGTGTGTTCTGGCATCGCTGGTATTCTACTGACCTACATACAGTCGTTAACTGAAAACAGATTCGATTGAAAAGAAGTATATAGGCTTCCTGTAGGATACCCAAGGAGTCATTCATTTACATATAATAAGTCATTACCATAACACCCTACCTATCTTTATATTAGCCTATACAGGGTGTAACAAATTCGTCCTTCAACAAAACGAACGGAAAGTTGCGTAATTATCGGCCCAATATTATGTCGTAAAAAATCAAAAATAAATATCGGGGCTTTCAAAATATTTGGAAAAATCTAAAATGTTACGTTTCAGTTCAGTTTTTCCTGACTTTGTTCGACCACCTTCATTAAAATATTGCGTTTCAGTCCAGTTTTTCCTGACTTTGTTCGACCACCTTCATTAAAATATTGCGTTTCAGTTCAGTTTTTCCTGACTTGGTTCGACCACCTTCATTAAAATATTGCGTTTCAGTTAAGTTTTTCCTGACTTGGTTCGACCACCTTCATTAAAATATTGCGTTTCAGTTCAGTTTTTCCTGACTTTCAAGAAATTCCGTTTAATTCGAAACTGTAAAACCGTAAAACGATGCCTTTTTTAAAAAGTCTTAAAAAGTGCTGGCTTTAAGAGTCACATTTTATTTGTATTAATAAAATAAATTACTTGTAGGTACTTGCACTAAGTAGACACTATCAATTTGAAATAAAGAAAACAGTAGTAGTACGTAAAAATAATAATTATGGACAGAAATAGCAATAATAATTTTAAAATATTCAGTTTCTTCGAAACAATAGTAAATTACAGGACCGTACTAGGCGTATTTTAACGATGGTCAATTTAAGAAAGCAAACGTCGGAAAACCAGTATGTGTTGTATATCTCTCAACGTAGATTCAGTTAATTAAATTAATTGAATCAATCGATACTAGGTGGAAATCCATAACTACCATATTATGAGAAGAAGTAAAACAGAGTTCAACTTGTAAATTTCCACTATATTACAAAAAGGAAGGAAGCTATAGTATAGCGAAACATGTTATGTTGCTTTTTGTAATACAGTAGACACTCGATAGTGTGAATATCGCCTAACGGAAACCTCGCATAGTGTGAACAAGATGTTAATTATACAAGACCACCGTATAGCGTGAACAAACTAAACCTTCGCTAATGGGAACAAAGTCATTGACCCTAAAAATTTACATTATGTGGCAGTCGTTGTTCCGCGGTGCTGTAAATCCCCGATATATGCGGTGTACTTACCCACCGCGGGCGCTGTGTTAGCTAGAAATGCATATATTTTGTGCCAGTTGTTCGATGTTAATGCGTATTTGGGTCACGTAATTTCGGTAAATATCGGTAAATTGTCGCTTAAAAAACAATGTCTTACTCTTTATGAAAAATCACTAGTTATCCCAGGATTAAGTGAAGGGCAAAGTATTTAGCAAAAAAATATTACAATTTGTAAAATGAAACAAAAAAAGGAACCTATTTTTAAAGCTGTGAAAGATACATATGTGGGCCCAGGTAAAAGACAAACATTAAAGAGTTTGGGATATCCCAGAATGGAAAAAAAAATATATAGGGTTCCTGAAGCAAAGAAGTAAACATTTTATTTTAAGTGGGGATATGATCAAGCAAAAAGCAAAGCAACGACATTTACAAATTAAAGAAAATGATAAGCAAGTTACAGTCAGTGAGGGATGGCTACAACGCTTTAAAAACAGATTTGGAATCCGCTTTTTGAAAATTTCTCTAGAGAAATTGTCCTCACAGCCAGAACTTTTGGATTCATTTAAAATCCAATTAAAAAACAAAGTAGAAGAACTTGGTATCACATTAGACTAACTTTACAATACTGATGAAACAGTACTTTACTGGAAATTATTACCAGACAAAACATTTGTCTCGGCGGCGGAAAAAACTTTTTTAGCTTGCAACTTGAAGTTGAAGATACTGAAGACTGTCAATGCGATGAGATTGAGATAGCCGAAGAAATCCGGAATCATCAACTCCATTGGTTTCACTAGATAGAGTTATAGAGTCTTTAAATGTAGTAAACCAGTGGGCCGAGGAAAGTGACATTGATATTAATTATTTTTGTAGTTATAAAAAGGGTAAGAGACAAAGTCATTATGCAGAAAATTAAAAATTCCCGAAAACAACCAAAAATTTCTCACTTTTTTAACAAAAAATAATTCTTTATCCCTTTTTTTTCAATTTGTAACTGTTTGTTTTAATGAGTATTACTGATTTATATGTTTATTATGTTGCGTATAAAAAGTTCTAACATATTAAATATAACCTCCGTTAACGTGAATAAATCGATAATGTGACCGGACGTATAGTGGAAATTTATAAGTTCAACTCTGTTTTACTTCTTCCCATACTATTGTAGATTTAGTCCCTCTTTCGTAATTTAAACAAAAAAATCCAGGCCCGTATTTAAAAAAAGGAAGTATGATGGTGACCCAAAGACGAAACGTCGCATTGAAGATCTGAGCAATGAGAAAGTGAAATTGATTTTTGGACATCTCTTCGAATAGTCAGAAAAAAATAGAAACCGAAACACTCAATTTTAGATTTTTCAAAATATAACAAGCCCCTGTATTTATTTTAGATTTTTTTGCGGAATATTATTGGACGGGCCTATAATGACGCAACTTTGCCCTAATTTAACCGTATCTTCGTATCTCTTAACATTCCTGAAATCCCAATGGTGAACGACGCGTGTGGTTTGTAGTCATTTATGTTGAAATACAAATCTTAACAATTTATTATCAATGGGAAGTACAGGACTCACCTATATTTACCATAGGTATGTATTATTAGCAGCACCTAAGTTACGCACACAGTCACACTGACCTGTATTTTTGTTTATTTTTTAACATCACATTATAAAAAAAATACTGGCTTTAAAATTTTTGGTATTTTTCGTCTAAAAATAACATAAGGCCCCTAGACCCTAACAAGTGTTTGCTGGCTATCCTATTGTCGGTAACTATTAGCAAGTACTTGCTAATTCTTATGGGGTTCATAGTTTTCACATAAAACTTTATAATCTCTAAAACATTTTTATGTGTCTAATAAACTGGCTATAGATAGCTGAATGTGACCAGGGGCGTGCACTAATTGAAAACAAGAAACTAAAATATTGAGCATTGGGCAAAAGTTGCTTAACAGGAGCCAGCCCACCAGCCAGCCAGTCCTTGTACTCTTGCACTACTTAAATATCTAACAACTAGGCCAACCTACTAAAAAAAATCAAATCACGAAGCCTGTAGATGCCGGTTTTTTGGCATCGACAATCTCCTTCCCAAGCTGTTCATAAGGCTCTGAACTCCAATCGGTTTACATCAAACCTCACACTAGAGTACCTTAATGAAACAACTGGCAGCCAGGAGAAATAAGGTAGATCTTTTGTGGGTTCCTGGTTACTCTGGAATAATAGGAAATGAAAAAACAGACGAACTAGGGCTCAAAATCTCAAGGGCCCTGAACCAGCCGTCGAGGTATCAAAACAGGCAACGAAAACAAGATTAGATAGATGGGCGCAATACTATATACAGGGTGTTATGGAAATGACGTATTATATTTAAATGGGTGACTCCTTGGGTGTCCTAGAGAAGCGCTACATATTTTATCGACCGTTTTCAAAGTGGAATAAGGAACTCTTTCTCACAGGTCAGTCCGCGCTACTGTACAACATTTCACCCAGAGCCAATGGCAATGTTGCCAAACTTAATGTAAAACTGAAATTCAATATAAAATTACAAAAATAAATTATTTTCTACCTACTTGTATTTTTCCTTATACCTAAAGAGCGAGGAAATCCAGGCACAAACACAATCATTTTTTTTTTCTTTTCCATTGGCACACTCCTGGAAACACTTTATGTACACACAGTAATAGTGAAACAGAACCGATAGTTAGCTTTTGAAAATACAATAATACAGATGATACTACAGATTATTAGATTTTATTACACGCGAGGAATTTGACGTCAGATCACTTTTACCGCTGAATGAATTGAAAGCGCCATTTAGGCTATTTTTCTTCAATTTGTCTTTATCTCAGGAATTGCCGGTTTAAATATAATATGTCATTTCCATAACACCCTGTATATAGTGTCCCAAATTTGATGCTCAGCATTCCTCTTCAGTTCCTACTACTTAGAGAGCAGTTGATTTATTGCAGTAAAGGTCAACGATAGAATGTAATGATCGCTATTTGTTGTCCTCAGTAATTTTCTAGTTAAGAGTATTTATCAGTGGACCGCGTGGTCCGATTTGGAATTTCGCCGCGGAACAGCATACGTCATTGTTATTGAACAATGAGACAACATCGCCATTCCAAGACACGACGAGCCAGTGCGCTGGCTGGATGTATCGAGGGAGTAGGAGACGTTTTTCTTATTCTTCCGCCTTCACCCAAAGCGTTGCCAAATCACTTTAGTTAGTTGTTATTTTAGATATTTTTCCAGAAAACCTCGGTGTGACATTTTTTTACAGCAAGTGAATCAAAAGATAGCAGGGTGGGGAGGGGGTGGGGGGGGGGGGTTACATTAAAGAACTGCACTGTATTAATAACTGTACCCATCTGCATTATCGTTACGAACCTGTGAACCCCATTTAAACAGCATGCCTAACAATACAAAAAAAATTTGAAAGGACATTATTTGATTACAGTTGGGATAGTATAGTAGGATAGGATAGGATAGGATATTATAGTAGGGATAGTAACCAAGTCGAATTTAACGCTAACAAAACCCAGGCAGCAGTTTTCTCTAAAAAGGTTAACATTACAGAACCGGATATAGTCATGAACGGACACGCAATCCCACTGGCTTAATCTATTAATTTGCTGGGCGTCAATATGGGAGGAAATATGTCTTGGCATAACCACGTTGTGACAATCGCCAAGATAGCTTCTCAGAAACTTGATGTACTCTTCCGAACCAGAAAGTTGTACACACCTCAACAACTTTTGACACTATACAAAGCCCAGATTCGACCATCATTAGAGTATGTCATGCTCATGTCTGGAGCTCTGCACCCAAACATACTCTTCGGCTACTGGATTCTATCGAACGGAGGGCCATTCGTCTGATTGGAGACCACGAGCTGACGATGAACCTCGACAGCCTAGAGCATCGAAGACAGGTTGGGGATTTGACTCTCTTTTACAGATATTTTCATGGAAAGTGCTCGGCTGACCTTGCCCTCTTAATTCCGCGCATCCATATGTGGTTAAGCTTTTTACTCCTCGAACCTCATTATTTAAGAATTCTTTCATCTGGAGGACTTCATCCTTATGGAACGACCTTCCCAAGGTCGTTTTTCCCAACGAATATAACCTCCAACGTTTCAAAACCAACGTGAATCGCTTTATGCGCACACGCACCACTCCCAGAGTGCCCTAAAGGATTTTTCTTATAGTGCTTGTGCATGATCATAAAAAAAAAAAGATCGATACATCATTAAAAAAATCGTATTTTCAACTTTAGTTTAGTGACTTTAAACGAGATAGACTCGTGTCGATCTAGTATTATTATTAAACTATTACCATGGTTGGTTGCTACAGAACACAAAATTTATTTCGTTAAGTTACGATCCCCGGCAATATTTCACGCCTTTTCCAAATAGTGTTGGGTCGGCTTCCTGCTTCACAAAGCTGGTTTACACTAAAAATTAATCTGTTAATCTCTTGTAATATGCGGTTTCGTTCGGTAGGTAAGGTATCTTTAAAAAGCTTTTATATGTTATGTTGTATTATATAATATATAAATCTTTTTTCGGATTTAATATTTCATTGTTACCCGATTCCTTGAGTTTCAAAAAGGTAGGTAGATACGTGTTTTCTGGGATTACTTATAGCTAAGTTGGTTATGTGATGCGATTTAAAATAGTTGATGCGGAAAAATGCTTTGGAGTTATGACGAAATTGAATAATTTGCTCTTTGTGAGGAAATCTGTAATAGTTTTGGTATACCACCTTATATAACTTCTTGGTAGGTGATTATACAGGGTGTTATGGAAATGACATATTATATTTAAATGGATGACTCCTGGGGTATTCTAGAGAAGCGCTACATATATATTTTTTTTAAATCGAACGTTTAAAAAGTGGGGTAATTCACCCCTAAACCCACACACAACTCCTCGACACATTCATATATGAACATATTACATTGCCCAGCTGGGTAATAAACAGATGTTCAGGGACAATGTTGCCAACATGTTTAAAAGTGTAAAACTTTAGTTTCTTATAAAAATAAATATTTAGCTTACTTAGAAAGTAAATCCAGGACGCGATTAAGGAATCCAGGGCACAGACACTTTCAGTTCTTTTTTCTATGGGAAAAACTTTATGCTCATCACGTGTCCTGATGATAGTGTGGGAGTGTATAATAATCTTATAATTAAACCCCAACACTAACGCATAATTACACTTTACAATAACACACATAGAACAAGAGCACTTAATCATTTCGCAATAGAAATAATAAAAACGCTAATTTCTATGGGCCATTAACTACTAAAGATAAAATGAAACAATTATGTTAACAATTGACAGGAACTACCCTTTGAAATAATGGTCTAGTCCGTCTTCGGACCAGTAGTCGAACTTTCTTTCCGAGAAATCTCCCCTCTCTAGAGCCAGCGCGGTTGCCATTTCCGAGACTATAATTATACAGGAAAGTAATATTATAAAAGGAAAATCGGCAATTTATGATAGTCGCTTATAAAACATCGAAAGTGGCAACGCTGTATTTTTAAATATTTGCCCGATTGTCCGCAATCAGCTGGCCCGATATCGATCGAGAGAACCAACGTGTTATTTATTTTTATAATTTTTAGATGTTAAATACATTATTTCCCAGACCACTCAGACAATAAGGGCGTATTTTTGTCTACACAGTAGCAATTTAAAATACTAATTTAGATTGAATGGTACTTAGATGTATTATGTGATTTTATTGTGCCGGTTTGTTTTTGTTCAAGTTACTTGGTGTTTTTTATAAATTAAGTTGGTGTTAAATAAGCCCGAAAAGCTAAATAAAATTGCATTTTTTTTTCTAAAGGGTAAGTGGCATTTATAAACTTTGAAGTTGTCCAGATCTGCCGGGTGTCGTTCGAATTGAACAAATGAGAACATACCTGGCCATTTAAAAACTCTGCGGCGGTTCGTTCGAGTCAGTTCAAGTTTATAATCAAATTTTTAACGTTTTTTTTAAGTACCTACCAATAGTGCCTATTTTTGGTTATAAGGGGCCCTAGGCCCGTTACGTAATCTGGAGCCCCTCGCCACTTCAAAAAGGTTTTTTCCTTAATAAGTTAATTAGTAGCTATTTTTTTGCAATAAAATAGTTTAGCATATCAGTTTCGCAACTGAAGTACGTTTTTTGTCTTGTACTATTTAAATAAGTACAGAGTCATGCAGACCAAGCGCGGGGCACTTCTGAAAGTAGTACTTAGATAGGCACCAGCTCAGCAACATAGAGAGAGAAGAAATACAATTTAGTGAGTAGAGTTTATATAGGGTTGCCATAAGTCCCGGCATACCAGGACAAGTTTCAAGGGCTTCATCCCGGTTTTAAGTAATAATTAAAATAGAGAGTTTCCTAGAGAACTGAACTGAACGTAAAAGTTTATAATAATGTACCCTGAAAAATAAACAACTTGCAATCTGTCAAACGGTTATTGACTTTCTAAAGAGTTTACCCTGAAGATATGACAACACTGTTCACATATGTTGCTTTGTTTATCTTCATGACAGGGGCACCACGTGGTCATTTTTGGTTTGACATAATTCAAGCGCCATTTTTGGATATTTTTCTTCAATTTGTTTTCATCTCAGGAATTGCCGATTTAGATATAATACATCATTTCCATAACACCCTGTATTCGAATTTCCATAACCTGTCTTCCTTAAGGTATGGTTTCGGTAGAACTGCTGGCAGTAACGTCTGGTCGCGACGTCTGGCCGCGACGTCTGGCGGTCACGACCAGCCGCCGAGTGTTTTCCCTGCAACTATCTATATTTTCTCCGTTGAGAAAAGAAGAAGTACTCTAGTATCTGTGTATATATCCAAATATTTGCTCGTATTTCAAAATTTTTAAAATCATTATCTTGATGGTCGCATAATTGATGAAATTTGCTGGCTTCTAAAATGAGCATCCGCTAAAAAATTTTTGCTACTCATGGCGGAATTGAAACTTTCTCATACACAATCGCATAACAAACACAACATTAAAGGCTTTTAGAAGCGAATTTGGTTATATAATTTATATGCAAGCAGTCGAGCAGTCGGACAGTCGAAGTCTCGACGGGTGTCGGAGCAGTAGGTACACAGCAGTCGACTACCAATAACCATTGAACCGTGACGTCTCGGACATTCTTGGGGCACTACACATTTTATTTTCCTAAAGACCAGTGCTCGACTGCCAGACGTCGCGGCTAGACGTTACTGCCGTCAGTTCTACCGAAACTATACCTTTACAGCTTAATAAAACTGTCTCATTGACCCACAACATTTTTAAGAAGCGTTTCTAAGTAGGCCGAGTACCAGATAATGAGTTTTAATAAATGTCAAGTTTGAATGACTTTTTGTTTTAATATATGCACATTTTTTAGATTTTCATTATTATTTACCCGAATCAATCGGAAAACTACTTTAAAGGTAGGACTTAAGTAAAAAATTATGTAAAGATTGTTTCACGAAAAATCGATACGACTTAATGATTTCCTGGGTCGGTTCCATTGTGTCGACAAGAGCTTGGCAATAAACAAGTGAAGAATGAAGGGATGGACTAAGGAAAACAAGTAATGATATGATTATATTAATGTAATCAAATGAAATAACATTTTTTTTAAATATTACTAGTCATATTTATTTACATTTATAATGTCATTCTATAGATAGTTTTCGCTATCGCTATCATTAAAATTAATTATAATTGGATTAATTATACGATCCAGACTAATATACGAATTTTCTACAGCTATTACGTGACGGACTGAATTTTTCCAACTACCTGGGGGAATATCATTAAAGCATTTCGTATTAATTCTACAACACTAGAACTTAAAGTTGGAGAAATATTTTCAGACCTAACCAGTGATTTTAACTGGTGCCACATGCTCTATGGGGTTAAAAATGCAATAATAGGGTGGGAGCCGTAGCACTGTATGTCCAATTTCTTCTGCCAATGTGTCACAAACATATACTTTTTTTATACAAAATGTCTTTAAAACTTATAAAAGATCTCTTTTTTTATAACTTTCTTCAAAATATTATATTTAATTATAATTATTACAATCCCGTCCTTTCCACATAATAATAACAAACGGTCATAAATAATGGGATGGCCACAGGTACTTTTACTGCAGTCATTAAGTTATATCCATTTTTCGTGAAACAATCTTTACTTACGGTTTATTTGCAATGTATTCTTGTTTTCTTTTGAAATACATAAACCTAAAACTTACGAAACGTCAAAAAGTTTGAAGTCTAGAGTAGAGAACATAAGCCAGTATCGACGACTATCGATACATACAGGGTGTCACATAATTTATGGACCGTAGAGCAACTGGAGATATCAAACATCAAATTAGACCGATTAAGTTATATAAGTTTTTTCGAAATGTATCTCGTTCTAGAAGTACAGGGTATTGTAAGTGAGAGTATATTTTTGAAAATAAACCATAATTTGAAAACGGTATCGATAGTTAGCGGTATGATGTTTGTATGAGTAAGAGAAGAGAAATTGTAGAAATCTTTCTCATGAGAGGAGGCTAATTACATACACTGGATTTAATAGGATTCCGGAGTATCTATCTATCAACGAGTTTTCTTCACAAGCGTTTTAGGTAAAAAATGTCAAAGGAAAAAAAACTTTGTAATAGAACTAGAACTCGCGGAAAGTCTATATTTTTTGTTTTGGAAGATTTTTAGATTTAATTTTTTTACTGCTCCATATAGAGAAAAATGATGGATTTCCTCGAGTTGTTGACAAAATTTAGACATCTTTTGTTAAAAAAATTTTTTTTTGTAATGTACCGTTTTCATAAGAAGCGAAAACTCCGTTTTTCAGCGTAGAAAATTGAAGTATAGACCCCGATCACGAGCAGTCTCTTTCTTCCGATTATCGTTGTTTCTGTCGTCGTACCGATTACCGGCGGACGCTCGACGTATTCTTCTAACTGCAAGGGAAGATCCAATTCGCCTCGTGCCTTCAAAGCGCGAAACGAACAGGGGTCAAATCGGAGATTTCGACTGACTCCGGCATCCTCTTTCTTATCTGTTCTTAAGTGTTTTTAATTCAAGATTCTCAAAGAAGGCCAATTTCTAAACTAGAAAGACCTACTTGTTCCGACCTTAATAGAACTAAACGTTTTCGAGTTATTTCCCTTTAAACATCACAATGCATCAAAAAAATCATAGTAAAAGTGAAAATATCTCGAAAATTCGAATATCGATTAAGTGTACCTTTTTAGTTTAGAAAGTGCCCTTCTTTGAGAATCTTGGAAAAAATCAGGGTTGCAAAAAACATGTATTTTTTTATTTTAAACAAAACAAGTGTTTTTTGTTTTAAACATGTTTTTTTGCCTTTGAAGTTCATGGTTTAAACAAATAAAACCTTATTAAAAACATAGTTTAAAACATGTTTTAAAAGATAACTTAAACTCCTTTCCCAGTGGACATGTTTGTTTTCTATTCATAGAGTTTTATGACATTTAGGATTTTTGCCGAGAATCATGACATTCAAAAGATGCTTAGTTTGTTAGATGATACAACGCTGTGGTGCTCTCGAAAGCGTCTACTTCTACTGGTTCAGTATCAAGCAGCAGCATGTCAAGTTTTATTATTCAAACGAGCGAATCAGACAAGAAAAAGATGGATATACAAATAGCCAGATATTTATATGCGATATACACACCATTTCGTGCAGTAGAACATCGTGAGTTTAAACTGTTGATTAATTTGGTACGTCCTGAATATTCACCACCAAACAGAAATGTTGTTTCCAACAATTTGCTCGATACGGTTTATTACTTTTTATTAGTACAAACAACAATGAAAGACAATTTTTGACAAAGACAAAGTTTGTCTAGCCCTTGGCGGTTGGAGTAACGTCCATAATGAACCTCTAATAAGCATATGTGTCACAGATATAGAAAGTGAATGGGTGCATCTAATAGAGTCCGCCGATACGAGTGGTCATAGCCACACATCAAAGTATTTATTACAACTAAAACAAACAACAAAATTTGTAAATATTTTAGAAATGTGCATTTCGCTACCGCAAACTTTAAAGAAGCTGGTGGCTCCGCTCTCATATTACCTCAGGATATTTGCTGGAACACTTAATCAGACTGCTTGGAGAGTTATTTGAAAAACTGGCCAATATTATTTGATGTGTGTACTAACAGAATACTTATTGAGAACGACATCATAAAATTAGTTACTGACGTTAATTTAAAAGTCAATGCACAGGAGTATCACAAAAAATTAAAATACACTGCTGTTGCTCTAGATAAAGTTCAAAAAAACACTAGCACGATAGGAGAAGCGACAGAAATATGGCTCGAACTATTGGATACGTTTGAAAACAAAAAATCAAATGGAGAATTTTCAATGAGTGAGCTAAATAAGGTTATAGAACGTTTGGAGATGGCCGTAACTCCAGTTCATTTTTTAGCATACTTGCTTGATCATCATTTTAGGGGAGATAGAGTAACTCAAAGGCAATTAGAAATTGCCATGGAATATGTAGAAACCTACCATTCAGAGGCAATGCCAACGATTGTTAAATTAAAATTATGGAGATAATAGTTCTGTTTATTTGTTAGGGGGCAAAATCTTCTAGTGTCGCTTCTTTAAAGGACTATAGTTTTGTATATTTGTATGCATAGTTGTAGTATGCCATACTGAAAACATTTTGGAAGCAATTAGTTCTAGATTGCTCGCTCGATTACTGTAATTTCAAATTTAAAACAAGAGGAAGTAAATACGTTAGTTTTCATTGAGCGTAACATAGCAGTCATTATACTGCACGAGGCTAATTAATAACGTTACACTGATTAGCTTTCATTTCGGCACTCCCGTCTTCATGCAGGTACAATCGTTAATGAAAATAATGCCAAGCATAAGCCCTTCGAACCGCATCCTCAAGATGTTGTTTGGGGGTTAATTTTATAACATAAATTTATTTATTTTCTAGATCTTTTAGTGTTTTTTTTTTTGTTTTGAGCAAACACACGCACTATAGGAAAAATCCTTTATGGCACTCTAGGAGTGGTGCGTGTACAAATAAAGCGATTCACGTTGGTTATGAATATCTGGAGGTTATATTCGTTGGGAAACGACCACGGGAAGGTCGTTCCATAAGAATGAAGTCCTCCAGATGAAAGCATTTTTAAATAATGAAACTCGAATAGTACGAAGCTTAACCACATATGGATGGGCGGTACGGGTTCGTCGTGTCTTTCTGCTATTCGCCGCTCTGGGCGGAATTAGGTGGGAAAGGTCAGCCGAGCTTATTCCATGAAAATATTTGTAAAAGAGAGTCAAATCCCCAACCTGTCTTCGTTGTTCTAGGCTGTCGAGGTTCTTCGTCAGCTCGTGGTCTCCGATCAGACGAATGGCCTTCCTTACGATGGAATCCAGCAGCCGAAGGATATGTTTGGGTGCAGAGCTCCAGACGCAGAGACGCCAGAGCAGTACTCTAGCGATGGTCGAATCTGGGCTTTGTATAGTATCAAAAGTTGTTGAGGTGTGTACAACTTTTTGGTTCGGAAGAGTACACCAGGTTTCTGAGAAGCTATCTTGGCCATTGACACAACATGGTTATGTGAAGACATATTTCCTCCCAGATTGACGCCCAGCAAATTAATAGATGAAGCCAGTGGGATTGCGTGTCCGCCCATGACTATATCCGGTTCTGTAATGTTAACCCTTTTAGAGAAAACTGCTGCCTGGGTATTTCAGCGTTAAATTCGACTTGGTTACTGTCACCCCAGCCAAAATTTCTTCCAGGTCTTTGTTAATGATATCGTCGGCCTTATATGAAAATTGCAAACTGAAATGAGCAACTTTACATGAGAAAAATAACAATATGGTTAAATTAAAATTAATTACTCGGTTTTATTGCTTTAAGTAGAAGAGTATAATGATGTTTGATGCACGTCCGTAATAAATAGTGGAAATATTGGAATTCATTCTCAAATTTAATATCAACTAGAACTTCTGCAAAATTCATGAAAGAAAAGCTTGTTCTAATCAAGTTTATTTCACAAAATTTAAACTAGTAACAATATTGTAGTACTAACTAACGAAAAAAAAATTTCTGAATAATAATTGAAATATGTACAGCAATATAGTTAGTATACAGGGTGATTCACGACGAGCGTGCATTAGAACTTTATGGAGAACTACTGAATATATGTTCCTGAAACTTTTAGGATTTGGGTTTATCGATATGCTCTCTTTAACTAAAATATTGACATGTTCCTGTCATTTCCGGTTATACCGGAAGTAGCTGCCAACTTTACTTTTTTAAATACAACATGGTAGTTTTTATTACATTTTTCGATTAAGCATTAAATACTAAGCACATTTTATAGAAAATGTTTTTGTCAGACTCTATTAGATTTTGAGATATCTGGACTTTTTGTAATTATTTGGCAAATGCATGACGATGAAATAATCCATATAATTCTTTTACCTTAGCGCTTGGACTAAAAATGTTTTCTCACTGAATAGCTAGAAGATCATCAAGTCTCAAAAACATTTCAAATTCGGCATAAAATGTACAGGGTGGTCACAATTCAAGCCTCATTGTGAAAGAATTCAACCATTAAAAACTTTCTTATTTTAAATGGAACACCCTGTATATTTTTATTTAATTTGATGGCAAATTAGTTGTTCTTTATAAATAGTATTAACTGTCCTATACCTATATCAAAGCGTTTTCTCAATAAATCCAATTTTATTCCGAAAATACTATTTGTTCAAGTGTGCTTGAATAATATTCCTAGAAAAGCTTGCTTGGTCTGTGAACATAATTTGTGACTCAAACTACGGATTTAGTGTAACATTCTGAAGGTAGTACTGACAAAAGTTCACACTCTATGGAAAATACCTGGGAGGCAATGCCTGTACTCTTAGAATATGGTACGGATACAGCAAATAATCAAACAATTTGATGATAAATATTCAGACCTCTAGCGATCTTCCTCGTACTCGTCTCAGGATGCTCGTTGATTTCCTGCAGCATCGCTTCCTCAATTTCGGATGTTCTTACAGTTCGAGGTCTACCTTCCGAAGTACCTTCATGGAAACTACCAGTTTCACTAAGACGGCGATGAATAGTCGAAAGGATTCGGATACCTGGCAAGGCACGATTAGGATATATTTCCTGATAAATACGTCTCGCCTCTGTTGCATTATCGTCCGCGAGACCATATACGTAATGCATTGCCGCCATTTCCGCATTAGTATAATTCACCATATTAGAATAAAAATAGCGAAAAAATAAAATAAATTCGATGAAACACTAAAAATCGAAGAAATAATACTTATGAGATGGTTTTGAACACCAACAACTTACTTTATGTCAACAAGTATTGTTTGGAAAATGATGTTTGTAAAAACGTAATTTATTCCAGGAAAACTAGATTTATGTGTTCAAAAATTATTCGTCAATACTGATAAATGAAGCAAATTGAATTTAATTGCTTTAATCAAGAACGGTGCGCCTGACGAGAAAAACTCAATAGACAGTATTCATGTACAATTGACCAGGCTAATCAGAAAAAATATCCACATGGAAAAATATCAGTGGGTACCGTCTTTCTTGTAAAAAATATCAGAGGACATGTTTGCAGGGACGGCACTGGTGGAACAATTGAATAACGTTTCTAACTAAAATTTGTGATTCTATATCCTATTAACACATACCAAAATTGAAAATAATATCTAGAGTACTTTCGGAGATATTAAAAAATAACCATTTAAAAAATTAAAATTCAACACCCTGTATCAAAAAATTTAGGCCGTTGCGGACGGAATCACACCCTGAAATATTAGCACATCATTAAGGAACTCATCACTTTATAAATTAGTCTTTTGGATCCATTAAGGCCAATTTATAAACTCGACGGTGACGGTTGACGGTGCAGTTTGACGGTGCTGTTTGACGGTGCCGTAAAAAGCTGGATTTATAAACTTGACGGTGGCGACGATAACATAACCTGTTTTTCTCGGCTTTTCTGTATTTTTATGTGATTATATTAATTTTGGTGTTTATGTGATCTGAATGATACTATCAACACTTATCAACAGTACACTTTAAAATGGTTAATACGATGGTATAAAATAAAATAATATTTACTAAATATCACGTGACAGGGAAACACGATTTTGATTGGCTGTGTAAACTTGCTACGAACGTTGCTACGACCGTCCACCGTCAAAAGATAAAATTGGTTCATGTCGGCCGTCGCCCACCGTCAAACTGCACCGTCATCGTCAAATATAAATGGTCTAATGCATTTCAATATATTTAAGCTGTACCGTCACCGTCAAACAGCACCGTCAATCGTCAACGTCGAGTTTATAAATTCAGCTTTATTTTCGTATCGTATCTATGGCAAAATAAGAAAGAGATCCAAATAGCCATAGCAATAATTTGACTTCAGCTAAGGATTAACAGCTGGCTTCCTTCCGTTTTAAGATAATTACACACATGATTCCAAGAGCAAAATAACATCAATAAATACAGTCTTTCTTTATTTCTGAAAAATGGTTATGGTTATTTTGTCCTAGTTAGTGTTCACGCCATCGAATTATTATAAGAATATTATTAAAATTGGCAACAACGCTCCCGTACATAACGAGTCGGTGTCAGTTGGCAAAAAATATTCATTTAAAATCGAAATGAGTCCCATTTGCTTCCAAACTTCTTCGCATTAAAATGAACAAAAATGTAATACAAATAAACTATATTTGACATTTGTAGTGTTCCTTGCATTATGTTTACATAACATTGCATGTAGTAGTTGAAGTGATATTCAGTGTATTCAGTGTGACTCAACGACCATAATTGTGTATTATGTGGCAAAGTATTTAGTGAAGATTGACAGCATGTAGAAAGTGTTTCTTCGAACGATTTTTTTTTTCAGGTAAGCTTCTTTTTAACCCCAAAATTTAAATAAAAATCTAGGACGTTTAGACTTGACATAAATCGCGATTTTGGTTATAATTGGCCTCAGATTAACCTTGTAATAATTACATTTTTAGCCCTAACATTATTTATTCTGACTACTTTACCTTAATTATTGTTGACGTAATTACGTCCACAGGTGCGCTTCACAAAGACATACATTTATATGCGGGAGCGTGGTCATTTAACTTGAAAAACTCTTTGTTCGTTCATATTCATTCAGTTTTTGAAGCACGTAAACCACATAATAAACGTAATGTGAACTGAACTTAATTCAGTTTTATATTTGAAGAACCAGTGCGTTTTAAATAGGGTCCATGTATGGCTTATTCAGCAGCGTAGGCAATTTCAGTATGTTTTTTTACATGCCTAGGCCAATATTATTCCAGTACTTAGGAGAATCTCGTCCTAAAGTAACCAAATAAGGCCCACCTCATTGTCTTAAATTTATGGGTCTGGTGCACTTGAGCACCCACGAAATTCAACAATTTTTGAAAATGCAATGGAAAGATATGGTTAGAACACGTTAAAACAAAAAAAAATTGCGAATGTTTTTCTATAAAAAAAAATAGAAAGTTCGTATTTGACAGTAATTTTTATGCAAAAACACCCCGTTTAATATAGTTACGTCATTCGTTCGCAAACATGGTTGCCACGTTTACTATCATATACCAATTTATAGGAAATATAAGTAAATTAAATCGAGAAGTGCTCACGCAAGGCAATTTAAAAAATTTATTAACAGAACACAAATAATTATTTAATAAATAACTGCACACCATAATGGCTACATTATGAAATGCAAAAAAATTGAATAACCTTCCACTTTATGAAACTGAAATTTTATTTTTTTATGTTGCTGGGTTCGAATTTTAGGTTTACTTTGATTTCGTCGAAATTAGTTTTCTTGACATTATTGATTCGACAAAAAATGTTTATAAAAAAACTTTAAAATACTAACCTTTAACCTTGCAAATAGACCATTTTTACTAGATATTTATCTGAAATACCTATACTAGGAAATATATAACATATATATAACTATAAAACAACATAAACTAAAAAGAATAGAAATATCTTCCAGTTTATGCTCTATTTCTAAAGTTTTATTCAATAAAGTACTATTTTTATTTTTAATTCTATATAGTATTATACATACTACTTTATATATAAATATTTAGTTACTGTAGACATTTCCTGGAATTAATTGTTATTCCTGTCAGATTTTTTGTCGACACAATATTTTGTTCAATTGTATTATTTATTATTTTGTTCAGTATTTTGAACTTTGTTCTGTTCGCACCATAACTCAAAGTTTTGCATATTCTTTTTAAAAATTCTTCTAGATTATTTTCTGCAATTTGTGACGGAGTACAACTTTCTTTCTGACTCATTTTTATCAAGTTTAATAATATATTTATTTTGAATTATGACGGATGGGAAGAAGCTTTCTTTCTATCATGGCATATTTGATACTTGTAATATTTTATGAAATTGTAAGTAAGTATTACCAGCCCAAAAAGAAAATATAAATTAAAATGGAAAAAATCTACTATATTTTTTTAAGTTTTTCAGACTTTAAACCAAATAGAAAAAGTATTATAAAATACACGGTTCATAAGACAATTAGAGCACTTGTACTTTAGAAAACTCCCCGATTCGCGGGTCGCTTTCTACTGAACGCGTGCTCTAAGATAATGTCTTATGAAACTTGTATCTTAATATACTATTTTTTTAACAAATACTAAAAAAAGAAGGTAATACTTAACACAAATAGAAAACGGTAGGCGGTATACAATCTGGTACACCTTAAAGGCAAATTACTAAAAACAAAAGATGTTTTATAATGATAATTTTAAAAGGAAACCTACTAAATTCAATTTTAATACTATTCTCTCTGCTTTTAATTTTTACTGCGAAACGTTAGATCTAACGTAAAAGCGGTAGGTCTGGCAGCACTGCGGCATCTAGGAAGATGTCGGTTCGACAACTGGTTTTTTTGTGGTTTCTTATGTAAAGTGCGCATTAAAAACGTTATGTTTTAGCAATATTTTTAAAGTGTGGACTTTATTAGGCGACGGTGCATTTTGGTTCCTGTACCTTATTTCATAGAAATTTATTTTTTGATAAAAATAGAAAATTTTCTGCTTGTTTTTTCCACCAGTCAAATGGATTTTGATTTCTTTTTAAAACGTTTCGTTGTAAATCCATAACCAGGTTCCGGTCCGGGATCCAGCCAAAATAGCGTTGGTATTTCGGCATTTTCGAAAAGTAGATCCGATGGTATCACTACTTTTTACTACTACTAGTGTTGAAAATAAATTTTACATTCTCTTTGCCACTTTTTTAAACTAAATTTTCAATCCGACGTTTCTTTTTTTTGGCAACCATCATCAACTTTATTTCTGTTTTTCAAATAGTAATTACGTGACATTTTATTTTATGTTTTTTAAACTCCGCTTTATATTCTGAATCCAACGATATATCACGTCCTATTATTTATTATGATTATTTTGTGTTCGAAAATGATGCGTTTTGAAAAATATCTTATGTTACATTATTTAGGGCGGTTACAAGATCAAATTAAAAAATAGTTTTTAATGCCAACTAGGTAAAATACAACAATAAAAATAAAAACATTGTCAATAATGTGCTTATTTGTAATGAAGATAAATGTTTGTAGTCCGAAACGTCTAATAAATACTTAATAATAAATATATCCTTGGATTCAGAATATAAAGTGGATTTATAAAGCATAAAATAAAATATTACTACTATTTAAAGAACCAAAGTTGATGATGGTTGCGATAAAACGAAACGTCGGATTAACAATTTAATTCAATTATCTTATAGAGGAGAAAAAGGAACAATGAGAATGTAAAAGTTATTTTCAAATAGGTTGAAATAGAGCAGAAATCAAAAAAAAAATCGTTAAAATTCGGTATTGCCCAAATAAAGTATTGAAAAATGAATAAGCCTAAACCAGTGAAAATTTTTTCGCAATATTTTGAGAATAAATATTTTATAGTAGAAATCAGTGAAGATGATCGATCTTCCTGAGTTTGATAGGGAATTTTGTCGACTATGACTATGTTTCTGTATTATACAGGGTTTTTAAGAAACCATTGCAAATTTCAACAATATTTTATGTATCACAAAATTTGGAAATATGACTTTTGACCTACTCTAGGGTATTTTTTCGAATGTTAGGTCCTGGCGAAACGTTTTTGGAGTCGATTAATTCCGTAAAGTCAGGAAGATATTAATTTTTAAATTAAACCATACAATTTTTCAGCTGTTGTGTCCTAAAATTTTCAACAATGGCCGGTGCCATGGAAATGAATTAACAATTCTCCAGACTTCAACCCGATTGAAAATAATGTATAACTTGGAAATTTACAAAAAGATTTTTCCCACTAGAAAAGTCCTTTTTCATTAGGTGATACGAAAAAGTGTTATTAAGAAAAATATGTTCAGGAAAAGAAAACTGAGTAAGACACAAAATTTTAAAATTACATGCCTACTTTGATATTATGCATTATTTTCATTCTACCGTACCTATATTGAAGATATTACAAAATGTCTTAAAGGAAACTGTTCAAAATAATAAACTAATCACGATCGATTTATTTTCATCCATTTATTAGATATATATATAGTTAAAATTTTTGAATATTTTAAATAGATAGGATGGAAATAATGGAAAATATCAAAATAAGTATAGGAATTTAAATAGCGAGGATGGAAATAATGGAAAATATGAAAGTAGGCATAGGAATTTTAATCTTTTGAATATTTTAAATAGCGAGGATGGAAATAATTTAAAATATGAAAGTAGGCATAGGAATTTGAAACTTTTGAATATTTTAAATAGCTAGGATGGAAATAATGGAAAATATCAAAATAAGCATAGGAATTTAAATAGCGAGGATGGAAATAATGGAAAATATGAAAGTAGGCATAGGAATTTTAAACTTTTGAATATTTTAGATAGCGAGGATGGAAATAATGGAAAATATGAAAGTAGGCATAGCAATTTTAAACTTTTGAATATTTTAAATAGCTAGGATGGAAATAATGGAAAATATCAAAATAAGCATAGGAATTTAAATAGAGAGGATTGAAATAATGGAAAATATGAAAGTAGGCATAGGAATTTTAAACTTTTGAATATTTTAAATAGCGAGGATGGAAATAATGGAAATATCAAAGTAGGCATAGGAATTTTAAACTTTTGAATATTTTAAATAGCTAGGATGGAAATAATGGAAAATATCAAAATAAGCATAGGAATTTAAATAGCGAGGATTGAAATAATGGAAAATATGAAAGTAGGCATAGGAATTTTAAACTTTTGAATAATTTAAATAGCGAGGATGGAAATAATGGAAATATCAAAGTAGGCATAGGAATTTTAAACTTTTGAATATTTTAAATAGCTAGGATGGAAATAATGGAAAATATCAAAATAAGCATAGGAATTTAAATAGCGAGGATTGAAATAATGGAAAATATGAAAGTAGGCATAGGAATTTTAAACTTTTGAATATTTTAAATAGCGAGGATGGAAATAATGGAAAATATGAAAGTAGACATAGGAATTTTAAACTTTTGAATATTTTAAATAGCTAGGATGGAAATAATATGGAAAATATCAAAATAAGCATAGGAATTTAAATAGCGAGGATGGAAATAATGGAAAATATGAAAGTAGGCATAGGAATTTTAAACTTTTGAATATTTTAAATAGCGAGGATGGAAATAATGGAAAATATCAAAGTAGACATAAGAATATAAAATTTTGTATTTTTACTCGGTTTTTCTTCCTAAACATCTTCTTTTGATATATTCATGTCGTATCTCCTATTGAAAAATGACTACTAATGGGAAAAATTGTAAGCTTCTAAGGCATACTTGATTTTATGAAATTAGAATTATGACACAATTTAGTTTCTATTCAAGTAGGGCTGAATCCCAGAAGATGAAGTCTCAATTCAAATTTTTTTAGTTTTCTTCACTTATTCATGGGCCTATAAGGGGACACACTGTATATAAAAATATATAATTAATTCAATTAACCGCCTTATATTTTATAATTTCCAAGTTTTGTGTTCTTATAAACAGAGACACATGAACCACTCATAATAAATTTTATCTAACTGTGTAATTGTATGCTTTAATTTAAAAATTAATATCTTCCTGACTTTACAGAATAAATCGATGATTCCTAAAACGTTTCAGCAGAACCCAGTAAGCTTTAGAAAAAATATCCTAGAATAAATCAAAAATCATATTACCACATAAAAGATTTTTTAAATTTGTAATACTTTCTTAAACACACCATAAAACACTGAAACATATCCTTTTTGATGATAAATTAGGGTCATATCAAAGTCAGTAAAAATCTCTATACAACCCTGAAATCGCGATTCCCCACACTGATTTTTACTATACTCAAAATGATGCAAAAAGATATCTGTTGCTTATTAATGTTTGAGTAGCAAGTATCTATATCTTTTTTAATTTTGAAAACATGACGTTAAAGATTTTTTAATCATTTTATATCCTGTAGTTAACGAGATTCCTGTATAGTGCTTTCTTATCTGGGACAACCTCTAGAAAAAATATGACTCTTTAAACAGAAATTAATTATTGGAAAGGAGCATAAGAAGTAAAAAAAATTAACTGAACTAAATTTCACAACATTGTTGTATAATTAAAACTGTATTTTATCTGATAATAATTATTTAAAAAATTATATTTCTAACTCCGTCGCTGTTCAAGAGAGCTTCGATTAAGACGATAAAGCATAAAACATAATTCGCCCTAAAAATGGTCACGTTTTGTGAACTGCATACTAAGTTTCCTCGGATGGTCAGAATATGCAAATAGCAAGTAAATCTCCTAAATTTGCTTAAATTGAATGAAGGTTCTTTGATTTTATGCAAGTCTGACGGTGATGGCAAGAGGAGATAAGTATATTTTCCTCTAGAATCTTGGCAAAAGCCTAGTGCACTTATTTAAATTGACCGACGGGTTTCCAGTGAATAGGAAAAAGTATAGTAATATCGGTGAGGAAGGATTTAACTGAATAATTGTTGTAATTTTATGATATGTCTTGTCAGAATTATAAAACCTTGCCTATTATGTATATAGGTGCCTCAGGGTTCTGTGTTGTACCCAATTTCGTCTCTATTTATACATTAATGATTTGATAAATTTAAACATTTTGGGAAAGTTCACTATTTCAACTCAGGGCGCCCCCACCATTTCAATTCACTCGAACAACCGTTGATTCCATTTAGACTCCTTGCGTTTATGGTCCTAGGCTCAAAAATTTCATATTCGAGTCCCTAGAACCTCGCTCCTTAAAAGTAACCAGCATTACCATTCCGTTTAAGATTCTCTAGTTTGCAAGGTTAAATAATCTACAAAATAGACTAATACAATGGTAACATTATGAGTAGAAGTAGAAACTATAGAAACACTGCTATAACAAAACTTAACAACTAAACAATAACATTTTACATTGCATTGCATTTGCATACATAAATAGCTATTTGAGGGTTAAAATGTTGAGAACTATTAGAGCGAGAGAGATAGAAACAAATCACGTAAAATAATCCGAAGGGCTCTACACGGAAAGGAGTCTAATCGGAAATCACCTGAATAATGGCGAGCTGAGATAATAGAGAATTTAGATAGTCAAACATTACAAAATACAATAACATAACATCCGCCTTCATTTTCCTAAATTAGCTTGAACTGAGCCGTAAGTATTTAAAAAAATATTTTTTCTCCAATTTTACTAGGAAACGTAATTTTCCACCACGAAACAAGGGAGGAATAGTATATTACGTACCGAGGTGGAAAGTGTTTCATTCCTGTCGAGAGAATCGATAATCTCGAGACAGTAATGAAACTTTTCACCGAGGTTTGTATACTATTTTATTTACAACCACATCTAACATCCACTTCTTATTATTTTGAATTAAAATTATTAATAAAAGAAATATGTCATTTTGCCTTTTCCATTGAAAAATTAGACATAAATTTCAAATAACCGCAGATGGTAAAATAACGTAGGCATTAATGCACATCAAGATAGCATTTTTTGAATATGGTTTTCCTGTCACTAAACAATATATTATTTTATCAGATAAGGAATTTGATTTTGCTACTACTCCATCAGAAATTCGAGAAGCAGCAAAAATAGTAGAAGAAGATCTTCTGCCAATAAAAGCCGCCCGAGATATGACAAGACATATAACTGTTTCAAAGAATGGTGTACGCGAAACAAAGTACAAAATCCTGGTTCTGAGTTGGCGCTACTAGCTTATTTCAGTGAAAATGCCAAGACAAAGATATCAACGATTTGGTCACAATATTCAATGCTGAGGGCCACTCTATCAATTAGGGGAAAAGTAGACATATCTAAACACGCAAAGCTATTAGCATTTTTAAAAAAGTGTGTTCGTATATTATTTTGAGATATCAATTTTTAAAAAAATTCAAAAAAATAATTTACTTTCCACCCGGAGTTATACAAGGAAAAGTTACGAAAAGTAATGCGTTTCCGCGTTAGCAAAGCCGATATATATGTCATTTTTCGTGTTCCATGTCGGTTGGATCTGCGCTTGACCGTACACCCTGAATGTATCTTAAAGTGTTCGACAATGCAATACTCTCCCCTATGTAATTTGAATAATACTAAAAGCGCGGCCTGAATTTTTCTGAATCCACTTATGTTTATTTTTGGTTAAGAAGATATTTGGAAATGTAAGAAGAAAAATACCCTTACAATTTATTAAAGTTAAAAGGTCAGTGAACAAAGCCTAAAATCGGCAAATTCAAGAACTAAAAAAAAAATAAGTAAAGAATTTAACCGAAGGGAAATGTCGAGATTGGGAAATCAGGTAGTTGTGAGTATTCTTATGATAATAGGGTCCCAAAATAATTTATGTAATGGCAAATGCTTAAGCCGTTTCACGGAGCTCATATGGGCCAGTTAAAATACTCATGTTGACTCATTTGTGTATTTAGTAAAATAAATATCGTCACGGAAAGAAAAACTTTGATTTTCTATAAAAATAGTAAAACAAACCATAATTTATGGCTGTATATGTGGCTGGAATAACTTTTATTAAGAACTGCCAGTAAATTGTAGTAAAATTTTATCAAAATTTTTAATAAAAATAAAAAAAATATTTAGTAAACCATTTATAATTTACTAAAATCTTTTGTAAAATGTATTAAAATCTTTTGTAAAACTTACTGAAATCTTTTGTAAAATTTTTGACACATGGTATTCCCAAGCGATCACCTATCCAAGTACTAACCGTGCCCAACGTCGCTTGACTTCCTTGATCTATAGTATGTTTCCCGTTAAGATTTCCTCATTTCTTTGTTACGAAAATGGAGATCCTAGGAAACCGTTGCATTTCATTTATGCCTAATTATTTTGAGTTACATTCGTTATAAAATTTACAATATATTTTAGTAATTACTTGCTTTTACTAAATTTATTAGAAATTCTAAATATATTTTTTTTAGAAATTATGTGCATCTATAATATTATTTTAGTAGGGAATAATAATGAAAATTAATTAATAATTAACAGAATATTTTATAGGAAATCGTACAGTAAAATCTTTTACTATAATAACTTACTATAGTGGTTGCTCAGTTCACATACATTCGTTATAAAATGTACAGTATATTTTAGTATTTACTTGATTTTACTAAATTTATTAAAAATTATAATTATAGTTTCTTGTAAATTATGTATTCACAATTATTTTGATAGGGATTAATACTAAAAAATGTAATTAATACTATATTTTATTGGAAGTTTTACAATAAAATCTTTACCATAATAATTTTACTACAGTCTTTTTTCTAGTGTTGTGATCGCTCGAGCGAAAAATACTACTCTAGTTATAAATAGTATTGATTCCTGACCGTTTGTTCAAATATATTTGTTCTTTGGGTTGGTTAGATTGCTATAAACTAAATGTTTTCCCATCATATTTCAAAAATCATGTCCTTAAAAACGTTTTCCTTTAATTGTAGTCTGATGATGGTTTAAAATGAAATAAACCGAAACGTCACAAATTTGATAACTCGCTTTATTAAGAATTGACCGAAAACCCAAAGAACAAATCTAGTTATAAATTTAAGCGAAAAATCGAATCGTTGTCTTTCACTCAATACCCGATCTTCGCGCCCCACCCGAAATGTGCCGATTGGCGACGTTCGAGTTTGACGCTCAGAAGGCTGCACGACATACGTCTTTTTTAAAGGCACATAAACGAGAAGGCGCATACAAAAAGTATGCCAAATCCCTTAGTGGATTCATCGCGACATTGGTTTTGTTTTGACTGGGACTGGCTAGCCAGCGGCGATTTTAAAGGTTTAAAAAATTAAAGGATATAATTTTTTTTAAATCAGATTCAACTGTTCTTCCTTAATAAAGACTCTAGACTAAACTTCTAAAACTTACAGGAACAACTCCTGGTGTTTTATCAACACATTCTTCTTAGTCATAAAAAATTTCAAGTGATTAATCGCTCGAGCGATTCACTCGATTCTTAAAATCGCTCGAGTATCAAGTAGTCGACTATTAAAATCATCGGTTATTCATAATATGAGGTGCGCTGTGTTCGGTTGTGGTGGTGTGGATAACCAGAAAGATAATTTTCGAATGGTAATTTTTTGTTACCTCTAGTAACATAGCGATACTTGTTGGCCAATGCCTAACCCAGATATATCTCTAGTTGGTTTAGTTAAAAAAATAAATTAATTTCAAGTTTTACGCAAGATATGTCAAATTTAATTTTAAGATTTTATATTTCATGCGCTGCCTCGTGCAATTAGACCTATCAGGACGTAAGCAACTCTAAACTAAACTCCAGAATATGTTGCCTATCAGTTAAAAAAAACTATTGTTATTGGTTAATTATTAACGAAATAACAGCTTATTAATTGGGACATGAATTTTTAATAGTCGATAATTAATTGGCGTAGTATTATATAAAACTACTACGATATAAATAATACAGGTATATTTCCATCAACGGACGAAACGGGAACTGATGGAAAGGCACTCCACCTATATGAGAATGTTATTCATACATTTGTCCAGTTTTATAGCTGGATAGCCCTTACATAACAAATAAGAAAATGACTTATTGTGCCATATTTTCACTTTATGGCCCTTTTGTATGGTAATTTAAGACCAAACCTGTCTTTTTAGAAATATTCCATTCGAAAACAAAACTTTTATATGCTACCTTAATCAACTTTCATACAAAGTTTTATATATCAACAAAACTGAGTTACGCCCCAGGAAACTTGATACGTTGGGTTTTAAATATATGTATGTATACCTGCGTTTTACATTCGGCATTTTTATTGTGTGTTATGTCTGAGATACGTAGGAGGGTTGGTCGGATACCTCCGATTCTATTATTGTTTGTGAAAAAGCGTTTTATCGTACGATATTACATCAAATTTATGCAGGGCCATCACTGTTTATTTCATAAAGGCTGGAAAATGAAATGTAATAAGGATATTTTTATTTCAGTACATTAGCTTCGTTTAAAATTATTTCGAAAATATGTAGACAAGGTGGTTTGTAATGAATTCGCCATAGAGTAACCACAGATTCCTCATACGAAAATAATATGTGTCTTAGTAAATTGTTGGTCGTTAATAAGATACAGGGTGTTAAAGTTTGATTTTTTTTTTTTCATAGTTCGAGTTGTTTTTGATATATCAGCGTGTGTGGTAGAATGTGTAATAAATGGGAAACTTTTTATCCTTCATTTGATCGAAAAAAGTCACTGTTACTAAAAATGTATGCTTGGTTGAAAACCTCCTTAGCCATAGTCCAATATCCGAAATATAGGGTGTTATGGAAATGACGTATTATATTTAAATGGGTGACTCCTTGGGTGTCCTAGAGAAGCGCTACATATATTTTTTTTTAATCGACCGTTGGGTGGGTGTGATAACAAACCCTCTTACTCACATGTGACTCCGCGGTAATGAATCACAGCACCATGTGGCAGTGTATCACAAACACCTGTTACGCGCAATGTTGCCAAACTGTGTCAAAATGTAAAATTTTAGTTTCTTATAAAAATAAATATTTAGCTTACTTAGAAATTAAATCCAGGCCGCCGACACGAGTAAGAAATCCAGGGTACAGACACCTTCAGTTATTTTTTCTATGGGAAAAGCTTTATGCTTATCACGTGTCCTGATGATCGTGTGGGACTGCATAATAAGCTTATACCAACTAAAACCCATTCGGACTCTTCTTTCCAATCTCAGAACATAACCGGCATATCGTCGAGAGAAAAAACACATAGAACAAATTACACTAAATCACTTAAAGAAACACCCACGAATTTCAAATCAGTTTTTTTTTGAAGATATGCACCTATTATTAGATTACACAAAAGCACTAAATACTAACGCATAATTAATACACTACCGTATACAGCACTATAGGATACAAATTATTTCGCAATAGAAATTCAAAAATAATAAATACGCTAATTTCTAATGGGCTAATCAAATTTATTAATCCTTTACTGAAGAAGAATGATGAAATAATTATGTTGATAGACCCTTCCTTCCCATCCTTCCATCCCTTGAAAATAAATAGTGTCGTCTAACTAACGCGGTTTCCATTTCCGAGACTATCATTATACAGGAAAGTATTACAGAATGAAATTCCGCAATTTATGAATATAATCTTATAAAAATCGAAAGTGGCACCGCTGTATTTTTAGCACAAATAGCTAAATATCGATCGACCTAGTAAACTCGAATATGTCAAACGTGTTTAGTTACTTTCAAAATTTTTAGATGTCAAATACCAATGAAAAAACTTAGATGTGTTCATGAGATGCATACGCGAAAACTAATGTTAATTTATGTGGCTTTGTTTTGGTGTTTTGTGAGGTTATTGTGTCGGTTTTTGTTCCCGTTATTTACTTGGTGTTTTTTTATAAAGTTGGTCTTAAATAAGGCCGAAAAGGTAACTAAAATGGCATTTTTTTTCTAATGGGTAAAGTGGCATTTAAGTTGTTCAGATTCAACGGTATCATTCGAATTATTCAAATGAGAACATACGAATTATTCAAATGAGAACATACCTGACCATTTGTAAACTCCGCGGCGGTTCGTTTGAGTCACTTGAAGTTTATAAATCAGAAATTTTTTTCCAGCGAACTGAACTGAACGTAAAAGTTTAGAAATGTACCTTGAAAAATAAACTTCTTCTTCTGTCAACCGGTTATTGACCTTCTAAAGAGTTTAACCGACAACACCGCTCAAAATTCACTGACGTTTTTGGCCATAACCTATCTCGATATTGCTTTGTTTACATAATTTACATCTATCACAAGTTTGTTTATCTTCCTCCCAGTGCTATGACGTGTTTTTTTTTCTGGTTTGACATAATTCGGTTATTAAGTACAAGCGCGAATTATGATTATTTTTATTCAATTTGTTTTCATCTCGGGATTTACCGGTTTTAATATAATACGTCATTTCCATAACACCCTGTATTGTACAGCAAATATGAAATTGATTTAGTATCAAATGCTACATACAAATGAGTGTGTATGGAGAGAGCATCATTCTAGAAATAGCTTCAAAATGACCAATTAATGTATTTTTTAGAAATAAGGGTATTTTATTCTTAGATAAATTCAACAATTTTTGGCCACTCTGTGTAATATTTAGGATATTCGACTATCGACTAAGATAATGTTAGTCAAGTTTGTAGTCCTGTAACTTATTAAATATTTTTTTTACAAGTGTCCCGAAAGTGCCTCTTTTCATGGATGTTCACTTCACCGAAAGTGGCGTTTTCCAAGAGAGCGGGCGGGAAAGTATCGAAGCGGGCGGGAAAGATTTTTCCCGCCCGCTTCGAGTCAGTCATAAATAAATAAAACCAGAATTGTCGGTGCGGGATTTGAACCCGCGACCCTCAGATCGCCAGGCGGACACTCTACCCACCGAGCCATACTACAAGCGATAATAAATAGCGGATTATATATAAATTAAATTGGCAGTTAATTTTTCAAAGATGTTTTAGAAAAATGTCTGAAGAATTTCTTTATTTATATGGCCTCAAAGACTCGGGCACTTGTAAAAAAATAAATAAAACCAGAGATGCCGAGTGCGGGATTTGAACCCGCGACTCCCAGATCACAAGGCGAACGCTATACGACTAGGCCACCGAGCCTATTTGTCAAAAATAATAAATAGATATTTACATTCTCCATGCGCGAGTGTTTTCATGTCATGTAGACAGGAAAACTGTCTGAAGAATTTCTTTATTTATTTGGAATCAAAGCTTCGGAGCACTTGTAAAAAAAAATACGGTACATATCTCGGGCCGTCGGAGGCTTTTCCGGACTCGTGCGGTGCCCTCCCTCACCTTCGGCTCGGTCGGTCATATCCGCATCGTCGTAAAAGTCTCTTTTTGGCCCTTGATAAGTAATGTACAATTATATTATGTACAAAATAAACAATTATATCACAAAAACGCACGCGTGTTATTTTCGGGATATCATTAAATGACTTTGATTGAAATAAAACTAAACAGGATTTTCGATGATCAATTGATAGTGCCCGCCCAATAAGATCGATTTTGTCTATAGCATAGCTATTTCAGTATGAACACATCACATTTTTCCCTGCGGAGCCATCATTTAGTACACTAAAGAATTTCCAATTAGCTTTAATGTGTTAATTTTACTTCCAAAAACACATACCTGTCCACCCAGCGCAGGTAGGTGTCGAACCCAAAATCTCAAGACCTTTTTTGTAATAACAGCCGGTCAACAGGGCACCCACAATGGTGGCCGCTCGTTTAAGCTACATGTGGTCCTTTCAATTTAATTGAGACGTATGTAGGCATGCTTTGTGGAGGTTCCTTGCATTTCTTAGAACATCTTGTTATACAAGAATATTTTTAACAGTTAGAATCTTGTCCGAATTAAACGAGATGTAAGCAAAGCACGGTCATGACTCGGATGTTTTTTTACAACATCAAGTTGAGGGTTTTGATTCATCATGACATAATTGAAACGTGTATATTTCGATTTGGTGGATAATTGCGGTTGCATTTAATTTAATTTAATTTAATTAGGAACCACCACCATTTTAGTTCCATTTCATCAGTTCCCGATTTAGCAGTTGTAACGTTTCGCCCGTTGAACCTCTCGAGACAGGTAAAGATTGTTTCACGAAAAGTGGATATAACTTAATGACTGCAGTAAAAGTACCTGTGGCCATCCCATTATTTATGACCGTTTGTTATTATTATGTGGAAAGGACCGGATTGTAATAATTATAATTAAATATAGGCACATCAGGTAGGTTAGGTTGCTTAATTTATATTTAAATATCTTTTTGTGGTAAAATCTGTTAGTTTTTTAGGAATGGTTCAAGAATTGTCTTTTACCAAACATTCCTCAGAATAGCGTGATAGTAATGGATAATGCGCGCTATCACAGTCGCCAATTACATAAAGCTCCAAGCTCAAATAATACAAAATTGGAGATTCAGAACTACCTGGCGGCGAATGATATATATTTTGAAGAAAGTTATAAAAAAAGTGATCTTTTAGAAGTTTTAAAGACATTTTGTATAAAAAAAGTATATGTTTATGACACATTGGCAGAAGAAATTGGACATACAGTGCTACGGCTCCCACCCTATTATTACATTTTTAACCCCATAGAGCATATATGGCACCAGTTAAAATCACTGGTTAGGTCTGAAAATATTTCTCCGACTTTAAGTTCTAGTGTTGTAGAATTAATACGAAAATGCTTTAATGATATTCCCCCAGGTAGTTGGAAAAATTCAGTCCGTCACGTAATAACTGTAGAAAATTCGTATATTAGTCTGGATCGTATAATTAATCCAATTATAATTAATTTTGATGAGGATTGCGATAGCGAAAAAGAACTATCTATAGAATGACATTATAAATGTAAATAAATATGACTAGTAATATTTAAAAAAAATGTTATTTCATTTGATTACATTAATATAATCATATCATTACTTGTTTTCCTTATTCCGTCCCTTCATACTTCACTTGTTTATTGCCAAGCTCTTGGCGACACAATGGGACCGACCCAGGAAATCATTAAATCGTATCCACTTTTCGTGAAACAATCTTTACTCGAATACCATATCGTTACATTAGGAAAACTTTAATTTCTCGGCATTGGTTAACCAAACCAAGCTCCTGCACTTAAGTAAATAGTAAAAAATATATTAAACACTGCGCTGGCTAAACTTAGCAACTAAATAATTACTTTTTAAACTAAATATGTACATAAATATCTATTTGAGAGTTAAAATATTACAACTATAAAACTGTAACTTTTTAAAATCTTGGTGAAATATTTTGTACACTTGTAACTTGGAATGATAACCTGAATATCAGTTTTCAGAAAATACTGATGTTATGATTATTATACCGGTCAAAACAAAAGTTACTTTTTCACCCATAATTTATTATTTATTAACGTCCCGTGGAAAAATTGAGCGGTACAATTTAGTTTCAATATGTTTTGTTTCGAGGTGTGACACTGTTTTTTGGTTCACGTTATTATCTGATTACAAGAAGATAAAAGTTTCAATGCAGTTTTGAATTGCGTCTTGAGGGAGGAATATGTTCTGATTCTTCAGGAATGATTGTTCGCAGATCCGGCAATGTTTCTGAGTGTTGATGGCGGACATGTCTACATATCTACAAATCTGAATATTCACCTCGTCTAAATACCCAGTTACATCCCATAAACTATAATGAAGGTGTTTTAATTGCTAAACTTGCTTTATAGTATTAAATACAACAGCAATTTCTGAAGAATGGAAAAATATTCCCCAAGAAGCAATTCAAAACGTCATTCCAAAGTAGCATTTTTAGACACATTGTGGTACATGTATCGTGACTATCGTTTCTGTTTCCGATCAAAATTCGAAACTGTTGGCAACAAGAAATGGGACATTTACAAGTGTTTCCAAGTGGTTGGTACTAGCTGTGACTTTCGCTGTTTCGATGCACAATCGAAACTTTTATCGAAAATCTTACTTATTTGTATTTAAAAATTAGAGTAAAAGGGGCGGGGCTATGTTAAACCATGCGCAAAACAACTAGGATACCTTCACTGTTTAGTTATTTTATTTTATATACCTAGTTATTGCATATTAGAACCAAAAAATCATTGTCGCAGTAAATTTTATCGTGCAGTTTAGTAATTTGGCTTTATATTTTTAACGTGTCCTCGATTTATTTTCATTTACAGAAAAAAATATGCTTTGTCAAAAAAATTAAAATTAAAATATTATCAATTTTATTTATTTCTTTTATAAATCGACTTAGTTAGAAAAATGGAACTTATCTAACAAATTTTGGCTGTGCAAGAGATGCAGGAATTTCATTAAAACTCATTTTAAAAAAATAAAAATTCATTTCCTAAAATGGCTGCTAGAAAGCAAGAAATTATTCTGGTCCAAAATGGACCCGACACTTCGACGACATTTCTACTCTTTGGCCTTTATAATGTTTCCATGATGCACAGAAGAATAAAAGGTTTGTAAGGTGAATGCCACAGAAAAAAAAAGGTTTGCTTGCATGCACAGAAAAGAAAGGTTGGGTATGGACAGCCGCGGCGTGACGTCACGAGAGGCGTGGTTGCAAAAACCTTTTCAAACTACCATTATAAGGGATAAATAAGGAATTTCCTGGTATTATTTGTATATTAGATGTTATTATTGATTGACTTTCAGAAACAGATTGACGTAAGTGTTTTTTGAAGATTTTTAATCAACATCTTGTTTTGAGGTTATGTTATTATTGTTTGCATAGGGAGATTTAAATTATTATTTTTCTGTTAAAAACAGCTCATTGCACTGTATTTATCAACATAGAGTATACCCACCCTATAGCCATACTTTATGTTGATAAATCCAGTACAGTAAGCTTTTTATTACAGAAAAATAACAATTTAAATCTGGCTAAACAATAACATAACCTCAAACTTGTTCAGATGGTGATTAAAAATGTACCTTAACTAAAAAATTTTCGAAAAATATTTATCTTCGCGTGTCGTTAATATATCGACACCACGATTTGTAAAATATTTCGAATCAAGCACGCCTTTAAGTGTTTCTAGTAACTGGATTCGAAAATGTGTCGCAAAAGTTTCGTAACACATATGTCTCGATACAAGTTTCTAATTCGAATCGAACATGTGTCGAAACGTTTCTCAGCAAAGAATGTGTGTCCAATTTGTTTCTAAAAATGCTACTTGGGTTGAAAGCATGTCATGTCGCATGTTAGAAATGATAATAACACCAGGTTGTACTACACTCTATTAATTTTTGTATATTTGATCATGCTACTCGTTAAACTCATCTAATGTGAATTTTTCAAATTTTGTATCTACACACATCTAAAACAATATTTTATATAGGAAATCGTAAAATAAAATATTTACTATAATAACTTTACTATAGTGTTTGTTTGGTGCATATACATTCGTTGTAAAATTTACAATATGTTTTAGTAGGTATTTACTTGATTTTACTAAATTTATTAGAAATCCAAACAATGTTGTTCTCATAAATTATTTTTACAATGTTATTTTGTTACGGATTACTAATAAAAAATGTAATTAAACTATATTTTATACGAAATTTTACATAAAATCTTTACTATAATAATTTTACTATAGTATTTTTCCGTGCACGCTGTTATCTTTTAGAGAACACTGTATCTTTTCCCATAATAATTTTATTTTTTGCTGTCGCGCGCGCCACTGGTGGAGTGATCGAAACTATTTAAAACGAGGATACGTACTTTCATGCCAATATAGTGCATTTGCATACCAATTGATCAGTGCAATATCTTAAATTATTTCAACGTATGAAAGGTTTTCTACCCGGTATCTCGTGAAGGTAGCATTTCCGGGCTCACATTTACCTGAACTTCTTTTTATATAGAATATGTCATTAAATATTTTCCTTCTGTCCCGAATCACCTTGTATATAATGTTGATAAAACTACGCACGACCGTATACAAGAAACTGGTCCTGGTTTGCTTCACAGAAATAAAAATGTGTCTTTACGTTCCCAAAACAGCTAAGTGTATGGCCACAACGGCGCACCGCACCGCATAGCACCCCAAAGTAGTGTCCACACCGGCGCACCGACCCTCGCTCATTGCCTTACCTGTCGATCAGTTTGTCTCTCGACATCAAGATATAAACATGGACTGTGCGTTGTCATCTTCTTCCGATGAAGAAGACGCTAATATAACCAAGTGGTATATGTTTAAACATGAATCAAGATTACCAGTGCATCGCATTAACGCAAAGCGAAGATTCTATGGAAAATTTTATCACCTTTATAAAGATTTAAGGAAAGATCCCCAACGCTTTTATGAATATATGAGAATGCATATAAATACTAGATTTTTGTTTAAGCATATAAGTACCACTTTATTATATTAGAGTCTAAAACAATATCTCTTTATCGGAATAAGATAGAAACGCACAGTCCCTGTTTATATCTCGATGCCGAGGGACTACTGTGCGAAGCTCAAGCGAGGCTGTGCGTTGCTATGGTACAAGGCTGTGGACGAGGGGCGGTGCGCCGTTGTGGACACAGACCAAGGCATTTTTACGTACTTTTGAGTATCCATTTGGATACGTAGGCCTTTTATTTGGATACCCAGTAAACATCAAATTTATCCAGAAATTTTTGAATTACTTAGTAATTTAAAAACTAAAAATGCTTTAAAATGATCAGAGTCAGAAAAAATATTTAAAAAATAGGGCTGTTTAAAAGACATGGATATGCAGCAAAAATTCACTAAAGACATGGATACGCAGTGTATTTTATTAACAATTACAATTAGTTTTCCGTTTGCTTCGATTTTTATGTTTATGAGAACTTCAGCTAATTTTCTCCAAGAATATCTGAGTCGCGTCCCGCGTTGTCTCCAAATTTATTTTATATTACCAGTCATAACACAAAGCAAACGTATACTTTTACCTTTATTGTTAACTCAGTTTAGTAAACCCTATTTCATAACTTGTGGACAATAGTCCATATCTGGGATTTATAAGCCCTTGTTTTTTATGGATACTTTTAACTTTTTAGGGCGGGCTATATAAATGGGTTTTTCCTGCGAAATGTTCAATAAAATTTTTAGTAGGTAAAAAATGCCAAGCCTTTTTTAACAATCGCGGTAAACTTGCAGATACAAATATTGGCAAAGCGCAATAAAATATATCGAAATCCTTTATATTGCCGAGGGTTTATTATCAAATTGAGTTATTTGTATAAAAAGGAATTGGTTTTTAAGGGTGAGGGCTTATAAACTCACCAATAAGTTATAATTGGCTTGTAATACTTCTGTGAAATGTAAAATCCTTTTTTGCCAGTCCGATTGCAAACATATTTATTAAAATTTGTTTGATAACTGTGAAATATAGCAAAACATAATTATTACTGGATATCGAAAGAAGGATATAATGAAATAATTTAACATTTGATTTCCCCACATATACAGGGTGCCCCAAGTAAAGTGGCCTATTAGAAGTATCTCGAGAACTAAATGAGATTTTATTTTGAAAATTTGGCTGTGGCTATAAGAGATGGTTTTCTACGTTTCTAAAATATTTTGGATGATGCGGTGTTGTCGGATCATACCGAAAGTGGTAGCAACTTCGGAATTTTAAATGAATTACCCTATATATTATATTTTTTTTTGGAATCTAGATAAAAATCTAGAACAGTTTTCTGTATAATATCATATACCTATCTTTAAGACTTTTTGAATTATAAATAATTTTGTGATTTTTTAACGCCGTATCGTTACCTGAAAAGAAAATCGTATCTTTTTAGCGGTTACAGCTAGAAAGCTGAAAATTTTACAATAGTTTCACAAGACCATCGCAATTTTATAATTTTGAACAGTATTGAATTCGTTTTATACAGGGCGTCTCCATAACAATATTTCTTAGGCAGATGAATTATTGCAAAAATCTTATTTTTTTTAAATAGGACACCCTGTATTTGATATGTTTTGCTAATAGAGGATCAAATTTTCTATCTAATGATATTATGTGTTTCTATACCTATCTTCACTATTTTCGGACTTATAGCGAAATTTATAAATTATCTTATAAAAATATATTTTTTGGTTTGCAACCGAAGTTGCTACCACTTTCGGTATGATCCAACAACACCGCATCATCCAAAATATTTTAGAAACGTAGAAAACCATCTCTTATAGCCACAGCCAAATTTTCAAAATAAAATCTCATTTAGTTCTCGAGATACTTCTGATAGGCCACTTTACTTGGGGCACCCTGTATATAACCATTATATTGCCAATACGAACGTTCCAAAATACAAAAAGTGTCCCCGTTATGGGTGATGGCGTGGTACTATTGAGTTTGCGCAGTAGGGTGGATAAATGATAATTTAATGGGAGATTGCAAGATCGGAACGATTTCTTTTTTGAGCATTTTTATAGTTTTTATCGATATATCATCAAAACCGTTTGCTTTTCTTGGGTTAAGATTTGTAATAATTCTATCAATATCTTCTTTAAAAACTTCCTCTGGATCTAGAAACATTGAATTTTGACTGAAGTTTCCTCCAAATCTTTTTACAAATGGAATCTTTCTTGATAAATTTTCTCCTACATCGATAAATGTTTATTAATATTTTCACATATCTCCTTCTTTTCCTCAATTTTGTGATTGTCCCATAAGAGATAGTCAATAGTCGACTTATTGGTTCTTGATTTATTGGTTAATAATAAATTTATATTTTCCCATGTTGTTTCTAGTTAGTACCATGAAATTTTTCTTTGAAAAAATGTTGTTTGGCATTTCTCAATTCTTTTTTAAAATCTTTAATTATTACTGTTGTACAGTTCATTATTTTTTTTGTCATTTGGATACTGTTTCTATCTCTTATTTTCATCATTTTTCCCAAATTTGAATTAAATCACGGCTTTGAGTTTTTTCTAATTCTTACTCAGGTAATGTAACTGCATTCTTCAAAAATTTTCAAAATTTCCTCATAAAATTTGTTCGGATCTTTAAATGAGACCATTTTCTTCTCCAAAACTAACAGAGCAATTTTTAGTTCCTCACACGAAAACTTTTTTAAAGATAATTCTTGATATTTTAATGTTTTACTTGATTATTTATTAATTCTATAATTTGAATTTTGTGATCACCAATAGCACTATTTATGCGTTGCACGTTCATTTCATGGGATGAGTTTGTTAGTACATGGTCTATTGAACTAACACTAATATCATTATCTCTTGTTGATATGGTTTTATTACTTAAATAAAAATTGTTTGAGGCTGCTTCTTCGAATTTACCGTTTCGCCAATGCATGTGATTCTGTCAGGATGATTTCTGACTGTTCCCATTGCAAGTGAGATAGTTGTATTATAAAGGTGATTACTGGTATTTTTATTTTAACCTAAGCAGCATCGCACTCCAGATGTAAGCTAGTTTGAAGACAGCATTTTCTTAATAACGGTATGTGTAAAAAATTCAAATTTGCCTGACATTTTATTCTAATTAATCTCCTTAAAAAGTCTTAATGAAAGTTTCCTTTAAAATCAATACGGAACCATATAAATATTTGAGCACCTCGAAATTTACATGGGAAATCCCATGTGTCCTATCCGGCCGCATCGCCCGGTATATGGCACCAGGTGAAATCACTTATATATAACCATTATATTGTTAATACGATCTGCAATTATGTCCCCGCTATGGGCATCGAAGGGGTAATCGTGAGTTTGCGAGGTTCGTAAATTTCCTTGTGAAAGTAAACATTCGACAGGACCGGATTTCAACTTTTTTAATGTAAATTTCACTGGTTAGTTACGAAAAATATTGCAATCAAAATTTCGATTAGTTCGAATGCATACGATTTCTAACGATATGATGATCAAACGGTGCCCTGATTGGTGTAAACTTTTGGTGCCAAATTCCGTCCCAATATTTGTAACAATCGACACCGTATGTTTCTTAACCTCACTTTTTTCTAAACCAAAAATGTGTTACTATAAAAGATAAGGTGAATAAATCCGGCCTAATTCATAGACACAAACTAAATTTTTAAAAACGAGGCTCGATTAATTATCTAGTAGATGTTGTCATAGGCGTAACTAGGGGGGGGGGGGGCAGGTAGGCCACCCCAGATGGCTCTGGTGCCAACCTTAGTATCTCTGAAGTTCGAAGCTATACATACGTCATAGTGACACTTGCCAGTAAAATCCTACTAGACTAGGGGCCAGCGTGGTTTAATTCAAATTTGGCAAAAATGATGAAATAAGAGATAACTATTATGAAAAAAAGAAAAAGTACCCAAATGACAAAAATAATAATGAACTGTACAACAGTTATAATAAAAGTATTATAATATAATATAATATATATAAAATAATATATAATATAATAAATATATAATAATAAAAGTAATAAATAAAGTATTTAGCCTTAATATATAGACGAAAATTTAAATTGGAGGAAACATGTTGAAAACCTTCGAAAAAGCGCATCACCACTCAATGGCATATTATTTAAAATTCGAGATTATATACCTTTAATACATTTAAAAAACATTTATTATTCATTAGTTTATTCAAAATTTCGATTTTAATAGCAGTTTGGGGATCTGCATGTGTCACAATATTAAACCCTTTAAAAAACTACGAAACAAAATTATAAAATGTATTCATAAACTAAATTTTTTGGAATCGACAACAAATTTATATAAACCAAGAGTATATCTAGATCTGAATAGTTTATAAAAATTGAAAATTAGTATACTTATTCATGCAATTGCATGCAATATTGTATAAAATTTGTTAAATCAACTGATATATATACACAATCATAATACCAGAAATATTGACCATTTAAAAAAAAATCAAATTAAAAGTAGCATAGGGATGAATCAAATTTATTTGATGGAATAAATATTTATAATACGTTACCTAAAGTATGTAAAAAAATTTTAAGTTAAAAATTATTTTTAAAAAAATGCACAGAAAATTTTTCTGGAAAATATACAAATTACTTAAAAAAACCATTTATAATAATTTTATATTGATTAATTACTTATTTATGTTCTATGTTATAATATTCCCTGTAATGGACTAAAATAGCTCGTTGGGAATTAAATAAACATTATTATTATTATTATTATCCGAACACCCTGTATAGTTAAAATATGCCACACATTGCCATTGATATAAATAAATGTCCTCCCTCATTGGAACTATGGTAATAAAGTTAATTAAACTTTGTTATTTCTTTTTTTTTTCATTGCGAGGTATAAATGAAATATGTTTATAATAACCAAAATCCAAAAATTCTTTAAAAAGCTGAGATATCCGATTTAATGTTAAAACAGCCAGATAAATGTAAATATATTCAAACAAGGAAAAATATTTGATATTAAATTTTGTATAACACGCCCGAAACTTTGAAATTCTAAATATTTCTAACCACAGGTATGTTATTCCGTTTTAAGAATTGATACTTTAAAATTAGTGTGGGTCTAAACATAACAAAGCACATCTTGATGCATTATGTACTTTGACTGTTGATTCTTTAAAAATAAATATTACAAAACGTCGTTTAAGTGAAATGAATTTATAAGCATTCGATGAACGCACATACCGTATAGCAAATAGGGTGACTTATCAGAAGAATTAATATTTATTTAGTATTATTTACTTAAAAGTTCAACAGACTTTATTAATAACTTAAACATACATTTTGTCAATCAAGTCCGACAAAAGTTATGTGAATGAACTTTTATCAACTACTATACGGTGTTAAATTAATGTTCATTTATATTCTGATCGATACTCGAGTACAAAAATCGAGGAAGAACTCGATTCTTTAATGTACTCGCAGTAATCGATTGGATACTTGTCTCGACAATCAAGTTAAAAAAGTTAAAATACTACTACCCCCCCCCCCCCCCCCCCCCGTTTTCGAAGATGCTGAACACGATGGCGGCGTCAGAATTTCTCTTTGGGGTTGCGCAAAACCTCATTACCTTTCAATTAAAAAAAAAATATCAAGTTTTTTTTAAATTACTCTTCCTGATTTTTTTATTTAATTGAAAAAAATTTTAACTAAAAAAATCCTAAAGAAACTTAAAAAAAACTGACTACGCCTTGGCGTTTTTTCGCGCAACTATTGATTATATTTTTTCCGTTGGACCGGAATGAGAGACCATTACAACCAAAAAGAGAAGTACAACTATTCTCCCCATTCTCAACATCCTCGAAAACGGGGTGATAGGGGGGAGGGGGATCGGACGCGATACCCAACACCACCAACGTGCTCAGCATCCTCAAAAATGGGGGGAAATATATATTTGTCGCTGATACTTGAAAGAAAACAATTCACCCCTTTCAGGGGCGAGTAATGTCCAGTGGAGGGGTTGGAAGGGGTCGGACGCGATATCCAACACCACCACCTTGCTGAGCCTCCTCGAAAAAGGGGGGAAAGTGTGTTTCTCTGCAGGGAAACCTCTTGAAGCACGTTTAGCCACTCTGGGGGGTGGTTTTTTGCCGTTCTGAGGAGTTGCGCAACCCAAAAGAGAAATTCTGACGCCGCCATCGTGTTCAGCATCCTCGAAACTGGGGGGGGGGGGGTTAATTTTTATTTATATTAATAGTAAAAACGATAAAATTTGATCTTAACAGGATTCCGGAGTACCTGTACACGAATTTTCTTCACAAGCGTTTATCGTTTATTCCCTAGAACTAGAACTCGCAGAAAGTCGATATTTTTTTGTTTCGGAGGATTTTTCGATTTAATTTTTTTACTGCTCCATATAGAAAAACATGATGGACTTTCCTCGAGTTGTTAACAAAATTTAGACATCTTCCGTTTTTTTTTAATGTACCGTTTTCATACGAAGCGAAAACTCCGTTTTCAGAGTAGAAAATTGAAATATAGACCCCGATCACGTGCAGTCCCTTTCTTCCGATTATCGTTGTTTCTGTGTATTCTTGTAACTGCAAGGGAAGATCCAATTCGCCTCGTGCCTTCAAAGCGTGAAACGAACAGGGGTCAAATCGGAGATTTCGACTGACTCCGGCATCCTCTTAAGGAACATATTTAATGACAATAAGAATTTAGAAATATTATTACATCCAATTTTTTTGGTGGAAGGCGATTTCTTTTTCGGCGATCACTTTTGTACTTGTACTCGGTACTCGAATAAGTACTCGATACTTGAAAGTTTTCGATTCTTGTGTACTCGATTCTGAAAATAACAATTATTTACAACTTCATACATAACAGTAGAAGTTACCTCCACCTACAGTCACCCCACTCGCTACACGCATTTTATGATGCAGGATGCCGACGCCAAGTATGATTGGCTATCGAGTATGAATAATATTGATTCCAACAAACACCGAGTACGATCGAAGGTGTGAAAATAAGAGAATCGGTCACTTTTGTACTCGATACTCGATACTAGGATAAGTACCTACTCGATTCTTGAAAGTCCTCGATTCTTTTGTACTCATTTTGGTCACTGATTCTTCATTTAAAAAGAAACCTCTATTTCTAAATCACGCGTGGAAAATATTTGTTTCTAGGAACAAACATTCAAAAACAAATAGTCCACCATTGACAACGTACATCGAATATTCAGAATTAAACAAGCGGAGGAGAAGTACTGGGACCGATATTATATAGAGATATTCCAGTTCTAGAAAACGACATCATTATTAATTTTGCTGATGATACCCAAATTATAATACAAACAAAACAATAGATGTAAATTTTAGTAATAGATTGCCATATATAGGGTGTCAATTTAAGAACTTCCCTAACTTAATATCTTGCTTGTACTAAATAATAATAAAAATCGGAAAGACACGTCAATTGTATTGTGAAATGGGACGCTTTTAAATAAGATTCGCAGCATTCATGGTTTAACTCCGTGGGGGGGTAGATGTTACCCTTAAAATCCTAAACGGGAAGGGGGTCAAATGGCGCATCATTTTAGCATTTTTAGAGTAGTACAGTGAAATCTCTCATAACGGACACCTCTGATATGCGGACATCTCTATTAAACGTACATTTTTTCATAGTCTGGAACTAGGTATATGAAATTCCATGAAAATCAACCTCTCTTGGGCGGACTCTCCTTTGGGCGGACGCGGACAGGCTGTTTTCATATACAGATTGCGAAAACCCTCCTTTCAACGGACAAACATTTTTTTAAATTATTTGGGAGATGAATAAGTACGGTACAAAAACTCTCTGACTACGCCTTGGCGTTTTTTCGCGCAACTATTGATTATATTTTTTCCGTTGGACCGGAATGAGAGACCATTACAACCAAAAAGAGAAGTACAACTATTCTCCCCATTCTCAACATCCTCGAAAACGGGGTGATAGGGGGGAGGGGGATCGGACGCGATACCCAACACCACCAACGTGCTCAGCATCCTCAAAAATGGGGGGAAATATATATTTGTCGCTGATACTTGAAAGAAAACAATTCACCCCTTTCAGGGGCGAGTAATGTCCAGTGGAGGGGTTGGAAGGGGTCGGACGCGATATCCAACACCACCACCTTGCTGAGCCTCCTCGAAAAAGGGGGGAAAGTGTGTTTCTCTGCAGGGAAACCTCTTGAAGCACGTTTAGCCACTCTGGGGGGTGGTTTTTTGCCGTTCTGAGGAGTTGCGCAACCCAAAAGAGAAATTCTGACGCCGCCATCGTGTTCAGCATCCTCGAAACTGGGGGGGGGGGGGGTTAATTTTTATTTATATTAATAGTAAAAACGATAAAATTTGATCTTAACAGGATTCCGGAGTACCTGTACACGAATTTTCTTCACAAGCGTTTATCGTTTATTCCCTAGAACTAGAACTCGCAGAAAGTCGATATTTTTTTGTTTCGGAGGATTTTTCGATTTAATTTTTTTACTGCTCCATATAGAAAAACATGATGGACTTTCCTCGAGTTGTTAACAAAATTTAGACATCTTCCGTTTTTTTTTAATGTACCGTTTTCATACGAAGCGAAAACTCCGTTTTCAGAGTAGAAAATTGAAATATAGACCCCGATCACGTGCAGTCCCTTTCTTCCGATTATCGTTGTTTCTGTGTATTCTTGTAACTGCAAGGGAAGATCCAATTCGCCTCGTGCCTTCAAAGCGTGAAACGAACAGGGGTCAAATCGGAGATTTCGACTGACTCCGGCATCCTCTTAAGGAACATATTTAATGACAATAAGAATTTAGAAATATTATTACATCCAATTTTTTTGGTGGAAGGCGATTTCTTTTTCGGCGATCACTTTTGTACTTGTACTCGGTACTCGAATAAGTACTCGATACTTGAAAGTTTTCGATTCTTGTGTACTCGATTCTGAAAATAACAATTATTTACAACTTCATACATAACAGTAGAAGTTACCTCCACCTACAGTCACCCCACTCGCTACACGCATTTTATGATGCAGGATGCCGACGCCAAGTATGATTGGCTATCGAGTATGAATAATATTGATTCCAACAAACACCGAGTACGATCGAAGGTGTGAAAATAAGAGAATCGGTCACTTTTGTACTCGATACTCGATACTAGGATAAGTACCTACTCGATTCTTGAAAGTCCTCGATTCTTTTGTACTCATTTTGGTCACTGATTCTTCATTTAAAAAGAAACCTCTATTTCTAAATCACGCGTGGAAAATATTTGTTTCTAGGAACAAACATTCAAAAACAAATAGTCCACCATTGACAACGTACATCGAATATTCAGAATTAAACAAGCGGAGGAGAAGTACTGGGACCGATATTATATAGAGATATTCCAGTTCTAGAAAACGACATCATTATTAATTTTGCTGATGATACCCAAATTATAATACAAACAAAACAATAGATGTAAATTTTAGTAATAGATTGCCATATATAGGGTGTCAATTTAAGAACTTCCCTAACTTAATATCTTGCTTGTACTAAATAATAATAAAAATCGGAAAGACACGTCAATTGTATTGTGAAATGGGACGCTTTTAAATAAGATTCGCAGCATTCATGGTTTAACTCCGTGGGGGGGTAGATGTTACCCTTAAAATCCTAAACGGGAAGGGGGTCAAATGGCGCATCATTTTAGCATTTTTAGAGTAGTACAGTGAAATCTCTCATAACGGACACCTCTGATATGCGGACATCTCTATTAAACGTACATTTTTTCATAGTCTGGAACTAGGTATATGAAATTCCATGAAAATCAACCTCTCTTGGGCGGACTCTCCTTTGGGCGGACGCGGACAGGCTGTTTTCATATACAGATTGCGAAAACCCTCCTTTCAACGGACAAACATTTTTTTAAATTATTTGGGAGATGAATAAGTACGGTACAAAAACTCTCTGAATACAGACCAGCAACCTATCGCGTATGCGTGGCACCGCGAAAGAACTTCGCCGAATGAAAGCATGTGTGATTCCCCGACAGCAGTCCGCCGTTTATTTGTGAGTTGTAAGGTAAAAATCGTAAACAATGACACAAAAATGTAGCTTTTTTAGTCTGAATGAGAATATTGATTTTGTGGAAGTTTGTAATTTGATATCAATAATTTGGGCGACTTCATTAACATTGATAGCAATGTTCTATTAGAAGATGATTGTGACCCCATTCCTACCGATTATGTAGTCCAAACTGAAACCACATCACCACATCTGACGATTCTGATGAAGAAGTTGAATGCAGTAATCAAACATGTCACCAATTATCAACAAGCGGTAAAGGAATTATACGAGTATGCAACTGACTCTACAGCAATGGAATTGTTATCAGACTTGGAGTTACATTTTCTAGGTTGCAAGTATAAAACGCAAACACGTCAAACTACGTTATTAGATTTTTTTAGTACTGCATCCTAACTAAAACTAGTGTATTTTTGTTATGTTATGTTTATTTGTACATACATAGTAATAATTTTGCATGTACATATTACCTAATAACAAATTTTCCATGGGCGAACACCTCTATTAGGCGGACACATTTAAACGGTCCCGTAGGTGTCCGCCTAAGAGACGTTACACTGTACTTTCCAAGAAATGACGTGCGATTATTTGGTCTAGAACATATTTAAAATGAACAAGAATTTGGTTGTTATTTAAAAACTTATTGTCTCTATAATCAATAAAGAATTTAATTACTTATTCTACTAATTACATTTAGTTGCACTTGATATTAAAAAAAATAAAATTTTCATACCATTTTTTTTATTGATGGTTACAAGAAAAAACGGAAGGAAAGCGCGCCAACGTCACCATTGAACACCTGATCATAGACAAAAATGTTAATTTCCCATAATTGAGTGCAATTCTGTGGAAGATTTTCATTTTTATCAGTATTTTGAGGATAATTAGTTGTCTTTTCTATTTTTGTTATTTAGCTGACATTTTTTGTCAGAGCAGTTTTCATTACCTTCATGGCAAATAAATTAATAGTTCATTTAGATTTTTTCGTAGTGGAACTAAGAGGCGATCATGTCTATCTTAAGTACAGGGTGTCCCATTTTCGACACTTTTATAGGGTATCTCCGTTATTGTTAGTGCTCTTTTTGGGTCAAACTTAAAATGAAAATCAAAAAATTGACAACTTCAAAATGACCCTATATTTTCTTAGTTAAAAGAGATACAGAAAAATGTTTTATACAGGAGTTTATTTATAATGATTGTTGAATAATCTGCCCTTTTTCAAAATATGTATACGGGGTCAGGCAAGAAAGTTATCGCACCTAACCTCATTTTTTTAAATGGAACACCCTGTATATTTTAATCTAAACAGATAGCATTTTAAACTATCTTTTCAAATTTATAACATACAATGGATGATATTGGTTTCGTTGGCAATTTATTTAAACTTTGTCACTTTGAAACGAAATAAAAGATTCGGGAATATAACGGGAAATGTTCGGAATATGTCCTGAAATGGTTGCCGTCTTTCCGGATAGAGAGCAAAATATAAATTTTCCGCTATTTCTTAATTTTTTTCCACTTTTAATATAAACTTATACCTTATCAAATTTTTCAAAATGTTGATAAGTCATTTTTACAAATGAATATGTAAAAATGAAATTGACGTTAAATGTTAATAACAACTAGACTGTCAACATAGTCGTTTCTATGAATATTAGGTTGTGTTTCATGGTCTACTATGGATTACAGTAATAAAGTTTAAATAAATCGCCTAGGAAACCAATATCATCCATGGCGTGTTATATATTTGAAAAGAGATTTCAAATCTTTTTAGATTAAAATATATAGGGTGTTCCATTTAAAAAAATAAGGTTAGGTCCGAAAACTTTTTTACCTGACCCCGTATACTCATTCCGAAAACAGAAGATTATTTAACAATCATTATAAAGAAACTTCTATATAGAACATTGTTCTATATCTCTTTTAACTAAGAAAATATAGGGTAATTTGGAAATTGTAAATTTTTGGATTTTCTCCCGTATCTCTTAAGCCAGCAAAAATTGTCGAATTTTGATTTTACCATTTTAAGTTTGACCCAAAAAGAATACATGACACCTATATTACTTTTTGATAGCACTAACAATAACGGAGATACACTATAAAAGTGTCGAAAATGGGACACCCTGTATATTTTCAACTCTATCTTCAGCAGTTTCCTGCAGTACCTACTTTCTTGCTTTAAAACTGGACATTTTTTTAAAAATTACGAATAAAATTGAAAAACTGCAATACTTTCTTTAAAAATTTGTATCATCTTTTAAAACGCAGATAATGACGTGAAACATAAAACATTGTATTAAGTCGGTCACACTTAATATAATAAAAAAAATATAATTAAGCTAAATTCTACCGCTTAATTTTTTCACATGGCGTTAAAAGACTAATGGTAAAAAAGAAACTTTGGTTTCTGTTTAATTTCTTGGTATATTTTATATTTTCTTAAGAATCTATTAGTAAAAACACGAAACCGAAATTACCAATTTAGATGATTGGAAATTTAATAAACTAATTTAATTCCTATTTTCCGTCTTTTTCCAGCTTTCGATCGAAAACAATTACTTAAATGGAGGTTTTATCACGAAACCCATAAAGAAGGCAATTCCAAAATAAAGTAGTTGCTAAAGCGATATAAACGATACCGAAAAATAAATTTTAATTATGTTATCACTTAATTGGACATAAAGATGGTGTACATATGTGACCAAAAATAATGTTGTTTATCCCGTTTTCTATAGACATAAAAAAATGTTTATGGGTCTGTTTTACTGAATAAATTTGAAACAAAATATATAAATAAGGTTTCCTTTTTTCTTAAACTTTTTTTTAAAGTCCGTTTCATGCTACTTCATTGTTCTTTTACTTACAATAAACTATTATCGATACCAGCTATAATAAATATTAGTTTATATTACATATACAGCGTGTGTGAAAATATTGTGACATTAGACTATTCTTCTTAATAAGTTTGGCTTACCTTAAAAACTAATAATCCGCGGTAACGAAAATTGTTTTGTCCCAAAATACGCATGCATGTCTATATACATATTAGGATTAAAATAATGTTATAACAAAGGTATCCTCAAACATTCTTACTTTTTTTAAAAGACAAATTCTGATAATTTGTGATAAAAATCACAAAAGATCTAAAAAATGTATTTAAAATATATTTCTTAATGAAAGTTATTGCAGTCACATATATAGGGCCAATTCCACTGGGAGGAAATATGTCTTGGCATATACTCGTTGTGGCAATCGCCAATACTTTGCTTCTCAGAAACTTGGTGTACTCTTCCGAACCAAAAAGTTGTACACACCTCAACAGCTTTTGACACTATACAAAGCCCAGATTCGAAGATCACTAGAGTACCGCTCTCATGTGTTTGGAGCTCTGCACCCACACATACTCTTCGGCTACTATATTCCATCGATTGGCCATTCGTCTGATCGGAGACTACGAACCGACGAAGAGCCACGACAGCCTAGAACACCGAAGACAGGTTGGGGATTTGACTCTCTTTTACAGATATTTTCATGGAAAGTGCTCGGCTGACCTAGCCCCCTTAATTCCGCCCAGAGCCGCGAACAGCAGAAATACATGACGAACCACTGCCGCCCATCCATATGTGGTTAAGCTTAGTACTCCTCGAACGTAATTTTTTAAGTCCCGAGGTCGTTTCTCTCAACGAATATAACGTCCAATGATTCAAAGCCAACTTGAATCGCTTTATTCGCACACGTATTTTTCCTATAGTGCTTGTGTTTGATCATAAAAAAACAACAAAAACACTCTATGGACTATTTCTTTGACATATATAGGGGTGTAAGAAATTCGTTCTTCACCATTGGGATTTCGGAAACAGTAAGAAATACGAAGTCGGGTAAATTGGGAGATGATTGCCTGATTATGGGCCCAATAATATGCCGCAAAAAATGAAAAAATCAAAAATAAATACAGAGAAAATAATAATATTTGGAAAAATCTAAAATTTTGCGTTTCGGTTTTTATTTTTTCCTGACTTTGTTCGAAGAGATGTAAAATAAATTTCACTTTTTCGTTGCTACTTTTTATTCTCCATAAAATGGTATCATCCGATCTTTAATGCGACGGTTTGTCTTTGATTCAGGATTTTTTTTAAATAGGGGCCTATATTTTTTTTGCTTAAATTATGAATGACTTACTGGTTTTCCGACGTGTTGTCCCTTAAATTCACCATCTTCACTAAAATACCCCTGATACGTTCCTGTAATTTACTTTAAGAATTCAGTTTAATTCGAAACTGTAAAAGTAAATGACTTAAATAGTCTTAAAGAAAGAAGTGCTGGCTTAAAATAGTAATATTTTATTTGTATTAATAACGTAAATTACTTATACTACTTACTATACTACTTACACTAAGTAGAAAGTTGCTGAAACTAGTTTGAAATTTAAAAAAACCGTAGTAGTATGTAATAATAATTAATGATAGAAATAGCAATAATAATTTAATCATCTTCAGTTTCTTCGAAACAAAAGTAAATTACAGGAACGTACTATGAGTGTTTTAATAAAGATGATCAATTTAAGGAACAAAACGTCGGAAAACCAGTAAGTGTTGTATACCACAGAATGAAGGTAGATTTCGGTCCTCTTTCATAATTTAAACAAAAATATCCAGGTCTGTATTTAAAAAGATTAAGTTGATGATGGTGACCTAAAGACGAAACGTTGCATTAAAGATCTGATGATTCCATCTTGTGAAGAATAAAAAGTAGCAATGAGAAAGTGAAATTTATTTTCTGACATCTCTTCGACAAAATCAGGAAAAAACAAAAACCTAAACACAAAATTTTAGATTTTTTCAAATATTTTGAAAGCCCTCTATATTTATCTTTGATTTCTTTACGGCATATTATTCTGCCCCTAATTACGCAATTTAACTTCGTATCTCTTACCGTTTCCGAAATCCCAAAGGCGGAGGACGAATTTGTTACACCCTGTATAGAGCCATACATTATCGTTAGTTTTATTGTTTTTGCACTAAAGGTAACTAAGTTTTTCTTACCGTGTAATAATGTGAAGTCCCAAAATACCCAACATATTTAGAGAAAGGAATTTGGTATATTAATTTGGTCAACGTAATTTAAAACTATAATGATCAACCCATCCAGTACAAAAACTGGAAAAGGCAGTTAGAAAATTTCGGAATTCATGTAACTACTTTAACCCTTATAACAAGTATAATTACTTGGGTTTTCGTTAAAATATTCAGGTCAAAGTGGTAGGGCAAACATTTGCAGACCTCGATTTAGAACGTTAACGTTTATTTTAAAGCTGGAAATTGTCTAATGAATTTTCCAAGAGCCACTACAGATAAAAAGGTTCGGCTTATTGAATTTATTACAATTTAATTGCTTTCTTAATTAAACTGGATACAGCTGCGAGTGGAATTTTTCCGCTTATTTATTCAATGTACCTTACCGTTGGGAAAATGCTGGTCTTATTTTGGTCCTCCGAGCATTTTATTAAATTTTTATATGGAAGCTCGAAATTAAAATAAATTATGCAAAATAAAATCTTGAAACCTAATTAAAATATTATGGAGATTGTTCCCCTAAATCACAGAAATTAAAATGCCGTTGAAGCCAAAGTTTTTTTTATGTTTTTTTCAGTGTAGATAGCACTTATTGAGCTTAAGTATAGAAGTAAGACCGCATTATAGTTCACAAGTCTTTATGCAATTGTTCTGTGGAGTTTCTGCTGCAAGTCTGTTGGAAGTAATTTTTACATTACCAACCAAAACCATCTCGTGTGCTTATTGTTGACAGGCTATGTAGAGAAAGTTATTAACTCTAGACCATTTAAAACAGAGTGACCAACTTATTTAATGGTTGTTCAGGTAGTTTAGACTGTAAGTTCTAAGGGGTAATTACTGCGGTAAATAAAAATGATTAGTTGCTCGTTGGAATCATTTAATCTGTGTTTAACTTGGGTTTCTGACCTTACAAACAGAAAGGGGGGGTGTGGGTGTATATTTATTACAGTTTTGGAATTCTAGGTAGCAGACAATACCACAATACGTGAAAATTGTGAAAATTTACAAAAATTAGTTTATCGTTGGTATGCACAGGGTGTCCAATTTTCGACACTTTTATAGGGTATCTCCGAACAAACCCGTTATTATTAGTGCTCTCAAAAAAGTAATGTATGTGGCATGTGCTCTTTTTGGGTCAAACTTAAAACGGTAAGATCAAAATTTGAAAATTTTCGCTCGCTTAGAGATACGGGGAAAAATTGACAATTTCAAAATTACCCTATATTTTCTTAGTTAAAAGAGATACAGAAAAATGTTTTATACAGAAGTTTCTTTATATTGATTGTTGAATAATCTGCCGTTTTCAGAATAAGCGTACGGGTTCAGGTAAAAGAGTTATCGGACCTAACCTCATTTTCTTAAATGGAACACCTTGTATATTTAATCTAAAAAAAAGATAGTATCTTGAATTCTCCTTTCAAATATATAACACACCATGGATGATATTGGTTTCCTAGGCAATTTATTAAACTTTATTACTTTAAATCACAGTATGCCCTAGATCATGAAACAGAAGCTAATATCCTAGACACAATTATAGGTTTGTTCCAACACCCTATTTTTGTATCGTTCTAGAATCGTCACGAAACTGTTGGAATCGATTTTGTGCGCAGGCGTTAATTTTGCACTGTTTGTTGCCGATGCACAAGGGAGGCAAGGTTGGTACGTTTTTGTGACCATTCTGTGTAAAAATCTCAGCTGATCGCCTGTCTGATTCTAGGAAAGAAATTTAGTAATTAGTTAATTATCATAACATTCATAAATCACAACCCTACTTTTGTTGTTTTGATTTCTTCGTCTAAGCTTTGTTGTATTTAATAATCATGAAAGAGAATAACGTTTAATGTTAAGAATATCTTGTAGGTTTGGGAACCGGATTATACAAATTTAATAAGAATAAATTAAATAATCAAAATATTAAGCAACAACTCCTACAAAACAAGGCTAAAAGAACTGCATGAATGCCAGGAATACAAAAACAACGGTTAAAATTCTTATGGCGCAAGTCAGTACAAGCGGTTCCTGGTCTTGGCCATGTATCGTTTTTACCGTTCAGGAACTGGTTTGCGAACGATCACAATTTGGTTGGAACACCAAAGGGATCGCCACCTACACCGTTTTGTGTCGGTTGGAACGCCTTTCGACTACTACGCATGTGCGTGACCGTACATTGTACGATTTTTAGGGTGGTTGGAACGAACCTTATGTTGACTATTAACATTTGACGCCAATTTCATTTTTACATATCCATTTGCGAAAATGACCTATCAACATTTTGAAAAATTTGATATGATAACAGTTTTTATTGAAAGGGGAAAAAATGAAGGAATGCCGCAAAATGTAGATATATTTTGTTCGCTATCCGGAAATACGTTAACCATTTAAAGACATATTCCGAACATTTACGATGATTCCCGTTATTTTTTTACCTTAATCTGAAACTTTTATTTCGTATTTCGGTATGTTATATATTGGAAAAGAGAATTTAAAATAATATATTTTTAGATTAAAATATACAGGATATTTCATTTAAAAAAATGAGGTTAGGTCTGATAACTCTTTTACCTGACCCTTATACTTATTCTAAAAACGGCAGATTATTCAACAATCATTATAAAGAAACTTCTGTATAAAACTTTTATGTATCTCTTTTAACTAGAAAATACAGGGTAATTTCTAAGTTGTCAATTTTTTGATTTTCCCCCGTATCTCTTAAGCGAGCGAAAATTGAAAAATTTTGATTTTACCATTTTAAGTTTGGCCCAAAAAGAGCACATAACACCTACATTATTTTTTTGATAGCACTAACAATAACGGAGATACCCTATAAAAGTGTCGAAAATGGGACACCCTGTACGGGATGGTTAATCGCAGGACAACACAATATCACAAGTAAAAATGTCTTGTTTGGCAATAAATATGAATAGTACAGATTACCTTAATCTTGCAGCGACGGTCGAGGACGGAGTTTAATTTTCGGCATATTATTGAAAAAAGGACATGCCAGTGGCTAGATTAAGATAAATGTTCTTAATGAAGTGGCCTAAGGAATTACACTAGGAAATATTAGGACGATATTAAAGAACATCCTTTATTATTCCACGAGGTATAAGCTAAAAAGTATTATTAAATTATTAGTTAAACAAGAAATAACCACCAAATTTTTATTTCTTTTTGTTTATAATATCTTTATTGCCGACAAAATTACATAAAATGAACAAAGCAACATCACTAAAATATTGGACTAGGCCAATATCAATTTCATCAGATCAGATGTTATCTGTGCCATTACCATAATAACAATACAAAATAAGATATAAGACTTAAATTAAGGTCCATTACATTACACATTAAAAATAATAATAATTAATACTCAAAGCAGCTGTCACCCTGGAAAAATCATAACGATAAAAGCATTTGCCATAGGTGAAATCACGAGAGTTTTACCAGATAAACGTCATGTAGGTAGGTTTACGAAATATTTTAGAAGTAAAAGATTGTGAAAAAAGCTTTGACATTACCTAAACTCCGGTAGTAAGCGGTAGGCTCGAATGACCATAAATAAAGGACCACCCTGGTAGAAAGATGAGGAGTGAGCAGGCGGTCTTAGCTCTTTGCTGCCTCTAGTTATAATGTCCAGATCAGCAGCATACAGATAACTATTCAATGCAAAATTTTCAGGGTTTTTCTTCACCAACATAACCAGAGACAACAAATAAAGGGAGGGAACCGTCATAATGCCTGAACAAACCTGATAGTAGACTGTACAGTATGTACGAGGATGCAAACCCAATAGACACCTGATAATTCTCTTTTGAGCAATAAATACCCTCATGGCGTACCCCGGCGAACCTCAGAACCATACACCATAATTTAACACTGACTGTACTTGAACAAAATAGTATATATGCATTCCGTTAAGGGAAATTGTATTCTTTAGTCTGCAAATGCAGAGTACAAGTAGCACAAGCACTAAATATTTATTCTTGAACACAACTGATCAATGTGATGTTCCAAGCATGAACACACAAAAACTTCACCGTGTTAGTAACAGAAATAGATTCATGATTTAACCTTACCGGTAAGGACTCTTGAATCCCACTTAGAGAAAAGCAAAATACAGTGAAACCTCTCATAACGGACACCTCTAATAAGCGGACATCTCTATTAAGCGGACATTTTCTCATAGTCCGGAACTAGGTATATGAAATTAAATGAAACAAAGAGTGCGAAATCCCTCCTTTAAGCGGTGGAATTTTTTTTTTAAGTATTTAGGAGATGAATAAGTACGGTGCAAAATCTCTCTGAATAGACCGACGAAAGGACTTCGCCGAATGAAAGTATGTGTCTGAAAGAGAATATTGAAGTTGTGGAAATTTGTAATTTGATAACAATGATTTGGGCGAGTTCATTAATTGATAGCAATGTGCTATTAGAAGATGATAGTGACCCCATTCCTACCGATTATGTAGTCCAAACTGAAACCACATCATTATCTGAAGTCTGAAGTCGAATGCAGTAATCAAACAAATGTCGCGAATTATCAACAAGCCACCAAGTATGGTAAAGGAATTATAAGAGTATGCAAAGAATAGAGGTGACTCTACAGCAATGGAATTGTTATCAGACTTGAAATTACATTTTCTAGATTGCAAGTATAAAAATATAAAATAATATAAAAAAAAAAAAAAAGTATAAACTACGTTATTAGATTTTCTTAGTACTACATCCTAACTAGAACTAGTTTATTTTTGTTATGTTATGTTTATTTGTGCATACATATACATAGTAATAATTTTTGCATTTACATATTACCTAATAACAAATTTCCCATAGGTGGACACATTTAGACGGTCCCGTAGGTGTCCGCCTAAGAGAGGTTTCACTGTACCTGTTTTTTCGGCAATCAGCCTCAAAGAATTCCCCTTACATCACTGATCGCTATTAAATTTCTATAAAGCCGTATATAAGTTACTCTTTATTTAATTCAAATATCTATTTTGGTAACTAATTTCGTTTGCCAAACCAGACAAAAGTGAACATGTCTATAATTTGATAATTCCATATGGAAGATGCCATTTTCGCCTTGTCCTAATGGTCTTAAAGCAGTTGTTATTCCTATTAGAAAATTAGCAACAGACGAAACTAATAACCTGACCGAGAGAACAGTTGGCTTAGATCTCTATAATAATCGGAACAAAAGAAGGTATTAAGCGTTATGAGCTTCTTAAAGCATCTCGTACAATATAAGTTAAGATGTCGTTGATTTTTATGTGCCCATCTGTTGCACGAGACGATTTTGTTTATACCTGTGATTTTAGGTTTTTGTTCCTACTAACGAGTTAATGGCATGTGCTTCAGTAAGATGTTATCTTGAGATATGGGTTGACTACCTGGACAATCGAAAATAAAGACAACTATAATTATAGTCGGATGTTAGTTGTTATTGTTTGATTTATTTTATATTCAAATAAAAGAATATTCTAATCATTATACATTGATACTAGACCGGTTGATGCATCGTTGAGTTGAATGAATATTGACCGTGTATATTTTATACAGTGTGTACATAAAGTAAGGAACAAATTCATTATCTAGGAATCTAAAAATATTTCGGAAAAATCCTCGGACACGTGTATAATAATTTTTTATGGCGCATTTTTTTCCCATACAAACTTAATATACAAGGTGGCTCATGTAGTAGATATGACATTATCGACGATTTTTTTAAATGGGAACCCCTATATTTTAGTTCAGATCTGTAATCTCCAAGAACAGCTGATTTCAAAAACATAACACACTTAGGGCCTAAAATTCATAGTTTCGTTACTACAGGGTAAAACAAATAATTTTATTTAAGATATTTTTAATTTAAAAAAATGTAAAAAAATTAAATAAGCTATTTAATTAAGTGTTGAAATTGTCCTCCTTCTGCTGCCTGACAGTACCCCAAGCGATCAATAAATTCTTGTTGGACTTTTCTTATGGTTTCTTCTGAAATGTTCCTGCATTCTGTTGTTATTCGATTTTTTAAATCTTCAATATTGGCAGGTCTGACTTTATAAACAACATGTTTCAGGTGACCCCACAAGAAAAAGTCCAGTGGTGTAAGGTCTGGAGACCTAGGTGGTCATTCAACAGGCCCACGTCTTCCAATCCACTTGTTCGGAAAAACTTGGTTTATGTAATGGCGCACTACTGCTGCATAATGTGGAGGTGCGCCGTCTTGTTGGTACCACAAATTTTTATCTAGAATTCCTGGATTATTTCTACTAGGGTATAAGTTAACTAGCGTAGGGATAAGAAAGTTCTGAAGAAAATGAAGATAATTTAGCCCGTTTACATTGTTGTCAAAAAAATATGGCCCAATAATTTTGTTTTTCACAATACCAGCCCAAACATTAATTTTTTGAGGATATTGAGTATGGTGCTCACGCATCCACCTGGGATTTTCTTTTGCCCAGTATCTACAGTTTTGCCGGTTCACTTCTCCATTTAATTTAAAGGTAGATTCATCCGAAAATAGGATATTTTCAACAAACAAAGGATCTAAGTTACATCTTTCCATTAATATTTGACAAAACTCCATCCTACGATCTGGATCATCTTCATTCAACTCATGAACCAATCGGATTTTAAACGGGTGCCATTTTTCTACCGTCAATAGGTTATGAACGGTCATAGCAGCCGCCCCATGATCAATGCTAATCTGGCGGACGCTGTTGTGGGAACTTCTTCCATAGCAAATAAAATATCTAATTTCTTATCATCCGGAATAGTTGGACGGCCTTTTCTGGGAATATCTTCCACTGAACCCGTTTCCCGAAATTTTATTTCAAGTTTACTCACAGTTGATCTAGTAATTTTTCTTGCTGGATACTTAGTGTTAAACAAAATGCAAACTTCTTGTTGAGTACGGATCCTATCACCATATCCAATCATCATAAGAATTTCTATTCTTTGTGTTAAAGATAAACGCATAGTAACTCAATATGTTTTAAAATAAAATTTATTACTTCTAATAAACTTACTAGAAAAATACAATGTAATGACAATGACATTATCTAAATACCATAGTTACATAACAGCAAATAAGCCTACTTGAGAAAAAACATAAGTAACAGCAAATGATGGTGCGTCCATTAATTACGTAAGGCTTTCAGGTAAAATTGGGTGATGGCGGAAGGGTTTGAGCCAAATGTCACGAAATCTTTTATTGGGGGAAGGGGGGGTGAAAAATCGCTAAAAACGCCTCACGATAATTAATTGATGCCTCCCAAGCCAAAAAAAAATATCTTAAATAAAATTATTTGTTTTACCCTGTAGTAACGAAACTATGAATTTTAGGCCCTAAGTGTGTTATGTTTTTGAAATCAGCTATTCTTGGAGATTACAGATCTGAACTAAAATATAGGGGTTCCCATTTAAAAAAAATCGTCGATAATGTCATATCTACTACATGAGCCACCTTGTATATTAAGTTTGTATGGAAAAAAATGCGCCATTAAAAATTATTATACACGTGTCCGAGGATTTTTCCGAAATATTTTTAGATTCCTAGATAATGAATTTGTTCCTTACTTTATGTACACACTGTAGAAAAATTGCATTAAAATCTCTTGAAGAGGCCGTCATGGTACATCTATGTGCCCAGTTTGAATACATTTTGGTAAGCCCATCCTAAGCTATTCAATTAAATGTGATGGAAAACAACGAAACTGTCATAGTTTAGGTAATACAGCAAATTCCAGCCAATTTCTGTTCTCCATAAACGTCTAATAGGCCATCCACCATCAATCCCCCTGTATAGATCGAGCCGGTTCCCGGTGGTACACTTTGTGTTGTGGAAAAGAATGCGATATTCCTTCGTCCGAAAAAATAAATTAGTATATTTTGAATTGTATCCGTGTCAAGTGAAGTTGGAAATTTTTATGCAGTATTGTTTGGAATGAGATATTTTTAATTCAAGCTTTTTAAGCATATATCGTAAAATTTTGATTCCGGAACTAATCTGGATTTTGCCTGGCTGTAATAAAATTTCCGTTTAAGCTGGGTAAGCCAAATATATAATAAAACTGCACGAATTCCATTAAAAACGCATTTACTCCAGCCAGTCCTGTAGTTAATCGCTTTTCGAATTTACTTTTCTATATACCTGCCGTTTCGATCAAGGATGAACTCGACGATGAACAGACTGACGTTTCCAAATTGGCTTCAATCTTTAATCTCTATAAAAAGACTTCTAACTGCTTTTTCTTCGTATTGTTGATTAATTGTGGGTTTTCTTTGGGCCTTGTTAAAAAGAATTGCCTTTCTAACTTCACTTTAATAAGTTGGATTGCTTATCTTGCCTTTGTGTTCGTTGTAACAAGTGGCTATTCATTTTTATATATTTTTAGATATCGATGATATATTGACTATTCATAACAAGGGATGTTCGAAAATATTTTGGATATAGCACTTATATCCTTTTGTAATCGTTGAATGAAGCTTACAAATTAAGATTTTATTGCCGTTTGCATCTCCTTGATTAAATTTATACCTAGCGTACCTTATACTAAAGGCTCATTTACATTGAAATGTAGAGCCGATGGTTGTTCTACTAGAAATACTAAAAAAGTAGTAAAATTCTACTGATTCTTTTCTCCCTTTTGTCATTTTCAACACTCAACAATTTTTTATGACTTGGTTTGTGTGTATATTTGATATTCTATTATCTGGCCGAATTCCCATAGAAATAAAAATCGTCTCTTAAGATTTGTGTTGTGATCGCTCGAGCGAAAAAACGCTTGAGTACTCGATTATTCAAATAACCGACATCGCTCGAGTATTAAAAAAAGCTGCTCTAGTTATAAATTCAAGCGAAAATCGTCGCTTGATACTTATTACCTTTCACTCAATACCCGAGTTTCGCTTGACGCCGATCGAAATGTACTGCTTGGTAGTGTGATCGCTCGAGGTAAAAGCTGCTCGTATATTCGAGCAGTTTTTCGCTCGATAGGAACTACTGCTCTAGTTATAAATTCAAGCGAGAAATGGAAAATCGTTGCCTCCTACTTGATACCCGATCTTCGTTCAACGCCGCGCGCCACCCAAAATGTGCCGATGGGCGACGTTCGAGTATGATGCTCAGAAGGCTGACATGACATACGTCTTTGTTAAAGGCACATAAACGAGAAGGTGCATACAAAAAAGTATGCCAAATCCCATAGTGGATTCATCGCGACATGGGTTTTGTTTTGACTGGGACTGACTAGACAGCGGCGATTGTAATTTTTTTAAAAAATAATGGATATATATTTTTTTAAAATCAGAATCAACTGTTCTTCCTTAATAAAAACTCTAGACTAAACTTCTAAAACTTAGTATAACAACCCCTGGTGCTTTATCAACACATTCTTCCTTAATCATAAATATTTCAAGTGATTAATCGCTCAAGCGATTCACTCGATTATCGAAATCGCTCGAGTATCAAAATTTATGGCATTATTAAAATCATCGGTTTTTCCCAAAACTACTTAATATTATACAGGGTGTTAGTTCCCATTTTATAAAGAAAAGTTCATATGAACATATGTCCGCAACGGCTTAATTTTTTTGCTACAGGGTGTTGAATTTTTATTTTTTAAATGGTTATTTTTTAATATCTCCGAAAGTACTTTAGATATTATTTTCAATTTTAGTATGTGTTAATAGGATATAGAACCACAAATTTTAGTTAGAATAGTTATTCAAAGAAAAGTTATTCAATTGTTCCACCAGTGGCCTCCCTGCAAACATGTCTTCTGATATTTTTTACAAAAACGATGGTACGCCACTGACATTCTTCCATGTGGATTTTTTCTAATTAGACTGATCAATTCTACATGAAAATGGTCTCTTGAGTTTTTCTCGTCAGACTCACCGTTGTTGATTAAAACCACTCAATTCATATTGAAACTCATTATTATTAACATTGATAAAATAATAAATGATAAATTTTGTTTCATAAAAATTGTTGGAGTGGGCAATTCGATGCGAAGACGGGCGGAAGCATGCCTATTAAGTGAAGGTGGCCATTTCCAACAATTTTATGAAACAAAATTTATCATTAATTATTTTATCAATGTTGATAATAATGAGTTTCAATATGAATTTAGTGGTTTTAATCAAGAACGGTGCGTCTGACGAGAAAAACTCAAGAGGCCGTTTTCATGTAAAATTGACCGGACTAAGCAAAAAAAAATATCCACATGGAAAAATGTCAATGGCGTACCATCTTTCTTGTAAAAAATATCAGAAGAAATGTTTGCACTGGTGAAACAATTGAAACTGACGCCACTGGTGGAACAATTGAATAACTTTTCTAAGTATAATTTGTGGTTCTATATCCTATTAATACATACCAAAATTGAAAGTAATATTTAAAGTACTTTCGGATATATTAAAAAATAACCATTTAAAAAATAAAAATTCAACACCCTGTAGCAAAAAATTTAAGCCGTTGCGGACATATGTTCATATGAACTTTTCTTTATAAAATAACCTAAGGAATCACACCCTGAAATATTAGCACGTCATTAAGGAACATCCTGTAAATTGCTTTTTGCGAGCAGATATAAAAAAGCCGACAGCGTCTCGTAAAATAATTGGACCGATCCCACCCTGGCGGACACACTGCATGTCATTTTGAAATTTGTCTACCTAAAATAGATAAGATAATCGTAAAAATATGTTTTAAATAACCTAAGATTTTAAGCGTCAATGTCAATGACTTCGTTAAACAAACGCGCCTGATGCTAGAAAATCTAAATCTGATAATATTCTAAATTTTAAACATTTTTGGCAAATACTGATTTGTTAAACTATAAGACTCTCTTAAAATAAATTTAATTACGCATTAAAAACGTGCTCTTATTATTATATTTGGTTTCCTATTTCAATGACTTGGCTTAACCAGTATTAAGCTTCCTACAAAAGAGTTGATTACGTATCTAGCCTTTGTGTTCCTTTTAACAAGATTAGATCCTTCTTTGGTGCATCGCTCTATTATGCTGACTAAAATTGACTACCTGGATTTTAACTTATTGGATCTTTAACCGGTTATTAGCATTGAAAGTTATCAAATGACAAGACGAGGGTCAAAAAGCCGTTTAATGCTAAAAAAAAGATATGGAATTATTTGAGAAAAATTTTCTATACATGAATGATTTGGGATTTCTCTAAAAGAGCATTCGCGTCTTATATAAAAACAAACTTACCAGATTTTTGTGGTTGATATACATAACCTAAAATATCTTTGAAGAGGTAAAGAAGCTCTAAGTCTTTTCAATTAGTTTAATACACATTATTTTAATTTTAACTTCATCTATCATCCATGTGTCAAAGACACATACCTTCATTTTCAGTACAAAATACATAAGGATTAAAAATCTATTACAGTGTCAAAGAAAACTTCTGGCAGCACAAAAATAATCAGTTACGAAAAAAATAAATAGAAAAAAACAAGGAAAATACTGTTTATTTTTCATATTAACTTTTCGATAAATTTTTATTTTATTTTAATGATTTTGGGCTTGTGGTACCATGCATGGTCTTTAATTTTTGAAAATGTTATTTATGAAATTTATCAAAAAATCGAATTTAAGATGCATAATTAACAGGATTTTTGTTGTTTCCTTCCTATTTTTATTTTCAACTCATTTTTTTTGTTTTGCTTTTTATGCTGCCAGAAATTTATTTTTGTCTTTGACAATGTCATAGGTTTTTACCCTGTTTACTTTTTCATCTGCTGGATCTACACTTGGTAAAATGGCTCAATTGTATTCAGGTATAATATGGCATAATTAATATATTCGCATCGCCTTTCTTCTGCATTAAAATACTAAAATCTTTTGTAAAATTTACTAAAACCTTTTGTAAAAATTTCGACTCATGGTATTCCCAAGCAGTCACCCATCCAAGTGCTAACAGTGCTTCTTCTGCATTAAAATACTAAAAATTTTTGTAAAACTTCATAAAATCTTTTGTAAAAATTTCGACTCATGCTATTCCAAAGCAGTCACCCATCCAAGTGCTAACAGTGCTTCTTCTGCATTAAAATACTAAAATTTTTTGTAAAATTTCATAAAATCTTTTGTAAAAATTTCCATTCATGGTATTCCCAAGCAGTCACCCATCCAAGTACTAACAGTGCTTCTTCGGCATTAAAATACTAAAAAATTTTGTAAAATTTCCTAAAATATTTTGTAAAATTTCGACTCATGGTATTCACAAGCGGTCACCCATCTAAATGCTAACCGTGCCCAACGTCGCTTGACTTCAGTAATCAATGGTATATTTCCTGTTGTTCTCTGTCTATTATTTGTTACGAAGATGCAAATCCAAGTGAACTGTTGTATCCGATTTAATCCTTTCATTCTTACAAAAAAGCAATTTTACATTTTATTTAAACTTGGTCATTTCTACAATAAAAATTCTTATTATTTTAATTATCATTCGTTATAAAATGTACAATATATTTTAGTAGTTATTTGTTGTAGTTATACTTTTCTAGAAAATATGTTTACAATATTATTTTGATACGGATTACTAATAAAAAATGTAATTAATACTATATTTAGTACCAATGTATGGAAAAATTATTATTTCCCAGGCCACCCGATGATACCTTATGGCTTATACAATAAGGGCGTATTTAGTCTACACAGTAGCATTTTAAATACTATTTCAGATTGAATGGTACTACCTAGAAAAGGAAGCCTTTTCCATTGATAGGATGTAACCACCTGCAGACCGGTTTCGAACTCTTTTGTTCTCGTCAGTACAGGGTAGGTTGTACATACCTATCATCAGAGAAGACTCTAATACATCACGCTGTATTATCAACGGCAGTCGAGATAATACAGAGCGCAGCGCCATCTCTTAGCAGTCCCACAAAATCTGAACAGACATTATTTGAATAAATCGAAAATACAACCTACCCTGTACTGACGAGAACAAAAAAGTTCGAAACCGGTCTGCAGGTGGTTACATCCTATCAATGGAAAGGGCTTCCTTTTCTAGGTAGTACCATTCAATCTGTATTTAATTTGCTACTGTGTAGACTAAATACGCCCTTATTGCATAGGGTATCATCGGGTAGTCTGGGAAATAATAATTATTGCATACATGAAAAGTATAGCCTTTTAATTTTTGATTTATTCTAATACTATATTTTATGGGAAATTTCACAATAAAATCTTTACTATAATAATTCTACTATAGTATTTTGTTCGTGTACGCTAAGTTTTTATATCATTCTTTAATTTTATTATAAAATTCCGTTATAGCTGTAAACAGCTGTAAACCATATAAACCACTAACTAAGTTAAAATTTTGCTAGTCGAATAAAGCTGCCGGTATTGTGGCAAATTTTAATTATCAATTAAATATGTAGGTACTAAATTAACAGAATATCAGAACCGGATGTGTAATAAAATTACAAAAGCCTAATAGGGTGGCTATAAAATAGATTACTATTTTATGCGACAAAAGGATAATTAACGTACTGAAATTTTTGGTTAATATTACATGGTTTAAATGTTTATTTAGTCGTCTGTAAAAACTGCATTTATGGGATTTTCGGAAAATTTTCACGTTGTAAATCGAAAGTGCATCTATCCAGTGTTGATGCTAACTAAAGGAAGCGCACATTTTCACTTATTTGTGACGAGAAGTAGGCGGGGGTTCGATCTTAATAGGTGCGCTGTGATAGAATCAATCTAAATTCGTTATTTTCAAAACAGAAAACTATAAAGTCGTGGAAAATGATAAAATTACAAATACTGACAGTACGTGTACAATAGCTTAATGGTATGGCCGTATAGAAAAAAATTAAGTTGATGATGATTGCTTGAAAACGAAACATCGTATAAAAAAAATTGTCTTGTATTCTTGGAGTTCATTAAAAGTTGCTGTGAATGTTTTGTCAGTTTGCTCTAACTTTAATATTAACGTCGAAAAAAAATTAAATAACAATAGACATAGTCAGAAACTTTGAATTTTAGATACGATGGATTTTTTTGTGTTCAAACACAAGCTCTTTACGAAAAATCCTTTAGGGCACTCTTGGAGTGGTGCGTGTGCAAATAAAGCGATTCACGTTGGTTTTGAATCGTTCGAGGTGATATTCGTTGGGAAAAACGACCTCGGGAAGGTCGCTCCAAAGGATGAAGTCCTACAGATGACAGAATTCTTAATTAATCAAGTTCGAGAGTACTAAGCTTAACCACATATGAATGGGCGGAAGTGGTTCGTCGTGTATTTCTGCTATTCGCCGCTCTGGGCGGAATTAGCAGGGCAAGGTCAGCCGAGCACTTTCCATGAAAATATCTGTAAAAGAGAGTCAAATCCCCAACCTTTCGATATTCTTGGCTGTCGAGGCTCTTCGTCAGCTCGTGATCTCCGATCAGACGAATGGATCTCCTTTCGATAGAATGAAGTTCTTAAATTGACACCCTGTATATAAAAAAAAATCAACTCGATATTGCTGAAAAGGAATGCGATTAATATTTCAGTTGTATAATTTTATAAGATTTTATAATGAAGCCATTTTGCTAACAATGAAACGAGTTTTAAAATTTTCCACCCAATAATTAAACAGATCGGTGGAAACGACTCAAAACGGCCAATTAAAGGGCTAAAAATACCCGTTTGCACCCCGTCTGTTACCACAAAAAAACAAATTAAATGCAAATGATGCTGCAATCGGGTTTATTACTTCGTTGGATCGCGGGAATGTCTGGGAAAATATGGGGAATATTGGGAATATATAATGAGGGCCACTGAATTTCTTAATAGGATGGGATAATAGTGTCAAGTTGAACGTCTTTACTACGTGAATGGCAGTATTTACAGCCAACAATCAGGTTTATTTATTTTACAATCACAAAGTTTGATACCTACTGATTAACATGCACCCTGTAGAAAAGATGGAAATGGTTTATGAGCCATAACAACTAAATGTACGGACGACACCTTATATGTTAAAGTTAATATATCATTTACCTCAGTAGATTTTTGCTTTACAAATTTATTTTGCTCAAACATATGATAATAACAAGGAAACGTAAATTTTATTTTAAAATCACCCATTTATATACAGGGTGCCTCGAAATTGAGGGGCAATACTTTACCACCATATTCTCCGGCTAAAAATAATATAATTTTGTCATATGGGCATAGGTGCAGAAATGCATGCTAAGGGGGCTACGGCCCTTAGAATGGGGAACCCTGAAGACGTTTTTTTTCTAAATATTGTCGAACCCGTTCATAATTAAATTTTGAAATTAGGTATGGTGTATAAACTTTTGACGCTAAATCAGTTCATGTATTCAGCATTTCGAAATTTTAATCATAGGCGTCACATACTAGGGTGGTTAAGTGTTAAAATAATCCCACTTTTTTAATTAGTCATTATTTTTTTAATTTTCTTAAAAATTATGAAATATCAAAGTATTTTAGGTAAAAATGGTCCTCTTAGTTCATATTCATATTCTTTATTCATAGGACTTACAGTTTTTGAGTAAAATCGTTTTGAAAAAAAAATTACGTTCATAAAAGAGTTCATTAAAAAATAATAATCATGGGAAAATTTGTAAATAGACGGCCATGGATTAAAATTGATATTTGTTTCTTTTGACACTTCTGTATCAGATATGGACAGCCTAAGTCTGACGTCACGAGAGGCGTGGTTTCAAAAACCTTTCCAAACAAACTAAAATTACATTGAAAATCCCATAAGAAATTTTTTAAAGCATCGGTACAAGTTTATATAAATAAGCAATTTCCTGATATTATTTGTATATTAGATGTTATTATTGATTCATTTTCAGAAACAGATTAACGTAAGTGTTCTTTGAAGATTTTTAATCACCATCTTAACAAGTTTGAGGTTATGTTATTATTGTTTACATTATCGTTTAGGGAGATTTAAATTGTTATTTTTCTGTTAAAAACAGCTTATTGAATTGTATTTATCAACATAGAGTATACCCGCCCTATAGCTTGGAATATTTTTTTTTATTATAGATTGAAAACATGCAAAAATGATTCTGTTTCGTACCAGATTGTAAACAATATAATGAAAAGAAAATTTGAAAGTTTTTTACACTGCCTACAAAGTAGGAAGAAAAGAAAGTCTGAATATCACCATAAATATATTGAAACAATTATTGGGTAACCCAATTATTTATGTTAATGTCTGCTTTACAAATTAGTTTCTTTTTTTTAGACAAGATAGGGAACCCTCCCAACATTTTGATTTGTGGGTGCCGTTTTGTGAACCAAGACAGCTACGTCTGGCAGCATGGAAAATTAGAGTCTGACCTATTAGCTCATGTAAACACTATGAAGCTATATAGTTTTGTTCTCGAGGACGGAAATGTTCATACCTATAAAGAAATAAAACACTACTTGGCAATATAGTATAACGTTTAAATATTAACCACTGAAAATGTAAAAAATAAATACAATATTTATGAATATATTATTCTACTTCTTTAATTAGTGGATACTGAAAGTTAGTAAGTGCTACACATAACTGAAATTTGGAACATATAATGTTGTGGTATTTGTTGCAAAATAATGCATTTTGTTCGGTTTTGCTCTCTCGACATGGATTCTTGCCTTCATAATTATCTGGATTTCATAAACCCGAGCTTCTGTAAATTGATGAGTGCTCAAAAATGATGGTATATTTAAATGGACTCATTCAGGTAGCAACTCTTCTATTAAAAAACCCTCGTCAGCTAGTAAAAGTTTTCATGCTGCCTGGCTAGCTGTCTTCGTCACAAACCGTAAAGGTTTCCTATCTTTTCTAAAAAAAAGGAACTATTTTAAATAGCAAACATTAACATAATAATTGATTTACCCAATCATTGTGTTCATATATGTAGTAGAAGGTACCTTATAAGTGATATCCAGGCTTTCTTTTCTTCCTTTGCAAATGTAGGTACTTCTCATTATAAAACACAACCATTTTTGCAGATTTCGAATCTATAATAAAAACTATTTCAAGCTATATGGTGGTCGGCATACCTTATGTTGATAAATACAGTACAATAAGCTTTTTTTACAGAAAAATAACAATTTAGATCTCTCTAAACAATAAAGTAAACAACAATAACATAACCTCAAACTTGTTCAGACGGTGATTAAAAATCTACCTAAAACACTTACCTCAATGTGTGGTTGAAAATAGATCAATAATAACATCTAAAATATAAATAATAACAAGAAGTTGCCTATTTATCACTAATAAACGTACACCGATGCTATAAAAAATCTCTTATGGGAAATTCAATGCAATCTTTTTTTGTTTGGAAAGGTTTAATTAAAAATTTAAATTTGACGTTTCTGACGTCATCACTTAGGCTGTCCATTGTCTGCTGCTATTATTGTTATAAAATTAGACTTAATAGGTAAGGAAATGCAAAACTTTTTAAACCAGGAATTTGCTGATATACATATTGTAATAGACGTTCCTTCGCTGCGGCACGGGAATATCGCAGACATTTTCCGCAACGGAGACTTCCTAGGAGTAGTATTTGAGAGATTCATAGAAATTAGTAACTTCGTTTTTTTAATTTTATTAATGAACCATTTTATTAACATAACTTTTTTTTCAAAACGATTTTACTCAGAACCTGTAACTAACTCCTATCAATATGAACTAAGAGATCCATTTTTACGTAAAATACTTTGATATTTCATAATTTTTAAGGAAATTAAAAAAAGAATGACTAATTAAAAAAGTGGGATTATTTTAGCTCTTAACCACCCCAGTATGTGACGCCTATGACTAAAATTTTGAAATTCTGAATACATGAACTGATTTAGCGTCAAAAGTTTATACACCATACCTAATTTCAAAATTTTATTATGAACGGTTTTGAAAATATTTAGAAAAAAACGTCTTCAGGGTTCCCCAGTCTAAGGGCCGTAGCCCCCTTATCATGCATTTCTGCACTTAGGTCTATATGACAAAATTCTATTATTTTTAGCCAGAGAATATGGTGGTAAAGTATTGCCCCTTAATTTCGGGACACCCTGTAGAATTTAACAAGAGATTACAAAATATAACGAGAAAAAAATATTCTGACCAACTTAATGTACTTATACAGGGTGTCCGGGAAAATGTGGGAGATCTCCTGGATATGAAAAAAAACAAGCGAAAAGGGTACTACAAGTTCATATAATCTTTTTTCGTATAGGCCTCCTCTTCGGAGATATGGGCTCCCTTATTGAACCACCAGGTATATTTAAATTTTTTCTTAATCTACAAATTCTTATTTCTTACTCATAAAAACATCATACCGACCACTTTCAATCCGATACATTGAACCGTTTTCAAATTATGGCTTATTTTCGAAAATAAACTCTCATTTTCAACACCCTGTAGTACTAGAACGAGAAACATTTCGAAAAAACTTATATGACTTAATCGGCCTAGCTTGATATGTATTATCTCCAATTGCTCTATGGCCCACAAGTTATGGGACACCCTGTATAATATTAAGTCAGGAATCACCCTATATCTTCTGATTGTAAATTATAAATACAGTGCAACCTCTCATAACGGACACCTCTGATAAGCGGACATCTCTATTAAGCAGATATTTTTTCATAGTCCGGAACTAGGTATATGAAATTCGAAAATCAACCTCTCTTGGGCGGACTCTCCTTTGGGCGGACGCGGACAGGCTGTTTTCATACAAATAGTGCGAAAACCCCCCTTTAAACGGACAAAAAAATGAAGTATTTGGGAGGCGAATAAGTACGGTGCAGAAATTATCTGTAGACGTCTGTCTACCAATCGCGTATGCGTGGCAGTGCGAAAGGACTTCGCCGAATGAAAGTATGTGTGATTCCCCGACAGCAGTCCGCCGTTTATTTGTGAGTTGTAATCGTAATCAATGGCAGAAAAATGTCGCGTTTTGAGTCTGAAAGAGAAAATTGATGGTGTGGAAGTTTTTAATTTGATAACAATGATTTGGGCGAGTTCATTACGATTGATAGCAATGTGCTATTAGAAGATGATAGTGATCCCATTCCTACCGATTATGTAGCCCAAACTCAACCACATCGATATCTGACGACTCTGATGAAGAAGTTGAATTCAGTAATCAAACAAATGTCACCAATTATCAACAAGCCATTAGTAATAATAGTAAGGAATGAGTGAAAGAGTATGCAAAGAATAGAGGTGACTCTACAACAATAGAATTTTTATCAGACTTGGAATTACATTTTCTATTGCAAGGTTAAAACGCAAAGACGTCAAACTACGTTATTAGATTTTTTAAGTACTACATCCTAACTAAAACTAGTGTATTTTTGTTATGTTTAATAAATGCTTATTTGTACATACATGTACAACATAGTAATAATTTTGCATTTACATATTACCTAATAACAAATTTTCCATGGGCGGACACTTCTATTAGGCAGCCACAATTAGACAGTCCCGTAGGTGTCCGCCTAAGAGAGGTTTCACTGTGTATTAAGTTGTATTACTTTTAAATAAAAAGAAATACATGTTATATTATTCTACATTTAAATTTGTTATGTCCCTACTTAAAATAGCAAGGATTTTTAATTTTAATACCAAGAACAAATAAATAATATTGTTATCTATTATATCTCTTTATTTAGTCTGGTATAGTGTTGACTGTTGAAATTTAATATTTAAATTTTTTTACATTTAATTAACGTAACAATGACACTGATTTTGTATATAGGAATTTATATTCTATTTTATGTTTTTTAATAAAACAATGTTTTATGTTGAAACGTGTAGGTACAAAATTAATACCGGAATACAAATTTCGTTTACAATGGAAAATTTCATTTTATAATATTTGAATTTTAATAAAGTTTGACAGTCACAAGATAAGAGCGATAACGCTGCATATATGCGGAAATATACAATTTTCACTACAGAATAATAAATTGGACTGTATTTTATAATGTTATAATTGTTCCTATATTTAAATCTACTGTGGCGCATCACATTTATATGTAATTGCGCAGTAGTGACGAAAGCGGTTATCTGTTGTTATTACGGAACAGGCCCGGTCCTACCATGATACAAATACAACAGGTGATATATCCATGGTATAAAGAATGTAAGAAGGTATGATTGCAAGTCGAGTTTGGGCATGGCTGGTGACGTCACCGACGAGTAATTTTTAAATCTCTTATGGAGGGTTACATTGCTGTCAGTGTTTCTAACTCTTTTTTGAAGTTATTAAAAGGTTTTACGCATGTAATGGTATATGAAATGAAAGAATAATATATGGCAAGTATTTAGGTATATTAATTTCACAGAAATATGATACACAAATACCACTAAAAAAAGAAAACATTTCGACATTTGAGCCGGTCGACGATAGCCGAAGCATGCCGACAGCTGCTGGGCGACCGCTTATGGTTGGTTTTGAAACAGCGTTGCCAGTCGTTTACAATTGTAATATATCCATTACTATTTTAATAATTCAATTTTTAACATTCTTGTTGGGGTTGTGGGTCTCCCCATATGAAATTTATGTTCAATCTGAAGATGACCCCCATTTCATAGGAAAGTAACGACCTTCTTTCGTATTCTTTTTACTCTGACACCATTTTTTACTATTCGATACTTCCAACCTATTACTTTTGATCAAGGATTTCTGGCAACACTGCTGCACGGTTGCCGTAGTTTTCCATGGAAATTTTCAAAGTTCACCAAGTAATTTATGTTCACCAGAATTTTTTCTTATTTAGTCTTGTGTGTTTATTGCAATAAATATCTGAATTTTCATAAAATGAGGTGCCCTGTGTTCGGTTGTAATATGAATAACCAGGCAAAGAAATTTGATAGACACATAAGGTTTTTCCGCTTTCCTAAGGTCAAAAAATTAGAATGGATATGGTCGTGTTGTCGGAAAGACAAATTTGGTGTAACATCCGCACTTATTTTAGCTTTAATCTTTGTTGTATGTTCATGAAATAAATATACCTAAATACCATGATATTATTCTTTCATTTCACATACCATTAAATGCGTAAAACCTTTTAATTAAAACGGCGTCAGAGTAAAAAGAGTACGAAAAAAACATGTTATGTTACTTTCCAATTAGATGGGACCACCTTCAGATTGAACATAAATTTCATATGGGGAGCCCCACAACAAGAATTTTAAAAATTGAATTGTTAAAATAGTAATGGATATATTATAATTGTAAACGACTGGCCACGCTGTTTCAAAACCAGAAGCGGTCCCCGAGCAGCTTTCGGTATGCTTCGGCTATCGTCGACCGGCTCAAATGGCGGCAAAAATTTGTCGGATTCTTTTCTTTTTTTAGTGGTATTTGTGTGTCATATTTCTATGAAATGAATATACGTAAATAAATACTTGCCATATATTATTCTTTCATTTCATATACCATTACATGTGTAAAACCTTTCAATACTTTCAAAAAGAGTTTAAAATACTGACAGCAATGTTACCCTCCATAAGAGATTTAAAAATTACCCTACAGGTGATGTCACTGCGCACGGCAGACGAAATTGGGACGTTTAGATATCTTACCTTGTCTTGTTGTATCAAGTATAGTTGTTGCAGAAATATACCGTTGACTCTTACTGTCATAAATAAACTACCTGATTAAACCCTATTGTATACGCCTCAACCTCTTCAAAGCTCAATAAATGGGATCAGGGCCGGCTTGAAAATGTATACCACACCACATGATTTATTTTTCTAATTTAAAATAAATAGATAGGTATTTTTAGTTTTAGGTACCTATAATAAATGTAAAATAATGATAACAATTAATGATAATTGAAAATAATATAATTTAAAAGTATAACTATTAGGATAACAAGTACAATAAATCTTAATTAAATTCTAAGAAACTATTGATAATTTATTCAAAATTACGGATTATAAGATCGAAGGTAAGAGAGTATGTACCTTAAAACTTTAGTATTTTTTTTCTAAAAAGTTTAAAAAAGAAGTGATAACGCAGGTCAAACCGTCTTGTTTTCAAAAACTGCGCACGTGCGTTTACAATAAAATTCTGTATTGCAATATATGACAACACCGCCTCAATAAATTATTGATTGCGAACGACCTCAGTAGCGGCCACGTAAATTTTCAGATTTCATATAAACTGTATATTTCGTACAATAATTTAAAGCGCCATTTAAGGTTATTTTTCTGCAATTTACTTTAATCTCAGGATTTGCCGATTTAAATATAATATAAGTCATTTGCATAACACCCTGTATAACCTTTTTAGGTGATCAAGCCATTATTTTATTTTTCAATTTAATAATGGTCTTCGTGAATATTATTAAAAGCCGTATGTATATATAGAATATATATAGAAACTTAATTTATTTACCTCATAATGTTTAAATTTACCATATTTGAACTTAATCATAAAAAATCCTTTATTATCATCCATTATTTATTGCGTGTGAGTTTAATAATTTATTATTCAAATTTTGGTTTATTTGTTTATCAGAACAATCACACTAAATTTTAATAATTCGATGGATATAGCAGAAAATGATAAATATTTAAATATATGTGTATATATATTAAAAAATGAATATGTGTTATAATGCCTAAAATCAAAAATTTTAACAAGTTTATAGTTATTTTTTGGCGATAGCAAATAAAATATTAATTTTCATATGTGTTTCAAATTGGATTCCAATCCAACAGAACTAAACTGTTATAGAAATAAAAAATGTAGAGAAAGTCAGTCGATATAGAATGTATTTCGTATAAATGAAAAATGTTCTTTAAATTACTAATATTTCTCTCGGGATATGCACTCGAATGTATACTGTAATATCATAGAAATACTAAGGACTATGATAATGATAGTAGCTATCGAAACTCCTGACAAAATAAAGATTTGTAACTACATGTATTCCCTGACCATGAGATCTTGTAGTTGGTTGGTTGGTTAAAGGCGGGGGTCGGGTGTGTGACCCCATCACTGCAGTGTTTCGGCTTATTGTGCACCACGATCTTGTTAGAAGAGACTATTTGTTGCCTCTATGAGGTCCAATATCCTTGGCTCAAATCTGTCGTGTGGGAGGTTGTCGCCATGTTAGATGTTAAAGAATATCTTCAGTCTTCTGCGAGTCAGGTCTTCGCAGCTATATATTATATGGGAGGCTACGCGCTACGTCGCAGAGTTTGCATTCAATGGGTCCATTGTAGGTTCATACTCGTTGAAGATGTTTTCGTAAGTGACAGTGGCCTGTAAGCAAACCAGTCACCTGTTTTAACTGGGACCGCGTTAGGGGTAATTTCCTGAAGGCCGGTTCAGGGTCCCTGAAATTTTAAACGGGCCCAGCTCTCGCCAGTTCGTCTGCTTTTTCATTATCTATTATTCCAGAGTGACCAGGAACACACAAGAGTTCCACTTTGTTCCTCGAGGCCGCCAGATCTTTTGGATTATTAAGGCACGCCTGTGTGAGTTTTGATGTAAAACGATTAGAGTTCAGAGCCTTAAGAGCAGCTTGACTGTGATAGGATGTATAACTTTTGGTCGTGGTAGCCCCTATCAAGATTCTGTTGTACGCACGCTTGTATGGCATGAACTTCCGCTTGGTATAATGTGGTGTAGCTACCCGGTAGGATGCTTGTGTCCATCCTGGGCGTTTCCCTAAATACACCTGCGCCCACATCGTTGGCAGTTCTTGATCCATCGGTGTATAAAAACTAAACCCTTGTCAAACGACGAGGGTGTACTATTTGACTATTTATCCGAGTCCCAGCTGATCTTGAACGGTTTTGTGAAATCTAAGATCGTTTTCATACGATCGATTTGCATTTCCAAGAGCTCGTCGTTGATTACAACCGTGACCTTTTTGTGCCCAATTTTAACGGGGTGATGTGTCCACTACCCATTCGTATTCATCCTTGAGGCGCTGCAGTTAGCATCCATTCTAATGTGATTATCTATGCGTGTTAGTCCCAGTATGGCTTCCATTGCTGAGGTGGAGGTGCTTCTCATAGCCACGCTGATGTATGTAGCGGTTAGAAAAGTAGTTTCTGGTACAATTGGTACAAAGAAATGGAAATATAGTACGTATAGCATTTATGAAATTCTTGTGGTACCTAAAAATAACACGTGAGGTGCGAGACAACATCAGGACATTACTAAGCAGAGTACGACTAAGCTCATTATTTTTAGAGAGCAACGGGCGATTAGACAAGAAACTCCACCTGGGTTATTGAATTACGAGTATTTATCGCGGAACCGCATTGTTCAATAACAATGAGACAATATCGTTAGTTCAAGAGACGCCAGCGGGCTGGCCGGCTATATCGAGGGAGTAGGAGACGTTTTTCTTATTCTACTGCCTTTGATCACCCGAAGCGTTGCCAAATCACTTTAGATAGTTGCGATTTTAGATATTTTTTCTGAAAACCTCGGTGTGACTTTTTTTGCATTAAAACTAAGCTATGAAATTAATTGAGACTATTGATAGTGCATGTAATACTTTCAGAAATGACTGTATAACCATATTTTTTCAATTCAAACGTTATTTACAGTTTTGAAAAAAAAAATACATTCTTTTCCGAAAAATTCAAGATAATATACAGTTCGACAACCAAGTCTATAGCTACGCGGTATCGGTAAGAGGGAAGCAATATCTTTTAAAACATGGCCGAGTCATGGGCGTGCTATTATTATCTTAATAATGTAATAATATGTATTTTTTCATACCATGAATATATTTGTATCACCAGTGCAATATATTAGGCCTTTTCATTAATATTCCTCGCTTATTTTGGCATTTTCGCCAATAAAATCCATTTGATTTCAACATGCACCTCAAAGTTTCATGTGAAAATGGAAAGTTTATGTCACTTCTCAGCTGTTGTAGCAACTTTTTTAAGGTTGGAAATACTTTTAGTTCCAAATAAAACTTTTGTATTGTTCTCCTAACAATGCCAAAGTCGAAGCCTTCGATTTTTTCGACAGCAGAGAGACGGTCCCTTTTTTGACAGGAGATTACAACAATTGATTCGGGTTATTTTCTTCCTTTCAGTATCTTCTTGCATGTTTTTTACTGCACCCACGCTTACTCCCGTATACATTGCGAGCCTTTCTAGCTTCCGCTTAAGTGGCAATTTAAATGTATTAATTTGTGATTCCTCTTCACACACCCTGTACACATTGGCAATCACTTCGCGGGTTTGACTATGAAGGGTTTTACCAGGGTATATTCATTCATTATCACAGTTTTAAAACAAACCCTATCACTACGCAACTGGATGAAGCATATTGGACATCGCCGACCAAGCACGCTGGCACTATAGGCGTGTCACCAGGCACGTGACGTCATCCTCTGTCTGGGATATAACCTATCAAATTAGCTCTAGCCACCAGTTACCCATGGTTACCGTTGATATTGTGCCATGTTGCCCTATTTTTAGATTAGAAGTACTTTAATGAAAAAATATTTTATTTTGCATTTAAATATTAAAATAAATAGTATGAAAAGAAAGTTTTAAGAACATTGAAACTATAAATAGAATAATAGTTTCTTATATACTTATGACAATTTACTTTAAATGGGTAAATTTAATTTTAGGGTTTACTTGGTAACATGTTATTAAATTAAAATTTAATATATGTGACAACATTGTTATTCCTAGAAATTTTTTTGCCCGCATTTCTTTTGTAGCTACAGTTAAAGTTGTCGACCTGTAGTCAGTCATGTAGTAACATATTTCGAAGCTAAAATTAAAATTTTACCCAATTCTATTCGATAGTCTTCTTGTAGTTTACACACCTTTTTACCTAAATGGAGGTCACTGATAAGTGCTCTTAAATAAAAATATCTTATCTTAAAAAATCGAATGTTGTTGGGTCTCAAAGATTGGGTTTGTTCAACAGGAACAAAACAGAAAATAAATTTTTAACAAATTAAATATGCAGGGTGTCCCGAAATTAAGGCTACCACTATATTCTCCGGCTAAAAATAATATGGACATAAGTGCAGAAATGCATGCTAAGGGGGCTACTGCCCTTTTGACGCTAAATCAGTTCACGTATTCAGAATTTCAAATTTTAATCATAGGCATCACATACTGGGGTGGTTAAGTGTTAAAATAATCCCACTTTTTTTATTAGTCATTCTTTTTTTAATTTTCTTAAGAATTATGAAATATCAAAGTATTTTACGTAAAAATGACTCTCTTAGTTGATATTGATAGGACTTAATTTGAGTAAAATCGTTTTGAAAAAAAAAATTATGTTCATAAAATTCATTAATAAAATTAAAAAATTGTAACGAAGTTATTAATTTCTATGAATTCTTTCAAATACTTTTCGCCTAGGAAGTCTCCGTTGCGGAAAACGTCTGCGATATTCCTGTACCGCAGCGATGGTCCACTACAATATCCGTATACAAAATGTAAATCAGCCTACTCGTGGTTTGAAAAGTTTTGCATTTCCTTATCTATTACTACTAATTTTATAACAATAATAGCAGCATATCTGATACCGAAGTGTCAAAAGAATTGTCAATTTTAATCCATTGCCGTCTATTTACAAATTTCCCTATGATTAGTATTTTTTAATGAACTCTTTTAAAACGTAATTTTTTTTTCAAAACGATTTTACTCGAAAACTGTATGTCCTATGAATATGAACTCAGAGAGTAAAATACTTAGACATTTCATGATTTTTAAGAAAATTAAAAAAGAATGACAAATTAGAAAAGAGGGTTTCGAAAATATTTAGAAAAAAACGTCTTCAGGGTTCCCCATTCTAAGGGCCATAGCCCCCTTAGCATGCATTTGTTCACTTATGCCAATATGACAAAATTCTATTATTTTTAGCCATAGAATGTGGTTGTAAAGAATTGTCCCTTAATTTCGGGACACCCTGTATATAGGGCACAAAAATTTTAGAAATAATAACTAACCAGACAGCAAAATATAATGAAATTATATAATTCTTTGATTCTAACTAATAAATCAGCACTTACTGTTCGAGCGTAAAGAAACCAAATATAATGGCTCAAGATGTCGTTCCTCATGCCCTCAGACAAACGGACGAAGGAAATTACCGATAAATCTTAATACTAGGTCGGGGACTCCTGATAGCACACGTCAATAACAATTATGTTAATAAAATGTCTTCTAACCCCGATATCCCCGAATTCTTAAAATCTTTGGGATAATTTTCCAAGTGTTTCCGTTCTGGACGTCAACTTTAATATTTTGATTCACATTATTAAAATATATAAGCTGCTAATTAATAAAATTATAAATCGCAAATATCCTACAAATTATAGGATGATTTTTTTTATAATATTAACTTTAAGGGCCTGTTGTATAAAACAATTCTGAACTTAGGTTCAACTGAACGCCGATTAACCTATAAACTACGTTCATTCAATATTACGTTGTTCAATATAAAAATGAACTGATAGAGATAAAGAGGGGGGAAGAAGTCAAAATCTTATATTATTTAGGCGAGGGAAGGCTATATCCGGAGCCCCTTAGTTCAGCTGAACTACGATCAGTTTATGTTGGCATTACTATTATTTAAAATATAACCTTTTATTTTATTTGGCGTTTGGCTACCAAGATCTTAGTCTCAATAACAAGAAAATTTAGTGAAAATAAAAAGAAATAAGAGGAAATTTAGTATCGAAGGCCAAATTTTATTGCTACGATTATTCTAGTTGGAGTCACTAATAACTATTTTTAAGTCAACCAAGTACTTCTAGTACCCGAAAGAATAAATATTCTTACGGTAACCAATATAGTTAGTTATTAGGAGAAAACATCATATTGTTTCAACAACTGCGGTTGTTAATTATTACCAATTTTATTGTTAAGAGAGTAAAAAAATATTAAATACCAATGTATGGAAAAATTATTATTTTTCCAGACCACCCGATGATACCTTATACAACAAGGGCGTATTTAGTCTACACCGTAGCACTCTAAAATACTATTTCAGATTGAACGGCACTGCCAAGAAAAGGAAGCCTTTTCCATTGATAGTATGTAACCACCTTCAGGCCGGTATCGAACTATTTTGTTCTCGACAGTACAGGGTAGTAGTGTAGGTGGACATAGTACCCATCATCAGAGAAGACTCTCTTAACGCCGTCTCCTCTTACGCCTCCATCTCCTAGCAGCAAATGGCGGCAGTTGGTGTGACGTCAGGTCTCACATCGTACCTACTTACCTCTATCTGGCCAATACCAATAACTAGGTAAATTAGTATAGGGAGCTAGGTAATAAAAAAGTGTTGGTTTCGACATGATAATGTAGTTATGTTAACTAAGAAGTAGTTAAAAATAAGAGTTAGTTCTGTTAACTAGATTCAGTGGGTCGCGACCCTCGGAGGGGTCGCGAAAAAATTTTTGGGGGTCGCCAAATTCAAAGAAATTCACGCCTACTGTTTAGTCAGGGGTCGTGACAAAAAATTTTACACAAAATAAGGGGTCGCAAATGAAAATAGTTTGCGCACCACTGAACTAGATCATCTTATTCATCGTAATTCAGTTAAAACGAAAATTTGTTTTGCTAACTAGGAATTACTCTTAGATACCAATGCATTTTTTAGAGTGCGGGTTTTTCTAGGATATGCAGGCTTTCCTTTCTACTCTGTGTACTTATAAAATATTGTTAAAAATAAGAACTAAAATATTTAATTTAATTTTCAGACTGGTGATACATTTCTAAACGGATAGAGATTTTTGATTCCATAAAAAATTTATATATATATATATATTATTAAGTACGTTATAAAAAATAAAAACAAACAGCTGTATTTTTTATTAAGCGTAATCTTTGGAAATATTCATTGTCTGTTCATTTAATAAATTGATCGGGATTTCTGCGGTATGTCCGTGTTCTCGGCATTGACTGCAGTATCCACAAGACTCAAAAATCTTCGTCATCAGTTATAATTTCATTAAATTCCTACATTTTCATAAACAATAAAATAACGATAATGTCCTGTATTGTATAATATGACACAGACCTGACACAAAAAAATATATATTTAAAGTTAGAAAGTGACTTGGATCAACAGTTAAACTCCAGAACCGCCAAAAGTGGACGTTCACGTGAACTCCTGATTTGAACTTAGATAGTAGAATACCGTTTGTACAACAACTTTTTTACTTTGAACTAGAGTTCAAGACTGAACTACAGTTCAAAGTGTTTATACAACCGACCCTTAATCTCTATATCACAGAGGGAGAGCTACAACTTGTGACATCTATTGGATCGATTGATGAACTATTAAATAAAGCAGCGGCAGGTAGAAATATGTGATCTTCCGACCGTAATATATTTTGTAGAAGTGTGCCTGGTCAGTATTATAGTTGACTTATTCAAATTGATGTTTTAGTTAAGTGATTGGAAAACTATATATTTCGTATATTGACAAGTTAAGAGTAACTGTAACTCAGGACACACCTTATAGTTAGAGAGACGGTGTCAATAGTGGGTCCGTGAAGTGGAATATCAGTAATTTGGTTTTTCGTGGAGTTTAGGTCCCCCTCTACAACTTTTATATCTGATGAATTGGCGTAGAACTGAGAGGCGCTGTACCGCTTTAGATAGGAAATTCACAATAAATTCAAAATTATATCGAGCCATGTCTGAAAATTAATTTACAGCATCTACGTCACGGAAAACACATTTTCTGAGAAGTCAACCCTTGCATATACTTTCCGAGCGTGTCAAAAAAACCTTCCGGTATCTCTGCGTAATATTGTCAGAATTCCGCCTAGCTAGGTGCGATTCTTCTGAAATTTTTTTTTCCACAATATTTGGTTGTCAAGGAATGTAGTGTGACAATTTTCTGACATGTCACGATCGTTTTCCGAATTTCCACCGAGGAGATTTTTAAAAAATTCCAATAATGAAATGGTGAGACCTGAAACGACAACATTTTTTTCATATAATCTTTAACATATAATGTTCCATTCTAGAAAGTTTCAAATTCAAGTTCGCTTTTTTTCTTTTTTTATAATTTTAATTTTTTTTACACGCTCGGAAAAGTATATGCAAGGGTTGACTTGTCAGAAAATTTGTTTCCCGTGACTTATTATATTATATGACGCAAACTTAAACGGTGATTTCTTAATAACACCGTTAATTAGAAAATTAGTCAACTAGAAGAACGTGTTTCGACGCACAACTTGCTGTACAGTTTTAAAAAATGACATCCGATACGACGTTCTAAATATTATCAGATGAAGAGAAACCCTAACCTTAACGTGGAAACTTAATCAACCGGAGTTTAGCTTAATTCTATCAAAATAATCTGCCGCGCAATGTCGAGCGCAACCCAAAGGAAATGTTTTAAGGAGGCCAATTTGCAGTAAATTGACGAACGGAAACATTTTTAGAAAAACTGCTTTATTGCTTCATGAAGAGGCCGTTATGGTACACCACACATGTCCCGAGTTTGAATACATTTTGGTGAGACAATCCTAAGCTATTCAATTAAACGTGATGGCAAAACCAAGAAACTCTCATAGATAATAAAGCTAATACCAGCAAATTAAATTTTGACATTGACGAAACGACAATATCAATATAATATTTTCATTATCCGTTATGTTCAAATTTACTTATATACCTATATATATTATTTGCTGCTGTTTGCTGTATTACCTGAACTTAGAGTTTCGTGGTTTTAACAGCACGTTTAATTGAATTGTTTTTATTGGCCAACCAAAATATATTCAAAATCCGCACATGGGTTTACCATGTCGGCATCTTCAAGAAGTTATAATGAAGTTGTTCTGTAAAATGTACAGGGGAGCCAATATTCAGCCACCTTAAAAATTATATAGGATTTCCTATGTTCAACTAAACGAACAAACCCGGTAGTTGTCGTTTGTTAAGAGCTTGCTGTTGCCTCCAATGCATCGTCACTTCATCGTTGGTGACTTTATGTATCCAGGATATCTTTAGGATGCTCTACAGCCACATCTCGAACGATTCAAGCTTCTTGACAATTTAAGGTCCAGGTTTCTACTCCGTACAGTAACACCGACCACACGTCTTTACGCAACGATTTAACAAAAAAGTTAGTGCTTAACATATGATATTAAGTAATGGAATCCTGGAAGTTTAATCAACTCGGCCTGAACCTAAAAATTAACCAAATGAACTGGCACCCATCGTGGATCTGAACCACAAAAGATGTATTCGGACCTGAGGACTTAATCACAAGAACGCTGGTGTTTGTACCTGAGGACGGAATCACAAAAACGCTGCCTAACACATGATCATTAAGTTATAAACGTTGAAAGATAATCAACTGGCACTAAACCTGAGAATAAACCAGAAAGTATGGCGCCCAAGGCGGGGATTCAACCAAAACCAAGTCTGTCCAGTGAGGACTAAATCGGAGAAATGTTTTCCAACGTGTGTCATGTGTGTTCAACGAGGAGGCTAAATTTTAAAAAAATTGCGCTTAATGTTTCGCTGACCAGAAATAAGTGCCCATCAAAATTAAAAAATGTTTTTATTTAATAATATATTAGGATACAAGTTTCATAAGACATTATCTTAGAGCACGCGTTTAATTTAGGAAACGACCAGGGGAGTTTTCTAAAGTACAAGTGCTCTAATTGTCTTATGAGCCGTGTATTTTATAATACTTTTTCTATTTGGGCCTTTAAAGTCTGAAAAACTTAAAAAATATAGTAGATTTTTTCTATTTGAATTAATACTTTCTTTTTGAGTTGGCAATACTTTTACAACTTAATAAAATATTACACGTATCAAATATGCCATGATAGAAACAATTGAACACAACAAAGCTTCTTCCCATCCGTCATAATTAAAAATAAATATACCTATTATTAATGTTAATAAAAATAAGTTAGGAAGAAAGTTCTACTCCGTCAAAAAGACGAGAAATTGCAGAAAATAATCTAGAAAAACTTTTAAAAAGAATATGCAAGACTTTGAGTTATGGTGCGAGCAGAACAAAGTTCAGAATATTGAACAAAATAATAAATAATACTATTGAACCAAATATTGTGTCGACACAGAATCTGACAGAAATAACAATTAATGCCCAGGAAATGTCTACAGTACCTATAAATATGTATATAAAGTAATATGTATAATACTATATTCAATTAAAAAATAAAATTAGTACTTTATTGAATAAAACTTTAAAAATAGAGCATAAACTCGAAGATATTTCTATTATTTTTAGGTTATATTGCTTTATAGTTGTGACTATAAATTAGTTGACGGACACCGTCAGCATGTTATATATTTCCGAGTATAGGTATTTCAGATAAATATCAAGTAAAAATGATCTATTTGTAAAGTTAAAGGTTAGTATTTTAAAGTTTTCTATAAATTTTTTTTATTGAATCCATAATGCCTAGAAAACTAATTTCAACGAAATCGAAGTAGACCTAAACTTCGAACCCTACTTGTTGCCAACATGAAAAAAATAAAATTTCAGTTTCATAAAGTGGCAGGTTATTCAATTTTTTTGCATTTCATAATGTAGCCATTATGAAACCCAAATAGAAAATAGATATTTATGTTATAAAGATCATAATTTTATTATGGTAGGTACTAGCCGTGAGTATTATTGGACGAGGCGTCAGCCTTAATGATTGTTTATGATCCGAATTTCATACAATATTTTATATTCCGACGATTTTTGTGTTTTTTTTTGATGAATTTTAAGTTTTCGTCAGTAAACTAATAATAGCTTGATTTTAATAAAACCAGGTAACTATAGAAATATTTGTTTGTTTTGTCATTTTCAGAATTGAATTTTTAATTTTAACGTTTATATAATATAATATGGATAATTTGCCATCAGAAATCGAAGAATTGGCCAATAAAGCAGTTGTTGGTTTGTTGCCCGAAAAGTGTAAAAGGCATATATGAAAAAACTTATGCCAATTACAAAACTTGGTGTTCCCAGAAAAAGGTTGTCAATATCGTACACGAAAAGGTACTTTTGGCATATTTCAAAGAAGAATTATTGCGTCTATTTTTCATTATAGTACTCAGTCCAATAATGAAATCATTATAGTACTCAGTCCTATAAAGTATGTCATTTTGACACTGAAAATGAAATCCATAATAATGTCATTATGACACGTCGGAATATAAAAATTATTTTACATCTGTTTTTGTTGCATTGAAGAAGTTAATTAATTAAATTCTATTTTTATATTATAAACTAACGACAATCAGAGTCTCTGACGGTATAATGTAAATTCTGTAATCCCCTTATCTTTGGCTTTACGTTACATCACCAGATAAACGAAAGCAAAAGCGGTTTCCGGTTTCTTAAGAACACGTAAATAATCCAACCACAGCACACTTGAATACCTGGTCAACCTTGTTGCTTACCTGCCGTAAACATTATGGCCAACTGTAAAATGGAAAATAATGACATTATTATCCCCCCTAACGCCATTCAGTATTCCATTGGCCGCGACTTGGTAGTGGGAGCAGGCATTCAGGCATGCAGCTGTCTGACTCCAGTCTGATTCAAGTCTGGCTTTAGCTGCCGTCGGTTGACGACAGAGCTTTCGCTGTTCTGGTTTCGTACGTGCGTCCGCGCGAAATTCGAAATATCGCGAATTGTTAGTGGCACTAAATTGATTGATTATTTTTTAATTGGTGTGATTTTAGTGGTGACGTTGATAAACGAATAAGTTATAGTGAAAATAAAATTGTGCACATTTTTGGATATTAATATTTGACGATCATACTATTATGTGTTGTGAGCAATTGAGGATTATACCACTTTTATGAAGGTGCGTGCTAAATTAAATTATATAATTTAGTATTTATTCTATATTTATTTAAATGTTTCTATTAGCTTGTTCATGTCGCTATTCTATTTCACAATAACTGTTGCAAATATTTATCATCTTTATTTTAATTTCTTATTGTATGACTCTCATAATCCATTATTAAACAAATTTCAAACTGTTCCCGTTAAATTATCTCTTGTTCATCCCAAAATATAAAATAGCTTTGTGTAAGTTAATTATTAAATTATATTGTTTTAAGTCCAGCAGCTATAATTGAACGAAAGTTTAATTGGTGCGAGTTTAAGTATGCAAAAATATTAAAATATTGAACATAGGAGGAAAATTTACATTTTGGCCGATATTTATACAAGGTGGTTAAGTTAGAAGGCAATACCGGCTTTTTATCGTTACGTATTAAGGTGGAATAATATTATAAATTTATAAATTAATATATCATTAGGAACTAACGCTTGGTTTTATGAATTATTCTTGATTTTTTTTTAATAATATTTCGAATTCTATTGAAACAAGAAACTTAGTTATTTGGCCTGCTTTCCTTTAAGTTTTATGATTTCTTGGTCTGGTTTTTACTCGCAGTGCTACGGTCGAATCTCCATAACCCGATTTTAGGGGATCGCCAATTTACTTCGAGCTAAAGAGATGTCGAGTTAAAGAATGCCAATGAAAAATAAGACATATCTTTATAGTTTACATTATACCGTTGACTTTCAGTGCAATAAATCAAATACGTGTTTAAACCCCATTGTTTGGTTCCAACCGCAATCGATTGATGCAGGGTTTGCTTGAAAATATCGCTACTATAGTGTAGTTCAAAATATACCGTTGATCTTTTGACTGCCATAAAACCCTAATAATTACACTTTTATAACCATAAAATACCATAAAATTTGCATCTTTTCTTGGGGGCAGAGCCGGAGTACTATGTCAAGTACAAATGGGTTTATAGAAGTTAGATTTCGTTAATTAGGAGAGTTTTATTTGGGATTGGCTTAAAACAATTATTATTAAAACAAATATAATTACATAAATCACGTTTTCCTATGTATATATATTCTGTCCTTGATAATTATTATAAAAATTGAAAATAAATCAGTATGTAGCCTATTTCTACTTTACCCAAGCAGTTATTATGTTTAATGGGTTGCATAACAATAATCTGTTACTTATTTTTTATATGCATTATAAAAATCCTAAAAGTATTCCTACAATTAATAATGAAGAGAAATATGTATATGTAATTTTTTTGCTTTAATCTCCTTTACCCCACCCAATACGTCAATTCCCTCCACGGGTACCAAAGTTTATTACTTTTTCAAATAAACAGCTTTACTGTTAACTTGGTACCATCTGTCAGCTGTTCAAATGCAGTTGTTTGAAACATTCTTTCAACACGCGTGTGATATAAGACACTTTCTAGCCAAGTCAGCCGTGTTCTTTTTCCCATTTTCTTAGGTATGAAATACCGAAACAATTTTCTGATAAATAGAATATTTCCCGACATACAACTGAACGATACCTGCCTTCCGGTATCTCTGCGTAATATTGTCAGAATTCCGCCTAGCTAGGTGCGATTCTGAATGAAATTGCGAGACCTGAAGCGACAAAATTTTTTTCACATAATCTTTAACATATAATATTCCATTCTAGAAAGTTATGTGGTATATTCAAGGGTTGACTTGTCAGAAAATGTATTTCCCATGACTTTGGGTCACGCAGATGCTGTAAATTCATTTTCAGACATCGCTCGATATAATTTTGAATTTATTGAGAATTTCCTATCTAAAGCGGTACAGCGCCTCTCAGCAACGCTCTACGGCATTTCATCAGATATAAAAGTTGTAGAAGGTGACCTAAACTCCACGAAAAACCAAATTACTGATATTCCACTTCACGGACCCCCTATTGTCACCATCTCTCTAACTAATAGAAAACATTAGGAATACGCTAATCCAAATGTTATTTTTCCTTACTGCAATGATCGGCCCATAAGTAATTAAATTTACCAAATCAATCCTTAACTTTTTTCTTTTCTTTTTTGACAAGGCCGTCAAAAAGTTTTTCAACCCAATTTCGTAAAAAGTCCTTTTGAATAAACAAAATGAGATTTAAAGATGTTTTCCTTCTTTCCCTTTTACATATTTTTGAAAATGTATACCGATACATTTTATTTACACGTCTCCTCGTCCCTTGAGTCAGATATGGTCTGACGAATAATCGGAAAAGCGGAATATGAAACCAGAATATTTCAAATATGACTATATATATATATCGGAATATATTTATTGGGATATTTATACTTCTCCCAATAGGGACGGTGTTTTAAAATAGAGAAAAATATTGTTTTTCACAGGTAGGATAGGATCATAAAAGAATGAAGTTTCTGAAAAATCGATAACAAGAAATGTTCTCTCTTCCGTATCCTAAGTCGGGATGTAAAAATTTGGTTTTTATCAAAATTTCGAATTAAAATTTTTGTGAAATTTATATCTTAGATAAACGGAAAGAAGAACTTAACGCTAAATTTACTGTAAAAATTAAAAAGACTAACCATAATCTATGGCTATATGTCTGGAATAACTTCTATTAAGAACTGTCATTAAATTATAGCAAAATTTTTAAAATTACAAAAATACTCGAACCATTTAAGATATGAAAAGTTTTTGTAAAATTTATTAAAATTGTAATATTTAATAAAATTTACTGAATTCTTTTGTAAAATGTACTAAAATTTTTAATTATAAAAATTTTGACACGTAGTATTCTCATTCCCTCGCTTGACTTCATCGATAGATGGTATGTTCCCGGTTAAGTTCTCCACCTATTACGAAAATCGAAATGAACAGAAATCCATTGCATCTCATTGATGCCTTTTATTCTTGTAAAAATATTTTTAAACAACTTAATATTTCATAAAAATACTGATATTTTGAAATGTATGGTACACATTTCAAAATATTTAACTACTGGAGTTATAAATAAATCATTTTCACTATACCTTCGTTGTAAAAATTACAATATATTTTAGTAATTACTTGATTTTACTAAATTTATTAGAAATTCTAAATATACTTTTTTAGAAATTTATGAGTATCTATAATATTATTTTGATGTACGAATTAATAATAAAAATTGTATTAATACAATATTTTATAGAAAATCTTACAATACAATATTTACTATTGTATTTTGTTCCGGGCACATACATTCTTTGTAAAATTTATAATATATTTTAGCAATTAATACTTGGTTTTACTAAATTTATTAGAAATTCTAACTAAGTATACTTTTTTAGAAATTATGAGTATTTAGAATATTATTTTGATACGTATTAATAATGAAAATTGTAATTAATACAATATATTATAGGAAATCGTATAATAAAATCTTTACTATGCGAATCAAATCTTTAAACGTTAAGAACTCCGAAACCATTTTCGGGAGAAAACGCATTTCCTTCCAATGAACCCGACAATTTTAGAGCAAGCCGAGTAATTTTTCTTTAGACTATTTAATCAACAATTACGGTTTATTTTGATTTTTTGGCCATCCAGAAGTATATATTTTAATCCTACCAGGATTTGGTATAATCTCCCACATTATTAGACAAGAAAGAAGAAAAAAAGAATCCTTTTGAGTACTAGGGATAATCTATGAAATAATAGCTATCGGATTACTAGGATTCGGGTTTGTTAACTGTGTATTTTATAATTTGATGCTCCATCAAGTTCCCTCATGCAATCTATAATATTTAATGTTAAAATAATGCAGTGACAAATTCAATGAAAAGCTGTTAAGATAAGTATAATCAGTGAAAAATATTTGCTTACTCAAATGGAATGTTTTCTAGATTAACGTCGATATTTCTTTATTGATGTGATTTATTTTAAACGAACAGATTGATTTACTCGCCTACAGTAGGAGATTTTTAGCCATTTTCTTTATCGAAATAAAAAAAAAATAAGGAAACTACTTCACTTTTTTAGAGAGATTGATATGTTATTCGAATTAATACTGCACTGAAGAGGAACACATCATTTCAATAATTAACGCGTGAAAGAGGCAACGGCTAATGCCGATATCTGGTCGGCCATCGATATCTACCGTCCAATTTGATATTTTATCACACTGTCAGTGGCGTATAGAGGGGGGCCCAGTCGGAGCTAGTGATGCATTCTCCATTTGGTTTTTGATCAATATTTTTGATACTATTTCGTTTTATCCTAAAAGCGGTTAATTACCTGTTTTTAGGGACCAATTACCGTGATTTTAGGATAGAAATTTTTTAAATTAATCAATTAATGGAAGCAAGAAACGAAATTTTATCAATTTGCACAAATTTCGTTTCCTGTACAATTTTTTTATCAGAAATTTTAAAATTTAGGTAATTGATCCCCTAAAACGGGTATTTTGGGATAAAACTAAAAAGCAAAGAAATATTGATCAAAAAACGAAAAGGCGAAAGCGCCACTATATTTCTTTTTTTTATGTAACGCACACCCCCCCCAAAAAGTTAGTTTTCGAAACCTTTACAATAACTTAACTTAATGCTTCAGATTTTTCTTCTAGTCGCATATCTTACATTGTAAATATTAATATGCAAAAAAAATGTGTGATGCCAAAAACCTTTAGAAAATGTTTACTCATTAATTATGAGTGTTATGACAATTAATTATGTTACATTTGAGAACTGGTTATACACACCAACAGTTATACTCTACAGTTATTCAAAATATTTAGGGTCAGATATACACCTACGCGGAATCATTAAAATTGGTCCTAGTTCTTAAATTTTTCGTATTTAAGAGGCCTTCAAAAAAGAACATTTCACAGCATAATACAGGGTGTCCGAATAATGTGTCAGGATACTTGGAGCGGTGATTCTACATGTTAAAGTAAAGCTAATAAGTAATAACAAACAGTCAAAAACTCAATACTTTTCGAATTACTACCCTTCCTAAACCAACATTGGCCTTTTTCGCTGACGCGCACGCACCGTTGCCAGCGTCGTAATAGATCTGTTACGAAAGACGGTGATCTATTACGTTATTACACCGCTCATGAATCTATTATGCGATAAATTTATAAAATGAACAGGCGGCTTCTAAAAAAAAGGTAATTATTTTGACTCTCCACACCACCAGACAAGGCGTAACGAAAAATTTATAATCGATACCTAAAAAAAGCCATACAAGACTTAACTTGGAATCGACAACTAAAAAAAATGGTCATTTAGTTTATGCTGTACAATATTATAAGTATTGCTGATCTTCAAAAATTTATTACGAAGAACCCTAATCTATTACGAAATTTGAGTCCAATTTATTACGAAAAAAAATTGTTGCTGGCAACCCTGCTCTCACGTAGGCCAATCACATGGTATAAAGATCTAAAAGGTATGATTCCACGCCGATGGAGGCGTGGCTTATGACGTCAACGGGCGAGAGATTTTTAAATCTCTTATGGAGATTTATACTGCTGTCAGCGTTTTTAACTCTTTCTTAATGGTATTAAAAGGTTTTACGCATTTAATTGTATGTGAAATGAAAGAATAATATCATGGTATTTAGGTATATTTATTTCATGAACATAAAACAAAGATCAAACATAAAATACGACCTAGTATAAACAAATTAAACTATTTTTTAAATAGTTCATCTCTCAGTTCAGTGAAATAATGACGAGGTAAAATAACTCATAGTCTGCTTCAGTAGTTAAATAAACAATATTTTAATTTCCATACATGTTTCGAAGGCATTTATCCTCATCAGCTTCAGTGGAAAGACTTAAGAAGTAAATGTTAACAAAATAAATAAAACCGTATCCATTGTAATTTTTTGATTTTATCCTTAGGAAAGCGGAAACACTTTATATTTCTATCAAGTTGCTTTGCCTGGTTATCCATATTACAACCGAACACAGCGCATGTCATATTATGAAAAGTCAGATATTTATTTTAATAAACACACACGACTAAATAAGAAACCGTTCTAGTGAACTTTCAAATTTTCCATAGAAAACTACTGAAAACGGTACTCACTACGTGGCGACCAGTGTTGCCAGAAATCTTTGATCAAAAGTAATCGGTTGACGGTTCGAAGCCTAATAGAATAGTAAAGAACGGTGCCAGCATAAGAAGAGTACGCAAAAAAAGGTCGTTACTTTCTATGATATGGGGGCCACCTCCAGATTGAACATAAATTTCATATGGGGAGCCCCACAAGAATGAACATCTCATAAATTGTTAAAATAGTAATGGATATATTACAATTGTAAAAGACTGACAACGCTGGTGGCAACAAGCAGGGGGGGGGGGGGGGGGGGCGAGCAGCTTCGGCTATCATCATCGACCGGTTGGAATGGCACGTCGGAAGTTTTAAAAAGTGGTCGAAATCTTTCCTTATTTTAGTGGAATTTTAGCTGTAAGGTGTGTTATATTTCTATGAAATTAATATACGTAAATACTTGTTATTTTGTTATATATTATTATTTCATTTCATATACCATTAGATGCATAAAACCGTTTAATACCTTAAAAATAGAATTAGAAACGCTGACATCAATATAAATCCCCATAAGAAATTTAAAAATCGCTCCCCCTTTGACGTCACTGCGCGCGGCAGACGAAATTGAGACGATTACATATCTTACCTTTAGTTATTGTATCATGGGCTTAATTATGGTCAAATCTTAATATACTTAATATATCATTCGGGATATTCTCGGGGATATTGATATTTGTATTTTGGTTATTCCAATTCGATCCGCTTTTCGGCGTATTCGATATAAGAATCTATTGGTATTGTTGTAACTTAAGAGAACCAATACCAATAAACTTAAAATAAAACCTATTTTACAGTACCTACGATATATCGGACCCTACCCAACATCATACTTTTTTTGTAGTTTACCTTTTAGCGCCACCCTAGTTTCATTTTTATTTCGCAAGCCTTTCCCACAAAAACGAAACGACGATGAATTTCAGATAAAAAGTTTAAATTAACTGGGTGTATTTATTGCCTTTGTAATTCGACACGATAATTATCCCGAACTTGTGTAAATAAATAGTGCATTAGGCGGAGTTTGATTTCTCTGTAGGTTGACTTTCCGCCGGTTTCGCTTCTGTTAGCATAAACAGCGTCGCGCTAAGACACGGCAAATATAGCTGGTTAATTTAGCTCAGTCGGAAATTGCTGTTTAGATCAATAATAAGTGAGGGGTACACGGGGATGAAGATATCAGTATGAAAAATAGGATTAGATCGTCATTTAATACTTTATATTAGTTTCCCCACTGGAGATCGTGGTCCGGAGCCCACGTTGAGCTGTAGGTCGTATGTCCTCTCTAGAATGGGGTTTAGAACGCTATAGTCGTATTTTCTAGATAAAGTCGGTACGGTGTATGAAGTCTGCTAAGCAAGAAAACCTCTCCAGCCCGGGTAGTCGGTGGCTCTCGAACTATATCATAACCAATATTCCTAATCCATAGTTTTATCCCATGGGATAAATCAAAGGTTTTAGAATGGAGTCAAACCCATTTATATGGTCTGTTCAATTCCTCTTCATTCTTTTTCGAAGTTTTCTTAAGGTCTTATCTGAAATGCCGCAAGCATCAGACGTTCGTTTTTGCACTGCCAAAACAGACACTAACGGGCCCGAGTTATCTTTTTCTAAGTAAAATAACGTTCCACGTGTAATACCAAACGGCGTTCACCTGGAGATAAACACCTTCGAGGCGTTGTGAACATTTCCCATAACTTTGCTTTATAACTGCTTTTAATTCACACACATAACTACTTATTTAAAATAGAACATACCATCCTGCACTTGAGAAAATTTTAATTATTTCTTGGAAAATAGTGATTATTATATAGATTTAACTATAATGATCCCAAAATAACTAAATTCTTGGAAAAAGTACCTGAGAACATTATTAACTTATTGACGCAAAATGGTTTTCATGTGAAAATCAAAAAAACTATGAGCGAAAAATAAACAAAATAAAATATTTATCGCCGTACATAATTCTAAGATAATTTTGTTTTGGAATCACTGATTTTGCACGGCTGACTACAGTGAACCAGTGGAATGTTCGGTACGATCAAGTATAGTGAAGGTATTGTTAACTTAACCGTCTTACTGTTTAACAACCTTTAATGATTTAATCCGATATCGGACTTCATAAAACGAACCGACTTTAGATTGACGTTCCCGCAAATTCAAATAATTGCGGGGACAAATATAAAGTACACCAAATTAAACCATACATCCCTAGCGCTGTCGGCCAAAAAATTTAATGAACATCAAAAAATCTTAATGGAACCCAAATAATTAGCACCACTAAAATAGCTATGTTGAGGTTTATTTTATCATTGCTTTCATTTTAAATTATATGTCTACCGATTTTACTAAATGTAACCAAATTTGGTTAAGCGACGCGTCCGTGCTGTACATAATAAATATTCGCGTTGTCCATTTATGTGTAGACTTTCTCGAAAAAGCTACTTGTGCGTCAAATAATTTATTCTGTTACTGTTACTGGGGCTGAGTAGTGTTCCACACAAAATTCCGCTATTTCGTACTTCTTTGGAGTCGGATGGAGAAGCTGATACGATACAGCCTAAAAGACGGCGCATGCAAGGTAGGATTTGGTGTTTTGCGAGAAAATTTTCGAATATTAAAAGTGCCGAAGAATTTATTACAAATGAAAAATTGTGCCAAAAGTCGGGCAAGTTAATGTTCAGCTGCACTTTATTTATTGTTTGATGCATCTAACGATGAGATAATATTACTTCGAACTGAAAAAGGTTACGATCATCAAAATTTCGAGTCCCAATCGAAATAGACAAATTGTTCGAATTACGTTTAATGCCCAAATCTATTATGAGCAATTTGAGCAAAATACATGGATTGACTCTACCGTCTATGAAAAAAATAAGGAATGTACCAATTGGAGAAAAACGAAGAATAGGACGGCCAAGTAAAGCTAAGAAAGCCTTAATAGTGCAATAAGTGACTGTTTCATTTTCATTTTTGTTTTGTGAATGTTGTGTTTGATTTTATGTTAAAGAATTATATTGTTTTATTTCCATGAATTCTTCTGACTTATTTCTATCTCCCCATTTATAAATGAGATCTAATATAACATTATAGCTTTTTCTTATAAGTGATATTTAGGCTAACACGAATTATAAATCTGGGTATACTTTTTAAATTGAATGTGATATAAAATATAGTAAACATAGTATATTTTTTCTAAACAAATAGAATTTTTTAACTGTAAATAATATAAGAGACTGACGAAAATTCAATATCTGGGTATCATGTTAGAATTAAATGCAGAATAAAATTTGGTGAACATTTAGCATTTTTTGCCAACAAAAGTTATTTTTAGGAAAAAATAATATAAGAGACTAGCATGATATAAATATTGGGTTGTCGTCCTAAGATTATTTATTTTCTTAGTTTTGGTGGGCATTTAGTATTTTTGAGAAACAAAAGTATTTTTTTGTACAAAAAGATTGGGTGAATTTGGTACTGGACTGTTAAATACCACCCAATAAATGCTCTAGCAATAGAGATTACGTTATTTTTGCGGTACTGCCCATAGGAAATTTGTTATTAGGTAATATGTAATATGTACAAATAAACATAACATAACAAAAATACAGTAGTTTTAGTTAGGGTGTAGTACTAAAAAATCTAATAACGTAGTTTGACGTGTTTGCGTTTTATACTTGCAATCTAGAAAATGTAATTCCAAGTCTGATAATTCTATTGCTGTAGAGTCACCTCTACTCTTTGCATACTCTTATAATTCCTTTACCATACTAATGGCTTCTTGATAATTGGTGACATTTATTTGATTATTGCATTCAACTTCTTCATCAGAGTCGTCAGATATAGTGATGTGGTTTCAGTTTGGGCTACATAATCGGCAGGAATGGGGTCACTATCATCTTCTAATAGCACATTGCTATCAATGTTAATGAACTCGCCCAAATCATTGTTATCAAATTACAAACTTCCACAACATCAATATTCTCTTTCTGACTCAAAACGCCCCATTTTTGTGCCATTGTTTACGATTTTAACCTTACAACTCACAAATAAACGACGGACTGCTGTCGGGGAATCACACATACTTTCATTCGGCGAGGTCCTTTCGCGCTGCCACGCATACGCGATTGGTTGCCGATCTATTTTCAGAGAGTTTTTGCAACGTACTTTCGTCTCATAAAAACTTTAAAAAAATGTCCGTTTAAAGGAGGGTTTTCGCACTCTGTATGAAAACAGCCTGTCCGCGTCCGCCCAAAGGAGAGTCCGCCCAAGAAAGGTTGATTTTCATGGAATTTCATATACCTAGTTCCGGACTATGAAAAAATGTCCGCTTAATAGAGATGTCCGCTTATTAGAGGTGTCCGTTATGAAAGATTTCACTGTATATTTATTATTTATTTTTGCCGCTGGTACTGCTGGTAGCAAGAGGGATATGTCATCTTCCCCTATCATCTAAATTGGTGACCAATAAGCAAATGATTGAATCTCCTGCTGACCTTAAACGTTCGATTGCAAAAGCCCAAAACAATTCGGCGTGGTATAGAACTAAATATATACTTAGATAAAATTAATTTAAAAGATACATCAACATCAATATTTCAGACATAAATTTGATTGAATCTAAGGCCAAGTTAATTGATATTTTGATGTTACAGATCTTATCTGTATACAACTTTATTCGATAAAAATCAATCAAAAACAATCAAGTCACATAATTTCCATTTAACATGGTCGTATTAAAAAATATCAGATTAAAATAATATTATCGTTTTTATTTTCCCATTTAAACAAAGCTATTTTTAATTCGCCCCATAAACATGTAGCGATGGCTTATCGCAAACGCATATAAATATTTAGTGCTTGGAACTATATCGCTGAACTAGATTTATTACTCCATTTATTTTATTATACTTTTATTAACATATTTTCGGTTTTCCATAAACAAAATGCGCATTTATTTAACAGGGTAAGTGTGGGAGAGATGCCGCGTGGGGGTTAGATGCCCCGCACCTCACGTGGTACGCACATGTAATAGATCGACATGTTGGAAACAGCGACATCTGAAGTCAGTCGGCTAGAATTAGTTGTGTGTGCGGTCTTTTTGATTTTCCGGTATCTTTTTTGTTTGTAATTTAATCATTAAAACTGTAAGTAGTTTCAATGCCTAATATTTTCTAAGGCACTTTTCTAACTAATAGCACACCAAATTTCAAGGAAAATCTAGTTTTATTTGTATTATTCCACTTAGATAGGCCATTTTATAGATTAGTATGCATATTTTAAGTTAAGTTTTCATTTTGTCCCTTTGAGAAGTGATGCGCCGCCATCTCTCCCTACGAAAAAGGATATATGCCGCATATTTTAGTGGGAGAGTTGCCACACATTGTATTTATAAGTTTGGATGCAAGTAATCGCTAATAACCATGCACCTGCAGAATAAACAAAAATGATAATGTGTTGTAGGTTCACAATGCCCAGCAAAACTGCAATCAACGATATTAGTGTGTGGAATGTTTCGGGGAATACAGTTGCACGACTAAAACTGTATATTAGATTGGTTGTGTCAGATGTGCAAAATGGCTGCATGAAACCTGTACCTCACCATATGCATACCGAAATAATTGAAAAAGAAGAACATTAATTAATAAGGCATATGTCCCTTATGAAGAAGTTCCCCAGGCATCTCTCCCTACAACTCCGAGCAACTCTCCCACGTCCCGGGTTGAGACGCTCCATATGTTGCACACCTCATCTCATAGAGCTCATAGAGCGCGGAAAATATTTTTGAACATGCAAGGAGTCCGAAAAAACTGTGACGTCATGATGTTTTTTTATATTATATATGCCATATATTTTATTGCTTATTTGCATGTCTTTTATTATCATGTAATTAGGAAAATCGTATACAAACCTCGGTAGAAAATTCCATTCCTATCTCGAGATTTTTTAGTTAACCTTGGCGCTCGGCGCCTCATTTAAATAAATACAGGGTGTTATGGAAATGACGTATCATATTTAAACCGGCAATTCCTTAGATGAAAACAAATTGAAGAAAAATATCCAAAAATGGCGCTTTAATTTAATATGCCCTGTACATGACCTGACGTCAAACCAAAATTAAGCACATGGTGACACTGGGAGAAAGATAAACAAAACATCATATGGCGGAAAACGTCAGTGAATTTTGAGCAGTGTTGTCACTCTTTAGAAAGTCAATAAACGTTTGACAGATTGGATTAGAAAGTCACTAACCGTTTGACAGATTGGAAGTTGTTTATTTTTCAGGGTATATTCTTATAAACTTTTACGTTCAGTTCAGTTCGCTGGGAAACAATCTCTGATTTATAAACTTGAACTGACTCGAACCAACCGCCGCGGCGTTTATCAATGGTATGTTCTCATTTGTTCAATTCGAACGACACCCGTCGGAACTGAACAATTTAAATACCACTTTACCTTTTAGAAAAAATACTGCAATTTTATTTACCTTTTCGGCCTTATTTAAAGCCAACTTAATTTATAAAAAACACCAAGTAGGTAATCCAAAGAAAAACCGGCACAATAACCTCACAAAACACAAAAACAAATGCACAAATTCACATTAGTTTTCGCGCAAATTTATATGCATCTCATGAACACATCTAAGTACCATTCAATCTGAATTAGTATTTTAAAGTGCTACTGTGTAGGCAAAAATACGCCCTTATAATAAGTTTAATCCGGTGGTGTATTTAACATCTAAAAATTTCTAGTAACTACACGTTTCAGTCTGTTTCGGGTTTATTCGGTCGATCGATATTGCGTTATTTGGAAATATCTAAAAATACGGCGTTGCCACTTTCGATGTTTTATAACATTATATTCATAAATTGCGGAATTTCCTTCTGTAATATTACTTTCCTGACCCTTGGTTGGACTCGTCTATATTAAGACTGAAGGGGAGGTCCTGTTGTTGTCAACAAAATTATTTCATCATTCTTCATTAAAGGATTAAAAATTGTTTTAGGCCCATTAAAAATTAGCGTTTTTATTATTTTTGACTTTCTATTGCGAAATAATTTGGATCCTATCTTCTGTGTGTGCTGTTGTTCTATGTGTACGATAGTGTAATTATACGTTAGTGCTTAGCGCTTTTGTGTAATCTGATAATATGTGCATATCTTCAAAAAAACTAATTTGAAACTCGTGTGTGTCTGTGTGTTTCTTTAAGTGATTAAGTGTAATTTGTTCTGTTTCACTATGTATTTTTTTCTCTCGACGATATGCCGGTTATTTTCCAAGATTGTAAATAAGAGGCCGAATGGGTTTTAGTGGGTATAAGCTTATTATGCAGTCCCACACTATCACCAGGTCAAGTGATGAGCATAAACCTCTTCCCATAGAAAAAATAACTGAAGGTGTATGTGCCTAGGATTCCTTACTCGTGTCGGCTGTCTGGATTTAATTTCTAAGTAAGCTAAATATTTATTTTTATAAGAAACTATAGTTTTACACTTTTCCACAGTTTGGCAACATTGCGCCAGAATATGTGTTTATTACACAGCTGGGCAGTGTAGTGACCTGTGAGTTTATGGGTGAATTACCCCACCTTTTAAACGTAGGACACCCCAGGAGTCACCCATTTAAATATAATACGTCATTTCCATAACACCCTGTATATTCATCTCTCCACAGTAGTAAAATACTTCCCATCGCGGTATGTACCTAATATACTTTTATTTTCCATTCTCAACAGAAATTGTTGTAAGTATATCTAATTAAAAACAGAGATTTTAACAAAATTCCTAATTTCAAGTAAATCTTGACAACGAAGTAAAAGACTTGTCATTTTGAACAATAACGCTAAAACTTGGCAGCTGGCTTTACAAAAAGCTTTAACTTTATATTCCATTTTAAGAACAAGGATAAAAATAACATTTTATAAGGAGTGGCACTTTAACCTCGTTTCTTTAAAGGAAAAAGCGTTGTGGAATATCCGAATTATTTGCTAACTAAGCTTTCTTTTCTAATCATGCGAACGTAAGGTTGTAGGTCACTTTATTGTTTCAAGTTAATAATGTTGTGTCGCGGATGACCAAAGATCTTAAGATTTAAATACCGTTTGGACGAAGAATACAAATTTAGCTCTGCAATTTTGTAAGGTTAAAAAATGTTTTATGGTTATATTGTTTATAATATAGGACACAGGTTGTTACTTATTACTTATTTACATGTACCGGGTGGTCATATAAGCGAGGAAGCCGGCTATATCTCGGTAACCATCAATCGTACAGCTTTCAAAAAAGTTTTTTTATAGGAAAAGTGGTCAAGAGAAATCGCTGGAAATAAATTTTAAGTTTACCAGTTGGCCGCAAGAGGGCGTATTACCAATACCCAACTGAGAAATCGAGGTTTTCTCTTTAATACGCCCACTTATGCCTTATTAAAAATATATGTGTAGTAATCAAGGGGGAAGTATGAGCAACTTCGGTTTTATACTTATTGCTTCAACTCGTCAAATAAAGTGGTGGGGGAAGGACAAACATTTATTTGCAGAAAACTAAGTAACTCCGGTTAAGGTAAATGAAATTTATCAATTGCTTTATCAATTGCATTATAAATTACGCCCTTTTAGTTTTAGCGGTAACCACTAGAAAGCGCTTTTGGGAATGTCAACGAAATTTGCTGTTTTTCTTCAAAATTGTAAATTGAAGCATATGTTGGTTTTCACATAGTTAAAAGGAGAACTAAATTTTCAAGAACACAGTGAAAACCGCTAGTTGCTATGTCTTCTCGAACTAAAGATATCCACAAAACATTGTGAAAAAAAATTATTCAGACTACTGTCATGTCGGATAAAAATAATGGGTAGGCTTTGATAAAAAAATATTCTAAAACTAGTAGGCTTTGAAACAAAAATATCCTAAAACTAGTAGGCTTTGAAGCAAAAATTGCATTGTAAAAAAAAGATTGATGTTTGATGATGTTTCAGCACGATGGATGTCCAGCCCTTTTCTTCATCTGTCCGAGAACACCTAGATTTAATATTCCCTGCTAGATGGATCGGACGGGGAAGTTTATTTCCGTGGCCAGCCAGATCACTTGATCTCACATGTTTAGATTTTTATTTATGGGGAAGGTTAAAAGACATTGTTTTTAAAAGTAGACCAACTACACGAGAAGCCATGGATTAATCGAATTAGAAATGCGATTCGAGGACTTTCCATGGCAGAAGTAGAGAAGGCCGTATTTTCAACCCGGGGATAGACTCAAATTCTGCACTGAAAATGATGGAAAACAATTTGAACATATTATTACATATATTAGTAAAATAATTTTAAAATTTTACAATGCAATTTTTGCTTCAAAGCCTACTAGTTTTAGAATATTTTTGTTTCAAAGCCTACTAGTTTTAGAATATTTTTTTATCAAAGCCTACCCATTATTTTTATCCGACATGATAGTAGTCTGAATAAGTTTTTTTCACAATGTTTTGTGGATATCTTTAGTTCGAGAAGACAGAGCAACTAGCGGAATTTAGTTCTCCTTTTAACTATGTGAAAACCAATATATGCTTCCATTTACAATTTTGAAGAAAACAGCGAATTTCGTTGACATTCCCAAAAGCGCTCTATAGCGGTTACCCCTAAAACTAAAAGGGCGTAATTTATAATGGAATTGATGAAGCAATAAAATCTCTGTCTAACGAGACTATGTTTCGTTTACCTTAACCGGAGTTACTTAGTTTTTTTGCAAATAAATGTTTGTCCTTCCCCCACCACTTTATTTGACGAGTTGAAGCCATAAGTATAAAACCGAAGTTGCTCATACTTCCCCCGGGATTACTACGTATATATTTTTAATAAGGCATAAGTGGGCGTATTAAAGAGAAAACCTCGATTTCCCAGTTGGTTATTGGTATTACGCCCTCTAGCGGCCAACTGGTAAACTTAAAAATTATTTCCAGCGATTTCTCTTGACCACTTTTCCTATAAAAAAACTTTTTTGAAAGCTGTACGATTGATGGTTACCGAGATATAGCCGGCTCCTCGCTTATATGACCACCCGGTACTTATTTTAATGGGTATTCCTAGACTAAATTGCCAAATTTCAATTAGAATTTGTTTCCAATTACACCTATAGGCGCTTATCCTGGGACATAAGCTAGAAGTAGGTACCATAATACCTGATTTACTAGGGGGTGATACAAGTTTTTAATTACAACCAGGGTTGCACAAAATCATGTATTTTTTAATTTTAAACTTAACAATTTTTTTTTGTTTTAAACGCTTTTTTTGTTTTTAAAGTTTATGTTTTAAACAAATAAAACCTTATTAAAAACATAGTTTAAAACATGTTCTCAATGTTTTTAGTAGAATTTAAAAGATAACTTAAACTCCTTTCCCAGTGGACATCTCAGAATGTTTTCTATTCATAGATTCTTACGACATTTAGGATTTTTGCCGAGAATCATGACATTCTCAAGATGCTTATTAGTCTGGTAGATGATAGAACGCTGTGGTGCTCTCGAAATCGTCTACTTCTGCTGGTTCGGTATCAAGTAGCAGCATGTCAAGTTTTATTATTTGACCGAGCTAATCAGACAAGAAAAAGATGGATATACAAATAGGCAGATATTTATATGCGACGAACACACCATTTCATACAGTAGAATATCGTGAGTTTAAACTGTTGAATAATTTGCTATGTCTTGGATATTCACCATCAAACAGAAATGTTGTTTCCAACAATTTGCTCGATACGGTTTATAACTCAGTACAAACAACAATGAAAGACAATTTGTGTCAGAAGAAAGTTTGTCTAGCCCTTGACGGTTGGAGTACCGTCCATAATGAACCTATAATAGGCATATGTGTCACAGATATAGAAAGTGATCGGGCGCATCTAGTAGAGTTCATAGCCACACATCAGAGTATTTATTACAACTACTGAAAAAAGCTATACAAAAATGGAAGAAGAGTATGAATGTCAAGTTACCAGTGCAGTAACAGACAACGCTTCGAATATGAATAAAATGAGGAAAAACCTTTTTCTTCAATTAGACCGAACGGATATAATAACTTATCGTTGTTCATATATTAAACTTACTTGCTCATGATTTAGAAGTGCTGGGAGTCGAGAGAAACGTAAAGAAAGTTTGTAAATACTTTAGAAATGTGCATATCGCTAGCGCAAAATTTAAAGAAGCTGGTGGCTTCGCTCTCGTATTACCTCAGGATATTCGCTGGAATACTTTATCAGACTGCTTGGATAGTTATTTAAAAAACTGGCCAATATTATGTGATGTGTGTACTAACAGAATACTTATTGAGAACGTCATCATAAAATTAGTTACTGACGTTAATTTAAAAGTTAATGCACAGGAGTATCACAAAAAATTGAAATGCATTTGTGGCTCTGGATAAAGTTCAAAATAACCCTTGCACGATAAGAGAAGCGACAGACATATGGCTCGAACTGTTAGAGACGTTTGAAAATAAAAAATCAATTTCAATGAGTGACGTAAATAAGGTTATAGAATGTTTGGAGATGGCCCTAACTTCAGTTAATTTTTTAGCAAACTTGCTTGATCATCGTTTTAGGGGAGATAGACTAACTCAAAGGCAATTAGAAATTGCCATGGAATATGTAGAAACCTACCATTCAGAGGCAATGCCAACGATTGTTAATTTTCAGGCTAGGTGTGCACCATTCATGCCATATATGTTTTCTCAACAAATACTTGAAAATGTAAAACCATTAGCATGGTGGCGGTCTATTAAACATTTAAATACAAGAGCAATAGAACTGGTCCGACAGCTACATACAGCTATTGCTTCGTCCGCCAAAATAGAAAGGCTTTTTCGTCTTATGGTATAGTTCATTCCAAACTCCGCAATAAGCTAGGCAATGTCAGAGCAGCTAAGTTGGTTACAATTTTAAAAGAACTAAATTCTAATGCACTCACTTACGGCCCTGACTGATGTCACTTCCGATCAGTGATTATTATACATTTTTACCTTATTCCTTTTTTTTCTTACGGGTTATACACTTATTTGTAGATTTTTGAACATATATACCAAAGTTCTGTGCATGATGTTCATTAGGTACCTAACTGTTAATATTTTGTTAATTTGAATGGAAATTACTGTTTTAGTAAGCAGTTTTATTACTATTTCTCAATAAATATTTTTCACACCAAGTTGTTGCATAAATTAAGTATAGGTACTCCTGTTAAATAATCAATTTACTAAAAAAAAACAACTTGTGTTTAATTCACCTGTTTTAAACATGTTTTAAACATTTTTAACAAAACATTGTTTTAAACTCAAACGATTGTTTAAAATAAAAACATGTTTAAAACAATTGTTTTATACAAAATGTTTAAAACGAAACAACCCTGATTACAACGTTAAATTATTACTAGTAATGCCCTCAGTGCCTAAAAATCAATTTTTTCTTTAAATTCTGCTAATTTACCTACTACAGTAAATTGTCCTAAATTATTACTATACATATCCTTAGGAGGAATAGTACATTTCGTATCAAGGGCCGAAAAGAGGCTTTTAAGGACGAATCCGGAAAAGCCTCCGACGGCCCGAGATATGTACCGTATTTTTTTTTACAAGTGCTCCGAAGCTTTGATGCCAAATAAATAAAGAAATTCTTCAGACAGTTTTCCTGTCTACATGACATGAAAACACTCGCGCATGGAGAATGTAAATATCTATTTATTATTTTTGACAAATAGGCTCGGTTGCCTAGTGGTATAGCGTACGCCTTGTGATCTGAGAGTCGCAGGTTCAAATCCTGCACTCGGCATCTCTGGTTTTATTTATTTTTTTACAAGTGCCCGAGTATTTGAGGCCATATAAATAAAGAAATTCTTCAGACATTTTTCTAAAACATCTTTGAAAAATTAACTGCCAATTTAACTATATAATGCGCTATTTATTATCGCTTGTAGTATGGCTCGGTGGGTAGAGTGTCCGCCTGGCGATCTGAGGGTCGTGGGTTTAAATCCCGCACCGACAATTCTTGTTTTATTTATTTATGAGCACATGGTGACTCGAAGCGGGCGGGAAAAATCTTTCCCGCCCGCTTCGATACTTTCCCGCCCGCTCTTGGAAACCCCCACTTTCGGTGAAGTGAACATGCATGAAAAGAGGCACTTTCGGGGCACTTGTAAAAAAAACTACATTACTTAACAATTAAAAACTTGTACACACTTGGTACCAAACATATTCGGTTAAATAGACCGTTAATCGCATAGTGAGTAATTTTTAATTTCAAACTGCTTAAAAGGAATTCTAAACCCGCCACAATCAGACTTAAAAATTTGTCGATTCGAAAAGCTGCTCTGTGCAAGTAATTGATTATAGTGATTGATGATTCTATTATACCAGTTTCAGTTACTAAAGCCAATCGGATTGCAAGGTACAAATTAAAATACTTAATCTTATGTCGAGCATAAATTTTCCTCTTTGTCCTATTTTTTGCTCCGACCTTAGGTTATTTTATGAAGAAAATGAACATATTATTTTTTTTAATGGTTATTTTTTACATATTTGCGAACATACTTTTGATTAGTGATCGGCCGATACCGATATAAATATCGGCAAATGTTGCCCATAATCGATATCAGCATATTTAATTTAATTAAAAAAACTGTTTCATTCCTCTGATTTAAAAAATACAGTTATACACATAGATTCAAAAGTTTGCATCACTCTGATTTTGACATGTTAAGATAATTTCAGGAATGAATTTTTTTTCTAAATGTTTATTTTATCTGTTAAAACGACAGCATTTTTTGTTGCAAAAAAGACATTTGTTTAAGATGACATTTTCAGTGTTGTATTTTGTTGGCGCTGGCCAGTTAAATTTTTCGGTTCAGTGTGTAAAAATGAATAGCCGAGTAATATCTGAAATTGATCGTTCAAGAATAGTAGCTTTAGTTGAGGAAGGTCATTCCCAAAGATTTGTTGCTGAAAGAATAGGGGTTTTTCAAAGTGATGTATCTCGCATATGGAATCGCTATTTAGTGACCAATTCTGCGAACAAACCCGAACAGCAGAACCGCTATATTACGTTAACAATTCGTAGAAATCGTACTATGCCAGTCCCACAACTTCAGAGAGATGTTACGAATGCAATTGGAGTTCGCGTATCCGTCTCTATACTAAGAAGACGCATTCTTGAATCCGGTTTAAGATGTCGGCGGCCAGTAAGAGTTCCCTAACTACAATATGATCAGCGAGTTCGTCGACTGCAGTGGGCTGAAACGCATGTTCGCTTACCCGAAGAATTTTGGAATCCTTTCCTATTTTCCGACGAGACCAGGATTTGTCTGGTAAACGATAGTCGCCGGATTTGTGTTTGGAGAGAACAATCAAGAGCCGCCCAACTTGCCCATGCTCGTCCCTTGCCTCCATTCGCGGGAGAAAGCACCATGTTTTGGGCAGGTATCATGTCTGACGGGCGTACTGAGTTAATTCACGTTCAAGGCACAATGACTGGCGACAGATATACAGTGATGGGCCAAAATATGGAACAAATTCATTTAAAAATCAGGTTTTATTTTTTTGTAAAAACGCTCGGACACGTCGATTATAATTTTTTCTTCCGGATTTTTTGCCTCAAAAAGAAATTATACTGGGTGTGTCAAAAAGTAGATGTTGTAAATTTTTTTTGTATTTTAAATAGAACCACCCTATTTTTACTTATCACATAAATTCTACGTCAAATTCTGAGCATAATTCATGTAGCATACTCTATCCTTATCTTTAACGGTTTTAGAGAAAAATTACATCTTAAAAAAGAAATTTCTTTAAAAAAAGGTACTTCTACCTACTTAAAGGTAAACAGGTAAATTTAAATTAATTGTTACTACGATAGCAAGTCATGTGTCAATCAAAAAGAATTTTAAGTATAATTTTGAAAAAACGGTGATCATGGTGCATTTAAATGAAACTCAAAGAATCGAAATTTTAATTTTAATTGGATGTGGAGACAAAACAAGAAGTCAAGAAGAAGTTTGTAACTTGTTTAGCGCTAAGTATCCAGAACGACGGATTACAAGATCTATAGTGAGTAAAATTTGGAAAAAATTCAGGGAAACAGGGAATGGTTCGTCTACGGCCAGGTCGTCCAAAAATTAGTGAAAACACAAAATTGAACATTTTGTTAGAAGTTGAAGATAATCCCCATAGTGCATCCACTGAAGTAGCCCTTAATAATGATGTTAGCCGACAATCTGTTTTGCGGATATTGAAACAAGAAAAGTACCATCCGTATAAAGTTAGGTTGCTGCACGAGCTAAACGAAGATGGTCCCGACCGCCGACTACAGTTTTGTGAAACTATGATGGAAATTTGCAACTTGAATCTATTTTTCCATCGCAGCGTACTTTTTAGCGATGAAGCCACGTTTTGTTTGAATGGTTCGGTAAACAAAATTTTCGGTATTGGAGTACAAATAATCCCCGTTGGATGAGAGAACAGCATACGCAATACTCACAAAAAGTAAATGTTTGGGCAGGGATATTAAATGATAGAATTATTGGACCTTTTTTCTTCGATGGAAATCTTACAGGAGACCGGTATTTACAATTTCTTCAAAATGAATTAATTCCCACACTAGCAGCGGATTTTCCAAATCCGAATCAGCCTAATCTACCAGAAGCGTCTATTTGGTTTCAGCAGGATGGTGCTCCGCCTCATTTTGCTCGACAAGTACGAGAGTATTTGAATACTATTTTTCCCGAACGATGGATAGGTAGAAGAGGACCCATAGAATGGCCTGCAAGATCTCCCGATCATACACCAATGGATTTCTTTCTTTGGGGATATTATTGTAAAATGTAATTAATATACTTTATATAGGGTATTATGGAATGATATACCATACAGGATGTTAATTTGAAAACTTCCCACACTTAATAACTCCCTTCCTGTAAATAATATTGACAATAGGAAAGACACGTCAATTTTATTGGAGGATTCTTTTAAGGAATATTTCCAGTATTCGTGGTTTAACCCCCTGAGAGGGGTAGATGTTACCCATTGTGTCTTAAATTTGAAGGGGTGTCATGTGTCATATAAATCCAATCCAAGAATTGGAAGGATTTTTAGGCGGTGACTATGCCACCAGTGAAGAATTGGTAAAGGTGTCAAAAGGAGTAACTACCTACGGACCTCTAATCATTCTACTAAAAAAGAAGTGAACACCATAATCTTTTTTTAAATACAGTGAAACCTCTCTCATAACGGATACCTCTGATAAGTGGACATCTCTATTATGCGGACATTTTTTCATAGTTTAAGAACTCTTTCATCTGGAGGACTTCATCATTGTGGAACGATCTTCCCGAGGTCGTTTTTCCCAACGAATATAAGCTCCAACGATTCAAAACCAACGTGAATCGCTGTTTGCGCACACGCACCACTACCAGAGTGCATTAAAGGATTTTTCCTATAGTGCTTGTGTTTGATCATAAAAAAAAAAAAAAATAGTCCGGACCTAGGTATATGAAATTCCATGAAAATTAACCTCTCTTGGCCGGACGCGGACAAAGAGTGCGAAAACTCTTCTTAAACGGACAAAAATTTATCTTAAGTATTTGGGAGACGAGTAATAAGTACGGTGCAAAAACTCTCTGAAGACAGATCGACAACCAATCACGTATGCGTGGCAGCCCGAAAGGACTTCGCCGAATGGAAGTATGTGTGATTCCCCGACAGCAGTCCGCCGTTTATGTGTGAGTTGTAAGGTTAAAATCGTAAACAATGGCAGGAAAAACGTCGCGTTTTGAGTCTGAAAGAGAAAATTGATGTTGTGGAAGTTTTCTATTTGATAACAATGATTTGGGCGAGGTCATTAACATTGATAGCAATGTGCTATTAGAAGATTATAGCTACCCCATTCCTACCGATTATGTAGCCCAAACTGAAACCACATCAATATCTGACGACTCTGAAGAAGTTGAATGCAGTAATCAAACAAATGCCGATTATCAACAAGCCATTAGTATGGTAAATTTATTTATTTATTTATTTCTTTGGGACACAAACAGGACATACCCAACAGTAGGTCCACAAGTAAAGGAATTATAAGAATATGCAAAGAATAGAGGTGACTATACAGTAATGGAATTGTTATCAGACTTGGAATTACATTTTCCAGATTGCAAGTTTAAAACACAAACACGTCAAACTACGTTCTTAAATTTTTTTATGTACTTTAGGGATTTAAAATACCCTTTAAATCCGTATTTTCAGGGAAAAAAGTGGTACTTTAAATCCCTAGGGATTTAAAGTAAATTTCTTTGCAAAAAAATATAAATTTCGAAATTTATTTTCAATAATTTTATTAGAAAATATAACATGACATGGATGCAACAAAAGTGTAACGTGTTTAGAAATATATTAAACTATAAAAAATAACTTATATTGTAATTGTGGCCTTTATCATCGAATATACACTCCACAGTGACGATGCTTTAAGCCTTTTTTTACTTTTCTAATAAATATGCTAATAGTACCTTTTCTTCTGTAAATTCTTCTACGTTCCGTTCTTTGCACCATTTGATAAACTCAGATGACTGTTTTTTATATTGTTCTCCAGATTTTCTTGGTAATAATTGGCCTACAGCCTCTTATGCTGCCTTTTCGATTTGTTCCATCGCGATAAACGTCTTTCAGTGGATGTAGCGTACTTGACTAATATTTATCGAGTGGCTTTTGTTTTACTTAGTTACTTGTCATAACTTGTCATTTGGTCGTTGATATGGTAACATCAGCCGCTTCCATGATGGCATTTAATTTTTTTTAACGTTTTACCTATCCTAAAGTACATAAAATAGTATATACACCTCAGGACCAAAGTGTTTTTAAATCCCTTGACAAATTATATATATAAACTTTTTGTCTCGGGATTTAAAATACCACTTTAGTCCCTAGGTGTATAATGTACTATTATTTGTACATACATATACATAGTAATAATTTTGCATTCACATATTACCTAATAACAAATTTCCCATGGGCGGACACCTCTCTTAGGCGGCCACATTTAGACAGTCCCGTAGGTGTCCGCCTAAGAGTAGTTTCACTGTAATAACCTAACAACCATAAATCTCAGTCCAGATAAGTTTTAATTACGTCCATTTTAGGAACACGATTTCTTGGAACCCTCTTCCGATTTAAGATTAACATCTTATTCTTGAGCAAATGTTCTTCAAAAGTGCCCCCCCAAACCCGAACAACCCCCCTTACAATAATATTGCCTTATCTTTCCGATTTTTAATACCACCACCCTGGAGTTTGAACCTTTATAACTTTTTGGTTTTAATCCGATTTTTATAATTCTTTTAATTCTTTTGTAACTTTATAGGTATTTGAACTAGGAATGTGCTGATTTTTTTAATGATGGGTCATGATCGATAGGGCGATATTATACCGGGTTTGTTCGTGCTTGTTCGGTTTGTATTTTTTAAGATTAATTTAGATTGTAAATTATTCACAATGACAATTTTTTTTAATACATTTCGAAAACGTAATAAAGTGTAAAATAAGACCGACATTGATTCGAACAGTAAAACTGGATATATTAAACTTTAAACATGAGAAGATGGGAGAAAATTCGGCAAATTTTCATAAATTTATGTGTGGATGTGATATTTTCAAAAAAAACAAATTTTCAGCAAAATCCTGAAATACGTGTCAAATAATTTTATGTATTATAAGTGTGTGATTTGTAAAAGAATGGCCCATGGGTGTATTTTATGTACTAAGTTAGACAATATTAATTATTATAGGATTTTTAATCAATATTTCAACAAATATAAGAAGGGAAATAAAAAACTTAATGAGAAATAGACGAAGCTTAGGTATATTTTACGAATAATTCTAATCTAGCTTTGTCTAAGTGGGTCTGCCATAGCGATTACTCACCATTATAAACAAGGCATAATCTACATTCTTTCCACCAGATAATAATATGTTTGTGTGTCTATTTTGGTCTAAGCAGCTCACCATTTTCAAATAAAAGAAATACCTTCTTTGATACGAAAAGGACAGGGTTATATTTACAAAAGCTGTTTACATTTCACCGAGTGTTCTGTTTTATGTTAAACCGTGGAAAATTATTGCTTGTTTCTCCAGCTTTAAGATCTTTAAATTTAATTGATGACGGTATAAAATTGACTATAAATTTGTCTAATTAAACTAATCTTTTTATATAACGGCATTTGCAATGATCAGTGTTGATGGACAGCAATAAACTTACCGAATTGGAAACTGATTGAAATAAATACGAATAATATATACTGGTGGGTCAATAGGGTTTGTTCGGGTATATTTTTAAAATAATTTATAATATACGGGGTTTCTGAAATTAATATCATTAATATCATTCCTGTCGAGACAGTAATGAAACTTCTCACCGAGGTTTGTATACTATTTTATTTACAACCACATCTAACATCCACTTCTTATTATTTTGAATTAAAATTATTATTAATACAAGATAAATGTCATTTTGACTTTTCCATTGAAAAATTAGACAGAAATTTCAAATAACCGCAGGTGGTAAAATAACGTAGGTAATAATACACATCAAGATGGCAAATATAATTTTTTGAATATGGTTTTTTTTTTCATGTGCCCCGAAAGTGCCTCTTTTCATGCATGATCTCTTCACCGAAAGTGGCGTTTTCCAAGAGAGCGGGCGGGAAAGTATCGAAGCGGGCGGGAAAGGTTTTTTCCCGCCCGCTTCGAGTCACCATGTGCTCATAAATAAATAAAACCAGAATTGTCGATGCGGGATTTGAAACCGCGACGCTCAGATCGCCAGGCGGACACTCCACCCACCGAGCCATACTACAAGCGATAATAAATAGCGGATTATATATAAATTAAATTGGCAGTTAATTTTTCAAAGATGTTTTAGAAAAATGTCTGAAGAATTTCTTTATTTATATGGCCTCAAAGACTCGGGCACTTGTAAAAAAATAAATAAAACCAGTGATGCCGAGTGCGGGATTTGAACCCGGGACTCTCAGATCATAAGGCGTACGCTATACCACTAGGCCACCGAGCCTATTTGTCAAAAATAATAAATAGATATTTACATTCTCCATGCGCGAGTGTTTTCATGTCATATAGACATGAAAACTGTTTGAGGAATTTCTTTATTTATTTGGTATCAAAGCTTGGGAGCACTTGTAAAAAAAATACGGTACATATCTCCGGCCGTCGGAGGCTTTTCCGGACTCGTGCGGTGGCCTCCCTCACCTTCGGCTCGGTCGGCAATCTCGTCCGTAAAAGCCTCTTTTCGGCCCTTGATACGTAATGTACTATTCCATGTCACTAAACAGTATATTATTTTAACAACAGAAAAATGGTATCAGATGAGTAATTTGATTTTGCTGCTACTCCACCAGAAATTCGAGAAGCTGCAAAACTAGTTTAAGAAGATCTTCTGCCAACTAAAAGTCGCCCGAGATATGACAAGGCATGTAACTGTTTCAAAGAATGGTGTACGGGAAACAAAGTTCAAAATCCTGGTTCTGAGTCGGCGCTACTAGCTTATTGCAGTGAAAATGCCAAGACAAAGAAGATATCAACGATTTGGTCACAATATTTAATGCTTTAACATATCAGTGACTGCCTACAATTATCCCAATTTAATATTTAATGTAAATAAGTAAAACAAAAACCATGTTGTTAGTTGGTGTGTTTGTATATTATTTTGAGATATCGATTTTTAAAAAAATAAAAAATGAATTATTTACTTTCTATCCGGGTGGAAAGTGAACACTTTCCATCACATGTTGATATTTTTCTCAATCAATCAATCAAGCTGCCTATCCACTCAATGGATGTTGGCGACCACATGCTGAAATTGTTCCTTGTCTCTGGCTGTGCTGACAAGCTCTTCTATTGTTCTTATTCCGGTCCATTGTCTAATATTTCTTGCCCATGACATCTGCTTTCTTCCAATCCCTCTCCTGCCGTGTATTTTCCCCTCCAAAATTAGTTGCAGCAACTGGTATCTATCGTGTCTAAAAATGTGACCAAGGTAAGCCGTTTTTCGTCGTTTAATAGTTGTTAGAAGTTCTCGATTTATATGAACTCTTCTTAATATTTCTTCGTTAGTTACCCTGTCTGTCCAAGGTACTCTTAATAGGCGTCGGTAAGTCCACATCTCGAAGGCCTCTACCCTATTGACCATATTTGCCTTCATAGTCCACGACTCCACTCCGTACAGAAGTACTGACCAGACATAGCATTTCGCATATCGAATTCGAAGGGATATATTTAGATCTCGATTTCTAAGAATTTTCTCGTATCTCATGAAGGCCGTACGTGCCATCTCAATTCTACATCTAATATCCTTCTCCGAATTCCAGTCTATGTGCAGCCAACAACCAAGGTATTTATACTGTGTTACTCTTTCTATAATTTGATTATCAATCTGAATTTCAGCGTTTGCATATAATTGGTTTTTCCTGCTGATTATCATAAATTTGGTCTTGCTGGCGTTTATGTTTATACCGTATTGGTTGCTGCTGTCATTTAAACGGGTACACATCTGTTGGAGTTCTTCCATATCATTAGCAATAAGGACAGTGTCATCTGCATATCGGACATTCGAGATTGGTACCCCGTTCACTTTTACTCCCATTTCCTGATCTTCAAACGCTTCAATAAATATAGTCTCGGAGTATAGGTTAAAAAGCAGCGGAGACAAAACGCATCCCTGTCTAACGCCCCTACGGATTTCGATATCTTCAGTAGTAATATTCTGTGCTGTAATATTTGCTGATTGACACCAGTATAAGTTCTCAATGCATCTTATATCTTTGTCGTCGATGTCAGTTTTTCTTAGAATTTGCATGAGTTTTGAATGTTGAACGCGATCGAAAGCTTTTTCGTAGTCGACAAAGCAGAGAAATATGTCCTTGTTAACGCCTCGACAGTTTTGTATTAAGACCTGAAGTCCGAATAGCGCCTCACGTGTTCCCATGCCCGATTTGAATCCAAATTGATTGGGACTGATATTTCTCTCGCATCTGTGTTGCATTCTTCTGTGTATTATTTTGAGAAAAATTTTTAAGGAATGGTTCATCAGGCTTATCAGTCTATGGTCTTTGCATTTTCGGGCGTTGATTTTCTTTGGTAGCGGTATAAAATTGGATTTTAACCAGCTTCGGGGGAATTGTCCTGTATCATAAATATGATTGAATACTTTGTGTAAGACGGCGATATTTTCATCATCAATCAGTTTCAGGATCTCTGCCGGTATTCCATCTGGTCCTGCAGCTTTCTGATCTTTTGCTTCCATTAAGGCTTTCCTAATTTCTTCCTTCAATATTGGTGGTCCAGATAATGATGTGTTCAAGTGGTTATCTGTTAGTTCCTCGCGAGAGTCATCAGCGAATAAATCCGTAATATATTTTTCCCATAGTTGCTTCTTGTCGCTTGTTTCTATTATAAATTTGTTCGTGTCATCGGTAAGTATTGTTGGAGGTCGCTTTTTATACATGCCCGATGCTTCTTTTATTTTTTTGTGTTCTTCACGAGTATTATGGGTCTGTTGTAAGTATTCAATGCTCTCACACTCCTCTTCTAACCATTTCCTCTTGGCCTTTCTAATTTCTGATCTTATTAGTGAATTTAGTCTCTTGTATTCATCGTGGTTAACGTTCTTGTGTTGCCTACGTTTGTCCATCAGTTGTAAAATCTCGCTGGTCATCCACTTCTTTCTGCTACGTCTCTTCTGATATCCCAACTTCTCAGTCGCGACACTTCTTATGGAGGTTTCAACCATTTCCCATAGTTCCAGTGGGTGTTGATCTATTGTATTGTTATTCATACGTTCCAGTTCTTGGTTTAGTTCGCTTCTGAGATCAGACCTGATATTCTCCTGTTGAAGTTTCGAGGTGTCCAGTTTTTTAAGTTGGCTTTGGTTGACCTTTGTCAAGGCTATTTTCAGTCTTATGTTTATCGTTAGAAGACAATGATCAGATGGCACATCTGCCCCTGGATAAGTTTGTGCCTTTGTAACGCTTGTGCTAAATCTCTTATTGACCAGGATAAAGTCAATTTGGTTACGAACTATGTTTCCAGGTCTGTCCTGTGGTGCTTTCCATGTATACAGCCTTCTTGAAGGCAAGGAGAACCAAGTGTTCGTGATTTTAAATTTTTCTTCTTGACAGAATTGTATTAGTCTATCTCCTCTGATGTTTCTTTCTCCTAGGCCCCAGGGTCCAACTATTCCTTCGACTATTTCTCCCCTACCCACTTTGGCATTAAAATCTCCTTGGATGATGTTCAAATCATGTGGTTTGGTGTAATTTAGGAGTTGTCTGATGCCTTCATAGAATGATTCTATTTCTTCTTCTGGCTTATCGAGGGTGGGAGCATATACTTGAATAATATTTATATTCATTGGCTTTGCTTCAATCTTCAATAACATCGCTCTGTCACTATACGGTATAAAATCTGTTACACTCTTATTCACATTCTTATCCACAAGAATGCCGACTCCGTGTCTGTGATATTTATCCTGGTTGCCGGAATAGTAGAATGTTGCCCCATCGGCATTACACTGTCCAGAGTCGGGCCATCGGGTCTCGCATATTCCCAGCACTGCCAGGTTTAATCTTTGCATTTCCCTGACGGTATTCGCCAGTTTTCCAGCCTCATACAGGCTTCGTACATTCCACGTTCCTATATATAGGTGATTTTTGACTCCGGGGATTCTTAGCACCCTTTTTTTGCCGGAGACTGAGGGCCATTCATTTTTAACTTCTTCCATGTAGTTTTCTTGGGAAAGTAAATACTTCAGTGGTTTCCCGTTGCCTTCTGAAGGGTTTCTAGTTTTCCTTCTGGTACTCGACCGCCCCTAACATGGAGTCAGACGTCGTTTGAAGCCGCTTCTAAACTGAAGAACAGACGCTTCGCTAGTTTTGGTCCGCCCCGGGTATTTTATTTCCCCGGTACCACCCATATCTGGGAAGCATTCCCCTATCCGCCACCTGGGGAGGATATTTTTCTACCGGAAGGTTATTACAGTTATTGAATAAGTAATTGTATTCAAAACCTGTCCCTAACCTTAACATTGACATAAAATGACTTTAACAAATTTTTATTAATCATTTATTTGCCGGTGTAGTGTCAGAAATGTGTCTGGTTCATATTTCGAAGTCCATCATTTTAAAAATACATTTTGTTCAATAACTCCTAAATTACTCAGAAAATATGCTTTAAATTGAACAAGTACATTATTCTTCTTGTAATCTTTAAAAAGTTTAAGTACATTTTTGAGCTAAGATATACAGTGTGTCCGCTAATTAATGGTACATGGAAAATCCACAGACTCCTTACGTACAAATATTAGAATTTAATTATACTTACCTATATCCGAAAGTTGATATTAACACTGAGATATAGGGTGTTAAAGTTAAAACTTCATTTTTGTTTCTCTCTAATAACTGTGGCATTAGGTCATAACTTTTTTGTGCCTCTGTGTATTTAAGTGTTTATTAAAAATAATACCTTCCTCATATTTATTACGTAAAAAAGGTATACTGAGTTTAGGTCGCCCAGAGTTACCGTTTCAGAGATATTTGCATTTAAATTGCTTAGTGCGTTAGCTCAGGCAAGCAAATAATATTTTGTTACTTTCTACAAATGTTCTAGTAATAGTAATTGGGAATAATAAATACAACAATTGGATTGTTCTTTAACTTACTTTAATCAAAATAACTTTGACCCTAGACAATATCGTGTCGAAAGAAACCAACAGCAATGAAAACACAAACTTACGATAAACTCAAAAATTAAACATTTTCTGTTCCATAGCAACTGCATCCCTAAATTTTATTTGTTTTCTCATAGGATACTTTAAGCAAAAAATTTTGTTTAGAAATTAATTATAATTGGGCAGGGTGCACTAAACAATTTAAATGCAAATATCTCCGAAACGGTAACTGTGGGCGACCTGAACTTAGTATACCTCTTTTACGTAATAAATTTGAGAAAATTATTATTTTCATTAAATGAGGCACAAAAAAGTTATGACCTAATAAATGTGCAAATAATGCCGCAGACAGCGCCCCCTACATTGTACATTAAAATTTCATAAAAAGATCAATTTCTGGTCCTAAAAAAACATAATTGCCAAATTTTGTAAAAAAACGTTGGTTTCCTGCAAAGTTATTAGAGAAAAACAAACATGAAGTTTTAACTTTAACCCCCTGTATCTCAGTTAATATCAACTTTATAATATTTTTACGTAAGGAGTGGTTTTTCCATCTACCATTAATTAGCAGACACCCTATATAGGTGGAGCAAATATTCGACCACATTGCAATTTAGATGGGTAAACCTATGTTTCCACCACCCGGTATAATCAATTTACATGCAGTTTTACTGGGTACACACATTCGATACCTACTTCTATATACGCTACTGCCAGTATCCATTAATCACACCTACTTCTGTCACATTTCACCATACCCAGAAATTTGATACACATGTTAAAATATCCACGAGAATGGGATATGACTGTTTACACAAAAAGGGACACTGTGATGACAAGGAGGTCAGGGGATAGCTTAGATGCCCCTTTATACTTCCGGTGGTCGTTTCTTACGGATTACGTAAAATCTCGCTTTTTGTTAGAATGTGAAAGTTATTTGTACCTATGTAAATATTTTTGAAGATTTGCAAATGCGATTTATTTTGAGCACAGCTTGACGCAGACGTAGGATTTTAAAATGTTTACTTTTAATATACATGGTGTCTAGGGAGGAACGGACTAAACTCCATGAGTGTATTGTAACACCCTAAAACACGACACAATGAACACGTATTTATAAAACACAATTTAACAACTATTGCCGTTTCTATCACTACGCAACTAAGTCGATACATCCATCAAATATCGGACATCGCCGAGCACGCCCGACAGCCCATCGGGTGTCTCACGAGACGTATGCTCTATAAACTGTCTGCGATATGATCAATCAAATTAGCGCTAGCTACCTGTAATCATCGACAATGTTGCCATATTTTTAGATTAAAAGTACTTTAATCAAAAAAATATATTATTTTGTACTTAAATATCAAAATAAATTGTTTGAAAAGAAGGTTTTAATAATATTGATGCTATAATAGAATATTGGTTTCTTATATACCTATTACAATTTATTTTAAATGCGTAAATGTAAATTTAGGTTTTTATCGGTAAGAGATTATTAAATTAGAATTTAATATATGTGACAACATTGTTAACCCCAGAATTTTTTTGCCCGCGTTCCTTTCGTAGCTACAGATAAACTGGTCGACCTGTACATTAACTGATTTTCCAATTCTACGTCAAATTCTGAACGTAATTTATGCAATAGGTATAGCCTATACCCAAATTCAACCGTTTTCGATATATCCAATATTCCCAAATATCTAAAATTGCAGTAATGAAAGATAATCGAGATTGCCATGGAGACGGATTATCGGTTTCAACAGACGCAATATGATATTTGATCCTCTTTCAAATACTACTTTAAAAACCCTCTATAGCAATCTATTTAATTTTTCTCAAGTATGAAAAATAAAAATATTGACGTGATCACCCTGTACATTTAAAAATAAGGTTAAAATGCACATGTCTTTATCCGATTATCATTTGTTTTCAAGTTATAGCGTAATTACAAATAAACAAAGTTTTATAATTAACAACTTTAAGCAATTGGCGCCTGTTGCTCGCCTGATTGTTTCATGTCGTTCTTAATATCGGCTGCAGTATTTCTAATACGTCGAATTAGGGCATCCCGAGTGTCGACTTTTCTTTTGGAAATTTCATTTTTGAACCAGCCCCATACACAAAAGTCTAGTAGGGTGTGGTCTTGAGATCTTGGAGGCCAATCAATCGATATTATATCCGTATCGACCGATCACTACAAGGAACTGACATAAAGTCAAATATTCAATAGAAATTGCGTCAACTTTGACTTTTGCTAGCGTTCGTCATTATTCTAAAAAAAAGTATTCAATACAACAATAATTGATGATGAAACTGATTGAAATTTTTTTATGAAAGAATAATTTTGTACAGGTTTGCTAACATCTTAAAAATCCAGAAATGTTCAGTTTAATAAGAAATAAATTGGTACCTACTGGAGAGTTGAAAATTAGTACATGGTGTAAAAAATTTAAAAAATTACTTTTTCCGGTCATATTTTTCAAAATTTTCAAGCATAATGTCATATCTTGTAACTTTGTGCAAGAAGTCATATGATTGTTTATCTTTTTAAAACAGAAACGAATAATAAAGTTAAAAAAAATACCCATATGATTGATGTTATGTTATTGTGACCCATATTTTACAGGGTGTTATGGAATTGACTTATTATATTTAAAGGGGTGACTCCGTGGGTGTCCTAGAGAAAGTTTACATACTTTTTTTTTAAATCGAATATCTAAATACTAAGGTAAAAAGCCTTTTTAGATCACACTGCGTGTCTCGCCCTTGCTTGGATACCGGCCGCGTGCCACTATCGTTGCTTCAGTATGTTTCAAGAGTCGGGGATGGAATGATACTGTCGAGGGTTCCACGTGCTTGACGTATATGAATTTTAAACGTTTTGTTAGTTGTAGCATTACCCGATTTTTTTCTGTTGTGAAATAATTCATAATAATAAATGTTGTGATGTGATTTAAAATTTGTGTGATATTATCTACTGTTGGTTCTGTTGAAAGACATACTTTTTGTGTTTTATTTTGTTATGGAATTTAATTATAAAACGGATTATTTTAAAATAAGATCGAAGATAAGAGAGTATGTACGTTAAAATTGTAGTTTTTTTTTAAAGACTAAAAGAGAAGTGATAACGCGCGTCAAAGCCGCCTTTTTGTCAAAAACTGAATACGTACGTTTAGAATTCTGTGTTGCAATATGACAACATCGCCTATAATGCGCTAACCTCTTTTGAACCTCGAGACTGCCTCAATAAACTATTGATTGCGAAGGTCTTCAGGAGCGATAACTTAAATTTTGAGATTTCATATAAAGTGTATATTTCGGTTAAAATTCAAAGCGCCATTTATAGTTATATTTCTTCAATTTATTTTCATCTCAGGATTTGCCGGTTTAAATATAATAAGTCATTTCCATAAAACCTTGTATATTACTTCCATTATCACATTAACGTTATCATTGCAGTTTGCTATACAAAATAGAAAAATTGTAAATAAAGTTTTAAAGTTATATGGTTTTCCGTTTTCAGTAGTGAGCGAGGTCTATGGAAAGGCCCGCAGCGGCGGTCTACGGCGACGATCCCCCAAGTCCAGAGGACGCCACAATGTGGGATGTTATCGACGCCGCCGCCGACTGTGAATGTCCCGGTCCACCCCCAGAATTCCTGCTACCCCCTCCCCCCCGACCCCCATCCCTGCAACCAGCAGATCCCATGTTCTGCACCGATGACCCGCTGACCATCGAGACGTGCGACGCACTTCCGGTAAGTTGACTTTACTTTACCTTGTATTAGTCTATAATGAATGGGATTATTGCTGGTGCTATAACTAAAAATTACGGTAGCGCACAAATTAATCTCTTTGTTCTAAAAATGCATATAAATTTAACAACAATAACAGAAAGATGCCGTAACGTTATATCTTTGACAAATGTCTATAAAAAAACAAACGGATAACGTCAAAATGTGAGCATATATAAAACTAAATTGACGTGTCCGAGCGTTTTCCCCAAAAGTTACAAGTTAAGACTATATTAATTTTGTTCCGGACTTCTGGGCAACCCTGTATAAATATTGCAGGGTCGGCAAACGTCATTTTGCATATATGAAACCTTAAATATGCCAAACACGCTCAGACTTAGGTATAGGACATGATATACGAAATCTGCCTAGAATCTTGCGTAGAATCCAAAAATGTTATAATATACATTATGAGGTGTAACATTTAAAATAAGCACATAGACACTTAACCGGCGCTTCCACCATATTGAAAATATTTCAGCCGAATTGCCCCCATCAACATTAGCATACCGTCCAACTTTCAAAAATTTCCTAAGTATAATTCGTCATATATACAGTGAGTCCCAGAAGAAATGTCTAAATTCATTCAAAATTCAGCGGTAAGTTTTTTCAAAAAACGCTTATACCCGTCGATTTTGATTTTTAAATTTTTTTTTTGTGGTAATTTCATGTAGGTATACAGGGTAGCTCAAAAATAAGTTACGACCATCAACTTCATTTTTTCAAATGAAAACATATATTTTTTATTTCATTTTTGAATTTTGCATTGAATTCTAAGCATGTTTCATGTACCATGTCCTATACATAAACTCAACAGTTATTGAAAAAATTAGGATTGAACATATCTATAAGTAAGACCTGTTTATTAAAAAAAAACACAACAAAATCAAATTAAATGTTGAAAAAGCAAAACGTCAAGTTGTTCATTTTCATCTCGAGTAGGACGACCAGATTTAGGCAAATCTCTAACATGACCGAATTCTCTAAACTTAGCCTCTATTCTACTCACCATCTTTTGACATATGGGAGGACGATCAGGATGGATTTCATTAAATAATTGGGCTGTTTCTATTTGAGTACGTGTTTTATTACCAAACCCAACCATGAAACGACCAGAATTTCAATTTTTTCCCGTTCCGTTAACTTCACCATTATTGTGAAAACCGCAACTTTGAAACTACGCTTGACAATAATTATACTTATTTGAAATAAAATTGTCATACAGTTTCTATGGAAATAAACGGTGACAGTGAGACAGTACACTCTTACTTATTATGGAGCCCAAAATGCCATATTGCCAGAAGATTTGATAGATCGTTGGATTCCCTAAATGATATGTTCAATCCTAATTTTTTCAATAACTGTTGAGTTTATGTATAGGACATGGTACATGAAACATCCTTAGAATTCAATGCAAAATTCAAAAATGAAATAAAAAATATATGTTTTCATTTGAAAAAATGAAGTTGATGGTCGTAACTTATTTTTGAGCTACCATGTGTACATGAAATTACCACAAAAAAAAAAATTAAAAAATCAAAATTGACGGGTACGAGCGTTTTTTGAAAAAACTTACCGCTGAATTTTAAATGAATTTAGACATTTATTCTGGGACTCACTGTAGAATAGACGGTTACAAGTGGGACACCCTGTATGTACCAATAATTGTAATAGCCGTTATCCTTCAATTAAATCGATAAATTAAAATGTGATAAGAATTTTATTTTTACAGTACGTCCATAATTTATGAACGCCATAAAGAAATTTATGGGTTGTAAAAAGTTGGACGGGATATTTACTTGCAGTAAAAGATTTTATGTTTTATATTTATACGATTGACTGTTCATCGAAAATCAGAATGCTTATCTTTTGGGTTGCTCGTAATAAAATTCATTACTTTCTAATTAAAGAATATCACAATGTGCAGAGTAGATTCACTAAATTTTTATTTACGGCTGATGTGGTGGCTCTGTGGTAAAAGCAGCAATCACTGGACGAGATTTCTTAGGGTTGAATCCCCACGGCTAATAATCTATTCGCACTAGGTGGATTTTACTAGTATACTGGTTATTGCCTGGAGTCATGCAGAAAATAGGGAAGAGTGGAAAATGTATTATCCGCAATCCCTATTCCATTCATGGCGGTAACCAGGTGTCAAGCCTAAAACTTAATCATCATTTTGTAATGACCGTTTTCTGTGTACGTTAGTGTAGAAGAAACATATTAAGGGTAGAAAGCTTTCAAGTTGACAAACTGTATAATAATTCGTGACATTAGGAAACACATTTCCTAGTTTCGTAACTGATATTTCATTATTTATGGAGCAAGAATTCAAAATAATTCATCTACCGAAAGAGAATCAAAATAATTCATATTCTTTGTTTAATGGCATTATTCCTAGAATTGGGATGTTAATTTACATTTTGATTTAGTTTAAAATGCACTTTAAAATGCAACCTGCACGGTTGTAAATATTATCAAAACAAGTTTACATTTTTCGAACACTTTTGTAAAATGCCATTAATTTTCCATTTATATACATAAATCAACATACATACGTGACATGATCATGTGACAATGACCAAATATTTTTACATATTAAACAATGTTTCCTGATTTTTCTTTAAAATGCTCGAGTATAAAAATAATATATAAAATGAAACTAAAGTTTACTTTGTTATTTGTCACTATATTAAAAGATGTTGACGTTACGGCCGTTTCGTAGTACAGCTACATCTTCAAGACACTGACATGAGAGCGAACCCAAACTTAAGTGTATATAATATAAGATTTGCAGTTCTAAAAAATATATTATAAATAATATTTGACACAATAGTGTCATAAACTTAAATTGGGGACAAACGGGTCGATATTCAGAGAACAATAATTTTAATAGCGGGGTGTTGCCAAGATCTAATTGTGTGTTTAAAAGGTTAATGTTCATAAATTTCAATATGGTTATCATTTAACTGGTTAGCAAAATATTCTTATTTTTGCGAACAGAAAAATGTAATCGGTCAGCCAAAATGGCTAGTTGGTCAGCAACTTTTGGACAGCAAACATTTCTGAATCGTGACAGTGCCCTGGGAAAAGAAGTGAAAACCCGCCCCCGCTACACCTTTTGTAGCCGATTTCCTTCTGTATTCGGCAAAAGAAAACACAAGAAAGTTACATAAACTGACAGTGTCCTGGGACCTTTGAAGTAAACTGCTTCTAGACACGTTTTCTTCTATTGACCAATTGTAAAATCTTGCTGACCAAGTAATCATTTCGCAGCTCGACTGTTAATAACGGCAAACCATTTAATTACTTCTCTTTCAATATTTTCTAGTAAATTTAATATATGGTCTTCCTTGTTCAGTGTGTAAGATTTGTAGCTTATATCTGGAAATATATGGTTTGTATCTAGAAAGTAATTCGCAAAATTAGATGATATTTTATTAAGCCTAAAGCAAGCATGCATTATGTTCTTTAAATAACGTTTCAAAATTTCGTCCCGTTTGTCCTATATAGCAGCAGTTGCATTCATTCAGATGTTAAAAATTAATTTTTATAACAAATACCAATGTATGGAAAAATTATTATTTCCCATACCACCCGATGATACCTTATACAAAAAGGGCGTATTTTTGTCTACACAGTATCACTTTAAAATACTATTTCAGATTGAATGGTACTACCAAGAAAAGGAAGCCTTTTCCATTGATAAGATGTCACCACCTGGTATTTGATATTAATAGACTTTTTTATTTTGATTTATTCAAATAACATCTGTTCAGATTGTGTGGGACTGCTCAGAGATGGCACTATGCGTTGTATTTTCTCGACTACAGCGTGAAGTATAGTGTCTTCTCTGATGATAGGTATGGACACCTACCCTGTACTGACGAGAACAAGAGAGTTCGAAACCGGTCTGCAGTTGGTGACGTCCTATCAATGGAAAATCTTCCTTTCCTTGGTAGTACCATTCAATCTGAAATAGTATTTTAAAGTGCTACTGTGTAGACAAAAATACGCCCTTTTTGTATAAGGTATCATCAGGTGGTCTCTGAAATAATAATGTTTCCATACATTGGTATTTGATTTGATTTAATAACCACCTGAAAAGTATAGACTTTTTATTTTTAATTTGGATAAACTGTTAGAGGGTTTAAATGCTCTTGTTACTTGATCAGTAATAATCAGAAAAGTATAGACTTTTTATTTTTAATTTGGATAAACTGTTTGAGGGTTTGAGTGCTATTGTTCAGAGGATAAAATAGCATCGGACCTGAGCATGTAAGGCTATAATTCTTTTTTAGATTTCGTTCTTTTATTTTGGGGTATATTTGCGTTAGAGCTACTGAATGTTGTTTTTTATTAATAAGAGAGTTGATCTCTTTTAATGTGTACCCATTATTGACGGCCATAGCTCTGATAGTATCGAGCTCAATCTTTAGACTTTCTTTAAAGGGTGGTAGAGATAGAGCTCTATGTAACATTGCTCTATATGCTGGCATTTTATGAAGATGTAGTTGTACTACGAAACTGCCGTAACGCCAAAACCTTTGAATATAGTGGCAAATAACAAAGTAAACTTTAGTTTCATTTAATATATTTAAAGTGTATTGTCACAAAGTAAGGGATGAGTCAATCAATTCCATAATAATAATGGTTTAGAGACTTCTTTAACTTTCAGCTCCAATTACACAAATTTATTTACCGAAACGTCGTTGCTTACTTCTAATTAAAATATTAATTATTCAAATTGAAGTAATTATAATGTTAAGGTCTAGTGCCGTTACTAATCACTGTGTTCAGATGCAGATGTTTAAAACAGATGAAATAGTACCTAGTTTGTTCTAGGAAATGATTGAAAAATGAGTAAGGATGGAGGAAATTAATAGTTGCTTCTATTTTGTCGAGAAAATCTAAAAACTTCAATTATCGAATTGTAAATATTGGAACACTGTAAAATAATTGAATATGCGGTTGCAATAAGAGCAACAGACTCTTTCTTATCTGTTTGGTTTGGGGGAGCACAGCATTTGTATTTTAATGCAATTTATGAATTTTTCGATAATTTCCGAACAATTTGCATATTTTTAATATCTGGTGCATTTATTTGCATATTTTGACAAGTTGTCAGAAGTTTTAATCCCTGTAACTCCTTTATGTAGATTAATATTATTCTTAGAACTATTTAGGCCGGGGTTATCAAACTTCTTAATTGGTAATCGCTAATTCCTTATTCTTTATTCGTAAAAATTAAAAAAATAGAAGCATTGACTTTCGCATCACCAATACAATTCCTTAATTCTTAATTATTAAGTTTAACAAACAATCTTATACATGCACAGTGGCGGCTCGTGACTTATGATAGAGAGGGTTCACAAGTATCGTATTTTAAATAACAGCTGTATCTTCAACTGAGCATTGATATGAGCTTGAGTGTTTTCATGTCTTTTAATTTTTTGTGTTAAAGGCCCCAAGTTGGCTATTCCATTTTTTGTCCAGGTAGGCTCCGCAACGCCTCGACCAAACAACAAACAGGAAAAAAAATGGTTAGTTGTGCTGCATCCACAAATCCAGTTAACTTTCTAATAAAGTCCCTAGATTTACCCTTTGTGGCCTGCGTTAAATTAATTTCGAGTTTAGGTCTTCCCGCATTCTTCACTTCAATTTTTTGCTCCAAGCTCAAAGAGCTAAAGTTATTCATTTTAATAAATTAATAAATACAGGGGGATTGATGGTGGATGACCTATTAGACGTTTATAGAAAACTAGTCATCGGGTCACTTTAAAAATTTGGGAGCTTATAGAAGCGGACATGATCTCTCTTTTAGAAATATTTTTAGCCATGCAGTATTGCCACTTCTACTTGAAAGTATTAGCAACTTTGATAATTTAAACGGAACACCCTGTGTATTATTTTTGTTTTAGAATCCTTATTAATTTCGTAATAACTTTCCTTAATATTTTCCTATACCTATTTGTTATAGTTCTCGAGATAATAATTAATTTCACTTTGTTTTTTCGGAAAACATGTCCCACAAAAAGTGATGATATTTTTAAACTCTGACAAATTAAAGCACTGAAATTTGGTATGGAGTCAGGTTATATCCATAGGTCTTTCATCCCCTTTACAAATATTAGTTATAATAGTACAGGGTGTTTCAAAATACAAATATTTTGATGGTCTGGAAAAATGGTAAATAGTACGTTTTTTTAAATGAAATACCCTATATTTTATCTGTTGTCCTAAAAGCTATTGAAATTGTCTATCTTCCTATGTATAATGTTACTATACCTATCTTGAACAATTTTTGACTTATGAGCATTTATTTAGCAAAAATTAATTATTACAGATATCAATCACACTTTTTAGACCAATTTGGCAAGTAGCCTATGGAAATTGTTTTGTAATGGTTCACATTTTGCATTTTGCATTTTGATAAAAAAAATTCTTTGTGGATAGTCCTCAGCATTGAGAAATTGAACTTTGGTACACTTATAATCATAAATAACAGCAAAATGTCAATGAGGCCGACCACAGCGAAAAATTGCTCGAATATACTTCGGCGTCAAGCGAAGCTCGGGTATCGAGTGAAAGGTGATAAGTATAACATGCGACGATTTTCGCTTGAATTTATAACTCGAGCCGTTTTTTTAATAATCGAGCTATGTCGGTTATTTCAATGATCGAGTACTCAAGCGGTTTTTCGCTCGATCGATCACGACACTAGAATTAAGCACATAAAAATTATATTATTTTTAATTGATGCGAAGAAAATGACAATTAAAAACAAATAATAGAAGTTGCCCACTATTGAAAAGTTACCACTCTACGAAAAAATACGGTTGCAGGAAAAATTGAATTAACATCTGCGCCGACTTTTCACATTTATAAATAACGTCAAGAAAAGTATTTTTTTAACAAGTATATTATAAAAGTCATCTTAAAAAATATGAGCCATAATTCCTTGTTAAGTACACCTTGTTCCTGAAAAGCTGTTTAACTTTTTATCCGTAAATCTTTATTATACGACCAGTAAAATTTAATTCGTAAATTTTAATGTTTAACACGAAAAAAACACCAAAAATACCCAAACAAGAATCTCGTAATATTCTGAGGCGTTACAATACTCTAAATTTGCTTAATAGGGGCTTTAATGAATGCCATTGTGACAGTCGCGTAACACTTTCCCGGTTACATTTTGAAAATAGTCATGGGCGTACAGTATTTCAGTATTTTATGTTTTAAAATGTTAATCTGCAGGAACGTATGTTTGTGAGGCTGAGAATGTTTTATAAGAAAGGGGTCGCATGATTGTTGAGTAATTTCTACCTATCCACCTTTCTTATACAGAGCGTTTCTTAATGACGTCCTAAAATTTCAGAATCTGATTTCTTAGCCCATTTTATGAAGAAAAGTTTATATGAACTAGTAGCGGCTTTCGGATTTGATCTGGAGTGGGGAGGGTGCGCGAACACACCCAAAAAGTGGAAATTGACTGCAAACAATGCAGTCAACAAAATGGTTCAAGAATACGCGTACATTTCGTCAAAAATTCACCCAACTATTATTTCATTTCATTAATTAAATTATTTATTTAATATTTTTTATTTATTTTTTAAGGTGCTGGGTTTATTACCCCCTGCCTCCTCTAACTAACCCATATTTGGATAAAATTGGGTTGTTTGAATATTCTTTTTCACTTTTTTCTTGATAGTCCTAACTGGTTCCTTAATTTTAAAATAGAAAAAAAACTAAAAAACATTAACATGAACGTTACTTTAAAAACTTACTGGTATCATTTAACTGGTTAGCAAAATAATCTTATGTTTGCGAACAGAAAAGTGTAATCGGTAAGATAAATGGATAGTTGGTCAGCAACTTATGGATAGCAAACATTTCTGAATCGGTCAGTAATTAATGTCATACTAGAGTGCTCTAAATTATTTTGGTATGCAAATTAAATATATAAGCTGCTATGAGCGATCCACTTTTAATCAGATATTAGTAAGCAATAAGCAGGTAAGCAAAATATTTAATCTTGGTCATCAAAAAAAAAGCAATAAAACGTGAAATAGTGAGAGTGCCCTGGGAAAACAAGTGAAAACCCGCCCCCGCTACACCTTTTGTAGCCGACTTCCTTCTGTATTCGGCAAAAGAAAACACAAGAAAGTTACATAAATTGACAGTGCCCTGGGAAAACAGGTGAAAACCCGACCCCGCTACACCTTTTGGGCCTTGACTGCTACACCGAATGAAAACACACGCACGCAATTAGCTACTCGTATCACGCGACTGCTTTCGCTCCGCCAACAATAACGAACTTTGCCGATTTATTCAAAACAAACGCAATCCAATGATTTATATTGATAACCACCTCTGAAGTAAACTGCTTCTAGACATATTTTTCTCTACTGACCAATTGTAAAATCTTGCTGACCAAGTAATCATTTCGCAGCCCGACTGTTAATTAAGCGAACACATGATATTACAAGCGGACTGATATCGGTTAAATTGTTTGTAGCATTTTTGGCAGAACAAGTGTTGCAGCCTGATTTTTATTTATTGCAAGCAAAATCTTTTTACGCTGATCAAATGATTTAATGGCTATTTTTTGCTGCGAACCAATTTTAATAACGGCAAACCATTTAATTACTTCTCAAAACTTAATTACTTCCAGACTCACTAGAGCTACCCTAAATACGCCACTATATATTGGGTTAGATTAAAAGAAAATGAAATTATAAAATCTCACACTTTTGCGAAGGGCATTGCTGGTATCTACCATTTGTTGTTTACATAATAATTGTATTTCCCCGAGCAAATGCATAAGAGAAGGATTTTCCAGCAGATCCCTGAATTCCAAAAATATATATGACAAAACTTGTATTAGTGATTCATGATTAGTGTTCTTATTAAGATAATTAAAACCATTCGCAGCGCATTAATGGATATTCAATAAAAATGTGGACATAACAGTCAACAATAAATGATGTGAATTACACTACTGGTCAACACATAATTTGGTGCCCGCAATTTTGTTACCGTTTCTAGGTAATTTGGGTCTGCTAAACCTAAAAATAACCTCAAATTTGCTGCATCAGATCGTTTTCTAAAACTAGGGCCATAAGCTATATTTTCGAGATTAAGGATATTTTATATATTTCAGTGTTTTTTAGTTTAAATCCTTAAATAAAATGGTTTAAAATCATTTATCGAAATAAACAACATTTATCGACCCTACACAATAGTGCTTAAACGTAAAGTCCATTATTCGGTTCTTAATTGTAGAAAATTGATCAATAACAGCCTCATTTTGTTTGGAATACCCTCTATACATTTTTTTTCATATATTTCATTTTTAAACTTTCTAATGTCCCTAGATTTACCCTTTGTGGTTGCGTTAAATTAATTTCGGGATTAGGTGTTCCCACATTCTTCACTTACATTTTTTGCTCCAAACTCAAAGAGTTAAAGTTATTTCTTAAATAGTCCACCGTCAACTATTCATTTTAACTTAATAAATATATAATATTAAAATATTAAAACATACACGCACGAATTTCTAACTAGATGCACGAACAGACAACAGCGCGGTACACACAAAAACTGTGCGCCTTTTCCATGTTAAATCGCCATAGCCCCCCTATCCCCCGTTGCCACCCGCCACATATTACCACAGAGAAACTGCACTACTTAATCGCACGTGCGAGCAAGTCTCGTCATAATCGTCATTAGGGAGGGTCGGACTTTATACGATAAATAATATTCAATGAATATAAATTAATATTTTTTATTCGTTTTGTTTTGGGGGTGCACGTGCGCATGTGCTCCTGTGGAAGAACCGCCACTCATTACTGCACCACCAAAAAACAACTGAGGAATGGAAGAAAAATGTTTATTCTACATCACAACAAATACAAAAATCACCTGTCAATAACATAACAATAACTTAACTTATTAATTTAAATTAACTTAAACTAATAAATAAAAATGAGCTAATCTGCATCAGCTAAAAACTTCCTTTCATACGATTTTCCCGAATGAGATTGAAAAGGACAGTCTCGTTGAAGACTCGAGCAGTAATCGGCTAGCATGTGATTTTCCCATCTAAACTGATATCTCACTTTCATAGTTTCTATATCCTGGTGGAATCGTTCCCCCTGTTCTTCACTAAGGTCGCCAAGATTTTCTGGGAATCCTTCCAAGTGGCTGTGGAGATAGTGAATCTTAATGCTCATATTACACCCATGATGTTGGTTAAAGTTGTTGAGCATATCCTCCACTATCTCTCGGCAATTTTCCGATTTATTGTTTCCGAGAAAATTTTGCTCAACTTTAATAAAAGAGCACCATGTATTAAATTCAATTTCGGTCACCGATTCTGTAAAGTGTTAATCTTTTATGAGCTCTCTGATCTGAGACCCATCAAATATTCCGGCTTTTAATTTCTCCTTGCTGAATGCAGGAAATTTCCTGGACAAGTATTCAACACACGCACCATTCTTCAACTAAATTTTGCAAATGCATTCAGGCAATTTTCCGCATATGGGGATTATACAGGTACTACTACTACACATACCCTAGGACACGACCCAAGTTAACGAATTAATTTATGAGGCTTACGGTATTCAATTTCATTCTCTTTTATCGCCTTCTAATGTAGCAAACTTGTTCTTTGCTATTTTTACATATCTTCCATGTTTACTGATTTCCCTTTTCGGTTCTACATGAAAACGACTTCGTGCGTTTTTCTCGTCAAATTGATAAAAATTAAATTGTTGTAGATTGATACTGATAAATTTTGTTTCATAAAAATGGTAATGATGTGCAATTTCTGAAATCGGACAAAAATGTTTATCATCGCAACTATTCCTTCAATTTAAATTCCAATTTACCACAGCAATGAACTCTAAAAAAACCAATTTACATGGTTATAATCCACATTAAAACAGTTTAGCACACTCTAAACTCCATTTTAAAAACGCTGTCAGCGAATTTCATTTCGAAATCATTTATATAAAGCATTACGATGCAATCATTGTATGCTTTAAATTAGTGTTGTGGTCGCTCGAGCGAAAAACCGCTTGAGTACTCGATTATTGAAATAACCGACATCGCTCGATTATTAAAAAAACCGCTCGAGTTATAAATTCAAGCGAAAATCGTCGCTGGTTACTTATTACCTTTCACTGGATACCCGAGCTTCGCTTGACGCCGACGTATATTCGAGCAATTTTTCGCTCAATAGAAAATACTCTAGTTATAAATTCAGGCGAAAAATCAAATCGTTGCATTTCACTTGATTCCCGATCTTCGCATGCCACCACGAAATGTGCCGATTGGCGACGTTCGAGTTTGACGCTCAGAAGGCTGACACGACATATGTCTTTGCTAAAGGTACATAAACGAGAAGGTGCATATAAAAAAAAGTATGCCAAATCCCTTAATGGATTGATCGCGACATGGGTTTTGTTTGGACTGGCTAACCAGCGGCGTTTGTAAATTCTTAAAAAATTAAAGGATGTATTTTTTTTAAATTTAAATCAGAATCAACTGTTCTTCCTTATAAAAAAATCTAGCCTAAACTTCTAAAACTTTGTTGTTTTGATACTGTGTTTTGCTGTTAGTATTTGATAGGGAACTGTGATTCGAAATGAATGGTAGCACGCCTTTGCTTGGAGAGAAAATTTGATTACTTTTTAGCTTGCTTTCCTTTCGGCCCCTGTTCCAGAGTCCTGTGTCATACTGTATCTAGTTATAATTAATTAATTTTAAACTTAAAGAGTCAAAGTGCAAAAGTTATGTGAATGATGTTCAATCTTAATTACATAAAACAGTTATTTTGTGATCTGTATGCGAATGGATTTCTTTATAAACCAGGCAAGGGTAAGTAGAACATTATTATTGTCTGGATTAATGATACCTATTTGAAAGGACTTAATTCTCCGCCTTATCTAGTGTGATGTGAAAAATGTAACGAGTTTAATGCACATTAAGTTCGTAGGTTCCGATGATGGTAAATAAAATAAACCGAAACGCCTCTGGAGTAAAAGTTTGAATTCATTTATGTACAAAAAAATATAATGTTTAGATTTTGAGGATCTAGGAGCATCGACCTACTATTTGACCCCATCAAAACAGTTAGTCAGATATTTATTTATTATTTTACCAACTGAAACAATGAATTCCCATTAATAATAATTGTATGTCATACCTTATAAATTACATTAAACTCATTGGTGACATTTAAGAAAACTTAATTGGTTATATAATAATGAATGACCTGGTAACTTTTAGAGCCCAAGTTACAAAGTTCAACACAGACTCTTAATTAAAACATAATTATATAAAGTAGAGAAGCTTTTATAGAGCCGAGTTCTGATGCGATAAGTAATTACCTCCAGATGTTGGTTTAAGTCAAATTTAGACAAGACAAGCTTTTAAAAACTACATTATAGATCGTTTAAGAGACATCTAAGTACAGAGCAGTGCCGCTTTAAGGGGCCATTTATTTTGAAGCCCCCAATTCCGAACAAAAAGTTTGACTTATCTATTGATTTCTATTCACATCCAAAATGTAGTTATAAATTTTAAATTTTAATTTATTAATTTATCATGTATAATAACCACATACATATAAACAGTATATTGCCAATACGAACGTTCCCAAAATACAAAAAGTGTCCCCATTATTGAAGATGGCGCGGGCCTATTGACATTGGCGTAACTAGAATGATTTTGTAGGGGGGGGCTGGCCCCTAGTCTAGTAGGATTTTAATGGCAAGTGTCACTATGACGTACCTAAGTATGGCTTCGAACTTCGGAAATACTGGGGTGGGCACCAGAGCAATCTGGGGTGGGCACGGCCCACCTGGCCCCCCCTCTAGCTACGCCTATGCCTATTGAGTTTGCGCAGTAGGGTGGAAATTTTATCGATCGCGTCAGAGCCGGCCCACACATTTGAATGTTGTTATTCGTCGCCAGCTTTGGTTCTGGATGCTTTTTCAAAACAATTTTTGTAAAGGAGTTTTTAATTGGTGATTCGATTCGCTGTTTGGTAGGTTAGTGGCTTGTTTTATTTAAGATGAAAGCACACAAGTGCATGGTGCTTTTTTGCAAAGGTCGTGGATCAATACCAGGTATAAAGTATTTCAGGTGTGTACATATATACGAAAATATTTTGCTTATCACATTATCCGATCTTCGGAACCGAATTTCAAAAAAAGATTGTAAAAAAAGAAGAGAGTGTCACTCTTATACAATATAATATATATGTGGTCACTACCTAACCTTAAAATTAATTTATTTTTAATTTGGTGCATTAGTAGCTGATAATAATTCCCAAAATAGTCAATATAGTCATTCATTCTTAATTTTTGGTTTAGAAAAAAGTGAGGTTAAGAAACATACGACGTCGGATGAAAATTAAAATAAAGCTCATCGTGTCGATTGTTATAAATATTCGGACGGAATTTCGCGCCAAAAGTTTACACCAATCAGGGCACCGTCGGATCATCATATCGTCAGAAATCGTATGCATGGAACACTGTCTTAATTCGACCTAATCGAGATTTTGATTGCAATATTTTTCCTAACGAACCAGGGAAATTTACATTAAAAAAGTTGAAATCCGGTCCTGTCGACTGTTTACTTTCACAAGGAAATTTCCGAACTGCGCAAACTCACAACGCCCCCTTCGATGCACATAGCGGGGACATAATTGCAGATGGTATTAGCAATATACTGTTTATATATATGTGAGGTAGCTACGTAAATGACGCGAAATTGGGCATCTCTTCATTTAATTTATAGCTGGTATATTACGATATCCTTCCTGTCCGTTAGGCACCTGATTGTGATAGTTGCTTGTCAAACCTGTATATCTAGTGGTAATGTTAGCTTAACATGAAAAATAAAATTTAGAACTACAGCTGAAAAAGTTTTTCAACTATATTCAAATTTAACGCTGTAGCCAAAACTGGCTGTTAACAACAACTAGAGACGAAAATTAAAAAAGTCGAGTATCGATTGCTGGCTACATTAAACGTACATAATTGCATTTAAATTTTTAATATGTTTGGTCCAGCACTGCGTTTGTTTGCTATCGTCGCCCATTAAAAATCGTATAGACGCATCATCAATAATTAAGTGTTAAAAGTGGAGTGCTATAAACATTTTCTCCCTAACAAATGCTTGCCCTTAGATTTGCAGGTTCGGACAACCCCCAAAAATACAAGAGTAAATTAAAAAAATATTTCGAGCTCAACCAAAATTATACCTATCACGGCTCTCTGGTTGCGATCAGAATGAGAACCAACCGGCAGTGGCGTAACTTCAAAATTTGGGCCCCCCCGCAAAATTATTTATTAGGCCCTATAAAATTATTTATTTAGTTAACAAGAATATCGTAAATTGGTAAATTATAGCTATAGATGTTACTCCATAAGAATTTAAAATAAAAAACTAATGATTCCTATGAGAGAACATTTTTTAATGCTCTTTAGGAACTATATATTATTAATAATAATATTATTCCAAAACCCATAAAAAGTGACCACACTATTCTTTTCTGAATAACTTTATTGTTTAAAATTACTTTTAAACCAAATTTCCAGGAAATATTTACAAAAGTATAAGTTCCCGTAAAATTAATTTAAAATATATAATAAGATCGAATAATTAGAATGTGATACAGGGCAGGTTAAAATTAGAAGTTACTTTAAACAAGTCGCAAAAAAAGTTTTTCTCTGAAATAATTTAGACTTCTATATGTTAAGTCTTCTTATATTCTGAACAAAAAATATGTTAAGAGATTTTTTGATATTTCACTCGCTTAACCATTTATAATTAATTTTCTGACCAAATGTTGCTTAGCAGTTAATAATTTATATTTTAAATTCAATTTCCTTAAATTATTTGTTTAGGAATAGGAAGTTTGCATTTAATAAAAAATACCTACGGTGACATAAAAACTTTAAAACGTCGTAGTTGTTAATTCCTTGTTACTATAAACATTATCCAGGACCTATTTTCTTACTAGGCCCGGTGGGCGGTGGGTCTGGCCCTGGGGCCCCACTTTCAGTGGAGCTCAGCACTTGGCTTGCGCGACACTACACTTATTCAACACAAACAATACAAAAACTTACCTTATTTGCAAAACGAATTGGTATGTTTTTTTTATTACAAAAAAAAATTATAATGGTTCTCAAAATCTAAGACGATGATCGACAGATGTGTAGGAACTCCTTTTCTTGACGAGAGTATTAAATCATAATAAATTAGTGTTGCGTAGAAAAAGAACACTTTTTGATATGGCGAGGGGCTCGCATTGCGTAACGGGGGGCCACTTTGAGCCGTGGGCCCCCTTAACGCTTGGGCCCCCCGCGTTGCGTGGTCTTGCTGCATAGTAGTTCCGCGCCTGCCAATCGGTTACTTGACGTGCACGTTTTATTATTATCAATAAAACGGCGGCAGGTTGCATTTTAAGTGCTAGATGCTAGTCTTCTTTTATAAGGTAATTTAAATTTTAAGTTTTTATATTTTGCCTACTTTCGTTCGTTGCGCTGTTCAGACTGTGCCAAACAATATATATGTCGGCGTCAATTAGTGAAATCCGTCATTCCCTGAAATGCCTAGTTATTTCACGTATTGCCGGCAAATAGTGTAACTCTACGTTTGGTACACCGTTTGCCTAAGAGTATCAGGCATTCCCTGTAATGACGGAATTCTTTCAGTCAAACGCTGTACCCTTTTTTGTTTTTTGAAATTGAAATGTCGAAGCAAGTTAGATGACTATTACTACATAACCTCAAACTACTTCCACCTACAAAATCACTTCAAATTCGTACACTGTTGTCATGTTTAGCACGGTTTTATAATTCATATGCTTGGGGAAGGAGCTAGTTTATTGTGTGCCTTTTTATTGGTTTTTATTAACCGACTTCAAAAAAGGAGGGGTTCTCAATTCGGTTGTGTTTTTTTTATGTTGTGACCGCAGAACTCCTTCATTTATGAACCAATTTAGAATTTATTTTGTTGAAAAGCGAATATTTTCAATTAGGTCCAATTTTAATTGTACTACAAAATTCTCAAAGGGTTTGGGTAAAAAGGGGGGTATTAATTGCCAAAAAATTACGGTTTTCTCTTAAATATAAGAAGATGTCATGTTAATGGTATTTCGTTGCGCAATTTTTGCGTTTTATGATTTGTTGTCTTAGGAAAAAATGGAAGGGATGAAAAAGGAGGGGGGTGAAAAGGGTGAAAGAGGCAAGAGAATAAAAAATAAATCGATTTGAATAATTCTTTTCTATTGAAAAGGGGAATATTTTCAAGGCGGTTCTATTGGAAATAAAAAAAAATCTAGTGGAAACCAAAGAGGCATTTCCTCAAATAGGTGACGTTCCTGAAAAGTTTGTATCAGTACGAGAAGCTGTGCAGTCGCTTTCGCTTTCCGGATGTCAAGGATATTTTAAGTGTTCATGCAAACCAGCGAAAAAACAATGTTTGTCAAACAGATGCGTTTGTGTAAAAAAAAGGAGTTCTTTGTAATTCAGGTGTTATAAAAAAATAAGAAACCATATTATCAGTCATTTCCTTTTAGATTTTTGTATCTAGCTATTATGTTGTTTCGTTCCTATTCGTTCTATGAATTTTTTTTATAGTAAGTTATAGATAATAACTATGAGTTTATGATTTAAATTTAATACTTAATACCTACATACATCATATTTCAAGACATCCAATTTTAAGGAAATTCCTGATAATAATCAGTTATTTACAAACCTTTTAATGTAAAATACCTTATTGACAACACTGTCCTAATTACAATAATGATTGACTAAAAACAGGCAAACAGGGTAACTTAAATCATTTAGTTAAGGACAGCGTTGGACTGAAAGAATTCCGTCATTACAGGGAATGCCTGATACTCTTAGGCAAACGGTGTACCAAACATAGAGTTACACTAATTGCCGGCAATACGTGAAATGACTAGGCATTTCAGGGAATGACGGATTTCACCAATTGACGCCGACATATAGATTGTCACAGATGAGCCTTATCTTTGCTTTGTTATGAAATAGTCCTAGAGAAAATATAGTCGTGGAAATGATTACTATTTACACGCACGATTAATGACAATCGCTTACAGCTCGCATCGCAAATTTCATCCTCATAAATAATAACGCTGCTGGGAATTTGTATATTACGGACAAATCGGATGTTAAATTGAAAGTTATTAACATTAATATATTTTTTAATATTGGGCAGGCCTCAATGATTTTACTTGCCACTGAATTTGCATTTGCAATTAAATGTTAATATTTAATTAGCACCTGTTGCATTTCCCTGGGGCCTACTGGCATTTTCATGCCAATAATTGTGATCCCTTGAATTATATAAAATCTTTTTCATTATACACTGTGTATTCTATATGCCATATTCTATTTTCATAATGGCACGTGTATTAATAATATGAATATCATATTAGGTGACCTAATTTTTTGATGGCATACATGGTCACAAACAAAACTGCAGCTGCGGCTGGTCAAGGGAGATATCGACCGCCCCTACTACAAGTGAATAAATGAAATATACAGGGTCTCATTAAGGCCATATCTCAATAACTACTTTGCATAGTAATTCAGGATAAAAGAAATCATTAATAAAGTGGCCACGAGAGAATCCTGGAAATTACTTTTAAGTTCCGCATTTCGCCGCAAGCAGGTATAATTGAAAAGTAAATATTAAAATTCTAAATTTCTGCGAATAGTCCCACAATAAGGTATAAAAGTAAGGTAGAAAAGTGTCATGCGTAATACCGGTGCTCACATACGGACTCGAAACAATGTCAATTACTCGGAAATCTGAAAATAAACTGCAGGCTACTCAGCGAGCGATGGAAAGGGCTATGCTTGGAATCACTTTAAGGGACAAAATCCGCAACGGGGAAATTCGCAGGAGAACTAAAGTGACAGATGTACTGTGACTTGTGGCACAGCTGAAATGGAAATGGGCTGATCATATAGCAAGGCAGGAGGACCACAGGTGAACATATTATAGGGTCTTGACTTGGCGCCCGAGAGAGACGAAGCGGAGCATCGGTAGACCCCAGAAACGGTGGCGAGATGACATCCTGCGCTTTGCGGGAAGGAACTGGATCCAGACTGCAGGAGACAGAAGAGCATGGAAGGACATAGAAGAGGCCTACATCCAGGAGTGGACAAACATATGCTGAGAAGAAAAGAAGAAGAATGTGTACCTTTAGAAAGTTTGCGCGTTTCTGCATCATTTTGGTCTAAGGCTCATTGAGGTATCGATCTTGATAAGAGTGAAAATGTAACCATTTAAATCGCTATAACATCTAAACATAAACTTTTAGTAAACCTCAGCTGTTTTGGAAGAGAAATTTAAATCCTTTAAATTGCCGTATCCTAAACTATAGAATTTAATGAAAAATGTATTAAAATCGGTTCGTTATTAACGATATATCAGCTTATTACTTTGGTCGAGCATTTTTGAATATTCGATAATTAATTGGGGTAGTGTAGTTTTTGTATGTCAACGAACGAGAGTGAAACACACTTTACTTTTTATTATGTATGCATGTCATAAACATATAATATAAAAGAGGAGACAAAACATTTCATTCATAAAACACCATTTACTTACATCATACGCAGTACTACAGTTTCAAATAAGTTAGAAAAATTGCAAACGCTGTAGTAATGTACGCGTTTAGATAATTTCGATCTAACATTAGTCATAAATTGCTAATCGTTGTAGGTATTTTTTACCGAAATTCAAATAATATGAGGAAAAAAATCTATATTTTTGCAATATTTACTGAAAATATAAAATTAGCTACACCATTACTTAACCTAAAAAAACATTACCACATACACGAGGGATCGAAGATATTCCAGAATTATTTATACTCGCACTGAAATACACGAGTGTTTTGCGAAATTCCAGTATTATTTAAACTCGTCGGAAACACGAGTATGCGACGATGAAAATTTTCTCAGGGAAAATCCGCGGCTGGCTGTTCTCGGAATCGCTTGGTGTAAAAACACTCTGAAACCTGTAGCCACCATTGCGGCACCCGTTTTGAAAAGACCGAATCGCTGGTGAGCGCGGTTCTGTGGATACCAGAAACAGACTGACTTCTAAACAATTTTTTATTTCCACCTTTTATTTCATCCTTCCCAACGCTACATTGCGTCATTCTTAAACCATCTAATCTCTCGCCGTCGACGCCCGTAAAGCCGTTCTCATAATTTTTGCTGATGTGCATATTGAAAGATTACGTGAACCTTCGATCCGATTTCCTTATTAAATTATTTAGAATAATTTGTCGGAAAAAAAAATTAATTAATTTTCTGGAATTGGAAAAAAGGTATTTTTTACAATAAAACACAAACAACACCGCGCCCGAAAAATGAATGACATTCCTAAACGTCAAGGTTACACACGTACTAAAATCGGTAGCACGTCCGTACAGCGTTGCCACGGTGATTTATCTAAAACATTGTAATTTGATGTTGTTGGGAAACTATAAATAATTTTATGAGTAGAAAATTTAAAAAATACACACATATTTAGTACAATATTATTTACACATGAGAAACGCATTCATTATAATTAATATTATACGTTTCGGTTTCATTAATTACTGTTTAAAATTTTGTATGATTCTGACAGAATAAGAATAATTCTATCTCTTTATTAATTGAATATTTTTGGTGCACATAAAATGCGTCACCCAACACGGTGTGTGCTCGCTACCGTGGCATCGCATAGAAAATTGTACTATAGGCCTGAATTATTATTACTAGCCAGTGGATAGTGCATTTGCAATGAACTGTTAATATTTAATTTCAGCCAGTTCTATTTCCCAGAGGCCCTAATCACATTTCCTATGCAAATTTCACGTTTTAAAACCCCCCGTTTTGATGCGCGTTATTACTGGTTAGTATTACGTTCGCCCGTTTCCGGAATACAGCGTGTAGCCACGTCATATAGGCGGGTACTTAAAGCCGAGATTAAATCACATATTAGCGAGGCTTATTTCCAATACACGAGATGACTAGAGTAATTGGCATTGGCCATTTTATCAGACCACACGTGTGTTTCGTGTTAATTGCCAATATAACTTACGCAGCGAGCTGAATATTCTATGAATATGTCTGGTATAGAGGACATAATTTAGCTTTTTTCGGATATGAATCAATAAAGAAATATTTGTTAAATATGCCATAGAAGTAATAGAGTATATTAATGGGGCTTTCAAAATATTTAGAAAATTTTGTGTTCCGGTTTTTATTTGTTCGAAGAGATGTCCAAAAATAAACTTCATTTTCTCATCGCTAGTTTCTATTCTCATAATGTTGCATCTACAGATCTTTAATGCGAGGTTTCGTCTTTCGGTCACCATCATCAACTTACTGTTTTTTTAAATAGGAAAGTGGATGTGTTTGTTTAAATTATGATAGAGGAACTAAATCTGCTTTCAGCGACCGACATACAACGCTTACTGGTTTTCCGACGTTTTGTTCCTTAAATTAACCATCTTCATTAAAATATCCCTAGTATGTCCCTGTAATTTACTTCTGTTTTTTATTATTGCTATTTCTATCCTTAATTGTTATTACGTACTACTGCTGTTTTTTTATTTCAATCTACTCGTTTTATTAAATTTCTTCTTAGGGCAATTTATTTCATTAATAAAAATAAAATTTGGTTCTTAAACCAGCATAGTTTTAAGACTTTTTTAAAAAGCCATTAAATTTTAAAGGGACCAATTAAACCGATTTTTTTGGAACAGAAGTTACAGGAACGTATTAAGGGTATTTTAATGAAGATGGTCAATTTAGGGAAAAAACGTCGGAAAACCAGTAAGTGCTATATACCGCTGAGCGTAGATATAGTTCCTATTTCATAATTTAAGCAAAAAAATCCAGGCTCATATTTAAAACAAATAAGTAAGTACCTAATAACCCAAAGATGAAACGTCTCATTAAAAAACTAATGATGAGATCTTGCGGAGAATAAAAAGTAACAATGAGAAAGTGAAGTTTATTTTGAACGGAACAAAAACCGAAACGCAAAATTTTTGATTTTTTCAAATATTTCAAAATTCCCTGTATTTATTTTTGATTTTTGTGCGGCATATTACTAAGCCCATAATTACACAACTTTGCCCCAATTTAACCCACTTCGTATCTCTTACCGTTGAAGAAATGGAATTTCCACTAAAACTTTATAAACATTTCTGTGCAAGGCCTGTAAATTTTCTTTTATTGACAAAGCAAATATTTTGACTGGAATACGACCTTTGTGGCTTCTTCGGTTACTCTCGGCCACTTTCGGAGACCAAAATATCCGTCTCAGCCATTTCAGTTTTCTCTCATCGTCAGTTATCATTGAAATCCAAGTGCGTTGAGTGCAGTTTGCTAAAGGACTTTAATTATTTTTCTCTACATTTTTGTTCATCAAAAACAAACCTTTTTGGCCGGTTGATGGGTGGTTTCAATGGAATGGGCTGTGTTGTGAGCTATTTTAAGTAACAAAACAAAAGGTATCTTGCGTAGTACTAAAGGCAAAATATATTGCTGTATAATTGTGCACGTGAATTCACCAATGGTGTGGATTTTTCTTCATTTATTTTTTCTGTCGTTAAAATGACCTGATGAAATACACGACGTTATAATTTTATCACTTTTGGCTTCTGCTAAATTAAAAATAAAAATAATTTCAACAAATAAAGTCTATAATACAGAGCGCAGAATACAGAAATTATCTTTTCATTTAATTAATTTACTGAACATTGAAAATTTGTTGAGCTTTGTATCTGTATCGTTATTCTCGAATTAATGTTAAATAAATAAATTAAATTGCGTAGCACTGTATTGTACACTTTTTCGTTTTCGTTCAATTATTTTTAATTTATCAAAATCCAAAAATGTCGCGTTGATTGTTTACGAAACGTTAACATATTTCCGGTAGTGAGGAGTTAAAAAGGTCAACACTGACATCACTCCCATTATACAGATCGCACATACTGTACAGTGGGGGAGAACCTCAATATACACCTCAATAAACCCGAACAAACCCAAATAAAAGCAGCTACTATGACGACTATGTAATCGTGGTACAACACGTGGACAGAAAGTCTGGACAATCAATCAGGTTATTCAAAATTATAAAGAGAGTTGTTAATAGGAATAAGTATCACCGCTGCTTCAAAAAAAGCAAAACCAAACATGCTAAGCAATTGCTCATGCCGGAAACCCTGCTGAGGATAGGTACCATCCCCCTTAAAAGTAACATATTTTAAAAACCTTCGCTGAACCCCCTCCAAATTGCCACTGTGAATGCCATATCCCGGGGACCACACTACAGATCCATATTCCAATTTCGATCGCACATAGGCACTATACAAACTGATGATAGCCTGGATATTCGTAAAATCCCTTGTACATCATAGAATGAACCCATATGCCCTCGATGCCTCAGAAATAACAGTGTCTATGTGAGAACAGAAGGAAAGTTTAGTATCAAAAATTATTTCAAGATCTTTAAACTCATCAACGCGTGAAACTGACCGATTATCAATCTTATAATCATAGACAATAGCTAATGACTTCGTAGTATAAGAAACAACGTTACATTTTAGTATATTTGATTATTTTCAACGCACTAATCAGCAATAAGATCAAGGTCAGATTGAAGATCACTGCAGTCGTCCAGGCTATTTATCCTTTTATACAGTTTAATATAATCCGCATACCTCCACTCATTAGCTATGAGTCTGAGACCGATATCATTGATGAAAATAATAAACAGCAACGGTCCTAAAACCGATCCTTTGGGAACACCATAAACTGCAGTTTATTGTGATGATTTAATGCCGTAAATTTGAATATATTGCTTTCTATCCATTAAGTATGATTTAAACAACGAAATTAGTGAATCGGAAAAACCAAAATTATTGAGTAATAGTCTATGGTCAAGTCGGTCGAAATCTTTAGTAAAGTCCAATTAAAAATACATCCGTTTGAAAACTCTCATCAATTGACGGTGCCATATCTGAGTATTAATGCATTACAGATTTTATACGCTATCCCATATAACTAGACAGATCAGGACGTAAATTGCTCTATCCTTACTCTAGAATCTATTTCCATCTATTATTAAAATTGGTTCATTATTAACGAAATAACGAAAAACATATATTATTAATTAGGAATGTAAATTTTTGAATGTTCGTTAATTAATTTGCGTAGTGTAGTATTGAATTATCTACCCAAAAGACTCGTAAATAATTTTCTATTTTAGAATTTTAGAATTTAAAGAAGAATTTTACGTTGCTCTAATCGCCCATATATCGTGTAAAATGCTCACGTAACATTCTAAAGCAGTAGTTTACATCCATCAAATCTATCTACTTCACTTTCAGCGTAAGCCCCAAAAATAGCATATATTTATCTTTTTCAGCTACAGCTCGTACGTTCTCCTTTTCCTGTCTATATTCTCTCAAGAAGTCGTTTCCCCAATACTTTAAAAACACATAACCTTTCAGAGAAAGCGTGTTTAATAAAAGATTTAAAAAACAAAAACGCAAAGGAAGTCGGGGAAGCCATGTGACACAATCGTAATCCATAAAATCTAGTATTCTGGAAAGATAGGAAATATTTTCCAGTATTTTCCGCTTTACGATTCATATGTAAATAAAATATTCGACCGATGGTATCCAGGGGAATATTAACGGTTATTTATATGTCGCACTGCACCATTTATAAGTCGTTGAAACAGCTCTTATGCTAGTGCAACTATTAATGTAATGGTGCAAGAGTTGGAGTTCCGGTACAAGACATAAACCATTTCTTATGTTTAAGGAAAGTCAGCACAAAGAACATTATTTGCTTCAGCTATTTAATAATACTTTCATTCCACTAGGCTGCAAAGTATATTTTCTTTTCAAACTAGATTGTATTATAAATATAATTTATATAGCTGCACCCAACTATACTCTTCGGCTACTGGATTCCATCGAAAGGAGAGCCATTCATATGGTCGGAGACCACGAGCTGACTAAGAACATCAACAGCAAAGACAGGTTGGTGATTTGACTTTATTTTATAGAATTTCCATAGCAAATGTTCGATTGATCTTACCCGCTTAATTCCACGAGTGCGACGCATAGCAAGAATTCGCGACGAGCCACTGCCATCCGAAGAAACCCGAACAAACCCATGCTCGAACTTTAAGAATTCATTCATTTGGAGGACGTCATCCATGTGCCCTTCCTGAAGTGGTGTTCCCCAACGAATCTAACCTCCAACGAATCAAAGCTCTATTCGCACATGCACCACTCGCCAGTGCCTTCTATGGATTTTTCCTATAGTGCTGATGCTTGACCATAAAAAAATAGTATGTTTAATTGTCATCAATTAAAGCAAACATCCATGACTGGTCAGCTGTGTATAATATGTACCCTGCAATAAGAAAATGGATGGTGTTGACTATATTAGTCTTTGAGGTCTCGATCATTCAACTAATCAAACTTATGTTAAATATACGCCACTGTAAGAAAATCCAAGTCAAATGCGAAAATTATTACGTATGATGATGAGTCCACCAGTGTAAGTCCTCTAATACCCAAAGAATTTCTTATACAAATTCAGTTAATTCAATAATTCTACAATATATCGCAGAGGATATTCAGGTGGGGAAGGCAAAGCCCCATTGACCCATAAAATATCAAAAAAATTAATTTTTACAACAAAGTATTTTTAGTCAGTATCTACTCATTCCAATTTTGAAATATTGAGAGGAATAAGTGAAAATTTTTGCATAAAAGATTTGATTTCAAAATGAATCATAAACTGTAAGTGGCAGGCTTTATTTTGAATCACCACCACAGTATAATATCAATGCTAGAACCTCCTCTAAGGAAAATAAATACAGTGGTACCTCGAGAGTGCCCTAACATACGAGTTATTTGAGATACGAGCTGTCGAGCGAGCGACGTTTTGTTTTGAAATACGAGCGACATTTGAGATACGAGGAACGGTCAGCTGCGACGCTGGACACAAGTTGCAACTAGTCGTGTATCGGAGCTATTTAATGACACTTGCCTAACTCATTTTCGCAGCATTCTGAAAGGGAGGAAGAAACAAACCTCCTTGGACAGTTTTTTTTTAATCCGGCGAAAAAGGCAAAGACCAGTGAAGAGAAAAGCAGTGACTAAAATTAAGCATACAGTAGGATTTAAGTTGTGTGTAAGTTGCATTTAAGTGACCAAAATACAAATATGTATGTACACTTTATAAAACCAGTTTTTTTTTGCTTTACATTCTCTTTTATTATGTTTTTATACAATATTTGTCATTTTTCTTATTCAAAAACACTTAACAACAACAATTGGGGGTAGCATTTTTGGGGCTGGAATGGATTAATGATATTTCAATTAATTTTAATGGGGAAATTTGCTTTGAGATACGAACAAATTGACATACGAGCAAGGTTACGGAACGAATTAAACTCGTATCTCGAGGTATCACTGTACTTGTCCTTGTGCGCTTGGGATAAAAGCCCACTTCCGAAGAGATTGTTACTTATTAAAAATCCTATCCCTCCCCTCGAAGGATCTCCCCAGATACTTGATATGCAGCCAAAGCAACTGAATAGGAAAATTGAAATTTCTTCTGAAAGTCCAGTAATCAGTGAATTCTTATTGACCTCGTCAATTAGCAGTTAAAGCAGAAAGAACCAAGCATTCCTAAGCGCATTTTGTTTTATATTGTTGTGTACTTTATTATACAATCTATTTATTACAAGTGTTTCCAAAGATTTTATTTGGAAATCTTAAAATATTCCTTTCGGTTCGGTCCACACTGGATACGTCTTCTACATTTTCCTGCCAAATTATCAATATCTGTTAATTCGAACGCTAGATAACTATTTAAATGTTATTCTAAATTGATTTTGAATAAATTATAGGAAAGGTCAGGACAGCCCCGCCCACTTTAGCAAATATAAATATTTGTAAATATTTAATAACTCAACAACAATAGTTTAATACATACTCTTAATTATTACCTACTTCATTTTGTGTAACAACATGCTTTTAAATATAAAACTACATAGTTTTATGAATCTTACAATGGACGGAGATACCCGACATGGAGGATAACGTGGTCCACTATGGCAGATATCACAACCGATATGACATGAATTTTTCTAAGGGCAATACGAAGGAAATCATCAAAAATCATTTGACTTATCTAATATTTATTTTGAAACTAATTTTAAACACAAAAATCAGAAACATAAGTCTTCGAACCATATTGACCTGTGCAGTTTTTATGTGCCCATTTCGTACACACTTCGCATTGAAACACGGCCTCAGTGATACCAAGTTCATTGCAGATAATGCAAACTTCGTCTTTACTGCAATCTTTCTCCATATTATCGGAGCGTTGGTCCTGGGGCGGTGCTACCTGAGCTTTTTACGATATAGAATATTTTAAAAATTTTAAACAACAAACAAACAACAAATAAAAATTATGCACCATAAACTAAGATTAATACCCTTTATTTTCATATATATATCATAATATTTAGTCGCCATTTAAACTACTTACAGTTAATTTAAAGCGGTCTTGAAATAAGGCGCAAAACTCACTCCAACTGCTTTCAACAACTGAACATTTAAAATTAATTTTTCGACCGGCTGAATGTAGTTTGCCCATAATGGTATAATTATGCACTTGACCGATAGATTGCTCTACCAGTACATTGTATAATTTTAATAATATTGCGATGAGCGATGTTACCCGCTGGGCGAGGTCGCCCGGACTTCCCCTACTATAAATTTAATTAACACGTGGTACTAACTTACTATCTTAGACAATTTCTATCAATTTCTTAATAATGTCTGTCAAGCTCTGCTCGTTTCATAATTATACAAATCCAAGTTTGCTATTTGAAAACGGCCAAAGCCCGAAATTTAATTAAACCTCGAACTTTGGTCACTTCAAACAACCAATCCTAAGATTGGGCAAAAATATCGACCATTAACGATTTCGAGCTTTGCGCCCAACACATACTGGAAGAATTTTTTTAAAACGACGATATCTTCGACGGTTCAAAATATTTTAATGAAATTTTGGTATGGTAATAGTAAGCCATATTTAAGCACATTATTGATATTTACGCCCTCTCTCACCATGAACGACTCCGTAGTCATAGAAACAAATAGTTAATATTTGATCGTGAAATTAAACCAATTTCAATTTATTTTAATGGACAATCTGTAAAATAACATTTATGCATATTTGCTGATTGGTACCAGATCACGCTGTGTAATTTATCGTGACATTATTTAGAAAATAAGAATGTCAATAATTATTATGTGTCTGTTAAGCGCCGAGTAACACAAACACATGTGATAAGCTTTTACAAAGGAACATCTGGTCTTAAAAACGGTTATAAATAACAAACATCTGACACAAGAACAAGGGCTTTTTTAAAGGAATAATTTACCCCATAACGGTGTCAGCTACTTCTCTATTATCTTATAATATATTAAGGTAAATTTTCGACAATGAAGGAAAAAATTATATATTGATTATAAACTAAAATGTTACGGCATGAGTTTATTTTGGGCCGTCAATATATCTATTACCATGCGTAATCCGATTTAATAATCTTTTTACAATTCCTAAGAACTCGAGTTCCGTGTATAGGAAATGCTTTAGTTTTCAGAATAGACTGTCGGACCAGCTGTCGATCGAGTTATTATTCACCAGTCAAACATATAGCTACCGTCGTTTTTTATTTTGTTCCAGTATAAATTTCTTCAGTAACTACTTTTATTTGCAACCATGCATGTAATAATGTTGAATCTATCTTTGAAAGGTGGAAAGTTGACATTTTTTATTTTATTTAACTTCCTACCCGGGTGGAAAGTAAATTATTTTTTTGTCATTTTTTTGAAAATCGATATCTCAAAATAATATACGAACACACTTTTTTAAAAATGCTAATAGCTTTGAGTGTTTAAATATGTCTACTTTTTCCCTAATTGATAGAGTGGTCCTCAGCATTGAATATTGTGACCAAATCGTTGATATCTTCTTTGTCTTGGCATTTTCACTGAAATAAGCTAGTAGCGCCGACTCAGAACCAGGATTTTCAACTTTATTTCCCGGACACTTCTTTGAAACAGTTATATGCCTTGTCATATCTCGGGCGGCTTTTAGTTGGCAGAAGATCTTCTTCTACTATTTTTGCTGCTTCTCGAATTTCTAGTGGAGTAGCAGCAAAATCAAATTCCTCATCTGATAGCATTTTTCTGTTGTTAAAATAATATATTGTTTAGTGACATGGAAGCTATATTCAAAAAATGATATTTGTCATCTTGATGTGTATTATTACCGACGTTATTTTACCACCTGCGGTTATTTGAAATTTCTGTCTACTTTTTCAATGGAAAAGTCAAAATGATATTTATCTTTTATTAATAATTTGAATTCAAGATAATAAGAAGTAGATGTTAGATGTGGATGCAAATAAAATAGTATGCAAACCTCGGTGAAAAGTTTCGAGATTTAGTTAACCTCAAAGTCTCGAGATTTAGTTAACCTCGCCGCTTCGCGCCTCGATTAACTACGTAATATACTATTCCAATTCTTTATTTATTCATTTATTTAGTTTTTCTTATTTAGGTACTTAGATATGATAATTTAATAGAGATTGTTTGTAGAACTACACAGAAGAAAATAAATTCTTCTCCTGTTGCTGTAGACGCCATTCGCCAAAGAAAATAGTTTAAAAATATAGTAATCAAAAAGAATAAACTTACGCAAAGAAATACATTTTGAAAACTGAATTCCTTGCTACGAGATAAAGTGCTCAATGCATACTTGGAAATACTTGTTTTGAAAATATATTTCTTTCAGAACAGTTCATTCCTATCAAATTCGCAACCCTGCTCCGAACTCTTCATAACCTTTAATATTGTATTAAAATTTTTTTTTACAACAAAACCATTAAATCCGCAAATTAATATTTATGACAAAATGGACAAGCACTTTTTTACGACTTCTTATAGGCATATCGTTCTGTTGAAAAATGAAGTCAAATATTAATTGCAGCCGTAAAAATATTTCTACAGAAGGGTTTATAAATCACATTATACTTGCACATAAAATGTTATAAAGAAAGTTATGACCCTAAATTTAAAACCTTATAAAGTTTTCAGAAGGTAAAGTTGTAAATAAACCAACTCACCCTTTCCTGAAAGAGTTTCAGTTGCGAGAAAGCAAGAATCTGTAAAATGTTCCTTTGAAATTTTAAACATTTGAAGTTATATTTAAAATGACTAAGCCGAGTAAAAAAAAATTAAATTTATTTATTTTAAATTTTTACTGGAAGTAGTGTAAACTGTCTGTGTAGAAAACTTTTATATACTTTTAAATTTCAGCTCTACTTATCTCGGAACTTGCAGTTTGTATACAGGGTGATCACGTATAATCTTAACTATTTATTTTTCATAATTAAGAAAAATTAAAAAGAGAAGGGGATACAAGGTTTTTTAAGTAGTATTTGCAAGGGGATCAAATATCTTTTTAGGTCTGTTGATTCACAGGGGGGTCAAAAAGCCTTTTTTTAAAAGTACCAACCTATATGCACGGTGTTGAAAAAGGTCGGTACCCCGGAAAATGTCTGGGGAAAAAGTTGTTTGGTTTTGAAGGAGTGATAGTTTGCAATTTAAACTCCCCCCCCCCCCCCCCCCTCAACCCCCGGGCGCGGGTGGGGGTAAGTTAAGATTTTTAAATGGAACCCCATATTTTTTATTATTGTATCGTGTTCTCCGACCAAAAATAAACATCTTTTGTCCGAAAAAATTTTTTATTTGGGTCCATCCTTCACCAATAATCACCATGAAAAAGACAAAATCAGAACCGTGCAAAAATCAAGTTTTATCCCGGAAATACTCTTTTTCTCTGTCTTGTACTAAAAAATGCCCGTGGAATACAAACAACTTTTTCCACGGCCATTTTTTAGTACAAGACAGAGAAAAAGAGTATTTCCGGGATAAAACTTAATTTTCGCACGGTTCTGATTTTGTCTTTTTCATGTTGATTATTGGTGAAGGATGGGCCCGAATAAAAAAAAATTTCGGACAAAAGATGTTTATTTTTGATCGGAGAACACGATACGCTAATAAAAAATATGGGGGGTCCATTTGAAGTTCTTAACTTATCCCCACCCGCGCCCGGGTGTTGAGGGGGTGGTTTAAATTACAAATTATTCCTCCTTCAAAACCAAACAACTTTTTCCCCAGATATTTTCCGCTGCAATGCAATGCACCGGAGTTATTCCTGATTACCGGATTCCAATTCTAAGTACGTTAAATTCTGAACTTATTTTATGTAATATTCCCTGTACCCAACGTTTTCGATATATGTATTGAAAATGGCAAGATCTAATATTCGAATAAATCGATTCTATCGATTTCTATGGATAACAGGTTAAGTGACACCGGTTATCGGTTCTTTGTTTTCCATAGCAATCTCGATTTTCCTTCATTCCTGCATTTTTCGCTATTTGGAATATTCCATCTTGTCAATCTTCAATTGTCAATACAGTGATACCTCGAGATACGAGTTTAATTCGTTCCGTATAATTGGCTCGTATCTCGAAGCAATTTTCCCCATTGCAATTAATTGAAATGCCATTTATCCGTTCCAGCCCCAAAAATGCTACCCCAAATTGTTTTTGTTACGTCTTTTTGAATAAGAAAAATGTATTTATAAATGACAAATATTGTATAAAAACATAATAACTTACACACAACTTAAATGCTCTGTATGTATGCTTAATTTTAGTCACTGCTTTTCTCTTCACTGGTCTTTGCCTTTTTCGCCGAATTCAAAAAAAAAACTGTCCAAGGAGATTTGTTTCTTCCTCCCTTTTAGAATGCTGCGGAAATGAGTTAGGCAAGTAGCATTAAATAGCTCCGATGCACGACCAGTTGCAGTATATAATTTATTAAATAATTTACGTTCAGAATGTGACGTAGAATTGGAAAATCAGTTAATATACAGGATGTCACGTTTACGAAAAATGTGAATTTTCACTATGAATCAACAGACCTAAAATTATATTTGATCCCCTTGCAAGTACTACTTTAATTTGTCTTAAGTATGAAAATTAAGAAAGTTAAGATGGTGGGACATTATACGTGATCACCCTGTACAGTGAGGACGTATAGGTTGGAACAAATTAATCTATTGTATTTATTTTTTAAAATTGTTCCCCTATAGAATAAACATTTTTTTTCCATTTTTAATATTAATAACTGGAAGCGCAATATTGTAATAGAATAAAAATTATTGTTATAGAAAACTGCAAGTATTGAAATTATTAATCCAAAATTAATTATTTAGTCGTATTTCCAGACCCTCCACCCTGTCTCTGTTATTAAGAAAAAGGTTAAATATCTTTACTAATTTAAAAATATTTTTAATTGGTTTCTGAGGCTTAAAAATTCCTTTGCTCTTCCTTTTCTTTTAAAATGGTAAACACTATATTAAATTTTCTAAGCTGAAACATTTTAAATATTTACAGATGCGTTGCAGTTCTTTGATGTTTAAAATTTCAAAGAAACATTTTACAAATTGTTGCTTTCTTAAAATGAAAACCCTTATCAAAGTTAAGTTCGTTTCTTTTTCCCCTTTTAAACGGAAAAATACCGTACTAAAATTATTATAGTAAAGATTGTATTGTAAAATTTCCTATAAAATAGAGTCTTTAATTACATTTTTTATTAGTAATCCGTATCAAAATAATATTGTATATACATAATTTATAAAAAAAACTATAGGTAATGATTTCTAGTAAATTTAGTAAAACCAAGTTAATTTACAAAAACATATTGTACCCATTTTCGACACTTTTATGGGGTTTATCTCCGTAATTGTTAGTGCTATCAAAAAAGTAATGTAGGTGTCATGTTCTCTTTTTGGGTTAAACCTAAAATGGTAAAATCAAAGTTTGAAAATTTTCGCTTGCTTAAGAGATACGGGGAAAATCAAAAAATTGACAATTTCAAAATTATCCTGTATTTTTTTAGTTAAAAGAGATGCGGGAAAATGTTTTATACTGAAGTTTCTTTATAATGATTGTTGAATAATCTGCCGTTTTCAGAATAGGTATACGGGGGTCAGGTAAAAAAGTTAACGGATCTAATCTAATTTTTTTAAATAGAACACTCTGTATATTTTCGTCTAAAAAGATAGCATTTTAAATTCTCAGATATATAATACACCGTGGATGATACTGGTTTCCTAGGCGATTTATTTAATCGTTATTACTTTAAAACGAAATAAAAGATTCAGATTAAGGCCAAAAATAACGGGAAACATCGCAAATATCCTGAAATGGTTGCTGTATTTCCGGATAGCGAGCAGAATCTAAATTTAGCGCCAGTTCTCCGTTTTTTTCCACTTTCAATATAAACTGATATCATATAAAAATTTTCAAAATGTTAATAGGCCATTTTCACAAATAAATATGTAAAAATGAAAACTAGAATGTCACACACATTTTTGTTCCTATGATATTAGCTTTTATTTGATGGTTTAATGTAATAAAGTTTAAATATCACCTAGGAAACCAATATCACCCATGTTGTGTTATATAGTTGAAAAGAGAATTTAAAATGCTATATTTTCGGATTAAAATATACAGGGTGATCTATTTAAAAAAATTAGGTTAGGTCCGATAACTTTTTTACCTGATCTCATATACTTATTCTGGAAATGGCAGATTATTCAACAATGATTATAAAGAAACTTCTGCAGAAAACATTTTCCGTATCTCTTTCAACTAAGAAAATATAGGTTAATTTTGAAATTGTCAATTTTTTGATTTTCCCCCGTATCTCTTAAGCAAGCGAAAATTTTCAAATTTTCATTTTACCATTTTAAGTTTCACCCAACAAAAGCACATGGCACCTACATTACTTTCTTGATAGCACTAACAATAACGGAGATACCCTATAAAAGTGTCGAAAATGGGACACCCTGTACGTGCACTTAACAAACACTAGTAAAATTATTATAGTAAAGAATTTATAATACGATTTCCTATAAAATATTGTATTAATTACAAAATTCATTATTAATCCGTAACAAAATAATATTGTAAAATGTAGATACACATCATTTCTAAAAAAGCATTTAGAATTTCTAATAAATTTAATTTAAGTACGTACTAAAATATATTGTAAATTTTACGACAAATGTATAGTGAAACTAATTTATTTATAACGCCAGTAGTTAAATATGTTATTGTAGGTACATTTTACTGGCTATTATTTAAGAATTTTTGTTGTAGAAATTACCAAGTTTAAATGAAGTGTTTTAGAAATGTTTTTACACAAATAACAGGCATAAATGCAACGACGTAGAGCACGGTTAATACTTGGATGGGTGACCGCTTGGGAATGCTAGTTTACGAAATATTTTAGTATATTCTACAAAAGATTTTATTAAATTTTACAAAAAATTTTGGGAAATTTTACAAAAGATTTTAGTGAATTTTACAAAAACTTTTTTCATATAAATGGTTTACTAAATATTTTTGTAATTTTTACTAAAAATTTAGTTTATAATTTTGCTATAATTTCATGACAGTTCTTCATAAAAGTTATTCCTGTCACATAGAGCCATAAATTATGATTAGTTTTACCATTTTTACAGTAAATTTAGATAGATATAGATTTATACAGAGGACGAGAACTATCGTTGTTTCAAACTTGATTGATTCAAAGACTCATTTTAAAGTGTATTCCTCGAAACTAATGATATTCGATGACACTCTTATTGTTGGTTACAAAATCGAAAATATTATTGATTTAAGGATAAATACATATTGCTGTCAATGGCATACTTAAGTATGTAAATGATGATCGACTATTCAAACATTCTATAGAGAATAAACTTTACTGATTCTCTCCATTACATTGCAGTGCCGGATTAAGCCAGCGCGGGACCTGTAATAAAAATACTACTAAGAAGTCCTAAGGTCCTTAAGTCCTAAGTCTTCTTACTCCACATTAACGACCTTCTAGTGAAAACTAAAAATCCGATATTTACCTTTTTCAGACGATAGCACACTTGTCTCATATTTCTCTTTGAATGCACAAACATCGGCCGCCGACGCACATCTTCGCAGACAGGATGAAGTATCACGGCTGATCAAAGACCTGGAAGAAATTTTGGATTGGAGTGACAGTAACCAAGTAGTCGCATTTAACGCTAAGAAAATCCAGGCAGCAGTTTTCTCTAAAAGGGTTAACATTACAGAACCGGATATAGTCCTGGCAGGACACGCAATTCCACTTCATCTATTTATTTGCTAGGCGTCAATCTGGGAGGAAATATGTCTTGGCATAACCACGTTGTGGGAATCGCCAAGCTTCGCAGCATCTTGATGCCCTCTTCCGCACCAAAAAGTTATTTACACCTCAACAATGTTTAACACTATACAAGGCCCAGATTCGACACTAGAGCTCTCATGCCTGGAGCTCCGCACCCAAACATACTCTTCGCATACTGGATTCCATCGAAAGGAGAGCCATTCGTCGAACAAACCCACAAGCTGACGAAGAGCCTCAACAGCCTGGAACATCGAAGACAGGTTGATGATTTGACTTTTATAGATATTTCCATGGAAATGCTCGGCTGACCTTGTCCTCTTAATTCCGTCCAGAGCGGTGAATAGCAGAAATACACGATGAACCACTGCCGCTCGTCCATATGAGGTTAATCTTAATACTCCTCGAATATTTAAGAATTCTTTCATCTGGAGGACGCCATCCTTATGGAACGACCTTCCCCAGGTCGTGTTTCCCAACAAGTATAACCACCAACGATTCAAAACAAGCGTGAATCGCTTTATGCGCACACGCACCACTCCCAAAGTGCCTTAAGGGAATTTCCTATAGTGCTTGTGTTTGATCATAAAAAAAGTTTTGTATAATAATAAAATAATACACAACTTTTACAAGCAAACCTTCCTCGATTTATTGTGAGCAATGTTCATTAACATGATACAATGACACAAGGTATGATATCACTCAAGGAGGTGTAGTCAAATAAAGGCACCAGTTGAGTCACTTCTGTCACCAGACGAGAATATCTTAAATGAAGTCGCGTTAGCAGTATGGAATTTGAAAATTTATTTAAAAGTATCTGATTTCTGTATTGTTCGAAGGAAAAATATGTTTACTGTTAAAATGAAAGTATAGTGCATATGAAATAATTTTTGTTTACAACCATGCATGTAATAATTACATCACATTTATCTTTGAAAGGTGGAAAGTTGACGTTTTTTTACGTTTACTTTCCACCCGGGTGGAAAGTAAATTATTTTTTTGTAATTTAAAAAAAAAATCGATATCTCAAAATAATATACGATCACACTTTTTAAAAATGCTAACAGCTTTGCGTGTTTAGATATGTCTACTTTTTCCCTAATGGTTAGAGTGGTCCTCAGAATTGAATATTATGACTAAATCGTTTATATCTTCTTTGTCTTGGCATTTTCACTGAAATAAGCTAGTAGCACCGACTCAAAACCAGTTATATGCCTTGTCATATCTCGGGAGGTTTTTAGTTGTCAGAAGATCTTCTTCTCCTATTTTTACTGCTTCTCGAATTTCTGGTGGAGTAGCAGAAAAATCAAATTCCTCAGCATTTTTCTGTTGTTAAAATAATATATTGGTTGGTGACATGGAAACCATATTAAAAATATGATATTTGCCATCTTGATGTGTATTATTACCTACGTTATTTTACCACCTGCGGTTATTTGAAATTTCTGGCTAATTTTTCAATGAAAGTCTAAATGACATTTATCTTTTATTAATAATTTGAGTTCAAAATAATAAGAAGTGGATGTTAGATGTGGTTGTAAATAAAATAGTAAACAAACCTCGGTGAGAAGTTTCAATACTCTCTCGAGATTTAGTTGACCTCGCCGCTTCGCGCCTCGATTAACTACCTACTCTCTCGACAGGAATGAAACACTTTCCACCTCGGTACGTAATATACTATTTGGTATTATGTCAAGTCCGTATTTTCTTGAGATACATCACTTTGTAAGATCAACGGCGATATGTTCGGGTTTGTTTCGGTTGTTAAATTTCTTCCTCATAGAATGACTTAAGGAATGACACTCTGAAATATTAGCCCGTCATTAAGGAAGACCCTATATACTATCTGGCCTAATTCACAAAAATCCTTTATTTCATCGAAATAACTGTCCATTTCTTGTACCTAAAGTTTCTGGTTCTACACAATTTTTTTTTATGGTAATGCTTACCCGTTTTGACCCAAAAGATGTCAAATCAAAGATACGCAAACAGCCAGAACAGCCAAAAATGGGTTAATTAATTCGGTGTACGAAGGTAAATTTTTGACGTGTACGAAACGCGAGTGTACGAAACGAGAATGAATCCCAAGCACGATCTCAAGCCAGAGGTACTTGGTATTTAATATTAGTAGTATAGGCGTCCCCTCAATATCATGTAATTTATGAACTTTTCGGTAAAAGACATTTTTACGACTGGGATTAATACCCGACTCTCTTAACAATATATTTTTAACCAAGCGTGCCATCAAGAAGTCATAAAAGACCTAAATGAAATTTGAGTGCTTGTCCGCTCTATCATAAATATTAATTTAGTAATTGTATATTCATCCTTAATATACAGCTCATATAATAAAATATTTCTGGTTATAAAGGAAAGGGTTATAAATATATTTTAAGTAGCTGGATAGGTGTAGTAAATGTAGTTTGTTGACGTTTTATTACCCAGTATTTATGGCAGGTGAGAGTTTTTAGATGGCCCAGTGGGAGGCGAAATAAAAAGCTTTATTAGAAATTTATTTATCACTGATGGTAAACTGCCGAAAATTCAAAGGAGAATACTTTTATATGGTAAATTTTAATGATTTTAGTCGATAAATTGGGGCTGATTTAACCATCAACAATTTAGCCTTTGATGAGATTGTAATTATTAATCAGTGTGGGATATAAATGAAATATTTAAGACCTGAAAACAGTTATGTCTTTATAGCGGGATTATTTATTATGTGTTGTATGCATAAAATAGCAGATAAATGATAACTATAATACAATAAGATTAGTTCCTATCCATTCAGTTGTTGAACAGGTTGCTTAATAATTATTACACTTTCCGACAATAAATTCCATACAAAGATAATGTTAGTCAATTTTCACTGAAATAAGCTAGTAGTGCCGACTCAGAACCAGGATTTTGAACTTTGTTTCCCGTACACAATTCTTTGAAACAGTTATATGCCCTGTCATATCTCGGGCGGCTTCTAGTAGGCAGAAGATCTTCTACTATTTTTGCTGCTTCTCGAATTTCCGGTGGAGTAGCAGCAAAATCAAATTCCTCATCTGATCTGTTGTTAAAAGAATATATTGTTTAGTGACATGGAAACCATATTCAAAAAATGATATTTGCCATCTTGATGTGTATTATTACCTACGTTATTCTACCACCTGCGGTTATTTGAAATTTCTGTCTAATTTTTCAATGGAAAAGTCGAAATGACATTTATCTTTTATTAATAATTTTAATTGAAAATAATAAGAAGTGGATGTTACATGTGGTTGTAAATAAAATACTATACAGGGTGTCCGCTAATTAATGGGACATGGAAAAACCACAGACTCCTTACGTAAAAATATTAGGATTTAATTATACTTACCTATATCCGAAAGTTAATATTCACTGAGATACAGGGTGTTAAAGTTAAAATTTCATTTTTGTTTTGCGCTAATAACTTTGCGAGAAACTAACGGTTTTTTACAAAATTTGGCAGTTATGGTTTTTTTAAGATGAGAAACTTATTTTTTGGTGAAATTTTGATGTATAATGTAGGGGGCGCTGTCTGCGGCATTTTTTGCACATTTATTAGGTCATAACTTTTTTGTTCCTTGCATGTATTTAAGTTTTTAATTAAAATAATACTTTTCTCATATTTATTACGTAAGAAAGGTACACTAATTTCAGTACGCCCAGAGTTACCGTTTCGGAGATATATGCATTTATATTGTTTAGTGCCTATTATTAATTTGCGAACAAATTTTTTTTAAGTAACCTATAAGAAAACAAATGAAATTTAGAGATGCAGTTGCTATGAAACCTCTATGTTGTTATTTGCTTGTTGATTATTGTAAAATAGCTGTGTAAAAAAATGTTTCATTTTTGAGTTTATCCTAAGTTAAGTAACCATGCCGAAACACAATAATCAACAAACAAATAACAACATGGAGGTTTCATAGCAACTGTATCTCTAAATTGCATTTGTTTACATGCATAGATTACTTTAAAAAAAAAATTGTTTGCAAATTAATAATAGGCACTAAACAATATAAATGCATATATCTCCGAAACGGTAACTCTGGGCGACCCACAAATTAGTATACCTTTTTTACGTAATAAATATGAGAAAAGTATTATTTTTATTTAAAACTTTTGACCTAATAAATGTGTAAAAAACGCCGCAGGCATTGTACATTAAAATTTCTCCAAAAAATCAGTTCCTCGTCCTAAAAAAAAACATAATTGCCAAAATTTTGTTGGTTCGTTGGTTTCTGCCAAAGTTGTTAGAGAAAAACAAAAATGAAGTTTTAACTTTAACACCCTGTATCTCAGTTAATATCAACTTTCGGATATAGGTAAGTATAATGAAATCCTAATATTTTTACGTAAGGAGTCTGTGGTTTTTTCATGTCCCATTACTTAGCGGACACCCTGTATAAACCTCGATGAAAAGTTTCATTACTGTCTCGAGATTTAGCGCCGCTTCGCGCCTCGGTTCTCTCGACAGGAATGAAACACTTTCCACCTCGTTATGTAATATACTATTTCCGATTTTGGTGAAATTTGTAGAAAAGTGTAGACATGTTTCTTCGAATGATATCCTCAATTTTAGTTTCCAAAAAATACAGATGTCTTAATTATTATACAGGCAGAAACAAAAGCTACTTTTTTACTATAAGTTTCTTAACGCCGTATGGAAAAATTGCTGGGTAGAATTTAGCTACATTGTATTTTGTCATGAAGTATGCCCTTTTCTTAACGCAATGTTTTTTGGTTCACGTCATTATCTGCTCTTTAAGAGAAGACACAAATTTTGAAAGAAAGTATTGCAGTCTTTCAATTTTATTCACTGTTCACAACATTATATTATTTTATCGAGTAGCATGAACAAATATCCAAAATTTAATAGGGTGTATTGCAACCTCGTGCTCTTATCACTTCTACCATGAGACGTGGCATACTTTCAATGCTTGCCTCTTGAGGAATATTTTCTCATTCTTCGTTAAGGGCTGTTAGCAGATGTGCTAATGTTTATGGGTATCGATTTCGGACACGTCTATATAACTTATACCATACATGTTCAATTGCATTTAAACCTGAATGTTCATCTCGTTTAAATACCCAGTTACAACCTATAAACTAGAAAGAAGGTTCTTTAATTTCTTATATTATTAAATATAACAGCCATTCCTGAAGAATGGGAAAATATTCCTCCAGAAGCAATGCAAAGCGCACTACTTTCTTTCAAAATGTTTATCTTCTTTTAAAAATCAATAATGACGTAAACCAAAAAACATTGTGTAAGGCCACACTTCAAAACACAACATGATGAAGCTAAATTCTTCAACAACATTTTTCCTCAGGGCATTAAGAAATTACGGGTAAATAAATTAAGAGTAAAAAGTATAATAACCAGGTGGTACCAGAGTTGAACAAAATTCAGAGCGATAGGGATGGAAAAAAGCAAGAATTTACCACAGTCGAGCCCTCAGCTCCGGATATCTTGCAAATGCAAAAAGGAATGTCGGGGAGCATGTGGATTCCGAAAAACTGAAATCAAATGAAATAATTTATTTATGTCGATATACAACATTATTTACACACGTCAATAAGAAAAATACTAATAATAAGATTAAGATATTACACGAGAAAGACAATGAAAATTAAATTAATATTTTCCCAACTTTACATATAAAGCAGGAATATTTAAAAAAGTTAATAAAATCAAACAAAAAAGGAAATTCACAACATGTTAAAATTGACGACAAAGATCAGTAAAGTCATGGTTAAAATATTCGACAGTACTGTAGAATCCCTTACTGAGAAGGAAATTTTTTAAAACCCGCCCAAAAACAATTGGAGTCATTTCCTGAATAAGAGGTGGCAATTTATTAAAGAGACGCACTCCAAAAAAGCCAGGGCCATCCTGACATATCCGTTTATATGACGATACTATATGTCCTCGATTTCGCATTCCATAAGAGTGAACATCGTCGTGTCTCCTGAGTTTATGCAGCTTGTTCTTGACATACATTAGGCAATTCAGAATAAATGTCAATCTGGAATAAACTGTTCCATTATTTGAGCGAATTACAGTGGTACCTGTGATAATTTGCAAGTTACACTACAAGATAGTGATGAAGAGGAAGATTTCTATGTTGAAACATCATTTTTGCAGATTCTATTAGCTTTGGAATACTATACGGTGGTCTGGAAATTAGTTTTTTGCGTGATGGTGTAGACTTTGCGGCGCTCGTACGCTGAAACTATAAATTTGACAAAAAAAACGATAGAATGTAAATTATAGGAAATTTTCTCTAGTTTAGATTATCATATAATTTCATCGTAAAATGAGTAGGAAGCCATTTTTTCAATATGGCGATACGAGGTGGCAAGTAAAAATTCGAAAAGAGAACGTAGAAATCTATAAACGTACCAATTTTCAAGACTCCCGGGAAGCCTTCCAGGTAACCACATTTTTGAGCACCAAATGATGTGACTACTTATATGTGGCTTAATTAGAAAAGTCATTCTATCGATTCGCCAGTTGGATACCTGCAAACATACATGCGTTCTGATATTTCTTACAAAAAAAATTGATATTCTATTGATATTTTTCCATGTGGATATTTTTTCTGATTAGCCTTTTAATTTCTATATACTACAATACTATTTGGTATCGATTTGGGCTGATTCATAAACAATAATCAATTAAAATCATCGGTCTCTAACGTTGTTCTCCTCCGATTTATCGTTCTTATTCATAAAATAGATGTCTTTGCGATGGGCACCATTTTCATCATCACCCGGTATTTGCTTTAAATCGTAGATCCTTATTGTTTCCTTCAGAACAGTTTTTCAGCGGATAACGATTTCGAGTTTCATGCATCTTATCGCTGCGGTCAAATCGATTTTAAAAGTTTTTAAAACTCATCAGCTTCACGGCATTCTTTTATTTCCGTGAAATAAGACGTTTCTGTTTTCTGCCATAACTTTTAAAACGCTTTTTCAGAAGTCCGGTCAAATAAAATATAAAAACTTTTAAAGCTTGTTTATTATACATTACTGTATGTGTTTCATTTAAGTGTTGTCAAACTTGATATAACTTTTATAAAAGTATTTAAACTCGCTTCATTAATACTATATGTTGCATCTTGTACATTTTATTAATATGATAATGTGTCACTGGTGTGTCAGTGCGACTTGTGGTCTCACCGGCATCCCACTTGCGCCACCAATTATTTAGGATTCGACGTTTATTCTGATATGCTGGTGTTCTTAGTTGTTGTTGTTGATTGACGACCATGCTTTGTTAAATTCTAATAAGTTGTCATATTTTTGGAGAAGTAGAATTATAAGATTTTAGAAGGAACAAAGTAGTTTAATTCATGGTAGAAGAAATATATACAGTCCACTTAAAGAAATATTGAAGGACCCCACAAATGGTCCAGACGAGCCGAATGGTATGATGGCACAAGTAAGGCTAGGATAGAGTTTCAAAAGTTTGGGAATATGGGATGCTCTCCAGCATGTTGAGTTGAGATTTTCTGGAGTGTAACTGGGATAAACCGTAAAGAATTTCAGGAGTATAACTGGAAAACTGTAGATACTTTCAGGTATACAATTGGAAAATCGTAGAGACTGTCAAAGTTAGTGGAAACAATAGGGATTCGTTGATTGTTGAAAAATTTGTTGATTACTGAGGTACTTAGTATTAGGTAAAAGTTACCTATTGTGAAGAATTTGATTAGTTAGACATTATGGCAGATTTAGAGGTTCTGAAAAAACAAAGGGCAACCTTGAAAGGGTGCATAACTAGGATAGAGACATTTGTAAGAGACAATGAAAATAATTTAAGGGCAGATCTTGATACATATGTTACTAGGGAAAGTTATTTACTAAAAATTTTTGATGATTATTGTAAATTGCAATTAAAAATTGAGGAGTTGGATGAGGGTGAGACTACAGATATGGAGGTTGTGGAAACTAAATATTTATCGGTTTGGTCAAAAATTAAAACTCAAATCAAAAAACTTTCAGATTTAACCCGGGTTAGTACAAACATGCAACAGTCTCCTGCGCGAGGTTCAGGAAATCAAGGCAATGCAAGGTTGCCAAGTTTAAATATTCCATTCTTCTCGGGAAAAGTCGAGGATTGGCAAAGTTTCATAGATCTGTTTACGGCTATTATCGATAATAACAATACATTGGACGATGTACAAAAATTTATTTATTTAAAGGGCGCGTTGTCAGGGGAGGCGTTAAATTTAATCACTGACTTACCGTTGACAAATGATAATTACGCTAATGCTATGGACTTACTAAAAAAGAGGTACAATAATAAATTAGTTGTAATAAACGCACATTTAAAGGCTATGCTTGATTCACCTTCTGTTAGTAAGGGAACGGGCAAGCAACTTAGGTTATTTTTAACACACATAAGACAACATTTAAATTCGTTGAAGGCTCTTAAATTACCGGTAGAAGAGTGGGATGTGCTTTTAGTTTTTCTGTTTGCACAAAATTTAGATTTTCAAACTCGTAAGGCATATGAGTTGGAAAAGGATAGCAGTCAGACGTTGCCAAATGTTGACGATTTTCTCCAGTTCCTAGAAAAAAGGTGTGGCGCGCTTGAAGCCATTGAAGTGGATGGGTCTAAACCTGTGAATTTGAGTTCAAGGGAAAGGACTTCAAGGTCATTGTTGATGCAGGAAGGATTTGAAGGTAAAGGCAAACAAAAATGTAGCTATTGTAGTCGTGAAGGACACAATATAGTTAAATGTTTTAAATTTTTGGGCTTAAAGTTAGCTGAGAAACGTGTCTTTGTACAAACTAGTCGATTATGTTATAATTGTATGGGAAATACGCATGGGGTATTAAAATGTCGAGAAAAAGGATGTAAAACTTGTGGTAGGAAGCATCATACAATGTTACATCAGGATGGGAATAACCTTGGAAATATTAGTAGTAGAAGTCAGAATGCTAATGATGGGGTTCAAAATAATGAACAAGAATTTAATCAAAGTCGAAGCAGTTCGTATCAAAGTAATACAGGTTCAGGGTCGGGTTCAGGAAATCAGGGAACACTTTTGGGCATATCGAATGACCAATATTTAGGGGTGTCCCATGGGATTAATATGGGTAAAGCACAAGAAGACAACACACAGCAAACTGCTGTTTCTTTTTCAGGTTCAAGTTCGCAGATTTTACTGGCTACTGCCCAAGTGAATTTAATTATGGGGGACGGGAACAAAATAAAAGCAAGAGCATTATTAGATTCGGGTTCTCAAACTAATTTCATAACTACAAAGCTGTTTCAAAAATTGAAAAATGTTGATTGCCAAAAAACTGTTTTTAAAATTGGGGGAATAGCAAATAACATAACACAGGTTAATAAAATAGTAAATCTAACAGTTGAATCACAGGTAAATAACTTCAAGGTTAAGGCTTGTTGTGCAGTATTGGATAAGATCACCTGTCAGTTACCTCAGGTACTAGTAGATACAAGTAAAATAAAATTGCCAAATCACATTAAGTTGGCGGATCCATCTTATTATAGACCTTCAGAGATTGATATGTTACTTTCAGCTGATTTATATTTTCAGGTATTGCGGTCTGAAATAATAAGGTTGGGACCAGGATTGCCGGTTCTACAGGACACTCAGCTAGGTTGGTTGGTTTGCGGGAGTGCACCCGTGTCTCCTTTACGTAAAGGTCATGCTTTTCATGCTAGTAGCAATAACACGAATGTAAATTTATTCTGTCACTCTAACATAGTGAACGTTGAGGAGGTAATTCCAAAATTTTGGCAGCTGGAAGAAGTTAGTAACAAACGATTTTTGTCTGCTGATGACAAGTTATGTGAGCAAATGTTTCTTGAATCGTTTAAGCGTGTAAAAGGCAGTACTTTCCAGGTTGATTTACCAATGCGTGATAAGAATGATTATGTTAAATTAGGTAATTCTATAGAATCCGCAAAGAAAAGATTTAATTCCTTGGAAAATAGGTTTAATAAAAATCAAGAGTTATTTTCACAGTATAAAGATTTTATTGATGAATATGTTCAGCTAGGTCATGGCAAATATGTTGATACAGGGGTTGATGAGAATCAACACAGGGTGTTTTTGCCACATCATTGTGTTATTAGGAATGATGCTACGTCAACAAAACTTCGTGTAGTTTTTGACGCTTCAAGTAAAACTTCGACGGGACTTTCTTTGAATGATATTATGTTAAAAGGGTTTCCTGTTCAGCCAGAATTGTTCGATATTATTTGTAGATTTCGTACTTTTGAATTTGTTTTAGTTACAGATATAAAAAAAATGTATCGTATGATTGAAATAAATCCCAGTCAAAGGTTTTTACAAAACATATTGTGGAGGGATAAACCTGACGAAGAATTAAAGGTTATAGAGTTACAAACAGTAACTTACGGAACAAATTCGGCACCTTTCTTGGCAACCCGGGTTTTAAATCAATTAGCTAATGAGGAAATGTTGACATACCCTCTTGCTTCTAAAGCTGTTTTGCAGCAGTGTTATGTTGATGATATTTTGTGTGGTACAAACTATAAAAATGATGCAATAGAACTGAGGGAACAGCTAATAAAGTTATTAAAATCTGGTGGGTTTACATTACATAAATGGTGTTCGAATGATATGTCACTTTTAGAATCTGTTAATGTAAGTAAGAAAGAAAGTGAAATTGATATTTCTGATGAAAACTTCTCAAACAAAGTGCTAGGTATAGTTTGGCATCCGCTTCAGGATACGTTTAAAATTTCTGTGCCCTCTTTGGAACACATGGAGATTCAAAAGGTCACAAAACGCCAAGTACTATCTAAAATAGCACAGATGTTTGACCCAATGGGATATGTAGGTCCAATAGTTGTTGTCGCTAAAATTCTTATGCAAGAGATTTGGGCTACTAAAAAAGATTGGGATGATGAATTACCATCTTCAATTGTGAAAAAATGGAAAGGTTTTTCGGAAAAACTTTATGAATTAAAGGAGTTGAAAATGCCACGCTGGTTGTTTAATTCTCAAAAAATAATTGAAATACAAATTCATGGATTTTCAGATGCTTCTTTGGCAGCGTATGGTGCGTGTGTGTATGTTCGTGCTATTTATTCCAACAATACTGCTACATGCAATCTTCTTTGCTCAAAATCTCGAATAGCACCGTTGAAAACAATAACTTTACCACGGCTCGAATTATGTGGAGCACTATTGTTGTCACGATTGGTTCATAAGGTTTTATCGGTAGTTGAGTTAGAAATAAACAAGGTTTATTTGTGGACGGATTCAAGTATTGTATTGTGTTGGCTAGATTCTCTTCCAAATCGTTGGGCTACATTTGTAGCAAATCGGGTTTCTGAAGTGCAAGAACTTACTACCAATAGCAAATGGAAGCACATAAGGTCAAAGGAGAATCCTGCAGATTATCTTTCTCGAGGTATGTCCCCTTCGGACATTTTATCAAATGAGCTTTGGTGGCACGGGCCAACATTTCTTTTAGATGCAGAAACAATTTTTCCTGATTCAGAATGTCAAAAGGTTGAAACATTACCAGAAGAAAGAAAGGTTGTTCTTCATCAGACAGTGACGGAACCTTTAATTGATTGGTCGAGATTTTCTAATTTTAATCGTTTACAGAGGTCTATGGCATATTGCTTAAGGTTTGTAAGAAGAATACAGAATTCTGAGCAGCTAACTGTAAATGAATTGAATGAGGCATTACTAAAGTTGATTCAGTTAGTTCAGTTCGAGTGTTTTCAAAAGGAATATGAGTATTTAAAATTACATTCAAATTTGAATAACCTTGAGAATAACCTTGATAAAGTTGAAGTTGTGTTCAAGCATAGTAGTATAAAATGTTTAAACCCGTTTTTGGGAAAAGATGGATTATTAAGGGTTAATGGTAGATTGGCTAAAACAGACCTTGATTATAATCAAAAGTTTCCTATTTTACTACCATTAAAGCATCATGTTGTTACATTACTCATTAGATTAGAACATAAGAAACTTCTTCACGCTGGTCCGCAAGCTGTTTTAGCTAATTTGCGTTTAAGATATTGGCCAGTTCATGGCATGGTTCAAGTAAAGTCAGTTATAAAAAAATGTGTTGTTTGTCATAAGTTTAGTGCAAAAACAGCAACGCAAATAATGGGTTCATTACCAATTGACAGAGTATCGGTTGCTCGTCCATTTTTAAAGGTTGGGATAGATTTCGGTGGACCTTTTATAATAAAACAATCCAGGCTTCGTAGTTCAACCACTAGTAAGGCATACATTGCACTATTTGTATGCATGGTATCGAAAGCATGTCATATTGAATTAGTCAGCAGTCTAAGTACTGATGCTTTTCTGCATACTCTAAAAAGGTTTATCGCTAGAAGGGGCTGTCCTGCCACTATATATAGCGACAATGGGACAAATTTTCAAGGGGCTAATAATGTACTAAGGGAAATTTATTTATTTTTCAAATCTAAAGAAAATTTAGGCACTATTCACACTTTCTTGTCTGAAAAAGAAGTAGAATGGCGTTTTATACCGCCAATAAGTCCTCATTGGGGGGGATTGTGGGAGGCAGGTATAAAATCGACAAAATTTCATTTAAGACGAATAGTGGGCAACTTAACGTTAACGTTTGAGGAAATGAGCACTATATTGGCACAAATTGAGGCAATTTTAAACTCTAGACCGTTGTGTCCTATTTCATCTCATCCGTCAGACTTAAGCTGTCTTACCCCTGGGCATTTTTTGATAGGTGAACCGTTGACATCATATCCAGAAAAAGATTTATCGCATATTCCTGACAATAGATTAAACTTCTGGCAGTTATGTACAAAAATAAAACAGAACTTTTGGAAACGGTGGTCAGTGGAATATTTGACTAGGCTTCAAAATAGACCGAAGTGGTTTTACCCCACTAAGAATTTAGATAAAGACATGATTGTACTTGTTAAAGAAGACAATGTTCCGCCTCTTAAATGGGTAATAGCTCGCATCATAAATGTAATACCCGGATCTGATGGAAAGGTGCGTATGGCAAGCATCAAAACGAAGGATGGAATATTTACACGTTCGATAACAAAGTTATGTCCTTTACCATTTGAAGGTAATTACTTGAAGGCTACGCTTCAAGGGGGGGAGGATGTTGCATCTTGTACATTTTATTAATATGATAATGTGTCACTGGTGTGTCAGTGCGACTTGTGGTCTCACCGGCATCCCACTTGCGCCACCAATTATTTAGGATTCGACGTTTATTCTGATATGCTGGTGTTCTTAGTTGTTGTTGTTGATTGACGACCATGCTTTGTTAAATTCTAATAAGTTGTCATATTTTTGGAGAAGTAGAATTATAAGATTTTAGAAGGAACAAAGTAGTTTAATTCATGGTAGAAGAAATATATACAGTCCACTTAAAGAAATATTGAAGGACCCCACACTATATACATACAATAGGTAAAGTCGGTTCGTTTTATGAAGTCCGATATCGGATTAAATCATTAAAGATTGTTAAACAGTAAGACGGTTAAGTTAACAATACCTTCGCTATACTTGATCGTACCAAACATTCCACTGGTTCACTGTAGTCGGCCGTGCAAAATCTGCGGTTCCAAAACAAAATTATCTTAGAATTATGTACCGCGATAAATATTTTTATCTTGTTTATTTTTCCCTCATAGTTTTTTTTTATTTATCAAATGAAAAACATTTTGCGTCAATAAATTAAAGATGTTCTCGGGTACTTTTTCCTAGAATTTAGTTATTTTGGAATCATTATAGTTAAATCTATATAATAATCACTATTTTCCAAGAAATAATTAAAAGTTGCTCAAGTGCAGGATGGTATGTTCTATTTTAAATAAGTAGTTATGCTTCTTGCTTTTAGTTTGTTTCTGATTGTGTGTGAATTAAAAGCAGTTATAAAGCAAAGTTATGCAAAATGTTCAAAACGCTTAGAAGGTGTGTTTATCTTCAGGTGAACGCCGTGTGGTATTATAAGTGGAACGTTATTTTACTTAGAAAAAGATAACTCTGGCCCGTTAGTGTCTGTTTTGGCAGTGCAAAAACGAACGTCTGATGCTTGCTGCATTTCAGATAAGACCTTAAGAAGACTTCGAAAAAAGAGTGAAGAGGAATTGAACACACCATATAAAAGGGTTTGTTCTAAAACCTTTGATTTATCCCATGGGATAAAACTATCGATTAGGAATATTGTTTAAGATATGTATAAAGCCAAGGAATATGTTACCCTCAAAGCTATGCTTGAAAAGATAAAGAAGAAAGAACTTTGCGATATTGGAACTACCAGTGTGTCCATCATTTTAAAAGAGCTTGGCTTCAAATACAAAAAAAAAAAAACAACAGAAAAGTGCTTTGCGAGCTATCCAATAATGTTTCAAAAAGATGGGGCCATCGGTTCTTTTTAGCACCAAAACTTTATAAAAAAAGAATTCGTAAAACTAATTTACCTAAATACTATAAAAGCTAAAAAATAATCATTTTTCTTTGCTTAAACTAATTTTTTATTTACTTTAAATTATTTTATTTAGAAAATACCTAAAATATAATTTATTGTTTGAGAGCCACCGACTACCCGGCTCGAGAGGTTTTATTGCTTAGCGGACTACGCCGTACCGATTTTATTTGGTTTCCGTCAATCAGAATACTACTTCACGACTAGACACTTCTAAAAATTAAATTATTATTAATTAGATTCTCCTTGTTTTAATTTTGGGGATCCTTTTGGGTTTTTTATGAAAAAATGTATGAAGAAAACAAGGAAAAGAGAATTTTTTGGCAAACACGAAGAAATCCGGATAAATATAACTGCTTGGGTAAAGTAGAAATGGGATAGGTACTGATTTATTTTCGATTTTCACAACTTTCCATGATAGAATATCCATACATGGTAGGTAAACGTGATTTATGTAATTATATTTGTTTTAATAATAATTTGATTTATTGTTGTAACCAAATTCCATGTAAAGCTTTCATAATTAATAAACTAACGTTATTTAAGTCGATCTTTATAAATATTGAGGTTAGGTTATGAGTTTTATTAACACGAACCCGAACTTCATTATTTAAGAATTCCTTCATCTGGAGGACTTCATCCTTATGGAACGACCTTCCCGAAGTCGTTTTTCCCAACGAATATAACCTCCAACGATTCAACACCAACGTGAATCGCTTTTTGGCACACGCAGCACTTCCAGAGTGTCCTAAAGGATTTTTCCTATAGTGCTTGTGTTTGATCATAAAAAAAAATCAGTAGTATATTTGTCTGAATCTAATATAATATCAAATGCTTTCTTGTTTCATCCTCATTCGCCGATAAATTTATTAATATTATTATTATTTTAATTTTTCAACATAAATAATACCTGTAATTAGTAGTATAGTATTGTATTAAAACATACGATATTGTTAGAGGTAAATTAGTTACACCCCATTTAATCAATAAATCCTCCGAGTATAATAAATAATACATCACCGAGGGAAGGTCACTCCGAGCTCAACCAGTACTCCCTCTATATCCCCTTTAATGTACTTGTGTATGGATCTATCATCTAGAGGTGGAAAACTATTGATAGTGTTAAAGTTCGATATAACGATAGTAAAATTGCTAAATCATCAAAACTAACAAAATGTTAATTATTTATTAAATTTAAAAAAGAAAAAAATTCCTTTTATTTGGGTTTGTTCTAAAGTGTGAGATCTAAGAAAAAATTTACAATGGATACCTAAAAAAAAAGATTCCCGGAGCCCCAGTCAGCGTTTATTTTAGTACTAATTACTACTAGCGATAACTTTTATAGAAATATCGATAGTATCCAGTCACTATCGATAGTTTTCCAACTCTACTATCGTCAGTCAGCTGGTTTTCTCAGTAACGGCGTATTTACCCATTCTCTATCACCAATGTATTCGTTTCAAGCATTTAAGGTACTTTTGCTCAATAAATATGGTGTAAAATGTGTCTGTTGTTAGCGTCTGTCAACAGCGCATCGATGACAGAATTTAATCGCGCCATGCCCATCACTACTATAAGGTTCTGTTGTGAAAAAATTTGCTTCCATTTATTTTATATTTTAAATTTGTGTACGTTTGTTTACCTCTAAAGTTTAAACGGATGGGAAAAAAAACGGGGAAAATTGACAACATCGCTGACGACCGATGTCTGTTGACTAATTATATGGGTTTGGTTCACATATATATACATTATATTGACAATACGAACGTTCCAAATTATAAAAAGTGTCCCCTGTATGGGAGATGGCTTGGAACCATTGAGGTTGCGCAGTAGGGTGGAAATTTTATCGATCGCGTCAGAGCCGGCCCGGCATTTTTGTTTGTTGTTATTCGTCGCCATCTTTGGTTCTGGATGCTTTTTCAAATTACAGAATAAAAAGTGGTTCATTAACACATCAAACTGTTTTCGGTATATTAGTGCTTACAAACTATCATTACCTAACAACAATTTTTGTAAAGTAGTTTTTAATTTATTGTGATTCGATTCGCTGTTTGTTAGGTTAGTAACTTGTTTTGTTTAAGAAGAAAGGACCCAAGTGCATGGTGCTTTTTTGCAAAAGTCGTGGATCAATACCAGGTATAAAGTATTTCAGGTATGTACATATATACGAAAATATTTTGCTTATCACATTATCCGATCTTCGGAACCGAATGTCACTAAAAACCTTGTAAAAAAAGAAGAGAGTGTCACTCGTATACAATATAATATATATGTGGTCACTACCTAACCTTAAAATTAATGTATTTTTAATTTGTTGCATTAGTAGCTGAAAATAATTCCCAAAATAGTCAATATAGTCATTCATTCTTAATTTTTGGTTTAGAAAAAAGTGAGGTTAAGAAACATACGACGTCGGATGAAAGTTAAAATAAAGCTCATCGTGTCGATTGTTACAAATATTCGGACGGAATTCAGCACCAAAAGTTTACACCAAGCAGGGATCATCATATCGTCAGAAATCGCTGTCTTAAATCGAACTAATCGAAATTTTGATTGCAATATTTTTCCTAACTAACCTTTCCTTAACCTTTCCTAATTTACATTAAAAAAGTTGAAATCCGGTCCTGTCGAATGTTTACTTTCACAAGGAAATTTTCGAACTGCGCAAACTCACTATTACCCGTTCGATGCCTATAGCGGGGACATAATTGCAGATGGTATTAGCAATATAATGGTTATATATATATATGTGGTTTGGTAACAAATATAAGGTGATTTGTCTCGCTTATAAACTCAAAGTGCCTCTTATGGTTATTTTTCTGCAATTTGTTTTTATCTCAGGATTGTGAGTTTAAATAATTATAATAAGACAATTCCATAACACCCTGTATACTCTTTGGACTTTAGACCTCAATTTAGTTGCATAAAAATAAAATTCATAATTGTTGCATTGATTCTGTTTCGAACTTATTTTCGTATTGTAAACTTCTTATCTAAGAAATTTTTTACGGCAATAAGTAAAACTAAATAGTCGATCCCATTATGTAGTTTTATTGCAGCCAATAATTTTTCGTAAAAAGAATAGGATATTTTATGAAATAATTTGATAGAAAATCTGTTTAATGAGGTCGATGAAAAATAAGGATATTCCAAAATATGTAGTTAAAAATGATTTTTCAAATAAAAATCGCATTAAATCTGTACTAAAAGAAAACTAAAGGACAAATTATCATTAGTATACATTTGTACAGGTACACTGGCTTACCAACCCGAACTCGATGTATTCAAATATAGAAATTCGGTATTTTTATTGTCAATTGTCATGTACATTCATTGTATGCGGCAAGTTCTAAAACGAGTTTTATACCTACGTGTATATTCTTCAACACGTAAAAATTTTACAAATACTATCCCATTGTGTAATACACCCAAATGCATTGTAAAATGTGGACAATACATATAATAATAGACTACATAAATTGCGGAAGCATGGATACGTTACATCTACTTCGTTTATAGGTTGGACGTAAACCGAAGAATCAAAACATAAATCAATTTAAATGGAATGATTATAATCGCATTTAACTTTACTACGTGAAATCATTATTATTAAATAGAGGATGCACTACAATTATTCAAGAAGTTAAATTTTTTTTTTTTCAAAATATATCTTAAATAATATATGTAACATTAATTAGGTAGGATACGTAAAAACAGACAACAGTGTTATGTTAATATAATATAGGGTGTCCAGAAACTAGCCGACATAAATGACAGGATATACAGGGTCATTCAAGGTGAGTGGCTTATTAGAAGATATCGAGAACTAAAAAAGATATTTGTTGGAAATAATGATACTCGCTATAACAGAAGCTGATCTTTTTAATGAAGATACACAGAAAAAATACTATTGTAAAATTATTATAGTAAATATTTTATTGTAAAATGTTCTATAAAATATAGTATTAATTACATTTTTTATTAGTAATTCGTACCAAAATAATATTGTAAACATAATTTACAAAAAACTATAGTTTATAGGATTTCTAATAAATTTAGTAAAATAAAGTAATTACTAAAATATATATTGTAAATTTTACAACGAATGTATGTGCACGGAACAAACCATATAGCATGTATGGTAAATACAATTTCCTATACAATTGGTATGAATTACAATTTTCATTGGTAATCCGTACCAAATAATATTGTAGATACACATAATTTCTAGTAAGTTTAGTAAAATCAAGAAACCTCTCTTGGGCGGACACCTACGGGACCGTCTAAATGTGTCCGCCCATGGGAAATTTGTTATTAGTTACTATGTAAATATGTATGTACAAATAAACATAACATAACAAAAATACACTAGTTTTAGTTCGGATGTAGTACTAAAAAAATTTAATAACGTAGTTTGTGTTTTAAACTTGCAATCTAGAAAATGTAATTCCAAGTCTGATAACAATTCCATTGCTGTGGAGTAACTTCTATTCTTTGCATATTCTTACCATACTAATGACTTGTTGATAATTGGTGACATTTCTTTGATTACTGCATTCAACTTCTTCGTCAGAGTCGTCAGATAATAATGTGGTTTCAGTTTGGACTACATAATCGGTAGGAATGGGGTCAGTATCATCTTCTAATAGCACATTGCTATCAATGTTAATGAACTCGCCCAAATCATTGTTATCAAATTACAAACTTCCACAACATCAATATTCTCTTTCAGACTTAAAACGCGACATTTTTGTGCGATTGTAACCTTACAACAATCACACATACTTTCATTCGGCGAAGTCCTGTCGCGCTGCCACGCATACGCGATTGGTTGCCGGTCTGTCTTCAGAGAGTTTTTGCACCGTACTTATTCGTCTCTCAAATACTTTTAAAATTTTTTTGTCCGTTTAAGGAGGGTTTTCGCTCTCTTTGTATGAAAACAGAATGTCCGCGTCCGCCCAAAGGAGAGTCCGCCCAAGAACGGTTGATTTTCATGGAATTTCATATACCTAGTTCAAATTCCATACAACAAACAATTAGATAATAAACAATAATTTGGTTGACGGAATGACAAATTTTATTAACACAATTAACAATTTATATTGCAAAAATTTATTGTTAAAATAAAATTAAACCGAACAAGCAAAAAATTATATCAAGCCTATAAAATCAATTATTTGAAATTGCTTTTTGTAATATCTTATCTTCATCAATTATGAAAACCTACTGTGCCGTAAAATTTCAGGCAATATTTTATATTATTGCTCGATTCTAAAGCTTAAAATTTTACGATTGCCGGGCAATTATTAATTTATTCGATCTTGATATTCATTCTGCAAATGACGCTTTATTTTAAATGACTTTAATTCCTATTTTTATTATGGAATCGTTTGAAATCAAAATATATTGCACCAGGTCCTAAATTACGAAAATTTTAGTAGCAGTAACAATATTTATTTAGCACACAGCCTACATAAAACATTTCAATAATATATATTTATAATTTTTATTTTAATTGAAATTTTAAACGGCCCACGGTGGGACAGATCTGCTAGAGACATTAAAATCACAAAATAATGTCTTATGCTCAAGTACAGTGAAAATATTTCATATATAAGTACTCATCGATTGCAATATTAAATATGTGTATCTGTTGACCGGCCTAATTTATTAAACTAAATAAGTCCTTTATAATCTGCCGATTAAAGGCTGTTTTTTTTTAAATTATTAAGAATAGAATATCGATGTTTTTTATTAAGTAATTAGGATGATCACAATTTAGATCAAACATCGTTTTAAACTTTAAAAATAACCTGCTCCTCTTGTTACATTAATTTTTGTGTCATGTATTTATACAGTGTCACAGATCGTCCATGAGAACTTTTTTCTCTAATTAAAATAGAATTAAAATAGAAAAAGTATTATAAAATACACGGTTCATAAGACAGTTAGAGCACTTGTACTTTAGAAAACTCCCAGCTTCGCGGGTCGTTTCCTAAATTAAACGCGTGCTCTAAGATAATGTTTTATGAAACTTGTATGTTAATATACTATTTATCTACAACTACTATTAACAGTAAACTTTTTAATACTTGTTGTCATTGTCTAAACTGCCATTTTATGATCCGAGTCTTAAAAGTGAATTACTTTTATTTTTTAATTTTCAATTTAGTAGAATAAGGTATTACATTTTTTATTCATTTTAGTGTTTGGTTTAATAGGTTTTGTAAACCCAAACAAACCCCGGTAAAAAAATAATTCAGCAATAACTTTATTCAAAATATTTCTCACCTCGTCCATTTCAGGCTCTATTACCGAAATCATAAATTTCGTTATTGCTGCTAATATGTTCTCCACTACAACTGTCTGTGTATTTCTTGGCTGTCAGCGAAGTATCAATAAAATCGAAACAAGGAAAACTGAAACGACCGTCTATATTTTTACATTTCATATACTTTTGCGATGTATTGCCTTAGTTTTGATTTATATTTATGGGTCATTATTTGACGACGGGATAAAATCAGGTATGACAAAAATATTTTTAGAATGTGTTTAATCAGTAATATTTAATATCACATTTTGTATGATTAAATACATACGTTGTAGAACAATAAGCGGCCACTAGGGGTGCCAGTTCCGAAGCTTTGTTGCAATCCCTGGATTTTCGGAATAAAGAGTATCTAATCCCGTGATCCCGGGACTAATCCCGGTTAGTGCATCCAATGTGTCGCCTCGTAAAGTTGATCGTAACTTTTTGCAAGTATAATCTGCTGACGAGAAGCAGCGTTCTTTTTCTACACTTGAACCCTCAAAATAAGGAATTAAAAAAACATTTAATCCCAAGGGAAAAAAAATTATCCCTCAGAAGTACATTTTTTAAAAAAATATTTTAGGGCTCTATTTTCCCTTTTTCCCTATCTTAAAGTGCATAAAATAGTTTATAAATCACGTGACACTTACAGTGTATTTTTAGTCCCTAGGTTTATAATGCACTATTAAAAGCCCGGGAAAAATGGTTCGACGTTAATTAATTCTATTTTTTAGCGATCTCTGAAAATCTGCGCTAAGAAATTGCATTATTTTGTAAATTGTATATATGTACCTAATTGTATATATTAGGAGCTATCGAAACATATTTTATCAATTGGCAACAATTGATAGAATATTAAAATTGTTAGTTTTAAAATAAATATTTAAGAAACAAGTTCATTTTTAAAGAACTTTTTTATATAATTTATCCCGGGATTTTCGAGATTGATTTTTTCTCGAGATCCCGAGATTGGCACTCGTAGAGGCCACGAATTAAAAAATAATAATTCCGATATTTTATATAAAAAATAATAAATATTAGAATAAAAAATAATAAATATTAGAATAAGAAATAATTAATATTAGAATAAAAAATAGTAAATATTAAAATAAAACGTAATAAATTTTAGAATAAAAAATAATAAATAATAAAATAAAAAATAATAAATATTAGAATAAAGAATAATAAATATTAAAATAAAAAATAATAAATATTAGAAACAAATGTGCAAGCAACGTCCATGGAGTGGACGTTTATTGAGTGGAAGAATATATAGGTTTAAAATAATTGAACACTTATAAGTAAAATAAACTCTTCTTTCACATGCACTGCAAAAAACTTGTTTCGGCTGGCATGGAGTGGACGGTAATAAAAATACTTAGCTTATTTTATGAGTGTTTTCATCATACAAATAAATTTTACAATAGAACATCGCATCTTCTCTCTTCGAGGGCTTACAGCATACTTTAAGGCAGTCATGCATTTCAAAAATGACAAACACGGTAGATTTGACATGTAAAAAATGGTAGATTACGGTAGACGATACACGGTCTGCCTGGTAGATTTTTTTAAAGAAAATACTAAAAAGAAAACTTAAACACAAATAGAAAACGGTAGCCGGTATACGGCCTATTACCGAAATCACACTGGTATAACTGAAAATCAAATTACTAAAAAAAAATAGGAAGTAGGAAAATCTACTAAATTCAATCATCGATATATCGACAAAAAATCGGTCTATCACTAATCCTAACATAATTTTTTTACAACTTGATATAAATAAACCTGGTTATCAGTAAATGACATACAAAATGTCAGCCGACTTGACAAAGTTAAAATACTACGGCTATGTTGCGCAAACTTTCTAAAATTATGACCGACGCTTCAAAATATTTTTGTGATGTTTAAAAAACACAAACTCTCCAAACATATGCATATTCATTAGCATTTAGCGGGTTTTACCGCCACTATCTGCATAACACCGCACCGGGATAACTTGCGGCAAAATGTGACCGAGTTTATTCGCCATTAAAAGTATATCCAAATATTTTTCAGTTTTGTTCAAGCTTTAACCACTTGGCATTAAAAACCCCCTGGTATCAACGAAATGTTTCTGTTTTAATTAACCGTTAATATTCCGTGAAACTGATGAAGCCAAGCAGGAACAATAGTCGAATAAATGATGCAGTTCTGGATTTTATATACTCAACCAGTTAAACATTTCTGGCTTAAAGTCTTTCAATTCCATAGAAATCTAAACCACTAGAAGAACAATACAAACTCCCGACAAATCTACAGTTGGACCGTGGACAGTATGAAGGTGCGCTATAACTTTACAGTAAGATCATCGGCCTATTATTTCTAATGTATTTTTGTTTTATCAGGTAATGAAAAAGGATAACGTTTTTCGTTGGAAACGAAATATAATTCCGGTGTATTATACGGAAATGGGAAAATTAAAATGTTGTCATGTCATAATTGACATTTATATTTTGTGTTGCGTATGTTTCAAAATTTTTTAAATTCTTTAAACGAAAATATATGGATTCTTATCATCAAAAAGTACAATTTAAAAGGTTATTACTTCGAATACTACTTACTATCGACAACCATCAATTTAAATTTGGTCGTTAATCTTTTAGGGAAGATGATATACTGCTCAACAAAGCTACTAAAAGGTGGGCTTCGACACAAAGTTAAACGCTACACGGTAACACACATTCATCTCCAGGAACTTGGTTTCTATGAAAATATTTTGAAAATCGCAATATTATTCATAGATATGAAATACAGGGTGGTCCATCGAGAACATTCCAGCAAGGTTTACGGCTGTGTACGTGAAAATTAAAAAAAAACCTCGGACATGTAAACTTGTGTTTTCAGGGGGGCACGTTTCACTATTAATTTCATTAAATTCTCTTTAAAATGGCGCTTCATTTGTAAATTTGAGCTACGCGCCGCCGAGCAAAGGAATTTGAAACATTTCACTGCACCTCTTATCAAGTACACAGGTTTGTGCGTAAACAATTTTTTTTTAAAGTAATAAATATCAGTCAATTCAACTTTATCTTCAGTAAAGTGGTTGATCCAGATCTGCATACGTTATTTCTGCGCTATTATTTTCTTTTGAGTTGATCGCGACATAAAAAATGGTTTATTCTATTGAGACAGAGTGGAAATTATTGAATTGTATTTTATAAACAATCAATGTGCAAGAGTAACGGCAACTTTGTTTAATGATAGACATCGAGATAGACACATTATATCCTAGCATTAGTGGCAAAATTTCGGCGAACTGGTTCAGTGGCAAATAAAAAAAGGATCATTGAAAATCCGGTAAGAAATGAAGCAGTAGAAGAAGCTGTTCTGGGTCAAGTTAGTATGAATCCAACATTAAGTACCAGAAAAATGTCTGATGTAACAGGAATTTCACGGACCACTGTACACAAAATTCAACTTCTCCAAGAATTGAATGAAGATTATAATGACTCCCGTTTACACTTTTGTGAAGTAATGTCAGAACAAGTATTAAATTATCCGAACTTTCTTAACGTTTGCTTCTCACACGAATGTTCTCTTTTTCTTAATGGCACTGTCAATCAACATAACTACCGTTACTGGTCCGACACGAATCCAAGGATTTACCACGAGGTTCATACTCAAAATCCTCAGAAATTAAACGTTTGGGCTGTTATTTTCGGTGATCACATAATTGGACCATTTTTCTTACCGGGAAATTTAAATGGAGATACTTATTTAGACTTGTTGGAGCATGCTGTCAACCCAGCGCTAATGGAAATTATGGAAAACGACCAACGTTACCAGGAAGAAAATCCAATATTTCAACAAGACGGGGCTGTTTTCGATGGGCCACCCTGTTTATAAAATCTTAAACAAGTGGAGGCGGGTTCATCGTAGACTACTGAACGTGTGAAGACAGGTAAAAATATCTCCGTTTCTGTCTAATTTATTATGGACCTCGCCATCCTAATCTGTCCCGACTTTACATGAGTTGATCTTCGCCCATTCAATTATAAGTTTATCATAATTTTATGTTCTTCTTAATCTATAAAGTGTATTATTGTGTAGCTATAGTTATTCATATATAGCCTCGCAGACACTATGTAATCAATCATGTTCATGCCCCTATAATTTACAATAATTACTTTTTATTATAACTGAGAAGATCCGGTAAAGCTTACTTGGGAATACCTATCTGATATTTCAAAAGTTGAAACTAACCAAAAACATTTAGGTAATATAAATGGGTGATTGAATTGTTTACATTTTTGCCCGAATCAGAAATCGTTTTTAACAGAAATCAATGATGACAAATTTCTGCGGTTTGCCCTAGATCTACCTCCGCTGTTTGAAACCAAAAGATATATTAATTATATTGGATGAATCTGTCGTATGTTATTAATTGAAAATATTAGAACTATCTAGAGCTATTTATTAACTATCTACAATCAGTGGCGGGTCTAGGATTATTTTTAGGGAGGTTAAGAAATAACGCTGCAAAAGATTTTTCGAACCACGCCCAACTTTTGACGTTTGTAGACGTCGAGGCTTCATTTTGCAAAAGGTATTAACCAGTTCATGGACGTCATTCTTCCGCGATGAATTTAGATTACCGAGTTCTATTCAACATTTTAAATGTTAGTCATGAGGGGGGAGGGGTTGTAGAAAGCTTGCAGAATGAATTTCACCTGGTGTTGCATTGTTAAGTCGAACATAGGAAATCCCATGTAATTTTTGCGGTGACTGAATATTGGATCCCCTGTACATTTTATAGAAAAATTGCATTATAATTATAAGTTGTTGAAGAGGCCGACATGATAAATCCATGTGCCGTGTTTCAATACAATTTGGTGAGCCAATCCTATGCTATTCAATTATAAACGTGATAGCAAAACCACTAAACTCCCACAGTTCAGGTAACAAACACAAGCAAATTAAATTTTGACATTGCCAAAACAAAAATTAGTGTCAGTGCCATTATTTTCATTATTGGTGATGTTCAGTTTTACGTCATATTTTTGCAATAGCGCAATCGCAATTATTTGCTAGCGTTTGCTGTATTACCCGAACTATGGGAGTTTCGTGGTTTTGACATCACCTTTAATTGAATAGCTTATGATTGATTATTTTAACAAAACGGCACATGGATTTACCATATCGGCCCCTTCAAGAAGTTATAATGCAGTTTTTCTATAAAATATGCAGAGGAGCCAATTTTCAGTCACCTCCAAATTTACATGGGTTTTCTATGTTCAAGTCAACGATGCATCACTTAGTGTAATTTAACATTTATTTTTTAACATTTTTAACATTTTTAATATATAATATAATATAATATAATGAATAGCAAAAACTAATAATAGACACCTAGGTGCAAAACACCCGTATGTGTCGAAATCTAAAATTAGACATATGTATATTATTATTTTGTATTTTTATTTATATTATCTATATTATAATTCTATATGACACACGTTACTGAAACATTCGCACAATCCTTATTTATTGATTTAGTGAATTACTGAAAAAGTATTGAAAACTTTTCTGTATGTATAAACATACTGATTACACTTTTTATTAAAATTTTTTATATTTTTAATTGATTTTATATTATCAGGGAGTAAATTTAATGATTTTGGTGCTAAGTAATCCATAAACTTTTTATTGGCTGTTGTTAAATTTTTTGGTAATTTAAATTTGTTATTAGATTTAGTCCTTGTTTCGGTAGAGTGATCTACATAGTTTAACTTGGTCTTACACCGACAAATAAACAAATTACATTGTTGGAAATCTTTTATTTTTTTTTTAATATAATTTTAAAAATATATTTTTGTTTTATATTGAGCTTATTAAGTACTGTGCCATAGGCACCACCGCAGACAATTATTCCATATCGTATTGGCGACTCCACAAATGCTTTATAAACCATAACCAATGTTTTCTCATTTAGAAATTCCTTTAATATATAAAATTTGTGTATGAGTCTACGTATTTTATTAGAAACATAGTCAATATGTGGACTCCACTTCATAAATTGGTCCACCAGGACACCAAGATATTTTGTTTAGGTTACTTCAGCAATTCTATCATTGCCGATAATAATATCTGTAAAATTGGGATGATCAGCCCTTGTTAAGGAAATAGATATGAAATTTGTTTTATTTAGATTAATTGATGATTTATAAGTCTCCAACCAACTCTTACCAATTTAAAACCTTCCATTGTCTTATTTTTAACTTCTTCCCAATCTTTACCAGTAAAAGTACCTCCTATATTTTCTTTTTAAAGAGCATTAAGATAAATGATGAAGAGGATCGGGCCCAAACCCGTTCCCTGAGGAACACCAATTTTGATCACCCGTCTCTCACTCACTCTGTCTTTCTTGCAGATAATTTTTTAGGAACAAAATAAACCTGGCGATCATCAAATATAATAAAATTTAAACCATAGTAATTAAGCTGATGACGAATATCTCAATATGTTTAATAAATATATTTCAGCTAAATTTACATAATACTTTTCTATCATTAAACTTGCAAAGGCCAATAATGATTAACTCATTATTATTGTGTGTATACTTATAATGACAAATGTTACAGCAAAATGCGATTAGACAATATGAACTGTGCTTACCTAAATCACAAACTTTCACTAGGCTGCAAACAAGAATGTTAGAAACGCTATTTTAAAAAAGCCATCATAAATTAACGTTATTATATGAAGAGATGCTAAAAGATTAGATTAATGTGACAGATAGAAGATGAAGATAGACACGTCTGACTAGTACATAAAATATATTCAGACTCTCAACGTTCGGACCTCACAAAGTCACGACTTGAAAGTAGGTACAGGTAATATAAATAAAATAAAGGAGACTTGAATTTGGCCGTGTTTACTTTCTTATACCTATGGTCTGTGAGAACTTCCAGGAAAATACTGTAAAATACGAGAATCATGATTTAGTTTTGTTGAATTTTTTGTCCCAAAACATGGCGAATACAGGGTGTCCCACATAAGAATGCACACTACAGATATTTAATTTAACCATTGTCAATGTGACGCCTGCTATTACGAAAATAAACACAACAAAAAGAGATATGCATTCTATCTGCAGAATCCCCATTATTTTTATCTTCTGTTTGTTTCTGTCTTGGTTAGGAAAAACAAACAATCGACGGACGTGACTCAAAAGTCTATATTTTTATCCAGTTGAGACTTGGCATTGTCTTACCATATTGAGTTAGGAATTACTTTTTTTTGAACGAGCCCTGAAAACAACAAAGAATTTTATTTAACCATAATGACAAATTTGACAGTTGTTAATCCGGTAGTGTCAAACGTGAAAGCAGGTATGTAAGACGGGCGCTTTAATAAAGGCCTTATAAAAGGTACGATCCGAACGCTCGAAGGCGACATAATAAATAAATAATGTATTTGTCTAATTAACTGAAAACGACAAAGAAAAATTTTACAAATTTCCAGAGCTCCCCGATTATTTTTCTGGGAAGTTGTGTACAACCTACCTAAGAATGTGAATTGTTTATTCTTTATAGATCTTCGTTGATTTAAAACCCTTGCATTTAATCATAGAACATACTAAATGATCAACTTAGACAAAAGTTGATCATTAGTGAGTTCGTCATTTTTTTTATGATCAAATACAAGCACTATAGAAAAATCCTTTAAGGCACTCTGGGAGTGCCGCGTGGGCGAATACGGCGGTTCACGTTGGTTTTGAATCGTTGGAGGTTATACTTCATGGGAAACAGGACTTCGGCAAGGTCGTTCCATAAGGATGACGTCCTCTGGATGAAGGAATTCTTAAATAATGAAGTTCGAGGAGTACTAAGCTTAACCACATATGGATGGGCAGCAGTGGTTCGACGTATATATCTGCTATTCATCGCTCTGGGCGGAATTAAGAGGGCAATGTCAGCCGAGCATTTTCCATGGAAATCTCTGTAAGAGAGAGTCAAATCACCAACCTGTCTTCGATATTCCAGGCTGTCGAGACTCTTTGTCAGCTCGTGGTCTCCGATCAGACGAATGGCTCTACTTTGGATGGAATCCAGTAGCCGAAGAGTATGTTTGGCCGCAGAACTCCAGACATGAGAGCAGTACTCTAGTGATGGTCGAATCTGGTCTTTGTATAGTGTCAATAGTTGTTGAGGTGTGTAAAACTTTTTGTTCCGGAAAAGTACACCAAGTTTCTGCGACCTTGGCGATTGCCACAACGTGGTTATGCCAAGACATTTTTCCTCCCAGATTGACGCCCAGACGCCAATTATATCCTGTTCTATAATGTTAATATTATTAGAGAAAACTGTTCATATTTTTAAATTAAAAAACTCTGTGTTTTACCAAAATAGAATTTTTACGATTTCGTTCATTTTGTTTCCTGTTTCTATTTAAAGAGATATGTAAAAATAAATTTTACATTTTCATTGCCACTTTTCTTCCTTCATATCCAGACATTTCAATTCCATTTTCAATAAGGCGTTTCGTTGTTTCGCAACCATCATCAACTTTGCTTCTTTAAATAGTAGTAACATTTTATTTGATACTTTATGAATTCAACTTAATATTCTGAACACAACTATTACACATAACAACAACAAAAATGTTGTCTTGGCGCCGAAGAAAAACAACTGATTTTAGTTACTTTGAATGCGGTGAATCCAAAAACACTTAGATTTTCTTCGTATCAGCTCTAGTTTTTTAAATAGAGCCTGCTCATAATAAATTGTAATATTATAATATATAATTATAATGGTTATAAATTTTATCAAAAATTTAACTAATTCCTCACACATAATATACTGCTTCGTAGCGCTCGTAGAAGACAAAATATCTTATATGAAAATATCGAGAATATACAACGTGGTGACAACCTCCCACGTGACAAGCTTGGTAGAAGGTTACTGGACCTCATAGGAGGAACAAATATCTTCTAACAAGATCGGGGTACACAATAAGCCGAAAGGCTGTAGTGAGAGAAGTTCGGGCCTCTAAACCGATCCCCGCCTTTAACCAACCAACTAGGGATGCCGCTTTGAACCGTATCGGTTCTTTTCGAAACAGGTTTTTATGTGGAACCGGTCGAAACAGGTATAAATCGATAGGTTTTCCGGTTCCACTGGAACTATCTGTTTCGCTGGAGCGGTCTGCTTCTCCGAGGCGGCCGAAACAACTTGTTTCGATGAAACTGTTTCGGCAAAACTGTTTCGGATTCCGAGTCTCCGACCGATGAAGCGGTTTCGAACAAACAGTTTCGAATGCTCGCGCACTCTATGTTGCAAAAGGCTGATGGATTGGCTGATCGTGACGATTCGTCGCCTCGTGTAGGGTTTGTGCAATGTTGTCAATGTTTAATATTTTTCAGAAATGTTGGTAAAAATCAAAACTAAATATTTATCACAAAAACTTTTTATAACAAGAAAATAATAATATAGTAAATAAAACCCTTTGGCAATGTACAAAGGTAAAGTATATGTGAGTTATCATCTAAACAACACAACACACATACTAATAGGTACCTGCTAAAAAAACTATTAAGTAAAGAACATATATTTATAAACTATATAGAAAACCAAAATCCAACAAGTAGGAACTTAAATTTCTCCAAATTTGGTTGGTTTAAGTTTAAAAGAATACCAAAACATTGATACCTATGTAATAACAATAAATATCTAAACAGAATATAATAATACGTCGGTATCTTAAAACGAACGAAAAAGTTCCAATCTGGGCTACTTTTCCGGCACCAGCAGCCAAACCGACCCGCGTGCCGCAGCATTGCGATGTAACAGAAGAACAGCGGAAATTTTGAAACCGTTTGGAACTGAAACTGGTTTCTTGAAACAGGTATTTTTTAAAACCGAAACAGGTTGCACCTGTTATTTAAAAAGCCCTGTTGCAACCATCCCTACAACCAACCAACCAACAGTGGCGACTGAAATTGCTAGTTGGGACATCTTCGGAAATATTCGTAATTCGTTAAATTTGAAAACATGACGTTGCAGAACTGGAACTTTTATCGAATTTGATCATTTCTGTATGTCCTATGATTAACGAGATCCCTATAGAATGGACTCTTATCTGGGACACCCTGTGCATATCATCATAAGGATGTAGGTTAGCATGTCACTTGTAAAAATTATTGTATAGCATTTTCGATTAGAGGACAGATTATAACAAGTCCATTGGTTAACGAACACGGCTAGATATTCCTGTTATCTATTGTAATATGATTAATCACTTTAAAATCACCGAGTTTTCGAATAATAAGAGTGTATTTTTACTGTGACAGATCATTTTAACCTGATAAATACGATAACCAAAGAAATGATGAAAAATTGACCCTATTAGTGAATCCATACAAATTACGCTGGCTTTAAAATCCGTCTACTCCACGTGGGCATTTATATAGACATGATTTTGTTCTCGCTCGCTCATTTGGTCTGAACCCGGCTTGAGATGATTCGCATTCATGTACCATGTTGCACCCTTCCACGGCTACTAAATTCAATCGAGCAAAACAAAGATAAAACGGTGGCACTCTAGAAACCGCGTCAAAGCAGGTGCAAGTCGAATCGAAGACTGGTGGTCTGGAGTGTATCATAGTGATTTCTGGTGTAAAATTATTTAATACCGATATTTATCTTTATCGGCAACTGAAATATCGGTGTCGATAATAAAAAACTGATGATTCCTATGAGAGAAAATTTTGTAATGCTCTTTAGAAACTAAGGTTTATACTAAAAATCACATTTGTTATATAATATTATTCCTAAACCCATAGAAAGTGACCACACTATGCTTTTCTGAATAACTTTATTGTTTAAAATCACTTTTAAACCAAATTTCCAGGAAATATTTACAAAAGTATAAGTTCCCGTAAAATTAATTTAAAAATACATAATAAAATCGAATAATTAGAATGTCATACAGGGCAGGTTAAAATTAGAAGTTACTTTAGACAAGTCGCAAAAAAAGTTTTTTCTCTCAAATAATTTAGACTTCTACATTATCTCTTCTTATATTCTGAACAAAAAATATGTTAACAGATTTTTTGATATTTCACTCGCTTAACCATTTATAACTAATTTTCTGACCAAATGTTGCTAAGCAGTTAATAATTTATATTTTAAATTAAATTCCCTTAAATTATTTGTTTAGGAATAGGAAGTTTGCATTCAATAAAAAATACCAACGGTGACATAAAAACTATAAAACGTTGTAGTTGTTAAGTCCTTGTTACTATAAACATTATCCAGGCCCTATTTTCCTACTAGGCCCGATGGGTCTGGGCCAGTGGCGGTTCTTCCACAGGAGCACATGCACACGTGCACCCCCAAAACGAATAAGAAAATATTAATTTATATTCATCGAATATTATTTATCGTATAAAGTCCGACCCTCCCTAATATTTTATCGTACCGTCAACCAAACTGTATACGATAGGCTCTCGATCCGGCAACCGTGCCTCGGTCGAGGTTAATGACGATTATGACGAGACTTGCTCGCATGTGCGTTGAAGTAGGCGGGGCATAATGCAGTTTCTCTGTAGTAACAGGATAGCGGGGCTATGGCGATTTAACATGGGAAAGGCGCACAATTTTAGTGTGCGCCGCGCCGTTGTCTGTTCGTGCATCTAGTTAGAAATTCGAGCGTGTATGTTTTAATGTTTTAATATTATATATTTATTAAGTTAAAATTAATAGTTTTACGGTGGACTATTTAAAAAATAATTTTAGCTGTGAGTGTGGAGAATGCGGGAAGACCTAAACCCGAAATTAATTTAACGCAGACTACAAAGGGTAAATCTAGGGACTTTATTAGAAAGTTTGAAAATTAAATATATGAAAAAAAATGTATCGAGGGTATTCCAAACTTTAATGAGCTGTTATTGATCAATTTTCTCCAATTAAGAACCGAAGAACGGACTTTACGTTTAAGCACTATACACCCTATTTTCCAAAAGTTGTATTTTCTTGTGTGAAATTAAAAAATAAATAAAAATATGTTTTACCTAACGCATTTTCTTATTACTTTTCTTTCTACATTTAAAACGCCTAGAGAATAATTGTTTGGTCGTTACACAAAAATAAAATTTTAAAAATAATTTCACCATATTTGTGAACCCCCTCTATAATAGGTCACGAGCCGCCACTGGTCTGGGCCTGGGGCCCCACTTTCAGTGGAACTCAGCACTTGGCTTGCGCGACACTATACTTATTCAACACAAACAAGACAAAAACTTACCTTATTTGCAAAACGAATAGGTATGCTTTTTATTACAAAAAAAAATTGTAATGGTTCTCAAAATCTAAGGCGATCGACAGATGTGTAGGAACTCCTTTTCTTGATGATAATATTAAATCATTATAAATTAGTGTTGCATAAGAAAATAAACACTTTTTGATATGGCGAGGGGCCTCGTATTGCGTAACGGGAGGCCACTTTGGGACGTGGGCCCCCTGGACGCCTGGGCCCACCGCGTTGCATGGTCTTGCTGCATAGTAGTTCCGCGCCTGAGGCCCGACTAGAAATATTTTTAGTATTCTGACATTTTCTAGCGGTACTTTAATGCGACACGCCCCACTAATTAGGTTTTTACATGTTTCAGTTAGGTTTAAATATACTATACAGACCTACTATCGTATGTACATAACCTTCAAATATATTTGTAATACATATTTTTCCATTAGGTTTACGTTTAAGATTTGTATCCATAGTAATAAAAACTAAATGAAACGATAATGTGGAATGTTTAAATGCACTGCAGATGTGAAGCGTTCACGGAACTTCTCTCTGATGTTTTTATCATAGCTATTTGCGCTTAGCGATCTGGAAGCGAGGAAACCATATATTTTCGTCCAAATAATATATTTTTCCTATGTGATACGTTTTTCCGTATATGTGTGGAAATACAAGTGTTTTGAAAGCAAGCTGATAATTTAAACGTTTTCCGACTCAAAACAGTGTATAAGCTTTGATTTAAATCGGAAATATATATGAACTCATTCCGGAGTTGATTTTATTGTATTGGTTAATATTCAGGGGCGTCGTTTGGGAGGGGCAAGACCCCCCCCCCCCCCCCTTCGAAGTTAGAATTTTTTGTCAATCAGTTAGTAATCGATACATTTGGCTCTACGAACACCGAGTTTTTGGTCAGCGATAACAGATTTTGCTTCTGTGAACATTTTAAACCAACTGCGCATGCCTCGGACGGTTTGTAACTATTTCTGACTGATCTGGGTCGTGCCACGGCCTTTCCATGCAGGCCATGAACAGACCAGCGGTGCGCTGTTGCCAAATGTTATTTAGTTGTATACTTTGACGCTGATACTATTGCTATTGCGACACATAGACAAATAGCACAAATGTAGAACAATAATTGAGACATCAGTATGCTTGGGATTAGAAGTTTAATTCAATACTATAAAAGTAAGGTAGAATTTATCGTGTAAAGAGTTCTCAATAACGATGTATTTGTCTAGGTTGATGAAATAAATTTATTGTGAGAGGATTCCGTGATAAAAAATCTAATATTAAATTTTTGTTTCAGGTAAGCCAATTTTCCTCAGCAAAAAGAAGGTTTGGTAAGGAGTTACTAAATGTATTTATTATTTTTTTACTAAAATATATGAGCCATCCTAAACATATGAGATTCAGCTAATGCTTTCGACTTTTTCAATCTCGAAAGTCGGCCTTAAGGAAAGTTACGTGCCTTAGACTTACCTTAAGGAAAATAAGGAAGAAATATGGATTACGCCGAGTAAAACGGTTCATTTTTATATGTTTTGTGATTGCGCCATCATATTATTCGTAATTTTATTCTCCATCGAACGAAACTACAAGGCATGTACTTTTTTAAAATTCGCATTAAAAACTAACATTGGTTAAAGATAGTCCACTGCCTGGTTATAAGTATGACCGCGCACGACAATATCCTCTTTCGCCAATCAGGACTCCCCGATGTCACGGACATACCAGACCGGACAAGCATCAAAATGATTGACTAATTTCCCTCAGTACCTTATTGCGCTGTTATTATGTATCTTTATGTCTCCTTGAATTATAAAATATTCTTTTTAATAAAAAGTAGATAGATGTTAAAAATATACCGCTTTGGTATCAAAATTGTCAATACCAACTAAGTTTATTTCCAAAACCGGCGATCTGCAAGCAGTGAAAACAAGAGTGACAATTTCTTAACTTAAAAAAAAGGATCGCTAAATTATCTAGTTCACTGTTTATAACGCAACTTGACATAAGGTATTTCCGCTATCTACAATTAATTTCAGCTTCATATTTGTATGCAAACAGTTTTTATAGTTTTTTTACAGTTTTCTCAAAAATATATAAGTGAGAGATTGCGATACGTTAAAAAATTACAAGGTTATTTATAATTAAAAAAATACTAAACTGCTGACTATCATACTGGTCTAGGTCTCTATATTCCATAAGAGATCCATTTAACATTCCAAAGTTGCTGCCACTTTCGGTATGATCCGGCAATAACGTAAACGTAAAAAACCACCTCTTATAACCGTAGCTAAATTTTCAAAATAAAATCTCATTTAGTTCTCGAGATACTTCTAATAGGCCACTTTACTTGGGGCACCCTGTATACAACAAAATGTGAACTTGAAACAAGAAACATTAATAACTTTTTAAAAATAATTTTTATATGTAGAAATTAAATAAATGAACCAAAATATCGGAAAAGTATTAAATCAACTTTATATTTTTCCAAACTGACATGTTCGCTAATAATGCGAACAACTCGTTAACTAAATTCAATATCGTTGACATAGGACAAAGTAAACTGGGCAATATTGTAAACTACTAATGAGGTTCGTAACTGCATGGAGCTGGAAGATTAAATAATAGAGGAAGTTTGACGCCGGGGCCCAAAACGGTTTTTAGATAATGCGCATAGGATTTAGGATCCTTATGAGTTAAGATTTACCATCTAGAAAATCATTTAAAAAGTAGAGGTAATTAAAAAGACACGGAAGCATAAAATTGTTGTCATTAATATCAGCAATTACAAAAATGTGTTTTTAAGTAAATATACAGGATATTTCTTAATAACATGTTAATATTTAAGGAGGTTATTCTTGGGTCCATTTTCAGAAAAAATCTTAATATGAACATATGTTTTAAACATCTTAACTTTTGAGATAAAGATTTTCATGTGTTTTTATAATTTGTTAAGGTTAATGACTTATACAGCGTGTCTTCGGAAGTTCTTACCAAATGGGAAACTTTTTAATTATTAATTCTACGAAAAAAAGTGCCTCTTCCTAGAAAGTCCTGCTTGGTGAAAAAATAAATTTGCACAAGAATATTTGTATGTTTGTAACTTGGAGAGTGCATGTTTAAAGGCTAACAGACTATAACAATTACACAATAAAAACTCTACTTAAGAGAACTACTTTTATGACGGATAAAAATTAGTTCACTAATTTCTATGAGGTGGCCAATTTCTAATTTCCCAATAACAAATAAAACTAAATGACTCCAAAAATAATCTAGGTCTCCACATGGCCCCCGTCTTTTTGCATACAAATGATTGTCCTTCTAGAAAACTCTGACACACCGTTTCTGATCATATGAGGAGTAACTAGCCGGATACACTGCCTTATAGTGTCTTCTAGGTGATCAATATCGCGGAATGGTCTGTGCTTGTACACCAATTGCTTCAAATGACCCCATAAGAAAAAGTCTAGGGGTGTAATGTCCGGTGACCTAGGTGGCCAGGGTACTTCTGAACGGCGTCCTATCCATCTTTGTGGAAAAGTTCTATCCAAATATTCGTTGACCCTGGCTGCGCTGTGACAAGGAGCTCCATCATGCTGATACCAAACAGCCTGTCGCGCGTTTAATGGCAGGCCGTTAATAAATATAAAAACTTCGGTTCTTAGGAAATTTCAGTAAATCTCACTATTAATATTTTGATGAAAAAAATATGGACCCACTATTTGATTATTTAAAATACCGCACCAAACATTCGTTTTGAAATACGTTTGGTCACGGCATTCGATTACGAAATTGGGGTTCACATCGCTCCACCAACGACAATTCTGGGAACATACGACACCATTGGAAGTAAATGTTGTCTCATCACTGAATAAAATTCTCCTTAAAAAGAAAATGTCGTCTTCAGCTTCTCCTTGAAGCCAAGCACAGAACATGAAACGCGATTCCATATCTCCAGATTTGAGCATGTGTGCAAATTTTGGCTTATACGGATAAAATTTATTTATTCTAAGTATCTTACTAGCAGAAGCTCTTGACACGTTATCTTGAACTGTCTTCTTTATTCCTTCCAATGAACTTTTTAGATTTTCCACAACCGCTTGCAATACTTGTAATTGATTTTCTTCAGTAAGTGTTCGAACTGCTTGTTTCTTCTTGAAATTATTTTCGACAGAGTCAGTATTTTTAAATTTATTGACGACATTGCCGACAGTAACGTGGCTAATATGTTTATTTGGGTGTCTAGTATCAAAAATGTCGGCAGCCTCGCGATGCGTCTTGTAATTATCGCCAACATTAAGAACTATTTCAATTTTTTCATTAACAGTCAGTTTAATCATCACTATTATTGTTTAAAGTAACTAAGAAACGAAAAAAACTTTTTTTAACAAGAAGTTCACGTTTTGAAACAGAAATTATAATTGCCAAACTGTCACTGCTAAAACGCCTATTCTGTTACCAACAACAATCAATTGTTCAAAGCCTACTTATCCAGAAATACTTATTACCAAATCTTTACGACTATAAGTTTTGTAAATATAGCCGACGTCTTTTATAAATTTTAAACCCGGTACTTTTTGAAGTATGTCCAACATACAAATATTCTTGTGCAAATTTATTTTCTCACCAAGCAGGACTTTTTAGGAAGAGGCACTTTTGTTCGTAGAGTTAATAATTAAAAAGTTTCCCATTTGGTAAGAACTTCCGAAGACACGCTGTATACGTAACAACTAGACTAGGTGTCAAGACTGTTTATGTTTAGAAAACAAAATCTGCTTCGTACCTACTAGATCATTTTTAATCATTGTTAATAGCTAATTTCATAACAGAGTGCAAATGAAGGAATTTAATTTTTTTTATAGAAAACTGTACGTCAAACGAAAAAATCCAGAGACGACATTTGCTCAGCAATTAATAGAAAAGGAGATTTTTTGAAAATCTTTAACACCCTGTATCTCAAAAGTTAAGACGTCTAGGACATAATTATGTTCATATAAAGTTTTTTCCTGAAAATGGACCCAAAAATATCCTCCTTAATAACAGTATGTTATTAAGAAACACCCTGTATATTCTATCACAATGTGTAAGTAATTTTTTTTCCATGGCTGGATAAATTACATAAAAATCCCTTTTTTTCTTTCCAAATCAAGCACACGCCTTATTTTTTACCAATAAGAAAGCTTTCCCTATAATAAACGAATAATAAACAAGAATCATGAAATTAAAGAGAGAATTAATTTCATCCATGTAAATAAAAGAAGCACAGCAATGTTAAACTACTAATGAGCTTCGCAGCTGCATATAATAGGGAAAGTTTGAAGCTGGAGCGCAAAACAGTCTTTAGATAAAGCGCGTTAGATTTAAAGTTTTATGAATTAAAGCCGTATGGGTTTCAAAGTAGTTATTTGTAATTTAAAGCAGTGGAGTAATGCAGTAAATTGAGTGAGAATGTTTTGTGTTAATTTTAGAATGCTACAAATTTAGATGACTATATAAACTACTGGACAAAATTAACGAAACATCATAAATTTACCATATTTTTGATGCTATTTTTTTCTGAATTTATGATCCGATTTGAATGATTATTTTTTTGCATTGTAGGTTGGTTCCTTGACAATGCCATAGTTTTAGCTGTTTATGATAAAAATTTAATTTTCGATTTATACTGGGTGTACTAAAAATGCATGTTTTTTTCCGAAAATTCTCATCGCCCTGTGGAGTTTATTAGCAACCGAAACATATTGCGGTATTATAAACGGTATATTAAACGGTAGGTCCATCTTTCCCCAACATTTTCTTTTTTGGTTTACTTCATTATCTCTGTTATTAAAGGAGATACACCGTTTTATAGCGTAACATGCTTTTATAGACTTTAATATTCAACACATTCATTGTTAAATGTTTTCAAGTAGGTTTCAAGATTAAAATACTCGTCGGGCAACTGGGCATACGAAACGAACGTTTAATAAGCAGTTTCCGAACAGTTTTTATCAGTATGGCGAATTTTATTTGACCTTTGTAACTTAAAAACACAACATCTGCTGACACATCGCTTGCAATGTCAGAAAAGGTCCATAGTCTACTTGAAAACATTTAACAATGAATGTGTTGAATATAAAAACATGTTACGCTATAAAACGGTGTATCTCTTTTAATAACAGAGATAATGAAGTAAACCAAAAAAGAGAATGTTGGGAAAAGATGGACCTACTGTTTAATGTCAACTGTAATATGTTTCGGTTGCTAATATACTCCACAGGGTGATGCGAATTTTTGGAAAAAAACATAGCATTTTTAGTACACCCAGTATAAATCGAAAATTAAATTTTTATCATAAATAGCTAAAACTATGACAATGTCAAGAAACCAACCTACAATGCGTTAATTTTGTCCATTAGTTGATATTTTGAAATGTCATTAAATTAATTTTCGGTTTTTGAGGCTTTGGGTCAGGTCCTTGTTTCAAAACTGCAACTAGCCTATCTTATACCTAAGGAAATAATTTGAAAACGACGAAGTTAAATGTTTTGTTTACGAAACGATTTCGATAATAACATATTTAGAACAAATGGTAATTTTTTGTTCCCTCGAGTGGGATGGCGATTCTTTCGGTCCAGTGTCTAATCTAATTGGTATTTTAAAAAATAAACTAAATTCAATTTTTATGTAAGATATGTCAAATTTAAATTTTACGAAATATACAGTTAAACCTCTCTTAGGCGGACACCTACTGGACTGTCTAAATGTAGCCGCCTAATAGAGGTGTCCGCCCATGGGAAATTTGTTATTAGGTAATATGTGAATGCAAAATTATTACTATGTATATGTATGTACAAAACATAACATAACAAATATACACTAGTTTTAATTAGGATGTAGTACTAAAAAAATCTAATAACGTAGTTTGACGTGTTTACATTTTAAACTTGCAATCTAGAAAATGTAATTCCAAGTTTGATAACAATTCCATTGCTGTAAAGTCACCTCTATTCTTTGCATACCCTTGTAATTCCTTTACCATACTAATGGTTTGGTGATAATTGGTGACATTTGTTTAATTACTGCATTCGACTTCTTCATCAGAGTCAGATATTAATGGGGTTTCAGTTTGGACTACATAATTGGAAGGAATGGGATCACTATCATCTTCTAATAGCACATTGCTATCAATTTTAATGAACTCAAACTCAACCCATATCATTGTTATCAAATTCAAAACTTCCACAACATCAATATTCTCTTTCAGACTCAAAACGCGGCATTTTTCTGCCATTGTTTACCATTTTAATCTTACAACTCACAAATAAACGGCGGACTGCTGTCTGGGAATCACACATACTTTCATTCGGCGAAGTTCTTTCGCGCTGCCGCGCATACGCGATTGGTCGACGGTCTGTCTTCAGAGAGTTTTTGCACTGTACTTATTCGTCTCCCAAATACTTTAAGAAAATTGTTGTCCGTTTAATGGAGGGTTTTCGCACTCTTTGTATCTGTCCGCGACCGCCCATAAAGAGAGGTTAATTTTCATGGAATTTCAGATACCTAGTTTCGGACTATGAAAAAATGTCCATTTAATACAGATGTCCGCTTATCAGAGGTGTCCGTTATTAGAGGTTTCACTGTACATGCATCTAAATTTTATGCGCTACCTCGTATAAGGACGTAAACTGATCGTCCGTAAACTCTATGTTTCCTATCAGTTACATAAAATTAAAATTGGTTCATTATTAACGAAATAACTGCTTAATAATTTGGATATATCCTCGAATATTGGATAATTCATTGGGGTAGTATATTATTATCTGTTTTATTGTCTTCTCGTATAATTTTTTTATTAATATAACATATCGCTGTCGTTGGGTATAAAAGCAATCAATTTTTACGGTTTGTTTTCGGCGGAAACGCAGGCATATTTTTCTCAAACTTTTTCTCCAACCAAATGTTGGAAACTCCTATAATTTACAGTAAAAACCTTCGCGCCATGGTCTCTGGCTTTTACCATTGAATTGTTATTAAAATTATAATATTTTTAAAGTAGATGCCTTTAAAAAAATCGAATTTTATTTTCAGTCTTATGGTTTTTTTTTAATAATTAAAAAAGCTTAAAATTACTATTGAGTTGAAAGCATTAAGGACTTGGTATCGACTAAAAATTAACGTTGAATATTTTTCTTCTACCTACAGGTACGTAAAGTATATTTCAAGCTCTCACCTATCTCTAATAAACTATTATCGAAACCAGTTTTAATAAAACCAGATCAAATTCCAGTAGCTGTAAACAGGGCCTAATAGAACAACACTTACAACTTATTCTGAAAATGGCAGATTATTCAACAAGCAATATAAAGGAACGTCTGTATAGAACATTTTTCTGTATCTCTTTTAACTAAGAAAATATAGGGTAATTTTGAAATTGTGAATTTCTTGATTTTCCCCCGTATCTCTTAAGTGAGCGAAATTTTTCAAATTTTGATTTTACCATTGTAAGTTTCCCAAAAAGAGCACATGACACCTACATTACTTTTTTGATAGCACTAACAATTCCGGAGATACCCTATAGTGGAGTCGTCCTGCCGAAATAAACGGCTCGAAAATCCCTTGACATAATCGACTATTTTTTTTCCCCAATCGATACAGTAGGATCCCCTCGACATTCTGAAATTATTTGTGTAGGGCGCCGCATGGGGGTAGGGGGGCACGCCCCATAAATCTAACCTACAATGGGAAATTGAAAATAACTCAGCCGGTTTGTGAGTAGCAAAATTGAAGAGCTTGACAGAGCGCGTAAGCTCGAACAAACCCGATCCCGATGTCTCAATGAGTTCGCGAATTAACGCGATTTTCAACTGCAAAAACAATAAAATTGAATTAATTATAACTCGAGAAGGGGCGGAGTTGGGGCATCATTTTTTCGCGCATTAACAGGTGATACCAAGTACTTTGATGGGCCGGAGGCTGGGGTTGGTGGCGCAATTAGGAGGGGAGTAAGGGGGATTGGAAATTTTTTACATAAATGTTAATAAGTAGTTTATTAATCGAGCTACGGGGATCAGGCCGGATTCAATTTGTTCATTTTTTTATCAGCTACGAGGTGGGATTGGCAAAAAAAATGTATTTTCTCGAATGGCCATCGCCCAAAATACTTTAGATATTATGTTTAATTTTGTTATGTGTTAATAGGATATAGAACCTCAAATTTTAGTTAGAAAAGTTATTCAATTGTTCCACCAGTGGCGTCGCTGCAAACATGTCCTTTGATATTTTTTACAAAAAAGATGGTACGCCACTGATATTTTTCCATGTGAATATTTTTTCTGATTGGCCTGTTCAATTCTCCATGAAAACGGTCCTCTTGAGTTTTTCTCGTCAGACGCACCGTTCTTGATTAAAACTACTAAATTCAGCCCCAGCCTCCGGCCGATTGTAGGTTAGATTTATGGGGCGTGCCCCCCTACCCCCATGCGGCGCCCTACACAAATCATTTCAGAATGTCGAGGGGATCCTACTGTATCGTTTGGGGAAAAAAATTACTCGATTTCGTCAACTGATTTTCGAATACCGGAACGACTCCACTACTATAAAACTGTCGAAAATAGGACACCCTGTCATTTGTTATTAATGTCAATACAAATCACAGCGACAGCAAAACCGTAATTTATTTATCCCGTACATATTGTAAAATCAAACAAACGAAGTAGGTACTGATAAAAAAGCTGATTTCCAATTACCCGTGAAAACTTTTCATTTATCGAATCCCGTAAAAAATCCACAATATGACCATTTTTCAGATAAAGTATAACTAGGCAATACCGAAGCGGTTGGGGAATTTTTTTTTAACTGAATTGGTATGTGTATGTGTAATCGAGGGAATTTTTAATTTCGTCGGACCGCAATTTTTACGGTTATTACACGCATCGTTCATTTTCATACATAACATACGAGTATCGTTTATAGAAGTTCTTATTATATTTTCTTGTAAAATTTTGATTTAACATTTATTTTTTTTTAACATTTTTAATATACAGGGTGTCCCATAACTAATGGTACACAGGAAAACTGCGATTTGTCCATACTTAGTTTAGTTCAATAGCTGGTAATAACCGAGATACAGGGTGTCCAAGTACAAATTTAATTTTCAATTTTCCTAAATAACTTATTTCTGAATCAATATTTTTGCACAAAATTTTGTGACTAGGGTTTTCTTGGGGACAGGAATTTGAATTTGTTAATAATTTTGATGTAGATTTAGGGGGCGCTCTCTGCGGTACTCTGGATACATAAAAAGAAGTGTAACTTTCTTGGGCCTTAGTATAATTATGTTTTTATTAAAAATATCAGTTTTTCCGTCATTTTTAAGCAATAAAGGTATACTTTGTAAATGTCGCTCCGACTAACCGTTTTCGGGATATTTTCAATTACAATTTCTAATGCGCCCGTTTAAATTTTGATTTGTAAATGTGAAATTTGTCACAGTAGGCTTTGGTAAAAACAAATACAATGAAAGCACTTTGAAACCTCATTTCTGTCAAAGTTTATTTTCATTTGTCAGCATTGTGGGTGTTTTTAAGGAGTTTTTCAAGATACTGTTATCAAAAATTAAACTAAAAATGCCGCGACATAACTGTTTTCTAACGGAGAAATGCGAGACATGGTATGTTTATACGCACAAGAAAATTTTAACAGACGCGGGGGCGATATTTGGAAATGTATCCAAATAGAAGGCAGCAAGATTTTGAAATTTTTAGAAGCCTATACTACAGACTGGGAGAAACAGGATCCTTGCATCCAAACGTAATAGTGGATGATCCTGATTCTGTCATATAGGCTTCTAAAAATTTTAAAATCTGGCTTCCTTCTATTTGGATACATTTCCAAATATCGCCGATGTGCCCCGCGTCCGTTAAAATTTTCTTGTGCGTAATACCATGTCTCGCATTTCTCTGTTAGAAAACAAGTTATGTCGCGGCATTTTTAGTTTAATTTTTGATAACAGTATCTTGAAAAACTCCTTAAAAACACCCACAATGCTGACAAATGAAAATAAACTTTGACAGAAATGACGTTTCAAAGTGCTTTCATTGTATTTGTTTTTACTAAAGCCTACTGTGACAAATTTCACATTTACAAATCAAAATTTAAACGGGCGCATTAGAAATTGTAATTAAAAATATCTCGAAAACGGTTAGTCGGAGCGACCTTCACAAAGTATACCTTTATTGCTAAGAAATGATGGAAAAACTGTTATTTTTAATAAAAATATAATTATACTAAGGCACAAAAAAGTTACATTTCTTTTTATGTATCCAGAGCACCGCAGAGAGCTATAATCTACATCAAAATTATTCAAATTCAAATTCCTTTCCCCCAAAAACCCTAGGCAAAAATATTGATTCAGAAATACGTTATTTAGGAAAATTTAAAATTAAATTTTATTTGGACACCCTGTATCTCGGTTATTACCAGCTATTGAACTAATCTAAGTATGGCCAAATCGCAGTATTTTTACCCAAGGAATCTGCAGTTTTCCTGTGTACCATTAGTTATGGGACACCCTGTATAGGGTGTTGAAAAAGGTCGGTACCGGAATAACTCCGGTGCATCGCATTGCAGCGGAAAATGCCTAGGGAAAAAGCTGTTTGGTTTTGAAGGAGGAATAGTTTGCAATTTAGACCACCCCTCACCCCCTCAACCCCTGGGCGCCGGTGGGGGTAAGTTAAGATTTTCAAATGGAACCCCATATTTTTATTGGCGTATCGTGTTCTCCGACCAAAAATAAACATCTTTTGTCCGAAATTTTTTTTTATTCGGGCCTATCCTTCACTAATAATCACAATGAGAAAGACAATATCAAAACCGTGCGAAAATCAAGTTTTATCCCGGAAATACTCTTTTTCTGTGTCTTGTACTAAAAAATGCCCGTGGAAAAAGTTGTTTGTATTCCACGGGCATATTTTAGTACAAGACAGAGAAAAAGAGTATTTCCGGGATACAATTTGATTTTCGCACGGTTTTGATATTGTCTTTCTCATTGTGATTATTAGTGAAGGATAGGCCCGAATAAAAAAATTTAATTTCTTTAACAACAAACCCGAACAAACCCTTTTATGTTCATAAATGGCATAATGGGGAATATTTTAATATTAATTATCACAAAACCGATATTTAATTTATTATGAAATTAAAAATTAATCTAAATACGGAAAAGTATATTTTTGTTAAAACTTCGTGTAAAATATCTTCACTAATTGAAATTACTAATATCTCCATTTTTACCATCTTATTAGCATAGAGAACATTTTTTTCCTTCTCGGTTAGTGTTTATTAAGCTAATTGGATGGTGTTGTGCAATAATGAATTATCCCGCTTTTTTTTGAAAAATAAACTAAACTCCATAAGAACGTGAAAATAGGCGCATGTAGCAACAAAAAAGTTATGGCTTGACCTATTATTGCTAACGGCATCCTATTATTAAAGGCAGTGTTTTTGTTATTCTGGAGTCATCATAATCTTCGTAGTAGAGCTCCTATTGTCTCTCTGTTCCACAAACCCAAAATATTTTGCTTAATTTTAAAAAATTGGAAGGAATTATAAAAAGGAAAATAGGAGCAATTATGTTTCGACCACCTACACATCGGATCAAAAAAAATCAGGTCCCCTAAAGATTTTAATAGTACAATATTAACCAGTAACAACCTGATCTGTAGGCAGTGGCGGTTCTTCCACAGGAGCACATGCGCACCGGCACCTCCAAAACGAATAAAAAAATAATAATTTATATTCATTGAATATTATTTATCGTATAAAGTTTTACCCTCCCTAATATTTTAACGTACCATCAATTATCGTATAAAGTACGACCCTCCCTAATATTTTATCGTACCGTCAACCAAACTGTATATTATAGGCTCTCGATCCGGCAACAGTGCTTCGGTCGAGGTTAATGACGATTATGACGAGACTTGCTCGCATGTGCGATTAAGTAGGCGGGGCATAATGCAGTTTCTCTGTAGTAACAGGTGGCGGGAGACAGCGGGGGATAGCGGGGTTATGGCGATTTAACATGGGAAAGGCGCACAATTTTAGTGTACGCCGCGCCGTTGTCTATTCGTTCATCTAGTTAGAAATTTGAGCGTGTATATTTTAATATTATATTGAATAAGTTAAAATGAATAGTTTGACGGTGGACTATTTAAAAAATAACTTTAGCTCTTTGAGTTTGGAGCAAAAAATTGAAGTGAAGAATGCGGGAACCCGAAATTAATTTCACGCACACCACAAAGGGTAAATCTAGGGACTTTATTAGAGAGTTTAAAAATTAAATATATGAAAAAAATTTATAGAGGGTATTCCAAACTTTAATGAGGCTGTTATTGATCAATTTTCTACAATTAAGAACCGAAGAACGGACTTTACGGACTTACGTTTAATTACACACTAAGAAAGCCTTTCTTATTTTCCAAAAGTTGTATTTCCTTGTGTGAAATTAAATATGTTTTACCTAACGCATTTTCTTATTACTTCTTTTCTTGCTACATTTAAAACGCCTAGAAAGTAATTGTTTGGTCGTTACACAAAAATAAAATTTTAAAAATAATTTCACCATACTTGTGAACCCCCCTCTATCATAGGTCACGAGCCGCCACTGTCTGTAGGTATATTTTTTACAGTAAATCCTGTTCTGCTTTTTATTTAAAATATTTCAATAAAATCGAACGTAATGGACGAATAAGCATACACAAAAGATATTCCTTAAAGGTGTTTAAAATTATGATTTCGTTCGTTTTGGTTCACTGAAAAAGGCTTAAAATACTTTAAAACCACCGAAACCGAAATATTTATGTCGATCGGAAAAAACGATAGTAACTAAGAAGTATAAGTAAATATTTTAATAGAAGTACGCGGTAATGTCTTCTTTATATAAATCGTCAATGTCGGTTTGTTGTAGGTACGTGGTTTGGGCAAAAGAAAAAACTAATTTAAGTGAAAAGGTAATCTTGGCAAGCTCACAGCTACGCACGTTTCATAAAATTAAGAGCTTACAAAATATGTTAATAACCTTAACTAAAAAGTTACCTGTAGGTGATTGAAGAACGAAAATTACACTCTTTTAACTTTACAAGGACGATAAAACTGCATGGATATGAATGTTATACTTTATTTTTCTCGTCTGAAGTTCATTGTTAAAGTTTATCTTCTCACGTAATTGTTTATAGATATTTTTAACGTTGTGCATTCACTCGATTTTATCCCACTTGTGTTTAAATAACCTTAGAATCTAGAGCCCTGATGGCTTTCTTAGACCGAAACGCGTAGGCCAGTATACTAGATTAAAATTGTCGAAAAAACGTTTTGCAAATCAATCGATAAAGTCTATAATACAGAGTGCTACGCACTTACAGTGAAACCTCTCATAACCGACACCTCTAATTAGCGGGCATCTCTATTATGCGAGACATTTTTTCATAATCCGGAACTAGGTATATGAAATTCCATGAAAATCAACCTCTCTTGTGCGGACTCTCCTTTGGGCGAACGCGGACAAGCTATTTTCATACAAAGAGTGCGAAAACCCTCCTTTAAACGGACAAAATATTTTTTAAAGTGTTTGGGAGACGAACAATAAATATAAGAAGATGCGAGAAGCGGTCATTCTACAATTTGGCTAGTATCTTTACCATGTGAAGATAATTCTAAAACATCTATGTTTCGTGAACGAACCAATAGAAACAATTTACCATGAAGTCCTTTTTCCCCTAAGTTATTATTTATTCTTTCAATTACATTTTATCTAAACCCGAACCGGAATAAAATACGTTTATATTTTATATTCTCCTCGTGCAAACTGTTCACCTAGAAACCCCTCGCCGCGTCAAGAGAGAACTAAAGTAATCAACTCTCCGGTCATGATGATGGAAACTGAGACGTGTTGTGAGCGGCATCAGCGGCTTACATTGGGAGGATCGGCTTTTTTTCCTTGCCTCTCTGCTACGGCTCGATTATAAAGACGTTACGTCGTTTTACCTAGACGGTTTTACATGATTACTTCACTGAATGGCCATAACCTCGAAGTAATTATTGTGTTTTCGGCCGGGAAGTATTTTTTGTGCATGGATCGGACTCGACGAAAATGGTGTTAATAGTATATTATATACTAAAAGTGGTAAGAAGTCTATGACCAAAAACATTTAATTAATAAATGGACACAATTGTTTTTATGCTGTCAGAATCATACGAAGGTTTAAACAGTAATCAATGATGCCAAGTCTGTACTGAAGGTTCTAAATCTACCGCCTGCGTTTGGAACCGAAAAGAATAATATTAATTATATTGAATGCATTTATCATGTGTACCTATTAAGTAAAAATATTGTACTAAATATGTGTGTATTTTTTTAATTTTCTACTCTACTAGTTATTTATATATTTAGATACCCCAAGATTAAGGAAATCACAATGGCAATGCTGTATGCTCATTGCTAATGTAAAAATTACCCTAAATTTTACTATTTTCATTCATTTTCGCCAGCGCTGTTGTTACCGGTTTATCGCTGCTGCTTTGTTATTGTTTGTGATCTATTGTGTTTTTGGATTAATTTTTAGTGTTTTTTTTTAACTGAAACTATTTAAAGCTATTTATTAGCCATCTACAATGGTTCGTCAGTGCGTGGTGTGTAAGAAATTCGACTATTCTAACCCCGGATTAATATTTCGTCAGTAAGTGAAAATAATGAGGTTTTTTTTAGGGAACGCAGTGGTGGAGCTAATTCTATAGATTTTAAGTAAATATTGCAAAAATATGGATTATTTCTTTATATTATCTGAATTTCTGTAAAACATACCTACAACGTTTACCTATTTATGACTAATAATAGATCGAAATTATCTAAACGTGTACCTTATTAGAGCGTTGCCTTTTTCTAAAGCCATCTTCTTCTAACTTATTTGAAACTGTAGAACTGTGCATGATTGTAAATATACGGTGTTTTATGAATGTCATGTTTTGTCTCCCCTTTTAGCGCCCTAACATGATTATTAATAATTTTCAAATGGTAAGTGACAGCTTCATACATCTTAAAAATCCCAATATATATATATTATATAAATTTTTCCGATACCGATTATGATTATCGGCAAAATTTACCGATATGCCGATAAAAAATACCGATGTACCGATATTGTATTTATATCGGTACCGGCCGATCACTAGTGCTACCAAAAATTACACATAACCGAAATTCCAACCTGTCATTCCTCTGTGCATAGTAACTAAAGCCTCATCTTTCGTCTGCCACCAAAATGAATGAAAGAAAAATGGAATAATATATCAGAAACCATATGGAGACCCGGAAGCTAATATATTATATTTGGCGAAAATGAAGACAATTATTTTAAATTCTTTATTCTTCTATTACGTCCAGTTTTCGAACACGATTTCTTGGAAACTACTACCAAAGAAAATAATAAATTATGGATTTATTGGAAATAGATTTAAACGACCTTTAAAATGATGTGATGTGCCACTTAACCCCTTCCCATTTCAGACTTAAAGGGTAACATTTACCCCTCCCAGGGGGTTGAACCATGAAGGTGCAAATATTATAGAAAAACGTCCCCCTTCACAATAAAATAGACGCGTTACCTGATTTTTAATATAAGGGTGGGAAGTTTTCAAATCAACACCTTGTATGATTAGTTTATTAAAGAACTGCTAGCAATAATATTATTTCGATGTAGGAAGAATTTAGCATATTTATGTATATATAGGGTGTTTCAAAAAGCATGTGTCATCGCTCGTATGGTGATTCTTTACTCAAAAATAAGATAATTAGTTGGGTTAGCAGATACAAATTTTTTTTAATGTTTTTTGTGTTTTCAAGATCTTCCCGGAACGAAGCAATTTTAGTGAAATTTGGGTTATGGAAAGTACCTAAAATAGCACATGTGAACAGGTTTAGGTGCGTGCGATCAGGCGTTCTAATAATAATTTTTAATAAAAAATAGGTACCGTAGAATGTAGTTACTTGGAACATTTGAAAGAAATATTTGTCAACAAAAACGACACTTTGCGTAAATTATGAATTTTTATGTTCCCAGAATACGTATGAGCACATAGACTATGATTGAAACCTGAATAATAAAAAGAAAATAATATGGGAAAAAGTTTTTTAAAAAACATTTATGTGTTCCAAGTTGCCCGCTATTCTGATAACATGGAACGACTATAGATTTTTCAACATGTTGCATATTTTACATTAGCTGGGCAACGTGGAAAGTAAAAAAAAAATTATCCAACCTTAAATTACGAAAAAATAGTATACTAGGTATATTAACTCGTAAAAGTACCTACATATAATTTAAACATTTACTGTATAAGCAAAAGTACTTTTATGGGAATTATCCAAATGATGAAGAATTTGATTTCAGTTATATCGTTGACGTCTGGGTACCTAAAAATGGTTTTCTATAACCCTACCGGACGCAAAAACTTGCATTCATATAATGCTCCGTATTCTACTATTTTTAGTAACCTCCCCAACAACTTTTTTATTTTTATCAGGTTTTCCCTCAATTCGAAAGGAAGCCAATATAAATTGTCCAAGTTTCAGTATGATTAACTTCCTCTTCTGAATATACATCTTCTTCATTACAGACTGTTTCAGCAGCGTCTCCCAAATCAGAAAAATCTTCGGCTCCAATGGAGCCAATCTGTGTCATGTAATGAAATTTCAGTATCCGACTCAGGCTCAGCGATTTTTCTGCTGGATCCAGCGATACTTTTTCCGGGGTGAACAGTTATTCTTTTTTTTCCTTTTTTTCGTGGTTCCTTTTTATTTCCATAGTTGGAACGTTGTCGACAACTTGGAACTCTTGTTCCATATTTTCGGTCGTTTTCTTAAAAATTAATGTTTTGTTATTATTGCTGATAGAGGCAACAATGTGTAAACTAGGAAAAATGGCGCTACAATATTACGAAGTGAACATGTGTCTAACCTAACCTATAAATGTATGCCGCTCTAGCAATATTGTCTACAAGTTTTGTGAGTATAGGAATATTAATTTTTTTACCTGTTTTTTATCGCTTCATAAAAATACAAACACATAAAATTTACGGGTTATTTTATTTATTATAGATCCTCACGGTACTCATAAACAAACTATAGTACTTATAGTACAGTATCATACCTATGTTGCCAAATTTTCATCAAAATTTAAAATAGGACGTTTTGATCCAAGTTACCCATATTGTCCAAGAAACCCCATTCTACGGTACAACACGACTTTTTCACATTTTGATAGCACAATTAGAAATTTAAATGACTCAGGAAACACCTCTTAATATTTATTTATTTGAAGTCAGCTTTGAATAAACCCGTACAAACAACGAATACATTTTAGCATCCCCTATCTTTGAAACAAATTATCTGCGCACTAGTTGCACATAAGCGATGGCACATGTTTTTTGAAATACCCTGTATAAACATATATTTCGGGCATTTTCAATTTTCAAATTTTGTTCCCTAGGATTTCAAAAATTATGAATAAATTGAAATTTCTCGAATTGGGTTGTCTTATAATTTCGAGGTTCAACTTCTATTAATTCAGTAGGTTGGGGTTTGTTATACATATACAGGGTGGTGCATCCTTAAGTTGAACATAGGAAATCCCATGTAATTTTTGAGGTGACTGGATATTGGCTCCCCTCCCTATACCCCTATGAAGCAATCCTAAGTTATTCAATTAAACGTGATGGGAAGACCACGAAACTCTCATAGCTCAGGAAACGCCAAAAAATTTAATTTTGACATTGACACAACGAAAATTAGTATCAATATTTTCATTATTCGTTATGTTCAGCTTTACGTCAATTTTTGGCAATAGCGTCATAGAAATTATTTGCTGGTGTTTGCTGTATTACCTGAAATATGAGAGTCTCGTGGTTTTGTCATCACGTTTAATTGAATAGCGTAGCATTGCCTCACCAAAATGTATTCAAACTCGACACGTGGGTTTACCATGTCGCCAACTTCAAGAAGTTATAATGCAGTTTTTTATAAAATGTGCAGGGAAGCCAATATTCAGCCACCTCTAAAATTATACGGGATTTCCTATGTTCAACTAAACGATGCATCACCCTGTATACCTGATCGTGTGAACACCGTCAAACTTAAAAGAAAATGGGCTTTTACTTTAAGCCCTGTTACCTTTTCCAATATAAAATTTTGCATCATCTGAAACAACTCTACACCGAAATTCTTAATACAACCCTGTTTTCTCTTTCGTGTCTGCGGGGTGTTTTGTCTTAATAACATAATAAAGAAGGTCTATATTGAATGATCCCAAATTTGGGCCTTTATCTGTTTTTTTTTGGAGCTTGATGAGGCGGTCAGCTTCAGAAACATAACCCCCCGTATCCATTTTTATTTGAAGAAGAAAGTCAAGGTCTTGAATTTATGATTTTATATAGAATCATTCGAGGTAAATATGCGCACTTTGATGTTCGTAGCTGCGTCGAATTAATGGGAATATGATTTCTCGAATGACACTAATATTTTTTAATACTGAGAACCACCCTCTGGATGGTAACTAATTTTTATATAATATGTCTTGCTTGGATGTGAGCTGGGAATGCTGAGGAGTTATATTCCAGTTTCTAGAAAAAGGTGCATTCGTAGCCAGTAGAAATTTCGTTTTAACGTACAGTATAAGCTCTCCATGACCGTATTTTTTTATGATAATGTCGCTTATACTGTTAGTTAACTTAAACTTTATCAGCTGCACCGCAGGTAACGGGTTGTAAGACAAGGCACGACACAAGTTAAACGGTGCACCAATAGTCTGCAGTATAGACCCTTCTCGTTTTGTCAGACTCTAACCTTACTGACGAGCGATGATACGGCGAAACGCGTCTAGAGATCAGTGTGACACAAGGAGGGCAAAAATTATATACAGTGAAACCTCTCATAAGGGACACCTCTAATAAGCGGACATCTCTATTAAGCGGATATTTTTTTCATAGTCCGGAACTAGGTATATGAAATTCCATGAAATCAACCTCTCTTGGGCTCTCCTTTGGACGGGCGCGGACAGGCTGTGAAAAAAACTCTCGCAGATAGACCGGCAATCAATCGCGTATGCGTGGCAGCGTGAAAGGATTTCGCCGAATGAAAGCATGTGTGATCCCCGACAGCAGTCCGCCGTTTATTTGTGAGTTGTAAGGTTAAAATCGTAAACAATGGCACAAAAATGTTGCGTTTTGAGCCTGAAAGAGAATATTGATGTTGTGGAAGTTTGTAATTTGATAACAATGATTTGGGCGAGTTCATTAACATTGATGGCAATGTGCTATTAGATGATGATAGTGACCCCATTCCTACCGATTATGTAGTCCAGACTGAAACCACATCACTATCTGACGACTCTGACGAAGAAAGTTGAACGAAGTAATCAAACAAATGTCACCAATTATTATCAACAAGTCATTAGTATGGTAAAGGAGTTACAAGGGTATGCAAAGAATAAAGGTGACTCTACAGCAATGGAATTGTTATCAGACTTGGACTTACAGTTTCTAGATTGCAAGTATAAAACTTAAACACGTCAAACTACGTTATTAAATTTTTTTAGTACTACATCCTAACTAAAACTAGTGTATTTTTGTTATGTTTAATAAATGTTTATTTGTACATACATATACATAGGAGTAATTTTGCATTTACATATTACCTAATAACAAATTTCCCAAGGGCGGACACCTCTATTAGGCGGACACATTTAGACGGTCCCGTAGGTGTTCGCCTAAGTGAGGTTTTACTGTATTTGTGGTTTAGGCAGACCCCTATTTTCTTTCTCCAACTATAATTTTCTACGAAAATGTCAGTATTGCCTGCGTATACCTACTCCCTGAGCTTACTTACCCAAAATTACTCTAACTAGATCAGAAGGGGATCATTTTGTGTCATTATTTCGGACGCTTTACAGTGATGAAAGGCTGGATTCATTAAGTATGGGTGTATATTATAATTTTGATGAGGCTTTCGTAAAGTTTGGAAGGGTACGCCCTATTGTTAATGTGAATAAGTGTATATGATTAATGTAAAGTTTGGAAAGTTATTATTAAAGAAAATTCTATTTTGGGGGCTTTTAAATAAAACGCCGACGATTTATTTAGGTTTGTTGGTAATACGTTTTATTTCTTCATGAATATCAAAAAGTAATACGTTTTTGACAGGTCTCTTAATTAGTGATGCCGAAATATTTTTCTTCTGGCATTGAAATTGTTTAGTCAAATTTGTGGACAGATCGCTACCATTTCGAATTCCGTAAACGTACCATCCGGGTGGAAAGTGAATAAGCATGGCAAAAATAATAAAAAATAAATGCAATTTCTCTTAATTTTGGTACTTACGATGACACTTTTCCCCATCAATGTATCGCACTCTTTTTGCGAAGAGTAGGAATAATTGTCTTAGGAACCAAAAATTTTCGAGACTCCTCGATATGGTATGTAAGTTACTTTTATGTAATACCAGTGCGGGCATAAAGTACACATTATGGCCCGCGCTTTTTTTTATGATCAAACACAAGCACTATAGGAAAATTCCTATAGGGCACTCTATGAGTGGTACGTGTGCGCAAAAAGCGATTCACGTTGGTTTTGAATCGTTGGAGGTTATACTCGTTGGGAAAAACGATCTCGGGAAGGTCGTTCCACAAGGATGAAGTCCTCCAGATGAAAGAATTCTTAAATAATGAAGTTCGAGGAGTACTAAGCTTAACCACATATGGATGGGTGGCAGTGGCTCGTCGTGTATTTCTGCTATTCGTCGCTCTGGGCGGAATTAAGAGGGCAAGGTCAGCCGAGCACCTTCCATGAAAATATCTGTAAAAGAGAGTCAAATCCCCAACCTGTCATCGATGTTCTAGGCTGTCGAGGCTCTTCGTCAGCTCGTGGTCTCCGATCAGACGAATAGCCCTCCTTTCGATGGAATCCAGTAGCCGAAGAGTATGTTTGGGTGCAGAGCTCCAGACATGAGAGCAGTACTGGTCGGTGATGGTCGAATCTGGGCTTTGTATAGTGTCAAAAGTTGTTGAGGTGTGTACAACTTTCTGGTTCGGAAGAGTACCCCAAGCTTCTGAGAAGCTATCTTGGCGATTGCCACAACGTGGTTATGCCAAGACATATTTCCTCCCAGATTGACGCCCAGCAAATTAATAGATGAAGCCAGTGGGATTGCGTGTCCGGCCATGATTATTTCCGGTTCTGTAATGTTAACCTTTTTAGAGAAAACTGATGCCTGGGTTTTTTTAGCGTTAAATTCGACTTGGTTACTGTCACCCCCAAGTCAAAATTTCTTCCAGTTCTTTGTTGAGGCGTGATACTTCATGCTGTCTGCAAAGATGTGCGTCGGCAGCCGATGAGAGCCGATGAGATAAGTGTGCTATCGTCAGCAAAACTAAATATCGGATTTTTAGTTTTCACTAGAAGGTCGTTAATGTAGAGTAAGAAGAGAGTGGGAGACAATATGGACCCTTGAGGAACACCGGCATTAATGGTGAATGTGTCTGAGTATGGAAATTAAAATATAATTATTATTTATTATTAAACTTGTGGAGTAGACTATGAGTTTCTTTACTTCTTATTAAACATTATCCCTAACGCGAATACTTTGCCATAAAAAAGTGCATGGTAAACTATCTAAACATTTACAAGATAAACGTGGTCGAATAAATTCAAAAGTTAAAGTGGTATTTTAACTAAAAGTTTTTAAATTAAATTAGAAGCCTCTCCTGACAAACTTGAACCGACCTAGCTTAATTGTTAACCCAACATTTTCGCTACCGAAGAGATAACGCAGGTGAATGACAACATGATCTTAATCCTGGAACTGAAATTTTGGGCTATATTGCAATATATAAACGTCATCACTATCTGGATAAACTATCGAATCATTTTCAATGCAAGCTTGAACCGAATCCATATCAAATACGGTCAAAAGTTAAAGTAGTACGTAAAGATTGTTCCACGAAAAATGGATATAACTTAATGACTGCAGTAAAAGTACCTGGGGCGATCCCATTATTTATGACCGTTTGTTATTATTATGTGGAAAGGACCGGATTGTAATAATTATAATTACATATAGGCGCATCAGGTAGGTTAGGTTGCTTAATTTATATTTAAATATCTTTTTGTGGTAAAATTTGTTAGTTTTTATTTCTTGCTGGAAGAGTTTAGTTGTATTACCGATATTATTTTACCAAATGTATAAAAAAACAGTATGTGGCGTCCATGGAAAAACATTGATGGTGCTTCTTCTAGTGTTGCAGTGAAGAAAATGCATTTATCTCTCGATGCTAGGGAAATTGTAAAAAGAGTATATACTTCTCTACTAAACAGAGGACTTATGCTAGTGCTGCTGCGACTGAAACGTCTGATTTGACTAAGATACCTCTGACTACAGTGAAAAGAATCGCGTCAAATCCCATTAAATCTAGAAAGAAGCGTAAAGATGCCGGTTTCACCAAATGTTTCCCCGAAAGCGACAAGGACTTGATAAGGCGAAAAATCTACACCATGTACGAAGAGCAACGTGTACCTACATTAGATTCTCTGAAGCAACGGCTCACCAATGATGAAACCCAAATAAGTTGTAGCCGCACTAGCCTTTGGAGAGTTTTGTCGGAAATGGGATTCAGATACCGCAAAATTGACAAAAGGCAAGTGCTCATGGAATCCCACCGTTTACAAAAATGGCGTCATGAGTATATAACTTCTGTAAGGAAATCCCGTTCTGAAAACCGTCCTATAATTTACCTCGACGAGACTTGGTTTGACACGCATGAAACACCATCCAAAGGCGGGTCTGATTCTTCCGATAAGTGTAATACGTTCTAAAACGCATTTATCTAAGAGTTTTAAAATTAAATTAGAAGACTCTTCTGATAAACTTAAACCAACCTAGCTTTATTTTTAACCATACAATTTCGCTACTTAAAGAGCCAATTAGAAGTCTCTTTAATATTTTATTGTCTAATTTTAACCTACACCTGAGTTTAATAGTGTGAAAGATGTTTTACTACAAGGTTTTTTTTTATGTAATAAGACGTTTATGGTTGCCTTTAATTCTTCTTCTTATGTTCATTTTAAATGTATAAAAATTAAAGAAATGTGCTCTTAGACCACATATATATAAACAGTATATTGCTAATACCATCTGCAATTATGTCCCCGCTATGGGCATCGAAGGGGGCCTTGGGAGATGGCGCAGGACCAGATTTTAAACTTTTTTAATGTAAGTTTCACTGGTTCGTTAGGAAAAATATTGCAATCAAAATTTCGATTATTTCGACTTAAGACAGCGTTCCATGCATACGATTTCTGACGATATGATGATCCGACGGTGCCCTGATTGGTGTAAACTTTTGGTGCCAAATTCCGTCCGAATATTTGTAACAATCGACACGATGAGCTTTATTTTAACTTTCATCCGACGTCGTATGTTTCTTAACCTCACTTTTTTCTAAACCAAAAATTAAGAATGAATGACTATATTGACTATTTTTGGAATTTTTATCAGCTACTAATGCACCAAATTAAAACTACATTAATTTAAAGGTTAGGTAGTGATCACATATATATTATATTGTATACGAGTGACACTCTCTTCTTTTTTTACAATCTTTTTAGTGAAATTCGGTTCCAAAGATCGGATAATGTGATAAGCAAAATATTTTCGTATATATGTACATACCTGAAATACTTTATACCTGGTATTGATCCACGACTTTTGCAAAAAAGCACCATGCACTTGTGTCCTTTCATCTTAAACAAAACAAGTCACTCATAAATTAAAAACTCCTTTACAAAAATTGTTCTTGGGTAATGAAAGTTTATAAGCAAGCACTAATATACCGACAACAATGTGGATGAACCACTTTCTATTCTGTAATTTGAAAAAGCATCCAGAACCAAAGATGGCGACAAATAACAACACTCAAATAATGTCGGGCCGGCTCTGACGCGATCGATAAAATTTCCACCCTACTTATAATAATTCGCACCCAAATATCGATTTTATCAATGGATGAACCTTTGAATATAAAACATTCAAAGCGATGAACCAACGGAAAATTGAATCTCTGCAAATGCCATCCGTTGACGGTCAGTGCCGTCAAATGAAATGGCGGGAGAACGTACATAGTAATAACTCCGATAGTCTGAAATCATCACCGAATCGGTGTATTCTCGTGTACACCGAATATTGGTGTTTTGTTAACACTATTTCGAGTGATGGTTAACAACATTTTATAGAGTATTATTAACACCGCCCTAATTTTTTACTGTGTACGCAAATTCAATTGGCTCGCGCCATCTCCCATAGCGGGAACACTTTTTGTATTTTGAACGTTCGTATTGGCAATATACTGTTTATACAGGGTGTCCGGGAACATGTGGGAAATCTCCCGGATATGAAGAAACCACGTGAAAAGAATACTATAGGTTCATATAAACTTCTTTCGTATCGGCCTCCTCTTCGGAGATATGGGCTCACAAAGAGCACCAATGGAATCAGTTTTTTACACATAATTATTGAACCACCTGGTATATTTCAATTATTTTTTAATATGATGTATACCAGGTAAGACCCGTCAAATTACTACCCAAGAAACTGTTGTGAATTACTCACAGCTGCAGGGACGGACTAGCTGTAACACTCATGGGCCCATTTTTTTTACGCCCTGTATGATGAGAACTTTGGACAATGTTTTTTACATACCTTTAACTATTGGCTAAAAATTAAGTACTCTTCATTCATGTCGCTAATCCTAACCGTTTTCGAAAAAACGGCATTTCATATACATCATGTGCTTCGGGTATTTCAATAAAAGATACATCTTTGTTCCGATCCAATGTTCAACCTTCAAGATTCCGCTTTTTCATATTTAGCCCATGAGCAGTTAGGGGACTCAGTGTAAATAAAATGACGTTTTCTCGAAAACGGTTAGGATTAGCGACATGAATGAAGAGTACTTAATTTTTAGCCAATAGTTAAAGGTATGTAAAAAACATTGTCCAAAGTTCTCATCATACAGGGCGTAAAAAAAATGGGCCCATGAGTGTTACAGCTAGTCCGTCCCTGCAGCTGTGAGTAATTCACAATAGTTTCTTGGGTAGTAATTTGACGGGTCTTACCTGGTATACATCATATTAAAAAATAATTGAAATATACCAGGTGGTTCAATAATTATGTGTAAAAAACTTGATTCCATTGGTGCTCTTTGGGAGCCCATATCTCCGAAGAGGAGGCCGATACGAAAGAAGTTTATATGAACCTATAGTATTCTTTTCACGTGTTTTCTTCATATCCGGGAGATTTCCAACATGTTCCCGTACACCCTGTATATATGTATGTCTTAGACCGATATTGTAATTTAAATATCAAGGCAGATATGGTCAGTATTCGATATCGATATTAATCGATCCCTAATAGTTTTCTCGCCAACTTGTAAAATCATACTTGCTTGCGATTGACAATAATCCCTCACTTCGCACTAAATTTTTTCGTAAATAAAATTGTGCATGCGGACGCTTAAAGCCAAATCCTAAATTTACAATGCACTGCGGCACATAAACATTATCTCTAAGCCAAGTACTTTGCCTCAAAACAAATGCCTGGATAAACAATCCAAACATTTACGATATAAGCCCGAATTCTATCCCTATCGGATCGAGGTCGACTAGAGTAAACAGTTAAAGTGGTATATCATCTGAAACTTCCTATCATATTACTTCAATGCATTTGTAAAGGATTATGCCAAAATTTCACTTGATGGAATTTATGTATCGATTTGAAACGACATAAGTAGTGCACAACTTTATTTTTAAGTTTTCTTTTATTAAACAAATGATAGTACATTTACACATGCAGAGACATATCAATGGTATCAATTAAAGTACAGTGAAACCTCACTTAGGTGGACACCTATGTGACCGTCTAAATGTGTCCGCCTAATAGAGGTGTCCGTCCATGGGAAATTTGTTATTAGGTAATATGTAATGCAAAATTATTACTATGTATATGTATCTACAAATAAACATAACATAACAAAAAAAAACAGTTTTAGTTAGAATGTAGTACTAAAAAAATCTAATAACGTAGTTTGACGTGTTTGCGTTTTATACTTGCAATCTAGAAAATGTAATTCCAAGTCTGATTCCATTGCTGTAGAGTCACCTCTTTTCTTTGCGTACTCTTATAATTCCTTTCTTTTTTATGATCAAACACAAGCACTAAAGGAAAAATCCTTTAGGGCACTCTGGGAGTGGTGCGTGTGCGCAAAAAGCGATTCACGTTGGTTTTGAATCGTTGGAGGTTATATTCGTTGGAAAAAACGACTTCTGGAAGGTCGTTCCACAAGGATGAAGTCCATACTAAGGTCCAGAAGTTACCATACTTGGCTTGTAGATAATTGGTGATATTTGTTTGATTACTACTGCATTCAACATCTTCATCAGAGTCGTCAGATAGTGATGTGGTTTCAGTTTAGACTACGTAATCGGTAGGAACGAGGTCATTATCATCTTCTAATAGCACATTGCTATCAAGTCGCCCAAATCATTGTTATCAAATTACAAATTTCCACAACATCAATATTCTCTTTCAGACTCAAAACGCGACATTTTTGTGCCATTGTTTACGATTTTAATCACAGGTTGCCAAGCATTTTATGTGAAGATTTAGCCAAATATACTTAATTTTTCTATAATCTAAAAGTTGATTCGTAAAGTTAAAGGATTGGAAAAGGGTATGAGAAAATTGTGTTAAAAAATATAATTTTATAAGAATAATAATGCCAATTTCAAATCTGACCAATTTTCAATTTTTTGTCACAGAAATTCCCGAAACTTGCTTTATACCCCAATCAACGTGTCAGATAATCTAAATGTCAATGAATTAACTAAAAAACTTTATTACTAACGGCTAAAACTTCACGAAAATAAATATAGATCAGCTGATGACTCTCATCTCTTTCTAACCTGCCAAGAAGCGGCCTATTTTTTAATTGAATTATTGCAACTTAGATGGCTCTTATTGATAATTTCGAATTGTTAGGGATCCTCATCTTAACCTTACAACGTACAGATAAACGGCGGACTGCTGTCGGGGAATCACACATACTTTTACTCGGCGAAGTCCTTTCGATCTGACATGTCTTGTCCGTTTAAAGGAGGGTTTTTGCACTCTTTGTGTGAAAACAGCTTGTACGCGTCCGCCCAAAGGAGAGTCCGCCCAAGAGAGGTTGATTTTCATGGAATTTCATATACCTAGTTCCGGACTATGAAAAATTTTGACGGGTCCAGCGATTCTTCATTAAGTGGGCTATAGTCTATATAAAAGGCTGATCCTTTCTTTATCATAACTAAGCTAAGCTAAGAATAGATCAATGCAAAGAAGCCCATAACGTGAGGATCAAAAACAAACTTCTTGACTGTCCAAACGGAACAAGGTCCTTTTGGTCAGGCGCTAAGGCCGTCGGCCAAAATTTTACCAAATCAACTATTCCACCTCTAACACGTTCCGATGGTACAATAGCATGCACAGCCGGAGACAAAGCAAACTTACTTGCTGAACTATTTTCTTCGCATTCCACTGTAGATTTCCAAGGAAGAACACCACCCAACATTCCTGCAGTTCAATCCGAAATGACCGAAATCGTGTTCCGTCAGCGTCCCGTCAAACGAATCCTGAAAGGGCTGGACGTCAAGAAAGCTTCTGGTCCAGACGAAATTCCTGTTATAGTTCTCAAGAGATACGCCGATGAACTAACACCAGTATTTTGTAGACTTTTTAACTTATCCTACAAACAAGGAATATATCCATCATGCTGGAAGACGGCGCGAGTCCAGTCTATACCAAAGAATGGTAAGAGAACCCTGCCTAGTAACTATCGACCAGTCGCATTGCTTTCAGTTATATCAAAAGTAATGGAGAAAGCTATTAACCAACATCTCCTAAAGTACCTCTCAACATTATCAGCGATCATCAATACGGTTTTCGGAAGTCCAGATCAACTGGAGATCTTTTAGCCTATGTCACCCATCTTTGGAATGACGTAATCGAACATCATGGGGAGTCTCGGGCTGTTGCACTGGATATTTCTAAAGCCATTGATCGTGTTTGGCATGAGGGACTTATAAGTAAACTGCGATCCTATGGTATGCCCAGTCGATTCTGTCCATGGTTGTCTAGCTCTCTTAAGGACCGCTCTCTGCAAGTGGCGATTGACGGATTTCTCTCAGACACCTTCACCATCAATGCCGGTGTTCCTCAAGGGTCCATATTGTCTTCCACTCTCTTCTTACTCTACATTAACGACCTTCTAGTGAAAACGAAAAACCCGATATTTAGTTTTGCTGACGATAGCACACTTATATCATCTTTCTCTTTGAATGCGCAAACATCGGCTGCCGACGCACATCTTCGCAGACAGCATGAAGTATCACGCCTCAACAAAGACCTGGAAGAAATTTTGGCTTGGGGTGACAGTAACCAAGTCGAATTTAACGCTAAAAAAAACCCAAGCAGCAGTTTTCTCTAAAAATGTTAACATTACAGAACCGGATATAGTCATGGACGGACACGCAATACCACTGGCTTCTTCTATTAATTTGCTTCTCGAGGTCGTTTTTCCCAACGAATATAACCTCCAACGGTCCAAAACCAACGTGATCACCTACCATTTTAAAATTAATTTCTTTAGGACGCCCTGTATATTGTTAATCAATATAATAATAACCAGAACAAGCGAAAGGATACTGTACGTGCTTATAATGTTTTTATATCTAATTTTAGCCACAAAGTAGTAACACTGTCACTATTATTAAACTTGCAGGATGTCATGCCCGTACATTAAACAATTTATGTTCAATTTTATTAGATTCTGATCTTCATTTATGAACATATGGCTCTAAAAGTTTATTACAAAATAAAAACAACCGTAAACGAAACTGCACAACCCGACTCCATTCCGACATTTTAAAGTTTTCCAGACGACAGGTGCAGACTTTATGAATCCTGGAAACATGCGGTAAATAAACTGATCGTTTCTTATGTACATATGTAATATATAATGTTTAATTTCAGACAAAACAGTCTGTTTAAACATACATTGGTGACTCATGTATTTTAATGGACGGGATCAAGTTGTGTGCAAAAAATTAGAAGCATCTGATATAAACAATGGCATTTATCATTTTTTATTTAACCTACCTTATCGTTCACATGGAACCCAACGTGTCCACCAAAGTGTTTTGCTTAATTGCATACCGGTAGACAAGTTTATCTGGAGCTACGATAGGAATGCCGACAAAAAATTTCTGAGGTTAACAATATTGTCACATATATATTAAATTTTAATTTAATAATCTCTTACCGAGAAAACACTAAAATTACATTTACACATTTAAAATAAATTGTGAAGGTATACATATAAATAAGAAACCAATATTCTATATAGTTTCAATATCTCTTTCTTTTCTTACTGTTTATTTTGATATTTAAATGAAAAATAATATATTTTTTTGATTACTTCTTCTAATCTGATAATATGGCAACATAGTGCGTTGTCAATGGTTACAGGCAACTAGAGCTAATTTGATAGGTTATATCCCAGATAGTTGATAGCGCATGCGTCTCGTGAGACACCCGATGGGCCATCGGGCTTGTTCGGTCATGTGCGATATTTGATGGATGTACCCACCCAGTTGCGTAGTGATAGAAGGGGCAATAGTTATTGTATTGTGTTTTATAAATAAGTGTACATTGTATCGTGTTTTAGGATGTTATTTTAATATTTTAAACTTTGTGATAATGAATATACTATATTAGTAGGTATACTCCTGGTAAAAACCTTCTCAGTCAGACCCGTGAAGTGATTGCAAATGTTTCCCACACATACCCTAGTATGTGAAGAGGAACCACAAATCAATATATTTAAATTGCTACTTAAGAGCTGCGTTTAATCACAGGTTGCCAAGCAGGCACTATTTTATGCGAACGTTTAGCCAAATATACTTAACTTTTTCTAATCTAAAACTAAAAAGTTAAAGGATTAGAAACCGGTATGAAAAAATTGCGATAAAAAATATAATGTTATAAAAATAATAATAACAATTTCAAACCCTGAACAATGTTCACATTTTTGTCAAATATCTTCCTGAAACTTGTTGTTACCCCAATCGACATATCAGACAATCTAAATATCAATAAATTAACTAAACAACTTTATTATTAACGGCTAAAACTTCACGAGAAGAAATATTGATCAGCTGATGACTCTCATCTCTTTCTAACCTGCCAAATGCGGCATATTTTTTAATTAAATTGATGCAACATAGATGGCTCTCGCTGCTAATTTAGGATTGTTTGGAATCATCATCTTAAACGAAAGCTTAAACGGAAAAATCATCATTAATCAATTAATCATGTAGTTGTTTTTTTCCATGTTAAAAAATTTACATCTCGTCGGAAAATAGGACAGAATTCCAAATTTCTTCGGATAAACGAACGTGCGTTTCTGCCCACTACAGTCGACGAACTCGGTGGTCATATTATAGTTGGGGACTCTTACTGGTCGCCGACATCTTAAACCGAATTCAGGAATTCGTCCTCTTAGTGTAGAGACGGATACGCAAACTCCAATTGCATGGGTAACATCTCTCTGAAGTTGTGGGACTGGCATAGTAGGATTTCTCCGAATTGTTAGAGTAATATAGCGGTTCCGATGTTCGTTAGTAATACACCTTCTACCACTTCGTAGTCTCTCTCGCACAGAATTGGTCTCTGGATACACTGAAAATGTTATCTTTAACAAATGTCTTGATAATATTTTTGTTTGCTACAAAAAATGCTATCGTTATAACTGATAAATATGAATAAACATTTAGAAAAATAATTCATTCCTGAAATTATCTTAACATGCCAAAATCAAAGTGATGCAAAACTTTTGAATCTATGTGTATTATTAAAGCATTCATTGGTGAAAACTCCAGCCATACCATACACTTCGTTTGACACTCGTAAACACTTGTAGTAGGTACTGTAGAAATCATTTCCCTGGATTCCTCAATAGATAATTACGACCAGCTGCTAAATTCACGCCAAAGCAAATGATTTTTCTGTGTAGTTGATCTGCTAGACAACTAATATTATATGTATTATGAATTATTTGCGATATACATATATACAGAAATGTAAAATATTTTTTCAATTTCTGTCTCCAAAGACAGATGATATCGAAATAAAGCAAATAACATTGACAACACTAATAAAGTAGTCGTACTTTAGATATAAATTTCTTATTTAACGCTTATTGTAATAAAATTATATCGCATTTGATTTCTTTAAATTCTACTCTGATCGCCGCACCCTACTCAACTACTTCGCCTTGATCACGACATGTCGTATGTTTTAATTTATTACTCGTAAAATTCATGATTTAAATGCTTTCATCTAACGCAAAGAAGACCATCAAGAACACAACATTAAAACTTAAAAAAGGTATTTTAGTATCTACTGGAAAAACACGACTTCCTAAAAACAGTTAAAACAAAAATAGCCCCAGCGGATAAAAATTCTGATTGTTTTTAGAGTTATTTGATTACGACAGAGTGGATAGATGAAAACTATCAAGACAATGGAGAGTCTATCAATAGAGAGCAAAGTCCAATAAGAAGAAACTATCAAGTTGCCCTGGTAACAAAAACTTGTTTGACACCTTCACTTAACGTTGACAGTTCAGTTTTTAAATTGATTAAGTCGATATGACTTACAAATTAGAAATTGGGAAAAGTATTTATAATTTAGTTGGACGGGTCCCTAATCCGAAATAATACGCATTTTTGAAAATCAAAATATTTCACATAGAACCATTTATCGGACAATTGCTGAATATGAGCAAGGTATTCCTTGTATAAACTTTCCAAAAAGTGGAAGGCCTAGAATTTTTACCAGAGTAAGATCAGAAAGACTGGTAAGAAGGGCAAAAAACACACTTGGTACATCAACAAGAAAACTAGCACGACAATATCGAACATGTAAGAACACCATAGCGCGGAACGGCCAGAAATACCGAAAAAGAAGGAAGGCTCCGAAATATACAGCCAACCAACTAGCCATCATCCCGAGATGCTGCTGTGCATTAAGAAGAGTATATTTGGCTAACAACCGGGTGATAATTATGAATGACGAAAAGTATTTCACAGCAAGCAACTCCGAAATGAAGATAAATGATGGTTTTTATACTGACAATATTGAAGAAGTCCCTGATAATATCAAATTAAAACAAAACGGCAAACTCGCAGACAAGGGGTTAGTATGGTGCGCTATTTTCACCAAAGGTGTATCCAGGCCTTATGCGGGTCGAGTAAGAGGTGAACCCGTGAATAGTCAAAGGTATATCGATAATAGTCTTACGAAACTGGTTAATTTTATTGAAGGAGAACATACTGGAGACGATATTATGTTCTGGCCAGGCCTTGCATCCTGTCACTATGCAAGACAAACCCAAAATGGGTTAGCGGACCTAAACTTACCATTTGTTCTGCGAACCCTCCTAACCTTCCCCAGGCGCGGTCCATAGATGATTTTTGGGCTCTTTTATCTCGAAAACTTTACGATGGAGGATGGGAAGCACAAAATGAGGAGGAAGTTCGACGCAGGATATATAGAAAAATGCAAGAAATCGATATAAATGCCGTCCAAAACCTAATGTTAGGCGCAGAGGGTTGCGTCTAGTGGAGACTGAGAATGGTCCTCTATATTTAATTTAAGTTCATAATCTTGTTGCTTATGAAACAATTAATTACTATGTATTATAAACCTGTATACAGTATACATATATTTAAATATATTTTATTATAAAAAAACAAGTGGTTAAACTTTATTCCAAAACTTATGGGAAATAGGTTAAAAGCCATAAAGAATCATTAAACCATACTACAGTACATGTTTTAGTATTCCACAAGGAATATTGTACCTAAATCATACCAAAATTAATTACACTTTGTTTCCGTTGCCTAGGAGCAAAAATTTCAGGCTCTATCTAGCTACCAGCTCCAGTTCATTCTAATAACAATACAGACAGAATTGATTGTTAATGATTGAGCTCTAAATTAATAAATTATATCTTTTAATGTTCTATGTCGTCTGCGATAATATTACTATTTTTCATACCTACCTCATCACAATCTGAAACTATGTCGTCTGCGATAATATTACTATTTTTCATATCTACCTCATCACAATCTGAAACTTCACCTACGATTTAACTATTCTGCCGGCCTCTGCATCTCCGAGAGCTCATCAGTATTCCGCAACGCGGGGTATCTTGCACCTTAAATCATATCGAAATTAATTACGCTTCGTTCCCGTTATCAAGTAATACACAAATCACGAGCCGTTATCAGTTGCGAGCTCGATTTCATTCTAATAACGATGCGCTGTTGCTACGTTAACTGATAAGCTCTGACCGGGCTCTGTTTCCAACTCTATCTTTATGACAGATACTAATTCGAATTATTTATTGCCGTCGATATAGCCTCACGCACTATAAAGTATGAATTTGCGTGTCGGAACCGGTCATTTCGGAAAGATATGTATCTCTGTTCAGTTACACCGTGTAGCTTCTGTGAACTTTGACAATAAATCAAATCGAATTCACAAAGCGGATACCAAACCGGCCATCAAATGAAAAAGAGTTGTGCAATTAGTTTTCGTTTATTTGGAATTGAAACGTTCCAAATTGCTTGTATTCGATTTATTACTGGCGACGGTTTGCTGGTTTAAAAAAAAACAAAGTTGCTAAGGACTTTAATAATACAAATCACCGTGAAACGAAGGATATAATATGTACTTCCAATCAGCTCCTGTGGTACCTTCTAATTAAAAGAAAGAAGCTTAAATACCTTAAAATTTCGAACGCTAATTTCGATTACGGTTTTTCCGTTCCGGATTTCGATTTGTGTGTCAGGGATGCCAGGCAATTAATGCCATTGCCGACTTGTCACGCACGTGTCAGTCGGTCTTGTGTGGGCCCACCATCCTTTCCCGCTAACTGGAAGCTGTCAACAGTCCACCGGAGTAATTGAAGAGATGAGGGCAAATTTGTCATGAGAAAGAATGAATGATTTTAATTTAAAAGTATAGTTAGTTGAACGTAGGACGAGGCCTAACTGATGTTCAGATTATACTTTTTGTTGTATTGGCTCGGGCGCGTCCAATGAATATAATAACGATGCACATTATTATATTGGAATTTATTTAATTTGAATGTCTTTTGTCAATGAGGGTGAATTTAAGGGGTTAGTCTTACATCAGTCGAGTAACGCGAACCGAAGTACTCGTAAGTGAATTATTTACAATGAATAATTAACCTATGCTAACATTCTGTTCTTTTAAACCAACCTATCATTCCTCCTATCACGATCTCTCATTTTTAAATTTAGTTTTATTTTCTTATTTACAATATAAAATAAACCTAAGCTAGCATTATATTCCCAACTAAAGGGTCTCAACTACCCTAATAATTTCCAAAAGAAAAATTGTAACTCGCGGTAGTGACTGCTAATACTAACTAAGATATTTTAGCACTTACTTCTTATTCCGGACTCTATTTTTTACGTCACAAACGGGTGAATTTGGAAATCGCGGGTGGACCGTTACTGGGGTACGCACCAGTCTTCTTTTTCCAACGAAGATGATAAACGTCAAAACGATGGTGTTTATACTCTGTATTAAAAAATACATAGTGTCTCTCCCACGTTGCATTAACGAATTTCTTTGGACTTATTTATACTCGCCCCAAAACGAGTGTTCGAAGATATCGCAGCATGTTTATACTCGCCGGAACCACGAGTATTTGAAGATATTCCAGTGTTGTTTATACTCGCCGGAAATACGAGTGTTTGAAGATATTCCAGTATTGTTTATACTCGCCGGAAACACGAGTGATTAAAAATAAAATTCACTGAAGGAAAGATCCGCGGTTGACTATTCTCGGAATTTTCGGTGATAAAAACTCTAAAACCTGTAGCCGAAAATACGGACCCCCTTCTTACGTAAGAATTAATAAAAAAAAAACGCGAGTGAGCGCGACTTTGGGACCGCGCCGCGGCCGATCGCGCACCAGAAGCCCCAAAAATCGACTAACCTCTCCGCTGCCTCTGGCCCGAAAAGCCGTTCTCATGATTTCTGCTGACATTGCAACTCGTAAGAAGCGGGTCTAAGTTTACATATTGAAAGATTATGTGTTAACCTTCGATCCTATTTATTTGTTAAATTATTTAAAAAATAATCCAACGTAAAATCCTCATTAACTTTCTTTAATTGGAAAAGGCCAGTTTTACAACAGTACCTAGTCCGTTGTGATTATTTTTTTAAAATATTCATCACTAAGTTTGGGAAAACTGATGAAGTTTTCTAGGCGGAGTAACAGGAGGCGACAAGGCCGAGTAAAAGTGTAAAAATAGATTTTGCTTAGAACTAGGAACCCCTTGATGCTGGTGTCGATCAATCGTCGGCTGTATGATGGAAACGCGTGTGTTTCATGAAATAACAATCTTTCGTCATCGTAAGAAGATTCGAAAATATTGGCCGATTTTTTTCCAAATTTATCATACTTTCCGCGTTAGTTGGTTGATTAGTTCGTTGGTTAAAAGCGGGGGTCGGGTGTGTGGTCCGGACTTCTGTCACTGCAGCCTTCTGGCTTGTACACCCCGATCTTATTAAAAAATATTTGTTTCTTCTATGAATTCCAATATCCTTCTGCCAAGTCCGTCAGGCGGGGGAGGTTGTCGCCACTTTGGATGTTCCCGATTATCTTAAGTCTTCTGTCTTCAGTTTCATCCTCTTCGCCGTAGAGTCTGCATTCAATTTGTCCATTGTAGATTCCTATACGTTTTTTAACATTTTTCGATTACTAATATTACATTTTTTAGTACCTACGTACTAAGATCTCTATATCACATCCATTTGCCTAAATGAATAAGGAAAAAGTCGTGACACTTATAGTAAATACGGATTCCCGTATAATTTAATCCGTGATAGGGATTAATAAATTTATTTACTGAAGTTACGAAAGGTAACAAACCCTTATCGAGACTTTCTGAGATCACCCGCTGTAAAGTACAAGAATGAATAGTAAACATCGCATACTAAATATTCCCTATTTATTTACTGGCAGTGCACATTCGCCGTCTTTTTGCTCCATTGTCCCAAAGCTTTATTACTATACATCTGTATCATATTCGGAGAAAATTTTAAAGATAAACTATATTTAACAGTGCAATTGAAAACATTTCGTCCTAATGGATTTTATTAAAGCTACGAGATTCTGAGTGTAATTTATAAAGTCTGGCCAATTCTTCAATTCCTTCTTCTTGATTTCTTTCAATAAAACTTCTTCCGGCATTAAAAATCCCAGACGATATCCGAACTTAAAAACAAAATTAATTAATAGGAACGGACGTTTACAATTTAGAGCTAGAGTTGAGTTCGATTGACTTAAATCTTTTTAAAAGTAAAATGATTAAAAATTATGAAACTTTCTTGCATGCAATTTTTTTTTAAAAGTTAGTTCAGTTTGTTATACATAATTTATAAATCCTTTGCTCCTTTTTCACTAATAAAGTTATATTTTATTCGTTAAAAAATGTGTATGCACATTCTTTTTGTTTTAATATTCCTAGTAAATTTGTTTATTCAATATATTAACATGGATGCTGTTAAAAAATAATTTTAGTTCTATAAACGAGAATATTACCGTTTTTTCTTAAAAATGCCAAGAAGAATAAGAATTTAAAATGTTGCTAAACCACAAACAGTCTCAGGGTTTTGATGTACTACATGATGGGGTTTGTACATCAAGTAAAAAACACCTTATAGTTATAAATGTTAATTATATATATTTGAGACTTCCATCTAATATACCTAATTATTTTAATTGCTCTAAACAGTCAAAAAATATTACGAATAAATAATATTAAATTAACCACAAAAAATTACCAGAAAATAATTATCAGTGCTTACAGGATCAAACCCGCATCTAAACATTGAAATCAATTTTTGACTGATTCGCAAAATCAGCATGGGTCCATAATACGCATATGCTCAAATCCATGAAACAACTCGAACTTTTCGATTGATCTGTAATGCAGCAAAACCATTATCAATTAGAGCATTATCAATCAGAGCATTACTGTTGCCCATTTTTATTGCATTTTCTAACACATTTATAAATGTATGTCTTGAATCTGGCTATTTTCCATCGGCCTGGAAGCTTTCTCTAGTTTGTTCGGGTTTGGCCTTTACCTAAGACAAACAGTCCTGAGGTGCTTGGTGACTTGCGACTTATAAGCCTGTTGCCTGTGATGTCCAAGATCTTGGAGAGAATTATTCACGAGCAGGTAAATGTATAGTGTATTCGAAATAATATTATTCCGCAGTTACAATCAGGTTTTCTAAAGGGTCATGGCACTGCCTTGGCACTATCGAATATCTCCCCAATTCTAATTCGCATTATCCCTTCGACCATAAAATAAATAAGGAAATCCCAAATTTTAAAACCTTTTCGAGCAGAGCCGGACCAGGTTTACGAATTCAATTTATACCTATGCCTGATGCATATATAAATACAAAGTGATTTTTAATAATTTTAATCTTTAGTGGTTTTCCGGCGAGTAATTTTTAGTTAGGCTTATTAGTGGTAGAATGTGGCGTCCATGGAATTGTGCTGATAGGGGGACATCTTCAAGTGTCATTTTTAAAAGAAAGCATTTATCTACCGATGCCAAACTAATAATTAAAAATGTGTATCAATCGTTGTTGAGTAGAAATTTTAATTCGATGGATGCTTTAGCAGAGACGTCTACTTTGACAAAAACTCCTTTATCTTCGGTAAGAGGTAAGAGACATTATACTTAAACCTGTTAATCCTAGAAAAAATCGGAGTGATTCTGGCACATTTAGAAGCATTGACGAAAATGACATGGATTTATTAAGAAGAAAGATTTACCAAATGTATGAGGCACAAACTGTACCCACTTTGATTTCCCTCAAAGAGCGGCTGATTAAAGACGAAACAAATATCTCTTGTAGCCTTTCAAGCCTTAGGAAAATATTGCGTAAAATGGGTTTTAAATACCGAAGCATTGATAAAAGACAAACATTAATGGAATCTCAACGTTTACGGGAATGGAGACTTAAATATTTAACAGCTGTTAAATAATTTAGAGAAGAAAATCGTCCAATTATTTACCTTGACGAAACATGGTTCGATACCCAAGACACTCCAAGAAAAGGTTGGGATGTCAAACCAAGGCATCATCAAATATAGGCAACAAAATCACAATATTACACGCTGGTTCAGAGAACGGGTTTGTTCCAAATTGTCTGTTGCTTTCAGCTAAAAACATAGCAGATTCTTCTTTAGATTACCATCAAGATACCGACGCACAACTTTTTGAAGATTGGTTTAAACATAAACTCCTTAAAAATAGACCTGAAAATAGCGTTATTGTAATGGACAATGCTAGTTTTCATAGTCGGCAAGCAAGAATCATTCCCAATTCTAATAATACAAAAGCAGAAATTCAAAATTTTATGATTAAAAATGATTTATATTTTGAAGAAACTTACAAAAAACGAGAACTGCTAGAAGTATTAAAATCTTTTAAAATAAATAAGGAATACGAGTGTGACAAACTTGCAGCAGAAAATGGACATACAGTGTTGCGTCTTCCTCCGTACTATTATATATTCAATCCTATTGAGCTAATATGGCACCAATTAAAATCCAATATTAGGAGAAATAATATTTCTCCTACATTAAATGCATCTGTAGTAGAATTAATTAAATTTCTGCAGACAGCTGGAAAAACTGTGTACAGCATCTACTTAAGGTGGAAAATTCTTACAATTGTATGATTACAAATGTTCAACCCTTAATTATAAGTTTAGGCTTAGATGAAGATAGTGATAGTGATACAGAGTTAAATTTTTAAATAAATTATCAATAGTTTCTTAGAATTTAATTAATTTTTATTGTACTTGTTATCCTAATAGTTATACTTTTAAATTATATTATTTTCACTTATCATTAATTGTTATCATTATTTTACATTTATTATAGGTACCTAAAACTAAAAATACCTATATATTTATTTTAAATTATAAAAATAAATCATGTGGTGTGGTATACATTTTCAAGCCGGCCCTGATCCCATTTATTGAGCTTTGATGAGGTTGAGGCGTATACAATAGGGTTTAATCAGGTAGTTTATTTATGGCAGTAAGAGTCAACGGTATAATTCTGCAACAACTATACCCGCTGTACGAATCCGTCGCTGTCCTCCAAGGGCCACTTTTAAACAAAATGGCTTTGTTATTTTTCACCCTATTTAACAACGATTTAAATTGGTTTGGACAACACAATAAAAATAAAACAAGTGCATTACTTTACCCCCGGCCGCGTTACAACTTCATTTGCATTTAGATAAAGTTGCTGGTGAATTTCCTATTTGACACAATTGCCACTTTGGCCCCGGTGGTATATGATATTTAATTATGTTGTCCTGGGGCTTGCCTTTTTAAATTAATTACTCAAACCCTGCCATAAAATTTTCATGAATAATAAAGACTCGTAGGTAGATTATTTTAATGTATTCCTGCGGATTGTAAATTTACAAGGCCCGTTCATGGGTTGTTTTATAATCCTCTTGATGTTTCAATTTATAATTTTGGTTTAAACATTAAAATTAATATTTTACAAAATATTTGGATTAACTGTCCTATTTAACGATATAGCGTATTAATCAAAATTAGTTAAATTTACTATAAAAATAGTAAAACTAACCGTAATTTATGTCTCTATATGTGACTGGAACTACTTACTTCTTAAAATACAATTTACTAAAACCGCTTGTAAAATTTAATAAAATCTTTTGTAAAATTTACTAAAATCTTTTGTAAAAATTTTGACACATTTTATTCCCAAGCGGTCACCCATCCAAGTACTATACAACATCGCTTCACTTCAGTGATCGATGGTGTGTTCCCTGATGTTCTCCTCATATTATTTGTTACGAAAAATGAAATCCTAGGAATCCATTGCACCTCATTTGAGCCTTTCATTTTTGTAAAAATGCTTTTTTACTTTATTTAACATCGTCATTTTTTCAATAAGGAATACTTAAAGTGCAATAATAGTCGTCAGGAAAATGTACCCTATACAACGTGTCCAAAATAAGGAGGGCCAGAACAGGGATCTCGGAAACCGTAAAAATACAAAGTCTGAGGTAAAGTTGTGCATTTACGTGACTAATAATATGCCGTTTAGAAAGTTTTAAAATTCCGAGTAGTTCCGGAAATTTTGAAAAATCGTTTTATTGGTTTCCTGGGTTTTTTTGAGATCGAATTCTAAAGTAAATTGCACTTTTGCATTGCCACTTTTTCCGCTCTATCTAACAGCGTTAATTCTTTTGTAATCCGACGGGTCGTCTTCGACGGGCCATTATCAACTTTCTTTTTTTAAATACGGTCCTGTTTTGGTTGATATTGGAATTTGAGAGCTTCTTTCTCCTGAATGCAACCATGTCTGACACATTATGGTTTAATGACGTTTCGAGGGTATTTTTAACATCAGGAAATTTTGGGATACGGTCCTGTATTTCTCCTAATTTTATAAATAATATCTCATAAGTAAGCTCTAAATTTTTTACTTATGTTGGACTAGTTCAATAAATAACAAATGATTTAATAATAAACCACAAATAAGTGAACAAAAATCATTCCAAAACAGTAATAAAACGAACAACGAAAAAATAAGGAACTACATAATCAGGTGTTCAAAATGATTTCCGTTATTCTCTAAGCTCAAATAACATCTTCTAACTGCCACATAACAGTTTTTTTGAGATAAAATAAAACATGCGATAGAATATATAACTTTTCAGCATTTGTAAATTTATGTTCCATATTTTCTGGAAAATAGAAAACCTCTTAAAACGCTCTCAAACGATCACAATGGGAATGCCAAGTGAAACAAATCACGCGTCACCATCTTAATTTTTTTGTTTCAAGCGCCTACTTTTCTTTTAAATCTCAAATCAACAGAAGTTTGAAATAATGTTTCTGTATTTTGTTCACTTATTTTTGGTTTATTATTAAATTATTTGTTATTTATTGAACTAGTCCAACATAAGTAAAAATTTAGAGCGTACTTATGAGATATTATTTATAAAATTAGGAGAAATACAGGATCGTATCCCAAAATTTCCTGATGTTGTTCAAAAAACCCTCGAATCGTCATTAAACCACAATATATCATACATCGTTGCATTCGGAAGAAAAAAAGCAATCAAATTCCAATATCAGAAAGAGGACCGTATTTAAAAAAAGAAAGTTGATAATGGCCCTTCGAAGACGACTCGTCGGATTACAAAACAATTAACTCTGTTAGATAGAGCGGAAAAAGTGGCAATGCAAAAGTGCAATTTACTTTAGAATTCGATGTCAAAAAAACCCAGGAAAACAATAAAACGATTTTTAAGAATTTCGTTTTTTTCCGGATATCTCCGGAACTACTCGGAGTTTTAAAACTTTCTAAACGGCATATTATTAGGCACGTAAATGTGCAACTTTGCCTCCATTTAACCGACTTCATATCTCTTACGGTTTCCGAGATCCCTGTACTGGCCCTCCTTATCTTGGACACGTTGTATTTAAAACTATTTAACTACTGGAGTTATAAATAAATTATTTTCACTATCGTTCGTTGTAAAATTTACAATATATTTTAGTAACACTTGATTTTACTAAATTTATTAGAAACTATACAGCGCGAACCTATTTAAACGGTATCAAAATTATTAGTTGTATGACTTAAACTAAAAAGCGAGAATACATGTGTCCCAAATAAATAAATTACGCAACGATTTCTTATTAAAATTAAATTAAAAGAGCACGTTGAATTGATAAATTATCAAAACACGAAGCTTTAACAGCACACAACTTCAGATTAAATCCGTCAATAGTTCTCGCGCATTAAAGACCGCAAATCATTCTCTCACTAATGGATTTGTTGACAGCGCTCTTTAATGTTGGCAGATAATTTGTAAAACGATCAGAAACTTACACGTGTTTATCCGACTGATTTATAAACATTTCTTGTTGGCATTAAAGAGTTTTAATCAGGGTTTGATTTAAATGGAGTTTAAAAGTTATTTAATGTTTAGATATAAATCTAGTCTTAAAATGTTTCCTACGGTTCCACCTACACTGGTTTAGCAATTGCCTTTTTTTCAACTTAAAAGGCATGCAATAGTGTTTTTTTATCGCATCGTACTTTATAAGGAGTGCATCTTTATGATCGCACATCTCTTATGTAGGTATTGGCGCGCTGCATCTCGTTAACATCGGGGCCAAAGTTCAGTTTAGTTTATTATTTCAGGTCTAGATTGTACTGTTATATTGTTCTTAATGCGACCCTGTGTGCTATTCACGTGCTCGTCGCGTGTATTTGTTTCTATCTACTGAATTGGGAAAATGAATAAACATTGGGGTGTTATGGAAATGACGTATTATATTTAAACTGGCAATTCCTGAGATGAAAACAAATTGAAGAAAAATATCCAAAAATGGTGCTTTAATTTAATATAACCAAAAATTACCACCAGGTGCCCCTGTTCGGAAGGTAAACACAGCAACATATGGCATTGAATCTTGAACAGTGTTGTCATATCTTCAAGGTAAACTCTTTAGAAAGTCAATAACCGTTTGACAGATTTCAATTTGTTTATTTTTCAGGGTACATTATTATAAACTTTTACGTTCAGTTCGCTGGGAAACAATCTCTGATTTATAAACTTGAACTGACTCGAACGAACCGCCGCGGAGTTTATAAATGGTCAGGTATGTTCTCATTTGTTCAATTCGAACGACACCTGTCAGATCTGGACAACTTAAAAGTTTATAAATGTCACTTGCCCTTTAGAAAAAAAAATGCAATTTTAATTACCTTTTCGGATTTATTTGAAACCAACTTAATTTATAAAAAACACCTAGTACTCACACACAAAATCACATTAGTTTTCGCGTCACAACACATTTAAGTACCGTTCACTCTGAATTAGTATTTTAAAGTGCTACTGTGTAGACAAAAATACACCCTTATTGTCTGGAAAATAATGTATTTAACATCTAAAAATTTTAAAAATAAATAACACGTTGGTTCTCTCGATCGATATCGGCCGGCTTCTTTAAACAGCTGATTGTGGACAATCGGGCTAATATTTAAAAATACAGCGTTGCCACTTTCGATGTTTTATAAACGACTATCATAAATTGCCGAATTTCCTTCTATAATATTACATTCCTGTATAATTATAGTGTCGGAAATAGCAACCGCGCTGGCTATAGTAGCGGGGAGTTCTCGGAAAGAAAGTTCGACGACTGGTCCGAAGATGGACTAGACCATTATTTCAAAGGGTAGTTCCTGGCAATTGTTAACATAATTGTTTCATTTTATCTTTAGTAAGGGGTTAATGGCCCATAGAAATGAGCGTTTTTATTATTTCTATTACGAAATGATTAAGTGCTCTTGTTCTATGTGTGTTATTGTAAAGTGTAATTATGCGTTAGTGTTGGGGTTTAGTGATAAGCTTATTATGCACTCCCACACTATCATCAGGACACGTGATGAGCATAAAGTTTTTCCCATAGAAAAAAGAACTGAGAGTGTCTGTGCCCTGGATTCCTTAATCTAGCTAAATATTTATTTTTATAAGAAACTAAAGTTTTACACTTTTGAACATTTTGGCAACATTGTTCCTGAGCATCTGTTTATTACCCAGCTGGGCAATGTAATATGTTCATATATGGATGTGCCGAGGAGTTGTGTGTGGGTTTAGGGGTGAATTACCCCACTTTTTAAACGTTCGATTTAAAAAAAAATATGTAGCGCTTCTCTAGGACACCCCAGGAGTCACCCATTTAAATATAATACGTCAGTTCCATATCACCCTGTATATTAAAAACGTTAAAATGTTAAAAATGTTAAAAAATAAATGTTAATAAATATATAAATAAATAAATAACATGGTTTTTATCTCTCGCTTTTTATACGTAAACGTTTAAATAAACTGAACAAACTATTAATGTAAAGGTTTCGTTAACATTAAATTATTAACTGCCTAAATTTTTTTTCAGTTCTAATTTCCCTCGTTATGACACTCAGTCAACTAATTCGTGTCCGCTTGTGGATAACCACAAAAAGCACGTACATGCACATGCAAATTGAAAATTTACCACATATACCGATAGAGATTTAGACAAAGACATGTTGTAGTTTACGCCATCGCATGTCTACGCGGTCATATTTCCAGACGAAAACTATTGTGATTGATAATTATACGGTAGATAGAGCAATGGCAAAACAAAACACGGATTCCGATGGATCAGGCAAGCCATGTGTGACTTAAAATGGCGGGTTCCGGCGATGGGCGTAAATATAAACAAAGGAATATCGCTAGAATATAACGAGCCGACATTTTGCCGGCATTATCGAGCTGATTCTGACAGGTAGAACAATATAACTGGCGAACTCGAGCGTGGATAATTGTGGAATACTTGTCAAAAAATATAAAAAATGTAATAGTGTTTAATAATGTGTCGAGTTGGGTTATTATAATATATAATCCATATAAAAGACAATGATACTGTACTATACACGGTGTAACAAATTCGTCCTTCGGGATTTTGGGAAAGATACGACTTCATATCTCTTATCTACTATTTATTACACCCTGTATGCATAATTAGGTACCTATATGAAGGGTCGAAATTGTTTGAAGGTATTGTTATGATGTACTAATATTTCAGAATGTTAAATAATTTTATAAATAAAATCAAGGTTGAGAACATACATATCGTAGGCATAATATTAAAGTTGCACAAGTCCGAAATGAACAATTTTACAGGAAGAACACAAAAATGATTTACGGCTTAAAAAATGGAAATAGTTAAATAAAAATTAAATACAGTGAAACCTCTCTTAGGCGGAGTTCAACGGGACCGTCTAAATGTGTAAGCCTAATAGAGGTGTCCGCCCATGGGAAATTTGTTATTAGGTAATATGTAAATGCAAAATTATTACTATGTATATTTATGTACAAACATAACATAACAAAAATACACTAGTTTCAGTTAGGATGTAGTACTAAAAAATCTAATAACGTAGTTTGACGTGTTTGCGTTTTAAACTTGCAATCTAGAAAATGTAATTCCAAGTCTGAGAACAATTCCATTGCTGTAGAGTCACCTCTATTCTTTGCATACTCTCATAATTCCTTTACCATACTAATGGTTTGTTGATAATTGGTGACATTTGTTTGATTACTACATTCAACTTCTTCATCAGAGTCGTCAGATAGTGATGTGGTTCCAGTTTGGACTACATAATCGGTAGGAATGGGGTCACTATCATCTTCTAATAGCACATTGCTATCACTGTTAATGAACTCGCCCAAATCATTGTTATCAAATTACAAACTTCCACAACATTAATATTCTCTTTCAGACTCAAAACGCGACAGTTGTATGCCATTGTTTACGATTTTAATTACCACTCACAAATAAACGGCGGACTGCTGTCGGGGAATCACAAATACTTTCATTCGGCGAATTCCTTTCGCTCTGCCACGCATACGCGATTGGTTGCCGGTCTGTCTTCAGAGAGTTTTTGCACCGTACTTATTCGTCTCCAAAACATTTTTTTGTCCGTTCAAAAGAGGGTTTTCGCACTCTTTGTATGAAAACAGCCTGTCCGCGTCCGCCCAAAGGAGAGTCCGCCCAAAAGAGGTTGATTTTCATGGAATTTCATATACCTAGTTCTGGACTATGAAAATATGTCCGCTTAATAGAGATGTCCGCTTATTAGAGGTGTTCGTTATGAGAGGTTTGACTGTACCATGATATTATTCTTTCATTTGTTAATACACAGAAAGAACAGAATTACTAACAATTAACAACAACGTGAATCTCCATAGCAATTTAAAAAGAACTCTCAACATGACGTCAATGTGCGCTCTAATCGAAATTGGAATGGCTAAATATCATTCCTTGCGTTTATTGTATGTATCGTGATATTATAACTGTGGTAGTTCTGTTTATATATACCTGTATGATTTTATATTATCGCATTTAATACTTCCAGGATGGACTTTTACCGTGGTCAAGATTAATAATAAAAGTAAAATACTTACACGAATGATAATTTCACCTACGCGAGAGGTGTAAAGTCAAAAAGTTATAAAGTTCCTATAAAATACGACGTCCTAAACAAGATACGATAATAAAAACAGAAAGTTTTATTGCACTTTTAAATGAAAAAAGGCAATTGCAAACAACGTAGTGTAGGTGGAACTGGGGAGGTGCTTATTCGGGACACGGGAAGTTAATGCCTAGATTTATATCCCAACTTTAAGTAAGTTTTAAACTCGATTTAAATGTAGTCTTGATTAAAAATATAAATGTTAGAAAAGTTTATCAATTAGTCAAAGAATCTCGTGTAAGGTAGCGATCAAAAGCCTACTTTATATTATATCTACGATGGATGTGACAATAGTATATTACGTACCGAGGTGGAAAGTGTTTCATTTCTGTCGAGAGAGTCGGTAGCTAAATCTCGAGACAGTAATGAAACTTTTCACCGAGGTTGGTTTGTATACTACTTTATTTACAACCACATCTAACATCCACTTCTTATTATTTTGAATTAAAATTATTAATAAAAAATAAATGTAATTTTGACTTAGACAGAAATTTCAAATAACGGCAGGTGGTAAAATCACGTAGGTAATAAAACACATCTAGATGACAAATATCATTTTTTGAATATTGTTTCCATGTCACTAAACAATATATTATTTTAACAACAGAAAAATGTTATCAAATGATGATGATGATTATGCTGCTAGTCCACCAGAAATTCGAGAAGCAGCAAATAGTAGAAGAAGATCTTCTGCCAACTAAAAGCCGCCCGAGATATGACAAGGCATATAACTGTTTCAAAGAATGGTGTACGCAGAACAAAGTTCAAAATCCTGGTTCTGAGTCGGCGCTACTAGTTTATTTCAGTGAAAATGCCAAGACAAAGAAGATATCAACGATTTGATCACAATATTCAATGCTTTACCATATCAGTGACTGCCTACAATAATGCCAATGTAATATTTAATGTAAATAAGTAAAACAGAAACCATGTTAATTGTTTATTTTTTATAAATGGCATAGGTTTATTTAAAAAAAAAACATTGTCGTTAAATTTGTGTAATGAGTTGTCTGTTGGTGTGTTCGTATAGTATTTTGAGAAATCGATTTTTAAAAAATTACAAAAAAATAATTTACTTTCCACCCCTGGTGGAAAGTAAAAGTAAAAAAATGTCAACTTTCCACGTTTCAAAGATAGATGAAATGTCATTATTACATGCATGGTTGTAAATACAAGTATTGTTAACACATCTATAAGTAAGTAAAAATAAGTGAATTGAAAATAGAAAGAGCCTTAATGAACAGATTAGGCAGGAATCAATCCACTTTTACAGTATTGTAAAACTATATTTCGAAGATATATAATTTAAATGAGAAGATTTAAACGTTCGTAATATTAGAAGGGAAATTCTAGGCCAGGTAGACAATGCCAATTGATCCGTTCTCGGTAGATGACAAGAGAGATTCAGCGCTGATTTTATTAACGATATATTTATGTTGAATATACTTATATAACTAAAAAATATTAATTAAATTCATTCTCTGTCACGTAACATTTAATCGTTGGGAGACGTATTTGCTATTTTTTTCTGTTTTTGCAGAATGGACCCTCTGCATTGGTCTTCTATAAGATGCTAATTTGGGTTAGGCAAATGCACCGCGAGATGTCGCGACGAGTTCTATACTCCTTTCGATAAGAAAAACATTAGGTATGGAAGAGTATAGAAAGCGTCTTACCATTGGCGTACTCAGACAATAATTTATTAAGTAGAAGATAAATAAATTCACTGTGTTGGTTCCGCAATTGCATTCTTGATCTGTATTGAAGCAAACATTTATGGTTAAGCAAATTGTACCTAAATCGAATTTTTCCCCATATGGTTCCAACATTAATGGTGACACTACCTATAACTCACGGGTACGAAAAATCCTCGAAAAAAACTATTTTTGCGATAAATACTCGTACAGTCGATATTAATCAGAAGTATGTGCTCTCGTGTATAAAATATACTTACAAGAAGTAAAATATCCACAACATGAACTAACTTCGGCAATATATTATCCGTCAGTTTTGCTACAAAATTAGCGGTAACTTGTTAAAACTTTTCAAATTAACGACAGACGAAAATATATAGAACTTTGGAACGCAATATACCTTCGAACGATGTGTTAGACTTAAATGATTTATTTTAGTGCCTTATGGGGTTCTAATTATTTATTTTTTACATTATTTATTTACAATTGAAGTTCCCGCAACCACATTTGCTATTTGCACGTTTTAAGGGCGGATTTACGGATATTTCTCGAGACTTTGCTCGAAACTGACTTAGTACGAATATATTGGGTACCGGCCACCGCCCATATCTCGGAACTACTAGGCACAGGAAAAAAAATTCATTATTATAAAGTGGGTATAAGAAAATCCTGAAAAGCATATTTAAGTTCCGCATTTCGCCATAAGGTGGCACAATTGAAAAGTAAATATTAAAATTCTAAATTTCTCCTAATATTTTCATATAAGATTGTTGGCACGATGCGACTAGGAGCTTGCCTTGTCGTTAGAACAATCCGTCGAGCATCGATTTTATCGGAAGAAAGAGACCGAATGTGATCGGGGCTCAGACTTCAATTTTTAGCACTGAAATACGGAATTTTCTCTTTTTATGAAAACACTGCATTTTTTAAAAAATGTGGAACAAAAGATTTATAAATTTTATTAATAATTGGAGGAAAGTCCATAATTTCATTCTACATGGAACAGTAAATAAAATTAAATCTAAAAATCTTCCGAAACACCAATTCCACCAATTTTAGTCGTATTACAAAGTTTTTTTTTCTTAAAAATTTTTTTCCTAAAAGAGAAATAAACGCTTGGAGAAGAAAACTCGTTTAGAGGTACTCTGGAATCCACTTAAGGTATACCATTGGTATGGGAAAGTCCATAATTTCATTCTACATGGAACAGTAAATAAAATTAAATCTAAAAATCTTCCGAAACACCAATTCCACCAATTTTAGTCGTATTACAAAGTTTTTTTTTCTTAAAAATTTTTTTCCTAAAAGAGAAATAAACGCTTGGAGAAGAAAACTCGTTTAGAGGTACTCCGGAATCCACTTAAGGTATACCCTTGGTATGGGAAAGTCCATAATTTCATTCTACATGGAACAGTAAATAAAATTAAATCTAAAAATCTTCCGAAACATCAATTCCACCAATTTTAGTCGTATTACAAAGTTTTTTTTTCCTTAAAAATTTTTTTCCTAAAAGAGAAATAAACGCTTGGAGAAGAAAACTCGTTTAGAGGTACTCCGGAATCCACTTAAGGTATACCCTTGGTATGGGAAAGTCCATAATTTCATTCTACATGGAACAGTAAATAAAATTAAATCTAAAAATCTTCCGGAACACCGATTCCACCAATTTTAGTCGTATTACAAAGTTTTTTTTTCTTAAAAATTTTTTTTCTAAAAGAAAAATAAACGCTTGGGGGAGAAAACTCGTTTAGAGGTACTCCGGAATCCACTTAAGGTATACTCTTGGTACGGGAAAGTCCATAATTTCATTCTACATGGAACAGTAAATAAAATTAAATCTAAAAATCTTCTGAAACACCAATTCCACCAATTTTAGTCGTATTACAAAGTTTTTTTTTCTTAAAAACTTTTTTTCTAAAAGAGAAATAAACGCTTGGGGGAGAAAACTCGTTTAGAGGTACTCCGGAATCCACTTAAGGTATACCCTTGGTAACATCCTTAGAAATTTTAGTCAATTTCGTATTATTTTGGTCTAATAATTATACACCGTATGATTGAAGTTTTTGGGATAAAATCAAAGAACCGTTATGATTGCAAATTGCGCCCTCTAGTAACATTATTAGGAACTATCGTGTATATTCGACAATTGAAAGTACTTACATTTCTCTTCCAAACAAACTAAGGTTTCCTAAAATTGAAGAACTCATTTACAAGTCACAGCAATTTAAATGGTTACACTTTCACCCCACTCTTATCAAGGTCGGTACGCCAATGATCCAGAGACCAAAATAATGCGAAATTTTCCAAACTTTCTAAAATAACATACCAAAGGTATACCTTAATGAGGGAATATTCGGAGAAATTTTAATGTTTACTTTTCAATTGTGCCCCTTGCGGCGAAATGTCGAACTTAAAAATTATTTCCAGGATTTTCTTATATCCACTAATAACGAAATTTTTTTGCCTTAATTTCTCTGCCGAATAGTTACTGCGATATGACCGATGGACGACATAAATGAAGCTCCCTGTACACCAAAAGTACTGTAAACTACAGATCCAATAATCCCTCTTGGAAAGTGAAGCTGTGATTGTGTGAAATTGAAAATCAGTAATGGGTGTAAGCGAGAACTACATGTTAGCTGAATGGCAACAATGCTCAAGTCTGGCTATATCAGACGGTTAAATATTAAAACATAACCATACTTACCGATGATAAAAATAAATCCTTATTTAAATGATTCACTCTTTTACAAACTACACATGAATGCACCATGATTGTTCATAATTAAGACGATATTTCACCAATAATCACAAAAAAAGACACAAACTAACCAAAATATATAAACAATCCGTTACAAGATTAGTATTTATTCATAATTTATCACCTGGATCGTAGCGCAGTAGTAAAATAGAAATAGATGTTGCCAGAGTGCAGTTGGATTAGTTCAAGATTCGTTTCATACTTTTAAGTATAATATTATAACACATAACATAACACATAACAGTTTATAGTAAAATTATTGGTAAAATATATTTACTTTTAGAGCAATTGCGGATTAACCTTAAACCAGTTGTAATTGTTAAATTAACAAATTTTTAATTGGGATTTTGCAAGATACCTTTGCGATAAATATGTCAATCTGGCTATTCTGCAATAATGACCTAAACAGGTGGGAAAGACTGTTTGTGTTCGTTGCGTAAGCTAGAAATGTACATTTTTCTATCTGTAGTTTGTAATATCTTTGCTGTACACCCAAGAATTTTGCGAAAATCTAATTAGCAAATTCTATTTATATTATCATTAAAACAGTAAAATCTGTTTTTTCTTCTATACCAAAAGCACAGTCAGCTCATACAAGTTTTGCATAATTTACCAGCGACTGACTTATAAATATTTGGCTATCCATTTGATCTTTAAAAGTAAATGCCGTCACTAACAAACCCTAACAAAAATAAAAATCATTTAAATACTCTGTGTGTAATCGTCTGGGGAATATAAACTTTTCGTAAATGGAGCCTAAATGTAATTTATATACCAAGTCGACTTGGGAAGAAATATGGTGCCATGAGATAGAATAGTATTTTTTGTTACCATCTTTTTGTCTTATTTCTATCACGTGGCATTTTTACTAATTAATTTATGCATCCGTTAGGTGGCTGGATCGTTAGAGTTCGGATCGAGTTTCAGTTGTTTATGGCTCAATAAAATACTTCATTTGACTTTTAATAGCAATATAGTTGCAGTCCTCAGCATAATTGATAATTAAATGATTCTGCACTCGCTAGATCATTATTTGATGTCAATTAGAACGTATGGATTTGTGATATTAATTTGCAAATAAAACAAAAATAACCCTTACTTACATGTAGTGTTGGCAAAAACCGATGATTTTAATAATCGAGTAGGGATAATCGGGCGATTTTAATAATCGAGTAAATCGCTCGAGTGATTAATCACTTGAAATTTTTATGACTAAGAAGAATGTGTTGATAAAACACCAGGGGTTGTTTTTGTAAGTTTAGTCTAGAGTTTTTATTAAGGCAGAACAGTTGATTATGTTTTTTTTTAAATTATATCATTTAATTTATGCAACTGGCTAGCAAGTCAAAATAAAACCCATGTCGCGATGAATCCACTAAGAGATTTGGCATATTTTTTTGTATGGACCTTCTGGTTTATGTGCCTTTAACAAACACGTATGTCGTGTCAGCCTTCTGAGCGTCAAACTCGAACGTCGTCAATCGGCACATTTCAGGTGGTGCGCGGCCTCGATCGAAAATCGGGTATCAAATGAAAGGCAACGAGTTTCGATTTTTCGCTTAAATTTATAACTAGAGTAGTATTTCCTATCGAGCGAAAAACTGCTCGAATATATGAGCAGTTTTTTACCTCGAGCGATCACACTACCAAGCAGAGTATTTTGGTCGGCGTCAAGCAAGTACATTATTAAAAAAATTGCTCTCGAGTTATAAATTCCAACGAAACACTTATTACACTTATTACCTTTCACTCGATACCCGATGCTATCTTGAAATCACATCACAATGTTTCTTATTATGAACTATTTCAGAACAGAAAAAAATCGGGTAATGATACCACTAACAAAACGTTTAAAATTCGTATACATCAAGCACGTGGAACCCTCGACAGCGTCATTCCACCCCCGAGTCTCGACACATACTGAAGCAACGATAGTCGCGCGAGGCAGGTATCCAAGCAAGGCCGAAACGTGCGGTGTGATCTGACAACACTGTTAGTATACTCTAGTGGCCCACATGGTTGCTAACTGAATTCGATTAAAAAATAAGTATGTAGACTTTCTCTAGGATACCCTATTAGTCACCCATAATACCCTGTAGTTTGCCACAAATTAGTTTTCATTGGATAGGATTTTATAACACGAAAAAAAAAATTTAATTCAGCATTTCCAGCAACGCTGTAGGCAGTACTAATGTCCATTCAATCAATTCTGACTAGAGAAAAATGAAAATTTTGAAACCTACACTTCCATAAAAAAAACTTTTTCAAACCTATTCTGTACAAGCAAGGTAACGTTAAAGTTTTCGTCTTCGTTTCTATTATTCTCGTTATACATTTATGGCTTTCTCATTCTTAAGTGCGTTTAATATAATACCCGCAAATTAGATTCCATTTGTACGTGTTTATTGGATCGTAAAATACTGCTTACTACTTGTTTGCAGCCCGTTTTCAATTCTTATATTTTAATTTTATTAGGACATGCCTTCTTCCATAGTAAAACAGGCATTTTATAGCTTTAAAGCAATGATTTTGTCTTATTAATGCTATCTATTGCTAATAAGACGAACTTTCTATCACTTTTTCTACAATCGGTATAAAAACTATATTTTTGTTTACGCAAATGAATAAAAAATGTCAAACCAAGGCACCATCAAATAAAGGCAAAAGAGTCACAATATTACATGCTGGTTCAGAGAACGGGTTTGTTCCAAATTGTCTGTTGCTTTCAGCTAAAAACATAGCAGATTCTTCTTTAGATTACCATCAAGATACCGACGCACAACTTTTTGAAGATTGGTTTAAACATAAACTCCTTAAAAATATACCTGAAAATAGCGTCATTGTAATGGACAATGCTAGTTATCAAGCAAAAATCATATATTATAATATTATAGAAATAATATTTCTCCTACATTAAAATAAATGCATCTGTAGTAGAATTAATTAAAAACGAAGTAAGAAAAATTTCTGCAGACAGCTGGAAAAACTGTGTACTTAAGGTGGAAAATTCTTACAATTGCATGATTACAAATGTTCAACCCTTAATTATAAGTTTAGGCTTAGATGAAGATAGTGATAGTGATACAGAGTTAAATTTTGAATAAATTATCAATAGTTTCTTAGAATTTAATTAATTTTTATTGTACTTGTTATTCTAATAGTTATACTTTTAAATTATATTATTTTCAATTATCATTAATTGTTATCATTATTTTACATTTATTATAGGTACCTAAAACTAAAAATACCTACGTATTTATTTTAAATTATAAAAATAAATCATGTGGTGTGGTATACATTTTCAAGCCGGCCCTGATCCCATTTATTGAGCTTTGAAGAGGTTGAGGCGTATACAATATGGTTTAACCAGGTAGTTTATTTATGGCAGGAAGAGTCAACGGTATAATTCTGCAACAACTACAACATACATTGATTTTTGTTAGATATACCTTCTTCCATAACAAATTGAAGACTTTCTATAGTTTGAAAACAATAATTTTATCTTATTTATTCCACGTGAAAAACTTTCGTAATAGCCAATTTTATATTGTCGATTCGACGACGTCCTAAAAATATATCAAACATTTCCCTGTTTACAATGTCGTTAAATATTTTACTGCTCTGCATTTCTACCCCAGTTTGACATTGGTAAGGTCATTTGAAAACATTTTTATTAAGTTTTTCATATCCTTACGGAAATTTATTGTTCTCGTTCAGTCGGCTGTCTGTTCCAACGAGAATATTTCCTGATCTATTAAGGCTAAAGAGATGGTATTGGCATGTCGTAGATGGAAAATTATGATTTATAATTCTCGTCGAACATGAATAACAAATACTTGCAAAAAATACGAACTTAATTACAGTAGAACAAGGACTGACTGCAAGTAATACGTCAAAATAAAAGAGAATAAGTTCGCTGGTTCAGCTAAAATGCAATTCCCGGGATTTTATTTTCGGGTCCCGCCACTTTAGCGTACCTATTATCGAATTGGTTTATTATATTTGCCTACATACAGGTCGACAAGTTTATCTACACCCGGGTGGAAAGTAAATTATTTTTTTGTAATTTTTTAAAAATCGATATCTCAAAATAATATGCGAACACACCAATATACAACTCATTACACAAATTTAACGACAATGATTTTTTTTTGATTTTTTTTTAAATAAACCTAATGACATTTATAAAAAATGAACATGGCCTTTGTTTTACTTATTTACATTAAATTACATTGGGAACTGAGTTAAAGTGTTGTGCCCGATACATTGTTTAGTAATTTTTCCATATATCCTATATATTTTTCAGAAAAGTTATGTACTCCTTAAGTGGTGTAATCCATTTCTTATCAGTTATCATAAATGCTCGTGGCTGGTACGTTTTGCTATTTGATATTTCAATCGCGACCTTTTCTTCTAAAAAGTGAAGATCTGTTGTTGTTTTCATTTTGCATAATTCATCTGATCGGCAGGCGCCTGAGACACCAATAACCAATGCGACCTACAAATGTACATATAAAATAGCAAGTTAATATAGAAATGGTCAACCTTTTGGAATAGAATACCTTTTGAACAATAAATTCCATAGGTGCTTGTTCCAAAAAAGTTTCAATATTCTCCATAGACAGTGTTTTCGATTTTTTCGGCTTGTATCCTTTGTTTAGCTTTTTAAAAATGCTAATAGCTTTACGTGTTTAGATATGTCTACTTTTTTCCTACTTGATAGAGTGGTCCTCAGCATTGAATATTGTGACCAAATCGTTGATATCTCCTTTGTCTTGGCATTTTCACTGAAATAAGCTAGTAGCGCCAACTCAGAACCAGGATTTTGAACTTTGTTTCCCGTACATCATTCTTTGAAACAGTTCTATACCTTGTCATATCTCGGGCGGCTTTTAGTTGGCAGAAGATCTTCTACTATTTTTGCTGCTTCTCGAGTTTCTGGTGGAGTAGCAGCAAAATCAAATTCCTCATCTGCATTTTTCTGTTGTTAAAATAATATATTGTTTAGTGACATGGAAACCATATTCAAAAAATGATATTTGCCATCTTGATGTGTATTATTACCTACGTTATTTTACCACCTGGGGTTATTTGAAATTTCTGTCTAATTTTTCAATGGAAAATTCAAAATGACATTTACCTTTTATTAATAATTTTAATGCAAAATAATAAGAAGTGACTGTTAGATGTGGTTGTAAATAAAATAGTATACAAACCTCAGAAGTTTCATTACTGTCTCGAGATTTAGTTAACCTCGCCGCAATGAAACACTTTCCACCTCGGTACGTAATATACTATTTCCTCTCTCTAGTAAGCAAATATTTCTTTTACAATATAACTCAATGTTATTGCTTAACAGATTTCGTAGTTCCTGAAATAGAATTTTTTTTTAATCCGTAAATTATGTCCTGTATTTGAGGAATTTTGCCAAAATCAATATCAACAGCCGTCCTATACAACTAAAATCATTAACACCAACAATTTTAAATATAATATCGTTGATTAACCAAAACTATGTTTCTATTGAAATTAAACGAAATATTATACGAAACAATTGTTAATTTCGAATTGTTATGGTTTGGTATGAAACAACAAACGCACAAAGCGACCCAAAAATAAATTAAATCCATTTATGAATAATTTGCGTTAGGCCTGTAAATGATTTTGGTTTTATTTAATTATGGAACAAACATCAGATTAATATTGTATTAGTTATTGCTTGTACATACATATTTTAATCTGCTGAATTTGCTATATGGAAACATTATTAAAAAAAATTTTAACGATTGAAGGTATTGGTAGAATTTGATTTCAATGCACTTCACACGGAATAATTAATAAAGCCAATGAAGCAATACAAAAATTATTTCCTGAAAAATCGAAAGAAGCTTACAAGAAGGCATTGGACCAGAAGCAAGTGAATAGTTTCAGCGAACGGGTATTGTTAACGTATTTTCAAGAAATGTAAAACATTTTTAAATCTTCGGACTTTATGATCAATGCTATTCCAAGCTAAAATCAAAATTAATTGTGAACAATCAAGCCGCTATAAGCAAATATTCCAAACTTATTGCATTCCTAGTTTTAGTTAGGATGTAGTACTAAAAAATCTACGTGTTTGCCGTTTATACTTTCAATTTGGAAAATGTAATTCCAAGTCTGATGACAATTCCATTGCTGTAGAGTCACCTCTATTCTTTGCATACTCTTATAATTCCTTTACTATACTAATGGCAATTGGTGACATTTGTTTGATTACTGCATTCAACTTCTTCATCAGAGTCGTCAGCTAGTGATGTGGTTTCAGTTTGGACTACATAATCGGTAGGAATGGGGTCACTATCATCTTCTAATAGCACATTGCTATCAATGTTAATGAACTCCCCAAATCATTGTTATCAAATTACCAACTTCCACAACATCAACATTCTCTTTCATACTCAAAACGCGACATTTTTGTGCCATTGTTTACGATTTTAACCTTACAACTCACAAATAAACGGCGGACTGCTGTCGGGGAATCACACATACTTTCATTCGGCGAAGTCCTTTCGCTCTGCCACGCATATGCGATTGGTTGCCGGTCTGTCTTCACCGTACTTATTCGTCTCCCAAATACTTTGAATTTTTTTTTGTCCGTTTAAAGGAGGGTTTTCGCACTCTTTGTATGAAAACAGCCTGTCCGCGTCCGCCCAAAGGAGAGTCCGCCCAAGAGAGGTTGATTTTCATGGAATTTCATATACCAAGTTGCGGACTATGAAAAACGCTTAATAGAGATGTCCGCTTATTAGAGGTGTCCGTTATGAGAGGTGTCACTGTGTATGTCGGCGTCAATTAGTGAAATCCATCAATCCTTGAAATGCCTAGTCTTTTCAACTCTACGTTTGGTACACCGTTTGCCTAAGAGTATCAGATATTTCCTGTAATGACGGAATTCTTTCAGTCAAACGCTGTACTTAACTAAATGATTTAAGTTACCCTGTTTGCCCGTTTTAGCCAATGATTATAATTAGGACAGTGTTGCCAGTAGTGCATGGAAATAAGGTATTTTACATTAAAAGGTTTGTAAATAACTGATTATTATCAGGAATTTCCTTAAAATTTGAAAAGAATTTTCTTTCCTCCGTTAATTCCGTAATATTCCAAGGTTTTTTCTTACTTTAATTGGAGTAATAGTCATCTAACTTCTTATAAAACAATTCTGAATGCTTCAACATTTCATTTTCAAAAAAAAATCACTACACAGATGTTAACAACAATTACAGCGTTCGACTAAAACCGGCAAACAGGGTAACTTAAATCATTTAGTTAAGTACAGCGTTTGACTGAAAGAATTCCGTCATTACAGGAAATGTCTGATACTCTTAGGCAAACGGTGTACCAAATGTAGAGTTACACTATCTGCCGGCAATACGTGAAATGACTAGGAATTTCAGGGAATAACGGATTTCACTAATTGACGCAGACATATATATTTTTAAGAAAACGATCGTAGAAAAAATATTGTATGAAACTTATCCATAAAGTTACTTTTCACGAATGGGAAACTTGAACTCACGAGCCAAATGCATTTGTTACATAAATAACCATTCAATCATTTTTCTTGAGATTCAATTTTTTTCTTTTAAATTTGTTAACGGCATTGGACTAGAGATTCAATTATTTTCTAACTTCTTGGAAGTCCATTGGAACATTATATTTAATGGTTAATCCATGTATGCATCTACAACTATAACACCCCTGTATATAAATATCCACCTTCGTTTACCTCAGATGATCTAAACACTAAACAAGCGCCCAAAAATACTTGGATAGTAATTGTGCCTTCGTATCTCGTAATATTCCCGGCAAAAGCAAAGCTGTTTAGATTACGTTAAAGATTAGACTTGTGTTTACTATTAGTTCCAAAATTAACCTATCCGAAAGCCGGGAAAGTAAATTAAACTCCAAGTGATCTGGCTTATATTTTTTCAAGTCGTTAATTTATAGATCTAAATAAACAAGCCGGTGTACCGAAGCTTGAAAATTAAGGGCGAAGTTTTGCTTTGTTAGATTAATTAATGTTGTTTTTAATTAAGAAAGTCCTTGAAATTCAACGGCGACCTTTTGGGGGATGTAGGGGGACAGTATCGTCGACACTTATTCGATATCGAGGGGAGCCTGATATCATATAGGTTGTTTGGTATTAAGACGTGAACTTATATGGAAGTTAGTTAATGGTACCAATATTAATTTTTTTTTCGTCAGTAATAATAATCTAAAGAAAAGAATAGCGGAGTAGTTTGCATTAAAGTACACAGCAAATCTGAATCAATTCTAACAATAGTAGGACCATAAATTCAACACAAATTATAAGTATTAATTTTATTGTACGATTTCCTATAAAATATTAATTATCCCAGTAATTAAATATTTTAAACTTTATGGTACATTTTACTGACTATTATTTAAGTATTTTAAATTGTAAAAATTAGTGTTGTGATCGCTCGAGCGAAAAACCGCTTGATTACTCGATTATTGAAATAACCGACATCGCTCGATTATTAAAAAAACCGCTCGAGTTATCTATTCAGGCGAAAACCGTCGCTCGTCACTTTTTATCTTCCACTCGATACCCGCGCTTCGATTGACGCCGACGGAAATGTACCGCTGCAGTGCGATCGAGTAAAAAAACTGCTCGTATATTCGAACAGTTTTTCGCTCGATAGGAAATACTCTAGTTATAAATTCAGGCGAGAAACCGAAAAATATCGCCTGTCACTTGATACCAGACCTTCGTTCTACGCGCCTCGTTATCCGAAATATATCGATTGGCGACGTTCGAGTTTGACGCTGAGCAGGTAACACGACATACATACGTCTTTCTTAAAGGCACATAAACGAGAAGGTGTTTTGTAAAGTTTTGTTTTAACTGGCTAGCCAGCGGCGTAGTTTAGGTCTCCGAAATATTAAAAAATTAAAGGATATAATTTTTAAATTTTTAACTCGAGAAAACTTCTCAAAAAATAACATAATAATAGAATTGTTAATGAAAAATAACAAAACGAAGAAAATGGTTAACAAAATATATAGAAAAATTCGTTGGTAATCTTATATTAAACATTTTTAAATCTAAACAGGAACTTTTTATTATTAAACTCAAAAGACTTCATAAAAATAACATACATTATAGAAAATGTTAATGGAAAATAAGAAAACGAGCAAAATAGTTAACAAAACATAGGTATCGACAAATTTTTTGGTAACCAAAAGTAAACATTCCTAAATTTAAACAGGAACTTTTAGGTAACTATAAACATGAATTTAAAAGAATAATCACCTATTTTCTTATTTTGCCAGTCGCGTAGCTAAGCCTAATTTTTTGAAGAGCACACAGTGGTCACCTGATAATTTAAAGTGGAAGAATTTGACAAGCCATTTTAAATATCTACTTATTTTATGCTCGTAGATTGAGAAAGATGTGAAGAAAAATAGCTCTTGGTAATACTTCTTGTTTTAAAGAACCACAAGAATAAACCTAATACATTTTTGTGATTTTTTGTAGTCTTTGTTTAGTATCAAGACACGTGGTAAAAATTCATTATTCTCAAATAAATAAACTTCTGGAATTTTTTTGGTGGATACTACAATTCTTAAGCTAAACCTGTGCCCACCCGTAGTTACGTACCTGCTAAATACCCTACATGATCACACGTAAACGGCTAGGCTGCCGGTCGAGCAGTCAGTGACGTCATCGCTTGGTGATTCACTCGAGCGATTCACTCGATTATTAAAATCGCTCGAGTATCAAGTACTCGATTATTAAAATCATCGGCTTTTCCCAACGCTAGTAAAAATGACAAAGTTTAAATGGATTGTTGTAAAAATTCTTTTTAGCAAGAATAAAAGGGCCAAATCTGATGCAACTTATCCCTGGAGTTTAATCTTCGTAACAGATAAATAGGTAAATAACTTATACAGCAAATATAATATATCATTCGAAGAAGTCAAGCTACACCAACTAAGGTTTCCGCTTGGATGTGTGACCGCTTGGGAATATAAAATACAATATTCAAAATTCTTACTAAAGATTTTAGTAAATTTTACAAAATTATTTGTAATTGTTACATTACGTATGCTATAAGTTAGATTTGGTTAAGTATAATATTAAACTTATGAATTCATTTGTGATTGTTATCAGTAACAATTAGTTTTGCTAAATAAATGCTCATAAGTTAAAAACTGGTGGAGATAGGTATAGCAATAATACACATAGAAAGATAGACAATTTCAAGAGCTCTTAGTACCACAGATAAAATACTGGGTTTGTTCGGGTTTTGTTTCACTTAAAAAAAACATACTTTTGATCATTTTTCCCACAATCAAAATATTTATATTTTTTAGCACCCTGAACTATTATACTAATATTTGGAAACAGAGTGAAAGGCCTCTGGGTATTATCTCACTACCAACAAAATTTCAATACGCTAGTTTGTCAGAGTTCAAGAATATCGGGCCTTTTTGAACGACATGTTTTCCAAAAAAAAAGTTAAATTAATTATTATCTTTAGGACAGTGTTTCCCAAACTGGGGTCCACAGACGCCCTTGGGGGTGTGTTAGCAATTACTTAGGGGTTCGCGAGCCACTAATTGGACACCAATCGGTCTAACAATTCCAGTTGTATATTGTGTACCACTTGTGGAGAAATTTCTCGTATGACTAGTCTAATTGACTCCATAACCGTTGAAACTTCAACGGCTAGTCTAACTAGACTAGGACATCTTACATGAAAAGTGTCTAGAATTGACTGTAAAATAAAAAAATGGTTAACTTGGAGGGTTAGTCAGTCATCGTCCCTTTCTACTTTCTACTGATAATACTAATTTATTTTTTTTCTTTGCAGCTAATAGATGCTAGCTACCGTAGTAGTCCATCTTCCCAGACCTTGGCTGTGATAGTTTTGTGTTCAGTGTTACTGGGACTACTAGTTTTCATAGCAATCATCCTAGTTTGGAAGTAAGTATTATTACTTTATATAAAAGAATATATTATATTCCTTATACAATCGGGAATAAACAAATTGCGCTAAATACCTATTTTCCGGACTATACAGGGTGTTATGGAAATGACGTATTATATTTAAATGGGTGACTCCTTGGGTGTAAAAATAGTTACCTACATTCAAACATAAAATGGAATTACTGATTTCCTATTTTTAATACATTATTTAAAATAATAATAGCACGCCCATGACCAGACCATGATTTAAACGATATTGCTTCTCCCTTACCGATACGTCGGAGACACAGATCTACTTGTCGACCTGTACATTTATGAGATCAAACTCAGAGATCAATAGCTAATGGTAGGGACATCTATTGAGCACTGAATCAACATTGTTCAGTGGGATATTAATTTCAATTTTAATATTCAAATAAACTTCTTTACAAAATATTTTTATTTCAGTGAATCTGTAAACCTAAGGAAGGAAATATTTACAGTTCCTTCAGAACTTAATAAGCCTAAAATATAAAAAAGTTAAGGTATTTTGTACCTAAGTAATCCATCTAAAAGTCCCTTCAGAAAGTTGTTTGCCTCCTTTCGGGTTTTTATATTTATTTATTGTGAAGAAAAAAAGAACACCGGCACCGTCGGCTTTCAGCCCTCATTACTATGGTTTTCCGTAATCGCGCCGTAAAAAAAACTAATTTAAATAATGTATTTTTCAAATGCAAAAAACCTCTTCCTTTCTTTTCCAAGTCGGCACCCAAAAAAACAGGAATATTTTTTATCGGTAATCTTAAGAATCCTAGAAGCTGCTTTCGTTATATGTAAATGAAAAATTTCCCTAGCATTACGTGGAGTGGTTTCATTGTCTACATTTTTCATAATAATAAAAAAATTTACGCATTTGTAGTCGACCGACTGCCTCAAGCTTATTAAATCAACTTGGAAAAACATCATTTGGCAACTCGTTTATGAATAAGTTTATTTTTTGATCCATGGTTTAAAGCAGTGTTCCTCAAACTTTTTTGATCACGGATCCCTTTTTTTTAGAATTTTGTTGAGGGCCACCAGCCGCTAGCTACATTAGTACAGAATTACAGTGAAACCTTTCACAACCTCTGATAAGCGGACATCTCTATTAAGCGGACATTTTTTCATAGTCCGGAACTAGGTATATGAAATTCCATGAAAATCAACCTCTCTTGGGCGGACTCTCCTTTGGGCGGACGCGGACAGGCAGTTTTTATACAAAGGGTGCAAAAACCCTCCTTTAAACGGACAAAAAATTTTTTAAAGTATTTGGGAGACGAATAAGTATGGTGCAAAAACTGTCTGAAGACAAACCCGCAACCAATCACGTATGCGTGGCAGAGCGAAAGGACTTCGCCGAATGAAAGTATGTGTGATTCCCCGACAGCAGTACGCCGTTTATTTGTGAGTTGTAAGGTTAAAATCGTAAACAATGGCACAAAAATGTCGCGTGTGGAGTCTGAAAGAGAATATTAATGTTGTGGAAGTTTGTAATTTGATTAATATTAACCAAAAAGGTATAATTTTTAAAATAGCCTGTATAAAAAATGTCTAGTATTTATATAAAAATTTCTAAATTTTCTCAAATTTTGAAATCTTTAACAACATTAATATAAAGTAATAGTGTTGGGAAAAAACGATGATTTAAATATTCGAGTACTTGATACTCGCGCGATTTTAATAATCGAGTGAATCGCTCGAGCCATTAATTTTTATGACGAAGAAGAATGTGTTGATAAAACACCACGGGTTGTTTTTGTAAGTTTTAGAAGTTTAGTCTAGAGTTTTTATTAAGGAAGAACAGATGATTTATATCCTTTAATTTTTTTTAAATTTACAATCGCCGCTGGCTAGCCAGTGAAAACAAAACCCATGTCGCGATGAATCCACTAAGGGATTTCGCATACTTTCTTGTATGCGCCTTCTCGTTTACGTGCCTTTAACAAAAACGTATGTCATGTCAGCCTTCTGAGCGTCAAACTCGAACTTCGCCAATCGGCACATTTCGGGTGGAGCGCGACGTCGAGCGAAGATCTGGTATCCCGTGAAAGGTAATAAGTAACAAGCGACGATTTTCGCTTGAATTTATAACTCGAGCAGTTTTTTTAATAATCGAGCGATGTCGGTAACTTTAATAATGAAGTACTCAAGCGGTATTTCGCTCGAGCGATCACAACACTACAAAGTAATGTAGTTATTAGTATGAAATTATCTTTTACGTGTTTTATTCCTTCAATGAATTTTATCTCAGAAACTGTTGGAGATGGGTATAGGAAATTGTTAACAAAAGCTTCTTATATTCTTACATAGAAACGAAAAATATACAGGAAATTCTATTTAAAATAATGTTACATCTAACTTTCAGTATAACCGGAAGTGATAGATACGTCAAAATATTAAAAAGGTCGGCATCTTTTATATCGTGTACCAACATTTCAAACAAATATCTTTTTACCTCGCGAGATCTTTTAATCGGCCACTCACCGTCACCGACACTGTAAGTAATAAAAAAACCACTCTAGATAAATTTATATTTTAAAAAAATACACAGAACAATATATTCCCTTTAAAAATTGGATTGTCTTATGCGAGCTTTAGAAGACAAATCCCTATGTTTATTCATTATGAAAAAAAAATAACATCGTCGGCTTTCCACCCTTATTACTCCGGTTTTTGGAAATGGCCTCGTAAAAAACTACTTTAAATAATGTATATCCTTCAAATGCAAACAGTATTTTGTCTCTATTTATACAGGTGTGGACCACAAGAGAGATAAAGTCATATAATTCTTAATTATAAATAATCTTGTGATTTTTTAACGCTGTATCGGAGTATAGAGTATGTAGAATGTATGTATATAGGAAGCTCAATTTTAGATTCAAGACAGTATAGTGATTTTACAATTTCGAGAAGTTTTTAATTAATTTTATACAGGACGTCTCCCTAACAATATTTCTGAGGGAGATGAATTATTGTAAAAACCTCCTTTTTTTAAATGGGAATACATGGTATTTGATACATTTTGCAAATGGAGGATTGAATTTTCTATCTAATTATATTATATCTGGATTCCATCGAAAGGAGGGCCATTCGTCTGATTGGAGACCACGAGCTGACGAAGAACCTCGACAGCCTAGAACATCGAAGGCAAGTTGGTGATTTGACTCTCTTTTACAGATATTTTCATGGAAAGTGCTCGGCTGACCTTGCCCTCTTAATTCCGCCCATAGCGGCGAATATCAGAAATACACGACGAACCACTGCCGCCCATCCATATGTGGTTAAGCTTAGTACTCCTCGAACTTCATTATTTAAGAATTCTTTCATCTGGAGGACTTCATCATTGTGGAACGATCTTCCCGAGGTCGTTTTTCCCAACGAATATAACCTCCAACGATTCAAAACCAACGTGAATCGCTTTTTGCGCACACGCACCACTCCCAGAGTGCCCTAAAGGATTTTTCCTATAGTGCTTGTGTTTGATCATAAAAAAAAAAAAAAAAAAAAAAAAAATATATATATATATATTATCTACAGGGTGTTATGGAAATGACGTATTATATTTAAATGGGTGACTCCTTGGATGTCCTAAAGAAGCGCTACATATTTATTTTTTTTAAATCGACCGTTTTAAAAGTGGGGTAACAAACACTCTTACTCACAGGTCAGTCCGCGCTACTGTACAACATTTCACCCAGAGCAAATGGCAATGTTGCCAAACTTAATGTTAAACTGAAGTTCCATATAAAAGTATAAAAATTATTAAAATTATTTTCTACCTACTTGTCTTTATACCTAAAGAGCGAGGAAATCCAGGCACAAACACAATAAAAAAAATTTCTTTTTCATGGGAACACTCCTGGAAACACTTTATGTACACACAGTAATAGTGAAACAGAACCGAGTCTCACTGGAAGACCTAAAACGTCAGGTAAAACATCATGTGTAGACAAGGCTGTAAGTTTAAATTTCCTTATTGGCAATGATTTTTATAACCATTCAGTATCTTTAATAATAAATAATTTTAAGCAAGTACAATTTAAAAATGTAATTAAGGCCAACATCATAAATCACAAAAATTTTACGATTCAATAAAATACAGAAGTTTACAGCCGATGTAGAGAACTATAAAAACGTAAAAGCACAAGTTTTAGTTCAAATAAGCTTTAAAGTTTACAAACATCGCATGACTTTAAGCATATGAAGCGATTAAAACGTTAGTTCATAACAATAATTTACTAGTTTCGTCACATGTCTTTAAAACGAAATATTTTATTAAACATAACTATACAGAAAAGGTTGTTTCATCAACACATGCAAAGCCGCAGGCATGTAAAAGTATTATTTTTTCCGAAATGAAAGTCTTCTTTTGTATGCGTATACTATACAAAATTTCGACCGAACCGGTTCGGTGGTTTTCGAGTTATTAGGATTATACCTAAAGTTTATGACTAGCCAAGGTATTAGAACTACGCTTTTATTGCCCAAAAGGCAATTTTAAACCATGAGGCGCGAAGCGCCGAGTGATTTAAGACGTAATCTTGCTGTAGTTATTAATTATTTATTAATTTTACTCACTTGCATTACCGTCGTATGATTTTCCGAAAATCGTTCGGAAATATTGACATTTTTGATAACATTTTTGAATATTTTGTACTGTGAAAATTTTATTTTAAACTAGTTATGTTGGCACCAGAGTCAACCAATATTGTTGCAGAAGACCGACGAAAGCAGTGACCAGTATATTCTGTCGGATTTACCAAGTTCAAATAAGTAGCAACTATTTTAGGCATTTTTCTAAATTGAAATATTCCTACCACTTGTCTACAACCTTTTCCGCTTTGATATTTAAAGAAAAATCAGTCACTGTTCATATGTTCTGGTCTTAACAAAACATACTTTCGATAAACATTCAAGTACATCTGATTTCACTACAAATTATCTTGGTTTGCTGGTCTTCGAATCAGGTATGCTAATTAAAAGCTTAGATTCTAGGTTTTCTACCTCGTGTAGAGTCATTCGGACTAACTCATCCATTCTACAGGCCCCAGAAATACCAAATATTAACGCCACCTAAAAAATAAATAAATGTGTAATCTAAATAGAAATTAAAACCTTGTAAATTACCTTAATCATTAAATTTTCTGGAGCTTCCTGGATAAATTTGTCGATTTCTTCCATCGTTAAAATCTTAGATTTCTTTGCCCTATAACCCTGAGCTTGCCGTTTCAATAAAGAACGAAGTTTTGAATATGTAGATATATCTACATTGTGTTTAATTGCAAGGGTTGACTTCCCCATAATGTTGAAGATTTCATCTTTAAACAAAGGTCTAGGAATGCCATTAAAACATTTTCCGAGAAAGAATTCGTGTTTTTACTTTTGCGATAGTCCATAAAACGTTGCATATTCGTACTTTTCTCATGATTTCTTTGGCAATAATTCTAATGAAGGAGTATTCACTGCCTCAACCAGCTCTGGAGGAGTCCCAGAAATGGAAAATTCATCATCACTTATCATTTTATACTGTTTTGCTTTCAGAAGCACCAACAATTAAATTTATAAGCGTTAAGTTTGACAATTCAACATTAATGCGTTTCCATAGTAACGCAACCAATTTTATTACGAATTTCAAAGCACCATTTATTTGTGAATAAAATTATTCGAGTTTTTTTCAAAATTAATCAATATCTGTCGATTTTTAAACGATTTTTGGAAAAATAGTATGTTTACCTCGTAGGAAAAGCCACTTTCCTGGTCTTGGCTTGCGCCTCGACTTAGCAATCTTCACAGTCGTCCAGGAATGTTAGGCATTTCGTACTCGGTAAACAATGTACTATTGTCAAGCTGAAAAACGGCTGATAATAGGTACGTGATTAAATGATTAGTACTGGAAAAATCATTTAGAGTTTTTGTTGTTATTTTATGCAACGACACGTACGCCATAAACATATTTTTGAAAATTTTACGCTGAGAAACTTATATTTAATAATATTTTAAATCATTCCGCCCAACTCGGGCTATAAATCTCAAAAGGCTGCCGTCAAAATAAAGTACAGAAGCTGATGGAGAAAAGTATAAAAACTAAAATGAGGAGCACGTTGCACGTTTAGTTAGAGAGCTCAAACTAAGCTCTAAAGTAGATTACAAACATTGCACTACTTCAAACGATTAAGATGGTAAACTTTATAACAATATTTTAGTAGTTCAGTTCCTTTCAGGAATAGTAAGAAAAACGGAAGGAAAAATGTAAGAATTTATGACTCCACAGCTTAACGTAAAACTAAAAGCTTCTTGCGCGCCAGTTCTTTCGAAACTGATTTAAGTTGCATTTAACTGTTATTTTTCAAAAGTGAATTGATGGCCTCGGAACAGTTGGTATCCAAATGGCCTAATTTGTTATTATGATGAAGAGTGTAGACAAAGAATCCATCGGAGAGATTTATCATTACTGCGATACGATGGAAGCTTCTATTTTGGAGGATTATGATTGCTGTATAATATATTTGGTTTGTTTAGTGCTGACTTGCAGAAAAATCTGGGGCAGAAGATGTATTCTCGTCTATTAAGGAAAAAAATCTTGGCTTTATATTACTGCGTGATAGAATAAACACAAGGTATGATATCTAGCCGTTACAATTTCATTTGGCGCGCGCAGAGTCGTTAAGATGCTAGTTATTTTTAAATTGCTTATGGAGATTCACCTTGTTGTCTAATTCTCTTTCATTTTATAGTAGGCGAGATAGATATTTATTTCAAAAAAATACAACGTGGATTAAAGTTAAAATAATACCTAGTTGCTTAACGTTTAGGGAAATAATTGCCTAATTGTGCTTTTTGAGGGAATTTTGAACATCCCTTTTAAATGAATTATCTGTGCTTTTTCAATTATGATTTTCTTAGATCCGATATTTGAATGTTACCTTAAGTTACACCTTAGCTAAGGTAGCCTTAACGTTAATGTAAACCTTAAAAAAATTGTGTTGTAAATTACTTTAAGGGGCAATTGACGCGTTAAGTCTAAGGTTATCACGTTCCTGAAGGTCTATATATAGATGAGCCTTAAAAAGAACTTTAATATAGTGTCAAGCTTGTGTTAATGACTTATGCCACTTTGTACCTTAAGGTGACTTTGAAATATCGGCACTTAGTATTTAGTAGCAAAGGTTAATAGGTTTAATGCACATATATATAAAGAGTATATTGCCAATACGAACGTTCCAAAATACAAAAAGTGTCCCCGCAGTAGGGTGGAAATTTTATCGATCGCGTCAGAGCCGGTCCGACATTAATTGTTTGTTGTTATTCGTCGCCATCTTTGGTTCTGGATGCTTTTTCCAAATTGCAGAATAAAAAGTGGTTCATCCACATTGTTGTCGGTATATCTATTAGTGCTTATAAACTTTCGTTACCTAACAACAATTTTTGTAAAGGAGTTTTTAATTTGTGGTGATTCGATTCGCTGTTTGGTAGGTTAGTGACTTGTTTTGTTTAAGATGAAAAGACACAAGTGCATGGTGCTTTTTTGCAAAAGTCGTGGATCAATACCAGGTATAAAGCATTTCAGGTATGTACATACAGGGTGGCCAATTAGTGCGACAAAGCTCAATATCTCTTTTACCGCTAGGGATAGCGGAAAACTTTTTTCACGAAAGTTATTAAGCGTTAAGAGGTGCAGCTTCTAAAATTATTTTCGACCATACAGGGTGCTCCAAAAGGGCGGTGTGATAATAATTTCATATTTTTTAAATGGGACACTATGTATATTTTTACATATTTCAGTTCACCGTAAAATTCTGTACATAGCACCGTAATTATTTGTACACATTTTTGCAACGTTGCCAAATAGATTGGAAAATTCCTTAAAATTTGTGCAAAAACATGGTCCAATGAAATGTGCAATATTTCGTAACTTATAATAATTTGAAAAAATATTTTTTTGTCGGAAAGAGAAATGTTGACAAAAGTCCCCTATGATAACACATATCAATATTTTTATACAGGGTATTTTCTATGGATATGCCAACATTAGGAACTTGAAACCTGAGTTTCGTAATTTTTTTAAATGAAACACCCTATATATGATTACTTTATCTTGTAGATATTTTAATCCTCTCTACTTTTATCTCTCTTTCTATGCCTATCTCATATGCATAGAAAGAGAGATAAAAATTATTTTATAAAAAAAATTTTTTTAAGGTCTTTCTATGCCTATGCGATAGGCATAGAAAGAGAGATAAAAATTAGAAAGGATTAAAATATCTACAAGATAGAATCATATATAGGGTGTTTCATTTAAAAAAATTCGAAACTAAGGTTTCAAGTTCGTAATGTTGGCATATCCATAGAAAATACTCTGAATAAAAATATTGATATGTGTTATCATAGGGGACTTCTGGCAACATTCCTCTTTCCGACATAAAAATATTTTATTTCAAACTATTATAAGTTAAGAAATATTACACATTTCATTGGACCATGTTTTTGCACAAATTTTAGGAATTTTCCAATCTATTGGGCAACGTTGCAAAAATGTGTACAAATAATTACGGTGCTATGTACAGAATTTTACGGTGAACTCAAATATGTAAAAATATACATAGTGTCCCATTTAAAAAATATGAAATTTTTATCAGACCGCCCTTTTGGAGCACCCTGTATGGTCGAAAATAATTTTAATAGCTGCACCTCTTAACGCTTAATAACTTTCGTGGAAAAGTTTTCCGCTATCCCTAGCGGTAAAAGAGATATTGAACTTCGTCGCACTAATTGGCCACCCTGTATGTGGTCACTACCTAACCTTAAAATTAATGTATTTTTAATTTGGTGCATTAGGTAAAATTTCCGCGGCGTACCACTTTTTTTGTAATGGATGGATCAATAACATAACTTTATATCATATTGCTACCAAAATTAAAAATACTATTTTCAGTGATGTTAAAAAATAATTTCAAAAAACACCTTAGTAGTAATGGCTCGTGATTGATTTTATAAAATAATAACGGACTTGTTGATGGTACCCCCGTTATCATTCGTATACAATGTGTACATAAAGTAAGGAAAAAATTTATTATCTAGGAATCTAAAAATATTTCGGAAAAATCTTCGGACACGTGTACAATAATTTTTAATGGCGCATTTTTTCCCATACAAACTTAATATACAAGGTGGCTCATGTAGTAGATATAACATTATCGACGATTTTTTTAAATGGGAACCCCAATATTTTAGTTGTATCCCTACGCTAGTTAACTTATACCCTAGTAGAAATAATCCAGGAATTCTAGATGAAAATTTGTGGTACCAACAAGACGGCGCACCTCCACATTATGCAGCAGTAGTGCGCCATTATATAAACCAAGTTTTTCCGAACAAGTGGATTGGAAGACGTGGGCCTGTTGAATGGCCGCCTAGGTCTCCAGACCTTACACAACTGGACTTTTTCTTGTGGGGTCACCTGAAAAATGTTGTTTATAAAGTCAGACCTGCCAATATTGAAGATTTAAAAAATCGAATAACAACAGAATGCAGGAACATTTCAGAAGAAACCATAAGAAAAGTCCAACAAGAATTTATTGATCGCTTGGGGTACTGTCAGGCAGCAGAAGGAGGACAATTTCAACACTTAATTAAATAGCTTATTTAATTTTTTTACATTTCTTTAAATTAAAAATATCTCAAATAAAATTATTTGTTTTACGCTGTAGTAACGAAACTATGAATTTTAGGCCCTAAGTGTGTTATGTTTTTGAAATCAGCTGTTCTTGGAGATTACAGATCTGAACTAAAATATAGGGGTTCCCATTTAAAAAAATCGTCGATAATGTCATATCTACTACATGAGCCATCTTGTATATTAAGTTTGTATGGGAAAAAAATGCGCCATTAAAAATTATTATACACGTGTCCGAGGATTTTTCCGAAATATTTTTAGATTCCTAGATAATGAATTTGTTCCTTACTTTATGTACACACTGTATATCGAAATGTAGTGGGTCCTCTATATACTAAAAAAGCCACATACACAATAAGTATATAGAATTCCCTAAAAGCTTTCCATTTACAAAAGGTATTTTAACGTGGTAAAATCACAAAAGGATTCGAGGTATCTAACAATTTTGAATTGAAAACGCCCGCGCCGTTTTTAGCAAATAAAAATACAACGTGTCAGCAATACAATGTAACCAGCGTAGTGGAAGCAGCCAGTCGATTTCCTCCTGGAAATTATTATCGAATATTCTCTTTTGTTTATGGGAGATACGCCGGTCTTGCTAACGTTAATTCGATTTTAATCCCGATTCGTTGTAAATGTTGGTTTTAAACATGATTTGTTTAAAACATTTTTATTTACAGCTAACCGGAACTAAGTTTTGGCTGAAAAATATTCTTATATTCTTAATGTAATAGTATATTACATAACACGAGTGGTAAGATGCCTGTAATACAAGCGGAAGCAGTCTGTAATATAATTTCCCGTGGCGTTCTCTCAATCTGAATATCCTAGTCACTCATGCTTTACTAATATACCCAAAAATAAAATCCCAATAAAAATGTTGACGTTTAAAATTTCCTGACCTTTACGTTGTCAAGGCGACCCGATGGATTTCACAGTCAACTTTGCATAAAATCTATTGGATACATTAACGGTTTTTGCGTATCACGGGTGATGTGATTTGTGGCACTAATATTAGTAACAGTCATTACGTAACAGTAGACAGTGCGTAAGTAGGTTCTTACTAATATAGGAGTAGAAAATAGTACATTACATATCAAGGGCCGAAAAGAGGCTTTTACGGACGAGATGCGGAAAAGCCTCCGATTGCCCGAGATATGTACCGTATTTTTTTTTTACAAGTACTCCGAAGCTTTGATGCCAAATAAATAAAGAAATTCTTCTGACAGTTTTTCTGTCTACATGACATGAAAACACTCGCGCATGGAGCATGTAAATATCTATTTATTATTTTTGGGGGGATCTTTCCCTCCCGCTTCGATCCTTTCCCGCCCGCTCTCCTGGAAAACTCCACCTTCGGTGAAGAGAACATGCATGAAAAGAGGCACTTTCGGGGCACATGTAAAAAAAATGTTTTCATTACGAGCGTGTGGAAATGTGCACTTTCCACTTCTCACTTTGATATACAGGGTGGGCCAAAAAAGTGGCCTCATTATTCTTTTTTTAATAACTTTATTATTTAAAATCATTTTCAATCCAAATTTGAAGGAAATATTTACAAAAGTATAAGTTGTGATAGAATTAATTTAAAAGTAATAAGATCGAATTAGAATATCATACAGGGCAGGTTAAGAAATTGCTTTAAACAAGCCGCAAAAGTAAGTGGTTTCTTTTTTCATATTTGTTCAACTTTAACAAAAATTTATAGAAAAACTAATTTGTAGCAAAACTAAATTGAAGAAAAATTATTTTTAAATGAAAAGCATGCAAAGACATATATTTCTCGTTAAATGAACATTTTTCCATTTTTTTAATAGTGCGGAAAAATTATTTTACCGCACAAGTGCGTTCCGTAGCTCTGCCAATTGACTTGAATTTTTCTCAACGAACTTCGGCCACAAAACTTTATTCCGTTAAATCATTTGATTAAAATTACGATATAAAATGGAGAATATATTTTTTATTTTTTTTATTTATTGTTTATTGCTGCAAGTAAAAATACTTAACATACCATACATTTTTAATGGAAATCAAAAGAATTAAAAAAATTTGATGTTCTTAAATTTGTAAATAAAAATCATTTTTGATTTTAAAAAAATCATAATTTGTTCGAATCATGTAAAAAAGAAACATAGAGCTAAAAATACTATTGAAACAAAAACAATTGATTATCAATAGTAACAGTCATTGGCAATTTCACATTACTGTCCCAAAATAATACCTTTATTTTATTCCTTTAATCAAAATAATAAGAAATCACCTAAAGTAAAGAGAAATACAAAAATATGCGTGTTTCCTTTCCTGGATAAAAACAAGAAAAGAGTTTTTCCTAACAAGGGTCGGAATATGTCTTGTAAACAAGCTACATCCCCTCGAAAGCCTGACAAAAAATTGTATATTTAGTAACAAGATTGTATTAAGAAGGAACGAGCAGATTCTTTTCGCCGGCTAGTAATATTTCTTATGTGTACATGTATTTATAGATCACATGCCTGTTATCCTTTGGTTATTTAATTCCTGATTCATTGCATTTTGCTGTTCAATTGCATTATGACCAGGGGTGCAGTATACATGGTGTTTCGGGAAGAAAGGGGAATATTTTAAAAAGGTCATATAAATATGGGTCCGAATATAGGGTGAAAAAAAGATTCCTTTTAATACATCGAAAACGGATGATGATATGCACTATATCGCATGAAAATAAATTTTATCGATTTTAAGAGTTTTGACCATTCCACCAGTGGCGTGAGTGATCAGCAAAACTTTTAATTACTTTGGCGAAAGAATAGTACGCCACTGGCATTTTCTAAAATAGGTATTTGTTTCTTAAACGACAGTAACTTCTTAAGCGTTTCTGGTACGACAAACCGTTTTCAAGTAATAATCGAAGGGCTCGGGAGATGGGACCTTCAGCCGTAGCCGACCATATACAGGGTGTTATGGAAATGACGTATTATATTTAAATGGGTGACTCCTTGGGTGTCCTAAAGAAGAACTACATATTTATTTTTTTTTAAATCGATCGTTTTAAAAGTGGGGTAACAGACACTCTTACTCACAGGTCAGTCCGCGCTACTGTACAACATTTCACCCAGAGCCAATGGCAATGTTGCCAAACTTAATGTAAAACTGAAATTCCATATAAAAGTATAAAAATAAATTATTTCTATCTTTATACCTAAAGAACGAGGAAATCCAGGCACAAACACAATCAGTTTTTTTTCTTTTTCATGGGAACACTCCTGGAAACACTTTATGTACACACAGTAATAGTGAAACAGAACCGATAGCTAGCTTTTGAAAAAACAATAATACAGATTATACTACAGATTATTAGATTTTATTACACGCGACGAAATTTGACGTCCAGAAGAAACGCGTCAATAAAAACAATATTCAAAGATTATTTATGAACGGGCAAGATACACGCGTAAACCGAAAAAAACAGAGCGGATTTCTGAGAGTGTATTGGTGATCGACGAGACACAACGTATCCGGCCGCTGGTTGGTCTTCAACTCCAATGAGTTTGGTGATGTTCCACCCACATTCAGTCGGTTAAAAAGAACTCTAAATGAGCTGACTTGTCGTGTATTATAGGTATGAACATCACTGTTAATAGCAAATAGACATTTATTTTTAAAAACATATATACATAGTTCAAATAAGTATACACAAATTACTGTCAAAATCTTGTATTTCCTAAAGAGCGCTCTGCACGAGTAAGTCCTCGACACACCCACCAAAGTCCTCAATATTCTCTTCTGACATTCAAGCAATTCTCCAATGACACTGTACGAACCCCAGAAAATCACCCCGTAATGCAGACGAGAATCTACTTGTGCGTTATACACCATGAAGAGCTCCCTCATAGAAATCGCAGGCTTGAGTGAACGAACAAGAAAACAACATGAATTTAATTTTGATTTGAGCAGATCACAATGATTTTTCCAATTCAGATGCTCATCAATTTACACTGCTAGAAATTTTATAATACTTATTGATCTTTAATATTTCCTTATTATTTATAAGCAGTTCCATGTCCAAATCACCAATCATCCAGTTTTAGTATTATTGAGAAATAGTGAATTTTGACAGAACCAATTACACACACTGTTCAAATTTCGATTACAATTTTGAATTAGAATACTATCGTCCCATGAGAAAATAAATTAGACAACATTGTAACTTAAAGTAATTAAATAATTTAATTAGATGAAACTTGAACAAACCCCATCAAACCCTAAGTATTGTCACTATCCGATAATAAAATGAACTCACGAGTCACACTGTTGATTTTACTTACTTAATAAATAAATATTGCTACCGATGCATCTACTTCGTTGTCTGGAAGAGGCTATTCCAGCTTTAAAAATTACCAGCAGCAAACACTAGTGAAAACACTAGTAAAATAGAAAATCCCCATATGTCACCACCTGCATTATCCCGCAAAATCCGGTTATACGAGAACGTATTCCAAATCCCTTGTTGTTCAAAGCGCATTCACATATAGGCATTATTATTCCAGTTCAGAATGTGATTTAAACGGCAATAAACATTCGTTAGTTTTTTTTATATTTAGTATATGGATTTCTCGTTACAAAAGTAGTGATAACGTAAAAAGTATTTAAGTTTATTGTGCTTCGCAATATTAAGATCACATGGAAAGAAAAACTTAGTTAAATTTACTATAAAAACATTAAAACTAACCATAATTTATGGCTCTATATATGGCTGGAATAACTTTTATTCTATATTATTTAAGAACTGCCATAAAATTATTGCAAAAATCGTTGGTAAAAATTCGGTAAAAATACAAAAATATTTTGTAAACCATTTATATTTTTGTAAAATTTACTAAAATCTCTTCTAAAATTTACTAAATTATTTTGTAAAATTTAATAAATCTTTTCTAAAATTTACTAATATCTTTTGTAAAATTTACAAAATCTGTAAAAATTTCGCCACATGGTATTCCTAAGCAGTCACCCATCCAAGTACTAACAACCGTACGCAACGTCGCTTGACTTTCATGATCGATAGAAGAGCGTCCTCTTAAGTTCCCCACCTATTCTCTTTACGAAGATCGAGTTCTGTTTGATGCGTTGCATCTGATTTAAGATGAGGATCCCAAACAATCCCAAATTAGCAATCAGAGCCATCATTGTTGCATCAATTTAATTTAAAAATATGCCGCTTTTTGGCAGGTTAGAAAGAGACGAGAGTCATCAACTGATCAATATTTCTTTTCGTGAAGTTTTAGCCGTTAATAGTAGTTTTTTAGTTAAGTTATTGATATTTAGATTGTCTGATATGCCGATTGGGATATCAACAAGTTTCAGGAAGATCTGTGACAAAAATTTGAAAATTGTTCATATTTGAAATTGTTATTATTATTCTTATGACATTATATTCTTTAACGCAATTTTTTCATAGCGTTTTTCAATCCTTTAATTTTACGAATCCAGTTTTAGATTAGAAAAAAATTAAGTATATTTGGCTAAACGTTCGCATAAAATAGTGCCTGCTTGGCAACCTGTGATTAAACGCAGCTCTTAAACTATTCCTTCTTGTAAAGAAGCATTTTTAAAACACTTTATTTAAACTTGGTCATTTTTACAATGAAAAAATACTTATACAACAACAATATAGTCGTCAGTAAAATGTACCATACATTTAAAATATTTAACTGGAGATATAAATAAATTATTTTCATTTAGATTCGTTGTAGGTTTTACAATATATTTTACTTGATTTTACTAAATTTATTAGAAATCCTAAATATATTTTTTTGTATATTTTTACATTATTATTTTTGGTACAAATTAATAATGAAAATTGATATTATACAATATTTTATAGAAAATCGTACGATAAAATCTTTACTATAATAATTTTACAATTGCTTGTTAAAATTTACTATATTTAATTTTACTATATTTTTATAAATGTTGTGTATCTACAATATTATTTTGGTACGGAGTATTAATAAAAAATTTAATTAATACTTTATTTTATAGAAAATCGTACACTAAAATCTTTAGTATAACAATTTTACTATTTGTTTTTTCAGGGTAGGTAAAGTACGGTACGTAATTCGAATTATAATGCCATTAGGCACTCGATCGTGCTGAACAGCACTCAGTATGATTTTTTTTTTATTTTTTAGTAATTTAATATCTACTTAATTAAACACCGAAAAATTAAAAAATAAACTTATTCCCGTTAAAATGCTACGAAAATTACTTACACTCTGTTAGCAAACACTCTGTTTTGCAAGCAGATTGTCACTGATTTATTGTTTAATTCCTTATTACTCTATTAAGAGAGTTTTATCAGATTGTTGTTTTTTTTTGAAGCTCAAGAATTTTGACAGAACATCACTGTCATATTGAAAATAAGGGTTAAAAATCTGCCGCAACAACATTAAAAAAAAAAACATAAGTAACCTCAAAGAACCGACAGGCCCTTATTAAATTAATTAAAGTCTAATTTATGCCGCATTGAACAATTTTATAATTTCCCTGTTTTTATGAAAGTACCCCGTTTGGGGTAAAACACCCTTAAAATTTGAATAGGGCGTAGGCGTTGCCCACCCCTTCTGGTTTCTTGTTTAAAGAGGATTAAAACAAATATTTTATTTCGTTGCGTTCGTTAGCGCAGAACCCTTCCCTATTGGTTTTATATTTAGACCCGACTGTTAAAGAAAAAAAATCAAATCGTAAAACGTGGAAAAGAGAGGCAACGTAAATACTGACGTTAGGAAATAATCCTACAATTGTATTTTTACTTTATGTACAGGAATTTACAATAAAAATTTGAATTTTACGCCACTGAAATATATTTTTTTATGTCTTCAACAAATTAATAATGGGTTCGATCGCACATGGAAGAAAAGCTGCAGTAAAATTATTATAATAAAGATTTTATTGTAAAATTTCCTATAAAATATAGTATTAATTACATTTTTATTAGTAATCCCTACCAGCATAATTTACAAAAAACTATTGTTAAGGCCGTATTACAGTCGGGAATTTTTATGGCGCCAGCAATGCCAATTATAATTCAAGGATTCAGGCGCAGTACACCGTGCTCCGTACTACAGTCAGAAATTCTACTCTTCTGACAATTAAAATGACACGGATTCATGCGCAGTACACTGTTCCCGATCAGCTGTCTCTCATTACCAGAAATGGGGCAGGCGCCATTTTAATTGCCCTTGCCGGCGCAATTGGGTAGACATGGATTATTCTGTTATTTTTAACTGTTTATTATTCGGCCGAACCAGGTATGAACAGATAATGGCCATTTAAACCCACTGGTACTTAAATTAGCAGTTTACATTCTTTATTAAACTTATGGACTGCTAATTCAGAGACGACACTAAAAACCACGGAAACCCCGGAAACATTCGGCATCTTTCGGAGATCCGAATCCGGAAAGCTGGCGGGCATTTTGAATGGTGATGCTTGACAACTTGCACGTTTCGGAGGATCGGTTGCCTGGCGCACAGCTCGTGAACAATACCGTTGGTGTTGGTTGCGACTTTCTTTGGTCGTAGACTTCAAAATAGATTATGTTATCGCTTCAGGCCCCTTCAGTATCTAAAATTTCTGTTTAGGTTTTGTGGATTATTTTGCTTTCTTTGTAGCAAATATGGTTTTAATTCTGGTCTCGTCTTTATTTTGAAGTACTAGAATCGTTTTTAATATTAGTAAAATGGTTTAATTGTGTACCAAATTACGTTAAAATCTTCATTTATATTTTGATACATAATATACTGATTTATTGCTTGTCATGAAATATTGGACAAAAAATATTAAAACTTCTTTTTGATAAAATATGCCCTGAAAATTAGTTATTAAATGCCACCCTTTATTAAATATGTGGTGTACTCGAGTCACCTTTATTTAACTGAAATAAAACACGGGATATTTTGAACTGTTTCTTTATTGTCGGTCAAAAAGTCAGGATGGGGGAACAATGTGGTCAACCAATTTATGTAGCAAAGCAAATTCATGCACACAATTAAACTTATGATACTGCTGAAACCACTAAAACTACATTACAATGACTAACAAAATAAAAAACATACATAATAATATAGTACTTTATTTAAACTTACGTAGTTTTCAGAAATCCGCAGCTTCGATTACAACCCGTAAGAAGAAACTGCAAGAAACTTAAGAGGGATGTTTTTTTCAAATTCCTTATTATCCTGCATTATTTTTACAATTTACAAAAGGTACAACACAATAAGCATAGCTAACATCTAAAAAAATCCTAAACCATACTACGCAACTACAATAATTAATTTTTTAATTTTTAAAATACAAAATCCAGCCCTGTCACCATACAAAATAAGAACCCTTAACCAATATTATTTCTTTCTCGTTGCTGGAAAGAATTCTTGCTTTCCTAATTTCCTTTTATGAACTGCTGATCTATTTTCTTGTTCCATCACCAAACTAATTTGCCCCATACACCTTATAAAAAAATATAGCTTAATTTTTAGAATACACTTCTCCATTCGTTTAGAGTATTTGCTGACATACCCTACGGATAATAGAAATATGTTATAAAATAAGGCAACATTAAAGGTGCATTCTATATTTTTACCAAATGAATTACTACGATTGCAAGTGTAGGATTTTTCCACATGATCATTATATCGTTTTGTCCTGGCCGCTGCATAGGTCGTCTGAATTTTTTGTTCTTCGTACCATTGTTCATAATCTTCTTTGCTAAAAAAATTATGTGTTTGCATTTGTAATTTTATTTTGCGACTTACCTCTAAATGCGTTTCTAGTTTATTATAAGTTCCACAGATTAACTCAGTTCCAATACACAATGGGCAAATAATATGCGATTTCGTAGTATCGGAATTATGCTGTTGGTTATGAACATTTTTTACATGTCTGTTCTTTGCTGAGGGGCTTGTTGGGCTTCCATGCTTGATGATTGCAAAAGTAGATAAACACAATATTTTTCACAAAATAAATCAGAAAGCAAAGAGATTCAAGAATCACGTGTGGTAACACAGCGATCAAACAAAAAACTCTAAAAAAGGGCGGCAAAGAGTTATAAATGTTAGGTTAGGTATTGTTCACGAGCTGTGCCGGCTGTGCGCCAAGCATCCGATCCAGCCGATCCTTCGAAACGTGCAAGTTGTCAAACATCACCATTCAAAAGGCCCGCCAGCTTTCCGGATTCGGATCTCCGAAAGATGCCGAATGTTTCCGGGGTTTCCGTGGTTTTTAGTGTCGTCTCTAATTCAGCAACTTTTTGCACCTCCTGTTTGTAAATAGCAGTAGCTGCTTTAACTGGTAATCAAAACGAACAGGTTTGCACATCTCTAATTCTGGGGATATTTTAGGGATTTCGACAGTACCCACTGCTGTTCTGACCGTTGACAATGCTCCAGCTGATCGAAAACGGTTTACTGCGCATGAATACGTGCCATTATAATTGCCGGCGCAAGAGAAAAAATTGCCTGGTCTAATACGGCCTTTAGGATTTCTAAGAAATTTAGTAAGACCAAGTCATTTCTAAAATATATTGTAAATTTTACAACGAATGTTTGTGCACGGAACAAACACTATAGTAAAATTATTATAATATATTGTACGATTTGCTATAAAATATAGAAGAAAGAATTAAAAAATAATATTGTACAGGGTGTCCCATTTTCCACACTTTTATAGGGTATCTCCGTAACTGTTAGTGCTATCAAAAAAGTAATGTAGGAGTCATGTACTCTTTTTGGGTTAAAATTAAAATGATAAAATCAAAATTTGAAAATTTTCGCTCGCTTAAGAGATACGGGGGAAAATAAAAAATTGACAATTTCAAAATTACCCTATGTTTTCTTAGTTAAAAGAGATACAAAAAAAACAAAAGTTTCTTTATAAGGATTTTTTAATAATCTGCCGTATTTAGAATAAATATACGCGGTAAGGTAAAAAAGTTATCGGACCTAACCCCATTTTTTTAAATGGAGCACCCTGTATATTTTAATTTAAAAATATACCATTTTAAATTCTCTTTTCAAATATATAACACACCATGGATAATATTGGTTTCCTAGGTGATTTATTTAAACCTTATTACTTTAAACCACAGTAGGCCATGAAACAAAAGATAATATCCTAGAGACAACTATGTTGACATTCTAGTTGTTATTAACATTTAACGTCAATTTCATTTTTACATATTCATTTGTGGAAATGACTTATCAACATTTTGATAAATTTGATATGATATCTATCATCCATGGTGTGCTATAAATTTGAAAAGAGAGTTTAAAATGCTATCTTTTTAGTTTAAAATATACAGGGTGTTTCTTTTAAAAAAATGAGGTTAGGTCCGATAACTTTCTTACCTGACCCCGTATACCTAACGGCAGATTATTCAACAATCATTAAAAATAAACTTCTGATTTTCGAATTTTGATGTTACCATTTTAAGTTTGACCCAAAAAGAGCACATGACACCTACATTACTTTTTTTGATAGCACTAACAATAACGGAGATACCCTATAAAAGTGTCGAAAATGGGACACATACACATCATTTATAAAAAAGTTTAGTTAGTATTTCTAATAAATGTAGTAAAATCAAGTGAAATATATTGTAAATCTTACAACGAATGTAAGTGAAAATAATTTATTTATAACTCCAGTAGATAAATATTTCAAAATGTATGGTACATTTTACTGACTACTATTGTAAATTTTTTTATTGTAAAAATGAAGTGTTATAATAATATTTGTACACGAATAAAGGCATAAATTAGATGCAACGGTTTCCCAGGATATCGGTCTTTATAGCGAATTACAGTGGCGAACTTAACAGCGAAGAAATATCGTCGAATTCCAGCGACGTTGGGCACGTGTATTACTTGAATGGATGACCGCTTGGGAATACCATGGTATTTTAGTAATTATTACAAAAGATTTTAGTATATTTTCCAAAGGAGTTTAGTAAATTTAAATAAAAAAATTTTAGAAAATTTTGCAAAAGATTTTAGTAAATTTAAAAAAAATACAAATGGTTTACTAAATATTTTGTCAACTATAACTACAATTTACTAAAAATTGCATTGCATTGTACATTATCAAATCCTCCCCTTTTTTCAACAAAAATATTTGAAATTTTCACAATATCCAAATAATAGCGCATTTAATCCATTCATTGTTCGAAACACAGGAAAAAGCAGCAGTCCGAATAGTTAAATCTGCTTAGGTCTTAATAGCTGTGAGTGCGTAGGGAATAGAGATAAGCTATACATATATTTTGTTTTTGCGTGGATTTTATTTCCAAAGCTTTTCAGTTTTCACAACTATGAATACCGTTTTCTGTACTGATAAGAACTTAAGCGTTAGGGTGATAAATTACTTGATTGTAAAGCTCCAGTTAGCCATATTTGAATATAATAATTTATACAGTATACAGTAAGTACCAAAATAGTAGACCATTGATTACACGGAAAGAAAAACTTAGTTAAATTTACTAAAAAAATAGTAAAGCTAACCATAATTTATGGCTCTATATGCGACTGGAATACTTTTTATTAAGAATGTCATTAGAATATAGCAAAATTTTAACCTGCATTTTTAGGAAAAAATACCAAAATAGTTAGTAAATATTTATATGAAATGTTTTTGTAAAATTTACTAAAATATTTTGTAAAATTTAATAGAATCTTTTATAAAATTTATTTAAATCGTTTGTAAAATTTACTCATCCAAGTACTAACCATGCCCAACATCACTTGACTTCGGTGATCGATGGAATGCTTCCTATTAAGTTCCCCACCTGTTCTTCTTAAGAAGATCGAGTTCTGATTGATCCGTTGTATCTGATTTAAGCTTTTTATTCGTGTAAAAAAGGATTTTTTACAAAACTTCATTTGAACATGGTAATTTTTACAATAAGAAATACTTACAATAATAGTCGTCAATGACATGTGCCAAACATTTAAAAATATTTAACTATTGGAGTTATAAATATTAGAAATCCTAACTAAAGTTTTTTGTAAATTATGTTTACAATATTATCTTGGTACAGATTAATTAATGAAAATTGTAATTAATACAATATTTTATAGGAAATCGTACAATAAAATCTTTACTATAATAATTTTCATGTAGTGCTTGTTAAAACTGACTAATCAAGAACGGGTGCGTCTGACGAGAAAAACTCAAGAGACCATTTTCATGTAGAATTGACCAGGGTAATCAGAAAAATATCCACATGGAAAAATGTCAGTGGCGTACCATCTTTTTTGTAAAAAATATCAGAGAACATGTTTGTTGGGACGCCACTGGTGGAACAATTGAATAACTTTTTTAACTAAACTATTAGCACATACCAAAATTGAACATAATATCTAAAGTATTTTCGGAAATATTAAAAAGTGACCATTTCATGTATGCCGCGCCAAGCGCGCATTTGCGAAAATAAAAATTTTTCGCCAATCCTCCCTCGTAGCTGATAAAAAAAATGAACAAATTGAATCCGGCCTGATCCCCGTAGCTCGATTAATAATCTACTTATTAGTATTTATATAATAATTCACCCCCCCCCCCCCATGACTCCCCTCCTACCCCACCACCCCCAGCCTCCGGCCTATCAAAGTACTCGGTGTCACCCGTTGATTCTCGAAAAATTGATGCCCCAACGCCGCCCCTTTTCAGGATATAATTAATTAAATTTTATTGTTTTTGGCTGTTGAAAATCGCTATAATTCGCGAACTCATTGAGATATCGGCATCAGATTTGTTCGGTCTTACGCGCTCTGTTAAACTCTTCAATTTTGCCCTTCACATTTTTCTTGTAGCATCGAAACCGGCTGAGTTATTTTCCATTTCCCAGAAAAATCCGTTGTCGGTAAGATTTACGGGGCGTACCCTCCTCCCCCCGCATGCGGCGGCCCCTACAAAGCATGTCAGAATATCGAGGGGATCCTACTGTATCGATAGGGGAAAAAATTACTCGATTTCGTCAAGGGATTTTCGTAAACCATTAATCCATTAATAGGAAATTGTACTATAAAATTTACTAAAATAATTTTACTGTCTTTTTTCGTGTACTTGAAAATGCACAATAATATGAATTATGGTAAGTAATTAAAACTGAAACAAGTTGGACCCGTTATTTAAAATACCCTATTCCAACCATCCCTTGTGTCTTTTAATATTCGCGAGATATTAAGGCTGGGAAATTTTTTTAACAAACACTAAAAGTTCTCGCAGTCTCATCAAATACATTATCTCGATGTTCTCGTTTAATGACTTTTGTTATTTACAATACTCAGTCATAGTGGTCGTAAAAAGCAATAGATATCCAAAAATATTTAAGTAACTAATATCACTTAACCCACCCGGTCATAAAATAACCTCACGCCGCCGTAAATTATAGAAACCACAAAATCCAAATATTTCGACACTCTAGCCGGCGATAAACGGCCGTCAAGTAAAATCCCTCCATTTATGTTTATGGGGCCTCAACCTTTTTAGAGTTGACAAATAATGAGAATTCTCATCCGTAATTAGGGCCACTTCAATCGAGAGCTACCTACTTAACGTTTTGACAAAAACCATACAGAAAACTTTAAGCTTATCTTAAGTATGTCTGTGCCACTTAAATGTTACGATATAAAATTCTGAGACCGCCGAAGACCACCTTAATGACACCGCTCGGTAGTCAGTTATGTTTTTCTGGTGATGCATCGGATTTGTTAACATTTTTCGAGTTTAATGCACCTCATCTTGCAAGATAATGTATGATGTTATAAGCTTACGACAACGGAAGCATATTCTTCCGTGAATTTCGACAAATCATCGAAACCTCGTTGCTTCAAATTGGAATGATCTCATTGGCAATATAGATACAGGATGTCCAATAAGTGTGGGGGCGTCGCCAGCTTTCAGGGGTCAAAATAATACTAGTAGTATCATTTTTCCTAATGTCTCTTCTTCAAGATAACTTTTAAGCAACCCTGTATATTTTAATGACTTTTGTAACTTGGTATACAGCCCAAAAGGACTAAGAAACTAATACCAAAATCATTCTTGTACATAGCGAGGGAAGCCAGGAACCGCACTCGCAATTTTGTCAGTGTCAATTTCGGAAAACTAAAAAATATTTGTGTAAATAATTTTGGAATTTCTCTTTTAAAAAAAGGTACAGTTACCGTCACAAAAATCCGGGCAGCAGTTTTTTCTAATGTAAGCCGACCTTTATACATCTCGAATACCTAAAAATTAGCTGTTTTAATAACATTGACAAAAATTTTCAACTAAAATTTATTTACGGCTAGTGAAATAAATTTACAAATATGCCCCGTCATTTAAATGCTCAGGATGGTCAAAGATTTCAAACGCCAACAGTTCATGATATCAAAATAAAATGGATGGAAACACATTCGCTGGAAAGAATAGAAGGAACAGGCCTTACAAGGGCATCGACAGAAGAACATGACAATACTCTAATTCAATACCTAAGGGAAAATCCTTTTAAAACGGCTGTTTTAGCTCACAATGTAACTTATTTTCCGGGTTCCGTTAGAACCGCACAACGAAGAATAAGAGATGGTTCAAATCTTCGCAATTACCCTGCAGCTAAAAAGCCTTTCCTAACGGTAACCAACAAAGAGCAAAGAGTGGGTTATGCATTACAATATTACGGAGGTGGTATAAATGCTTGGGAAAATGTAATTTTCACAGACGAAAAGATTTTCCAATCATGTTACAGCGGGAGAGTAAGGGTCTATAGACCACCAAATACCCGGTTTGATGAACGCTACACTCAGAATATTTCAACAAGCGGCCGTTTTTCTGTCAACGTATGGGGATGGATGAGTGCACAGGGTATAGGAGTTTGTACGAGCATAGAAGGTAGCTTTAATGCACAAAATTATATACAAATATTGGAGAACGTGATATTGCTGTGTGTTAATGATAGGTTTCCCAATATTAATTACATTTACCAACATGATAACTGCCCGGTTCATACTGCCCACGCAGTATCTGATTGGATGCAACAAAGGTATATTCAAGTATTACCCTGGCCTTCTAGGAGTCCAGATTTAAATCCGATTGAAAATGTTTGCGGTTACATGATCAAGAAAATTAACAAATATAAAGATTTTCGGCCAGAAAATAGAGAACAATAATTGTGGCTGAAAATACAAGAGACTTGGAATCAACTAACGCAAGAATACTGTAATGGTCTGGTGGCTTCAATGCCTAAAAGGTTAACTTCAGTTATTTAAAGTAATGGAAGGGCATTAAAATATTAAATACTATTGGTTTTATTTCCTCCTCAGTTTATTTATATTACCATAGTAATCTATGGTAGTAAAGGTAAAAGCCTGAATTACCAAGATAAAACTTTTTTTTCTCAATTTTTTTCCTTTCCTCGTTAGCCTGATGGGATCATTCCTATTCATCACTACGCTGCTCCCCCAAGGGCTATCAACCCCTGGTTTCTGGTATTGCTGATGGCAATGACCTACCGATTGAGGAGTACGTACCGTCCCTCGTACCCCACGAGGCATTAGATCTCACCCGGACTGGTTACTAGTGTGAATGATGTAGGACCACGGAGCCACCAGAGCCGTTTTTAAAAGTTATATCTTCAATTTTGGTTTCATATTAAAGCTATTTCGACATCGTTTTCAGTATCGTCATAAGCTTTTTATGGATCGTTTTTTTTTTCAGTTTTAAAGGTTGGTAGTGCGGTCATGTATGTTTGGTTGCAGAAACAATTACTAAAGTAACCTCACCAGTTTACTTTCTTTTAACGCTGAACACAGCACTATAATATTTTACAAATACACTAATTTAAAGTTTTGCAATTTCCCTCGCCCAGGAAGAGTTAAAATTAAATAATCTTGGATCATATTGTTCACTATACAGGGTGTTCCTTAATGACATGCTAATATTTCAGGGTGTGATTCCGAGGTCATTTTATAAAGAAAAGTTCATATGAACGTATATCCGCAACGGCTTAAATTTTTTGCTACAGGGTGTTGAATTTTTATTTTTTAAATGGTTATTTTTTAATATCTCCGAAAGTACTTTAGATATTCTTTTCAATTTTGGTAATAGGATATAGAACTACAAATTTTAGTTGGAAAAGTTATTCAATTGTTCAATCAGTGGCGTCCCTGAAAACATGTCCTCTGATATTTTTTACAAAAAAGATGGTACGCCACTGACATTTTTCCATGCGGATATTTTTTCTGATTACGCTGGTCAATTCTACATGAGAACGGTCTCTTGAGTTTTTCTCGTCAGACGCACCCGTTCTTGATTAAAACCACTAAATTCTTATTGAAACTCATTATTATTAACATTGATAAAATAATTAATGATAAATTTTGTTTTATAAAAATTGTTGGAGTAGGCAATTCGATGCGAACACGGGTGGAAGCATGCCTTTTAAGTGATTGTGTGTTACAATCAAGTTTGGTGCTGTCAACCGTCGATTTGCGATCAAATTATTAAAAATAAACCATTTTGGGCAAAATTCAATTAACGTACGATAAATAATTTGATATTATTACTAAAATAAAATTTAGACATAAAAATTTACAACATCTGTATGGCACATATTTTTTTTAAATACGGATTTTTTATTAAAAATGACGCTAAATAGTATAAAGTACATGTTATATAAAGCGATTATAGCCGCAAGCGGCTCGTTGTCTAACGTGGGCCCGTGCTACACCATGATGTTTTATAAAACTTGTACTTTAATATAGTATTATTAAACATAAAGTTGTCTCCATAGCAACGAAACAAGTATTTTGGTATGAAAGTCCAAATAACCAGACATTCCTTAAATGGTTGAGCTGTTGAGCAGTATTTTTCCCACCCTCCCAGTGTTAAAGTTTCCCTCTGTTTAAATTTTAGTCAAACATCCGATCCAATAAACAAGTTGATGGTAACGAACTGCCACGAAATAAAATATTTGTTTTAAGGCGTCTTAAACAAGTTACGCGAAGGGACGCGTAACACTTATTTTCCTTGTACACAATATTTACGGCCCAGCAACAAAATATTTAATTATCAAGTTAATCAGTCGAAAGTGAAATAATGAGAATAGTTGTTCTAAAATGTGTTGAGTAATAAAGTTATTCGTTTCAAAAAAGCCTAAATTGACAGGCTTCACAACTTCTTGTGAAGAGCTTTGTTCAGATTTAGATTCAAGGACGAAATTCAGTAGCGCGACTTGAAACGATAATTTCGAACTAAACTAAGGTAAAACACCCAATGATTGGCAGGTTTTAGTGACATTTCTTACCAAATTGATCATCCTAAGATGAATACTGTATTCACCTGAAGATGACTGGAGATACTTACCAGTTGAAACGTTGTGATATATAACAAATAAAGACAATGCAAGTCCCAAACTTTTCTGTTATTCAAGAAACGCCATTGTCTACAACCTTCAAACAGACATGTTGATTATTGCTTGAATATCAATAATTGGAGGTTTTACCTTATACATCAACAATCTAAGTCCGCTATTGGCTTCTTAGCTGTAATAAATTCCCACCGATGAACAACCATTTTCCTTTTTCCCGAGCTCTATTTTTAACATGTTCTGGTTTTAAATCCCATTCTTCCGTTAAATTACAACTAGTAATTAAATATAATAATGCTCTGTTAAATTTACATTTCCGTTACATCCGAATAATTCAAATACAAAATTATATTTTTTATACACGTTAAAGTTAGTATGGCGGTGAACTGACATGTTTTCAACACGATATTAATATTAATAATATAATTTAATGTTAATTCCATAATTGTTTATTACTTTTCGTGTTAGAAGAATTTTGATTGCTTAATTTAGTAATTTAGGCAGGTGGTTTAATTGCTGCTTATACGGGATCTGTACTAATTATATATACCGACATCTTAATTTTTTTTAATTCTTGTTATTCAAGATAAAGCATTAGCAACAGTAATTGAAGGATACGATGAAAAAATGGAGGTATATCTATAACTTGAAACTTTTCTTTTAATGTGCCTCATATAAATAAAATAGTGCGTAAAGCTTTACGGGGTTTTGGGTTTATTATGCACTTATAGTTCAGACCGTGCGATGTAACTAAAATACCACAAGTAAATATTTAGACATTACACACAACAAACGATTTTTTTTGAATGAAACCATTTTTTCAACAGTAATATTTCAAATATTCATATTTTTAAGGAGGTAAAGAAACTCACAGTCTGCTCCACTAGTTTAATAACAGTTAATAAAAACATACATGTTTCGAAGGCTTAAGCCTTCATCCTCAGTGAAAAATACAATATCAAAGGGAACCTATGACATTGTTAAACTAACAAAGCAGGAAAAGAAAAACTTTTATGATTATGCAAAAATAAAGAATAAAAGAAAAAATTAAAAACTAAAGGTTTCTTCTTAAAACATCGAATGCATTCGATGTTTTAAGAAGAAGAGAAGAAGAAGAAGAAGAAGAAGAAGAAACCTTTAGTTTTTTATTTTTTCTTTTATTCTTTATTTTTGCATAATCATAAAAGTTTTTCTTTTCCTGCTTTGTTAGTTTAATAACATATACTTCACTGAGGATGAAGGCTTAAGCCTTCGAAACATGTATGTTTTTATTAACTGTTATTAAACTAGTGGAGCAGACTGTGAATTTCTTTACTTCCTTATAACTTCACTCCACTTTGAGATGGACTACTTCAAAAAAAAAAGAAAAAAAAATATTCATATTTTTGTTTTAATTTGAATAAATAGTTTTATTCTGAGTAACATAGAAACTTTGTCAGAGTTTTAACTATTTGCTATTTGACACCAAAACTATTTAAAATGAGGTTAATATACAGGGTGCCCGCTAATTAGTGGTACTTGGAAAAACCACAGACTCCTTACGTAAAAATATTAGGATTTAATTATACTTCCGAAAGTTGATATTAACTGAGATACAGGGTGCTAAAGTTAAAACTTCATTTTTGTTTCTCTCTAATAACTTTGCGAGAAACTAACGTTTTTTTACAAAATTTGGCATTTATGTTTTTTTTAGGACGAGAAAGTGATTTTTTTATGAAATTTTAATATACAATGTAGGGGGAGCTATGTGCGGCATTATTTGCATATTTATTAGGTCATAAATTTGTGCCTCAGTATATTAAAGTTTTGAATGAAAATAATGCTTTCCTCATATTTATTACGTAAAAAGGGATACTGAGTTCAGGTCGCCCAGAGTTACCGTTTCGCAGATATTTGCATTTAAATTGTTTAGTGCACCCTGTCCAATTATTAAGTAACCTATGAGAAAACAAATAAAATTTAGAGATGCAGTTGTTATGAAACCTCCATGTTATTATTTGTTTGTTGATTATTTTAAGACAGCTTTGTCAGAAAATGTTTCATTTTTGAGTTTATCGCAAGTTTGTGTTTTCAATGCTGTTGGTTTCTTTCGACACGATATTTTCTAGGGTCAAAGTTATTTTAATCAAAGTTAGTTAAAGAACAATCGAATTGTTGTATTTGTTATTTTGAATTACCATTACTAGAACATTTATTATCAAGTAAAAGCTAATTGATAAGAAGTAACATAATCTTATTTGCTAAAGCACTAAACAATTTAAATGCAAATATCTCCGAAACGGTGACTCTGGGCGACCTGAACTTAGTATACCTTTTTTACGTAATAAATATGAGAAAAGTATTATTTTTATTAAAAACTTAAATAGACTGAGGCGCAAAAAAGTTATGACCTTGTGAATGTTCGAAACATGCCGCAGACAGCGCCCCCTACATTGTACATTAAAATTTCAAGAAATCGGTTTCTCGTCCTAAAAAACCATAATTGCCAAATTTTGTAAAAAAACGTTAGTTTCTCTCAAAGTTATTAGATAGAAACGAAAATGAAGTTTAAACTTTAACACCCTGTATCTCAGTTAATATCAACTTTCGGATATAAGTAAGTATAATTAAAACCTAATATTTTTATTTAAGGAGTCTGCGGGTTTTCCATGTACCATTAATGTAATTTTTTTTTAATATTCAGTATTGCTCCATTACCCCATCCAACACCCCAATTTACTCTGATAGGTTGTTCGGGTTTATATGCATTGAAATTTAATATTTCTATAGTTGAAATATTTTTTCAACACGCGTGTGATGTAAGATACTTTCTAGGGAAGTTAGCCGTGCTTTTTTTCTCATTTTGGTAGGTGGTCGGAGGAAAAGAATATTTTAACTCCCTGGGAGTGGTAACTGTCTTAACTGGGAAGTTGGGTGTGGCACGTCATTTTAAAGGTCTTTTAAATTTCTTTCCAATAATACCATAATTTATTATTTTCTAAGCAGTAGTTTCCAAGATCGCTTCTCATAAATGGACGTACTTAGAACTTACGTGCACTGAGATTTATGCTTTCTAGGTAGTTAGATTATTGTGTTGACTCGTCTTGTAGTAGGATAATTAGGCTCTCGATCCGGCAACCGTGCCTCGGTCGAGGTTAATGACGAGCGATTAAGTAGGCGGGGGCATAATGCAGTTTTTCTGTAGTAACAGGTGGCGGGAGACAGCGGGGGATAGCGGAGCTATGGCGATTTAACATGGGAAAGGCGCACAATTTTAGTGTGCGCCGCGCCGTTCTCTGTTCGTGCATCTAGTCATAAATTCGAGCGTGTCTATTTTAATATTTTAATATTATATATTTATTACGTTAAATTGAATAGTTTAACGGTGGACTATTTAAAAAATAACTTTAGCTCTTCGAGTTTGGAGCAAAAAATTGAAGTGAAGAATGCGGGAAGACCTAAACCCGAAATTAATTGGACGCAGACCACAAAGGGCAAATCTAGGGACTTTATTAGAAAGTTTAAAAATTAAATATATGAAAAAAAATTTATAGAGGGTATTCCAAACTTTAATGCGGCTGTTATTGATCAATTTTCTACAATTAAGAACCGAAGAACGGACTTTACGTTTAAGCACTATACACACTAAGAAAACCTTGCTTATTTCCCAAAAGTTGTATTTCCTTGTGATGTAAAATTAAAAAATAAATAAAAATATGTTTTACCTAACGCATTTTCTTATTACTTCTTTTCTTTCTACATTTAAAACGCCTAGAAAGTAATTGTTTGGTCGTTACACAAAAATAAAATTTTAGAAATAATTTCAACATACTTGTCACTATCATAGGTCACGAGTCGCCACTGGTCATCGTCTAAAAATGTACATAAATAAGTCCATTTTTGGAAAGGAAAATAAATTACAATTTAATATACCCAAAGCTTAGGAACAAACTCTAAATTTTTTGTTTAATTATTTTATTTTTAAACAATGACGTGGTGAAAAAAATATGTTGTTTCAATGACTTCGAAAGCACAGTTGACCATTAGTCCATGCTTAAACTAGTTCTATTGTTGTTCTTTTGACAGTGAATCTGTTATTCTAATACTTTTAAAATAATTGACTGAAATATTCCATGCCAACCCTTGCACTTACTTTTCTCTAGCATTTTTCCTTCTTACAATGTCGCATACATATTTATATGAATAAGAGAGGAAAATAGAAAGGGAGGATTTTCAATTTCATTTCCAGTAAATCCGGATTACTGCCTCGTATCTTAGCGGCGGATCTTGATGCTTAACATATTTCTATAAAGATTTTTATTATTTATTGAAGATGATATAATACGATGCCGCACTGACGCAGACAGAGGGGGAGGTCCTTAAAAATAAATCTTTGTTAATGAAAAAAGATAAATTACAAGTAGGTAAAAATTCTTTAAATATTTTATTATTATAAATTGGTTTTATAATACAATAGATGTTACGAGGGTTCGTACTTAGTTAAGCAGGAGCACATGCGCACATGCACCCCCAAAACAAAACGAATAAAAAATATTAATTTATATTCATTGAATATTATTTATCGTATAAAGTCCGACCCTCCCTAATATTTTATCATCCCGTCAAACCAAACTGTATAGATCCGGCAACCGTGCCTCGGTCGAGGTAAATGACGATTATGACGAGACTTGCTCGCACGTGCGATTAAGTAGTGCAGTTTCTGTGTAGTAACAGGTGGCGGGTGGCAGCGGGGGATAGCGGGGCTATGGCGATTTAACATGGAAAAGGCGCACAGTTTTTGTTTGCACCGCGCTGTTGTCTGTTCGTGCTTCTAGTTAGAAATTCGAGCGTGTATGTTTTAATATTTTAATATTATATATTTATTAAGTTAACATGAATAGTTGACGGTGGACTATTTAAGAAATAACTTTAGCTCTTTGAGTTTGAAGCAAAAAATTGAAGTGAAGAATGCGGGAACACCTAAACCCGAAATTAATTTAAGGCAGACCACAAAGAGTAAATCTAGGCACTTTATTAGATAGTTTAAAAATGAAATAATAGAGGGTATTCCAAACTTAATGAGGCTGTTATTGATCAATTTTCTACAATTAAGAACCGAAGAATGGACTTTACGTTTAAGCACTATTGTGTAGGGTCGATAAATGTTGTGTATTTCGATAAATGATACTCGATATGATTTAAAACCATTTTATTTAAGGATTTAAACTAAAAAACACTGGAAATATGAAGAATGCCAACTTGTCAGTCTCGTGGCTCGATTCGTTCTCGTCATAAAACAATTAACTATTGTTCTCGTCTTGGTTGCGCCTAATGACGTAGCCGTAGATGGTGTAGTGGTATTAGACATCATTCGGTTTTCTTGATAGCTTTAGTAGTATTAGTAGTGGACTGTATAAATATTGTTACGAGGGTTGCATGCGACGACGTTAAGATCCGACAGCTATACAAACTAAGAAAACCTTTCTTATTTTCTAAAAGTTGTATTTCCTTGTGTATAATTAAAAAGTAAATAAGAATATGTTTTACCTAACGCATTTTCTTATTACTTTTTTTTCCGGCAACTTTTTGTCGAGACGTACCTTATTTGTGACATTAGATTTAAGTATTTAGCTTCGACAGTGCGTCTACGTAACTTGACGTTTCCAACCAATGTGCCTTGTTTCGATATCTATCATCTTCTGGCCAATACGAATTTTTTACTTGAATTCCCATTATAAACTTATGTTAAGGCATTTAACGAATATAATGCTCCTTCCGGAGAATTTTCTGTCTCCGCTACTGACATGTCGAGGGCGGCTAATCCGAAAATCATATTAGTCTCTTATACACGACGGCATATTCAAATTTTTATATTTGTATATTAAGAAATGTGCCACGGAGGCTCTGGAGAATAGGTAGGAGTTTTTCTTACAAGAGGTTGTTCAATAACGCTAGAAGGAATTTCGATAAGATGAGTCGGGGCCATAATAAATATAAATAGTGGGAAAAATCCCGAGAACTTTTCCGTTAAATGGGTTTATAAGATTTTTGGGAAAAAATGACTTTTTCTACGAATCGAATATAACAAGCTAACTGACTGTGGCGATCTAATAACAGAGCAAATTTATATCTGATTTTAGTGATACCAAACTACACGTCAAAATTTAAATTGTGTTAATTTTACGGCATCACACATTCACCAGTAGAATTTTTAAACATATTATTTCAATCCTTACAGTTCCTAGTGTATTTATATTATTTATGTATTTACTAATTTGGTAAAACTAGTCGAATTATCACAATCATATAGTACAGAGTGTCCGATTTTCGACACTTTTACAGGGTATCTCCGTCATTTTTAGTGCTATCAAAAAAGTAATATAGGTGTCATATGCTCTTTTTGGGTCAAACTTAAAATGGTAAAATCAAAATTCGAAAATTTTCGCTCTGTTAGGAGATACGGGGGAAAATCAAAAAATTCACAATTTCAAAATTACCCTATATTTTGTTAGTTAAAGAGATACCGAAAAATGTTTTATACAAAAGTTTATTTATAATGATTGTTGAATAAGATTTCAGAATAAGTATACGGAGTCAAATAAGAAAGTTGTCGGAAATAACCTCACTTTTTTAAATGGAATCTAAAAAGATAGCATTTTAAACTCTCTTTTAAAATTTATAAGACTTGATAAGGTTGATAGATATCATCTGAAATTTTTCAAAATATTGATAAGTCAACCAAAAATGAATAAAGTACGCACAGGGGATCTTTACCCTGACGTCATCGCTAACAAATAGATATCCCGACATATTTCATATCTCTGCATCTTTGTTTGGTACAGACATAAAGGCGAATAAAAATTGTATTATACGTCGTCCGGAATTAAACGTGTTAGACAGAGAAATAATTATAAAGAAGAGTTGCCAAATAATTATTTTGACTTACGCAGTACTACAAATTGCAAAAACGTCATTGTGACAATTGATTCACAATTTTTTCGTTTTTATACATTTTTGTGCATTAAAACTTCATTTACTCCTGCAAACAGTTCTTTTCAGAGTTTTGGTATCGCTTTTTTGTGTTAGTGGTAAGTACATATTGATATTTATTGTTATTTATTTATTGTAATAAAGTATTCCTAACCCTAAAAATTGTGGATAAGTCTCCGCTCCGCTATTTTGCCATCCCAAAAACGTAAAAACACGTCTTTTTAGTTTCGAAAAAAATAAGTAAAATCGCCCGAATTTCCAAACGCTCTGTATATGTATCGAAACTAGAAGGTTCACAGAACGTATTTCGGGCAAAATCAAATCTGAAATCGCCAAATTAAGTTCACAATCACGTCTCAAAATGTGGTAAAAATTGGTCGAAAAATACAAATATGACAGTTCAATAGAATAATTTATTTAAATTTCCAAGGCAATGCCTATTAGCTTGCATTTTTTCGTAAATTGATTTTTTTTTTCATGTTTTACGACATAAATTACCATTTATCTTCAATTCTAATGAAAAAAACTCTTGACTTTTTGGGGTGATTCCTGTAGGGGATGAATGGGCGGAGCTTTTTAATCTGTGTAATCAAAATGTCACATTCAAACCGAGTTTATCATTTTGTCAAATAAGAAGTAGGTACAGAACTGCCAGTAAAAATTCAAGAATATCAGATTTATACCTACATATTCCTAACAATCTATTTTATGTAAGACCGACTCAAAATTTTGATTCGGAGTTTTAAAGAAATTTTTAAAAATCCGTATATGGCAACGTTATTTACGTCAATTAAAATGTTATGAAATTAGTTTCTGTTTTGACAACTTTTCTTCCACGTAATTTTGATTTGATTCATACGATTTTTATGACGTGTAAGCGATGACGTCAGGGTAAAGATCCCCTGTGCGTATTGTATGTAAGAATGAAATTGACGTTAAATGTTAATAATAACTAGAATGTCAACATAGTTGTCTCTAGGATATTAGCTTCTGTTTCTTGGCCTACTGTGGTTTAAAGTAACAAAGTTTAAATAAAACGCCTAGGAAACCAATATCATGCATGGTGTGTATATATTTGTAAAGAGAATTTAAAATGCTATCTTTTTATATTAAAATATACAGGGTGTTCTATTTATAAAAATGAGGTTAGGTCCGATAACTTTCTTACCTGATCCCGTATACTTATTCTGAAAACGACAGATTATTCAACAATCATTATAAATAAACTTCTGTATAAATCATTTTTCTGTATCTCTTTTAGCTAAGATAATATAGGATAATTTTGAAATTGTCAATTTTTTGATTTTTCCCCGTATCTCTTAAGCAAGCAAAAATTTTCAAATTTTGATTTTATCATTTTAATTGATCCAAAAAAAGTACATGACACCTACATTACTTTTTTGAAAGCAGTAACAGTTACTGAGATAAAAATGTCGAAAATTGGACACCCTGTACATTTATTCCGTTCAAACGGGTGAATGGCATTTTATGCTTTTCCTGTCAGTTTCAACAAAATGTCCCTTCTTACATTTTTTATGAGAGCTGACAACCAATAAAAAGACAATTTTCACGAACTTTCACAAGATATTACGGACTTAAAGGGACGCTTAATACTCATTTACAACGTATTTAGAATGTTTATATCCAAAATATGTTAATTTAATTTAAACATCGTATAATAGACAGAGCTTTTAATTCAGCTTTTAAATTTGATAGACTGTTGTAAGAACGAAACTGGCGTGTTTAATTTTTATATTTCAAATTTAGATACTATTTTTTAACCCAAGTACTACCAATAAATAAAATATCGAAATGAGTAGGTACACCAAATTCCTATAGAGTTCAAGAGTTATCTGTGTGCATATAATTCAGGTTCAGCTTGTAAGCTAATTTGACAGGTTTTGAAACATGACTAAAATTTAGACGGCAGTGCACCGGTGCAAAGGGCAACCAATACACGCGATATTGTCCCCATTCGACGACAAACACAGGATTCAATTTTGCCTCGCATACCAAGGTATCACGATATAGCATTTTAGAATTTATAAATAGTGCTTAGAAAAGCATAAAAATATAAAACAAAAAGTGCTAAAAATACACAAAATTTATTAAAAAAGCAAATTAAGTAAAAATTAAATTTATTAGCCAATGAGAAAAAATTAAAATAAGTTGTAATGATAATAATATAATAATACTTATTTTTATTTATTATTAATATGCTGCTATTTTTAGTAATGCTTAAAAGAATGTATATGAGTTATACTATAGTATTGTATAGTATTAGTTATTACTAAATGTTCCTCAAAATTATATCTTCTGTCTGTTAGAATATTGTACGTAGAATAACTACGCTCTAGATCTACACTGGTTATTGATGCACATTTAAATTTTGGCTATCTATTTCAAAATCAGAATCTTGCCTATCATTCAAAATAGTAGATATTTTCTGCAACAAACAACCCCTTTATGTTTGAGATAGTCTTAACCAATTTTTCTTGCAATGTTTGACCAAAAGATCGTTGAATACTATTTGCTAAAAATACCAAAAATAACCATAAAACAACAATCAACATACAGGGTGTTATGGAAATTACTTATTGTATTTAAATGGGTGACTCCTTGTTCGTCCTAGAGAAAGTCTATATACTTCTTTTTTTAAATCGAATATCTAAATACTAAGGTAAGAACCCTTTTTACCCACATACTCGCGCCGTTCCATCTACTTAGCAACAATGTGGGTCACTAGAGTATACTAACAGTGATGTCAGATCACACCGCGTGTCTGGCCCTTGCTTGAATACCGGCCGCGCGCCACTATTGTTGCTTCAGTATGTTTCGAGACTCGGGGGTGGAATGACGCTGTCGAGGGTTCCACGTGCTTGACGTATACGAATTTTAAACGTTTTGTTAGTTGTAGCATTATCCGATTTTTTTCTGTTGATTCCTTCTGATTTCACATGATGTGATTTCAAATTTGTGTGATATTATCTACTGTTGATTCTGTTGCAAAAAAAATACTTGGATGGATTATTTTAAAATAAGATTGAAGGTAAGAGAATATGTACTTTAAAATTGTAGTTTTATGTTTCTAAAAAGTTTGAAAAAGAAGTGATAACGCGCGCCAAAGACGCCTTGTCGTCAAAAACTAAACACACGTACGTTTTACAATTCTGTATTGCAATATGACAACATCGCCTATAATGCGCTAACCTCTTTTGAACCTCGAGACTGCCTTAATAAACTATTGATTACGAAGGTCCTCAGGAGCGGCCAATTAAATTTTGAGATTTCGTATAAAGTGTATATTTCGCTTAATAATTCAAAGCGCCATTTATGGTTATTTCTCTTCAATTTATTTTCATATAATAAATCAACTGCCCTATTCGTCTTCATAAAACTGTTGCTTTAAAGAATGTATGTATAGACAAGTGTCGATTTACAATAGTGAGATTTACTTTGAAAGATTATGGTAATATACGCCTTCACCGTTTCTACAACTGTTCGATCTAGCTCGAATCAAGGGCCTGGCAGTACACTCTAAAAAATGCATTGGTATCTAAGACTAATTTTATCTTGCTATTAAAGTTTTAGCTTATGCAAAAATAATATTTCTAGTTAGCAAAACAAATTTCCGTTTAAACTGAATTACGATCAATAAGATAATCTAGTTAACAGAACTAACTCTTATTTTTCACTACTTCTTAGTTAACATAGCTACATTATCATGTTGAAACCAACACTTTTTTATTACCTAGCTCCCTATACTAATTTACTTTTTACTAGTTATTGTTATTGGCCAGATAAAGTAGTAATAAGTAAGTACGATGTGAGACCTGACGTCACACCAACTTCCGCCATTTGCTGCTAGGAGATGGCGCTGCGCGCTTTATTTTCTCGACTACCGTTGATGCGTTGATTGCGTGAAGTATTCCTCCCCTGTACTGACTGGAACAAAGGTGTTCGATACCGGTCTTTAGGTGGTTACATCCTATCAATGGAAAAGGCTTCCTTTCCTTGGTAGTACCATTCAATCTGAAATAGTATTTTAAAGTGCTACTACTGCTACTGTCTTGTGTAGACTAAATACGCCCTTATTGTATAAGGCGTCGGGTGGTCTGGAAAAATAATAATTTTTCCATACATTGGTATTTAATATTTCTTTGCTCTTTTAACAATAAAATAGGTAATAATTAACAAACACAATTATTTAAAACAACAATATGATGTTGCTCCTAATAACTAACTATATTGGTTACCGTAAGAATATTTATTCTTTCGCGTACTAGAAGTACTTGGTTGACTTAAAAAGAGTTATTAGTGACTCCAACTAGGCCTTCGATATTAAATTTCCTCTTATCGCCATTTTCACAAAATTTTCTTGTTATTGAGACTAAGATCTCGGTATCCTAAACTAGACCATTTTTTAGAGTGTACGGCTAGAAACCACGTCAACGCAACTCCTGGTACCCTTGAAAGTATCCCGAAGCCAAAATTGGAAAATTCAGACGTCCGTCCGATATGATATCGGTATCCGCAACTAAAATATCGTTATCGGCAAAAAGAATCCGTATCGGCCGATCACTAGTAAACACCAAAAACGAGTCCTGTTTTATTTGATGAATTAGACATCATCTTGTTCAAAATTGGAGATCCAATATATTATCCTTCGTTTCGATAGAAACACGGAACTGATGTTTAAAGGTTTTATGAAAAATGAGTCCAATTAGGTAATGATGTAAGTATCATTTACATAAATACAAAATATTTAACATGCACGCCAGCATAATCTCTACGCCAGTACAGCGCTAATTAAAGTAAATTTCAACAAAATTACATAATTTGTGCATAGTTTACATAACTATTTAAAAATTAGGAGCGGAGCATATTTCATAAAGACGTTTTAGTCACGAACATCCTTATTAAAAATAATTTATTCCGACACCGGCGCCGCCTAAAATAACTTAACGTCATATTTTCATAACTTTTTATTTTCGACGTGTTTTTATAGTTTAAAAATCCTCTTCTTCCGTGATATTACAACCAGTAATTAAATATACCTAGTTAATTCTACGGCAATATACATTTCCTGTAAAAATAAATATATCAAACGAAAATTATGTTTTTCAAACATGTACTTAAAGCTCGCGAAGCGATATAGAGACACGTTCGGGGGAATATTGACCCCGATACTTGGATTAGAGCAAATATACATATTTTTCATAATATTCAGTATAAATGCCTTTTGGTTTACTTTTTTGTCGATAATAATAACCTCGATAAAAAAAAAGCCCATTCAGTTGTTTTTCCCATCAACAGAAGACACTGAGTATCGAAACAATTGTCATGGTACCATAATGCATTGTGGTATTATTTACTGAGTTTTATAACGGATCTTCATCAAGTACCGGATGCTTCAATCGAATTCGTTCTTCTCACATTGCTTTTACCAGTATGAACTTGTATTTTGTCTCTTGCGCCAGCAATGGTAATTATAATTGCACGTACTCATGCGTACTAAACCGTCCTCGATCAGCTCGCATTGCGGGCGCAAATTATTCTCTTGCACCGGTAATTTTCTTGCGGCATTACACAGACGCATGCGTAGTAAACCGCTCGTGATCAGCTTTCGCATTGCCAAAATTCAGAACAGCAGTTGGTAGTATCGAAATCCCTAAAACACCCCCAGAATTAGAGATGGGCAAACCTGTCCATTTTAATTAGTAGTTAAAGCTAGGTGCTAGCAATAGGTTGCTACTTAGAACGTCATTTTATTTACACTGGGTCCCCTAACTGCTCATGGGCTAAATATGAAAAAGCGGAATCTTGAAGGTTGAACATTGGATCGGAACAATGACGTATCTTTTATTGAAATACCCGAAGCACATGATGTATATGAAATGCCGATTTTTCGAAAACGGTTAGGATTAGCGACATGAATGAAGAGTACTTAATTTTTAGCCAATAGTTAAAGGTATGTAAAAAACATTGTCCAAAGTTCTCATCATACAGGGCTTAAAAAAAATGGGCCCATGAGCGTTACAGCTAGTCCGTCCCTGCAGCTGTGAGTAATTCACAACAGTTTCTTGGGTAGTAATTTGACGGGTCTTACCTGGTATACATCATATTAAAAAATAATTGAAATATACCAGGTGGTTCAATAATTATGTGTAAAAAACTTGATTCCATTGGTGCTCTTTGGGAGCCCATATCTCCGAAGAGGAGGCCGATACGAAAGAAGTTTATATGAACCTATAGTATTCTTTTCACGTGTTTTCTTCATATTCGGGAGATTTCCCACATGTTCCCGGACACCCTGTATATTCAAAATATGGATTTATTTCACTGGATGACCAGTCGCAATATGTTGCTTAGAATAAAGGTTTCTGCGCGAAGAGAATGACGCCTGCAAAATGACTCCGACATCTGGAAATAAAACACACCCGTCTTTACAAAGCAAACTATTCGAATTATTCGAGCGTAAATCACTTTATCTGGAAAAATCGGAGGAACTTTTATTAACACTGCGGGAAATCTCATTCTGCCCGCCGAGATTGAGTAAAGGCTACTTCAATCGAATATCTATTTAGTCAGTGTTAAATAAAATGACTTACACGATTTTACTTAAGATAACCATTTCGAACTTATTGGTCCATGTCCAACAATTTCTACAAAAAAAAAACGAGAAAACCTCAAAGATTATTATTTTCCTCAAAATTGACTCTGTCGAGGAAAAAAGAAAATGTTTAGGTATAGTAGGGATACGATATATCGCTTGGAGGAAAATTTTAAAAATAATATGGAAGAGGGGGTTCCATTAAAAAAAACCGCTTTTTGAAGGAAAGGAAATAAACATAATTTAAAAAAATAAGAAGTCTCTACTTTTCAGGTGGTATTAATATCAAATATCATTGTAATGGAAAATTATTATTTCCCAGACCACCCGATAATACCTTATACAATAAGATCATATTTAGTCTACACAGTACTACCAAGAAAAGGAAGCCTTTTCCATTGATGGGATGTAATCACCAGCAGACCGGTTTCGAACTCGTCAGTACAGGGTAGGTGTACATACCTATCATTTTTTTTTTGGACAAACGATGAGAAATCTGCGCACAAACACCTTACAGACGCGGCTGCAAGGTAGTGTCGGGCTAGCAACATTGTGGGGAAAGACCATCAATATCATCCGCTCTGAAGAAGGGGATCCGCCTCAGAAGGAGACGAGGCATGATACCTGTAACTCCTTTTCACTTAGACGTGTTATTTTTGTTTATCATCAGTATGATTTTTTAGGTTAAGCCTTGAAGCGTTGCTTGGTGTGTTTCGGTTACAGCTCTTAACCCTTTCTTATTTGGATTTAATCAAATAAGCAAATTTTAAGATACTGGTTGTAGAGGTATAGGGGTAGTTATTGTAATTGTTTACAGAGGCGTACCCTTATTTTATACAGAACAAGTTCTTAAATAATTTGGAGTGTGGATTTAGCGAGTGATCCAGTCTTTGGGCATTCTGTATTTTTGATGCGGCAGTCTGTGTATGTGTGATGAGGCTATATTGTCGTTGTTGGCCAAGTTAGCCTTGGTGTGATATTTCGCTATTATTTTATCGAGAAACTCCGAAATTGTGTCAATTTGGAGGTCGCGATGTATGACGTGAGTTCTGGTATATCTAGGTGTATTCAGTATTATTTTAAGTGCCTTGCTCTGTATTACCTGTAGTCTTTATAAGTCCTGCTTACCCAGTGTGCACCATGTCGGAGCTCCGTATGTGAGAACCGGCCTGATGAGCACTTTGTACATCATGACTTTTGTTCTGGATGTTAGCTTGCTCCTACTGTTGAGCAGCGGGTATAGAGTGCTCAGTTGAGCGTGAGCCTTCTTTCTCCTGTAGGCTGTATTTATTTTCCAATTGAGGCGTTTGTCGAAGTGAAGTCCCAAGTATTTTACGCTTGGGCTCCAATCGATTGGTTTGTTTCCTACAGTGACCCTGCCTTCCGGTCTTCTGAACCTTGATCAGTTCTTGGTAAAGTAAATTGCCTGTGTTTTTTCTGGATTGATAGTGCCATCTCTTAGCAGTCCCACACAATCTAAACAGTCGTTATTTGAATAAATCAAAAAATAAGAAGTCTATACTTTTCAGGTGGTATTAATATCTGCGCGCTATATTTTCTCGACTACCTCGATAATACGGCGTTAATTTAGATTCCTTTCTAATGAAGGTATGTACTCCTGTACATACATACCTGTACTGACGAGAACAAAAGAGTTCGAAACCAGTCTGCAGGTGGTTACATCCTATCAATGGAAAAGGCTTCCTTTTCTTGGTAGTCTGAAATAGTATTTTAAAGTGCTACTGTGTGGACTAAATGCGCCCTTATTGCATCATCGGGTGGTCTGGGAAATAATAATTTTCCTATACATTGGTATTTAAACATAATTTTAATCGAATCGATTTTTCTATGGAAATTCAATTGGATCTCCTTAATTAAGATCATGTTTTGCGCAATAATAGACAGAAATAATTTTTTGTATCTCGGAAACAGTAAGAGATAGGTAAAGGAAAGTTAGAAGAAAGTAACATTAGAACTTTCTAGCATGGTTTTTATATATTTTTTTTCCCTCGGTCTTCATAGGGAAACGTTCAAATACCATTGAGCAAACAATATGTACTGGTTCGCTGTTTTCTGGATAAACAACTAAATCACTCTGAAAACCATCCCTGTATGCACCACTGATTTTAATAATAGTTAATCGTGAGTGGCAGTTAAAAAAATCTAAAGTCGCTTCAATTAAAATATGGTAATACCTTCTAGAAAAATTTCAAGTAAATCCTCTTTACATTAAAAATTAGCTCGGCGCTCTCGAGTCAAGGATTATCTTTTTAAAAACAAAGTAAACTTTTTAGCGCCTTTATGATGTCAAGAAATGATAAACAGTTACTTTAAAGATAATTTAAAAAGGTAATGGCTTGGATTAAGGGGGGGCTTTATAGTCCATAGTAAATTTGCAAATTAAATCATTTCTAAACTGTCTAAATGCAAATTGCTCAGACGATTTTATGATAGATAAATATTTAAATTCCCTAAGTTAGCCCGAAGGACTTATATTTTCCACACTAAATAAGTAGATTTTGGCTCACGCCCCGTTAAAGTCAGGTTAATTTTAATTTACTACAAAGCGCGGATTAAAAATTAAATCTTTCTCTGGTTCATCCAGAAACGCTTTTCCATTTGCCCACGGGTATTTAACTGTAACGAATTTCCAGTTATATATACATACATGGCTTCATCTAAAACTGCATAGTTTTTCATTTAAAATGTTATCTATTTTCTTCAGGGAATATAAAACAACCAAGAGATTGGTAGATATGCCTCACATTTTTGTTAACTTCACCTAATTTGACCGTTTTACTCCCTAAAGTAAAATAAATAGTTAAATAGGTTCATAATTTTAACGAATTCGGGACAGGTTTATCCTGGATAACTGTTTGCAATAAAAATAATGTTAAGAAGGAACAGCAAAAATGAATCACGAATTATATGAACTCCCGGAACAAAAAGAACGGCATCCTGGATTTTTTGCTAAGTTTGATGCTTTATAACTTTTTTGTTTTTAATCCGATTTTTACAATTCTTTTGCCATTTTATAGATAATTTATTTAGGAATGTCCCGAATTTTTATTGATACCTTTTATTTTATTGTATTTAAATAATAACCTACCTTATTGCTAAATTAGTTCACGTCCAATTGTTAAAAACTCAGCAACAAGCGAAAAGACAAAATCGAACCAAATATAGTGTGTGACAATTGTACAACGTATACAGGCTTTGTCAGTAAGGTGTCTGGCTTCGATAGCGCCTAAACTCTTAAAGATAATTCCATATAAAAGATTTGAAGAAGAAGGTTTACTAAGATGCATAACCTGAAAATATTTTGCAATCTACAGGGTGGCCCCAAAAAGTGGCACGGCATCATTTTTTATAATTTTTTTAAATGAGACACTAGGTATCTTTTTCCACATTTTGATTTAGCACACCAACAGCGTTACAACCGTATTTAATGATAGCAACCCATTGGTATAACCTGAACAAATGCGATTTGGGTGGGTACCCTAAAGTACTTTATATCGATTTATGTTAGAAATTTTTAATTCTCTTATTCAAAGCGTTCGTTAGATCTTGGACAATTTAGGGATTTTAAATACTTATGCTTTAATTTAATTTTTTTATATAGAACACCCTTTATATATTTTTAGGCATATGGATTTATCTTGCGAATACCGTTATTTTTTGTTAAATATGTCCTATTCCTAAATCTTATAATTTCTGAAATATTTTAAGATTTGTTTTAATTCAGGTAAAAATTGGAAGTTCTGATTACAGAATTTAGTCAATATAGTCTTGGAACAAAAACAAAGTCATTTATTTTCAAATGAACTGACTGTGAAACTAATAAAACAAGAAGTGCACCTAGGATGCTGGGATAAGCTAAGGCTAAGAAATTAAATTAATTAATCAAATTTAACAATATTTACAAGACCTTGTCAGCATTTCGCTGACAAGAAACAAATAAGAATAATAATGACCTCCTAAATGTAAGATGCAAGCCTGAATTCCTTTTTCAAAAGATTTGCCAACATTTCTCTCTTAGAGTAATTGTATGAAAACCTTCCCTAATTCGTGCTTGCATGTTTTCTCTTGTTGTGGGAGCAGTTTGGTACACTTTCTCTTTTACTTATCCCCATAAGAAAAAAATCAAGCTTGGTCAGATCGGGAGATCTTGCCGTCCACGATATTGGTCCTCCTCTACCTATCCAATGATCAGTAAATCGTTCATTTAAAAAATTTCTTACGAGCATACTGTAATTAGGTGGTGCTCCATCTTGTTGAAACCACATTCTTCCACGAGTGTGTACTGGCAACACATTTAAAAGTCCGGGTAAATAATTTTGTAAAAAATCAAGGTAAATCTGACCTGTAACGTTTCCGTCAAAAAAATGTGGTCCAATAACATAATTACCTATTATGCCGGCCCACACATTAACACTCCATCTATGTTGATTCTTAACTTCCCTAGTGAAAAAAGGATTGCTTGTATCGTAGTAATGAAAATTATGCAATTTATGTAATTTTTAATCAATTAATTATTAATGGGGAAAGAAACTTACAATCTGCTCTACTTCCTTTACGGAATAAATCGATGATTCCAAATATGTTTCGGCAGAACCCAGTAAGCTTTTGAAGAATAAATCAGAAATCATATTACCAAGCTCATAAAGGATTTTTAAAATTCGCAATTCTTGTAAAACACCATGTATAACAATGCAACATGACTTTTACTTAATAGTAAATTAAGGTCATATATCAAAGTCGACAAAATTCTCTATTAAACCATGGAAGAGCGATCCCCCTCAGTGGTTCCTGCTATAAAATATTAATCCTCAAAATGATGCAAGAAATTTTCAGTTGCCTATTCATTTTTGAGCAATTTATTTATCAACTAATCTATTAAATGTAACTAAAAAAATCTATAATTTCCTTTAGCAATCTATAACTTTTCGGACTAAAAAAACTTTATCTGTAGACCAGATGAAACGATATTTTACTTACCGTTTGATTTAAATATTAGTGACTTGTTTCTAACTGTGTAGAAATGACAATTATGCCGGGCATCGGCATTTTGTCCAAGTATGCGGGAACAAAAAAGTTTAATTAGTCTTTAGATAAGCGTTGACATTGGCTTTTTTGTGATAAATTCGCCTAAAATTGCTTAATGGATTGAAAATAAACTAATTTAGGAATAATTATTACTGAGAAGGAAAAAAAAACTACATAAGTAATTAATTCTCGAATATTCAAAAATGCACGTCCTAATTAATAAGCTGTTATTTCGTTATTATGAGCAGATTTTAATAATTTTTGTTTTAACTGATAGCTTACGCTCTGATACATCTAATCGTACAGGGTAGGTCAGGAAATCTAGATGCATGTAGATTTATTAAAATTTAATTCGAGATATCTTATATAGAAATTTAATTTAATTAATTTTTTTAAATAAAAATTTTTAATTTTTTTTTGTTAAAATAATTGCTTTATTTAAAAAAATTAATTAAATTAAATTTCTATATAAGATATCTTGAATTAAATTTTAATAAATCTACATGCATCTAGATTTCCTGACCTACGACCTACCCTGTACAATTAGATGTATCAGGACGAAAGCTACTCGGCCCTAAACTCCCGACTATGTTTTCTATCAGTTAAAATGAAAATTATTAAAATTGGTTCACTATTAACGAAATAATTATATTAATTACGATGTGAATTTTTTAATATTCGATAATTAATTTACGTAATGTACAGGGTGTTCCATTTTCGACACTTTTATAGGGTCTCTCCGTAATTATTAGTGCTATCAAAAAAGTAATGCAGATCGAGGTAAAAAATAACGGGAACCAACGCAAGTGTTCGGAATATGTCCTTAAAAGATTATCGTCTTTCCGGATAGCGAACAAAATATACATTTTGCGCCATTTCTTCGTTCTTTCCACTTTCAATATAAACTGATATCAAATTTTTCAAAATGTTGATAGGTCAATTTCGCAAATGAATATGTAAAAATGAAATGGACGTTGAATGTTTATAGTCAACATAGTTTCCAGGATAATAGCTTTTGTTTCATGGTCTACTGTGGTTTAAAGTAATAAAGTTTGATAAATCGCCTATGAAACCAATATCATCCATGGTGTGTTATATCAAAGCCTTCTGTATTAAGAAGCCATGAAGAGACCAGCTATGCGCTGTTGCCAAATGTTCTTTTAATGTATTTGGAAATGGAATGGAATTTAAAATGTACAATATGTATGAACTGTATTTTTTGTAACAAAGTTTTTTTTTTTTTTTGTTATCGAGGAGAATCTTCATAGACACCCTGTGGTCAGGGTAGTGTCAGATTCTTACTGACTAAACTCCCCGTGTTCCTTCGGTTCCGCGCCTCTCGGCGTATTAAACCTCCGGACATCACACGCTGGTATTTCTGCTCTGCACGACAATGCGTGTGTTGCGTCGTACCTCGCCTAGACCGCGGTGGTATAGGGTTTGTCATCTTATTTTAATGGTTAGTTGTTAGTGTGTTAGTTTTTTTTGTGGTTTTTGGAGGCTTGCTTTGTGTTAGAGTATTTGTATGTGTAGGTTTGTCGTGTGGAGGGTGCAGTGTAGTGTACTCCAAGAATAGTTACTTTGTGCCCTCACGTAAGCTCATTCAGCCACTTACGAGACGGTAACCCCGCTGTTTCAGGGAGATAACAAAGCATCGCTGATCTGGAATGTAAGCAAGCCTCGCTTTTTATGGGTTAGTAAGGGCTGAAAAGGAAAAGCTGAAAAGTAAAGCTAAAATGTAAAAATCTGAAAAGTATTTAGCTATTATAATAGATGGTTCCTATAGGGCGCTTGAAGCATATATATTCCTATTTATTGAAAGTATTAAGTTTCCTTTTTTTGTTTTTGTTTTTGATTTGAGATTCGATCTTTTCGGCATTGGATTGATTGTTTTTCTTTTTAATGTAATCGTTAAGTAAAACATTAGAAAAAATTGAACATAGCATAATAAGAATATCTTTATATTCTTTACCACAGACACACTGAGAATAAAATTCCTTTAAAAATATATCCTGAGATACGCTAGAAAGGCTTAGGTGACATAAAATATCTTTTTGGTTAGAAATTTTAAGAAAGTCATATTCGGTGGAGGTATCATTTATTATTTTTTCAAATATGGCACACATATGAAATAAAACATTTTTTACCATGTCTGTGGGAACACTTAAACCACCGCGTTGCAAATAATTAAAATACTCATTTTCTGTATAAGTCCCCTTACTTTCAGTAATTAAGGAAACACAAATATTACATTGTAGTTTCTTAGAAACTTTAAATGACGCATAACCAGATATATATATTTGAGCAGATTCATCTATTTGGTACTCGCTTAAAAACTCTGTTTCCAGGATATGTGAAAATTTGTCGCTTTCAGTATTTTTAGAAATGCTCCACTCAAGGTCAGTTTCGTTGCAGCAGTTTTCAGTATGTTTTTGGATTTCTGATAGTGAAAATTTAGTTCCGGAAGCCTTTCTAAATATATGTTGAAGTCTTATTTTTTTTTCTGCGTTAATTATCTCGTCAAAACTCACATTGTAATTGCAACCACCTAATAACCTGTATTTACCAAACCTTTTTTCCAATTTTTCAGTTGTAAATTTACCTGGTAGAATATATGATATTGGAAACTTTTCAAAAGAGTACTCAATTATTTCTAACAATACTGAAGTGCTATGACGAAGCGCAGAGTATGTATCATTAGTAAGCCGACCATTATTGTCAAGTTTTTGCCAAGTATCTAACCATATTATAAACTTTCTAAAATATTGAATGCGAAAATCATCCATTCCTGAAATAGGTTTACACCATTTATTTTTTCTAGCAACATATTTATTGAGACTTGTGTTATTTACTATATCCCACCAATGTCTTATAATTTCTAAAAAGTTTGCGGTGTCATGAAAACTATATTCTTTTAAAGAGGAGATAGTAGAATAGTCGCATATATTGTCTGCTAAGTAAACTCTTTGCCTGTCGAGATTGTTGGGATAGACTGTTTTATGATTAAGTTTGTAGGCTTTCTTTATTACCAGATTTATTTCTTTATTAAAAATACTTTTAATGTCCTGGAATTTTGCATGTTTAATCTCATTAAAATTTTCAAAATCGGGATATACGAATGTGTTGTCTAAATTTTTTAGATTGCGCCAATTATTTATTATATTTTTAAATATATGTACAAAATCATAACTGACAAATATTTTACTACCAGGACTATTAGGATTTGGGAAAAAAGTTAAATTATTTGTTAAATTTGAAAACATTGACCGATTAATTCTATGGTTATCTGTTATTATATCTAAAACAGTAAAGCCACAATTTTGTACCAAAGAAATAACATTTCTTGTGACTGGTACCATTTCAATACCTTTAATATTGTGTACTGGCAATAACTTAACAATTTCAGAAAAATTTCCAAAAGCCGAACATATCATAAAAGCTAAAATGGTTGTAGCTAGTGAATTGTCATTGGAAGCTACACCAATTAAATTTTTCCCTCTATAGTCTAATCTTTTATTAACATACACTTCATCGATTAAAAGTACAACGATTTTTTGATGAGGTTCTAAGGAATCAGAGACATAGTTTAGGTAATTATTGGTGTTTGGGTCATTATCAGTGGTATTTGGGTACGTATTGGGGACAACATTGAGACTAGAAGAAATATATTGTATATATCTTTTAGTGGGCAAGTTTAAATAATCCCGTATTAAATCATATGCACACGGGGAAAGTGTATACAACATAAAAGCCATAATTATAGTTTCCGATGAATAGCGCTTTTTTTTCAAAATGAGTAATTGTACTTGATTAATTAAAATTGGTAATATATAATTTAAATTATTATTGTCTTTTGAATCATTCTCCTCCTGCAATATATCTGATTCTGAAATTAGCTTGTTATGAGCTTCGTTCAAAAAATGTAAACTCCTTTCTATTAAAAAAGTGAATGATTGGTCGATAGATATTTTATCTTTGTATCTTACTAATAAATTTTCTAGTTGGGACCATCTAGTTAGTTTCAGATTAAAAGGTAAAATCCAATTTAAATGTTTGAAAGTTAATTCTGTATTATCTATAAATACCTTAACAATCATACTTGTATCGATTGAAATTTGACTTACAATGGTAATAAGGTCCTCTGTTAAATTTAGAATATAAAAATAAATTTTTCTATCCTCTTCTACCTTTACTGTCCAAGACTCACAAATACTAATTTTTTTAAGATAGTTTAAAATTAAGTCTTGAAAATTATTAATTATATCTGAGTTTTCAAATGATTCATTTAATTCATTATGACGAGCTAAATTTTCATTATGTCTTTCATCGGGAGATTTTCTGGGCAGAGGTACTTTTTTAGATAAATATACAGGTAAATTTGGAAAAATAGAAGGAAATGAACCACATTTAAGCCTAGCCTTTGTTGGAATTCTTTTTACAGTTCCGTCTGGTAAACTAAAAATATCTTCCCTAATGATATCGGTTTCTGCAAAATGATTACTACAAACGAAAGAATATTTGGTAGGTGACCAACTATCTCGGGGAATAGCTTTTATCCAAATATTTTTTAAAATTTCATCTTTTGGGAAACCAAAAGTCGATAGCATAGATCCACCAGCTTTTATAGTACTAGGATAATTCGATTTGCACCCAGGGACACAACACGTTTTTGTCATTATGTAAAATGTTCAAAAACTTACCTCGTTGCTAGTTTACATAAGTAATCCAATAATAAATCCAATTTTAAACTCTAAAATGTCACAAACTAGAAGAGCACACACTATTTTAAAAAATACCTGCTTTCCGGTATTCAATTCAAATTGTAACGCAAATAATACTTTAACGAACTCTGAATAATATTCACACGCCAGGACGTTCTTATGAGAAAGCCGGTCGGCGGGTTAACACACGATTACTGATGAAATATGTGAGGTATAGTATCGCAAACACTCAACAATCTTCTACACAAACCCAGGAAACACCCTATTAACGTTTTAATAAATATCTGTACTTAATATCATTAAAATTAACTGCAAAATATATTTCGCGACCGGCGACATCGACTTGACAGATCAACTAAAATGGCGGCTGACGTACATTCACGGCAGTGTTGCAAGATTTCAATGACAGGGCTTCTTAATACAGAAGGTGGTGGTTATATATTTGAGAGCAGAATTTAAAATAGTATATTTTTAGATTAAAATATATAGGGTATTCCATTTAAATAAATGAGGTTAGGTCCGATAACTTTTTTACCTGACCCCTCATACTTATTCTGAAAACGGCAGATTATTCAACTATCAATATAAAGAAACTTCTTTATAAAACATTTTTCTGTATCTCTTTTAACTAAGAAATTATAGGAAATTGTCAGTTTATTGATTTCCCCCCGTATCTCTTAAGCGAGCGAAAATTTTCAAATTTTGATTTTACCATTTTAAGTTTGACCCAAAAAGAGCACATTACACTTACATTACTTTTTTGATAGCAGTAACAATTACGGAGATACCCTATAAAAGTGTCGAAACTGGGACACCCTGTACTTAAAAAAAAATCTAGAAAATATTAAATAATACTATTTTAGACAACAATAAATAAAGTTTCTATTGCTTACGTTAAGCAATTTGATGTCAGTGCAACCCATTGTCAATTCCTATAAAATATATTGGTTGTGCCGAAATCGAAAAGCCGAGCGCAGACACCAGTAAATGTAAAAGGTCATTGCTTCCCCATCGATATCAAGTCCGCAAGCACCGTCACACCTAAATAGATTTTTTCGCCAAATTTACATATTTACTCCATGTCATTATACCTACTAATAGTTTAAATCTTTAACACACCTTTTCACACCTGAACAAGAATCACCTTAGCTTGCCCATTTGTTTACTAAATCCTTATCGACCTGAAGCTACTTCTGTAAATATATGCTAACGAATTTAGCACCACAACTTAACAGGTTGCACTTCATGTGCTTAAGAACTTGTTATTATTTACCGTACAATTTTACATCTTTGGTGTAAATCGATACATCGAAATTTGAGATCTGAGAGATGACCACAACTCGGGAGTGTATTCTCAAATCACACGGAAAGAGAAACTTTTAAAGTTAAATTTATTATAAACATAGCAAAACTAATCATAGTTCATGGCTCTATATGTGACTGGAATAAATATATAGGGTGTTGAAAAAAGGTCGGTACCCCGGAATAATGTACCGCGTAACGTACAGCGGAAAATGTCTGTTGAAAAAGTTGTTTGGTTTTGAAGGAGGAATAGTTTGCAATTTAAACTGCCCCCACCCCCTCAAACTCCGGGAGCTGGTGGGGTAAGTTAAGATTTTCAAATGGAATACCATATTTTTTATTAGAGTGTCGTATTCTCCGGCCAAAAATAAACATCTTTTGTCCGAAAATTTTTTTTATTCGGGCCCATCCTTTACCATTAACCACCATGAGAAAGACAAAATCAGAACCGTGCGAAAATCAAGTTTTATCCCGGAAATACTCTTTTTCTCTGTCTTGTACTAAAAAATGCCCGTGGAAAAAGTTGTTTGTATTCCAGGCATTTTTTAGTACAAGACCGAGAAAAAGAGTATTTCCGGAATAAAACTTGATTTTCGCACGGTTCAGATTTTGCTTTCTCATGGAAAAGTTGTTTGTATTCCATGTGCATTTTTTAGTACAAGATAGAGAAAAAGAGTATTTCCGGAAAAAAACTTGATTTTGGCACGGTTCTTATTTTGTCTTTCTCATGGAAAAAGTTGTTTGTATTCCACGGGCATTTTTTAGTACAAGACAGAGAAAAAGAGTATTTCCGGGATAAAACTTGATTTTCGCACGGTTCTTATTTTGTCTTTCTCATGGTGGTGTATTGGTGAAGGATGGGCCCGAATAAAAAAATTTTTCGGACAAAAAATGTTTATTTTTGGTCGGAGAACACGATACGCCAATAAAAAATATTTCCATAGTTCCATTTGAAAATCTTAACTTACACCCACCAGCCCAGGGGTTGAGGGGGGGGGGGGGGGGTAAATTGCAAACTATTCCTCCTTCAAAACCAAAGAACTTTTTCCCCAGACATTCTCCGCTGCAATGCGATGCACCGGAGTTATTCCGGGCTACCGACCTTTTTTCAACACCGTGTATATGTGACTGGAATACCTTTTATTAAAAACTGCCATTAAATTATAGTAAAATTTTAACCTAAATTTTCAGTAAAAATTACAAAAATAATTAGTAAACCATAGTTTTTGTAAAATTTTCTAAAATCTTTTGTAAAATTTAATAAAATATATTCTAGAATTTAATAGAATCTTCTGTAAAAATATTGACACATGGTATTCCCAAACGGCCACTCATCCAAGTACTAATCGTGCCCAACGTGGCTTGACTACATCGATCGATGTTATGTTTCCTGTTAAGTTCTACTTCTATTATTTGTTACGAGAATCGAAATCCTAGGAATCCGTTGTATCTCATTAATGCCTTTTATTCTTGTAAAAATATTTTAACAACACTTCATTTTTACAATAAAAAATAATTTAATAATAAGCAATGAAATGTACCATACATTTTAAACTTTTTAACTACTGGAGTTATAAATAAATTATTTTCTTTTTTTTTTTCTTTGATGATGATCAAACACAAGCACTATAGGAAAAATCCTTAAGGACACTCTGGGTGTAGTGCGTGTGCGAATAAAGCGATTCACGTTAGTTTTGAATCGTTGGAGGTTATATTCGTTGGGAAAAACGACCTCGGGAAGGTCGTTCCATAGGAATGAAGTCCTCCAGATGAAAGAATTCTTAAATAATGAAGTTCAATGAGTACTAAACTTAACCACATATGGATGGACGGCAGTGGTTCGTCGTGTATTTCTGCTATTCGCCGCTCTGGGTGGAATTAAGAGGGCAAAGTCAGCCGAGCACACGAATCCAGTAGTCGAAGAGTATGTTTGGGTGCAGAGCTCCAGACATGAGAGCAGTACTCTAGTGATGGTCGAATCTGGGCTTTGTATAGAGTCAAAGCTGTTGAGGTATGTACAACTTCTTGGTCCGGAAGAGTACACCAAGTTTCTGAGAAGTTATCTTGGCGATTGCCACAGCGTTGTTATGCCAAGACATATTTCCTCCCAGATTGACGCCCAGCAAATTAATAGATGAAGCCAGTGGGATTGCGTGTCTTGCCATGACTATATCCGGTTCTGTAATGTATACATTCTACTACACTATATCCATACTATATCTACTAATACATTCATTGTAAAATTTACAATATATTTTAATAATTACTTGATTTAATGAACATTATAATACATATTATTGATTTTAATCAACAACAATATTTTATATGTTACTGTGAACTGTGAACATGTATTAATATCAATCAGGAATGTTATTTTACATTTCTATATATGATCAACTTTTGCAAACTTTGACTGTAACTAATTTGTGAATTGTTGTTCTACGAAAATTACCCTGAAAACAAAGTTTTAGAGAATTTTATGCTCTAGTCTAGCGAAATATTACTTACTACTTTTGTTTTGTCGTAACATCAACAATTTGCGATATTTTTTGCCTCAAATTTTTCGTAAAGTTTAGTGCCTTTCATACTCGCGTTCAAATATATTATTTTTAGGCCAAGTCAACTTGATGAACTACTCGGCCTCAAGGAACGGGTGAAATTCATTATGAGTTTATATATACAGGGTGATTCACGACGAGCGTGCATTAGAACTTTATGGAGAACTACTGAATATATGTTCCTGAAACTTTGGGAATTTGGGTTTATCGATATGTTCTCTTTAACTAAAATATTGACATGTTTCTGTCATTTCCGGTTATACCGGAAGTAGCTGCCAACTTTCGTTTTTTAAATACAACATGATAATTTTTATTACATTTTTCGATTAAGCATTAAATACTAAGCACATTTTATAGAAAATTTTTTTGTCAGACTCTATTAGTTTTTGAGATATCTGGACTTTTTGTAATTATTTGGCAAATGCATGACGATGAAATAATCCATATAATTTTTTTACCTTAGCTCTTGGACTAAAATTTTTTTCTCACCGAATAGCTAGAAGATCATCACGTCTCAAAAACATTTCAAATTCGACATAAAATGTACAGGGTGGTCACAATTCAAGCCTAATTGTGAAAGAATTCAACCATTAAAATCTTTCATATTTTAAATGGAACACCCTGTATATTTTTATGTAATTTGATGGCAAATTAGTTGTTCTTTATAAATAGTATTTACTGTCCTATACCTATATCAAAGCGTTTTCTCAAAAAATCCAATTTTATTCCGAAAATACTATTTGTTCAAGTGTGCTATGAAAACAATAATATTGTACTTATTCCTTTTTAAAATTATTTATTTAACAAATATTAATTTTTGCGACCAACTTGAAAGAGCAGAAGCCGCTGATGCCTTTACAGAAAGGTTGAAAATGGGCACGTGCAGGATACGCGGCTGTTTTATCTACAATAAAAATCTGGCCACTGCATGCATAAATTTGAAATAATTTTATCATCAATAATATTTTGAGTTATGCTAAAGAAAACGAGAAAAGTTAAACTAGAATTTAAAAAAAAATAATCGCCAATCGTTAAATCATTATTTTCATGTAAGAGTAAAGAATAGACGCCCAGGCAGCCAGACACGACCAGTTTTGTTGTCAAGAAACGTGCATTATCACCGAGACCGGATGTCAAGATGGAGTGTTTATGGTCTTTGGAACGCATTCAAGTGTCGGATTTAATACGCCGAGTCAATACCTGTGCGAAATTGGAATAATGAATCCGTTATAAGCCGGATTCAGTTAAGGTTACATTTTTGGCAAAACGGGATACAGGAGGACACAATGAAATACAGGGTGTTATGGAAATGACGTATTATATTTAAACCGGCAATTCCTGAGATGAAAACAAATTGAAGAAAAATATCCAAAAATGGCGCTTTAATTTAATATACCCTGTACGTCAAACCAAAATTAAGAACGTGGTGATACTGGGAGAAAGATAAACAAAACAACATATGGAGGAAAACGTCAATGAATTTTGAGCAGTGTTGTCACTCTTTAGAAAGTCAATAACCGTTTGACAGATTGGAAGTTGTTTATTTTTCAGGGTACATTAACTTCTACGTTCAGTTCAGTTCGCTGGGAAACAATCTCTGATTTATAAACTTGAACTGACTCGAACCAACCGCCTCGGCGTTTATAAATGGTCAGGTATGTTCTCATTTGTTCAATTCGAACGACACCCGTCGGAACTGAACAATTTAAATGCCACTTTACCCTTTAGGAAAAAAAACTGCAATTTTATTTACCTTTTCGGTCTTATTTAAAACCAACTTAATTTATAAAAAAACACCAAGTAGGTAATCCAAACAAAAACCGGCACAATAACCGCACAAAACACAAGCACAAATTCTGATTAGTTTTCGCGTAAATTTGTATGCATCTCATGAACACATCTAAGTACCATTCAATCTGAATTAGTATTTTAAAGTGCTGCTGTGTAGACAAAAATACGCCCTTATTGCATAAAGTTTCATCCGGTGGTCTGAGAAATAATATAATTTTTTCATACATTGGTATTTAACATCTAAAAATTTCTAGTAACTACACGTTTCAGTCTATTTCGGGTTTATTAGGCGATCGATATTGCGTTATTTGGAAATATCTAAGAAATACAGCGTTGCCACTTTCGATGTTTTATAAGATTATATTTAAAAATTGCGGAATTTCCTTCTGTAATATTACTTTCCTGTATAATTATTGTCTCGGAAATGGCAACCGCGCTATTTTTCTGAATATGTACGAAGCACTCGACCCTTGGTTGGACTCGTCTATGTTAAGACTGAGGTGAGGTCCTGTTGTTGTCAACATAACTATTTAATCATTCTTCAATTAAAGGATTAAAAATTGTTTTAGGCCCATTAGAAATTAGCGTTTTTATTATTTCTTACTTTCTATTGCGAAATAATTTTTATCCTATCTTCTGTGTGTGCTGTTGTTCTCTGTGGATACGATAGTGTAATTATGCGTTAGTGTTTATTGCTTTTGTGTAATCTGATAATAGATTCATATCTTCAAAAAAACTGATTTGAAACTCGTGGGTGTCTGTGTGTTTCTTTAAGTGATTTAGTGTAATTTGTTCTGTTTCACTATGTATTTTTTTCTCTCGACGATATGCCGGTTATGTTCCGAGATTGGAAATAAGAGGCCGAATGGGGTTTAGTGGGTATAAGCTTATTATGCAGTCCCACACTATCATCAGGGCACGTGAGGAGCATAAACCTCTTCCCATAGAAAAAAGAACTGAAGGTGTCTGTGTCCTGGATTCCTTACTCGTGTCGGCGGCCTGGATTTAATTTCTAAGTAAGCTAAATATTTATTTTTATAAGAATCTAAAGTTTTACACTTTTCCACAGATTGGCAACATTGCGCCAGAACATGTGTTTATTACACAGCTGGGCAATGTAATATGATTGTGCCGCGGAGTGGCCTGTGGGTTTATGGGTGAATTACCCCACTTTTTAAACGTTCGATTTAAAAAAATATGTAGCGCTTCTCTAGGACACCCCAGGAGTCACCCATTTAAATATAATACGTCATTTCCATAACACCCTGTATAAGTATAATCATCGACTTGAAAAAATATGGACTTGGTATTTCTATCTGTTTTGTACACGTCAATGCGATGTCTGTTATTAGGAAAATAACCACAACAAAATTATATAGCTAGAATCTCCGTTTCTTTTTAATCTTAGCTTGTTTCTGTTTTCGTTCTGATCAGCTGATCGGTTCGATATTTCTTGGTTATATTCTTATCCTGTTTACGACATACTTGGCAGATTGAGTTAATAATTACTATTGACCATATTGAGCTACTAATTACTACCTTTCACAAACAATAATTAATTTTAACACTGAAAAACACGAATGATTTTATTTAACAATAATCACAAATAGTATGATGTGTTAATGCGGTACTGTCAAGAGCGAAAGCAAGTATGAAAGACGGCCGTTCTAATAAGGGCTTTATAAAAAGCACGTTCCGAAGACTCGACGTAACGTCTTTGTCTAATTAACGCGCTAAGAAAATTATACTAATTTTCAAAGTTTCTCGATTGTTTTTCTGTAAAGTTGTTTACAACCTACCTAAGAATGTGATTTTTTTATTCTTCAAAGACTATGGACCAAAGCCGTATCCCTCTTATTTTAACATCCTTGGGTGTAATGCACTTAATAATTTGAACATTTAAATCAATTAAAATCATGGATTTGTTAATAAAAAAAAATTGAATGTGGTTATTTAAATATAAAGCTTATATCGTCACGCATTTTCAGTATGGTGTTTTAAGAAGCATCCGTTAGTATTTTGATTTTGATATTAAATCAACGAAATAGCGTTTAATACTTTTCACAATCTATGAATTAATGAAATACCATTTATTGCGTCTCACAATTCATGAACTAATGACACACCGTTAATTGTCGTTCACAATATACAAATTTACGAAACCCCGTTCATTGATTCTCGTATTTTGCAAATTATTGTAACGCACATAGTTGATTTTTGTACAATTGACGAATCACCGTTCAATGCGCTGCAATCTAGCTTTATCATTATATATTTCATTGGCTGCTTTCCTTGGAGAATTTAATATTATCATCATTTTATATATAAAAAGCCCAAAAAAATGGACATTTAACATATGCTTACAAATTTAAAATATAGCATAGTTGCATTATATAGGGTGTTATGGAAATGGCTTATTCTATTTAAACCCGCAAATCCTGGGATGAAAACAACTAAGAGAGAAATTACCATAAATGGCGCTTTGATTTATTGATAAGCGAGATAAGCCATTTTATGTCAAACACGAAAACCCACCGGCGAAATATGTCAATGATCTAATATGATAGGTCAAGTCTCAAAAGGCGTCAGTGAATGTTGGCCGGTGTTGTCATATTCACTAAGCAACACCTCTATTAAGCGGACATAGTCCGGAACTAGGTATATGAAATTCCATGAAAATCAAACTCTCTTAGGCGGACTCTCCTTTGGGCGAACGTGGAGACAGGCTGTTTTCATGCAAAGAGTGCGAAAATTCTCCTTTAAACTGACAAAAATATTTTTTAAGTATTTGGGAAACAAATAAGTACGGTGCAAAAACTTTGTGAAGACAGAACGGCAACCAATCGCGTATACGTGGCAGAGCGAAAGGACTTCGCCGAATGAAAGTATGTGTGATTCCCCGACAGCAGTCCGCCGTTTATTTGTGAGTTGTAAGGTTAAAATCGTGGACAATATCACAAAAATGTCGCGTTTTGAGTCTGAAAGAGAATATTGATGTTATGGAAGTTTGTAATTTGATAACAATGATTTGGCGAAGTTCATTAACATTGATAGCAATGTGCTACTAGAAGATGATAGTGACCCCATTCGTACCGAAACTGAAACCACATCACTATCTGACCACTCTGATGAAGAAATTGAATGCAGTAATCAAACGAAGGTCACCAATTATCAACAAGCCATTAGTATAGTAAAGAAATTACAAGAGTATGCAAAGAATAGAGGTGACTCTACAGATTGCAAGTATAAAACGCAAACGTCAAACTCTGTTATGAGTTTTTTTAGTACTACATCCTAACTAAAACTAGTGTTTTTGTTATGTTATGTTTATTTGTACATACATATACATAGTAATAATTTTGCATTTACATATTACCTAATAACAAATTTCCCATGGGCGGACACCTCTATTAGGCGGACACATTTAGACGGTCCGTAGGTGTCCGCCTAAAGGAGGGTTCACTGTACTATAATTTTAACACTTTTTCGTTCTGTCATACAGTAAGTACGGCACAAATTATCTTCCAATCATAGGTGTGCTAAATTCATTTCGAATCACCGAACCACCCTCCCACCCCCCATTAAATACTAACAACAAACAGTATTCAGACAATGAAAGGTTTCGCGGTTGACACAAGTTGTGTCAGGGACACGCCTAATTTGATTATATTTTTCCTTAGGCGTTGCCCAATCAGGCACCGGTATTATCACTTTCGACGACGAACTGTCGCCATGGTGTCAGATTTACAATTTACTGGTTCAAATACATATCATGAATTTAATTCTACCAAATATTCATTATCTGTAATAATTTTGCAACATACATTGTAGGAATTTAAAAGAAAGGCGCGGGCGACGCGACATCAGATATTAAAAATATGCAAATTGCATTACCTACTTGTTATCCGTCCTTGAATCATTACCGATAAAAAAATGATTAGTGTACCAGACACTCTCCGCCTTATCTTATAAGAACTTTATTTTGTAATAATAAACCTTTCCGTAGCTTTTTTTTAGTATTATGTCGTATAATGATCAATCTTAATTACCAGAGTCCCATTCGTCTCAAGAAAAACAACAATCTAATAGCTTTCCGGCAATCTTCTGACTTATGTTTTGTTTTGCGCGAACGAAAACAAATCGATACGAGTTTTCCTAATTAGAAAGAAATTACGAGAGTTTCCACGCACCCTGGAGGTTTGGAAGAAAAATAATTATTTATTAATACACATACGTGGTGTACATTTTATTGAAACAAATTGAGTTAGGTAGCGGTAAACATCCGTGACTTCGTGATTATCCATGTAGTATAGTTTGAGGATCGTTACTCATTAATAAACCACTCATTAATGAACCACATATAGATGGGCGTCAGTGGTTCATCGGATATTTCTGCTATTTGTCACTCTATCCAATATTTGCCACTTTCTCGTTTATGCGCCTTTAATAAAGACGTATGTCGTGTCAGCCTTCTAAGCGCCAATCAGCAGTGGGTATCAAGTGAAAGACGATGATTTTCGTTTTTTCTCTTGAATTTATAACTCGAGAGGGTTTGTTTAATAATCGAGCGATGTCGCTTATTTCAATAATCGAGTAATCAAGCGGTTTTTCGCTCGAGCGATCACAGCACTAGTTCTTAACGTCTTGATGCCAATGGCTCCGGGGTCCTAACTTGGTTTGGATTTTAATTAGGTAAAATTTCACCTCTACATCATCAGGGTGCATGTTAACATTGTTGTCTTGTGATTATTTTCACTTTAACTGCTGATGATGAAGGTACAGTTGAGACATTTTAACATTTTATTAAATTAGTGGAGCAGACTGAGAGTTTCACTTCCCTTTCCAAAATCAGTTACGTTTAAATATTAATTTTATATTGAGAATAATGCGCTGCAGCTCATGTTACGTAATTACAAGATGCAAGTTCCACTTGGACTCGCAATGTTATATAAATACATATTATATAATGAGAAGTTTTTATCAAGAACTAATCCTAGATTAGTTCAAATCCATTGTCAGGTCGGTATTATTCAGAATTAATTGTCACATAGTTAGATTTCCAGAACTAAACTGACCAATAAGCCTTGAGCAATTTTGAGGTTTAAACGAGAGATTAAAACTTCTTGGAATGGGAAACTGGAATTAGGAAAAGCGATAAGTTCGGAGAATAAGTAGATTTCTGATTGCTGAAAATAAGGCCAGGTAGGTTATTTCTTTGTTTTCTCTGAAATTAAGAATTAATTGACCCATGCATTAGTTTAATGTCATTTTAGGGCTCTGTATTATATAGGGTGTCCGTTAAATATAGGGCAATATTTCGCCAGCGTACAGGCGAGACCAAAATGATATTAAAGTCGGTTCATTTTATGAAGGCCGATATCGGATTAAATCATTAAAGGTTGTAAAACAGTAAGACGGTTAAGTTAACTTCACTATACTTGATCGTACCGAACATTTCACTGGTTCACTGAGTGGAAGGGGCAAAATCAGCGGTTCCAAAACAAAATTATCTTAGAATTATGTAACGCGATAAATATTTTTATCTTGTTTATTTTTCACTCATAGTTTTTTTTATTTATCATTACCTTAAGGTGATTTTGAAATATCGGAAATTTTAAAAGTTATATTTTTAATTAGATCAAATATGAAGTTGTCAGTTCTTGTGTAAAATAATTTGTTTTTCATGGAGTTTTTCAATGACGATCTGGACATTTTCATTGTTTGAACAGCCAAAAGAACTTTTTCCTTTTACTGTATTATTTGAATCTCTTTTTCCTTTGTATTCGCTACTTTATTTTCAAAAGTTGCAGGTGGTGCAAGCAAATTCATTTTAAGGTAAACTTTAATTTTATGCTTTTTTTATGATCAAACACAAGCACTATAGGAAAAATCCTTTAGGGCCCTCTGGGAGTGGTGTGTGTGCGCAAAAGGCGATTCACGCTGGTTTTGAATCGTTGCAGGTTATATTCGTTGGGAAAAACGACCTCGGGAAGGTCGTTCCATAAGGATGAAGTCCTCCAGATGGAAAAATTCTTAAAGAATGAAGTTCGAGGAGTACTAAGCTTAACCACATATGGATGGGCGGCAGTGGTTCGTCATGTATTTCTGATATTCGCCGCTCTGGGCGGAATTAACAGGGCAAGGTCAGCCAATCACTTTCCATGAAAATATCTGTAAAAAGAGTCAAATCCCCAACTTGTCTTCGATGTTCTAGGCTGTCGAAGTTCTTCATCAGCTCATGGTCTCCAATCAGACGAATGGCCCTGCTTTCGATGGAATCCAGTAGCCGAAGAGCATGTTTGGGTGCAGAGCTCCAGACATGAGAGCAGTACTCTAGTGATGGTCTAATCTGGGCTTTGTATAGTGTCAAAAGTTGTTGAGGTGTGTACAACTTTCTGGTTCGGAAGAGTACACCACCTTTCCTTAGTAATTCCGTACTTAAGCGATGAGTTGGGATAGCGGACATTAGTTAAATAGCCTATAAAATTTAAAACGTACGAGAGACGCTAGAAAAGTTTTATCCCTAACAATAAGATAAAATACTCTTCTGATAATTTTATTTTTCTCTTAAGGCATAGAATGCTGTAACGATTTGAATTAATTCAGTTACAATTGTTAGGCGTTAGCTTAGCACCAATTAGGTGCTCTCTGTGTATTTATAATTAAACCTTGTTTATAATTTTCATAATGCTGGAAAATCTCCCTTCAACTTTTTTTTATAAGTCTACCGAAAAAAGGAATAAAAGGAAACAAGATTCTTGTTTTCCTTAAAGCGGATTGGCCCCTTGCTAATTTAGATTGATTGATTGCATGTACATCAGCGATGATATGAAAAATTTACGCCTAGCGTCTTTTATATTTATATTTTCGGAGGGCATGGGCTTTGTAATCCCGAGCCATTTTTTGCTTTGTCATTTTTGCTGTTAGGGCGATTAATATTTAGAGGCAAGGCATCTCCTCGATTTCAGCGGGGAATAATTTATGCCGTATTTTTCTTGACAAGATATTTATTAAGGGAAGCGATTTTCGGTTGTAGAGAGGAGAATTAAAAGGGAATATAAAATATGCGGTGCAGTTGCCAAAATGCTAATGTTACGTACTGCTGCGGAGAAATTTGAATGATGGAGCATTGGTAACATATTTTATGTTTGCGGAGAAATTTTTGTAAATGAAAGTCAGCGGTGTAGATTTGGAGCGCGATGTCCATCTTTGGAGTAAGTAAGATAACGATGCCATCTTACAGCTACCAAAGGTGAGGTTAGCTTTAATTCAACAAATTTGTTTTAATTATAAAAAAATTTAATTTCAATTCTTGAACAAATGTTTATTTTTATTTACACCTAAGGGGCTCGACAATCCCTACCGGCCGTATTTTTTTTCCAATCTGTTGCAGTGTTGCCAAGATATTAATTATTTTCCTATTTTTATTGGTTATGTACGATCGCAATAAAGATGCTACAGATTTTAATTTGATCCTAAAATTTTACAGTCATTTACAACTGGGTTATACAGGGTGTCCCATAACTAATGGTACACAGGAAAACTGCAGATTCCTTGGGTAAAAATACTGCGATTTGGCCATACTTAGTTTAGTTCAATAGCTGGTAATAATCGAGATACAGGGTGTCCAAGTAAAATTTTAATTTTCAATTTTCCCGAATAACTTATTTCTGAATCAATACTTTTGCACAAAATTTTGTGACTAGGGTTTTTTTGGGGAAAGGAATTTGAATTTGTTAATAATTTTGATGCAGATTATAGGGGGCGCTCTCTGCGGTACTCTGGATACATAAAAAGAAGTGTAACTTTCTTGGGCCTTAGTATAATTATGTTTTTATTAAAAATATCAGTTTTTCCGTCATTTTTAAGCAATAAAGGTATACTTTGTAAATATCGCTCCGACTAACCGTTTTCGAGATATTTTCAATTACAATTTCTAATGCGCCCGTTTAAATTTTTATTTGTAAATGTGAAATTTGTCACAGTAGGCTTTGGTAAAAACAAATACAATGAAATCACTTTGAAACCTCATTTTTGTCAAAGTGTAATTTCATTTGTCAGCATTGTGCGTGTTTTTAAGGAGTTTTTGAAGATACTAATACTAAAATTAAACTAAAAATGCCGCGACATAACTGTTTTCTAACGGAGAAATGCTTCTAAAAATTTTCAAATCTGGCTTCTTTCTATTTGGATACATTTCCAAATACCGCCGATGTGCGCCGCGCCAGTCAAAATTTTCTTGTGCGTATAAACATACCATGTCTCGCATTTCTCCGTTAGAAAACAGTTATGTCGCGGCATTTTTAGTTTAATTTTTGATAACAGTATCTTCAAAAACTCCTTAAAAACACCCACAATGCTGACAAATGAAATTAAACTTTGACAAAAATGAGTTTTCAAAGTGCTTTCATTGTATTTGTTTTTACCAAAGCCTACTGTGACAAATTTCACATTTACAAATCAAAATTTAAACGGGCGCATTAGAAGTTGTAATTGAAAATATCTCGAAAACGGTTAATCGAAGCGATATTTACAAAGTATACCTTTATTGCTTAAAAATGACGGAAAAACTGATATTTTTAATAAAAATATAATTATACGAAGACACAAAAAAGTTACATTTCTTTTTATGTATCCAGAGTATTGCAGAGAGCGTCCCCTATAATCTACATCAAAATTATTAACAAATTCAAATTCCTTTCCCCACAAAAACCCAGGTCACAAAATTTTGTGCAAAAATATTGATTCAGAAATAAGTTATTTAGGAAAATTGAAAATTAATTTTTTACTTGGACACCCTGTATCTCGGTTATTACCAGCTATTGAACTAAACTAAGTATGGCCAAATCGCAGTATTTTTACCCAAGGAATCTGCAGTTTTCCTGTGTACCATTAGTTCTGGGACACCCTGTATAAGTACTATTTATAAAATTTCACAAGATTTTCTTATATAGGGTGCTTTAATTTTACGAAGACAAGTTGGTATTTGACTCTCTTTTACATATAAGGATATAATTTTTTTTAAAATCAGAATCAACTGTTCTTCCCTCTCCTTTCAGTACGGGTTACTTGCGTTTATTAAAAATAACAAGAGAGGAGTAAGCTGCTGCTTCACAAACACTGGGATAAAACAAATGCGACAAATGCATTAATTTATTTCAAATGTCAAGTTATTAATACTACGATAACAATTAAACAGTTTGCTGAGAAATATTCTTGAAAGAAATATTAAAGATTATTTCCATCACCTGTCAAATATACTGCTCTGACCAATCAAATTGTTTCATTTGCACCATTCACATGTGATCATACTGATAAAATGTCAATCTTCCTTACAAGTGATAAAACTGTCTCATCGGCCCACAAGATTTTTAAAAAGCGTTTCTAAGCAGGCCAACTACTAGATAATGCGTTTTAATAAATATCAAGTTTGAATGACTTTTTCTTTTAATATATTATGCAGATTTTTTTAGATTTTCATTATTATTTACCCAAGAAAATCGAAAAACTACTTTAGAGGTAGGATTTAAGTCCAAAAATATGTACTAACGGTTTATTTGTAATGTATTTTCCTATTTATATTGTCGACTTGTTTTCTTTTAAAATTTTAGTCACATAACCTTAAACTTACGAAACGTCAAAAGGTTAAAGTCTAGAGTAGGGAGGATAAGATAGTATCGATATCGACGACTATCGATAATGTATACCTATATTAAAAGTATTTCTCGAGTTATTATAATATTTAATTTTGGTTCTGGAAATAATCTTATCAAATATAATTCGAGCGTCGTTTTAATTATCGATTAAATTTGTCACGTAAAACTCAAAATTTTGTTTTTTTTTGGAAATTTTACTCAATGATGGTTAGAGCATTTATTTTAGGATTAAATCACTCGAGCATCGCCCTCGGGATTTAATCAGACAAAAAAATGGCGCCGACATTCTGTAAAATATCCGAAATAAAACTTATCGTGAACATGAAAAATTTTATCGATAAAAAACGAGCTTTAGTTAGTTATATTGATAAATCATTTTAGTTTCAATAAATATTATCGTAGGTACAGTGTGGTAGGTAATACGCCGCTACGCGGTTCGATGCGTGGCTTTTCCATTCATGCGTAGTACATTGGTATTTCGAACCTAACCGATAAAGAATAAATATAAAATTAACTATGACAAAGCTTCACTTAAGGGTATTTATCAGTGGACCTCGTCCGATTTGGGATTTCGCCTCGGAACAGCATAAGTTATTGTAATTGAACAATGAGGCAACATCGCAATGCCAGAAACGAGCCAGCGCTGGGCGGCTGTATCGAGTAGAAGACGTTTTTCTCATTCTGGGGAAGCCACAACTGTCCTAAAGTGCATCTGTCCTACTGCTCGGACGTCACTTCGTATTGAACCGGGAATCTTCGTTTCTGCAATTTCCCTACCCACCCTTACGACGCGGAGGGAGCGGAAGTCGATAAATAAGGATTTTTGATGTTTCGTGTGTCTTTCGTTATGGAAAAAAGTTTCGGGTTCGCGCATGATATGAAGTTTGTTCTTCTGGAATAGACATGTTGGCCAATGAGATCGTGTAGGACAGATGAACATTAGGATATAAATAATAAATAATTGTTATAGTTCTCTAATTTATTTATATGTAGAGTAGCTGCCGGTTTGCGCTCGATTTTTTTTTCAAATTAAAATACAATAGGAAATCATCTCCAAAAGGTGTATCGGGGAGGGTTTGCACTTTGTTCCCCAGGGCATCCATAGAAATTATTAAACATTAATTTTCTTCTTACGTCAGAATAAAATTTCGACAATAAAATTACTACTACTAATGGCGTAGTCATTAGGTAGGGTGCAGGAAATCCGAAAAATATTACAGTTCTAATATGAAAATAAATATGACATAACCATTCAATCGTTCGATGCTAAGAGCAATATTTTAAGTCTCTATCCAAAAATAATTTACAGCACGTCAGTAAAAATGCATGTAAACAGGGGGAAAAGGCGTTCTCAACGGATTAGGTCATACGAGTTGTAGGAGATATGAACATTAGGATAGTTGAACAATAGGACAGATGAAGCCATATCCTTATTCTTCTGCCTTTGATCACCCGAAGCGTTGCCGAATCACTTTACATTGCTGCGATTTTAGATATTTTTTCTGAAAATCTCGGTGTGACATTTTTTTGCATTAAAGCTAAGCTATGAAATTAATTGCGATAATTGATAGTGCATGCAATACTTTAAAAAAATGACTCTATTACCATATTTTTTCAATTTAAACGTTATTTACCGTTTTGAAAATAATAAAATTACTTTTCGAAAAATTCAAGATAATATAGTCATGTAAAGGGTGGGCCATCTATATGTTGAATTTTAAACTACGTGCTATTAATGGCGCTGTCGACTAGAGTGCCATGAATTGTAGACAGTTGTTTAGTTTGAAATTTCCGCTGACAGAATATGTATCGCTTTAATTTGGATAAACGTTTAGAAATACTGAAAACTTACTTTGAGTGTGGTTCTGTGGTTGCCGAGACAGCACGAAATTTGCGTAGAAAGTTTGGAAGAAATGAGGCGCCGTCAAACCAAGGAATTAAGAATTTTATCGATAAAGTGTTCAGAACTGGAATGCTGGTGGACGTGAAACATGTTTCGCATGCTCATCCTAGGCGTACACCTGAAGCAATCGCTGCTGTGGCCGAGAGTGTGCGTCTTAACGCGTCTACATCAACTCGGCGCAGAAGTCAACAACTCATCATTCGCCGAACCACTTTGAGGAGGATTCTGCACAAAGATCTTGGTATGTATGCGTACAAAGTCTAGCTTGTTGAGAAGTTGAAGCAAGTTGACCATCAACAACGTTTTCGCTTCGCTGAATGGGCTTTAAACAAGTTGAACGATGATCCTGATTTTGTTAGAAAAATAATCTTTTCGGATGAGGCGCATATTCACCTTGGCCGGTACGTCAACAAGCAAAACTGTAGGATTTGGGGCACGGAAAATCCACACGCCGTTATAGAGAAGCCCATGCATCCAGATCGAGTCACTGTGTGGTGTGGATTTTGGAGTGGTGGCGTGATTGGATCCTTTTTTTTTCAAAATGAGGCTGGTCGCGCCGTTACGATTAATGGCGACCGCTATCGAGATATGATAAATGACTTTTTGTGGCACGAATTGGAAGATATCAATCTCGATGAAGTCTGGTTTCAACAGGACGGGGCAACTTGCCACACCGCCGCGCTCACCATCAACCTTTTGCGCACAAAATTTAACAATCGTGTAATCAGTCGTTTTGGAGATGTCAATTGGCCACCTCGGAGCTGCGATATAACACCACTCGACTACTTTCTTTGGGGCGCATTGAAGTTTATGCGGACAATCCTCAAACAATTGACCGCTTAAAACAAAATATTCAAGCTCAAATCGCTCAAATAGAGCTGCAAACTGTTAATAATGTGCTCGAAAATTGGTGTTCCAGGATGGGCTACTGCCGAGCTAGCCGAGGTGGCCACTTGAATGAAATCATTTTCCATACTTAATCGGAATAAACATTGTATCACATAAAATAAAAATAATAATAACAAATTTAATTTTTCTTATTCTCATTGCTAATTTATAATTCAACATATATATGGCCCACCCGTTAGTTACAATATTATTTCAAAGCTAAATTTAAACTTTTAACATATTTTATCCAATAGTTTTCTTGTAGTTAGTCACCCTTTTTACCTTAATGAAGGTAACTGATAAGTGCTCTTTAAAAGTATCATCCTCTCTGATTCTCGACAACAATCCTTTGGCACGTGAATTTTGTGCTAAAGGTAACAAGTTGAAGGACCGTACATTGATTCTCGCTCGGTGGCACGGGCCTCTTGATAAGTGACTCCGAGGGTGCCCCATTAGCCCTCAGGCCCTCTAATGACTTCCTGGATGCCCTAATGGAAGTCCCGCGATAATAAGACTCCTGATTAATTATTACGGGTCTGGTGGAGAGAGCTTGCATCGCCTGCATTTCAGGTGATACTTTCAGGAGGCGGCGGGCGGCGCCTTTTATCTCGAGGGTTAATAGGAAATAGCGGTTGTCGGAACTGTAAATTTTATTTAGGCGAGTACCCGTGGCTTCGCTTACGTGGCGTCATTAAATAACGATGCATATTCCTTAGTATGGGAAAGGGCTTCCGGTTATATTTTCTAGTTCAGTTAATGCGTTGGCTACAAAAAATTTACGTTTTCTCCCTTACAGTGAAACAGAACTCTTAGAACTATTCAGAAACGATTCAGGTCATTAAAGAAGATGCCCCATTTGGGTATTCATACCCCAGATAGCTACTTTACTGGATTGGTAGGTTTAGTTTAACTGATTCTTCTCAAGTTGTTCTAAAGTCACAACAACTATTTAAAATGCAATTTCACGATTGGAAGCCAGTTCAGCACCATGGGGCGGTTCTGTCCGTCTTAATAGGTAAAATAGGTAGGTACAGTACGTTTCACGAAATTTGGATACGACTTAATGATTTCCTGGATCGGTCCCATTGTGTCGACAAGAGTTTGGCAATAAACAAGTGAAGTATGAAGGGACGGACTAAGGAAAACAAATAATGATATGATTATATTAATGTAATCAAATGAAATAACATTTTTTTTTAAATATTAGTAGTCATATTTATTTACATTATAATGTCATTCTATAGATAGTTCTGTTTCGCTATCGCTATCCTCATCAAAATTAATTATAATTGGATTAATTATACGATCCAGACTAATATACGAATTTTCTACAGTTATTACGTGACTGACTGAATTTTTCCAACTACCCAGGGGAATATCATTAAAGCATTTTCGTATTAATTCTACAACACTAGAACTTAAAGTTGGAGAAATATTTTCAGACCTAACCAGTGATTTTAAGTGGTGCCACATATGCTCTATGGGGTTAAAAATGCAATAATAAGGTGGGAGCCGTAGCACTGTTTGTCCAATTTCTTCTGCCAATGTGTCACAAACATATACTTTTTTTATACAAAATGTCTTTAAAACTTCTAAAAGATCACTTTTTTTATAACTTTCTTCAAAATATATATCATTCGCCGCCATATAGTTCTGAATCTCCAATTTTCTATTATTTCAGCTTGGAGCTTTATGTAATTGGCGACTGTTATAGCTCGCATTGTCCATTACTATCACGCTATTCTGAGGAACGTTTGGTAAAAGACAATTCTTGAACCATTCCTCAAAAACTAACAAATTTTACCACAAAAAGATATTTAAATATAAATTAAGCACATAATAATAATAAACGGTCATAAATAATGGGATGGCCCCAGGTACTTTTACTGCAGTCATTAAGTTATATCCATTTTTCTTGAAACAATCTTTATTGAAAATAATTTGGAATTCAAAAAATTGTAAAATATTTTTTTTTTGGGTGATATTGAGGAAAATTTTGAAACGTCTAAATCAAGATGGTTCACGGTCAATGGTAGATTAGACGTACAGCATCACTTTGGCCTCTCATATAAACGTACCTGCTGCATCGACCGAAACTGTGTCACCGTTGCGGCGTAGCCGCTTCTACCGAAAACTCGTAGCAACTTCGTTATTTTAAATAGAACACCAGGCATATTATTAAATTTTTAGAATCAGCTTTTAGTTAAAAAAATATTTTCTTATAAGTATAACTTTCTTACATCTAACCGGATAGTTTAAAGAAACCCAATATATTTAATCGCAATGGAAATATCAATTCTATATGATACAGGGGAGGTTGAAATTATGTTCCGTTACTGCTAAAAAGTAGCCAATGGCTGTTTTTCTTAAAGGAACCACTGGTATTTTATTGTATTATCAATTTGAAAACTTTTATTTTTATCTTACTTACTTGATTTCGGAGAGTTCGGTTTAAAAGGAATTCAAAAGGAGCTTCCTTTGAGGATGATAAAGCATTTAAATTTAGTTCATGGGAAGAGAAAAAAGGTTTTGTCTGAAATATTATATTTTCATGTAAAATATGGAATTTTAGGGAAGGTTTATTATTAAGAAACAAGGAGCTGTATCTATTCTATATAGGTGAACTCGAACTAACATACAGGGCATTGTTCAATGTAGGGACAAATTTTTGGGTTAGTTTTTTTCTCTCGACTTTTTTAGATTGAAAATAAATAAATACATGTTTTATTTGTGACTTGTTTTTAATATGCTGTTTTGCACCCATTTTCACTCCCGGGTTCAGTAATAAGAAAATAATTTTTATGCTTCTGTAACGGAAACCTGTACTCTTTAGAGACTGTAGTAATAAAAGAAAACCATATAAACCATATAATATATTTATAGTATATTACGTACCGAGGTGGAAAGTGTTTCATCCATGTCGAGAGAGTCGGTAGTTAACAGAGGCGCGAAGCGGCGAGGTTAACTAAATCTCGAGACCGTAATGAAACTTTTCACCGAGGTTTGTATACTATTTTATTTACAACCACATCTAACATCCACTTCTTATTATTTTGAATTAAAATTATTATTAAAAGATAAATGTCATTTTGACATTTCCATTGACAAATTAGACAGAAATTTCAAATAACTCCAGGTGGTAAAATAACGTAGGTAATAATACACATCTAGATGGCAAATATCATTTTTTGAATATGGTTTCCATGTCACTAAACAATATATTATTTTAACAACAGAAAAATGGTATCAGATGAGGAATTTGATTTTGCTGCTACTCCACCAGAAATTCGAGAAGCAGCAAAAATAGTAGAAGATCTTCTATCAACCAAAAGCCGCCCGATATATGACAAGGCATATAACTGGTTGAAAGAATGGTGTATGGGAAAAAAAGTTCAAGATCCTGGTTCTGAGTCGGCGCTACTAGCTTATTTCAGGGAAAATGCCAAGACAAAGAAGATCGACGATTTGGTCACAATATTCAATGCTGAGGACCACTCTTTCAATTAGTGAAAAAGTAGACATATCTAAACACGCAAAGCTATTAGCATTGTTAAAAAAGTGTATTCGTATATGATTTTGAGATATTTAAAAAAAGAATTACAAAAAAATAATTTATTTTCCACCCGGGTGGAAAGTAAAAGTAAAACAACGTCAACTTTCCACCTTTCAAAGATAGATGAAATGTCATTATTACATGCATGGTTGTAAATAAAATAAATAAATAACAAATGTCAACTTTACATTTGTTACATTAATTTCAATCGATTTTTATTTCAATAATTTTTAGTGAAGCATTGTTACTGCATACCAATTTTTTCCAAAATTAAACAAAGTCAATAGTTATTGAAATTATTTCAACATTGACTTTAAAATCAAGGTACTTACTGCATCACATCAGGGCTGAATATCGCTTAGACTAGAGTTAAATGGATCTTTTTCTGGTCGCAGCAATATAAATCTCGTTTAAAGCCATAAATACTTTAGGAAGTAACTCATTCTTAAAAAATCCAATATATTTAGAAAAATAGCATGTCGGTGAGACATGTACGCGAGCACACGGTAATTTTTATCAAGAATTCAATAAATAGGTAGCCGGAGAACCTTTTACCACATAACTTACTCGCTAGGAGACTACTAAAGGAGTCTGTTTAATATTGATGGCGCGTTCTATTCACTACTGCCACGATATATGTGAAAAACAGCTGTTTTTAACGGTTAAACGTCACGTTTTATGGTATTTTAATCCGCGCTTCAATTTAGCAGTAGATTTCCTGCGGTCTTAAAAGTCCGTCTCAGTTAATAAATCGCTTGTTGTATTTTTAATTGGAGCTATTTATTATTTTATTTTCGTCAGTTGAGATAATCGAGACAGGATCATAATTAGACTTAATTCTATAATTATCATATTTTTGGAACAAACCGAACAAATTGTAAATTTGTATGTAATAGTTATTTAAGTAACAAGTGCGGAATGTAGTACTTTTCCGCACGCAACGGCATGCACGTTGTCGAAACTTTGGGAAGTTAAGCCATATATGCGTAAGAGACAGGGTACAACATTTTTCCTACGAGCGTGCGAAATCAACAACCTTATTTTTCTTATTTTTTCTTTTCAAAGTATAGAAAAGGACTCAGAAAAATGTAGTTTATTGATATGAATAAACAAAAAAATTCATATTAAACCTTAATGTACAATTTGTGACATTAGTTAAATTTAGATCAGACTGGTTCATTTTGCTGTAGCTCAGAATTTGGTATTGCCTGATTGTTGAGTAGCTGATAGTGTACAATGGCTATTCGAGCTTGAACTTTGGCATTCGGTATTCTCGGTGATGATGTTGGATGATGAGTTTGGATTTCGGATGTCGGAGATTGCAACATTTCTGCTAGTTGATGGGTTTGGTGGCTGGAGAAGTTGACAGTAAGTTAGTTCTTCTTCACCAAAGAATCTTCAATATATCCCTCCTTTACGGAGCTACTTGTCTATTCTCCGCGACACCGTAGATTAGATTCGTTAAATTGATAATGGAATTAGCTATCAGTGTTGCTGACGTCCGACGAAAGCTGCAACTTGTATAACATGCAGGGTTTTTTAATTTAAAAATCCGGCGATGTTTACGGGTATTTTCCCGAAAGTATTAATATCTACATACTATGTGCTATAATTTCCATTTCTGTAATTAAGGAAACATCTATCATGCGGAGTCTTTCTACTCCATTGTACTACTAATAAAAATCAAAATAGTTGGTATCTTTTCCCAAAACATCCATTTTGGTTTTGTACTAGAAATGGTTATGATAAGCATGCAAAGGGGAGAGCTATTCGTCTGATTGGAGATGGCGAGCTGACAAAGAACTTCGACAGCATAGAACATCGAAGACAGGTTGTTGATTTGACCCTCTCTTACAGATATTTCCATGGAAATGTGTGCGTAAATGCAAATTTCGACACTCTCGTATACGAAAAACATTTATCATCCTTCCGAATCTGTTGTTTTGCTCAAGCCCTCCTAATCTAAAGCTTATAGAAATTCCGACATTTTTTGCAAAACGCATTGTTCTCCTCACATACACATTGCATAGACGCTTTTCTAATGGCAGAGGTTTCCAGACCGGAGTTTTATTTTTTTATATGTGTGTTCTTTACTTTTTCAAGAGCTTAATATTTCCATGTCTCGGAAGTAAAGAAATTGTTTATGCATAGAATATTTTATTTTCTTTGACGATGGAAATCAATTTATCTCAACGGAACAAGAACTTCTCACAAATATTTAAATTAAGTTTTTTACTTATCCGAAACAAACTTTTTGCAATACAAAAAGCTAAATTCCCTATTCTTTTCAAACTTTTTCTAAAGCAGCTATTGTGTAGGTGTTGTTATGTATTTATCGAAAAAGCTCCAACTGCTTTTGTATAAGAAGTTTACTTTTATAAGTTTTTGAATTCAGTATTATGTTCTTAAAACTTTGTAACTCTTAAGGTATGCCGAATTTCAGTTCTGAACAATATCAACTTTGTTGACAAATTGGCTACACTTCGTTGGGATTAATCTTGCTCAATAAACTTTGAAGTTATAGCCGGGAAATTTTAATATCGAGAAAGTTTAAAGGTAGAGTGTCGAAAAATAATAACAGTATTTACAAACATTTACACCGATTTTTCCGCAATATATGCGGAAACTCGATAAAACTCGATTACACAGACCTACAAAAAAAAATTGTTGTCTTGGTGCCGACGAAAAAACAACTGATTTTAGTTATTTCGAATACGGTGATTCCAAAAACACTAAGTACGTATCAGTTCTAGTTTTTGAGATAGAGCGTACTCATAATAAATTGTAATATTAATATATTTGACGATTATAATGGTCATAAATTTTATCAAAAATTTAACGAATTCAAAGGCTAATGTATTTTTAATATACCTATTTATTCATGAATCAGTGTGAAATACCGAATCTTATATTGGCAAGAGGCCATATAATTATTATAGATAAGAAATAATTTTTCCTTGAATTGTGTTTCAACTGCAGATTTCTTATTTTCGTATTGCAATTAGCACAAAAAATACATTAGAATGCAATAAAAGAGAATGAAATTGTATACCGTGTGATTCGTTACCTTGACTTGTGTCCTAGGGTATTATATACATATAATCCCCATATGCTGAATATTGCCTGCACGCATTTGCAAGATTTAGTTGAAACTTGAGTTTCATTGCAGGAGTGTGATTTTGAAAAATCGTATCTAAATATGGCTTCTACAAGTGGGCGTAATTGAGTAAACCATCCGGACGTTCTTTGCTACATATGTGGCGAGTACTTTTAAAAGAAAGTAGAGATTTGTGACTTGATATTGTATGCAAACCGGTGTAGAAAACCTGCGACAATGGACAAAAGGACAAAGAAAGTGTTTAAAGTATGTTGTTCCGATGGTATGGAAGAAACAAAAAGCCACTTTGATGATGGTTATTTTTGCCTTGTAAAGATAAAGGGCATTAATCGTAACAATCGGCTTAAGTGGAACTATCCTAACCTGGAGTCAGCCAGAAGGCCTGTTCAGCATTCTATAGAATTATAACTTTCAACATATAGCAAGCCTGCCTACGTTACCAGAGGATACAGTCGAAACGTCATCTGACGAGCTGCAGAGTGACCGATTTGAAAAAAAGAATTTTGCAGGAGATTTAAGTCCCGAACGCTTTACTCAGGGGGAGCTAAGTGAGCTCGTCAGAGATTTATACGTTCCAGAAAAATCTGCCGAGTTACTTGCCTCCAGAACAAATGAGAAGAATCCTCTTTATCCAGGTACAAAAATTAATTAGTGAAGAACAGGGGGAACGATTCCACCAGGATATAAAAACTATGGAAGAGAGATATCATTGGTAAATGGCCGATTACTGCTGGAGTCTTCAAGGAGACTGTCCTTTTCAATCTCATGCGAGAAAATCTTATAAAAGGAAGTTTATGGCTGATGCAGATTAGCTCATTTTTATTTATTAGTTTAGGTTAATTTAAATTAATAACTTAAGTTAATATTGTTAATGTTATTGACAGATGATTTTTGTATTTGTTGTGGTGTACAGGGTGTCCATTTTTGGGTAGTTTTTCGGGGTACCTCCGTTATTAGTAAAGATAGAAAGATGCGGTTTCCGCAGCACTGTGCTACCTTTTTGTCAAACGGAAGATGCCGTAATCAGAAATTTTCTAGGCCGCCTTGTTTTTGATATACGGGATGTTTTTGAGAATTGTGCATTTTCAAGGAAAATAAACAAAGTTGCTTTTTAAATGAGTCCCTTATATATTTTTTAATAATATAATTTAGTTTGTAACAAGCTTCTCAAAAATATATAACGCTTTATTTTTAGTCTTAGTATTAGGCCCGAAATATACGTTTTTCAAAAATATACCATTTTTTTTTAGTAGTCCATTACCTATATGACGGATATTAAAACCAAACAAAAGAACACAGTCCTATGTGTCATAATAATAAAATCTTCTAATTCTGTCAGAACATTCAAGTTCTCTAAGTTGTTTTAAAATTTCTAATTAATAGTGAAAAATCAGTTTGTCCTAATTATTGCAGAGCATGTAAACTTTGAGAAGTACGACATGTGTGACTCAAAATAATAGTGGAATAAGTCACATAATAGACATTTTGAGATATTTAAGACTTTTGCATAAATTCAATTAATTATTGAAATGAAACTCATTTGTTTATAATTAATTTTTTTTATAAGAGTCAAACTAATTATATTACAAAATAAGTAAAATAAATTAGATTTAAACGTCAATACAGAGAAATCAAGGAGTATGAAAAAAAAAATACGGAGATGTTCCACTTTTACAATGAAATTATTTTATTTTCTTTCTTTTTATTATGAACAGCATCAAACAAAAAATTTTAATCATAAATATTTTCATCATCGGATGAATTATCTGTTTCTTGGATTGCCACAGATGCGCGAGTTGAAGTCTCTGTTGGCAAATTTTTGTAATAGGGGTGGTGGACTGGTGGAATGAATGGTAGCAAGTCTAGCATGTCTCTTTTTTTTATTGCTGTTACTTGTCGTCGCGAAGGATACAAGAAGTTTTGTTCAACTTTAGTTAAAGTTTGTATTTTCGTTGATTTTTTCGACAAATCCACACAACGGAATTCAACGTCTGGGTTTAAATTTTCTTTAAACTTTAATTGAAGTGGGTGATCTTTTTCATAACGAAACCACCTAATATTCAGCCAGCTAAAAGAGTAGCCACACTCAGTTTTTTTTCGGTTTGTAATGGCCCTTTCAAGATTCTGGGTACTTAAAAAATCAGAATGGTTCATTTCCGTGACACGAAAGACAGGTTCTTTACGTTTAGCATTTTGTATGATTGAAATCCATTGTTCCCTACTATAGATGAGACTGTGATGGCGACTTGAATTTTCAATAATTCCAAAATCTGCATCATTTGGTAAGAAAGAATGCCCAGATACTAGAAACTTATGGTCTATTGTGCTAATCGGATTGGCTTGATCTTGAACGAGCTTTAATAATGTTAAACTTATCTTTATGTTACGATTTTGGCCAGTGCATGAGTCTGAGTACATGATTATATGATCTTTGTTTGGCGCATGTTCTTTAATGTGCCTAACCAAGCACGATGCTACATCTTGAGAGCCGCGTCCCCCTTCCGTCTCATCCCATACATACATGTATGCTCGTCCATCATTAAAGCAGTGGATTCCAAGGTTATATACATAAAGGTTTCTTTTATAATAAGCTACAGATGTTGTTAATTTTGGGAACGCAAGTGCTTTTTGTAGATCAAATGTAAATATATATGCATCATCAACCTTCTTTGAATCAGTTCTAAGAGAATCTCTAGCTGCACCAGCTTTTCGTAGATGTAAGTCATGTTGCATCTGAAAACTTTTTTTATCTTCTTCGTTCTCGGCAGCTTGAAGTTTTAAGTTTAACTCATCGCATGTCTTGCATGTATCTTGGCGGGGGGTTTGAAATGAAGATTAAACTTAGTATTAAACACTTTGTAATAATATTTTAAGTTTTTTGGTTCAACCAACTTACTTTCGCATGATTGTTTGTACAAGTCATACATTTTTTTTATAGTTAAATCTGGGTGTAGATATTTTCTATGTGGATTTTGTTTCCTGGTGTAATGACTTTGATAAGCCGGAAACATTTGGATATGTTCAACTATGTCTGAATCATCAAATTTTCGGCTTGATGTAGTGCCACGTCTATCAACGCATTGCTCAATAGACTTTTTTGAGACACATCTATACAATCTTCCATTACTGATCTGAAAAGTTGCAAGAAAGTATTTTTTACAAACAAGCTCAGTTTTATTTTCAACTTTCAAAAAGTACTTCAATGATGTTTGCCGTACTCCCGGCCGGGATCCGTCCTTTGGTCGTTTACGAACTACTGGATTAGAGTTAACGAGACCATGGAGATAAATATTTTGCCTTGAAAAGTCTCCCAGCTCCCAAAATGAATTAAACAAGCCTCGTCTCTCGGATTCTGTGAAAGTATTAACACACTTCTTGGGACATTTACACTCAACGTTACTAAAAACTTTAGGGCGCGCTGCAACGCCTTTTTTGTTGTTATAAATTTTACCACTATTTCGTAACATTTTTTGTTTATTGGTTTTCCATTCAGCTTCATTTCGCAGTCTATGTTATCGTTAGCATGACTCGAGGAAGAATCTAAAACAAGAAAAGAAAAATCAGTTTTTATTACCGGGTACAGACCTTAAGGCCTTACAGCGCGTGAGATCAGAATAAATGGAATCTACAAGGACATAATATAATTATATTTTGATTGTAAATATCTAACTTCAAAAATATTGAAACTAAACTAAGTACTCACCAGAATCCTCAGCCGTATTTTCCTGGTTAGGATTATACTCCGAGCCAGAATCACTAAAACCGCTGTGTGGATCCTCCATTATTATAATAAAATTATTCAATTTAAAAGTGGTATATCTCCGGATATATTCCACTATTACTCTGAAGTTTGACTTATTTCACTGTTAAAGTGACACGGGTTGCCGATTTTTCACAATAACAGGAAATAAGTGCCATCTAGTGGCTAACCAGAAAAGCTGGAGCTAGACCACTTTTAAATTTAAAAATATATACCAACAGAGTGCGCTGTGCCAAGTTTCGCCGAATTATAAGATTTTGGAGTTATTCCACTATTATTATGAGTCACACACATGCTCGTTTGTTATATCCAGTGTAACGAAAATGCAGATGGAGCATTAGAAGTGTATTTGAATAGGTAAATATAAGCCCTTATGTAGTAATTCTATGAAATTTATAAATTTTCTTAAATTACTTATAGATATCCCGAAAGACGACAATCGGATAAACGAATTGGTCCAAGAATAAAATCAAATTTAATTGAACACGGTTCATTATCTAAACCTCGCCGTAAAATCTACCACAAGGATAATCGCGAGACTGATGAAATAAATTTGTTAGCTTCAATTGAAACAAATTCAAGTAGTTCTTGCAGAAAAGTTGAAGGTTTGGTCGGAATAATTAAATCAAGAGTGCAAACAATCCTAAAAAACAGAATTTTAAGCCATATAAATTCCACCGTGTACAAACCTTACATCCTGGTGATGCACATCACCGAACAAACCCGTAAAACTACCCAAAAATGGACACCCTGTGCATTAAACATTTTTGTTCCATTCCTGAGTTGTTTTTTTGGTGATAGCCGTAAATAATCTCGAAAATATAGCCCATGGCCCTAGTTTTTGAAAACGATCTGATGGAGCCAATCTGAACAAAATTGCCGACACCAAATTATGTGTTGACCAGTATAATCAGAAACTTAAAAAGCACCGGTGCAAAAATTCCAAATTCCATTCGTATTTGTTTGTTTTCGAATATCTGTACTAAAATTAAATCGTCTGGATTCCATCTCAAACAAGAAACAGAAATATTATAATGCACGAACGATGTTCTATTAAGACAATCCAATATTTCTGCTGGAAACGGGAATGAGTGGGATTTGAAATGATACTGTGTGGCTGATGTGAATATGTAAGTTATATTTATTTCGCACGATTTCAAGTTGAAATTGATATGAAATAAAGTCGCCGAAGTTTTCAACGACTTCACAAATTACAGCTGACAACCCACTTGGCTAGATAAAGAATTAATTTTTGTAAAAATGTCAAGAACATATTATTGTTGTTTCCAGAACATGTACAGATAATTGAAATTTCGAAGTTTTTGGTAATTTTTTTGTTAAATATACAGGGTTAGCAACAACATTTTTGAAAAACGCTCGGACCCGTCGATTTTATTTTTCACTTTTACAAACTTTGATCATTTTTAGTATTATACAGGATTGCTCAAAATTCGGGGCACATGTCAATTTTAGTTTTTGAAATGCCATAAACTAGATAAAAATATAGACTTTTTAGTCACGTCCGTTGATTGTTTGTTTTCCAAACCAAAAGATATCATATCGATCAGAAGACAGAAACAGACAGCAGATAAAAAGAGACAGAATCCCCATCTCTTTTTTGTCGTGTTTATTTTCGCCATAACAGACGTCACATTAACGTGTTCTCCAATATTATTTTGTAATTAATACAATATTCTATAGGAAATCGTACAATAAGATCTTTACTATAGTAATTTTACTATTTTTTCTATAGTATTTGTTCCGTGCATATACATTTGTTGTAAAATTTACAATATATTTTACTAAATTTCTTAGAAATCCTGACTACAAGGTGTGATGAAAATAAATTGAAAAAAAATAACCATAAATGGCGCTTTGAATTATTAAGCGAAATTATACACTTTATATGAAATCTGAAAATTTACATGGCCGCTACTGACGACGGTCGGTGTTGTCATATCTACACGGCAAACTCTTTAGAAAACAAATTATAATTTTAACAATTTTTCATTCTATCATTTATGAACAAATATGATTCCAGATGAGATGAGAGACGGCGAAAGATGTTTTGCAAAACAAATAATGTAATATTACGCACAAATCTCAAATTCGTCACAAGCACAGGAAAGTAAATAGGTCAAACGTCATTAACCTTCCTATTATTATTCAAACTCTTTAAAAAAAATGCTATTTTATTTAAGACCCCTGCTTTCTTACTTTTACTTATCTAAATGCAATTATTAGTTCCATTTGTTTCACAGAAACCACACAGAATCTAAGTTTTAGAAAAAACCTCACATAACCTCACAAATAGCAGCTATTCACATGGAAGAATACATGGGAAAACTGTTTTAATTTTGGTCCTTTTTTCTCGCTTAGATTTATTTATTTAACTAATTTAAAAACACACACTTTAAATACAATTCTTTGAATTTAAGAATGACATTTTATCTACGAACGAACGAAATGGTACGTGCAAAACTCGGAATAGAGATTAGCAATATTTGACAGTTTTATATTTCACGGTCATGGTAATTGAATCCTAATAATAGGCGTTACGAAACGAACTAAGATCGCTTAAATGCGTATCTTATGGTGATAAATGAGATTCTTCCCTGAATTGAATAAAATGATAGTAGTGATATATCCATCAATTAAGGTAAAGGATAATACTGCGACTGTACTTGAGAAGCTCAAAAAATTAACTTAGCTCAGCTCTACTCCAAATAACAAGACCGACGAATATTTAATTTTCTTTCTCATACTGTCATCTCTCCATCTCTTTCACACAATCCACTGGGCGCCGGGGAAACGGAAGTCTAGGCGTACAAGTGTCAGCAGCCCGGTGAGACTGCTTATGGGGGAGGTCGAAACACGTAAGAAGGCCTTGGAAGTGATGCTAAGCCTACTCTGCTCCATACGCTCACATGTAACCTACTTTTATCTATCTGTTTCACTCTGTTTCACTCTATCATTTAAGCGTCAATATCAGACTTACGTAGAGTTAATATGGAAAGCCCAAAAGTGAGTGTTTATGCAGGCGACTTGATCCTGGTCATATTTGTCTCACTTTACTGAATTAGGGAAGGTTGCTGCAGACAGAGACAGGCATAGAATGCGAACAGCACAAGCACAAGCTAACTTCCTTCGTCTGGCGGGCATGGAAATCAAGCAACATCTGATATGATTTAAAATGGTGGAGAAGTGGAGAAGACGCATCTTTAAATTTTAAAATAATTTTTAATATTCTAATCTTTCACGAAAAACGTCGTTTCATTTTTGGTGCAAGTGAGTAATTTGTAATTGAAACATTCATTTAGTCATCTTTACTGAGAGTAAGCTTTCAATAATAATTTCTTTTCCTAAATCATATGAGGCCCAAAAATATGCTTGGACTTGAAGCTTGAAATATTTGCTAGGACCTAGAGCCCACTTGAAGATGGTAAAATATTTTATGTAAATTATGATTTACTTCCTATTTTTTAATAAAACTACTTACAAGCTTATTTCTGAAGTTTAATTTTTCATTTGTAGTTACGTTATTAGTTAAAAAAAATGATATAAGAGTGTGTAAGGATTATTTTAAAGTGATATTTACAGCTTAAAACATGTCAGAATCCTAATATTTGATTTTCACTACTTAAGTAAATCAAATAAAAGGGTTTGAATGTTTTTTGTTGGTTAAATGTCACTTTAAAATATTGACAGTAATAAAAATTTTGACAAAAGTGACATTTGAAAAGCACGTGCGTTTGTCAGCTGATTCCAGACGGAATGGATGCCTGGTTTGTTCGTTTGTTCATACTTGCTTCGATGTGTTAACACGGCTGTTTGTCTTCTTCCTGTTTATAAGTATTCGTTGAGTGTCAGTATTAGAAGATACGCGTTAGAATACGATCGGTTCTGTTGCTTACCATTTACACTCTCGGCTATCCGCTTTGTTTTCAGAAGGTAGGTACGCGTATAAGAATTGTTTTGTAATGAATTTCGGGCTACGCGTCCAAACTTTGTATATAATTTTACATTCTTTTTGTTGACGAACCTAGACCGAGTAGCTTGTTTTGGCCGTTTGACTTGATGGAATATTTCGAGCATAAAGTGTTTTCAGGAGTATTCTCATGAAAAAGAAAAAAAACTGATTGTGTTTGTGCTTGGATATCCTCGCTCTTTAGGTATAAAGATAAATACAAGTAGGTAGATAAATAATTTATTTTTATAATTTTATATGGAATTTCAGTTTTGCATTAAGTTTGGCAACATTCCACGTAACACCTGTTTTCTAACATGCCATCACAGGGTGACGTATTACAGTGAAGCATGATGAGCTGTGGGTTTATGGGGCTGGACCCCACTTTTAAAACTGTCGATTTAAAAAAATATATGTAGCGCTTCTCTAGGACACCCAAGGAGTCACCCATTTAAATATAATACATCATTTCCATAACACCCTGTATAGTTTTTGTAAATTATGTTTACAATACTATTTTGGTACGGATTAGCAATTACTACAATTTTACGATAGTCCTTTTTCCGTGTAGACATCCCATTTTTCTAATAAATCACAATTTTCATAAAATTGTGCGTTTCGGAATAGGATTTTATAATCCACTCCAGTGGCGCTAATCTTCATAATCAACATCAGTCAAACATTATGGATAATCCTACGTTCGTGTAGCTCACAATCATCCCAACGGTACATAAATAAAGGTATAAATATTCTCTACAGTCTGTCTCGGTTTATTATTGTTTGCAGCACTTTCGGATATGCACCATTTCATTTTATACACGGCATTGCTTTTAGATCAAACATATCTGTTTGTATTTTATATGATCGGAGGCCACACAGTTAGCGTTTTAAAATGGTTATTTGTTTGATGTAACATCTGAATGGAGCAGAATACGGCAGAATAAAGTGTGCTTAAGAAAAAAATCAGTTGACATTATGAGAAAGTTTGCGATAACGTTCGTCATATAAAATGGATTATCATTTGTGTTTGGCATTTTTAAGGTTTTATATCTAAAAGGACATTTGGATTAAAATAATTACTAATGTTTCCTATAAGGAACCATTTATTACTTAATTTGGGTTGGATTCCTTGTTGAACAAGGACCTACTTTAATAGCTTTTTCATAATATTTTTAAACCATTAATGCAAAGAGTTCAAAAGTAAGATTAAAAATGAAAATAAAACAATTTTCAAAATTTTCCCATGTATAGTGTTTCATCTAGAGATCGAGGCGGTTCCCGATGGGACACCCTGTATAATTGCGAACCGACAAATACAGGTAGATTTCCATCAATCAACAGCTGATATCGGTTGATTCAAAAAGTGTCTAAATCAGTAGTGGAATGCCCAGTCGATTCTGTGCATGGTTGTCTAGCTTTCTTAAGGACCGCTCTCTGCAAGTGGCGATTGATGGATTTCTCTCAGACACCTTCACCATCAATGCCGGTGTTCCCCAAGGGTCCATATTGTCTCCAACTCTCTTCTTACTCTACATTAACGACTTTCTAGCGCAAACTAAAAATCCGATATTTAGCTTTGCTAACAGTAACTAAGTCGAATTTAACGCTAAAAAACCCAGGTAGCAGTTTTCTCTAAAAAGGTTAACATTATAGAACCGGATATACTCATGGCAGGACACGCAATCCCACTAGCTTCATCTATTAATTTGCTGGGCGTCAATCTGGGAGGAAATATGTCTTGGCATAACCACGTTGTGGCAATCTCCAAGATAGCATCTCAGAAACTTGGTCTGAGCTCTGCACCCAAACATACTCTTCGGCTACTGGATTCTATAGAAAGGAGGACCATTCGTCTGATCGGAGACCACGAGCTGACGAAGAACCTAGACAGCCTAGAACATCGAAGAGAGTTGGGGATTTGACTCTTTTCTACAGATATTTTCATGGAAAGTTCTCCGCTGACCTTGCCCTCTTAATTTCGCCCAGAGTGGCGAAGAGCAAAAATACACGACTAACCACTGCCGCCCATCCATATGTGGTTAAGCTTAGTATTCTTTCGTCTGGAGGACTTCATCTTTATGGAACGACCTTCCCGAGGTCGTTTTTCCCAACGAATATAACCTTCAACGATTCAACACCAGCGTGAATCGCTTTATTCGCACACGCACCACTCCCAGATTACCCTATAGGATTTGTTCATATATATAAAAAAAAAAAAAGTGGGCTGTAGTAAGCTCACAAGACAGGTCGCATTATTTGTGTGTGATTAGAACGATGAAATTGGGAAAAGTAACCTTCTAGGATTGTTTATATAATTTCAGTGAAACAAAATCCATAGTGTTACACATTTAATTGTAAAAAAAGGTGAAGGTGAAGGTAAAATAATCAATTGTCCGGCCCAGTATCAGTAACCAACTACAAAACGCCTGCCATATAAATGACAGGTGTTTTGGTCACCATATTGTTAGTTTTTTAGAAAACGTTTACTTTAGATTTCCACAAATGGACCAAACCGGAACAGATCAGATGGCACTTCACCAAGGAAATCTAGTCGTGAGCAATAATTTAGGGCGACTGATGAATTTACTTAGAACTAATTTTAAGTTTAATCCGACTCTAATGTACTGCAGTGAATCATATCGCAAAGAATTTGAAATTTTAAAATTTTACTTTTATTTTAAAGTTCTAGATTACAAAGCTGTCGTTTGTCCTTAACAAATATTATTTTAAAATTTGCAGTCTTTTACTACTTTAAGTGCTTTTCTAAACGGAGAAAATGCGTTTTAGATCTAATTTCTTTTTGAATTTTTAAATCTCGATGTTTAAATTGAATTTGCCGTTGTTTAAAAACCTTTTTACTTTATATCAAGAAAATATAAGCTTAAGGAGGGGTTTGTTCTGAATTTGAAGAGATTCAGAGGGTTGACTAATAATATGTGACATTTTTTAATTTCTGCCTTCCCCATCCTTGTATTCTTTGCAAGCAAGAATATTAGCTTTCCTCCTATTTGCTTAACCTAATTATTATGTACAGGGTGTTCCATTTTCGACACTTTTATAGGGTATCTCCGTAATTGTTAGTATAGTATAGTATATTTTTAGATCAAAATCTACAGGGTGTTCAATTTTAAAAAAATGAGGTTAGTTTACCTGAAAAGGGCAGATTATTCAGCAATCAATATAAAGAAACTTCTGTATACAACATCTCTTTTAACTAACAAACTATAGGGTAGTTTGGAAATTCTCAATTTTTTGATTTTGCTCCGTATCTCTTAAGCGAGTGAAAATTTTCAAAATTTGATTTTACCATTTTAAGTTTGACCTAAAAAGAGCACATGACACCTACATTACTTTTTTAATAGCACTAACAATTACGGAGATACCCTATAAAAGTGTCGAAAATGGAATACCCTCTACTGTATATAAAACTTTGTAATTTCAGATTTTTTAATTAGGTTAATACTGTTCAAGTGTTGCTTCACCTCTTCAACGTAGCAAACTGTAATAGGCACTTTTTTACATTTTAAAAACTTGTATTTATTAATAAGACAAACGAAATGTATGTATGCTTTCCGCTAATCTGCTTTCAGCCAATATCCTTCTCTATTCCGCTAGGCGCGCTACCATCGCCGTCGTTCGTTCAAAAAGTATACTAGACTATTAAAGCTCATAGAGAGCCGAACCGTCTCATATCATAACTGTTTATTTTTTAACAACATTAACAAATACCGAACAAAACGAAATTAAACTAACCTTAACACTGCATAAATACATATAATTAATCTTGAAAACGGCTCTGGTGGTTTAACCACGGGTTAAAGCGTCAGTGACTGGGAACTCCCGGACGAGAGTTCACAGGTTCAAACCCGCGGCCGATAAACCGATTCGCACTCGGTGAACTCTAGTGGTATAAGTCGAGGATCGAGGTTCAGACACCACGTTAACCTGTAGATCCCCTCGGGAATGGCCTGGCAGCACACGTGAAGGAAAAAATTGAAAAAAAAACTTGAAGCTACAATAAAAGTATTACTTTAAGTAAATAGAAAGTGAATAATAAATGTTTACATTTACGACAAGATCGACTACTATATTGCAATATACTTAATCCGTAAGCTAGAAATCACAATTCTATTGATATTTTTCCACTGTATTATTGCTGATTCTGTAATCTTTAATAGAATTTGTAAGGAATATTTCCTTTTTGATCTAAAAATACGGCAGATCTAATTTTAAAAATTGTATGGCTGAAAGAAATTCTTTGTCTCGTCGCAGTATTGGCAAGGCAAAACGAAATGAAATCATGCTGAGAAGGGAAAAACTAATTCCGTTATAGTTGACTTTCCTTGCTTCATTCAACGAAATTAATTGTCTTAAAAAATATATTAACGAGTTTATTTCGACTTTTTATCTTCTAGAAATTATTTTTGGAATTTAATTCATTGTATGACTCATTAAACAGGGTGTCCCACCTGAACCGCCTCGATCTATACAGGGTGTCCGCTAATTAATGGTATATGGCAAAACCACAGACTCCTTACGTAAAAATATTAGGATTTAATTATATATACTTACCTATATCCGAAAGTTGATATTAACTGAGATACAGGGTGTTAAAGTTAAAACTTCATTTTTGTTATTCTCTGACAACTTTGAGAGAAACTAACCTTTTTTACAAAATTTGGCAATTATGTTTTTTTTAGGATGAGAAGTTGATTTCTTTGTGAAATTTTAATGTACAATATGGTTGGATGCTGAAGGTTTTATCTCTAAAATGACATTTGCTAACCTTAAAATAATAACGGCTCTTTGTATATATACAGAGTGATATTTTTACAAAAAATAATGGTACCTAGGCTTTTCTATATGAAAACAGTTTCGTGCTTTTTTCCTGTTCTCGATTCAAATAATTAAGTTCAAATTGAAGGTTGCTTCATATATATAGGATGTTGATCCTCTGTTGGTTTTAAAACTTTAATTTAACAGTGATTTTTTTTGTTTCAGGCATAAAAGAGTACAAAACTTCTTACCTTGTAAAAATTCCCCCCAAAATAACTGTGATGGAGCAGCAACTACAGGGCTGTATGAAGACCTAAACGAAGTAATGCCCAGGCATTCAACGCCTCATCATCACCATCATCAACTAACAGGGGGACATATTGTTGCGCCTTCAATAGAGGTAAAATGCTTTTAAAGTTAATTTATTTACATCAGTGCAAAGAGAGAGATATCGAAAAAGTATTATTTCAAAAATCGTAAAGAAATATTGATATTTTTTATAAGATTTTTGAAAGAATAAGTCAATATTTCCTTGCACTGTCAGGCAACGGAAAATAAGCATTGGAAATATTTATTGTTGTACTGTAAGGAAATATTATTCCCTTAATATTATGTACGTTGTACGGTACAGGTACAGTTGTACGTTGATTGGAATAATTTATATCCTCTGAATAATTTTCGGTTTTTTGGAAAAATAGTATCTCGTAGGAAAAGCTGAGCATTGCCTAAATATATCTATTATATAGTTCGCTGCCATTTAACGCTGTGGGCTTCATCTATGCTTAGATATTAACGAATTTCTTCTGGTTAATATAATGTTTAACATGGGTTGTAAAATAATTCCGCATCATTCTCGAGAGATCGCCACGTCTAGGGTCCTTAAACAGCTTTTGACGGCACCTCACGACATGACACAATAAACTTGACCTCACGATAGCCCATTGCCTGTCGAGGCGCAAGCCGATATTAATACCACCTGACCTGTGAAGTTAGACTTTTTATTTCTTAGATGGATTTTTAAAATTTGATTTAATCAAATAACGTCTGTTCAGATTGTGTGGGACTACTAAGAGATGGCGCTGCACGCTGTATTTTGTTGACTGCCGTCGATAGTACGGCGTTAAGTTAAGGTCCTCTCTGATGATAAGTAAAAATTGTTTTAAAAAGATTGTTTTTCGGGGAAGTTATCTACAGCCTACCTAAGAATATGAATTGTATATTCCTCAAAGACTGTAAGCCAAAGCCGCATCCTCCTTGATTTAAAATCCTTTACTAACGCTAATAAATTTACTGACACTGGCATAAATATTCTTATTTAACCTGTACATGTCAAAAAACCATAGAAACAACAACTGCAAAGAGTTATATTACGCAAAAATAGTAGGTACCTACTTTATCTTATTAGGAGAAAAATAAATTCAGTTCATCGACGTCGATCAAGAGTAGCTTTTCTTTAGTTTAATGTTTCAGCTATCCAAAAATATTATTGTTGTGTCTTCTTCATACAGGGAGTAAAAAAAATGTATTATTTTGTTTAAGCCAGTCCATCCCTGGCAAACTAAATAAATAGTCAAATGTGTTTAAAATGGTTTATCTTAACAGGATTCCGGAGTACCTGTAAACAAGTTTTCTTTCCAAGCGTTTATTCCTGTTTTAGGAAATAAATGTCAAAGGAAAAAAACTTTGTAATAGAACTAGAACTCGCTGAAAGTCTATATTATTTTGTTTCGGAAGCTTTTTAGATTTCATTTTTTTACTGCTCCATATAGAAAAAAATTATGGACTTTCCTAGAGTCGTTAAGAAAATTTAGACATCTTTCGTTAAAAAAATTTTTTAAATGTACCGTTTTCATAGGAAGCGAATACTCTGTTTTCCAGCGTAGAAAATTGAAGTATAGACCCCGATCACGTGCAGTCTCTTTCTTCCGATTATCGTTGTTTCTGTCGGCGTACCAATTACGGGCGGACGCTCGACGTATTCTTCTAACTGCAAGGAAAGATCCAATTCGCCTCGTGCCTTCAAAGCGCGAAACGAACAGGGGTCAAATCGGAGATTTCGACTGACTCCGGCATCCTCTTTTATCATATTAAAACGAATACTTATATAAAGGAATAATATCTTCGTGGCCATAGGAGGAAAAAATGTATAGGAACGTGTCACCTTATTTTTATGTCTTCTATTTGAATCCGGGAGATTGTCCACATATTCTGGGACAACCTGTATATTAACATTTTTGCCGTTTTATGAATATTCGATATTTTAATCCTAAATTATTTGGGATAAACATTTTCTAATTTTACGAATGAATTTCTAAATTAGATAAGGGTATTCCTTTGGGTCTTTTCAGATCGGCCTTACGTGCACGAATCTCAATTTTCTTAATAACGAGAGGGTTTTGAATATTTTGTTAGGGGATTTAAAGGCGTATTTTTATCTGATTATAAGTGATTTTGCCGAATATAAATTATACTGAGCGTGGGTTTCATAATTTTAATAAAATGTTTGTAGGCGAGTAATGAAATGGGAATTAATGAAGAATATTAAATTATCAAATTTTTACAGTTTGTGGAATTTTATACCTAACAATCCTGTTTTAGGATCCTTTTCATACAATGTGTCGGGAATTCGAGTATTTATGTTGGGAACTCGGCTATTATAAATAAGGTTATTGGAACCATTTATATGAGAAATTTTTTGTAAAACTTACTAAAATCTTTTATAAAATTTACTATAATAATTTTTCTATTTGGGTTTCATAATGTCCACTTTATGAAACTGAAATTTTATTTTTTTTATGTTGGCAGCAAGTAGGGTTCGAATTTTAGGCTTACTTTGATTTCGTGGAAATTAGTTTTCTTGACATTATGGATTCGACAAAAAATTTTCATAGAAAACTTTAAAATACTAACCTTTAACCTTGCAAATAGATCATTTTACTAGATATTTATCTGAAATACCTATACTCGGAAATATATAACATGCTGACGGTGTCCGTCAACTAATTTTTAGTCACAACTATAAAACAACATAACCTAAAAATAATAGAAATATCTTCCAGTTTCTGCTCTATTTCTATAGTTTTATTCAATAAAGTAACTGTTTTTATTTTTAATTCAATATAGTATTATACATATTACTTATATATACATATTTATAGTTACTGTAGACATTTCCTGGGCATTAATTGTTATTCCTGTCAGATTCTGTGTCGACACAATATTTTGTTCAATAGTACCTGTTATTTATTATTTTATTCAATATTTTGAACTTTGTTCTGCTCGCAACATAACTCAAGTTTTGCATATTTTTTTAAAAGTTTTTATAGATTATTTTCTGCAATTTCTCGTATTTCTGACGGAGTACAACTTTCTTCTGACTCATTTTTATTAACTTTAATAATGTATTTATTATGACAGATGGGAAGAAGCTTTGTTGTGTTCAATTTTTTCTATCATTGCATATTTGATACTTGTAACATTTTATGAAATTATAAAAGTATTGCCCACTCAAAAAGAAAATATTAATTCAAATGGAAAAAAATCTACTATATTTTCAGACTTTAAAGACCCAAATAGAAAAAGTATTATAAAATTCATAAGACAATTAGAGCACTTGTACTTTAGAAAACCACCCGCGAATCGCGTGCTCTAAAATAATGTCTTATGAAACTTGTATCTTACTATACTATTGTAAAATTTACTGAAATCTCTTGTAAAATTTATAAAAACCTTTTGTAAAATTTACTAAACTCTTTTGTAAAAACTTTGACACACACGGTCACCCATCCAACTGGTAACCTCGCGTTGTATCGCTTGACTTCTTCGATCGATGGCGTTTTCTCTGTATAAGTTTTCCACCCCTTACGAAGATCGACATGCCAGGAATCCATTGCATCTGATTTAAGCCTTTTATTCTTGTAAAAAAAATTTACAACACTTCATATATACTTTGTCATTTTTACAATAAAAAATACTTACTGAAAAGTACAAAATAATTGTCGTCAGTAAAATTTACCATACATTTTAAAATATTTAACTACTGGAGTTATAAATAAATTATTTTCATTTACATTCGTTGTAAAATTCAAAATGTATTTTAGTATTTACTGGATTTTACTAAATTTATTATAAATACGTTTTTATAAATTATGTGTGACTATCTACAATATTATTTTGGTACGGATTATTAATGAATAATGTACTTAATACTATATTTTATAGGAAATCGTACAACACATCCATAGAGGCGTTTCGCCTTTCGCACTGTGAAGTGTCTAGAGTGAATGTCTATGAGAGAATAGAATTCGTCGCGGCATCTCGCGGTGTACTTGCGACCCAAATCAGTATCTTAGAAAATATTAGATGCAGTGGGTGGTTATTCCGAAATTGGCGTACCAAATATGCCAGACTGGCGGAGTTAAGGTTCAGTTCCACAGTGGCTAAAGTATTAAATAAAAGTCTGTGTAAACGACAATTGCCTTTCTCCTTTTGTCAGACTCTAGTCTTGCTGACTGAGACTGAGAGTGAGAAAGGCAATTGTGATTTAGACAGACTGTTATTTGTTTCATATAATAATTTGTGTTTTGTTTCCTTTTGTGTTATACCATTGCCTACTGTGTTATACTACCACAGGAGCAATAATTTCTCCTGTTTTCAGTTTCAGCGGAGCATAAATTTGAACGAAGTACATAAAACAATAAAAAATGTTTCAAACGCTTTCGTCCGTAAATTTGATACATAAGAAGAGCTGCATCAATTTTCATTATGATTTTAATTCAATAATGAAGCACATTCTGTCGTTGTTATCTTATTAGGATTTATGGAAGCCACGACATTGTGCATTGTTGTCATTGTTTATATGCAGCTATGCTATTTGAACAGGGTAGACTTTATAATGAGTGATACATTTTGGAATATTATTTTGAGCGTTGTTTTAGTATCTTAAGTTGCTCCATAATAAAAATCTATTATTTACGGAACACAATACGACTAAGTTTCGACTAAACTAAGTAGCTACATGGGGTGTCCAGGGTTATTTGCTGTTTGTGTCTTTAAAAGGAAAACTTATTAGTTAAGATTCAAAATTAAAAAGCTAAAAAGAAGCCAAATATATATAAAGTGAAACCTCTCTTAGGCGGACACCTACGGGACCGTCTAAATGTGTCCGCCTAATAGAGGTGTCCGCACATGGGAAATTTGTTATTAGGTAATATGTAAATGCAAAATTATTACTATATATATATATATGTTCAAATAAACATAACATAACAAAAACGATGGTTTTAGTTAGAATGTAGTACTAAAAAAATCTAATAACGTAGTTTGACGTGTTTGCGTTTTATACTTGCTATCTAGAAAATGTAGTCTGATAACAATTCCATTGCTGTAGAGTCACCTCTATTCTTTGCATACTCTCATAATTCCTTTACCTTACTAATGGATTGTTGATAATTGGTGACATTTGTTTGATTACTGCATTCAACTTCTTCATCAGAGTCGTCAGATAGTGATTTGGTTTCAGTTTGGACTACATAATCGGTAGGAATGGGGTCACTATCATCTTCTAATAGCATATTGCTATCAATGTTAATGAACTCGCCCAAATCATTGTTATTAAATTACAAACTTCCATAACATCGATATTCTCTTTCAGACTCAAAACACGACATTTTCTGCCATTGTTTGCGATTTTAACCTTATAACTCACAAATAAACGGCTGACTGCTGTCGGGGAATCACACATACTATCATTCGGCAAAGTCCTTTCGCGGTGCCACGCATACGCGATTGGTTACCAGTCTGCCTTCAGAGAGTTTTTGCACCGTTCGTCTCTCAAATACTGTAAAAATTTTTTGTCCGTTTAAAGGAGGGTTTTCGCACTCTTTGTATGAGAACAGCCTGTCCGCGTCCGCCCCAATGAGAGTCCGCCCAAGAGAGGTTGATTTTCATGGAATTTTATATACATAGTTCCGGACTATGAAAAAATGTCCGCTTAATAGAGATGTCCGCTTATTAGAGGTGCCCGTTATGAGAAGTTTCACTGTATATTTTATATATAAATGGTACCCTATTTAAAAGGGATGTAGTGTTACGAATACCACATCCCTCTATTTTAACTTATAAGAGATAACTTTGAAAAGGTGCGGATAGAAAATGGTAAAGACAGTTCAAAGTATAAGCAACGCTTCCAACAGGAACAGCCTTATACATATGGACAACGCTTTAAAATACTGTGAATATGAACCGTTAATATTGGGTTTGTAAAAATACAGGACCCGCAAACGAAGCGTGGACGGAAGATTAAATCGTTATCGAAGAACTTATCAACAATACTAAAACAGCTTGAGATATTGGATTAAAAGCGGCATGTTTTAAAAATATTTTACATTATACAGGGTGGCTCCAAAAAATGTGACAGCATAAAGTTATATTTTTTTAAATGGGTTTGTTCGAGACGACTAGACTAATAATTGTAAACTAAAGTAAATATTCAAAATAGCTTCATTTTACTTAATTTAATGATTTTCCTCTACTGCCAACAGAACTCTTAATTCATTTTCTTCATTAATAACGGGTTTATTGATTATCATCCTTTTTGTGTACGCAACGCTTCCTGTTGCTACAAATCTTTGCAATAACTTCTCGAAGGTTTCTCGGCTTTCTCTCAATATCTGAATATCTTTCAGCATACACTGGGCTCGCGAGGAGGCAATTTCTTGCACATTCACCCAGTATAAAAATCATATTTACCATTTCTAAAGTTGTAAAATTCGACATTTTGTGTACCTAAGTTATTACTTAATTTAGACGACTGAACAAATGTAAATAATTTTATTTGGCTGTCATAGTGACAATCTAAACAAAAAAAAATCATGGCAACTCGATTAAGAATAAAAAATAAAATTAAATAAATAAAAGTAGCAAAAATATAGGCTATTGAAATTTATATCGAAATAACTAAAATACGGTACACTCTAAGAGTAACAGGAAACTATTTTGAACATTTACTTTAGTTTACAATTATTAGTCTAGTCGCCTATAACAAAATTTCCCAATAAAAACTCTATTTAAACAACATAATTTATGATATTTATAATTATTTCGAAAACGGCTGGATATAACTTATATGCTTGTATTACAAAAAAAAATTGTCTATGAATTCTACGTCAAATAGCGAAATAATATACCGGGTGTCCCATTCGAGAAACTTGAGAAAAATTATTTTAAAATGTAAGGTTTTTGAACACTTATTAAGAACACCCTATATAAAATAAATAAACGCAATTACATTCATAGTATCTCTAAACCTCTTGTCATAAATTTCACTCAATGCCGAGGTTAAAAAAATTGTTCTGGATTATCTTTTTGATTTTTATATTCAGGACTGCAAAACTTCTTTTTTTTTAGTATTTAATTTATTTCTCCGAAACTACAAAAACAAATTAAATAAAATTTGAGGCACTTATAAACGATAGTAATACGAACCTAAATATGCAATTAAATATTAGGTGTCCCATTTTAAAAAAATATAATTTTTGCTGTCACACTTTTTTGGGCCACCCTGTATAATGTAAAATATTTTTAAAACATGCCGCTTTTAATCCAATATCTCAAGCTGTTTTAGTATTGTTGATAAGTTCTTCGATAACGATTTAATCTTCCGTCCACGCTTCGTTTGCGGACCCTGTATATACAGGCTGTCAATTTTAAAGTTTGGCAATCATAATATCTCACTTGCCGTAAATAATATTTAAATATCTGAAAGATCGGATGATGATGATAATGACGATTGTGAAGTGAAACGCTTTTAGAGAATACTTGCAACCTTCGTGGTTTAATCCCCTTGAGGGGTAGGTGAACCCGAATAAACCCCTAATTTTAGAACGCGATTTCTTAGAAAGTACTACTGAAGAGATAACAAAGTAGGGTATTATTGGAAAGAGATTCAAACAAGCTTTAAGCTTTAAAATGATTTGCTACTTCCCCCCCCCCCCCCCCCCCCCCCCCCCCGCCCTTAACCTCAATAATCTCAATTACTGTCGAAATATTAATCTGGGGTTAGAATAGTCGAATTTCTCACATTCCACGCACTGACATTGTAGATAGGTAATACATAACTCTAAATAGTTATAGTTCGAAGAAAATATTAAAAATCGATCCAAAATTACAATAGATTACAATTACAGCTCACAACACTGCAGCATTAGAAATGAATGAAATAGGTATGTCGAATTTCTATGATGGGTACACAGGACACGTTCATTCAATATAATTAATATAACTTCCGGTTTCGAACATTGGCGGTACATCTAGGGCAATCAACAGAAATTTGTCATCATTGATTTCTGTTAAAAACGATGTAAGATCGGGGCAAAATGTAAACAATTCTCTCTCCCTATTATATGTCTATGGCCGATACCCGAGACCAATACAACGATAAATATATTTTTAATTTATGGTTTTACAAAACTATCAAACAAACTTGTTTTTTAGGTTTTAATCAAGCTAATTCACGCGGCCCATAAAACGGCCTTAAATTAATAAACACTATCTAAGTAATTACATTATTTCGTTGAGTGCTAATTTTCAAATAAAATTTTAACGCTTCAATTACGACAATTTATTGCTACATATTCTCGATTGAATAGATTATTTAGTCCAAGTGTCTATTTCCCAGTTTTAATTTATTTTAATAAATTATAATCAGGGTATTAATAAAGTACCTACACGGAAATAAAAACTGTTAATTTTACTACTGACATTAAATTATAGCAAAATTTTAACCTACTAAAGTTTGTAAAATTTAATAATTTTTTTTGTAAATTTACTAAAATCATTTGTAAAAATTTTGACACATGGTAGGTCCAAGCGGCCACCCATCCCAGTACTAACCGTGCCCAACGTCGCTTGATTTAATCGATCGATGGTATGTTTCCTATTAAGTTCTCCACCTATTATTTGTTACGAATTCCCAGTAATGCGTTACTTACTAAACTTGGATATACAGGGTGTCCGGGAACATGTGGGAAATCTCCCGGATATGAAAAAAACACGTGAAAAGAATACTATAGGTTCATATAAACTTCTTTCATATCGCCCTCCTCTTCGGAGATATGGGCTCCCAAAGAGCACCAATGGAATCAAGTTTTTTACACATAATTATTGAACCATCTGGTATATTTCAATTATTTTTTAATATGATGTATACCAGGTAAGACCCGTCAAATTACTACCCAAGAAACTGTTGTGAATTACTCACAGCTGCAGGGACGGACTAGCTGTAACACTCATGGGCCAATTTTTTTTACGCCCTGTATGATGAGAACTTTGGACAATATTTTTTACATACCTTTAACTATTGGCTAAAAATTAAGTACTCTTCATTCATGTCGCTAATCCTAACCGTTTTCGAAAAAACGGCATTTCATATATATACATCATGTGCTTCGGGTATTTCAATAAAAGATACATCCTTGTTCCGATACAATGTTCAACCTTCAAGATTCCACTTTTTCATATTTAGCCCATGAGCAGTTAGGGGACTCAGTGTAAATAAAATGACGTTTTCTCGAAAACGGTTAGGATTAGCGACATGAATGAAGAGTACTTAATTTTTAGCAAATAGTTAAAGGTATGTAAAAAACATTGTCCAAAGTTCTCATCATACAGGGCGTAAAAAAAATGGGCCCATGAGTGTTACAGCTAGTCCGTCCCTGCAGCTGTGAGTAATTCACAACAGTTTCTTGGGTAGTAATTTGACGGGTCTTACCTGGTATACATCATATTAAAAAATAATTGAAATATACCAGGTGGTTCAATAATTATGTGTAAAAAACTTGATTCCATTGGTGCTCTTTGGGAGCCCATATCTCCGAAGAGGAGGCCGATACGAAAGAAGTTTATATGAACCTATAGTATTATTTTCACGTGTTTTCTTCATATCCGGGAGATTTCCCACATGTTCCCGGACACCCTGTATATACACTATACAATAAAAAAATACTTAAAAATATTTAACTACTGGGGATATAAATAAATTATTTTCACTATACATTACTTGTAAAATTTGCAATATATTTTAGTAATTACTTGATTTTACAAAATTTATCAGATATTATTATGACTATACTTTTTTTAGAAATTATGTATACAGGGTGTTATGGAAATGACGTATTATATTTAAACCGGCAATTCCTGAGATGAAACGAAATTGAAAAAAAATAACCAAAAATGGCACTTTCAATTAATAACCGAATTATAACACCTTATGTAAAACCAAATAAACCCACCTGTTACTACTGACCAAACGTAAACAAACTGTAGCCATATGTAAACAAAGCAATATTGAGATAGGTTATGGCCAAAAACGTCACTGAAATTTAAGCAATATTGTCGTTAAATTTCTTTAGAAGGTCAATAACCGGTTGACAGAAGATGTTTATTTTTCAAGGTACATTTCTAAACTTTTACGTCCAGTTGTTCACTGGGAAATTTTTTTTTAATTTAAGTTCTGTTACCTTTTCGGTATTATTTAAAACAACACATAAATGCACATTAATTAACGCACACACAACACTTTTGCTGGTTAGAAAACGCTCCCATCTAAGTTTTTTACATGGATGATGGATTTATGCACATAAAATTCTTTAAAACTACATATTGTTCTAATGGTAAATAAGAGATATACAAGTTGATGAAGGTAATATGTACCTATTCCTATTTGCCTTCAAAATAAACATCAATAGACTGTTTAAATTGGTTAGTATCTGAAAAATGGCGTCATCTGTGGTATTTTTCAAATTTTTGAATTAAATGTAAGGCATCAAGTTCAAAATAATAATTTTGAAATTATAAAATATGTTGATGTAATAAAACTTGAAACAGCTTTTTTCGTGTTGTACAGGAAAATAAAAAATGAATTTTATGAATTCAATTGACTGGATACCAGATTATTCCCAGGAATATCGAAAAAGAAAACTCGGTAACACATTCAAAATATTTATTTATGTCGCTCCGTTAAAACTGTTGGAATTTATATTTCGTGATTTTTTTACAATTATTACAACTGAAAAAGTTGCAACGTTGTTAATTGTACCTCATTAAAGATCGTAACCTGAACCTAAAGACCGATACGAGTCATCAAACTGCTTTTTATTTGTCAACCTGATTGTCGCAAATTGGAATATATCTCACTGAAATACACACGCTGAAATTTTTAATTGCAAAGAATGGCACCTGTCACTCGCCATCTACATACAAAGTAACATGGACATATTATACGCTTCAGGCAATATTATCTTATACAAATATGTGTGGAAAATAATTTCCAAATTTTTTTATGTTATATTTCTACAAAAACTGGTTTTGGTAATCGTTTCTGCATCTTCTTTACTGGTTTGCAGAAATGACCTTAATAAACATATTTTTTTTTTAATTTTCTTTAGAAATAAATTATAGACGTTCACAACTTTTGAGAAAACATCGAATAAAATACAGGGTCTTATGGAAATGACTTATTATATTTAAACCGGCAAATCCTGAGATGAAAATAAATTGAAGAAAAATAACCTTAAATGGCGCTTTGAATTAATTGTACGAAATATATACTTTATATGAAATCTGAAAATTTACGTGGTCGCTACTGAAGACGTTCGCAATCAATAGTTTATTGAGGAGGTGTTGTCATATATTGCAACACAGAATTGTAAACGCACGTGTTCAGTTTTTGACAACAAGACGTCTTTGACCCGCGTCATCACTTCTTTTTCAAACTTTTTAGAAAAAAATACTACAATTTTAAGGTACATACTTCTTACCTTCGATCTTATAATCCGTTTTATAATTAAATTCCATAAAAAACTAAAACACAAAGAGTATGTTTTGCAACAGAACCAACAATAGGTAATATCACACAAATTTGAAATCACATCACAATATGTCTTATTATGAATTATTTCAGAACAGAAAGAAAATCGGGTAATGCTACAACTAACAAAACGTTTAAAATTCGTATACATCAAGCACGTGGACCCTCGACAGCGTCATTCCACATCCGAGCCTCGAAACATACTGAAGCAACGATAGTCGCGCGCGACTGGTATCCAAGCAAGGGCGAAGCATGCGGTGTGATCTGAAAACACTGTTAGTGTGCTCTAGTGACCCACATTGTTGCTAACTGAATCCAGATGGAACGGCGCGACAGTATGCGGATAAAAAGGGTTTTTACCTTAGTATTTAGATATTCAACAACAAATTGGCGAAGAAGCGAAGTAACAATTATCAAAATTATAATATGTTCCTCTATTATGGCTTGCAAACTAGCACGAGAGGCCAGCCGAGTGCTGTAATCCGTCGAATTTGAGAGAGAAAAACTTGTACACAAATAATGTGCACAATTATTCCTACGGCCACAATGCCGAATTATTTGTATAATTTAACTTGCTTACCTGGTGGTAAATAAACATAAACCTTTTCCCCTATTTGCTTACTCTAATTATTATGTACTGGGTATAGAAGTTTATATTAATAGCTAAAAAAGAGAACATTAAACTAATATTAACTTTGAATAAACACATCGTTCTAAGAAAATAATAAAACGCATAACATAACCTCGATATTTATAGAGATGAAGTTATATACCGTTAATTTGTTAATTATGAGAGTTTTATATGGAATTTTCTGATAGCAATATTCAAATTATTATTAAAACAAATATAATTACATAAATCACGTTTACTTAACGTGTATGGATATTTTATCCTTGATAATTGTAAATATCGAAAATAAATCAGTACTTATCTTATTTATAATTTACCCAAGCAACTATTATGCTTAATGGGTTGCCTAACAATTCTCTGTTACTGATTTTTTATATTTACTAAATCTCACACTTAATAATGAAGACGTATTTGTATCTGTGATTGTTGTATGTATGTATTTTTTTTTAATATGCAGTATGGCTCTAGGGGCTCTTTACCCCACCCAACACCCCAATTCACTCCACGGCTCCCGCGAAAGGATGGGCGCATTCAGCAGAACCCATCGATTTCTAAGCGATTAGTAATCATCTGCTGAATACACTAAAAAAAAATCGATTTCGCAAATCGATGGGAAATCGGACACCATTTTTTTCCATCGAATTTAAAAAGCGATTTGTGATTTGACAGCGATTTATGTCAGTTTAATTTTTCAGGTTGAGGAGTAAAATTTATAAAAACATTACGAAATAAGTGAATTATAATTAAAAAAAACATAATATTTACGATCTCCGCTAGTGAAGAGGAGCATTAAAAATAATGTTATCCATTTCGTACAGAAAAAAATGTAATATTTGATGAAAATACAGGGTGTTATGGAAATGACGTATTAAACCGGCAATTTTTGAGATAAAGACAAATTGAAGAAAAATACCCATAAATGGCGCTTTCAATTCATTCAGCAGTAAAAGTAACCTGACATCAAACCAGAAAAACACCTGTGTGGCACTGCGATACATGTAAGCAATCAAGGAATTCTGGCCGGTGTTGTCATATGTACACCTTAAACTCTTTAGACAAAATAAAATAATTTAAACACTTTTCCATTCTGTAATACCTTTTCGTATAATTAATTGAAGAACATTTACGACGGACTATGTTTTAAACAACCATAAAAACATATGGAATAGTAATAGCCACGTACGTCACTAGGTCAAATGCCAATGACCTCTTGACGCCTTACATCAGCTGAGCGAAGTAGTTTCATATAGCGCCGCACGCTTGCGTCCGTTAGTTGAAGATCTACCAGCGGCCGGATACGTTTTGTCTCACTAATACACTCTCAGCAATCCGCTCTGTTTTTTCGGTTTACGCGTGTATCTTGCCCGTCCATAAATAATCTATAAATATTGTTTTCATTGGGCGTCAAATTTCGTCGCGTGTAATATCTAATAATCTGTAGTATAATCTGTATTATTGTATTTTCAAAAGCTAACTATCGCTTCTGTTTCACTATTACTGTGTGTACATAAAGTGTTTCCAGGAGTGTCCCCATGGAAAAGAAAAAAAACTGATTGTGTTTGTGCCTGGATTTCCTCGCTCTTTAGGTATAAGGATAAATACAAGTAGGTAGAAAATAATTTATTTTTAAAATTTTATATGGAATTTCAGTTTTACATTAAATTTGGCAACATGACCATTGGCTCTGGGTGGAATGTTGTATAGTAGCGCGGACTAACCTGTGAATAAGAGTGTTTATTATCCCACTTTTAAAACGGTCGATTTAAAAAATGTAAAATATGTAGCGCACCCAAGGAGTCACCCATTTAAATATAATACGTCATTTCCATAACACCCTGTATTTAGAAGGGATCCTTACTAAACAAAAAACTGACAACAAAAGGCATTCAGCAGAACTACAAATCGATGAGCATCGTGACGTCACCCATTTATAAATCGATGGGCTCTGCTGAATGCAGCCATTGTTATTTTTTACTGTCAAATTAGCGCAATCTGTCATCCGTTCAAATAAGGTTGTTTGTATTTTTCAACACTCGTGTGATATAAGACATTTTTCAGGTAAGTTAGCCGTGCTTTTTTCATAGGTGGTCGTAAGAAAATAAGTTTACCAGATACAAAAACTTAATAGAAAAAGTATTTTTCTAAAATGACCTCGCTCGTTAAATTTGCAAACCAAGCTAGGAACATCGTAAACACGTAGCGTGGCAGCATTCCTTCGTATATCGAATTTAATTAAGGAAATTATCCGCCGAAAAGATAAGGAAGTTTTGAAGTCTGCTGCAAACTTTGCGAAGCCGAACTTGTTCGTGTATAAGTAAGATTGCAAATTTTGTATAGTTGCAATTTTGTCAGGAAAAGTTCAAAACATTAACCCGGGTTAGGTCTGGAATATAAACATTATAATTTCCATAACTTGAAATCATTCCTTCGTCTAAAAATAAATGTTTAAGAACATTCGACCGAATTTCTTCTTTCTCATCTCGTCGTTATCCTTTTGACTCATTGAAGCGGTGATCTCTCTCTAGCCCATATATATTTTTTTATTTATTATTCATTAATGTTATTGTACACTCTGTACAGGCAGATTATTCAACAATCATTATAAATAAACTTCTGTATAAAACATTTTCTGTATCTCTTTTAACAAAGAAAATATAGGGTAATTTTGAAATTGTCAATTTTTTGAGTTCCCCCCGTATCTCTTAAGCGAGCGAAAATTTTCAAATTTTGATGATACCATTTTAAGTTTGACCCAAACAGAGCACATGACACCTACATCACACACCAATAAAAGTGTCGAAAAAGGGACACCCTGTACTTGAAACTTGAAAATTTTGTTAACCACATGAGACATAATAAATATCAATAATGACATCTATATTTTAAATCTGCACGATCCGTCTAATACACTGGAATTGTATTTCTTTTCCAAAGAAAAACGTTGTCCCTTCTATCCTTTTTCATTAACTGATAAAACAAAAAGACATTAAATATAACAAGTGTTTGATAATTACAGTAAAGTTGTTACGCACGCTCATTTTCCCCTGCCCAACTATACATATTTCAGACTTAACCATAAATTCGTTTCCTTAATATAAGTTCATCGCCGTAAGCTTGTAAAATAGTTCAACAATTTTACCTAACTATATACACAGTTTCCGAAGTAGTGCTATTTCGTACTACAGCCAGAATATAATCTGAAAGGAAAACCTAAAATTAAACCACCATTAAATGTTTCGCCCTTTGATATTATCTTAACAAGCAACCCTACTTAAATGTAAACGTTTTCATTTCAATAGAACCCTTTCTCATCAAATCCCAAACACATCTATGCGAAAACCTTTATGTTAAATTTATTTTTGTTAGCTTGTTATGTTATGTAGTGTACTTTGCGTCAGCTAATTTGTTAAATTACTTATTCGGGGGATAAAAGTTGTGGCGTTGATGATTTTCGCAAGGTTGGATAATTTTAACTAGTAATCGGCCGATACGGTGTTTTTGCCAATACCTATAAACGACCGATACCAATATTTCATCGGTATCGGAAACATTCTTAAAAGACCTATTCAATATGGGTCATTCTTTTACAAACCGTAAACTTTTTAACCTCGACATTTATTTAAGAATCGTCCGAAATTTTTTTGACCCATAAAATTAGTTGAAACGTATTTCAGGATTTTGTTGAAATTTTTTTTTCGAAAATATCCACATAAATTTTTGATAATTTGCTGGCTTTTCTCCAATCTCATATTTGAAACTTGATATCTCCAGTTGCACTGATCGGATCATTATCGGTATTTTTTTATTTGTTACGTTAGCTATCGAAGTGTATTAAAAAAAATTGTAATTGTGAACAAATGAAAAATACAGTGAAACCTCTCGTAACGGACACCGCTAATAAGCGGACATCTCTATTAAGCGGACATTTTTTCATAGTCCGGAACTAGATATATGAAATTCCATGAAAATCAACCTCTCTTGGGCGGACTCTCCTTTGAAACGAATAAGTACGGTGCAAAAACTTTCTGAAGTGTGCTATTAGAAGTTGATAGTGACCCCATTCCTACCGATTATGTAGTCCAAACTAAAACCACATCACTATCTGACGACTCTGATGAAGAAGTTGAATGCAGTAATCAAACAAATGTCACCAATTATCAACAAGCCATTAGTATGGTAAAGGAATTACACGAGTATGCAAAGAATAGAGGTGACTCTACAGCAATGGAATTGTTATCAGACTTGGAATTACATTTTCTAGATTGCAAGTATAAAACGCAAACACGTCAAACTACGTTGTTAGATTTTTTTAGTAGTACATCCTAACTAAAACTAGTGTATTTTTGTTATGTTATATTTATTTGTACATACATATACATAGTAATAATTTTGCATTTACATATTACCTAATAACAAATTTCCCATGGGCGGACACCTCTATTATGCGGACACATTTAGACGGTCCCGTTTGTGTCCGCCTAAGAGAGGTTTCACTGTAATAACAATTTAATTGTTTGAATAGTTTCAACATGCTCTTAACCCACCTTAAATTCATTTTAGAAACTACCATTTTGTTCTTCATCCTCTTATCTACAAACCCCATTTTACGAGAAAGTGGTACCTCTTTTAGTTCGGAAGTTATTAAATATTTTCGATCGCAAGTCAACCAGCGCGCGACGAGTTGAAGAGTGACAGAACTACGCTTTCGAACGACGCAAAGGATGGAAATATTAATAATCAATAATAACAAACTAATCAATATAACTGATTGCATAATTTTTTAAATAAAAACGCTAAGAGCATTTGAATATTATAACTGATCTTCGTACACTAACTTACTTACTTAAAGTCTGAGTAGGAACATGAAAATCTGCTTTACTAGTCAAGTAGTAATCATGTGGATATATTTATTGGAAGCAAAGCAATTTGCCATGTATAAAGGCCTATACGGGTTTCTACCACTCCTTTATTACTATCAACTAAACTTGTCTTCCTTATTTTTCCAGATGATCGACGTTAAAAATAACGTTCACTATCCCAGCGGTTATCCAATCTCACAGCATCCACCGGTTTTTCTCTGTTCATCGCCAGGACCTGATCCGTACTGTTCCCAGGATCTCTACAATCCCGTCTACGAAGAACTCAGTGACGCCGACACCGACATGGAACGTCACGGTGGTCATAGTGAGGATGAATTTGCAGAAGACGAACTTAGTTTAGGAGGTGAAATGGAAAGAAGGCGACTGGACGTTCCACCTCCACCGTATCGACCGAATACAGGATCTATGCGACGAGAGATTCCTAGGTTTAGAAGGCCCCATGAACCGTTACCGCCTGTTCCTGCTAATAAAAGGCATAGGTAAGTATTATTTAAGAAAATAATCATATACTTAATAAATTCTTAATTGATAAAATCATAGGTACTATCAGTAGATGATCTACAGTGTTATGAGACCAGATCTCTGTTCAGCCTTGCTGAATCATTTTTTAAGGGTATCATTGACAGTGCCCTGGGACCTCTGAAATAAGCTGCTTCTAGACATCTTTGTTTCTACTGACCAATTGTAAACTGTTGCTGACCAAGTAATCATTTCCCAGCCCGACTGTTAATAACGGCAAAACATTTAGTTACTTCTCATATTTTAATAAGATACTATCTGTAGATTTCTACAATGTTATAAGATGAGATCTCACTGTGCAGTCTCGCTGAATCATTTCCAGTGAATCAGCGGCAATGAATAAGGAGTAATGATGGAATCATATTGATCAGTAAATTTTACTTACAGTTAAAACTTATTACATGCTTTGTTCACTAAAAATATTGTATGCTAAATAATTGTCATCTTTCCAGGAGTTTAGAACGACATCGACAAGAATTTCACGAAGGAATGCTTCTCGACGCCCTTCTTCAGCTCTACCCAAGAGTAGGCAGCGTGGAACCACCTCCCAATCATCAGAGGCGACAGATACCCAGTATTACCCAACGTATCCAATGTACACCAAATCCCTACGAGACGGTACCTGTGATAAGTCATTTAGCAACATTTCGGCCTGTACCGAAACCGTATTCGCAAGACTCAGCATTAGGTTCTGATTCGGGTTATAGCAATCATACTAGTGGGACCAGCCGAGGTTCAAATCGGGGTCGAAGGGACCCTAGACGATTATCTCAAATTAGTGCGGATTTAGCATTGACATAATATCAATTTTCCTATGTACCTTTAGTGAAGTGAATTAAATTGTGTAGGTATAGGGTTTTTAATAATGAGTATTTATTTGTTAGGGACTGCAACAGAAGGCGTATTAATTTGACAGTGACATGTCAATAAACTGTTGTTCATACAAATAAATAAACTGGATCCCAATTATAACGTGATGCGGCTAGTATAAAATAAAATTAATTAATAGGTATTCATTTTGTTTGTCGTTATTTCAGTAAAGAATTAAGTACATGTTATATTTTAGTTTTTTTTAAATTTTTTAGCAAAACAAAAATTTTTACAGTTGAACTGCACCTGTCACGAACTTATTAAAATTGTATAATTTAAAATTACTGTACAGGGTGTCCCATTTTCGACACTTTCTGGGGTTAGTAGAGTGATTAACAAACATAGAATGTTGAGGTTTTCACTTTAGTGCCCCACTTTTTAGCGAAACCGAAGAGTCCGGTGTCAAATTTATCATAGCTTCCCTTTTTTTTTAATCTACAGGGTGATATTGAAACTATTTGCTTTTTATACATCCCTCGTATTTTCATTAGGCGTTAATTTATCGAAAAGGTAAAAACTGGTCGTGTTAGAGATTTTCATATAAAGTACAGTGACGTATCCAGTTTTTCTATAAAAACTTACTCTTTCAGATATTAACAAGAGTAAAAACTGTAAAATGGGACCACCTATATATATATTATTTCTTGAGCAGACTTTGAGCTTTAATAAAATGTATATTTGTTTATATTTAGATTTAAAAATAAACTCAAAATGCGATTTTAATAATTTTTGTTACTTATAATAGTAGGCCATGGTCAATTTATTAGAAACAAATTGTCAGGAGAAATTTATTAAAAACTTATATTATAAAAACTCTTACGTAATAGGTATTTCATAAATAATAAAACTATGAGGGACTTTTGACCATTTGCATTTGTTTCTAATAAATTGACCATGGCCTACTGTTATATGTAACGTAAATTATTAAAAATATCTCATCTATACATTGTTGTAGAGCCAAAAGTATGCTTAATTATTTAAAATAATATATAGGGTGTCCCATTTAAAAAAAAAAATTTATAGTATCTCGAAACTTTTTAGGGGACAACTGACTACGCCACTGAACTTTACGTTAAACTTTCTAACAAGCTCAATGTTAACCTTTTTGATAAGTTAACGCGTAACGGAAATACGAGGGGTGTCTAAGAAGTGATAATTTTCTAAAATCACCCTTTAGATTAAAAACTGAGAAAGCCATGATAAATTTGACACCGTATTCTTTCGTTTCGTTAAAAAATAGGAAACTAAAGTGAAAATCGCAACATTCTATATTTGATAAAAACTCTAATACTCCACAGAAAGTATCGAAAATGGGACACCCTGTACAGGGTGAGTTTTTAACGTGTTACGAAGCAATAGCTCAAAAACAGTTCAAAATATTCACCCAGAACGATAAACGATGGATAGCAGATAAAATATACAGGTTTTAGTCCTTTAGAACTAATGTGGTGATTTTGTTATGGGTTCTTATGTCCAAAATTTTGATTTTTAAAATGTTTTTGCTATTTGTTGCACTGCTAAGGTCATAATAAATTCTGAAAATTTGATAACACTTTAGCTGGGATCCAGTTTGACTATTTGCATCTCGATACTAACACTTGCAATATCCAATACCAAAATTTTAATAAATCTAGAAAGTAGTTTTGTATATTTTTTCGATATCCATAGATGCATATTTATGGACTTTAGTTGTATAAAGTATCTCTTCTATGGCTTTTTAAATTAAATAATGTATTTTGTCCAACCTTTGTGATATTAAGGAAATAGAAAGTATTTCTTTTAGGCTATGGTTTTCTAAATGGACCTAATCTTGAAATGTATTTTGGTTAGAATGTACTAAATTGTAATATAATGGTTTTCAAATTCACATAGCAATATGCAATTTAATTATATTTATGTAACTTAAAGTTTTTGTACTTATAAAAGAATTATTGTAGTAGGCAGATTGCTTGCAACAGTCTAGAGTATCGTAATAGATTTCGTAACATAATTTCTCATTCAAGATCAATAAGACCGCGATTAGTTACTAGCATAACTGAATAACATAAACTAGATACCATATAAATTAATAACAAAAAGAATGGACTCATGATAGGTTACGTGACGTCAAGCTATCTGAATATGTCACATTGTAAATCTTTATTTTTCGTCAATATGACGTGTTAATGTATTAAGTAAACAAGGTATTATGTCGTAATCTCTGAAAAATCAAAATTCTTGCTATTTTAGGTAACGATCGACCGATATGGTTTTTTTGCCGATACCGAGATTATATCAGTATCGGTATATCATTTTCAATATAACTGAATTGTTAATACATTTTTAAATGTAGGGAATAGTCGTTAATAGCGGAAAAAACCGCCGCGGCAACAAACCAATAATATGGGGATTTTCCGATCGCTCTGTGATTCCCCTGGTCAATATTGCTCATACTTGAACTTTAAATACTGAACTAAATTTTTAATTTGATTGTTCCGTATTGAATTTGTTTTGCCCTAAATTTGTATTATTTAATTATAATAACTAAAATAAACTATACAGGGTGTAGTAACAATTTCGTCATTCACCATTGGGATTTCGGAAACCGTAAGAGATACGAAGTCGGTTAAATTGGAGCACAGTTGCGTAATCATGTGCCCAATAATATGGCCCAAAAAAATCAAAAATAAATACAGGGGCTTCCAAAATATTTGGAAAAATCTAAAATTTTGTGTTTCGGTCTTTATTTTTCCTGACTTTGTTCGAAGAGATGTCCAAAAATAAATTTAACTTTTTCATTGCTACTTCTTATTATGCACAAGATGATATCATCAGATCTTTAATGCGACTTCATTAAAATACCCCTAGTATGTTCCAGTATTTACTTTTTTTTTAAATTCGGTATTAATTGAAAATATAAAACGCAATGGCTTTTTTCGAAGTTGCAGGATCGTACTAGGGGTATTTTAATGAAGATGGTCAATAATTGGAAGAACAAATCGTCGGAAAACCAGTAATTGTTGTATACTACTATATACTCTTTCATAATTAAGTTGACGATGGCGACCCAAAGACGAAACGTCGCATTAAAGATATAATTATGTCATCTTGTGGAAAATAAAAGTAGCAATGGGAAAGTGAAATTTATTTTTGGACATTTCTTCGAACAAGATCGAAAAAAATAAAAACCGAAACGCAAAATTATAGGTCTTTCCAAATATTCGGAAATCCCCTGTATTGATTTTTGATTTTTTTACGGCATATTATTGGGCCCATAATTTGCCTCAATTTGACCGATTATATATCTCTTACCGTTCCCGAAATCCGAATGGCGAAGACCGAATTTGTTACACCCTGCATATCGGGGAAATAACGATAACTATATCGGTATCAATCGATCTTACATTGATAGATATGGATTCGGGAAAGACTTATTTACTTCGACAATGCTTCATATAATCCAAATCGAACTTCACTTACAGGTAAGTTCGTTTGATCTGTTAATTATATTTCAGCCTTGTCTCGTAAATAAGATAAGCAGGTAGCTTTTATAATGTATCGGTCGATCTTACTTCAATAAATATATTGTTATCGGTCGATCTCTAAATTATTAGATACCTGGGTAATGTCTTTCACAAAAATGTATTCTTAGTTTAATTTTTTTCTTTACATATCGCATGCGATGTAAAATAAGTATCATAACGCTAATATTTCTTTATCATACAGAATATTCTCAAGATGGAATTGTTCTTTAAATTGATGACGATGCCTACTATAAGTAACGTTGGCTAGTATAGGCCTAACATAATAAGCCTTAGAAACGTACATTATAATAAATTTACTATATATGAGCGCCCATGCACACCGTTCATTCGCCATGTAATGTTTTGGCATTTATAGGGATAGGTACGTTCTCCATTTAAAATTCAGCTTAATTCTCTTCATAATCGTTAAATACAACATGTTAACCCTCGGTTATGCTTTATTTTAAATCCATTGCCATAATGTGGAATACCTTAAAAAAAGTTTCTTTCTTTAATAACCATCAGACATAAATTTTTTTGCATATTTTTAAACCTCTAAGAAACGTCCTAGGCAATAATATGGCAATCGGTGATGAAATTGAAGAAATTAGTAGTTTCTAACTGGGGAAGTTATTAAATTTGGTACACCCGCATGAATTCCGCTTACCTAGACAAAATAAAAATAATGCTGCGGTCAAAGCCTGGTTGATTTCATAAAAATCAAAATATGTTAAATTTTATTTTCTAATCAAGCAGGCATAGATCCCAAATAATCAAGTTTCAATTCGATTTACACCTATAGGTACGCTTGGCCGGGGACACACTGCATGAATTAAAATTACATAAATATATTTTCGTAGTATTATGCCGCGTCCACACCAAACCAACGAAACAAAAAGATTCAACAAAACAGAAACACAACAAACTAGCAACTTTCTGGAAACAAAACGAAAACTTGCGTCCACACTGGCGAGACAAAATGCCAACAAAAGTCTATGTAGTAACTACGTAACCAACAAAACACCAGAGAAACAAAAACAAGATACCAACTAAACAAAAAGGAAACACCAACAATGTGTCAATTCAGCAACAAATCAGAAACATTTTATCAACTTTTATGTTTCACGAACAAAACCACAACTACAATACATAGTTGACAGTGGCGTAGCCATAGGGCTCGAAGGGGGATAATGGGTGGTAAATGCCGGTTTTTAAATACTTAATACGACAAAATATGTATTTAAAAATATAAGCGCCCCAAAAGGACTGCACACCACATGCAAGAGCAGCTGATCATACCATTCCGTAAAATCACGAATAATTATTCTTTTATATTATATGATATTAATACTACCTGACAAGCAAACAGACTTGTTTGTTTCATTTGGGGGGGTGTGGGGGCGAGTAATGGAGTTTTTTTGAGGGTTTTATGAATTAAAAACTATCGATTAAATAGTGATAGTGGCTCACTATCGATAAACTATCGATGGTGCGACTATCCATAGTTCTTAATCTCTATTTGTCAGTGCTGCTGTGTTTCGTTTTGTTTTACAGTACGTATAGTTGTTGATCTTTGAATCTCTAATCAAATTCTCACGGAAATAAAAATTCTCTCTTAATTATTTAATTTAAATATTATTTCTGTTGGCGACAGCTTGTTTCAAACCCGACACCGCTAGGGCGGCATCGGTCCGATTAGTTCATGAGGCGCCGTCGGCTTCGTTATATCTGCTCGCAAAAAACAATATTTATTAAATAAATAATTCAAGAGAGAATTTTTAATTCCATGGGAATGCGATCTCAGAATTGAATATAGGTATATTGATTATAGGCACCTGCAGTGTTGCCGAAAATAAGGACAAAACATAAACCCTTTGATGTTTACCGCGACGGGAAGACAGGGAAGACAGTAAGTTGCTAAAAACAAAACATAAAAGTTGGTCAAATGTTACCGATTTATTTCTAGATTGTTGATAAACATTGTGTTGCTGTCTTGTTTTGATCTGTTGGTTCGGTGTGGACGTGGAAATATAAAACATTTCATTTTAAAGTAATAGAAACAAATTTTACCTCTTGTTAACAAAAAAAAAGTGGAAACAACAACAAGTAAAAACAAAACAAATACAAACTACGGGAAAGTTTATGTATCTGAAGCCAAAACTAAAACACTCAGAGAAACCGTTTAAACTAAAAAATTACAAACACAAAAGAAAATCGTAATACGCTCAGTTCAAGAAGAACTAGGCCACGACCTGCTGGCTAGTGAATTTTTTCGGATTTGTTTTTAAATGAAAATGAAATGTGGAGAGGAATTACCGGTAAATTACATAACCCACCCCTTATATTTAATAACACAGAACAATTAAATCTCCTTTATTTCTAGTTTATAAGAAAATATAAATTGTTCCCCTAAATTTCCGGTTTCTTTCTAATTATTCTGGGAAAAAAAATCGATTTTTCCACAAATTTTAAATCTCTAGTCCCAATTAATTTAGTTCAATTTTTGACGTTAATGGTATTTTATTATCTCCCAGCTTACATGATATATTTGGTGATGAAAAGAATTATAGGAAAAACGCACTGAATGTAATTCGTCTAAATATGAAATGGTGAAGGGGCTGTAACCAATAATCTTTTGAGATGTATTTTTAAATAGAAAATTAAAATATATTGTCAAAACGTCGGGCCTTATCTATATAAAAGGAATTTTTATTTTGTCCTAAATTCGCTTCGCTACTCCATACCAAATGGAGCATATCCACTAAATAAAATTAAATATTTGGTTTTATCAAAAACCTGGGTATTGTACAGAGAGGATATTTTGTTTTTAGAATGGCTTTAACTGATTTTGTTAGAATGTAACATGAAAAAACATTTCAATATATTTTCATAGTTGTCCTGTCGTATAATACGTCATAAGAACAATTTACCATAGTTACTAGAAAGTTTCTATTAAATTACTTATTATCAGCTGGCAAACTCTATGTTTTTCTGCTTTTTATAGGCAATTGTGATTGGGTAAAGTTTAATTTATATATAACCAACATAACACATTACCTATCATTCCAAATAGGCAACAACATTTGTAAATAATAATTAAAGTAGCCTTATATCAAGAGGCATCTTGATAGACTTTTGTACTTCTTTATCCTGTAATATAATGTACATTTTATTTTATTTTGTTATGTATTTTTAAAATTTATTGAATATTTTTAATATGTGCTTTAATATATAAGGTGTTATGGAAACAGTTTATTATATTTAAACCCGTAAATCCTGATACGGACTAGTACATTACGTATCAAGGGCCGAAAAGAGGCTTTTACGGACGAGATGCGGAGATGGCCGACCTAGCCTAAGGTGAGGGAGGCCACCGCACGAGTCCGTAAAGCCTCCGACGGCCCGAGATATATATATACCGTACTGTTTTTCACAAGTGCTCCGAAGCCAAGACATCTCTCGTTTTATTTATTCATCAGTTAAAAAAACTATGAGGAGTACATGGTGACTCGAAGCGGGCGGGAAAAATCTTTCCCGCCCGCTTCGATAGTTTCCCGCCAGCTCTCTCGGAGAGCTTTGGAAAGCGCCACTTTCGGTGAAGAGAACAAGCATAAAAAGAGGCACTTTCGAGGCGTGTAAAAAAAAATTACAAACGATAAACATCGCTTTGCAATAATAATGCCAAAAACCATGATTGTATTATCCAATTGAAAACCGTGAGCGTCACTGCTGGATTTGTAAACAAACCCGCATTGACAACACATTGCGTACGACGCTAGTGATATGGTTTTAGGGGTATTTGCCCGGTTTTTAGGCGGTTAATTTTAAAAAAGTTTGGAACTCTACTCCAAGACACTGGACAATATAATGAACAATTTCTATACCACCCTGTATGAAAGTAATAATTGCAACATTTTGCATTGTAAGCTATGTTAATTCTTTAACGGAGATGTTTCTATCTTCCATTTTATTTATCTATTTTAAATTACAAAGTTTTAACTGGTTGAAAGTAAATAATATGCACGTAAAGACGCGTGTCCGTGGAAGAACTGCTTCAAAATAGTGATCGCGAGTTACCCGAAAAATTAAATTATTAAATATAAAGCCCTTAAATCGAAGTAATTCGGCCTTGACACCGTCTATTTTATGATGTCATGGACGTTGCTGAAGGTTTGCATGGCTATGCTATGGTGTCCCATTTAAAAAAAGACAGCATTATGTTACCACACTTTTTTGGGCCACCCTGTATATTGGAAAATATGTTCGTGAAATGTACCATATAATACAGTATAAATCGGCATATGAATGAAATTCCTAAGTTAATTAGTATAGGAACTATGGAAGCCTGACACACTATTACCAGTGCATTTGCTCATTTTTACTATTTTGATTGCGATGAAGGTAGCTCACCGGGAGCGCTTTTTCGGACCTCGGGCCCATGGAGACTTTTGATCAGCATCGATTTTTGGATAATATCCCCGAGCATCAAAGTTTTTAACCGAGGGCTGATTCCCATATGTTCCGTTCGGGGTCCTTTGGTGAAATACGTTGTTTAATTATGACATTTATGGTCTGGATTACAGGGGGGGTCGACCGACCCACCCTGACCCTCCCTAGCGGCGGCCCGATTACATGGCAATATTTTGTCACATGAAGACCTTCTTTGCTGCGAAATAAATCTATTTTCTCGCATAAAAGAGGGCCTTGTGGCCATCAGTGAAAAGTCACTCTTAGAATTTATTTTGATTTTTATTGTCCACGTACCGATAGATTTTTAATATCGTTACATCGCTACGACTGATTGCGGTCCTGGACGGTCGTCGTTGATTCACGTCTTTGTTTGGCAATTGGCAACTTTTTTTCGATTAATTTTTTGTTACAGATACAAAAATTACATTTAAAGAACCGTTAAAGAATTATTATAAGTATTTTAGTTATATTCCTTTAAATTTAACCGCACGCCATCAGCTATAGTAATAAATAAAGAAAATGGAAGGATACAAACATGTCTACCAATTCAATAATAATTATTTGTCCAAATATATTGGTTTTATTTTATAACTAAGTGAATAATACCACAAAAATTGATCATCAGTTTAGTGGAGATCTCTATTCATTGTACAATTATTTACTTAATATTCTATACAGGGTGTAACAAATTCGCCCTTCACCATCGGAAACGGTAAGAGATGTGAAGTCGGTTAAACTAGGGCAAAAATCAAAAATAAATACAGGGGATTTAAAAATATTTGGAAGAAATTAAAATTTTGCGTTTCGGTTTTTATTTTTTCCTGACTTTATCGTTAAGTGAAATTTATTTTAAGACATCTCTTCGAACAAGGTCAGGAAAAATTAAAATCCGAAACAAAAATTCTTAGTTTTTTTCCAAATATTTTGGAATTTAACATTTATTTTTTAACATTTTAACATTTTTAATATACTGGGTTGCCCAGAAGTCCGGAATAAAATTAATATAGCCTTAACCTGTAACTTTTGGGGAAAACGCTCGGACACGTCAATTTAGTTTTATTTATGCTCACATGTTGACGTTATTCGTTTGTTTTTTTATACTAGACATTTGTCAAAGTCATATCTTTGGCATCGATCGTTTTTTCAAATAGAAACATACAGCTTGTGATAAATCATTTAAAAGCTAATATCTCGTACAGTATGCTCATAAATTTTAGCGCGATTCTGTCAAGCTATTTCAAAATGGCGACTGTTAAAAGTTTTTAAAAATCTCTGTTTAAATAAGCGGAAATGATAAATCATTGATGGTTTTTTACCTTTCAAGGTAAGAAATCTTCATTGTTTCACGTTCTGACATTTTGTGACATTGTGAACTTAAAATTAATTTAGGTATTTTTGGAAAATTGTAAAATAATACTTCGGAAATACTTAAATTAATTTTACAAGTTCACAATGTCGCAAAATGCCAGAACGTGAAACAATGAAGATTTCTTACCTTGAAAGGTAAAAAAATCATCAATGATTTATTATTTCCTCTTAGTTAATAAATATTTTTTTAAAACTTTTAACAGTCTCCATTTTGAAATAGCTTGACAGAATCGCGCTAAAATTTATGAGCATACTGCACGAGATATTAGCTTTCAAATGATGTATCACAAGCTGTATGTTTCTATTTGAAAAAAAGATCGATGATCTTTGACAAATTTATATAAAAAAACAAATGAATAACGTCAAAATGTGAACATATATGAAACAAAATTGACATGTCCGAGCGTTTTGCCCAAAAGTTACAGGTTAAGGCTATATTAATTTTATTCCAGACTTCTGGGCAACCCTGTATAATATAATATAATGAATAGTAAAAACCAATAATAGACACCTAGGTGCAAAACACCCGTATTTGTCGAAATCTAAAATTAGACATATGTATATTATTATTATTTCCTATTTTTATTTATATTATCTATATTATAATTCTATGTAACACACGTTACTGAAACTGAATATGTATATATATATTTTTTTACGGCATATTATTGGGTCCATAATTACGCTGCTTTGTCCCAATTTAACCGACGTCGTATCTCTCACCGTTTCCGAAATCCAAAGGTGAACGACGAATTTCTTACCGCCTGTATAGTGTCAAAACGACAACAATTAGGTTTTTATGGTTACCTACTATGTATATTTCACTCTTACACTGCCGCTATTTACATGAACTAAATATATCTAACGTAATTTTAAAGGGCATAGAGCATTAAGTTACCAATTCTTTAGCAATACATCAAGACCTTTTTGCTTATTAGTGAATATAGTGAAACTAATACCTATTTAAAAGTTTTTAATCGGTCATTTTTGTACAGAAAACTGAGATACATGGTTTATCATATTTACGAATAAAAAATTACCGGGAATTCTGAAATGAGAGAAACTTGCAGAAAAATAACCATGAATGTCGCTTTGCAATGAGCAAGAGCAGAGTATCGAATCAAAGTAATATTTGGATATGATATGGAGCGCCACATTTCCACAAAAATACCTGCTAGAAGTTTCTAGATTAAACATAAATATTGGAATTTTTGTGAAACCATAAACAAATGAAATGAACTTTTCTTCATAAAATTACCTAATGAATCACATTCTGTACGTCATTAAGGAATACTCTGTATACAGTATGTCCACGGATTGAGTTAACAAGAGGAAAAACTTTTTTATTTTGCATTTTTCGAGAAAATGTTGTTATTCATAACATGTTTTGCTTGTGACAAAAATAGAAATGGCGTGGACTAATTTGAGTTTCAACATAAAGGGTATCCCAAAAAAAGTTGCAAAAATAAATGCACACAGGAAACATAAAACGTTTTTTATTTAAAACACCATTAACAATTAAAAAGCACCATTATTCGAAAAGATCACCAACTGCTACTTAATTCTTTTAGAATTATGCATATTTTATACACCCTGTATGTGGACCTTAAATTAGTCGACGTCATTCCTACTTTTACTATAAGCAAAACAATATTATGAAGAGTAACGTTTTCTCGCAAAATGCAAAATAAAAAGGTTTTTTCGGTTTTTCCTTTTTGAGATAACCTGTGTGTTGACGCTCAAATTGGTTGGCGCCATTTCTATTTTTATTACAAGCAAAAAATGCTATGAACATTTTCTCAAGAAATACAAAATAAAAAAGTTATTCCTCTTGTTAACTCCATCCGTGGGTGGACATACTATATATAAAATATCTATGTGTAATGATTAATTTTCACTGCTATATTAAATAAAAGTGTTTCAGTAATTTTTTGTTCGCCCAGTATAATCTAAAAGCCTGCGGCAGAAATTTTCGAACAAATATTGCCTCCTAACTAAAATTTTTATGTATTCTAATTCTAAAACAGACAAGATTCAAGATTGATTGATTAAAACTAATTTATAATTTTATATGCACTTATTCGCTGTACAATTCTATTTTATCTACAGGCAGCAGTGGCGGCTCACGCTCATTCGAAAGGGTAGGGCCAAAATAAACATTTTACACTGAAATTGACAAACTATGGAAATATTCACTGATTTTTCGAACAATTCATCGTGTCTTCAGAGGGCTAACTCAAACACAATTGTTAATGATGATTTGATTTAAAATATAATTACTATCTGCAATCAGTTCCATTTCCCCCTTTAAACAAAATACATGAAAAAAAACCAAACAGTCTATTGGTTTTATTGTCTAATTTATCTTCTAATGTTAGTTAAAAAAAAAAGTATTTTTCGGTATAAACAACACGAAAACCAGATTCCATTACTTTTAGTGACGTGAAACCACCGGCGAAGCAAGCTACACAGCGGTATCAACCGGTTAAGTATCTGCTTGACATTGTTGTACGGGGCGCTTCTATTATCATCATCATCATCATAAGCTTTACATTTTATGCACGAGAGAAGAGAGCAAAAAGCCCTCTTGCGGTTGAGCTAAATACTGAGAGTCGATTTTCAATTTATCTCAATGAATTCTTTATTTAAACTTAAATTGAGATCTGATGAACTCGAGTAGGACGAGCCGCCGCTGATGGTACAGTACTTAATAGCTCATAGAAAAATATTAATTAAAAATACTCCATACACTACACTTTATTGCAACATATTGTTTTGTGTAGAGGGTATCCCATTTTCGACACTTTATGGGGGTATTCGAGTTATTATCAAAGATATAATATATGCGGTTTCCACTTTCCTTTCCCACTTTTTAACAAAACAAAAGAGTCCGGTGTCAAATTTGTCATGGATCTTAATTTTTATTCTACAGAGTGATTTTGAAAACCATTTTTTAGACAGCCCTCGTATTTCCGTTACGTGTTATCTTATCAAGAAGGTAAATACTGATCTTGTCAGACATTTTTACGTAAAGGTCAATGGTGTAGCCAGTTATTCTCTAAAAAGTTAAATTTTGGAGATATTAACAAAAGTTAAATGGGACAACCTATATATTATGTTTTTTAATTAATTAAGCATACTATATTCAAAAATAACCAAAAAATACGATATTTTTAATATTGCGTTACTTGTAACAGAAGGCCCAATGTATTAGGAACAATGGTCAAGACTTGATGGATCTCTCATTTTTTATTACTTATATGAAATACCTATTCGCAGGTAGGTATAGCATTATTAAGATATTTTTGAATATAAATATAAACAACTATACATTTTTGTAAATACCAAAGTATGTGTAATTAATTTAAAAATAATATATGGGGTGCCCCTATTTAAAAAAATTTATTTTTGTTAATATCTCAAAAATGAAACTTTTTAGAGAAAAACTGGCTACGCCACTGAACTTTAAATAAAATTCTCTAACAAAATCGGTTCTTACGAGGGGTGTCTATAAAAAGCGAGGATCTTCAAAACCACCCTGTAGATTAAAAACTAAGAGAGCCATGACAAATTTGACACCGGAATCTTTCGTTCCGTTAAAAAGTAGGAAAGCAAAGTAGAAACCGCAACATTCTATCTGTGATAATAACTCTAATACCCATGGAAAGTGTCGAAAATGGGACACACTGTACTGTAATCTTCTAATATCTCTATTTTTTTGTAATAAAAGTTTTAATATGCGTGCGGAAATCCGCCGAGACAGACAAAAGGGCTTTCACACAAGTAATGTACATAATTTTTCCTACGACCACAAATACAGTTCCCAATTATTTGAACATTATAGCTCCCCCCCGCCATTCTCCTTGCTTACGCTAATTACTATGTATTGTGTATATACATTTTCATCGTTTCTGATTTGTTAATTAGATTAATACTGTTACTGAACTATTATTAAGGTATTAATTAAAGCAAACAAAATGGATGTATTTTTTCCGCTGGTCTGCTGTCAGTTGTTGGTTCTTCTCCTTTCCGCTAAGCGCGCTACCATCGCCGAAGCCCCGTTCGTGTATAACCTATCCTAGACTATTAAAGTTCAGAGATTCGAACCGTTTATTTTTTGACTGATAACAAAACCTCAATATTTTATCGAGATGGAGTTAAATGTCAATTATGAAAGTTTTAAATATTTCCTTAAAACAATATTCAAAATATTATTACAACAAATATATATCAATTTTATACTTACCCTGTATGGATATTATATTCTTGATAATTGTAAAAATCGAAAATAAAACGGTACTTATCCCATTACTCCTTTACCCAGGCACTTATTAACGTTTAATGGGTTACCTAACTATTCTGTTACAATTTTTATAGTATTTATCATAAAAAATAGCATAAGGATCCTCACAAAAAAGAAGACACGTAATTTTTTAATGATCAATATTGCTCTAGTGCCCTTTGCTATATGCAACATCCCAATTTACTCCGAGAGGTTGTTCGGGTTTATTCGGATATTATATGCATTGAAATGTAATATTTCAACTCTAGAGTTGAAATGATTTTTTTTTCAACACGCGTGTGATATAACACACTTTCTAGGGAAGTTAGCTGTGTTTTTTCCCCATTTTCGTAGGTGGTCGTAAGAAAAAATAATTTTACACCGTAGTTAAGGGCGGTTAAATTAAAATAATTACCTTAAAACCGTTGTTTACAATAAAGTGTAAATGTAAGAAGAAATCCGAACTACATTATAAGTATGTATTAGTATTAAATATTGTTTTATGTAATTTTACGTAAAAAGCAGGGTCTTCTAATATACATTTTTCCCGATATTTTTAAAATAATTTATTACTAAATTATTGTTTTATTATTTTGTATACTAGTCCGAAATGTAAATTTCATTTGAACATAATAGGTTGATAGCGGTTATCGTTTCACGATATCATTTAAAATATTAAGATGTTGTTATTGTTTTTAGTTATGTTTTGATTATAAATATAGAAATTACCAATTTTAACTATATTTATTTTATTTATTACCCCAACCCCATCCAGTGGCGTCTCCAGGTATGACCCTTGGGGGTGATATGACTTTGATTCACATTTACACAGTCTTTGAAGAATAAACAAGTCACATTCTTAAGCAGGTTGTAAACAACTTTCCGGGAAAAATTACCCTCATACATTAAGAGGTGTTGTTTTCGATTGATTACATCGAAAATTACACTCATACATTAAGCTAGAGGTGTTGTTTTCGATTGATTACATCGAAAACAACCCCTCTAGCTATCGAAAACAACCCGCCAAGTTTTTATTGTTTATTGACAAAGATAATGACACGTTTGACGTTTATTTATTATTTTTATTTTCCAGCTACAAACTCAAATATTAAATATTATTACAATTGCGTTATTAATAATTACTAATTTTTTTAGTTCTTTATTTAAAAGTTGTAATATAAAGTTGTTTTAACCATTATTCGAGTAATTTTCTCCCTAAATTACACTCGTGCATAATGCTCAGATAATTTTGCATTTAAGCGTATTTCTTTTGAAAAACAACATTCGTTCATTTTCAAATTTTGTCAAAATATGAAAATGAACTCTTGTTGTTTTTAGGCAATACGCTTTCATGCAAAATTCTCGAAAATTTTTAGGCACTAGTGTAATTACCTCCAAAAACAATCGAGGAGCTCTGAAAATTATTATAATTTTTCTTTGTCGTTTTCTGTTAATTAAACAAAGACATTAAGTCGCCTTCCAGAACGTACTTTTTAGGCCCTTATTGGAACGGCCGTCTTTCATACCTGCCTTCACGTTTGGCACTACCGGATTAAAAACTGTCATATTTGTCGCTATTGTTAAATAAATTTCTTGGTTGCTCTTCAGTGTTTGTGTGTCAAATTTGAGTATTGTTTGTGGAAAAAAATAGTAATTCTTAACTCAATATGGTAAGACTGTGCCAAGTCTGCCGTAAACTGGATAAAAATATAGACTTTTGAGTCATGTCCGTCGATTGTTTGTTTTTCCCTACCAAGACATATCAAACCGATCACCTGTTAGATTGAAAACAGAAACAGACAGAAGGTAAAAAGATTTATGGATTCTAAAGATAGAAGCGGCGCCCCTATAGGTGTAAAATAATTGAAATTTGACCATTTGGGCCTGCTTGATTAGAAAATAAAATTTACCATACTTTGATTTTCATGAAATCAAGCCGGCCTTGACTGGAGCATTATTTTTATTTCCTGTTCTTCACATAATATCAAAAATGTTATTAAGAAAAGTTGCTCGGAATTCAAAATCATGCAGATGTGCCGAAATTGATAACCATCAGCCAACATTGGGGTTTTCATTTTATACAATATGTCCCGTGGTTAGAAATTTCTAATTTCTTCAATTTCCTCATCGTTTGTCATATTAGCCTAGGAAAGTTAATTTAGTCATCAAATGTTATTCCGAAATAATAATTTCTAATAGATTTATTTAAAACCATGGAAATTTTTTTTTCTGTTTACAGGTTTAAAAAAATGCAAAAAAATATATGTCTCATGGTTATTAAATTCCGTACACTTGCATGATTTTGAATTCTGACGAACTTTTCTTAATGAAACTTTTCGAAATGTTGTGAAGAAAGGGCGTCTTATCTAGACAGAAAATAAAAATAATGCCCCGGTCAACGCCTGCTTGATTTCATAAAAATCACAATATGTTAAACTTTATTTTCTAATCAAGCAGGCCTAGATCTCAAATGATCGAAATCGAATCGACAAAACACAAGCACTATAGGAAAAATCCTTTATGGCACTCTGGGAGTGGTGCGATCGTTGAAGGAATGTCATGTATTTCTGCTATTCGCGGATCTGGGCGGAATTAAGAGGGCAAGGTCAGCCGAGCACTTTCCATGAAGATATCTGTAAAAGAGAGTCAAATCACCAACCTGTCTTCGATGTTCTAGGCTGTCGAGGTTCTTAGTCAGCTCGTGGTCTCCAATCAGACGAATGGCCCTCCTTTCGATGAAATCCAGTAGCCGAAGAGTATCTTTGGGCGCAGAGCTCCAGACATGAGAGCAGTAGTCTAGTGATTTTTTTTTTTTTTTTTTTTTTTTTTTTTTTTTTATGATCAAACACAAGCACTATAGGAAAAATCCTTTAGGGCACTCTGGGAGTGGTGCGTGTGCGCAGAAAGCGATTCACGTTGGATTTGAATCGTTGGAGGTTATATTCGGTGGGAAAAACGACCTCGGGAAGGTCGTTCCACAAGGATGAAGTCCTCCAGATGAAAGAATTTTTAAATAATGAAGTTCGAGGAGTACTAAGCTTAACCACATACGGATGGGCGGCAGTGGTTCGTCGTGTATTTCTGCTATTCGTTGCTCTGGGCGGGATTAAGAGGGCAAGGTCAGCCGAGCACCTTCCATGAAAATATCTGTAAAAGAGAGTCAAATCTGGGCTTTGTATAGTGTCAAAAGTTGAGGTGTGTACAAATTTTTGGTTCGGAAGAGTACACCAAGTTTCTGTGAAGCTATCTTGGCGATTGCCACAACGTGGTTATGCCAAGACATATTTCCTCACAGATTGACGCCCAGCAAATTAATAGATGAAGCCAGTGGGATTGCGTGTCCGGTCATGACTATATCCGGTTCTGTAATGTTAACTTTTTTTAGAGAAAACTGCTGCCTGGGTTTTTTAGCGTTAAATTCGACTTGGTTACTGTCACCCCAAGCCAAAATTTCTTCCAGAGCTTTGTTGAAGCGTGATGCTTCATGCTGCCTGCGAAGATGTGCGTCGGCAGCCGATGTTTGTGCATTCAAAGGGAAAGATGAGATAAGTGTGCTATCGTCAGCAAAACTAAATATCGGATTTTTCGTTTTCACTAGAAGGTCGTTAATGTAGAGTAAGAAGAGAGTGGGAGACAATATGGACCCTTGAGGAACGCCGGCATTGATGGTGAAGGTGTCTGAGGGAAATTCATCAATCGCCACTTGCAGAGAGGGGTCCTTAAGAAAGCTACACACTGTATAAGAAAGCATGTAATATGTATAATAATAATTATAATTTCGCAAATTGTTAAATAAAGCTCCCCATATAAAAATTTATAAAGATAATTTGTCCAAGCAAACAGTGTATTGCCCGAAACTCATTTTTTATTTAAATTTTAATTATGACGAACAGTCTTGCCATTAAAATCGGCCCAAAATAAGCTCTGCGTATTCATTTAATTCAAATTAATAATTTTAATTTATACCACCCTTTCTTAGTATAATTAATTACTTGCTGACTAAGTAATTAGTTTGGGTCCTTGAAAAATATTGTACCCCGTTAATTTCTTTAATTAGTACCAAGTTTAGGCTAGGTATAAGTAAATTAAATAATGCCAAAATATAATTAAGACTCCTCCGGAACTCCAGTTTAATGAGACCCTTAAAACTGTGTTTATCATACTTGACAATTTCTGACTTTATCAGTTGCTTGCAATTTTTGGGTAGATTTATGGAACTACAGTGAAACCTCTAATAACCGGACATCTCTATTAAGCGGACATTTTTTGTAATAAGGGTTCGATTCTCGCATTGCGCTCGCAACGCAAGAAGTATTGCGCCAGCTAATCGACAACGTGTACTGCGCATGATTTCGTGCAATTATAATTGCCATTGCAGGCGCAAGCGAACAAATTGTCGACTCTAATACATCTTTAAAGAAAAATATTCCGTGTCTTGACAAGTGCAAACCTAGAATTTTCCACATGGACCACATTGAAATAAAAAACAGTAGTTGAATAGTAAAAAGTATTCCAAAAAGTACTTAAATACTCCACGAAATATTTACTAAACCGAAAAATCTTTAAATACTAAAAAAATATTAAATAGATAGGTACTCCAAAAAATATTTAAATACTAAAAAAAATAAGGAGAGAGTTAAACACTAAATACTTTGTAAAGTATTTGTGCTGCCAATAAATATAAAGAAAAGTAATTAAATGGTTCGCCGTTATTAAAATTGGTTCGCAGCAAAGAATAGCCATTAAATCATTTGATCAGCATAAAAAGATTTTGCTTGCAATAAATAAAAATCGGGCTGCAACACTTGTTCTGCAAAAAATGCTACAAACTGTCAACAATTTAACCCATATCAGTCCGCTGTGCTCGCTTAATTAACAGTGGAACTGCGAAATGATTACTTGGTCAGCAAGATTTTACAATTGGTCAGTAGAAAAAAACATGTCTAGACACAGTTTATTTCAGAGGTCCCAGGGCACTGTCAATTTATGTAACTTTATTTTGTTTTCTTTTGCCGAATACACAAGGAAATCGGCTACAAAAGGTGTAGCGGGGGCGGGATTTCACTTCTTTCCCAGGGCACTGTCACAATTTCACGTTTTATTGCTTTTTTTGATGATCAAGATTAAATATTTTGCTTGCCCGCTGATTGCTTACGAATATCTGATTAAAAATTGATCGTTTATAGCAGCTTATATATTTAATTTGCGTACCAAAATAATTTAGAGCACTCTAGTATGACATTAATTACTGACCGATTCAGAAATGATTGCTGTCCATAAGTTGCTGACCAACTAGCCATTTTGGCTGACCGATTACATTTTTCTGTTCGCAAAATTAAGAATATCTTGCTAACCAGTTAAATGATACCCAAATACAAATACCTATTATAAAAAAGTATTTAAATAATCAGAATGTGAATGAAAAAAGTATTTGTGAGGACAAATACTGGCAAGCTCTGCATGTGGCTTTTTATGACAATGGGATAAGGTGATTTTCGTCGGTTATTAACTGAAAGGGTCATTTATGGTTATTCTTCTGCAATTTTTGTATTCATCTCAGCATTTGAGGGTTTAAATATAAGGCAATGCCCAGTGGCGTAGCGACAAACTATAGCCCCCCCCCCCCCCCCCCCACGACAAACCCGAACAACCCCCCCCCCCCCGCGAAAATTGAGTTAGGGCCCCCTACCCTATAGTAAGAATATACATATATAAACATATAAACAAACAAAATTAGATAATACTGTTTATTATATAAACTACAAACCTATATGTAGAGAACGTTACAAAAAATAAAATTATTGAACAACAAGAAGAAAACAAAAAACATTCTTTAAAACTAAAAGGAACAAACACGAAAAAATTCTTTAGGTACCGAGCTAAGGTAAGTAGCGATACTTGAAAGTTACAGTGAGATAAAACCAAAAGTATTTAAAATAAGCAACAAAATCTTGAATATAATATTATAGGTATCTCAATAGTTATTGCGAGGCAATTGGCCAATTGCCTATTTTAATTATTATATTGTAAAATTATTCTTATATTGTTGCTTTCAGGAGGTAAATTGTTTTTTTCTAGCTTTTGCCTCCGCAAAATTTTTTATTAAATGGTTATTTTCCATTTTGGCCGCCTCTTGTGCCTCTATAGACAGGATAGCCAAGTTGGTTAACCTTGTCTGAGAGGAACTATTTCGCAAATAATTTTTAATGATTTTTAATTTAGAAAAGGATCTCTCAGCTATAGCAACACTTACTGGAAGAGTTAAAAATAATAATAAGGCTGTTGTTACCTCTGGAAAATTTGATGATAAAGTGTTATTTTCCACAATTAAAAATACAGCAAAGTCTTTAATACTTTGAAGAGAAGCAATTTTTTCCTTTAACGGCATACACAACGCGACTATCTCTAAAGAAAAAGTCGCAGACAGATCGCTGGAATATGTTTGCTGTAGTGTTTCTGCAGACATAAATAATTCTTTTTCTGGCAAAGTTACTAGAACTTGGGGACATAGAAATCTAAATTTATTAACAAATAACTCCATTCCGTCAAAACGATTACCTATTTGGTTAATTACAATATCAAATACTTTGTAATATATATTTATCCTAAAATAGTTTTCTCGACTAGAAAGTAGATAATTTGTATTGGCTTCATCAAAGTGTTTTTTTGGTTTTAATTATCTTTTATCTTCAAATTCCGGGTTTATATTCCATGATCTTGATATACCAATTGCTTCATTCTTTAAATTTATATAATTACGGGCACAGTGTGACAAAATCTAGATCAGGTGGACATTGGTAATATTGGTATTTATTTGAAAGTTTTGCTAATTAGCAATAAGCTCTATCGGCACTCGAAGCTTTCGGGCCCCCCCCCCCCCGCGACTGCGGGGGTTCGCGGTAGTAGCGCTACGCCACTGGCAATGCCATAACATAAAAGCGAGTAGAAAACAACACATAAATGTATTTAGAATAAAAATTTTACTAATCCAACAATAAAATAATTAGTTTCTTCCGTGCATACAAGCACACCCAACTAAGTGCATCTATTATAGTATAGTTGGCCCAATAATTTATCGGCCAATCCTAGTAAATGCACGACTTCCTCTGCACCATGGAAAGTAAGCTTTGTTTCGCGAAGCCAAAATTTATCGTGCCTTAAATTCCCGAAAATTTCAGTTAAATACATTTCCGTTATAATTTTCTCTTTGCGTTCCGTGTTCACTGGTGCTTTTGGCGTTTAGTTTTATTTATATGGCGCTGGTGTCTGGGGGTGATACATTTTTGTTTATTATTTACGACATTTGGTTTACGTCCTTTTATACTTGTTTTAATCTTGTCCTTTATTTACCGAGATCGGCCAACAATGCGCCGCGATCTCGTGTGAAAATTAAATATTTATTCATTTATTCGTGGCGATAATTGAACTTATTTCAAATAATTGTAATTCATTGATTAATGTAAATAAATGCTTGATTTATGCAGTGTTGCCAATTAGCGCGTAATTACACGATTTGCGTGCATTTTCAGTGCCTTGTGTGTAATTTTTGTGTAGCACAATGTGTGTGTGTAATTTGCGTATAAAGACAACAAATAAGTGTGTTACTAATCACTTCTTCTTTTTTGGGCAAAACTGGTCCACTAATTTAATTCAAAAAACCATTCTATACATGTTTCGAACACATAACTTTTGCTGCAGGGAAAGAAAATTTTTTATGAAAAATTTATAAATAAAAAGAAACATAATGTTGTATTTTATTTACCTGCATCCCTAATAATTGTAAGTAACATTTCTGCAGACAGTTGAAAAAACTGTAATAAATTCTTATATGTATATGAGTACCTACTAATGTTCAATCCTAAATAATACTTTCAGATGAAGATAATGACACAGAACTAAATTTAGAGTAAAGTAGAATTAAGTTGACAAAATTGATTATTGTAAAACTTTTCTCTGTACACACATTGTACTGTATTTAAATTTAATTCTAATCTTGTATTAGTAGCCTAAATTGTAACATTGTAATGAAGACTCTACAGGGTGTCCGCTAATTAATGGTACACGGAAAAACCACAGACTCCTTACGTAAAAATATTAGGATTTAATTATACTTACATATATCCGAAAGTTGATATTAACTGAGATACAGGGTGTTAAAGTTAAAACGTCATTTTTGTGTACAATGTGCTGTTTGCGGCCTTTTTCGCACTTTTATTAGGTCATAACTTTTTTGTGCCTCAGTGTATTTAAGTTTTTAATGAAAATAATACCTTCCTCATATTTATTACGTAAAAAAGGTATACTAAGTTCAGGTCGCCCAGAGTTACCGTTTCGGAGATATTTTCATTTAAATTGTTTAGTGCACCCTGCCCAATTACTATTAATTTGCAAACAACATTTTTTTCTTAAAATGACCTTGAGAAAACAAATGAAATTTAGAGATTCAGTTGCCATGAAACCTCCATGTTGTTACTTGTTTGTCGATTATTGTAAGATAGATGTATGAGAAAATGTTTAATTATTGAGTTTATCGTAAGTTAAGTAACAAGGCCGAGACACAATTTGTTTTCAAATGCAGAAAAGCGAGATATGTTGTGTGTATACGCGCAGGAAAATTCTAATGGATGAGGTGCCCAGATATTCGGAACTCTATCCAAATCGAATACAACCTGATTTGAAGATCTTCAAAAATATTTACGACCGATTAGGCGACACACGTACCTTTCGTCCTAAACGGAATTCCAAAGGGCGCCCAAAGACTTTAACTCCGGAACAAGAAGAAGAAATTCTGGTTTTTATGGAAACGAATAAATCTGTTAGTATTATAGTATTTTAATGTGAATATTATAGTGTTAAATAAAAAAAGACTGACATTGATGCGATCAGTACAACCGGAGATATTAAATTTCAAGTATGAGAAGATTGGAGAAAATCCAGCAAATTATCAAAAATGCATGTGTGGATATTTTGGAAAATAATTTTTTTATCAGCAAAAACCTGAAATACGTGTCAACTAATTGTATGTATACAGGGTGTTATAGAAATGACGTATTATATTTAAACTGGCAATTCCTGAGACGAAAACAAATTGAAGAAAAATATCCAAAGATGGCGCTTTAATTTAATATGCCCTGTACACGACCTGATGTCAAACCAAAAATAAGCACGTGGTGTCACTGGGAGAAAAGTAAACAAAGCAACATATGGTGAAAAACGTCAGTGAATTTTGAGCAGTGTTGTCACATTTTCAGGGTAAACTCCTTGGAAAGTCAATAACCGTTTGACAGCTTCGAAGTTGTTTATTTTTCAAGGTACATTATTATAAACTTTTACGTTCAGTTCAGTTCGCTGGGAAACAATCTCTGAAAAACTTGAACTAACTTGAGCGAACCGCCGCGGAGTTCTCATTTGTACAATTTGAACGACACCCGTTGTATCTGATTTAGAAAAAAAATTCCAATTTTATTTACCATTTCGGCCTTATTTAAAACGAATTTAGTTTATAAAAAAACACCAAGTAGGTAACCCGAACAAAAACCGACACAATAACCTCACAAAACACCAAAACAAAGCCACATAAATTCACATTAGTTTTAGCGTAGATTTGTATGCATCTCATGAACACATCTAGGTACCATTCAATCTGAATTAGTATTTTAAAATGCTACTGTGTAGACAAAAATACGCGCTTAATAATATAATTTTTCCATACATTGGTATTTGACATCTAAAAATTTTGAAAGTAACTAAATAACACGTTTAACATGCTCGGGTTTTCTCGGTAGATCGATATTGTACTATTGGGGTTAATATTAAAAATACAGCGTTGCCACTTTCGATGTTTTATAAGATTATATTCATAAATTGGGAAATTCCCTTCTGTAATATTACTTTCCGGTATAATTATAGTCTCGGAAATGGCAATCGCGCTAGTTGAAGTTAGTTTTCCGAATATGTACGAAGCACTAGACCCTTGGACGCGACCATTTGAGAGGGAAGTTCCTATGTCAACATAATTGTTTCATTTTATCTTTAGTAAAGGATTAATAAATTTAGACCCATTAGAAATTAGCGTTTTTATTATTTCTGAATTTCTATTGCGAAATAATTTGTAACATATAGTGCTGTTGTTCTTTTTTTTTTTTTTTTTTTTTTTTTTTTTGGGACACACGATGAGAAATCTGCTTACAGACACCTGACCCTCGCGGGGGTCAGGTAGTGTCAGGTTAGCAACATTGCGGGGAAAGACCAGACCAATGTCAACCTACAGAGTGTAGGTTTCGCCTACGAGTGTAGACGAGCCGACTGACTAAAACTCACCGTCTGAGTTAGGTATCATACCTATAACTCGATTTCGCTGATATGACTAGTTAACTGCATATTCTGATTTTGATCTAGCTATGCTATACATTTATGTTGGGTGCCAGCTCTAGAGATTTTTTCACTCGAGATTAATCGAGTGAACAAATTTCGAGAGCTCCGAACGTATACGGTGGTAGGGTAGTCGTAGTGGTCAGTTTACACCTGGTTTTTGCAGGTTGTGCAAAGCAAGGCAATCTTTATTGTTTTTGGTTTTATGATTGTTTTGGACTCAAACGCGGTTGCGGGTGAGCCAGTCTTTCGGTAATTTGTATGTGGCGTTAGGTCGAGAATGTATGTGGGAAGCAGCGATCGTGCTATTGTTGGCAATGTTAGCCTTGGAGTGATATTTTGTAATGGTTTTGTCAATAAACTCCGAAATTGTAGCAATTTCGAGGTCTCTGTGTACGATGTCGTTTCGTGTGTATCGCGGAGTGTCTACTATTATCTTTAATACCTTGTTTTGCATCACCTGTATTTTCTGAAGGCTCGACTTACATAGGGTGCACCAGGCTGGGGCACCATACATCATCGCTGATCTGATGAACGTCGTGTAGAGGTTAACCTTCGTCCTTAGATTGAGTTTGCTCCTTCTGTTGAGCAGACAGTATATGGCGCCAAGTTGTTGGTTGGCCTTCTTCATGATGTTAGCTGAATTTACCCTCCAGGTCAGCCTTTTATCAAAGTGTAAACCAAGATACTTAACACTCTGTTTCCAGTCGATATCTTGGTTTCCCACCTTGAGTTTCCCATGTGTACGGTAGTGTTATTGTAAAATGTAATTATGCGTTAGTGTTTAATGCTTTTTTGTAATCTAATAATAGGTGCTATCTTCAAAAAAACTGATTTGAAACTCGTGGGTACTGTGTATTTCTTTAAGTAATTTAGTGCATTTGTTCTGTTTCACTATGTGTTTTTTTCTCTCGGCGATATGCCGGTTATGTTGGAAAGAAGAGGCCGAATGGGGTTTAGTGGGTAAAAGCTTATTATGCAGTCACACACTATCATCAGGGTACGTGATGAGCATAAGCTTTTCCCATAGAAAATAGAACTGAAGGTGTCGCCCTGGATTCCTTACAGCGTCTTGGATTTACTTTCTAAGTAAGCTAAATATTTATTTTTATAAGAAACTCAAGTTTTAGATTTTTACACAGTTTTGCAACATTGCGCGTTGTTTGGTGATACACTGCCACATGGTGCTATGATCCATAACCGCGGAGTCACATGTGAGTAAGAGGGTTTGTTATCCCACTTTTAAAACGGTCGATTTGAAAAAAAAATATGTAGCGCTTCTCCAGGACACCCAGGGAGTCACCCATTTAAATATAATACATCATTTCCATAACATCCTGTATAAGTTGTAAAAAAAATTTCGGACGATTCTGAAATGTCAAGGTTAAAACGTGTGCGGTTTGTAAAAGAATGATCCATCTGCTGGTACTGCATCCACTGGAAAAAATTCTGTCGATGCCCATGAGAGGATGTACGAATCCAATATGAACTCGGAATAGCTCACATTTTCTTAGTTGATTATCGTGCACAATAAAGAGAAACTTGTATTACTGCCACTGCTTATCTTAATAAATGGTAAACGCGTAATACGATAAAAAGCTATTTCCGCGCAGGAAATTTAATTCTAAACAGCCTGTAAGAAAAAAAACTAAAAGCTTTTAGAGGAAGACTATGGGAAATTGGATGTTTTTTTTTACGAAGGTACAACAGAATATTTTTATATAATCTTAATCAAATCTTCGTCTGACAGAATTTCAAAGTGTGTATGCTGCTAATCACAGTGACGTCGAAAATGGATTATTGCAATGCGAACAAAAAAACAAAGTTGATGATGGTTGTGAAAAACGAAACGTCGGATTGAAAATTTAATTAAATTATCTTAGTGCAGAAAAAGTGGCAATGAGATTGTAGAATTTATTTTCACATAGTAGTCGACAAAATACACGACTACCGTCGATAGTACGGCGTTAAGTTAAAAGTCCTCTCTGATGATAGGTATGTACACCTACCCTGTACTGACGAGAACAAATAAGTTCGAAATCGGTCTACAGGTGGTTGCATCCTATCAATAGAGAGGACTTCCTTTTCTTGGTAGTACCATTCAATCTGAAATAGTATTTTAAAGTGCTACTGTATAGACACAAATACGCCCTTATTGTATAAGGATCATCGGGTGGTCATAGACTTTTTATTTCTTAGATGGATGTATGTCATTGGTATTTCTACCGAAGCACGCACCAATCTTGTTTTTATTGAGTTCTAATCACCCACCGTCACATTGAGAAAATCCTCCAAGAAGTTGTTGTTCCATTTGCTCCTTTCATTGGAACCAATTTACATTAATGCATGATAATGCTAGACTTCACGTTGCACATGTAGTGAACGAATATCTGGATAAAGTTGGACTTCCAAGATTGGAATGGCCCGCATGTAGCCCGGATCTCAACCCAATCGAACATCTTTGGTATCAACTTAAAAGAGCCGTTCGTCGTCCTGTACAACCATAAACCTTGCAAGACTTACAACTGACGCTGACCGAAGAATATCAGACTATCCCACAAAAAAGGATAAGTAACCTGCAAACTGCAAGCTGTCATTGCTGCGAGAGGAGGAAATACACGATATTAAAATTGTTTTTGTTAATTAACTTCATGATATACCTAGTGTTTATTTTTCTTAATGAAAATGGACTTCAAATCAGCGTTCCATTTAAAATTTTGCAGCTCGCAGCAGAAATGAGATAATGGAATGAATCAAAAATCGAAATGTTTAGAATACATTAAAGATTACAAGAAACAGTATGTAAATAAAATTATCCTCCTCAATTTTCCTACAGGGTATTTTGAAATTACGATTAAAAACAACAGTTTGATTTACTCCTGTATAATATAGCCTAATCTAAAAATGTTACTTTATAATATAATTCAGTAAAAACACAACAAACTGATAATAAAATCATGAAAATCGCATAAAAAATAAAAAAGTTATAAAATATCAAACTTGACAAAAATAGCAGGATGGCGGAATTTTGTGCCGGCGCACACAAGCGAATTTCAGGTAAAAGCTGGTCAAAATAGATAAAACCAAAGTTATAATTATGTCGAAAAATTAGCACTTAATTAAGAAACAACCAGGGTGTCATAAATCACCCCTGTTATATTTATATTATGGTCAACCTTAAAATTATTTCAGTTCAAAGTTTGTTTTTCTAGTGTGGTGTGTCAATTAAATTAGAGTGGTTGAAAAAAATCAGTGTATGTAGTTCTGTATGAAGTTTTTGTAAAAATTTTGAAAAACCATCATGGAGCCTATTGCTGGTGGTAAGTACAATCCTATAAATTTTTCAAATTAAAAATATTTACGCTAGTACTTTTGATTTCATACATTTTGTTAACATAAGTTAAAATACATTAAACAATTTTTTTTAAAATTTTATATCAGGCAAAATGTAAAAAAGTGCGCGTTGGAATGCGACCAAACTATTTGTTTACTATTGTTTGAAGGGTCCTGAATAAGGTCCAACTGAGAGTTGCTGCGACAATTTGCGACCTTGCCGAAAATTGAATTAAAAAAAAAATTTGTTAGGTATATTTTTACAAAAAATAAGTGATTTAGACATCGAACCAATTTTGAATAACTTTATTATTACTAAACCGATGCCGATAAAACGTACATAGTTTCATGGAGAATGAAACTATGTACTATGTAATGTATGTATGTAACTAAAACTAAACTTTTAAACAAGCGAAAAAAAATTTCCGATATTTTTCAAAATGGTGGCTTTTTTTTTCTGAGTATATAAATTTTTACAAAAATTCATACGGTTTGTCAATTTTTTGTTGTTCTTGCAGGATCCACAGCAAAATCAGTATCTTTCACAAGGATTCAGCTCATGGAATGGTTAAGAGACTGTCCATCCAAAAGCGCTAAAGAACAACACGAATATTTGGAAAAAAGTCTCTTACCCAGAACTCGAGTAAATCAAAATTTCTAGATACTCAAGATATTTCAAGCTAATCAAGATACAATTTTTTTTGAAAAAATCAGATATGTATTTTGGGTTATCGTTGAAATGAAATTGTATATTGGAGGGGGTGAAGGGGTGGGGGGTGCTGTGTTTGGAGTTTAGAGTTTAGAGTTTAGAGTTTCAAAAACTTATTTGTATGAAATTTATGCACATTTTTCTACATTCCAATTTTGTTATCTCTAGTGAAACATACCTTATTGTTCAAGGGGGGGGGGGGGGGACTCGAGGGTGCTGGGGGAGATTAAAAAAACATAAAATAAATGTTTCTCCAATCATAATATCGTAAAAATAAACCACCTTTGTTTATTCCAATTTCTATAATTTAATAACCATAAAAAGGGGTGTGGAGGGGGCAAAGATGCAAGATATTAAAAACAAAATGCAATGTTACCATATTTATAACGGTTTCTTACAATTAAAAACATTTTTTGTCTCATGTTACCAACAAAAAACCTTTTTGGCCACGATTCCGTCGAAATTCGCCTGTGTGCGGCGAGTGTATCTTCGGAACTATTGGGAATTTTTTTAAATTTGGAAACACCTTGCAAAACTCACTAATTTCATCATTGCTCCGTGTCCTATGATTAACGTGATTCCTACAGAGTACATTCTTATCCGCGACACCTTGTATACGAAGTTATAAAATTATGAAACAATTTATTTATTAGATAAATGTATGTGGCTGGCTCACAGGCCCCGTGATAATTTAAATAGGTTTACACTGAGGGTTTACATTTAGCCAAACATAGTGCGGGACGGCCTAATTTGATTTAACGTCCGGCTTCCGGTAAATTTTACTACCAGTTACATTTCGGGTGTTTTGTTTATTGTTTCAGCTTTCAATCTGACAGCCGACTAAAGTTAAAATGTGCTCGTTGTATTCTATATAATTTACCATAATGTACGATAATTTTGTGCAAGACTTTGATGCGTTCAGCAATAGTTGGTGGCCGTATATTATTGCTTTTTGCATAAGTATCATATCAGCAATACGGTAAGTCTACGTAGAATTAAGGTATATTATTATAAAAATAGCTTTAAAATCTATTAATATATTATCGACAAAATATGCATCCTCAAAAAGACGATTAGAGTTTTACAACACCAAATTTCATGTTAACAAAGCACGGCGACCAATGAGGCTCAAGTTTAGTTTCATACATTCTTATTTCGCTTCTTATTATAATTGTAACAATTAACAGGTAAACTGGATTTGCTATAAAAATTCAAGTGTTGTTGAATATATTAGCAGACAATTTTCCCCCATTATTATACGTTTCGAACTAAAAACACTTATCGTCAATGCAAATGATTTTTATTTACAACCATGCATGTAATAATGACATTTCATCTATCTTTGAAACGTGGAAAGTTGACGTTTTTTTACTTTTACTTTCCACCCGGGTGGAAAGTAAATTATTTTTTGTCACACTTTTTTAAAAATGCTAATAGCTTTGCGTGTTTAGATATGTCTACTTTTTTCTTAATTGATAGAGTGGTCCTCAGCATTGAATATTGTGACCAAATCGTTGATATCTTCTTTGTCTTGGCATTTTCACTGAAATAAGCTACTAGCGCCGACTCAGAACCAGGATTTTGAACTTTGTTTCCCGTACACCATTCTTTGAATTATATGCCTTGTCATATCTCGGGCGGCTTTTAGTTGGCAGAAGATCTTCTTCTACTAGTTTTGCTGCTTCTCGAATTTCTGGTGGAGTAGCAGCAAAATTAAATTCCTCATCTGATTTTTTGTTGTTAAAATAATATATTGTTTAGTCACATAGAAACCAACGAATACTTATAACCAGGAAGAAGACAAACTGCCGTGTTAAATAATCGAAGCAGGCATGATACGGCGACATCCATTATGCCTGGCGCGCACGTGCTTTTCAAATGTCACTTCAATGTCCAAATTTTTATTACTGTCAATATTTTAAAGTGACATTTAAGCAAAGAAAACATCAAAACCCATTCATTTGATTTACTAAGTAGAGAAAATCAAATATTAGGATTTTGACATAGGTTTGCAGCTGTAAATATCGCTTTAAAATTGTCCTTACATACTTTTATATTATTATTGAGCTAGCAACGAAACTAGAAATAAAGAATTCAGAGATTGAAGGTTGTAATTAGTTTTATTAAAAAATAGTAAATAAATCATAATTTACATAAAATATTTTACCATCTTCAACTTCAAACAAATCAAGGTAAATACAATACTATATGTACAGCTACTAACCAAGTAAATATATCCACCATCATTATGATTATGGGCTTCCAATTTGTTTGTTTCGTAGCATACTCCTGGCAACATTAGTGATCGAAGTCCTCTGTTCAGTCATTATGGGATTCTCAATTAAACTATGAAAAGAAAGAATTATTATAATAATATATTACCGGACTTATCAAAATTCTGACTACGGGTTAATATAACTAAGCTGTAAATATTATGTTGTAGCTTTTGACTCGTAGATTGTAAAATTTAAGTAAAATTCGGTTTTAAAAATGTGTTTGTTGCTAGTTTGCGTGAGAAGTTTGGGACATAATGGGACAATTTTATAATGTAAAATAACAATAACGAATAAAAATTAGTTAAAAAATATTTCAATCATAAATTACTTACCTGCAACAAAACGAAAACGTCCCTTTTCGTGAAAAGAACAGAAAATTAAAGATTATTTTAGAATTTAATGACGCTTCCTCCACCATTTTCAATCACGTTATAAATCATATGTTACTTGATTTTATCCCCTTCCAGACGAAGGATGTTCGGTTGTGAAATAATTTAAGAACGTGTGCTGCTCGCATTCTATGTCTGTCTCTGTCTGCATCAACCTTCTCCGATTCAATAAAGGGAGACAAATATGGCCTAGATTAAATCGAACAAACCCAAAGGCTGATATTGATACAGAACGATCGACAAAAGGATAAACGTATGGAGTAACCTGCCTGGCTGTGACGTCACTTGCACACTACTTATATGCTTCGATCCCCGCCATAAGCGGTCTCACCGGGCTGATGGAAACCATATTCAAAAAATGATGTTTGCCATCTTGATGTGTATTATTACCTACGCTATTTTACCACCTGCGGTTATTTGAAATTTCTATCTAATTTTTCAATGGAAAAGTCAAAACGACATTTATCTTTTATTAATAATTTTAATTCAAAATAATAAGAAGATACTAAATTGTACGGGCTACAATGGTATTTATACAGGGTATTATGGAAATTACGTATTATATTTAAACCGACAATTCCTGAGATGAAAATAAATTGAAGGAAAATAACCATAAATGGCGCTTTGAATTATTAAGCGAAATTATACACTTTATATGAAATCTAAAAATTTACATGGGCGCTACTGACGACGATGGGAATCAATAAAATAAAAGGTCTGCAGTGTGAAAAGTCGTCAGCGTATTTCGGCCGGTGTTGTCATATCTACACGGCAACTCTTTAAAAAAAATTATAATTTTAACAATTTTTCATCAATTATGTTACTGTCTCGAGATTTAGTTAGAACTACCGACTCTCTCGACAGGAATGAAACACTTTCCACCTCGGTACGTAATATACTATTGTTTTTATTGTTGTATTTATACTCAAAAGCTCATAGTTGCCGCAACGTAAGCCGTAAGACGTGGTCGATAAGACGTAAGACGTAAGCACATGCCTGTTCATGGGTTCGCTAAGAATTTGACATATGACATATCTTGTGCCGCTATTAGCCAATAAAACATTTAAAAAACATATAATTGGTGATGTCAACATCACAGTTATGCAAGAGTATGACGGATCCCAACCGATTTCATAAGACGTAACGTAAGAAATGGAATTGAACCATTTCTCACTGCTTAATTTTTATGCACCATCAATTGTTGTTGTTGCAAATCACATGTTTATTTTTCTTAAGGTTAACGTTACGAAAACTATAAATCCAGCTTAACTGGCATTAAAAACTATTTTTTAATTTGACATTATTTACAAAAATAATAATGTAACATAAATTAATCTCGATTTTCAAAAACGCATCATTTTCGAACACAAAATAATAATAAATAATTGTATCGTCGGATTCCCAATATAAAGTAATAAATCATAAAGCATAAAATAAAATGCTACTACTATTTAAAGAAATAAAGTTGATGACGGTTGCGAAAAAACGAAACGCCGGATTAAAAATTTAAGTAACTTAGCTTATAAAGGAGAAAAGTGGCAATGAGATTGTAAAATATATTTTCACATATCTCTTCAAATGGAAACAGGAAACAAAAAAAAATCGGTTCGTCCAAATATCTTAAGAAACATTCTGAATTTTTAAAATTTGAAAACATGATGTTGCAAAACTCACTAATGCCCAACTTTGTATAATGTGATCACTTCTGTAAGTCCTATGGTCCCCTGTAGAGTGCATTCCTTTACCTGTTTAATTATTTTGGTACGGACGAATATCCTTTTAAAAAATAATTATTTTTCAGGCTTTTCGTGGGCGGAGCACAATATCAAAATTCGCAACGAATTGACGAAAAGATTGTTATTGTTACCGGCAGTTCTAGCGGAATCGGCTTCGAAACAGCGAAAAACTTAGCAGCTCGAGGTAACTATTACGAAAGAAAAAATCACGCTTACCTTTCACAATGATGCACTTTTTATATACAAGTCCTGTAAATAGACTGTGCCAGTGACATATTTTTTTTGATTTACCTGGTAAATTCTACATAAAAACGGTATCCTGCATTATTCTCGTCAGGCGCACCATTCTTGATTAAAACAATTAAATTCCAATTGAAACTCATTATTATTAACAATGATAATAATAAATTTTGTTTCATAAAAATTGTTGTAAATGTCCAACCTCACTTAGTAGGCATAATAGTGAGTTCCAATTTGAATTTGTTTTAACCAAGAATGGAGAAAAACGCAAAATACCGTTTTAATGTAGAATTGACTAGGCAAATATCTACTGGTGGGTCAATAGAATTACTGTTCTCATTAAAATTTATGTAGAAGAGGCAAAAAAACTCAAAATCTGTTCCACTAGACAAAATTTGTATCCTATATGTTTCGAAGGCATACATTTCTTCATTCACTATCACGTGTTCACGCCTTTATTTTCTATATACCCCGATTTCAGTCGCGCCGCACATCTTCTGTGCAGTACAGTAGCATATTTAGACAGGTTTGAACGCTACCGACGTAAAGTCGTTTGTTTTCTTATTCGTGACTCAAATTTGAATCAATTTTTACACAATTGCATGTCGTTTATAGTCCAATTTTTATGCAAATAAGTAAAAGTTATATAATCAACAATTTTGCAGTTTATACCTTTTCAAATATTTAATAAAGTCCGGTCGACCCTTAATGCAACTCTGCACAAACATTCTGGCTTTTATGCATTAGGTACGTGATATTGTTTTGACCCCTTGTTCTTTGGATGGATTGATAAATAAAGTACAGGCAGAAATTTGAAAAATCGTGCGGTAAAATTATAAGCCACTTCGGAGTTTTCGTAAACTTTCTTTTGAATTTTCATTCTCACCGAATTTCCAGACCAAAAAAATTGGCTGTATGAAACGACTGTTGGAGAACAAATTTTTGGCCCTAAACTTTAACTTTTATATATTTTTCAGGTGCTCACGTCATTCTTGCTGTACGTAATGCAGAGAGGGGCAAAATAGCATCTGAAGAAATTAAAGAAACCAATAAAAATGCAAAAATAACTGTAAAATTACTGGATTTGTCCGAAATATCGAGCATACGAGATTTTGTTACTCAAATTAAAGGCGAATTTGACCTGGTTGATGTGCTTATAAATAATGCTGGAGTAATCTACCAACCTTATAAAAAAACTGCCGATGGCAATGAACTTACTTTGGTAATTAATTATTTAGGTAAATCATCATCTGTCATTTCTAATGTTTTATACCGAATATAAAAAAAATTAACTCTGATGGAATGCACTGGATGTGCACAATTAAACGCAATATCAAATAAGAAAGGCACACGAGCGTCATTAAATGGGGTTGTTACCGATAATTTTGTTTCGTAATTTTTTTTATGGCATTCAATATAGAGAATTCGATCATCTACATAAGCTGTTAAAATATAAAATCATTAAATCGCAGCATAGTGTTGCTAGGATTTATAAAGAAATTAACATTAATTTATTATTTTAGGACCATTTCTTCTAACACATCTGTTATTACCCCTTTTAAACGAATCCGACAATGGAAGAATTATTAACGTTTCTGCAATGGCCCATTACAGTGGAAATATAAAACTCGACGATCTTAACATGGAAAAAAATTTTAATGAAAAAGATGCATACGCTCAAAGCAAATTAGCCCTGACGGTGTTTACAAAATACCTGGCATCATTGCTTAGTAGTAGGTATCTATATTAGTGATGCAACGATTGTTGCTGTACGATTACGATTAATGACCCAAATAATCGTAAGATTATCAAATTAGATGCAGAATTTAAAAAAAAACACATAAATTTGAAGAACTGAATTTTTATGATTTCGTTCTTCTGGTTTTCTGATTCTAATATGTGAAATAAATTTTACATTTTCATTGCCATTTTTTCTCCTCTATAAGGTAATTTATTTAAATTTTCAATCCGACGTTTTCGCAACCAACAACTTTGTTTTTTTAAATAGCATGTAGTAACATTTTATTTGATGCTTTGTGAACTCCACTTTCTATCTGAATCCAATGATATACAGGGTGTTATGGAAATGACGTATTATATTTAAATCAGCAATTCCTGAGATGAAAACAAATTGAAGAAAGATATCCAAAAATGGCGCTTTAATTTAATATGCCCTGTACATGACCTTATGTCAAACCAAAAATTACCACGTGGTGCCCCTGTCAGGAAGGTAAACAAAGCAACATATGTCAACAGTGTTGTCATATCTTCAGGGTAAACGGGTAAACTCTTTAGAAAGTCAATAACCGTTTGACAGATTGCAAGTTGTTTATTTTTCAGGGTACATTATTATAAACTTTTACGTTCAGTTCAGTTCGCTAGGAAACAATCTCTGATTTATAAACTTAAACTGACTCGAAAGAAACGCCGCGGAGTTTTTAAATGGTCAGGTATGTTCTCATTTGTTCAATTCGAACGACACCCGTCAGATCTGGACAACTTAAAAGTTTATAAATGCCACTTACCCTTTAGAAAAAAAAAATGCAATTTTATTTACCTTTTCGGACTTATTTAAAACCAACTTAATTTATAAAAAACACCTCACATCACAAAATCACATAGTTTTCGCGTCACAACACATCTAAGTACCGTTCAATCTGAATTAGTATTTTAAAGTGCTACTGTGTAGACAAAAGTACGCCCTTATTGTCTAAATAACACGTTGGTTCCGTCGGTCAATATTGAACTGCTGGACTGGGGCACTGCCGTCGCGAAAAGAACAAATAACTTAATAATTTAAACTCGGGTTTAAGTATTAACATACAATTTAACACACAAATCTGCTTGAAACAGTATGAAAACGGCCTGTTTATTTTGGAGAAACAGCTGATCAGCACTCAGCAGAAACGGTTGAATATTCGACTAGGTTTTATACTTCAAAAATACAGCGTTGCCATACTTTCTATGTTTTATAAGGCTATATTCATAAAAGGAAGAATTTCCTTCTGAAATGCTTTCATTTATAATGATAGTCTCGGAAATGGCAACCGCGCTGCGTGGACGAGACTATTTATTTTAAAGGGTTGGAAGCTTAGACTAGAAAGGAAAGGATGGAAGGGTCTATCAACATAATTATTTCATCATTAATAATTTTGATTAGGCCATTAGAAATTAGCGTTTTTATTATTTCTGAATTTCTATGCGAAATAATTTGTATCCTATAGTGCTATTGTTTTGTGTGTACGGTAGGTTATTGTAAAGTGTAATTATGCGTTAGTATTTATTGCTTTTGTGTAATCTAATAAGTGCATATCTTCAAAAAAAAAATAATTGGAAACTCGTGGGTGTCTGTGTGTTTCTTTAAGTGATTTAGTGCAAACGTTCCGAGAGATTGGAAATAAGAGGCCTAATGGGGTTTAGTGGGTATAAGCTTATTATGCAGTTCCACATTATCATCAGGGTACGTGATGAGCATAAAGCTTTTCTCATAGAAAAAGAAAGAAAAACCTGAAGATGTCTCTGTGCCCTGGATTACTTGCTAGTGTACTGGCACCTGGATTCACTTCTATTTGGATACTAGGTAAACTAAATATTATTTTTATAAGAATCTATAGTTATTTTCTATACAGTTGGCTACATTGGGCTTGAACATCTGTTGATTACACAGCTTGGCAATGAAATATGATCATATATGAATGTGCTGAGGAGTAACCGGGTGGGTTTAGGGGTGAATTACCCCACTTTTTAAACGTTCGATTTAAAAAAAAAATATGTAGCGCTTCTCTAGGACACCCCAAGAGTCACCCATTTAAATATAATACGTCATTTCCATAACACTCGTATATAGTCGTTGCAGCGAACCTTCGCGCTAGTATGTCAAGTGTCACGTGACATTAATGACTTCCCTGCTTATTTCTGGTTATTTATTTTGCCTAGGTTTGTATCACATTCCAGGACCTTCCAGGACCGTACTACAATAGTACGTAAAAATGAAAGAATCTATTTATATTTTTAAATACATTTTTTATTATAGGGAATAAAAGACACACACATTGTATTATTACGCACTACATGACCAATAATTGCACTTGAAATACTTGAATTCTGATCAAAACTATTAAAACTATCATGGAGATATTTCTTACTTTCCCAGCTAACCAAACTGTCTACATTCAAGTCGCCACACAAAAGTATTACCTGATATTTAACTGAAATAAATCTCAACTCACTCGGAAAGAAATAAAACATCTAGAATTTTTTTTATTAATATTAAAATTCACCTTAGTTTCTCTAACGGTGGCATCAGCTGAGGTAGAAGGCAGACAATAATTATGCTCCATAATTATTATTTTCACCTAAAAACAGATAAATAAAATAATAACCTATACATATTTCGTTACGTGACTCGTACTTACTGTGGTTTACCAGATACACAAATAACTCAATATGTAGTTAATCAAAGTTTTCAAAACAAAATAAACTATACTAAAACTTTTAAAATTTATTAGCACCAATCAAACTGGAAAAATATAAAAACACAACAAGCTCAATGCGGTTACTATAAAACTGGGGTATTTGATTAAGTCCCCAAACAGCTGATCGATGGCATATTGCTGATGTCAACTGTCGAAAAAGCTTGAGGGTTCGCTGTAAAGACTATATCACACCTATTACACATAATTTGGTGCCGGCAATTTTGATACTGTCTTTAAGTAATTTGGGATTGCTAAACCTAAAAAACAACCTCAGATTTGCTCCATCAGATCGTTTTCAAAAACCAGGACTATAAGCTATATTTTCGAGATTAAGGATATTTTATATCGCATAATTATATATGTATTACTGCTGCTACCACCAAAAAAACAACTCAGGAATGGTAGGAAAATGTTTATTGTACACCACAACAAATACAAAAATCATATGTCAATAACATTAACAATATCAACTTAAGTTATTAATTTAAATTAACGTAACTTTGGTACCTGGACTCTTCTCATTTAGTCTGGAGGCAAGTAACTCGGCAGACTCTTTTGGGAGGTTTGAATCTCTGACAAGATCACTTAGCTCTTCCTGAGTAAAGCGTTCGGAACTTGTTACTGTCCTCTTTTTCAAATCGGTCACTCTACAGCTCGTTAGATGACGTTTCGACTGTATCCTCTGGTAACGTAGCTATATGTTGGAAATGGTATTTCTTCAGAATGCTGAACAGGTGTTCTTGCTGACTCCAGGATAGCATAGTTCCACTTATGCCGATGGTTACGATTAATGCCCTTTATCTTCACAAGACAAAAGTAACAATCGTCAAAGTGGCTTTTTTGTTCCCTGCATACCATCGGAACACCAAACTAGCTTTGTCCTTTTGTATATTGTAGCAGGTGTTCGACACAGGTTTGGCATACAACATGCGGAGCCCAAGCTTTATCTTGGTCTCCTAAGTGAACACCAAAGTAGGCCAAATAAGCTACTTCACAAAGTCACAAATCACTCTTCTACTTTTTTTTTAAATGTACTCGCCAGTCGCCACATATGTAGCAAAAAACGTCCGGATGATTTACGCAACTACGCCTACTTAAATACGATTTTTCAAAAAACACACTCTTGCAATGAAATTCTAGTTTCAACTATATTTTGCAAATGCATGCAGGCAATATTCCGCATAATTATAGGAATTATATAGATACTAATACCCTAGGACACAAGCCAAGTTAACGAATTAATTTATGAGGCTTATGGTATACAATTTCATTCTCTTTTATTGGCTTCTAATGTATATTTTGTGCTCATTGCATATACGAAAATAAGAATTCTGCAGGTGCAAAAAAAATTCAAGGACAAATTATTTCTTATCTGTAATAACTATATGGCCTTTTGCCAACATAAGATTAGGTATGAATAAATAGGTATAATTAAAAGGCATTAGTCTTGGAATTAGTTAAATTTTTGATAAAATTTATAACCATTATAATTGTCAAATATATTTATATTACAATTTATTATGAGTATGTTCTATCTCAAAAACCAGAGCTGATAGGAAGAACGGCTAAGTATTTTTGGAATCACCGCATTCAAAATAACTAAAATCAGTTGTTTTTATTCGGCACCAAAACAAGAAAAAATTTTGTTGGGCTGTGTTATTTATTATTGTTTTTGAAAATAAAAAATAATTATTTTATTTTTAGAAATATTGTATAGAATCAAAGGTCTACTGACTAATATCAGATAAGAAAAATCGTTTTTAATGCCAACCAGAGTATAAATAAAACCAAAAATATTTTCAATAAGGTGCTTATTTGCATTGAAGATAAGTATTTCAGTACGAAACGCCGAATCTGCCGTGCAATACAAGAACCTAAGTCGTAAAAGTAAATTCTAAGACATTCCATTTAAAAATTGCACAATTATAAAATTTTATACACAGTAAGCTCTTGTTACATAGTTTCATTTTCCAAAAAATCATTGATTTTTATTAACAAATAAACAATTAAATAAATATTTAAAACTTACTAGTATATTTTATAGCAAGTCGACTTACTAGGTTGATGATAAGTGTGATATCGTTGGATTCAGAATATAAAGTGGAGTTCATAAAGAATAAAATAAAATGTTACTACTATTTAAAAAAAAAAACCAAGTTGATGATGGTTGAGAAACGTCGAATGGAAAATGTAATTAAATTATCATATAGAGGGGAAAAAGTGGCAATGAGAATGTAAAAATCTTATCTAGGACACATTGTAGGTACCATACACAAAAAAATAACATGTTAAAAAAATTTTTTAATGTTAATAGTGTTAAATTTTTTTGGTGATAGATATAAAAATTGCAAAATAATCGTATGGATATTGAAGATTAATCGTATAAATCCAATAATCGGCGGTTATCGTAATCGTTGCATCACTAATCATAAAATGGTGTCACTTCTGGCAAATATATTCATAATCGAATCAACCCCAATTTACATCTGAGAATCAAAAACTAAGATAAGGATATACATACTACCATACTACATACTACTACCTTTGTTTTCCTTTTAGGAACTAAGATAACATGCAATTCTGTTAGTCCTGGTTTAGTAAGAGGCACGGGACATCTCACTAATCTGCCCCTACAAAAATCTACCTGGAGTAAGTTTTCAGTTTGGCCGTGGATGTGGCTGTTTTTGAAAACGGCCAAACAAGGCTGTCAAAGTATTATATATCTAGCTGTGGAACCGACAATAAATAACGTGTCGGGACATTATTTCAGGTTTGTACCCTAGAACCGGAGAAAGAATGAATGTGCGTCATCACCTGTAATGCCGCGTCAACACCAAACCAACAAAACAGCAACACAATGTTTTTCAACAATTTAGAAAAAAATTGGCAACGTTTTACCAACTTTTATATTTTGTTTCGGTCTTTAGCAACTTATTGTCTTCCAGTCGGGTTTGTTGCACACTGCAGATGGGGTGTGTATAGTTGATATTCAATTCTGTGATCGAATTCCCACGGAATTAAATATTCTCTCTTGAATTATTTATTAAATAAATATAATTTTTTGTGAGATATAACGAAGCCGAAGGCGCCTCCTGAACTAATTGGACCGATGCCGCCTTAGCGGTGTCGGGCTTGAAACAAGCCGTCGCCAGCAAAAAATAATATTTAAAATAAATAATTTAAGAGAGAATTTTTATTTCCGTGGGAATTCGATCAGAGATTCAAAGATTACTATACGTACTGTAAAACAAATACAGAAACGAAACACAGCAGCACTGACAGGTAGAGATTGAGAACTATGAATAGTCGCACCATCGATAGTTTATCGAGAGCGATCCACTATCAATATTTAATCGATAGTTTTTAATTCATAAAACCCTCAAAAAAAGGTCATTACTCGCCCCCCACACCCCCCAAAATTGCACAAACAAGTCTGTTTGTTTGTCAGGCAGAATTAAGATCATATAATATAAAAGAAAAATTGTTCGTGGCTTTACGAACTGGTATGTTTAGCTGCTCTGGCATGCGGTGTGAAGTCTACATTTTGTCGTTAGTTAAGTATCATTTAAATATTTAAAAACCGGCATTTACAGATCGCCTACCTGTGGCTACGCCACTGTCAACTATGTAGTTTTGGTTTTGTTTCGTGAAAGATAAAAGTTGCTAAAATGTTTCCGATTTGTTGCTGAATTGTTGAAAAACATTGTTGATGATTTGTTTTTATTTTATTAGTGTTTTGTTTATGTTTTGTTGGTGTTATGGTTTTGTTTTTTTGTTAAAACACGAAACAAAACCAAAACTACGTAGTTATTACATAGACTTTTGTTGGCATTTTGTCTCGCCATTGCGGAAGCAAGTTTTAGTTTTATTTCCACAAAGTTGCTAGTTTGTTGTGTTTCTGTTTTGTTGCATGTTTTTGTTTTGTTGGTTTCATGTGGATGCGGCATTAGTATGATTCAAATCGAGATTATGTAGATTAGATCAGACATGAGTAGCTAATGGACAGTATGAAGATCGTAAATATAAAAAAAACCTTCTTGATTGTACTAAAGTCAAAAATTAAATTTTAAAATGGTAGTTTATGCATTATATTTATTTTAAATCTCATTTCATTATATCAATTCAAATATGATTTATTGTTTAAAATATAATATTTCTTGAAAAGGTAACTAATTAGTTACAAAACATGACGAGAGAATGTTCCGTTGTCCTTGGAATAGATATACGTGTAATCTAGAAAAATAACTTAATAATTATATTTTCGTAGAAACCAGGCTCTTGGAGATGATATGTTTGCCCTTGCCGATGGAACATTAGACACTCCCGGTTCCCAGTACTGGTTGTTATAGTTATACAGGGTGTTATGGAAATGACTTTATTGCATTTAAATAGGTGACTCCTAGGGTGTCCTAGAGAAAGTCTGTATACTTTTTTTTAATCGAATATCTAAATATTAAGGTAAAAACATTCCATCTGGATTCACTTAGCAACAATGTGGGTCACTACAGTATACTAACAGTGATGTCAGATCACACCGCGCGTCTCGCCCATTGGATACCCGTCGCGCGCCACTAACTAGAGTCTACCTGCAGCCAAAACCACATGGCATCGCGCAAGCCCTAATTCTATTTTACCTAATCTCGGCCCTAATTCGATGGTTTTTGAAATTGATTTTCAGTTGTAGTTTGTAATCGGTCTCTCGTTTATAATGGATAATAAAAAGTGCATTGACTGTTGGCATTGATATAGTTTTTGTAAAAAGAGTAAACCATCTCTTTTTGCGCTCATTGCACATATTAAAAGGAAACACCCAAGTAAGTAAAATTTAGAAAAGTTGTTTTACTATCGGGTGTTGCATCGGATAGTTTTTAAAGTAGCGATTGTATTTTTTAAAAATATCACTTTTTTTAGCTAGTATTCAGAATGTGACCATAGTAGATTGTCATTATAATTAATCTTGCCAAGAATGTAATAAACAGTTCATAAATGAAAGAAATTTTATTGCTCATAAAAGAACACACAACATTTCTATTTGTGATTTTAAAAATTCGACAAGGAAAAAATGGTGAGTCATTTTAAGAATGCACATGATATTTTGGTAGATGATCAAGGGCTAGAGTTCAATGACATCCACGGCATTTTTGTATGGAAAACCCAAAATGAAAAAGAAAATCATTGTACTTTCTAAAAATCGGCACAGCAAAGACATATCAAAGCACAGGGGAGCTGTAAAATTAATGGATTACGCCCTGCGTCTATAAAAATACATGAATAATGGCACTTGCAAAGTTACTTATTCAAAAACTCATGTTGGTCATGGATTTGATTTGGGGCATATTAATTTAACAGATACTGAAAGAAAAAATATCGCCGTTAAAATTTCCTTAAAAGTGCCCTTTAAAATGTAAATATTTCTTGACACAATGGTGAGTCTCATGTCGTTGTGCGCACGGGTCCCTCATAGAACTAAAGGTCTCTACCATTTCTTTCCTTCTTGTCGATTTTAGAGTTAGCGCTTGTGCGATGCCATGTGGTTTTGGCTGCAGGTAGACTGTAGTGTGCCACTATTGTTGCTTCAGTATGTTTCGAGACTCGGTGATGGAATGACGATGTCGAGGCTTCCACGTGCTTGACGTATACGAATTTTAAACGTTTTGTTAGTTGTATCATTACCCGATTTTTTTCTGTTGTGAAATAATGCATAATAATAAATGTTGTGATTTGATTTCAAATTTGTGTGATACTGTTGGTTCTGTTGCAAAACATACTTTTTGTGTTTTTTTTTTTATGGAATTTAATTATAAAACGGATCATTTTAAAATGAGATCGAAAGTAAGAGAGCATGTACCTTAAATTTATAGTTTTGTTATCTAAAAAGGTTGAAAAAGAAGTGATAACGCGGGTCAAAGATGTTTTGTTGTCAAAAACTGAACACGTGCGTTTACAATTCTGTGTTGCAATAGGACAACACCGCCTATAATGCGCTGACCTCTTTTGAGACTAGAGACTGCCTCAATAAACTATTGATTGCGAACGTCCTCGGTAGCGGCCACGTAAATTTTGAGATTTCATATAAAGTGTATATTTCGCTTCATAATGCAAAGCGCCATTTATGGTTATTTTTCTTCGATTTATTTTCATCTCAGGATTTGCCGGTTTAAATATAATAAGTAATTTCCATAACACCCTGTATAGTTATATCTAAATATACAATATGAACTAATCTTGATGTTTCAATGCTATATAGCAAAGTAATTTCGTTTAGAAACTGGAAAAATGTACGAATCACAGAAACACAAAATATAAATGATATGATAAAAAAAAAGACATTGAAAATAACAAGTCTTAATATTATTGTAAAGTTATGACGCACCTCCATTCTGTTGGTATTGGTTTCGAGATTTTTGATAAACACTTTAACACCCTGTATATCGAAAACAAAGCATTTTAAAATAGACGTGTAAATGAACTTTTCGATTTAAAATTGGTCCAGGAATCACCCATTAAAATAATTACATTTCTTTAAGTAACACCCTGTATATTTTCTCGGTTTTTAGTGAATGTGAAATTAAGGAACCTGCTGACCAAGTTAAAGATGTACAACTTGCTCAAGCCTTATATGAAAAATCTTGTGTAATTGCCGACATCGACGGAAAGAGAATTATAGATTCATTACAAAATAAAAATATAGAAGGAACCAAGGAAGAATCTGGAGATGGAGACGACAATTTTTAATTTTGTGAATAAAAATACGTTATCAAAATAAAAAAATTAAAAGATTTATTACCCTATTTTTATGGTCAATTGGGCTTAAGTATTTAACCTTGTCCACTTTTCGCTAACTTTCCATAACCACTTTCTTAATGTCACGTCCTTTGCTTCGTCGTTTACTTCAGTTTCCGTAAAGTTACTAAAAAATAGTCTTGATTAAAGCTAAAACGATTCATTTGAGATCAGAACAAAAAGATTTTTTTTAAATAATGCAAAAATGCGGTGTTTAATTATTTATCGCTCGTATCACTTTTAAACGTATAAAGTGATCTTGCTGAATAAATATGGTATAAAATTTATATTTAATCATTGTTTCAATAACGCAAATACAAAATCTAACCTCGTCGGCCCGTCCTGTTGTGAAATAATTTGCTTCCAGATGTTTTAGATTACAAATTTGTGCTGGCAGCTATGAGAATATATCGCTTACTTCTATTTATGACTCAAGACATGGTGGTACATTAATTCTGATCAGAGAAGATTTTCTTGGGTCATATTGTTTTACTAGTACTGACTATGAGAGAGTGTTTGAATTTTCTACTGTTTGTTGTTCACATCCTCCTGCAAATGATGATTATACTACTAACCTGAAAAATTTTCCGGTGACCTTCTCCACTTCTGGATCTAATGCTAAATAAACCAAAGTTTGGCAACCTTGAGTTGGGCTCTTAATGGATGGCCATGCAAAAGGCTTTACAAAAATTGCGGCAAACCAGCTGCTGTAGAAGCCCATATGTCGTGTAATATCAGTATCTACAATTCCAGGATGGACCGAGTTTACGGTTACTCCATTATCTATAATTAGTAAAATTGCAATATATGTTATATTAGTCTTAAAGAATGCATATATAAAACATATAAAGTTATATACCGGGTGATGGATCGTTGAGTTGAAGATATGGAAATCCAATGTAACTTTTGAGGTGTCTGAATATTGTCTCCCCTGTATATGTTATAGAAAAACTCCATTATAACTTCTTGAAGAGGTTGACATTGTGAACACATGTGCCCTGTTTGAATGCATTTTGGTTAGCCAATCATAAGCTATTCAGGTAATACAGCAAACACTAGCAAATAATTTCTATGACTCGATGGCCAAAATTTGACGTAAAGCTGAGTATAAAGAGTAATGAAAATATTGTCACCGGTTCACCAAAATGTATTCACCACCCTATAAAATGTACAGGGGAGCCAATATTCAGCCACCTTAAAAATTCCATGGGAATTCCTAAGTTCAACTTAACGGTGTAAACCCGGCATAATAAAAACTGATATTAATGGCCGTTTGCGCATAGTAATTTGTATCGTTAGTATAGCTTGTCGTTTGGATCTGCGGCTACGCGGTATCCGTAAGGGGAAGGGAAGGTAACAGGCCGCAAGGACAATCCATGGTCGTGCTTATATTGTAAAATTAAATATAAAAATATTAAAATGTTAATTTTTTTGTGAATATAAAGGAGTAAGTAGGTACTAAATGTTAAAATAATAAGAACGAAAAGTATTGGGAGAAACAGGAATGCAACAATTTATTTCTGAGAAACTCCCAAATTTCAACGTCATAAAGTAGGAATAAAATAACAAAAAAAAACGATATAATCATTGATCTCTACTCTATGTCGTTATCGTCTTCACTATCAGACTCACTATCTTCAGAGTCGGACTCAATGTCATCATTGCCGAGTGTAATTATGATGGGTTCTATTTCTTCCATCATGTAATCTGTCTCCCAAAATTTATTTTCAATACTAATAACATGCTGGCAAAATTTCTCCCAGTCAGATAGTGTAACTGACCTTATGGCCTCATCTAAGACCTCTTTCAGCTTGGTTAAACTGAAATCCCCTGATGTGTTTAGGTTCCGTATGTACCTTTTGACTTGAGCCCATGCCAACTCAATTGGGTTTAGCTCACACATGTAGGGGGGAGTTATAAGGGGAATATGCCCAGCCTGTTTTGTGATATTGTCAATGACATAGCTTTTTTTATCACCTCGAGGCTTGTGCAATTTTACAAGTTCAAAAAGGTCAAATTTCCTAATACCACATACCTATATCTCATATGTAAAATATTTGGTTTTTCAACCAACAATTTTCGTTTATTTTGGCATTTGCGAAAATAAAACCCATTGGCTTTTAAAAGTTTATGCAAAGCGTCTTTTCCATATGGAAAATCATTTTTTTACTATTTGCCCTATTAATTATACTATACGTGTAACATCCACAACGCGCTGTCGCTGGTCAAAAATCAAAGCGTGTCTGGAGCATGGCAGTGCCATGTGTCTGGCGAATGTCTGCGGAGGCGTGTCCAAATCAATCGCATATTATATTTCCATCTCTGTTTAATGCCGTGAAACAAAATAGAGGCGGAAGTGATCCTATTAATCGACTAAATGTTTGGAGTAAATGGATATTCACATGTTGTCAGATTTGCTAGTAAATAGATAATTCAATTAATATTTTAATTTTGTCCGGCAATTAAAATTAAGCAGGTCTGAACATATTACTTCAAACTCAAAATACCTCTCAGTTTTTCAGTCTGAATAATAATATTTTCTAACTTTTTAACGATTAGGTTAAATTCTGTATTCAAAGGAGGTATAAATAATAAATTTCATAAAACCTACTAGATATTTGGTAAGTAATTTGACAACATCGATAATATTTCGTCTGCATTCTTTAAATAGTTTTGGTAGCCGCAGAACGAAGCGACAAGCTATACGTAACATTTTCAGCAAGAAACAGGTTTAGTATTTATAAAAAAATATATTAATTTTGCAGCATTATATGTTACTTAAAAATGTGGCATGTTGCCAAGACAAGACAAAACATTTATTTTACTTCAGTTGTAAACTTTTTTAGTAGTATATTGGCATATGGTACATCCAATAATCTGATTAATTATTGAGGATGAACCGCATATTAATTAATTGTCGTTTTATTTGACTTAACGCTACCCATCTAAAAACGTATTTTTATAATTTCTTATGTATGATTTGACAAAATTTGATGGGCAATACTATAACAGAAAATTTTTAAAATTGGTAAAAGTAAAGATGGAATTAATTGTAAACAGGAACAACTGGCTAACAAGGATATACTCAGATTTCTTCTTTGTGGAAGGGACTAATTGTGCGACACTAAACGGAATAACCTATTGTTGTCCTGTTTATCAAAAGATATCGGTAAACAATGTTGGTACATTTATTTTATATTGGCATTTTAAAACGAAAGTTCCTTCCATGTATACAAGGTCAATATCTCAAAATGTTTATGATTTTGAGTTTATTTCAAAACTGCTCAAAGGGCCGGTACCAGGGTTTGATTAAAATCAAAAATCGATTATTTTTTTTAAACGAAAAATTTCTGATTTTTTGATTTTTATTAAAAATGTATGGTATTTTAAGTATTTTTACGTACAAACAATAAGAAATATTTTCAGTTTTGACACGTCTTATATAGGTTTATTTAAATCTTGTTAAATGGACATTTCAGATTTTATTTGATCAAAAATTTAAAAGATAACTTGATCCAATCGCTGATTTAAATCATAACGGATGGATTCCGATGGACTGAGTTAGTTTAACCAAGGTAGTTTTTGTGTAATAATCTTCAATACCAACCTTTTAGTCGTTCCGCCAACTCATTGTTAAACAATATATTGGCCAGTTTGCTTTGGGCATATGCTTTACTTGGATCATATTTCTTGTCGCTGTTTAAATCATCTGTATTAATTTTTCCCCTTTTATAAGCTATACTGGTGACATTGATTATCCGACTAGGTGCCGAACTCTAAAAATAGTTCATTTATATTTAAGTCTATGTATTATTTGAAATAAAATTTCTTTTTAAACAAAAATTAAGAACTTTGTGGCGTTATTGGTCAATTTTTATTCGATTAAATTTTATTCAAAAACATCAGGCACAAGTAAAATCTAAAATATAGATCAGGAAGATGCATTAGTTAAATTAGATAACCTAAAAAAATTCAAATTCAGAATATAATCGGTTGTATTCTGGTCAATTAATTTTGAGGCAAATGTTCATCGATTCGTGGCAATCAGAACTTAATTATTCAGTGAATGGTTTATTCAGACCAAAATGGAGTACAATGACAATTTCATCGTTTAAGGGTACTTAATACTTACTTTTAGCTCATCTAAAAGTAAATTTGTCAACAAAAAATGACCCAAATGGTTTACACCAAGTTGACTTTCAAATCCCTCCGTCGTTTTTGAATCTTTAGGAGTCCTCATAACTCCCGCGTTATTAATTAATACATCCAGTTTCTTTTCTTCACTTTTAAAAACTTGAACAAAATCCCTGATTGATTTTAGGGATGCTAAGTCGCAAGGTCGACAGTAGACATATTTGTTCTTCGAGCTCAATACAATTTCTTCCCGAGCCTAAAATGAAAACTCTCGTTAATAAAACATATTAATAACATAATTTTGCAGATGCAATCGCTGACAGGCGATGTTCTGGGGCTCTTCTTGTGGTGCTAAGGATATATTTCTGAATCAGAAATATATTATTAGGTGTATACTGGGGCCTCATCCCAGGGAATCATGTCGACCCTGCTTTCTCAAATAAGCTTCCTACCATAAAGAGTAGACTTTCCGAGTTTTAATGGTTTGTCTAGGAATGATCTTAAAAAAATTATTTCCTCTCTTGATAATAAGTACAATAATGAAGACATATTAAATTCAAAGCTCCTTAAAAGTATATTCAATGTTTCAGCACAAGTTCTTTTAAAATTTGTTAATACATAATTAGAGGAAGGCAGATGATCCACATGATCTCAAGACTATCATAATAACTCCCATAGCTAAAGTAGCTAACTGTTCTAAATGCTAGGATTTGTTTGAAACATTGAAATAACAATAAAAATCACAGAACATATATTATGTACATGTCAGTTTTAAATAATTTGTAATATTGGCAGAAATGCGTATTTAAAAACAATTACCAGTTTTTTACATTTATTTAATAAATTGAGAATCCTTAACAACTTGGAGAGAGGTACCCTGTACCTTCCTTGGTAACTTCTAACCTTAAGCAAGACAAATAATTCTAAAAATTACTCTCAAAATGATGCAAATAGTCAATATACCCTATCCTACCTGCTTACCTTCTCACATCGCTGCATATCTCTACATGCCATATAGACCTTGGCACCCCGTCTTGCCAACTCCCATGCCGTTTCTTTTCCTATACCAGTATTTGCTCCAGTAACTATAATTATTTTGCCTTCGGCATTCCTATTTCCTTCGTATCTTTTACCACCAATTAATTCTCTAAAATTAAATAAACAGTCTGTATTGGAACCTAGAGCATACTATTAGGAAATTCCATACTTGCACAGGCAAGCAAATCCAAACACGCCAGCTATAGCAGAACCTACATAAACAGGTGTGGGAATCTTTTTACCAATATCTTTAAGAAACATTTTGTATTCTATAAAACCTAGTCTAAGTATTTATAAAACATTAAGGAAACAGCTGACCGGCTTGTTCTCGGGCATTTCATAAATAATAAGGTTATGTTAGTATGTAATAGCGATGATACAAAATACTAGGAACGCGTATCTGGTAACAGTTATGAGCGTGTAACGTAACGTAACAGATACTTGTAATGTAAAATACTAGTTCCCTGTTCCAGCCGATATTTCTTATACGTGTGACAGCACCGTTACCACACAACAGGTTGCAAAATACTAGGGCCAGCAAAATAATAGTTCCAGCTGTTATTTTATATCGGTCCGTATACGTGTGACAACACTGTTACAACGAGTTGCGCGGCGCCGGCCTATTCTTTGGCAAAATAATAGTTTCAGCTGTTATTTCTATTATTCTGTTATTTCTGGTATATACGATATACGATATGGCCGTCGTACACGGAGCTGAGACAAACAAGTAACAACACTGTTGGCCAGAACGGATTCTGTTTTATTAAATTAAATTAATAGGTATTAGGTAATTATTAAACTTATATTGGTCTCCGATCATCATCCCCTCCTTTTGTTATATAGTTTCTTAATAATTTTAGATGTATTTGTGTCATGAGTGATTTATTTATATTATTGTAAGTATTTCTAACCTAAAATATTAAATTCGTTAAAAATAACTATTTTTAAAAATTTTGAATTAGAACTCAAAAATTTATATTTAAACAAAAATATATAAGTATGCCGCTACAAAAAATACGTAATTCGGCGTAAATCGACAACCAAATAATCCAAACAGGCGAGGCCGCCGACGAGATTTAGAAAATACTAGTTGTTACAAAATAACTAGTATTTGTAACAGTTACTGCCGTGTAACAGGAACATAACGTACTGTTACTAAAAAATACTAGTTTGTATCATCGCTAGTATGTAAGCTATGTTCTTCTTCTTGTTTTAAGACACAGAGAATTTGTTGTTGTAATTGCAATGGCTTCTAGCTCTGCAGCCTCTAGCCAAAGGACACAGAGTCCTTAGAGCAGTAAGTAAGTAAGAATTAAGCGTTCGCTTTTTATCTATACACTCTTCTTATTGCTAGAGCCACTTGCCGTTTCGAACATTTAGCTAGCCTTCAACTAACCACTTTTATATTCGTGGTTATTTTTGACAGGTACCACTGGGGAACATTCCTGGCTATACTTAAATATTAAATGTGTAGGGGACCTTCAAATTCAAATCGTTCATCAGACCAGCGATGAAGTATGGAGCACCAGCATGGTGTACCATCAGCAAATGGGACATATACAAGTGATGCAAAACAAGGTATTAAAAACCATTGTAAACATGCCACGCTACACAAGAAACGACATTATACATAGAGATCTCGAAATTGAAACAATTTTCGAGTTTTTTGACCAAACCATAAACAAATACCACACTAAGGCTAACCTAGCCAACAATAGAAAGATACTTTTACCGCACATACACTCACAGCCAAACACCACATACAAACTACCTAAAGACTGGATCAACCGCAACCGCGATTGATTCAAAAACATAAACACATAAGACATTGTTTACATAACACTCAAACACCGAAAACACATAAAGAGACAACCTACCCTCTACCTACTACTCTCTACCTCGATCAATACGTTATAGGTGCTCTTAAATTTTGGTCATTCGATTAAGTTCGAATGGGAAAGATTCAAGAACTGGCACCAAACATAAATGTATAGCTTAAAAACTAAAAACTAAGCAATCATAAATGATGCAATAATAACACACGTTAGTGAAAAGAAGTTATAGGCCTCTCAAGCCTGACTTACACGGGGAGTTTAGTCGGTCGGCAATATCTTATCTGAAGATTGCCATCCCGACACTACCTTACAGCCGCGTCTGTAAGGTGTCTGTAAGCAGATTCTCCTCGGTTGTACAAAAAAAAAGGACCTTCAAATATCAAAACAAAAATTCAAGAACACGCTAGGTCACCCATCGTTTCCTTTTTTGGGAATAGCCTGCATATATTGGAAGCTGAGCCTGAGGCTAATTACATGAACCAACGAGCACGCATCAATGTGTCTATTCTTGGCTAAAGAGAACGATCATATCTAGAGAATCGATTATTCCTATCTCTATGCAACGCAGAGAAAGAGAGAAGGAATAATCACTTCTCTCGATATCGTTCTCCTAAGTCGAAAATAGATACACAGGCCGCAATGAGATAGTTGCCCATTCCAGTGTGAACTCCACCATATAAACCGTTGCAGACTATTTTGTGGAATCCCGCTTAGTGCTTTTTAGTACTTGTTAGCTTGGCTGAACTGTTATAAAGAAAACGGTTTTCAAACTATACTTGTACAATACAACTTATACATAGCCGCGGCACACAAAACGAAATTAATTTACGCTCTGCCGGTGCCTTTATTCTTCGTCCATCGTACATAGAAAGACATTCGGGTTAGTATAGGTTTGGGAAAGTCTTTTGTGTATTCGTATGTTCAATAACTACGTGAATCGATGAATGCGCCTGATGTAATTGGAATTTTAATTTATAAGATATATGTCCTCACTCCGATTGATTAGCCAATGCCAAGTCAAACGTCAAATGAAATCGATTTTTAACGCATGCGAGAACGCTGTTCTTCGATTTTCTCCAGATATTTTCATTTGGGCAAGAAATGTTTATTTATTAAAATAAATGATTCAATTTGTTTCCTCTGTGTATCTTAATATTTAAAAAAATTGTGTGTGTTTCCTCTAACATTCTACTACAAGCTGGGTAAGTAGAACAGTGTGAAAGTAAATATGAAAGCCCTCAGCCCAGTTACCTATTTTGCTTGTTTGAAAATGTTAATTATATAATTTGAGTTTCTACACATATCGTATTTTATAGAATTTAGATGCTTTTTGTAACCACTATCGGAGAAATAAGAGTGAAAAATGTGAGACTTTTACTCAAAAATTTATGCCGGAATATGACCATGTATATTTTGTGTAAAATTGCTGTCTAAAGACCATCTTACTTATCTACAATTGTTGACTATACTATAATATGTGTTTCTTAAATGTTGGAAAGGTATCATAATAGACTTGACCAATCTAGCTAGTGTGCAGCGTGCAGCTAACCACAGTATCCAAATAAAATCTTATTTGAATTCTGTAAAGAAAAAATATATATTTATCACCCCTTACTGAGCCCTATGCAAATGATTAATAAATCAGAGTAAGAAATAGGGCTATGGAACTTTTAAAAACATGGGGCCAGATATATTCTTACTAAAATCCTATTACATTATTTTACATTGCATGCAAATATATATTTTATAAAATTAATATTTTCTATATACCTAGGTATATAATGTTTATGAATAAAAGTCGGTGACCGGGGGGGATCTCCAGGTGGTTAGGAATTAATTTTTCTTCCATAGTTTATACTATAAGTTTTACAGACTTCACAACTTACATTGTACAGTTCTGTTCATACAAAAAACCCATACAAGTAGTAAAGGACAAGTGACATGACACACACATACAAAAATATATGACAAATTCCACCTCTCTTTTTAATGTTGTAAAGGTTTTTTATGAACATAACTGTACTTGAAGTTGGCTTCCAATCGAAACAATTTAATTTGCATGTTGATTATGTATACGCTATTGTGTACCCCAGTAAGTACTTTACTTTAAGACCACTAATACTATGTTTTCTATCAAAGATATTCAAAAGTAAAATCACTTATCTCGAGTGTACCTAGGTTTTTATAAATCAAAGTACTTAGCTGTTGTTTCTCGTTGGAAAATATCCTTGTTTTAACAGAAAGACAGAAAACTATAGTTGTACAAACTTTCCAAATAAAAATTTATTTGGCTTATGGCCTTCCCGAAACGTGGGATTATTCAAAAATACAGAAAGAAAAGATAACTCACAAAAATTCGCTAATATTCTCAGAAACTAAAAATGTTCCTGATGTTGGATACCCAACCACATACCCGTTAATCTAAAGACGAAAACCTATTGACTGTTAAATTTTCAAGGAAATGTCTGGGATTTGTTTTAAAGTTTCTAGATTTGCCCACAGAAGGCGTACTACTTAAAAGTACTTGGTCCATTTCCATTTCTGACATTTTTGTTTTAAAATTTATAGATTTGCCCTCAGAGTAACATTTCAGGTTTCAGGTAAGGTAAGTGTGGAGTTTTTTTTGAAGTACATAAATAGGAGAAAAACAAAGCAATTTGCAATTTTTGTAAAAAGATTGTTTCCAAACAAAACAGTAGTAAATCGACATCACCTTTAAAGTGAGATCATCCTTCTGAACATGTGAAAAACTTTAAGAAACACGATAAATCAGTTTCTGAAATCAGAATTTCAAAATTTTAATCATAGGCGTCACATACTGGGGTGGTTAAGGGTAAATAATAATCCCACTTTTTTAATTAGTCATTCTTTCCTTAATTTTCTTTAAGATTATGAAGTATCAAAGTATTTTATGTAAAAATGGCTCTTTTAGTTCATATTGATAGGACTTGCAGTTTTTGAGTAAAATCGTTTTGAAAACAAAATTACACAACATTTGCAGTAGAGCTAAACTCTGTATCAGAGAAAATGGAAGTCTATTTGAGAACGTTCTCAATGAGTAGTTCTTGTTTTAAATTTCTCATTTATAGTGAGACTTGACTAGAATTATTTAATAAAAATAAAATTACTAACTTTGTTACAATTTTTTAATATTATTAATGGACTCTTTTATGAACGTAATTTTGTTTTCAAAACTATTCTACTTAAAAACTGTGTCCTATCAATATGAACTAAGAGAGCCATATTTACGTAAAATACTTTGATATTTCATAATTTTAAGAAAATTAAGAAACAATGACTAATTAAAAAAGTGGGGTTATTTTAACCCTTAACCACCCCAGTATGTGACGCCTATGATTACAATTTTGATATTCTGATTTCAGAAACTGCTTTATCGTTAAAAGGTTATACACCATACCTAATTTAAAAATTTTATTATGAACGGTTTCGAAAATATTTAGAAAAAAACGTCTTCAGGGTTCCCCATTCTAAGGGCTGTAGCCCCCTTAGCATACATTTCTGCACTTATGCCCATGACAAATTTCTATTATTTTTAGCCGGGGAATATGGTGGTAAAGTATTGCCCCTTAATTTCGATACACTCTGTATATATAGATAGATAAGTGTTATTTATCTACAACATGGGTTATAATTTTCAAATGTTCTAGAAATTCCTTTTCCACCGATATAAAATCATTAGCGTCCGCTAGTACCGATAGTAGTATTATAAAATCGGGTAAAATATTATCTACTTTATTTAATTATTTAAACCACATTTTCATTTTACTATAGTGGAGTCGTCCTGGCGAAATAAACGGCTCGAAAATCCCTTGACGAAATCGAGTAATTTTTTTTCCCAATCGAACAGTAGGATCCCCTCGACATTCTGAAATGATTTGTGTAGGGCGCCGCCTATAACGGGAAATGGAAAATAACAGCCGGTTTTGATGCTACAAGAAAAATGTGAAAGGCAAGGAGTGGACAATTCGATGCAAAGATGGGCGGAAGCATGCCTTTTAAGTGAAGGTGGCCATTTCCAACAGTTTTTATGAAACAAAATGTATCATTAATTATTTTATCAATGTTAAAAATAATGTGTTTCAATATGAATTTAGTGGTTTTAATCAAGAACGGGTGCGTCTGACGAGAAAAACTCAAAAGACCGTTTTCATGGAGAATTGGACAGGCCAATCAGAAATATTCACATGGAAAAATATCAGTGGGGTACCATGTTTTTTGTAAAAAATATCAGGACATGTTTGCAGGGACGCCACTGGTGGAACAATTGAATAACTTTTCTAACTAAAATTTGTGGTTCTATATCCTATTAACACATACCAAAATTAAAGATAATATCTAAAGTATTTTCGGAGATGGCCATTTCTTGTATGCCGCGCCAGCGCGCATTTGGGAAAATAAAAATGTTTCGCCAATCCTACCTCGTAGCTGATAAAAAAATGAACAAATTGAATCCGGCATGATCCCCGTAGCTCGATTAATAAACTACTTATTAGCATTTATGTAAAAAATCCCCCCCCTAACTCCCCTCCCAATTGCCCCACCAACCCCAGCCTCCGGCCCATCAAAGTACTCGGTATCACCCGTTGATTCGCGAAAAAATGATGCCCCAACACCGCCCCTTCTCGAGATATAATTAATTAAATTTTATTGTTTTTGTAATTATTGAAATCGCGTTAATTCGCGAACTCATTGAGATATCGGGATCGGGTTTGTTCGAGCTTACGCGCTCTGTCAAGCTCTTCAATTTTGCCTTTCACATTTTTTTGTAGCATCAAAACCGGCTGAGTTATTTTCCATCTCCCTCCCGTTGTAGGTTAGATTTACGGGGCGTGCCCCCCCTACACAAATCATTTCAGAATGTCGAGGGGATCCTACTGTATCGATTGGGGGAAAAATTACTCGATTTCGTCAAGGGATTTTCCAATACCGGAACGACTCCAGTACTAGACCACATGCAAATTAAAAAATTTAACAATTAAACTATTTTTACTGATTTTTATAAGAGACTACGCTTACAAAACTTATCATGCAAAACGTCAAAATAGTCGTGATGGCCGTCTATCTTAGTTTACCATTCATATGCAACACTAACAACAACCTCCTATAATGTCCCTTACATAAGTTTGTCATCAATTTGATAATTCTATTTTCAAATAATTTAGCATGAAATTTTCTCACCTAATCCCGCGATCTTAAATAAATATTTAGAAAATTTTTCTCAGTTGCGAATTTTTCATGCTCAGCTTCAGATTATCAGTGAAAATTATTTTTAAAATTACTAGAATTTATTATAAATGTAATTTTGCATCATATTGCTAAATAAATCATTTTATTACCGCTATTAGAGCTTATCAGAGATGTCCACCTTGCTGACGCGCCCTGTATAAAACTTTTTCCTTAATCCTATAGTTCTTAAAATCGGTACAGAGCTTTGTACCGTGACACGACAATCATTATCAGATTTGTCTAATTGCTAATCACTAACATGAGACTGTCTGTTATCAAACTGATTCGATAACGGCTCACGCTGATAAAGCCTTAAGGATGTTTTAGGTTAAAGTCGCCAACATAATATAAAACTTTGTAGGTATAATATATTTAATTAAGTTTAGCCTTGACATTGAACCTCAGTAACTACCTACCTACCTATCTTTGTTCTTCAAGGTAAACGGCAAAGTTGGTATAGGCCATGAATAATTTATAATAGATTTTAATTGTTTATGAATCCCGTGATATCTCTATAGAGGCAAAAAATGCATTAATTGATACCTATAAATGATTCTGTATTTTTTTTATACACGGTGCATCACGCCTATTAAGCAGCTGTAATCCAACAATATATTCTCTTTAAATAAATATTGTTTCCTTTAATTCGACACACAAATTAAAACAGTATTATGGAAGAAAATGTTCTTTAGGGGGGCAATTATATACAGGGTTACCCTTTTTGACACTTTTGATGGGTATCTCGGTAATTATTGAACTTATCAAAAAACTGATGTACATGTCATGAGATGTATTTGGGAGAAACTAAAAATGATAATCGCTGGTTTAAAAGATACGAGGGTAAATTGAAAACTTGTCGATTTTAAAATTGTCCTCTACATTTTTTATTACTAATAATAGAAAAAAATGTTTCATATAAAAGTTTGATAGTGCGCTAAGTAGAATATGATCCCACCTAAAAATCGCATCTACCGCGTCAGGTCAAAGAGTTATCGTATCAAACTTACTTATTTTAAATGGGACACCCTGTATATTTTTAGGCAAGAAAATTGCATTTTTATTTCTCTTTCTAAATATATAACACACTATATATTTTATTTTATAAATAAATGAATAATTTCTATTTACATCAGTTTTTTGATAAGTTCAATAATTACCGAGATACCCATCAAATGTGTCAAAAATGGGTAACCCTGTACACTGTTTTTAAATAAAATTCGATTTTTTTTCATACGAGTTAAAAATATCCAATCCAATCCAAAGATTTAAATTCTCGGACGATTTACGGTCAGTAGCAGGTGGCAAGTTACTGCTGTCCTTATTTCAAAAACACTGGATCGCCGGTTTGTTACCACTTATTTTCATTTTGTAACAAAATTTACCTGCAGCGCAATTATTTTTTATAAAGGTAGCATTTTCAAGCAAAACTTAATTTTACGTCTCGTTTCTTGCTTTCTTTAAAACTTTTCCTGCAGCGTGTCACATATTTCATCCACAGATGGAGCTTTATTTGCGGGAGAAGCGTGCCAGGAAAATATTTTTCTCCATACTGATGTGATCATCAGGACCTCATTCTATATAGTTAGAGAGACGGTGACAATAGGAGGTCCGTGAAGTGGAATATCAGTAATTTGGTTTTCCCTGGAGTTTAGGCCCCCCTCTACTACTTTTATATCTGATGAAATGCCGTAGAGCGTTGCTGAGAGGCGCTGTACCGCTTTAGATAGGAAATTCTCAATAAATTCAAAATTATATCGAGCCATGTCTGAAAATTAATTTACAGCATCTGCGTGACCCCAAAGTCACGGGAAATACATTTTCTGACAAGTCAACCCTTGCATATACTTTTCCGATCGTGTCAAAAAAAAATTAAAATTTAAAAAAAAAAGAAAAAAAGCGAATTTGAAGTTGAAACTTTCTAGAATGGAACATCATATGTTAAAGATTATGTGAAAAAAATTTTGTCTTTCCAGGTCTCGCCATTTGATTATTGGAATTTTTTTAAAATCTCCTCGGAGGAAATTCGGAAAACGATAATGACATGTCAGAAAATTGTCACACTACATTCCTTGACACCCAAATTTCACAAGACTCGCACCTAGCTAGGCGGAATTCTGACAATATTACGCAGACATACCGGAAGGCAGGTATCGTTCAGTTGTATGACGGGAAAAAATGATTCGCAATATTCTTTTTATCAGAAAATTGTTTTCATCTCCATGTGAATACAAATCGATTAAGCCCACTTGGACCCATGTCACTTGAGACTTTATAATTTTTCCATTGATTTTTTTTTGACACGCTCGGAAAAGTATCAAGGGTTGACTTGTCAGAAAATGTGTTTCCCGTGACTTTGGGGTCACGCAGATGCTGTAAATTCATTTTCAGACATGGCTCGATATAATTTTGAATTTATTGAGAATTTCCTAACTAAAGCGGTACAGCGCCTCTTAGCAACGCTCTACGGCATTTCATCAGATATAAACTAAACTCCATGAAAAACCAAATTACTGATATTTCACTTCACGGACCCCCTATTGTCACCGTCTCTCTAACTAATACTAATTCATACCTCTCTCTAACCTTTCTGCAAAAAAACGTGTTCTCGCAGGAACGTATAGGGTAATCACTGATCATGTATGATCTTAACTTTCGTACTTGAGAACATCTATCTGAAAATCGTACGCAGGAAACAAGATATATGAACAAACCCAAAAGAAAATGCGTTTGGTGTACCCCAAGGGGCTATACTGGGGCTCAATTTGTTTATAGTGTACATAAATGACATTATAAAAAATTAAAAACTGCCATATTCAACTTTTCACCGATGATACCTTATTGTATTTTATAGGCAAAGATGTAAATACTATAAATGAAGAACTATCAGGATTATTTAGCTGGCTGACACAAAATGTACTAAGTTTACACATAGACAAGATAACATTTATGCTAAAAAAAAGTAGGTTTAATGATATTTCAACAAACACTCATGGTGGAATTTACGTAAATAATGTAAGGATACAACAAGTAGAGCAATACAAATATTTGGGCGTCATGGTGGACGACAATTTGACGTTTTCTCAACATTCCGAATACATAACTAAAAAAGTGTCAAAAAATATTCATTCTCGGAAGAATGAGTCCTTATTTAACCCACTGGACAAAACAAATAATTTATGAAGCAATAATACAGCCGCATTCTAATTATTTATTGCTCCTCAATTTTATTTGTTTTTAATAATAATGAAAAGGATACACTACAGCGGAAGCAAAATCAAGCAATGCGATATATTTTGGGATGTCACAGACTTACTAGTGTTAAAGTAATGCTAGAAATATCAGGGATGTTAAGTGTTAGACAGGTCATATTTCTAAAGCACAAATGATTTTTATATCCAAGGTATTCCTAAATGACGTGCTAATATTTCAGGTTGTGAGTCCTTAGGTCATTTTATAAAGAACAGTTCATGAACATATATGTCCGCAACGGCTTAAATTTTTTGCTACAGGGTGTTGAATTTTTATTTTTTTAATGGTTATTTTTTAATATCTCCGAATGTACTTTAGATATTATTTTCAATTTTGGTTCAATTCAATTTGTTCATTTTTTTATCAGTTACGAGGGGGGATTGGCGAACATTTTTTATTTTCGCAAATCTGCGCTTGTCACGGCATACAAGAAATGGCCACTATTTAATATCTCCGAAAATACTTTAGATATTATGTTCAATTTTGGTATGTGTTAATAGGATATAGAACTACAAATTTTAGTTAGAAAAGTTATTCAATTGTTCCACCAGTGGCGTTCCTGCAAACATGTCCTCTGATATTTTTTACAAGAAAGATGGTACGCCACTGACATTTTTCCATGTGGATATTTTTTTTGATTAGCCTGATCAATTCTATATGAAAACATCTCTTTTTGTGTATTTCTCGTCAGACGCAACGCAGACTAAAACCACTAAATTCATATTGAAACTCATTATTATTGACATTGATAAAATAATTAATAGGGCTCGGAATTTTTGAAATTTAAGTATTCGAATATTCACTTAATTTATTATTCAAATATTCAAATTATTCAATATTCGAATATCATCTACGAGTATTCATTCATATATTCAAATATTCACATATTCACATATTCAAATATTCAAATATTCAAATATTCAAATATTCAAATATTCAAATATTCAAATATTCAAATATTCAAATATTCAAATTAGAATATTCAAATAATATTCGAGAATTTAAATTAGCGGATATTTACGAAATCGAATATTTTATTGTTAATGTTTTAGAGTTTTAGCTTCTACATATTTAAAAAATGAAAACGTTTAAGAATTGGCCTATAAAGAGGAAGTATATAATATATTATGCCATTAATACATCCGTATTAGTGAACAGAAATGGTATTTGTTCATAAAAAAAACCATTAAGATACGACATTTATTTAATACAATTAACTCTTTTTTAACAAGAAACAAGTATTTTCTAACAGAATAAAAATATTTTCTTAAATATAAAAAGACTACAAGAGGGAAATAGAAAATAGAACAAAGATAAAACTTATTTTATAAATTGGTACTAAGAAAACAAATCTTCTGTACATTCTCAGATTTTAGGCACGCCCGTTTTGCACTGACTATAGTTCCAGCATTCGAGAATGATCGCTCAGAGGGCACTGAAGTTGCTGGTATACAAAGATATTTTTTTGCGTACTTTGCTAGTCTGGGATATTTATCTTCACTGTTCTTCCACCACTGAAGTAGAGACATATTTTTTGGCAACATTGATTCCGCACAATACAAATCTACTTCATCTGAGACCACTTGTTCATTAGGAAATAAAATATCTAAGTCAGTTTTCTTTGCTGGAAGACTCAAAGTGAACCACATGAAAAAATAAAATTGAATATGATAACTGAGAATCTCGGTGTTTCCCCTACTATAAAAAGCAATCAGCCACCTACACAAAGACGATAAAAACTGCTGACGGTTGTTGATATCGATTCATGCTCGATGCAAGGCCAAAAGCTAAAACTACTCCGAAGTCCGAAACACACAATTCAAATCTGCCGAGACGCCGTGCCACGTAACAATTGAATAATTCTAAAATGAAAATATTTGACATTTAAATTCTCGAGTATTGAAATATTTGAATATTCGAACATATGAATAATTTTAAATAAAAATAATCGTTATTTGAATATCTGAATATTCGAATAGTCGAATATATGAATACATATTCCGTATTTGAGTATCTGAATATTTGAATAGTCGAATATATTCATATTCAGTTTTTGAGTATTCGAATAGTCGAACAAATGAATAATTTTTTTAAAAAATATTCGATATTTGAGTATTTGAATATTCGGATAGTCGAATTATCCGAGTTTGGTTCCTAGCACTAATAATTAATGATAAATTTTGTTTCATAAAAAGTGTTGGAAATGGCCACCTTCACTTAAAAGGCATGCTTCCGCCCCTCTTCGCATCGAATTGCCCACTCGTTTAAATATTCCCAGCGGGATCAAAATTTTTTTAATGTGACATCCTGTATATTAACTAATTTTCCAATTCTACTAAAAAAAAACACTTTACTATAAAAATAGTAAACCAATCATAATTTATGGCTCTATATGTGACTGGAATACCTTTTATTAAGAACTGCCATGAAATTATAGCAAAAATTTAACAAAAATTTTTAGTAAAAATTAGCAAAATTGACTAAATTCTGTAATCAAGACAAATCTTAAAATATTTCAGAAATTTAAGATTTAGTAGATTGCAAAATATTTTCAGGTTATACATCTTAGTAAACCTTTTATCTTTTGTATAGAACGTTTTTATCTATCTTAAGAGTTTAGGCGCTATCGGAGCCAGACACCTTACTGACACACCCTGTATATATAACTATTTCTTAACAGTTCTTTCCGCATTAATGCTACTATCTACATAAAAAATAGTGATAAAAATTACCATCCGTAGACTGTATGTGGCTAATGCCGGCTCTACACCGGCACCACGTGGTTTATTCAGTTTCTGTTTCTATTCCTGCTGTTCAAAGCTTGCTAGATACGAATGATGCGATGCGAGTCAGTAAACATTCGATAATCGCGGGTTGCGCGCAAACATTTTTATCACTGGACTAAAGATGTCTACTACTGGACTATATTTTAAAGAAAAGTGAACCAAAGTAACGGTGGCCATATTTTTGTGATAATAATAAATTTAAATTAAACTAAGTGGTTGTAAGTGGTTATCGGCATTTGTTTTTGACATCTACCTCAGGCGCTTGTGACATAAACATTGTGACTTTTTTTTCATTATTTTTGCTGCCTTGTCCTTTCATTATTTCGGAAATAATTTGATAATGGAAAGTTGGATGCAAGATATGGTAGGTTTAACATTCGCTCAACATAAAATAAAATTTTTACTTTTGTGTTTTCATGATGATTAACATGATAAACATCATTAGAAATTTAAGTAATGCCTTAATTTGACATCTTTACTGTATAACCCAGGGCCGTACATAGACATTTCTTTAGGGGGGTTTGTACCCAAAATTATTTTGTTACCAAAGTCGATGTGCCTTCGTGCACAATTAAATTTTTCCACGTTTATTCAATATTCAAGATAAAGTCGAAACCAAATCTTTTTAAACCCATCTAGTATGATTCTACATTTTAAAATAACGGTAGTAAGTAACAACAAAAAGTCGAAAACTCGATACTTTTCTAGTTACAGGCGTAAAAGTTCAATTTTTTATCGTATTTTTAACATCTTACGGTTTTTTAAAATATTAAATTAATCTTTAGTACAAGAAATTTTATTTTTTATGTTGGTAGCAAGTAGGGTTCGAATTTTAGGCTTACTTTGATTTGGTTGAAATTAGTTTTCTTGGCATTATGGATTCGACAAAAAAATTTTTATAGAAAACTTTAAAATACTAACCTTTAACCTTGGAAATAGATCATTTTTACTAGATATTTATCTGAAATACCTATACTCAGAAATTTAATAACATGCTGATGGTGTCCGTCAACTAACTTCTAGTCGCAACTATAAAACAACATAACCTAAAAAGAATAGAAATATCTTCCAGTTTATGCTGTATTTCTAAAGTTTTATTCAATAAAGTACTATTTTTATTTTTAATTCAATATAGTATTATACATATTACTTTATATATACATATTTATAGTTACTGTAGACATTTCCTGGGCATTAATTGTTATTCCTGTCAGATTCAGTATAGACACAATATTTTGTTCAATAGTATTATTTATTATTTTGTTCAATTTTTTGAACTTTGTTCTGCTCGCACCATAACTCAAAGTCTTGCCTATTCTTTTTAAAAGTTTTCTAGATTATTTTCTGCAGTTTCTCGTATTTCTGACGGAGTACAACTTTTTTCCTGACTCATTTTTATTAACTTTAATAATATATTTAATTTTAATTATGACGGATGGGAAGAAGCTTTGTTGTGTTCAATTGTTTCTATCATGGCATATTTGATACTTGTAACATTTTATGAAATTGTAAAAGTATTGCCAGCCCAAAAAGAAAATATTAATTCAAATGGAAAAAATCTACTATGAAACTTGTATCTTTATCCGAACACCCTGTAGATTCAGAGCATTTACTAACTGGACTAAAATTTACTTCCATTGTTTTTGTTAAAATTCTACGGGTAACTTGGCTGCCATCTGCTTTTTGTTATTAGGAATATTTCGACAAAAGCTACTCGCGCGACTAGGTTTAATTAATAAGGATCGGTAAATTATTATTTTAGGCAGGAAACGACTATTAACAAATAGCTTTCTGAACCGTAAAAAGTCAGGTAAGAATGATTTGGTGTAATTTAATTCTCGATATGACTGGCGAGTGAATAGTAACTACCACACATGTTGATCTAATCCGAGTAACCTACGCATCTACAGGTCAAGTCACAGAATAGAACATGATGGAAATATGACTGAATTGAACCATAGAGACTGTTAATTCTGCAGCAACCGAGAGTATAAAAGAGAGACCCTGTAGAGCATATTTTACTTGCTTTCGCCCAGGAACACAAGAAGGCATATTTCATTAATTTAGTTAAAATGATGTTTAGCGACGTCAAGACGTAAATTTCTAACCTACGCAGCTACAGGCAAGTCACAGAAAAGAACATGATAGAAATATGACTGGATTAAACCATAGAGACTGTTAATTCTGCAGCAACCGAGCGTATAAAAGAGAGACCCTGTAGAGCATATTTTACTTGCTTTCGCCCAGGAACACAAGAAGGCATATTTCATTAATTTAGTTAAAATGATGTTTAGCGACGTCAAGACGTAAATTTCTAACCTACGCAGCTACAGGTCAAGTCACAGAAAAGAACATGATAGAAATATGACTGGATTAAACCATAGATACTGTCAATTCTGCAGCAACCGAGCGTATAAAAGAGATACCCTATAGAGCATATTTTACTTACTTTCGCCAAGGAATAACAGAAGGACATTAACTTAGTTATGATCTAATGATGTTTAGTGACATCAAAAAGTAAGTTTCCCCACAATTATGATGAGTACCGCTTGGCTTAGGAGTATTTTCATATTCTAACGTACCGTGTGAATTAGGAAAGCACAAGGTGCAGGCTGGACCCACCTATCCTGGAAATCAGAGGGATTGTACGGAGGGATCGACCTGATGGAGGACAAAAGTTTAGCACTGTCACTAATTTCAATTTTCATAATGATGTCAGAAAGTGCGTTGAAGATGGTAGTGGGCATTCTTTTTCACTGTAAAGCGAGAATGTACTTACTGAAAATTAGTTAGTGGACACTAGCATCCCAGCTGTTCAGTGTTAGGAAGATGATGAATAACATTTCTTTGCCGTCTCCGGGAAAGATGAAACATAATGCTTTGCGTCTCAGTTATCAGAGTATTGCCTTGAGATATAAGACCTGCGTGGAACTACGAACAATCGCCTGTGTGTCGATCGATAAAGAGAAGTCGATTGATATATTACGACTATTGATACTATACCAAAATATCTACTCACCGTTTTTGAATTAACACTATAATGATATAAAGGAAAATTGACTAGACAGGGTGATTCACCATGAGCGTGCATTAGAACTTTATGGAGAACTACTGAATATATGTTCCTGAAACTTTGGGGATTTGGGTTTATCGATATGCTCTCTTTAACTAAAATATTGACATGTTTCTGTCATTTCCGGTTATACCGGAAGTAGCTGCCAACATTCGTTTTTTAAATACAACATGGTAATTTTTATTACATTTTTCGATTAAGCATTAAATACTAAGCACATTTTATACAAAATGTTTTTGTCAGACTTTATTAGTTTTTGAGATATCTGGACTTTTGTAATTATTTGGCAAATGCATGACGATGAAATAATCCATATAATTTTTTTACCTTAGCGCTTGGACTAAAAAAATTTTCTCACCGAATAGCTAGAAGGTCATCAAGTCTCAAAAACATTTCAAATTCGGCATAAAATGTACAGGGTGGTCACAATTCAAGCCTCATTGTGAAAGAATTCAACCATTAAAAACTTTCTTATTTTAAATGGAATACCCTGTATATTTTTATTTAATTTGAGAGCAAATTAGTTGTTCTTTATAAATAATATTTACTGTCCTACACCATATCAAAGCGTTTTCTCAAAAAATTAAATTTTATTCCGAAAATACTATTTGTTCAAGTGTGCTATGAAAACAATTGTACTTAGGGTACTGATGTCTATACGGAGGAAAATTAATAATGACGGCAATATTTTCTAGTGTGCTTTGACAAGAAAAACAATTGTCTGATATTTCTTGGCGTATTTTCAAACTGTCAATTACTCTGTTACTAAAAAATGTCACGCGCCGGATTTTCAAGTGAAGATTTTTAAATTTATTTATGGTTTACATTGAATGTGGCAAAATTAAGCTAAGAGCTTGTCGAATATATCGGGATAAATATTCGAATAGGCCAATTCCCACATCTGGTATTATTAGAAGACTAAATAATAATTGTTTAAAATTTGGATATAAAATTTGATTTTTTTGAGAAAACGCTTTGATATAGGTATAGGACAGTAAATACTATTTATAAAGAACAACTAATTTGCCATCAAATTAAATAAAAATATACAGGGTATTCCATTTAAAATAAGAAAGTTTTTAATGATTGAATTCTTTCACAATGGGGCTTGAATTGTGACCACCCTGTACATTTTATGCCGAATTTGAAATGTTTTTGAGCCTTGATGATCTTCTAGCTATTCGGTGAGAAAAAATTTTTAGTCCAAGCGCTAAGGTAAAAAAATTATATGGATTATTTCAACGTCATGCATTTGCCAAATAATTACAAAAAGTCCAGATATCTCAAAAACTAATAGAGTCTGACAAAAACATTTTCTATAAAATGTGCTTAGTATTTAATGCTTAATCGAAAAATGTAATAAAAATTACCATGTTGTATTTAAAAAACTAAAGTTGGCAGCTACTTCCGGTATAACCGGAAATGACAGAAACATGTCAATATTTTAGTTAACGAGAATATATCGATAAACCCAAATCTTCAAAGTTTCAGGAACATATATTCAGAAGTTCTCCATAAAGTTCTAATGCACGCTCGTCGTGAATCACCCTGTATCTTTGAAATAATTCTTCCAGCCGGAAAAATTCCTGATGTTTGAGGTTATGTTATTCATCGACAAGCTGTGGCCGTAGCAGCGTCGTCTACTGGTCAATCGATGTGTTTCGATTCGATTAAATCGATATATCTCGTAAAGACCATTGTCTGTGGTTGCAATTTTATAGATTAACGTTAAATAAAGGCGAAACGGGAAGATACGTAAGTGGAAATCGTCGATCGCTTCGACAACGGAGCTGTCGTTATTTCTAGTGTTGTGATCGCTCGAGCGAAAAACCGCTTGATTACTCGATTATTGAAATAACCGACATTGCTCGATTATTAAAAAAACCGCTCTAGTTATCTATTCAGGCGAAAACCGTCGCTCGTCACTTATTATCTTTCACTCGATACCCTGTCTTCGCTTGACGCCGACGGAAATGTACCGCTGTAGTGTGGTCGAGTTAAAAAACTGTTCGTATATTCGAACAGTTTTTTGCTCGATAGGAATAGGAAATACTCCAGTTATAAATTCAGGCGAAAAACCGAAAAATATCGCTTGATACCCGACCTTCGTTCTACGCACCGAGCGATCCGAAATATGCCGATTGGCGCTGAGCAGGTAACACGACATACGTCTTTCTTAAAGGCACATAAACGAGAAGGTGCATATAAAAAAAGTATGCCAAATCCCTTAGCGGAGTCATCGCGACATGGGTTTTGTATAGTTTTGTTTTAACTGGCTAGCCAGCGGCGTAGTTTAGGTCTCCGATTGTAAATATTAAAAAATTAAAGGATATAATTTTAAAATTTTTATTTACTATAAACTCGAGAAAACTTCTCAGAAATAACATAATAATAGAAATTTTTAATGAAAAATAACAAAACGAACAAAATGGTTAATAAAATATATAGAAAAATTCGTTGGTAATCTTATAGTAAACATTTTTAAATCTAAACGGGAACTTTTTATTATTAAAATCAAAAAGACTTCTTAAAAATAACATACATTATAGAAAATGGTAATGAAAAATAAGAAAGCGAGCAAAATAGTTAATAAAACATAGGTATCGACAATTTTTTTGGTAACCTTCATAATACTTTTTGTTTTAAAAAAGCACAAGAATACAGGGTGATTCACGACGAGCTTGCATTAGAACTTTATGGAGAACTACTGAATATATGTTCCTGAAACTTTGGGAATTTGGGTTTATCGATATGCTTTCTTTAACTAAAATATTGACATGTTTATGTCATTTCCGGTTATACCGGAAGTAGCTGCCTACTTTCGTTTTTTAAATACAACATGGTAATTTTTATTACACTTTTCTATTAAGCATTAAATACTAAGCACATTTTATAGAAAATGTTTTTGTCAGACTCTAATAGTTTTTGAGATATCTGGAATTTTTGTAATTATTTGGCAAATGCATGACGATGAAATAATCCATATAATTTTTTTACCTTAGCGCCTGGACTAAACATTTTTGCTCACCGAATAGCTAGAAGATCATCAAGTCTCAAAAACATTTCAAATTCGGCATAAAATGTACAGGGTGGTCACAATTCAAGCCTCATTGTGAAAAAATTCAACCATTAAAAACTTTCTTATTTTAAATGGAACACCCTGTATATTTTTATTTAATTTGATGGCAAATTAGTTGTTCTTTATAAATAGTATTTACTGTCCTATACCTATATCAAAGAGTTTTCTCAAAAAATCCAATTTTATTCCGAAAATACTATTTGTTCAAGTGTGCTATGAAAACAATTGTACTTAGGGGCTGTATACTGATGTCTATACGGAGGAATAGTGATTGATTGCTTGAAAATACAACATTCTAAAGTATTTCTTAATAATTTATAAATAAAATGCAGTTTATTGTTTTAAATTGTTTTAAATTTAATGGTTTAAATATTATTTTTTTAAAAATAGCAAGGAAACAAGTTAATAACTTTAAATTCTTTAATTAAAAATGTGTTTGAAAATTATACCTAATATCTTTTGATTATATTTTTAAAATATGTTCGAAATGATTGCCATTTACTTCCAAGCATTTATGTATTCTTTTCATCATGCTATTTCTTGTAGCATTCCTAATTTCTTGTGCAGTGAGAGATTGAAATGCTGCCTTCACCCTTTCAATTAGATTTTCCTTCGTGGTGATGGGACGCGCGTAAACTTTATCTTTAATGGTTCCCCAGATGAAAAAGTCCAGTGGAGTTAAGTCTGGCGAACGAGCTGGCCAGTGGAAGGGACCTTGGTTTGCGATCCACTGGTCATGAAAAAGTCTGTTTAGGGCAGTCTTAACAACTTGGGCGTTGTGTGCTGGAGCCCCATCGTTTTGATACCAATCACTTTTCCTCCGTATAGACATCAGTATACAGCCCCTAAGTACAATTGTTTTCATAGCACACTTGAACAAATAGTATTTTCAGAATAAAATTGGATTTTTTGAGAAAACGCTTTGATATAGGTATAGGACAGTAAATACTATTTATAAAGAACAACTAATTTGCCATCAAATTAAATAAAAATATACAGGGTGTTCCATTTAAAATAAGAAAGTTTTTAATGGGTGAATTTTTTCACAATGAGGAATGAATTGTGACCACCCTGTACATTTTATGCCGAATTTGAAATGTTTTTGAGACTTGATGATCTTCTAGCTATTCGGTGAGCAAAAATGTTTAGTCCAAGCGCTAAGGTAAAAAAATTATATGGATTATTTCATCGTCATGCATTTGCCAAATAATTACAAAAATTCCAGATATCTCAAAAACTATTAGAGTCTGACAAAAACATTTTCTATAAAATGTGCTTAGTATTTAATGCTTAATCGAAAAATGTAATAAAAATTACCATGTTGCATTTAAAAAACGAAAGTAGGCAGCTACTTCCGGTATAACCGGAAATGACAGAAACATGTCAATATTTTAGTTAAAGAGAGCATATCGATAAACCTAAATCCCCAAAATTTCAGAAACATATATTCAGTAGTTCTCCATAAAGCTCTAATGCAAGCTCGTCGTGAATCACCCTGTATACCCGAACAATAAATACATATTTGGGTGATTTTTTGCAGTTTTTTTGTTTGGTATCGAGACACGAGGCAATTTTTTAGCTAAACCTGTGCCCACCCGTAGTTACGTGCCTGCCAAATACCCTACCTGATCACATGTAAACGGCTGGGCTGCCAGTCGAGCAGTCGGTGACGTCATCGCTTGGTGAATTGGAATTTCAAGCGATTCACTCGATTATTAAAATCGCTCGAGTATCAAGTACTCGATTATTAAAATCATCGGTTTTTCCCAACACTAGTTACTTCTATAGCGATCTTTCGTAGTTCCCCTGTTCCACCATCCACTTGACATGCACCATGCTAAAATTAAGTAAATCTCGCTGTTAATGGTCCCATTATCTGTTGATGCCGGTTACTTAGTTAGTACTACTTTTTTCGATATTCGAAAGTCATTGCACCAAAATTCAATGAGATAAGGCACCATAGAAAAACATAATACACAACCAAATATTTACACAATTCTATAAATATCGTAACTCCATCCCTGACTTTTCGTTTCTTGTTTGTTCACACAGCTGGCTGATACGATTATTGTGGCAAATTGTAGATAAGTTAAGGTCTGATATTGGCGTAGGTCAGTGCTTTTTATTCTACCGACTAAATAAGTTGCTGGCACGACCGGCATGTGATTTTGTGAATTATTACGCTCTAATTATAGATGTGGGTAAGCATGTTCGTGTATACAATGGCAAGGTCGCTCATATTTCTCTATATGTTAAAGCTTATTCTAGAAACATTGAAGCCGTCCCAAAATAACACATAATATTAACTCCAAAATGCCTCCTTGTGTTTTAGTAATTTCGTCTAATTAGGATCGAGTAAACACTCTGGCCTATTTTTAAAACTGTTTTTGCCTACAAAATGTTTACCTATATAATATAATACGACAAACAGCGCATTTGAAATAAATTACTGTTATTAAATTGATAAGAACTGATTCGGCTGCCATGACCTTTCCCCATGTTTTTTGTCAAGGCTTTTGCATACATAAAATCAATAGAGAATAATACAACGCGATTGGGTAACAGATTTCGCGTGTTGAATGTTTCATTTTCGAGAGGTATGTGCACGGATGAAATGTATGCTGATAAACCAGAAACTGCGCCGACCACGTTCGTGTCTCTATGCGATTAGATATTTGTTTAAACTTTAGCCAAATATACAGCCTTGGCCGTAAGTATTGAGCATCCTTGTAAAGTTTCTCGTTCGCCGACTAATGAAATTAAATAATTATTATCAGCTCACATAGAGTTATAAATATTCTCTCAGGTGGACAGTTGTATTTAATGCTCTATCGTTTATTCTTGTCAGTTAACAATTTGTGCCTTTAATGACCACACGTGATTCCAATTGTGCTTATTACGATTTGATTTTCAATATTTGTTACAATATGACTAAAATTCGTGAACTCAATTTGCAACAGCGAGTTGGAAATTCAGCTTCATGAACAAGACACTCTTGTTCGATTCAAAAATACAAGATTACACAGTAATAGGTCAAGAAGAGGTACAAAACTGATTACCTACGGAGCGAGAGGACAGTGAATTAATTAGAATGTCGTTGAGAAATCGAGGAAAAACTTCTTCCGAGCTCGCTGCATAATTATCAGAAGGAAGAACTGGAGCAATTTCTGCCAGAACGGCAAGAAGAAGGCTGCTGGATGCTGGTTTAAAGGGTTGCAAAGCCAGAAAGAAGCCGTTACTTTCTGAAAAGAACAAAAAGTCACGATACGATTGGGCGGGAAAACACCAAAGTTTTACTACGGATGACTGGTCCAATATTATTTGGTCTGACGAATCAAACTTCGAGGTAAAATATAAATCACATAATTGATTATTTAAAATTTTTATTTTTTATATTTATTACATCTTGGTGTAACATTCGTGAGAAGGCGAATAGGGAAAGAAGACAATCTAGAATGTGTGGTGCCCACTGTTAAACATGGAGGAGGCAGCATGGGACTGCTTGGCAGCGTGTGGCGTCGTTGAGATGTGGTTTTGTGATGGTCGCATGAATTCTCCTAAATACATAAATGTACTGGAGAATGCTGGATCATTTACCAAAATTTTTGATGGCACTAACTTGGAAGGAGTGAAATTCCAGCAAGACAACGCACCATGTCACCAAGCCGCGAGTACTATGACATGGTTTCAGGAAAATTCCATTGACGTTCTGGATTGGCCTGCTCAGTCCCCGGATCTGTATCCCATAGAGCATCTATGGGGTGTTCTAAGGCGCAAGGTCTGGGATCACCCCATTTCTTCCAAAGAAGACCTTAGGCGGATATAGATCCAGGAAGAATGGGACAATATAAGTAGCGCAGAATGCAGGAAGCTACTTAGCTCTATGCAGCAGTAATAAAAGCTAAGGGTGGTCCAACGAGATACTAATTATCTTTTTTAAATATACGTATACTACTCGGGAACATACTTTCATTTCAACCATCCCGTTAAAAATTAGAATATAGACGTTTTTGCGGGGTACTCAATACTTATGGCAAAGGCTGTAGTTTACAATGTTACAATCTAAAGTTTTTGCATTTGTAGTACTTTATGCATGGAATCGAAGATAATCTTATGGCGTAGTTAAATGATTTTTGATGGAATTTTTTAATTCCTGATAATAATTTATTTTTAATTGGCATTTCCGGTGGTTTTTGAGTAACTAGCAAAGTGAAAATTGAGCCAACATTTCTAATAAGGGGTTTTTAAATCCTATTTCTGGGAATAAGGGCTAAAATACGATAACAATCAGACTACAATATGGAGTAAATTTTTTGCTTCGAGAAAAAGATTGGGGAATGTTCGAGATGATATTGCTGGTTGTGTAGCCAAAGAAGCAATGGCATCATCTGTTCGGGTTAACATTCTACTTAGACTGGAAGGATTAAAGCAAGTATACGATGTTGCAGGATACGAATCCTGGATAGTTGCCATGCTGCCTTATCTGACTTTTTAGAAAAAAGTACAGCTTTCTCAATAATTTGGAATACTTTATGACATGACGTCGTCTCGTACCTATGGCATTGACTCGAAGATTTTTACCCACCAAATCGATTTAAGTTTCAAATCGCATTCATTCATTTCGTTAGCTAATACAAATGGATAAAGGATTAACAATAACGGAACAATTAAACATTACGAACAAAACAGGATGGAGATTGAAATTACACGACATAGTCGTGATTAGATACAATCTTTTTAAAGCTTATTTTTATAAAAATTACTACATACAAAAGTATGGAGACACAAATCTTAAAGCATCGCACTAGCAAAAGCTTCCTTCGATAAGAACGCAGACGAGGCCAAAAGAGGCAGCCAGAGTTTATTGTCCCGATTTCCCCTGTATATAAAAGTTTTTTTTTATGAAGCCAAGAATAATTATGCTCTTAGGAAGGAGGTGCTCAATAACTATTATCAATACTCTACACAGACATTATTCAGTCTAATAACAATAACCTTGAATAGTAAGCATTCAACTCTACATACCATAAATACATGCAACTTTTCTACATCTGGTATGACAATTCTGCACTTAAATTGATTTAATTTTCCCATCCGTCTGCCTATAAGTAAAACAAAGACGGAGAACATATATTTGGCAAATTTGTTTTATGGCCCGCGGCTCCCCGTCGTCGTGGGCGTTTGTATTCATTGTCAAGGCCGCTTGTAGGATGGAAAAGGTGCGGAGAGCGGAAAGGGGAACGTACATATTTATTTTCGTTTACGCGGTATTCAGATCCGCACTTGCATATTGTCGAGTGTTATATTTCCACATTTTTTTAAATGCAAATTGCAATTTTATTAGTGGTTGGTATAAGTTCGCTATGAAATATCATCATAGATTAGAAGAAATCTCGCTAGGAATGGGGTTTCCCATTGGTCTGGTGACTTTTTTTCTGGCGGTGGACAATAACCAAGTCGAATTTAACGCTAAGAAATCCTAGGCAGCAGGTTTCTCTAAAATGGTTAACATTACAGAACCGGACACCGTCATGGCAGGACACGCAATTTCACTGGTTCCATCTATTAATTTGCTGGGTGTCAATCTGGTAGCTAATATGTCTTGGCATAACCACGTTGTGGCAATCGCCAAGACGGCTTCGCGGAAACTTGGTGTAATGGTGTACTCTTTCGGATAAAGAAGTACCAGTCTACACCTCAACAACTTTTGCCACTCTACAAAGTTCAGATTCGACCATCACTAGAATACTGCTCTCATGTCTGGAGTTCTACACCCAAACATACTCTTCCGGCTACTGGTTTGCATCGAAAGGAGATCCATTTGTCTGATCGGAGGACCACGAGCTGACAAAGAACCTCGACAGCCTAGAACATCGAAGACGGATATGAATATAACCCAACGATTCAAAACCAACGTGAATCGCACACGCACCACTCCCAGAGTGTCTTAAAAGGTTTTTCCTATAGTGCTTCCGTTTGATCATAAAAAAATCCAATTAGATTCGGGCATTATGGCGCCTGTTTTCAAAAAGAGCTTCGATTTTAACAACTTTTTAGGGATTAAAGTTTTAGCAAGAGTGTTAATTTATTGATAACCAACACAAAAACAGTTGATGAAATAAATTAACAACAATTTCACTATTCTGTTCAGCTAAATTTTATACGTTTGACATTATTTCCCTTGTAGACAGGCCAGAGCGCAGACATATTTTGTGCTTTGTGGTATTTCACAAAGCAAAATCGGCCTAACCTGTTGACACTGTTGCTTTAGTCTATCAGCTAAATGCAAGTAACTTGTGGGACCATAAATAGTGGGACACTCCCAGCTTTTTATTAAATATTCCAGGGACCTTGAAATGTGAAGACAATAAAATTTATTTAAGCGATTTTTAAACTGTTTTTGTTTTGATAATCAATCAAGTGCTCTGACTCAAACTTTATGTGGTGTAGAAGAAATTAAAGCCATAAAATCCGCAGAATATTCGAGACGTGTTCCTTTTTGAGAATGTCGCTTAAATTTACAAGGAAAGTATGACGTAATTTTATTTTCTAGTTTGTATCCACAAAGTATATCAGGATACGGCTTTTCTATTACCTGTTGTAAACAATTTTGATTCAGTTTTAAAACAATATTTTTACGATTGTCATTTATTTGTAGATTTCCTTTATCTTAACAGCTATCGAGAGAAATACTGATTTAATTCGTTAACGGTAAAGTACTTTTCAGTGTCTTTGGGTTATGATAATATTCAAAGAGTCTTAAAGGGCGCTTATTAAATTACGTATGATTAAAACATTGTTTTTGCAATAAAATATTATTACCTAAGTTTAAGTACAGATTTACTTCGATTTCGTTTCCACTTTATTTATTTGATAACTATGATCAGTGGCGGGTCGTGACCTATGATAGAGGGGGTTCACAAGTATGATGAAATTATTTTTAAAATTTGATTTTTATGTAACGACTAAACAATTACTTTCTAGGCGTTTTAAATGTAGAAAGAAAAGAAGTAATAAGAAAATGCGTTAGGTAAAACATATTTTTATTTATTTTTTATTTTACACAAGGAAATACAACTTTTAGAAAATAAGGAAAGGTTTTCTCAGTGTGTATAGTGCTTAAACGAAAAGTCCGTTCTTCGGTTCTTAATTGTAGAAAATTGATCAATAACAGCCTCATTAAAGTTTGGAATACCCTCTATACATTTTTTTTCATATATTTAATTTTTAAACTTTCTAATAAAGTAAGTGGTCTGCATTAAATTAATTTCGGGTTTAGGTCTTCCCGCATTCTTCACTTAAATTTTTTGTTCCAAACTCAAAGAGCTAAAGTTATTTTGTAAATAGTCCACCGTCAAACTATTCATTTTAACTTAATAAATATATAATATTAAAATATTAAAACATACACGCTCGAATTTCTAACTAGATGCACGAACAGACAACGGCGCTGCGCACACTAAAATTGTGCGCCTTTCCCATGTTACTACAGAGAAACTATATTATGCCCCGCCTACTTAATCGCACATGCGATGCAAGTCTCGTCATAATCGTCATTAACCTCGACCGAGGCACGGTTGCCGGATCGAGAGCCTATAATATACAGTTTGGTTGACGGTACGATAAAATATTAGGGAGGGTCGGACTTTATACGATAATTGACGGTACGATAAAATATTAGGGATGGTGGGACGACGGGATACGATAAATAATATTCAATGAATATAAATTAATATTTTTTTATTCGTTTTGGGGGTGCACGTGCGCATATGCTCCTGTGGAAGAACCGCCACTGACTATGATAATTGATAACCATTGTTCATTACAATTACACCGTTCTTATGCACATTGAAAAAACGTGATTTTTAAACCAATATTCATAAAGATCTGCTGTAGTGTCGTCGTCATGGTAGTCCAAAAATGAATTTTTCATATTTTTGGAGCACAATCGCAGACAATTTGAAAACAAACCAACTTGGGAACCGGTATGTTCATTTGATTTTCATTAAGGGCGTACGGTCCTGTTCGCCGATTAAGGTCAATAGTTTATCAGTCGGCAATGCGCATGACCCCTGACGATCAGCTTTGTTTACATGCGCGAGGCCATAAATTTGCCACTTTTGCTTGTAGAGTTTGGCTATCCATAGATATATGTAGGTCGGTGGGTGGATCAGCCAATAATTAGAAATAAACATCTAACTTACCCCCACCCGCGCCCGGGGGTTGAGGGGGTGGAGGTGGAAATAAACATCTAACTTACCCCCACTCGCGCCCGGGGGTTGAGGGGGTGGGGGTGGTTAAATTGCAAACTATTCCTCCTTCAAAACCAAACAACTTTTTCCCCAGACATTTTCCGCTGCAATGCGATGCACCGGAGTTATTCCGGGGTACCGACCTTTTTTCAACACCGTGTATAACAACTGTACGGTTTACGCAATGAATAGAAACCCTAGCTTATCATTTTACAATTATCTTAATTATGTTTATTAGCGTAAATGGATTCATAAAAATTCCCTGGATGCCTGGATCACAATCAGTATGTCATTTTCTATTTCAAAGTAATTTGCATTTCAAAGTTATTTAAATGTTGTAGATAGATGTTCATGTATGGCAGGAAAAAAAGGAGCATGCGGATTTACTGAATTTTCCATTGCAATTTTTAGATCATTTAAATTCAGATTTTTTTAGCATTTAATAGAATAAAAATCTGGAAATGCAGGATATTTGACCTATGGTAATATAAATATTGTTGTTCATTTGTCAAAAGCCGGCGAGAATTGCATATGTATTAGAACTGTTGTTGACTTTGAAGCGCAAGTTTTGTTGAGTTTGTTCAGTGTAAATATTTATCTTTTTTACATATTGACGTCGGGTTTAAATGGATTTTAAACAGAATTTTGAATAACTAAATATCTACAGAAAATTTCACAGATTGGTCTTAAAATAAATGGATCTGAAAGCTTTGTGTTATAATAATAATTTTTAGTCTGTGTTACTATGGCATACATGAACGATTGGTAATAAATGAGGGGGTTTTTAAATACTTATTACATACCTTAATCCAACAACATTCCAATAAAGATATTCGAGAGTTTAATGTTGCTTCAGCTAAGGAAAGCAAAAGTATTAAACTAACAGGGATGTAAGGGATATTTATTCCAATGTAGTAGCTGTACTCATTGAACTATTAGAGACAGTTTTTATAACCACCATAGAAATTACAAAAATGGTTGTTAAACTAGAGTTATGATCCACATACGTTTTAACGTTAAATGAAATGGATGTCCAGGCACAAAAATAATTTATTGCCGACTTTTAATTTTCATTTTTAAATATTTTGATAACATTTTTGAATAAGTAGATTTGTTAGTCTTGACTCTTTTGGTATGATTATCTCATTTTGTGTAAGTATAAGGTCAAGGATGGATCAGTGCAACGGCAGTGGCTGCTTTAACTCACCTTATTTATTAAATGATCTCGCTTACGTCTTGGATGCATGTATTTGCTGTTAAATTATTTAGAGAAGTAATTAAATGGTTTGCCGTTATTAACAGTCGACCTGCGAAATGATTACTTGGTCAGCAAGAGTTTACAATTGGTCAGTAGAAACAAACATGTCTAGAAGCAGTTTACTTCAGAGGTCCCAGGGCACTGTCAATTTATGAAACTTTCTTGTGTTTTCTTCTGCCGAATACAGAAGGTGTAGCGGAGGCGCGTTTCCACTTGTTTTCCCAGGGCACTGTCACGATTCAGAAATGTGTGCTGTTCATAAGTTGCTAACCAACTAGCCTTTTGGCTGACCGATTAAATTTTTCTGTTCGCAAAAATAAGAATATTTTGCTAACCAGTTAAATGATACCCTATTATTTATTTAGACGCTTACTTTGTTACGGAAATGATCAGTTTTGACTTATAGAAAGAAGTGGTCAAATACACCTGAGTTATTCCACATCATGCGCTGCTAGTGAATTTTTCAATATAGACCAACGAATCCAGATATTTTTTTTACGAAATTTGAATTATATTCAATTTTTTTTTTAGATTGGACAATTTTGTGAGTCTACAAAGGATACATTTTTGTATACCTTATATTGTTAGCGTTCATTGATATCCCACATACATTTTTTTGGTACTGATTTGATTCGTAACTTGAACTTGCGCGACATAATTGGTTTGTTAATCACTTGTTAAACCTTGAAATATCTGAGATTGGATTTAACGGCAGTTAAGCCCATTGCAAACGACTGAGGATAATATTGTTAGAATTAACTGCAGTTAAAGATCTAATTTAACAACCGGTGCATACCGCCGTTAGTGTTAAAAATATAATATGAAGTTGTTATAACTGTCAATTTGATTAGAAATTGTACACCGACCAAGGTGCACTAAGTCACATTCTAAGCCACATTCTACCATAGACCGCTTAACAAAAGACAAGAGCTTAAATGATGAATCGAATGATTTTTCTTTTTCACCACACCTGTACAGGGTGTCCCATTTTCGACACTTTTATAGGGTATCTCCGTAATTGTTACTGCTATCAAAAATGTAATGTAGATGTGCTCTTTTTGGATTAAACTTAAAATGGTAAAATCGAAATTTTAAAATTTTCGCTCACTTCAGAGATACGGGGGAAAATCAAAAAATTGTCAATTTCAAAATTCCCTATATTTTGTTAAATCTTATATTTTCAGCCTTAACTTGATGAAAATCAATAATTTTATATTTTCTTAGTTAAAAGAGATACAGAAAAATGTTTTATACAGAAGTTTCTTTATGACGATTGTTGAATATTCGGCCGTTTTCAGAATAAATATACAGGGTCAGGTAAAAAAGTTATCGTACCTAACCTCAATTTTTTAAATGGAACACCCTGTATATTTTAATCTAAAATCATTTTAAATTCTCTTCAAATATATAACACACCACGGATGACATTGGTTTCCTAGGCGATTTATTTAAACTTTATGATTTTAAACCACAGTAGACCATGAAACAAAGGCTAATATCATATGAACAACTATGTTGACATTCTAGTTATTATTAACATCCAACGTCAATTTCACATTACATTACAACATTTTGAAAAATTTGTTTTTTTTTTTTTTTTTTTGGCTTTGGCAGGTCTGCCATTCGGCCAGTCGCTAATTGGTTTATTTGATTCGATCGTTCAAACATTTAGATTAAGGTAGTTCAATTTAAACTTATTCCCTGACAGGAAGAACACAAGGTCACACTCTTCTCGCTCTGGGCCGATCAGAGCATTATATAGACAAACAGGAGGGCCCCGGGAAAACACATAACAAAGGGAAATAAGGATATCTAAAGTATTTTAAGAATCATAATTTTATGTTATTTTGATGTAGAAAGGACATTATGGTCTTCTGTATCTTGGCATCATTCAATTTCGATAAGACATGCAATATGTTAAGAGGAGCCGATAAATGGCAATCTTTTATTAAAGCATTATATATATTGTTGGAGTATTGGGTGCATTCGAAAAATATGTGGTCCAGATCACATACAACAGCACAGTGTTCACATAGATCTGATTCGATAACATTAATTTTTTTTAAATGGGCAGGGTAAGATGCATGGCCAAATTTTATTCTTATTATGGTTGTTATATACCTTCTTGAGACCTTAAGGTTGGAATGCCAGAAAGTCCTAGGGATACTTGGATGAATCAGTGACAATCTTGTATTTCGGTTTATTCTATACCTATCCCATCTATCTTGCCATTGTACTAGACTTTTATTTTTGGAAATAAGATAGGAGTCTGATAAGTTCATAGGATAGTCCTTAGGTGTACCATGGAGTATGGCGTCTTTGGCAAGTTTATCCACAGCTTCATTGTATGCTAGACCTGTGTGGGCCTTGATCCACATGAATTCCACCACTTTATTGTATTGATTAATCTTATTTAGTGCCTGTTTTATATTGAAAAGTATTGGGCACTTGCGATAATCCCAGCTATTCAGGTTTTTTAGTGCTTTCAAAACCGACATAGAATCCGATAGGATAAGGAATTTATTGTGCACTGAGGTAATACAAAAATTTATAGATTCCAGGATAGCGATTGCTTCACAAGTGAAAATTGAGAAACTGGAATTTAATTTGAATTTATTTTCGAAGTTGATTTTGGGGATATAAAAGGCCCCACCACATCCAGGTTCAGATTTTGAGGCATCGGTGTAGATATGCAGGAAATCTGAGAATGCTTCTAATCTGTTTTTGAGGATAATTGAGTTAATTACGTGAAGATCTGTAAAGGGGGGAACAGTGAGACTTATTGGACGAATCACACTAAAGTACTCTAATGTAAGTTGTGAAAAGTGATCAATATTATCTATTTCTCGGTTAAAATTTCTAAAAGCTAGACATAAGGGGGGTGAGTTTTTACGTATCCAATATATGTCTGTCAGGTCATGAACGTTTAGAACAAATATTTTATTGATAAGGTTTGTGTCAAGATATTTGTGTTTGAATATAAATTTACTAGATAACATGTCCCTTCTAAAAGTCAGAGGGGGCTCTAAGGCTTCAACCAAAAGAGCTTCGGTCGGCGTGGATCTCATGGCACCAAGGCAAATTCTGAGAGCTTTAAATTGTATGCGGTCAATCTTGTCTAACAATGTTTTGCAGGCGGACCCGTATAATACACAGCCATAGTCCAAAATGGATCTGATATAAGATCTGTAAAAAGTCAGGGCGGTTTTGACATCGCAGCCCCACCATGTCCTTGTTACCGCTCTTAGGAAGTTCAGATCTTTTTCACATCTTCCTATGATGTAGTCAACATGTTTATGCCATCTTAATTTTCTGTCAAGGACGATGCCTAGATATTTAACTTCTGAATTTACAGGAATAATATAATTATCTAGGACTATATTCCTAGGGTTTGGTTTATAGTGCCTAGTAAAGAGACACATTACGGTTTTTTCTCTAGATAACTCAAATCCGTTGAAGTTTAGCCATTTTACTACTATAGTGAAGGCCGAAGTAATTAAGTTTATTGCGTCCATAAAGTATTTGCTTATAACATAGATGCAGAAGTCGTCCGCATACTGTACTATTTTGAAGGATATATTCTTATGAATATCGGCAGTGTATAAATTAAATAGCAATGGGCTCAAAACCGAGCCTTGTGGTAAGCCAGTGTTGTTAATACGGGGTCCGATGAGGTTATTATTTTTATCGCGGACATAAATGAGTCTGTGGGAGTACAGTTTCGTTATAGAATAAGCAATGTTAGGCGGGATATTGTAATTAGATATTAATTTATCCGCTAAGAAATTTGATATATCAGTTTAAATTGAAAGTGGAAAAAACGAAGAAATGGCGCAAGATTTATATTTTGTTCGCTATCCGGAAAGACGGCAACCATTTAAGGACATAACCTCAACATTTGCGATGATTCCCGTTATTTTTTACCTTAATCTGAATCTTTTATTTCGTTTCAAGGTAATGAAGTTTAAATAAATCGCCTAGGAAACCAATATGTGTTATATATTTGAAGAGACAATTTAAAATGCTATGTTTTAGATTAAAATATACAGGGTGTTCCATTTTAATAAATGAGGTTAGGTCCGGTAACTTTTTTACCTGACCCCGTATACTTACTCTGAAAACGGAAGATTATTCAACAATCATTATTAAGAAACTTCTGTATAAAACATTTTTCTATATCTCTTTTAACTTAGAAAATATAGGGCAATATAGAAATTGTCAATTTTTTGATTTTCCCACGTATCTCTTAAGTGAGTGAAAATTTTCAAATTTTGATTTAACCATTTTAAGTTAGACCCAAAACGAGCACATGACACCTATATTACTTTTTTGATAGCACCAACTATTACGGAGATACCCTATAAAAGTCTCGAAAATGGGACAACCTGTACCCTGATGAGCTTGAATTATACAGGGAGTTCGGATATTGCATCAGGATACTTAGAGAGGTGATTCCACATGTTAAAATAAAGCTCATAACAAAAAGAAAAGGCAAAATTATTTTGCTTCCATTTGAAAATCTCCAAGTATATTGATGCATTATCGGAACACCCTGTATAATATGTATTTAAACACAATCGTACTTATTTTTAGATTTTTAGAATTTTAATGATTTACGTATATTTATAATTTATTATTAGATAAGGCATGCGAAGCTAACGAAATCAGTCACAGTGATTCCACGTGGTAGTTTATTGGATTCATATACAGGGTGGCCCACTCTTAATCCAAGATTCCATAACATCCAGAGTATTATAATTTTTTTTAAAGGGTACGGTCCCTCATTTACAAATAAATCAGGGCAGACCAAACCTACGTTTTTAGTACAGTAACACAGAAGAAGTCTCCTAATTGGTTAAAAAAAAATTACAAAATATCACGGAAAAAAGTTGACGATCTACGGCTCCTCTATGGTAGAACCTGTACAGTTTGCACATTCTGATCTTAGTCTTTCGTTATCAATTTAAAAATTTCAGTTTAACTGGGTTCACAGTTAAACCGTTTGACAGTGAGCGGAAAACTAAGATATTAATGCCGGGGTTTTCAAGTTGTACCGTCCCTGAATGTGCCAATTTTCAAACGTCAATTTCTCCAAAGAAAGTATAGTGAATTATTTTTAAAATGTATATAATTTGTTCGCACTGTAGATATTAGGTATGTTTTATTTTATTTCAAATTTTGAGTTGCAATAACGCATTGCACATAATTTAAGTGCGATGTTTTTATAACAAATGGATCCTCAAGTATTCGATAACTAAGATTGTGAGATTCATGCTGAGTTAACATTATTATTATTATTATCAAGAACAAAGATATACAACGTGTCCAAGATAAGGAGGGCCAGTACATGGATCTCGGAAACCGTAAGAGATACGAAGTCGGTTAAATGGAGGTAAAGTTGCGCATTTATGTGCCTAATAATATGCCGTTTAGAAAGTTTTAAAATTCCTAGTAGTTCCGGAGATATCCGGAAAAACCCGAAATTCTGAGAAATTTGTTTTCCTGGGTTTCTTTTGAGATTTTTAATATGATTTCATCAAGAACAAACAAGGTGTAGTAACGAAAAGACGACCTGCTTTCTTACGGACTGAAATCACTCTAACGGGTAAGCGCAGCAGCGTTGCCGAACTTTTTCGCTCGAGTAAAACTTTCTTATTTTTTATTAATCTAGCGATTAATCATTGATTAGATGAAGGCGTGATAACAGGACATTTTGGTAACGGACTGCCGTACTATATGGAATCGATTGTCGAAAATCCGGAATTGATATCACTTTTCGTTCGTTCTCCTGTAATTAAGCCGTTGCGGACCCGAACAAACCCAACCCTGTATACAAACTAATAATAATTGTATTACTATTAAAATAAGAATTTAAAAAAACTGATAAAAATACGAATATAATATGTACCTAATATTAAACGTTAACATCCTGTATCTAACGACCAACATTTTAATAAGACATGTTTAGCTCAAACCTATTATTTTTATGGAGAATCTGTGGTTACTCTATTGCGCATTCATTACGGACTGTACTGTAGAGTAGGTCGTAAAATATTATCCACGGCATTGTTTGAAAATCAATTGTTCGTTTAACTTCTGTCTCTAAGCAAGAACTTACGCATATTAGAGGAATGTAACTAAATGCAATATAATAATTAAAATCAAGCAGAAAAAAAAATCGTGTAGGTAGGGACATTAATATCACGAGGCCCCGCTGATGATGCATCGACGATGCAACTCGACATTAACCTTGCACTTGAACCGAGTTATAAAGAAGATGCAAAAAAACGCTGTTGCTCAGTCAAGGCCAACTGGTTATTCATTGTTTGTATTATTTTTTCTACGCCTTTACCGGATGGCATTAAGAATGGGTAATGCGAGAAATTATGTAAAGTAAGTCGGGACCGATCCGAGTTCGAAATATACCCGTTCCAAATATCGGTTCCAGTATCGAGTTCAAGTCTTTAGACTCGACGTAATTCGGAGGGCTTCAAAGGCGCCACGCCGTGATGGGCTCTTCTGTAAACACCTTGGTTGGTTAAAGGCGGGCGTCGAATGTGTGGCCCAAACTCTATCACTACAGCCTTCTGGCTTATTGTGCACCCCGATCTTTTTGGAGACAATTTCTTCGTTCTATTAGGTCCAATAACCTTCCACCAAATTTGTCATGTGGGAGGTTGTCACCACGTTGAATTTTCCCGAAGATCTCGAATCTTCTGCGAGGCAGCGCATTGCAGCTGTATATGATATGGGAGGCGGTTTCATCTTCTTCGCCGCAGATTATGTATCCAATGGGTCGATTGTAGATTCCTATATATTCAAGGAGCATTCTTAAGTGTTCGCAATCCATTCACCTGTTTCAACTGGGACCGCGTTAGGAGTAGCATCCCATTCGATAGCTACCTTGAGGGGTTTCCTATTACGGCCCGTGATTGTGTGTGTGTGTGCGCTTGATCACATATCCCATTACATCGAGAAAGATGTTGTTTTTGCGCCCATCTGTTTTGATATCCCGAAGGCGGGTTCAGGGCCTTTGAGATTTTGAGCAGATCCAGCTCTCTCTAGTTCGTCTGCTCTTTCATTTCCTTTTATCCCTGAGTGACCAGGGACCCACAAGAGTTCTTTCTACCTTGTTCCTCCTGGTCGCTACTTTTTTCAGGTTCTTAATGCACTCCAGTATGAGTTTTGAGGTGAACCGATTGGAGTTCAGAGCCTTAAGAGCCGCATGTCTATCCGACATCTTATGGTCGTCGTAGTCCCTTTCAAGTTTCTTTTGTACGCATGTTTGTATAGCATGAACTTCCGCTTGGTATACTGTAGCGTAGTTACCCAGTGGAATGCTGATGTCCATTCTGGGCCTTTCCCCAAATACAATAGTTGGCAGTTTTTGATCCATCGCGATCGGTATACCAAATTATCAAACTACGGGGGTGTACTATTTGTCCATATATCAGAGTTCCAGCTGAGCTTGAATGGTTTTATGAACTTGTAAATCGTTTTCATACGATCGGTTTGCATCTCCAAGAGCTCGTGGTTGATTAAAACCGTGACTCTTGTGTACCCAATTTTGGGGGGTTGTGCATTCCCTACTTGCGTTCATCATTGAGGAACTGCTGTTACTTCTGTCACAGTCAAGGCGTCATTCAATTTTTATTCCCAGTACAAGCTTTCCTTGTTATCCATATGTGTCAAAACTGGCATATCTGCCCAACGACACTAATAGATGTGTTCTCACATTTTTGGATCCATTTCTACCCCACAGTTAATTCGGTTTTTGGATGAAAGTTTTATTATTTAGCTAAGAAAGACTGCTTATTGGTAATTGTTTACTCTTTGAAGGGCCAAGTTTTATACGAACCCAAGATGATTAGAATAGCAAATGCACACGTAAAGAAGACAATTTAAGGGTGACACCTCCAGTGTGAACAGTTTAAAGTCACTTTATTATCGTGTCTAAGAGCAACATCATGCGAGTTTCTGGCCATCTTTGTTGGGATCCGGATAAACCATAAAGGCCGCATAGTCTCCAATACCTTTGTGAAATTTTGTTGCTGCAAGTTAATTTTTGGCATGAGAGTTGCAAGCAATATTTGATGCAAATCATTTTACAGTCGCCAATTCTATTGCAGTTGCGGTTTCAACGGCGAGCAAAGCAAACCCACATAAAAAAGCTTAATTCTATATTGAAATTTTTAGGTAATTTGGACCCTTAAATTTCGCAAAATTGAATAAGAATATAAATAAATACAAATACACGAGCAACAATAAACACATGAGACGTATTTTAAGGTTAATATTTGGTAACTTTTATTTTGGTTGGTATCGTAAAATCACTGTTTTCCACCAGACTTGCAGCAGAAACTGCAACAAGAACCGAGCATGTTTTTGCAAGTTGTAAGAAGAAATCAGCATGTCTTCCTTCAAGATTATTGCAGTTGCAGAAAGACTTGGATTGTAATGCGAGCTTAAGAGAATCGGGCTATTCATAGCAAATTTGACTCCTAAAGGTTCAGGCTTGCCCAGGGCCGTCTGTAATGTTACCAATACTTTAGGATCTTGCTTCTTTTGCTGTATTGCCATACTGTTCCTACTCTGCTCTGTCTGGATGACTTTAGTTCAATATAAAGGTCGTCATAAATAAAGATATGCAAAAGGCTTGATGAGGTGATTTCATGACTAGTCGGTCAGGATTTGGAATTTCGAGTAAACAGGACAGGGTGTCCTATACTTAAGTTACTGCACTCATTGATACATTGTGGATGGTGTCATTCCAATTAAAGTGTAATAAGAATTATTTTTATAATAAATACTGTTTTGTATTACTCACTATCTTATTATAGTTGTTTATTCTAACTCAAGAGTACAAAAACAACCATTATGATTGATGTAAAGAAAGCGTCACTATTGTAAGTTTATGTGCCCAATAGTGTTTCAACTAATCTTAAATAGGCAAAGGTCAATAAAGAACTCAAAATACCCAATTTACTTCAAAATAAAAGTGCGATTTCCATATTTATTTTGTTAGTTCCTAAGTTTATTAAGTTTACTCGTAGTATTTTTAATGTTTATTCTAATGAGTGACCTATTGCACTTTTGAATTACTACCTATTATGTTTTTTTTTATTTTTGCCTAATTTTTCCAATGAATTTCCTTTGTTGATTCTCACCTAATCTCGAAAGATCAAGGATATTTATTTTAAAATGAACGACTAGCGTTTATATAATTCCAAAACCAATTGACCTGGACACTTCGCTGTTAAGAATTAATTCAATCCTGAAAAACACTGGAATATGTAGGCTTTTTACCCGGGTTGGTTGGTTAAAGGCTGCTAAACATCGGCTTAGAGGCCCGAACTTCTATCACTGCAGCATTTCGGCTTATTGTGTACCACGATCTTGTTAGAAGATGTTTGTTCCTTCTATGAGGTCCAGTAACCTTCTACCAAGCTCGTCATGTGGGAGGTTGTCACCACGTTGTATATTCCCGAAGATATTTTGTCTTCTATGAGACAGCGCTACGCAGCGGTATATTATATGTGAGGCGGTTTCATCCTCTTCGCCGCAGAGTCTGCATTCAATGTATCCGTTGTTTATACCTATCCGTTAAAGGTGTTTTTTTGCGTTTCTTTTTACCCAGAAAGAAGCTTTAATAAAAACTAGGTTTCTGTGTCCACATGAAAGCCTATTGTATTCGCTCAATGTCAAATTAAAACGGTTTAAAAGATACAGTTTGTAGGTTCAAACCTCAGAGCCGGTAAACCTATTCGCACGAGGTGGATTTTAGTCTTTACTGTCCGGCGTCATGCAAACAATTAATTTTATTTAATGACAAATCGCAACGTGTTTCAGTCTCTGTATTTAACTGTGATCAGATGGTTCACGAAAGTTATGAAAAATATGAAATGTTATGCCCATATTTTGATTGATTGAATCTTAAACCTGTATTTTGAATCTTAGTCGATGGCCATAACGGCGCACCACCCCTCGTGCGTTGTTATCTTCTTCCGATGAAGAAGATATTGTTTTAGCTCTGATATAAGTGGTACTTATATGCTTAATACAAGAATCAAAATTACCAGTTAATAGTTGTTTTATTGATTTCCTGGGTTTTTTTGAGATCGAATTCTAAAGTAAATTGCACTTTTACATTGCCACTTTTTCCGCTCTATCTAACAGCGTTAATTGTTTTGCAATCCGACGAGTCGTCTTCGAAGGGCCATTATCAACTTTATTTTTTTAAATACGGTCCTGTTTTTCTGATATTGGAATTTGAGAGCTTTTTTCTTCCGAATGCAACGAGGTATGACACATTGTAGTTTAATGACGTTTCGAGGGTTTTTTGAACAACATCAGGAAATTTTGGGATACGGTCCTGTATTTCTCCTAATTTTATAAATAATATCTCATAAGTAAGCTCTAAATTTTTTACTTATGTTGAAGTAGTTCAATAAATAACAATTAATTTAATAATAAACCACAAATACGTGAACGAAAATCATTCCAAAACAGTAATAAAACGAACAACGAAAAAAGTAAGGAACTACATAATCAGGTGTTCAAAATGATTTCCGTTATTCTCTAAGCACAAATAACATCTTCTAACTGCCACATAACAGTTTTTTTGAGATAAAATACAACATGCGATAGAATATCAAACTTTTCAGCATTTGTGAATTTATGTTCCATATTTTCTGGAAAATAGAAAACCTCTTAAAACGCTCTCAAGCGATCACAATGGGAATGTTAAGTGAAACAAATCACGCGTCACCATCTTAATTTTTTTTGTTTCAAGCGCCTTCTTTTCTTTTAAATCCCGAATCAACAAAAGTTTGAAATAATGTTTCTGTATTTTATTCACTTATTTGTGGTTTATTATTAAATTATTTGTTATTTATTGAACTAGTCCAACATAAGTAAAAATTTAGAGTTTACTTATGAGATATTATTTATAAAATTAGGAGAAATACAGGACCGTATCCCAAAATTTCCTGATGTTGTTCAAAAACCCCTCGAAACGCCATTAAACCAAAATGTGTCATACATCGTTTCATTCGGAAGAAACAAAGCTATCAAATTCCAATATCAGAAAAACAGGACCGTATTTAAAAAAAATGAAGTTGATAATGGCCCTCCGAAGACGACTCGTCGGATTACAAAAGAATTAACGCTGTTAGATAGAGCGGAAAAAGTGGCAATGCAAAAGTGCAATTTACTTTAGAATTCGATCTCAAAAGAACCCAGAAAAACAATAAAACGATTTTTCAGAATTTCGGTTTTTTCCGGATATCTCCGAAACTACTCGGAATTTTTAAACTTTCTAAACGGCATATTATTAGGCACGTAAATGCGCAACTTTACCTCCATTTAACTGACTTCGTATCTCTTACGGTTCCCGAGATCCCTGTACTGGCCCTCCTTATCTTGGACACGTTGTAGATACTTTTGATTATATCTTTACTTGAATATTTATGTACGACAACACTATTTAAAATAACAATTAAAATGTAAAAAATTATTCCAGTATGCTTATTCTCCTTTCACTGTTGCTTACAATATAATCAAAGCTATTTATATGCATTCTCATATATTCACAAAAGCGTTGGGGATCTTTCCTTAGATCTTTATAAAGGTGATAAAATTATCCATAGAATCTTCGCTTTGCGTTGATAGGATGCATTGGTAATCTTGAATTCTGTTTAAACATATACCACTTTGTTATATTAGCGTCTAAAATAATATATTCTTCGTCGGATCAGTCCATGTTTATATCTCGATGTCGAGAGATAAACTGATCGACAGGCAAGGCAATGAGCGAGGGTCGGTGCGCCGTTATGGCCACTACTGTGCGGTGCTATGTACGGTACCAGGCTATGAGCGAGGGCTCTGTGCGGTGCGCCGTGTGCACTGATATTTTTAAAATACTAAAAATTAATCTGAAGAATTATGGTAGCTTTAGTAAACCAAAACCTCATGAATATTTTAAGGAAAATAAAAAGAACTATATAATACACTTGTGATTTGCCTAATTACTCTGAGAGGCATAAATCTTTCAGTGAAAAATGGGCATATTTATTTAGGTTTTTCACGTCGTACTGCATGGCCTATACTACAGATTTAATACAAAAACTGAAATTGTTCAATTATTTGAATAAGAAAATATATTTATGTGATTATATATTTATAAAAAGAATTACAAATGTATTTTTTTTGGTTAAACATATCCCATTTAAAATAAGACAGTTATATCCGATAATTTCTTGACCTGACCCGGTAGATGCGATTTTTAGATGGCATCCTATTCTACTTGGCACACTATGAAACATTTTCTTCTATTGTTAGTAATAAAAGATATAGAGGACAGGACAGGGAGTCTAAAATCGACAATTTTTCAATTTACTCAAGAGTAGACACACAGGAGTCCCCTGGATCCTTGTAGGTCGTCCTTAGTGTTAGGCGACATGGATCGTAATGCTTCGGAAATAGAGGAAAACGAAGATATAAACTTTTCAATATAAATAGTAAGAAACTAACTGTTAATTTTATTTACTTTCAGGTGTCCATAATGTCAGATCCCGGCCTCGCGCCAACTAACGTTCCCATTATTAAGAAGGAATTGGATGCATTTACAGAATGTTCCCCTTCAAATAGCGACCTGATCGCCTACTCGCCCACCACGACCACCATGATAAGTGAAAATGTCATCCAGTCCTCAGAGGTAACTTAAAGAATATTTTTTAACCAAATAACACAAATATGTCACGACCTATTATTGTCTATCCAAACCAAATAGAATTTGTTCAAAAATATACACAAAAGGATACCGCAATACCAGGATTACTCGCTACCACACGCCAAGCGCTCAGATTTTATGAACATTTCTCCATTATATAGTCCCGGTACATTTCTAGCTATTTCACCCTCTCTCTGTTTCTTTTAATTTAAAATAGTTCAACTTTTACCAGTGTATTGTATGGTATTTATTTTATTTTTGATATAGGATAGAATTTCGAAAAAAAAATCATTTGCTCCCTTACTATTAGCCGTAGGTGAAATATCAAATATTCGTCTATACTTTTAAGGCATGAACCAACTTTTATTACGAATACACTTTTCGGAGAAATCGATAATAAAAAAATTTCCCTTATGGTGCATACTTTTTTAGACACATTATACAGGGTGATATGGAAATGACGTATTATATTTAAATGGGTAACTCCTTGGGTTTCCTAGAGAAGCGCTACATATTTTTTTTTTCAAATCGACCGTTTTAAAAGTGGGGTCCAGCCCCATAAACCCACACCTCATCCGGCGTTTGTTCGGGTTTCTCGTCATGTCACCCTGTAGTGGCATATCAGAAAACAGGTGTTACGTGCAATGTTGCCAAACTGTGTAAAAAAATGTTAAAACTTTCGTTTCTTATAAAAATAAATATTTAGCTTACTTAGAAAGTAAATCCACGCCGGCAGGAGTAAGAAATCTAGACATTTTCAGTTCGAACAAACCTGATGATAGTGTGGAACTGCATAATAAGCTTATACCCACTAAACCCCATTCGGCCTATTCTTTCCAATCGCTCTGAACATAACCGGTATATCGTCGAGAGAAAGAAACACATAGCGAAACACAACAAATTTCAGTAAATCACTTAAAGAAACACACAGACACCCACGGGTTTCAAATTAGTTTTTTTTTCGAAGATATGCACCTATTATCAGATTACACGAAAACACTAACGCATAATTACACTTTACAATAACACTATCGCACACATAGAACAACAGCACTTAATTATTTCGCAATAGAAATAATAAAAACGCTCATTTCTATGGGCCATTAACCCTTTACTAAACATAAAATGAAACAATTATGTGGACATAGGAACCTTTGAAATAAATGGTCTAGTCTAAGGTGCTTTCTTTCTCCGAAAACTGCTAGCGCGGTTGCCATTTCCGAGACTATAATGATACAGGAAAGTAATATTATAGAAAGAAATTCCGCAATTTAGATTGAATGGTAGGTACTCAGATGTGTTCATGAGATCCGCGATAACTAATGTGAATTTATGTGACTTTGTTTTGGTGTTTTGTGACGGTTTTTGTTCGGGTTACCTGGTGTTTTTTGTAAATTAAGTTGGTTTTAAATAAGGCCGAAAAGGTAAATAAATTTGCATTTTTTCTTCTAAAGGGTAAAGTGACATTTCAGTTGTTCAGATCCGACGGGTGTCGTTCGAATTGAACAAGTGAGAACATACCTGACCATTGTAAACTCCGCGGCGGTTTGTTCGAGTCAGTTCAAGTTTATAAATCAGAGATTGTTTCCCAGTGAACTGAACTGAACGAAAAAATTGATAATAATGTACCCTGAAAAATAAACAACTTGGAATCTGTCAAACGGTTAGACTTTCTTAAGAGTTTACCCTGAAGATATAACAACACTGTTCAAGATTCATTCATGACGTTTTTCGCCATATGTTGCTTTGCTTACTTTCCTGACAGGGGCACCACGTTTGGATATTTTTCTTCAATTTGTTTTCATCTCAGGAATTGCCGGTTTAAATATAATACGTCATTTCCACCCTGTATATATTTTTAACTGACGAAACGGCGCTCGAGTACCTGTCTCTAAAGGGAACGCTACAACCAGCGTTGCCAGCGTCATTACGTTCGTAATAGATTCGTTACGAAACACGATGATTTATTACGTTATTACGCCGAGCGTCGCGTCGTACAAAATGTGAATGCTTTAACAATCGACTCTAAAAAAAGGTCATTACTTTGATTCGGAGCCCCAACCAGATCTGGAGCATAAGGCCTAAAGAAAAATATACAGGGTGTCCCAGAATATGTGGACAATCGCCCGGCTTCAGTTAGAACACTTATAAAAATAATAGGAGAAGTTCCTATAAATTTTTCTTCCTGCGATCTTCCCTATGGAACTACGGGCCCATAACGGACGTCCCTGGAAATCGTTGTTTTTTAAATAATTTTTTAAGTACTAGGTGTCATTTAATAATTTTTTAGTGTAATGGTTACTAGATGAGTCTCCTTAAAATTCGCCCTTTTAAACACATTTGGCTTATTTAGTTTGCCAGGGACGGACTAGACGTGATACAAAAATGCTATTTTTTTTTACACCCTGTATGATGAAGGAACGACAATAATATTTTTGAATACACTAAACCTTAAGCTGAAAAAAAGGTACCCTTGATCAATGTCGATAAAATGAACTGTTTTCGAAGAAAAAAATATTTTTGTTCAATATGGTTTTTTGCATTGGTTGTTATTTTATGTTCATAAAATTCCCTCATTGTTGCTATGGTTTTTTTCACAACATTTAATTGGACCATTTGTATTGCCAAGAAGGTTAACTGGAGAACTTTATTTGGAATTTCTTCAAAACAGTTTGCCAGAACTTTTAGAAGATCCACCTTTGGTAATACGACGTAACATTTGGTTCTGTCTAATAGTTCGAGAACACCTAAATAGGAACTTTGAAAATCAATGGATAGGAAGAGGAGGACCAGTGGCTTGGCCTCCTCGATCACCTGACCTAAACCCATTAGATTTTTATTTGTGGGGATATTTAGAAACTTCAAGTCTATGCCAATCCACTAGAGAAAACTTATTACAAATGATTAATTTTCATTGTCGCGAAATAAGGGCTAATGTTGAGGCATTGTGGAGGGTTCAACAGTCTTCACTTCTTAGAGCTAGGGAATGCATAAGAATAAGAACCAACATACAAAATTATTTAATAAAAACCATATTAAACAAAAATATTTTTTTTCCGAAAACAGTTCATTTTATTGACAATGATCAGGAGTACCTTTTTTCAGCTTAAGGTTTAGAATATCCAAAAATATTATTGTCGTTCCTTCATTATACAGGGTGTAAAAACAAAAGCATATTTGTGTTACGTCTATTCCGTCCGTGGCAAACTAAATAAGCCACATATGTTTAAAAGGGCGAATTTTAAGGTGACTAATCTAGTAACCATTATACTAAAAAATTATTAAATTACACCTAGAACTAAAAAAATTATTTAAAAAACAACGTTTTCCAGGGACGTCCGTTATGGACCCGTATCTCCGTAGAGGAGGCCGTAGGAAGAAAAATGTATAGGAACTTATCCTGTTATTTTTAAGTGTCTATCTGAACCCGGGAGATTGCCCGCATATTCTGGGACACCCTGTATACAATATACCCCTAAAAAGGTCATTTGTACATTTGTTCCGTCAACATTAAAAAAAAGGTATTATGGAGAACCTTAATCTATTACGAAATTTGAATCCAATCTATTACAAAAAATAATACTAATAATATTAATAATTTTTGATTTGATCATGTGACATAAACCACTTAAAAATGAATAAGCAACTGATCATATCATATAGTAAAAATGCATCATATTATAGTAAAAATCAGTGAGGTGGGTCGCTTTTTCAGGATTGGATAGATGATTTTGTCGACTTTCATATGACCCTCATTTATCATTAAAAAAGGGCTATATTTCTCTGTTATACAGGATCTTTTAGAGAGAATTACTTTCAGATGTGACACTTATTCCCGGGTATTTTTTGGAAAGCTTATAGATTTATTCCTTAAAGTCAGGAAGATATTAATTTTTAAATTAAACCATGCAATTTTTCAGCTGTTGTGCCTTAAAGTGTTCAACAATGGCCGTTCCCACGGAACTGAATTAACAACTTGGAGTTATATCAAATACTACATCTTTATAAAATTTTGTGTATAATTCGACGAGAAAAAAAAATTTGGTGTCCCCATTTTTTGACGTAGCCTATATGCAGGGTGTTATGGAAATTACTTATTATATTTAAACCGGCAAATCCTGAGATGAAAATAAATTGAAGAAAAATAACCATAAATGGCGCTTTGAATTATTAACTATTATTATTATTATTATTATACACTATATATGAAATCTCAAAATTTACGTGGCCGCTCCTGAGGACCTTCGCAATCAATAGTTTATTGAGGCAGTCTCGAGGTTCAAAAGAGGTTAGCGCATTATAGGCGGTGTTGTCATATTGCAACACGGAATTGTAAAGGCACGTGTTCAGTTTTTGACAACAAGACGTCTTTGACGAGCGTTATCACTTCTTTTTCAAACTTTTTAGAAAAATAAAACAGCAATTTTAAAGTACATACTCTTACCTTATTTTAAAATAATCCATTTTATAATTAAATTCCATCAAAAAATAAAACACAAAAGTATTTTTTTGCAACAGAATCAACAGTAGATAATATCACACTTTGAAATCACATCACACATCACACAACATTTATTATTATGAATTTTTTCACAACAGAAAAAAAATCGGGTAAAGCTACAACTAACAAAACGTTTAAAATTGGTATACGTCAAGCACGTGGAACCCTCGACAGCGTCATTTCATCCCCGAGTCTCGATACATACTGAAGCAACAATAGTGGCGCGCGGCCGGTATCCAAGCAAGGGCGAGACACGCGGTGTGATCTGACATCACTGTTAGTATACTCTAGTGACCCACATTGTTGCTAAGTGAATCCAGATGGAATGGCGCGACAGTATGTGGGTAAAAAGGGTTGTTACCTTAGTATTTAGATATTCGATTTAAAAAAAAAGTATGTAGACTTTCTCTACGACACCCAAGGAGTCACCCATTTTAATATAATAAGTCATTTCCATAACACCCTGTATTGAAAAATATTTTTAGAATGTACACCTCTATTAATTCTACAACTTTTTTATTTAACCGCTTTTTATAATAACGGAGATATTGCAGTTCCATTGAAACAGGTATGCTTGGTGCTGCCCTGAACTATTATAGCTTAGTATCATCCTATCCCAATAAACCATTTGTTGACATCAACATTATTTACGTAGCAAGTATGGCGGAAAGATTCTAGTCGCTACCATAATATTTTTATAAAATTTGTCCTCGGAATTTTTTTATTATCTTGTTTACAAAAAATTGACAGCAAGTTTTATTTCTATTTTAGTCGAAAATGAACCGCACACATCTTACACAACAGAATGTAATTGCTCTCCTTAAACTTTTTTCAAACAGCTCAAATTCCTTTGAATGAACTAAAATAAACTACTTAATAATGAATGAGCAACTGAGAATTGTTTGCATCATTTTGAAGATAAATATTTTATAGTAGAAATCAGTGATTTTTAAATTAAATCATACAATTTGTCAGTTGTTGTGCTTTAAAGTGCTCAACAACGGCCGTTCCCACGGAAATGCATTAACAGCTTGGAGTTAAATCATTTACCATTAGCACCATATCCTCCAGACGTCAACCCAATGGAAAATCAAGTTGATATGAGTGATTGGCGGAATAGCTGAACAGCTCAAGCCAAAAAGAAAAGAAAATTTGGAAATTTACAATTTTTTTTCCCCCACTAGTTAAGTACTTTTCCTTAGAAGACGAGAATAGTATATTAAGATGCAAGTTTCAAAAGACATTATCTTAGAGCACGCGTTTAATTTAGAAAACGATCAGCGAAGCGGGGAGTTTTCTAAAGTACAAGTGCTCTAATTGTCTTATGAACCGTGTATTTTATAATACTTTTTCTATTTGGGTCTTTAAAGTCTCAAAAACTTTTAAAAATATAGTAGATTTTTTCCATTTGAATTAACATTTTCTTTTTGGGTTGGCAATACTTTTACAATTTAATAAAATGTTACAAGTATCAAATATGCCATGATAGAAACAATTGAACACAATAAAGCTTCTTCCCATCCGTCATAATAAAAAATAAATATATTATTAAAGTTAATAAAAATGAGTCAGGAAGAAAGTTGTACTCCGTCAGAAATGCGAGAAATTGCAGAAAATAATCTAGAAAAACTTTTAAAAAGAATATGCAAAACTTTGAGTTATGGTGCGAGCAGAACAAAGTTCAAAATATTGAACAAAATAATACTATTGAACAAAATATTGTGTCGACACAGAATCTGATAGGAATAACAATTAATGCCGAGGAGGTCTACAGTAACCATAAATATGTATATACAGGGTGGCCCATCGAAAACAGTCCAGCAAGGTTTACGGCTGTATACGTGAAAATTAAAAAAAAACCTCGGACATGTAAACTTGTGTTTCTAGGGGGACACGTTTCACTATTACTTTCATCCCTGAAACCTCAACCCCCCCTAGCGGGGGCGACTACTGCCCTTGTTTTTTCAAATTGCGTTTTAAGAAATGTAATTTTATTGAGTAATACTTACATGTTATCTTATTGAATGTTGAAAATGTCCGCCATTCACCTCCATACAATAGTACAACAACTGTTCAAAGTGTTCTCGGACATTGTGAAGAACATATGATTTAATTTGTTATTACTTTAAAAAAAATTGTTTACGCACAAACCTGTGTACTTGATAAGAGTATAAAGAGATAAAATGTTTCAAATTCCGTTGCTCGGCGGCGCGTAGCTCAAATTTACAAAACGAAGCGCCATTTTAAAGAGAATTTAATGCCCTTTAAAAAAATGTATCACAACATACCCATTCCCATTTGAAAAAACAAGGGCAGTAGCCGCCCCCGCTAGGGGGGTTGATGTTACAGGGATGAAATTAATAGTGAAACGTGTCCCCCTGAAAACACAAGTTTATGGGTCCGAGTTTTTTTTTTAATTTTCACGTACACAGCCGTAAACCTTCAACGAAATCGAAGTAAGCCTAAAATTCGAACCCTACTGGCTGCCAACATAAAAAAAATAAAATTCATAAAGTGGCAGGTTATTAAATTTTTTTGCATTTCATAATGTAGCCATTATCAAAACCCAAATAGAAAAAATGTTATTAAGAGGATATGTTCAGAAATAAAAACTGATTAAGAAACAAAATTTTAAAATTGACATTTTCCATTATTTTCATTCCACCCTTGCTATTTAAGATATTCAAAAATTATACATAACAATTTTTCTAGTGTTGTGATCGCTCGAGCGAAAAACCGCTTGATTACTCGATTATTGAAATAACCGACATCGCTCGATTATTAAAAAAACCGCTCGAGTTATCTATTCAGGCGAAAACCGTCGCTCGTCACTATCTTTCACTCGATACCCGCGCCTCGCTTGACGCCGAGGGAAATGTACCGCTGTAGTGTGATCGATTTAAAAAACTGCTCGTATATTCGAACAGTTTTTCGCTCGATAGGAAATACTCTAGTTATAAATTTAGGCGAAAACCCGAAAAATATCGCCTGTCACTTGATACCCGACCATCAACTCGAGAAAACTTCTCAAAAATAACATAATAATAGAAATTGTATGAAAAATAACAAAACGAACAAAATGGTTAATAAAATATATATAAAAAGTCGTTGTTATCTTATAGTAAACATTTTTAAATCTAAACAGGAACTTTTTATATTAAACTCAAGAAGACTTCTTAAAAATAACATACATTATAGAAAATGTTAATAGCAAATGAGAAAACGAGCAAAATAGTTAACAAAACATAGGTATCGACAAATTTTTTGGTAACCAAAAGTAAACATTTTTAAATTTAAACAGGAACTTTTACGTAAACATGAATTTAAAAAAATAGTCACCTATTTTCTTATTTTGCCAGTCGCGTCTAAATTTTTGAGGGGCACACAGTGGGCACCTGATAATTTAAAGTGGAAGAATTTGACAAGTCATTTTAAATATCTACTTATTTTATACTGGATGATTGAGAAAGATGTGAAGAAAAATAACTCCTGGTAATACTTTTTGTTTTAAAAAAGTACAAAAATAAACCCGAACAATAAATACATATTTGTGTGATTTTTTGGTTACGTGCCTGCTAAATACCCTACCTGATCACATGTAAACGGCTAGGCGGCCGGTCGAGCAATTGGTGACGTCATCGCTTGGTGAATTGGAATTTCAAGCGATTCACTCGATTATTAAAATCGCTCGAGTATCAAGTACTCGATTAATAAAATCATCGGTTTTTCCCAACACTAATTTTTTCGTATCTCCTAAAGAAAAAGCACTTTACTAGTGGGAAAAAATGTTTTTGTAATTGCCAAGGCATGCTTACTTGATTTTCAATCGGGTAGAAGTTTGGGAAATATAGTGCTAATGGTAAATGATTTAACACTAAGTTGTTAATTCATTTCCGTGGGAACGGCCATTGTTGAATACTTTAAGGCACAACAACTGAAAAATTGTATGATATAATTTAAAAATCACTCGATTTCTACTATAAAATATTTATCTTCAAAATGATGCAAACAATTCTCAGTTGCATATTCATTTTTGAGTAGTTTATTTTAATTCATTCAAAGGAATTTGAGCTGTTTGAAACAAGTTTAAGGAGAGAAATTACATTATGTTGTGTAAGATATGTGCGGTTCATTTTCGACTAAAATAGAAATAGAAACTTGCTGTAAATTTTTTGTAAACAAGATAATAAAGAAATTCCGAGGACAAATTTTATAAAAATATTATGGTAGCGACTAGAATCTTTCCGCCATACTTGCTACCTAAATAATGTTGATGTCAACAAATGGTTTATTGGGATAGGATGATACTAAGATATAATAGTTCAGGGCATTCTAAAAATATTTTTCAATATACAGGTTACATAAAAAAATCGGGACACCAAATTTTTTTTCTCATCGAATTATGCACAAAATTTCACATTTGATGTATTTTATTTTGACTATTCAGACAAGGTTGCCAGATTATTCAATTTTTCTTAAAATTTTCACGACAAACGTATGGAAAAAATAATTTTAAAACATTATAAGTTCATGTTTTCATAAATCTTAGTGCCTGTTCTCACCAAAGCAACTGGCAACCGCAACGCAATACGCGTGTTCCCACTGAATCGCGGTGTCATGGCGGACGAGACAGCAAAATATTTAACTTTTGTGGCTCATTCGGTAAAACCCATGGAATTTAACCATATCATTATTTAATTCCTTTGCCACTATATACGAACTATGTCTCAAATTCATGGTATAAAAGGGTTAACCCAAAATTGTCGCTCAGTTCTTTTTTAATCTTGTTAACGAGCAAGTTGCGGCTCTATCTTCAACTGACGAAGACGACATTTTGCTCATGTCAAAAGAGACTTTAAACCAGTTGATTCCAGTGGGAACGCAAGAGCAACTCAGCTGAAGTTGCGGTTGCTTTGATTCCAATGGGAACGCATGAGCAACTCAACTGAAGTTGCGGTCGCGTTGCAGTTGCGTTGCGGTTGACAGTTGCTTTGGTGAGAACAGGCACTTATAAGGCAAAGTATTCTTCATAACCTTCAGAATGTGATTCTGGATGGTGGTTGTCTTCACATATACAAGGTTTGTTATAATGCCGGATTAATACCAAACCAAAACAACACAAGAAAATTGAAAATTTCCATCAACTCCGGTCACATTCCGAAGAATAAAATTAGGAACAGACACGGTTCAAATTTTAATTTCCTATTTTGTTACTGTATCGTCCAAACTTGAATGTAATTTTCTTAAGAGAAGGTTTTTTAACGTTTTTTATACATACTATCCTTCCTCCCATTACAATGGATTTTTCTATGCAGGGTTAGGCAAATGTCCTGGAACGACTTAATTACAGGAGAATGAAAAATGATATCAGATCCTGGTTTTCGACAATCGATGGCACTAAAATTTTACTATTTGACTATATATTCCACGTCACAAGAGACTTCAAACCCGTTGATTCCAGAGCAGCTCAACTGAAGTTGCGGTCGCGTTGCAGTTGCGTTGCTTGCCAGTTGCTTTGGTGAGAACAAGCGAGCAACTCAACTGAAGTTGCGGTCGCGTTGCAGTTGCGTTGCGGTTGCCAGTTGCTTTGGTGAGAACATACTTGAGTGATGCGATTCCTTATATCTTCTTTTGTGGTTCATTTTTGACGTATCCCCATAAAATCCATTTTAGTTAGGTCTGGTGAGCGGGGTGGCAATCGAATTGGTCCACCTCTACCTATACATCTATCAGGAAACAGATTGTTTAAATGCTAATGTATTACTGCCGTATGGTGGGTTGGCGCTCCGTCATGCAAATACTTCTTCTTCTTCCTGTCACATAAAGTGGCAAATCATTAAATAGGCGCGGCAACTCATTTTATAAAAAATTAAAATACACTTGACTTGATATAATTTTCAACTATGCCACCCCACGTATTCAGTGGCCATCTTGTTGGACTGTAACATCTAATAAAAAGAGGATTGTTCGCTGCATAATAATGGAAATTATGCCTGTTGACATTTCCAATTTCATGGAATGTAGCTTCATCAACAAACAATACATGATTAAAAAATACCTCTCTTGTTGAGTTTTTTGATGAGCCCATTCACAGAAAGTAACTCTGGCTTCATAGTCTTATGTTTAGCTCTTGCACCAGTTGAATATGATAACAACCGCGCACCAACCCATTTTTTCACTTATAAAATTTAACTTCTTACTGCGCGTACGTATCCATAGTTATAAGTTGGTGGTTTTCAGGTACTTTCAGCATCGCGATAAATTAATTTTCTTCGGTATAAGCACTTTTAGTTCTTTCAGTTTTTTTATATTCTACTTTTCTGGTTCGAACGAAACCATCCATTAATTTTTTAACTGCCTCTTTTCTTGGATGTCGTCTTTCAGGATAAGTTTCTTGATAAAGTCTTGTGGCTAGTAGGCAGTTTCACTAGTGCCATATCAACTAGTTCATCAGTTGTGTACAGAGATAAATGAACAGTGTAATTCATTATGATAGCACGATAATTGTTGTTTTTTATTCAAGTCCATCCTACACTAATTTATTTATTATTTTAGCAAATAGAATACCGTGAAAATTATGAAACGAAACTTCGATCTCCTGGCAGCCCAGACCGACAGTATTGTTCTTCAACAACACAGCCTCACACAGACTCAGGGATAGGACATGGCGAGGTATTTAAACATTGTATATGTACATTATAATAAGGTAGATAAATTACTTGACACGTTTTTTCACTCTTTTATTGTACACTGTACGACATCATATTATGTTTCGCTATATTATAGCTTCCTCGGGTATTTAGTGGAAACTAATGCTCAAACATTTAATTCAACATTATAAATAGACAGATCATAATTTCTTATTCCTATCTTTATTGATGTCGGAGTTGTACATATTTATAAAGGGAGATGGGTTTGTTTCCAATTGATTTTAATTATTGAGGGATTTCCATGTATTCTTAACCTGATTTATTTCTAGACTTTATAGGTATGACATTCGTTTACCGCTTCAATTGTTGATTAAGAAAACTAAATCAAGACTCACTAAAATAAAATCATCCCGAAAAGACGATATTTATAACAAAGGATAATTTTAAGTAATGAATAATTATAGTATATAAAAATAGTTCTCGTTTGTCTTGTTTTCTACCCTTCAATGTCGGATGGATATTTTACTCTATTCCACTGCCCTTGCTTGGGCCCCCGCATTAACAGGGTCCCGTCTACTGTAAATCGGACCCTGCTCAAGACAGATTTGATAATCATTTAAAATTGGGTTTGTTCGAATTGCGGTCCATGTTACAAAATTTAAAAACAAATATCTAAACATAAAAGAAAGTTCTTGAATAAAAAAAAACAGAATTTGGTCTACCCACTGGATCTGTTACATACATAGAAGAACATATTCTTTGGTTTTGAATTTTTTGGTCAATTGGAAACAAGCCCATATTCCTTATTAAATATGTATAACACCGACCCTCATAAACAATTTGAATAAGAAACAATGATCTGGCTATTTATGATCTTGCATTACCTGTTCAAGATTTAGTTTGCAATAAGTACCCGAAACATATATGTCGTACAGTCTACAATAAAAAACTGAAAAAAAAACTTGTGTAGTCATTTATTTATCTTAAGGTATGCGTCCCCTCACGCGGCTGCCGCAATCTACTGCTGCTCATGTTTCCGTCGGCCGTGCACGATTGCGATCATTGACAATCGTCTGCTCTCGAAGCAGTCCAGCCACGGCAGGTGTTGATCAACATGTGTCATTTTGAAGTTGATTTTTATTTAATTAGCAAAATGCAATGTAAAATGAGCTCTAAGGACTACAAGGTATTATCTACTTAATCAGACGATGAATTATTAGTCGAAATGGTTTGAAATCATTCGTCCCTGTGTGACTAAAATGTACTTTACAAGAATCAGGCCATACGGCCCGGCCGCATGGACGGAAACGTTTGGCGAAATAACTGATACACCCTTCTGCCGTATCGCGGCCCTCGTGGAGGGTACCGTATCACTAGCGTAACTAGCAAAAAACGTACTACTATCTAATTAAGGCGCATTTTACGTACTGTAAAAGTAAATGGCACTGTTTTTGTAAAGTAAATGCACAGTAAACAAGACCGGCTTGTTTATTTTCAACAAAAGTACACATTTCATAGCAACATTCTCCTGTCAACATTGCACCTTCCACTTGAATTTATTAAAGAACAAGAAAGTCGTAACAGTACTATATTTTCCATTTAGTTTTAATAAATATGATCATAGGTAAAGTATGGTAAAGTACGTTTCACGAAATTTGGATACGACTTAATGATTTCCTGGGTCGGTCCCATTGTGTCGACAAGAGCTTGTCAATAAACAAGTGAAGTATGAAGGGACGGACTAAGGAAAACAAGTAATGATATGATTATATTAATGTAATCAAATGAAATAACATTTTTTTTAAATATTACTAGTCATATTTATTTACATTTATAATGTCATTCTATAGATAGTTCTGTTTCGCTATCGCTATCCTCATCAAAATTAATTATAATTGGATTAATTATGCGATCCAGACTAATATACGAATTTTCTACAGTTATTACGTGACGGACTTAATTTTTCCAACTACCTGGGGGAATATCATTAAAGCATTTTCGTATTAATTCTACAACACTAGAACTTAAAGTCGGAGAAATATTTTCAGACCTAACCAGTGATTTTAACTGGTGCCACATATGCTCTATGGGGTTAAAAATGCAATAATATGGTGGGAGCCGTAGCATTGTATGTCCAATTTCCTCTGCCAATGTGTTACAAACATATACTTTTTTTATACAAAATGTCTTTAAAACTTCTATAAGATCACTTTATTATAACTTTCTTCAAAATATATATCATTCGCCGCCATGTAGTTCTGAATCTCCAATTTTGTATTATTTGAGCTTGGAGCTTTATGTAATTGGCGACTGTGATAGCTCGCATTGTCCATTACTATCACGCTATTCTGAGGAATGTTTGGTAAAAGACAATTCTTGAACCATTCCTCAAAAAGTTCGGCCGTTGTATCTTCATGGTAGTCCACACAAGAGTCTTAAATGTTTTTTGCAGAAAGCCACAAGGCATTTGGAACCCAACCGTTTTCTGACCCAGCATATAAAATGCTTATTTTTTTTCCTTTATTTGACGGAGCTTTTGTTTTACACTTATCGGAAGAATCAGACCAGCCTTTGGATGGTGTTTCATGCGTGTCAAACCAACTCTCGTCGAGGTAAATTAAAGGACGGTTTTCAGAACGTTATACGTTTGGTAAAATAATATCGATAATACAACTAAACTCTTCCAGCAAGAAATAAAAACAAACAACTTTTACCACAAAAAGATATTTAAATATAAATTAAGCAACCTAACCTACCTGATGTGCCTATATTTAATTATAATTATTACAATCCGGTCCTTTCCACATAACACAATAATAACAAACGGTCATAAATAATGGGATCTCCCCAGGTACTTTTACTGCAGTCATTACGTTATATCTATTTTTCGTGGAACAATCTTTACGTAATTCGAGTTGTAATCAATTTACATTACTCATTATGTAATATACTATTAGTGACAGGCAGACATTGACAAAAGTTAAAGTAATTTGAAAAATGTGCAAAGTTAAATGTAATTTTTATTACTTTTCACAATATATCCTGTAAATACGAGTATTAAAAAATTTCTATATTTTATTTTAATCTAACCATCACTTTATGATCAAATCTTGCTCTAAAATAAAATTTAAAGGCAGTTGCATTTAGGATTAATTTTAATTTTTTTGGCTTCTTGACTACATTCGTTACGTATTCAACAAGAATCGGAAACATCAATGTTGTCATTTACGCGTAACGGCAAGATGAGAATTCTGGACTTTATGATGAATTTGAGCTTGATGTTTTTCTGTAATGAGATAAGGGGTTAATTTTTAATTTCCAATATTTTATTTTTCATAATATACTGTCAAATCCATTGCGTTCACTACAGTTACTTCGTATCGTATTTATTAGCAACCACCCTGCATAGTTTCATTTTTAAATAATAATAGTATGTGTTGCATGATTCCTAGTGGATGTTTTTCACGTTGAGTGGAAGAATGTTAATTAGTACAATTTCCTGCAAATAATTAATTAATAATAAATTAAGTTTTCTGTTATGTTTTTAGGTTGATATAAAGAATGATGACGATTCACCAAGGAGACTGTGTCTTGTTTGCGGTGATTTTGCCTCGGGGTTCCACTACGGCGTTGCCTCCTGTGAAGCTTGTAAAGCGTTTTTTAAAAGGACTATACAAGGTAATTACATTTTTTTACTAAAATATTCTCGTTAGAATAGAAATATTTCCAATGTAATAATGATATTTACAGGATGGTCTAAACATACTTCAATTTAACGGAATTTAACTGAAATTTTAAAAGTAGTGATACTAACGATAATATTTATTCCAATTTGGTTGTATTTCCAGAAGTTTTAACTGTTTTGAGCACAATCGGCACTGAGAGAATTGTGATGCATTTTATATTTCTGGAAAAATGTCACACAATTATTTTTTTGAGCTATAGCAACGATGCAAACATAATAATGAAACAATAGCGATAGTGATATGTATCGATAGCTCTCAAAGGCAGTTCTGGTAGCTCACAACACAACAACTAATTAAAATAAATAGATATATGTCGGCTAGTTAGGTCACTGTTTATTTCATTTCAGGTTGGGGACCGCTGATCTATACTAATGACTATATTACGCAATTATTTCTGTTCTATTCTTTGCAAATTTTGTAATACAGGGACTAGTGACGGCAGTGTCCCTGTCTTTTTCCTTTTACAACAAAAATACACCGATATAAGCGTCTTACGAGGAGAACCTACAATAACTAGGATTACTCTACATGTTTCGGCTTTCTAGGCCTTTTTCAAGAGCATTGCAAGTTGAATACTAAACTTAAAAATTATTTTACGGGTCTTGATTCACTCACTAATAAACTTATTTATTGCCTAAGGGTTTTTCCCCCGATTAGTGTAGGTAGACTTGAGAAAGCTGTATGCATGGTCATTAACACTGTGAAAATGTTTCAAACACCAAATCATTATAGATTTATAAATTATGTACCTACATTAGTCTCAAAAAACTCAGTAGCCTAGGCTGCAACACAGTGGTGGTGAATAAATGTAGTTTAGGATCTATTTTGGTGAATAATAGAGACAAAATAGGTAAACTGAACAAATCTGGGGTATATAGTATTAAATGTAAGGATTATGAAGCTGTCTATGTTGGGCAAACCGGTAGAAACATCAAGACAAGACTAAAAGAATATCGCAATTCTATTTTGAATAACATAAAAAATTCTGGAGTCTCCGCACATTGTATAGAAAGCAACAATTTTATAGATACGGACAACATTATACTATTACATAATGAAAGAAAGGGCCAACGTTTAGATCTTCTATAACAGTACGAAATTAAAAAGTCCATAAAAAATAATCCCCTCACAACTAATGATCAACAAACACGCCCTTGATAGACAGCTTTCTCAAGTCTACCTACACTAATCGGGGAAAAAACCCTAATTCTTAGGCAATAAATAAGTTTATTACTGACTGTAGCAAGACCCGTAAAATAATTTTTAAGTTTAGTATTCATCTTGCAATGCTCTTGAAAAATGCCTAGAAAGCCGAAACATGTAGAGTAATCCTCTCATTATATTGAAACATTTAAAAGCAGAACCTATAAGATTAGCATCGCCATCTTTTGCCATTGAATTTAAACAATGGATCGAAACTGTTCCTTTACCCTTTATTCCGTTTTTATTTTGGGTTCCAATACTTCCAAACTTTTATATTTATTGTTGAAGTGGTTGGTAAAAAGTGTAAGTACATTTGTTTTTATTTATTTTACTTATCATAATATGAATCCTCTAGGCGTTTTTTCTTTGGCAAGTTGATATTGTGAACATTAGAACCACCGACCTATATCTATGGATAGCCGAACTGAAAAGTAAAAGTGGCAAATTTATGGTCTCGCGCATGTAAACAAAGCTGATCGTCAGATGTCATGCGCAATGCCGAGTGATAAACTATTGACTTTATTCGGCGAACAGGGCCGTACTTCGTCCTTAATGAAAATGATCACACGGCGATATTTTGGCACATCAAAACCGCCTTTACTGGGAAATAAAGAATCTATTTTCTCGCATAAAAGAAGGCCTTGTGGCCATCACTGAAAAGCCACTTTTAGAATTAATTTTAATATTTATTGTCGATGTATCAATAGATTTTAAATATCGATACATCGCTACGATTGATTTCGGTTATTGACGGTCGTCGATGATTAACGTCGTTGGTTGACAACCAAACCGGCACCAATACCGGCGGGGTTGCCTATATGACGGCGACAACATTGTGCGCAAGGCAACCGACGAGCAACCTTTAAAAATATGACCGTATGGAACTGATACTGTCATACTGGCATTTTGACATGTATTATTTAAATTTTACTGGTGACTTCTAGTAAGGTATACACAGGTAGAGGCTTCCTTTACAAAATTTAATTAGCTTTTCCTGGGACCCTGCTGGTTTCAAGACATTATTTTGTCATCAAAACATGCCTTTAATTGCTCAAGAAATCTGAAAATAATAAAAAATACTTGGTGTCTCATAAGAAAATCAAAACAGTGTCAATATCTGACAAACGGTAGGTCTGACAGCGTCGCAAATATCACTAACGAATGCAAAACTACTCTGCCCCACTGTACACTGACATCCGCGTTTAAAACATACCTGCAGCTCATATTAACACCAACTCGACTCATACTTGACCGCAATTTTTTTATTTCCAGGTAATATAGAGTACACATGTCCAGCTTCCGGCGATTGCGAAATAAACAAACGTAGAAGGAAGGCCTGCCAGGCGTGTCGGTTTCGGAAGTGCCTCCGCTCCGGCATGCTTAAGGAGGGCGTACGACTTGACAGGGTGAGGGGCGGCCGACAGAAATACAGACGGAACCCGGAAAGTCCGTACCAAGTACAGGTAGTATCGGCGCAGAAGCCGCACCTGTTGATCGAAGGTGAGTTGCAGGTAAAGAATATAAGTTCCAAAGGATACTGTATTTTTTCTATTTGGGTTTCATAATGGCTACATTATGAAATGCAGAAAAATTGAATAAGTTGCCACTTTATGAAACTGAATTTTTTTTTTCATGTTGGCAACAAGTAGGTTTCGAATTTTAGGCCTACTTCGATTTCGTTGAATTAGTTTTCTAGACATTATGGATTCGACAGAAATTTTTTATAGAAAATTTTAAAATACTAACCTTTAACCTTGCAAATAGATCATTTTTACTAGATATTTATCCGAAATACCTATACTCGGAAATATATAACATACTGATAGTGTCCGTCAACTAATTTCTAGTTACAACTATAAAACAACATAACCTAAAAATAATAAAAATATCTTCCAGTTCATGCTCTATTTCTAAAGTTTTATAAAGTACTATTTTTATTTTTAATTCAATATAGTATTATACATATTACTTTATAATATACATATTTATAGTTACTGTAGCATTTTCCTGGGCATTAATTATATTAATCATTAAAATTCTGTGGCGACACAATATTTTGTTCAATAGCATTATTTATTATTTTGTTCAATATTTTGAACTTTGTTCTGCTCGCACCATGACTCAAAGTTTTGCATAAAGTTTTTCTAGATTATTTTCTGCAATTTCTCGTTTTTCTGACAGGTTGGTTGGTTGGTTGGTTAAAGGCGGGGGTCGGTTTAAAGGCCCGAACTTCAAATCACTGCAGCCTTTCGGCTTATTGTGTACCCCGATCTTGTTAGAAGATGTTTGTTCCATCTATGAGGTCCAGTAACCTTCTGCCAAGCTTGTCATGTGGGAGGTTGTCACCACGTTGTATGTTCCCGAAGATATTTTGTCTTCTGCGGGACAGCGCTCCGCAGCTGTATATTATGTGTGAGGCGGTTTCATCCTCTTCGCCGCAGAGTCTACATTCAATGGATCCGTTGTTTAGCCCTATCCGTTGAAGGTGTTTTCGCAAGTGGCAGTGGCCTGTTAACAGACCCATCACTTGTTTCAACTGGGGCCGCGTCAGGGTTAGCATCCCATTCGATAGTATTTTCGATGGTTTTCCCATTACGGCCCGTGCGTGTATTAGACCAGGCAACTCTTGCCATCGAGACAGGTGTTGCTTTTTCGACCATCCATCTAATGTTGTTCTCGTTGCCTGTTTTGATATTCCAAAGGTCGGTTCAGGGCCCCTGAGACTTTGGGCAGATCCGGCTCTCGCTAGTTCATCCGCCTTTTCATTCCCTAATATCCCGGAGTGGCCAGGGACCCACAAGAGTTCCACCTTGTTCCCCCTGGCCGCCAGCACTTTTAGGTTGGTGTGACACTCCAGCGTGAGTTTTGAAGTAAACCTATTGGAGTTCAGAGCCTTAAGCGCAGCTTGGCTGTCCGAAAGGATGTAAATCTTTTGGTCGTGGTAGCCCTTTTCAAGATTTTGTAGTACACATACTTGTATGGCATGAACTTCCGCTTGGTATACTGTGGCGTAGGTCCCCAGAGGGATGCTTATGTCCATCCTGGGCCTTTCCCCAAATATACCTGCGCCCACACCGTTGGCGGTTTTTGATCCATCGGTGTACCAAACTAGACCCTTATCAAACGACGGGGGTGCACTGTTTGTCCATTTATCAAAGTTCCAGTCAATCTTGAAAGGCTTTGTGAAATCGTATGTTGCTTTCATACGATCAGATTGCATATCCAAGGGTGTTGTGTCCATTCCCCATTTGTGATCATCCTTGAGGCGCTGCAAATAGCCTCCATTCTGATGTGGATGTCGAGGGGTATAAGTCCCAGTATGACTTCCATTGCTGCAGTGGGGGTACTTTTCATCGCCCCACTGGTACACAGGCAGGCCAGCCTCTGCAAACTGTTAAGTTTGTTTGCTGTCGTAATCTGCTGTGTTTTTGTCCACCAGACTACAGACCCATATGATATCAGGGGTCTGATGACTGTGACATAGAGCCATTGCATCATCTGGGGCTTGAGTCCCCAGGTTTTCCCAACCAAGCTTCTGCACCGCATTAGGCACATTTTTGCTTTGTTTAGGTTTTTGTTTAATTGTTGATTCCATGTCAGTTTGGCGTCCAGGGTTAATCCCAGATACTTTACCTCGCTGACTGTGTTTATCCGTTCACCAAAGATTTCCAGGTCGTTGTAGTTCCCTGTATGTCTTCGTTTGGTGAATGGTAGTATGGCGGTCTTTGCAGCGTTGACTTTGAGACCTACCCTCATACACCAACGCTGCACGATATTCAGAGCTCTTTGCATGAGCTCTGCTAATATGGTGGGATGCGCTCCTACGATGAGTATTACTACATCATCTGCATAGCCTTGGGCGTAAAAGCCCTCAGCATTGAGATGTGCCAGTAGCTCATCTATCACCAAGTTCCATAGGAGAGGCGAGAGTACCCCTCCCTGTGGACATCCCTGTGTTACTGCGGCTTCTATGGAGTCGCCGTGTAAACTGGTTTTGACTTGCCGGTATTTTAACATGTTGTGAATCCACATACGTGTGGTTTCATCGATACCATGTTCACTGGCAGCTGATGTCATCGCGATGCAGGAGGCGTTGTCAAAAGCCCCCTCTATATCGATGAAAACGCTCAGGGCAATCTCTTTCTGATGTATGGCTGCTTCGACCCTTGATATTAGGTTGTGCAGCGCAGTCTCACAAGATTTTCCTGGTTGATAGGCATGTTGATGTTTATGGAGGGGTTTCTCCGTGAGTGCCCCGTCTCTTATATGCCTGTCAATGAGTTTCTCCAACGCTTTGAGGAGGAACGATGAAAGGCTTATCGGGCGAAACGCCTTGGCCTCGGTGTACGTTTTCCGTCCAGGCTTGGGGATGAAAATTACGTTTGCCGTTCTCCATGCCTCGGGAACATATCCCCAGGCGATACAAGCACGGTATATTCTGCAGAGGTGTGGCACTAAGTGTTCTATCCCTGCTTGCAGAAGAATGGGATAGATTCCGTCCAGCCCCGGAGATTTGTAGGGTTCGAACGTCTCTTACCCATTTGACTTTTTCGTAGCTGACAGTATCAGCCGCTGTTTTCCAGTCCTCCTTCTTTGCTCTGTGAGCAAGGTTCACTGTTTTATGTCTGGCTTCCGGTTGTGTGATTTTCGAACCCGGAAAGTGCACTTGAAGAAGAGTTTCAAGAGTCTCTCTTTCATTTATAGTGTAATCCCCTGTTGGTTTTAATAGTGTGCCAACTGAGTTTGTTTTGTCCTTGGCGAGAATTCGGTGGATGCGTGCTGCTTGGGAAGTTGTTTCCACTTCCCCACAGAATTTCCTCCATGAATCTCGTTTGGCTTTCCTTAGAGCTTTGTTATACTCAGTAAGAGAGCGGGCGTATCTGTCCCAGTCTCCTGTGATTTTCGCTCTATTGAAAAGTTTTCTGGTATCTTTTCTTAGGTTTACCAAGTGTTGGTTCCACCATGGTACCTCTTTCTTTTTCCCCTGGGTATGCAGGGGACAATTTTCTTCATATGCTGTGACAATAGCGTCCTGAAGTTGATCCACGGATAGGTCTATATCTATGGTGCTTTGCAGATTGGTTTTGACAGAGGTCAGACTCTGCTTCAGTTGACCTCTATATGATTCCCATTCTGTGTTACGGGGGTTACGGTAGGGCGTTACATCCCTGCCGCAATTCCGAAGTGCGAACTCAATGTGCCTGTGATCGGATGCAGATAGTTCGTTAGACACACGCCAGTCTATAACCGCGTCTAAAAGCCGCGTTGTAACTAGTGTTATGTCAATTACTTCTCTCCGCCTTGCAGTTACGAAAGTCGGTTCATTACCCTGATTTAGTAAAGATAAACTATTACTTACCAGGAATTCTAGCAGGGTATTGCCGCGTGGGTTGTCGTCAGTACTTCCCCATGCAATGTTGTGCGAGTTGGCATCGCATCCTGCCAGTAACTGAAGGCGGTTGGCCTCGCAGTATTCCACCAGTACCTTGAACTCCGCGGGGGGTGGTGGGTCAGCTGAGTCGTAAGGAAAGTAGGCAGAGGAGATTATTAGCTCCTTCACAATCCCTTCTTCCTTGTACCTCAGTTTGGCGGTCGCTAAGTCCCTGGAACAGAAACTTAGCAGAGGCACACAGTCTACATCATTTCTGACGTAGATGCACGCTCTCGCATTACCAGATGATGAATCATATATTAACTTACCACCTGCTAGACCGAGTCCTCTCACATGGCCTCCAAAGATCCATGGCTCCTGGATCAGTGCCACCGATGTGGACTCGTTAATAAGCCTACGGCATAAGGCCGCAGACCCAGCTCTACTGTGCTGTAGATTTGCCTGCAGCAGCTTCAGGTTCACGGACGGTGTTGGAGCCATCACTCTTTCCTTTTGCTGCGGCTAGGACTCTGAACGAGGCCTTCCAAAGTCCAAGGCATGCCTTCATGCCGGACTTCTTTAGGCTCTTCAGAGATTGTTCGTCGATGTTCAGAACCATCGTGACGCCGTTTTCCTCCTTGGTATGATTTAAGACATACCAATCGTCGGTTTTTAGTCCTGCATTTTGGGTTTTAACCAGCTGCAGGATTTCTTTCGGCGTTTTCAAACGAAGGTTTTTCGGAGCCAACATTATAACTTTCGCCGTTTGTAGCAGGTCTTTTGCCATCCCTACTTTTAGCTTGGCATCATCCCATAGCTTCAGTGAAGGGACCTCGACTTCCACCCAAGCTTTTGTCCCTTCACCTCTGCATGAGAGGATGACAGCTCCTTTGTCGAAATAGCAACTATTGAATGCGGGCCCAGATCCTTCCGGACCGGGTTTAATCGCATTCAACAGTGCCATTTGGACTTGATCCGCTTGTTCCTCTGTTAGGCGTGTCTCAGGGAAGTCCTGAGGAACAATGGCTAGCTTCAGAGCTGTTAGGGCGTCTTTGAAAGCGGTAGTGCTCTCTTCATCCCTACTCTTTTTCGCGGAGCGATGGGCATCAGGCGTGCTTCCGTCAGACCTAGCCCGCTTATTTGCGGCGCCTCTGGAGGGAGCGTTGGGGCTCCTGTCACGAGAGGCACCAGCAGACTCAGACCCGGATTGGGCGTGAGAGCCCATTCTACGGGAGGAGCCTGGTTTTTTGCGGGCAGGTTTGTAACGAATTGGCTCGCCCTTATCCTTCGCAGCCTGAATAGCTAGTCTCCTTCGCTGAGCTCCGGACTTGCGTATCAGGCTGAGTTTGTCGAGGTCGATATTCAGCTCAGGTGTTGTAGCCCTAGCTGTCGCGTCCTCTTCTACTGTAATCAACGTCGTGTCTTTATCATCCACGTCTGTTGACACAGGGCTGTTAAGCAGGGCGTCTTCATCAAGTTCCCTACTTTCTGGTATACTTTTTAATGTCGTATCATCCATTTAGTTCCCACGAGTATGGAGGAAATAAAGGTCCACACCTGCAGTGCCTCCTGTACAGGTGCAAGACGAAGAATACTCCGAGAGGTCGTCTGGTATCCCGAAGGCTCCGTTAAAGATGCTGATTTGTTCAGGCTCAGCATCATCCACCCCTTCGGCACGGTTCGCATAACACCTTGAGGTTAAGCCTTGTGTTGCAATGTGTGCGAGAGTGAATATGTGCATGTGTATCGTGTGTGTGGGCACCACTGTGCGTTTGTATTCCTCTTAGTCTGGCTTCTACCCACAGAGACCTGTTCGGCTTGGGAGACCCTACCGGTAGTTACCTACCGCCGACCTAGCTCTCTGAGTCAATGAAGCTCGCAAGCCCCACCGGTACGTCAACCCGGGAATACATTGGGGGGTTTGTTTCTGACAGAGTACAACTTTCTTCCGGACTCATTTTTATCAACTTTAATAATATATTTATTTTTAATTATGACGAATGGGAAGGAGCTTTGTTGTGTTCAATTGTTTCTATCATGGCATATTTAATACTTCTAACATTTTATTAAATTCTAAAAGTATTGCCAACCCAAAAAGAAAATATTAATTCAAAGGGAAAGAATCTACTATATTTTCAGACCCAAATAGAAAAAGTATTATAAAATACACGGTTCATAAGGCAAAAGAAACCAATGTTCTATTCTAGTTTCAATATTATTAAAACCTTCTTTTACAAACTATTCATTTTGATATTTAAATGCAAAATAATATTATTTTTTGATTAAAGTGCTTTTAATCTAAAAATATGGCAACATAGCTAATTTGATTGGTTATATCCTAGACAGTTAATAGCGCCTACGTCTCGTGAGACACCCGATGGGCCATCGGGCTTAATCGGCGATGTCCGATATTTGATGGATGTACCCACACAGTTGCGTAGGTTATTTGTAATTTTGCTCATAAGTCAAAAACTCCAGATAGGTACAGCAACGTTACACATAGAAAGTTAGATAATTTCAAAAGGTTTTAGTACCACATAAAATACATGGTGTTTTATTAAAAAAAAACATAGTTTTATCATTTTTCTAATCAAAATATTTGTACACACCCTGATTATTATGATTAATATTTGGAAACACAATGAAAGGCCTTTTCGTATTACCCAACTCCCAACCAAATTTCATATATCGATATAATACCATGTGTTTATTGTATCGTGCATTACACACCAGTTACATACCTGCAATATGAAATATAAATGACACTGAATATATTTATACCGTTTTTCAGACATAAAAATGCTGGAGGCGCTGATAGCCTGTGAGCCGGATTGTTTGGAAATCAACACATCCCTGGAGAGCTCGAAGCACAGGACGTTGTCGATTTTAAGCGACCTTTACGACCGAGAGTTGGTTGGCATTATTGGATGGGCCAAACAAATTCCGGGTAGGTTAGTTAAAACCAACAGCCGTATTCATTAAATGGGTTTAAAATTTAGTACGGGTCTAGTGACCGTGGGAAAATATCGGTTAGTTGGTCAAGTGTGTTTTGTTCACGTGATTGATAGCTATTCTCCGATTACCAGATAGTAGAAGTAATGTCAACGTTAGCATAAGTCACGTCAAGATTGTCAAATTTTTATAAGACAGTACGGAACTTGTGAGAGAGATACGAAGTCGGTTAAATTGGGGCAAAGTCGCGTAATTATGGGCCCAATAATATGCCGCAAAAAAATCAAAAATAAATACAGGGGCTCTCAAAATATTTGGAAAAATCAAAAATTTTGCGTTTCGGTTTGCATTTTCTCGTGACTTTGTTCGTATAGATGTCCAAAAATAAATTTCAGTTCCTCATTGCTATTTTTTATTCTACACAAGATGGCATTGGCGTGGTGTTTGTCGGAATCGATATTATTCCTAATCGATAACCCATGGTATCTCTATCTAATCTAAGAGGTATGATTCTACGCCGATGGAGGCGTGGCTTGTGACGTCAACGGGCGAGTGATTTTTAAATCTCTTATGGAGATTTATACTGCTGTCAGCTTTTTTAACTCTCTTTTAAAGGTATTAAAAGGTTTTACGCATTTAATGGTATATGAAATGAAAGAAAAATATCTGTATTTTAGGTATATTTATTTCATGAACATACAACAAAGATTAAAGCTAAAGTACGACCTAAGTAAAAAAACCGTATCAGAGTAAGAAGAGTACGAGAGGTCGTTACTTTCCTATGCTATGGGGGGCACCTCCAGTTTGAATATAAATTTTATATGGGGAGCCCCACAACAAGAATGAACATCTCAAAAATTGTTAAAATAGTAATGGATATATTACAATTGTAAAAGACTGACAACACTGGTAGCAACCAGCAGGTGTCGCCGAGCTGTTTCGGCTATTGTCGACCGGTTCGAATGGCGCGGCTGTGTTTTAAAAGTAATGTGTGTTATATTTCTATGAAATTAATATACGCAAATACTTGTCATATTATTCTTTGATTTCACATACCATTAATTGCGTAAAACTTTTTAATACCTTTAAAATAGAATTAAAAACGCTAACACCGTACAAATCTCCATAAGAAATTTAAAAATCGCTCTCCCTGTGCCTTCACTACGCGCGGCATAGACGAAATTGGAACGCTTATATATCTTACCTTTAGTAATTGTATCATGTCGATAACCAATCACCGTCGGCGTCAGTATCCCGCATCATAAAATGCGTGTAGCGGGTGAGGTGACTAGGTTGACGTAACTTTTACGATTTTAATTCGTGTTGGGAAAGAATCGTTATTTTCAGATTCGAGTACATAAGAATCGAGTACCGAGTACAAGTACACTGAAAAAGAATTCGCCTATACCAAAAAAAAATTAATTTTTAATTTCTTATTGTAATTAAATGTGTTTTCATATTGAAATTTTTTCGTTTTTTACTAATAATAATTAAATATACTTACGTAAGTATAAAAAAATTAAACAAGAAAGTCCGATCCATCCTATTTCATCCCTGTTGTCACTCAGCTTCTTATTCAGGCGCAAAAACGGTTTTGATTTTGCAGTCCGACTAGTTCAAAATCGAATCGCCGAGAATGTAATGTTGTTTGTCTACATTAACTCCGTACTCGAGTACCGATCTCGAGACGAGTGTCCGAGTACAGCGAGTACTTTAAAGAATCGAGTTCTTCTTCGATTCTTGTACTCGAGTACCGCATCACTACTAAATACCCTTTCCTGTAGCTTGTATTTGGCGGCGATCCAAATGACGTAGCATGGTATACAAGTGTGTTTGCCATTATTTAGTTTTCTAAATAAAATTGGTTTGTTTGTAGGTTTTACTGATCTCTCACTAAACGACCAAATGCGATTACTTCAAAGCACATGGGCGGAAATTTTAACGTTAACGTTGGCGTTTAGAAGTTTGCCCATGGCCAGCTTGGGACGGTTAAAGTTTGCTATGGACTTTACATTGGACGAGAAACAGTCGAAGGATTGTGGGGCCATCGAGTTATATCAAACGGTAAGTCGTTTATATGAAGTTAAGAGAAATAAAATTATTAATGTGGCGCTTATATTTTGAGGGTGTCCCAAACTTATGGGCCAACGAGACACCTTGGTGGTTTCGGCATTTTATTGCATTTTTATTATTTTAGTGCACCCACGTAGTGGAACGGCTAGAAAGTCTATCCATACTTAAAGAAGAATATTACCTTCTAAAGGCTCTGGTACTCACGAATTCAGATGTTAAATTAGATGAATATCAAGCTCTGAAGAAATTTCGTGATTCAATTTTGTCCGCCTTATCAGACGCCACCGGTGTTTTAAGGTAAGAGGGACTTTTATTTGTTTTATATAACGGGTAAGATTGATGGAGTGGCTATTAGGTTCACGGTTCAAGTCATATAGTCAGCTGATATGATTCTAACAACCTAGACACCAAAGATAAAGCTGTCGAAATGTAGCATGAACGCAAATAATACCGCCCGATGTTTCAGCTTAAGGAAGAATTTTGTCAGTTATCATTTTTTCCAAAAATACTTCATTGTTCACATATGTAATCAATTATCTGCTACTGAATACATTACCGGCCATTACCAACGAAATACTGACACCGTTTTTAATATTCTATTAAATTTCGAACCGTTAATCTATTACTTTTGATCAAAGATTTCTGGCAACACTGGTTGCCAAGTAGTGCCGTTTGCAGTAGTTTTCCATGGACATTTTCAAAGTTCACCAAAATTTTTTCTTATTTAGTCATGTGTGTTTATTAAAATAAATATCTGAATTTTCATAAAATGAGGCTTCGATTGTGGTATAGATAACCAGGCAAAGGAATTTGATACAAATATAAGGTGTTTCCGCTTTCCTAAGGATAAAAATAAAAAATTGGAATGGATACGGTTTTATTTATTTTGTTAACATTTACTTCTTAAGTATTTTCCACTGAAGCCGATGAGGATACATGCCTGTGAAACATGTATGGAAATTAAAATATTGGTTATTTAACTACTGAAACAGTCTATGAGTTTCCTTACCTCTTCATAATTTCACTCCACTGAGACTATTCAAGAAAAATAGTTTAATTTGTTTATAACATTTTAGGTCGTATTTTAGCTTTAATCTTTGTTGTATGTTCATAAAATAAATATACCTAAATACCATGATATTATTCTTTCATCTCACGTCCACTAAATGCGTAAAACCTTTTAATACATTTAAAAGAGAGTTAAAAACCTAAAAATCACTCGCCCGTTAACGTCACAAGCCACGCCGATGGAGGGGTGGAATCATACCATAAAGCAACTTCTAGCCAAAAGGAGCCCATCCTAAAAGGGTCTTCAAGACTAAATTTTAAAGCTACATTAAACCATTTATTTTTAATTTTATATTCTTAAAGAGTTCTTCAAGGCAACTTTAAATTTATGTATTAAAACTTAAGTGAAGTTTTGCATTTAATATATACTTGCAGCAGAATAAATTACCTTGAGAGTCATTATAATTAATCCGGAAAGAGCTTTATTTTGTTTACTACAGTCGGACAACTTTTGTGTCAGGTAGTTATCAGCAAGTGTAAGTGGTAATAATATGAAGCGATAATAAATAATGTTCAAATGAACTATTCTCGTAAAGAATTTACCAACGGATGGCGCTTTACCCAGCACGTGCCTTGCACTATAGTGAGAATCGGCCTTGACCTAGTTTAGCTAAAAGAGACATTAATTTTTAGGGCAAGCAATATATTAAATCAAATCCAACAACTGCTACTATGCCTGCCGGCTCTACGACAGGCAGATCACGTGGTGAGGAGATTCTGGTCGGACGTGCATCAACAAGATTTGGTTCCCATGAACAAGCTATTTCTGGAAATGTTAGAAGCGTACAATCGGTAGCTTTGTCTAAACCCTGTAAATACGTACGTATATTTTGCAAGAAATTTGGTAACCCTTGACCAGGCTTGTACAAATTAAATTTATTAAGAGTTACGGGTCGTTGTGGTTGTGAACTAAGAAAAGTATTACGAATAAGACGACGTACTATTAACTTATAAGATCTACCTATTGTTATATATTATATTTAAAGCAATATAAGTAAACATGTGATGGTATAAAATAGGAATATTTATTAAAAAAAAGGTTAGGGTGTTTTGTTTTATTTGGCCATGTCAGGAATTTTGTGTTCACAGACGACTGCAAGCGTTTGGGTTGATAGAATCAATTTTTATTACTTTTTTTCGATAATCTGCGAGAAAACCGTAAATTATATAGGGTGCGTATGCCAATATATGCCCGTAACGACTTAATTTTTTTTATACAGGGTGTTAACGTTTTTTAAAATCATTATTTTTTAATATCTGTGAAAGTAAGCTAGTGTTTATTTTCACATTTGGTATATGTTAGTAAGATATAAAAAAACACATATTTTAGTTAGAAATGTTATTTATTTCTGATCGGCCCGGTCAATTCTAAATGAAATCGGGTTTTTGCGTTCTTCTCCCTGTGGTCAAAAATCATTCACTCGCGAGGATTTGTATTTACGTCATTATTTTTTTCACGCATAAAAAAGATCAAAAATATACTGAAGTCTTCGTTTCTAAATATCAAAATGGCGAAACATTTCGAAAGAACTTATAAACTTAAAGTACTTTCGGAGATATTAATCACTAATTTATTATTGTACAGAGGGTGTTTTATAGGGTTATAGATCTCCGTAACTGCTAGTGCTATCAAAAAAGTAATGTAGGTGTCATATACTCTTTTTGGGTCAAACTTAAAATGATAAAAATCAAAATTTGAAAATTTTCGCTTGCTTAAGAGATACGGGGGAGAATCAAAAAATTTACAATTTCAAAATTACCCTATATTTTCTTAGTTAAAAGAGATACAGAAAAATGTTTTATACAAAACTTTCTTTATCTGCCGGTTTCAGAATAAGTATACGGGGACAGGTAAAACAGTTATGGGACCTAACCTCATTTTTTTAAATGGAACAGACTGTATATTTTAATCTAGAAGGATAGCATTTTAAATTCTCTTGCTTAAGAGATACGGGGGAGAATACAAAAATTGACAATTTCAAAATTACCCTATATTTTCTTAGTTAAAAGAGATACACAAAAATGTTTTATACAAAAGTTTCTTTATATTTATAATGATTATTGAATAATCTGCCGGTTGCAGAATAAGTATACGGGGCCAGGTAAAACAGTTATCGGACCAAACCTCATTTTTTAAAATGGAACAGCCTGTATATTTTAATCTAGAAGGATAGAATTTTAAATTCTCTTTTCAAATATATAACACACCATGGATAATATTGGTTTTTGGCGATGTATTTAAACCTTATTACTTTAAACCACAGTAGACCATGAAACAAAAGCTAATATCCTAGAGACAACTATGTTGACATTCTAGTTGTTATGAACTTTTAATGTCAATTTCATTTTTACATATTCATTTGTGAAAATGACTTATCAGCATTTTGACAAATTTGGTATGATATCTATCATCCATGTTTGAAAAGAGCGTTTAAAATGATATCTTTTTAGATTGAAATATACAGGGTGTTCCATTTGAAGAAATGAAGTTAAGTCCGACAACTTTCTTACCTGACCCCGTATACTTATTCTGAAAGCGGCAGATTATTCAACAATCATTATAAATAAACTTCTGTATAAACCATTTTTCTGTATCTCTTTTAATTAAGAAAATATAGGGTAACTTAGAAATTGTCAATTTGTTGATTTTTCCCCGTATCTCTTCAGCGAGCGAAAATTTTCTAATTTTGATTTTACCATTTTAAGTTTGACCCAAAAAGAGCACATGACACCTACATTACTTATTTGATCGCACTAACAATAACGGAGATACCCTATAAAAGTGTCGAAAGTGGGACACCCTGTACAATAACAATTGTTTCAACAGCAGAGTGTCTTCTTCAGATTAAGGGAACCGGGATAGTTTCCCATTATTAAGTTGCCACTCGTTATAACACTGTACCTTTCTATTATTTAATTACCTTTAAAATATATTTAAGGTTTTGTGGTATGCATCATTTATAGTATAAACATTTTTAAGTTGTAAAATTTAGGTTAAGCTTCTTTTTTTATGATCAAACACAAGCACTCTAGAAAAAATCCTTTAGGGAACTCTTCGTGTGCAAATTAAGCGATTCAAGTTGGTTTTGAATCGTTGGAGGTTATATTCGATGGGGTTTGTTAAGCTTGGGTTCATATTTAAGAATTTATTGAATCGGTTCGTTTTTACCATCCGAAGAATTAAAACAATTGCAATAGTTCCATAAAGGTTTAGTGTACCGATCTGTACACATTGTTGCTAGTTTTCAGATAAAATAGGTTCTATAACAAAAACTTTTTTTTATTTAACTTTACTTTCTGAAAAAAAAATTGTTTCTAACAGCCGGAATCATTACACTCGGAGAGACACTGAAATGGCCAAATAAAATAATACTACTGAAAGGCCATTTTTCTTGCAAAACGTAAATGAATGTGACGAATCGTTTTAAGGTATTGGATTGTAGACACATTCGAGCCCCATTTGTTTCACCTTGATTTAGCTTAGTCCCGTTTATAGCGTTCTTTACACATTCGTTTTGTAAAAAAGTAAACACCATGTGGATTAGGCTAAATAAAGATGATAATTGACGAAAGACACTTTAAGTCTAAATAAAGTTTGTAGTATAGTAAAGTTCACATTATACCGTTCACCTTTACTGCAATAAATCAATTACCTGTTTAAACCCCATGATGTGGGTCCCAATATCTTAAAACCGCAATAAATGGATGCAGGGTCGGCTTGAAAATATAACTATCTACATAAAGTCTGTACGTTATATCTTTACACGTGCGTCACAAACGGGACACTTAGAACTCCCCATCTTTATTTATTACAGACTAAAAGTGAATAAAAACAGGCTTCTGTGGAGTTCCGCAATACGTTTTGAATTCAATTATTTGTAGCCAAATAAAAATATTTGCCAGCTGTTAACTCATTGCTGTACTTGATCATTTTGATGTGCCAATCAAATGTCAACCTTAATTGGTTGCTATACATTTTTTGTGCTTTCAAGGTGAATTTAATCCTATCGACAGTTTTTTTCAATCGTACTTTTAGGTTTTCGATAAGTATTTATGGACATTGGTTACTAATATATCCTTGTTTTGTAAAGTTATATCATAACATGTAGAAAATTTAAGCGGTCGCTAAAGTCTGTTAAAAGGAGGAAGCATTCGTGATTTTAAAGTGGATTTATGATGACACCGAATTTTTGAAAAAAAATAAATGGCGACCGCGTTTGATATGATAAAAAACAACGCCAGTTTTTCGCCATCATCATTACAATTTTTTTTCGAAATTATAAATCATTTTTCGGAATACGTATATCGGAACGCTAGGCACGTCTATTATAATGTTTATGAAATCAGTCTTTGTTTTGAGAATTTTCTTGGGTGAAATTTTAATCGATTCGTATGATTTTAATGACGTATAAGTGATGATGCACATGGAATGATATAACGTGCAGACTTTATCGATTTATTTTTATTTTGAATTAAAGAGACACTTAAAATTGTATAATAATTAGGGATGCAGGTAAATTCAGTACTCGGGCTCTGCCCGAATAGGTGTTAATTGAGGCATTTTGTGGTCAGAAGTATAATTAGGCTTTTATGGCAGTTAAGAGATCAACGGTATATTGTAAACATGTACAAATGAGGGTAAGGATGAAGTTTTGAAGGGCACCGTGTATTCTTAAAAGCTGTCAAACCCCTATACTATTTTAATATGCTTTCTTGGACTAGGATTCGCTGCTGCCGCTTGTAAGATAATAAGATTTTATCAAGTGCATTTTAATTTGTTGTTTCCAATATGAAACTATCCAAATTGGTATTTTACTATCATAATACATTAGTCTCCGCTGAACACTTATCGTCTAATGCAGCGATAAGGGGCCAGCAAGGCCATGCAGTGAAGCCACAGCTTCAAGGGGCCCCACGCGAATTTACTTTGCTCTAACACACAACATCTGGCGGGGGCGCCACTGAGAAGATCCCGTACAACGGGTTTCGGGAGAAGTTGATTTTTAAATCTGCTGTTCTCCTTGCTGCTACCATAATGTTATCATTAGATACAAGTGTTACTGTAAAAAAAACTACTATTTTACAACATAGACAGCGCGATACTTGTCCAAGACATTTTTCAACGTGAAGCTTTTTAAACTAATTTAATTTTAATTAATTTAATGGAGATCAGAAGTCCAGTATTGTAAACTAACATGCACAAAACCTAAACAGCTTCTCGAAGTTTAGGTTATAGATTTTTAAAATTTCATTTCTGCTACTTTATTATTTTTCAATAATAAAAAATTGTGGAAGTGTAATTTTTAGGCGTAATTGCACTTATCTTTTAACTCTTTCTCTAAATGCAGGCGCGTAGTCCATCGTACTGTTTGCCTAATAGTAGAGATGAGAAACCAATACTCGAACCTGTTCTTGATCCAGCGCAAATCGTATTTATCGTAAACCTGCAACAAGCTTATATTTTCGGTATCTCTGAATTCATTGTTTTGAGTTTCGATGCAGTTACGTATGACCTAGGACGACCTTTTCTACTACTTAAAATTTTAGTTAACTCATTGCCCTACGGATTTATAGGGGGCTTTAAAATAATAATTTAAAGAGTTGTGACAAACCTAACAAATAATATTATATCACAACACCTATAAATTTAATCAATTAAATTATCTAACATATTTTGAGCTTGATCTTGCTTGTAACAGTACATTACGTACCGAGGGCAGTAAGAAGGCCTTTACGGACGAGAGCGGTAAAGGCCTTCACTGCCCGAGGTTCGTACCGTACTTTTTGTCAAAAGTGCGCCGAGTCCTTCTGCCACTAAAAAGAGTGTTGGTCGTGAAACCAAGCACTGGGCGACGATAGCGCTTCTCGCTCTCCCGTGTGTTTGTGTGTGCTTCCAGCGTGAACGCGAGAGGGCTGTAATGAAAACATTACAGCCCTGTTTCTAGGTATATTACAGCCCTGTCTCCGAGAGGCTTGAAAAGAGCTACTTACGGTCACGAAAAGAGGTCGCGTAAGAGGCGCTTACGGCGCACGTATGACAAAAAATAGTTGAATGCACAATAATTTTTATTTTAAAATTAATGTGCATGAAATTATGTGCCAAAAAGGACATACGATAGGTACTGGGTAAGAACTTTGTGTATGGGGGACCGTATCGTATTGTAAAATATCGGTAAAAAATACCGGTACACAAAAATATCGTATCGTACCGCACATCCCTACGTCGAATATAAAGATATCTATCGGATGAGCTTTGGACTCGATACTGGAAGTGATCATTGGAACAGGTATTTTGTTGGGATCAGTTCGGACCTGGTCCAAAAATTTTCCTGAGGTTACTCATCCCTATGTAATAGCAATGGCTTGTGTTGGTTAACGGCCTAAACTGCAATGACCTATTTGGGCGACCTTGATAGACCACCCCTAATAAAAACTTGTGAGCACATTGCTTCCTTGTAAAAACACAATTGGACAAATATTTAATTATTTGTATCCTGATGTCTATTTCAAAAATTCCACATGGTACTTTACAATACCGACTTCGACATTTGTTGCCTACATTAAGTTTAATGTGATCATTTTATTTATTTACTTTTTCTTTATACGAAAAGAAGGCAAAGATTTTTGTGGGCTACGTTTACAACTATAGTTTTGTAAGTGGTCGGTATATATTATGTACATATTTTAAAATATATTTTTTAGTAGAAGATTTTGTAAAATATACATATTTTTATGTCCTATGTAATTGCATAGATCTATGCATTATAAATTTTCTGGCCGAGGACCAGAATCCATAAAATAAAGTGAACTTGTTTTAAATTGACTTTTATTTTTGCATTCCTCGTCGTTCTTTGATTTTTTTACTCGCAGGATTTTAAACATTCCCTTATACAGGGTGTTTAAAAAACATATGGATGGCATCACTCGTGTGGCGAGTACTTACTCAAAAAAGACAATTAGTTACTATCAACATGGCAGAAGCTTTGTTGGAAAGAGGTTTAAAGTTTTCAATTTTGTCGGTGTTTTCAAGATATTTCCGAACCCAACCCCCAAAACAAATATTATATTCATATTCATTTAATATTATTTATCGTATGAAGTCCGAGATCCTCCTGAATATTTTATCGTACCGTCAAACCAAACTATATATGGGCTCTCATGGTGGCGCGCCGGTCGTTAAATTGATGACGAGAAATGCTCGCATCTGCGCTCATATAGAAGGGGACATAATGCAGTTTCTCTTTAGTATCAGGTGGCGGGGGATAGCGTGGATATGGCGATTTTACATGGAAAAGTCGCACAATTTTGGAGTATGCCTTTGTTTGTTTGTTCGTTCATGTGTAGTAATTCGAGCGTGGATGTTTCAATATTAAGTATATATATTTATTAAGTTAAAATGAATAGTTTGGCGATGAACTATTTAAAAAATAAATTTAGCTCTTTGAGATTGGAGCAAGAAATTGAAGTGAAGAGTCAGTGGCGGAACTTCAGAATTTGGGCCCCCCGCAAAAATATTTATTAGGCCCTATAAAATGATTTATTTAGTTCAGCTGGAATAACGTAAATGTATAAATAATAGATATAGATGTTACTCCATAAGAATTTAAAATAAAAAACTGATGATTCCTATGAGAGAAAATTTTTTAATGCTCTTTAGAAACTAAGCTTTATACTAAAAATCATATTATTATAATAATATTATTCCAAAACCCATAAAAGTGACTACACTATTATTTTCTGAATAACTTTATTGTTTAAAATCACTTTTAAACCAAATTTCCAGGAAATATTTACAAAAGTATAAGTTATCGTAAAATTAATTTAAAAATACATAATAAGATCGAATAATTAGAATATCATACAGGGCAGGTTAAAATAAATAAGAAGTTACTTTAAACAAGTCGCAAAAAAAGTTTTTTCTTTCCTCAAATGATTTAGACTTACATGTTAAATCTTCTTATATTCTGAACAAAAATATGTTAAGAGATTTTTTGATATTTCAATGGAAATAAAAAAATCTCTGAACTGAATCTCGTGTTTTTTGTTGAGAATATAAGAGGCTTTAACATATAAATCCCAACTATTTGAAAAATGAATTAACTTATTTTTGCGACTTGTTTAAAGTAACTTCTTATTTTAACCTGACCTGTATGATATTCTAAACTTAACTCGATCTTATTATGTACCTTTTCCTTTAAATGCATTTTACGAAAACCTTTATAAAGATTTTCTGCAAATTTGGTTTAAAAATAATTTCAAACGATAACGTTATTCAGAATAGAATATTGTGGTTACTTGTTTGGCCTATCTTGTACATAAAAGTAAATTAATATTGAAAAAATCATAAGTGTAATATAGTAAATTAAAAAAAATTATGTAAATGATTTACGTCGCGCTTTTACTTCAGCAAAATTTGTTGTTATATCTTTTAATTCCAATTTTGTTGCCTCTTCAGCTTCCACGGCTAAAACTGAAAGACCACTAGGTCGTTGTTCACCACTTGTCTTGCTCAAATTTTTAGATCCCATAATTTATAACAAATATATTCCTACCTATATTACTCTCTAACAGTAAAGACTCTATGATGAAAATTACAAGTTTTTAATCCATAACCAAATTTTCAGTAAGAAATAATTCTTTGAAAACTTAGCACCGCCAAAGTTGTCGGGCGAGTCAAAGGAGCGTATCAAAGAACACCTATTTCGTTGCGATAGGGATATTTTATATTTTAAATTCAATTTCCTTAAATTATTTGTTTAGGAATAGGAAGTCTGCATTCAATAAAAAATACCTAAGGTGGCATAAAAACTTTAAAACGTTGTAGTTGTTAATTCCTTGTTACTATAAACATTATCCAGGACCTATTTTCCTATTAGATGGGTCTGGGCCTGGGGCCCCACTTTCAGAGGAGTTCAGCACTTGGCTTGCGCGACACTATACTCATCCAACACAAACAAGACAAAAACTTATTATTTAACTTATTTGCAAAACGAATAGGTATGCTTTTTATTACAAAAAAAAATTGTAATGGTTCTTAAAATCTAAGGCGATCGACAGATGTGTAGGAACTCCTTTTCTTGATAATAATATTAAATCGTAATAAATTAGTGTTGCGTAAGAAAGACACTTTTTGAAGTGGCGAGGGGCCTCGCATTGCGTAACGGGAGGCCACTTTGGGCCGTTGGACGGGTAAATCTAGGAACTTTATTAGAAGTTTAAAAATGAAATATACGAAAAAAATAACTGGATTTGTGGATGCAGCACAACTAACCGTTTTTTTTCTGTTTGTTGTTTGGTCGCGGCGTTGCGGAGCCTGCCTGGACAAAAAATGGAATAGCCGACTTGGGGCATTTAACACAAAAAATGAAAAAACATGAAAACACTCAAGCTCATATCAATTCTTAATTGGAGATACAGTTGTTGTTTAAAATAATTTCATGATACTTGTGAACCCCCACTATCATAGGTCACGAGGCGCCACTGTACCATACTATTTACATTTTTTTACTTATTTATTTTAAGTTTACATTTATCTTGTAAACGAATCTGACTTCAAATGAATATTAAAAAATCTTCTGTAATCATTTATATTTCTAACAAATTATGCTGTCAAAATGTGACAAATTATTATTCCAAACCTTATCAATTTTTTGTTAAAAATTATTAGTGCCTGATCGCTCACACGCCTCTGGTAAATGTGCTTACACTTTTATTGCTAACATGTGTGCTATTTTAGGTACTTTCATAACCCAAATTTCACTAAAATTACTAAAGCCGTTTCTGAAATATTTTGAAAATACCGAAAACATTTTAAAATTTGAACACAGTGTATCATTCAAATGAAGCGTCGGGGGGGGGGGGGACCCATGTCGATGGGGGGTGTTGTCAACCAATAAAACAATAATAAAAAGTGAACTAATACGAAATAAACAGGTCAAAATATATTGATAGGGCCCTGTCAACCGACCTTAAGATAAAAAAAAACCCAGTGGTGACACAGGTAACCCATTCTGGACCTCTGTTGAATAAATACCAAGACAATAATAAAACAAAGAAAAAACGTTAAATAACAAACAATAAATAGAATTTTTATTTAATATTTACACCAATATACATAAAAGTATTTTATTTTACATAAAAAATAAGTATAATACATTATGACCTAAAATTAACATTTATCGTATATACTTTATCGTTCAATACAAACACCAATAAAAATAGACTTTTAGGTGTGTTCAGTAGAAAATCTTATATCAAAAATTAAGTACACGAGCCTCAGCTATTATACTATATTGAGATTATAGACGGTGGTAATCCCTGTCCTAAGCCATAACAGATACTATAAACGATGATGAAATTCAGAAAATTATGTATATTCAATAACGATAATATGTAATAGTAGTTTTTAAATAATAACCTAAACATCAATATTGAACTGCTCACGAAGTAGAATACTTGTTCGTTTCGGCTGTTCGCGTTCATCATCAACTAATTTTTCTTACACAGTCTAATATTTTGATCCTATTATTAAATTTCTCTTTTGACGCAGAGATCAATGACATATAATCTTATTTATGAGACATATTGGTCAATTATTCATTATTAACTAGAATTTTAGAAAGTACAGTACAACTTCGATAGTCCGGACACTCGCTAGCCCGGACACTCCAGTAATCCGGGCACTCTTTTTTTATTCGGGCATTTTGTGGATTTCGCCTCTGTAATCCGGACACGAAATATTATATACTTAAAACGCTACAGAACAAGAATTTTCCTGTCTGAACAGGCAGAAATTACTTACTTTAACTTTTGCGAGTACCGCGAGCGGCGTCTATCATTCTGCATTTGGTTTTTAAGTTTGTTAGACGCACATAATGGCTCCAAGCAAAAGAGTACATAAAACACTTACACTAGCAGAAAAATCTAAAATATTAGATTGCCTTGATGAGGGGAAAAGTACACGTCAAATTGCAAAGAAGTTTCTTGTTCCAAAATCTACAGTTTTTGATATAAAGAAGAACAAGCACAAAATTAGGACTTTTATATCAAAATCATTTCAGGGGACAGGTAGGAATACCAATAAATATAAATACTATTTAACGAATTTACTTTATTCGGTGTATCTTTGCAGGCAAAAGGAAAGTTATTAGAAAAGCAGAGCATCCTGAAGTTGAAGTCGCATTGTATAATTGGTTTCTACAACAACGCAGTGCGCATGTACCTATTTCATCAGAAATTTTACGAGCAAAAGCTAAAAACTTGTACGAACGAATAACAGGGAAAACGGATTTTTTAGCAAGTTCTGGGTGGCTGGATAAATTCAAGCTAAGGCACGGAGTTCGTTTCTTGAAAGTCTGCGGCGAAAAACTTTCTAGTGATGTTGCCGCTGTACAACCGTTTCAAGAAACATTTCGATCTGTTGTTGAAGATATGGAATTATGCAGCGAACAAGTGTATAATGCTGATGAGTCGGCAATTTTTTGGAGAACTCTACCTGATACCACTTGGGTTCATCAAGATGAAAAATCAGCACCAGGTCGAAAAATATCAAAAGATCGTTTAACATTTATGCCATGTTGTAACGCGGCGGGATCCCATAAGTTACCACTGTTAGTCTTGGGGAAAGCGGCAAATCCACGAGCATTTAAAAATGAGAGTTCACTACCAGTCGTATACAAGGCGTCTACCAAAGGATGGATGACGAGACCATTATTTATGGAATGGTTCAAAAGATGTTTCATACCTGAAGTCAAAAAATTTTTAACAACGGTTAACAAGCCGCTTAAAGCTCCGTTACTAATAGACAATGCACCATCACATCCATCTGTAGAGGAAGTAAATCCAAACTTCAGAATTATGTTTTTGCCACCGAACTGTACTGCAATTTTACAGCCTATGGATCAGAATCTCATTCAAAATATAAAGGTGTCCTATAGGAAACGCCTTCTTAATAATATTATTTTACATGAGGGTGAAGAGATTATAACCATTTTGAAGCAGTTTAATTTAAGAGATGCAGTGAACAATCTTGATCAATCCTGGAGGACCATAACTTCAAAAAATATTAAAAAAAAGTTGGACACCATTGTGGCCTGAAATTACGGAACGAGAAGAATCCGATGACGAAAATATTCCACTCTCGAGCTTCAAAAGAAACTTTGTCCAATAAGTCACGAAGATTTGAAAAAAATTACCGAATCTTTAAGGATCATTGATCCAGATAATAGTATAAACAGTGAGGACATTACGAAATGGGCTGTGGGAGAAAAAGAATATGTCATTGATTTAACTGAAGAAGAGCTTATCCAAGATGCATTAGGGAGCAATATTGAAAATGTAGAAGGACCTTCTGAATCAGAGGATGATGTAAATATAGAGAGAGTGAAACATTCACACGCTGTCAACGCATTCTCATTAACTATCAGGTGGGCTGAAGAGAACAATCTTCCCATGGAAGATATATTGCTCCTGAAAAGGCTCAAGGAAAAAGCAATTGATGTAGTTACATCAAAAGTGATTCAAACTAAAATAGAGAACTATTTTTTAAAAAGGTAGATTTTTCCGCAGATTAATTACACACGTTATGTACATACATATATGTATTATGTGCATATTATGTTAGGGACATACATGTGTATGTATGTACGTATGTATGTAGAAATTCTTTTTTGAGATTTTGTATATTTTCGTTCTATTTTATAAGAATATGTAGGTATTCGATTTTATAATAAACACTACGGTTTTGACAAATTCTGAGTTGTTTTCATTTTCAAAATAATTTTTTTTAAGTAACTCCAGTAATCCGGACACCTCGATAGTCCGGACATATGCCGGAACGATATCTGCCCGGACTATCGAAGTTGTACTGTACTGATTCTGGAAAAAATAGATTAATGATGTCAAATTGGCAGCTAGGCGATTTAAAATAACCACAAAACATGTTTGTAAAATTGTGCCACTTTATGTTTTCCATTAATACTGTATATTTCCATTCGGAATGTCAACTTGATTTCAGCATGTCACACTTATTTCATTTTAGTAGTTTGTATACTTTATTTGTGACGGCTTGGTTCTGTTTATCGCAATAAATAATATTTATTTTACGAGGCGACGTCGCTCAAAGAATAAAAAATAAAGTTTATGTATACCAGACCGACCCTTAAGTAAGTATCCTGAGCTTCTCCTAAATTATCGTTTATAAAAAATTGTTTCCGCAAGATTTAAAAGTTAAAAATGGTCAAATGTGTAAGAAAATTCTTGGTCATAGGTTTGATTTTTTTGGAAATTTTTCTTCTATTTAAAACACCCATAAATATTTTACTGAACACACCATCGGTCTTTGATATCTACAAAAGTATAGTACACTAAAGAGTGATGGTCCGAGTGTACAAGGTCACCTTAAGTTTATTTGTCCTCAATTTAGCTCGTCAGTATGATATAAACTGGCCAACAAAAAGGATTTTTTACCCTCATTATTAAGACTCTATAGCTTGAAAGAAGCTCTCCCGATTTGAATAAAATATTTGGATTTTTAAACGTGATTTTGTCGGGCGCGCGCTTTGGCCAAGGACGGCTTTTCAATATTCTACAGTACGAAAAAGAAAGTGATGTGTAAAAAAACGAAAAATTTGACTCGTTTTCATTTTGTTGAAAAAAATTGCACCTAAAAGTAAGACAGCCTTTTAAAGCTTAGGTAAATATCTCAAAACGAGTTCGACAGTATTTTGTTTAATGCGCTGTGGCAAAAGTTATCGAATTAAAAAAAAAATTAAGCTTTTCTTAATTTCAAAATCAGAAAGTAGCAATATATGCCATAAATTAAGTTCAGAATTTGACGTAAAATTGGAAAATCAGTTAACATACAGGATGTTCCACTTAAAAAAACCTTTATTATTTAATCTTATATATGCTTCTACACACGGACGTGTACATTCAATCTTTGATTGCCAGACTTGTTCAGTAATATGTTTAAAATGGCACTGATAAATTATATTCGTTTTAAAACCATCTCTGGTATTTTTGCAGTTCGTATTTTCTGTAATTTTTATGATTCGTATTCTGTAATATTCATTTATTTCTGTTATACAGGGTGTCCAGAAACTAGTGATCATAAATAATATGATTTATAGGGAAATCCAAATGATGTCAGTACTTCATATAATTATTATTTCTACTTGGCTTCCTTTATAAGTTCATGGTTCGACCAACTTAATGACAATCCTCCAAGAATAATAATTTTATTATGGAAGTTAAGGTCTCACCTATAAGACTATATAAAACAAATTTATCTCGAAAATGCTAAAAGATATCGAATAAACCAAAATTTAGCTTTTTTTAGTAAAGTAATAAGAGAAGCAAAATGTCAAATTTGGCAACATCGTCAAAATTGTATAAATTTTAAAAATTAATTTCGACAGTACCTGTATAATAAAGAATTTCAGGTGTAGTGTAGGTGTGATGTGCTCTTTTTGGGTCAAACTTAAAATGGTAAAATCAAAATTTGAAAATTTTCGCTCGCTTAAGAGATACGGGGAAAAATAAAAACATTGACAATTTCAAAACTACCCTATATTTTCTTAGTTAAAAAAGATACAGAAAAATGTTTTATACAGAAAGTTTCTTTATAATGATTGTTGAATAATCTGCCGTTTTCAGAATAAGTATACGGGGTCAGGTAAAAAAGTTATTGGATCTAACCTCATTTTTTTAAATGGAACACCCTGTATATTTTAATCTAAAAGGATACTATTTTAAATTCTCCTTTCAAATATATAACACACCACGGATGATATTAGTTTCCTAGGCGATTTATTTAAACTTTATTACTTTTAAACGAAATAAAAGATTCAGATTAAGGTAAAAAATAATGGGAATCATCGCAAATGTTCGGAATATGTCTTTAAATGGTTACCGTCTTTCCGGATAGCGAGCAAAATATACATTTTGCGCCATTTCTTCGTTTTTTCCACTTTCAATATAAACTGATACCATATCAAATTTTTCAAAATGAATATGTAATTTTCGCAAATAAATATAGTTGTTTCTAGGATATTAGCTTTTGTTTCATGGTCTACTGTGGTTTAAAGTAATAAGATTTAATAAATCGCCTGGTGTGTTATATTTTTGAAAGCAGAATTTAAAATAGTATCTTTTTAGATTAAAATATACAGGGTGTTCCATTTAAAAAATGAGGTTAGGTACGATAACTTTCTTACCTGACCCCATATACTTATTCTAAAAACGGCAGATTATTTAACAATCATTATAAACAAACTTCTGTATAAACCATTTTTTGTATCTCCTTTAACTAAGAAAATATAGGGTAATTTTGAAATTGTCATTTTCTTGATTTTCCCCCGTATCTCTTAAGCGAGCGAAAATTTTCAAATTTTAATTTTACCTCTGATTTTACCATTTTAGGTTTGGCCCAAAAAGAGCACATGACGCCTAAATTACTTTTTTGATAGCACTAACAATAACGGAGATACCCTATAAAAGTGTCGAAAATGGGACAGCCTGTACATGGGTGTTTACTGACCCATGGAGGACATTTGCAGCAATTTATTTGACTTTTGTTCATATGAGTTCATTACTCAAAGTTTTTAAATCATATGCATTATCAAATCATTGCCATTAATTAATAAAATGAAATTTTTTTAACACCCTGTTTTTCGAAAACGAAGCGACATGCGAAAAACTTTTATACCACATTCTCGTTTTAAAATAAGGTGAGGATTTACCACCTTCATCTCCTCCTTCAGAGAGGTTAGGAAACACCCTGTATATCAGTAAGGAAGCAAGATACGAAAAATATTTATAAGAATTTCCTTGAAAAAACAAATAAAAGATATTTTAGTAATGGATGTAACCGATAAAACTAAAAACTATACAAAGTGCAAACAGCCAAAAATAACGGTGTTTCGATAAGTAAAATGTTCACTCACAATTAACGAAAAATAAAATCGACCATATTTGTTTTTCCTTAATATCTCAAAATTAAAAAACTTATAATACTGTAAAATGTTAAAGTTAAAAGTTCCTAGCTTTCAACAAGAAAAATGCAGAGTATACTGTGAAATAGCCACAATATGTGCAAGCGGGCATAAATCCTGTCTTAGCGAAACATGAAACAAAAATTAATAAAATAAAAATTGCAACACCTATAATCTTTGGCCATTCTTACTGTTTTCATTATAATTGACCCAAAAAACCACATTAATATATACAGAGTACCAACACGCTTTTATTGAACATGTTAAATAATCTTGTTTCCTTAGACTCTACATAAGTCTAGAGACGACATAAAAATATTTTTGTTTGTTTTTTCCAGTTGAGTATTACTGTAGGTTCATTAGTTTTTCAATTCGTTTATGCTACAAAATACTATTAAAAAAGCTAGTACGATTGTCCAGCTTTTTAGCCTTACAGAGCAAAAATAGGAATTTTTATAGCGGTAGTATGCACAGTTATAAATATAACGTATAATAAAAATAGATATTTCGTGAATTTTTCCTCATATTTTTGTATTTCATGCTCATTCGTGCACTGTTGTATGCCCAGCCGATTCTGAACGTAGGAAGGGATGCGAGCAATGCTGCCGTTGGTTGTAAAAATCGTTAACAGAAAAGATTAATGTAATTTCCAATTAGAACAACAAGACTAATACAGCGTGTCCAAGATAAGGATACTGTACAGGGAGTTCACTTATTTGTGGTTTATTATTAAATTATTTGTTATTTATTAAACTAGTCCAACATAAGTAAAAAATTTAGAGCTTACTTATGAGATATTATTTATAAAATTAGGAGAAATACAGGCCATTCGACTGATTGGAGACCACGAGCTGACTAAGAACCTCGACAGCCTAGAACATCGAAGACAGGTTGGGGATTTGACTCTCTTTTATAGATGTTTTCATGGAAAGTGCTCGGCTGACCTTGCCCTCTTAATTCCGCCCAGAGCGGCGAATATCAGAAATACACGACGAACCACTGCCGCCCATCCATATGTGGTTAAGCTTAGTACTCCTCGAACTTCACTATTTAAGAATACTTTCATCTGGAGGACTTCATCCTTATGGAACGACCTTCCCGAGGTCGTTTTTCCCAACGAATATAACCTCCAACGATTCAAAACCAACGTGAATCGCTTTTTGCGTACACGCACCACTCCCAGAGTTCCCTAAAGGATTTTTCCTATAGTGCTTGTGTTTGATCATAAAAAAAAGACCGTATCCCACAATTTCCTGATGTTCAAAAAACCCTCGAAACGTCATTAAACCACAATGTGTCATACATCGTTGCATTCCAATATCAGGAAAACAGGACCGTATTTAAAAAAAGAAAGTTGATAATGGACTTCGAAGACGACTCGTCGGATTACAAAACAATTAACGCTGTTAGATAGAGCGGAAAAAGTGGCAATGCAAAAGTGCAATTTACTTTAAAATTCTATCTCAAAAAAACCCAGGAAAACAATAAAACGATTTTTCAGAATTTCGTTTTTCCGGAACTACTCGGAATTTTAAAACTTTCTAAACCGGCATATTATTAGGCACGTAAATGCGCAACTTTACCTCCATTTAACCGACTTCGTATCTCTTGCGGTTTGCGAGATCCCTGTACTGGCCCTCCTCATCTTGGACACGTTGTAGTCCCGCTCTTCGTAGCTTCGCTTGACACCGATCAAACGCACATGATATTTATCACTACAGTGGCGTTAAGCTCGGGGGGAGAAACTTTGTGTTTTTTTATTATACCGGCGTTGGCGTTTTGATCAATTTTCATGAAGAATCCAACTGCGGAATCAACACAGTGTATTTATTTATTATCCACGATACATTATTGTTTGAGCACGCCTATGGTAAGACGCTTTCAAGCATGATTTTATATATTTTTTCCTTATGGTTCTTCATACGAAAACGTTCAAAAACCGCTGGGCAAAAAATAGTATCCCTTGCGTTTGTATTTTACCTGAATAAGGCTCAAATTTGTAGCTATCCACGATACCATGTCGATTATTTACGTTCGCATTTAATAACCACTTTATTTGATTTTCGTGGATAGTTTTTACAATTAAGTCCCAGTAATGGTCAACTACATGCAAAACATGTTAATTAAATCAGTTCTAACGGGTTATAGTCATAGTATAGTTTAAATTAAACGGTGTCACCTATAAATGTAAATTCGTCATAATGTTCACTTAATCGTTTTTTACCTTTAACCGTAAAATATCAAGGTTGTCTCCCTCAAATACTAAAGCGATTCCATTCCATAATCTCATTTCTCACTATTTCCAATTGCTTTTTATATTCGTTTACCTTCCTTTCAAAACATATTCCACAGGAACGATCCTACTTGTTAGAATTAATATCATTAAGATGAATTGCTTTCCGTTGTCGCTGCAATGATGTGCAGCTGTTTCCCTTTACTTTTATTATATACTTGTCCAGGACTAAATGGTTCTAATCGTGGATGGGTATCTCCTTTGCCGGGCTTATCTAAAAAACAATTGGTAATTACTGTATACTGAAAAATAGGACGATTAATATTTGAATAAACGAAACATCAATATGGAACTACTAACTTATGTTTTTTATTTTAAAATAATATTTATTAATATTCATAATTAACATTATCTTGACAATCTACCAAGGTTTTGCAGTGTTGTCAAGTCACTACGCGTGACTCGACCTTCCGTTATGCGCTATCCCGCGTCGCAATTCAAAATTGTACGGCCAGCCACCCAGTATCAGTCATCCAGTATTTGAACGCGTAAACGTGTCGGTGTGAGTTTAAACAGAAACTATCGAAAACAAAGCATTTTAGGACAAACGTACATAATATATGAACTTTTCGACTTAAAATTGATCCAGGAATCGCCCATTAAAATAAGGGTACAATGAAACACTTTGCAGTAAGTTAAATCTAAATCCAAAACATGTGTGAAATCTACAGGGTGTTATGGAAATGACGTATTATATTTAAACCGCCAATTCCTGAGATGAAAACAAATTGAAGAAAAATTTTCAAAAATGGCGCTTTAATTTAATATGCCCTGTACATGACCTAATGTCAAACCAAAAATAAGCACATGTCGGCTATGTCAGAAGAAATAAACAAACTACAGATGTTCAAAGACGTCAGTGAACTTTGACCAGCGTTGTCATATCTCCAGAGTAAACTCTTTAGAAGCTCAATAATCTTTTGATTGAAACGAAGTTCTTTATAAAAAAAAGGAATTTTATTTAGGCCCCATGCTCTCTTACCTTTAACAAAATTTATAATTATCGCGTAGATTTTTTCTATTCACTTTTGTCACATCACACAGAAAACACATATCAAAAGTCAATGATCAGTCAACCTTTTGATTGATTCGGCTTCATTCAGAAAAAAAATCTGTAATTTTCCTTATTCCCTGTATTTAAAAACTAGTTCCATAATTTGTATAAAAAAATTATTTATAAACTAAATAATATGTTTTAGTACACCGGCGCACGCAAACTTGAAATTCACACACGGACATCGTTTTTAACACAACGAACAAACCCGTAAAAATGTGTGGGCACTTTTGTGTAACAAGTGCCTATCTTCATAAAACTAATTTGAAACGTGTGTGTTTCTTTAAGTGATTTATGGTAATTTATTCAGTGTTTCACTATGTGTTCTGTGTCTCTGACGATATGTTCTGAGATTTGAAGAAAAACGCCGAAGGGGTTTTAGTGGGGTAAAAGCTTTACCCACTAAAACCAAAAAAACAGAAGATGTCTGTGCCCTGGATTACTTGCTAGTGTACTGGCACCTGGATTCACTTCTATTTGGATACTAGCTAAGCTAAATATTTATTTTTATAAGAATCTAACGTTTTACATTTTTACACCGTTTGGCAACATTGCGCCGTAACATGTGTTGATTACACAGCTGGGCACTATAATATGAATCATGAGCGCGGCGTCACCTGTGAGTAAGAGGGTGTGTTACCCCACTTTTTAAACGTTCGATTTGAAAAAAATGGCTTCTCTAGGACAGTCATCCATTTAAAATATAATACGTCATTTTCATAACACCCTGTATATGTTTGTTATTTTATTTTTTCATAATAATATACAGTGACTTTTATCCGACAAATAATATATCTAATCCAACTCTGTATGCAGTCCAGCTGTGTCTAAAAATCTACTTGTGTTCTGGTATGCTTATCTTCTTACTTACACCCAAGTCTTATTTAGATAAAAGTCATTCCATTTCATTCTGGGCGAACTATACTCATAATTGGTTTTTCTGACCCCAAAAACAAAATCCCATTTGATATGTTCGTCCTTTTTCGATGTCGGTTACACACATTGGTGTCTTTGGTATTAGAACAATAATATAAAGGTGGAGTTTTCTTACCTGGTAGTATATTCTCTGCTGGTATATACTTGGATATTCGAACTAATGGCAATGGCAAGTAACCGCTGGTAAGTGGCATGACATCAAGCACGACCTGCTGAATTGACCCATCTTCACCTGTAACAAAATGGACAAATTATTTAAAATTAATTTTTTAAATCATTTTGAATAGATAAATAGTAACGAAACGGCTCTGGTGGCACTGAACGGAATATTATAGCAAATATAGAGGGTGTTATCGAAATGACTTATTATATTTAAATGGGCGACTCATTGGGTGTCCTAGAGAAAGTCTACATACTTTTTTTTTAATCGAATATCTGATACCAAGGTAAAAATCATTTTTGCCTACATGCTGTCGCGCCGCTCCATCTGGTTTCAGTTACCAACAATGTAGGTCACTAGAGTAAACTACAGTGCTGCTTGGATATATGTTTAACCTTCAGTATCGTTGCTTCAGTATGTTTCGATACTCGGTGTTGGAACGACGTTGCCGAGGATTCCGCGTGCTTGATATAAACGTTTCGTTAGTTGTAGCATTACCCGATTTTTTTTCTGTTGTGTAATAATCCATAATAATAAATGTTGTGATGTGATTTCAAATTTGTGTTATTATCTACTGTTGGTTCTGTTGCAAAATATACTTTTTGTGTTTTATTTTTTTATGGAATTTAATTATAAAACGGATTATTTTAAAATAAGATCGAAGGTAAGAGAGTATAGTATGTACTTTAAAATTGTAGTTTTTTTTTTAAAGTTTAAAAAAGAAGCGATAACGCGGGTCAAAGACGTCTTGTCAAAAACTGAACACGTGCGTTTACAATATAATATGATAACACCGCCTACAATGCGCTGACCTCTTTCGAGACTTGAGACTGCCTCAATAAATTATTGATTGCGAACGTAGTCGGTAGCGGCCACGTAAATTTTCAGTTTTCATATAAAGTGTATATTTCGCCTAATAATTTAAGACGCCATTTATGGTTATTTTTCTTCAATTTATTTTCATCCTAGGATTTGGCGGTTTAAATATAATAAGTCATTTCCATAACGATCTGTATCTCCAAAAAATAGTATACGGCCACGTTTGAAAAATCAGGAGGTAAAAACACAAGACACTTTGGTACTTTCGTAACAGATTATGTTGCGGTTGCGAAGTACGTTCGAAGTGATCAAATATTCGCTTCCGTATTGATTTTAAAGCAACCTCTTATTAAGACTTTTTAAAGGCAACAATGAGAATAAAAACCCGACAAACCCGAACAAACCTGAACTTTTCTACACATACCATTTTTAAGATATTAAATTTTGTCTTCGAACTAGCTTAAATCTGCAGTACCATGCTGATTAATTTTAATTCAGGTTAAAATGAAAATACCAGTAATCACCTTTATAATTAGGATTTGCAAATATTTAACAGCGTTTTTAATTTTTTCAAATAATTTTAGCTTTGAATAGTTCTAATCGCCATGAGCTATTCAGTTAAGGAAAAGGTTACAATTATTAAATGGTTCTGCGGTGGACATAGTATCTATAACATAAAATAATATTAACACTGACATAAAATGACTTTGACAATTTTTTAATCATTTAGTTACTGGTGTACTGACAGAAATGTGTCAAGTCCATAGTTCCTAGGTTATATGCATTTACAAGCATTTTAAAATACGTCACAAATTTCATTCTCCTAAATATTATCTTCACGATTTATTGAACAATCCTATTGGTCCTTACCTGAAGCGCTATTAAAGCAGACCACTCCCGCCGTTCTTCCACAGACGGCCCATACACTCTGTTCAGCCAGTACCTCGTACATGACTGAACGCACGTCCGCGTCGTCCTCCCCCACCGGATATACATTCGAAATTGACAAGTGCAGATGGCACACTATTCCCACTCGGCAAAATTCACTGCCTTTAGCTGGCTCCACAACTGCATCGAGAATATATAAAGTCTGAAAATAAAATATGTATCAAGGAAGTAGTTAGCCGAAAGTATGAGATAGGTACTACAATATTTATCAGGGTATCAGTTATTCACTCCACAGGGTGTGTCAAAAATTACTGCAAAATCGTTACTTGGACACGTTGTATAAAGACGAATCGTTATTAATAGTTCGACACGATTTACCATGATATCTCATGATTCTGTGCGAATCTTACGATCTCACGATTTCTTTGAATTTTTAAATCGTATGATCTGTCAAACTTTAGATTGTCTAAAATATCAATTAAATCAATAAAAAATGGCTTTGCCAAAAATATAAAAATAGTATCAGAACTAAATATTATGGGGTCGATTTTAGCATTTAAATTGGACGGCAACGGCGCCGTGAAGACATTTTCCCGGTATTTCCCCGCAATGTGAGGTGCGGTACGGACCGGGGATTGCCTTATTATTAGCATTCGATTGATATTGATAGTAGATAAAAAGATTACATTGCATAGGTATATGCAAAATAGTAAGAAAATGGTTCATATTCGTTGTGGAGTTTATTTTTCTCATATTTTCGTAATTAAACATCATGTCACTCATTCAATTAAAATATTCAGTAAAATTGCCACTTTTCCGACATATCATGATTTCTCATGATTATGCGATTTTCTCTCGACACAATCTGGCACCCCCGATTCGGCATCCCTCCTAAAGAACCAACCTACATTTTTTTTAATTATAGCAATCGAGTGAGGGGTTAAAGAGAAAATTGATGTTAAATTTAGGGTAAATTTTGTATTATAGATGACAAACTGATAATTACCTTCGACAGTGAAAATATCTTTTCCGAGGAACAAAATATTAACAATATTATATATATTTTTGTGATAATAACCTAATCTATGTATCGGAGTCCTTTTTTGTCTTACTGTGCTTATACTCAACATTAATATGTTTCAGATTGCAAGTGTAACTATCTGGCGATTCAGTGTATTTCGTATGAGGAAATGTTGAACAAAAATGCAAATAAAATTACAGGTGTAAAATGTAAATTTTACAATTTGATATGTTTCCTAATTAAAAGTGAAAAGTTTAGTATAAGCCATTTTTTTCCAATTACTTTATTTTTTTATTCCGACGTGGTCATAAAACAAGGGTACTTTTACATCAACAATTCATACCAGCTTTACCAAACCATGATTTAATAACACTTATTTAGAAACGTATTACACAATGTAAATTTTATCATACTTGTTTAACTATGCAGTATTTTAGCTTTAATCTATGTTGTACTTTTATGAAAAGAATATACCTAAATACTATGATGTTATTCTTTCATTTCACCTACTATCAAATGAATAAAACTTTTTAATATATTTAAAAGATTATTAAAAACGCTAACAACAACGTGAATCTCCATAAGCAATTGAAAAATAAGTCACACCATCCCGCTTACTGTATAATATCACTAAACTTACCTTAAACTCCGTAATATCAAAATAGTATTGATACGTTTTGTAAGTATCCTCCTCGTGTAATTTGTACTCGACATTAAATTCAGCCTTTACTAAATTTGCCTCAAGATTAGTATGTACTAACTCCCATAAAAAAGAATAACTTAAACCATTACTTATAATCTGCAAAAAGAAAATAATGATTAAGTCAAGATATACACAGATTATTAAATTCCGTTCATGCCCTAGTTAACTTTGCTGGTTACTGGTAACCATTTTGTGGTCATATTTTCGTCCAACAACTTGTTCCGAAACGGCCGAATTCCAGGCGAACGAAAAGTGATATCAGATCCGGGTTTTCGACAATCGATAGGACTACAATTTTACTAGGCATTCCACATGTCAGTAACGTCATCAACTGTCGAGGGTGTCGCCGAATTTGTAAAAAGATTGTATGGATTTTACCATTTAAGATTTTAAGGGTACGTCGTAAGAGTGGCGTACGTAACCCTTAACGTCCGTACGTTTTGCGCTCACTCAAAGGTAGGCAACTCTAGCGTTCGGGTTTGTTCGCGCTCTGCTACGGCGCGTTTTACGTAAGATGTTAAACGATAACCCCTGTAGAACCAATTTACCCCTTAAGTTTAGTTTGAATTTAATATGAATCGATTATTAGTGTTAGATGGCAATTTAAGGACATATGGTATGTTATAGAAGAAATGTTTTAAATATATTGAGAATTTAAAATAAATAATATTCAGGGTTTTAAAAAGAAAAATATAACATCACCCCTTGACATTTGATGACGTTGCTGACAGATGAAATGCAGTCAAATAGTAAAAATTTTGTCCTATCGATTGTCGTTCAATATCGCTTTTCGTTCCTGCATTTAAGCGGTTCCGGAACATTTGCCCAACCCTGTATGTGTGTATTATGCACATAAAATCTTGTATAGTATAATAATTAATGGGTAGAAAATGTAACACAGACTATCTCATCTGAGGATAACCTCATAGAGGTCGAAACGTAAGCCAGAATACAAAATTGTATCTTCTAAGTTTGATTTTACTAATCTGTAACCAACGAGTTAACCCTTTTGGATTAGTGTACTATTATCCACTTACCAGACTAGAATCACAGTGTTTGGCAGAAGTGGGAATGTCTTTAATTTTTAAATTAGGGTATTGAACAATTAAGCTATCCACACAATGGCCGACCACATTTACTTGAACGAACTTCTTATGGTTCACGGTAAACAATCTCCACGTTGTCGATAATGGCGGTGAGAAACTGAGCGCTACGACTATCGGTTTGGGATTCCATGGCACGTAAATGGTAACTGAAAAAAAAGCCTATGTATGATAAAGTTTCCATAGAAAAATTAATTCGATATCATACCGAGGAGGTTGAAGTTATTGGAAAAAATGGACGTACTTTTTACTGGAATGTTATCTTTAAAATCATATCCCTATATGGAAGGAAAAACTTAGTTAAATTTACTACAAAAATACTAAAACTAACCATCATCTATGGCTCTATATGTGACTGGAATAGCTTTTATTAAGCTGCTATTAAATTATACAAAAGTTTTAACCTACATTTTGAGTAAAAATTACAAACATATTTAGTAAACCATTTGTATGAAGTTTTTGTAAAATTTACTAAAATCTTCTCTAAAAAATACTAAAATCTTTGGTAAAAATTTTGACACATCGTAGTCCCAAGCGGTCCCCGTCCAAGTACTAACTGTGCCCAACGACTTCATCCTATTATTTGTTACGAAAAACGAAATCCTAGGCAGGAATTCATTGCATCTCGTTTATGCCTTTTATTCTTGTAAAAATATTTTTACAACACTTCATTTAAAGTTGGTCATTTTTACAATAAAAAAATACTTGAATAATAGCCAGTGAAATGTACCATACATATTAAAATATTTAACTACCAGAGTTATAAATAAATTATTTTCACATACATTCGTTGTAAAATATATTTTAATAATTACTTGATTTTACTAAATTTATTAGAAATTCTAACTATACATTTTTAGAAATTATGTGTATCTACAATATTATTTTGGTACGGATTAACAATGAAAATTATAATTAATACAATATTTTATAGGAAATCGTACAATAAAACCTATACTGTAATAATTTTACTATAGTATTTGTTCCGTTCGCATACATTCGTTGAAAAATTTACAATATATTTTAATAGTTACTTGATTTTACTAAATTTATAAAAAATCATAACTATAGTTTTTTGTAAATTGTGTTCATTTGTGTATAGAAGTTATTTTTAGAAAAGGTCAAGAATTTAATAGTTGCGCGTCAAATTTTTAAAATGCCATAAGACCATGGCTACCTAACAAAGAACCTCAAAAAATGATAAAAGCAAAAAAATGTTGAAAAAGGCCAGATATTTCTTAAGTCTTATAAGTTATAATATAACAGGAAAAAAATTTGCTAGCGTAATGTCACGCTTGAATGTTTATTTTCTTGCTTTCTTGCTCGACCTTCTTTGTAACACTCTATAACATTGAATAGCTTAAATTTTGTTAGACAGGTATCCTGCAACGAATCTCCGAACTACAATGTTTCGAAATCGGCAAATAAACTGCTGGCCATTTGCTTTCGAGCAAGAAAAATTTCGCCTAAATTTAAAAGTTAATATTTTCTGAACCACATATGACATCGATCTCCGGTTTTTAATGGTTGATAGATTTGTCCCTTAGGAAACAATTGCCAATGTTGGATTGTCTTAAACTGTCCGAAAATTTTATATACAGGGTGTTAAAGAGGACGATGATTTTTGCTCCAATTTCAATAGCATGTAACTTTCACAATAATATTTTAAATTTTTATCACTGTACGTCAATTGAATCACTGGTTCATAGCAAAGAAAGTGATTTGTCAAATTTTTTATATCTGCTATACTTTAAGAGATACCGATTTTTTTGAAAAACTTTGCTTCTTTCCAACTTTTTGTTAGCTAGATCCCACTGTGCGTTGTATCGTGCAAACTTTGCAAGTGATTATTATACCTTCTGAAAAGCTTGTTTATGTTTAGTAACAACAATTGTACCTAAATGTTGTAATGTGCAGTGGCGTACTTATAATCACTTATATGTCTATGCTTTATTAGTATCTCACAATTTTTTTGTATTGGAAAGTACTCGCCACTAGATTAGGCAAGTTTTTCCTTATTTTTTAGTTTTTCATATCGCGCTACAAGTATATTATGCAGTGTCTACAAAATTTTAAAAAATATAATTTTTTTATTTAATTGTTTGAAAAAATTTATTTATTAATTTCTAACTTTCTAACACGACACTATTCCTAAAATTAAACTTACATTGAAAGGCACTTTAATATTAAATAACGCTAGCTGCCGTCAAACCAAACAATTAAATAAAAAAATTATCTTTTTTAAAATTTTGTGAGATATTCATAAAGCATAGACATATAAGTGATTATAAGTACGCCACTGCACATCACAACATTTAGGTACAATTGATGTTACTGAACATAAACATGCTTTTCAGAAGGTATAATAATCACTTGCAAAGTTTGCACGATACAACGCACAGTGGGATCTAGCTAACAAAAAGTTGGAAAAAAGCAAAGTTTTTCAAAAAAATCGGTATCTCTTAAAATATAGCAGATATAAAAAATTTGACAGATTACTTTCTTTGCTATGAACCAGTGATTCAATTGACGTACAGTGATAAAATTTAACAATATTATTGTGAAAGTTACATGCTATTGAAATTGGAGCAAAAATCATCGTCCTCTTTAACACCCTGTATATAAAATTTTCTGACAGTTTAAGACAATCCAACATTGGCAATTGTTTCCTAAGGGACAAATCTATCAACCATTAAAAACCGGAGATCGATGTCACATCTGGTTCAGAAAATATTAACTTTTAAATTTAGGCGAAATTTTTCTTGCTCGAAAGCAAATGGCCAGCAGTTTAGTTTTAAATAAAAAATATACCTATAAAAAAGAATGCGCACAGTTTAAAATTTAATAAACCAACCAACCTTGATGATCTCTCGTTAGAAGATCAGCTAAGACCCTTAGAGGCATCTTTGTACTAGAAAATGTCGCTTTCTCTCCAACCTCAATCTCCAAATTGTTAGTCAAAGGTGTGTCAGGTTCAATTTGAAAGGTTAAACCTGGTGATGCTGTTAGTTTTATTATGGACTTCTATAAAAAAAAATCCTATATTAGTAATAGAATTGAAATACAAAAGAATGTTATTTAAAAATTATAAATCTAGTGCGAGAAGCATTTTTTTAAAGACTAGACTAGCAAACAGTGTAAATAAGTGAATAAACGTTCCGCAGGCTCAAAAACCAATTTCAGTTTTGTTGAAATGGTTATTGAAATAGTTGATAGAAAGGGTTTTCTATAAATAACTCTTAAAAAGGAATTGCAATATAGATGTATGTAATAAGAAAAAAGGTTTTTAATTCTGTATAGAATGTCATAAAAATATACAGAGACTCCAACTGAAAATATGTGCTTCAAAATTTGAAACTTGGTTAACGAGACTATTAGACCCACATATATACTATAACCATTATATTGCCAATAAGAACGTTCCAAAATACAAAAAGTGTCCAGCCAAGGGAAATGGCGTAGTACTATTGAGTTTGCGCAGTGGGGTCAGAGCCGGCCCGACATTATTTGTTTGTTGTTATTCGTCGCCATCTTTGGTTCTGGATGCTTTTTCAAATTACAGAATAAAAAGTGGTTCATCCACATTGTTGTCGGTATATTAGTGCTTATAAACTTTCATTACCTAACAACAATTTATGTGAAGGAGTTTTTAATTTGTGGTGATTCGCTGTTTGATAGGTTAGTGGCTTGTTTTATTTTTAAGATGAAAGGACACAAATGCATGGTGCTTTTTTGCAAAAGTCGTGGATCAATACCAGGTATAAAGTATTTCAGGTATGTACATGTACATATATACGAAAATATTTTGCTTATCACATTATCCGATCTTCGGAACCGAATTTGACTAAAAAGCTTGTAAAAAAAGAAGAGAGGGTCACTCGTATACAATATAATATATATGTGACCACTACATAACATTAAAATTAATGTATTTTTAATTTGGTGCATTAGTAGCTGATAATAATTCCCTAAACAGTCAATATAGTCATTCATTCTTAATTTTTCGTTTAGAAAAAACTGAGGTTAAGAAACGTACGACGCCGGATCAAAGTTAAAATAAAGCCCATCGTGTCGATTGTTACAAATACTCGGACGGAATTTGGCACCAAAGTTTACACCAATCAGGGCACCGTCGGATCATCATATCGTCAGAAATCGTATGCATGAAACGCCGTCTTAAATCGAACTAATCGAAATTTTGATTGCAATATTTTTCCTAACTAACCAGTAAAATTTACATTAAAAAAGTTGAAATCCGGTCCTGTCGAATGTTTACTTTCACAAGAAAATTTCCGAACTGCGCAAACTCACTATTGCCCCTTCGATGCACAATATAATGGGTATATATACAGGGTGTCCGGGAACATGTGGGAAATCTCCCGGATATGAAGAAAACACGTGAAAAGATTAGGTTCATATAAACTTCTTTCGTATCGGCCTCCTCTTCGGAGATATGGGCTCCCAAAGAGCACCAATGGAATCAAGTTTTTTACACATAATTATTGAACCACCTGGTATATTTCAATTATTTTTTAGTATGATGTATACCAGGTAAGACCCGTCAAATTACTACCCAAGAAACTGTTGTGAATTACTCACAGCTGCAGGGACGGACTAGCTGTAACACTCATGGGTCCATTTTTTTTACGCCCTGTATGATGAGAACTTTGGACAATGTTTTTTACATACCTTTAACTATTGGCTAAAAATTAAGTACTCTTCATTCATGTCGCTAATCCTAACAGTTTTCGGAAAAACGTCATTTTATTTACACCAGTCCCCTAAATTCTCACGGGTTAAATATGAAAAAGCGGAATTTTGAAGGTTGAACATTTGATCGGAACAAAGATGTATCTTTTACTGAAATACGCCAAATACATGATGTATATGAAATGCCGTTTTTTCGAAAACGGTTAGGATTAGCGACAGGAATGAAGAGTACTTAATATTTAGTCAATAGTTAAAGGTATTTAAAAAACGTTGTCCAAAGTTCTTATCATACAGGGCGTTAAAAAAAATGGGCCCATGAGTGTTACAGCTAGTCCGTCCCTGCAGCTGTGAGTAATTCACAACAGTTTCTTGGGTAGTAATTTGACGGGTCTTATCTGGTATACATCATATTAAAAAATAATTGAAATATACCAGGTGGTTCAATAATTATGTGTTAAAAAACTTGATTCCATTGGTGCTCTTTGGGAGCCCATATCTCCGAAGAGGAGGCCGATATGAAAGAAGTTTATATGAACCTGTAGTATTCTTTTCACGTGTTTTCTTCATATCCGGGAGATTTCCCACATGTTCCCGGACACCCTGTATATGTGATTAGACCTTAATAAGTATCTCGTTTTTTAAATAAAAATATATATCATCGTGGCGTAACACTTTTTTCGGATACACTGCATATCCAAAAACATTTTCCTGACCACTAGGATTCGGGTAAAGTCTGTAACACATCAAAATCCTAACTTAATGAATGCCCGAGCTATAAAAGACGGGTGGTGAGACTAGGGCCACAAAAATTTACCCGGGCCCCAGATTGCTTTGTTGTAATCCTGGAATTGGCGCTGTTCACATATCCTTCTTTGTGGATATCAAGGTATATTTAATTCTGCCACAAAATCCCTGAGATAGTCCTCAACTCTCGGAAAAAATTTTTGTTAGGAAAAACTCTGAAGCGAATCAGATAACCCTAGGTGAGACCCAGGACCCTGTATAATAAATATTATAATGCCGACGGTATGAACGGTATACTTACTGGTTCAATCAAATAACTTCCTATTGTAACAATTAAATTCATCACTTGTTCAATGCCGGACAAGAGCGGTGCCGCCGTTTTATAAAGTCTTATTGACGGACTTTCCTCTCTAACTTCAACGGTCAAACGTGGAGTTAGTTGTGGGGATACCAAACGTAATTTATTCACGTGAATAGCAGCAGAACCTATACAATATTTTTCTACTTCAGTAGCCTTCCTGCTCAGCCTCAATACATTGACTCCTGGAGTTAGTAACAAAGGCTAAAAAAAATATATTAAAGTAATTAAAATTAAATCTAAAGGAAATGAATTTATTTTCACAGAAAAGGGACAATTTATAATACGTGTATGAGTGTCGAAAACAAATGTTTTTTTTTACTTCTGTAATCGCAAAAATAAATCCTTATATGGCAAGAGTTTGGCGTATCCCAATTCTTTTCTCACTTATGTTTGATGAATATTCTCAAAAAATAAATGTTTAAGCATTTTACATCAATAATATTGTATGAACGATAAGAAAGACAGATAGGGAAAATTTTTGTATGAAGTTTTGACATTATTTCGACTTCCCCTATACAGCGTGTCTCAGATAAGAAACCACTCTACAGGGATCTTGTTAACAATAGGGCATACAGAAACGATCACATTAGACAAAAACTGCGTGAGTTCTGCAACATCACGTTTTCAAATGTAAAAAATTCCTAATATTTCCGAAGATATTTGGGCAAAACCGAAATTTTACGATTTCGTACCTTTTCTTACATTTTTATTGCCACTTTTTCTCCTCTATAAGATAAATATAATCCGACGTTTCATTTTTTACAACCAAACCAACTTTTTTATAGGTACATTTCCCAACTACAAGGCAGGGGATGAAAGATATCTTCACATCATTTTAATTGTACTTAAGATAAATTAAATATAGATATCTTTATGGTCATTGGGGAGCCCGTACAATATATGATGCGGTCGCTCGTCAGCCCAGTTGAACCTTGGTCGTCCCGGTATCGGGCTCACCAAGAAATCGCCGTGTATATAGGCTTTAAAAGAGAGACAAAATTATAAAATGGTATGTCCTTGTTTTTCGGTCGGGATGACCTAAAGCCTATGCACACCTAGCTTATACATGACATAGTTCACAATAATTCCACATAAATGGCGCTGCGGTCGATATACACTTAACTAGTGAACTGCATTTTGGTGAGCCCAACCTTTATACAAATTTGTTAGCCGATAGGATGTTGGTTAGCCCTAAACTTGGCAACGTTTCAAATCTTTATGCAGTTGTATTACATATTAAGATTTGTTGGAAGACGTTGAAAAATTTATATTTCTTCTCTACAGGTATGCATTTTAATGAGAACAATAGCAAAAATAAATTTAAAAATATGGGAAAAATATTTTTATTTTCCTTTTAAAACACAATTATTTGGATTATACTTTTTTATTTTTGTCTGTATGTATTGTAGACAAATGCCTTAATGGTAACCCAGTCCCTATAATTAAACATTTTGGAATATTCTTTTTTTAATAGTTCAACTTCATTATTCTTAGGAGAGATTTTTTCTCTGATATGTTTAGCAAAAAATTGTCGAATTATTTTGCCTTGTTCGGGAGTCCAAGCCTTTCTTTTGCTTTTTAATTATTTGTCACTATCTAGCTTATCTATAAAAATAATAATAATTAGTTTTAGTTCTGAAAATGTCCTTTAACCGTTTAATTCAGTTGAAGTAGTTGTCTCAATCCCTTCACTCGCATTGGATTCTAAAATACTAGGATCTGATATATATAAGTCAAAGATTGTATAGGAAGTGATTCGGTATCGGAATCTGATTCGACGTTATCTGAGACATCAATTTGCCATTGCCTTTGTTTATAGCAATTAGAATTTTCGCCACTTTGGCAGTTTGATAAATATCCTGAGGTAACCTTAAATAATATATCAAATAACATAATTCTTTACTTAATCAGTAAATGAGATAGAAGAATTTTCTTACTTAAGTTATAAATAAATTTCTTAAGGACTACCAAAGATATTTGACTTATGTTTTCGGCACATTATATCCCCTTGTTTGGACTTAGGATACAGATACAGGTTATATTTTACAAATACTCCACTTAGTAGGTACAGGATGGTAAATTAGTGAGTGCAATTGCAATAAATTTTAATTTTTATCTCAATCGACAAATCAAAATATAATTCTTTAATTTATTCATTTTAATAAAAACACATTATCATCAGTTGCCAGTTATCCTAAAGGATATTTTGTCTAATGTTCACTTAGTAGGTTATATAGAAACTTAAAAGATGCAAAATTTTTAAACAGGACTCCCGTAAGTGAATCATAAATAAAATATTTTCAAGTTTACAAAATGAGAGGGCGCAATAATTGTAATATACGTAACTAAAAAATCAAATTTATTCGAATAATCGCTGTTAAGGATTTTGTTAAATAAGGGATATAAGAAGGCCATTAATTTTTGCGAAAGTTGTGGAAGCTTGTAAAAAAATATTTTGAAATTTGTTGTATTTTCCATAGCCTTTATCCAAATTTAATCAACGAAGGGGAAAAAACGTATGTTTTAAATAAATTTGAGGGTCACTTGATGCGTAAAGCGGAAGATTACCACGTCCTTAAAGACATAGTTCTTAAGGTGAGTGTTAAGGTTCACCTTAGGTTAATGGAACTTTGAAATATCGTCCCTTAGGATCATTTTAAAGATAATTTTATACTAAACTTGTTAAAGATCATTACATCATTTAGAGTTAGAGGGTGCTGTTTAGTCATGATTCGGTTTCTTTTTGATTTTCTTATTAAAATTAAATAGCATGACACATTTAATCAATTTTTTTCTTACCCGTTAAAAATCTCAAACTATTTCGTTTTTACTTTCGAATTTTTAACAAAAAACGAAGTTTTAAATAAATATCAAATTAAGCCTAGCAAATAACAGGATTGAAAAAAAATTGTTTCCCAATAACATTGGGTTTATGGCTTGTAAAAGGTTTATTGACACGCTCTATATTAAATTTGGGAAAATACACCGTTTTAGAATTTTTCTCGTAACTGACCTATAGTACTCCTCATGAGTTTTTTTTGTATGGCGCATAAAATTATCAAATTGTTCCATTTCAGATTGATAAATATTCATAACTTGAAGAACAGTAGCAATTTGTTTCCTGAGTCTGGTAGAACTAAATAAATCTTGATTGGAGACTCCTGACTATTGGGCTAGCTTTTTTAAAATAGGGTATCCACTAAGCCATCGATTATTTCTTTTAGCGTTTGCAAATAGATATTCATTCGATTTTGGGACACATTCAGATCGAATAGACAACATTATATCAATGAGTAACTGGATTTTTTTTGGAAACCAAAGAACAACAGATTTACTCCGTTTCCACCTGTTACAACTCTTTTGAAATTTTTTGATAAAATTTTTTCACTTTCAGATTCAAGAAACTTTTGTTTTGGATATTTGAATTTCTATCATTTTTGTACATATCAAGCTTCAGAAACTGTATTTCTCCTATTCGTTTCCTATTTAATAGCAGGGTTCAAGCCATAATACACTCTGTTAATCTCCGATACTGAATGTTTAGTTGTATTTTAGCTTTAATATTTTCACACGCAATATCTGCTTCACTAACTACAAATTTTTGAAATTCCATTAGTTCCGAAGTGGGTGGAAACACTTGGTTTTTCCCATTAAGATCTTTCAAAGCCATACTAGATATTTCCGAATTCCAATGACCTGATATTAAAGATCGCAAATGTTTGATGTCTTTTAAAGCTACCTCTGGATCCTTACATTCCAGGAAACGATGTTTTTTGATAATCATCTTGGCTGCTATATCGCAAACTTGAATTAATCTGGTATTCAAATGAAGGGCTAAGCTTGGTGCTTTAAAGCTTTTTTTCTCTCATCGTACCCACCTTAGCAGCTGTTACGAGATTGTTAAAAACCTCTGGTTTTAGACATCTAAAAATGCTGGACGCCGGTCATTTCCTTTAACACTATTAACAACCGACCAAGCTCTCTAAGTTTGTTCGACACCATTGTAGCTAGTTAAACCCGCTTATGTCTCTTTAATTGACTTTCGCCGTAAGAGCATATTAACACGTCACCAATAACAGTTTTTGATACGTCATCTGCACGCATTTTATCTAGCACTTCTTTTTTTAGTCTTAGAGAATCGTAAAATTCATTATAAATGCCAGAACGTATATCAAAAGCCTGTGACTTACACACTGATATATATTGTAGTTACAGACGAAATGTGAAAATACAAATTATAGGTAGTTTGTGTTTGGGTTTCGGTCACTTTGAAATGAAATTCCAATATTTGGTTGACGTTTATTATACTAAACCATCGTCAGAACTTTTTGTAATAAAGAGAAAGAGCGTATAAATAAAGTAGAAAGATGCAATATTTTTGACGGTGTTAGCGACAAAATTCTTATTTTATATTAATATTAGTTTGTATAGAATGAAAAGAAAAAATATATAAATGAACATACCTTGTAAAATTCTCACTCACTTACACTAAATATGGTAACATTTTGTCTTGTTGTTTAATGGACATGAACTAACTTAGTTACACAAATTTAGTAGTAAGGTAGGTTATTATTTAAATACCATAAAATAAAATACTGTATGGATTCTGCAGTAGGTTTTTTATGAAACATTTTTTTAAAATGAAATAAAACTTTTGTATTTTGCTTTTAAATGTTTCAGATTTAATAGAGTATTACCCTACATATGTTTCGCCTTCTTAGGGCTTTATCAAGAGTACAGACAATAACATGTTATTGAGAAAAGAATTTTATAGTGTTAGCCCTCCTAAAAATAATAACTTCAAATTCATTAATTATACTTCAACCATTAGTAATAATATATGTAATAGATTATGTAATTTAGGCTGCAAAACGATATGTATAAATAAACAAAATTTAGGCAAAATACTAGTTAACAATAAGGATAAAACAGACAAATTAAATAAATCGGGGGTATATAAAATTAACTGTAAAGATTGTGACGCTGTTTATATAGGTCAAACGGGTAGAAACATTAAAACTAGACTTAAAGAACATAGAACATCAATTTTAAACAATGTCAGGAGTTCAGGAATGTCAAACCATTGCATCGATAATAACCATTTTATGCGGCCATCTGTACGAATGACCAGCAAAATTTTTACAACACACCTATTGTTGATAAATATTTACAGTCTTTATGATGGGGCCTTCCCAAATGTGTTCTACGTCAATAAAATGTAAATAGGTTCACTAAGTAGGTAACAAATTATAAGCTAAATAATTCGACAAATGTAAATGAACTTTAGTATAGTCTGTACTCTTGATAAAGCCCTAAGAAGGCGAAACATATGTAGGGTAATACTCTATTAAATCTGAAACATTTAAAAGCAAAATATAAAATAAAAGCTATGTACATTTAATATAATTTACATTTTGGGTATTTAGTTTGTTTATATTTTTAAAATAATAACCTACCTTACTACTTAAGTTGTATAACTAAGTTAGTTCATGTCCACTCAACAACAAGACAAAATGTTACCAAATTTAGTGTAAGTGAGTGAAAATTGTACAAGATATGTTCATTTATATATTTTTTCATTTCATTCTATACAAACTAATATTAATATAAAATAAGAATTTTGTCACTAGCACCGTCAAAAATATTGCTTCTTTCTATTTTATTTATACGCATTTTTTCCTTATAACAAATAGCTGACGATGGTTTAGTATAATAAACCGGAACGTTAACCAAATACCGGAATTTAATTTCAAAGTGACTGAAACCCAAAAACAAACTAACTACCTATAATTTGAAAAACGGTCAAGGAAACAAAACTATGAAAATACAAATATTTCCGCACGAACCATCCGTCTCAGCAGCCACTAATAGAATTATATTATTAAGTTCTTGGTGAGCCCCTAGTATCGGTATGAGATAGTGGCAACAGCGCTGGGATGACCAATGTGTCTTTAATGCACATATATGTATTTAGTTGGGCTAACCAAGGCTAAGGGCTCACTTAAATACTAATTATATGTAGTATTTTTATTTATCGTAATTTTTTACCCCTCTAAGCGTCCACTTCATCAAAATAACCTATTTTTTTTATTTCTTGGAAGTATACGCCTCTATTTACCTTAGAAGTGCTGGGTGGACCAGCGACCCGTCGATATAGCGGGCTGACTAATGTACTATGAAACAATAAATATATATATATATATATACGGGTGTTATGGAAATGACGTATTATATTTAAATGGGTGACTCCTGGGGTGTCCTAGAGAAGCGCTACATATTTTTTTTTTTTTAAATCGAACGTTTAAAAAGTGGGGTAATTCACCCATAAACCCACCCGGTTACTCCTCAGCACATTCATATACGATCATATTACATTGCCAAGCTGTGTAATCAACAGATGTTCAAGCCCAATGTTGCCAACTGTGTAGAAAATAACTATAGATTCTTATAAAAATAATATTTAGTTTACCTAGTATCCAAATAGAAGTGAATCCAGGTGCCAGTACACTAGCAAATAATCCAGGGCACAGACATCTTCAGATTTTTGTTTTTTTTTCTATGGGAAAAGCTTCATGCTCATCACGTACCCTGATGAAAATGTGGAACTGCATAATAAGCTTATATCCACTAAACCCCATTCGGCCTCTTATTTCCAATCTCTCGGAACATTTGCACTAAATCACTTAAAGAAACACACAAACACGCACGAGTTTCCAATTATTTTTTTGAAGAGATACACTTATTATTAGATTACACAAAAGCAATAAATACTAACGCATAATTACACTTTACAATAACCTACCGTACACATAAAACAACAGCACTATAGGATACAAATTATTTCGCAATAGAAATTCAGAAATAATAAAAACGCTAATTTATTAATCCTTTACTGAAAAGAATGACGACATAATTATGTTGATAGCCCTTCAGTCTAAGCTAGCTACTACCCCTTTAAAATAAATATGGACTCGTCTAGACAAATATGCAATAGTGCTGGGCTGGGACATCGAAACGGAACATCGATGTTGACCATCGATGGCGTAGAAACATCGGTTGTAAAACATCGACATTTAAAAAAGTATATTTGCGATTAGGAATAAATTAGATTATAAAAAATAAAAATAAACTTGTTATTAGAAAGAATTGAAAAATTATGAAACGTCAAAAAACAAAATAACAAAAATTTTAAAAAATAATATAAACAAAAAAATAAAGCAATAATTAAAACATAATATTTTAAAACTGCATGAATTCCAGTCACTAACAACTTGTAAACTATTTTTTTTTTGTAAAACTAGATTAATGATGATTCCTTGCAAGCTATTTCGTTTTTGGGGCCATAGTTTCGCCGGCTTTGGAAAAAAAAATTTCGTTCTCGCAAGTGCGCCGCGAGAATGGAATCCGTATTACAGTCGGCAATTCTAGCCTTCTGTCAATTAAAATTGCACGGATTCATGCGCAGTACACCGTTCTCAGCTGTCTCGCATTGCCAGAAATGGGGCACGCGCCACTTTCATTGCCATTGCCGGTGCAAGTCTGGGTAGAGATGGATTATTCTGTTACTTTTAAATGTTTATTAATTGGACGAAGCACCTATGAACAGCTAATGGCTACTGCCATTTGTAAGTAGCAGTAGCTGCTTTAACTGCCAGTCAAAACGACTGTTAGCAAGGCGCCAGTTGATGGAAAACGGTTTACTGCGCATGAATTCGTGCAATTATAATTGCCATTGCACCGGAAATTTTTATTGTCGACTCTAATAAGGCTTTTAGCAAATGAAATCAAAAGTTTTCGCTCTTATTTTCTTGTGCTGGGAAAATTGAGTTTAAGATTACAACCTAGTTTTCTTGTTTTGTTATAACATTGAACATCGAAAGGTAAACATCGATGTTTGACCTCTAACATCGAAGTCGAAAACATCGAACATCGGTACCAGAACATCGATGTTTCAAAAACATCGATGAACATCGCCCAGCACTAATATGCAATCGTTTTGCAGATGAGGTTAATAATACGTCATTCCCATGTTCTTCCAAAATAGACCGCCATTTTCATACTGAACGACGGAACCAACGTGTTATGTAGACAATAAGGGCGTACTTTTGTCTACACAGTAGCACTTTAAAATATTAATTCAGATTGAACGGTACTTAGATGTGTTGTGACGCGAAAACTATGTGATTTTGTATTGTGAGTACTTGGTGTTTTTTATAAATTAAGTTGGTTTTAAATAAGTCCGAAAAGGTAAATAAAATTGCATTTTTTTTCTAAAGGGTAAGTGGCATTTATAAACTCAGTCAGTTCAAGTTTATAAATCAGAGATTGTTTCCCAGCGAACTGAACTGAACGTAAAAGTTTATAATAATGTACCCTGAAAAATAAACAACTTGCAATCTGTCAAACGGTTATTGACTTTCTAAAGAGTTTACCCTGAAGATGTGACAACACTGTTGACATATGTTGCTTTGTTTACCTTCCTGACAGGGGCACAATGTGCTTATTTTTGGTTTGACATAAGGTCATGTACAGGGCATATTAAATTAAAGCGCCATTTTTGGATATTTTTCTTCAATTTGTTTTCATCTCAGGAATTGCCGATTTAAATATAATACGTCATTTCCATAACACCCTGTATATACAGTGTGTCCACTGATTGACTATCGAAGAGGGAAAACTTTTTTATTTGTGGGTTTATGAAAAAAAGTTATTTTTCATAAAAAACTCCTGCTTGTTCTCCAACGACCAAAAAGTATATTATTTTTTCAAATTTATATACCGGGTGTTCAGAATTTAGAAAAATATGAAAAAAGCTAAGAACAAAGTACCCTTATGTGTAAAGATAGGATAAAAACTAATTAGTAAAAGTTGTTGTGGTTGAGAACCTACGTCTCATTACCAAGTTTTGACTTACACTAGCTAAATGTACAGAGACAGGCAAAAAATTCCAACTCATAAAATATGATTTGCTTTAAATTAACGCATTTTACAAATTAGTTAATCTTTAGAACGTATTTCTTTGTATAATATTTATCTTTATACGAGGAATTGTCGAAAACGGCTAAGTAACTACCCATGTTATTAAAAAATCAATACGTTTTAAAATAAAACCCTGCACTATTCATAATTAAACGAATTTATTAGAGAACGAATGAAGAGTAAAAAATTGTAACAAGTATAACAAATGTAAGTGAAAAAAGGCAGGTTATCAGCAAAAAAAAACTATTCAAAGGTTTCTCCACCAACCTCCTCGCATCGTTGGACTTTCTTAATAAATGCTTTATATGCATTTCGTATCTCTTGCAAAGGGATAGCCTGAATCGCTTCTCTAATTCTAATTTTTAAATTGTCAAGATCAGGTTCCAAATGAGATGCATACACTTTCTGGGTAAGGTAGCCCCATAAGTAAAAATCCATTATTGTAAGGTCGGGACTTCTTGGCGGCCAAGGGATTGGTCCATATCTCCCAATCCAGCGCTCCGGAAATTGTCGATTCAACCATTCCCGCACAATAACAGTGGAATGCGCAGGATGACCATCTTGTTGAAAATATGCAGTTTGCCTGTCAATAAGTGGCATATTATTTAAATAATGAAAAAAAATTGAATTTAGCATTTCTAAATAACTATGCTGATTCATATTTGCTTCAAAGAAGTACGGTCCAATTATTCCGTTGTACGTAACTGCACACCAAACGTTAACTTTCTTGGAGTACTGTCTTCTGCAATGAATTCGAAAATGGGGATTCTCAGTTGACCAGTAACGTACATTTTGGGAGCTAACCACTCCATTAGTTGAGAAAGTAGCTTCATCGGAAAAAATAATATTATGAAAAAAGTTTCTATTTTGTAAGTATTTCTGACCAACCCATAAGCAAAAATCAAGTCTTTTTGCATCATCATTTGCTTCTAGAGTATGAACAAATTTAGGTTTATATGGCCTGACTTTATTAGCTTTAAAAATTATTTGCAAATATGATTTACTAATGTTTCCAATATGGGATGCTCTAATCCTTAGCGATGTTTTGGGAAAATGCCGAACGGAATCCAGCGCAAGAGTTGCCCCAACATTTTCTTCTGCATTGATAGGAGTCTTCTTCTTTTTAATATTTAAAACGCTTCCTGTTCTTCTAAATTTTGAAACAATAGATTTAACTGATATTCGGTTAACGGTAATATTTGGCCATTTCTCGTTAAACATTCTTGTGACATACGAGTATGAGATATTTTCCCCTAAACCATAACATTGGACAATAAATACTTTTTGTTCTAACGTTAGCATTTTTTTTCACTGTCATAAATTAAGCAATATGACATTGACAACATTTTTATTTGTTTGTTCATTTGTTAAATACGTCGCTCCGCGATGTGTTTTCAACGCCGTCTTGTCGGTAAAATGTACGTCCATTGTCATCGCAACGTATACTATAAAGTTTTTACAAAGAAATACGTTCTAAAGATTAACTAATTTGTAAAATGCGTTAATTTAAAGCAAATCATATTTTATGAGTTGGAATTTTTTGCCTGTCTCTGTACATTTAGCTAATAAGTCAAAACTTGGTAATGAGACGTAGGTTCTCAACCACAACAACTTTTACTAATTAGTTTTTATCCTATCTTTACACATAAGGGTACTTTGTTCTTAGCTTTTTTCATATTTTTCTAAATTCTGAACACCCGGTATATAAATTTGAAAAAATAATATACTTTTTGGTCGTTGGAGAACAAGCAGGAGTTTTTATGAAAAATAACTTTTTTTCATAAACCCACAAATAAAAAAGTTTTCCCTCTTCGATAGTCAATCAGTGGACACACTGTATATATATAAAAAAACATAATCTAAAAAAATGAAACAAGAATAAACTTACATCATAAATTTCAAAACTTATTTAGTTTTACAATAAAAACTTTAAGGACAAAAAAATATGCAAACAGTAAGATATATTTGAAATGCAGTTTAATGAGGCAACAGCTTTCGAGCAATTAAAAAAATCTGAGTCAATGTGTCTGTTATAATTGTCACACATTTGAAAAATAAGAGAAAACTTTAAAATATTTGTTCTTGGACATGGTAAATAGAACGTTTTGCCGTGAACCTAAGACTGGGCACATTAAAGTTAAGCTTTCTCAAAATATCCATACAATCCAATTGATTGTTTAATAATTTAAACAAAGTAATTAAAAGATGGTAATTACGGCAATCACCGAGAGACCCATAATTAAATTCTTTAAGTGGCCTGGATTGAGGAAAACCCTGCATGGGATATATTCCGTCTCTTTTAAAGCTAAGATATTTCAGTTGGATCGTACGTATGAATTGTACAGTGTCTTCAAGACATCACTGTTATTGAAATCCCTTATCCAGCGCACAATAAACCCATAACCCCGCAAAGATTCATCCACTACCTTATTTATATGAGGCACGAAAGAAAGTTTCGAGTCAAAGACCACTCCCAGGTTGCAGAATGAGTCGCAGCGGGTAGTATTTTTAAGCAAATAATCGTGTTTAATGACATAAAGTTGGTCTGTGAATGATACAACGTTGCACTTCTCAATGTTTAGCTGAAGATAATTTTTCAAGAACCAATTATTTATTAGATCTAAGTTGTTTTGAAGAATAATACAGTCATTGATATTTCTAATTTGTTTGAATATTTTAATATCATCCGCATATACCAAGAACTCAACAGTTAGCTCTATGCCAATATCATTTATAAAGAGAACAAAAAGTAACGGCCCTAGCTCAGATCCCTGTGGGACTCCAGAACTCGCTGTATAGTTACCGAGTTGTAACCGTGAAGAGCTACATATTGACGGCGGTCAGAAAGGTATGACCTGATAAGCGCTATTAAAGGCTGTGAAAATCCAAATCTGCTAAGCTTTGAAATTAAAATAGTGTGGTCAAGCCGGTCAAATACCTTTGAGAAATCAAAAAATATTACATCAGTCTGCAGACCCTTATCTATCTATTCCGTAAGGCTTGAGATACTAAATAAGTTTGTTGTCGTAGATCTACCTTTAAAGAATCCATGCTGCTGCTGAATTATTTGACCTTGGACAAGCGGAAAGACAGAATCGCGGAGCAAGAATTCATTTACAAAAATTACAAATAATTGATATTGGTCGATAGTTTGTTATTTCTGATCTGTCACCCTTTTTGTATACAGGATATTGGAAATTTTCCACAGCTGAGGAATTGTTTGACATTTCAAAGATAAGTTAAAAATGAACTGGAGCGGTTTCGCCAAAACAAAACGACAGTCATGGATTAAAACTGCCGGAATAGAATCTGGCCCAGTGGTAAATTTCGGTTTGATATTTTTTAAGGCATTCACAACATCAGCTTCAGAAAAGTAGTGGATGTTAATGTTCTGCGTATAGGGAGATTAATTTTATTTTATTCTTTATGAACTCCACTTTATATTCTGAATCCATCGATCTATCACCTATTATTTATTATTATTTTGTGTTCGACAATGATGCGTTATTGAAAATGAAAAATGATTTACGTTACATTAATATTGTAAATAATGTCAGATAAAAAATGTTTTTAGTGTCAACTAGAGTATAAATACAACAATAAAAGCAAAAATATTTTCAATTAGATGCTAGTTTTTCATTTGAAACGTCTAATAAATAATAGGTGTGATAATATATCATCCGATTTAGAATATAAAGTGGATTTCATAAAGCATAAAATAAGATATTACTACTATTTAAAAAAACAAAGTTGATGATGGTTGCAAAAAAACGAAACGTCGGCGGCGGGTTGAAAATTTCATTAAATTATGTTATAGGGTAGAAAAAGTGGCAATGAGAATGTAAAATTTATTTTCATATATCTCTTCAAAGCAAAAATAAAGAAATCCTAAAAATTCAGTTTTCTCCAAATATCTGTAGATTGCATTCTTATCTGACACCCTGTATATCCTATCGTTTATGACCATTAGTTTCTCGGCATCCTGTATAAGTTTAAATAAGTTAAAAAATAACATGTTAACAATAAATAACTAGATAGGAATTTATATTTCAAAAATCTACAATTTAACAAGAATAAATAAATTCTTAACTTTCTCTAAGACCTTGGGATACTAACTTACCAATTTTTCAGCCTCCAGAGATATGTTAAAATCAGTCTGTCCATGGGCCGGTGAGCTGTGTTTTCGCTGAAGAGTCAACTTTGAAGCAATACCCGATGTAGCCAACTGTTTATCTTGTTTATAATCTAATGTCCTCTTTATTTTGAGACGTTGTAAAAACGGGTCCTGCCATTTTAAATCCTGAAATTGAATGTAAATGTCGATAAAGGTCGATTAGAATATGATGAATGACGATTTAATAGGTTTGTTCGCAGAGCACTCAGAAATAGCTACAAACTGTCCGAGGCCTACGCAGTTGGTTTAAAGTGTTCACAGAAGCAAAATATGTGACCGTTGACTAAAATTCGGTGTTCGTAGAGCCAAACGTATCGAATGCCAACCGTCACACTAATCCGCGTACAGGTACGGAATGGTGGGTTTCGATTCCGCGCATTGGCTAGATCGGCTATTTGTGTACTTTTTGACTTGTTGTTTTACCTATTCGTATTATTTTCTTTGTTTTGGCATGTTTTGCTTACGCTTACTTTCCATTATTTTTTAAATATCCATTCCAAAACGAAAGGCCATCTCTGAACAAAGCAAAAATGAGCAAGAATAAGAATATTTGTAGGTTAAGTTAAGAATTCAAATCTCAGATTTGGCACTATAGAAGGTTTGACATTTGTACCCGTTCACAGAAACAAAAAGAGGCAATCAGTTAGAGATTCGTCCACGAAACAAAATTTGCAACCGGTTGGAAAAGTTACTATGTGAACGAACCTATAAAAAAAAAATCAACTGTGAATTGAATTCAAAGATAAGGCAAACAGTAACGACAAAGGAATAAGAACTTGACGTGAGTTATGCTAACTTTGACAGCGCTTATACTATGTTGTAACCGGATTTTTTATAGCTATGCTCCGCTTACAAGGAGACGGATAAGGGCTTGCCAAAAAATATGGGTTAAGTCAAACTGAGGGCCTTGTATTTGATTTAGGCCGGAATATATTTAATTAAAACATCATATAACCTTCAATTTGCATTACGGGTCTTTTTAAATACTAAATGAGGAAAGATCAAACACATACATGATTTATGCTAACGGTCATTACAAAATTATTATTAAATTTTAGGCTACATAACTTTTTTATTTTTAGTGGAAAATTATTTCAAAATATCGGTTTTAATTTAGGGTCCTTTACATTTTGTTTTTTGGTTCACGTCAGAAAATGCATTTATTCTCGCACAAATGCAAAATAGTCTTGGTTATCAATAATTCCAATTTTTTCATAATTTCATTATTGTTGTTGGAATGAGACTAAAATTTTTGATGGATATACAAAAGATGATCAGAATGCAGAAAAAATTAGTGTTTTAATAAAGATTTAATTACAAATTCATTTAGAAACAAACTTACAAGTAATTAATATATGCTATATTATTTAAAAACAAACATTTTCACTTACTTACTGGGCGTATAAGAGATATTATCAAAGATGTTTATATTTATATTCAAAAAGAACCTAAAAATACGATATTTTTAATAATTTACGTTACTTAGAACAGTTTCAAATCACAATTCAAAATTTTTACAGCTATTCTAAATACTAAAATGGATTATATAAAACATTCCAACATACATATAATACTTTTCAAAACTAAGAGAGCCATTATGAATGAATCTTTCGTTTCGTTAAAAGGTAGGACCACTAAAGTGAAAACGGCAACATTCTATCTTTGATAACACTGGTCAACACATAATTTTGTGCCGGCAATTTTGTTACTGATTCTAGGTAATTTGTCTCTGCTAAACCTAAAAATAACCTCCGATTTGATCCATCAGATCGTTTTCAAAAACTAGGGCCATAAACTATATTTTCGAGATTAAGAGTATTTTATATCGCATCATTATACAGGGTGTCCGGGAACATGTGGGAAATCTCCCGGATATGAAGAAAACACGTGAAAAGAATACTATAGGTTCATATAAACTTCTTTCGTATCGGCCTCCTCTTCGGAGATATGGGCTCCCAAAGAGCACCAATGGAATCAAGTTTTTTCACATAATTATTGAACCACCTGGTATATTTCAATTATTTTTTAATATGATGTATACCAGGTAAGACCCGTCAAATTACTACCCAAGAAACTGTTGTGAATTACTCACAGCTGCAGGGACGGACTAGCTGTAACACTCATGGGCCCATTTTTTTTTACGCCCTGTATGATGAGAACTTTGGACAATGTTTTTTACATACCTTTAACTATTGTCTAAAAATTAAGTACTCTTCATTCATGTCGCTAATCCTAACCGTTTTCGAGAAAACGTCATTTTAATTACATCATGTATTTGGCGTATCTCGGTAATAGATCCATCTTTGTAGTACTTAATTTTTAGCCAATAGTTAAAGGTATATAAAAAACATTGTCCAAAGTTCTCATCATACAGGGCGTAAAAAAAATGGGCCCATGAGTGTTACAGCTAGTCCGTCCCTGCAGCTGTGAGTAATTCAGTTTCTTGGGTAGTAATTTGACGGGTCTTACCTGGTATACATCATATTAAAAAATAATTGAAATATACCAGGTGGTTCAATAATCATGTGTAAAAAACTTGATTCCATTGGTGCTCTTTGGGAGCCCATATCTCCGAAGAGGAGGCCGATACGAAAGAAGTTTATATGAACCTATAGTATTCTTTTCACGTGTTTTCTTCATATCCGGGAGATTTCCCACATGTTCCCGGACACCCTGTATATGTATTACTGTCTGTTTGAAGGTTATAGACAATGGTGTTCCTTGAATGATATAAAAGTTTTGGACTTGCATTGTCTTTATTTGTTATATATCACAACGTTTCAACTGGTAAGTATCTCCAGTCGTCTTCAGGTGAATACTGCTACTTAAGGATTTTGTCTATGTAACTCTAACCTATGAACGAACATTGTACCAGAGGGCATTACCAATGTATTGTAATGTTGTAACTTAAATATCATAATTGCATTTAACAAAATGCACATGCACATTTTCAAAAATATAGGCACTGGGCAATGTTAGTAGGCGATAAAGATTTGTTTACACAATTAGCATTTGACTATTTTTCAACGCCGTCATAGCCAATTAGGAGTAACTAAACTAAAAATCACCAGCAAAATCACAATATAAAAATATTGAATTGACAATCTTTCGAAAACTACAAATTTTCGGAATAGACAACCGTAAATATGTTGTTTGTTCAGAATATAATTGGCTTTAACATGTAAGTACCCATTATTTGAAGAAGAAAGAACTTATTTTTGCGACTTGTGTAACGTAACTTCTTATTCTAACGTACCCTGTATATCTTATTAGATTTTATTACTTTTAAATTTATTTTAAGAGAACGTACAGCCGGGTATGGTGATAAAATGGAAATAATATGTCAATTTTTACTAAATTTATATGAAAACAATTATCTACATTTTAGGATTATACAGAGGCAAACAAATTTAGTATGGCTTCTACTAAACTATGTACAATTTCACAAGAATGTTTCGGTTCAAAACTGATAGTTATACCCACAATTCACTAAATTGAAACTAAAAAAAAAATAATCAAGCCTATCAAAATTTTGTAATGACCATTTTCTTTTACACACGAGTGTAGTTTATAACCGGAGAACCGATATCCAGCAGGACACTTTCCTTGATAATTCAAAAACTAACCTTTTTCGTTAACATTTTTCCAGCTTGGTACCGTTCATTGCTCTTCAGTTTATATTCTCTCTCTAACGAAATGGCAACGTAGGTGCACAATACTTCTTTAGGAAAATTCGACTCCACGACAAATTCCACTTCTATTTTACAGTCTTGCATTACGATTAAATCGCTAGTTATCCGAACGCTATTAATTTTAATAATATCACTAAAAGGCACATCCAGGGGCTTATCTAACTTATCTAAATATTTATTCATTTCGTCAAAATACGTCCACCTAAAACACACAGAAATGAGAGTATTTTATAAAAATAATAAGAGTAATGGAGACACTCAAATAAGGTACAGTTGTATTATACTTCCTCGCGTGTGTAACTCTTTTAAAAATACACTATCTTGTTAATGTTTATATACAGTATGTCCACTTAAGTTGTAGCCATACGGAAAACTTTTTTATTATTACAATTAATAGTGATTTTTCATAAAAAATTGTGCATGGTCTAAAACCTAAAATGCAACCATCAGATATAAATTTTTTCAGACGTATACGAGGTGTAATATGTATTTGATAATATCAAATAAAATGTTATAAAAAAAGTTGATAAAAACTCGATTCAATTATCGAATTACATCCAACTACCGTGAAAAATCAGGTCTTATTTTTTCGAAAATTACCTTTACAATATTTACAATTTAGTTTCCTGTTCGTTTCAAACTTCATCACCCTTATACAGGGTGTTCCTTAATGACGTGCTAATATTTCAGGGTGTGATTCCTTAGGTCATTTTATAAAGAAAAGTTCATATGAACATGTCCTCCGATATTTTTTACAAAAAAGAGGGTACGCCACTGACATTTTTCCATGTGGATACTTTTTCTGATTAGCCTGGTCAATTCTTCATGAAAACGGTCTCTTAAGTTTTTCTCATCAGCTCAGGTTCTTGATTAAAACCACTAAATTCATATTGAAACTCATTATTATTAACATTGATAAAATGATTAATGATAAATTTTGTTTTATAAAAATAAAAATTCAACATTCATATGAACTTCTCTTTATAAAATGACCTAACGAATCACACCCTGAAATATTAGCACGTCATTAAGGAACACCCTGTATATGCATAATTATTAAGATACTATGAAATTACACATACCTGATTAAAGTATCAATTTCTAAAGCCGCCGACACCAAAGCACACGCATTAACGTATTTCCGAGTATCGTGGGCTTTTTTATGACAATCCGCCAGTCCCAATAATGTTTGGGCGGCCAATTCGTGCCATCCGTCATTTTCAAATGTACGTAAAGCGTCGCCTAAAAAAGCGGCCGATTTCTGCGTTTCTCCGAGCAATAAGTAAAAGCTGGCAATTTCTTTACCAACTAGCCGCGCCATTCTTAAACGTCCAACGTGCTTGTAAGTTCCCATTGCTAATTCTGCTAATTCCTTAAAGGATAAAAAAATCTTTAACGCCAATCACAAGGCTGAAAAATACAACGTGTCCAAGATAAGGAGGGCCAGTACAGGGATCTCGGAAACCGTAAGAGATACGAAGTCGGTTAAATGGAGGTAAAGTTACGCATTTACGTGCCTAATACTATGCCGTTTAGAAAGTTTTAAAATTCCGAGTAGTTCCGGAGATATCCGGAAAGAACCGAAATTCTGAAAAATCGTTTTATTGTTTTCCTGGGTTCTTTTGAGATCGAATTCTAAAGTAAATTGCACTTTTGCATTGCCACTTTTTCCGCTCTATCTAACAGCGTTAATTGTTTTGTAATCCGACGAGTCGTCTTTGAGGAGCCATTATAACTTTATTTTTTTAAATACGGTCCTGTTTTCCTGATATTGGAATTTTTTCTCCCGAATGCAACGATGTATGACACATTTTGGTTTAATGACGTTTCGAGGGTTTTTTGAACAACATCAGGAAATTTTGGGATACGGTCCTGTATTTCTTTTAATTTTATAAATAATATCTCATAAGTAGGTTCTAAATTTTTTACTTATGTTGGACTAGTTCAATAAATAACAAATAATTTAATAATAAACCACAAATAAGTGAACAAAAATCATTCCAAAACAGTAATAAACGAACAACGAAAAAGTAAAGAACAATCAATAATCAGGTGTTCAAAATGATTTCCGTTATTCTCTAAGCACAAATAACATCTTCTAACTGCCACATAACAGCTTTTTTGAGATAAAATAAAACATTCGATAGAATATCAAACCAAACTTTTCTGCATTTGTAAATTTATGTTCCATATTTTCAGGAAAATAGAAAACCTCTTAAAACGCTCTCAAACGATCACAATGGGAATATCAAGTGAAACAAATTCCGCGTCACCATCTTCATTTTTTTGTTTCAAGCGCCTACTTTTCTTTTAAATCCCGAATCAACAGAAGTTTCAAATAATGTTTCTGTATTTTGTTCACTTATTTGTGGTTTGTTATTAAATTATTTGTTATTTATTGAACTAGTCCAACAAAAGTCTCTTCTCTCTTCTCTTTGAATGCACAAACATCGGCTGCCGACGCACATCTTCGCAGACAGCATGAAGTATCACTCCTCAACAAAGACCTGGAAGAAATTTTGGCTTGGGGTGACAGTAACCAAGTCGAATTTAACGCTAAAAAAACCCAGGCAGCAGTTTTCTCTAAAAAGGTTAATATTGCAGAACCGGATATTGTCATGGACGGACACGCAATCCCACTGGCTTCATCTATTAGTTTGCTGGGCGTCAATCTGGGAGGAAATATGTCTTGGCATAACCACGTTGTGGCAATCGCCAAGATAGCCTCTCAGAAGCTTGGTGTACTCTTCCGAACCAGAAAGTTGTACACACCTCAACAACTTTTGACACTATACAAAGCCCAGATTCGACCATCACTAGAGTACTGCTCTCATGTCTGGAGCTCTGCACCCAAACATACTCTTCGGCTATTGGATTCCATCGAAAGGAGGGCCATTCGTCTGATTGGAGACCACGAGCTGACGAAGAACCTCGACAGCCTAGAACATCGAAGGCAAGTTGGTGATTTGACTCTCTTTTACAGATATTTTCATGGAAAGTGCTCGGCTGACCTTGCCCTCTTAATTCCGCCCAGAGCAGGGAATATCAGAAAAACACGACGAACCACTGCCGCCCATCCTTATGTGGTTAAGCTTAGTACTCCTCGAACTTCATTATTTAAGAACTCTTTCATCTGGAGGACTTCATCATTGTGAAACGATCTTCCCGAGGTCGTTTTTCCCAACGAATATAATCTCCAACGATTCAAAACCAACGTGAATCGCTGTTTGCGCACATGCACCACTCCCAGAGTGCCCTAAAGGATTTTTCCTATAGTGCTTGTGTTTGATCATAAAAAAAAAAAAAAAAAAAAAAAAAGTAAAAATTTAGAGCTTACTTATGAGATATTATTTATAAAATTAGGACAAATACAGGACCGTATCCCAAAATCTCCTGATGTCGTTCAAAAAAAACAACAACAATGTGCCATACATCGTTGCATTTGTAAGAAAAAAAGCTATCAAATTCCAATATCAGAAAAACAGGATCGTATTTAAAAAAAGAAAGTTGATAATGGCCCTTCGAAGACGACTGGTCTACACTACTACTCCCAATTTTAAAACTTTCTAAACGGCATATTATTAGGCACGTAAATAGGCAACTTTACCTCTATTTAACCGACTTCGTATCTCTTACGGTTTCCGAGATACCTGTACTGGCCCTCCTTATCTTGGACACGTTGTATATGCAGGGTGTTATGGAAATGACTTATTATATTTAAACCCGCAAATCCTGAGATGAAACAAATTGTACAAAAATAACCGTAAATCATCTTGTTATCGTCATAAAAAGGCTCATGCACTATTGAAATTTTGTAAACAAACTCATATGGATACCTAGTCTAGATACGTCGGTCGTCAGCGTTGTTGTGAATGTTGCCCGTTATTTTTCGCACGGAAAAAATGTATGGTACAATTTTATTAAGTTATTACTTCATCGCGCTTTTTGTTACGATGACGACAAAAAAAAATCTTTCTGCAAAAAAAAAAAAACATATCAAATAACATCACAATCACATGAAAGCAAATTACTTCACAACAGAACAGAAAAACGATAGTGCTGGTACATTTTAAAACAAATTTTTTCAGCGAGAAACACCTTAAACGCTACAAATTTGCACTAACACGTGCGAATTCAATAGAACCCGTGTCGACAACTTCTAGTCACTTCCGAGTGAGACTAGCTGGCTGGTGGGTTCTATTATCAATTGCGCCACGTCAAGTTAGCGAATGAAGAAGGGCGAGGCACACGTAGTATTTGACAACACTGCAAAACCTTGGTAGAGATACGTCAAAAAAGATGTCTATAGGGTCGGCACATGTGAAATAATTTTAGAGGCCTAACTATTTAGCGGCCGACCTTTTTTTTAAATATGTAGGCTCTCTCTAAGACACCAGCTTAAAAAAATAAACCTTTTCCATAACACCATATAACACCACCAAGCTTCTCGAAATATCTTCCTACAATAACAATCATACGCGATCAAGGCCAATAAAATAAAAGGGGATGAAGAAACAGCGGTATTGTCGACAATATCGTTTTTATTAACCGGTTACAAAATGTCAATAAAAAAACCTACACAGTACCAACTAAAAAATGTCAACAGTAAACACTTACCAAATAGATTTTAATAAACACTTCCTGTGAACAAAGTGCCTCTTTAAGCCTATCTGTCGGGGACGGATGATTTGGCGGGCCGGGGTTGTCGCCCATACCAGCCGATAAACTTACGACAATGTGCAGTTGTTCCGATGTCGGAACTCCTTGTGGCATGAGACCACATAATTCTCCTAAATTTCTTAACTGTAAGGTAAAAAAAATGGTAATAAGTAAATTTATATTTCTTATAATACGTAAATTACCAAGTAAGTCAACACCTAATAACTTTATGATGACTTGGATATTACCGGATTGATACCTTGCGAAACAATACTGATTTTAAAAACCTCTCTTTATCGAATCTTCATTTCAAACTAAATATCAGTACTAGGTTCAGCAAACTTTGCTATTTGGCAACACTGTTAAAATCCGGACTTGTGAAAACAACCGTAAATCTTACGAACCTCAATTTTTATAGATTAATATGCGTTTTCCACATCTGATTGTATTTAAAAGCATTAATATTAAAACATTAAACAAAAATAAACGCAAAATCTAAGTGTTTCGTGTGTATGGATAGCGTAACGAAACAGTATTTCACTGTTAAAGCTTAAAATAAATACAACAAGTCTTCCATAAAGGCCATAAATCATCTACAATAATTGGCGCTGTAAAATGTTCTCATTGAAATTAACAGCATACAGCTGTTTGAAGAACAAGTAGATATGTATCATTACAATTAAAAAGAGTGTACATCCAAAATTATAATCCGAAAGATATAATAAAATACTAACTACCTTTTGACTAGCATACTCCCACAATGAAGCAGTATGTAATGAGTATTCTTCCACTTGATCTGCTTGATTAAATTTATCACAAATTTGAAGCACTTCCATACTAGCCAGAAAAAGCCAACACCAAATGGCCCCGGGTGGAGCGGTGATCTCTAAAATATTAAGTTCGCGCATACATGTAAATAGAAATGGTAGACATCTAGAAGCCATCTAAAAGAGAGTTATAATTAACATAAGTCTAGTAAAGCCAAGTGTTCTCAGTGTATAGTTTCGGTTCGCTGGTGAGTTTATCGTTAAATTAAAACTATTTGTTTACAAAACGAATCTATTAATACACTTGTGTGCAAAAAAAAACCGGTTATTACAAAATTTTGATAAAGGCCTTCTGCACACGGAGCATGTATGTATATGTTGGCGTCAATTAGTGAAATCCGTCATTCCCTAGTCATTTCAGGCAAATAGTGTAACTCTACGTTTGGTACACCGTTTGCCTAAGAGTATCAGGTATTCCCTGTAGTGACGGAATTCTTTCAGTCAAACGCTGTACTTAACTAAATTATTGTAATTAGGACAGTGTTGTCAGTAGTGCATTACAATAAGGTATTTTACATTAAAAGGTTTGTAAATAACTGATTATTATCAGGAATTTCCTTAAAATTGGATGTCTTGAAATATGATGTATGTAGGTATGTATTATCATAAACTCATATTTATTATCTATAACTTAATATAAAAAAAATTCATAGAACGAATAGGAACGAAACAACATAATAGCTAGATACAAAAATCTAAAAGGAAATGACTGATAATATGGTTTCTTATTTATTAATTAATTATAAAATTATTTATTAATAAATAAGAAACCATATTATCAGTCATTTCCTTTTAGATTTTTGTATCTAGCTATTATGTTGTTTCGTTCCTATTCGTTCTATGAATTTTTTTTATATTAAGTTATAGATAATAAATATGAGTTTATAATAATACCTACATACATCATATTTCAAGACATCCAACTTTAAGGAAATTCCTGATAATAATCAGTTATTTACAAACCTTTTAATGTAAAATACCTTATTGTCATGCACTACTGACAACACTGTCCTAATTACAATAATCGACTAAAACCGGCAAACAGGGTAACTTAAATCATTTAGTTAAGTACAGCGTTTGACTGAAAGAATTCCGTCACTACAGGGAATGCCTGATACTCTTAGGCAAACGGTATATCAAACGTTAGAGTTACACTATTTGCCGGCAATACGTGAAATGACTAGGCATTTCAGGGAATGACGGATTCCACTGATTGACGCCGACATATACATGTATTTCACAAATTTTGAGTAAAATTGGTTGTTCGACATATTATACAAGGAAAATTAAAATGTTGTTTTTTTATCTGATTTCAAAAAACTCTGTGGAATAATCGAATAGCAATATTATTTCAAAATGCCAGTTTTCATTTAGAGTCATCTATTCTGTACATTATCTTTTTTGTTTCATGTCACTACATGCACTTATTCTCACACAGATACAAAATGCACACGAGTGTAGATTGTCAAGAAGCCTCCATTTACATACCTCCCAAACTTTGTTAGTGAGCAACAACATTTGAGCCTGCTTTGCAAAAATATAAGCTCTGAGCTCGAGTAACGATGGATTTTCTTCCAAAACAGCTGGTCCCAGTTTCAGACCATGCCATCTATCTAATGGTTTTTGAAATTGACATAACCATTTTAAGTTATCGCAGGTGGTAAAATTGGCGACAAATTGAGAAAACAGCGCGTCCAATTCGTCATACTGGACCAGAGCTTCACCATTTAAACCTAACATTTCCAAAACTTGAGCCAACTCCTCCTGGAAAATAACTTTTATTTAGGATTGCCATTGGCAATCACGTTTTTACTTGAAAAGTATTGTCAATATTCGGGATTTCTTATAAATGTACAGTGGAAATCACATTTAACTTTTCTGGCTTATTATCGCACAGCGCTATTTATGATTATTTCTCTGGAATTTGTTTTCATTTCAAGATTTGCGGGTTAAATATATAACAAACTATCGTAATACTTTGTATCACAATAATATAAAGATGTGCATTTTGGGGTCCATAAACTTAAGGAGGATTTTCACTATCGTTCAAAACACGGGCTCGGCAACGGCAAGGCTAAATATATTTATCATTAATCTTATGGATTTTGCGGGTGTAAATTCACACTATGCAACGTCTCGGTAAGCGACGGCCCGTCAAAATTCATAAGACGCAATGATTAACATTTTTGCCGAGACGTTATCGAGTACGTGCATCGCACAATAGTGAGAATCAGCTTTTATTTTTTTTATATCTAGCCACTAAAGTTATTCTACCACAATGAGGTTTATTGTATAAAAAAAATCCAATTTTAATTGAATTCAATTTAACTGATGCATAATACATGTATATCCATATTTAATATATAATTTACATATGAAAAAATTCATTAAAGTCTATTTTCAACTTTAATACTTTTTTTTACTAAGAACACATATTTTAGACTTCTAGAGTACAGGGCAGAGCAGTTTACGTTCTGATACGTCTAATTGTACGGGGTAGCCCATAAAATCTAGAAGCATGTAACATATCTTATGTTTAAATTGAATTTTATTTTTTGAACTAAACTAATTATAGATCTGGGTTGGACACTGGCCCAAAAGTATCGCCATTAATTTACCACTCCAAATTTAAGCTGGCTTGAAGACCGAACTTTCTTAATATCTTAAAAATGGTATGAGTAAATAGTTCTAAATTTGGCTAACTTCTTATTCTCATTATTCTCTTCAAAAGGTGTTAATAAAAGTTTTCTTTAAAATCAATGCGGAAGGTAACCAAAAAAATACCATTTCTTCTTCTCGAAAAACGTTTCGTAAACAATAAATGCGACATTTTTTTCAAAGATAAAAATAATTTCAACTTGTGAAGGAATTACCTGATGTAAATTTTAAAAAATCTTGAAAACATAAATATATATGACAATAGACATAGCTACCTGCAACAAAAAGTATTTCATAAAATTCCATCCTGGTTCATTTCTCTTCTCTCTTTGCTGTCTAACATAATCCTCCAATCGTGCGACTGCTCGAGCGTAACCAACCAGCAATAAATGTCGTATCCGTCCAACTAATCCCCGCCATGAATCTGCCGTCTTGTTTTCCGCCTTCCCAGGATTGATTACAGAAATACATCTATCACCTAAATAAAAAAATCTATTCAAAACATTTGCACTGCACTTTAATGCTAACTTATATTCTTCCCGAGTTGTTCACCCTTTATTGAATAGGCTCGGATGGGTCACATGGAAAGAATACTACATTAACCACATTGTATATGTCCGCACCAGTGAGTGTTCCTCCATAAAAATGTGTGCGAAAGTGATACGTATGTAATGTGTGTTCTACACACCCCTAGGAAAAATATTATTAAAAAGGTAGCCCACAAATCGATTTAAAATTCAGAGATTTATTTTCTTCGCTCGGACACGTCAATTAGTAATTTTAGATGCGCATTTTTTGAGGAAAAACTGAGGCTGCCAGGTGGCCGTAATTTCCCAGGGTCTCGGATTGATTTGTTTAATCCCGGAATTTTGTACCAATTATATCACTTTTTTTTTTAATTAGATTTTTTTTTATCTATGTATTAGATTTTTTTATAGATAAGATGGAGATCTTTTTAAAATTGGTAGGTTATTTACATTGTTTTTTTGGTAAATAAATTTATGTTATTAATCAGTTAGTAAAAATAAAAACACAATGGAAGAAAATTTGCGAAACTTAGGGGCATCACAGGATGCACTGGAAATAATTATAAAATAAATTATTTTTCTGATTGTTTGGAAATAAAATACATAACATATAAGTAATTTTTGCCTCGAACAAGGAACATCCTGGGGACAAATTTTTCTACTAAATAGCACTATTTCTAACGAATTTACCTTGTTTTAGTGCAAAGTCCCCACGTATCTTGTCAAGAACAGTACTTCTTGGAATCAGCTGCTTGCTTCTTTTTCCATCATAATTTTCCACCACAACAATTAGCCAATCTGAAATATCTTTTGAGTTCAACTCCTTAAGCCAGTTTTCAATGTCTTCTTTAATGCTGGTTTTATACAAATCAACATCCTAATGAAAGTAATAAATCTTTTAAAAAATTGTAAATATATTTAAGATTAAAGAAGTAAGAAATTGCCCCAAATTGAAAGTTTTAAATTATTAAGTAGGAAGGTAATTTTTGAGAATGTGTTGTGTATTGATAGACGTATTGTCTGTGTGTAGGTTTAATGATCAAAGTTATAAATAAGTAAACTATGACTTTTCTGTGTTAACCGAGACTTTTTATTATAATTTCCTCTCACATTTCTTAATATGTACATAAATAATGATATTTTTGAATAAAAACCTATGTAGCAATACTGCACATACAGATGTTTGTTATGCTGCTATCATATTATGTAACATATAAGAAAACTAATCTAATTAACTTATATTGTTGTTATAATGGATATTAATGAAATTAAATAAATAAACTATAAATAAAAAAATTACAGGATGTAGCAAATTCGTCTTTGACCATTGGTATTTCGGGAACGGTAAGAGATACGAAGTCGGTTAAATTGGGGCAAAGTTGCATAATTATGGGCCCTATAATTTGCCGGAAAAAAAACAAAAATTAATACAGAGGCTTTCAAAATATTTGGAAAAATCAAAGATGTCCAAAAATAAATTTCACTTTCTCATTGGTACTATTTATTCACCACAAGATGGTATCATCAGATCTTTAATACGGCGTTAGTCTTTGGGTCACCATCATCAACTTAATTTTTTTTTAAATGGGCCTGGATCTTTTTGTTCAAATTATGAAAGAGGACCTAAATCTACGTTCATCAGTATACAACAATTACTGGTTTTCCGACGTTTTGTTCCTTAAATTGACCATCTTCATTAAAATACCCCTAGTATATTCGTATAATTTTCTTTTGTTTCAATGAGCCTGAAGATTTTAAAATTATTATTGCTCTTTCTGTGCTTAATTATTATTATTATTATTACGTACAGAACGTTTCACGAAATTTGGATACGACTTAATGATTTCCTGGGTCGGTCCAATAGTGTCGACAAGAGCTTGGCAATAAACAAGTGAAGTATGAAGGGACGGACTAAGGAAAACAAGTAATGATATGATTATATTAATGTAATCAAATGAAATAACATTTTTTAAAAATATTACTAGTCATATTTATTTACATTTATAATGTCATTCTATATATAGTTCTGTTTCGCTATCCCTATCCTCATCAAAATTAGTTATAATTGGATTAATTATACGATCCAGACTAATATACGAATTTTCTACAGTTATTACGTGACGGACTGAATTTTTCAAACTACCTAGTATTAATTCTACAACACTAGAACTTAAAGTCGGAGAAATATTTTCAGACCTAACCAGTGATTTTAACTGGTGCCACATATGCTCTATGGGGTTAAAAATGCAATAATAGGGTGGGAGCCGTAGCCCTGTATGTCCAATTTCTTCTGCCAATGTGTCACAAACATATACTTTTTTTATACAAAATGTCTTTAAAACTTCTAAACAATCACTTTTTATAACTTTCTTCAAAATATATATCATTCGCCGCCATGTAGTTCTGAATCTCCAATTTTGTATTATTTGAGCTTGGAGCTTTATGTAATTGGCGACTATGATAGCTCGCATTGTCCATTACTATCAAGCTATTCCGAGGAATGTTTGGTAAAAAACAATTCTTGAACCATTCCTCAAAAACTAACAAATTTTACCACAAAAAGATATTTAAACATAAATTAAGCAACCTAACCTACCTGATGTGCCTATATTTAATTATAATTATTACAATCCGGTCCTTTCCACATAATAATAACAAACGGTCATAAATAATGGGATGGCCCCAGGTACTTTTACTGCAGTCATTAAGTTATATCCATTTTTCGTGAAACAATCTTTACTACTAATGTTTTTTTTATTTCAAACTAATAGTTGTTATCAAATTTCTACTTAGTGTAACTCCAAGTATTTTATTCTACAAACAAGATTTGACTCTTGACTTTCTTAAGACTTCTAAAAAAAGCATTGACTTTTACATTTTCGAATTATACCGAATTTTGAATGTAGATTTAGTTCCTCTTTCATAAATTAAGTTGATGATGGTGACCCAAAGAAACACTGCATTAAAGATCTGATCATGCCATGTTGTGGAGAAGAAGAAGTAGTAATGAGAAAGTGAAATTTATTTTTGGACATCACTTCGAACACAGTCGGGAAAAACTAAAAACCAAATCGCAAGTAAATATTTATAAAAATTTTGATTTTTTGCAGCATATTTTTCGCATAATTTGTGCAAATCTCAATGATGAAGGACGAATTTGTTACATCCTGTGTACAATACATACAATAAGGTTAATTAAAAATTATCTAGAAATGAGAAGAGACAGCTTGAGGAATGTATTTCAGTTTAAATAAGTTTTAAGTAACAAACTTGGTAATAAACCACAAATCGTAAATCTTACTTCTTTCTTTAAAATATCAATCAAAATGATTACTTGTCAAAGGAAAATCTTTCATTTTCATTGACCCATGACCATGACAGTTAATTAGCATCTAAACTATAAATAAGTAGGACATTTACTTTACCATCTATTAAACTAAAATGTGTAATTATGTCCTGGTTCTCTCTTGAAGCCCCCCAAAATAAATATTTTATTTTCCATTCATTAAAGAGTGAATATTTAGCTGTCTGAATGAAGGTTGTAGAAGATTTAATAAGTCAATACCAATGGTGGTATTTCTGTCTAGCCTAAATTCAAGTTTAATAATATCTGTCTAGCCTAAGTTCAAGTTTAATAATATCTTTAGCATCCGTGTCATGCTGGTGAATGTCATTGTGTGTATCATCCTGGTGTATATGATTTTGTATGTAGCATTAATTTTTTATATTTATTTATCATATTTTAGACAGTGTCACAATAGAATGCCCAGCCATATAGGGCCTGCAACTATTAGTCACTATATGTTGCAAATTATTGCACCCTTTGAAGATTGGTTGCAGATACCACACCCCCCCCCCCACACCAAAATCCCACATGACATTCTTAAATGATTCTAGAAGGGGTGTTTTGGGTGAATTGCTGTTAGAAGATTTGGGTGAGTTTTTTAGTGTTACATTTAAATATACTAAATCCATCAAAAGAATGGAGGGCCAATATAAAGTGATCTATAAATCTCAAAGTGTTTGTGCCGAGTTGCATTTAGGGTCGACCGGAACTTTATTAAATTTCTGAAAATGAATAAACGGCAAAATTGTTGATCATATAACTTTTACGAACTTTTATAAAAATAGAAATATAAACGACTGCAAGTATGCAAAAATTAATTAAAATTCAAAGATGTCTAAATGCCGTTCTTGTACTGTAGAGAAGATGTGCTGATAATGGGGTATATAATAGCCAACAAATGTGTGAACTTCTGATGGTTACTCAACACTCATTGTTTGACTCCTTCCGTTCATTAGATGGATTTAGTGTAGCACCAATAGTTTAGTGAACTTTTAACTTCACCAATCAATTATGCTAGCTGCATTTTGGGATAACTATAATAATTAGCATGGAATGACCCTAATTATTTTCTGGATTTAAAAGAGTATTATTATAATTTTCTTTCCTTTGCAAAATTTTAATCTTATTGAGGTCTGCAAATACTATAATTATTGTATATTAACATAAATAAATAATTTGAATTTGGGATCATTTAAAACAGTGGTGATGAATAAGCATCATATTTAAGTGCATTGCTTGGTGTCCCTTTTTCATTTGCAATTTAGAGAAACTTGATATTTTACCATAAAGAAAAACTAATGCATTAACACCTGAGATAATATTTATTATACTAGTTATGTTCATAAAGGTTCCAATAAGTTATACATACTGTACATTCCGTCCAGTAAATATGAAACAAAGGCTGCCTTATAAGATCCCATTGGTCAGGTCTCGGTAAGGCAGAAATGCTAAAAGGAACAAAACTAGCTCCAATATGGACATTCTTAACTGGACGGCCTAAAGATCTTTTCCATTCACAGGGATCCTTTGGCAAAGACTTTGAAAGATTATCTTCAATTAAGGAAAATACTTCCAATTCACCAGCACCTTAAAATAATGTTATTATTACACTAGTTAGTCTGAATTTCGACTTTTGACCTACATGTTATTATTGGACGCCTATCAATCACGGGCCCATTGAAAATTGCTTCTTCGGCTTCCAAATTACCATTCATTTTTGTTATATCAATTTAACCAGAGGGTATAAAATATATCATTGTCTCCAACAATTCGTAAACACGCAATTATACTTAATTTATACAAGTTTTAAAGTAATAAACATATATTTAAATATCGTTCAAATGATCTGCCAGCTTTTTGAAGTGACATTCGACAATTCGACGTTTAATAATCAATGAATCTGACAATCAATATGACATTGACAATCAGCTGACAGGAGGCGAATTCCTTAACATCATCGATGGGATTACCGAGCGTTTTCTTATCATTAGAGAAAAACAGTTTACGTGGAGGGTGGGTACAACGATGAAATTTAGGAATTTTCGTGAGGGTTAGATGTAATTATCTAATCCCCCTAAAATTCGTTACAGAATACCTAGAATTCCTCTGTGCTTCTACACGCGTTTCATTTCTCGTGGCGATAACGGCACTAGATAATGAACGACGAACGGTGTTTAACACAAGGATAAGGATATCGGTGAAGGCCCGGAAAACGCTTATGTGATTCTTGGAATGATGGGATTACTGGATTTCTTTGATTGATTGTAAGTTACTGATAAAGTGATAAATTCTTCAATTTATAAATTGATTCTGATTGTAAAATCGTTATTTCATGTTGGAAGTATTCAAAACTCGATACGTTATTGTCAGGTAAGATCACTATTATTTATTATAAGTTTTTTTGATGGGTTTTTTAAAATGTTTACACTACGATTAAATAAATGATTGGCATCAGTTTGATGATATTTCTCTGCAGGACTGTCTGTTGATTGATAATTTTAGTTCCTGTTCTGTTTAAATAATTTAATTTTCTTACATTCATTTAAATAAGTAAGTAAAATTTTAGCAGATGAGGTCTTCATTGGCCTTTATCAGAGGGACGGATGGGCTGGCTGGGACTTTAGGAAATTTCCCGATTGGCCGGATATGTTCGAACCGAAACGGCTAGATGAGTAAAGTGTGCGCGAGCGTTCCAAAACCAGGTCAAGCCGAGTCGGTACTAAATGGCTTTCTGGGCCAGTTTACCCTTTCCCATCCGCCCCTGACTATACATATACCATAAAAGGGTAAAGGTAACTACAATATAATGAGGTCCAAGTGGCTGTATTTATTTGCCAAGTAGATATGCGTAATGTTATCATAATATGGCAATACTAGTGTGTTAAAACAACTATACGATGATGGCAGTGATGTAGCAGTCGAACCCAATGAAACCAATGCAAGCCACCAATGATAACACAGTATTTTGACAATTTCCATGGTTTTGCCATCATTTTGGCATCACTGCCATCAGTTTTGGAACTATAGTGTCTTAGTTTCAAAAAGACATTTGTCAGATTTTTACTCTATAGATATCATTGAGTAATAACTTGATGAAAATGCACAATGGCAACGTAGTATTTAATCGAAAATGGTCATATTATACTAATAGACACTTGGGAATACACATACATTTTACCAAGTAACCCAAGCATCAGTGGCGGTTTCAAAAACTCTGTGGACTGCCTGGTAATCTAAAACTTTCAAAATTTTTTATGTCTTTGTTTAGTAAATATGAGTAGACAAGGAGAGCTGATAACCAAATTTTAAAGTCAAGTCAAGAATATAACATTTTCTAACCTTAACTATATTCTCACCAGGAAAATCCAATTAATAAGTAAAATGGCCTAGAGATCTGTGGAACTAAAAAAGATGTTTCAAATATTGGTACTCGCTATGAAAGATGCCGATTCCGATCTTGATATTCTGAGGTATCTTATCACTTTTCTGGTTATATGTTTCTGTATATTCTTTATCTAATTGCTCAGTACAGACAGGGTGATTATGTATAATGTCCCCCCCTCAAATCTTGACTTTTTTATTTTTCATACTTGGAAGGATATCCCTTTAAAAAAAAAAAAATTTTTTTGATCCCCGCTGTAAATCAACAGACCTAAAATGATATTTGATCCCCTTGCAAATACTACTTTAAAAACCTTGTATACCACTATTTAAAATTTTAGTATTAAAATAAAAAAGTTAAGATGTTAGTATTTTACATGATCACCCCCATATCACCCCGACATACTGATGGCAGTGATATAACAGTCGCAACCATAGAAACTGTCAAAATGCTAGGTTGTCATTGTTGGTTTGCATTGGTTTCGGCTGCTATGTCACTGCCATAAGTTTTAGTCCCAAACAAACCCGAATTATAGACCCATAATAAAGTTCGTCTTATTTCTATAGATCATAGAACATTTCTGGTCTAAATTCCCAAGTGATGCCTGTCCATGCTTATTTGTAATATTTTCACTTTCTAAGTTGACAATCAATTAATAATAAAATAACAGATAAAGGAATAATTATAATTCTTATATAATTTCGATTATATTTTTCCGTTATTCGCAAAACGTGCTTTCGTAATACGTCGTGTCTCGGATAGTGCTAATTTGAAAAGAAGATATATATCGCCTTATGCCAAGCAAATTGTAAAAAACGTGTAGTTGTTTCATTGAACAAGGAGTTTAATGCATCAGTAGCAGCGGAAATCTCTTCATTGTTCCTGATCTACAATTAAAAATATTGTGACATAGCAAATTAAAGACTTAAAGCAAATTAGGTACTTAATGATGAGTGAGTACAATGAGTGAAAGGCAAGCGTTTTGACGAAAGCGACTAATTTGTAGAAAATTGTATGCTATAAACCCCGTGATAGTTTTAGACCTTTTTTCTAGATATAAGGCATAATGAATGCTAGAACCCGTGAAAATGTTGTTGAAGTATGCTCCATTCTGGCCCAACAGGATAATTTAACAGTCACCATACATGAATCTGGAAAAGGGGCTTTAATAGCTGGTCTAGGCGTTTTCTTTGGAGGTGTTTTAGGGGGCCCTGTAGGAATGGCAGTCGGTAAGTCATATTGTGATGCTTACAAGAATAACAAATTTGTAAAATCCAAAATATATCTGGTACCAAGTTTTTTTTATATATTTATTTTTGAGTTTAAGAAAAATCTAATGGCATAATCCTATAGCCATTTTTATATTATAGAATAACAACCTAACATTTTAAATATGGTGTGATCGGCCGACACAGATCGGCATATCGGCAAGTATTGCCGATAATCGGTATTCGCAAAATTTTGCATTTTTATTAACTAGTTTATTAATTTGTAAGTGAAAACACATTTTTCAGAATCTCCAGGGGTTTTGGGAATAACTTCTTTAGCTAGTAATTGTAAACTGTTGCATTCCTCTGGTTAAAATAATACAGATAAATGTACTAGTACTAGCGGTGAGACGGTATCAGCGTACCGCTATTGTATAGCAGTATTTTTCAAAACCGTCGTGTCGCGGTATTCAGGTTCGGAGTGGGTATGTGCCTTAACGGTATTTTTCTTCATGGTATATATTTTGTATGGGTAGGTTTAGATAAGGCCATAAGGTATTTTATATTTTCAATAGGAAGTTTTTAAAAAAAAAAAAAGGTCATTCAGGCGCACTGGTAAGTAGTCGTGGATATTTTTTGTCCCTAACGATATTTTCGTTCAAGGTATATAAGTATTTTCTACCTAACGGTATTTTTCTTCAAGGTATATTGAATAAGAATTTCTAAAAAAAAAGTCATTTCAGTGTGAAGAACTCTCTCTCTCTCTCTCTCTCTCTCTCTCTCTAGCCTACAACCCAGGGTGGGTCTTCGCTGACTTTACAATTTGCCTCCACTTGCTGCGGTCCATCATAAGTTTCTCTGGTCGCTGGATATTTAGGCTTCGTAAATCCGCCGCAATATTGTCTTTCCACCGCATCCTTGGTCTTCCCAGCGGCCGCTTTCCTACCGGGGTCTCTTCCCATACCATCTTGACGACACGTTGATCTTGTCTTTTAACATGGCCGGCCCATCTCAATCTCTCTGACTTTATTATTTTCACTATATCTATATCTATATATGTGTGAAGAACGCCGCTAGTTAAGTAGATATTTTTCTTCAAGGTATATATTTCTTCTCCCTAACGGTATTTTTAGTAGCAGTATTTCGTCGAGGTATTTTTGTGTAGGGCGACGGTACATACCGCGATAAGCGGTTGAAGGTCTCTAATTAATACTAATTTCCTTCAAGAGACGAGCCAGTGCCGTAGATAGCTGTTTTTCTAGGGATGACGTCCTTAACCTTATTATAACATTAAGCAAAAAACAATCGAACCGATGCCCTAAAAAATGTAATTTTAGATAACTGTCGGATTTACTGTATGGATTCTGCAGTAGGTTTTTTATGAAACATTTTTTAAAATGAAATAAAACTTTTGTATTTTGCTTTTAAATGTTTCAGATTTAATAGAGTATTACCCTACATATGTTTCGCCTTCTGTCGGATTATTTTAAAGATAATATTGACATTCGAACATAAAATAATTGCTAGTATTTGGACTCGGTTGGTCGGGATTTACCGAAATTTTTTAACGTCACGTCCTCTCCGATACCACTTGTCTTAAAGATGCTTTACAACGTTGCCACTATTAAGAATTTTCACTTATATCAACGTATATTGAATAGTTATAGATCATTTAGGAATGTGGTGCCGATACCGATATTATATCGATAAAACCGTATGGGCCGATCACTAGTGTTAGGGACTGTTAAGTAACAAACGCATTAGGCGCTCGCAATCCCGTCGCGTCGCGGACCGTGGTAGCATAGCCACCAAGCGTTCTTAGGTTGTGTAAGCAGCGCTGCGGGATTAGAACAAAGCAATCGGGACCCGAAAAAATTCTTGTATTCCGGGAAAATTCCTTTAAATAACACTGGAAAACGCGCGCAATTCTAGCACGATCCGCGAACGGCTAATGCGTTTGCTCCTCTAAAGTCTTAGAAATCTCATGTATCTAAAAGTTTTCAAATCTAAATGTTTCGTTATTTACAGTATTCTTTCTTGCGGTGTATTACAGCGATATAGCAACAGGATCTTAACAACTAAAAATAATGAATACAGACACCAAAAGCTAATATTTGAGATGAGTAAATGTACTCTCGGTCACAACAGAACTTACAAATTTAGTCCATTATGGAAAGACCAATTTTAACTCCCATAACTTCCATTTTTTAGGAGGTACCCTGACGTCCATAGTTGTCGCATGCAAATCCCAAGGAAAGTTTAAGTCAGTAGTTGAAATAATCAATGAAATGACCCCTGATCAAAAAAATCGTTTAAGTGAAGCAGTAGAGAAAGCACTTACAAAGATCAGACCAGAAGATTTCATGGGCGCCTTATCTCTGGCTTTAACAAACAGGTCTCTAAAAGATGTTGTTTTGAAAGAATTAGGCAGTTTCTTCATGAAGGAGTTGCAACTACAAATAGTTAATTAAAATGGCCAGTCTGCGGCATATTTTCGGTCGATAATGTTCAAGTTCAATGCTCAAAAATTTATCAAAAAATATATTTTATCGTAAAAGTTATCAAAATATGAATCCAGGTAATTGTTATCGCTAGTCCATACCAAAAAAACGGGGCTTATGCACCATAGGCTCGATTCACAGATTTTACTATTAATTTTTTTTAGTGTTTTAGTTTTGTTTGTTGTTAATTGAAGCATATTATCAGACTTAAGGTTTTTATTGCTTTGATTTTCTTTATGTTGGTCCCACTGAATTTTAAACCAGATCAACGAAAAATGTGATTTTTTTCGTTTCGTTTGCCATATTTTTTTTAAAGACATATTTTATCTTTAATTATAGTTAATGTTGAGTTGCAACTTTGTACTTATTACTTGTGATGTTATAACTTAATAAAAAATGTCAATTATGTGCGTTTAAAGTTCAGCTATTGAGGAGCAGTGTAATGGTAAAGTAGTTTATAAACTGCTGGCCATTTGCTTTCGAGCAAGAAAAATTTCGCCTAAATTTAAAAGTTAATATTTTCTGAACCAGATATGACATCGATCTCCGGTTTTTAATGGTTGATAGATTTGTCCCGTAGGAAACAATTGCCAAAGTTGGATTGTCTTAAACTGTCAGAAAATTTTATACGAGGACGATGATTTTTGCTCCAATTTCAATAGCATGTAACTTTGACAATAATATTTTTAAATTTTATCACTGTACGTCAATTGAATCACTGGATCATAGCAAAGAAAGTAATTTGTCAAATTTTTGATATCTGCTATATTTTAAGAGATACCGATTTTTTTTTAAAACTTTGCTTTTTTTCAACTTTTTGTTAGCTAGATCCCACTGTGCGTTGTATCGTGCAAACTTTGCAAGTGATTATTATACCTTATGAAAAGCTTGTTTATGTTCAGTAACAACACTTGTACCTAAATGTTGTGATGTGCAGTGGCGTACTTATAATCACTTATATGTCTATGCTTTATGAGTATCTCACAATTTTTTTGTATTGGAATGTACCGCGCTACAGGTATATTATACAGTGTCTACAAAATTTTAAAAAAGATAATTTTTTTATTTAATTGCTTGAAAAAATTTATTTAGTTTAATGTTAGGAATAGTGTCGTGTTAGAAAGTTAGAAATTAATAAATACATTTTTTCAAACAATTAAATAAAAAAAATTATCTTTTTAAATTTTGTAGACACTGTATAATATACCTGTAGCGCGATATGAAAAACTAAAAAATAAGGAAAAACTTGCCTAATCTAGGGGCGCGTACTTTCCAATACAAAAAAATTGTGAGATACTCATAAAGCATAGACATATAAGTGATTATAAGTACGCCACTGCACATCACAACATTTAGGTACAAGTGTTGTTACTGAACATAAACAAGCTTTTCATAAGGTATAATAATCACTTGCAAAGTTTGCACGATACAACGCACAGTGGGATCTAGCTAACAAAAAGTTGAAAAAAAAGTAAAATTTAAAAAAAAAATCGGTATCTCTTAAAATATAGCAGATATCAAAAATTTGACAAATTACTTTCTTTGCTATGAACCAGTGATTCAATTGACGTACAGTGATAAAATTTAAAAATATTATTGTGAAAGTTACATGCTATTGAAATTGGAGCAAAAATCATCGTCCTCTTTAACACCCTGTATATAAAATTTTCTGACAGTTTAAGACAATCCAACTTTGGCAATTGTTTCCTAAGGGACAAATCTATCAACCATTAAAAACCGGAGATCGATGTCATATCTGGTTCAGAAAATATTAACTTTTAAATTTAGGCGAATTTTTTCTTGCTCGAAAGCAAATGGCCAGCAGTTTAGTTGTTTCGTTAGTGTTTATATCTTTTACTTATTTAAATATAAAATAAATATAGTTATTTTCTATGCCGATTTTTTTTGTTTTTTTGTTTTATCCATTGATAACATTCTGAATGAAACTGAAGCGAATGCCGGTGGTGCCGCCAAACTAATTTTAAAAATATATATTATTTTTGTACCTTAATTTCTAATAAAAAATACCATTGTCGATACATCGTTTGATTTGAATTTGAAGAGTGCGACTTGAGAGAGCCCGGGGTCCCCTGTAGGGGTGCCAGTCCCGAAACTTTGTTCCAAACCCGGGATTTTCGGGATAAACACTATCTAATTCCGGGTTACCGGGACTAATCCCCAAAAAAATTAACATGATGAAGATTGTGTTTACTAAATACACGAAATAGAAATCTTACCTACCGTTAAAATAAAAAAAAAAAAACATAAAAAACATCAGTGCATTCAGTGTGTAGTCTCCTAAACATGATCGTAACTTAGACACATCTTTATTTCTTATTGCAAGTACAACGTGTCCAAGATAAGGAGGGCCAGTACAGGGATCTCGGAAACCGTAAGAGATACAAAGTCGGTTAAATGGAGGTAAAGTTGCGCATTCACGTGCCTAATAATATACAGTTTAGAAAGTTTTAAAATTCCGAGTAGTTCCGGAAAAAATCGAGATTCTGAAAAATCTTTTTGTTGTTTCCTGGGTTTTTTTGAGATCGAATTCTAAAGTAAGTTGCACTTTTACATTGCGACTTTTTCCGCTCTATCTAACAGCGTTAATTGTTTTGTAATCCGACGAGTCGTCTTCGAAGGGCCATTATCAACTTTCTTTTTTTAATACGGTCCTTGGAATTTGAGAGCTTTTTTCTCCCGAATGCAACGATGTATGACACATTGTGGTTTAATGACGTTTCGAGGGTTTTTTGAACAACATCAGGAAATTTTGGGATACGGTCCTGTATTCTAATTTTATAAATAATATCTCGTAAGTAAGCTCTACATTTTTTACTTACGTTGAACTAGTTCAATAAACAACAAATAATTTAATAATAAACCACAAATAAGTGGACAAAAATCATTTCAAAACAGTAATAAAACGAACAACGAAAAAAGCAAGCAACTACATAATCGGGTGTTCAAAATGATTTCCGTTATTCTCTAAGCACAAATAACATCTTCTAACTGCCAAATAACAGTTTTTTGAGATAAAATAAAACATGCGATAGAATATCAAACTTTTCAGCATTTGTAAATTTATGTTCCATATTTTTTGGAAAATAGAAAACCTCTTAAAATGATCACAATAGGAATGTCAAGTGAAACAAATCACACTTCACCATCTAAATTTTTTTGTTTCAAGCGCCTACTTTTCTTTTAAATCCCGAATCAACAGAAGTTTGAAATAATGTTTCTGTATTTAGTTCACTTATTTGTGGTGTATTATTAAATTATTTGTTATTTATTGAACTAGTCCAACATAAGTAAAAATTTAGAGCTTACCCTCGAAACGTCATTAAACCACAATGTGTCATATATCGTTGCATTCGGAAGAAAAAAGCTATCAAATTCCAATATCAGAAAAACAGGATCGCATTTAAAAAGAGAAAGTTGATAATGACCCTTCGAAGACGACTCGTCGGATTACAAAACAATTAACGCTGTTAGATAGAGCGGAAAAAGTGGCAATGCAAAAGTGCAATTTACTTTAGAATTCGATCTCAAAAAACCCAGGAAAAAATAAAACGATTTTTCAGAATTTCGGTTTTTATTCGGATATCTCGGGAACTACTCGGAATTTTAAAACTTTCTAAAGGGCATATTATTAGGCACGTAAATACGCAACTTTACCTCCATTTAACCGACTTCGTATCTCTTACGGTTTCCGAGATCCCTGTACTGGCCCTCCTTATCTTGGACAAGTTGATATGCCTGTTGACGAGAAACAGTGCGCTCTGTTTCTATACTAAACCCTCAAAATAAGGGTTTAAAAAATATTTAATCCTTAAGGGATAAAAATGTTAATCCTCGAGGGATTTAAAAAATGTAATCCTTAAAAAATAAATTTATTGACCGTTAAATGAAATCTAATTTCTTTAGCACTCAATTTTCCAAGTGCATAAAATAGTATATAAACCATGTAACTAAATTGTACTGTAATACAGTATTAAAAGCCCGGCAAAAATGGTTCGACGTTAATTAATTCTCTTTTTTTGTGATCTCTGAAAATCGGCGCTAAAAAATTACATTATTTTGTAAATGGTATATTTGTTAGGGGCTATCGGAACATGTTGCCAAGTTGAGGATTTATTAATAAAATATAATTTACAATAAAATTGTTAAGTTTTAAAATAAATATTTAAAAAGTTAATTTTTAAAGAACTCTTATATAATTTATCACGGGATTTGAGGACATAATCCCGGGTTTTTCGAGGTTGATTTTTCTTCGAGAGATCGGGATGCACTTAGTTTTCCTCCAATCTGTGGTTTCCTGATACATGGGTAAGACTAGGGAGTTTGAAAATTAATAGATAAACCGTTCATTTTTGACACAGAGGAAGAATCTGTTAAAATAAAATATTATTTATTTATCAAAAAGTTTTTTGTCTCCGGATTTTTACTTATACCATATTATAAAATTTTTCGAATTTAACTCCTAAATAAACCTCTACCCTTAAAACCCTATAACTATTTTTTTAACCATGCCAAATTTCAGCTCGCTAGTCAAACGATTTCAAAAAAAGGAGGCTGTGTTATAATATAATAACCCACATATTCCAAAAACGTTCGAACATCGACGATAAAAACTTTGCCCGATTGTATTGTTTCCGAATTTCATCGCCTGGTTGGTCGAATATGGCACTGCCAGTCTCCACTATACAGGTTGTCCCAGAATATGTGGGCAATCTTCCGGGTTGAGATAGAACACTTAAAAATAACAGGACAAGTTCGTATACATTTTTTTTTCCTACACCCTCCCCTACGGAGATACGGGCCGGGCCCATAACGGACGTCCCTGGAAATCGTTGTTTTTTAAATACTAGGTGTAATTTAATAATTTTTTAGTATAATGGTTACTACATTCGCCCTTTTAGCACATTTGGCTTATTTAGTTTGCCAGGGACGGACTAGACGTAACACAAAAATATTTTTTTTATACCCTGTATGATGAAGGAACGACAATAATCTTTTGGATACTCTAAACCTTAAGCTGAAGAAAAGGCACTCTTGATCAATGTCGATGAAATGAACTGTTTTCGAGAAAAAAATATTTTTGTCAATACATTAAATCCATGTCGGCATATTCAGTATACGTAAATTCCATTACTAAGTTAGTAACTAATAAGACAAAGGAGAAAAATCGCAAATTTCAAGACACTACCATAAACTGACCCTGGCATACATATTCTTATTTAAATCGGTCCATGTGAAAAAATCCATAGCAACAATGAGGGAATTTTATGAACATAAAACAACAACCAATATTGAACAAAAATATATTTTTTTCGAAAACAGTTCATTTTATTGACATTGATCAAGAGAGTACCTTTCTTTCAGCTTAGTATCAAAAATATTATTGTCGTTCCTTCATCATACAAGGTGTAAGAAAAAGCATTTTTGTATTACGTCTAGTCCGTCCTTGGCAAACTAAATAAGCCAAATGTGTTTAAAAGGGAGAATTTTAAGGATACTCATCTAGTAACTATTATACTAAAAAATTATTAAATTACACCTAGTACTTAAAAAATTATTTAAAAAACAACGATTTCCAGGGACGTCCGTTATGGGCCAGTACCTCTGTAGGCGAGGCCGTAGGAAAAAAAATGTATAGGAACTTCTCCTGTTATTTTTAAGTGTTCTTTCTGAACCCGGGAGCTTGTCCACATATTCTGGGACACCCTGCATACGGAGAACTCGGTTACGAAGACGGGCAAATGGCAACGCTGTATTTATATAAGAACTTCAGAATCAGAAAATATCAATACCATCATGCAATACCATAATATATTTTTAAAATGTCTCGTCACATTAATAAAGGATTTTTAGGGTTATTGTATTATTCTATAACTGAAACAACTTATTCGTCAGGAAATTAAGTTACATATCCAAAACCTTCTTCGATCTCTAACATGAATCAATTTATTTATGTAACTAAATGTTGCTAACATATTCAGAAAAAAGAAATTTAAAAAACTTACCCTTCACGGAATAGAGCAAAACCTGTTTTTAGGATGACTTCATTTGCAGCCCGAATACCAGAAATTCTGACTTAACGATCGGTACAGTGAGGAGTATTCTATTTTGGAGGACGTAATAATCTCGCGGGATAATTTCCTCAAAAAATAAAACCGGCGAAGAACGCGAACTCCTTTCGAACGGACCACCGCAAATTAACTGACACAAGAAAGCAAAATTCGATGCAAAAACACCATGACAATGCATCATGCAAAAATACGGAGAGTAAAAACTTCGCATTCGAAAATATGGAAGAAAAACGGTGACTCACCTCGATTTATTGTATAATATTTTTAAACGCGTGTGTAGGCAATTTTTCGGAATTTAAATACAATTTTTGATTATCCGCGTGGGGCCCTACATTTTAGTATGGAGTTTTCACCTTTGTTTAATGTTGTTTGGAATGTACTTTGTTAGATTTGAGATTTTTAAATAATGCTATTTTAACAATAATTTCATTAATATTTATTTATTTCGAGCCAATACAACGTGTCCAAGATAAGGAGGGCCAGTATAGGAATCTCGGAAACCGTAAGAGATGTCGGTTAAATGGAGGTAAAGTTGCGGATTTACGTGCCTAATAATATGCCATTTAGAAAGTTTTAAAATTCCGAGTAGTTCCGGAGATATCAGGAAAAAACCGAAATTCTGAAAAATCGTTTTATTGTTTTCCTGGGTATTTTTGAGATCGAATTCTAAAGTAAATTGCACTTTTGCATTGCCACTTTTTTCACTCTATCTAACAGCGTTAATTGTTTTGTAATCCGACGAGTTGTCTTCGAAGGGCCATTATCAACTTTATTTTTTTAAATACGGTCCTGTTTTCCTGATATTGGAATTTGAGAGCTTTTTTTCTTCCGAACGCAACGATGTATGATACATTGTGGTTTGATGACGTTTCGAGGGTTTTTTTAACAACATCAGGATATTTTGGGATACGGTCTGTATTTCTACTAATTTTATAAATAATATCTCATAAGTAAGTTCTAAATTTTTACTTATGTTGGACTAGTTCAATAAATAACAAATAATTTAATAATAAACCACAAATAAGTGAACAAAATACAGAAAAATTATTTCAAACTTCTGTTGATTCGGGATTTAAAAGAAAAGTAAGCGTTTGAAACAAAAAAATTAAGATGGTGACGCGTGATTTGTTTCACTTGACATTCCCATTGTGATCGTCTGAAAGCGTTTTAAGAGGTTTACTATTTTCCGAAAAATATTGAACATAATTTTTCAAATGCTGAAAAGTTTGATATTCTATCGTGTTTTACTTTATCTCAAAAAAACTGTTATGTGGCAGTTAGAAGATGTTATTTACGCTTAGAGAACAACGGAAATCATTTTGAAAACCTGATTATGTTGTTCCTTACTTTTTTCGTTGTTCGTTTTATTACTGTTTTGGAATGATTTTTGTTCACTTATTTGTGGTTTATTATTAAATTATTTGTTTAGTCGAACATAAGTAAAAAATTTAGAGCTTACTTATGAGATATTATTTATAAAATTAGGAGACATACAGGACCGTATCCCAAAATATCCTGATGTTGTTCAAAAAACCCTCGAAACGTCATTAAACCACAATGTGTCATACATCGTTGCATTCGAAAGAAAAAAGCTCTCAAATTCCAATACCAGAAAAACAAGGACCGTATTTAAAAAAAAAAGTTGATAATGGCCCTTCGAAGACGACTCGTCGGATTACAAAACAATTAACGCTGTTAGATAGAGCGGAAAAAGTGGCACTGTAAAAGTGCAATTTACTTTAGAATTCGATCTCAAAAAAACCCAGGAAACCAATAAAACGAGTTTTCATAATCTCGATTTTTTCTGGATATCTCCGGATCTACTCGGAATTTTAAAACTTTCTAAACGGCATATTATAGGAATGTAAATGCGCAACTTTACCTCCATTTAACCGACTTCGTATTTCTTACGGTTTCCGAGATCCCTGTACTGGCCTCCTTATCTTGGACACGTTGTATATATGTGCGTCAAAGCGAAATAATAGCTCCGTTGTTCCCCTGGAACTCCAAAACCATACAGTTATGAAACAAAATTAAATACTGAAATTAGAGCAAATCGCTAAACCACGCGAATTTTTTTTTGACTGCTGTGAAACCCCTTTTTATTTTGAATTCAATTATTTTTTTATAAATATTGTTTCTAGACAAACAAATTATTATAATTTTAATGAACGGCTTGTTATTTTCTTCCTCGACACTTCAAAGTTACCGACTGACCAACGATTGAATACTGATATAAAAAACCTTTAAAGATTTTTAAAAAAAATACGTGAAGAAGATGTTAATTTTAGAAATAATAATAAAGTCTGTAAAACCAATGAGCGCGTTTAGTTACGTCGATTCTTTATTCTGCCGCAGATTTTATTGCCCTGTTGCCAGTTTGAGGCTTGTAATTTGTCAATTTAAAATCGTATTTTTTATTTTTAACTTTGTTATTTTTTGGTTCTTTTCGAAGCCCCTTTAAATACGAGGCCCTAGGCTAGCTCATAGTGATAAATCCGACCCTATTTAAAGGTTTTTTTTCATGTGACGTCTTGCATATTAATTGATTTCCCAATTTTACGTCAAATGCTGAACGCCAATTATGTAATATACCCTAAAGTAAAGTACCACTTTGTTATATTAGAGTCTAAAACAATATCTTCTTCATCGGAAGAAGATAACAACGCACAGTCCATGTTTATATCTCGATGTCGAGGGACTACTGTGCGAAGCTCAAGCGAGGCTGTGCGGTGCTATGGTGCCATGCTATTGGCGAGGGGCGGTGCGCCGTTGTAGACACACACTTAGACGAAATGACATTGGAAATTCTATAACAAACGAGGAATTACCGCTAGCGTCATCTACTCATTTTAGAAAAAAAATTTGTATAAATCCGCATGGTGTTATTTAGTTCGCATGCATGGTTGACGTATTTGATTTTGAAAAATATATTATGCCTAAAGCAACATTTACTACACATACCTACTGATATTTTAAAACTTCAAAATTTGTTGAGTTGATGATAGGAAATCCCATATAATATTTGTGGTGGCTGAATATTGCCTCCCCTGTACATTTTATAGAAAAACTGCATTATAACTTCTCGAAGAGGCCGACATGATAAACCCATGTGCCGAGTTTGAATATAAATTTTGGTGAGCCAATCCTAAAGCTATTCAATTAAACGTGATGGCAAAACCACGAAAATCTCATAGTTCAGGTAATACAGCAAACGCCAGCAAATAATTTCAATGACGCTATTGCCAAAAATTGACATAAGGCTGACCATAACGAATAATGAAAATATTGTCACCGACACTAATTTTTGTTTTGTCAATGTCAAAACTTAAATTGCTGGTGTTTGCTGTATTACCTGACCTAAAAGAGTTTCGTGGTTTTGCCATCACGTTTAATTGAATAGCTTAGGATTCGCTCACCAAAATGTATTCAAACTCGGTACATTGGTTTACTATGTCGGCCTCTTCAAGAAGTTCTAATGCAGTTTTCCTATAAAACGCACAGGGAAGCCAATGTTCAGTCACCTCAAAAATTACATTGGATTTCCTATGTTCAACTAAACGACGCATCACCCGGTATAACCACATATATATAAACAGTATATTGCCAATACGAACGTTCCAAAATACAAAAAGTGTCCCCGCTATGGGAGGTGGCGCGGGCTCTTATTGAGTTTGCGCAGTAGGGAGGAAATTTTATCGATCGCGCCAGAACCGGCCCGACGTTATTTGTTTGTTGTTATTCGTCGCCATCTTTGTTTCTGGATGCTTTTCAAATCCACATTGTTGTCGGTATATTAGCGCTTATAAACTTCCATTACCTAACAACAATTCGATTCGCTGTTTGGTAGGTTAGTGGCTTGTTTTGTTTAAGATGAAAGGACAAAAGTGCATGGTGCTTCTTTGCAAAAGACGTGGATCAATACCCAGGTATAAAGTATTTCAGGTATGTACCTACATAAAATGAAAATATTTTGCTTATCACATTATCCGAATTTCACTAAAAAGCTTGTAATGCATTGCTGCATTAGTAGCTGATAATAATTCCCAAAATCGTCAATATAGTCATTCATTCTTAATTTTTGGTTTAGAAAAAAGTGAGGTTAAGAAACATACGTCGGATGAAAGTTAAAATAAAGCTCATCGTGTCGATTGTTACAAATATTCGGACGGAATTTGGTACCAAAAGTTTACACCAATCAGGGCACCATCGGATCATCATATCGTCAGAAATCGTATGCATGGAACGCTGTCTTAAATCGAACCAATCAATCAATTTTGATTGCAATATTTTCCCTAACTAACTGAAATTTACATTAAAAAAGTTGAAATCCGGTCCTGTCGAATGTTTACTTTCACAAGTCTCACAACCCCCTCTACGATTCCCATAGCAGGGACATAATTGTAGATGGTATTAGCAATATACTGTTTATATATATGGGGGTATAACTAGGTAAATATTGCAGGGATACCTTTACGCACGAATAAAAAGCGAATTTAACGACAACAGTTTATTCTGAGAATTTTATCTTTCGATAGCTTTCCTCAAATTCGACTTGGTTTTTGTTATAAAACCTTAGTTAAATTTATATGGCAAATAAGCATAAACAAACTGACCAAATTAACATACTTTTCCTACAACCACATACGAAAATGAGAAAAACAGCACATTTAACTTGGCTACAAAACGTCTTACATCACTCGTGTTGAAATATGCTTTTTAAACAACCATTTGAACAGATGACAGGTAGTTCCAATTTGACAGTAAAAGTGTTATGGTAAAAAATGTTTAAAAAAAATTACATATATTTGTCTTATTTTTTTAATCGTGGTGATCATTTAACGTGTTTTAATGATGAATCTAAAAATATAAGCAACAGAGAATTGTTAGGCAACACGACAAAGCCGAACTAACCAATTAAATATAATAACTGATTTCGATTTATAATTTTAAGAATAGGGTACAGGGTGAGTGAAAGTGATTTATATAATTAACTTGTTTTAATAAACATTTGAATATTGTTTTAAGCAAAACCTGGTAAAACTTACATGACTAACGATATACTATAAATATTGAGCTAAGGGTATGACTTTTAGGATGGAACGATGTATGAGTTTAATTTTGTTTTCTTTTTAGGTATTATAATCTAATTAAAAAATAAATCGCCTAGGAAACCAATATCATACATGATGTGTTATATATTTAAAAAGATAATTTAAAATGCTATCTTTTTAGATTAAAATATACAGGGTGTTCCATTTAAAAAATGAGGTTAGGTCCGATAACTGTTTTACCTGACCCCGTATACTTATTCTGAAAACGGCAAAATATTCAACAATCATTATAAAGAACCTTCTGTATAAAATATTTTTTTGTATCTCTTTTAACTAAGAAAATATAGGGTAATTTGGAAATTATCTATTTGTTGATTTCCCCGTGTCTCTTAAGCCAGCGAAAATTTTCACATTTTGATTTTACCATTTTAAGTTTGACCCAAAAAGAGCACATGACACCTACATTACTTTTTGGATAGCACTAACAATTACGGAGATGCCCTATAAAAGTGTACATAATAATTAGCGTAAGCAAATAGGAGACAATATATTTTTTATTTACAACCAGGTGAGTAAGTTAAAATGTTCAAATCATTATTTGTATTTGTGGTCGTAGGAAAAACTGTGTACATTACTCCTCGTTTGAAATCTACCACTCTCCACACTCGTTATGTAATATACTACTTCAACCGCCTTAAAATCTAACGAGTATTGTGTAACAAGCATTGTTTTGGAATTGCCCCTATATATTTTGCATAAAAACGTTTAAAACGCAATTGAAAATATAACAATTTTTATAAATAATAAAAAACAGTGTAAAACATAACCAGATTTTCACATAAACCTAATGATCCAAAATACGCATGTTTCCTGATACGATTTTATTTTCCAACAAAGCACCAGAAGGAATATCAATTCTGTCTCCATGATTTGCTATTATAATTACAGTCCCCTAAAAAATATAAATTTATTAGTTACCGACGACGGTTTGATTTTTTAAATTTTTAATCAAGAGTCAAATTAAAATGTGTATTAAATTTAACTGATTACCTAGTTCATAATACTAGAGTGGTTTGGCAAACAACTCTTACAATCTAAAGCAGTGTTTCCCAAAGTGGTCCAGGTGGACCCCCAGGGGTCCACGGGAGACTCGATGGGGGTCTACGTTAGGCGTGAGAAAAAATGGGGGTCCACAATCGTGAGCGGGGGTGCATAAAAATTAATTTGGTTTCGATAGTGAAGAACTAAAATGTTGACTTGACTTCTCCTATCAATATAGGCAAATAATATTTTAAGAAGCTTAGCGACTGTTACTTGTAAAAACTTGCATATTTCATCGTCGAGACTTGTCGTTACCGCGCCGCGCCGGCCGCCGTCCTGTCCGCAACTCTTGTTCAGACGTGAAAATTAATACGACTTGCGGTGTATGTGCTTACAATCTTTCATGAACGTGTTGATTCTTCACCAATATAAATACGAATGTCAAGGATAAACGTTACTCATTTGATTCTGGAATTTCATAAAGAAAAGTGAATCGATATTAGTGTTGGCCAGTGACTAAATTTGTTTCCAGACTTTCGAAAACAAAAGTAAAGTGAATCGATATTAGTGATTGCCAGTGTCAGAAAAGTAAGTACCTACTTTATTTTATTTAGTTTTTTATTTCACGCTTTTTAAAGGTAGGTACATAACTATAAATAATTTTGTAATGTGCTCGTGATTTTCATTTGATACCCCACTCGAGTATGTTTGCGGACATTCGGATATTCTTCCCCACTTTCACCCCCCCCCCCCCCCCCCCCCCTAACTTTACAACGACTCAACCGATTTTCATCATGTCTAGGAACACTCGCACATATCCTGTTAAGTTAGATACGCATTAAGATTACTAAACAAAGTTAGTTTTTTTTATTTATTTACAGGTAGAAAATTGATACAAATCATGGCCGAATCTAAGAAGAAGTGTCGTCAGTACAGTGTTGAATATTTAAAATTTGGTTTTCTTCAATCAAAGGCAGACAAACGTTTGCCCACATGCCTTTTATGTAACAAAGTTTTGAGCAATGACTCTATGAAACCATCAAAGTTGGAAGATCATCTAAGAAGGTGTCATCCTGATAAAATAGGTAAAGATTTGAAATATTTCCAAACATTAAAGGAAAAATATGAAAAGAGACCCACCGTGCATAATATGTTCGCTTCAACGTCTGAAAGCAACGATGATGGCTTGCGGGCATCTTACAATATCTCATTACTTATAGGAAAATCTGGAAAACCGCACACCATTGGAGAACAGTTAATTTTACCTGCTGTTGAAGAGGTTTTAAAAACTGTTCTGCACAAATCTCCATTTGACATACTCAAAAGAATTCCTTTGAGTAACAACACTGTACAAAGACGTATTGATAAAATGAGCTCTGTTGTAGAAAGTTTCTTGTGTGATTATCTACAAACGACTCATTTTTCTATTCAACTGGACGAGTCAACTTTACCTGACAATGAAGCATTATTATTAGCATATGTTCGATTTGTTATGGGCGAAGAAATTCATGAAGAGCTACTATTCGCGAAAACTTTAAAGACGGACACTAAAGGTGAATCAATATTTAATGTTTTGAGTGATTTTTTTAAAGAAAAATCGATTCCATTCACAAACGTTATTTCGGTGGCAACAGATGGAGCTCCTGCCATGGTCGGGCGATATCGTGGGTTTATAAGTCATCTCAAAAGAATTATACCACAGGTAATTGCAATTCACTGTGTTATCGACCGACAACATCTCGTAGCGAAAAATTTTAGTGATAGATTGCACCAATCGCTTCAATTTGTGATAAATGCAGTTAACAAAATAAGAAGCAATGCATTGAATACGCGTTTATTTTCACAATTGTGCGATGAAAATGATGAAGACTTCCAACGATTGCTGTTACATACCGAAGTACGCTGGATGTCGAAAGGTGCATGTTTATCAAGATTTTATTTACTTTTTGACTCAGTTTTAGAGTTTCTGGAAAGTAAAGATCCTGAGTTAAAAAAAAACTTGATCAATTTTAAAGCAGACATCGCGTATTTGACAGATTTATTCAAAAAAATTAATGACCTCAACTTACAATTACAAGGGGATAGCCTCAATTTAATAAAAACAAAGAGTGTAATTTCAGCTATTCTTGGTAAATTAAAATTTATGAAGGAAAATATTGGTCGGAGCGAATTTTCTCAGTTTTCAAACTTGTCGCAGGTAGAATGAGTTGATGAAGATATTCAGACATATGTGCAACATTTGATTGCCCTGCATGATGATTTTAAAATCAGATTTGAAGATATTCTGTCAATGGAAATACCACCATGGATCATAAATCCATTTGAAGAAATGGAAGTGGAGAATGTGATATTACAAGAGGAGCTACTGGAGCTCAGCACTAATGAGAAGCTGAAAGTGATATTTAAAAGAGGGTATCAAAAATTTTGGCTGCAGGCAGAAATACCCGAAAAATATCCTGGACTGTGGGGAATTGTGCAAAAGCTTCTGATAGCGTTTCCATCCTCATATCTCGTCGAGAAAAGTTTTAGTGCCGTTACAAACTTATTAACAAAAAAAAAAAGAAGCAGATTGAATATCACAGAACGGGGAGATTTGCGGTTATTCCTTACAAAACTCAAGCCAAATATTGATAATTTGCTGTCAATCCATCAAGTACATCCCTCTCATTAAAATTATATTTTTTTGTAATTATCATGGTAGAAATTACATTACGTTGTAAGTGTTTAATTTTGATTATATTACGACTGTTATAACAATAATAATTAATAGCGTAATAATTTATAAGTATATAAATAAATGCCTACAACACAAGGAAATATACTATATTTCTTTTTACCACTCCGAATGGGACGTTTTCTAAATAAAATTTGTGAGAATTGATTGGTTCTGGTGCTGTGAGTAGTAAGGTGCCGTAGGAATATTCCCGTTCCCGGCCAACTTAGCTTTTTTGACATCCACTCACAGCACAATCAATTAAAATTTAATTAAAAAATTGTTTGCCCCAAAATGCACCCCCCCCCCCCCCCCCCCCCCCCCCCTAGCTACGGTCATGCAGCATGCAGGGGGTCCACCGAATCCAGCAAAATTTTGATAGTGGTCTATGAAACAAAATAGTTTGGGAATCACTGATCTAAAGGATAGGAAAAGTATGTAATATTAACTATAGACTAAATAAAAAGAAGCAAAATTCCCAGTCGTATCTTAAAGCACAGTGATTTCTCCTTCCATCATCAACCAATATGACGCGACGCATGTATTACGCGTGGACAAAGGAAATCCTGCAAGCGGCTTCATGCTTATCGAAGCAATGTTGCCAGGTCAAAAATTAAAAAACTAGTACAAGATAGTGCTTGAAGAATTCACTAAAATTTCACTCGATTTGAAACTAAAGGGTTAATTAATAACATAACATTTTAATTTCATAATAAAAGAGAACAAAAACTATAAGAATAAAATTTAAAAATTCAAAAATTGTTGTTAATAAGTACATAATTTAGATCAGTTCCGGGACTGATGAATGGTACATTGATACTTCACAACACAAAGGCATTTAAGGAAATTAAATGATAAAGCAATAGATTCAAAAATAATAATTACATTTTGGATGTGAATAAAAAATCAACAGAAAATAGTATCTTGTAAAAATATTATCCCTAAATCACTAGGTTGCAAAAAATCAGATCTAGTGAAATTTTACTAAACCTGGCAACACTGTAACGACGGCTCGCCTTGGAAAGTCTGCGAGAGGAGAATACGAAAACCCCTCTACCATGGTCGAAGCGGAAATTGAAAGTGAATCGGGGTATACGACAAGGAAATCTGCTTCATCTATTTAATTTATAGCTGGTATATTACGTTCTCTTTTCTGTCCGTTAGACGTCCGATTGTAATAGTTGTTTGCCAAACATATACCGGGTGATGGGTCCGAACAGGACATATGGGATTTTCCATGTAAATTTCGAGGTGGTAAATATTCGCTTCCGTATAGATTTTCATGAAAAATGTTAAAAGAGAATAGCGAGAATTAAAAGCCAGCCAAATGTGACCTTTTTTACACCAACCGTTTTTAAGATATAAGAAAATGCTGTCTTCAAACTAGCTTAAATCTGAAGTAGTTTAATTTTAATTCGGGTTAAAAACAAAATACTAGTAATCACCTTTATAAATAGGTTTACACTAGTTGTCAACATTTGACAGCATTTTTAATTTTCATTCAAATAATTGAATCCATAACATAAAATAATATGGGTATCATTTAAATTTTAAATGGTTAGCAAAATATTCTTATTTTTGTGAACAGAAAAATGTTATCGGTCAGCGAAAATGGCTAGGTGGTCAGCAACTTATGGACAACAAACATTTCTGAAGCAGTCAGTAATTAATATCGTACTAGAATGCTCTAAATTATTTTGGTGCGCAAATTAAATATATAAACTGCTATAAACGATCAACTTTTAATCAGATATTGGTAAGCAATCAGCGGGTAAGCAAAATATTTAATCTTGGTCATCAAAAAGTGCCCTGGGAAAACAAGTGATCACCCGCCCCCCGCTACACCTTTTGTAGCGGATTTCCATCTGTATTCGGCAAAAGAAAACACAAGAAAGTTACATAAAATTATATTGTCCTGGGAAAACAAGTGAAAACCCGCCCCCGCTACAACTTTTGGGCCTTGACTGCTACACCGAATGAAAACACAGGCACGCAATTAGCAACTCGTATCACGCGAACTGCTTTCGCTCCGCCCACAATAACGAACTTTGCCGATTATTCAAAACAAACATAATCCAATGATTTATATTGATAACCATTCTTTTAATATGCAAACCTCTGAAGTAAACTGCTTCTAGACATGTTTTTTTCTACTGACCAATTGTAAAATCTTGCTGACCAAGTAATCATTTCGCAGCTCGACTGTTAATTAAGCGAACACATGAGATTACAAGCGGACTGATATCGGTTAAATTCTTGACAGTTTATAGCATTTTTTGCATAATAAGTGTTGCAGCCCGATTTTTATTTATTGCAAGCAAAATTTTTTGATCAAATGATTTAATGGCTATTTTTTGCTGCGAATCAATTTTAATAACGGCAAACCATTTAATACTTCTCAAATAATATTTGTTAAACATTTTGTTAAATAATTTTTAAATTACTAGAAATATACACTTTAAATTAAAAAATTACATTTTTCTTATTGTAGTCTTTAAAAAGTTTAAGTACATTGGGCTAAAATAAATAGGGGAACTAATATTTCATGATCTTACAATTTACGTGGGATATCCCATGTCCCGACCGGATGCACCACCCGGTATATAAAACGTACATTAGGAATCAACATTCCTAGTTTTAACAAATGGCGGCACGGCTATGCACGAATTGGTATGCGTAGGTTACTATGAACTAGTAGGAGAAAGTATCCGCTTGGAAGGTGACATGGCAACAATTCAAGTAAGTACGCGTTCGGTATAATTGTAAATTGTCTTTAGGGCTGCACTAGGCATTCTGTAGTACTTGATACTGTACATCCGGCTCAGGGTTGTTCCAGAGCTTACTTTTGTACCAAATTCAGTCCTCTTTACAAAGTTTTGGCACGTTGGTACCGCTTTCGAGTTTTTGGTACACTTTTGATGCGGGCCCGTAACAACTTTTTTTTAGTACTCTGTTTACTACTGGCGACCATTTTTTAGTTGAGGAGGTCAGAAGTAAAGTTATTAAAAATGAGTTAAGTGAATATTCTCGTAGTTAAAAGCTATAAGTATTTGGTGGTGAAAAGATTCAAGTGCATTTCGGTGTTTTACTGCCATCTATTAGCCTGGTAAAAAACGTAGGCAAAGAAATGTTGGATTTCATTTGGAAGTAAATGGGTCCAAGTGCACTTGAACCCTTATACCACTAACCTTTACTGATATTCTATAGGACATTTCAGGTAAGTGACATATCTGACTTTCAGTGTTTATTATCTTTTTACTTATTTTCAAGAAAATATTGTTTTCTTTCAATTACATTTTTAATGATTAGTGATAGAGACAATGATGGTAAGTAAATGACACCAAAATATTAATAAAAATACTAAAATACGGGTTTCAAAATGTAATGTAAACAAAAGCTACTTTTGCATACTTCAAATCTGAAAAACTCTCATTCAAATACAAAAATACTTTAGGCAACGACTTTGAGTTTTCGATGTGTTCAATAGGAGCGTCAAGAGTTGGCCGCCCATCTTTCCTGTTGTCAACTTTGAAACCCCTCAATAAAACTTCATTGCCAATTAAAACGGCTAAGTATAAAAATCTTATAAGCTTCTTAGACTACATTCCTCCCTCTACCATTCGTTTTACAAGAACTTGAAGCATGACACCCAATCTACACATCCAAGTAATAATGCCACCCAACAGGTACCGGCCCCAGATACTGCCAATGACGAAGACGAAGAAGACATTATGGTACTGGAATCAGATTATGAATAACATAACTTTTTTATATAATTCTATTTTTGATTAATTAAATTTTGTTTAATGATTATAAAAGGCATGTTTTCTTTTTGTAGCTTATAACTGCACTTGAATCATTTTACTAGAAAATTTTTTTAACTTAACTTGTGTTCAAGTACATTTTTGCACAATGGCCAAAGGTGAAAAACGTTTACGAAATGCCGCTTTTCCATAATAATTTCAACAATTTAAATTCGATTATATACTAGAAAGATATTTTATAAATATTTATCGAAATTTTTAAACGTTAATAAACTTTAAAGCCAATTATCTCAGAATAATGAAAAATGCACTTAAACCCTTTTACTTCTGACCCCCTCAGTTGTTCACTGTCTTTTAGTGAATGTTGGTACATTTTTACCAGATTTGGTACAATTTTGACGATCCAGACAGTACAAAAATGTTAAGCTTTGGAACAACGCTGATCCGGCTGGACCAAAAGTGTATTTAAACATTTATGGGGTTTTCTAATAATTATTTATTAGCATATCTGAAATTGAATACTATTTACACACACACACACCACAATATTTTTCACGGCTTAGGTATTTAGTTAAGGAACCCATTGAACAGATTCAATAAATGGCATATAATAATAATACTCATGGAAAGTCCTTACCTTTAATGCGACTCCCCTGCCAAACGTAACATCTCCGGAAACAGTTAGATGATCTAATTCTAATAAATCAGGTACATTGGCAAATCTTTGCAAAAATTCTTTAACCTTAGAAAAATGGTTATCGCCCAATTTAACCAGCGGTGTGGTGGGAAACATTCTCTCCGGTGACATCACCAAAGATCCATACTTCAGACTGTACAGGTTACTCATGACTAGCAATAAATCGGAAGTCTTTTTAACAGGAAGGAACCGTGATCTTGGCACATTTACACCAATGCCTCCCTTGAAAGATTTCATTGCAGCACCAACGGCAGTTTCGAGCTGAATAACGTTAAGCCCATTGCTTAAAGATTTGTTGTTAACGATAATTTCTAGGTTTAGTGCATTCTCATCGATTACTCTTTCAATAGCTAAAATAAAAGTTATGTTTAAGGCAGTTTTATGGCGCAGTTCGCTACCGACATTGTAAAAACTCGGATCAAAGCGAATGGAATAGTTATTTACATTACAAGCTGCGAAAGTTTACTTTTTGGTGCGAGGTGTGTTTAAATAGGCGAGGCGAAGCGTAGCGAAGCCGCGGCTATTTAAAAGACTCCGAGCACCTGAAAGGGCTTTTGCAGCGTGTAATGTATTAAACTTTTTCTACTACTGTTCTTTGATCAATTATATTATTAAGTAATGAACTTTGATTTTATTCAAATTATAATAAAATACACCTGTAAAATAATCCATGACAACTAGTTATTTGAGTACTGTCAAAGTCTGTCAGTTCGAATTTTTTAATTTCGATTGTCGAAAATGTTGTTTCAAGACCAAAACGACTCTATACAGAAGGCGGCCGAGTTGGCATGTGCCTCACTCTTATCCGTAAAGTCGAAAGATAGGTACTGTCAAACGTACAACCTGTTTCTAGAATGGTTCGTGGAGAAAAACCTTTCACAAATTGACGAAAATGTAATGCTAGCGTACTTCCAAGAGAAATCTGAAGCCCTATCACCTCCGTCCTTATGGTCACAATATTCCATGCTTAAATTGACTATTTCTGTGAACAAAAATATAGATATTTCGCAGTTTAAGAAACTTATTGCATTTATTAAACGAAAAAATGATGGTTACGAAGCTAAAAAATCTAAAATTTTCACAAAAGAAGAAATAATAAAGTTTTTACTTGACGCTCCTAATCATAGCTATTTATCTATGAAAGTGATAGCAGTAATGGGGATAGCTGGAGCATGCCGGACAGATGTGAGATCTATAAAATGAAATTGAACGACATCGAAATCAAGGATGATGTAGCTATTGTTAAAATCCTCCAGAGCAAAAACAAGGTTCAAAGAAGTTTTGTGATAGCCGATGATGGAGGTCCAGTTTCTTTTATGAGGTTACTTCAAGATTATATTAAACTTAGGCCAAATAATGCACAAGACGAACGCTTGTTATATCGCTATGAACGAGGTAGGTGTGTGAATCAGGTGATTGGAAAACACACTATTTCAAATGTTCCCAAAGAAATTGCCAAATTTTTGAAACTTCAAGATATAAATAAATACACTGATCACTCGTTTAGAAGAACATCAACTACCTTTCTTGCAAATGCTCCAGGTATCGATATTTTGGATTTAAAAAGACATGGCGGTTGGAGATCTTCGTCCGTTGCTGAGGGATATATTGGTGATTCGTATACAAATAAAATCGAAATTTCCAAAAAGATCTTAAATCGATCTCCTACTTTTATTCCATCTAACGACGCGAGAGTGACAAATAGTTGTATGGTCCAAGTCCAGGATAATAACGAGTCTCTAATAAGAAGCGGCGAAGGTATTGAATTGAATAATATTCCATCAATTAATATTTCTAACTGTTCAAATTTCACTATTAACCTTAATGACAATAAATAAAAATTAGTGTTATTTAAGTTTTATATTATTGTTATTATACCACTTGTTTTTTCAATAAATATAAACTTTTTATTATTAAGTAAGATTTTTTTTTAATTCGCTTGAATAAATACAATAAAAAAATTTATTCTTGTTTTATTGTCCTGGCACCGAAAGTATTACTTTCGTAGCTAGCAACCTACTTTCGTAGCTAGCAACGGATAATATTCAGGTAACTGTAACATTTACTTTCGTTTTCTTTCGTGTTGCTACGGCCCGAAAGTTGATTTATTTATACAGTAGTAGAAAAATATAATTTTTAACCTTACTTGTACTTTTTGCCCAGAAAAACATGGTTTTTCTCATAAACTATCAGCTGTCAACACCGACAGTGGCTGTCAACCATGCTGGGCCTTTTATTGGGTATTAGGTAAATACTTATAACGGTCTTGGCAAGACTGAAATTACTAAATTTTCTCCCAGAAATTTTTCTTGCAGTTGCAGAAATATCGAACAAAACCGTCAAGTCCAAGAGACTTGCGAGAATAGATCAGCTAGGTCGCAACTGCGCAAGATCTCTTGCGTCTTGCAATTTATCTTGCAGCATGTAAAGCCTTTAGTTTAGTTGAACATGTTATGTCTCCAGGTTATTATAATATCAAAAAACTATTACTTAAAGCTATGTGTAGTTAAATATACAGGGTGTTATTGAGATGGTTTGTTATATTTAAATGGGTGACTACTCGAGTGTAAGGAACCTAGGTAAAAAACCTTAAAATCATTCCACACACGACGACAACGTAAATATTCGTGTTCCGATGACCACAACGCGGGCTCCGACTCTCGATCCTTCGCTATCATGAACTGGCGCTATCGTAAATAATTCAATCCAGCAGCGAGGCTTCAGTAATGCTCGAGACATAAAGACGAATCTTTTACGCATCTATGACGATAAGCTCCGTATGCAGAAGGTCTAATTCAAAAGAAACGTGATAAAATAACAGATAAATTTAATATAGTTTCGTTCAAGATATATCGTTGATCCCTTGACTGCCATAAAACCCTAATTAACCTTGTGACCATAAAATATACCTCTCTTCGGGCAGAGCCGGAGTACAAATTTTATTCTTTTTAGACTGGTTTATGGAAACGAATAAATCTGTATTATAGTATCATTTATTTTTATTATACCTCAAAATATCTCAAAATCAAAAAAAAAAATATGCCGACCCTGTACTCATTTATTGGGGTTTAAAGATTAATGGGGATATAGGGATTAATCAGGTAGTTGATTTTATGCAGTAAAAGCCAACGATACATCTTGAACCACACTACACATTACCTGATAACTTCGCCCATAAGTTGTTGGTGTTGAAAAATTTAAACGTCTTGACTGATTTGAAGTCGTCGACATGCTCTTTAGGTACTTGAGCAATTTCAAGAAGCCTAAGTGTATTTTCATAAAAAATTGGAGTTCCACCCTAAAATCAGAGAAAGCTAATTTTAAATAATAATTTATAAAATATAGAGCTATATGCACTAACAGGTTTTAAACTAAAACCGTCCTAAATCGCAGTTGGGAGCTTAAAATGACAATTGTAAGAATACGTCGACTAAATTCTTCAATGTGTATATTTTTTCTGATTAGCCTGGTCAATTCTACATAAAAACGATCTCGAGTTTTTCTAGTCTTTTTTTTGATTAAAACCACTAAATTCATATTTAGTGAGTAATTAATGATAAATTTAGTTTCATCAAAATTGTTGGAGTGGCAATTCGATGCGTCTGACGAGAAAAACTCAAGAGACCGTTTTTATGTAGAATTGACCAGGCTAATCAGAAAAAATATCCAAATGGAAAAATGTCAGTGGCGTACCATATTTTTTGTAAAAAATATCAGAGGACATGTTTGCAGGGACGCCACTGGTGGAACAATTGAATAACTTTTCTAACTAAAATGTGTGGTTCTATATCCTATTAACACATACCAAAATTGAACAAAATATCTAAAGTATTTTTAGGAGATATTAAATAGTGGCCATTTTTTGTATGCCAATCCCCCCTCGTAGCTGATAAAAAAAATTTACAAATTGAATCCGGCCTGATCCCCGTAGCTCGATTAATAAACTACTTATTAGCATTTATGTAATATTTTTTCCCCCCATAACTCTCCTCCTCATTGCCCCACCACACTCAGCCTCCGGCCCATCAAAGTACTCTGTGTCACCCGTTGATTCGCGAAAAATTGATGTTTAGATTACGGGGCGTGTCCCCCCCCCCCAATGCAGCGCCCCCTACAAACCATGTCAGAATGTCGAGAGGATCCTACTGTATCGATTGGGGGAAAAAAATTACTTGATTTCGTCAAGTGATTTTCGAGCTGTTTATTTCGCCAGAATGACTCCACTAATAGACTATCATTTCAAAAAATATTTACTTCATTTATATTACCTTAACATCAGCTGTAGTCTTGTCAGTCACCTCCATTACAAACTCTATTTCTGATTTCGTGGTATTCAGGAGAAAATTCAAAATGTTAATATCTACTGTTGCTCCTAAATTGTCAATATTTGAAATGAAGCAGTAATCTCTTCCTTCCTTTACGAATTTAGATAAAAGGCCAGAGTTTTTAAAGCTCCTAAAAAAGCATATAATACATAATACGGTTTTGTTTTAGAAAGAAATCAAAGAAAATCATGATATATTGGTAAATTATGCAGTTTTCGAAAGTTAATCGACGCCATAAATGACGCGTCTTTAATCAATCAGAGGGAGATTATTTCTTAACATTAATGTCAAGTCACACTGTCATTATCTGGCGAAAGGGTTCGCTTCAAATACTATATTAACAAATTTAAGTTGTAGTTTTCTTTATAAAAAAATATTTTGATACAGTGTGTCCCAGATTAGATATATGACGAATATTTAATTAATATTTAAAATTTAATTTTAAACCTAATCTTTTCTTGAATATTTTTAAAGTGCATATTAGACAAAAATTAATTTTATTCTATCATTATTTCTCTCGAACTAATTAAAAATGTTCAAAACGAATTTATTTGCGTTTGAGCATTTATTGACGGAAAAGTTCGGTTGACATTTTTTAGAAGAAATCTCCTCAGAAATGTCAATATTTCGGAATTTCTTTATATTGTGAACTTTCAGTTGAACATTATCATCGCAAATAATTAAATACATACTTGTAGAAATCTCCGTGACCGGGTGGGAACCACGCCTCTATATTTTTATCAACGTCACAATTCTTCGCTATTGGCATTAGACTATCTCTGTTAATACGAGGATAACAAGACTGATTGAATGTGTGGATCTCGACTTGTAAATTCTTGTACTTCCTAATAACTTTTTCGGTGTCCTCGTTTGTATTAAACGAATTCATCAGTACTAAAGGCACATTTACTTTGTAGGTTTTATTCAGATGCTAAAAAATTATCATTTTTCAAAGAGATATTTTGGTAATATTATCAGATTAGGATAAATATTGCGGGAATGAGGGCAGAGAAACAAATAACTCAAATATAATTTCCCAACGTTTCGTTTTAATATTAAAACTTCTTCAGGGGTCAATTAGTAGTACTTCCAGGCTCCAATTTATGGTTTTGTTTTTAAGAAAGACTATTTTTGGCGAAACACACACCTTTACATCTACAAAGAACGCACTGTCATAAGATTCAAATAATTAATTATTTGTATCTTTTGACAAATAAATTAGGTGAAAGGCGTATTGGTTTAATGACTCTTTCTGGCCTCTATAAAATATTAAAATTTCATTAAATTATACATGTCGGCTCAAAAGTTACAGCCAAAAAAGTAAAAGGAAAATTTCAAAGTATAATATTTTGATCTTTAACATTATGCTTGCAATGTAAATTACTTGATTTTGAAAAAATAATGCACATACCACGTTTTATAAATAAATGTGAAATAGCTTGTTATTTACGACTTCATGAAAACCATGTAGTTTTTATAAAAGGAGTGTTTTTATTACAAGAAATCATAGAAATTAAATGTTAACATGAGAAAAATAAATTAAAAATACTAACGAACCTTAGAGAACGTAAATAATATTTTTAATGTAAAAATGGAAGTTTATTGTAGCTTTGATTTCAATAATTCCTTTGCAGGGCCGGGAATAAACCTATATTAATAAACTTTAAGTATTATTTTGACACAAGGTTGTAAGTGGATACATACGACTTTATGTCAATAGTTTATTCAAATTATACAAGCGGTAAATGCACATGCGATGATTATATTATTAATTTGTGCCTAATTATAGGATGTTTTACCTTCAACTTGACGTACAGGGTTATCAATTTAGTTTGTCCCACTTTTAAGAGCCTGTAACTTTTTTGTATTTTGAGTTAGCGCGTTCATTCGAAAAACAAGATGTAGCATTTTTGGCAAAGTTTTTATGAGTGTTGTCAGAATTGACAGTAGGTGTCATATGTCAGACTGAAAAGCAATTATTATTTTTTTTTAAATGGGACACTCTATATATCAGAAGCGCGTTAGATGGCGCCTGATGGCGCAGGGCTTACTAATCCGCTGGACCGTCGTGTTTGGGTCTTACTGTTAATCCGTAGGTTGGTTCGCTGGTTCAATGCTAATATGAAAGCAGGAAAAAAACACAACTCGTGTATGGCTAAAAGATATCTATTTTCTTCAGTGGTTTTCTTATAAAGAATGTGTTCTATATGGACTTGGAACACCTGTCATGAAGAACGTTCGCTTTAAGTTGGTCGGGCGATTGGTGGTAAATTACTGTAATATACACAACGTGGTCGCTGAAAGCGGCCTCCTTAATCCACTGGACTACCTGTTACCGCTACCTTAATTCTCAGTTGTAGTACAGTTTCGCATAAAAAACACGTTGCTTTGTTTTGACATGAATAAACTTGGAAATGTTTTGTTCTTGATGCAAATATGGTCGTTAGAGGCGATATTCGCGTGAACTTACAGTATTAAAGTATTGATTTTTCTTGAATTATATTAATAGTTTGCAGTCTGGGTTGAAATTAGGCATTGGAAACGAATGTTAATATTGGTAGACAGCAAAGAATGCGCTTACGAACGGGTTTTGATATTAAATTGTATTATTTAGACCATCGGTATGACGTAATTCTTAACTTGTTAGATATTGCTAGGACGTGTATTTTAGCTGAATTTTATTATAAAACTGAATATTTACAGGCTTAACGGACATCAATAGCAAGGCCCCAACAGCGCCTTTTCGTCCGATATCAAAAACATAACACACATAAGCATCAAGCTATGCAACTGTTTTGGTTGCTATGGATGTTATATTTATTTATATTTCAGTCATTCTCACCATTATTAATCGTTTGGAATTTTGTAGAAAAGTTATTTTGTATGTAAAAACCAACTAATATGAGATATTATTATTCAGTGGGGGAAAAGTGTTTTATGTTTGATATTTTTCGCCAAACGGGCAGTGCAACGTTAGCACTTAGGTTCAGTTTCCCAATAGACGGGTTCCTTCCAATTATAATAATTTTCGAAGGTTCCTTAACTGGCCCACGATATTTGAATATGCTGCAGGAGGAAATTGAAGATCGCTTAGATAATTTACCCATTCTAACCGTAAGAAATTTAATATGGCATCAAGATGGAGCGCCGCCACACAATGTCGCTCCAGTAACTGCATATTTAAACGCAAAGTAAGTCCAATGGATTTAAAAATCGGGTACTATAAAATGGCCGCCGAACAGCCCAGACCTAACACCCTGTGATTTTTTCTTTTGGGGTTATGTTAAAAAAATATTGTTTTTTTATACATCGTTGAATGAACTGTAAATTAGAATTGAAAACGCCATCCTTCAGATTCAAACTAATCAGTTTTATTAAAAATTAATAGTCACATTGTAAAAGTGTTTCGTATAATGTCCCATTTAAAAAAAATAATAATTGCTTTTCGGTGTGACATATGACACCTACTGTCAGGCTCTTAAAAGTGGGACAAACTAAATTGATACATACATACTATTTTGCTATTGTAAAAACCATTTTGGCACATACCTCGTTTGAATATTTGCAATTTTTAGATATTTCCGTTAAACATCATTTACAACCTTCTGTTATATTGTAAAAGAGATAAACTGCACATACCATGATGTTAATATCTCAAAAAATTTCACATACAACCTTATGTAATTAGGGTAACGATATGCCCTCGAGATAAGGGGCTACTTACAGCACAACCTGTATAATGTCTTCAAGAATTAATGTTATTCGTTAATAAACGATAAAATATCCATATTTTATTGTTAAAATCTTAATTTCGACTGGCGAATGAAATTGTCAAAAAATTCTTAAATCTTCTCTTTCATTGTAAATCCTCCTCGTACATACCTCAATTTGCTGAACGGTTAAATCGAGGAAAGTCAAGTCATTTCTCACAGTGATTACCGATTTCGGACCGTAACAACCCATTGATGTTCCAAGACCACCGTTCAGTTTCACAACTACCAGCTTGTTAAGCATTTGGTGCAGCAATTCAGTCGTCGGGGTTTCCAGGGAAGCATATTCTCTGACGGCATCTGGCGGTAATTTTTTTATTTTGTCCCAGTCGACAGACGGGCCAGTTTCTTCCAGAAATCTAATTAAGGATAATGAGAAATAATTACTGAATTAATAACTTTATGTATTATCTTAATCTAGTAGCTAAATATATTGATAAACTTCCGTTACGTCAAAAAGATCATAGTATTGCGAAACGTCCATAATAATCAATACAGGGTCATTCGCGGCGAGTGGCCTATTCAAAGATCTCGGGAACTAAAAACGATATTTGCGTCAAATATTGGTACTCGCTATAAAAGATGCCGATCTGTTTAATGAAGATATTTTAACGTATCGGGTTATACCGGAAGGCTTATCATTGTTATTTTAAATAGAATATCGATATGTTTTGGCATTTCTCGATTCTATGTAAACATCCTAGTAACAATTTCGTTTCTGAGTAGTATTTTTTTATAAAAAAATGTCAAAGATAATTTGACTTTACTTCATAACTAATACAGTTAGCGTTCACACGTTTATTGGCTATATACCCCGATTTCATCGTACATATTCTGTGCAGTACAGTTTGAGCGCTACTGACGTAATAGTATATTACAATACAAGTACGGTAGGTAGGTAGGTTATCGTATGTGCGTGATGTTTAACAAAACGAGCCGAAGGCGAGTTTGGTAAATCACGCAAATGCGGTAAAGACACCTACCGTAAGTGTATTGTACGATATTTTATCTTTAATCTTTATATTAAAAACTAAAAGAGCATTGTTTGAATTTACCCCGCAGGTGCCTCGTAAGTCGTTATCAACAATGAGATAATATCAGGTTGCTAGGGAAATAAATTATAAAAATTTATTGACTAATATAAAAACTTGTTTCTATGGTATGTAATTACTTACGGCATTAGTGCGGTAAAGTGCTACTTACCGCACGCGAATAGATAATAGTATGTTACGTACCGAGGTGGAAAATGTGTCATTCCTGTCGAGAGAGTCGGTAGTTAACTGAGGCACGAAGCGGCTAGGTTAACTAAATCTCGAGAGAGTAATGAAACTTTTCACCGAGATTTGTATACTATTTTATTTACAACCACATCTAACATCCACTTCTTATTATTTTGAATTAAAATTATTAATAAAAGATAAATATCATTTTGACTTTCCCATTGAAAAACTAGACAGAAATTTGAAATAACCGCAGGTGGTAAAATAACGTAGGTAATAATACACATCAAGATGGCAAATATCATTTTTTTGAATATGGTTTCCATGTCACTAAACAATATATTATTTTAACAACAGAAAAGTGCTATTTGATGAGGAATTTGATTTTGCTGCTACTTCACCAGAAATTCGAGAAGCAGCAAAAATAGTAGAAGAATCTTCGGCCAACTAAAAGCCGCCCGAGATATGACAAGGCATATAACTGTTTCAAAGAATGGTGTACGGGAAACAAAGTTCAAAATCCTGGTTCTGAGTCGGCGCTACTAGCTTATTTCAGTGGAAATGAAAAGACAAAGAAGATATCAACGATTTGGTCACAATATTCAATGCTGAGGACCACTCTATCAATTAGGGAAATAGTATACATATCTGAACACGCAAAGATATTAGCATTTTTAAAAAAGTGTGTTCGTATATTATTTTAAGATATCGATTTTTAAAAAAATGACAAAAAAATAATTTACTTTCCACCCGGGTGGAAAGTAAAAGTGTAAAAAAAACGTCAACTTGCCACCTTTCAAAGATAGATGAAATGCGTATAAGTAGAAGTTATATGTGGTGTACCCTTAATGCAACTCTGCACAAACATTCCGACTTTTCTAGATCACGTGATATTAGCTGTTTACGAACAGCACAAATCCTGACCTAATTTCAAGGAAAGTAACTTAGTTGCACGTACGATTTGTCACAACTATGTCAGAATCTGAGTTCCCCCGCTTGCCCCTGCTAAGACACACGGGTTTCCGACTGGGATATCTAAGATGATTATGTTTCATAAATTGGTTTGTTTACTTTTGATATACGATTTTTTCAAAAATCACAGATTATTAATTAAATGGTGATGAAAAATTAATTTCAAAATAAATTCCGAATGACTCGTAAGAACAAACAACTTGATCAGCTTCGAAACTAACTAGAACTTAGGTAAGACAAGTGGTTGTTTGTAAGCAGCTTGTTTTTGATGCCTTCCTCTCTTTAGATGGGTTTAGCCTATACAGGGTATTTTAAAAAGTATACCATTCTGCTATAATTAAGTATTTTTTAAGTTCAAAAATTTACTTTTTGTTAAATGTCAATTTTGACATTTTCTCCACAAAATGTCGAGAAATGGCATTTATTGATCGTTGATGAAGTTTAAAAAAATTTATTTGGAAAAGTTGTTTGTATTGTAATTTTATCCCCACATACCAAAGGCCCTCGGTTAAAAACTTTGATACTCGGGGATATTATCCAAAAATCGATGCTGATCAAAAGTCTCCATAGGCCCGAGGTCCGACAATTCGATCCCGGGAAGCCCTTCATCGCAATCAAAATAGTAAAAATGAGCAAATGCACTGGCAATAGTGTGTCAGGCTTCCATAGCTCCTATACTAATTAACTTAGGAATTGCATTCATATACCGATTTATACTGTATTATATGGTGTATTTCAGGAAAATATTTTCCAATATACAGGGTGGCCCAAAAAAGTGTGGTAACATAATGCTTTCTTTTTTTCAATGCGACACCCAGTATTTTATTACGTATTTAGGTTCGTGTTTATTTCATTTGGTTATGTAGTTGAAGAGTAATAAATAAAATTGAAAAAAAATTCAAAAAGCTACCTAGAATAACTTTCTTAACCAAGGCATTGAGTAGAATTTAAGACAAGAGGTCTAGATATACTGTGAATATAACACCGGTTATTTATACAGGATGTTCATAATTAGGTTTCAAACACGACACATTTCAAAATAATTTTTCGCCAAATATTGGATGTAGAATTCATAAGCATTCTTTTTTTTTGTTAAGTTATTTCGAGAACGATAATGAATTATACATCCAATAGGGCGTTCCATTTGAAATTCTGGAGAAAAATAATTTTGAAATGTGTCGTGTTTGAAACCTAATTATGAACACCCTGTATAAATAAACGTTATTATATTCACAGTATCTCTAGACCTCTTGTCTTAAATTCTACTCAATGCCTTGGTTGGTTGGTTGGTTAAAGGCGGGGGTCGGTTTAAAGCCCGAACTTCTATCACTGCAGCCTTCCGGCTTATTGTGTACCCCGATCTTGTTAGACGATGTTTGTTCCTTCTATGAGGTCCAGTATCATTCTACCAAGTTTGTCATGTGGGAGGTTGTCACCACATTGTATGTTCCCGAAGATATTTTGTCTTCTACGAGACAGTGCTGCGCAGCGGTATATTATGTGTGAGGCGGTTTCATCCTCTTCGCCGCAGAGTCTGCATTCAATGGATCCGTTGTTTATACCCATCCGTTGAAGGTGTTTTCGCAAGTGGCAGTGGCCTGTTAGCAGACCCATCACTTGCTTCGACTGGGGCCGTGTTAGGGCTAGCATCCCATTCGATAGTATCCTCGATGGTTTTCCAATTACGGCCCTTGCGTGTATTTGACCAGGTAACCCTTGCCATCGAGATAGGTGTTGTATTTTCGACCATCTATCTAATATTGTTGTTTTCGTTGCCTGTTTTGATATCCCAAAGGCCGGTTCGGGGCCCCTGAGATTTTGGGCGGATCCGGCTCTCGCTAGTTCATCCGCTTTTTCATTTCCTAATATCCCAGAGTGACCAGGGACCCACAAGAGCTCTATCTTGTTCCCCCTGGCCGCCAGTACTTTTAGGTTGGTATGGCACTCCAGTGTAAGTTTGGAAGTAAGCCGATTGGAGTTCAGAGCCTTAAGAGCAGCTTGGCTGTCCGACAGGATGGAAATCTTTTGGTTGTGGTAGCCCTTTTCAAGATTTTGTAGTACGCATGCTTGTATGGCATGAACTTCCGCTTGGTATACTGTGGCGTAATTCCCCAGAGGAATGCTTATGCTTGGGTCTTCCCCAAATATACCTGCGCCCACACCGTTGGCGGTTTTTGTTCCATCGGTGTACCAAACTAGACCCTAGTCAAACGACGGGGGTGCACTGTTCGACTCAATGCCTTGGTTAAGAAAGTAATTTTGGGTAGCTTTTTGAATTTTTTTCTAAGACTCCAAAACTTTTTTTAAAATTTTTAATTTATTACTCTTCAACTACATAACCAAATGAAATAAAACTTTGGGCAATTATAAAAATACTGGGTGTCGCATTTAAAAAAAGAAAGCATTATGTTACCACACTTTTTTGGGCCACCCTGCATATTGGAAAATATTTTCCTGAAATGCACCATATAATACAGTATAAATCGGCATATGAATGAAATTAAGTTAATTAGTATAGGAGCTATGGAAGCCTGACACACTATTGCCAGTGCATTTGCTCATTTTTACTATTTTGATTGCGATGAAGGTAGCTCCCCGGGATCGCATTTTCGGACCTAGGGCCCATGCAGACTTTTGATCAGCATCGATTTTTGGATAATATCCCCGAGTATCAAAGTTTTTACCCGAGGGCCGATTCCCATATGTTCCGTGCGAGGTCCTTTGAATCACTTATGATCCTTTTTGTTTTCTATCTATTTTTGGCCAATATCGATTTTCATTGAAACAGGAAGTGAAACCGGTATGGTTGGTGTTCTCTGTGCACTTTAATCAAAAAAGCAATATACGCACACACTCGTCCGCTAGCTGTTATCCCTTGTGTTCTAATTTAATTATTAAATATTACCTTTTGAAAAGATCTACGAATCCATTAAACTCATTATGAACCCGATCTCGTTGGGCTGGGGGAGAGGTATCTGCAAGTTTATCCAGTTCTTTTTGCAATAAAAGGAGGGCATCGCGTTTTGTTGCTTCAATAAATTGTTTCGCGTCGCTACCAGTTCTGCTATGCCCCTTGACCTGAAAAAAAAAATGATGAAATCATTACCGTGTAAATTTGTTGGTATTAGGTTAATAAAATAGCCAACCAACCAAAAAAAACATGAAAAATTGTGTATATAGAATACCCTGCTTGTGCGGACAGTCCTATGTTGGTGAAACTCTACGACCACTTAAAACAAGGACCAGCGAACATCAGAACCACACACGACAAGGAGAAACAAAAAGATCCGATGCAGCACACAACGCTTGGGCCCATGGCCACCAATGGGAACAGTCAGATATCATACTTAAAGAAGAACATTGACGAAAAAAGAAGCAGGAGTCTGATTGTTTTAGCAAACCTTCTTTAGATATAAGAAACATTTTTAAGTAAATGTAAAGTTAGGTTAAGTACGTCATCCAGTAGTGACAGATGACTGCACCCAACAAATACCTCCATTTTTTTAGGGGTGTCGACACACCTCGGTCATGCTCAACTAACTTTCCACTCCCCTTAGTAGTACTTATAGCTTATAAGTAACTTGTTCTTTATTCACCTGTAGACGACTGGAGATGATTACCAACCAGTTGAAACGTTGTGATATAAATAAATAAATGAAAACAATGGATTCCAAAATACGTCACCCAATAAAATAATAGTTATACACTCAGTTTCAAAGGTCTTCCACAATCCTATAATTTGTAACGAAATTTCAGTTTTATTAAAGTATTTATACATAAATAACATGTAATGTGAATTAAAATCAGTTCGGTTGAAAACCCAAACCCTAATGATTCTAAAGCGCTATCTACATATAAGGTTTGTTCAAATAAAACGTTAAAACATTAGGCGTGGACAGCATAACTGACGTTTTACTTGAACGCTTGAACCATAGAAATAAGTAAACCTAGAAGGACCTCCAAGCTTAAAACATGGGCTCTCGTTACGTGCCATCAAAAGTTGTTTAAGGATGGGTCGGAATTATTTTACATCCCATGTTAAACATTATATTGGCCAGAAGAATTTCAAAGTGACGTGGTCTGGTGAAAATTGCCAATATCTAAGCATAAATGAAGCATACAGCGTTAAATGGCACTGAACCTGAACAGTATAGGTTTATGTGATTGAACGGAATGAAGGTCAGTGAGGAAATTGAAGGGCACGGGTCTTGTTTTCAAGCAAGACGTCCGTCTTACGAAGCATGTAGACACGTTTCTAGTTTCGCCTGACAGTGTTCCTTGAATACCTAAAAAGTCAGGTAAAACCTAATGTGTAAACCGGGCTATTATAATCGTTTTGCCTGACAGTCTTACTTGAAGACCTAAAACGTCAGGTAAAACCTCATGTGTAGACGGTTAACAAGATCAACTAGTGGACCGGAATGGCTGCACTATAACCGAGCTGGCATTTAGACTGTTACCAGTTCCATGATGAAACTTGGCATGCTTCCTGGGGACATTGTAAGCAATTCTTTAAACAGTTTTAGAAATTTTAGAAGTGTTCTGAAAATCAATTTTTTATTCCACTTATTTTGAGTGCTGGCTGTTCGCTTGGCGTTTGCCCCATTAGTGTGGTAAAAAATGTAGCTTATTTTTGGGAATATCTGGAACCTTCAAGGACTATGCTGTATCAATAATGTAGCCCTAAATTTTTTCTATGTTAGATATGCTAACTTACTAAGGCCTCCAACAGATCTGGGACATCTTTAATAAATTTTTGAAGGTCGACGTTCCTATCTGAGTCTCCCGCTATGTCAGAAGCATTTTTTATAAATTTTGAACCAGAACAATTGAGATTGGCCGAACAACGTGCCATATATAACAACTTCAAATTTGATAAATACAATAGATAATTTACTCTAGATATCATAAACCATATAATTTAAACTAAACTTTTTTTTAACCATTTAAAATCGCCATATTTGGCCAAAAAAATGACTCCATGCTACAACATGAACATTTTAAAGTGAAGTAAATGACGTTAACATTTAAGAAAACACAAAATAGGTTATAAACACCTTTAAAATAGTTTAGGTGTCATTGGGTTCGTTCCAACCACCCTAAAAATCGTACAATGTACGGTCACGCACATGCGTAGTAGTCGAAAGGCGTTCCAACCGACACAAAACGGTGTAGCTGGCGATCCCTTTGGTGTTCCAACCAAATTGTGATCGTTCGCAAACCAGTTCCTGAACGGTAAAAACGATACATGGCCAAGACCAGGAACCGCTTGTACTGCGCCCTAAGAATTTTAACCGTTGTTTTTGTATTCCTGGCATTCATGCCGTTCTTTTAGCCTTGTTTTGTAGGAGTTGTTACTTAATATTTTGATTATTTAATTTATTCTTATTAAATTTGTATAATCCGGTTCCCAAACCTACAAGATATTCTTAACATTAAACGTTATTCTCTTTCATGATTATTAAATACAACAAAACGGAACGAAAAAAGATAATACTCAAGTTTAGACGAAGAAATCAAAACAACAAAAGTAGGGTTGTGATTTATGAATGTTATGATAATTAACTAATTACTAAACTTCTTTCCTAGAATCAGACAGGCGATCAGCTGAGATTTTTACACAGAATGGTCACAAAAACGTACCAACCTTGCCTCCCTTGTGCATCGGCAACAAACAGTGCAAAATTAACGCCTGCGCACAAAATCGATTCCAACAGTTTCGTGACGGTTCTAGAACGATACAAAAATAGGGTGTTGGAACAAACCTCTTGTGTTTTATAAAATTGACAGATTATTTAGGTCCATTTTTTTTTGTAATGGACGAAAATGCCACCTTAATCCAGACCAGTATCATCTGAAAATTTGAGTAACCACTTTCAAAGAGAAACTATAAATCCGGTATTGAGAAAATTAAAATTAAGAAGCACCAAAAAATGTTTAAAAGTCTTATTACCATATACAGGGTGTAATGGAAATGACTTATTATATTTAAACCGGCAATTCTTGAGATAAAGACAAATTGAAGAAAAATACCCCATAAATGGCGCTTTCAATTCATTCAGAGGTAAAAGTGACCTGACGTCAAACCAGAAAAACACCTGTGGGCACTGCGATACATGTAAACAAAAAGCGAATTTTGACCGGTGTTGTCATATGTACACCTTAAACTCCTTAGACAAAATAAATAATTGAAACAATTTCCCATTCTGTAATACCTTATTGTACAATTAATTTAAGAAACTTTACGACAAAAATGTTTTAAACAACCAGAACGAACATAAAGAATAGTATTAAATAAGTATGTAATATTCACGTATGTCACTAGGGTAAATGCCAATGACCTCTTGACGGCTTACAACGGCTGAGCCGAAGTGTTCGTATAGCGCCGCACGTTTGCGGGCTGTTAGTTGAATACCAACCAGCGGACCCATACATTGTATTTCGTCGATAACCAACACAGTCGCAGCGGTTTACGCGTGTATCTTGCCAGTCCATAAATAATTTTTGAATAATGTTTTTGTTGACGAAACCAATTTGCTCCATTTAAGACCGGTTGTTTCTTCTTGATGTCAAATTTGGTCGCGTGTAATAAAATCTAATAATCTGTAGTATAATCTGTATTATTGTATTTTCAAAAGCTAACTATAGGTTCTGTTTCACTATTACTGTGTGTACATAAATTTTTCCCATGAAAAAGAAGAAAAACTGATTGTGTTTGTGCCTGGATTTTCTCGCTCTTTAGGTATAAAGATAAATACAAGTAGGTAGATAAATAATTAATTTTATATGGAATTTCAGTTTTACATTAAGTTTGGCAACATTGCAATTGGGCCTGGGTGATATATGTTTACAGTAACGCGGACTGACCTGTGAGTAAGAGGGTTTATTACCTCACTTTTAAAACGGCCGATTTAAAAAAAATAAAATATGTAGCGTTTTTCTAGTACACCCATTTAAATATAATACTTCATTTCCATAACACCCTGTATACATAGTAAAGAGGAAAGTCACAGTTTTACGGAACTAATCTTGAAATAGTTTCAAGAACCTTCGAGGGGGAATTGTTCTAGAAGGGAAGACCCAAAATAAATTTATGACATGTTACAAACTATTTTGGATCTACATTTTTTGTACATGAGCTTCGTTTTTATTACTATTTACCTAGATTTGAAGACCGGTAAAATTTTTTACTGCGTACCCCATAAGTTAACACAAAAAAACTAACAATTAAAGTAAGACGACAAACCCTATACCATCGCGGTATAGACGAGGTACGATGCAACGCAAGCATTGTCGATAAGAAAACAAACTTTGCATACATGTTCGGCATTCTAAATCCTATTCCATTTCCAAATTCCCCTTAAATAACATTTAGCAACAGCGCATCGCTGGTCTCTTCGCGGCCTAGAGTATAGGAGGCATTGTCGGTGCTTGTAAGATTATTAAGCTTGTTAAAACAAATTTGTAACCATTATATAGATTTTTAGCCAGTTATTTAAACTTTGTTAACAGTAATTAATGATTTGACATAGATTAAAATGTCATGATTAACGGTGTTAATCATTATCTACTGAAAGTACCGTCCTTCAACGTAGTTGGCTAAATTAAGAAGCCCCGGTATACTATTTAATATACTCGTATTAAATAATCGATGAATTAAAATTATTCTCTTTTATGTAGCAAAAGACTAATGAATCAATGTTGGGTACTTATAAGCTTAATTATCAGAAAAATGGGTCGTAAATTTTATGGTCAAGCATTTAGGAAAATACTTTAATTTTATTTTTACACGCCTCGTTATAGTCTGCTTTTATTATATCATAACTGTGTTTATTAATGTTTACTCTATTTGGGCTAAAGAGACTAAATTGTATTTTTGTAGTGTCGCCACTAAAGTTGGAGCCATACGGGGAAAAATGTATTGTTCGATTTAGGTAAAATTTGACTCCACCATAAGTTTTTGCTTCAATAAAGAACAAAAAATACATAATTAAATGGGACCATGCGACTTTTGTTAACCGTCAAATTTGACATTTTCTTGACATAATGTCGAACCATGGCATTTATTGATCGAATTTAAAAAAAATGTATTTGGAAAAGTTGTATGTATTGTAACGTTATGTCCACATACCAAATTTGAATCACTTATGATAATTTTGGTTTTCTATCTATTTTTTGGCCAATATATATTTTCATTGAAAACGGAAGTCGACCCTACCACCTTCAATCTATTTATTGATACAATACTCATCGTCTAAAATCATTTTTTATACCAAAAATTTTACCAAAATATTAATTTTCCTCAAAAAATTAAATTACAGTTTAAAAATGTTGCCATCTGTGAAGTAAACTCCTCACAACCTTAAAGATGTAACCAACGAAGAGGAGAGTTTTGTTGTTCAATAATTAATACGTTTTAAAAAATGGACATATTAGAATAATAGCGCTCTTGTTTATAATTACGGTGCTAGGGTCGACGTCCAAGCAATTTTTCAAAATAAATTTATAATTAAATATAACATAATTATTATTTATATACAGTGAAACCTCTCTTTGGCGGACACCTATGGGACCGTCCAAATGTGTCCGCCTAATAGAGGTGTCCGCCCATGGGAAATTTGTTATTAGGTAATATGTAAATGCAAAATGATTACTATGTATATACAAATAAACATAATATAACAAAAATACACTTGTTTTAGTTAGTATGTAGTACTAAAAAAATCTAATAACGTAATTTGACGTGTTTGCGTTTTAAATTTGCAATCTAGAAAATGTAATTCCAAGTCTGATAACAATTCCCTTGCTGTAGAGTCACCTCTATTCTTTGCATACTCTTGTAATTCCTTTACCATACTAATGGCTTGTTGATAATTGGTGACATTTGTTTGATTACTGCCAGTGCCTCCTAAAACTCCGGGCCGCGAACAGAAGTCATTCTGGCAACACTGTGGTGGGAATTTTGCGCCATTTTAGAACTGTCAAATCTCGTTTACCGCCGGGTACAAATTTTATTCTGCAGTTCATTTTAATGATAGTACGTACAGTTATTTATTAAAACGTTAATAGGGTGTTTCCTGGCTTTGTGTACAGGATATTAAAAGTGTTTGTGATACTATATCTCATATATTTCGCCCATAATCGTGTGCTAACCGGATCGGCTCTCTCGTAAGAATGTCCCGCCGTGTGTGACAATTTTTCAGCGTTTCGAGTGCTTATTTGCGTTAGAATTTCAGTTGAATACCGGAAAGCAAGAAATTTAAAAAGCATTGTGTGCTCTTCTAGTTTGTCACATTTTAGAGTTTAAAATTGGATGTATTCGATTGCTTACGTAAACTAGTAACCAGGTAAGTTTTTGAACATTCTACATAATGACAAAAACGTGTTGTGTTCCTGGGTGCAAATCGAATTATCCGAGTACGATAAAAGCTGGTGGATCTATACTATCGACTTTTGGTTTCTCAAAAGATGAAATTTTGAAAAATATTATGCTGAAAGCTATTCCCCGAGATAGTTGGTCACCTACCCAACATTCTGTAGTTTGTAGTAATCATTTTACAGAAAGCGATATCATTAGTGAAGAGATTTTTAGTTTACCAGACGGAACTGTGAAAAGAATTCCAACAGACTAGTCTTAAAATGTGGTTCATTTCCTTCTATTTTTCCAAATTTACCTGTACATTTATCTAAAAAAGTACCTATGCCAAGAAAATCTCCCGATGAAACACATAATGAAAATCTAGCTCGTCATAATGAATTAAATGAATCATTTGAAAACTCAGATATAATTAATAGTTTTGAAGACTTACTTTTAAACAATCTTTAAAAAATTAATATTTGTGAGTCTTGTACAGTAAAAGTAGAAGAAGATTTATTTTTATATTCTAAATTTAACAGGGGACCTTATTAGCATTGTAAGTCAAATTTCAATTGATAAAAATATGGTTGTTAAGGTATTTGTAAATAATACAGAATTAACTTAAACTTAAATTGGATTTTACCTTTTAATTTGAAACTAACTAGATGGTCCTACTAGAAAAATTATAAGTTAGATACAAAGATAAAATATGTATCGACCAATCATTCACTTTTTTAATAGAACGGAGTGTATATTTTTTGAATGAAGCTTATAACAAACTGCTTTCGGAATCAAATATATTGCAGGAGAATGATTCAAAAGACAATAATAATTTAAATTATATGTTACCAATTTTAATTAATCAAGTACAATTACTGATTTTGAAAAAAAAGCTTTCGGAATCAAATATATTGCAGGAGAATGATTCAAAAGACAATAATAATTTAAATTATATGTTACCAATTTTAATTAATCAAGTACAATTACTCATTTTGAAAAAAAGCGCTATTCATCGGAAACTATAATTATGGCTTTTATGTTGTATATACTTTCTCCGTGTACATATGATTTAATACGGGATTATTTAAACTTGCCCACTAAAAGATATATACAATATATTTCTTCTAGTCTCAATGTTGTTCCCAATTCGTACCCAAATACCACTGATAATGACAAAAACACCAATAATTAAAAATTCCCACCAAACACCATTTGGCAACAGCGCATCGCTGGTCTGTACACGGCCTGTCTGAAGTTGGCCGTGTTACTGCATTCAACTTCTTCATCAGAGTCGTCAGATAGTGATGTGGTTTCAGTTTGGACTACATAATCGGTAGGAATGGGGCCACTATCATCTTCTAATAGCACATTGCTATAAATGTTAATGAACTCAATCAAATTAAAAACTTAAACAACATCAATATTCTCTTTCAGACTCAAAACGCGACAATTTTCTGCCATTGTTTACGATTTTAACCTTACGTTAAATAAACGGCGGACTGCTGTCGGGGAATCACACATACTTTAATTCTTCGAAGTCCTCTCGCGCTGCCACGCATACGCGATTAGTTGCCGGTCTGTCTTCAGAGAGTTTTTGCACCGTACTTATTCGTCTCCCAAATACTTTTAAAAATTGTTTGTCCGTTTAAAGGAGAGTTTTCGCACTCTTTGTATGAAAACAGCCTGTCCATGTCCGCCCAACGGAGAGTCCGCCCAAGAGAGGTTGATTTTCATTGAATTTCATATACCTAGTTCCGGACTAAAATGTCGCTTAATAGAGATGTCCGCTTACCAGAGGTGTCCGTTCTGAGAGGTTTCACTGTATATGTAATTTAAAATTCAGTATCAGTAAAAGCCATTTTTCGATATTTTGTGGAAAAAATGTCAAATCTGACAGTTAACAAGAGCCGTATGGTCCCATTTAATTAATGTAATTTTTGGTCTTTATTTAAGGTTAAAGCTTATGGTAAAATTAAATTTTACCTAGATCGAAAAATAAATATTTTCCATATGGCTCCAACTTTAATAGTGATACTGTACATACAGGGCGGTCCGATAATGCACCAGGATACTTGGAAAGGTGATTCTACATGTTAAAATAAAGGTAGCAAGCCATGTAAACAAAATTCGAAAACTCAATGTTTTTTGCTTCCATTTGAAAACATGATTTTACTGCAACTAAAACTGCAATTTCAGTTTTGCGCCTAAACGCGCTCATATAATCACTCCGCCGGCACCTACGTCATTGTATTTTACATAATTGGCGCCAACTCTACAACCTAATTAGAACATAAAAATTATCGAGCACACCCCGCGTCGACGTGTAATCACTTTCACGTATCAGACTTATTTATCTTAAACTTATACATTGCTAATTGTCAAACGTTTATTATCTACAAAGGGTTAAGTGCGAAAATGAATAAAATTTGTATTAAACACACTTTAGATTAAGGCAGATTAAAATGATTAAAAAATCGTTATTTGTTTGGGTTTGTTAGGGAGAAAAACATTTCCACCGTTCCTCGTATATATTTGTAGTAACATTTTTATTCTACGATTAAATACACTTACAGATAACCTATAATGAACCTTCGCTTATTCAATAATAATAGTATGAGCTAATCGTGACGCCACGGCTGTTAAATCAATATTAATTAAATGACTTTGGACCGCCATGATTGCAAATATTAACATTATTTTAATGATGTATGGTAAATATTTGGTGAATTTAATTTATTTTTTAATCTCCTCGAAATGTAGGTGAGAGGATAAAATTTACTACACAAACTACAAAAATACTAATCATTGTCACGAGTAAAATACTATACCTTTCCTACGACTATTTGATCAAAAACATACATACATAAATAATATGCCGACCTATAATTAATCTGTGCGTAGTTGGTAGTTAACGTCGGCCGTTTAATACGCCACCAAAAAGAAAAAAAGAGGAATTTGAACATATAACCAATAATTTATTACGTGCACCTATTATACAGGTCGACAAGTTTATCTGTAGCTAAGAAAGGCAAAAAATTCTGGGGTTAACAGTGTTGTCACATATATTAATTTAATTTTATTAATCTGTTACCGAGATAAACCTAAATTTACATTTACGCATTTAAAATAAATTGTAATAGGTATGTGGCGCGATGAGAAGCACTCCCCACTGCAGCAATGGAAGTCATACTGGGACTAATACCCCTAGACAGTCACATCAGAATGGAGGCTAACTGTAGCGCCTCAAGGATGATCTCAAATGGGGAATGGACACACCATAAAAATTGGACACACAAGAGCAACGGATCTAATCAACGATGAGCTCTTGGACATGCAAACTGATCGATGAGAGCAACATACGATTTTGCAAAGCTTTTCAAGACCCATCGTTTGACAAGGGTTTAGTTTGGTACACCGATGGATCAAAAACCGCCAACGGTGTGGGCGCAGGTATATTTGGGGATAGACACAGGATGGACATAAGCATTCCTCTGGGGAACTATGCCACAGTATACCAAGCGGAAGTTCATGCCGTACAAGCATGTATACTACATAATCTACACCTACCACAACCAAAAGATTTACATCCTGTCGGACAGTCAAGCTACTCTTAAGGCTCGAAACTCCAATCGGTTAACTTCAAAACTTAGACTGGAGTGCCATACCAACCTAAAGTACTGGCGGCCAGGGCGAACAAGGTAGAGCTCTTGTGGGTCCCTGGTCACTCTGCGATATTAGGAAATGAAAAAGCGGATGAACTAGCTATTCGATTTTTCGCTTGAATTTATAACAAGAGTAGTATTTCTTATCGAGCGAAAAACTGCTCGAATATACGAGCAGTTTTTTACCTCGAGCGATCACACTACCAAGCAGCACATTTCGGTCGGCGTCAAGCAAAGCTCGGGTATCGAGTGAAAGGTAATAATATATTTTAATAATCGAGCGATGTCGGCTATTTCAATAATCGAGTACTCGAGCGGTTTTTCGCTCGAGCGATCACAACACTATGTATAATAATATAAAAACAATGACGTGAAAACGCGCAACGGTCAAGTGGCATCATTTTAAAGGTCGTTCATATCTATTTCCAATAATAGGCTGAATAGCTGAACAACTAAAGCAAAAAAATAATACTTAATAGTAATAATAATACCACAATTTATTATTATTATTTGAGTAGCAGTTCCCAATAAATCGCGTAAAATGGACATAAATGGAACTTACCTGTACTGAGATTTATGGTTTTTAGGTTATTATTTAAAAAAACATTATTATTATGTGTTGGCTCTTCTTTTAGTAGAACGACTAGGTGGCTACAGGTATTCACTCCAGGTGACACCCTTTCGAAATTTTTATCAGGGGCAAAGTCACTGCCTGACATGAATAAGTCCATTTTTCGAAAGCGTTTTCTTGGAAAGTATTACTCAAAAAATAAAAATGACCTTTAAAATGATATGCCATGCCACGTACCCTACCCCCCCCCCCCCCCCCCCACCCACCTTCCCATTTAAGATTCTAAGGGTAACATCTACCCCTCCCAGCGAATATTTTTTAAAAACCTCCTTCTTCACAACAAAATTGATGTGTGAGAAATTGTTGTCAAATTTACACCCTGTATACTACTAAGAAATTACTTAATATGCCAAAACTCTAACATAATATTTAATTAACATTTATTGTACACCCATAATTACACATTGAAGCAATTGAAGGCACATTATTGTTAAGTACGTGAGAAAATGCTCTTCAAACAAAACTAATCCTTTAAACTAAAATTTTAAAAAGCATTTCATCGGAAAATAAAAAAATAAGTACGCAATTAAATTAACAAAACGAGTATATAAAAAGATAATTTACTCTTTCAAGTAGTGTAGCCATAGTTCTAAACTGGATACTTGCAGCACCGACACTGTTCGCGCACAAACTGTTGATAACAACTTGATTTAAATTATATGGTTCCACGTTATCTGTTTTTTTTTTAACTAAACGACGAATTGATTACAATCGTTAATTTTTTTAAATCCACGGAAAACAGCACGCCGCTCCGATGTCCAAGAATATTATCAATTTATATTCCCGGTATACGGTATTAAAATCAGCCGTAATTTATGTATGTTTAAGAAAATTATTGTTTGATTAAATATTAAAAATTAAGCTGTGTTTTTAGTATATTAATAGAAGGTCAACCTACTAGTTCTAGGTAGGATGTAATGTTAACTATTACAATAGAACATCGAATATGTCGTCTCCAGAAATGTTGCGCGTTGCAAAAAGACATTGGCGGTCTAGTGTCAGTCCCGATGCCTTGTTCCAACCCCGGGATATAAAGTATATAATCCCGGGAACCTGGGACTAATCCAGAAAAAAATAACATCAAAGGTTAAAGATCAGTTTATTTGTGTTTACTAAATACACTAAATAGAAATCTTATCTACTGTTAACAAAATAAAAAAAAAAACATTAAAGATTCCTAAAAAAAAGAACTTTGTTATGTTTCTACACTTAAACTAGTGTTGTGACCGCTCGAGCGAAAAACCGCTTGATTACTCGATTATTGAAATAACCGACATCGCTCGATTATTGAAAAAAACCGAACGAGTTATCTATTCAGGCGAAAACCGTCGCTCGTCACTTATTATCTTTGACTTGATACCCGAGCATCGCTTGGCGCCGACGAGAATGTACCGCTGTAGTGTGATCGAGTTAAAAACTGCTCGTATACAGTTTTTCGTTCGATAGGAAATACTCTAGTTATAAATTCAGGCGAAAAAACGAAAAATATCGCCTGTCACTTGATTCTCGACCTTCGTTCTACGCGCCGAAATATGCCGATTGGCGCCGTTAGAGTTTGACGCTAAGCAGGTAACACGACAGACGTCTTTCTTAAAGGCACATATAAAAAAGTATGCCAAATCCCTTAGCGGAGTCGGAGTCATAGCGACATGGGTTTTGTAAAGTTTTGTTTTACCTGGCTAGCCAGCGGCGAAGTTATTGTAAATATTAAAAAATTAAAGGATATAATTTTAAAATTTATATTTACTATAAACTCCAGAAAACTCAAAAATAACATAATAAATTGTTAATGAAAAATAACAAAACGAACAAAATGGTTAATAAAATATATAGAAAAATTCGTTGGTAATCTTATAGTAAACATTTTTAAATCTAAACTTTTCATTATTAAACTCAAGACTGCTTAAAAATAACATACATTATAGAAAATGTTAATGGAAAATACGAAAACGAGCAAAGTAGTTAACAAAACATAGGTATCGATTATTAAAATCATCGGTTTACTAACTTAAACCCTCAAAATGAGGAATTTTAAAAAACATAATGCCTCAAAAGTAAATTTGTTGTTTAAATTATTTTCAGACTCAATTTTCCCTATCTTAAGAGGATGCCAGAGTCAGTCGATATATCCGATTTGACCCTATTCATGTCGCGCTTGTAGGCACGAGGCGAATTGGATCTTCACTTGCCGTTAGAACAATACGTTAAGAGTTCGGCCGTAATCGCGACAGAAACAACGACAATCGGAAGAACGTTATCGGGGTCTAGACATCAATTTTTAGCACTGAAAAACGGAGTGTTCTCTTTTTATGAGAACGCTGCATTTTTTTTTTAAATGTCGAACAAAAGATGTCTAAATGTGATTAATAATTGGAGGAAAGTCCATAATTTCGTTCTACAAGAAACAGTAAATAAAATTAAATCAAAAAATCTTCCGAAACAAAAAAATATATACTCTCCTCCAATTTTAGTTGCATTACAAAGCTTTTTTGCTTCCGCTTGGGGAGAAAATTCGTTTAGAAGTACTCCGAAATCCACTTAAAGTGTATAAAATAGTGAGTCTATTTAAGTTGGCGTCATATGGAAAACCTTTTTATTATTAATTTTACGAAAGAAAGCTATTCTTTATAAAAAGGTCTGCATGATCCAAAACCTACAATGCAACCATCAGATTTCTTCAGTCGTATACGAGGTTTGTCAAAAATTTTAAATTTGGCTCAAGGGTAAAAATACTTTAATTTTTGACAATATCGAAAACAGTAATTTTGAAAAATTATGTTCTAATATGGAATAATATCCTTCTACATTGCTTATTAATCAAATTCTTTTAAATAAATTATATTTTGAGAGAATTTACTTATCATTTTCGGAACGGAACACGAAGTTTATCATGTTTCCAATAAATAAAATCATAAATATTCGGTATCGACAATTTGAGAAAAACTTCAAAAAATAAAAAATAAATCACTTTAGATGTAATTGCATATTAGCACATAATTTTTCATTACAGTTTTCGATATTGTCACAAATGCAAGTACGTTACTCTCGAGCCAAATTTGACAAACCCCGTATATGATTGAAAAAAGTTAACATCTGATGGTTACATTTTAGGTTTCGGACCATGAATAACTTTTTATAAAAAATAACTTTATTTCGTAAAATTATAATAAAAAAGTTTCCACATGGCGCCAACTTAAGTAGACACACTGTATATAAACCACGTGACAAAATTGTCTTTCTAGTCCCTAGGTTTATAATGCACTATTAAAGGCCCGGGAGAAATGGTTCGACGTTAATTAATAATCTTTTTTAGTGATCTCAGAAAATCGACGCTAAAAAATTACATATTTGTTTGTATACGAGCTATCGAAACAAGTTGCAAATTTAGGGATTTATTAATGGGAGTGGCACCCCTAATTGGTATGCTTTGCTTACGACGGTTATACAAAAAAATGTGATTACATTTTGAATCGATCGAATAAACCGGAAATCCTCAATTTGAGCTATTTCGCGTGAGTCATCGTACGAATTAAAAGGTACGCTTTTTATTTTATTTCGTAGAGTACGTTCGTGGAGTCAGGGTGGTCCTGTTACCTGTTGTGAAAGTTTTTATCGAAAATCACATATGGCGGATATAATCTCAATCAATATTTTAATTATAGTATAATTGCAACCAAATATTGTATACGATGATTATGAAAACCAAAAATCCAATATACAGGGTTGTGATTTAATAACGAATAAATTCAATACAAATTAAATGGGGGCGTTTTCGGATTCTCCGGAAAATTCTACTCATGTTTCATGTATAATGTCCTAAACCTATCTCAACTGTTCACGAAACATTTACGTTGAAATATTAAAATACTACTTTATTGCAACATAAATTGATTCCTAAATTACATTTTTTAAAAACTAAAATTATTTTAGCAGATGCTGGAAGTGTCCGCCAATCACAGCTCTGCAGTACCCCAGACGATCAATAAATTCCTGCTGTACAGGGTGTCCATTTTTGGATAGTTTTAAGGGGTATCTCAGTTATTAGTAAAGATAGAAGGATGCGGTTTTCGCAGCACCGTGCTATTTTCTTATCAAGCAGAAGATGCAGTAATTAGAATTTTTCTAGGCCGCCTTGTTTTTGATATACGGGACGTTTTTGAGAATTGTGCATTTTGGGACACCCCCCATATCTCGGTTACCCCGTAACGTATCAAAGAAAAATAATATGTTCTCTTTGTAGCTTTTTACGTAGAATCCAGTGACGTACTATTTTTTCTACATTCAATAGTTTTCAAGGAAAATAAACAAATTTGCTTTTTTTAAATGGGCCACCCTATATCTTTTTTAATAATATAATTTAGTTTGTAACAAGCTTCTAAAAAATATATAACACTTTATTTTTAGTCTTAGTATTAGGCCCGAAATATACGCTTTTCAAAAATATACCATTTTTTTTTAGTAGGCCATAACGGATATTAAAAAAAATACTGGTGTGATTAAATATTAGACACAAAAATTGAAAATTTATTGAACTCCCTCATAAATATTTCTCAAATTGTTCTCCATTATGCCTTAGACATGTTTCACACATGGTTCTTATTCGCCTTAATGAATTAAAAATAATAAACGGCCGAGTTTGTAACTCCCTAAAAGCTCTGTCAATGGCAATTCTTAAATCTGCCATTGTTTGGTACTGAATGGAATAAATTTTATTTTGAAGGTATCCCCATAAGAAGAAATTCAAAACCGACAAGTCGGGTGACCTTGGTGGCCATCTTACAGGTCCATTAGTTCCAATCCAGCGACCTGGGAAGTTATTATCTAGGTAGGCCCTTACAATTTGGACATTGTGAGCGGGCGCTCCATCCTGTTGAAGATGCAAGTTATTGAGACCAGCTAAGGGCACATCTTCTATTATTTATGGCACAACGTTTTCCAGAATTTCCAAATATTTATTTGCATTAAGGCTTGCTTCAAATATATTATAACTATTTTGCTATTCAGTATAAAGCATGAAACGCTAACGCCAAATCTGCCTTGCCGTTCGATTGGAAATATTACATGCTGAGACCAAAACCTCGTATTCTGTCGATTAAACATGCCAGCACTGGTAAAGTGAGCCCCATCAGACCATATAACGTTTTTTCAAAATTGTTTTCCCTGTTCAGATTTTGTAAATAACAATTGCAAAATTCTATACGGCGCTGTGCATCACCAGGATGTCAAAATTGTGTTTTTTTAGGATTGTTTGCACTCTTGATTTAATTATTCCGACCGAACCTTCAACTTTTCTGCAAGAACTACTTGAATTTGTTTCAATTGAAGTTAACACATTTATTTAATCAGTCTCGCGATTATCCTTGTGGTAGATTTTAGGGCGAGGTTTACAAAATGAACCGTGTTCAATTAAATTTGATTTTATTCTTGAAAAAATTTGTTTATCCGGTTGTCGTCTTTCGGGATATCTACAAGTAATTTAAGAAAATTTATAAATTTCATAGAATTACTACATTAAAATTATATTTACCTATTCAAATACACTTCTAATGCCCCATCTGCATTTTCGTTACACTGGATATAACAAACGAGCATGTCGTACTTCTCAACGTTTACATGCTCTGCCATGCTTAGGACAAACTGATTTTTCACTATTAATTAGAAATTTTAAAATACCTAACTTAGAGAACCTGAATGCTCTGGCTGAATTAGAAGATTTTATTATTATGACACATAGGACTGTGTTCTTTTGTTTGTTTTTACTATCTGTCATGGCCAATTAAAAAAAAATGGTATATTTTTGAAAAACGTATATTTCGGCCTAATACTAAGACTAAAAATAAAGTGTTATATATTTTTGAGAAGCTTGTTACAAACTAAATTATATTATTAAAAAATATATAGGGTGACCCATTTAAAACAAGCAAATTTGTTTATTTTTCTTGAAAATTATTGAATGTAGAAAAAATCCGTTGCTTCAAATGTTCACGAAATAAATTAGGAATATTTCCCCATAAACCGTAGAAAAAGTACAGCAGGAATTTATTGATCGTCTAGGGTACTGCAGAGCTGTTAATGGCGGACACTTCCAGCATTTGCTAAAATAATTTTAGTTTTTAAAAAATGTAATTTAGAAATCAATTTATGTTGCAATAAAGTAATATTTTAATATTTGAACGTAAATGTTTCGTGAACAGTTGAAGATAGGTTTAGGACATTATATACACTCTACAAAGCCCAAATTCGATCATCACTAGAATACTGCTCTCATATCTGGAGTTTTGCACCCAAACATACTATTCGGCTACTGGATTCCATCGAAAGGAGCGCCATTCATCTGACCAAGAATTTCGACAGCCAAGAATTTCGCGGACAGGTTGGTGTTTTGACTCTCTTTTCCAGATATTTCCATGGCAAATAACCGAGTGCTGCTCTCATGTATGGAGCTCTGTACTTAAGCATACTCTTGGGCTCCTGGATTCCATTCGTCTGATCGGAGACCACGAGCTGACCAAGAACCTCGGCAGCCTAGAACATCGAAGACAGGGTTGGTGATTTGACTCTCTTTTACCGATATTTCCAAAGCGAAGAAGTCGAGCTGAAATATTCTCACAAAACCTTACCTCATAAAACGTTTTACCTAAATATAGTTTTATAATTAACGTCATCAATTAGTTTTAAAAGGGGAACTTTAATGCGGGATTTGTAATTGTTGACTTTAAAATCGATAGTACGATGAATCCCGGTGAATCAATAAAGGAAAGATTAGGCTATCGGAAACATGGATCTACATAAGGTGGAACCCCGCCCTGGCTTTAGAGCACCTTAAATTTTACACAGATGTTTTTTCTTGTTTCTTTGGGAGTAGAAAATTTGAAATGTTATCATAAATATTATATGGTATACAGGGTTGTCCAATAACTTATTGGCCATATAGCAACTGGAGATACGAAACATCAAACTAGAACGAGTCAGTCATATAAGTTATTTCGAAATGTTTCTCGTTCTAGAAATACAGGGTGGTGAAGGGAAAGTTTATTTTCGAAAATAAGCCATAATTTGAAAACGGTTCAACGAATCGGATTGAAAGTTGGCGGTGTGATGCTTCTATGAGTAAGAAATTACAATTTGTAGAAATTTTTAAGTTTAACATTAGAGGGTGCTAGTTACACACACTGGGTTTAATAAATCTAAGATTTTCTTACCTGTTATTACCACATATATATATATATATACAGTATATTGCCAATATGAACGTTCCAAAATACAAAAAGTGTCCCCGCTATGGGAGATGGCGCGAGCCTATTGAGTTTGCGCAGTAGGGTGGAAATTTTATCGATCGCGTCAGAGCCGGCCCGACATTATTTGTTTGTTGTTATTCGTCGCCATCTTTGGTTCTGGATGCTTTTTCAAATTACAGAATAAAAAGTGGTTCATCCACATTGTTGTCGGTATATTAGTGCTTATAAACTTTCATTACCTAACAACAATTTTTGTAAAGGAGTTTTTCAATTGTGGTGATTCGATTCGCTGTTTGGTAGGTTAGTGGCTTGCTTTGTTTAAGATGAAAGGACACAAGTCCATGGTGCTTTTTTGCAAAAGTCATGGATCAATACCAGGTATAAAGTGTATAAAGTATTTCAGGTATGTACATAATATATACGAAAATATTTTGCTTATCACATTATCCGATCTTCGGAACCGAATTTCACTAAAAAGCTTGTAAAAAAAGAAGAGTGTCACTCGTATACAATATAATATATATGTGGTCACTACCTAACCTTAAAATTAATGTATTTTTAATTTGGTGCATTAGTAGCTGATAATAATTCCCAAAATAACCAATATAGTCATTCATTCCTAATTTTTGGTTTAGAAAAAAATTGAGGTTAAGGAACATACGACGTCGGATCAAAGTTAAAATAAAGCTCATTGTTTCGATTGTTACAAATATTCGGACGAAATTTGGCACCAAAAGTTTACACCAATCAGGGCACCCTCGGATCATCATATCGTCACAGACCCGTATTTTTAATCCAAGATTCTCAAAGAAGGGCATTTTCTAAACTAATCATTTTCAAGACATGTCCACTTAAACATCACCATGCATAAAAAAGCACGGTAAAAAATAGAAATATCCCGAAAACGGTTAGAAATTTAAGATCAAGCAAGTAAACCTTTTTAGTTGAGAAATTGCCCTTCTTTGTCAATCTTGGAATAAAAATACTTAGTAACAGATAAGAAAAAATCATTGATTTATTAAACCCAGTGTATGTAACTAGTGCCCTCTAGTGAGAAAATGTCTACAAAATCTTATTTCTTACTGATAAAACATCATACCGCAAACTTTCATTTTCAACACCCTGTATTTCCAGAATGAGAAACATTTCGAAAAAACGTATATGACTTAATCGGTCTAGTTTAATGTTTAATATCTCCAGTTGCCCTATGACCCATAAGTTATGGGATACCAGGGGTGGATCTGGATTCCATGTAGGGGGTAAGAATAGCTCAAATATCCCTAAATTTGATAAATAATTTATAGCAAATAGTACTAGAAACACTGATACCCACTCATTACAACAGCGGTACTGCCAGACTTATTCTTTAAGTACCTATTCTGCTACTTTAATAATTTATCACAATTATTGTAAATGTTGGTCATGGGTCATCCCCCATGCAGATCCGCCACTGTGGAACACCCTGTATAATTTTTCTTTGGAGTGACATTCCATCTTGGATGGACTCGTGTGTATGTCTACTGTATCGTCGTTTAAATGGAAAACCTTCAAAGTGTACTGTATTGTACTTCTTAAATACTCGATTATGCCTCTTCATCATCATCACAACCTTATTTTATTTATATCCGGAAAAACATTTCTGTAATAAGTTTTATTGGGCTAAAATAATTGGACGTAGAATTATTTTCTATAACGACATTTTATTATTAATTTTTATGACATTTGTACCCACAGTTTTTATTGTTGATTAACAATAAGTAATAAATTTAAAAAAAATTAAGATAGTAAATAAGTAGTAATGAATTTCAATCCAAACAATAACGTTAATAAGAGGAGATGAATGTCAGGTATGCAGTCACAGATCGCAAATTAAAAAAATATGAAGAACTGTAAGATCGTTCTGTTTTTCTCTAATATTTTAACGCATAGTCACGATGTGCACAGCACGACTATCTTGGGTTCCACAGAACCTTATGGCATATCAGATCGATCTGTCAGGTATGATCAGAACTAATCCAATATATTAGATAATACACTAGTGACATGCACAATGGGCACGTTGAGGAAATATCTTAGAGAAAAGACTAGAATAACTAGAGTACCTATAGACGCTGTTAATGCCAGAAAATTATAGGAGGTAACTCTGCGGTAGGATTTACTCGCTTCTCCAGCAATGTCATTCTGATTATATTGAGTACAGTGTCAAAGAGGAGGTAAGTAATTATTAAAGCTATTAAAATATTTTACCTCGTGGTAGGTAAATCCATTATGGATAGCTTCCCTATGTTACAGCATGTGGGAGCATTTGATCTAATTGAATTATGGTGAATGTCACTCCAAAGAACTAAAGTTAAAGCCTTCTGATTTAACCTGAACTATACTGTTTTTGAGTTCTGGTTGTAAAACGAGGGCAGTAAAAATTCTGTATTTTAAAGGCTATTCTGGTTTTTATACCTACAATATTAATTAAGTCGTTAAAACATAAAATTATATTAAATTTCCATTTTACGAGATCTATCGCGCAACTTGACTTGAGACAAATAGTCCTTTAGAGCAGGGGTTCCCAAACTTTTTCAGTTCGCGGCGCACTTGGTGGTTTACTATTTTGTCATGGCGCTCTAGTCGAAATTTAGAAATGCTACAAAATACGAGGAACGCGTATCTGGTAACGTAACATGTACCGGTAGTCTAAATCCAGCTATTATTGTGTTATGCGGACCGTGCGGCGCTCTTTGGTTTACTGTGACTCCTGTGACAACACTGTTACAACACAACGGACTATGATTTAGCAAATTAATATAGGTATTAGGTAATTTTTAAACTTTGATATTAGTTCACATCCCTTCGTGTTTGCAATGATATTTTTATAATTTTAGATATATTTGTGTCATGGGCGATTGGTTTATATTATTGTAAGCTTTAATTTTTTATTTCACTAAAATGAAATATTTCTATTTATATTTTTTTTAAATAAATAAAGGGGCTTACAAAATATTTGGAAAAATCTAAAATTTTGCTACTCGGGTTTGTTTGGTTTTTCCTGACTTTGTTTGAAAAGATATCCAAAAATAAATTTCACTTTCTCATTGCTACTTTTTATTCTCAACAAGATGGCATCATCAGATCTTTCATGTGACATTTCGTCTTTAGGTCACCATCATCAACTTAATTTTTTTAAATACAGACCTGGATTTTTTTGTTTAAATTATGAAAGAGGACCGAAATCTACCTTCGTTCAGTGGTATACAACACTTACTGGTTTTCCGACGTTTTGTTCCTTAAATTGACCATCTTCATAAAGCACTCGTAGTACGTTACTGTAATTTACTTTTGTTTCAAAGAAACCTAAGGTTTTTAAATCATTATTGCTATTTCCGTCTTTAATTGTTATTACGCACTACAACTGTATTTTTCAAATTTTAAACTAATAGTTTTATCAAATTTCTACTTAGCGTAAGTACAAAAGTAATTTATTTTATTAATACAAATAAAATTTTACTCCTAAAGCCCGCACTTCCTTAAAGAGACATTCAGTTTTATCTTTTCGAATTACATATATCGAATTTAAAAAAAAAGGTAAAATATTACAGGGTTATTTTAATGAAAATTGTCAATTTAAGACATAAAACGCCGGAAACCCAGTAAGTGTCGTATACCACTGGACGTAGTTTTCGGTCCTCTTTCGTAATTTAAACAAAAAAATCCAGGACCGCATTTAAAAAAATTAAGTTGATGACGGTGACCCAGAGACGAACCATCGCATGAAAGATCTGATAATGCCACCTTGTGGAGAATAAAAAGTAGCGATGAGAAAGTGAAATTTATTTTTGGACATCTCTTCTCAGGAAAAAATATAAACCGAAACGCAAAATTTTAGCCTTTTTCAAATATTTGGAAAGCCCCTGTATATATTTTTGATTCCTTTGCGGAATATTATTGGGTTCATAAATACGCAACTTTGCCCTAAATTTAGCCGACTTCGTATCTCTTACCGTTTCCGAAATCCCAATGGTGACGGCCGAATTTGTAACACCCTGTACTGTTTCTATAAAATAAGATCTATTTTTCGACGTTCTGGTTTCTTTCAGCAGAATTGGTCGCCACAACTAAAGTACAGTGAAACCTCTCTTAGGCGGACACCTACGGGAGTGTCTAAATGTGGCCGTAGGAAATTTGTTATTAGGTAATGTGTAAATGCAAAATTATTACTATAGGTATATGTATGTACAAATAAACATTTATGAAACATAACAAAAATACACGTACTAGTTTTAGTTAGGATGCAGTACTAAAAAAATCTAATAACGTAGTTTGACGTGTTTACGTTTTAAACTTGCAATTTAGAAAATGTAATTTCAAGTCTGATAACAATTCCATTGCTGTAGAGTCTTATTTGCATACTTTTGTGATTCCTTTACCATACTAATGGCTTGTTGATAATTGGTGACATTTGTTTGATTACTGCATTCAACTCCTTCATCAGAGTCGTCAGGTATTAATGTGGTTTCAGTTTGGGCTACATAATTGGTAGGAATGGGGTCACTATCATCTTCTAATAGTACATTGCTATCAATGTTAATGAACTCGCCCAAATCGTTAATATCAAATTAAAAACTTCCACAACATCAATATTCTATTTCAGACTCAAAACGCGACATCTTTGTGCCATTCTTTACGATTTTAACCTTATAACTCAAAAATAAACGGCGGACTGCTGTCGGGGAATCGCACATACTTTCAGCGAAGTCCTTTCGCGATGCCACGCATACGCGATTGGTTGCCGATCTGTCTTCAGAGAGTTTATGCACCGTACGTACCAAAAGTTACTGCACCTAAAAGTCCATCAGAATTCAGGAAAATTAATTTATTGTCCATGGTAGATAAGATCACTGAAACGATAGTCTGTCGACAACTAAGGAACTCTTCTGAAACTAATAAGTTATTGTTTGTGAATCAATCTGGATTTAGGAGTAACCGTTCGTGTGAGTCGGCACAGCAATATGTATGTGCAACATGGCGAAAAGCACTGAATGAGGAGAAAGTCATGTATTTGTCGACTTGCAACGAGCGTTTGAAACAATCGATCGTGGAATCTTCGTAGTGCATTGTATTGGATTAAAAATTACTTAAGTGACAGGTAGTAAATGATTAGAGTGGACGACAAACTATCAACTAAAAGGGAAAATAAATGGGATGTTCAACAGGGAAGTGTGCTAGGTTCATTATTGTTTATTATTTATGTTAATGATATTCATATAGCTTTAAAAAACTCGTTTGTGAATTTATTTGCGGATGATACCCTTATTTGTGTATAAGGAAAAAACTTTAGGGATATAACTGATCTTTTGAATAGCGAACTTTAAATAATGTATCACTGGCTTTGCCAAAATAAATTAAAACTGAACACATCAAAGACAAAGGTAATAGGTTCAAAAGTAAATTGTAAGAAGTATGCCGAATTAGGATTAACCCTTAACATAAATGAGTCTGAAATTAATTTAGTGTCGGAAATAAAATATTTGGGAGTCTTTTTGGATTCTCAGCTTGTTTTTACGCATCGCGTTGATTATCTTTGTAAGAAAATAGCGAAATTCTGTCGCGTTTCAGATTGCTGGTCCCAGTGAGCCAAGACACTGGTTTATAATACAATCATTTTGCCTCACTTTAATTACTGTTGTTCTTTATTAATATCTTGTACTCAGGAAAATATACACAGGCTGCAGGTTCAACAAAATAAGGTTATGCGAATTATTCTTAAATGCAACAGGTATACCTCGGTAAGAACTATGTTACAGAGGTTGAATTGGCTGTCTGTGGAACAGAACATTAGAAAGGCGAACTTAGTTTTAATATATAAAATTGAACATGAGCAGCTACCAATATATGTTAATGCTTTTCTTAAAAAAGATCAAATTTTCATAGTTATGACATTCGCTTGTACTCAGGAAAATATACACAGGCTGCAGGTTCAACAAAATAAGGTTATGCGAATTATTCTTAAATGCAACAGGTATACCTCAGTAAGAACTATGTTACAGAGGTTGAATTGGCTGTCTGTGGAACAGAACATTAGAAAGGCGAACTTAGTTTTAATATATAAAATTGAACATGAGCAGCTACCAATATATGTTAATGCTTTTCTTACAAAAAGGACAAATTTTCATAGTTATGACATTCGCTTGTACTCAGGAAAATATACACAGGCTGCAGGTTCAACAAAATAAGGTTATGCGAATTATTCTTAAATGCAACAGGTATACCTCGGTAAGAACTATGTTACAGAGGTTGAATTGGCTGTCTGTGGAACAGAACATTAGAATGGCAAACTTAGTTTTAATATATAAAATTGAACATGAGCAGCTACCAATATATTTTAATGCTTTTCTTAAAAAAATATCAAATTTTCATAGTTATGACATTCGCTCTGGGCAACATTATAACATTGAGTCAGTTAAGACCACATCTCTACAAAAATCGATATTTTTCGAGGGAGCTGGCCTGTATAATGACCTCCCGGAGGGCATTAAGAAGGCAAACGGGTTAAATGTTTTTAAAAGAAGATTGTTTCACTATTTGAAGGATATGTAGAGTAGAGTAGGATTTATCATATTTGTAACTGACATATAAACACTGTTTTGTAACTTTCATTTTTTAGTAATAACTAGCCAAGTGCTAAATAAAGATTATTATTATTATTATTACTTATTCGTCTCCCAAATACTTTTAAATTTTTTTTCTCCATTTAAAGGAGGGTTTTCGCACTCTTTGTATGAAAACAGCCTGTCCACGTCTGCCCAAAGGAGAGTCCGCTCAAGGGAGTTTCATTTTCATGGAATTTTATATACCTAGTTCCAGGCTATGAAAAAATGTCCGCTTAATAGAGATGTCCGCTTATCAGAGGTGTTCATTCTGAGAGGTTTCACTGTATCTCGGAATACATGGAGGTTAATGTTTTAAATAATTTATACATATATTTACAATGTTAAAATAAGTATCGCAATAAATGCATCTTATCTAACTAGTTAAGTTCACATCTTTTTAGATAAATATAGTTGCATTTTTTTAAAGCATTTATAAATCTACAGCAATTGTTCTGCATTTTTTGCATATGTTGTCTATTTTCCTGTTAAATATGGATAGTAGAAGATAATGGAGTGAGAAAAGATAATACCTTTTCGCGCACCTTGAAGATAAGAATACTATACATGTTACCTTTATGATGTTCTTTTACTTAAAATGGAAATATACTTACTAAATCATAATTTCTCATCAACTAATAGCCCTAGCTTTTTTATAGCATCCATGAAACAATACATTGCCCATTAACTTGTCTATTAGTACTATATTCTTTTCAAAAAGTGTGAGAATCATTCAGATACAAAAGTGAAAAATAGGCAGGTAGTGAGCAACGATTATTTTAAAGAAAAAATTGAAATAACTTGTAGAGGGCGCTAGTTACACCTACATGTCCACTGTATCATCTAAATTTGATATTCTGATTAATGATAAAAGAATGGTCATTTCGAAAGAAAAAATATATAAGTACCTCACTTATTTTGTACTGTTTTAATTAATAATTAATTCGTTTCAGAGATATCGTCATAGGTGACTTGATTAATATTAAATTTATTAAAATCAGCCTGCCCTAAAAATATATATATATATAGTATTTTATATACTTTTAAAAATAACTGACATTTACTGTAAACCTTGTTCTTTTACAACCAATTCTGATCTGTCAATATGTCATAGGCTACTTGATTAATATTAAATTGATCATAATCAGCCTGTTATATAAATATTTGCAGTAGACTCCAGTGTGAAATTGGTTTTAAAACAGAAAATAGATGTTGAGAAGTTAATCATTAAATTTTTACTACATTTTCACAAAATACAAAATATTTCACAAACTGTAAGGTTTAAGTACGGTAAACCTTAATGAAAGTAAGTTTTATTTTGATTGTAAAAACGAAAATGAAATAATATACAGGGCATTCCATTTAAAAAAATTTGACTTTAATATGTTTCGTGTTTTGGGGACAACCTGTATAGCATGAAAATAATTTTAAAATGTATAGTGTAATGTAATGTATAGGCCCCAATTGACCCTAAACATTTTTTTTTCCTACATGGTCAGTCTTAATAGGGATAGTAGTCAAGTTATTCAAAATGGTAGGCCAATTGTGCTCATTATGTAATATTGCAAAGATACAACAACATATCATTTCGTAATACTTGTGGTTTTGTGGACTTGTGTGTAACAAGCAAAAATTATGGCAAAAGTTACATTTTCTAACACTCAAAATAAAATTAAAAACAAAGGAAAATATTAATTACAAAATTTGACAAATATTCCAGTAGTTTTTTTTTAATACCTATGTGTGCCTTAAAATGTGGTTAACTTAATGAAAAAATTATTAAATTTAATTGTACATACAGAGCACCACCACGCCATTAAATCACAGAGCCCTAAGTGAAAATTGAATTTGACATTTCCAACGTTGTGGGCCGGTCAGCGGTTTAAGGACATGTGCTTGAGCATGTGAAATAAAAATTCAGTAAATCAAAAAGATTAACTTCAATAGGCGAATTACTCATTTAATAATAAAGACAACTAGTCGCGTTATAATAAGTACTGATGAGTTGCGTTTTACAATTATTTAATCAGTTTAAGTGGAAAGGTCGTTTATAGGACACGGATGTGTTTTGTTTAAATTTATGTGTGATAAAGCGATAACCTTTTTCTCAATATAAATAGACAGTTCACAGAAAATTCTCTTACCCTATCTCCGGCGACTTCAAGCATTTTCTGGGCAGGTAAAATTGTCCCCAAATGACCAAATTTGCAGGTAAAATAAAATATTTTTATTTATTGTACACAGATTAAACCGAGGATCCAAGCAACCTTGAATCGACAAGCGCAAACGCCCTTACCGGCGTTTTGATCCAAGCCTATTAGCGATGTCCGACCGGAGTCTCCCATATTTTACCAAAGGTGAAGTTATAAAAGGATTTGGAAGGGGATCGAAAGATCTAGGATGTCCTACAGCGAATTTTCCTGAGGATGTGGTGAAGCAACTTCCTGAAAATCTTACTACAGGTGTTTATTATGGCTTTGCTCAAGTAAATCGTGGAGAAGTTTATAAAATGGTTATGAGCATAGGTTGGAATCCGTTTTATCATAACATCAAGAAATCTATAGAAACGCATTTGTTACATAAATTTGCTTCAGACTTTTATGGACAAGAATTGCGAGTTGGAATATTGGGGTATCTTAGAGACGAAAAAGACTTCAGCTCTTTGGAGGAGTTGATTCAAGCGATTAATGACGACATTAAGCAAGCCAGTGCTGCGTTAGAAGAGCCTGAATTATCAGTATTTAAAACGCATCAGTTTTTCAGTGATAATTGATGTTATTATTAACTTATTATCAGTGCTTTTAATAGGTCACACCCTCTTAACTTTAAAACAACTTAAGATATAGGAGATCTTCCTTTTGGCTAAGAAACCCTTGAGTGAGCTAAGTTCTTGTCGTGTCTGATATTGTATACAACGGCTTTCCCAAATGTAAGCAGGAAAAAGTACTTTTTAGAGGCACTGCATAAAAACTCATGTACTTATAAAATATATAATTTAGAGGATGTAAGGTGTATTTCTTTATTTTCTTTGTCACATTATCAAGATAAGTCGATATAAACCAAATAATTTTTTAATGTACCTACCTACCTGAGAGTAAGAAAAGCACACTTACTAGACCTTATTAATATAATATGTAGTGAAAGAGATCGACAATGTTTTTTTGGTGTTAGCCAATTTAATAAAACGTCCAACCTTGTATGCGTGCTATGTGCTACAGAACCACAAAATTGCTCGCGCTTCAACGCAAGCAGAAATTGAGGAATAGTTAAATCTTGTCGTTTTAAATAATATTTAATAAGCTACAGTTCAAGTTTGAACAGTTACATAATATACATGAAACTTTCTTTTTGCGTTACGTTAAGTCCAGATGAAGGACCAATATTCCATTTTAAACACCATTTCCTGGAAACTTATATATTAGTAGGTCCTGGAGATAAAGTACCAAATAAAAACACTTTTACGATTGTGCTTAAATTTTAAATACCTAAAAAGCAATTTTGGTGAAGCAGTCCTTTATCTACGACCGGAACTACTATTTCCTGATTCAAGAATTGTCATCAAAAAATAAATTAAACTAATAATCGGACATGTATCTGTGGCAATACTGGTCCGGTTGACGGAAGTATATACAAATCCAACAAATATATTCTTAGGTTATGTGAGAGGTCATAAAGTTACATATTTTTATTCAACTATTAATTATAGGTATATTTGATGGCTTTACGTGGGGTTGTAATAGGATTTAATAAACGCTTGCTCCAAGTAAGTTTAATTTAATGTAATAATAATAACAATATAAATATAACAAATTAAAATTTTAGGAGAGAATTGCTGGATTACTGGCACCCAGCTCGGCTAGTCTAAATGCACAAATAGTAAGGCATCGTAGGACCAAACATTGGGATCCTAAATGGAAGTTATTAAGACGCCTTAAAGTTTTAAAAGTTGATTTACCTAAATACAATGAAAAAGTAGAGGCTCTCTCTGAAGAAGAAGTTAGATCTCGTTTAAAAGAGCAGGGATTAATACCTCCTAGACCTTGGATTGAAAAGCAGTATTGCATTAGTAGTACTGGTGGAATATTTGAACCTTATGTTCCTCCTGAAGGTGATGGAAAAGTTTCATCAATTACAGCCCAGGTATTTACTTATATTATGTCTTTAAATATATACCTAGGCACCCTGGCAACACACAAAAAAAAATAAAAAATCCATCTTCAGGTAAATTACAGTCAACAATATTACTGGAAAGACTGTGCCTAATATAATTCGACTGTGACTAATGACTAAATAGATGTTATAATGGCTGGGAAACTCATGATTAAATTCTATAAGGAAATTAAACCCGCTGTAACTTCTTCATGCAACAAAAGATTATGACAACTGTCTGACCTTCCTGTGATGTTCTGAGTATCTACACTTTTATCACATTTTTGAAATAATTGCTTTATTATTTACGTTTATCATACTTCAATAATTCATTACATATAACTATTTACTTAATTACAAGTCAAAATAGCATTAATGGATGACACCTACTTAATCAAATACAGTGAAAGCTCTCTTAAGCGGATACCTACGGGACCGTCTAAATGTGTCTGCCTAATAGAGGTGTCCGCCCATGGGAAATTTGTTATTAGGTAATATGTAAATGCAAAATTATTACTATGCATATGTATGTACAAATAAAAATAACATAACAAAACAACGGTACAGTAGTTTTAGTTAGGATGTAGTACTAAAAAAATCTAATAACGTAGTTTGACGTGTTTGGGTTTTATACTTGCAATCTAGAAAATGTAATTCCAAGTCAATAACAATTCCATTGCTGTAGAGTCACCTCTATTCTTTGCATACTCTTATAATTCCTTTACCATACTTATGTCTTGTTGATAATTGGTGACAATTGTTTGATTACTGCATTCAACTTCTTCATCAAAGTCGTCAGATAGTGATGTGGTTTCAGTTTGGACTACATAATCGGTAGGAATGGGGTCACTATCATTTCCTAATAGCACATTGCTATCAATGTTAATGAACTCGCCCAAATCATTGTTATCAAATTACAAACTTCCACAACATCAATATTCTCTTTCAGACTCAAAACGCCACATTTTTGTGCCATTGTTCACAATTTTAACCTTACAATTCACAAATAAACGGCAGACTGCTGTCGGGGAATCACATATAGTTTCATTTGGCGAAGTCCTTTTCTCGTTGCCACGCATACGCGATTGGTTGCCGGTCTTTTAAATTTTTTTTGTCCGTTTAAAGGGGGGTTTTCATACTCTTTGTATGAAAACAGCCTGTCCGCGTCCGCCCAAAGGAGAGTCCGCCCAAAGGAGAGTCCGCCCAAGAGAGGTTTATTTTCATGGAATTTCATATACCTATTTACGGACTATGAAAAAATGTCCGCTTATTAGAGGTGTCCGTTATAAGAGGTTTTGCTGTAGCTGTATATGTCATAATGTTCTTAAATAGGTTTAAAACAATGAAAGTCTGAACATATTTCAGTGAATAACAATGTACAGTATCAATACAACGTCATCTACATACAAAAAAAAAATGAAAACAACCCTTTTCAAATTGTTCAAAATTTTTGTAGGGAAACCAAAAATACACCACTGATATTTTGGGAATAATTATTTTATTATTAATTACCATTCAATTTTAAACAAAAAAAGTATCTTTCATGTTCCTCTTAAAACTTGTTGTATGGAAGAAAATAACATGATAATAATAATAATTGTGCATCTCTTTTTGTTATAATATTTATGGAAATCTTTATTAAGCAAGTATTTAAATCATAGAATAATATTTAGGTTTGTTCTTTAAATAAAATTAAGTTAGCATTGTTATCTGTTGCTAAGGAAACGTTTGAATTATTCATTTATGAACTGGATTCTCAATTTTTGATAAAACCAAAAAAATTAAAAACTTTAACACACTGTATATCGACAACAAAGCATTTTAAAACATAGGTATGTGTATATGAACTTTTCACCTTAAAATTGATTCACCCATTAAAATAAGTCCATATTACTAAATAGCACCCTGTATAGAGCATTTTATTCAAAATAATAAAAGTTGATGCTTTTTTTTTCAATTTAGTAAAATTAAATAGTTCTTTCTGGCAGAGCTCCAAAACCCTAAAATTAGGTATATATTTTTTACAATTGGTCTAGAATCGCCAATTAAAATAAGTAAAGATTGTTTCACGAAAAATGGATACGACTTAATGATTTCCTGGGTCGGTCCCATTGTGTCAACAAGAGCTTGGCAATAAACAAGTGAAGTATGAAGGGACGAACTAACGAAAACAAGTAATGATATGATTATATTAATGTAAACAAATGAAATAACATTTTTTTTAAATATTACTAGTCATATTTATATACATTTATAATGTCATCGCTATCATCAAAATTAATTATAATTGGATTAATTATACGATCCAGACTAATATACGAATTTTCTACAGTTATTACGTGACGGACTGAATTTTTCCAACTACCTGGGTTTGTTCATTACGGTTTTACGGTACATTTACGGTTTGTGTTGTAGAATTAATACGAAAACGCTTTACTGATAGGAATATCATTTTCGTATTAATTCTACAACATGAATTCTACAATATGACATGATGTAATGTAATTAATTCTACAACACTAGAACTTAAAGTCGGAGAGATATTTTCAGACCTAACCAGTGATTTTAACTGGTGCCACATTTGCTCTATGGGGTTAAAAATGCAATAATAGGGTGGGAGCCGTAGCACTGTATGTCCAATTTCTTCTGCCAATGTGTCACAAACATATACTTTTTTTTATACAAAATGTCTTTAAAACTTCTAAAAGATCACTTCTTTTATAACTTTCTTCAAAATATATATCATTCGCCGCCATGTAGTTCTGAATCTCCAATTTTGTATTATTTGAGCTTGGAGCTTTATGTAATTGGCGACTGTGATAGCTCGCATTGTCCATCACTATCACGCTATTCTGAGGAATATTTGGTAAAAGACAATTCCTCAAAAACTAACAAGTTTTACCACAAAAAGATATTTAAATATAAATTAAGCAAAGTAACCTACCTGATGTGCCTATATTTAATTATAATTATTACAATCCGGTCCTTTCCACATAATAATAACAAACGGTCATAAATAATGGGATGGCCACAGGTACTTTTACGGCAGTCATTAAGTTATATACATTTTTCGTGAAACAATCTTTACATATCATTAAGTGACACCCTCTATACAGGGTGTCCAGGAAAATGTGGAACATGTACCAAAGGCAGAATTAATGTCTAGGTATGGATTGGAAAGTAGCATCCGTTATATCTACCTATATAAAATAATACACAACAGGGTCGATGATGAAAACCTTTTGTTCAAAATAAATTTTAATGTACAGGACTAGAAATCCATTAACGTTTTACTTAAAAAATCCTCGCACTAATAATTGTATCAATGCTCCAGTTAACGTTATGTGTAGACTAGCCAATGATATAACTAGGACTGGATGTTTTTAATGCTAATCAAAAACAGCTAAGAAGCATCATAAATGAGTTATTTTGAGGGATATTTAGGGAATACACAAGATTTCTGTGTGTGTATATGTAGGTGTGTGTGAGCGTGAATGCGTGCGTGAAGGGACGGACTAGATGTGACACTCGTGGCCCTTTTTTTTAACGCCCTGCATGATAAGAACTTTGGACAACGTTGTTTTCATATCTTTAACTATTGAGTAACAATTAAATACTCTTCATTCATGTCGCTAATCCTAACCGTTTTCGAAAATACGTTTTAATTACATCATGTCTTTGGCGTATCGCGGTAAGAGATACATCTTTGTTCATATCAAATGTTGAACCTCAAAATTCCGCCTTTTCATATTTAACGTGGGAAGTTAGGAGACTCAACGTAAATGACGTTTTCTTGATAACGGTTAGGAATAACGACATGAATGAAGAGTACTTAGTTTCTAGTCAATAGTTAAAGGTATGTAGAAACCGTTGTCCAAAGTTCTTATCATACAGAGCGTTAAAAAAAAGGGGCCACGAGTGTCACAGCTGTGAGTAATTCACAACACTTTCTTGGATAATAATTTGAAGGGTCTTACCTGGTATACATCATATTAAAAAAAAATTTAACTATACCTTTGGGTTCAATAATTATGTGTGATTCCATTGGAGCTCTTTGGGATCCCATATCTCCGAAGAGGAGGCCTATACAAAAAAGTTTATATGAACTTGTAGTACTATTTTCAGTTGTTTCCTTCATATCTGGGATATTTCGCACATTTTTCCGGACACCCTGTATATTATAAGGAAAAATATATTTAATCAAATCAAATCGATTAAAAGTTTGCATGATTTTTTTCTAGGGAGCGAAACAAAACTTACAATTTTTGGAAAAGAAAACTAAAACTATGATGGCCATTCGCAAAGTTCGTCAATTCGATGAAGATTTCGATTCCCCTGAATTTTGTAAGGAGGCTACGAATATTTACATAAAAATGCATGAGCTTATGGCAGCACAAGATACGGATAACATTATTAAATATATTACAGAAAGAGCTTATCCTGAAGTAATACATAATATACAACATAAAACTTTGCACTGGAGGTATATCAAAGATATTGAACTTCCAAGGATTGTACATGCCAGACATACTGAGGTTATAACAAAAGAAAATGTTTTTGCCCAAGTGACGGTTAGATTTCATAATCAACAGGTATGTCAGTAATTAGGTACATCCTTTTTTAGCATCCTTTAATGGAATGAGTCATATGTGTGTAGTCCCTAATGGAGTTGTCGGCCTGTGCGGACCATGTGACTCGCAGGCCGGCGACGATTCGAGAAAAACTGCCGCGCCAGGCCCGCTCCTTAGCACATCACGATATTTTTTATATGTAATTTTGACTAGAGCGTTTATATCCCTGCAAGTCCTAACTTTACCATGTACATATATCGGGTATTTCAGGAGGAACACTCGCCCCTATAACTTTTTTATTTTACTTATTAATTTAATTTAAATTACAAAAATAAAATTCGGTGGGCTTGTATGTAATATTATTTTGCATTTTATGACATCATCGACTCCATTTTTTCACTTCCGGTTTAACCGAAAATAAAAACAAGTTTCTATTTTTAAATGGAACACCCAGATTAAGAACACCATTCCAAATTCGGTGGTCTGTAACAAATGCGCCATAGAGTAACTACAGATTCTACACATGAAAATAACAGGTTTGACCTAAACATGTCTTAGTTTAACATTGGTCCTTAATGAGATACAGGGTGTTAAAGTTTTTAAATAATTTTTTTTTCATATCAAGCTGTTTTTGAGATATAGACATGAATATTTGTGATTGGGGGTTTTTGAGGGAGAGGAACATGAATCAATTGCTGTTTTTCAAATAACTTGTAGAGGGCAGGGAGCTAGTAACAACCTACACGCCCACTATATCACGCCCAATGTACGTGAAAATTTAAAAAAAACTCGGACCCGTTAACTTGTGTTTTCAGGGGGACACGTTTCACTATTAATCTCATCCCTACTGTTGTACTATTGTATGCCAGTTTATGAAATTTTTGATTCAATAGCATAAAACTTTCCGCAGAAACCTAGAATTTATTTTTTTATTCTACCTTTTAGGTCAAAAAATAAGTATTTTAATGCATTTTAAAAGTGGAACACATTAAAATGAAACCCTAATTCCAGAACAAACGGAATTCAGTCTTTTTGTTATAACCAGAAATTTAACATCGTTTAAAAATTTCAACTCTTTAGTATCAATGCTTAAAGTTGGTGGTCTTTCAATTGTTGACTGAGTTATATTAATATTTTTCTTATCTAAAATTAATCTGTTTTTTGAACCTGAATGTCCGTAAAATTTCCGGATTATAAAGATTGAACAGCAAATAAATTTTTTAAAAGTGGAGTGACATTATGAAGACGAACATAAATTTATAGTCTGCTCCACTAGTTTAATGAAAAGTATAGCTTTTTTTTTCTAGCTGAATTTTCCAAACTTTCATTAAACTTCTGAAATATGTCCTATATCAGAATTTTCTTTTTTTACAAAAAAACTTAAATAAATATGTCTTTCCGCTTTTATAGTTTTTCTTAAATATGTCTTTCCGCTTTTACAGTTTAACTTCAATATCAAAATTTTCTGCCTATGTATAATTTTTCCACTGAAGATGGGGGTATGTGCCTTCGAAACATGTATGGAAATTAACAACTGAACCATATAGACTATGACTTTCTTTTTTCTGTAAATTAACGTTCACACATCGACAACTTCATGTTTCAGATGCTTGCCATTTATGATCGATTTGGCCGATTGATGCATGGAAGTGAAATTCTTGCGAAAGATGTTTTGGAATACATTGTATTTGAAAAACATTTATCCAACCAGTATGGTATTTGGAGGGTGCATGCTAAAATAATACCTTCATGGATGCCGCCAAAAGAACCATCTAAAACCACATTTAAGAAAATGATAGCACCGCCAGAAGATGATACTAGTGTAGTACCACATGACCCGCCTACTGCAGTAAATGAGAATACTGCTAATGTATCAACTTAGGAATATGTTATATAAAATCTTTATGTTAAGTAAGCCCTTAATTAGTTTTTTACTCTCTACCAAACCTGATTACATTCCTGTGTTGCAAAACAGACGGAAATAGGCAGATTATGTTTGCCCCACTCCATCGCATAGGATCCCGCTCACTGTGCTGCCGTCCGGTGCGACTGAATTTCAAATTTTAGTACTCTTTACGCAGTTAAAGGGAAATGTACTGTGTTGGAAACATGTGCCATAAAAATTACGTACTCGAGGCCTGTTTTTATTTCATCAGTATATTTTTTAAACTGAACTTTTGAGTTTATTTTGGTTCTTTATCAAGTAGTTATAAACCGAATTAAAAAACAATGCCAATGAAAAATCTTTAGTTTACCTTTTACTGCAACTTTTAAACAATAAAATTGTGTTTTAACAAGGAGGAATAATTACAACGCAAAAGGGACTAAACATAAGGACACAAAGTATAAAAAAACTCTGTTAAAGATGTTTCAAGTACAATGATTGTTTGCATTGAACGTAATTTTTTATTTTACATTCTAGTGTTCTTATTTTTGTACAGGGTGTCATTTTCGACACTTTTATAGGGTATCTCCGGAATTGTCAGTGCTATCAAAAAAGTAATGTAGGTAAGTGTCATGTGCTCTTTTTGGGTCAAACTTAAAATGGAAAAATCAAAATTTTCGCTCGCTTAAGAGATACGGGGGAAAATCAAAAAATGTGACAATTTCAAAATGACCCTATATTTTCTTAGTTAAAAGAGATTCAGAAAAATGTTTTATACAGAAGGTTCTTTATAATGATTGTTGAATGATCTGCCATTTTCAGAATAAGTATACGGGGTCAGGTAAAAAAGTTATCGGACCTAACCTCATTTTTTAAATGGAACACCCTGTATATTTTAATCTAAAAAAATAGCATTTTAAATTATCATTTCAAATACTGGGTGGCCCAGAAGTTCGGAATAAAATTAATATAGCCTTAACCTGTAACTTTTGGGGAAAACGCTCGGACACGTCAATTTAGTTTTATATATGCTCACATTTTGACGTTATTCGTTTGTTTTTTTTTATAGACATTTTTTGTCAAAGATATGACGACATCGATCTTTTTTTTAAATAGAAACATACAGCTTGTGATACATCATTTGAAAGCTAATATCTCGTACAGTATGCTCATAAGTTTTAGCGCAATTCTGTCGAGTGGCGACTGTTAAAAGTTTTTAAAAAATCTCTATTTAAATAAGAGGAAATTATAAATCATTGATGGTTTTTTGCCTTTCAAGTTAAGAAATCTTCATTGTGTCGCGTTCAGAAGATTTCTTACCTTGAAAGGTAAAAAACCACAGGGCCAACACTCCATTCATAAATCTGTTGGAAAGTGAGTTTGTGATTGTTTGAAATGTTATTGAAAATCAGTAATGGGTGGAAGAGTGACAAAACATGTTTGTCTCGCTAATGGCAACAATGTTGAAGTCTGGTTAAATCAAAGATCTTACAAGGTTAAATCCAATAACGTTTAAAAGGTTATGGAGCGGTCTTCATCGTTTCGGAGTGGAGCTAGTCTGGGCAAAAAGCCCAACAAGGGCGTATAATTTACTTTGAGATTCTTTACGTTTAACTATATTATCTATTCAAAAAGTGTAGTTTCGAATATTGGATATTTATAAAAAAGATAGAAATATTGATCCAGTTTTTATATACAGTGTATCCAAGGATGGATTTAACTATTTATGCTTAGCATCAATATTTTTGGTGTATTCATTACTGGATGATACTCTCCAGATATAAAAGTGTATATTTCTAGCCAGATTGTCATATTTATCACTAAGACATCTTGCAAAATCCCAATTAAAAATTTGTAAATTTGACAATTACAACTGGTTTAAGGCCACTAAGGCATATTGTACACTAAAGTGATTAATTAAATAAGTAAATTAAAATAATATGTGCCTAAACAAGTTAGATCAAATATATAAAAATAAATAAATAAATTATATAAAACCTGCCTTCACGTACTTGTTACACACACTGCAAACGTTGTTTAAATATAGAAAAATATAGATGTAAATTATTTTGACGGGACTGTTCCTTTCTTCAGTATTTTATTCCCATGTACATTACCTACATAATCTTCTTTTGTGAAGTGTTTCTCACAAATAACTGTTGTATCACCTGGACTATAATTATTATTCCTTCTAAGGACATGTATCCAAATTTGCCGTAGGCTACGGCCCTTTAGTATCCTAACGAAGTGGATAAACATTTGGTACATTCTTAAACAAACCGAATTTTCATAGTGATGCAAACTCAAAATCAAATTTCTAAATATATTTACTAACCTGTGAAATTTTAATTTAACACCATTGCATCTTCTAGTGAAGTATTTTATGGCCGCACAAGACTCAACCATCTTGTAAATGCAAGATTTATATTAAGAAATAAACCAACTCGACTGCTTTTTGCCCGGACTAGCACCACGGACCGGTCCATAACCTTTTAAACGTCAATGGTTAGTCAGAAATCATATCAATACAATCATATTAAAACATAACCATACTTACCGAAGAAAAGATAAATCCTTGCTTAAATGATCCACTCTTTTACAAACTATACATGAATGCACCATCATTGTTTATAATAAAGACGATTTTTCACCAATACTCACAAAAAAAAAATAAAAACAACCAAGTATATAAACACTCCCTTAAAAGCGGTTAGCAGCGAGTAGCAACAGTGTATTCTTTACTATAATCGATCCATTGATAAAGTTTGATCATTGAGCGTAGTAACTTTTAACTTGATGTTGTCAGAGTGCAGTCGGTTTATTTCAAACTTTTATGTATAATAATAATATTTTTTTTTCTAAATCTCTCAAGGCCTATTCACAATTTATATTAAAATTATTGGGAAATAAATTTATTTTAAAAGCAATTGCGGATTAACCTTAAACCAGTTGCAATTGTCAAATTAACAAATTTTTAATTGGGATTTTGCAGATACCTTAGCAATAAATAGGACAATCTGGCTATGCTGCAAGCATAACAGCAAGGTGGGGAGTGCACGTTTACAATCCTTACGTCGACTTCAAATGTAAACAATTCTATCTGGAGTTTGTAAGATCTTTGTAAAAAACCATCAATGATTTATAATTTCCGCTTATTTAAATAGAGATTTTTTAAAAAAATTTAACAGTCGCCATTTTGAAATAGCTTGACAGAATCGCGCTAAAATTTATCACAAACTGTATGTTTGTATTTAAAAAAAAGATCGATGTCGTCATATCTTTGACAAATGTCTATAAAAAAAAACAAACGAATAACGTCAAAATGTGAGCATATATAAAACTAAATTGACGTGTCCGAGCGTTTTCCCCAAAAGTTACAGGTTAAGGATATATATGACTTTTTTTCCGGACTTCTGGGCAACCCTGTATATAACACACCATGGATGATATTGGTTTCCTAGGCGATTTATTTACTTTGAAACGAAATAAAAGATTCAAGTTAAGGTAAAAAATAACGGGAATCATCGAAAATGTTCGAAAGCTCCTCCGTTGTTTTCAATGTACTCTTGGCATCTTTTTCGAACGGATTTTAAGGCATTCATGATGTGTAATGGTTTTATTTCCGCAAGGGCCTCATGAATTCTTTGATAAAGTTGTTCTTGGGTTAAAATGACTTCTTTATAAATTTTATTTTCCAACACTCCCCAAAGAAAAAAATCTGGAGGTGTTAGATCCGGAGACCACGATCTCCGACCACCTTATATGTCCATGTGTTCCTATCCAACGGTTTCTAAAGTGAGTATATAAATACTCTTATTCGATGAGCGTTATGGGTATGGGCGCCATCTTGTTGGGAGTAAATCTCTATTACTTCATTTAAAGGAACATCATCAAGGATATCGAAAAGGTTTGATTGGAGTATGTGCAGATATCAAATATCAATCTGCATTTAAACTTTCTTCAAAAAAGCGATAGACTAGTTTGTTTTGAAACAAAAACAACTTATAATAAAATTGACTTTAAATGTTAATAATAACTAAAATGTCAACATAGTTGTATCTAGGATATTAGCTTTGGTTTCATGCCTACTGTGGTTTAATGTTATAAAGTTTAAATAAATCGCCTATGAAACCAATATCATCCATGTGTGTTATATATTTGAAAAGATAATTTAAAATGCTATCTTTTTAGATTAAAATATACAGGGTGTTCCATTTAAAACAATGATGTTAGGTCCGATAACTTTTTACCTGACCCCGTATACTTATTCTGAAAACGGCAGATTATTCAACAATCATTATACTAAAGAAACTTCTGTATGAAACATTTTTCTGTATCTCTTTTAACTAAGAAAATATAGGGTAATTTTGAAATTGTCAATTTTTTGATTTTCCCCCGTATCCCTTAAGCGACCGAAAATTTTCAAATTTGATTTTAAGTTTGACCCAAAAAGAGCACAGACATTACTTTTTTGATAGCACTAACAATTACGGGGATACCCTATAAAAGTGTCGAAAATGGGACACCCTGTATTTATATGAGAAAAAAATTTAAATTTGTACCAGAAACTGATAAAATTTTTTCCGGTGACATTTTTCCGAATTTTAAAAAATAATGCCGTATTTTTTGCAAAAATAACTGCTCGCGTGCATGTCATTTAGCATCACTTTTATAGCAGGAATAAATATTGTAGACACTGTACAAAATACAACCAGTATGATAAAAACAAACTTTATTATTTTAATAATACTCTGTTAGTATAAAATTCATAAATAAATATATAACTTTTAATATAAACTTATCACAAATCTAATTTTTTCTAAATAAATACATTTTTATACAAAGCTGCTTGAAGGTTGTTCAAGAAACATATCGGAATGTTTCTCTAAAGGTACTTCTTTGGCTTTATGAAAGCCACTGTGACCCCAATTTGGGGGCTTAATAGGTACAATTTTAGGCTTAGGGGGCAGAGGCGGTGGATCCGCTCTAGGACTTTTGCTTTCTGAGACAAATTTTTCTGAACCGCCTAAATGCTTTATGGGACTGCTTGAAGGAGACGTTGATTTTCTAGGTGACACCTTAATGTTCTGATTTTCATAATTCGGCTGAACCTCTCGTCTTAAAGTTTTCGTAAATGCGACCTTTGCCTGGCAATCTGCGTTTGATGGGTAATAACGACTAGTACTATCGGTTGCGTTTTGCAAAGGTCGATGGAAAGTATTCTCTTCGTCCTTATCCTTGAGAAAGTCCGGAAGCTCGAAGTTGATTTCGGTACCTCTTTGATCTTCCAAACGTCTCTGGGCCCTCGTCAATCCTTCAACAAGTTCTGAAACAAAAACAATAATAATAAGTATTGATTCCTGACCGTTTGTTCAAATATATTTGTTCTTTGGGTTTTCGGTCAATTCTTAATAAAGCGAGTTATCAAATTTGTGACGTTTCGGTTTATTTCATTTTAAACCATCATCAGACTTATGTAATTGCACTATCACAATCACTTTAACATATTTACTTATTATAAAGATGTTGTATCACCCTAGGTATAATTGTAACTGTTGTAATTATACCTAGGGTGATACAACATCTTTATAATAAGTAAATATGTTAAAGTGATTGTGATAGTGCAATTACATAAGTCTGATGATGGTTTAAAATGAAATAAACCGAAACGTCACAAATTTGATAACTCGCTTTATTAAGAATTGACCGAAAACCCAAAGAACAAATATATAATAATAATAAGATAAGGCATCTAATTATTTTGGAATATTTTTTAAAATTTTCGTTCCTTATGCAGCGCGATTTAGGGCCGATATTTGAATGTTAACTTAAGTTAAACCTTAGCAAAGGTAGCCTTAACGTTATGATAAACCTTAAGAAATTATCTTTTAAATTAATTTGAGGGTCAATTGACGCGTTAAGTGGAAGATTACCGCGTCCTTAAAGATCTCCCTTAGAGCCAATATTTCAGTCACCTTAAGGTACAGAATGACATAAGCCATCTTTAACACACGTGTGACAGTATATTAAAGTTTTTTGTAACTCTCATCTAAAGGAATAGACCTTTAAGAACGTGGTAATCCTCGACTTAAGGCGTTAATTGACCCTCAAATTAATTTAGAACATACTTGTTTTTAAGGTTTATTATAACATTAAGGCGACCTTAGCGAAGCTGTAACTTAAGGTAACATTCAAATATCGGTGCATTAAGGTACAGAATGACGTAAGTCATCCTTAATACAAGTTTGACCTATATTAAGTCCTCTGAACTCTCATCTAAAGGAATATATATTTAAGGACCTGGTAAACTTCTACTTAACGCAAAGTTAAAGGTTGTAAAAGGGTATTACTAAAATTGTAAACAATATCAAATAATACTAATCATACAGGGTCATTCACGGCGAGTGGCCTATTAAAAGATTTCAGGAACTAAGGCCGGTATTAGACTATCAAATATATTTGACAAAGAACTTTTATAAAATATTTCGTAGCATTTCTTTAATAATATTTCTTTCATAAAAGTTTATACTAGTATTACACTGTCAAAGAACTTTTACAATTTTTGAAGGAACTTGTCACGTTTTTACAATTAAAAATGAACGATAGACGTGCATTAGCTTGTCTAGCGTTAAGTGCTGCCGTGATTACAATGTGTTTAGTATTAAAAAATAAAAAAAAAGAGCCAGGCGCCTTTGGGTAAGGCCCTGGGTGGCAAGACGTAATTTAATGGGGGTCCACCACAATATCCTTCTGAAGTTACGAGTTGAAGGTATTAGGAGTTATAAAAACTATTTAAGAATAGACGAGGACACATTTAACTTTATTGTTATAAAGATATCACCATTGATATCCCGACAGAATACACATTTAAGGAATTGTATCAGCGTTGAGGAACGCCTTATGGTTTCCCTTCGGTTTATGGCAACAGGAGAGAGTTATGCTAGTTTACAGTACAGCAGTCGCATACGTCAATGTACCCTTTTAGGCATAATCCCAGAAACTTGCAAGGCAAAAAATGAAAATAAATAAATAAATATATCCAGTCTTTTATTTCGGTTTTTGTAATCCGGGTGTTGATGGTTGTACAATATTTCGAACCTTTCATACTCCGAAATTAGCAATTTTGTTGTTGAAATGCACCAGACAAACTTATTTTCCGCCATAGATAGTATAGATAGGTATTATATACCAATACCAGTCGCAGTCAATGTCAAATTTATGCCTTATTGTCAGAAAATGAGGTTACTACCGTTACCAATCAACTAAAGATAATCGTCTGTTGTTATCTTTTATAAAATATCTTTTATAAAATAAATATTTTATAAAAGAACTGATATTACACTTCAAATATTTTATAAAATATCTTTGTCAATAATACCGGCCTAATAGTATTATATCCCTAGTGTCGTTGGGGCCTAAACCGAGACTTACTACTTTTAATCGCCGTTAAATAAATATGTCTAGCAGATGAAACTATCGCCATTGTCTCCGTGGTATGAACAAAATATATATTGAAATTTTTGTAGTGCGGTCCTGGTGAATATTACCGATCACGTGCACTTATTTGATTATAAATTTCTTCAATTTCGTGTTCCTTTGTCATATTAGCCTAGGAAATGAAATTTGTTCATCAAATGTTATTTCCGAAATAACATTTTCTAATAAATGTATTTAATACCATGAAGATTTTAGTTTTCTCTTTAGAAGATAAAAAACAATGCAAAAAACTTTATGTCTGAAGGCTATTAAATTCGGTCGCTTGCATGATTTCGAATTCTGAGCACTTTTCTTAATGAAATTTTTCGATATTTACGTAGACAGAAAATAAAAATATTGCTGCAGACAAGGCGTGCTTTATTTCATAAAAATCAAAATATGTTAAATTTTATTTTCTAATCAAGCAGGCCTAGGCCCAAGCTGTCAAATTTCGATCGGAAATGCTTTTGTCATTTACGCCTATAGGTTCGCTTATCCTGGGTCAAGTTAAATGCCTGCAATTATTTTCCAAAGCAAACTTTGATTAAAAAAGAAAATATCCATGCATCTCCAAAGTGGTTTTTATTTTTTTTCTCGAAAACAAAGTAAGATACGAAAAAAATTCAAGAGACAATAGTGTTGTATTTTTAGTTGCTTAATCCGAGAAAAGTATAAAAATTCCAAAAAAGGCAGTGGCTTACTTTTTTCCCAATAATATTCGTTAAGGTGGCGCCCGGGACGCCACTGGACTCAATAAATTTAATCTACTTAGGGCTTAACACTACAAATAAAACTGCCAAATTTCAACAATATCGACAAAAGGATATTTAAGTTATTTACGAAAACCCGATTAAAAAAACCCTGTGTCTTGAAAACGAAGCATTTGCGGACCCATGCTTATATGAACTTTTCGTCTTAGAATCACCCAAAGAATCGTCTCTTAAAATGACTGCACATACTTAATTAACACCCAGTATAATAAATATAATTAATCTGTAACGTATAGATATTGCCAACCCCAATTGAACGGAAGAAACTATTGCGCTGAAGCTGAAAATATTATACCGAAAAAATTAATTACCATCGCTTTCACTGCAAGCTCCTACATGTAACTTGTTTGCACCGGCCTTTAATTTTGCTATTAAGGGTTTTTTCTGAGGGTTTTCAACATTTAGCGAGTCTGGGCATTCGCTGCTCGGTTTCACTCGCTGACATGTAATTTTCTTTTTTTTCTCATGAATGGATGAATCTTTTCTTAAAAATTTGCCCAATAGTCCAGACGAATGTTCAGATCCCCAATCTTCGCTCTGAAAAGTAAGAATCGTTTATTTAACGATAAACCAACAATATGGGTTGTTCCTTTAGAAAGGTTCACAAGTATGAGGGGGAATCCAACTGTAAGTTAAGCCGCAAACACACTATTATCACGTCACGTGAATTCACGTGTTGTCATATCGGCAAAATAGCATATGCTGTCACGGCTTAGAAATAGACTACGTACACTGCAGATCATTTGTATTACATATTTTGTGTTTGTCTAGATCGCAAGTGAATCTTGTAGCCTTCTAGCGTTAAACTCTGGCACAGTGTGAATATGTAAATTTTCAGAAATAAAATTGTGCTGTCAAGTATGACTTGCCGTGAGCTGCATGAGGTGACTATAGTGTACTTCTAAACCTATTTATAAGCACGCATAAACCGCCTTGCAGATATTTCGGCTGTGCCGTGACATTGCGTGATAGCATGTGATCGCACGTGACCTGATAATAGTGTGTTTGCAGCTTAAGGCTTCGTTATAAGTGCCACGTTAGTTACACAACAGTCAAGTTAACAATTTTGGCACTTATCCCCTTTGTTACTTCCGCTCCTCAATTTAGCTTACTTTGCTGGCATTTTCACCAAATATTGATGGGCATATAGCAAGAAAAAATATATTTCACGGTTTCTTTCAGTTTTAGCTTTGAATATAGTTAAAGAAAAACGGATCAATGTAAAAATCTTACAACTTATATTGGGAGACAAACGCCTGGCTTACACGCGCTACAAATCGAAACGCTCCCTGAAGTTATATCGATTTGGGAGTTCATCGCATTATGATTTGTTCATATATATCCGTTTTTTATAGTTCAAAATTCAAAGGTTTCAGTTTTTAAAATCTTTCCCATTGATTAATTAGTTAAGCTACCATAAGAAGTAGATCTAACCAAAAAATTTTACAGTATCAGATATCATAAAATTAAAAGTTATAAACTGAATGGTTCCTTTAGGAACAATAATACAGTCACACGTGTGAAGAATATTGCACGACAAAGTCATAGACCATGATACAATAAACACAAGGTATGATATAGTACAGGAATAGGCGTGGCTTAGGGACGTCATTATGCGCCCGCTTTTGTGGTTCCCAAAATGATTTCAATGGATGTTTCAAAAATTTATCGGAATTTTTTTTATTTTAGTGTTATTTGTGTATTTATTAAAATAAATTCCTAATATTCATGTGCGCTGTACTCGCTTGAGGTGCGGATAGCCAGAAAAAGAGTTAAGGTTTTCCTTTCCTAGAGATAAAAAACGATTCGAATGGATTTTGGTGTTTTCAGGGCCGATCCTGGAACTTCTGCCGCCCCGTGCAAAAAATAATTGCCGCCCTACTCTTGAATCAAATTTTGAAATAAGAATAATGATTTGACCAAGTCACGTCAAAAGTCGACACCCTATCATTTTATGATATTTGAAAGGAAACTTTCATGAAAAAATTATTTAAAAAAAATAAGATCCATATTATTGTATTGAGAATCATATTTATATACATGCGATAAAAAACAAATTTAAAAATAAATACACTACACACAAAAATAAAATAAGTCTGGTCTGCTATCCGCTAACATTCGTTTATATACAGGGTCCGCAAACGAAGCGTGGACGGAAGATTAAATCGTTATCGAAGCACTTATTAACAATACTGAAAAAGCTTGAGATATTGGATTAAAAGCGGCATGTTTTAAAAATATTTTACATTATACAAGGTGGCCCAAAAAAGTGTGACAGCATAAAGTTATATTTTTTTAAATAGGACACCCAGTATTTTATTGCATATTTAGGTTCGTATTACTATCGTTTACAAGTGTTGAGGCACTTATCATTTGGTTTTGTAGTTTCGGAGAAATAAATTAAAAACTAAAAAAAAAGTTTTGCAGTCCTGAATAAAAAAATCAAAAAAAAGAATCCAGAACTATTTTTTTAACCTCGGCATTGAGTGAAATTTATAACAAGAGGTCTAGAGATACTATGAATGTAATTGCGGTTATTTATTTTATACAGGGTGTTCATAATAAGCTTTCAAAAACCCCACATTTTAAAATAATTTTTCTCAAGTTTTTCAAATGGAACACCCTGTATATTATTTGGCTATTTAACGTAGAATTCATACAAGCATATAAGTTATATCCAGCCGTTTTCGAAATAATTATAAATATCATAAATTATGTTGTTTAAATAGAGTTTTTATTGGGAAATTTTCTTATAGGCGACTAGACTAATAATTGTAAACTAAAGTAAAAGTTGAAAATAGCTTCCTTTTACTCTTAGAGTTTACCGTATTTTAGTTATTTCGATATAAATTTTAAAAGCATACATTTTTGCTACTTTTATTATTTAATTTTTTATTCTTAATCGAGTTGCCATGTTTTCTTTTTGTTTAGATTGTCACTATGACAGCCAAATAAAATTATTTACATTTGTTAAGTCGTCGAAATTAAATACTAACTTACACAAACTGTCGAATTTTACAACTTTAGAAATGGTAAATATGATTTTTATACTGGGTGAATGTGCAAGAAATTGCCTCCTCGCGAGCCGAGTGTATGCTGAAAGATATCCAGATATTGAAAGCCGAGACAAAAAACCTTCGAGAAGTTGTTGCAAAGATTTGTAGCGACAGGAAGCACTGCGTACACAAAAAGGATGATAATCAATAAACCCGTTATTAATGAAGAAAATTAATTAAGAGTTCTGTTGGCAGTAGAGAAAAATCATTAAATTAAGTAAAAGGAAGCTATTTTGAACATTTACTTTAGTTTACAATTATTAGTCTAGTCGCCTATAACAAAATTTCCCAATAAAAACTCTATTTAAACAACATAATTTATGATATTTATAATTATTTCGAAAACGGCTGGATATAGCTTATATGCTTGTATTACAAAAAAAAGTCTATGAATTCTACGTCAAATAGCCAAATAATATACAGGGTGTTTCATTTGAAAAACTTGAGCAAAATTATTTTAAAATGTGGGGTTTTTGAAAGCTTATTATGAACACCCTGTATAAAATAAATAACCGCAATTACATTCATAGTATCTCTAGACCTCTTGTCATAAATTTCACTCAATGCCGAGGTTAAAAAAATAGTTCTGGATTGTTTTTTTTTTGATTTTTTTATTCAATACTGCAAAACTTTTTTTTTTAGTTTTTAATTTATTTCTCCGAAACTACAAAACCAAATTACATAAAATTTGGGCCACTTATAAACGATAGTAATACGAACTTAAATATGCAATAAAATACTGGGTGTCCCATTTAAAAAAATATAACTTTATGCTGTCACACTTTTTTGGGTCACCCTGTATAATGTAAAATATTTTTAAAACATGCCGCTTTTAATCCAATATCTCAAGCTGTTTCAGTATTGTTGATAAGTTCTTCGATAAGGATTTAATCTTCCGTCCACCCTTCGTTTGCGGACCCTGTATGTATACTTAGAAAATAGAAATATATTAAAAATAACATTAAAGTAAAACCCTTCGAGCACTTTTAGACGCAAAATCGTCTATTATATTTGATATGTCTAAGTTTTCACAAATTTCGTGTTCAATTGAAATAATGGCAACGTTCGTCAATCTTTCTTGGGACATAGTAGACCCTAAGAAATTTTTTATGATTTTTAATTTACTAAAACTTCTTTCCCCAGAGGCGACGGTCACAGGTAATGTAAGGAATATTCTTAAAGCTAAGGATAAATTAGGAACAGGACGTAAGATCATTGGTGATTATATAATTTATTATAAAGTAGGGATTGGATAATTCAGACGGTGTAACAATGGCTTTAAAACATACAATTTCATTATAGAGTTCATTTCCATCGATATCTCGTTGATGGAAGACCAAAAATTGTGGTTCCATTTCGTAAAACTCATGTAAACATTTAAATAAATTATTAGATTTTTCTATTAAAGAAAATCTTTCCTGTAGTGAATTTTTCGTGGTATCTAAAGTCTATTTATTTCCAAGATAGACTAGACATAAACACTGTTTGCGCATGATCATCAAGTGAGTAGGAGGAGCCTCCACGCATGCGTATTCTCATTGGTCGTTCGATATTGGGCGAACGTGGGACCGGGCGGGCCTTATAATTTTTACAGAGTTGAAATTAGTCTAATTGGTCATTGATGCCAAGTTTCGTGTTGGTTCGTTGGTTGTGATTTTTCCATTTTTAATTTGTCCTTTAATTTTTTGTTTGTTTGTTGTTGTGAGTGCTACTGAACATACCTATATTTGTTAAAGGAATGTCTAGCACCGATACTGCAGACGAAGCCGAAGTGTATATTAATTTGAGTTCATCTAAGAAACGTCACAAGAAAAATCATTTTAGTTTTGAAATGAAAGAAGTAATTTTAAAGACTTTTGTTGCCAAACATAATTCAACCTACAAGTTTGTCGATATGAAAGATCTTTTTGACCGTGCATTAGCAACTATTACACCTGAGCAGAGCCAAAAATGTATTAGTGCAACAAAAAGTAGACACCAGAGTGTGGGAACTCGATAATATTATCGACATACAAGTTGAATGACTAATTAGGTATTACTGTAGACTAAAGCGACTATGATAACTCCTCAAACTTATCCGAATAATTTCATCACAATAGGATCAATAAGATATACAGGTTGGTCAATACAGTTTGGTGAATTCGGTTCTTGACCGACACGCTTCATCAGTAAACAGAATTTTTTTAATGACAATAAATTGACAATTCTGACAAAATGTACATCGACACGTATTTTCCGGAAACCCTGTATTTATTAATTTATTTTATATTTTACCATGAATACTTATTTACATTCCGATATTTCCAAATTGTATTCAACAATATTGCGACCATAATTTTTTATAATTATAATATTATAAGCACTGCCCTGTTCACTGTTAGTTTCACCGATCACGTGCGTTTGTTGTAGTCGGTCTATCTTGGAAATGAATAGACTATAATACAGGGTGTTATGGAAATGACGTATTATATTTAAATGGGTGACTCCTGGGGTGTCCTAGAGAAGCGCTACATATTTTTTTTTTTTTAAATCGAACGTTTAAAAAGTGGGGTAATTCACCCCTAAACCTACCGGTGACTCCGCGGCACCATATGATATTATCCGGCGGAGCTGTCTGACAAACACATGTTCCTACAATGTTGCCAAACTTTGTAAAACGGTAGAACTTTTAGTTTCTTATAAAATTAATTATTTAGCTTACCTTAGGATACAAGGGAAGTAAATCGAGGATACTCTATGCTCACACTTTATGCTCTATACGTGCCCTGATAATAGTGTGGGACTGCCTAATAGCTATTAAGAAGTAAACTCAAAGTCACAGTCTACTCCTTGCTTGCTTATACCTTCTAAAACTGCTTTGTCCTCTTCTTTCCAATCTCGGGACGTGACCGGCATATCAAAACTAACTAAATCACTTAAAGAAACAGACAGACACCCACAAAACCACTATAAACACTACCGTACGCTAGAATAAACGCACATAGGATGTCCAAATTTCAGTGACAATCCGTAAACTATGCTTGCTGAAGCCACATGTCCCTTATCCGACCTAAAGGAACATTTTCTAAAAGTTCTGGCAGGTCGTTTTGCAGGATATGTGGTCGTATTAGGTGATTATCAATAATACCTGCCGATATGTTCAAGAAAAACCTTATCTGGCTATTGGTCTCGCTAAATAAAATATTCCATCTCGGGTAAAGCCAACCTCATCTGTGAACTATCCTTCGGAATTAGTCAGGTACTTCGACTTGACTGTATGTACCACTGTTGTAACCTTCTTGTAAAGTAAAGGAAGTCTTGTAGTCTCAATTTTTTAACTTTTGTAGTACAGTGGCTAACGTGTTTGGGTTTCTCTCTCTCTCCTCTATAACTCGCTGATTAAATATTCCATCTCGGGTAAAGCCAACCTCATCTGTGAACTATCCTTCGGAATTAGTCAGGTACTTCGACTTGACTGTATGTACCACTGTTGTAACCTTCTTGTAAAGTAAAGGAAGTCTTGTAGTCTCAACTTTTTAACTTTTGTAGTACAGCGGCTAACGTGTTTGGGTTTCTCTCTCCTCTATCTCGGGTAATGCGAAGCTCCATGTATAGGGCATTTTCCTGTGCTGCTCCATAGCATAAGACCATGTCCGTTAGTTCGATTGAAGTTCTTGGCATTTTGAGTTTGAATAGCAAATTTATAATATTAGAAAATAATTTATATCCCTCTATCGGGAAAATACCACAACTATTGCGCTGTTGCCAGTTTTGAAACTGTAATGTCGAAATTTTTCGCGCCAAAACATTAAATTGAAAATTCGATTAAAAAATATGAATTTTGTCCTAAAGCATGAATTAAAATTATACGGAGAAGTAATATTCAAAAGCAAATGACATAATTTATGGATATAATCTTATAAAACAGCATCTTATAAAAAATACGCCAGCAGGTGGCAACATTGTAGTGTTGTTGTGTAGTGATGCCATACAGAAAAAGAAGAAGAAGAACGAAAATGTCAAATCGGGCCCGCCCCCGAACGTTTTGATACGTTTAAGTGGTTGAATGGTCTGTTTGTTTATTTATTTAGAGAAAATTGAGTTTAAAGTTTTTTGTCTGGCATCAGTACATATTACCTTCATCAACTTGTTATCTGTTATTTCCCATTAGAACATTATTGAAAGTAGTTGCAAAAAATGTTATGTTCATAAAACCTTCATCCATGTAAAAAACTTAAGATGGAAGTGTTTTCTAAGCAGCAAAAGTGTTGTGTGTGCGTTAATTTATGTGCTGTTTTAAATAATACCGAAAAGGTAACAGAGCTTAAATAAAAAAATTTTGTCTCAGCGAACAACTCAAGGTAAAAGTTTAGAAATGTACCTTGAAAAATAAACATCTTCTGTCAACCGGTTATTGGCCTTCTAAAGATTTTAACCGACAACATTGCTCAAATTTCAGTGACGTTTTTGGCCATAACCTATCTCAATATTGTTTTGTTTAGGTATGGTTAAGGTTTGTTTATGTTTGGTCAGTAGTAACAGATAGGTTTATTTGGTTTGACATAAGGTGTTATAATTCGGTTATTAATTGAAAGCGCCATTTTTGGTTATTTTTTTTCAATTTCTTTTCATCTCAGGAATTGCCGGTTTAAATATAATACGTCATTTCCATAACACCCTGTATACTAAAATAAAAATTTACTTTAAAATTTTGTGTTTGTTCCGATTGCCACTTCTACATGTATTCTTTTAAAGGGATCTTCTTATTTTACTAACGAAATGGCCGCCCTCTAATTCCGGCCGCCCTGTGCGAGTGCACGTACTGCACCCCCGCCAAATTCGGCCTTGGATGTTTTATGAACGTTCATGCTTTAAATTGGCTCACGACTAAACAATTAAAAATTGCTCTCACTTATTCAGAAACGACCCCGTATTACACAATGTAAGATTTGTGATACTTTTATTGGTTTAACCAGGTAGTATTTTATTTTCAATCGTGTTGTGTTTTTATGAAATAAATATACCTAAATACCATGATATTATTCTTTCATTTCACCCACTATGAAATGCATAAAACCATTTAAAATATATAAAAAAGGGGATTAAAACGCTAACAACAACGTGAATCTCCATAAGCAATTTAAAAATAACTCGCAACGAATCAATTGAATTAGGAATTGGAACGACTAGATGTGATACCCTATGTTTATCGCTTCGTGGTCGTAGACCGAGCCGTAGTAATCCCACGTATTTAATATATTCGATAATAATATTATGGCTCTTACTTACCTTTACAGACCCTTTATCAGACCGTGTTGGTTTAAACGCTTCGCCGTCGGACTTTTCTTGGAGAATGCCTTCAAATACTTTATTGGTAATTTCTTCTAATTTACTAATTTTAACATTATTTATTTTAATTGTTGGGTTAGTAGAAATTTCACTACATATAGATTCATCTAAAAATAGAAAAAAAATAATAAATAAATCATTTTTTTGCAAACATTTCAGAATCGTCCGATTTTTAGAACATGTATACATAAAATTAGTTGACACGTATAAATTTCAGGATGTTGCTGAAAAATATTTTTTTTCAAAATTTCATAATTTGCTGGATTTTCTCCAATCTTCTCATGTTTGAAATTTAATATCTCCAGTTGTACTGATCGGATCAATATCGGTCCTTTTTAATATTTATTTAATTTCTCTACAATATTTTATGTAGAAAACCCACCTTTTAACTGAATATTTAATCTAGCATTGTCGATTGTGGTTACTGGCAAATTAACATCCACAGGGTAACACACCCTTGTAACTGTTACTTGCTCTAAACTAAATTTGTACTTGTGTAATATTGGCCTTAAAACATCCACTATAACTTTCGTATATTTTGATTTCACTGAAATTATCTTCTTGTTGGGTAGATCCAATTTGAATACTACTCTCTGTTCTACTGTAACTTCACAACCTGCGAGGTTAGAAGACGGTTCTGCAATATCCAAAGCCTAAAAAACAAACTATTATTTTAAAAAGGAAAAATAAATAGTATTAGTTTTTGGTTTCCAAATATAAAAAAACATTCAGAAATAGTAACTTGATGGATCAAACGTGACCCATAATAATATAATGCATAATAAATATAAGAGCATAAGAGGGGGAAGTCGGTTGTACGCTGTTTTGTCAAAAATAAAAACAAAATGTCTCAATTTGTATTCAGCGTAATTTAATGCTACCATCGCCTAACGCTTTCGGCCTCTTAAAAGGCCATCATCAGGGCTAAGGCTTCGTCAAAGCTACACCCAGGCGCCAAGAAACATACCCCAAAATAATAAACCCCGTTTAATATTTTATTATATAAATAAATCCCTGTTATTTATTTATAAAGTGGTACCTCAAGAGACGAGTGCCCTAACATACGAGTTATTTAAGATACGAGCTGTCGAGCAACATTTGAGATACGAGGAACGGTCAGCTGCGATGCGACCTCTACAAGTGAGATAAAAGAGATCTTGGGAAAGTGGGAGAGAGCTCCTTGGACAGTTTTTCTTAATCCGGAGAAAAAGGCAAAGACCAGTGAAGAGAAAAGCAGTGACTAAAATTAAGCATACAGTAGCATTTAAGTTGTGTGTAAGTTATTATGTTTTTATACAATATTTGTCATTTATAAATACATTTTTCTTATTCAAAAACACGTAACAAAAACAATTGGGGGTAGCATTTCTGGGGCTGGAACGGATTAATGGCATTTCAATTAATTTCAATGGGGAAAATTGCTTTGAGATGCGAGCAAATTGACATACAAGCAAGGTAACGGAACGAATTAAACTCGTATCTCGAGGTATCACTGTATTTAAGAAACCACCACACAGTTAAATTACAGAAGATTAAAAGGGGGGGTTATTATTTTTTTGGGGTATGTTTCTTGGTGCCTGGGTGTAGCTTTGACGAAGCCTTAGCCCTGATGATGGCCTTTTAAGAGGCCGAAAACATAGAAGAGCCGTTTTATTTAACGAAACTAAGAAAAAAACAAAGCCCAAACCTTGAAACAAATGAGATAATTAATGAATAATATGTAACAAATTAATATTTGTAATTAATAATGCATGCAATAGGCGCAGAAAAATGAATTTTTCCCGGTTGTTCACAGAGTCTATTTTTTTTTCTCGTAGAGATCGCGGGCCTCCGAAAACTCCCTTTTCGACTCCCCCAATTAAAGTTCCGAACTAAAGCTCCAATTATAAGGGGTTTGGTTCTTAACTTTAGTAATCGTAGGGTTTGTAACTTTTCAATTTAATTTTTTTTTAATTTTACTATATAGAAGAAAAGAAAACTCCGTTTAATTGTTATGTTTAGTTACCGCAGTGATATATTTGGTTGTTAAATTCAGTTATCGCAGTGTTTTAGTGAATTAACGAAAGGGACATTATTCATTAAATATAAATACATAATATCTTGCTTACCTTAGGATGCTTATTTGTAAATACTTCAAACGATGAGTAAGTCAGTCCCCTTTTTTCCAACAGCCTATTCACTAATTGTTGAATGGTTTCGCCTTTTTTTATTTGAACTACAGTAGTACTTCCATTACTAAGAAGAACTCTACAAAGCGACGTTCTTGTATCCGACCCTTGTTCAGGTCTTAAACTATCCTAAAATAAATTTTTGATTAAAATTATTATTTCCGTATCACAAAGATTTTATAACTTCAAATTAGACAATACGCACGACCGGTTGCAAATTCCGTTCTGCGCATGTTCGGCTGTAGACGAGTTTTTACCTTTTGATAAGTTAACGCGTAATGGAAATATGAGGGGTGTCTAAAAAGGGAAGATTTTCAACACTAAGAGAGCCATGACAAATTGGACACCGGAATATTTCATTTCGTCAAAAGTGGGACAGTAAAATGAAAACCCCCACATTCAATCTTCAATAATAACTCTAATACCCCCCAGAAAGTGTCGAAAATGAGACACCCTGTACACATTGTTTCGCCAGAGGCAATATAGCTACTAATTATAAAAATCAGGCATTATTACCTGACTTGCAGCAAGGTCCAGCGAGGTCAACGAAGAATGACTGGAATGTATATCACTACTTCCCATACTAAGAAGTCGCCTATTCTCCTCGCCAGCTACCACTGTTAAGACACCATCCCAACTCTTCTGTGTTAAAGCCAGTTCGTTGCGATCCCGGGACTTAGACCTATGGTTTCCGGTATTTTTTCTGTGCCATGGCAATAAAGATTTTCTACGCCGATCTTCTGCATTACTTAGTGATTTTTTCAGTTTTGAGGGAGTGCTAAGGGTGTTTGATTGTGATGTGTTGTGTAACGCTAATCTGAAAATGATATCAATAAATTTCAGTTTAATGGTAATATTTAAAATTTAAGTAAACTAAGCCATTAATTATGATTCGCACACACCTAGAATATCTACAGTGTCACCATTAAAGTCCGCACCATATGGAACTTTTTTTTATTAATGAGGTTAGTTAAAATTAAATTTCGGCAATCGTTTTTGCTTCAAATTAGACTAAAAATTATATAATCAAATGTCACCATCTGTCATTCGGTATCTGTCAAAAATTACATTCTAATCAAAAAATGCTGAAAAATGGCATTGTTTTACCGAATTTCAAAAAATTTTATTAGAAAAAGTTGTTTCTAGTACAATTCTTGACCTAAATACAAAGTTTCAGTTTTCTAGCTCAAAGTTGATTTTTTTGCCATTTTTTCTAATTAACTTTTTTTTTATTTAATGTAAGTTCGCTTAATGGATATTAAACTATTTGCTTATACCATACTCAATATTTTATTTAGTTTGTATGAGCTTTTTTTTACTAGAATGCCATTTTTTTTCGAAATTTAAAATTAGAGGCAAAAAAATTTGACACAGGTGGTGCAAAGTTATCCTAATTTAAAAATTTTAACAGATAGACGTCAGATGTTTCGTTTTTCAAATGACAAATACATCTAAATATTTGATAAAAATTTTATTTTATACTTAAAACTATCATTATTATTAAAAGGAACAAAAAGGAACTTTAATCATTTTAAATAGGTAACACAAAAGCAATATAAATTTCACATTTCAGTGTGACGTCCTTCTCGCTCTATACAAACACCCGTCCGTCTATAAACGTCTTTGACAGCATTTTGTAAAGAGCTTGGTCTTATATCGGCACAACACTGTCCTATCGTTTGTTCCAAATGCTCGATATTTCTAAACGGTCGATTCTTATAAACTTTCTGCTTAAGATAACCCCACAGAAAAAAGTCTAGTGGGGTTATGTCAGGCGACCTGGGTGGCCAGTGACATTCTCTATCACGCCCTATAACTCTGTTTTGAAATAATTGGTTTCCAAAACTTCGGTAATCTCGTTATCAAGAAAATTCAGGTACCTTTCACCAGTTAAGTTTGCTCTAAAGAAGTATGGTCCAATAGCTCATCTTTCAAAATTCCACACCAAACATTGGTTTTAAAATGATACTGGTCGCGACATTCAATTGTGAAGCTAGGATTTTCTTGGGACCACCATCGGCAATTTTGTGAGCTCACGGTACCATTCGAAGAGAAAGTGGCTTCATCTGTCCATAATATCTTGTATGGAAAAAGAATATTCTCCTCATATTGTCCCCGATACCAAAACGAAAAATCAAGTCGGATATCAAAATCGCGTTCTTTTAATGTGTTTATAAACTTGGGTTTATATGCCCGAAATCGATTTTTCTGAAGAATTTTTCTAACGCTTTCCCTCTTGCACCCTGTTGCATCACTTATCTTGGTTACACTAGTTTGACCGTGGTCAATAACAGTTAAACAAACACCAAGTTGTGCTGCTTCATCGTATTTACTTGCCGCGTGAGGTTTCTTAAAATTATTTCGAACAGATCCAGTTTCTCTAAATTTTGACATTATTCTTGAAACAGTGCTATGCTGCAAATTTTTTTCTGGATGCCTCTCATTAAAAATGGCAGATACTTGCCGGTGAGGCATATTCTTTCCACAAATTAAGACAATTTCTATTTTTTCTTGAATGGACAACATTGGTGATAACACTGAAAACTATAACTTGCGAAAATATTCACATTTATGACATTTCTTTTATTTATTCGGCACTCTAATTCGTTTTTTTCCATAGCCTACTTATAAAATTCAAAATTGCCTTGATATTTTATTGTGGATAAAAAGAAAATGTGTCTAAATTTTGAACTAATCTGATATCTGGGAATTTTATTATAAGTTTTTTAAACTTCTTAGGTGTATGTACTATCAAAAAAATGGAATATCTGACGTCTATCTGTTAAAATTTTTAAATTAGGATAACTTTGCACCACCTGTGTCAAATTTTTTTGCCTCTAATTTTAAATTTCGAAAAAAAATGGCATTCTAGTAAAAAAAAGCTCATACAAACTAAATAAAATATTGAGTATGGTATAAGCAAATAGTTTAATATCCATTAAGCGAACTTACATTAAATAAAAAAAAAGTTAATTAGAAAAAATGGCAAAAAAATCAACTTTGAGCTAGAAAACTGAAACTTTGTATTTAGGCCAAGAATTGTACTAGAAACAACTTTTTCTAATACAATTTTTTGAAATTCGGTAAAACAATGCCATTTTTCAGCATTTTTTGATTAGAATGTAATTTTTGACAGATACCGAATGACAGATGGTGACATTTGATTATATAATTTTTAGTCTAATTTGAAGCAAAAACGATTGCCGAAATTTAATTTTAACTAACCTCATTAATAAAAAAAAGTTCCATATGGTGCGGACTTTAATGGTGACACTGTATAACTGCGTATTTAAATAAATTGCATTATGTTAGCTATAGTAAAGTTTAGGTCTCAACATCTTCAAATCGCAATAAATGGGTACATGGTCGGCTTGAATATAAGCCATCTACATACCGATTTATTCTTATTTTGAAAAGCGACATCTACTCTACTTAAAAACTTTACTATAAAATAATTTACAGATATAAATCTTAGTTTATCCTCCATAAGTTATGTTGTCTGAAACACTTTTAAGCATAACAAATTTTCACACAGATTTGAAAAAAATATACAGTGAAACCTCTCATATCGGACACCTCTAATAAGCGGACATTTTTTCATAGTCCGGAACTAGGTATATGAAATTCCATGAAAATCAACCTCTCATGGGCGGACTCTCCTTTGGGAGGACGCGGACAGGCTGTTTTCATACAAAGAGTGCGAAAACCCTCCTTTAAACGGACAAAAATTTTTTTAAAGTATTTGGGAGACGAATAAGTACGGTCCAAAAACTCTGAAGACAGACCGGCAACCAATCGCGTATGCGTGGCAGCGCTAAAGGACTTCGCCGAATGAAAGTATGCGTGATTCCCCGACAGCAGTCCGCCGTTTATATGTGAGTTGTAAGGTTAAAATCATAAACAATGGCATAAAAATGTCGCGTTTTGAGTCTGAAAGAGAATATTGATGTTGTGGAAGTTTGTAATTTGATAACAATGATTTGGGCGAGTTCGTTAACATTGATAGCAATGTGCTATTAGAAGATGATAGTGACCCCATTCCTACCGATTATGTAGTCCAAACTGAAACCACATCCAATGCCTCCTGTAGACTGGGCCGCGAAAAGCATGGCATTCTGGCAACACTGTTGTGGGAATTTTGCGCCATTTTAGAACTGTCAATTGTCGGTGGCCGCCGGGTACAAATTTTATTTTCCAGCTCATTTTAATGATATTACGTACAGTTATTTATTAAAACGTTAACAGGGTGTTTCCTGGGTTTGTGTAGAGGATATTAAAAGTGTTTGTGATAATATATCTCATATATTTCGTCCATAATCGTGTGCTAACCGGATCGGCTCTCTCGTAAGGAAATTCCGCCGTGTGTAACAATTTTCCAGCGTTTTAGTGTTTATTTGCGTTAGAATTTCAGTTGAATACCGGAAAGCCGGTAATTTAAGAAGCAGTGTGTGCTCTTCTAGTTTGTCACATTTTAGAGTTTAAAATTGGATGTATAGGATTACTTACGTAAACTAGTAACAAGGTAAGTTTTTGAACATTCTACATAATGACAAAAACGTGTTGTGTTCCTGGGTGCAAATCGAATTATCCGAGTACAATAAAAGCCGGTGGATCTATGCTATCGACTTTTGGTTTCCCAAAAGATGAAATTTTGAAAAATATTTGGCTAAAAGCTATTCCCCGAGATAGTTGGTCACCTACCCAACATTCTGTAGTTTGTAGTAATCATTTTGCAGAAAGTGATATCATTAGGGAAGAGATTTATAATTTACCAGACGGAACTGTGAAAAGAATTCCAACAAAGACTAGGCTTAAATGTGGTTCATTTCCTTCTATTTTTCCAAATTTACCTGTATATTTATCTAAAAAAGTACCTGTGCCAAGAAAATCTCCCGATGAAAGACATAATGAAAATCTAGCTCGTCATAATGAATTAAATGAATCATTTGAAAACTCAGATAAAATTCATAGTTTTCAAGACTTACTTTTAAACTATTTTAAAAAAAATTAATATTTGTGAGTCTTGGACAGTAAAAGTAGAAGAAGATAGAAAAATTTATTTTTATATTCTAAATTTAACAGAGGACCTTATTAGCATTGTAAGTCAAATTTCAATTGATACAAATATGTTTGTTAAGGTATTTATAAATAATACAGAATTAACTTTTAAGAACTTAAATTGGATTTTACCTTTTAATTTGAAACTAACTAGATGGTCCCAACTAGAAAATTTATTAGTTAGATACAAAGATAAAATATCTATCGACCAATCATTCACTTTTTTAATAGAAAGGAGTGTATATTTTTTGAACGAAGCTTATAACAAACTGGTTTCAGAATCAGACATATTGCAGGAGGAGAATGATTCGAAAGACAATAATAATTTAAATTATATGTTACCAATTTTAATTAATCAAGTACAATTACTCATTTTGAAAAAAAAGCGCTATTCATCGGAAACTATAATTATGGCTTTTATGTTGTATACACTTTCTCCGTGTGCATATGATTTAATACGGGATTATTTAAACTTGCCCACTAAAAGATATATACAATATATTTCTTCTAGTCTCAATGTTGTTCCCAATTCGTACCCAAATACCACTGATAAGAACAAAAATACCAATAATTACCTAAACTATGTCTCTGATTCTTTAGAACCTCATCAAAAAATCGTTGTACTTTTAATCGATGAAGTGTATGTTAATAAAAGATTAGACTATAGAGGAAAAAATTTAATTGGTGTAGCTTCCAATGACAATTCACTAGCTACAACCATTTTAGCTTTTATGATATGTTCGGCTTTTGGAAATTTTTCTGAAATTGTTAAGTTATTGCCAGTACACAACATTAAAGGTATTGAAATGGTACCAGTCACAAAAAATGTTATTTCTTTGGTACAAAATTGTGGCTTTACTGTTTTAGATATAATAACAGATAACCATAGAATTAATCGGTCAATGTTTTCAAATTTAACAAATAATTTATCTTTTTTCCCAAATCCTAATAATCCTGGTAGTAAAATATTTGTCAGTTATGATTTTGTACATCTATTTAAGAATATAATAAATAATTGGCGCAATCTAAAAAATTTAGACAACACATTTGTGTATCCCGATTTTGAAAATTTTAATGAGATTAAACATGCAAAATTCCAGGACATTAAAAATATTTATAATAAAGAAATAAATCTGGTAATAAAGAAAGCATACAAACTTAATCATAAGACAGTCTATCCCAACAATCTCGAAAGGCAAAGAGTTTACTTAGCAGACAATATATGCGACTATTCTGCTATCTCCTCTTTAAAAGAATATAGTTTCAATGACACCGCCAACTTTTTAGAAATTATAAGACATTGGTGGGATATAGTAAATAACACAAGTGTCAATAAATATGCTGCTAAAAAAAATAAATGGTGTAAACCTATTTCAGGAATAGATGATTTTCGCATTGAATATTTTAGAAAGTTTATAATATGGTTAGATACTTGGCAAAAACTTGACAATAATGGTCGGCTTACTAATGATACATACTCTGCGCTTCGTCATAGCACTTCAGTATTGTTAGAAATAATTGAGTACTCTTTTGAAAAGTTTCCAATATCATACATTCTACCAGGTAAATTTACAACTGAAAAATTGGAAAAAAGGTTTGGTAAATACAGGCTATTAGGTGGTTGCAATTACAATGTGAGTTTTGATGAGATAATTAACGCAGAGAAAAAAATAAGACTTAAACATATATTTAGAAAGGCTTCCGGAACTAAATTTTCACTATCAGAAATCCAAAAACATACTGAAAACTGCTGCCACGAAACTGACCTTGAGTGGAACATTTCTAAAAATACTGAAAGCGACCAATTTTCACATATCCTGGAAACACAGTTTTTAAGCGAGTACCAAATAGATGAATCTGCTCAAATATATATATCTGGTTATGCGTCATTTAAAGTTTCTAAGAAACTACAATGTAATATTTGTGTTTCCTTAGTTACTGAAAGTAAGGGCACTTATACAGAAAATGAGTATTTTAATTATTTGCAACGCGGTGGTTTAAGTGTTCCCACAGAGATGGTAAAAAATGTTTTATTTCATATGTGTGCTATATTTGAAAAAATAATAAATGATACCTCCACTGAATATGACTTTCTTAAAATTTCTAACCAAAAAGATATTTTATGTCACCTAAGCCTTTCTAGTGTATCTCAGGATGTATTTTTAAAGGAGTTTTATTCTCAATGTGTCTGTGGTAAAGAATATAAAAATATTCTTATTATGCTATGTTCAATTTTTTCTAATGTTTTACTTAACGATTACATTAAAAAGAAAAACAATCAATCCGATGCCGAAAAGATCGAATCTAAAAACAAAAACAAAAACAAAAAAGGAAACTTAATACTTTTAATAAATAGTGAATATATATGCTTCAAGCGCCCTATAGGAACCATCTATTATAATAGCTAAATGCTTTTCAATTTTTTACATTTCAGCTTTTCCTTTGCAGCCCTTACTAACCCATAAAAAGCGAGGCTTGCTTACATTCCAGATCAGCGATATTTTGTTCTCTCCCTGAAACAGCGGGGTTACCGTCTCGTAAGTGGCTGAATGAGCTTACGTGAGGGCACAAAGTAACTATTCTTGGAGTACACTACACTGCACCCCCACACGACAAACCTACACATACAAACACTCTAACACAAAGCAAGCCTCCAAAAACCACAAAAAAAACTAACACACTAACAACTAACCATTAAAGTAAGACGATAAACCCTATACAGTCGCGGTCTACGAGAGGTACGACGCAACGCACGCATTGTCGTGCAGAGCAGAAATACCAACGTGTGATGTCCGGAGGTTTAATACGCCGAAAGGCGCGGAACCGAAGGAACACGGGGAGTTTAGTCAGTAAGAATCTGACACTACCCTGACAACAGGGTGTCTATGAAAGATTCTCCTCGATAACAAAAAAAAAAAAAACTTTGGGACAAAAGATACTGTTCATACATGTTATGATTTTAAATTCCATTCCATTTTAAACTTCCCACCAAACACCATTTGGCAACAGCGCATCGCTGCTCTGTACACGGCCTTGTCTGAAGTTGGCCGTGCCACATCACTATCTGACGACTCAGTAATCAAACAATTGTCACCAATTATCAACAAGCCATCAGTATGATAAAGGAATTATAAGAGTATGCAAAGAATAGAGGTGACTCTACAGCAATGGAATTGTTATCAGATTGGAATTACATTTTCTAGATCGCAAGTATAAAACGCAAACACAGCAAACTACGTTACTAGATTTTTTTAGTACTACATCCTAACTAAAACTACTGTACCTTTGTTATGTTATGTTTATTTGTACATACATATACATAGTAATAATTTTGCATATACATTTTACCGAATAACAAATTTTCCATGGGCGGACACCTCTATTAGGCGGACACATTTAGACGGTCCCGTAGGTGTCCGCCTCAGGGATGTTTCCCTGTATTTATAATAAAGGACATTCCAAAAAAATGTTGTCAAGTTAGATAGATAATGATTCTCTGTAAAACCAGAACCTATGCACTACCCAGTTTTCATAGCCGGGTACTCGATTCGCGAATCACAAAATTTAAGATTAATTAATATAAAGAATAAACAAGTTCTGAAACCTGAATAAGTAAATTCTTGAAAGACACATAACATAAGATAACATTTAATTTTCCAAAGCAACGATTAGGTTGTCTTTAATAGTAGAATTTTATTCCCCTCCTGATAACTTCCACGTAAGAGCAAAGTAAAACCCTTGTTTACTATTCGCGACACGATTAAATACTCGGAATAACTTCACATCCCTAGGAAAATTTGCATTGACTTTTGGAGTTGTAAATTAATTGCTTGAACAATTATTTATGTTTTAATCATACTCCCATTATCGCATACCTGTCGTAAATAATCATTTTATTAATAAAAAAAGGATAATATTAAGTAAATAAAACTATCACGTCTGATACCTATATGGCGTCTACCGAACCTTTAATACACCTAGATCGGTAAATTAAAATTTTATTATACAGTGTGAACATCTAACAAAGAATAAATTATGTATTATCACTTTGGTCGATTTTTCTAAAAAGCGCTCGAAAACGTGAACTATTATTATTGGTTACGCATTTTATGAACTAAAATACGCACATACAAGGTGAACCAAAAAATACTTATTATGTCCAACTTTTTTTAAAATGGAAACCCTGTATTTTGTGGTCATATTTTTAAAGAACGCCTGAAGCAGTGGCGGCTCGTGACCTATGATAGAGGGGGTTCATAAGTATGGCGAAATTATTTTTAAAATGTTATTTTTGTGTAACGACCAAACAATTACTTTCTAGGCGTTTTAAATGTAGAAAGAAAAGAAGTAATAAGAAAATGCGTTAGGTAAAACATATTTTTATTTATTTTTTAATTTAACACAAGGAAATACAACTTTTGGAAAATAAGAAAGGTTTTCTTAGTGTGTATAGCTGTCGGATCTTAACGTCGTCGCATGCAACCCTCGTAACAATATTTATACAGTCCACTACTAATACTACTAAAGCCTTCTACGAGCTCTCAAGAAAACCGAATGATGTCCAATACTACTACCGCTATCTACGAGTTATCAAGACAAGCGAATGATGTCTAATACCACTACGCCATCTACGGCTACGTCATTGGGCGCAACCAAGACGAGAACAATAGTTAACTGTTTTATGACGACAACGAATCGAGCCACGAGACTGACAAGTTGGCATTTTTCATATTTTCAGTGTTTTTTAGTTTAAATCCTTAAATAAAATGGTTTAAAATCATATCGAGTATCATTTATCGAAATACACAACATTTATTGACCCTACACAGTAGTGGTTAAACGTAAAGTCCATTCTTCGGTTCTTAATTGTAGAAAATTGATCAATAACGGCCTCATTAAGTTTGGAATACCCTCTATAAGTTTTTTTTCATATATTTAATTTATAAACTTTCTAATTAAGTCCCTAGATTTACCCTTTGTGGTCTGCGTTAAATTAATTTCGGGTTTAGGTCTTCCCGCATTCTTCACTTCCATTTTTTACTCCAAACTCAAAGAGCCAAAGTTATTTCTTAAATAGTCCACCGTCAACTATTCATTTTAACTTGATAAATATATAATATTAAAACATTAAAACATACACGCTCGAATTTCTAACTAGATGCACGAACAGACAACAGCGCCGCGGTGCACACAAAAACTGTGCGCCTTTTCCATGTCAAGCCCCGCTATCCCCCGCCACCTGTTACTACAGAGAAACTGCATTACTTAATCGCACGTGCGAGCAAGTCTCGTCATAATAGTCATTTACCTCGACCGAGGCACGGTTGCCGGATCTATACAGTTTGGTTTGACAGGATGATAAAATATTAGGGAGGGTAGGACTTTTTTAGTTTGACGGTACGATAAAATATTAGGGAGGAACGGACTTTATACGATAAATAATATTCAATGAATCTAAATTAATATTTTTTATTCGTTTTGTCTTGGGGGTGCACGTGCGCATGTGCTCCTGTGGAAGAACCGCCACTGGCCTAAAGTTGTATATTAGTGCCGGGTTTAACTTTTACTTCTTTAACCGCTAGTTCTAGAAAGGGAGCCAAAATGTGCTAGAAATCAAAAGTATCTTGGGATGTTGGGGGGAGTTTGATCACACCAGACCATGGCAGTAAACGACGGAAGGTTGAGCCGCGAGTAGTGATTTAACAACACTGCAAAACCTTGGTATATCGACCTGCATTACAGTTGTTAAGTGAACACAGATGTATTGGGGTCGGCGCATGTGGGAAAATCTTAAGGGTCTTAGTAGTATTTAGATCGCCGATTTAAAAAAAAAGTATGTAAGATTCTTTCCCTCTAGGACACCCAAGGAGTCTATTTAAGTTCGATTTTTATTATTCTGTTTATATTATAGGTAAATTTATCGAAAATCTCGCACATGTGTGGGATTTTAAGATATGTCCATCATATACAGGTTGAAACAAGAAACTTTTTTTGACTCACTTTAAAACACTCTGTAGAGGGATGGAGATGCCAAACTTTTTATTTTGTTGTTTAATTATCAAGTGACATCTGTTCTTAACATTTTCGTTTTAGGTTCATTTCAATACTTTAATTTTTGTAGCAGATACGATTTTCTTAAAGATATGAACTTGTTTAAGAAAATTGTTTTAATTTCCAAACATATCGCTCCGATAAATAACGCGAAATGAATAACCTAAAACAGGGGCGTTCTAACTTTTACTATATGCGATCTACAGGGAAGAACTTATACGGCAAGCGATCGACTAGGCAGGACAAATACATATTCTATTAAAGATATGCTTTAACCTATGAAACCTACAAAAAATTACTTTATTATTTCTGGATGTAACTTAGTCTTTAGATGTCGATTCATGGCACTGCATATCTTCTGCATACTTCTCATATACGTATTTACTGAGTGTTAAACGCAAGCATGAAGACAGAGTGATAATAATTCCCAAAATAGTCAATATAGTTATTCATTCTTAATTTTTGGTTTAGAAAAAAGTGAGGTTAAGAAACATACGACGTCGGATGAAAGTTAAAATAAAGCTTATTGTGTCGATTGTTATAAATATTCGAACGGAATTTGGCACCAAAAGTTTACACCAATTAGGGCACCGTTGGATCATCATATCGTTAGAAATCGTATGCATGGAACGCTGTCTTAAATCGAACTAATCGAAAGTTTGATTGCAATATTTTTCCTAACTAACCAGTGAAATTTACATTAAAAAAGTTGAAATCCGGTCCTGTCGAATGTTTACTTTCACAAGGAAATTACCGAACTGCGCAAACTCACAACACCCCCTTCGAGGCCCATAGCGGGGACATAATTGCAGATGGTATTAGCAATATACTGTTTATATATATGTGGTGGCTACCAAGATTTTATCTGTATTCGGTTTACGTACAGCTGTAATCGTGAATCTGACAAACAAATAAAATAGGTCGTGGCCAACTACATTTATATGGTCTTACCTGGGATCAAATGCTGGTGCGAATAGTTCCCCCGCCAAGCACTGCTTAAACAACTGACACTTTAAAAACCTCGGGTAACTATCAAATTTCATCAAGTTAAATATTTGTTTCTGTGCGGTATCGAAAAGTTCCGGACTAGCTTCGCAGAGCCCTTGCTCGGTCGCCTGACGGCCCTGCGAGTCCACGTTCACAGCTTCGGTCGCTCCGTTTCCGAGATGATGTTTGAATATGTTTTGTGCTTCGGCTGTCCGTTCGGAATTCGAACACAAACTCCTATAACGTTCGCAGGCTGTCCAAAAGTAAATGTTTTCGGCGCTGAACTCTTTTTTAAGGAATTCCTAAAAATAATAAATACTTGTTATTATACTTATGTTGAGCATTGGAAGGAATACGAGAAAAAAAATTTGGCTAAACTGTCGTTGTGTCAGAAATAAATTCAAGATAATGTGTTATACTGATACGTTTCATAAAATATACAGGGTGTAGCAGAAAGGTTAGGAGTAAATTTAGCAGTGATTTCCTAGGCAAAAAATAATTTTTTTTCCAATAAATTTTTGCTATACTGATTTTTGTTTTCAAACTACAGTGTGTCAAAAAACTGTTAAAAGTTTATAATAAAATTCTAATAATTAATTAATTAACAATAATAAATGTATCAACTATGTAATAACTTACAAACTTAAATTAATTATTAATTAATAATATTTAATGAAATAAAAAGAATATTACAAATGAAGCTGAAAATGTACCATTATTTTTTTTGAAAAACCTGAGCACACGCCACTGAGTAATCTACGAAGTCAATATTTTTAATGTTATTAGAGCAATATCAAAGTAAGCTCCTGCTAAAATTGCATTTCATTATTTGCCAGCGCTAAAAAGTTATTACGCAAAAACGATTATTAAATTTTTTAACACCCTGTAGTTTGCAAACAAAAATCAGTAGATCAAAAATTTATAGGAAAAAAATATTATTTTTTGCCAAGGAAATCACTGCCAAATTTACATCCAATCTTTCTGTTACACCCTGTATTATTAAATGTGTCATCAAAATTGACATCCTACCCTAAAAAAAACTTCATTGCTTTAGTTGTGTTTCTTATGTAGTTCCGCTCTTCGTAGAGCCGTTAAAACGCACAGAAATTTGTCTCTGCAGTGGCGTGGGGAGAAGATTTTGTGTTTGTTTATTATACGTGCGTTGGCGGTTTGCTAATATTTTTGTTAAGGCACTCTGGGAGTGGTGCGTGTGCGTATAAAGCGGTTTACGCTGGCTTCGTTGGGAAACACGACGTCGGGAAGGTCGTTCCATAAGGATGCCGTCCTCAAGATAAATGAATTCTTAAATAATGAAGTTCGAGGAGTACTAAGCTGAACCACATATGGATGGACGACAGTGGTTTGTCATGTATTTCTGCTATTCGTCGCTCTGGGCGTAATTAAGCAGGCAGTCAGCCGAGCATTTTCCATGGAAATATCTGTGAAACAGGGTGAAATTACCAACCTGTCTCCGATGTTCTTTGGGCTGTTGAGGTTCTTTGTCAGCTCGTGGTCTAAGATCAGACAATGGCTCTCCTTTCGATGGAATCCAGTAGCCGAAGAGTATGGTTGGGTGCAGAGCTCCAGACATGAGAGCAGTATTCTAGTGATGGTCGAATCTGGGCTTTGTATAGTGTCAAAAGTTGTTGAGGTGTGTACAACTTTCTGGTTCGGAAGAGTACACCAAGTTTCTGCAAAGCGATTGCCACAACGCGGTTACGCCAAGACATATTTCCTCCCAGATTGACTCCTAGCAAATTGAAGTCAGTGGAATTGCGTGTCCTGCCACGCCTATATCCGGTTCTGTAATGTTAACCTCTTTAGAGAACACTGCTGCAGGAGTTTTCTTCGACTCGGTTACTATCACCCAAGCCAAAATTTCTTTCAGTTCTTTGTTGAGGCGTGATACTACATGCTGTCTACGAAGATGTACGTCGGCAGCCGATGTTTGAGCATACAAAGAGATAGATGAGACAAGTGTGCTATTGTCAGCAAAGCTAAATATCGGATTTTTACTTTTTACTAGAAGGTGGTTAATGTAGAGTAAGAAGACGGCGGGAGACAATATGGACCCTTGAGGAACACCGGCATTGCAAAACGAAATTTGACCCTCCCCCGACCGAGGTTCTGGATCCGCCCTTGCATTGATGGTAAAGGTATCTGAGAGTAATCCGTCAATCGCCACTTGCAGAGAACGGTCCTTAAGAAAGCTAGACAACCATGCACAGAATTGACTGTGCATAGGACATATGACCGCAGTTTCCTTAGGAGCCTTCATGCCCAACATAATAATATCTTATATGAACTTTTCCTCTTGAAATTGCATGATGAATCAGTCTCCAATATTAGTATTAGGATTAACATCCTGTATAAGTAGGTGGCATTAAAAACATAAATATAGTGTTTATTGTCGTGCACAACTTAGGCACGAAATCTTATGTTTGCGATATTTAACCTCATTCGTTACTGTCAACCAATACGTAAAATTCTGAATGTTTAGCATGTCATCGATTTAAACTTATTAGGGTCCAGTTACCTTATCCGGCTTTCATCTCCTGTTATTGTTTGTCTTGTTAATAATTATTATAATGGTAGAAAATTTGAAGGTAAATATAAATAAGCGTGCACGGTGTCAAAAGTGAGATTTTCTATAAGAAGCTAGATGTAAACAAATCTAACATAATCTCTACTAATATATTAATAGCGAAATTCTGTTTATATCTGTTTGGTACATAATAATGCTCTTGACGGGGGTCAATGTGAAATTATTATTCGGGTCCAAGGGTGGTCAGTGCCAGTTTAATAATTTTACAGGAGATTAAAATTAATAAATTTCATGTTACTATACAGCGTGTCCAGAAACCACCTTAACAAATGGGACTCTTTTTAATGTTTGACTTTAAGAAAGAAGGGTACCCTTCATAAAAAATTCTGATAATTAAGAAAATAACACTCAAATCACAAATTTTGCGCTAGCATACAGGGTCATTCACGCTAAGTGGCTAATTAAAAGATCTCAGGAACTGAAAATGATATTTAGTTGAAATATTGGTACGCGCTATAAAATATGCCCATCTTTTTAATGAAGATATTTTCCCGCATCTATAACTTCCGGTTATACAGGAACTTGCTATTTTAAATAGAATGCTCTCATTTGACCTTATAATTTCTAATGCAGTTAGAGTTTAAAATTTAGAAAAGTTAATGGGTGTTTTTATTTAATAAAAATAGCAGACAGTTTTTATACAAGGTATTTTAAAAATTATTTGTACCTTCTCTTTAGGGGTCCGCGAACCACTAAGTGGAAATAAAATGTCACAAAAACAAAATATCGTAATCGACTTAATGCCGAACTAGATATACAGGGTGTCCGCTAATTAATGGGACATGGAAAAACCACAGACTCCTGACGTAAAAATATTAGGATTTAATTATACTTACCTATATCCGAAAGTTGATATTAACTGAGATACTCTAAACAGAAACCGACGGTTTTTTACAAAAGTTGGCAATTATGGTTTTTTAGGACGAGAAACTGATTTTTTGCTGAAATTTTAATGTGCAAATGTAGGGGGCGCTGTCTGCGGCATTTTTTGCACATTTATGAAGTCATAACTTGTGCCTCAGTGTATTTAGTTTTTAATGAAAATAATACTTTTCTCATATTTATTACGTAAAAAAGATATACTAATTTCAGGTCGCCCAGAGTTACCGTTTCGGAGATATTTACATTTTAATTATTTAGTGCGTTATTTTTGTTACTCCTTACCAATTAACTTTTACAACTTTAATTAATGTTCTAGTAATGGTAATTGGGAATATTAAATACAATTGGATTGTTCTTTAACTTACTTTAATTAAAATAACTTTGACCCTAGAAAATATCGTGTCGAAAGAAACCAACAGCAATGAAAACACAAACTTACGATAAACTCAAAAATGAAACATTTTCTGTTCCATAGAAACTGTATCTCTAAATTTCATTTGTTTTCTCATAGGTTACTTTGAGAAAAAAAAATGTGTTTGCAAATTAATAGTAATTGGGCAGGGTGCACTAAACAATTTAAATGCAAATATCTCCGAAACGGTAACTCTGGGCGACCTGAAATTAGTATACCTTTTTTACGTAATAAATATGAGAAAAGTATTATTTTTATTAAAAACTTAAAAACATCGAGGCACAAAAAAGTTATGACCTAATAAATGTGGAAAAAATGCCGCAGACAGCGCCCCTACACTGTACATTAAAATTTCACCCAAAAATCAGTTTCTCGTCCTAAAAAAACCATAATTGCCAAATTTTGTAAAAAATCGTTGGTTTCTGTCAAAGTTGCACAGCGCACATTTAGAACAATGTCATTAGAAAACGCAGCGACACAAATACCATACAAATCGCGTGCATAAAGGCGCCTAAGTACATTAGCTGCAGCCAGTGATATATTATTCAGCTTATTAATGCTTTTTGATTTGTTAAAAACAATAACATTTCTCAGAAACGGTTAGAGATGGGTATAAGAAATTGTTAATAAAAGTTACTTGGATTCTCACATAGAATCGAAAAATGCCAAAATAGTCAGCGCATTCTATTTAAAATAACACGATAGATATGTCAAAATGTATTCATTAATTTATAACGAGTACCAATATTTTTTTTTTTAGTTCACGAGAACCTTTAGTACAGGCCACTCACCGCGAATGACTCTGTATATACGTATCAACTTACTAAAACATAATATTAATAAAAACTTACAGCGAAAGCATGAAGTCCTACGGGATCCTCCAGTAGTTTCTCAAAGGACGTCGCCCACGAGGCTGGTCCTTCGGTACCCCCACATTTTCCTCCCCCTCCGACGCTGCCTCCGCCATTTTGGTCGCACTGAAACACGAGATAATCGATCAGCATAAGCATTTCCCGCAGCTACAACGATTATAACGTCGTTATTACAATAGAATTATCTATATCGCAAGTAACACAGTCGCCGTAACTAAATTAACAGACTGCTAGTCATATACTACTTGTGAAAACGAGACCTGCAAGTTGATGAACGCTCGACGAAACGTGATAAACAAACAACATGAAATTAACTATTTACGCAAGCACTATGGTTAATATAATAGGAGGGGGACAGGAGCGGGTCTAAAGATTATTTTTTGAGACAGGTACAGGTGTAACAATTCTTCGCCCGTCTCATAAAGGGACCTAACTGGGAATTGGAAAATTTTACGCTAAAAGCTAAGCTAAAAAATAAAGCAAAGTTTCGTTTTGAAGCGATATATTATTTATTTTTTCATATTCATATGGAGAATTTGTGAAACGAAAGAGTTACATGAGAACAGTTCATCCGCAAAATGTCTAACCTTTTATAACGAGAAGTAATTAAATGGTTTGCCCTTATTAAAATTGGTTCGCAGCAAAAAATAGCCACTAAATCATTTGATCAGCATAAACAGATCTTGCTTGCAATAAATAAAAATCGATCTGCAACACTATGCTACAAACTGTCAACAATTTAACCGATATCAGTCCGCTTGTAATATCATGTGTTCGTTTAATTAACAGTCGAGCTGCGAAATGATTACTTGGTCAGTAAGATCTTACAATTGGTCAGTAGAAAAAAAACATGTCTAGAAGCAGTTTACTTTCAGAGGTTTGCATATTAAAAGAATGGTTATCAATATAAATCATTGGATTGCGTTTGTTTTAAATAATCGGCAAAGTTCGTTATTGTGGCCGAGCGAAAGCAGTCGCGTGAACGAGTAGCTAATTGTGTGCGTGTGTTTTCATTTGCCGAATACAGAAGGAAATCGGCTACAAAAGGTGTAGCGGGGGCGGGTTATCACTTGGTTTCCCAGGGCACTGTCACTATTTCACGTTTTATTGCTTTTTTTTTTTTGATGACCAAGATTAAATATTTTGCTTACCCGCTGATTGCTTACCAATATCTGATTAAAAGTTGATCGCTCATAGCAGCTTATATATTTAATTTGCGTACCAAAATAATTTAGAGCACTCCAGTATCACATTAATTACTGACCGATTCAGAAAAATTTGCTGTCCATAAGTTGCTGACCAACTAGCCATTTTGGTTGACCGATTACATTTTTTTGTTTGCAAAAATAAGAATATTTTGTTAACGAGTTAAATGATACCCTTTTATAATTATGTTGGTTAAGTCCCTTCGTGAGAATGGCGACGATTAATGTAGCCAATGTCCAAAGCTGACGATTATAGTACTCTCAATGCAGAATTAAATGGTGACAATATCTTTCTATACTATGGACACAATAAGGGGGTAAAAAAAGTTATGGTAAAATTTTAATACCCATCATTCAGTTGTAATTCATGGTTGGGGATTAATTAGATGCAAGACAAACATTGTACATATGAGTTTACGGCACAGCGCATATTTTACACACAACTAAACAAAAGAAGTAAATGACATACATCGGTTAAAAACCGACGTACCATGACGGTGTTTCCCACAAAATCAGGTTAACATTGTGGCCCCGTGGTGAAATAATATCATAATTATTACAGAAAAGTGGAGAAATAATTGGCAATCAAAAAGTATAATCTGTAATTCACGTTTTACAGGTCTAATTTTGCCTCTGCAAACTAAGGGACAAGCAACAGCATCTAATTTTGTTCTTGGCCTTGACAGGTCTGCCAATCGGCCAGTGAAACGGCGTCTAAAATATACTATGAAAGTTATTATTAGTGTTGGGAAAAACCGATGATTTTAATAATCGAGTACATGATACTCGAGCGATTTTAATAATCGAGCGAATCGCTCGAGCGATTAATCACTTGAAATTTTTATGACTAAGAAGAATATATTGATAAAACACTAGGGGTTGTTTTTGTAAGTTTTAGAAGTTTAGTCAAGAGTTTCTATTAAGGAAGAACAGTTGATTCTGATTTTAAAAACAATTACATGCTTTAATTTTTTAAGAATTTACAATCGCCGCACGGTGGGGTATTCGATAATAAAAGTTGGCCATAAATAATTTTGGGGTCTCCTGATCTTGTTTAGGCATAATTATAATAGCTTTTAGCTATATACTTATATTTACACCAGAATAACACAAAAAAGTATATGGTAAAACTATTAATTTGAGTGTAGGACAAACACACGTATTAAATTTCCACTTGTTTATTTATTGTACAATAATTGGGCCTTCGTCAGGTAAGTACCCATTATAAAAATATATACCTGGTATGAAATTGTCGTGTAGCAAATAAACAGGTAGAAATCTAACAAATCGTGTTTCTGCCCTCTATTTTTTTAATAAAAAAATAATAAACATTTAAATGGGTTTAATATATTTTATTCAAATCACATTATAACAGATCCTTCAATTAAGTATTTGCAATACTAGGTTTATTTAGATAGATGTGTTTATTCGGATTCTTCAGAGCTGTCACTGGCGGATGTAGGTTCTGGTTCAAGTAACATATCTAACACTTCTTTTGGCAAGATTTTCTTACTTTTTGAATTAATTTTTCGCAAACTGGAAATTAAAGGGTCAGATGATAGAAGTAACCTATTCAAAACATCCTCATTTGTTTTTGTCCTTGAAGTTTTTCGTGAAAAATCTTCCCGATATTTTTTGAAATCTTTATTTCTTGCTTCTTGGGCCTCTTCACTAAGTTGGCCAATTGGAAGTAACGCTTTATCAATAATCGTTGGTCCATGTATCAGGATTTTATGTACACTGGGAGGCATCGGATACCATTCATATAGTTTGACATATTGACGAGCTGTTTCATGGCAAAAATATTGAAATTTTTCTTTGTCTATGTGGAACTCACAAGAAATGGTATGTAATATTATATAAAATCGCTTAATGAGAAATTCATCTAACTCGGTAATTTGAGCTGTAATTTGATGATTTTTAAAAAATCGCCTGGCCATGTTACCATTGTTAGTGGTGCCAAAACCTTGTTTCGGTTGATCAATTATCATTCCTAATTGATCTTGGAACTTTTTTTTTATATCTCGTTTTCTGTCTTCTTTTATAGTTTTTTCTGCTTTTGGAACTTTCCATTTTTTTAGAGGCATATTATATGAAATATGTATGAACATTTCCATTGTACGTATCCAAGCGTGAAGAGTTAATAGCCCAAAGCACAAAGTCTCTTCTTTAATTGGTGTAGAAAGACACTTATCTAAGTTATTGAAATCATTACTGGTCAGATTGCATATATAACATCGTTGTGTGTATTTTGTTTCTGTTATCGCGTTGCAAACCTTACCATCTATCATGGTAAAAAGAAGCGTGTGTTCAATTTTAAATTTGCAGTTATTAATTTCGATTTCAGTTCTTTCGAGTGCTTTAATTTCTGTGTCAATTCTGTTTTTTTCAGTGATCGTTAAATCAACAGTTTCTTTTTGAAAAGTAAACTTTATAGGTCGACAGTAACGGGTTGATGAAGGCCTACGATTTTTCCATATAATTACTTCCTTGCCGTCTTGTTTACCTGACAGTAGCAGTGGAACAAACGAAGAAATAAATACACTTGAATCTGTTTCTCCTTGACTTTGAAACTTTTGATTATATTGCGTGGTGCTAGTACCATCAATTCCCCATTTTGATATTAATTTTAAATCTTCGTTGATGTCATACACACTAAACACTTCATTTTGGCATTTCATAATACGTTTAACTGTATGATCAAGTAATGCTTGCAACTTGATTTGCGCTGTAGTTTCAGTTACATTGATGGCTTCTTTACTAGGATAGCAATCTAATTTGGCTTTCTGAACATAGGAGTAGCACGGAAACTTTTTCTTAGCATTGCTTCTGACAACATTGTACTGATAACGGGTAAGCTTAGCCTCAATAATCATTGAAAGAGCCGAATCAGTTGTAATTTGTTTCTCGCCAAAGTCCTGAGAAGAACGAAAAGCCTTTTTGTATTTTAAGGCCCGTTTGGGGGTAGTCATCGTTACATCACGGAGAATCGTCGCTGCATTTATTTCACCTGATGCTCTCAAGCTCATTTGAGTAGCGTAGGAAAGTTGCTTCTGGGAAAAAACGCGACGTAAGGGTGCCGTGTTCCTTCGTTTAGTCCGCTCAGAACTCTCCTCAAAAGAACGTTTCGGCCGCCCACGTATTGACTTCTTTCCTCCATATTGGGCAAACTTTATGGTGCCTTCTAGCCATTTACTATTACTAGTACAAAATCTATTAACTATTCTAGTAGATTTGGCCCATCGTGATCGAAACTCATTGTTAAATTTTGCAATTTTCGCTTTTATGTCTTGTATGTTCTCATCTGAGCTGTTGGTCTCATTTTGAACATAACTAACAAGTTCATCAAACTGTTTTTGCTTGTTTTTAAACGGACACGCTCTCAAATGATTAAATAAGTTCATTCTGCTTACTTCCCAATAAGAACAGCTTGGTTCTGTAACAAAATGAAAATTTCTAAAATACCACTTTTTTATTGTTTTTAAATAAAACCCTTTTTTTTTAAACGAGCAAAAACGAGCAGGTGTTCATAACATATTTCAGTAAACAGAATATGCTTAGTTTATGTCGAGCAATAATATTTACGGGATAACACGGTATCAGTTACTAAACTATTAGCTAAACTTATAAGTTGAAAAAAAAAATAAACAAAAATTGAAGACTCTTTTGTTTACATTTTTCTCAAAATTTTTTAACATTACCATCATACAAATAGTAGTTTAAGTATGTACAAACCTGCAAGTAACTCGTCCATAATTCTCACTTTAACACAAGAAGACAAAATTGATGATAACTCACACAAAACGCAATAGTCACACTAGTATAGCCGTTGATGCCTAAGCTTCGACTAATTCTACTTAATCCCGTGTTGACCAAAACGGGATTTTAGGATGCACCCTTGATCCGTCTACCTGTTGAGTATTTAATTGTAAACAAAATTACGTATTTGCAATATTTTCGAAAATCTAATATTGGCCAGGTATAACAATCAAATACCCTTCCGTGCGCCGCTGGCTAGCCAGTCAACACAAAACCCATGTCGCGATGAATCCACTAAGGGATTTGGGATACTTTTTGGTATGCGCCTTCTCGTCTATGTGCCGTTAACAAGGACGTATGTCGTGTCAGCCTTCTGAGTGTCAAACTCGAACGTCGCCAATCGGCACATTTCGGGTGCGCGCGAAGATCGGGTATCAAGTGAAACAATTCGATTTTTCGCCTGAATTTATAACTAGAGCGAAAAACTGATCGAATATACGTCGGCGTCAAGCGAAGCTCGGGTATCAAGTGAAAGGTAATAAGTAACAAGCGACGATTTTCGCTTGAATTTATAACTCGAGCGGTTTTTTTAATAATCGAGCGATGTCGGTTATTTCAATAATCGAGTACTCGAGCGATTTTTCGCTCGAGAGATCACAACACTGAAATTATGGTATTAGTGGTAAGAGATTTAAAGGACCCTTAAAGTGATGTACCATCGTGCCGATAAAAACTAGGACAGCAAAATTTCTTATTTTCTCCTTGACTATTAGGAATAATTTACTGTCGAGTTTGGTACCAGTAAAATGTAATATACAAATTTTACATGTCAACATAGATTATCACTGGGAGTAAACAGAAATACCGTGTTGTTGGCAAAACAAAAAATAGCAAGGCATCGAACTATTATTAGGAGCAGTTTCAGGTTCCCCTAGAATGTTTGCTAAAGATGAAAATAGAAGAATACTAATTATCAAGAAGTAATAAACAGGAATGTTCTATGATTACATATTAAAAAAAAAATTGTTGCTACGACAAATTTCTTTTATTATTCAGTTTTATTTTCATTTTTTGGCGACATTAAATATACCTACTTTAAATAAAGCATTTGAATTTTTCTTAACAAAAAATGCGTAATACATTTAGTTTCTCCATATAAACTTCCGCTCAAGTTTATAAAACAAGCAACATATTTTGATGCCACCTCGTATCGCAAAATACAAACCTTACATGATGTAACCTAGGTTACTTTCTAAAAGTTAGGTGTTTTTACCTTTACAGCTGGCGAGCACCTTTTATAGTCTATGAAATATGTATTTCCGTTCCTAGTTTTGAGATTTCGCTGTCCTAGTTTTTTATCGGCACGATGCCGATGATACCACTTGAAGATTTTAAGAAAGATTTGAATAAATAGTATTATTATTATTATTATCATCTACCCCTCCCAGGGTGTTAAACCACGATGGCTGCAAATATTCTTTAACAGCGCAATAAACGCCATGTCTTCCCGATTTTTAATATTATTTATTGGAAGCGAGATATTAAGGTTGGGAAGTTTTCAAATTGACACCCTGTATATTAAATATCAAACGAAGCATCTTGTTTCATTCTCGACGACCTTTATTGTCGACGTAATTAAAAAATATTGTTTGCTACCAGTCGCATAACACTCTCGTTTAATTGAATAAACGGATGAGAAATGAAATTCCTAATTGTTTAATTTACGATGCCAATTGAAACCGACTTGTTACATGCAGAGCAATGGAAATGTACAATTTTTATATTAACATCTAATAGACGTGCACACAGTGTCTAAATTAGCCTCCAGAATTGCATCGTGAAGTGTTTTTAACACTTCCTCATTCCGAAAACAAAAAGGAAAATTTGGTAGCGAAATATAATTTGTTAAACAAGTTAGGACATTTATACTTATTAAACCACATCATGCTAATAGAACAAAGTGTTTATAAAACTCAGTAAAACAAGGTAAAATTACGGACATCAAATAATGTGACATGCAGTCGCCCCGTATAAAACCAGACTGTCCTATGAGTCTTTTAACCTGCCAAACCTATTGAAATTTTGATTTTTGCAACCAAAATATAGTATGGCAAATTGTAGCATTTTTTTTATGATCAAACACAAGCGATATAGGAAAAATCCTTTAGGGCACTCTGGGAGTGGTGCGTGTGCGAATAAAGCGATTCACGTTGGTTTTGAATCGTTGGAGGTTATATTCGTTGGGAAAAACGAGCTCGGGAAGGTCGTTCCATAAGGATGAAGTCCTCGAGATGAAAGAATTCTTAAAGTTCGAGGAGTACTAAGCTCAACCATATATGGATGGGCGGATTCGTCATGTATTTCTGCTATTCGCCGATTTGGGCGGAATTAAGAGGGCAAGGTCAGCCGAGCACTTTCCATCAAAATATCTGTAAAAGAGAGTCAAATCTGTCAACCTGTCTTCGATGTTCTAGGCTGTCCAGGCACTTTGTCAGCTCGTGGTCTCCCGATCAGACGAATGGCACTCTTTTCGATGGAATCCAGTAGCCGAAGAGTATGTTTGGGTGCAGAGCTCCAGACATGAGAGCAGCACTCTCAACACTAGTGATGGCCGAATCTGGGCTTTGTACAGTGTCAAAAGTTGTTGAGGTGTGTACAACTTTCTGGTTCGGAAGAGTACACCAAGTCTCTGAGAAGCTATCTTGGCGATTGCCACAACGTGGTTATGCCAAGACCTATTTCCTCCCAGATGGACGCCCAGCAAATTAATATATGAAGCCAGTGGGATTTCGTGTCCTGCCGTGACTATATCTGGTTCTGTAATGTTAACCTCTTTAGAGAAAACTGTTGCCTGGGTTTTCTTAGCGTTAAATTCGACTCGGTTACTGGTTCATCACCCTAAGCCAAAATTTCTTCCAGGTCTTTGTCGAGGCGTGATACTTCATGCTATCTGTGAAGATGTGTGTCAGCAACCGTGAAAATAAAGGCATACTTATATTAGTTACAAAATTATTATTGATATTTCTGAACTTAATTATAATGATTGTTTTACTACTGTTTTTTTTTATTTCAAACTAATAGTTTTGTAAAATTTATACTTAGTATACGTACAAGTTATTTATTTTATTAATACTAATAAACTCAAAACAGTATAACACCGCAACATAGCGCCTTGCGTAAACATAGTATGTACCGAAGGAGTTTAAAGTTTAGTCGACTAAGATAGATTAAATCTATTAAATTTTTGAGAATTAACGCATGATTCTGTAGACGGGAAAACACGCAAAATGATAATCGACCTCCCCTTCTTTTATCAAAATATTCATTGTATTTTTAGAACTTCGTGGGTTTCACTAGAACAGCTGTCTTCACACCAAAATATTCATAATTATGTCTAGATATCCGTGGGTTTAATATCAAGTGATGACTTATTGTTTATGTTGATGAATTATTAATTATAACAAACAATCTGTAATCAGAATTACTAATTTAATTTCCGCGTTGACACCTATGTCTATTTTTTTTTGGCAATCTACACGTATGCTTTTTTGGTTACTAAAATTGACTAAACCTTGTCTTAGAAAATAACCGAGATTTCCCTTTTATCGGTCCATTTTTGGTTGCTACCAAGCTCATAAAGAACGATTAGAGAGTTATAAAAATAGAACTGTTGTATGCAGTCCATTTTTTTGGCATTACTCCATGGGAATTTACCAAATTTTATCTCGTGCTAATAGTGGTTTGCTTTGATTATTTATTTAAATCGAAAAGCAGACCGTAATCTTGATAAATACATAAACAACTTTTCAAAAAATTTCATTAACAACAGTTAAATGTTAAGAAATTTGTCGTTTTTTTCTGTCCATAAATGTAGGTACGTACTTATTACACATATTCCAATTTTCTTTTATGTGATGTTATGATTAATATTGCACCATTTATATGAAATAATTTCTGTTAAAAGTAGCCGGTAGCAATTATAATATTGTTTACCTTGCAAAATTCTGCAAACATTATGTTATCTTAGCAGGAAGTTATATACATATATATTTTTAACCAGGTCAGCAATTTCGCGTGGTTCACATGGATGGTGGTTGATGGTGGTGAAATACAGAAATTATAATGCCTTTGTGCTGATAGTTATAAGTTATGCAAAATAAATGTTATTTTAAGCATTGTATCCTCTATCGCCATATTCTGATAGGGTTTGTTCATTTAACTGGTTAGCAAAATATTCTTATTTTTGCGAACAGAAAAGTGTAATCGGTCAGCAAAAACGGCTAGTTGGTCAGCAACTGATGGACAGCAAACATTTCTGAATCGGTCAGTAATTAAGGTCATACTAGAGTGTTCTAAATTATTTTGGTACGCAAATTAAATATATAAGCTGCTATGAGCGATCCACTTTTAATCAGATATTGGTAAGCAATCAGCGGGTAAGCAAAATATTTAATCTTGGTCATCAAAAAAAAAGCAATAACACGTGAAATAGTGACAGTGCCCTGGGAAAACAAGCGAAAACCCACCCCCGCTACACCTTTTGTAGCCGATTTCCATCTGTATTCGGCAATAGAAAACACAAGAAAGTTACATAAATTGACAGTGCCCTGGGAAAATAAGCGAAAACCCGCCCCCGCTACCTTTTGGGCCTTGACTGCTACACTGAATGAAAACACACGCACGCAATTAGCTACTCGTATCACGCCCACAATAACGAACTTTGCCGATTATTCAAAACAAACGCAATCCAATGATTTATATTGATAACCATTCTTTTAATATGCAAACCTCTGAAGTAAACTGCTTCTAGACATGTTTTTTTCTACTGACCAATTGTAAAATCTTGCTGACCAAGTAATCATTTCGCAGCTCGACTGTTAATTAAGCGAACACATGATATTACAAGCGGACTGATATCGGTTAGATTGTTGACAGTTTGTAGCATTTTTTGCAGCCCGATTTTTATTTATTGAAAGCAAAATCTTTTTATGCTGATCAAATGATTTAATGGCTATTTTTTGCTGCGAACCAATTTTAATAACGGCAAACCATTTAATTACTTTTCATTCGGGTATTACTAAATAAACTTGGGTACACTACAGGGTTCGGAGGATATATATCAAGTGATATATATCATGATATATATCACGATATATATCATGATATTTATAACTTGATATATATCCGATATATTCGACAATTTCATTTATTAAATTAAAAATGTTTTCCACCATTCTAAACATCCGAAAATGTCTCAATACGCCTCTGTACAAAATTATAATTACTGTAGGGATTCACTTGGCTACCGCGCAAGCATCACCGCGCCGACGCCGCCGACTTCGGGATTCCCAGGTACGCGACGATTTGTTTGGTGAAAAAAAGTTTCTTTAAAAGAAAAAATATGGCACTTGGGGCAATGCATTATCTAGCAAATATTATTGATCATCGATTTTTGGGACGACATTTAACAGCTATTCAAAAAGGAGAGGCTTTTGAATATTTGAATAATATCAATAGTTCTTTTGTTCCATTTGTGATGTCTCTTATATCACAAGTTAGCCCATTTCCAAAGTACTTTTTTGGGGATCATTTTAGACTTACTCCACCAGTAACGTGGTGGAAATCGATCCCTGTATTGCACTCAGACTGGCCAGACAAGGACGCTTTTTTGAAATTATGTGAACAGTTACACACTGCAGTGGCCTCTACAGCTGGGATTGAAAGGGCCTTTTCTTCTTTCGGTTTGGTTCAATCAGATTTACGAAACCGCTTAGGAAACCAAAAAGCCAGTAAGCTGGTTTTTATGTTCAAGTATATGAACCAAAATACAGACAAAAAGAAAACCAACCTTGATTGGGCATGGGAACCAGCATTATCGGAAGATTCTGAAGTCATGGTCACTAAGAATAACATTATTGATATTGATGATAATGATGATTCATCAGATGAGGATGATATACCAATATCAATGTTAATAAAATAATGTTAACATCTGTTTGTTCTTAATTCTTTTCTTTTTACCTAATTGGAGTTATGAGCAAATGTTAGAATAAAAAGTTTTTTTGTTTACAATATAAGTTTTAATGTTGTGATTGTATTGAAATATTAATGTTAATAAAATAATACTAAAATCTGTTTATTTTAATATTTTTAATAATGATTTTTGTTTTTTCTGCTTAATTAGAGAGAGAGATATATAGAATATAGGTTTTTGTTAATGAGTTTGTGTTAAAATATAGTTTGTGCAGAAACAATGCCGTTTTTTAATTAAGAAAATAAATTTTAAACGTGATTGTATATCGGATATATATCATGTGATATGATATTTATATAAATATCATGATATTTTCGAACCCTGGTACACTACTACTTACATAAAAATTAGAAGTAATTTTATTTTATCTATCACTATATCCTGATATTACTAAAGTACCATCACTTACATAAAAAACAGACGCAATTTTGTTTCCTCTATCACTATATCCTGATATTACTAAATAAGTAACTACATGTCTTCCACCAAAACTATCTTTATTAGAAGGACTTATACACATGGCCCGAAAAATTACCTCTTAAAGGCTGTTATTTTATGTACATATTTAGTATAGCATTTTTCTCACGAACTTAAAACTTTTATCGCTGGCTGTAATAGCACAAGAGGTCTTGCTCGTAAAACTTAAAATCAACAAAATTCTTTTGTAGTCTTTGAAACGTAAAACCCAAAATAACCGCTAACAAGAAAAACAATGTGATACTTAATTATTTCAGAAAACGAATAATCAGTTTTAAGAATTCAGAATGCAATACCACAACTGCGGAAGTGGGCGTCTATAAAATCATCTCTTAATTGGCTATTTCAATTGTTTATTTGGTTCATTGTCTGCGCTTGCTTTTTTCCTCTATATTTTTAGCGTCAGTGACTCATATTCTTTCAGTGTCCCTTTCTCAAAGCCTCTAAACCCGAACAAACCCGAACAAACATAAAGAGATGAAATTTAGTATTAGTATATGTACAGTACTGGAGTACTACCATGGAGGAGAATCTCGTTCTTTCTCTCGCAGAGACGCAGACATCTATAGTCTATTCATTTTCAAAATTCATAAGAGCAAAAGTCTTATTGGTCTGAGTTCATTCACAAGATACCTCTTGGCGATCTGTTTAGCATAAAGAAGCCAATAACCGACAACGCGGCAGCCGATCAAGATCATGCTGACCGATAATTTCCCTTTCTCCGCGCTGCGTCGCGTCATATTGGTTCATGATGAAAGGAGAAATTATCATGCGTGAAGTTACGACGGGGAGGGGGAATTTTCATTCGCTTTATTTAATTTATAGCCGGTATATTACGTTCTCTTTTCTGCCTGCTACGCGCCTGACTGTAATAATTCCTTACCAGTACTGTATGTAGTCTTGTGAATAGGAATATTTCGAACGTATCTTGGAAATATTGAAAAAATATTTAAAACTCATTTTAAACGATTCAAAACACAGGTTTATATAATTATATTCGGGCAAGAAAATGAAATAGGAGATTACCATTGTAAAAGCTGTAAGGTGGTAAGGCCTTTGTTCATCATCTTCATTCTCAAAAGCAGCGTCACGGACTTTGATGATGACAGCATCTTCAGCAGCCACTGAGCTCAGTTTTAGCATTTACAGTCACATTCATTAAAAAAAAGGAACAGGCTTATAATATAAATAACAGAGCAGCTAAACTACTGTACGAAAATTACGAAACGAAATAGTGTCAATTTTTATTTTTGACATTGTTCAAGATTTAGTGCAAGTTGACTGGCATGAAAAAGGCATTGATGCTGAATATAATATTGAAGGTAATGATGTCAGCAATGAATATACAGGGTGTTATAGGAATGACTTATACTTAAACCAGAAAATCCTGAGATGACAATAAATTGAAGAAAAATATCGATAAATGGCGCTTTGAATTATTAAGTGAAATATAGACTTTATATGAAATCTAAAAATTTATGTGGCCGCTACAGACAACGTTCGCAATTAATAATTTATTGAGGCAGTCTCAAGTTTCAAAAGAGGTCAGTGCATTGTAAGCGGTGACAACAAGACGTCTTTGACCCGCGTTATCACTTCTTTTTTAAACTTTTTAGAAAAAAAAAATACAAATTAAAGGTACATACTATCTTACCTTCGATCTTATTTTAAAATAATCCGCTTTATAATTAAATTCCATAAAAAAATAAAACACAAAAGTATGTTTTGCAACAGAACCAACAGTAAGTATCACACAAATTTGAAATCACATCACAACATTATTATTATGAGTTATTTCACAACAGAAATAATCGGGTAATGCTACAACTAACAAAAAATATACTGAACCAACGATACTGGAGGTTAAACATATCAATACGCGCGCGGTTGTTATCCAAACAAGGGCGAGACGCGCGGTGTGGTCTGGCATCATTGCAGTTGACTCTAGTGACTTACATTGTTGTTAACTGAAACCAGATGGAGTGGCGCGACAGTATATGGGTAAAAAGGGTTTTTACCTTAGTATTTAGATATTCGATTTAAAAAAAAAGTATGTAGACTTTCTCTAGGTCACCCAAGGAGTCACCCATTTAAATATAATAAGTCATTTCCATAAACACCCTGTATTCTGTTGCTCGACTTGCTTCTCGTGTACGATTGTTTTTGAACAAATTTAACTTTATTTTTGATATTATACATTTTCTTTGAGTTTATGTATTTTTAGTTCTATTCTTTGAATGATATTTTTCATTAAATGTTTATTTTATTTTTTGAGTTTCTTAGTTTTTAATTTGTTTCCAATATTTCCGGAAATTTTATGACACTAAATATATGTTGTTAGTGATGAGTCAAACGTCGACGTGACGTCATGACGTAACGTGAGAAAATTTGACCTCTGAATTTGATGGGGTCAAACAGCCATCAAACTAGTGAGCAACGAATCATATCCTATCGAAGAATATTGCAACAAATATTAATAGAACTACAAAATTTTACAATTTTTTTCATAAAAAGTTATTACGATTTTTTAGCGACACATTCGATTGTTCTACGTATGACGTTATGGCTTTTGTCATTTATGAACTCGAGCAAAGACGGCCCAATTGAAATTTTTTAAACACAACCATACGCAAGGCTTCACGTTTGCATAGTTAATAAAACTTAAATGGCAGCCTCGTGTAAAAAACATGATAAATACGATCCTTCTGTTAGTATAATTATAACTAAAGTTTAACCTATTAATTAGCTCTGAATTGTTTTATAAACTTATCGAATAATATCTAATTTATAAGGTCTACATTATCTATGCAAATTATATGACAAATTCTACAAAGGCATGGCGCTCGGCCATTGCTGTCCGAATTATTTTTTCTCTAAAACATTTTTAGAAACTCCTTACAGTGCCGGATTAACGCTTTGGTCAAGAAGGCCCGGGGCGGCAATTTACATCGATTACCTTTTTTTTAAGATGTCGATTTATGTTGGGACCCAAGTGCCCCGTAATAAATCCGACACTGTTACCAAGTTTCGGGCGGCAATTATTGAAAGGGGCGGCAAATTTCTTAGTCCGCCGCTAACTATTTATACATACAGGGTGTTATGGAAATGACTTACTATATTTAAATGGGTGACTCCGTGGGTGTCCTGACTACATACTTTTCCTTTTAAATCAAATATCTAAATACTAAGGTACTTTTTACCCACATACTGTCGCGCCGTTCCATCTGGATGCACCTAGCAACAATGTGGGCCACTAGAGTATACTAACAGTGATGTCAGATTACACTGCGTGTCTCGCCCTTGCTTGGATACCGGCCGCTCGCCACTATCGTTGCTTCAGTTTCTGTTCTGTTTGGAGACTCGGGCGTGGAATGACGCTGTCGAGGGTTCCACGTGCTTGACGTATACGAATTCTAAACGTCTTGTTCATTACCCGATTATTTTTATGTTGTGAAATAATTCATAATAATAAATGTGGTGAGCACGGAGATTACTTGAACATGTCCGGCATGAACCTTGGTGCCTCCAAGATGTGATTTCAAATTTGTGTGATATTATCTACTGTTGGTTCTGTTGAAAGACATACTTTTTGTGTTTTATTTTTTTATGGAATTTAATTATAAAACGGATTATTTTAAAATAAGAGCGAAGGTAAATTGTAGTTGCGTTTTCAAAAAAGTTTGAAAAAGAAGTGATAATGCGCGTCAAAGACGTCTTGTTGTCAAAAACTGAACACGTGCGTTTCCAATTCTGTATTGCAATATGACAACACCGCCAATAATGCGCTAACCTCTTTTCAACCTCGAGACTGCCTCAACAAACTATAGATTGCGAAGGTCCTCAGGGGCGGCCACGTAAATTTTGAGATTTTATATAAAGTGTATATTTATTTCGCTTAATAATTCAAAGCGCCATTTATGGTTATTTTTTATTTTCATCTCAGGATTTGCCGGTTTACCTAACTTACTACTATTACTTTACTAGTAAAGTTTACATTATACCGTTGATCTTTTGACTACCTACCCTAAAATGCCCCAAATTTACATCCTTTCGGGCAGAGCCGGAGTAGAAATTTAATTTACCCGCCTCCCTAATTATTATACCATTTTAAGTAAGTGGTCTCTTTAATCTTTAGTTCAAAATAAAAATAAATCGGTATATACGTAGATAGCAAGGATTTTAAAACAAGGAGGACGCGGCTTTGGTTCACAGTCTTTGAAGAATAAACAATTCACATTCGTAGGTATAGCTAAAGAACTTCCCACAAAAACAATCGGGGAGTTTCAAGTCAATGGTAGATAGTTACATTTTCAAGCCGATCCTGCACCCATTTATTGCGATTTGAAGATGTTGGGACGTACACAATGCAATGGGGTTTAATCAGGTAGTTGAGTTATTGCAGTCGGTATCGTCTTTATCATATCTACATATCGTGGAATGTTAAAATAAAAGATTACAAAAATCCAAATAGGATTTAATTCTGCCGAAGAAAGATGCATGCAGCATGCCTCTACTAATAAAATGCTATTTTATCAGCAATTTCATTTTTTTTTTAAATCATAATGTTCTAATTTTAATTATGCAATGGTTAGTTCGACAAACTAGTAACAAAATATTTAGAAAATACCTTTAAGTTCTTGAAGTCCCCATCACTATCCAGGCTTACGTCGACGGTGGAAAGCGGTCGCTTGGAAAGAAACCTCGAAGCAATGCGCCTCCGGGAAGCGCCGAGAGTGTGGAAGCGTTTGAATGGGGTTACGGCAATGGGTCGAAGAGCTACCACCACGCTTGTACCCTGATGCCCATCTCTACATAATACCACCAACATGCACCCAGTTAAGTATTTTTTTAGAAAAAAGCATAGATGTGATTTTGCAGCGGACAATTTAATACCGAGGAAATTGATAAAGCTGAATGTCGCAGCGTAAAATCGTATTTACTTGTATCCGCATATATATATAAAAACAGAATATTGCCAATACGAACGTTCCAAAATACAAAAAGTGTCGTCGTTGTGGGAGATGGCACGGGCCTATTGAGTTTGCGCAGTAGGGTGGAAATTTTATCGATCGCGTCAGAGCCGGCCCGACATTATTTGTTTGTAGTTATTCGTCGCCATCTTTGGTTCTGGATGCTTTTTCAAATTACAGAATAAAAAGTGGTTCATCCACATTGTTGTCGGTATATTAGTGCTTATAAACTTTCATTACCTAACAACAATTTTTGTAAAGGAGTTTTTCATTTGTGGTGATTCGATTCGCAGTTTGGTAGGTTAGTGGCTTGTTTTGTTTAAGATGAAAGGACACAAGTGCATGGTGCTTTTTTGAAAAAGTCGTGGATCAATACCAGGTATAAAGTATTTCAGGTATGTACATATATAAGAAAATATTTGGCTTATCACATTATCCGATCTTCGAAACCGAATTTCACTAAAAAGCTTGTAAAAAAAGAAGAGAGTGTCACTCATATACAATAGAACATATATGTGGTCACTACCTAACCTTAAAATTGATGTTTTTTTTATATTTTGGTGCATTAGTAGCTGATAATAATTCCCAAAATAGTCAAGATAGTCATTCATTCTTAAATTTTGGTTTAGAAAAAAAGTTAGGTTAAGAAACATACGACGTCGGATGAAAGTTAAAATAAAGCTCATCGTGTCGATTGTTACAAATATTCGGACGGAATTTGGCACCAAAAGTTTACACCAATCAGGGCACCGTCGGATCATCATATCGTCGTATGCATGTCGTAATTCGAACTAATCGAAATTTTGATTGCAATATTTTTCCTAACTAACCAGTGAAATTTACATTAAAAAAGTTTAAATCCGGTCCTGTCGAATGTTCACAAGGAAATTTCCGAACTGCGCAAAACTCATCACGCCCCCTTCGATGCCCATAGCGGGGACATAATTGCAGATGGTATTAGCAATATACTGTTTATATGTGCTTGCATCACTGAACGAAAAAGTGCAATCCCAATAAACACCCCCACTTGATCAATTTCTCGGTAAAAGATAGTCCGAGTACATTTAGCAGTATAACAGAAATTTATTTTAACAGTCAATTATTTCCAATTATTGATGAACAGTTACGCTGGGTTCACACCACACTATACTGCACGTTTTTTACATTATTCGGTTTTAACCGATACATTCCTGTAACAAAACGAATAAACGCACTGACTGCAGTTTTCGTTAAGCGATTACTTCGAGTAGACGTGTGTCATGGATCCACGCCTTGTTGTACTTATACAGTACACCCATGTGCAAGAAACCGATCATCACAAAATTTCCTCACAAAGAAAATACTGACTTCATATTGCATTAGAAATTATGGATAAATCATTGATAAGAACACCATTTTGCAGTTGTTTGAGAATAAATGCATGTAATTTGGAATATTTCCTGATCATCTGAAGCAGGCTTTCTTAATACCTGTTTTTAAGAAGAATGATGAAACGAGCATAGAAAATTGTCGTCCAATTAGTGTACTTCCGTCCATTTCCAAGATATTTGAGCGTGTAATGTGCCATCGAATCATTAAATTTATGACGTATATTTTAAACATGGTTATATTCCAGGAAAATCAACGCAAACAGTATAATTTGAATTTACGACAAGTATCTCATTGGAAAATAGTGATATCCCTTTAGGCCTGTTCCTCGATCTTTCAAATGCATATGATACTCTAAACTCTAAACTATGAAATACTCTTCAACAAATTAGACCTTGGCATAAGCGGAGCCTTAGAATGGATAAAATCATACTGATCAAGAAGAGAGCAAAGGCTTGTAATAGGTAAAGGTAGTAACAAAGTATTTTCGACAAGTGAAAGTATTACGATAGGAGTACCACAAGGAAGTGTAATAGGTTCAGTACTATTTGTACTATATGTAAATAATATTGATGAACTATATGGAATACAACAAATATGTAAAATCATAAACTATTCAGATGATATTAATATTTTACTAGCATACAGACTTAGACTCTCTTGTCGGGGGTTTGTTAAAAATCAATTAATTTTAAATAACTCGAAGGCAGGTTTCAAGACTATTCAAGTCTAGCCGATCAATAGTAGATGAACCGGAAACTGTAAATATAAACAACTGTGATATTAGGCTGAAGGAAAGCAATAAGTTTTTAGGCATGTTTTTAGATAATAAGTGGTCCTGGGCAACCCACGTTCCATATATGAAGTAAATAAACTAAATGCAGTGTGTTATACCCTAAGAATTTTAAGTAGATATGTAAATTTGGAAACTAAAAGAGTCATGTATTATTCTAATTTTGAATGTAGAATTAGATATGGAATATTGATGTATGGTAGTTGCCTGGGACATATTGAGGGTATTTGTTTGTCAAAAGAGCGCAATAAGGATAATTCTTAATATGGCTCCAAAAGAAACATGTAGAGGTAAATTTAAACAGCAAAGACTTGATCGTTTTTTGGAATTTACATACAGGAATGCATATTGTTCTATTTTAAATATAGACAAATTCCACTCGAACACATAATTATACCTACTCTAAACATAGATTGTTTTTGTATGAAAAGGGTGCCTATTACCAGTGCATTAAATTTTACAATACTACCAAATTATATTTAAAAGCAAATTACAAATTTAAAAAAGTTGAAAAAAGCAATATTTAGGTTAATTGTAGATATAGAACAACAATATACAGTTGATGAATACTATATATATTTGAATAGCAACATTTAGAAGTAATTCAGTGTAATCTATGATGTAATTTACTTTTGACACTACTTTATTGTATGCTTGCGTACTTTTAAAATAAAGAGTTTAATTATTTAGGTATTATTTATTGTAGGGTTGCCAGATGGACAATCCATATTTTTTAATAAAAAAAGCTGGACATTTTTTCACAATTGCATTTAAACAAAAAATATATAAAATATAAATAAAATTTTTGTGTTTTTAATTTTCGAAACGACGTGGAATTTTTATGGTTCGCCGGTTGCTAGAAAAAGCCAGTTCCCAAAAACAGATGACATGTCTTAACCGGACGTCTGGCAACCCTGTGTATTAACATGTAAAAAATAGATGATCGAAACAAAAATTGGTATTTTGAAATCAGATAAAGATTTGAAAAATTAAACGAAAAGTTGAAAAACGACGACGAAAAGTGTTTTATTACCTTCGAGTCCATAAAAAGTTTTGAAAATTTATTAAATCTTGTATCAAGTTTACAGAAATTAATATACTTGACTGAAGATAATTGAACAGTATGTTGCAATTCGTTAAAAGACGTGTGAAAGAGATGGTGTAATACTATGCACTACTGTAAGCGAATACATTTCAATTCAATCGGTTTGCTTGGCAAGTCCGGTGAGTATTCGATGGACGTCTTCAACCGTATACGTGTATTTGTAGTGTGAACGGTTCTATTTTAATATATACGCCACTACTTATTCGGTAAGATTAACACTGCAAAAAAAAGCGCGGTGCGTTGCCTTGTGAACCCAGCTTTACGGTTATAGGTCTTGGTTTAACAGTATATGATTTATAAATAAATTATAAAATGAAGTTATTTTGATAATTTACCACCGATAAACTAGAGATAGGAGTTAGGGGTTATGTTTTTGTTATATCCAGCACTAGCTTTATTAATATAACAGGACGTTAAAATTTGTATTTACACTTTAAACTCCATTTTTAAATAGTCTACTCTAGGACCTTATCAAAATCTTATAATAAAAATATCCTCTACAATCAAAGGATGCGGTGACAGCAGTGGCGTTGCCAGGTTAGGGGGGGGGGGTCTTTTTAGGACGCCTATATTCTGAAATATACATTCTGTCATATGTTTAACAGACCTTCTGAAACGACCAGCAGAAGTATTCCATACGCACCGGGACAATAGCAAATAATACCGATACAGTGAAACTTCTCTTAGGAGGACCGTCTAATAGAGGTGTCCGCCCATGGGAAACTTGTTATTAGGTAATATGTAAATGCAAAATTATTACTATGTATATGTATGTACAAATAAACATAACATAACAAAAATACACTAGTTTTAGTTAGGATGTAGTACTAAAAAAATCTAATAACGTAGTTTGACGTGTTTGCGTTTTATACTTGCAATCTAGAAACTGTAATTCCAAGTCTGATAACAATTCCATTGCTGTAGAGTCACCTCTATTCTTTGCATACTCTTATAATTCCTTTACCATGCTAATGGCTTGTTGATAATTGGTGACATTTGTTTGATTACTGCATTCAACTTCTTCATCGGAGTCGTCAGATAGTGATGTGGTTTCAGTTTTGACTGCATAATCGGTAGGAGGGAGTCACTATAATCTTCTAATAGCACATTGCTATCAATGTTAATGAACTCGCCCAAATCATTGTTATCAAATTACAAACTTCCACAACATCAATAATCTCTTTCAGACTCAAAACACGACATTTTTGTGCCATTGTTTACGATTTTAACCTTACAACTCACAAATAAACGGCGGACTGCTATCGGGGAATCACACATACTTTCATTCGGCGAAGTCCTTTCGCTCTGCCACGCATACGCGATCGATTGCCGATCTGTCTTCAGAGAGTTTTTGTACCGTACTTATTCATCTCCCAAATACTTTTAAAAAAAATTTTTTGTCCGTTTAAAGGAGGGTTTTCGCACCCTTTGTATGAAAACAACCTGTCCGCGTCCGCCCAAAGGAGAGTCCGCCCAAGAGAGGTTGATTTTCACCTAGTTCCGGATTATGGAAAAATGTCCGTTTATTAGAGGTGTCCGTTATGAGAGGTTTCACTGAAAAACAATTACCAGACGAATGATGTGCATGGTGATGTGTTAACGGGCGACAAAGAAAAATTATCTTATTTACTTGTTTCAGCGGAAAACTAGTGTCGTTAGAAAAATTGGTTAAAATTCATGGGAGTCGTTGTTAGTTACATTTGAATTAAGAAATATGTGAAATAAAACGTATTCAATGCAAACTTTTTTAGTGAAAATCAATAATAAATTAACGTAACTCGATGCAAGTTAGTTCTTATGGTTCTTAGCTACCTGCGGTTACAGAGCTTTTAATAACATCAACTACATAATCAAAGTTAACCTTCTTTAGGCATTTAAGGTCGGTGGTAATTATTAATTGACCTATCTACCTTGTAACGTAATAAAATGATTAATATAACCTTAATAAAAGTATTAAATTCGGCTATTTAAAACGGAGACTGGATTAAAACTGTTATATTTTTGAATAAGATGTATGTCCTGTGATTATTATGTGCTAATAAATCAAATTGCATTCTCCATGAGATGAGAAGTATATTTTATTTACACTGCTGACCGCGCCAAAAATCTGCGAGTTCTTGACCCAAATTACGTAAAGAATAAAGAAAAATATAACTTTTTTTACTATCTACCGATTTAAAGATTGTTTTTATGCCCAAAAAAATCTAAAACGAAAATACACCGTGTCCAAGATAATGAGGGCCAGTACAGGGATCTCGGAAATCATAAGAGATACGAAGTCGGTTAAATGGAGGTAAAGTTGCGCATTTATGTGCCAAATAATATGCCGTTTAGAAAGTTTTAAAATTCCTAGTAGTTCCGGAGATATCCGGAAAACGAAATTCTGAAAAAACGTTTTATTCTTTTCCTGGGTCTTTTTGGGATCGAATTCTAAAGTAAATAGCAATTTTACATTGCCACTTTTTCATCTCTATCTAACATCGTTAATTGTTTTGTAATCCGACGAGTCGTCTTCGAAGGGCCATTATCAACTTTCTTTTTTTAAATATGGTCCTGTTTTCCTGACATTGGAATTTGAGAGCTTTTTTTCTTCCGACTGCAACGACATATGACACATTGTGGTTTAATGACGTTTCGAGGGTTTTCTGAACAACATCAGATATGTAAATGCAAAATTATTACTATGTATATGTATGTATAAATAAACATACCATAACAAAAATACACTAGTTTTAGTTAGGATGTAGTACTTAAAAAATCTAATAACGTTTGTATACTTGCAATTTAGAAAATGTAATTCCAAGTCTGATAATAATTCCATTGCTGTAGAGTCACCTCTATTCTTTGCATACTCTTATAGTTCCTTTACCATACTAATGGCTTGTTGATAATTGGTGACATTTGTTTGATTACTGCATTAAACTTCTTCATCAGAGTCGTCAGATAGTGATGTGGTTTCAGTTTGGACTACATAATCGGTAGGAATGGGGTCACTATCATCTTCTAATAGCACATTGCTATCAATGTTAATGAACTCGCCCAAATCATTGTTATCAAATTACAAACTTCCACAACATCAATATTCTCTTTCAGACTCAAAACGCGACATTTTTGTGCCATTGTTTACGATTTTAACCTTACAATTCACAAATAAACGGCGGACTGCTGTCGGGGAATCACAAATACTTGCATTCGGCGAAGTTCTTTCGCGCTGCCACGCATACGCGATTGGTTGCCGGTCTGTCTTCAAAGAGTTTTTTTCACCGTACTTATTCGTCTTCCAAATATTAAAAAAATAAATTCCGTTTAAAGGAGGGTTTTCGTACTCTTTGTATGAAAACAGCCTGTCCAGTTGATTTTCATGGAATTTCATATACCTCGTTCCGGACTATGAAAAAATGTATGCTTAATAGAGATGTCCGCTTATTAGAGGTGTCCGTTATGAGAGGTTTCACTGCATATGTATTCAATACCAACACATTGCACACAAAAGCCACGCTTCTATAAACGACGAGCTCTTGGAAATGCAAACCGATCGTATGAAAACGAGCTACACTTTCACAAAACCGTTCAAGATCAGCTGGACAAATAGTACACAACAGTCATTTGACAAGGATCTAGTTTGGTACACCGATGGATCAAAAACTGCCAACGATGTGGGCGAAGGTGTATGTGGGGGAGAGACCCAGGATGGACATAAGCATCTCACTGGATAACGACGCCATAGTATACCAAGCGGAAGTTCATATCATACAAGCGTGCGTACAACAGAATCTTGAGAGGGGCTACCACGACCAACAGATAAGCATCCTATCGGATAATAGATGAAAGCGAACGAACTAGCAAGAGCTGGAACCGCTCAAAATTGCAGGAGCCCAGAACCGGCCTTCGTGATATCAAAACAGCCAACGAAAAAAAAATTAGGGCTTGTTCTCACCAAAGCAACTGGCAACCGCAACGCAACATCAACGCGACACAGGACTAATGTTTAAATACACGTGTTCCCACTGACTTAAGACAACTCAACTGCAACGCGACTAGTTGATTATGAGTAATAAATACATTTCTGCTAGAATTTTAAGGGTTCCTTTGCGCATACGGTAAAATTCATAGAATTTATCAGAATCTATACTATAATACTATATAAGAACTATGTCCCAAACTTTTCGGTATGTTTTTTATGCTTTTTCCTGAGCAAGTGTACAACGGTTATATTTCCATCTGACGAGGACGACATCTTGTTTATGTCTAACACAAGAGACTCAAATTCAAAACAGTTGATTCCAGTGGGAACGCACGATCAACTCAACTGAAGTTGCGGTCGCGTTGCAGTTGCGTTGCGGTTGCCGTGGTGAGAACAAGCCCTTAGCTAGGTGGTACACGCACGGGCCGCAATGGGAAAACCATTTAAGATCGAATGGTACGCTACACCTAACGCGGTCCTTGGTTAAAACAGGTGACTTGTTTGCTAACAGGCCACTGTCACTCACGAAAACACCTTCAACGTATAGAAACCTACAATGGACCCACTGAATGCAGACAAATTTCTTAGGGAGCATCCAACGAGGCGACAACCCTCCCGCATGACAGACTTGGTAGAAGGATATTGAAAATTGAGATCGGGTGCACAATAAGCCATGATGGATGCAGTGATAGAAGTTCGGGCTACACACCCGACTCACGCCCTTAACCAACCAACATATTTATCCAAACTGAAGGTCGAATACAAAGAGAATTATTTTTTGATAAATATCAACCATAATCCAGAACATCTAATATCTCATCGGGCGAACGAATTCGCTTGACACTCTGAACATATTATATCCGAACGGGGAAAGTCGCAGGCATACACGCGTGTATAACATTAAAACGGATCGGAAAAACACCATCCTGTATGTAGACACAACAATTGTTTCATAAAGCGTTATCAGCGCATAAATCAATAAAGAGCTTAATAAAAATTCAATCCAAATAATAATATTGCTATCTATTATTAAGATTTAATGAGCAACGAGCGTCACCTACGTTCAATTTAATGAAAATGTTACCTTAAAGAGAAACAATAAAACCGAATTGACGCAAGTGGAATGAGCCAATAAAGGGATGCGCCATGTTTTAGCCGTATTGCTATTATGCTGAATGTTAATGAAGCTTTAATGCAAGGAAATCATAAATTGACAAATGAGACGAAAATTGCATTTGCACGATGATTAATTTGATCAAAAGGAGTGATGCCACCGGATCCACTTTAGAATGCAGGATACCGGAACCAAAGTCAACATTTTTCACAACAAAATCAGTTAGAAAGAGATCAAAATCTATTTGACGTCATCTTTTCATTTTACAGCAAATATTATTGAGGGCTATACAGGGTGTCTTATAACTTATGGCTAATAGAGCAACTGGAGATATTAAACATCAAACTAGATAGTTAGAGACGATGACAATAGGGGGTCCGTGAAGTGGAATATCAGTAATTTGTTTTTTCGTGGAGTTTAGGTCCCCCTCTACTACTTCTTTATCTGATGAAATGCCGTAGAGCGTTGCTGAGAGGCGCTGTACCGCTTTAGATAGGAAACTCTCAATAAATTCAAAATTATATCGAGTCATGTCTGAAAATGAATTTACAGCATCTGCGTGACCCCCAAAGTCACTGGAAACACATTTTCTGACAAGTCAACGTTGCATATACTTTTCCGAGCGTGTCAAAAAAATAAAGGTTTAAAAAAAATAAAAAATGCGAATTTGAAGTTGAAACTTTCTAGAATGGAACATTATATGTTAAAGATTATGTGAAAAAAATTTTATCGATCCAAGTCTCGCCATTTCATTATTGGAATCTTTTTTAAATCTCCTGGTTGAAGGTAGATAACTATTTTTTTTATCAAGGTTTAAAAAATTAAATTTTTCAACATGGAAAAAAACAGCTACATGATTACATAATTTATTAATGATGATTTTTCAGTTTTGTTCGTATTAATGTTCCTTTCTAGCTCTCTCTTAAGTGGCAATTTAAATATATTGATTTGTGATTCCTCTTCACATACCCTATAAACATTTGCAATCACTTCACGGGTCTGACTGCGAAGGTTTTTACCAGGAGTAAACGCATTCGTTATCACAAAGTTCAAAATTTCAAAATAACACCTTAAAACACTACACAATGAATTTATAAAACACAATACAATAACTATTGCCCTTTCTATCACTACGCAACTGGGTGGGTACATCGAACAAATATCGGAAATCGCCGAACAAGCCCGATGGCCCATCGGGCGTCTCACGAGACGCATGCGCTATTAACTGTCTGGGATATAACCTATCAAATTAGCTCTAGCTACCTGTAATCATTGACAACGCACGATGTTGTCATATTTTTAGATTAAAAGTACTTTGATCAAAGAAATATATTATTTTCATTTAAATATCAAAATAAACAGTATGAAAAGAAAGTTTAATAATATTGACTACAATAGAATTAAAATTTAATATAATTGACAACATTGTTAAGACTACATGTATGTGTTTGTACACTGTGTTTAATAAATCTATAATTTTTCTCTTATGTTATTAAGTATTTTTAATTGAAAGAAGCGCAATTTCTATTTTAAATCTCTAACCATTTTTGAGATACTTTCATTTTTACTTTGATTTTTTGATGCATTGTTGTGTTTAAATGAAAATATCTCGAAAACGGTTAGAGGTATTCAGATCGAACCAAGTATACCTTTTTAGTTTATAAATTGACCTTCTTTGAGAATAATGGGTTAAAAATATTTAATACCACGTACGAAAAAAATCGAAGGTTTATTAAACCCAGTGTATGTAACTAGGGCGCTAATTACATACACTGGGTTACACTTGGGTAATCTGAAACTTAAAAAATTCTATAAAGTCTCATTTCTTACCGATAAAGACATTATACCGCCAACTTTCAATCCGATACATTGAGCCGTTTTAAAATTATGGCTTATTTTCGAAAATAAACTTCCAGTTTCAACACCCTGTATTTCTGGAACGAGAAACATTTCGAAAAAACTTATATGATTTAATCGGTCTAGTTTGATGTTTAATATCTCCAGTTGTTATATTGCCCATAAGTTATGGGACACCCTGTATACTAGAGTGTTACTTAATGATATACTTACTTTAATGGTTGATTCATGGATTAATTTTAAGTGAAAAAGTTCATATACACGTTAGTCCTAAAATACTTTGTTTACAATTTACATTGTGTAAAAGTTTTTATTCCAAGAATCACCCATTACGCCCCCATATTACATTAAGTAACACCCTGTGTAAAATATCAGGAAACCATCTGAATTTCTTGAAATCTTGATTTTTGTCACGTCAAAGAAAATACAACTTTTGCTAAAGCGCAACTCTTAATGCCAAATAACTCTCAGTTTTTCAAAATACATACGTAACGCTTCCTTTTATTATCATTTCACATACGTTAACTAAATTAAATGTGTATTTAGAGCATAACAAGACAGTCTTTTAAATTGTAATCGATGTTTAAATGTAGAAAAATAACATTAGGAATTCCCACGACGAAAATATGTTTTCTACAAGAAATACATTTGATTGCACGACAGCGTAAAATTAACAATTAACAATACGCGAAGTTACAACAAGTTGATGTAATAATTACAGTTTTCAAAAAATAAGTGGTTATGTAAGAGCAACAATGCAACAAATGATATAAGATGCAGGAAGTATGAAATTATATCAATTACTGCCAAGAGATGGTATAATTTTAAAAAATATTCTAGAATTAGGGAGGAATAGAGATTACTAAAAAAACTTATGGCTGGCTGTATAACATCATCTGTACTGTACCCAAGATAAGGAGGGGATCTATGGGGATCTCCTTAATGGTAACAGATACAACTTCGGTTAAAATCGGGAAAAAGTATCGCAATCAAAACACCAAGAATATGTCGTACAAATTAAAAAAATAAGACATTTTGAATTTTCATTTTAATTTCTTTTCTACGTTAATGCTAGAGCTAGATCAAAACATTCTTACACCAAATTTTAGTGAACTCAAAGATTTCATAACTAATTTTTTTATACGACGCGACGTTTCGTTTTCAAGCAATCATCATCAACTTAATTTTTTCTAATACGGGCCTGATTTTATAATGATTTTTTTTTACTCTATTGTACTTTCCATAATTTTATAAAAACAGTTCAATGCAATTCTTTTATAATTATGCACTAATAATAATCATAAAACAAGACAATTTATCAACAATAACAGAATAGTAAGTATGAAAAAATAAACACGAAATAGGTACATCGCACACAGGCGAATTTCGACGGAACCGTGGTAAAAAGATTATCTTGGTAACATAAGACAAAAAATGTTTTTAATTGTAAGAAACCGTTATAAATATGGTAACATTGCATTTTTTTTTTAATATCTTACATCTTTGCCCCCTCTACACCCCTTTTTATGGTTATTAAATTATAGAAATTGGAATAAACAAAGGTGGTTTATTTTTACGATATTATCATTGGAGAAACATTTATTTTATGTTTTTTGAATCTCCCCCCAGCACCCTCCAGCCCCTTCCTCCCCCTCCCCCCGTTGAACAATAAGGTATGTGTCACTAGAGATAAAAAAAAATTGGAATGTTGAGACATGTGCATAAATTTCATATAAATAAGTTTTTGAAACTCTTAACCATTCCACGAGCTGAATCCTTGTGAAAGATACTGATTTTGCTGTGGATCCTGCAAGAACAACAAAAAATTGACAAACCGTATGATTTTTGTAAAAATTTATATACTCAGAAAAAAATAGCCACCATTTTGAAAAATATCGGAAATTTTTTTTCGCCTGTTTAAAAGTAAGTATGTCTAATTCTCCATGAAACCGTTTTATCGGAATCGGTTTAGTAATAATAAAGTTATTCAAAATTGGTTCGATGTCTTAATCACATATTTGTAAAAATGTAACTAGAGTCTGTTTCGTTGCCGTTGATAGCTCGATACCCTCATTAAAGATTCAAAACAAGGGCCCGGTGGCCTAAAATATTTTACCTATAAAATGGTCTTTTTACGTACATCTAGCATAAAGATGAAGAAATTTTGACCTATTCCACCGGGTAACAGATAAAGTAACAATAGAGCCATAAAATGAAATGAAAGGATAATGATTAAAACGGCCCATCATGGTCGGAGAGTTGGGTTTTTAATGTAACCGCTTATTATTTTATTTAAATGTAATAGATTTTATGATTTTATGAATTTATTTACAAGAAAACTAATTTATTTACAGATCAAAAAATATTGACAATTTCAATAATTATAACTCGATAAAATGGTCCTCAGAAGAATCTGAAGAGTCTTCATGTCCTACGCTTATTACTAAAGGCTCAATTTCCATAGTTGTGTCAATTACGTTGTCAAGTTCCCACATTTTTTGTTCCTCTACTATAGCATGTTTTATGGCGTTTTGCCAATTTTCTGATGACACATTTGCTAAAGAATGAAGCAAGAGGTGTCGCACTTCTTGCATTTTAAAAGTTTTGTTATTTCTAGCAACATATCCTTTTACTTGAGCCCATATTAATTCGATAGGATTTAGCTCACAATGGTAAGGTGGTAAACGGAGCACTATAATACCTCGATCTCTTGCCATCTCGTCAATAACATACTTTTTATACTGTGATTTATGTAGCCTAACAATATCCAAAAGTTCTTTTTTTACCATGGTATTATCGTAACTCAATTCCTTTCGTTGTAACCAGTTTACGATTTCCGCCTTTTTCCATGAAGTTGTGGGAAGATTCTCTTTTAGCCTAGAGTGATAGCTGGCATTATCCATCACTATTACAGAATTAGCGGGAATGTATTCTATCATTTGCTTAAAATATTCCTCGAAAACATCAGCAGTCATTTCTTCATGATAGTCTTTAGTAGAATTCGACTGGAATTGTAATAATCCTTGATCCAAAAAGCCATTTGAACTTCCTATATGAGTTATAATAAGTCTGCGTCCCTTTCCAGATGGTGGTCTAAGTCCTGTTGACCAGCCTTCCATGACAGCTTGTCGAGAACTTAGGACATTTTTATCTTGCCAAACTTTAGATACGGTGTGCCCTTCGTTCAGCCAAGTTTCATCCAAATAGAAAATGTTTTTGCCTTCGCTGCGGTATTTTCGGATGGACCTTAAGTATTGACGTCTCCAGCAAATAATATCTGCTCTATCAATAAGAAAAGATTTTCTGTTTTGCTTCTCCCATCGAAAGTTCATATCATGAAGAATTTTCCATAGTTTCGTTCGTGATAGCTGTGGTAAGTCCTCGTCGTAGTTAATGGCTTGTAAAATTTTGTCTATAGTTGGTATTTCCTTGGCAAAATAAAAACTATGTACTTTTCTTCTAATACCATTTTTAATGAAATTGTCAATTTCTAACGGTTTCTTTCCTGGGAGTGGTTTTGGCTCACTGAGGTTCTTAGATTTTCTTTCACGCAAGAACCTATATATAGTAGCCTCTCCAACTCCTACCATATTGGCACACTCTGCAATGATGCTACGAACATCACTTGCAGGTTTCTGGTACACTAGAGCATCATGCACGTTTAATATTAATGTCTTTTCTCGGAGAGAATATGCACTCTTGCTAATTTGACGAAGACACGTTGGCGAAAAACTTGAAGCCATTGTTACAAGTATAGGAAATAATTCAACTTTGAGATAATGCAGTATCTAAATACAACTAAATACATAGTTTGACAAACGCACATCAAATGGCGTAATAACATCCTAAAGCAGGCAAAAATAGGTAAATAAATTACCCCTGTTGTACCTACTTTAACCCTAATCCTACTTAACAATGGACAGAGGCCAATTTTCTTATTAAATAAGGTAATTACTATTGGCAACGCCTATGGTTTACGGTTGTTTTATGGCTTCAACCCTCGATATGAGCTATCAACTGCAACAAAACGGACTTTAACAAATTTTTTTTTAAATTCAATTTTCGGCAAGGTTGCAAATTGTCGCAGCAACTCTCAGTTGGACCTTATTCAGGCCCCTTCAAACAATAGTAAACAAATAGTTTGGTCGCATTCCAACGCGCCCTTTGTTACATTTTGCCTGATACAAAATTCTTTTTAAAATTGTTTAATTTATTTTAACTTATGTTAACAAAATGTATGAAATCAGAAGTACTAGTGTAAATATTTTTAATTTGAAAAATTTATAGGATTGTACTTACCACCAGCAATAGGCTTCATGATGGTTTTTCAAAATTTTTACAAAAACTTAGCGGAATGACAGAACTAAATACACTGATTTTTTTCAACCAATCTAATTTAATTGATATACCACACTAGAAAAACAAACTTTGAACTGAAATAATTTTAAGGTTGGCCATAATATATATATAACAGGGGTGATTTATGACACCCTGGTTGTTTCTTAATTAAGTGCTAATGATTTTACGACATAATTATAACTTTGGCTTTATCTATTTTGACCAGCTTTTACCTGAAATTCGCTTGTGTGCATCGGGAAGAAAGACATTAATTAAAGTAAAACTAACAGTAGATTATTAAAAATTCATGTTCCAAGAGGTGTACGAAGTGATTTCCGTCATTCTTCATAGACTTTAAACGACTAGTAAAGTTATTGAAGCGTTTCAAAGCGTAAGGTCACAAATGCTAATGAATGTTTTAAATTCTGCAATTTGTTTGGAGACTGACGGAAATCATTTCGAACACCTTTTGGAAAATTAATTTCTAATAATCTACTGTTAGTTTTTCCTTAATTAATGTTTTTTTGTCGATGTACCTATTTCTTGTTTATTTTTTCATACTTACTGTTTTGTTATTGTTAATAAATTATCTGGTTTTATGATTATTATCAGACATCGGATTATATGCACTATCAAAATGCCAAAATATGCATGCAAATATGCACTAAAAAAGGGCGAAATATGCACAAAATATGCACAATCAAGAAACCATTTATTATTACAATTTACGTTTATTTTAACATTATATTTATATGTCGTACATATATTCATATTAGTTATTGTTATAATTCTTGTGACAATAAACAATAACATATTTTTCCAGGTTTTCTACAGAAAACTTGTGACGTTTGTCACTTAATATTAATTTATAGGCTGAAAATCACCTTTCGACGTCAACTGACGTTACCGGACAGAACTTGAAATTTGGCGCCATTTCTGCAGAGACCTCTTCAGGCAGAGTTTGTCCGGTGCCGTTGATAAATGCGTCAATTTTCTTTATTCCTTCAAGGCTGCATTTAATTTGCCACGAACCTTTTGCGATAGTGAACTCGGAAGGGCGTTACTCTGTTCAATCATTTGTTCTAATATTTCCAAGGACTTGCACAGAGGAAGGTTTTTAGTTTCTAGTTTCTCAATTGCATCGGGCAATTTGCTGAAATGTGTTGCAATAAGAGCAATATTTTTTTTTGATTGAAGAATCCTCAAATGCCAGCTGGCTTGAATTGACTGCAATGGTGTCTGATCCGTCAAATTTGCCAACTACTCCTTTTATCGCTTCGAAATTCTCTGCATAAAACAATACAGCTTTCAACCAAGTTCCCCACCGTGTTATCATTGGTTCTGGGTCGTGCTACGTTTGGTAGTTGCTCTTTATATGCTTGTACTCGCAATGGTGCCTTTAAAAACACTTTTTTTTGTAGAAGAAATCAATTTATTGACAATCCCGAACTCGTTTCTGATCTCTTCCGCAACAATCCGTGGGCTAGACAGGTGATGTGAAGCAATTTTGGGTAGAATACTCTCAGAGCTTGACCAGCTTTCACCATATAAGGCGCACCGTCAGAAACAAAAACACATATTTTCTCGTCCATAGACGAATCGGGAAATAGTGATCTGATGGAATCATTTATAAACCGGGTGATAGTTGAATGGTTTATTTTTTCTAGAACCTTGCAAGCAACCAAATGGGGAGTAGAGGGCTCTTTAGATAATTTTCCAACAATTAGATTCGCAATATATCGTCCGCATGAATCTGTCGTTTCATCAGCTGATATCCATATTAGATCGTTCGAGAGATCAGCGCGTATTTCATGCGTAGATAGTTGACAGGTAGTTTTTTCGAATTGTGGATTCTTCAGGAATTATCTGATTAGTGCAATACTTCTTAAGGAATTTTCGACATACTGCGTGTGCGAGGAAGACGTGTCGACCGCATAATACAACCCGAACAAACCCGTATAACTGAAATATGCACTATCAATGAAAAAGTACCAAAATATGCAATAACGCTATAAAAATGGAATTATATGCATTTGCATATGCAAACATGCAAATGCATATAATCCGATGTCTAATTATTATGCATTATTATAAAACAATTTTAAAAATATTCATTTTAGTATGAACTGTTTTTACAAAATTATGGACAATACAGGTCCGCATCCTGAAAATTTCATGAAGATGATTAAAAAGACTCGAAACGTAATTAAAGGCTAATGTGTGGTATATTTAGATTAAAAAAGGTATTAAAATGTGACATTATAAAATCAAGGCCGTATTAGAAAAAATGAAGTTGATGATGATTGCTTGAAAACGAAACGTCGTATAAAAGAATTTGTCATGTAATCTTCGCGTTCACTAAAAGTTGCTGCGAGATTATTTTGTCAGTTTTGCTCTAACTCTAATATTGACACAGGAAAAAAATTAAATCAGAAATCCAAAATTTCAGTTTTTTTTAAACTCAAAACTTAAAAATCTTACCAAAACTTTTTGTGCGACATATTGTTCGTGCTTTGAAGCCGATACTTTTTCCCCATTTCATCGAAGTTCTATCTGTTACCATTCACCAGTCCCCCATACAGGCCCCCATTATCTGGGGCATACCGTATTGTTCCATCAATAGAATTTACAGCCTTTTTAAACACATTATTATGTTATACAGGTTTTGTGAAAATAATAACCAAGATTTCTGGCATTTTTAGATTATAAATGTCATATAGGTAATTCATATTTTTGCTAATTAAAAATAAATAAAAGGGGGGGGGAGGGAGAGTAATAGAAGTTTTATGTTGTTTTAATTAAGATGAATTTTATATCAGAAGATTTACTTTTTCATTTGGAGGTTATACGGGGTGTCAATTTAAAAACTTCCCATCCTTAATATTTCTCGACAGTCAAGATTGTTCTAAAGGCGGACGTTTTTAAAAAATATTTACAGCCTTTGTGGTTTAACCCCCCGAGAATAGTAGATGCTATCCCCAAAAGAATTTCTCAGGCCAGTGGTGTATGTATAGGCTACGACCCAATGCAATTTTAATCAAAAACTATGTTACACCACTGGTTTCCTAGAAATAATTCTAAACAAAAATCTCTTCCAGGATTCTCTTAAAACTTGCCGTTTGGAAGAAATATCATATATTTTCTTATTTAAAAGAGATACAGAAAAATGTTTTATACAGAAGTTTATTTATAATGATTGTTGAATAATCTGCCGTTTTCAGAATAAGTATAAGGGGTCAGGTAAGAAAGTTATCGGACCTAACCTCATTTTTTTTAAATGGAACATCCTGTATATTTTAATCTAAAAAGATAGCATTTTAAACTCTCTTTTCAAATTTATAACACACCATGGACGATAGATATCATATAAAATTTTTCAAAGTGTTTATAAGTCATTTTCACAAATGAATATGTAAAAATGAAATTGACGTTAAATGTTAATAACAACTATAATGTCACATAGTTGTCTCTAGGATATTAGTTTTTGTTTCATCGCCTACTGCGGTTTAAAGTAATAAAGTTTAAATAAATCGCCCAGGAAACCGATATTATCCATGGTGTCCATATTTGAAAATAGAATTTAAAATGCAATCTTCTTAGATTAAATTAGGGTGCTCCATTAAAAAAATGGGGTTAGGTTAGGATAACTTTCTTACCTGACCGCGTATACTTATTCTAAATACGGCAGATTGTTCAAAAATCATTATAAAGAAACTTCTGTATAAAACATTTTTCCGTATCTCTTTTAACTAAGAAAATATAGGGTAATTTTGAAATTGTCAATTTTCTGATTTTCCCCCGTATCTCTACCGTAAATTTTGATTTAATCATTTTAAGTTTGGCCCAAAAAGAGTACATGACCCCTACATTACTTTTTTGATAGCACTAACAGTTACCCTATAAAAGTGTCAAAATTGGGACGCCCTGTACCAAAGCCACTGCATTGAGAAACAATCTATATGTTTTTTTATATCATAATAGTATATACCATCATAGAGATTTTTGGTTAAAACCAAAAAATATGTATATCGAAAAAAAAGCATTTTAGGATATACGTGTATATGAACTTTTCAACTTAAAATTGATCGGGGAATCATCCATTAAAATTAATAATACAACGTATTTATGAATATTACTTTTAACTTACCTAAAGAACATAGTGAGAGGCCCAATCATAGTTTTTTACTACAATAATTTCCGGCGTAAACAAATAAATCAGCACGTTTCTATAAATATACTAATAGTATAAATATCGTATCAATAATAACTAAGTAATTAAATTAACACAACTTTATAATATAGGTAACAGAAAAAAAATAGTTATAACCGTGCGCGTCATGTTACTGTAGCGGAATGCAGTTGACTTTTAGCAATTGTGAGAAAAACGGTTAGAATACACAAGTGTCAGGTGGATATAGAGGAAGCAGGTTGGCCCTATATGTAACAGGTGGCATAACTCGAGATACTCGTTAAATAAAAAGGGGCATTTTCAATTAATCTTGTTCGGGGTTTTGAATTTTTTCTTTTTTTGATTTGAATACGATGGCCACTAGAAAAATTTACTCCCTGACAAACAGGATGTCAACAAAACTTTCAGTGGCGGCTCGTGACCTATGATAGAGGGGGTTCACAAGTATCGTGAAATTATTTTAAACAACAGCTGTATCTCAAACTGAGCATTGATATGAGCTTGAGTGTTTTCATGTTCTTTTAATAAAGGAAGGCTACGCAACGCCGCGACCAAACAACAAACAGGAAAAAAAGCGGTTAGTTGTGCTGAATCCACAAATCCAGTTATTTTTTTTCGTATATTTCATTTTTAAACTTTCTAATAAAGTCTCTAGATTTACCATTAAATTACTTTTGGGTTTAGGTCTTCACGCATTCTTCACTTCAAGTTTTTTCTCCAAACTCAAAGAGCTAAAGTTATTTTTTAAATAAATAGTCCACCGTGAAACTATTCATTTTAACTTAATAAATATATAATATTAAAATACAAACCCAAACATACACGCTCGAATTTCTAAATACATACAAACACGAACAGACAACAGCGCGGCGCACAATAAAATTGTGCGCCTTTTCCATGTTAAATCGCCATAGCCCCGCTATCCCCCTCCACCTGTTACTACAGAGAAACTGCATTATGCCCCGCCCACTTATTTGCATATGCGAGTATATCGCGTCATTCGCGTCATTATCCTTGTTGAGTTGCCGGATGAATCGAGAGCTTATAATATACAGTTTGGTTTGACGGTACGATAAAATATTAGGGAGGGTCGGACTTTATACGATAAATAATATTCAATGAATATAAATTAACTTCCCATCCCTAATATCTCGCTTCGAGTAAACGATATTAATAATCGGAAAGACACGTGATTTACTACAACTGTTCCCCTTAAAATCTTAAATGGGAAGATGGCTGAAATATTAAAATGCAAATCTCGGAAACGGATGGATTTAACAAAACAAATGAAATATACATTTTTTCTTTATAAATTTTAATTCGAATGCCAATAAAGTTAGCCGAAAAAATTTTGAGCGAATATACAGATATTTATTGGCACGATATTAATGAAATCTTTTTTATCTGCGATTTTACGAAACAAGAAACTAATCTTCACAAAAAGTTTTGCTAACTTTAAAAGTCCTGATCCCCGAAAAAAAGTCACAAACATAATGTATAGGGCGGTCAAAAAATAAGAAAATGTGCTAATATACTAAGAGTAAAGGAACATTAATTTACATGGTACAAAAAAATGTATTAGAAAAATGTTGTTAAGAATCAAATGTAACGTCAAAATATAAACTGATAGCCATCTACGAAAATAGTATATTACGTACCGAGGTGGAAAGTGTTTGCTCGGGTTTGTACGTTACTGTCTCGAGATTTAGTTAACCTCGCCGCTTCGCGCCTCGGTTAACTACCGACTCGCTCGACAGGAATGCAACTTTTCACCGAGGTTTGTATACTATTTTATTTATAACCACATCTAACATCCACTTCTTATTATTTTGAATTAAAATTATTAATAAAAGATAAATGTCATTTTGACTTTTCCATTGAAAAATTAGACAGAAATTTCAAATAATCGCAGATGGTAAAATAACGTAGGTATTAATACACATCAAGATGGCAAATATCATTTTTTGAATATGGTTTCCATGTCACTAAACAATATATTATTTAAACAATAGAAAAATGCTATCAGATGAGGAATTTGTTTTTGCTGCTACTCCACCAGAAATTCGAGAAGCAGCAAAAATAGTAGAAGAAAATCTTCTCCCAACTAAAAGTCGCCCGAGATATGACAAGGCATATGACTGTTTCAAAGAATGATGTAAGGGAAACAAAGTTCAAAATCCTGGTTCTGAGTCGGCGCTAGTAGCTTATTTCAGTAAAAATGCCAATACAAAGAAGATATCAACGATTTGGTCACAATATTCAATGCTGAGGACCAGTCTATCAATTAGGGAAAAAGTAGACATATCTAAACACGCAAAGCTATTAGCAAATTTAAAAAAGCATAAATAATATATTTTCATCTATTTTTTCTTGCCCCAGATATGGAAAACAGTTTATTAAAAAGAAAAGAAAAAAATGTATTTCTATTGTTACGCGTCAGCTAAGCCCCCATCATTTCCAATGCATTTACTGAGGTTTTTTCCCTAATCTTCGAACAGCGTTTTCAATTTCAAATCCTTGTATTTCGTTACAGGCTGTTTCTTAATTTATTATTACTCACTATCAGCACAATTTCTACTTTTTCTTGGTTAATAAGTCGCATCGTTAAGCAAATAAGTTTTACAAATCATATTGACGTTTATCGCAAAGGTATCTTGCAAAATCCCAATTAAAAAATTTGTTAATTTGACAATTACAACTGGTTTAAGGTTAATCCGGAATTGCTCATAAAATTTATTTCCCAATAATTTTACTATAAACTGTGAAGAGGCGATGAGACATTCTTTCTTATTATTATACTTAAAAGTATCAAACGAATCTTGAACTAATCCAACTGCACTCTGGCAACATCTATCTATTTTACTACTGCGCTACGATCCAGAAGCCAAAAATATGAATGAATAATACTAATCTCGTTGTGATCTAACGGATTGTTTATATATTTTGGTTGATTTGTGTTTTTTTTGTGATTATTGGTGAAAAATCGTCTTTATATAAACAATCATGGTGCATTCATGTTTAGTTTGTAAAATAGTGGATCATTTAAATAAGGATTTATCTTTTCATCAGCAAGTATGGTTACGTTTTAATATTTAACCATCTGATATAACCAGACTTCAGCATTGTTGCCATTCAGCCAACAAACATGTAGTTCTCTCTTCCAACCATCACCGCTTCACTTTGCAAGAGTTTTATGAATGGATTATGGGATCTATAGTTTACAATACCTTTGTGTAATTAATGCCGGGCCTCTTATCCCAGAAAAACAGAATACGAAAAGCCGCTTAACTAACCATAAATCCTTTTATTAATGCTCTGATATACATACTTTCATTTCCTACTTGCAAACACACAAATTAACACAATTGGCGTTTAAGTCAATTATTTTAGTCGGTTGCTAAATAAAGGTGGTTGACCTAGGTCCTAATTTAAATATCAATGAAGTCTGCATAAACAAACCGAAAATGCATATAGCACCTCATTACCGAAAATAAATTACCAACTTGACGCCAACGCGAATATACAAAAATAGAAACCAACAATGAAAATACATATAGTAGGATTCATTCCTACACATTTACAAATGATGCGTACATTTTATCATTACCTACGTACAGAGTGCAAATGCAAATATTCAAAACTTGACTAGTTTTATTAGTTATGAAACACCTTTTACGTAAGAATTTTTGTAATATTATTAGTGTTGGAAAACCCCGATGATTTTAATAATCGAGTACTTGATCCTCGAGCAACTTTAATAATCGAGTGAATCGCTGGAGCGATTAATCACTTGAAATTTTTATGGCTAAGAAGAATGTGTAGATAAAACACCAGGGGTTGTTTTTGTAAGTTTTAGTAGTCTAGTCTCTGGCTAGCCAGTTCTGGTCAAAACAAAACCCATGTCGCGATGAATCCACTAAGGCAGGGGTCGGCAACCTGCGGCTCTTTGGATGTGAAGCTGCGGCTCTTTAGTTCCATACGCAAATTTTATTTATTTTATCGATTCATTCTGAATCGATTAACGAGGATTAGGCACCGATTCTATCTCTCAGCCACTTGTACTCGCTTTTCACCGCACCCCTCCCCCGTGACACGCATCGTTACTGTCGTCAGTCCGTCGGAAGCTCTCGAACGACGCCGTCGTCGGATGTTTCTATGTAGGTCAGGGGTCGGCAACCTGCGGCTCTTTCGATGTCAAGTTGTGTCTCTTTCGATATTAAATTGCGGCCTTTAGTGGCTCTTTAAAAACTGAGAAATTGTGTAAATATAACTTTAGGTTCTTCCGTCTCAAAAGGTTGCCGACCCCTGCACTAAGGGATTTGGTATATCTTTTGTATGCACCTTCTCGTTTATGTGCCTTTAACAAAGACGTATGTCGTGTCAGTCTTCTGAACGTCAAACTCGCGCGCCGATCGGCACATTTCGGGTGGCACGCGGCGTCGAGCGAAGATCGGGTATCAAGTGAAAGGCGACGATTTTCGATTTTTCGCTTGAATTTATAACTAGAGTAGTATTTCCTATCGAACGAAAAACTGCTCGAATATATGAGCAGTTTTTACCTCGAGCGATCACACTACCAAGCAGCACATTTCGGTCGGCGTCAAACGAAGCTCGGGTATCGCGTGAAAGGTAATAAGTAACAAGCGACGATTTTCGCTTGAATTTATAACCCGAGCAGTTTGTCGAATAATCGAGTACTCAAGCGGTTTTTCGCTTGAGCGATCACAACACTAAATATTATTATGCTTTTTATTTATTGATGTTTAACGAAGGTCGTTATATATGAAAAATATGATATTTTGATATGTTTTATACAATTAAATGAAAGTTCCCAAGAAAATCTGTCTAATTTGCATCTGTTCTAATAAATTGACCATGGCCTACTGTTATATATACAGAGGGTCCCTTTTATCTCAAAAAATAAACTTTTTAGTGAAAAACTGGCTACGCCACTGAACTTTACGTTACAATCTCAAAGAAGATTGTAAATATGAGGCGAAGATTTGCAAAATCACCCTGTAGATTAAAAATTAAGATAGCAATGACAAATTTGACAGCGGAATTTCGTTAAAAAGTGGGACATAAAGTGAAAACTGCAACATTCTATCTTTGATAATAACTTGAATACAACCAGAAAGTGTCGAAAATGGAACACCCTGTACAGTGTGTGAAAAATGCGCTTTGCTTTTTTTATATGAAATTTACTAGAAACGGTACGCGTATACTTAGATTTAATGATTATATCGAAGGCATCACACCGCACGGTTTTTTGCAGGATTAATCTTAACGCATAAGTAAAGTAGTGGCGAGTATTATACATATTGACATAGAACCGTTCCCCGTTTGCACTGCAAATAAACGTATACGGTTGACGACGTCTACCGAATACTCACCGGACTTGTAGAATAATCTATAATAAGTATACATATTATTTGTATTAATTTCTGGTAAACTTGAATTCCCTGGAGACTATAGATGATTTAATAAATTTTCAAAACTTTCTAAGGACTTCCGAAAGTAATTAAAAAACTTATTTCATCGTTTCTCGATTTTTCGTATAAATTTTCAAATATTTTATTACGTATTGTATCTTGATTTATAGGATGAACCTAAAATCGTTCGTTATACCAGCGGCGGTAACGGCGGCGTCTACGATACCAATATATATTTTAGTACAACAAGGTGTGGATCTAACGTACACACGTCTATTCCAAGTGATCGCTGGAGGGCACCTCCTTATTCGTTCTTTTAAAGGAATAAAAATCTATCGTCTGAACATCCCGCTGCTTAATCGGTTAAAACCGAATAATGTAAAAAAAACGTGCAGTATATTGCTGTGTGAACCAAGCCTTATCTATCGTCCGAACATCCCGCTGCTTATTCGGTTAAAACCGAATAATATAAAAAAACGTACAGTATATTGCCGTGTGAACCAAGCCTTAAGCGTGTTTTACATTATCCCATATCTTGTACAATAAATTGTACAATTTATTGTGCAATAAATAGACAAAATATTGTTTGGATGGTAAATAGTTTGTAGCGTTGTCTGTTTTAAACTTATCAAATTTATTGTACAATAAATGTCCTAGGATTCTGCGATTTAAGTCAGTACCTAATTTTAGAGTAATGTTTGTTTTTATGTTGGTAACAACAAAAATGTTGGTAAGGCTTATAACCTAAATAAATGTGTTTTTAATTTTAACTAAGAGTTTTAATGTTTGTATTATTTACCTATTTTTATTCAGAGAATCTGATATTTCCGAACTTTGTTTTAAAACGTGGAAATGGCGACTGGCGAGAAATACGACAAGTGTCAAATTGGCGCAAGCGCAATTGAAAATTATACCGTGTTGTATGAAAAATAGGACCTGCTCTATTTTTAGTACAATTTTGTAACAATTGTACAAGAAATTGTACAATTTCTTGGACAAGAAATGGGATAATGTAAAACACGCTTTAGGTATTATATAAACTAAGTTTCACCTCTTTCTTTGACCGTGTAGTTGTTATATAATTTCGATCGTATTTTTGGTTACTCCGAACGTGCTAAAAATCTAGCGCCCTTGGAAAGACGTTGATCATAGTGACTCCGGTAGAGTTAATTTAGAAAGAAATATTCTTTGTCCGATGCCAAGCAAATTGTTAAAAATGTGTATGTTGTTTTATTGAACACGGAGTTTGATGTAAATGCATCTGCACCAGAAAAGTATTCATTAATGAAAACCCTTTTGTCTGCAGTTAAAGATATTATGACAAAGCAAATTAAAGACAAAAAATATATAGTGATGTTGGTAAAAGCTTTGAATTTCAAACTGTAAGAAAGACGGAAATAGTATATTAAGTACCGAGGTGGAAAGTTTTATTCCTGTCGGGAGAGTCGGTAGTTGCGGCAAGGTTAACTAAATCTCGAGACAGTAATGAAACTTGAGGTTTGTATACTATTTTATTTACAACCACATCTAGCATCCACTTCTTAGTATTCTGAATTAAAATTATTAATAAAAGATAAATGTTATTTTGACTTTTCCATTGAAAAATTAGACAGAAATTTCAAATAACCGCAGGTGGTAAAATAACGTAGGTAATAATACACATCAAGATGGCAAATATCATTTTTGATTATGGTATCCATGTCACTAAACAATATATTATTTTAACAACAGAAAAATACTAATGCTATCAGATGAGGAATTTGATTTTGCTGCTACTATACCAGAAATTCGAGAAGCAGCAAAAATAGTAGAAGAAGATCTTCTGCCAACTAAAAGCCGCCCGAGATATGACCAGGCATATAACTGTTTCAAAAAATGGTGTACGGGAAACAAAGTTCAAAATCCTGGTTATGAGTCGGCGCTACTAGCTCATTTCAGTGAAAATGCCAAGACAAAGAAGATATCAACGATTTGGTCACAATATTCAATGCTGAGGACCACTCTATCAATTAAGGAAAAAGTAGACATATCTAAACACGCAAAGCTATTAGCATTTTTAAAAAAGCGTATTCGTATATTATTCTGATATATCGATTTTTTTTTAAATTACAAAAAAAAATTACTTTCCACCTGGGTGTAAAGTGTGTAAAAGTAAAAAAACGTGAACTTTCCACCTTTCAAAGATAGATGAAATGTCATTATTACATGCATGGTTGTAAATAATAGTACATGACCAATTAACAATGCGTTCAACTCCAAAATCGACAGCGTTGTTGGGGTTTGTTCTTTTTATAACGCCCGTATTGGAATGGACACTACCGGATTAACAACTTTCATATTTATCGTTATTGTTAAATAAAATTCTTTGTTGGTTTTCAGCGTTTGTGTGTTAAATTTAAGTATTGTTTATGGAAAGAATAGTAGTTCTTATCTGAATATGGTAAGACTGTACTGTCTGCCATAAACTGGATAAAAATATAGACTTTTGAGTCACGTCCGTCGATTGTTGGGTTTTCCTAATCAAAACATACCAAACCGATCAGAGGTTAGAATGAAGACAGAAATAGACAGAAGATAAAAACATCTTCTCTTTTTGTTGTGTTTATTTTCGTAACAACAGGCGTCACATTGACGTGTAAAAAGTAGATAAAAATACCGAGTCTATGTTTGTTTCAAGTCGATGGTTTTTCTAATATTTACTATACATTATTCAAATATCGGGTCCTTGCTTTTTTCAAGTCGATGGTTTTTCTAATATTTACTATACATTATTCAAATATCGGGTCCTTGCTTGTTTCAAGTCGATGGTTTTTCTAATATTTACTATACATTATTCAAATATCGGGTCCTTGCTTTTTTCAAGTCGATGGTTTTTCTAATATTTACTATACATTATTCAAATATCGGGTCCTTGCTTGTTTCAAGTCGATGGTTTTTCTAATATTTACTATACATTATTCAAATATCGGGTCCTTGCTTTTTTCAAGTCGATGGTTTTTCTAATATTTACTATACATTATTCAAATATCGGGTCCTTGCTTGTTTCAAGTCGATGGTTTTTCTAATATTTACTATACATTATTCAAATATCGGGTCCTTGCTTGTTTCAAGTCGATGGTTTCTCTAATATTTACTATACATTATTTAAATATCGGGTCGTTGCTTTTTTCAAGTCGATGGTTTTTCTAATATTTACTATACATTATTGACCAAATTTAGCGACATTTATGCGTGGTCAAAAAATTCCCCGTATGTGGTGGGCTTTTATACGCATCTGCGCCTGTGCCTACAAAGGGGCCTTGCACAAATTCTTGCCCCCCGGGCCCAATTTTCGAAGTTACCCCACTGGTAAGATCCGTACAAAATATCGACTATACAAATAACCTTAATAGCATTGTTTGCAATATAAATAATTCGCAAAGGATACACAACATACATATTTAGACCGGAATATTTATAGGTAAAAGAGAAATGAATGACGAAATTTGCAACAATTTGAAAACAAAGCAAACAACACTTCCGCGGATTGTTCCATATCTGGTGCTTTAAACTAGTTTATTTTTTCGTAGCTAGCGCGAAAAAAAACGTAATCATTAGGTAAACGAAAATGTTTTGAACAAATAGGTAGAATTAAACAAACCTTGAATCGATAAATGTTTGAAAGAAGGTCTGCAAACAGCCGTTGTCAAATAGAGCAGACAGTATTGAAGGTAATTTTAAACTTGAACGTGCATAAATTTTTAATTGATTTAACAGTAAAAACCAGAAACACAAAAAGGTTGACAGTGAAAAAGAATTTTATGGGAAAGTATGTTTGTGAAGGCAAATTTGTTTATTTCAACCGATAAAAATTTTAACTAAAGGTGGGTTCAGAAACAAATCGGTTTAAACGAATCGCACGACTTAAAACATCCAATATACAGGGTGTTATGGAAATGACGTATTATATTTAAACCGGCAATTCCTGAGATGAATACAAATTGAAGAAAAATATCCTTAAATGGCGCTTTCAATTCATTTAGCGGTAAAAATGACCTGACGTCAAACCAGGAATATCACTGTACCGCACTGCGACACATCCGAATTCTCACCGGTGTTGTCAGAATTACACCTTACACTCGCACAAGTTTGAAATACCCAACTACGTAACTAGGTCAAATGTCAATGACCTTTTGACTTTTGATTGGCCGATTGATTTTTTAATGTAATTTTATTTAGGCCACACACATACACTTACCTTGTCGGTCTTATTTAAAAATTAATGTCAACTTCTATAAAAACTTATACCGCGTTTTAGTAAAGAAACCGGCACATAACCCATAACCATAATCGGAAATCTTCACATGAACTGGCCAAAACACACACAAAATTCACAACACTGGCCAAAGCACACACAAAATTCACTTGGAGACATCGTTTTTTATTAACATTGGGTTGTCTCGCCTAGATTTGTATGAACATTTGTTTTTAATTATAAAACACATTGTGAAATGTATCATTTCGCTGTCTGAAACGAACTGTCAAAAACTAGGAATGTATTAATATGCAATGCATGTTTTCCGGTAGATTCCTGCGCATTCACCAAAAAAGGTTGAAATAAATAATTAATAATATTCTACAGCACTTATTTATGGTGTAGATACCAATAAAGATTAAAAAACTTGTTAATCGCTGCTCTGGTGCTTTATTTCATTCGAAAGGCTTAAAAAAATTAAATCGATCGTTTCACAGCGGGATTTTAAAACCAAAAATTTGCCACATCTCTAGTATAAAATCGACAGGTTAAATGTTATATTTTCTTTGAGGTTAAACGTTGACATTTGCTTGACAACATGAGAACAAGCGTCTTCGCGCGAGCGAGAAAGTTTTTTCGGGATATTAAATTAACTGTACAGTGAGAATAAGTGGAAAAATGTTTAGTACATACAGAAAAATCAAGTCGAAGGCATATTAGAAAATGTTCCTTTAGTAAGAGACTGGAAATCGCAAGGTCACCGGATCTTACATCATGCAATTTTTTCTATGGGGTACGATGAATAAAGAATTAGTTGATAAAGTCGAAGATGGATCAGTTGCGATATAAGATATTGGATGCAGCAGATAAAATAATTGCTGAACGTTTTAGTTTATAAAGTGCCAATTGTGTCCTATCTCCGATTTGTGTGTTTGTTAAATAATGCATTAGTGTATAGCGATTTTGTGTGGCAAGGGCCTATCTTAAAAAACTAATTTGGAACATGTGTTTCTTTAAGTGATTTATGGTAATTTGTTCAGTGTTTCATTATTTGTTCTGTGTCTCTGACGATATGTTCTGAGATTGGAAGAAAAACGCCGAAGGGGTTTTAGTGGGGTATAAGCTTTACCCACTAAAACCAAAAAAACTGAAGATTTATGTGCCTTGGATTACTTGCTAGTATACTGGCACCTGGATTTACTTCTATTTGGATACTAGGTAACTAAATATTTATTTTTATAAGAATCTAAAGTTTTCCACGAACAATTTGGCAACATTGCGCCAGAACATCTGTTTATTACACAGCTGCTCAGTGTAATGTGACTGTGCCGAGGAGTTGTGTGTGGGTTTATGGGTGAATTACCCCACTTTTTAAACGTTCGATTTGAAAAAAAAAAAATATGTAGCGCTTCTCTAGGACACCCCAGGAGTCACCCATTTAAATATAATACGTCATTTCCATAACACCCTGTATACAGGGTGTTAATTTGAAAACGTCCCACCTCTAATATCTTGTTACCAATAAATGATGTTAAACATCGGAACGACATGTCAATTTGATTGTTAATAGTGGTGAGCGACATAGTGATTTTTCAATCACGTTGTGAAACGTGATTGTTATTTTTTGATATCAGTGAAATATAAGCGTGACACGCGTTACACGCTCGGAAAAGTATATGCAAGGGTTGACTTGTCAGAAAATGTGTTTCCCGTGACTTTGGGGTCACGCAGATACTGTAAATTCATTTTCAGACATAGCTCGATATAATTTTGAATTTATTGAGAATTTCCTATCTAAGGCGGTACAGCGCCTCTCAGCAACGCTCTACGGCATTTCATCAGATAAAAAAGTTGTAGAGGGGGACCTAAACTCCACGAAAAAACAAATTACTGATATTCCACGTCACGGACCCCATGGGAATAAATTTTAAACAAATAGATAGGTTTAATGATTAGTAATAGTAAAATACGTACTAAAAAGTGATTTGTTTAAACTGTGATCACATCACGCTTTTTATTGCTGCTAAGGAATTGTGACTACCTGTGATTTGTTGATATCAGTGTTTAAATCACAATTCGTGAAATATCGCTCACCACTGATTGTGAATAGGGGCGTGTTTAAAGAATATTCGCAGCATTCGTGGATTAACCCCTGGGAGGAGTAGATGTTAACCTTAAAATCTTAAATGGGAAGGACGATCAAGCGGCACATCATCTCGAAGGTCGTTTAAATCTCTTTCCAATAATACCATCATTTATTATTTTTTTGAGTACTTAGTAGTTTCCAATAAATGGCGTTCCAAAAATGGACTTAATGTACATTTTTAGGCGGTGACATTGCCCCTGGTAATGAATTGGAAAGGGGATCACCCGGAGTGACTACCTACATACCCCTAATTATTCTACTACAAAAGGAGCTAAAAGTGATAAAATGTCGCACTGGTTGCTTGCGAAACCTTTTTTCAACCATATAACGTATCTAGAAAAAATGATGATGTGTTTTTTGTTTGTCCAGACGATATTTTTGAGCCAGTGTCTAACCCAGATAACTCTAATTGGTTTAATTCAAAAAGTTCAATTTTCATGTAAGATGTACAATTGTATGTATCAAGACGTAGACTTCTTCGCCGCGAACTCTTCTGTTCTTCTGTCAGTCTTAAAATTGGTTCATTATTGACGAAATAACATATTAATTTGGAAGTGCATTTTTTAATATTCGATAACTGATTCGGGTAGTGTATTTTAAAAACTTGATAAAGGAAAATTGCAAGATTTTGGAACGTTTCGAGTGAAATATTTCGTCACTGCATTTAGATTTTTACTCCTATGTACTATGTTATCTTTTACATATTACCGAGCCCCTATATTAAATAAAACATTGTATGTAAAAAAATACCTAATCAATATAAGCAAATACATGACACACACTGCACATCAAACTTTTACTTTTAAATAGCATGACGGTATACTTCTAAATTCTTAGTAAACATAAATAAACAAAGCTTACATGCATGTTGCCATGACTTTCTGCCACACAGGTAAATCTAAGAACAATCCACGAAATTGTGAAACACACACTCCAACATAATATTAAATTATGCACCACAGCGCGGGCACAAAATTTTCCGCTTTTCCCGATTTGCTGTAGAACTGTTTCAATGTAAGGCGCCCATGAACACACCCTAAATTCTAAATTAAAATAGCTTTCAATGTAACTTTCAATAACAATTAACAATAATTTAAATAAACGAGCGCGATTGTAAGCGCAGCCTCATTCTTCAATGCGGTCGGTCCGGTCGTGTTTGGTCTCGCGTATCATCATACTCATAACAACGTTGCCGGATTGGTATACGTAAAAGTATTTAAAAAAAATTAATCTTAAGGAGGCTAATGTAGGTGTCATGTGCTCTTTTTGGGTCAAACTTAAAATGGTAAAATCAAAATTTGAAAATTTCCGCTCGCTAAAGAGATCAGAAAATCAAAAAAATTACAATTTAAAAATTTCCCTATATTCTCTTGTTAAAAGAGAGGCAGAAATATGTTTTATAGATAAGGTTCTTTATAATGATTGCTGAATAATCTGCCGTTTTCAGAATAAGTATACGGGGTCAGGTAAAAAAGTTATCGGACCTAACCTCATTTTTTTAAATGGAACACCCTGTATATGATATACAGATGCTATTTTAAATTCTCCTTTCAAATATATAACACACCATGGACGATATTGGTTTCCTAGGCAATTTATTAAACTTTATTACTTTAAACCACAGTAGTAATATCCTAAAAACAACTATGTTGACTATTAACATTTAACGTCAATTGCATTTTGAAAAATTTGATATGATATTAGTTTATATTGAAAGTGGAAAAAACGAAGAAATGGCGCAAAATGCATATTTTGTTCGCTATCCGGAAAGACGGTAACTATTTAAGGACATATTCCGAACATTTGCGATGATTCTCGATATTTTTTACGTTAATCTGAATCTTTTATTTCGTTTCAAAATAATAAAGTTTAAATAATTCTCGCCTAGGAAACTAAATCATCCATGGTGTGTTATATACTTGAAAAGAGAATTTAAAATGCTATCTATTTAAATTAAAATATACAGGGTGTTCCGTTTAAAAGAATGAGGTTAACTCCCATAACTATTTTACCTGACCCCGTATACTTATTCTGAAAACGGCAGATTATTCAACAATCATTATAAAGAAACTACTGTATAAAACATTTTTCTGTATCTCTTTTAACTAAGAAAATATAGGCTAATTTTGAAATTGTCAATTTTTTGATCCCCCGTATCTCTTAAGCGAGCGAAAATTTCCAAATTTTGATTTTACCATTTTAAGTTTATATCACTAAACAAAATAGAGTACATCATTTTTCAGCTGGTTTAGTTGGTAGTATGTCAGATGACGTGAAACATAGAGGATGCAATTATGGCAGCTGGTGTAATTTTGTCTAGGTGACGCGTTAAGTTGAAACGAAGATTTTGGGTACGGCCATCGTACGGCTCGAGAAAAATATAGAGGTACGGCTCTTTTAAAAGATCTAGCAAGAGACATAGACCCATTGATAGCAGACATTAAATGTGATGATAGTTTTAAAAACTTCTTAAGGATGACAAGTTCAGATTTTGAATACCTTATAAAGAAAATCGGCCATAAAAGGTCTCACTCACACATAAAGTTGAGAGAAGAGAAGCTTGTAAAATGGTTAATTGATAATAAATATTAAAATTTAGAATGCAATGTCCCCAGTGCATTTTATGATTCACACCAAAGGTGTCACAAGAACTAGCACACTAGCTCGAGTCACTCCAGTGGAATATTGTATATTTATCATATGTTGTGAACAAGGGGTATCTAATGTCCCCTCATAAGGACAATTTCATCTCCCAGAGCTTGGTTTCTACGAAAATAGTATTCATAACATCTATTAACGAAAAATCTTCTTGTCATGCATTGTAAGCAATTGGCTACCTTTGTGAATTTATTTTAAACAATAAATCATATTTGAATTGATATAATTAAATAAAATTTAAAATAAGTATAAATGCATCAACTACCATCTTGAAATTGTATTTTGACTTTAGTAAGTTATTTGAATACTTTTAAATAACAGGACACGACGAGTCTGAAGGGTCTTTAAACTACCTCGGTCAAAAAAAAAACTAATTAAATTGAACAGTTTTAATGTGACATATTTTTCTACCCCAGTTCTTTTCCTCGTGCAAGCCGGGCTCAAACGACTGGTGTACTTGCCCAATATTTGTTAATGGCGTATACTTGACACGTCGTGTGAATGGCATACTTGTACAATTGACAATAATTATACCATTCACACGATACTTGGCAAGTATACTCCATTACAAATATTGGCCGAGTACACAGCCCGGCTTAAAATTAATGCGCAAGTATTACTTGTTATTAAAGTTTCAGTACGAAAGCATCGTGGATGAACAGAATGAAAAAAAAAACAGACAAAAAGAAAGTAAAAATAAAATCAAACTTTCTGCTACATCTGGCAACTATGCGATACGGCTACACTTTACAACGAGAAACCGCGCGGGAGTGTGGGAATTTAAAACGAGCTCGTCGTGACTGAACGCAAGAACCAATTTTTCCACGGAAAGCGCGTGTGACTCATTAGATAATAATTTCAATTAGGAGGACTATTCTCATCTAATTTTTATGGACGGTTTTGTGCAGAAATAGATATATGACCAACCTAACATCAATTGAATAAATCAAGGACAAGTAATTCAATATTCAATTTAGTATTGTGTTAATTATTTGTTCTGAATCAGTCCTTCCAGCATGTTTTTTCTTTTGATTATTTGTTAGTTCTTGTTATTTATTGCATCTACCCTTGATACGCTATAACTTTGATAGTCCCGAGACATATCATTCCACCCTCTATCAGGACCATTGCATTGACGTGTCCGGATTCCTGGAGTTTGGTTTTTATTTTTTTTTATTGGAAGTATCTTATCATCTGATTATTCTGCGTCCCTAATTGTAATATAGTGGTACCTCGAGATGCGAGTGCCCTAACACAACGAGTTATTTGAGATACGAGCTGTCGAGCGAGCGAAGTTTTGTTTTTAAATACGACCGAAATTTGAAACACGAGGAACGGTCAGCTGCGACGCGATCTCTACAAGTGAGATAAAAGAGATCTTGGGAATGTGGGAGAGAGTTTCACAGTTCGTGGAAAAGCAACACCCCGAAAAACTTGCAACTGGTTGTGCATCGGAGCTATTTAATGACACTTCTCGCCTAACTCATTTCCGCAGCATTCTGAAAGGGAGGAAGAAACAAACCTCCTTGGACAGTTTTTTTTTTAAATCCGGCGAAAAAGGCAAAGACCAGTGAAGAGAAAAGCAGTGACTAAAATTAAGAATACAGTAGCATTTAAGTTGTGTGTAAGTTATTATGTTTTTATACAATATTTGTCATTTATAAATACATTTTTCTTATTCAAAAACACGATAACAAAAACAATTGGGGTTAGCATTTTTGGGGCTGGAACGGATTAATGGCATTTCAATTAATTTCAATGGCGAAAATTGCTTCGAGATACCAGCAAGGTTACGGAACGAATTAAACTCGTATCTCGAGGTATCACTATATCTCAAATATCTGGCCAAAAGTGTATATTTTTTCCGTTATGGTTTCCTGAGATTATATAGGTACTGCATTTCTTAAATTGAACTGTTTCAATGCGATAAATAAAGATATATTCACCTTAATGGTCAATAATATGGTTAGGGAAGTCTTTCCTATATGTTTTTTATATTTGGATTAAATTTTGATCAATCTGCTGCAAGACAGTACTACCTACCGTAAGGTGGCAAAAACGTGTTCTTAAAGTCTTTTTTGTACTTGTTTCCCCAGGAAACTGTTTATAAAAAATAATATAAAAAATCAATTCCCTGGCTATTTATGGATCTAGTGCAAAAAGTTATTGTTTAGTTTAGTTATCGCAGTTTTTGTATATTTTTGTTTCTATGTACCGGGTGTCCCACTAAGAATGGCTCTCGGCCGTATCTCTGAAAGTGTTAGTCGTATGACTTGCGGAAAAAATTTTTAATATGAAAAGTGATCATAAGAAATTGCTGGAAATTATTTTAAAGTTTCTCAGTCGAGCGCTAGAGGGCGCAACCGTAACGGTAAATCCGTAAAGCTTAGTTTTTTCAAAAGTTGCCGCGTTAAGGTATATTTATAATAGCATTTTCGTATACTTTAAGGTTTTATGAAGAAAATTTACTTATAACATATTTTTGTCACTTTTAAAATAAAGTGGTGGGGGAAGGATGAACATTATTTTAAATGAATGCCTACAACTCCGGGTTCGCTCAACAGAATTTAGTGAACTTTGTTTTGTTAAAAAGTGGTTCCCTTACTCTATACTTTACTGTATAAACTATGACAACATGACTTTTAAAGTAGGCGCTAGAGGGAGCTATTTTACAACTTAACAAACATTGCGCATTTTTTCAAAAATTTTAAATACAACAGTATATTTAATTTTACTTCATCACAAAGATCAATAAAAGCCTAAAGAATTGGCGAAAACCACAACTTGATATCTTTTTTCAAACCGGAGATATTAACAAGAACAAAAATAAACACGGAAAAATATGATTATATTTAAGTTTCAACGGTACAGGTTTTTTCAAAAGTCAAATAGGCCTTGGAAAAACAAAATCTAATTTAAAATTAGGTGCTTTCACGTCAAAGTTTTTATTTGACTTTTGAAAAAACCTGTACCCTTGAAACTTAAATATAATCATATTTTTCCGTGTTTATTTTTGTTCTTGTTAATATCTCCGGTTTGAAAAAAGATATCAAGTTGTGGTTTTCGCCAGTTTTTTAGGCTTTTATTAATCTTTGTGATGAAGTAAAATTAAATATACTGTTGTATTTAAAATTTTTGAAAAAATGCGCAATGTTTGTTAAGTTGTAGAATAGCTCCCTCTAGCGCCTACTTTAAAAGTCATATTGTCATAGTTTATAAAGTAAAGTATAGAGTAAAGGAACATCTTTTTAACAAAACAAAGTTCACTAAATTCTGTTGAGCGAACCCGGAGTTGTAGGCATTTATTTAAAATAATGTTCAACCTTCCCCCACCACTTTATTTTAAAAGTGACAAAAATATGTTATAAGTAATTTTTCTTCATAAAACCTTAAAGTATACGAAAATGATATTTTCAATATACCTTAACGCGGCAACTTTTGAAAAAACTAAGCTTTACGGATTTACCGTTACGGTTGCGCCCTCTAGCGCTCGACTGAGAAACTTGAAAATAATTTCCAGCAATTTCTTATGATCACTTTTCATATTAAAAAATTTTTCCGCAAGCCATATGACTAACACTTTCAGAGATACGGCCGAGAGCCATTCTTAGTGGGACACCCGGTACAAGGGTATCCCATTTTCGACACTTTTATAGGGTATCTCCGTAATTGTTACTGCTATCTAAAAAGTAATGTGTGATTTGCTCTTTTATTTTCGCTCGCTTAAGAGATACGGGATACGGGGGAAAATCAAAAAATTGACAATTTCAAAATTACCCTATATTTTCTTAGTTAAAAGAGATACGGAAAAATGTTTTATACAGAAGTTTCTTTATAATGATTATTGAATAATCTGCCGCTTTCAGAATAACCTCATTTTTTAAATGGAATATATTTTAATCTAAAAAGATACTATTTTAAATTCTCCTTTCACATATATATAACACACCATGGATGATAGTGGTTTCCTAGGCTATTTATTTAAACTTTATTACTTTGAAACGAAATAAAAGATTCAGATTAAGGTAATAAATAACGGGAATCATCGAAAATGTTCGGAATATGTCCTTAAATGGTTACCGTCTTTCCGGATAGCGAACAAAATATATATTTTGCGCCATTTCTTCGTTTTTTCCACTTTCAATATAAACTGATTATCAAATTCTTGAAAATGTTGATAAGTCATTGTCGCAAATGAATATGTAAAAATGAAATTTACGCTAAATGTTAATATTCAACATAGTTGTTTCTAGGATATTAGCTTCCGTTTCATGGTCTACTGTGGTTTAAAGTAATAAAGTTTAATAAATCGCCTAGGAAACCAATATCATTCATGGTGTGTTATATATTTGAAAGGAGAATTTAAAATAGTATCTTTTTAGATTAAAATATACAGGGTGTTTAATTTTAAAAAATGAGGTTAGGTCCGATAACTTTTTTACCTGACCCCGTATACTTATTCTCAAAACTGCAAATTATTCAACAATCAATATAAATAAACTTCTGTATAAAATATTTTTCTGTATCTCTTTTAACTACGAAAACATAGGGTAATTTTGAACTTGTCAATTTTTTGATTTTCCCCTGTATCTATTAAGCAAGCGAAAATGTTCAAATTTTGATTGTACCATTTTAAGTTTGACCCAAATAGAGCACATGACACGTACAGTACTTTTTTGATAGCACTAACAATTAAGGAGATACCCTGTGAAAGTGTCGAAAATGGGACACCCTGTACAGTAGTCAACAGAATCCTATTTTAGGCTCAATTTGAATTATTCAAGCAAACTTCCATGTTTTAAAATGATTTTTGAAAGCTGCCTAAACGCAAACAAGTTTGATCAATCTATATAGGTAATGAATGTTTGACAATTTTATTGTTGTCTAATTATTTTTCATTTACCATCAGAGGTAATTTTTTAAGACTGGTAACCTAAGAATACCTATAGAACACAATATCCTTAAACAATGTAATTTTAAAAACTAGTACTCACCTGACTCATGTTGAGGCAAACCAACTGGATAATTTCTTAGGTACAAAAGTACTGGACGAATATGTTAGGGATCTGAGATCCATCTGTGAGTATAACTCTACCCTCCACCGAAAATTTCTATGCCAAACATGCAAAATTTATAGAAAACCAGTTTGTTACGTTTTCAAAAATAACCTACTAAAACAATAACATATTAGTTGTTTTAATATAAGTTTTATTAAATATGTAATCACTTACTCCTTGTTCTGCATTCCTATGTATTCTAACATCAGGTTCACTCTGAGCAATGTTTCGTCTGGGCTGTCCTTGCTCTGTCCAATTGCTGAGATCTTGTAAACTGCCATAACAAAATTTCTCTCCATATAAATTTGAATTACTTAATTCTTCACAACTGTAGTTCACTTTAGTAACTCCATACACTTTTGGACTTAATTTATCATACATTTTAGATTTGTCTTGATATGTTTCTATGTTCTCGCAGCTATTGACCATTTTCAGTTGCTTCTTTAACTTCTTAGCTTCAAATGGTATTCTAAATATATTAACCAAATTGGCAAAATCCCCACTCTTGGAACTTTGTACTGAGATGTTATCCACTGAAGTTTTAAATTCATTATTTCCTAGGGATTTGCTTGGCAGCATAGTATCACTGGGTGACCCATTACTGATTATATCAAGAGGAACATCTACAGGATGTTCTAGATATGTTTGTCCAGAATCTATATTCCCATATTTAATAGCATTGATTGGTCTTGTAGATGAGCATGGCAAACTTGGTGTATCTGTGTCTAATATTGCTCTACAAGTAAGACGATTATTTTCTTTAAAAGCATTATTATTTTGTTTAAGCAGCAGTGCTGATGGGTTATCAAAGTGGTTTTTTATATTATCATAGGCCCGAATGTTATTTACATTATTTATCTGTTTAGTTTCCCCATCATTGTCAGTGTTATGATTAAGATTGTTAGGCTTAGACTGCAATTTATTGTTTAATTCCAGATGAAGATCATTGTTTTCCGGGAAATCATATGCATTTAAGAGTAGCTCTTCACCGTCAATGCCTTGAGGACGATTATTATTAATATTTACTATTGGCAATGGCCGGTGACTAGGAAATTCAACAACTAAAATCCTATCACTAATATTTCCACAATCGTCTCTATAACCAATGCCAGAATCAGAGTTACTAGAGGCACTGGGTTGTGGTGAATTTGCAACTAAAGGATTATTCAGATCATTTTTTATAGGTGTATCATTCTGCAGCTTATACATACTTTGTATCAAGTTAACAATGTACAATGCATTTTGAGGAAACTCCAGGCATAATCCTGTTATAGCATCTGCTGTGCAAATTATTTTAAAATGTTCAGCCTTTTCATTATGAATTCTATGATCTACAATTTTAGAATCAATTACAAAAACATGGCAACTATTTGATATATCAACATCATCAGAATTTAGTCTTAATTTGGGTACAGTGTGATCTCTCTCACTAACAGCACTTGTCACTAATCCAAAGTATCTAGATTCCTTGTCAATTGTTGAACCAACATATACAACACGATTTGTCGGATAAATAGCTATAATATGATTTGAGGAATTTTTTAAAGTAAGGCAAGTTGGTAAAATAGTCATCAAAACAGCTGTTGGAGATCTTTTCTCATGTCTTAATTTCTTAATGCAACTGCAAACAGTATGCAATCTAGAGCTAGGCAGAAGCTGTTTTGGCATCTCAATAGTTCCCAAATAACCAACAAGTGCTTTAAATTCAATAGGGCCTGCCTCCTCTTCCATTGGCACTGGATGTGAAATGTTTAATGATTTATGGGCCTGCTCATTTATCTCTACTTCATTATTAAAAACATTAGCACTTATGCGGGGCTTAATGTTTTCCCTAAACTTTTCAATATGTTTTGTATTTGGTTCTCCCAGAGAACCCTTTTGCCGACGATATTGCCGTGGTTTGTGCATATATTTAGGTTTTCTACCACCTACTGTTCTACCACAATTTAGTTCTTCATCGCTACTATCGGAATAGTAATTCTCTGCAATGGTCATTTTAATTGGATCAACACAATTGCCAATAAGGCTAACAACAGAATCATGTGCCATTTTTGATACAGATATTCCGTTTACAGATATAAGAAAGTCTCCAGCTCTCAATCCTGCCTGATCTGCAGGCGAGTTACTTACAATACACGATAAAATACATGGTTGTTGCCCCGATATGGTGAAACCAAACCCGTTGTGCCCCCGTATAACTTCAACAGTTCTTAGTCCATAATTAGGGCGCTTCTTTCTCCTGCGGTTAGGATACATTATGAGGGTTTTAGTGGGTCGACCACGAATAAATATTACTAAAATTATATTTTGTCAGCCATAAGACAAATTTATAAACTTTTAAAAACACCCGTTACACGAAAAATTCCAACCATTTGACAGTGTTGACACTTCAACACTATTCTAAATTCTTCAAAGCAAAGTTCTTGTTTATAGGCAAAAGCTACCGATAACCCGAACAAACTCAGAGCTCAGAGCACAGAGACAATGTTCCTGGGCCAAAGAAAACAATTTTTCTTCTGAGGAATCAGGAACTTTCATTTTATTTATCCATCCAACAGGGCGGAAAACTCACTAGGAATGGTTCTCTCGATTGGCCTGGTGAGCTTCTCTTTATCCAATTGGCATGGCGCCTTTTTAAAAAGTATCATTCTTACTAGATCTTTAAAATTCTATGAATTTTATGACTAATTTGTGAATATCGCAGCAACCTCTTTACTATTGTATGATTCATAAGCATACAGTGGCATATACGATCGAATTCGAGCCTCATCGCTTTGACTTTACTATCATTATTAGTTCGTATCATACGGTCGGCAAACACACCATATGAGTTTCTTTAACGTTGCTGTCTGGCAACTAATTAATTAATATCGAATAATAAAACATAAATTCACGCCGGTAGAAGCCCGATCAGCCCAAATGAGATTGAATATATCGGTCGGTGCGCTAAACTACTTCCCAATCCGTAGGTCATATCATAATTCGTGAAACCAACGGTTGATAACCCTAGGGTGTAAATTGTATCGTATAACTGAGAATCGTGGTTCTAAGCCTATATTAAGCCTTAGGACCCTTCACGAATGGTTTGGCAGCGAACAAATGGAATAAAATTGAAGAAAGTTTTGATGCGGCCGATTTACTATTATGAAAATAATTTAAAACAACGTATACAGTAAATTAAATTGTAGATATGGTTACTATGTTCTAAAGTTGAGGAAAGTAACATGAGGACAGTGGACGGTCTCAGAAGTATTTATACATTATTTACTTCCTTACAAAATAACTGATGACGAAATTAGAGAGAAGTATGGGCTGATTGCAAGAACAGAAGGTCATTAGTTGGAGGACGAAGAAATCAGATTATTTTCTTTTGGAACTAGAACTTGGAAATTGGAAAGAAAAAGCCTGAAGAAACTAACCTAAGAAGTCATTGTTTTGAATGAAATGTTGAGTTTTTCCGTTAAATGTATTTTTAACATATTTTGAATTACCTTAATAATACAAGTGCAAAGGGGTAATGATAAGGAAAGTAAGTAGTTTTTGGTAAGTTTTTAAGTAAAGAATTAGGAATTTCTTTTGGGTTTCCATTACGCGACAAATATGCTACCGGCTCTACTTCTACTGCCTTATACAGATTGCACTTTAGAGTATTCTAAAAAGCAGCAATGATTTACATTAAGTGTTCTTATAGTGAGTACATTAACCATCGTTACTTTATATTTGTATGTTCTTTCTATAATTAGGAAGTCCTACCTACCATTAAGGTTTTATAATTTTCTGAAAATGTATATCAGACTAATATTATCTAGTTCAGCGGACACCATGGCATTGTTGATAGTTTCTGCAATAACAATACACACGCACGTCGAAAACAACGCCGGTAAGTATTTCATCATGGCCAGTAATGTAAGCCAATGATGAGCATCTTAGAATAACCCAGCATACACTGTTCTTAATGCGTATTAATGTCGCAGCTTGACGCTCATGTAGACCTCTCCATTTAAAATAACATATTTCACCAACGGACATACTAGCATATAATTTACAGTCTACTCAAATTTGTCTAAATTCTCGCACAAACTCTATTTCTCAAATTTTAATTGAAGGAATCATCAACTAAGACTATGTTTACATGCTTCATATTTCATTCTTCAACAAGTAAGAGTTATAGCAATAGCCAAAGTCAAGTTGGTTCAATTGACTAATAAAAATTTGATGTCGACTTTATATTGTGCGACACTGTATATTTTATTTCAAATTGATTGAGGTTATCGTGAAAAAGAACTTATAGATCTCTTTCTATTATTGAGCTATAGGATTCAATGATAAATGACTGAGCCACATTTTTACTTTGTTAAAAAAATATATTTATACTTATGCACTTATATTGATGAAAATTACATTCTTAGAGAAAATGTTATTATATTATGAGCATGATGTATATTTAACAACTAGGGGATCCAATCACGGGTTTAAGAAATATAGCAACTAGGGGACCCAATATTCAGCCACCTCAAGAATCACATGATCTTCCTATAGTTTGTACTATGACATTCTATGAACCATTCCTTCGATGTATGATTTATCACTTGATCGTCAAGGTTTTTACATTATTTTCTTAAAGAAAAATGTATTATTTGTTTAAAGCAATAAACTTTTGTAATGTTTTCTAACAATACTTAATACATTTGTTGTTCTGTAGGTCACATTTAAATCTTTCTTAAGAAAACATATTTACTCTACTATTATTATTTTACCAGATAAATACACTAGAATAGTGCAGTCCAGCATTATTACATAAATGAAATAAGCACTTTATAGTGTGGTTCAAGATATACCGTTGACTTTTACTACAATAAATCAACTACCGGATTAAACCCTATTGTGTCTACCCCTAAATCTTTAAACCCCAATAAAAGGGCGCAGGGTCGTCTTGAAAATATAGCTATCTACATATTGATTATTTTTATTTTAAATTAAGAGATTTTAAGCCAACTGAAAATAAAGATAAATTTTTGATACATGTAAGTATAATAAAAATAGAAATTAATGAAATACTGAAACACAGATTTAATCGTTTCAATAAAAATTAAATTTGTATATACAGTCGTCATTAAAATTTACAATGTTACCACTAATACAAGAATAAATTCTGTTTTCTTCTGAAAGTGACTCTACAAGATGCCGTACATTCCAACACTAATACAACAACAAAAAAAATACGCGCAAGGAAACCAAACCAAATTCACTCGTCGGAAAACCAAATTAATATTAAATTAATAAAAAAACAATTTGCTATTATATGTATGTTATTAGATATTTATCTCTACTCACGCTGGTATAATAATTAAGAATGCAGGTAAATAAAGTTTATCCTCCATTGTTACTCCGGCTCTGTCTAAAAAGATGTAAATTTTATGGTCACAGGAGTAATTACGATTTTATGGCAATCAAAAGATCAACGATATATTTTGAACTAAACTATAAAAAGTAAACTTTTTCTTGTTTATTTTAAAACCGAGATCCCATGATAAGAAAATAATGTCACCCCGGGATCGCAATATCGAACGGGATTGGATCCACTCTTAACAAGCTATTTAAGCATCTGCATCACTCAAATTGTCGATATCATCGGCTCTACTAACAGGCTGTGTCATGGATTTGTCCTCATCGTCTACAATTGTTAAAAAAAATGTTAGGTATTACCACATGGTAAATTATTTGAGGATACATATTTATACAAAGGTAAATACCAGTAAGGCTACGCTCAGAGTAGCTCCGGTATCGGCAGATTATTTCTTCGCCCGTATACTGTCGATTAAGCTCGTCCGTGACCTGTGGTCACAGTAGCAAGTTTTTTTCGTCAGTCAAAATGAATTTCCATCCGCAACTATACTTTTTGGAAAAAACTTCCTTGCCACAATATGGCAAGTTTCTCTTTCCTCTTTGTTGGAACAAAATAAGCTTTTTTAAATATTTTAGAATGGGATTAGAAATGTTTTGGTATATTATATCAAATAACATCAAAGACTGTACCTACATTTAATTTTAAAATATAGCCAACTTTAAACCAAAAATAACGAAATATTTGTTAATTTAAAAATTGATGTCGAAAAAACAAATTTATTTGTTTTCATCCGTCACTCGTCCGATCTTCGTAGAGACGGCGGTGTGTCCACATACTATATAGTAGGTTCGTTCCAACCACCCTAAAAATCGTACAATGTACGGTCACGCACATGCGTAGTAGTCGAAAGGCGTTCCAACCGACACAAAACGGTGTAGCTGGCGATCCCTTTGGTGTTCCAACCAAATTGTGATCGTTCGCAAACCAGTTCCTGAACGGTAAAAACGATACATGGCCAAGACCAGGAACCGCTTGTACTGACTTGCGCCCTAAGAATTTTAACCGTTGTGTTTGTATTCCTGGTATTCATGCAGTTCTTTTAGCCTTGTTTTGTAGAAGTTGTTGCTTAATATTTTGATTATTTAATTTATTCATATTAAATTTGTATAATCCGGTTCCCAAACCTACAAGATATTCTTAACATTAAACGTTATTCTCTTTCATGATTATTAAATACAACAAAACGGAACGAAAAAAGATAATACTCAAGCTTAGACGAAGAAATCAGAACAACAAAAATAGGGTTGTGACTTATGAATGTAATTAACTAATTACTAAACTTCTTTCCTAGAATTAGATAGGCGATCAGCTGAGATTTTTACACAGAATGGTTACAAAAACGTACCAACCTTGCCTCCCTTGTGCATCGGCAACAAACAGTGCAAAATTAACGCCTGCGCACAAAATCAATTCCAACAGTTTCGTGACGGTTCTAGAACGATACAAAAATAGGGTGTTGGAACAAACCTAGTATAAGCAGTATATTGCCAATACGAACGTTCCAAAATACAAAAAGTGTCCCCGCTATGGGAGATGGCGCGGGCCTATTGAGTTTGCGCAGTAGGGTGGAAGTTTTATCGATCGCGTTAGAGCCGGTCCATTGTTTGTTTGTTTGTTGTTTTTCAAATTACAGAATAAAAAGTGGTTTATCCACATTGGTGTCGGTATATTAGTTCTTTTCTTATAAACTTTCATTACCTAACAACAATTATTGTAAAGGAGTTTTTAATTTGAGGTGATTCGATTCACTGTTTGGTAGGTTAGTGACTTGTTTTGTTTAAGATGAAAGGACACAAGTGCATGGTGCTTTTTTGCAAAAGTCGTGGATCAATACCAGGTATAAAGTATTTCAGGTACGGTTCTTCGGAGCCGAATTTCACTAAAAATCTTGTAAAAAAAGAAGAGAGTGTCACTTGCATATAAAAAGTGAGGTTAAGAAACATACGACGTCGGATGAAAGTTAAAATAAATCTCATCGTGTCGATTGTTACAAATATTCCGACGGAATTTGGCACCAAAAGTTTACACCAATCAGGACACCTTCGGATCATCATATTCAGAAATCATATGCATGGAAGGCTGTCTTAAATCGAACTAATCGAAATTTTGATTGCAATATTTTTCCTAACTAAGCAGTGAAATTTACATTAAAAAATTTGAAATCCGGTCATGTCGAATGTTCACTTTCACAAGGAAATTTCCGAACTGCGCAAACTCACAACACCCCCTTCGATGCCCATAGCGGGGACTTGCTACTCTGACCACTTCCCTTTAACAACACAGTTTTGTACTTCGACCAGCAACGGCCGTGTACGCCCGTGTTAAAAATTTTGCCGATGCCGGAGCCACTCTGACCGCTACGCTTTCGAACAACGGAATATTAATGATTCACACTGCACCGAGCTCGTGACTTACGCTCGAAATCTAGGAACTTCCGATCTAATAGAGGTTCCACTTTTTCGTACAATGTGTTTTGTAGTTAAGAGGATAAAGAACAAAAGTATTTTTTCAAATTAAAAGTCCCGCCAATTATGAAAAATTCATGTATGGATATTTTCGAAAAAAAATTATGAGAAAAAATATACATTTCAATTTTCAAAGAAATTTGCAAAAACTGATCTGTCATAAAAAATATTATAGTAAAAGTATTTATTTTAGCCAAAAGGAATTTGTGTTCTAACAACCTAATTGTATACTCACATGTCATGTTGTACTCGGGATAACTTGCAATGTGACTTCTCACAAAATGGGGAGGGAGTTCTTGCAGATAGTGAGGTGGCAACGACTGTTGACTGAGCCTGTCAGTAGGTCGGTCCATTATGCACATTTTGTCGCTGAGCCTTCTTCTGTGGGTTTACAAATTAATGAATAATTAAAATGATCGACCTGACCAATCAACGAACAAACCCGCGGTTCTGCAGATCATATTGTAAAATAATATTTTTGCATAGGCAAACCTCTATACCGGATGGTGCGTCCGAACAGGTCACATGGGATTTCCCATGTAAATTTCGAGGTGGTCAAATATTCGCTACCGTATCAGTGGCGGTTCTTCCACAGGAGCACAGCGCACGTGCACCCCCAAAACGAATAAAAAAATATTAATTTATATTCATTGAATATTATTTATCGTATAAAGTCCGACCTTCCCTAATATTTTATCGTACCGTCAATTATCGTATAAAGTCCGACCCTCCCTAATTTTTTATCGTACCGTCAACCAATATAGTATAGTATAGGCTCTCGATCCGGCAACCGTGCCTCGGTCGAGGTTAATGACAATTATGACGAGACTTGCTCGCATGTGCGATTAAGTAGGCGGGGCAAAATGCAGTTTCTCTGTTGTAACAGATGGCGGGAGGCAGCGGGGAATAGCGGGGCTATGGCGATTTAACAAGGAAAAGGCGCACAATTTTAGTGTGCGCCGCGCCGTTATCTGTTCGTGCATCTAGTTAGAAAGCGTTTATGTTTTAATATTTTAATATTATATATTTATTAAGTTAAAATGAATAGTTTGACGGTGGACTACTTATTTAAAACTAACTGTAGCTCTTTGAGTTTGGAGCAAAAAATTGAAGTGAAGAATGCGGGAAGACTTAAACCCGAAATTAATTTAACGCAGACCACAAAGGGTAAATCTAGGGACTTTATTAGAAAGTTTAAAAATTAAATATATGAAAAAAAATTTATAGAGGGCATTCCAAACTTTAATGAGGCTGTTATTGATCAATTTTGTACAATTAGGAACCGAAGAACGGACTTTGCGTTTAAACTATACACACTAAGAAAACCTTTCTTATTTTCCAAAAGTTGTATTTCCTTGTGCAAAATTAAAAAATAAATAAAAATATGTTTTACCTAACGCATTTTCTTATTACTTCTTTTCTTTCGCCTAAGTAATTGTTTGATCGTTACACAAAAACAAAATTTTAAAAATAATTTCACCAAACTTGTGAACCCCCTCTATCATAGGTCACGAGCCGCCACTGTACCGTATTGATTTTAAAGAATACTTTGATTAATACTTTTTAAGGAGAATAATGAGAATAAAAAGTCAGCAAAATTTAAACTGTTTAATTTTAATTAAAGTTAAAATGAAAATGCCAGTAATCACCTTCATAATTAGGTTTGGTCGGGTTGTCAATATTCGACAGCGTTTTTAAATTTTAGTATTAATTGTTCAATTGACTTCAATTCAATTCGTAACGGGCGTTTAAAGAGAAAGATGAAAGAGGATACCTTTTTTGTTTACAATTGAATGATAATAATAATAAAATAATTGTTTCGACAATATCAGTGGCTTAACATTTTTTAGTTAGTATTAATTTATGGGCCAATGTTCTAATAAAGTTAAGTCAGCACTTATTTCTAAAACTTACCTTTTTCGATTTAATTTTCCCGCTAGATGTCGCGCAGCTAAGATAATTATAACTAACATCACTATAACCAATGAAATGATAATTATTCTATACTTGAAAATGACATTTAAATCTGGTATGGCATACAGGGACAATCCAATTTGGCCCATGTACTTTGCAGCATAGGAGTCCCAAAGTATCCTTAGATGGTCTTCATTAAGTTGATATCCATGCCATAACGGGTGTTCGGGCTCTTCTAACTTTACAATCGGCAAAGCAAACGTTAAAATAATACAAGCGTCGTAGTCTTCCCACATAACTGAGCATTGTTGTAGCATTTCAATTTTTACATTTTTATACCTAAAAATAGCATAACAGTGTGTTACGGAATTACCTTTTTATAGACTACCCCAATTAATTATCAAATATTCAAGAATGCACGTCCTAATTAATAAGCTATTATTTCGTTAACACTGAACCAATTTTAATAAAATCTTTTTTAACTGATAGGAAACGGATTCTAGAGTTCAGGGCAGAATCGTTTTCGTCCTGGTACGTTTAATTATTGTAGGGGTCACTTTTGGCTTGTGCTAAATTAAATATAAAAATCATTTCAGCAAATAAAACGTATAATACCAAAGGGCTACACAACTATCTATTCATTTGATTCATCCGTTAAAAATTCGAAAATAACGATAGAAATACAAAGTTCAGCGATGAAATTAATTAGCATCGGGTGTTTCCTCAAGGAGCATTTATGTATTTATTTACAAAAATAGGGATACAACAGTCACTGAGCCCAATAGAGCATCCACGTTGTGGTATTGGCTAGTGGGAGTTATTAATGCTTAAATTAAGTATACATTAAATTATGTTAACCTAAATTTTATGAATATTTACAGCTTTGATTTTACACATTTTTTAAACCTAATTATAGACATATCGAATATTTCCGTTCTTAAAGAAAGCCTATTACATGCCCTAGTCGCTCTACAGAGGGGAGAATTTTTTCCAGCCTTTGTTTCTCTTAGTGGAATATTAAAAGTATTTTGAAGCCTTAAGTACTTAACCGGTAAATTAAAACTTAACTTTGACCTCATCGTTAGCGAATCAACAAGAACGTTCGCCAATTTGTAGATCATAACTACATCGGAAACCATTCGTCTTTCAGTAAGTGGGATTACTGAAAATGTTTCCATTATAGGCTTATAGTTGCTATTGTATAGCTATGTCTGTTTTTCGTGATAAGAACCGTAAAAATTTATTTTGAATACTTTCCAGCCTTCGCTGGTAAACCACGTACTGAGGGTTCCAAACAACCGATGCAAAACTAAGTTTACTAAATATATACGCATAATACAAGTTTAGAACTGTTTGAGGATCAGGGCCGTTTCTAGCCTGTTGGCCGCCCTTGTGCTGCATATGAACTGGCCGCCTGTATATTTGAAAACTTTTTCTGTCAAACTACAGGCGGCTTTCGCCGCCCTATAATTTTCGCCGCCCTTGTGCGGGGGCACTCCCAGCACACCACTTAGAAACGGCCCTGTTGAGGATTATTAAAATTTAAACTATTTCTTATAATAAATCCTAAAATCGATTACACTTATTGATAACCTGTTCGATGTGAGAGCTAAAAATTAACTTAGTGTCCATTATAACACCCAAATCGCGTATTTCATTAACTGATTCGAGATCACTATTATTAACAGTATAACGAAAATTGTATACATTTTTGTTTCTGGTAAACGTAATCGATACACACTCCCTAGATTAAGAAATAAACTCTGGCTTTCACAGAATCTTACCAAGGCCTTAAGAGCATCTTGCAGCAAATGGCAATCCCCTGGCACCCTGATTATTCGAAAACATTTTAGGTCATCTGCGTACATCAAAAATGTAGAAAATTTAAAGCATTATATGATATAACAAACAGGGGACCAAGGTGACTGCCCTGAGGCACACCAGACGGCACGTTAAAAGGTTTAGAATAAAAACCACCAACGGAAACCATCTGTCTTCACTAAGATAGGGCCAAATCCATCTCAGCAAGCTGCTATGCACACTGACACCAGCAAGACGCTCTATCAGTATGGAATGACTAATTTTGTCAAATTCATTACTGAAGTCCGTGTACATAACGTCAATCTGCTTCCGATCATCCATACTTCTTAAAATAAAATCTGTAAATTCCACCAGATTGCTCTCGATGGACCTACGTGGAGAAAATCCGTGTTGTTGTTTTAAAATAATATCTTTAACTTGCTCCAATATAATGTTATGAATAATTTTTTCAAATATTTTCCCAAAAATGCATAATTTGATGACTTCTTGCATAGCACTTTGTATTATATAATATGGCGGAAGCCCAAAGTGCTATTTATTTAGAAGACATTTTTTGCTACTTCGAGTGGCATGACGATACTCCAGTGTGTAGCCCAGATATATCTTTAATTAGTTTAGTATTTTTTTATGATGAAGCACAAGCACTATAAGAAAAATCCTTTAAGGCACTCTGGGAGTGGTGTGTGTACGCATAAAGCGATTCACGTTGGTTAGTTCGTGACTGACGAGACGCTGACGAAACACGATTTCGGTCATTTTCGATTGAACTGATGGAGTGTGTTAGGTGCTATTTTACCCTGGAAATCAACAGTGAAATGCGAAGAAAATAGTTCAGCAAGTAAGTTTGCCTTGTCTCCGGCTGTGGATCCTATTGTACCATCGGAACGTGTTAGAGGTCAAATAGTTGATTTGATAAAATTTTGGCTGATGGCCTTAGCGACTGACCAATAGGACCTTGATCCGTTTGGACTGACTGTCAATAGTGTCAAGAAGTTTGTTTTTTATCCTCTCGTTATGCGTTTCTTTGCTTTGATCTATTGTTATCTTGCACTGGTTTCGAGCGGGCGGCAATAAAGATGGTACGATTCTCAACGATGACAGCATACAATCAGCATACAATCAGAAGAGAAGCATGCATCCAAGGATAAGTGCTAAAATGGGCTTCAGGTCTTCCCATATGGCCGATGTGTAATGCCAAATCTTAAGAGGTTTAGGAGGTTGTTCAGAATTAATTGGTAGTTCGCTTAGAATTGAAATAAGTGTGTGCGTCTTTTTTTCCGATTGATTGAATCTATTAGCGGCAAATGGTGCCAAACGCAGAACTTAGTAAAACTTTAAATCTGAACAATGAGTTTGGCAACACTGTATGCTACCATATGTTTTGAGATTGAATGACCTCTGGTGCACACGTGGCACATATACCACCTACCTATGGGCTACGCTGCGTAGTTAGGGGCACGGGTTTATTAGACGGTCGATTTAAGAAAAAGTATGTAGTGTTTCCCTAGGACACCCAAGGAGTCGCCCATTTAAACTTAATAACAACATCCTGTTACCTTTATCTATTATAGTGCCCAAACCGTATAACTTACGTGATGGTATCATTCAGTGGACACATTTGCACATCACAATACTCCTTGCCCATTTTTCCTATTGCGTCTCTTAGCGACCACAACGCCGCCTCATCGAATAATCCAGCAGGCCGCCCATACAAATAAACTGTTAACGTTGCTTCTTCATTTGGAGCGGGGGTGGGCATTGGCTCCTCCGTTGTGGTTGGTATTATGGTTGTGATTATTACTGGCTCGCCTAATTGAATAGCAATGTGTTGGGGTTATTTTTTTTTACATTAAGTTCTAATAAAAATATATAAGAATGCAAAGAACTGACCCACAATATGACTGAAATTGAGGAAAGTATTACATATTGTAAATCTTTATTTTATCACGATCTAAATATTTCTTTTTTCTGAATGTAAATACAGGGTGTTCCGATGATCTACATGTTAAAATAAAGGCGAGTAAGTCATATAACAAAAAAGTCCAAAACTTAAGTTAAGACGTTTAGGACATATGTCCAAATGAAGTTTTTTTCTGAAAATGGACCTAAGCATAACCTCCTTACATATTAGCATGTTATTAAGAAACACCCTATATACAGGGTGGCCAATTAGTGCGACAAAGCTCAATATCTCTTTTACCGCTAGGGATAGCGGAAAACTTTTTTCACGAAAGTTATTAAGCGTTAAGAGGTGCAGATTTTAAAATTATTTTCGACTATACAGGGTGCTCCAAAAGGGCGGTGTGATAAAAATTTCATATTTTTTAAATGGGACACTATGTATATTTTTACATATTTGAATTCACCGTAAAATTCTGTACATAGCACCGTAATTATTTTTACACATTTTTGCAACGTTGCCAAATAGATTGGAAAATTCCTAAAATTTGTGCAAAAACATGGTTCAATGAAATGTGTAATATTTCTATAATTTGAGATAAAATATTTTTATGTCGGAAAGAGGAATGTTGACAGAAGTCCCCTATGATAACATATATCAATATTTTTATACAGGGTATTTTCTATGGATATGCCAACATTACGAACTTGAAACCTGAGTTTCGTAAGTTTTTTAAATGAAACACCCTGTATATGATTACTTTATCTTGTAGATATTTTAATCCTCTCTAATTTTTATTAAGGTCTTTCTATGCCTATCTCTACCAATCTTGGTGGTATTTCAATTTTTATTTAAACTCGAGCAAAAAAAAGTAGATGCATTTTACCATTGTCGTTTTTCTAGTCACCTATGACAAAATAAAAACAAAATGTTGTAATTTAAAAAAATATATTTATTCATACGGGAGGATACGACACAAAAATATTTTAACGATTCAAGCTTGTGGACAATTTCTAAAGTAAATGATTACCTAATTATTTGTTCATATAGTGACCCCCACGAACTTGAACACATAATTCAATACGTTTTTCAAAAGAATGAGTCATGTTTCTACACATTTGGAACTGTTTTCAAAGTATTGCCTAATTATTTGTTCATAGTGACCCCCATTAACTTTAACACATATTCAATACGTTTTTCAAAAGAATGTTTCTAGGCATTTGCCGAGTAATACTTTGAAAACAGTTGAAAATGTGTAGAGACATGACTCATTCTTTTAAAAAACGTATTGATTTATGTGTTCAAGGTATTGGGGGTTACTATATGAACAAATAATTAGGTAATAATTTACTTTAGAAATTGTCCACAAGCTTGAATCGCTAAAATATTTTTGTGTCGTATCCTCCCGTATGAATAAATAATTTTTTTAAAAATTACAACATTTTGTTTTTATTTGGTCATAGGTGACTAGAAAAAGGACAATGGTAAAATACATCCACTTTTTTTTGCTCGAGTTTAAATAAAAATTGAAATACCACCACGATTGGTAGAGATAGGCATAGAAAGACCTTAATAAAAATTAGAGAGGATTAAAATATCTACAAGATAAAGTAATCATATACAGGGTGTTTCATTTAAAAAACTTACGAAATTCAGGTTTCAAGTTCGTAATGTTGGCATATCCATAGAAAATACCCTGTATAATAATATTGATATGTGTTATCATAGGGGACTTCTGTCAACATTCCTCTTTCCGACATAAAAATATTTTATTTCAATTTATTATAAGTTAAGAAATATTACACATTTCATTGAACCATGTTTTTGCACAAATTTTAGGAATTTTCCAATCTATTTGGCAACGTTTTCAAAAATGTGTACAAATAATTACGGTGCTATGTACAGAATTTTACGGTGAATTCAAATATGTAAAAATATACATAGTGTCCCATTTAAAAAATATGAAATTCTTATCACACCGCCCTTTTGGAGCACCCTGTATGGTCGAAAATAATTTTAAAAGCTGCACCTCTAACGCTTAATAACTTTCGTGAAAAAAGTTTTCCGCTATCCCTAGCGGTAAAAGAGATATTGAGCTTTGTCGCACTAATTGGCCACCATGTATGTATATGTATATTCTACATACCAACTCGTGTGAATTGTAACACAAATTGATTCGATGTGTTGGTTCCAACGTAATCTGCTTGAACTTTATTATTGTTATACAGGTAACGAGGTTTTCCACTCACGGCGTATGTTAATAAAATTGGATCGGCTTCTTCACCATCATCACTAACTAAAAAAAACAAAATTGGTATTGAAACTGATCGACCCCTGGTGTGTTATTCGCCTGATGGAATCCATCACTCTGGCTATAATAGTCTAATTTTGTGGTACGACCCTGTATACGTTGTATTTATTTTGCAGGTTGTTTTAAAGTTTGGGACAACGGTAAGGTTGTCAGGTTTTATTTATTAGCTTTATTCTTAGTATGGCGTTTTCCCTAAGTACTGATGGGATTCCTCTGATAATCTGCAATTTGTTTGTTACATATGAACCCATTTTCATGTACGTATTTTTTATTTAATTTACTTGTCGTTTTGTTATGTAATATTACCTCAGTTTACGTACACGTTTGGTATAATAGTACTACGTAGTATAGTGAAAAGCCGAAAGACAACTGTCAGTCCTACTGTCGAACATTTCAAGCATATAACTCATAAAAGTGTAATAAAAATTAAGAGCCTGCTCGCTTTCCGCATGTGTCACTTTTCTTCTCAAGCGAGCATTGTTTTTCATGTACTGGAAAGCCGAAAGACACTGTCCGGTAGTGGTGTCCTACCGACGAACATTCATTCCTAAGAAAAACCCATCACGCCTTTTTATCTACACCTGTTATAAATTAACGTTCTACAGGCAACATAATACCAAATGATTTTAACCCTTTTTGGTAACAGCGATAACCTGAGGTTACTCTATTATACATAGATAACCCTTTTTAGCACCCATCCCCATTTCTTTACCGCGGATTGCAGATATTATTCGAGGAAGGCTTTATTACGACGTAATAAAAGCCTACCTTTGTTTTCAAGAACCCACTCTAAATTTCACCAACGGTAGACAAACATATGTTCTGATAGTGACTGACCTAATAAATTACGACCCTTTATTAAACGAAAGCAAAAGTATATATTGATTTACACCAACAAGTGGTACCGTTATCCGTTTTTCACTGAATTTACTTCCGTTGTCAAAGATCCCTATCGCATCTACATCGACAAGCCGACGTGAGCAGCTAGAAAACTTTTTAGCATGGTGAAGTCAAATTTTCAACTTTAATAGTGGCACTTTAAGAATTTCGCGGGACCGCTAGGGTATGTGAAATATTACGGGTTTTCAAAATTAAATACCACAACAAAGTTATATATTTTATGGTATATTTGGATTCTATGGACCAAATCCTATAACTCTCCTGTTATTAATACGGCAGCCCGTTACCAGAATTTCAGACTGATCACGACCTAAAGTTTTTGAGTTTTTTGGTGATTTAATAATGAGTTGAGAAGAAAATTAACAAGAACGGACATTGACAACGTTGCGAAATCATTGAGAATCATCTTTACATATGTAAAAAAAAGTGGTCGTAATAGTTATCGCGCGTCGTCCGTTCTTTTTATTTTTGATTGAGAGGATGTTTTTGATGAGATGAAAATAGTAACTGACATTTTCCGTGCGGTGAATAGTTTTGGTTTGAGAAAAATCGAAATTTGTTTACAGGGTAGAATTCAACTTATCATGCCTCGTCCGTTTTACTTGTCGGATGTTATTTTTTGTTATTCGTGGTCGGAAAAAAATGAGAACGAACATTTTCATCGACGCGCAACCGCAGTGTTGGACCTTAGGCATGTCATTTTTTTAACGCTGTTCTAGTTATCGCGCCTCGTCCGTTTTCAAGCAGAAATCGTGTATTGTGGCTCGGAAAATGGGGGACAAATATGAACTGTCATTTTTACACACGCATTTTTTAGCAAACCCGTGTTCAGTCAACACAGCACGTGTATCAATAACAATGCAATATGGGGACATAGCTGATGCTGAGTTCCAACCACCCTAAAAATCGAACAATGTACTGTCACGCACATGCGTAATAGTCGAAGGGCGTTCCAATCGACCCAGAAAGGTGTATCTGGCGATCACGTTGTGTTCCAACCAAATTTGTGATCGTTCGCAAACCAGTTCCTGAACGGTGAAAACGATACATGGCCAATAGCAGGAACCGTTTGTACTGACGTGCGCCGTAAGAATTTTAACAGTTGTTTTCGTATTCCTGGCATTCATGCAGTTCTTTTAGCCTTGTTTTGTAGGAGGTGTTGCCCACCCCATATTTAATAGTTTGATTATTTAATTTATTCTTATTAAATTTGTATAATACGGTTCCCAAACCTACAAGATATTCGTACCATTGAACATGTTATTCTCTTTCATAATTATTAAATACAACAAAACGGAACCACAAAAGATAATACTCAAGCTTCGACCAAGAACTCGACCAACAAAAGTAGGGTTATGATTTATAGTATGTATGTTATGATAATTAACTAATCTTCTTTCTAGTCTAGGAACTAATCAGACAGGCGATCAGCTGGGATTTTTACAGACAATGGTCAGAAAAACGTACCAACCTTGCGTTCCTTATACATTGACAGCAAACAGTGCAAAATTAACGCCTGCGCACAAAATCGATCCCAACAGTTTCTAGAACGATACAAAAATAGGGTGTTGCAACAAACCTATAGGCGACCAAGCCACATAGCAAGCCGTCCTGTAGCTGCGCAACACGGAAAATGTCCGTTCGACTCGATATACTATTTTTTAGAGTGTTATCAACAATTAAAAAAAAAATTGACCCGGGCGCTGTATCTTTTTGATACCTCTTTTCTTTACATCTTTTATTTAAACTATGGAACACTCAAACGTTCACTTTTTTTTTTATATTTTTAATATGATTTCATCACGAACGGCCAAGGTGTAGAAATAAAAAGACGGTCTGCTTTCTTACGGACTGAAATCACTCTGACTGGTAAGCGCAGCGTAGCCGAACTTTTTCGCTCGAGTAAAACTTTCTTATTTTTTATTAATCTAGCGATTAGCCATTGACTGTCGTGATAACAGGACATTTTCGTAATGGGCTGTCGTACTATATACTTTCTATGCGGGAAACTTCCCTTTTTTAGATATTTACGTTTAAAAATTACATTTTCCAAACTTTGACGCATGTGTAATATAGTTTTCTTTCCAACGAACCAAAATCATGTTTCACGAGCCTCCAGTTTTCGGGAAAATTGCGTGTTTGCAAAAGTCATACTATGATACTAAAATAACCTTAATTTTTACTCACTACTTTTTACTGTTACAGAATCTTCACTTTCCCCATCTACGTAAAACTCCGGAACATCAATTTGAATTTGATATCCGTACTCCGCATGAACTTCGATAGTTTCGGAAGAAGAAGGTGCCCATGATACTGTTGTACTAGCATCTGTCAGTTGGATGACTGTTGGGGTTTCTTGAGAAAGACCTAAAAAAAATTGAAGAAGGAAAGTTCTGAATCCTGAATGAAAGACCTATATTCGAGTGCGGGGGGGTAAGTGTCAAAAATGTTTTAAAATATGTCCCCTCAACCTCTCTATTGGCGTCTGAGATATTTCCAGCTGTCTATCGGATTTTGCATTGTAATTTAGTGTTATACAAGAATTGGAACTTTATTTAGCTTTACTGATTACGCAGTTGGTTCCTTGAAATATTTTGGTAATAATTTTGGTGTGAAGAAAATTGGTTTGTTCACATACGGATATTTGACTGATCTAGGAGACAAAAGTGAATTTCGTAAAAATCCCTTCAGGTAGGAAAAATCCACTTGAAAGGGTTGAATAACCAGGCAACCCCAAGAAACTCTTTGTCCTTTTTTACCCTCAACTTTAGAGCCGTAGTGTCAGTTTGAACTTGATCGTTTTTGCAGTGTATGTATATCATTCTCTGTGGAAACTAACGAGCTGCAATAGTGAATATTTTCTGTTCTGCTTGTATTTAAAAAAAAGTGTAATGGATCTTGAAAGGTAAGGTCAGAACACATATTTTTCGTTATACTACCTCAGTAGTAGTCAGAATTAGAAAAACTCAAAGCCGTGGTTTAATTCAAATTTGAGAAAAATGATGAAAATAAGAGAACTATTATGAAAAAAAGAAAAAGTATCCAAATGACAAGAAAAATAATGAACTGTACATCAGTTATATGTAATAAAAGATTTCAAAAATAATTGAGAAATGCAAAACGACATTTTTTAAAAGAAAAATTTCATGATACTGATCAGAAAACAATATGGGAAAATATAAATTTATTATTAACCAATAAATCAAGAACCAATAAGTCGACTATTGACTATCTCTTATGGGACAATAACAAAATTGAGGAAAAGAAGGAGATATGTGAAAAAATTAATAAACATTTTATCGATGTAGGAGAAAATTTATCAAGGAAGATTCCATTTGTAAAAAGATTTGAAGAAAATTTCAGTCAAAATTCAATGTTTCTAGATCCAGAGGAAGTTTTTAAAGAAGATATTGATGAAATTATTACAAATCTTAACCCAAGAAAGGCCAGCGGTTTTGACGATATATCGATAAAAACTATTAAAATGGTCAAAAATGAAATCGTTCCCATCTTGCAATCTCTCATTAAATTATCATTTATTATGAGTATTTTTCCAGAGAAAATGAAATTGGCAAAGATATCTCTCCAATTTTTAAAAATGGTCAAAAAGGTAATTCTAATAATTATAGACCAATTTCTGTTTTACCTGTTTTATCTAAAATTTTGGAAAAAATAATGAATAAGAAATTGACAAATTTTTTAGAAAATCAAAATATGCTATTTAGTGGTCAATATGGATTTCGTAAGTCTAAAGATACAGAAATATCTGCTATTGATATTATTACTGACATTCAATTAACTTTAGACAATAATAAAAAGTGTTGCTTATTATCTTTAGACTTGCGAAAAGCATTCGATACTGTGAATCACGAAATTTTATTACAATGTCTTCAATATTGGTATTAGAGGAAATATTTACAATTGGTTTAAAAATTATTTATATAACATAAACCAGTTCGTTTATATTGACGATTGCTCAAGTTCTCAACAAAATATTACATGCGGTGTTCCTCAAGGATCAATTTTAGGCCCTACTTTATTCCTTATATATATAAATTCAATTTCTAAGTTAAATCTAAAAGGTAATGTCAAATTGTTTGCGGATGATACTACAATTTTATATTTTGGCGAGTCTTTTTCCAATATTCAAAGTGATATTACTAATGATTTGAAAATTATACTTTCATGGCTGCAATCCTATAAACTTTCTTTAAACTTTGAAAAATCATCTTTCACGTTTATTTCCAAATGTGCAAATGGGAACAATATTTTACGAATAATTTTTAATGGAAGCGTAATTAAGTATGCAAAATCCATAAAGTTTTTAGGCTTATACTATATATAGACGAAAATTTAAATTGGAGAAAACATGTTGAAAACCTTCGAAAAAGCGTATCACCACTCATTGGAATATTATTTAAAATTAGAGATTATATACCTTTAATACATTTAAAAAACATTTATTATTCATTAGTTTATTAAAAATTTCTATATTTAATATCAGTTTGGGGATCTGCATGTACCACAATATTAAATTCTTTAAAAAGACTACAAACCAAAATTATAAAATGTATTCATAAACTAAATTTTTTGGAGCCGACAACCATGTCCATATAAACCATATAAACCAAGAGGATATCTAGAACTGAATAGTTTATATAAATTAAAAATCAGTATACTAATTCATGCAATTAATAATCAATGGAAAATATTCAAATTATTTAAAAAGAAACATTTATAATAATTTTTATTTTTAACTTTTATATTGATTATTTATGTTCTATGTTATAATATTCCCTGTAATGGACTAAAATAGCTCGTTGGGAATTAAATGAACATTATTATTATTATTATTATATAGTTCATTTTCGTTTTGTTTATTATAATTTTAATAATATTTTAGCGGCTGGAAAATAATGATATTTTTATGTTATTTCGGAAACCCTTATTAAATTATTAAAAATAAAGGTATTTGTTGTACTTCAGGGTGCGTCCCGATTATTTCTCTTGCTGTAATATAAAGATACAAGCTTATATAAATGAACCGTTCAAAAATTAGCCGCGGATACCCGCGGATGATGATGATTATAATTTTTAGTCCTCAAATAAAATAGTAGTAAATAATGAAAATTTTAGTTTGATATATATTTGGGTGAAAAATAGATTATAATTTATTTTAGAAGTGCCGGGAAGCTTAGGCACGAGAATCTTGTCTCGAAGAATATTGTTTGATAAAATTAAACAGCGAAACTTACTTAGCTTTGATAAACGATTGGAGTACATAGAAAATTACTTTTGATCATGTGAAGTATAGAAAATTACCTTTTATCAGTGTTCATAAATTAAATCACAATTCAATGAGAGGTGGATGAAAGCTTACAAAAAGGAAGACGTTTCCTTTAAAAAAAATGAGAAGTGGCTACAAGGTACCTTTGAAACACCAAAAGCAGTACAGCAGCGTTTGGATAGACCACCCAAGACATTTATAGAGTCGAGTGAGAGGAGTAAAAAAGAGTAAACCATTTTCACAATAGACCCTGGAGTTATTAATCCCAGCATTCAATGAAAAATCGGAAAAATCCTCGGATGAAGTGGATGAACAATCTTCTAATGCAGAACCATAATTAATAAATAAGTATTATAATTATTTATCAAAAATAATTATGTATTTATATTATGTATATTATAAATATTCCACCAGAATAATGATATGTATTTGGATTTATAGAAATTATAGTATTTGTTTTAACTATATGTTTCATGTTCCTGAGCACTTAAAATACAACGGACAAATAGGAAAATTCAATTTGAATCAATAAACCTTAAGAAATAATTTTGACCGCCTAGATCGGTCAAATACCCGTATGTGCGATGGTAGGAACGATTATGTTCTCTAGTGCAGCGTTCCTCAAACTTTTTTGGGAACGGGCCCCTTTTGATTTCAGAATTTTGTTGTCGCTCGCAATTAGCACAGAATTAATTCTAGAACAGAATGCCATGCCTAATTAATTATCATCATCATTTAATATCCATTTTGCATCCACTGCTGGACATAGGCTTCCCGTATTTCCATTTCTCCCGGCCATAAGCACTCTGTATCCAGTTGTGCTGGATGCGCTTAATGTCGTCTGACCATCTTATTGGGGGACGTCCTCGGTTACGATACGCTTCTTGTCTAGGTCTCCATTCTAGGATTTTCTTAGTCCATCTTCCATCTCTGACTCCAGCAACATGACCTGCCCAGTTCCATTTCAGGGTTGTAATTCTTTCTGCTGCGTCCGTAACACCGGTTCCTTTCCTGATTGTATGGTTTGGAACTCTATCTCTGAGGGATATATTCAGCATTGATCTCTCCATTGCTCTCTGTGCCACTTGGGGATCCTGTCTATGACCTTTCTGGTAAGAGTCAGTGTTTCTGCTCCATATGTTAGAACCGGAATCACGCACTGATCAAAGACCTTCCTCTTTAAGCACATGGGAATATTTGATTTAAAAACATCCCTCAGTTTTCCGTAAGCTGCCCATGTCAATCCTATTCTCCTGTTCAATTCTGTAGTCTGATTGTCTCTTCCCAATCTAATCTCATGGCCTAAGTATTTATAGCTGTAGCTGGCGTTGATATATTTTTAGCCCGCACAAGGTTGGTGATGTATTGGGTTTTAGAAAAGTTAATTTTAAGTCCAACTCGTGCACAAGAACTTTGGAGGTCCTGGAGAAGCGTATTTGCATGATCTACCAGGTCTGTAATAAGGACTATGTCATCTGCAAACCTCACTTTGTTCAGGTACTATTGATGTTGACTCCAATATTGTCCCAATTATTGTTTTTCATGGCGCTCTGTAGCACAGCGGTGAATAGTTTAGGAGATATGGAGTCTCCTTGTCTAATACCCTTCTCCAAGGGGAATTTGTTGGTGTCGCCATAATGCATTCTGACGGCAGCTGTTGCACTCTTATATATTTTCTGTAGAAGGATTGTGTATCTATGATCAATACTGCATTCCATAAGCGCTCCTAACATGGAGCTATGCTGGACTGAGTCAAATGCTTTCTCAAAGTCTACACATATTAGTATTAATGGCTTGTTGTATTCTTTAACTTTCTCTGTCAAGGACTTTATTACTTGTAGGTGGTCGTTTGTTCTAAAGCCACTTCTAAATCCAGCTTGTTCTAGTGTCTGGTGAGAATCTAACTTATACATATGAGATAACAGGCTGATCGGTCGGTAGTTTCCAATATCTGTTATGTCTCCCTTTTTATGCAAGATTATCACAACCGCATTATTCCATTGGTTCTTGAGGCTTTAATGACGCATCTACCTCCCAGTTTTATCATTCCACTTACAATGCCATCCTCTCCAGGGGTTTTGTTGTTCTTCATGCATCTTATGGCCGATTCAATTTCCACTTCAGTTATATCTGGAAGATCCTCTGATCCTTGATTTTATATTACTGGGATATCCACCTCCTGAAGTGAATTATCCCGACTGTACAGTGTTCTATAGTACTCTTCGGTGATTTTCAGGATCTCTTGCTGTTTGTATATGATGTACCCTTGCCTATTTTTTAACTTGTAAATATTCCTCGTTCCTGTCTTCAACTTTCGTTTTAGGACTTTTAGGTAATTAATTACCTTCAGTTAAAAATATTTCTTATTCGAATGTTATTATTTTTAACAAATCAAAAAGCATTAATAAGCAATAATATGAATAATATATCACTGGATGCAGCAAATGTTCATAGGCATATTTTATGCATGCGTTTTGAGTCGCACGATAAAAATCGCGGCGATTTCTAAAGACATTGTTCTAAATGTGCGCTTTTATATTGGACGAGCGGCTGAACGGGTTTGTTGCATAAAAGCGCACATTAAGATCAATGTCTTTAGAAATCGCCGCGATTTTTATCGGGCGACACAAATCGCGTGTATAAAAAGGGTCTTAATGAGATGGATGGCACTGCTTTCTACTTCCAGACAACTACTTTATGCTGTGCTTGATTTGAAGAAAGCTGCAGCTTTATATATCTAGTTCGGCATTAAGTCGATTGCGATATTTTGTTTTTGTTACATTATATTTCCACTTAGTGGTTTGCGGACCCCTAAGTAGTTACTCGTGAACCCCCAAGGAGTCCGTAGACCCCAGTTTGAGAAACACTGCTCTAGTGCATTCACAAAAAGAAACACTGGCCTAGCAGTTAAGAATTATATGCACCGAACAAATCCTTTGTGTATGTATTCATTTTTTTTTAATTAGCAAATTTAGTTAGTTATTAGAATGCCTAAATTTGTTTTTATACATTTAAACCCTACCTGGGGAAATAATTGCACAAAAAGTTACTACAACACTTATTAATAAATCCATTGTTTTTTAGTTGAACTACACCATATTATTTTAATTTCTATAATCATATTGTGACGAATCGTAAAAAAACTCTACTCCTTATCTATCCATATCTTATCAAATCGAAGTTGTCTTAATTTTAAACATAAGGTATCATAGGATTAGTATTAATCAAAGCATAAGTACGTCGATTGTCATATCAGGGAAATAGAGGATGGACCAACATTTTTATCGCGCAATAAAATGTGCGGGGTTCTTCAAAGAAAGGAAGTATTTTTTATTAGTATGGCAGCCCGTTACCAGGATTTCAGACTGATCACGACCTAAAGTTTTTTGAATTGAAGAACGGACATTGGCAACATTGCGAAATCATTGAGAATCATCTTTACATATGTAAAAAACAGAGGTCGTAATAGTTATCGCGCCTCGTCCGTTCATTTTATTTTTTGACTGAGAATTATGTTTTTGATAAGATGAAAATAGGAACTGACATTTTCCGTGCGGTGAATAGTTTTGGTTTGAGAAAAATCGAAATTTGTTTACAGCGGAGAATTCAACTTATCATGCCTCGTCGGTTTTACTTGTCGGATGTTATTTTTCGTTATTCTGAGAACGGACATTTTCATCGACGCGCAACCGCAGTGTTGGTCTTTGGTATGTCATTTTTAACGCTGTTCGAGTTATCGCCCCTCGTCCGTTTTCAAGCAGAAATCGTGTATTGTGGCTCGGAAAATGGGGAAAAAAATATGAACTGACATTTTTACACGAACATTTTTTAGCAAACCCGTTTTCAGTCAACACAGCACGTGTATCAATAATAATGCAATATAGGGACATAGCTGATGCTGAGTTGTTATAGACAACCAAGCCACACAACAAGCCGTCCCATGCCCATTAAGGGGGGGGGCCATGGTGATCATGAACCCTATGGAAATTTTGCAACACTCAAAATGTGCGTTGTCGATGAATTCATTTTTTTAATATTTTTAATATGATTTCATCAAGAACGGACAAGGTATAGTAACAAAAAGACGATCTGCTTTCTTACGGACTGAAATCATTCTGACTATAAGCGCAGCGTTGCCGAACTTTTTCGCTCGAGTAAAACGGCCAACTGTCGAACAAACCCAAACTCCGAAATTTCATTTGATTCATCAAATCATTCATTGATTTGGTCGTCTAAAAACTCGAAATTATGCAACTACGAAACGACCAAAGGTTAAAATAACTATCATTTCGGTTCGATCCACACGAATTCCCTATCTAATGCAAAAAGTTATTGTTTAGTTGTTATGTTTAGTTATCGTAGTGTTTTGTACATTTGCCTGCCGCCTAATTACCAATATCTGTTAATTTGAACAATAAAAACATACAAATAGCTTAACTTCACTAATTTCAATGTTTCTGTAAATTGATTTTGAATAAACTATACTACAATTTAAAATAACACATGGATCCAACTTACTTTTTTAGGATTTTATATGTTACAGAATTTTCTATGGATTTACTAATAATGTGTATTTTTGTGTAAAGTTTATACTACGCGCACCCTGTAGTTCGGAAGTTATGAATTGTCATTGTTCTGTAAGTTTTTGGAATTGTTATCATGAAACTGGAATTTTGCAAGTATTAAGCTCATAATGGGTCAGTTTTGGTTTTCGCAATAAGGGAATGAAATTTAAAAATTCTATGCCATAAATCTTGGTAGGTACTTTTTATTGCACTGACCATCGGTCGTTGGTGATAAATGGGTGGCCAAAAAAGGCGATATATTACTATACAGGTTGTCCCACCGGGAACCGTCTCGATCTACATATATGCAAAAATCTATACATAGGAGATCTTCTAGCCTATGTCACCCATCTTTGGAACAATGCAATCGAACATCATGGGCAGTCTCGGGCTGTTGCACTGGATATTTCTAAAGCCTTTGATCGTGTTTGGCATGAGGGACTTCTAAGTAAATTGCGATCCTATGGTATGCCCAATCGATTCTGTGCATGGTTGTCTAGCTTTCTTAAGGACCGCTCTCCGCAAGTGGCGATTGACGGATTTCTCTCAGACACCTTCGCCATCAATGCCGGTGTTCCTCAAGGGTCCATATTGTCTAACACTCTCTACATTAACGACCTAGCGATATTTAGTTTTGCTGACGATAGCACACTTATCTCATCTTTCTCTTTGAATGCACAAACATCGGCTGCCGACGCACATCTTCGCAGACAGCATGAAGTATCACGCCTCAACAAAGACCTGGAAGAAATTTTGGCTTGGGTTGACAGTAACCAAGTCGAATTTAACGCAAAAAAACTCGGACCTTCCCGAGGGCGTTTTCCCCAACGAATATAACCCCCAATGATTCAAAACCAACGTGAATCGCTTTTTGCGCACACACACCTCTCCCAGAGTGCCCTTAGGATTTTTCCTATAGTGCTTGTGTTTCATCATAAAAAAAAAATTGGGAAAATTGGGCAGTATGTCGTTGATGGGGGTACGTGGCACTTCCGGTTGTACCGGAAGTCGGTATCAGCTTGCTTATTTTATATGAAACACCCTATATATTATTACATTTTTGTATTCTACGCTAGATCCTAGGCACATTTCATATATCATGTCCTATACCTAAGTGTAAACGTGTTCGTGTCTAAAATCACGTTTTCAAACCTTAAAATAATTAATTTTTCCTATAAATAAGCCTTTATTATTTAATTTGGGTTGGATTCCCTGTTGAAAATGACCTACTTTAATAGATTTTTTTTATAATATTTGATAACTATTAATGCAGGGTTTTCAAAAAATAAGAATAAAAATTAAATTGAGAAAACTGCAAATAATATACATTTTCAACAAAGAAACCCCCAAATTTTATAATTATTTTCTATTTAGCATTAAATATAAGGGTATAACCGGATGCAACCATATTGAAAATATTTTAGCTTTGTTGCTCCCATCAACATTAGCATCTTTTCAATTTTCAAAATTTTCCTATGTATATGTAGTGTTTCATATATAGATCAAGGCGGTTCTCGGTGGGACACCCTGTATATCTAAACGGGCATTATGAAGTTTTTCGTGAATTTATTCATGAAGTAACTTCAAGACCAAATTTGATAATGTAAAACGCTAACTTTGATGTCAAATAAATTCCCGATTTTCTTCGTGAATTTATTAAGCACGAATTAGAACTCTTTTTCTGTTAAATTTTAAGTCAATTCGGACATCCCAACATTCAAATGTTTTACGAAAAATTATATAAAAAGGTTTTCAAAATTATTCTTGGTTTTGATATAAAAATGTAGATATACTCTTTGGTCTCATAATACAAGGTGTTATTATGATGAGTTGCCGTCGCATCGTAGATTCTCAACATCTTAATTTTAATAAATTTTTTTTGTAGAACGCATGTTGCAAGAATAAATAGGGCTTTATCACAGATAAAGACAACTTGACAATGAAGTTTAGAGCACTTATAACTGAAAATGCGGCTATGCGTGATTTCTTAAGTAAGTAGCATACAGGGTATTATGGAAATAACTTATTATATTTAAACATGCAATTCTTGAGATGATGACAAATTGAAGAAAAATACCCATAAAAGGCGCTTTTAATTCATTCAGCGGTAAAAGTGACCTGACGTCAAACCAGAAAAACACCTGTGGGGCACTGCGACACATGTAAACAATCGACGAATTCTGACCGGTGTTGTCATATTTACACCTTAAACTCTTTAGACAAAATTAAATAATTTAAACACTTTTTGTACAATTTATGTAAAAAAAATAACGACGGAAAATGTTTTGAACACCCCGAACAAACACAATAGGCACGTACGTAACTAGGTCAAATGCCAATGACCTTTTGAGTGATTCCTCGTTGGTTATTTGACACTCTAGAAAAAAAATGTAATTTTATTTAAGCCACACACACACTTACCTCGTCGGTCTTATTTAAAAATTATCACAATGTCTATAAATTACACACCAAAACGTTTTAGTAACAAGACCGGCACATTAACCATACATAATCGCAAAGACACGGGCTGGACAAAGGCTACACGTCCATCTCCCCATCTTTGTCACACACAGCGACTGAGTTGACGTAGTTCGTACAGCGGCTTACGCTTGCGGTTGCGGGCGTTAGTTGAAGACTGACAGCGTCGAGATACGGTGTATTTTATCGATAACCATTACACTCGCAGCAATCCGCTCTGTTTTGCATCGTGGTACTCGTTGTGTTGTAAAATAATTTTTCTGTTTACGCGTGTATCTTGCCAGTCCATAAATAAACTTTAAATATTGTTTTTATTGCCGAAACTAAATTGCTCAGTTTAAGACCGATTGTTTCTTCTGGACGTTGGACAGAAAAGATGGAATGTCGCTGACGAACAAGTCAAATTTCGTCTCGTGTAATAAAATCTAATAATCTGTACTATTGTATTTTCAAAAGTTAACTATCGGTTCTGTTTCACTATTACTGTGTTCCGTGTTGCATATCGAGCATAAAGTGTTTCCAGGAGTGTTCCCATGAAAAGGAAAAAAAACTGATTGTGTTTGTGCCTGGATTTCCTCGCTCTTTAGGTATAAAGATAAATACAAGTAGGTATATGGAATTTCAGTTTTACATTAAGTTTGGCAACATGGTCATTGGGCCTGAGTAAATGTTTACAGTAGCGCGGACTGACCTGTGAGTAAGAGGGTTTGTTACCCCACTTTTAAAACGGTCGATTTAAAAAAAAAATATGTAGCGCTTCTATAGGACACCCAAGGAGTCACCCATTTAAATATAATAAGTCATTTCCATAACACCCTGTATATAATGGTTGACGTTTTACTAAATAAGGTATTACTTAATGATTTGTACTTATTTTAATGGACGTTGATCAATTTTTAAGTCGAAAAGTTCATATTCGTACTAAAATGATTTGTTTTCGATTTTTTATCGAGAATCAACTAGTTTGAGATAATACACTATTTTGGTATAGATTATTATGATGTAAAACCTCACAATTTTTCTCAAGTCTAATAAGACTTGTCTCTCGTAAACAAAGCTGTTAAAAAATAAATAACTAATATAATAAATAATACAATACAAACAAGTTAAACCAATACAAACACCACAGAAAGTATAGTATGCAAAAACAAAAAGCAACCTGAATGCACCCAAACACTATGCAGAAGCAATGACCAACAATATAGCACGAGTTTCAGCTAAATGAATCAGTAAAAAACACGTCCAACGTATAATAAGCCGTACTCAATAACAATTTCTTGACTTGATTATTTGAATTTTTCGAAAGGTTTGAGGCAAGTGATTAAACAATTTCTTGCTGTTAAACATAATTGAGTTTCTTGTCTGAGATAAGGATGGTATTGGAAGATCCATCAAGAACGATCGTTGAGTGTTGTGTATAGACATAACAGAAAAAAAAGGTGTACTTCATCTTTCTCGTAATACTTGCCCTTTGGTAGAATAACATGAAAACAATAATTATACATCTGCATCCCGTTTTGTTATAACATATTTTTTGGATAAAATTGTACAGACGCGTACCACTGGCTTATGAAAAAATACTTTTGGGGTAAAAATAGTTTAGTGTAACGTCTCAAATTGTTTTCGGGATTTTGGATAAACGCCAAAAAAAACTTTAACACCCTGTATATAGAAAACAAGCATTTTAGGACATACGTGCATACGAACTTGTCGAGTTAAAATGGATCCAGGATTAAAATAAGAACATATAATTAGGTAACACCCAGTATAGCAACTATTGACATTAAATTTGTCATAAAAATATTTGTATTTTTAAGATGTCTCCCTTAGCTTATCAAGATTTTCCAAAACTTGCGTCTTAAGAATCACTACGAAGAAAATATATTTTATAATCTCCGAGGAGGAATCTGGTCCGAGACGCCCTTTAGTTTGGTGCGAATTACCAGTCAGTTTTTACTTTAAGGAATACAATGTAGTTGGAGTAAGCGAAGAACACAATGAAATATACTTGGAGTTATCCACAGGTACCCCAATTTGTAAATTAATTCTTGCGGCTTTTTCAATTTCAAGGTAATCTCAAGTTGTTTCGTAACAAAACTGCAAAAACAGAACACGCGTATGGAATGTCATGATCATCCATCAGAAAAAAGTATTTATTTTAATAGGACACCCTGTATATTATTATATTATTACATTTTTTAAATTCCCCTCAAAATTACAGTTTTTAATTATTTTGCAATGTTGCCAAGTTATTTTAAAAAATTCTTTTTTTGAATAAACAGCTCGTCATCTTAAAATTTGAAATATCATCGAATTAACTTGAGATATTCCAAACATAATTATGGGTAGTTCTAGATTCTAGAATAATAATAATTATTATTATTATGAGTGATAGTAATTAATTTTATATCATTTTAGTGCTTCTTGCCAGATCGTGTTCAATACTAAAACAAGATGTAAAGTCTTTTAAAATGAAATTAACCAACAAAGAATCACCATGTCTCACACTGGAAATGGAACTGGTAAGAAAGCGCGTTACCTTTTGTAATAATAAAACTTATTTTTATACAGGATGTTATGAAAATGACTTATTATATTCAAAAACGCAAATCCCGAGTTGCAAACAAATTGTATAAAAAATCTACAGTTTTGGGCGTTCTGATTTTTCTCCCTCTCAGGAGACTTGGTGACCTTAATTTAGATTTTTATATATTACTTTAACAATTACCGCAGAATATTTAAAAGAACTTTGAGGGCTGCTAAACAGTTTTACTATAAGAATCGAATGTGTAACTCTAAGAACAAGCAACAGGAGACGTGGAAAATTGTGAACGAGTAAGGGGAAAAAGCGTACGAAATCTGTTGTTTCGAGTTTAGATTGCAACAAAATTAATGAATTTTACTCTCCATAGCTGGAACATTGGGTAGTGATACAGCTTCAATAAGCTATTTTCGTCAATATGTAAATAACGTTAACGTATCAGAATCTTTATTTTTAATTCCCACCAACATTTTTGAAATTAAACATATGTTTAATGAAATTCACAAGTTCTTCAGGTTGGGATGAAATCTCGCTGAAAATAATGTTACGTTTGCCTGATAGTGCAATAGTGCTGAAACTAGCAATGGTTGTACCTTTGTATAAGGGAAGTGATCCCGAATCTGCTTCAAATTTCAGACGTATATCTCTGTTGCCCACTCTGGCTAAAATAGTGGAAAAATTAGTAAAACGACGACAGCAGTCTTTCTTCAAAAAACATAACATTGTTTGCGCAAAACAGTTTGGTTTTCGCGAGTCGAAAAGCACAAATGATGCAATTTTTGCATTTCTCGAAAGATTGTATTTGGGTATCAATGATGTGCATGCTGGAGAAGTATGGGGTACGGGGGATAAACTTGGAATGGTTTAATTCTTACTTAACGGCGCATTTTCAGAAGGTACATTTTAATAACCGTTGTTCTGAACAATTGAAAATTCGATCTGGAGTACCAGAGGGATCTGTCTTCGGCCCTTTGCCTTTCCTAATTTATATTAATGATCTGACCAATGTTGATATAAGGGGTTAATTTACGCTTTTTGCTGACGATTCTACCATACTTTAGAAGAGTAAAAATACAAACGAACTCGAAGTCCATATTCACAATGATCTTACTAAAGTAAAAGAATGGACTGACGCAAATTTCTTAGCACTTAATATTTCTGAAACAAATATAATTACTTTTAACTGTTCTTTAAATGAAATCAGTGTAGGGTAATGGCAGATTGTTTAGATGTACAAACTGTTAAAAATGCTTACTGAGATATGGTATACCCTTTTGGGGAATTTGCTCTCAGTATTTATTTAATATGTTGTTTATTCTGCAAAAACGAGCCATAAAATATATGTATAACGCCAATTTTAGAGACGCTCAAGTAAGCCACTATTTTTATTGAATAACATTTTAGCACTGCCATGTTTATTTTTGGTGGAGACGTCTTGTCTTGTCCACAAAAAATTCCAAAATGCAATTAATTCAGTTTCATTATACGATACACGCCAAACATACAATGTAGATCTGCCTATACCGATTTCTACTCAAACTAAGAATACTATTATATACAATAGTAAGAAAATATTTAATCCGTTCCCATTGAATATTCGCCAAATTAATAATTACAAAAAATTTAGAAAAGAAGTAAGATCTTTACTACTTTCGAGGTCTTACTACTCAGCAGATGAATTTTTTCATGATAATTTTAATTGACTTTTGGAAGTGATATATTAGGTGTATTTGATATTGTATGTAATGTATTTATTATTATTGTGTTATATATTTACTTTTTGATGTCACTTTGTATTGTACTGGTGACTCATATCAATTTTCTTTGGGTTTGTTCGTTCATTTAACTGGTTAGCAAAATATTCTTATTTTTGCGAACAGAAAAATGTAATCGGTCAGCCAAAATGGCTGGTTGGTCAGCAACTTATGGACAGCAAACATTTCTGAATCGTGACAGTGCCCTGGGAAAACAAGTGAAAATACGCCCCCGCTACACCTTTTGTAGCCGATTTCCTTCTGTATTCGGCAAAAGAAAACACAAGAAAGTGACATAAATTGACAGTGTCCTGGAACCTCTGAAGTAAACTGCGTCTAGACATATTTGTTTCTACTGACCAATTGTAAACTCTTGCTGACCAAGTAATCATTTCGCAGCTCGGCTGTTAATAACGACACCATTTAATTACTTCTCATTTTCTTTTATATCTCTTATTTTCGTACTATAATATGTTTAGGACTCGCAGCATAATTTCACTTTGACCTTGACATATACAGATCCATAACACCCTGTATAATATCCAGAAAAATATAAATATTAATTTAAGTTACAGTTTAATAATTTATAAAACTATATAATACAATAACTAACAGAAGTTATAATTTTAGATTGCCGGTGAATTATTAAGCCGAGAGTGTGTCCACGATATTCCAGTTGAAGTTATTTCTCGAAAACACTGGGGTGACTATGAAGAACCGAAAGTTAATGATTTTCACGTATGTATGATTTTAATAAATGTACACTGCTGTGCAAAGAAGTAGGACAGCGCTTTTTGTGGTTACTCAATAGTAGATGAGTGACAGGTTGGTTTTATTTCTCCTAGTTGAGAACCCATTACTAGTGTAGGTTAATTTTTTATTGTATATAAAATGTAAATAATTAATTAACGAGTACTTCGGGTCGCGTTACTCAACTGACGAAAAGACTAACCCTAAAAAAGACAAAAGACATTAAAATTAAATAAATAAAAAGCCCTCCGTGTTCAATATAAGAAACTTGCATTGTTATATTCAAATTGGACAAGCCCGAGCCAATACAACCAAAAGTATAGTTCGAACATAAGTTAGGCGTCGTCCTACGTTCCAATAACTATACTTTTAACATTAAACTCGGTCATTTATTTTCTAAGACTCGAAATTTGCCCTGATTTCTTCAATTGCGCTGGTGAACTGCTGACAGCGTCCAGTTGGCGGGGAAAGGATGGCGGACCACTAAGACCGACAGACACCTGACGTCGACTGGCATCCCTGACATTAAACAACCAAAAATCGAAATCAAAACCAGAAATAGCGTCCGAAAAATTTAATTAAATAGGAACGTCTTAGGTTTGCGGTGAGTTTTTCATTCACTACTAAGATTGGCGACCTTACAGATAGTGTCGACCAGTTCTCATATTTTGAAAATTCTAAAACGATTCAATAGCATTAATAAACAATTCCTGGGTGGGGAATTACGCCTTCTGGACGAAACCAAAATGGAACAAACTTCAATATTTAATAAATTGCCATCTAGCTGATAATCAATTCAAAGTAAATTCAAATAAAATGAAAGGGGTAAATTGGTTATACGGGGGTTATCAAAAAACGTCTTACGTAAAATGCGCCGTAGGAGAACGCTTAGAGTTACCTACCATTAATTAAGCGCAAAACGGACGGACGTTACGGGTTACGTACTCCACTCTTATCACGTACGTTAATCTACAATTTTTTTTTTCAAATAAGGAGACATTACTAGAAACATGTTAAGATAAAACATTGTCATTTCTTCGCCTTAAAAATACGTTTTGATGAAGAATGATCTAGCCTAACGCCGTATTGTATAATTTGTCATCTAATGGCAATAATTACCTATAAAATTGTTCTACTTTTTGTGAACTATTTGAAATCAAACGCATACGAACACAACTAAAACGCTGGCCTACGTTTTTTGCACAGCAGCGTACATGATTAAACTTCATTAAGCATTCGTAACTTTTTGTTACTTTACTAACATTTCTTTAACTGTAGGTTTCAATACAAATGCCCAACCTTAAATCCATAAAAAATATTGTAGAGAAAATGAAAAATATGAGCCATGGCATTACTGTAAAGGCGAATAAAAGCGGAAAACTTACATTGCAAATAAAGACCAGCATTGTAAGTTTATCAGCCCATTTTCCCGATCTTAGTGTGAATAGTTTTGCTGGTAAGTTCATTTTTATATACGTATTAAGTATAAAATCGGACGAAAAAGCTCCATCTGACTCACAATCTAAGCGACAAAGAGGCCGTCCAGTAGGAGTTTAGACTGGGAGATAGTTGGACCTTTTTTGGCAACAGCTGTACCTCTAAAAAATGGGAAAATTCCTTACATTACTATTAACTGAAGGTGATTCCAATAAAAAATATTTTTAGCATTATTCTTGGAAAATAATTGTTCGAAAATCTATAAAAATCTAAAGTAGCCAATCATTTAAACATTACGCTAACTGTGGCAGAGCTTCTACTCTCTGGTAACCTGAGCGTAACTATCATTGATTGCTGCAGTTACAAAGTATAAGAGAAACATTTATTTCCTTATAGTCCAATTTTTATCAGTTTATGCTACAGTCATAAAAAATCTTTCTAGACTTTCTTTTTATATTGACTTTGACAAATAATTTGATACTAACTACGGAGTGCTAGGAAAAAACAAACCGCGAAAAGTAACGAGCTAAGGATTTTTATTAAAATAAATTAGGCTATTAGTGGAGTCGTTCTGGCGAAATAAACGGCTCGAAAATCCCTTGACGAAATCAAGTAATTTTTTTTCCCCCATCGATACAGTAGGATCCTCTCGACATTCTGACATGATTTGTAGGGGGCGCCGCATTGGGCGGGAGGGGGCACGCCCCGTAAATCTAACCTACAACGGATTTTCCTAAATAACTTCGAGAAGGGGCGGAGTTTGGGGAGTACTTTAATGGGCCGGAGGCTGGGTGTGGTGGGGCAATGAGGAGGAGAGTTTGGGGGGGGGGGGGATTATTACATAAATGCTAATAAGTAGTTTATTAATCGAGCTACGGGAATCTGGCCAATTTTTTTATCAGCTACGAGGGCGGATTGGCGAAAAAATTTTATTTTCACAAATGCGCGCTTGTCGCGGTATACAAGAAATGGCCACTATTTAATATTATGTTCAATTTTGGTATGTGTTAATAGGATATAGAACTACACATTTTAGTAAGAAAAGTTATTCAATTGTTCCACCAGTGGCGTCTCAGCAAACATGTCCTCTGATATTTTTTACAAAAAAGATGGTACGCCACTGCTATTTTTCCATGTGGATTTTTTTTTAATTATCCTGGTCAATTCTACATGAAAGCGGTTCTGATTAGCCTGGTCAATCTATATAAAAACGGTCTCTTGAGTTTTTCTCGTCAGACGCATCGAATTGCCCACTCCAACAATTTTTATGAAACAAAATTTATCATTACTTAATTATTTTATCAATGTTAATAATAATGAGTTTCAATATGAATTTAGTGGTTTTAATCAACAACTGTCAAGTCTGACGAGAAAAACTCAAGAGATCGTTTTTATGTAGAATTGACCAGGCTAATCAAGCCAAATATCCACATGGAAAAATGTCAGTGGCGTACCATATTTTTTGTAAAAAATATCAGAGGACATGTTTGCAGGGACGCCACTGGTAGAACAATTGAATAACTTTTCTAACTAAAATGTGTGGTTCTATATCCTATTAACACATGCCAAAATTGAACATAATATCTAAAGTATTTTCGGAGATATTAAATAGTGGCCATTTCTTGTACGCCGCGACAAGCGCGCATTTACGGAAATAAAAAAATGAACAAATTGAATCCGGTCTGATCCCCGTAGCTCGATTAATAAACTACTTATTAGCATTTATGTAATATTTTTCCCCCCCATAACTCTCCTCCTCATTGCCCCACGACACTCAGCCTCCGGCCCATCAAAGTACTCGGTGTCACCCGTTGATTCGCGAAAAATTGATGCCCCACTCCGCCCCTTCTTGAGATATAATTAATTAAATTTTATTATTTTTGCAGTTAAAAATCGCGATAATTTGCGAACTCATTGAGATATCGGGATCAGGTTTGTTCGAGCTTACGCCCTCTGTCAAGCTCTTCACTTTTGTCCTTCACATTTTTTTTCTAGCATCTGAACCGGCAGGAGTTATCTAGAAAAATCCGTTGTCGGTTAGATTTACGGGGCGCCCCCCCCCCCCCCCCCACCACCCCCCCCCCCCCCCCCCCCCCCCAATGCGGCGCCCCCTACAAATAATGCAAGAATGTCGAGAGGATTCTACTGTATCGATTGGGGAAAAAAAATTAATCGATTTCGTCAAGGGATTTTCGTAAACCGGATCGACTCCACTATATGTTTTGTGTACTAAATTTATTTCCCTTTCCGTTTTATATTAGGACATATTCCAAATGAATTTGACGATGAGGAAGAAAATAGCGGGTGTGTTTCATCTACTGTAGACATTAAGAAATTCATAATGTTTCTTTCTGGAATGCAGCTCAATAACTGCCAAGCAGTGTGTAATATTGTACATGGAAAAATGGTAAAACTTTTTATGGAACAACCTGGAGCTTTATTACTTCAAATATTTTTAACAGAGCTAAATATTTAGGGATTATTTTTATTATAAATTATAATTAGGTAAATGTTTTTGTAACATTTTAATTTATTTATTTTCGTAATATGGTTATGAGTGAATCGGATTTTGCAAAAAGTAATTGTTGGTCATTTTGAAAAAAAAGTAAATATAATAATATATTTAAAAAAATAGAACCATCCACAAAGACGATGACAGAGTATGACAAATATTATTTTAAGGAATTACAATACATTTTCTATGATACTTAACTTACTAGTTCCTAAGTTTTTGATATCGGCAAAAGCATTAATAATTACAATTACGAAAGAATATATTGTTGTGGATTAATTTGTTTCAGAAATGTTGTTTTTTTCTTCTAATATTTACCTTATACTAATTATTGAATATTGTGATATTTTTAAAAGAATAAATTAATTTGTTATAAAGTAGACTAATGCTTATCAACGTGAAACGTGGTCTTGTGTATAACCAGTCGCGCACTCAAGGGGGGGCCATTTTAGGTCGAACCCCCTCCCCGAATTTATTGTTTTTGTCATAGACATATACAGGGTGTTACTTAATGATATGTACAATTTTAAGTCAAAACGTTCATATACAGTAAAGCTAAGCTAAGCTAGTCCGGATGTCTTTGTAATCTGGACCAAATTTATATATATGGTATATACCATCGCACACACACAAAAATATCGCTACTAGGTACTGAACTGTCAAATTTATTTTCGATCTTAGATATAGCGAAAGCATAGCGCCATCTATCGCCTCATGTAAGATCCAGTCTAAGTGGGTACTTTTCGACCTAATACTTTTAGTGATTTTTTACTGCGTATCCATGTCCTTAGTGAATTTTTGCTGCGTATCCATGTCTTTTAAACAGTCCTATTTTTTAAATATTTTTTCTGACTCTGATCATTTTAAAGCATTTTTACGTATCAGTCATCACTGGTACAGTGGCGGATCGTGACCTATGATAGAGGGGTTCACAAGTATGGTGAAATTATTTTTAAAATTTTATTTTTGTGTAACGACCAAACAATTACTTTCTAGGAGTTTTAAATGTAGAAAGAAAAAAAGTAATAAGAAAATGCGTTAGGTAAAACATATTTTTATTTATTTTTTAATTTTACACCAGGAAATACAACTTTTAGAAAATAAGAAAGGTTTTCTTAGTGTGTATAGCTGTCGGATCTTAACGTCGTCGCATGCAACCCTCGTAACAATATTTTTACAGTCCACTACTAATACTATTAAAGCCATCTACGAGCTATCAAGAGAACCGAATGATGTCCAATACTACTACCGCCATCTACGAGTTATCAAGAAAACCGAATATGTCTAATACCACTACGCCATCTACGGCTACGTCATTAGGCGCAACCAACACGAGAACAATAGTTAACTGTTTTCACGAATCGAGCCACGAGACTGACAAGTTAGCGTTCTTCATATTTTCAGTGTTTTTTAGTTTAAATCCTTAACTAAAATGGTTTAAAATCATATCAGGCATCATTTATCGAAATACACAACATTTATCGACCCTACACAATAGTGCTTAAACGTAAAGTCCATTCTTCGGTTCTTAATTGTAGAAAATTGATCAATAACAGCCTCATTAAGTTTGGACTACCCTCTATAAATTTTTTTTCATATATTTCATTTTTAAACTTTCTAATAAAGTCCCTAGATTTACCCTTTGTGGTCTGCGTTAAATTAATTTCGGGTTTATGTGTTCTCGCATTCTTCACTTCAATTTTTTGCTCCAAACTCAAAGAGCTAAAGTTATTTCTTAAATAGTCCACAGTCAACTATTCATTTTAACCTAATAAATATATATAATATTACATACACGCTCGAATTTCTAACTAGATGCACAAACAACCGCGGTGCACACAAAAACTGTGCGCCTTTTCCATGTTAAATTGCCACATCCCCGCTGCCACCCGCCACCTGTTACTACAGAGAAACTGTATTACTTAATCGCACGTGCGAGCAAGTCTCGTCATAATCGTCATTTACCTCGACCGAGGCACGGTTGCCGGATCTATACAGTTTGGTTTGACGGGATGATAAAATATTAGGGAGGGTCGAACTTTTTTAGTTTGACGGTACAATAAAATATTAGGGAGGGTCGGACTTTATACGATAAATAATATTCAATGAATATAGCGTATAGCGCATCTTTCTGTATGAAAACGTCGTTTTAATTATATCGTTTTTATCTTCTTGCTGGATTAAAATGAGTGAGAAGAAAGCTTGTAATAAATATTGTGAGTGCGTTAACACTTCCAGAAATGCCCCAGAAAAACTGTTTATAAGCGTGCCGAACAGGATTTAATTGAGAGGTGGGCAAAGTTGAGAAAAAAAGTTAAAAAGTTTAAATATGCCAGCATGAAAGAATATATGATATACATTCGCACCCCCGCTAGAAAACAGTCAGAACTCAAAAAAACCTGTTTTGAGATGAACGGTTTTAAAGTATTCGTATAACTCTGGGTCTCAATTTTTCGGTAACCATAACAAAATATTACATATACTTTGTTTGATTTTAACCATGGCAGTAATACTTACTTATAATTTTATATTATAATATATGTGTAAGGAAACTCTGTTTATCTGCATTAACTCATCATTGCCATTTTTGAGTTGTGACTCTTTTCTAGTGGAGATGCAATATATGTATTTTAGCCTTTTAGGACATACATATGTTTATATTAGAACTTTTCGTATAAAGTAAAGTACATGTCACTAAGTAACACAGTAATATTAAATAAAGCACAAATTTATTAAACACTTCCTGACAAAGTTTTCTGGGTTTGTTTGTGTATGATATATCCTGTCACTCCATATTTGCAGCAGCCACACCTGCTGTTATGGCAAAACAATGACACAACTGCAAAATTAATTATGACATTTTTACTTAACATGGTGATTTGTTCCTAAATCAATTCCTTTATATGGCAAAACAACAACAAAAGTGTATATCGGCCCAACCAATAATTTAAATACTTTCAATACCAATATATTCTAATCACTTTATTTAAACCTAATAATAAAAACTTAAGATTCGTTTTTTGTGTCTCCTAAACAATTATTAATAGTTTTTGTTGTGTCATTATTTTACCAGAACAGCGAATAAATGAGCCATACTTCTTTTTTATTGAGATCTATTGTGTATTTTGTTGAAAGTGATAATTATCATAAAAAATAACATTAAATAATGAGTTTTATTACAGGTTCTTAAGTTAACACTAGTAACAGAATGATACATATCACAATAAAAAGGAATGGAGTCCATGTTCTTAAATAACTTAACAAAGAGACATACTTTGCGTGCCATGTTGTTAGCAATGCTAATTTAACCATATTCCAACTATTTGATCCCCGATATTGCATTAAATTCAGCGCGGTAGCTACATGAGAATGACAGTTATCACAGCATAAATTATGCATTCGGGTTTTGTAAATTTCTGATGCTTCTGTTACACCAGCATCCCACCCTAAAAATTACAAATCAAGTACAATCTTTTAAGATACTTAAATTTCCAGTCAATACAAGACCATAGAGCTATCTAATAAGTACCTCCAATCCCTCCTCGTGCAAGTGCTGGTTGCAGTTGCCAGTACTTAGTTGGTCGTCCAAAAGCCATATTATCTTCCGAAACAAAATAAGGACCGGCAAAATCCCGTATAACTCCTGAAGAAAGGGCGATTCCCATGTGTCCAATGAAAGGAAAAATCCATGTTAATATGGGTATAGGCGTCCAAACGATACAAAAGGGAAATCTATCCCTTTCAAAATCAATTTTTTCTAAATGTTGGGAGGACATCATCCCACTATTTTCAGTCTTATGGTTTAAATATTATGGTATAGTGTAATTAAACATTTTGATTAAAAAACTAACATAAATATTTTTAATTTAAGGTTATGATTTTTAGGAACTTTGACATTGACATTAAATTCTTCTATTTTACTAGACTGGATTTAAATTTTCTATTGCTTGCTTTGGTCGCTCGTAACTGTTTCGTTCGACGACACATCAGTTGGAACCTGGAACAAAAACGACGCAAGAGAAGTGTGTGGCCGAAGCTTTGAATTCAAAGGGCCGAAGACTGTCGTTTATGTTGTCGTAAGAAGCTGTTGCAGATAATCCTTTGTGTTCGAACAAAACGGTCACGAAAACGGCGTTTGTGGGCCCCTGCATCGTTATAACGAGAAAATTGATAGGATGTCCACCAGAGCAGAAGCCATTGACCCAATAGAGAAGAGAGAACTGTCAGAGATTCGTTAGAGCGGCAGCGTCTATTGATTCTCTGTGTTGGAGGCCAAACAAAAATAATTAGTTTTAAATGCATTCTTCAAAGAATGCTTTTGCGGAAATTAGATTTTAGCAAATTAATATTTTAGGTTTAAAACGCCATCACAAAGTTCACAATTATTTTTTCAAATGGCTTCATCGCAAGACGCGTGGTATCTTTCACTTTTAGGACTTGCAGAGTATTTTAGGACTTCAAGCCCACCATTGATAAAACTGTGCATACAATGCTTGCAGGCTGTTTTCAATTTTAAACCTCCACAGAGAGTTGAAGCTAGAACACATCTCCAGTTAGGAAACATATTATTAAACCATACAAAGAATATCGACTTGGCTAAAAACCATTTGGAACAAGCAGTATGTGTACAATTGTATCAGTTAACTTTCCATAGACTGCAGATAATGTGTATTAGAAAATATTTTTAAATGAGAACCACATTTTTAAACTATATAATTTGTATTGCCTGTAGATGATTAAATCTATACTTCGAATACGTTATGGACTTTCTGATATTAGATATTAAAGTTGGGCTTAATGACACAATACATAATGAAGCCTTTAATAACAATTACCTGTTTCCTTTTTTTAATGCCTAACCTTTAAGACATCATATAAGCACATATATATTTCAAAGTAAAAATAGATGCAAATCTAGGTACAAATACACATTCTTATGTTGTTTTATGTTTTAGTGGATGCTATCTCAATCTATTTCTTCCTTTGATGATGTCAAATTCGAAGCTGCTAGTATTTTAGCTGAATTATTGGAACAGCAGAACCAAATACCAGCTGCGAAACCTATTTTGCGAAAGGCCATAGAATTATCTCAACATAATGTGTATTGGCACTGCAGATTAATTTTTCAGTTAGCAGTAAGTATTAGGGAATTACAATTTTTTTCAAAGACTAGCAAGATCTATTATTTGGTGTCATAAGGCATGTTCCATGTCAAATCGACCCGTAAACATTTAATAAAAGATTAACTTCTTCAAACTGTAATCATTTACAATAGCCTCAAGGTTGGTCAAAAAGTAATCAAATTTTCTTCCAAGCTAGAATCACAATTTCCCATCAAATACTGACGGCAACACAGTATTAAAACAATAAAAGGTTTCTGCTCCAACGCTGGTGGTTATGTCCGGTATCGGCGCACGCCTAAATACACTGTGCCCTTGATATCTCTTTCATCAGGCGTAAACTAATCAGACCTCTGTGTCATCCCTTTTGAACAAACTCGAACTGTTGCTGTGTCAGATTTACAATTTAATCAAATGTTTCAGATATATGTCATGAATTTAATTCTAACAAATATTCATTTGCTATAGTAATTTGGCACTAAAAAAATGAATATGAATATAAAATATACATTGTGATCCTAGTCATCATTTATAAAGTAATTTAAATTCGGCATTTTAGTAATAAATATCAATGAAAATTTTTTAATAAATTTAATAAGACAATCCGACAATCTCGCTTTTGGGTTTTTTTCTTTTCACTGTTTCAGACTAATGTGCCAAACAATAGTTGCCTATTTAAGACCATCAGCATTAGTACAAATATTTTCATATTCAATAACCCTAAAATTATTACAAGAATCGGCATGCTAATAATAAAAATCTTTAGAATTAAAATTTTTTAGAATTCTTATTTAGAATTAATTCTATATTAAAACAAAATCTAGTTAATTTTTACTAGCCATCTATAAATATCCAAGTAAATATTTTTAAAAAAAATTAAAATTACATTAAATTTTAAGTATCTATCTGGTATCTGTAAATAAAATTTACAGGTAATGAGTTCAATAAATAAATAATTTATAGTATAGAAGTTCTTGCAGAAGTAATTTGGCTTGTACTGTTTTTTTATAATTGATAAGTAAATATTGCAAGGCTTTTTAAATGTTCTCTCCTCTCTAGAACCTACTCTATCTAATTCCTGTTTTTTCAAAGGCCAATATTTTTGTTCCTTCCAGTAGTGTTTTTGTAATCTTGCTTGCTTGATTGAAGGTTTAAGGCCATCAAGCAAACCAAAGGTATTACTATGCCTTCATTAGTATTTAGGGAACCTTTGAGCTCCCATTAAGATGATATTTTCTTGTCCTTGAAAAGCCATGTTGTCTCCCCTGTACATCCACTCATTCTCATCTTTCTGAAATTGTGAATATTATCGATAAATATTTGTTTTAATAGAGTTTTCTAACAATCATCATTAGATCATTTATGATATGATGTCCAAAAAAAGTTTTTTAACGTTTTTAAACAGCGGTATTACAGTTACTAATTTATTCATGTTATGTCATGTCAGTGTTATGTTTATTAATTCTAATTTAATTTACTGTCAAAAATTGGTTCTAAATATTTAATATTATTAACTTTCAAAACTTGAATATCATAGTTTATTTTAATAGTATTGATATTTTGTGGTATATTATTCACACTAAACGGATGATAGTTTTGTCAAAATTAATTGTTATGGAAATGACGTATTATATTTAAACCGGCAAATCCCGAGATGAAAATAAATTGAAGAAAAATAACCATAAATGGCGCTTTGAATTATTAAGCGAAATATACACTTTATATGAAATCTCAAATTTTACGTGGCCGCTCCTGAGGCCCGTCGCAATCAATATTTTATTGAGGCAGGCTCCAGGTTCAAAAGAGGTTAGCGCATTATATGCAATGTTGTCATATTACAACACATAATTCTAAACGCACTTGTTCAGTTTTTGACAACAAGACGTCTTTGACGCCCGCTATCACTTCTTTTTCAAACTTTTTAGACAAAGAAAACTATAATTTTAAGGTACATACTCTCTTACCTTCAATCTTATTTTAAAATAATCCGTTTTATAATTAAATTCCATAAAAAAATAAAACACAAATAGTATGTTTTTCAACAGAACCAACAGTAGATGATATCACACAAATTTGAAATCACATCACAACATTTATTATTATGAATTATTTCACAACAAAAAAAAATCGGGCAATACAACTAACAAAACGGTTAAAATTCGTATACGTCAAGCACGTGGCACCCTCGACGTCGTGGAACCAACGTCGTTCCACTTCCTAGTCTCGAAACATACTGAAGTATGAAGCGGCGCGCAGCCGGTATTCAAGCTACGGCGAGACACGCGGTGTGATCTGACAACACTGTTAGTATACTCTAGTGGCCCACATTGTTGCTAAGTGAATCCAGACGGAACGGGGCGACAGTATGTGGGTAAAAAGGGTTTTTACCTAAGGAGTCACCCATTTAAATATAATAAGTCATTTCCATAACATCCTGTATTTAAGAACAATTCTATTTTTTTAGCAAATTCATGCCATTGAAAAGGACTATGCTTTGGCTAGTAGTCTTTTGGGCGTTGGGGTGGATTATGCTCACATTTCCAATGCTTATTATACCAGAGTTTTGTTTCTTTTAAGCAAGGGAATGGTAAGTACTATTTTTGTAATATTTCCGCAAATATTCTTTGTCAACAACTACTTAGTTGTTCACTTTATTATTGTCATATTTCTTTATCAATAATAGATTTTCTTTAGTTTTGACAAAAACAAAAATTGATATCAGAGCCGTAGCAACGTATGGGCAAGATGGGGCATTGCCCCCTCACGGCTTTTGGAAAAATAAAATTAAAAAGGTGGTGGGGAGAATGGAGAAATGAGAAAAAAAATTAGGGAGGAAAAAAATAGCAAGTAAAACGACAACAGCAACAGCAAAAGCATAGTTTAGCATAGACTAGATAGTATTTTTTATTGAGTATTAACAGAATAATTTTAAAACAGCTGCACTTTACGATTTTTAAGCGCATTGAATCTTCTTAAGACCGTGTCTATATCAATAGCCGCAAGTCGCTTATTTTCGAATGCCAAATATGTTAAATTGTTCAATCTTTTGGTCGCCATGCCTATGCGAGCAGGGCGCATAATTCTTGTTAACGTCGAAAATGACGATTCACAAATGGCAGTTCCGGATGGAAAAGTTTCGATGGCCGCGAAAAGGTTATAGACATTATTCATTCCTTGCCGCACCTTATAAAGCTCCGCAAGTACCACAGTCTTAATGTTTTCCTCTTTCGGCTTTTTCTTGTTCAACTCATCATTTCTGTCTCGAATTCCATCTATGTATGCTTTGGCTACTTTGAGCTCAATTTCACTGGGTAACTTAATTCCCAACTCGGTTAAAGGTTGTAGCTTTTCCAAATTCATTTCATCTGCTGTATCGATAGCAGTCAGAATTGCCTCGTCTTTGAAGAAGCGATTTGTCATTTCAATCAACACAGTATCGATTGTGTCATAATATGTTGATTTCAAGATGACTGTTGTTTCGCTCCTTTCCCCTATTGTTTCTTCGATGACAGAATCTTGCAGTCTTGTTGTTGACTGGCGTCGGTTTCGGATTGGTCTGGAGCGAATTGGGGGAGTAACAAGACCCATGGATTGTAATTTCTGTATCATCTGTTCAGTTTGAGAAAAGTATTTCTCGAAAACATGTTCAGTTCGCATTTGCTCGATCGTTGCATAAACTGCTCGAATGAGCGGCATCGAGTCTTTGTACCCAATTGCTCTGCCCTGCAATGCATTTGTAACTGGTTCGATTGTTTGCAGCAAATCCGTCATGAATATCAACGTGAACACAAATTCATAAGACGACATTACGTGCGATAAACCAGCAGCTAATGCTATATCATCACCACTAAATCCACCGCGGCTATTTATTTCTGGCAAGGTTTCCATAATGTGTTCAAATTCCCTCAAAATGGACTTTGAAGCGCGTAGATGACCAACCCAACGGGTTTCGACCAATTTGAGAATTGAATGACCCTCGTAATGCTGCCGCACTTTATGGCGACCGAAAAATGCCGCTATGTGTCTCACCTGCGAAATTAAGCATGCATTAGGCAAAACAATCGAAAGTAAATAAAATCGTTCAACGCCACACCTGGTCAAAGAATTGTTGCACCAATTGAATAGCTCCAATTGTTTTGATTATAACCAAATGAAAAATGTGATTTAGATCGTGTATGTACGGAATTTTCCGTTTCAGCTCGTTCTGAATCAACTTTTGCACTCCACCATCTTTGCCGCTCATCACGCTGGCACCATCGTAGGATTGGCTGCAAAAAGAGACGAATGAAAAAAATATTCATACAAAGTAATACGAGACAAATTTTTTACCATAATAATCTTGTATCGCATATCTCATTATCTTTGAGAATTTTTAACGTTTGTTTGGCTGCGTACTCAGCATTCAATTCTTCGAATGTCTCCATAGAGACTATGCATTCCTGAGGTTGACCGTCTCGCACGTATCTTGCACCAATCGCAACGCATTCCACGTTTTGCTTATCTTTCGTGCCATCCTCTAACAGCGAAAAATATGGCACATCTGATTCCATTATGTCTTTAGCCACTGCCTCACGTACCATACAAGCCAAAAGATCGATTACTTCATTTTGGATTTCCGGAGATCGATATGTGTAGTGATGTGGCATATGCGATTCCCACTTATTAAGATCTTTGTTGTTGGCTTTCGTATACACGAATAATTTTTCGAACAAGCCAAGTTCGATATGTTGTTCGATGTCATACGAGCCTCGAAAGGCTAGCTCATTTACAACCAAAAAAATAATAACCTACAAAAATTGCATTATTAATTAAATCTGAATATGCTGCAACGTATAAATAGAAATACGAAATAGTGGGTTACCTCAATTACTTTTTTCATATAATTGCGACGATATTGCAATACGTTCCCCGATGCCAATTCGATAACAGACGTATTGGTTGCCTGTCGTTCAAGTGCTTCAGCCCATTTGGCCATACTGCTCACATGAGCAATGGAGGTTTGATGCCTTTTGAAGCCCTTATTTGATTCTGCAGCAGCCTTCCAATTAGAGAAACCACTAAACTTGAAAACGTTGTCTCGTTCATGAGTTGGAGAGTATTGACGGCACGCATAACAAAAAGTAGAATTTTTCGAGACAGAATACTCAAGCCAAACATATTCTTTCAAATACTTTGGATTGAATTTTCTCTTATCCGTCACTGGAAACAGAAAATCAGCGGGCAAATGCAGAACTTGAGGGTCCATATTTTTCAGTGTGCCATAAGGCATGATGTCATCGGGGACGCTCGGCACTATTTTAGCAGAACTAACAACATCTACAAAAGCATGAATTGGGAATAATTTCCAATAATTCCAAATAACAAAGAAAAGCATTCATTTACCTATTTCCGCGTCAGCAGTAACATTCAATGTCACATTAACAGTCACAGTGCTCGAATCGCTGGTCTCACCTTCAGTACAAACAGTGGCCGATGTTGTGGCTTGTGGCTCGGATGTGATTGAATTAGATGTGGTTTCCGGATCCGGAGCAACTGTACCAAAATTTTAACAAATTAAAAATTTGTTAAAATTCTAGAAGATTCTAGAAAGTTTGCAAATATCCTAGACAGTTGTATGGCGTTCTAAAATGTTTTATAAAATTGGAGAATATTCCAGGATTGTCTAGAGTTGTTGTAGAATATTCTAGAAAGTTTCAGAATGCTACTAAATTTTCTAGAAAATTCTAGAAGGTGCAAAGAAAGTCCTAGAAGATTCTAGAAAATTTAAGAACGTTCTAGAAAATTTTGAAATATTCACGAAATTTTGAAATATTCCTGAAATTTTCCAAAGATTGTATAAAATGCTATAATTTTTTCGGAATTTCTAGAAAATTTTAGAACTCTTTAATATACTTTATAAAGTTCCGGGCGGTTCTAGAATAATTTTAAATAATCTAGAAAGTTGTTTTGAAATATTGTAGAAATTTCCAAATTGTTGTACAATATTCTATAATTTTTCAAAAAGTTGCAGAATGTACTAGAAAGTGTTATAAAATACTGAAATGTTTTCAAAAATTACAAAAGGTTCAAAAATATTACTAAACTTTTCATAAAGTTAAAGAAGGTTCTAGAAAGTTGTAGAACGTTCCGAAAGATTCTACAGGAAAGGTTTATAATGTTATAGAATGTTCTAAAATTTATCAGAAAGTTCTAGAAAGTTTGAAAATATTCTATAAAGTTCTAAAAGGTTCCAGAAAATTCTAGGGTTATTTTAAGGTTTAAATACATTTTAGAAAGTTTCATAATAAAGTAAATGTCCCAGATCGTGTCACATTAAGCTTTTTGCCTTTCTTTTTCTGTTTATTCACTCAAACCTAGCCCACAATGAAAAATTCGGTACATTAATAATATAATGTAAACCTTTCCCTTTACGAGGTTATGTTTCATTATTTTCAATGATCGCTTACTTTCAAATAATTAAATCCTAGAAAAACCGTGTTGATTTCCCATTTAGTAACACTCAAAGTTTCTCGGTTTCCGAGATAATCATGCGGATTTTCGAGATATTAACAGGGCAACACACCTCAAAATAGCTGCTTGTCTCATGTAATGTCAATTGTGACGATTTTCGTAGTGGTTATTTACCACATTCTATCACTTTGATTACATGAAAAAGAACAACTTACAACAACAACTGTAACAAAATTTTGCGTGTACCTGAAGGTGAAGCTATTTCTTCGCCTTTTTGTGCGAAGAAACTGGTGAGTTTCCGTTGTTTTGGGTTTGCACATATTTCGTCCGCAATCCTTTTACTCATTTTTGTATTACAAGATAATTTTGTTGATGAACACAAAAGACATAGAAAAGTGATAAAGCACACACCTCGTTTGACACATAAATACTACTATACTACATTTCATTTTGACGCATGAGACATGAGCAGCATGGTTATCTGCATTACCGACCGTCTGTAAAGGCAGATATGCAGGCACATATGACACGCTGGGAGCAAAAACGCAACAAGTAAGGACAGAGAAAATGATGTTTCACATAAGTCTGTCTCTTACTAGTTGCGTTTTTGCCCGCAGCGTGTCATATGTGTATATTATATATTCAAAAAAACGTTACATTTCGTATTTTTTTTGCCCCCTCACCCAAAACCGAATTGCTACGGCTCTGATTGATATGCTGCCACTTTTTATTTTTATCGTGAGACATGTAGATTGTTTAGTTGCATCAGTCATTTCACACTGAAAGCTAGTAGCTTTTGAAGAATGTCAGCTTCTTCAAGACCCTTGTACCTATTTACCCCTAACTGAATAAACATTATGGTGGTAATAAATAACCTAATTGCAACAGGTCTGTTATCTCTTTGAGAAGTTTCCATTTTGTTAATAGTTCTTACATACATCTCATATATTTTCAGCTGTTGTTGATAGACAAGAAACACCAAGAAGTCCAACCTGTTTTAAATCAAGCAGGACACCTAATAGAAACCTGGACAGGGGCTGTGTACCAGAGAGAATACCTAAAAGTATATTTTTTAGTACTTCAGGTAAATATAATTTTAAATAAGTGGGTACATTATGTTTACACAACGGAAATAATGAAACAAAAATTTAACAAAACCAAATGTTGACACATCTTTAGGTTTAAGGTTTATTGAGCATTTGCATTGATTGAAATTTATTTCACTTATTGCTGAGAAAATGTATAGAAAGTTGTTATACCACTCATCCTTAAAATTTAAAAAATATTTATAGACATTTAAGATAACTTTTTTACAAGTGCCTCTTTTCATGCATGTTCATTTCACCGAAAGTGGCATTTTCCAGACCTCACCGAGAGGGCGGGCGGGAAAAATCTTTCCCGCGACTAAATTTTGTATCTGCGATGTTGAATTATAAAACTAGTAAATTTTATACCATATCTATTGAGCCACAACGTTTAAAACTAACGCATTGGTGATTTGAAGGGTACAATCGCAACTCGACGGCGTGTAGTTGCTTTCACGCGGTTTCTAATGGCACTGTCCTCTCGAAAAGACGTGGGAGGAAGTTCTATCGAGCATCATCGTGGTGGCAAACGACAGATGGTCGGCGCATGCGCAATGGCGTCGATATATAAACAATGTTCTTTAATACAAAAACAAATAATGTTCGTGGCATCGATCAGTAAAGTTCAGACGAAGAAGGTCCAGTAACTTACAGTCTGAACGACGTTACCATAAAGAAGTAACTCAATATGAGTTTAGACTGTTAAGTGAACATATCTAACCCTGAAATTATAACATGGAGGTATTTTTTGTATCTACATTTAATTAAGATTATGGAACCTGCCCATTGTATAGCAAAACATTTATTTTTTAGGTATGCCATTATCTTATGGCAGGTCAAGTGAAAGGAGTAAAACCATGTTTAAAACAGTTACAACAAAGTATACAAGCTATTATGCAGGCAGATGATGGTAAGTTGTATGTTTTGACACATTTCCATGTGTATGACCAATTCAAAAATATAAGTGGTAGCAAACTAAACCTTTAAAAACACAAAACGTGTCTCTGAGGTTCCACAGAGAAAAATCGGCAAGCGTATAGGCGAACATATGTATGTTCTCCGTCCGTGTGTGTGCAGGGTAACTCACAAGCTACTTAATTTAAGTTTGGTCTATGTATTGTAAAATTTGCATAATTTTTCTAGACAGTTAAAAACAAACTTGCAGAACATGTGCGTTAGGGTGATCCATCTTTTTCAACTTTTAAATTTTTTGTGTCTCACCCCTAAGATTGTCCCATTTCTTGAAATTTTAATGCCTGTCAAATTTTAGCTCAATAGGGTGATAAAAAGAGGTTTTTCCGTAAATTGATATTATATTTAATTACTTATTGTTTTAGCAATTAAACTTCAATATAAATTATAATAAACTCTTTATTTATCATAATAGATATTTATTTATTCGTCCAGCATTTTAAAAAACTAATAATAACTATTAGTGGAGTCGTTCCGGTTTACGAAAATCCCTTGACGGAATCGAGTAATTTTTTTTCCCCCAATCGATACACTAGGATCCCCTCGACATTCTGACATGATTTGGGGCGCCGCATGCGGGGGAGGGGGGCACGCCCCTTAAATCTAACCGACAACGGATTTTCCTGGAAAATGGAAAATAACTCGGCCGGTTTTGATGTTACAAAAAAAATGTTAAGGGCAAAATTGAAGAGCTTGACAGAGCGCGTAAGCTCGAACAAACCTGATCCCGATATCTCAACGAGTTCGCGAATTATCGCGATTTTCAACTGCAATAAACAATAAAATTTAATTAATTATATCTCGAGAAGGGACGGAGTTGTGGCATCAATTTTTCACGAATCAACAATTTATAACATTTATTTATGTATAAAATACCCCCACTGTCGACGCTTGTCAATAAATGTACACAAGAATATGTTCCATAGTACAATTCAAAACTTTGTTTGTGTGCACTTTATATACTTTTTATCATGAAAAATTAATTTGGAATTAATATTAAATTATATTATTTTTAGTATTTACTGGACCCAGTCAGGGAGACATGTTTTTATGGATGCCTAAAGAACATTTGTATGTGCTTGTTTATCTGTTGACCGTCATGCATAGTATGCAGGCAGGATATATGGAAAAGGCTCAAAAATACACTGACAAGGCCCTAATGCATATAGAAAAATTAAAAAGTAAGTTAGAGCATGTCCATAAATCGATGACCGCACAAATACCTTTAACAAACGATGGGTATATTTTATTTAATTTGTGTGTGTTCTATAATTTCTTAAAAAATGTAGTAAATTATTCAAAATTTTTTGTACAAAAATTAAATTCTGAACAATAAGCCACTTTGATTTTATGCTGGCTAAAAAATTAAACGGATTTAAAAGCAATTTTTAGCTGCTAGTTATTTCGTCGAGGTTTGATGAATTGAACCGAAAATTTCATTCAAGCGCGTTTCAAGGAGTTTGTTTCGTTTAGTTTCAAGCGAATATTTTCACGACAATTTTTTCAGGTAGTCATATAACGGGATTTTTTTTCTTGTTTGGTTTGGTTCGGGTTTGTTCGGTTCGATAGCTCGATTGCTAGCGTTGGCGCCAATAATGTAAAATACGATGACGTAGGTACCGGCGGAGAGTTGTAGGCGCTCTCTCTCTCTCTCGAAACGCACATGTTTCGAGAGAGAGCGCATGGGAAAAAATTTACAGGCAACTTTCAGTCTTTAGCATATAACTTACTAAAATAAACTATTTGCCTGTAGAAACGATTATAATTTGCGAAATATACAGGGTGTCCGGGAACATGTGGGAAATCTCCCGGATATGAAGAAAACACGTGAAAAGAATACTATAGGGTCATATAAACTTCTTTCGTATCGGCCTCCTCTTCGGAGATATGGGCTCCCAAATAGCACCAATGGAATCAAGTTTTTTACACATAATTATTGAACCACCTGGTATATTTCAATTATTTTTTAATATGATGTATACCAGATAAGACCCGTCAAATTACTACCCAAGAAACTGTTGTGAATTACTCACAGCTGCAGGGACGGACTAGCTGTAACACTCTTGGGCCCATTTTTTTTACGCCCTGTATGATGAGAACTTTGGACAATGTTTTTTACATACCTTTAACTATTGGCTAAAAATTAAGTACTCTTCATTCATGTCGCTAATCCTAACCGTTTTCGAGAAAACGTCATTTTATTTACACTGACCCAACTATCTTCTCACGGGTTAAATATGAAAAAGCGGAATTTTGACGTTCATCATTTCATAGGAACAAAGATGGATCTCTTACCGAGATACGCCAAATACATGATGTAATTAAAATGACGTTTTCTCGAAAACGGTTAGGATTAGCGACATGAATAAAGAGTACTTAATTTTTAGCCAATAGTTAAAGGTATGTAAAAAACATTGTACAAAGTTCTCATCATACAGGGCGTAAAAAAAATGGGCCCAAGAGTGTTACAGCTAGTCCGTCCCTGCAGCTGTGAGTAATTCACAACAGTTTCTTGGGTAGTAATTTGACGGGTCTTACCTGGTATACATCATATTAAAAAATAATTGAAATATACCAGGTGGTTCAATAATTATGTGTAAAAAACTTGATTCCATTGGTGCTCTTTGGGAGCCCATATCTCCGAAGAGGAGGCCGATACGAAAGAAGTTTATATGAACCTATAGTATTCTTTTCACGTATTTTCTTCATATCCGGGAGATTTCCCACATGTTCCCGGACACCCTGTATGTTAACTTCCTGGATTAAAAAGAAATTTTAAAATTTTCTTTTAGATTATAGCTGCAGTATTCAAATTTGAATTTAAAAATATATCGCCGGTCACGTCTCAATAATTTCTTACTTTACCCTTTTATATTTCACGTCATTTTACTAAAGTTACTTTTATATATAAATGATTATACTCCTACTATAATTTTTATTGAAAAAATAATGTTCAAAGATCAACAGTTTAGTTTCTCTAACGCAATTATTAACCAGAAGTTCCGTCCCCGCAGCTGCATGTATCGCCGGTCACGGCAGAAATTGCTTATAAATAACGCCACTACAGGTTGGCCTAATAGTTTTACAAATATGACGGTATGTGTTTGAATTTGTGTAACGCGTGCTGCTGTTTAGGTACGTTCCTTATTGTGTTTATTTAGGTATAAACTAGAACATTGCCTACTTTTTACCAGGCGTATGTTTTTATGTTGCATCGCCGGTCACAGTGTTAACTCAGACCTAGTAGTCTTAATTAAGGGAAAAATACTATACGAAGTCATTCTCTTAAGTACAGACATTCATTTCAGTCTAAAAAAGTTTAAGACATAGCTCGTATTAGCTGTTATCCACAAATTTGTGCATTTTTGTATCGCCGGTCACAGTAACACCGGTGACGCATGAAAATGTTACCTGAGATAAATTGATGTGACGGTTTGTTATCCGAAGCTATATACAATATTTTTTTATTAACCATTTATAAACCATTAAGGAAAAATATATTTTGATGTGCAAGTTTCGTTTACACCTTAGGTAGATTAAAAATATAACTAATTTTTTTAGTATTTTAACATTCTATAAGGAACATTCCAAAACTTTAAGCCAATATAAGACAGGGCTGTTATAAATAATAGGAAAATGGTTATAGTGACTGATTAAAATAACTCAGTTCCAAATATTGGCGTTATATGATTCAGACAAGTAAAATTAGTAAAATTAGCCATGTACGTGACTGGCGTTAAATTATTAAAAAATCGATGCTATAGACCAAAATCTTTGTGACGATGATCTTTGGCGCGGACATATATAATTCCTCTAATTAGATACTATAAGACACATATTAAAAAATTAACAGGTGTTTCTGAGGTTATTTATTTTTAAAATCCGATTTACTGAAAGTTGCCTGTAAAAATTTTTTTACCCCCATACATAATCTCTCCGCCTGAACAAATACTTGCTTGATCTTAAATCTCTCAGCGTCTTCGAGGTATTTCCATTTTTACTTTAATTTTTTTGATGCATTGTAATGTATAAATGGACATAATATATCGTTATAGTTCAGTTAGAGATATTACGATTGAGCCTTTTTACTTTAGAAATTGTCATTCTTTGAAGATCTTGGATTAAAAATACTTAATCAATCTAGGTAAGTTACTGTATGTAACTACCGCCCTCTAATGTGAAACTTAAAAATTTCTACAAGTTGTCATTTCTTACTCATAAAAACATCACACCCCAACTTTCAATCCAATACATCAAGCCGTTTTCAAATTATGGCTTATTTTCGAAAATAAACTTTCACTTCTAGAACGAGAAATATTTCGAAAAAGCTTATATGACCAATTTGGTCTAGATTGATGGCATTACAATTAATACTTCCGTTCAAAAATTTGTTGGTAAAGTACGTTTCACGAAATTTGGATACGACTTAATGATTTCCTGGGTCGGTCCCATTGTGTCGACAAGAGCTTGGCAATAAACAAGTGAAGTATGAAGGGACGGACTAAGGAAAACAAGTAATGATATGATTATATAAATGTAATCAAATGAAATAACATAATTATAATTTAAACTTAAATATTACTCATATCTATTTCATTCATATCATATTCATGTCATATTTATTTACATTTATAATGTCATTCTATAGATAGTTCTGTTTCGCTATCGCTATCCTCATCAAAATTAATTATAATTGGATTAATTATACGATCCAGACTAATATACGAATTTTCTACAGTTATTACGTGACGGACTGAATTTTTCCAACTACCTGGGGGAATATAATTAAAGCATTTTCGTATTAATTCTACAACACTAGAACTTAAAGTCGGAGAAATATTTTCAGACCTAACCAGTGATTTTAACTGGTGCCACATATGATCTATGGGGTTAAAAATGCAATAATAGGGTGGGAGCCGTATCACTGTATCTCCAATTTCTTCTGCCAATGTGTCACAAACATATACTTTTTTTATACAAAATGTCTTTAAAACTTCTAAAAGATCACTTTTTTTATAACTTTCTTCAAAATATATATCATTCGCCGCCATGTAGTTCTGTATCTCCAATTTTGTATTATTTGAGCTTGGAGCCTTATGTAATTGGCGACTGTGATAGCTCGCATTGTCCATTACTATCACGCTATTCTGAGGAATGTTTGGTAAAAGACAATTCTTGAACCATTCCTCAAAAACTAACAAATTTGACCACAAAAAGATATTTAAATATAAATTAAGCAACCTAACCTACCTGATGTGCCTATATTTAATTATAATTATTACAATCCGGTCCTTTCCACATAATAATAACAAAGGGTCATAAATAATGGGATGGGCCCCAGGTACTTTTACTGGAGTCATTAAGTTATATCCATTTTTCGTGAAACAATCTTTAGATATGCGTACATGATTGAAAGATGTACCGAGATTCACATTTCAATCTACTTGATTGAAATGTGATTATTACCAGTATTTATTAGACCTTCGTACTTACGTTCTTTCAGTGATTATAAATAAGTTTTGTTGTTTAGTTTTAGACAATAAACCAATTTTGTCGGTATTCCAATTAATGCTCTTGGAGCATATTATAATGTGCCGACTAGTAATGGGTAACAAATCGCAAGCTCTCCAAGAAATCTCCTCGGCCGCTTCATTGTGCAGACAAAGTCCTAGATTATTGGATACCCACGGGCCCCAATTGCATACGTTACTCGGATTGTACTCTATGAGTATGGACTGTATGGAGGAGGCAGAAGCTCAGTTTTTGGCAGCGTTAAGTGTAAGTTTTAAATGTAGAATTAAAGTCAGTATGAAGGAAAACTCGTTTTTTGACCGTTGCGTTTTGTTTCAGTCGGTCACATAACCTTCTTGTCAAATTATTTTATTACCCCAGTTTAAGTTTTTGCAGAATATAAGTTACGAGAGAAATAATAGTTATTTTTGATCAAAATTTTTGGTCAAAAGTGTCATTTTATTTTGTGATGAGAGAAATTGGATAACGAGCGTACCAAGTGATTCAACCCTTCGAACAAAATAAAAACACTTAACACTCGCATCATACAATATTTTATCTACATACACTATTAATAATAATAATAAACAGTCTTTATTTCAAAGGTATGTTAAAGCCATAGCTACAACATAAAACGAAATAGCGTAAACAATAACTCCAATCGTACAAAACCTAACAAATTCAAAAAATTCACTTACGTTGTGTGTTTCTATAGTTACTAACATATTAAATATTTTTTTCTTTATACAATTAATATTGTCAACCAGTTTTGTATTTTCTGGCTGATAATTAAAAAACTTTATACGGTTATAATTTTTTTATGATCAAACATCCATAAGGATGAAGTCTTCCAGATGAAAGAATTCTTAAATAATGAGGAGTACTACAGGGAAGAAATTATACGGCAAGCGATCGACTAGGCAGAAAATTTAGTCCGGGCGTCTTTCGAAATATAAAAACTATGGCTGCATGGTGACTGTTGTTTAGCTACCGAACTTATCGCGATCGACCGAAAAAACTCTCGTTGAACTGTTTGAGCACCCCTGTTCTAGGCTGTCGAGGTTCTTCGTCAGCTCGTGGTCTCCAATCAGACGAATGGCCCTTCTTTCGATGGAATCCAGTAGCCGAAGAGTATGTTTGGGTGCAGAGCTCCCAGAGCTCTAGTGATTGTGTCGAATCTGGGCTTTGTATAGTGTCAAAAATTGTTGAGGTCTGGTTCGGAAAAGTACACCAAGTTTCTGAGAAGTTATCCGGTTCTGCAATGTTAACCTTTTTAGAGAAAACTGCTGCCTGGGTTTTTTAGCGTTAAATTCGACTTGGTTACTGTCACCCCAAGCCAAAATTTCTTCCAGGTCTTTGTTGAGCCGTGATACTTCATGCTGTCTGGGAAGATGTTCGTCGGCAGCCGATGTTTGTGCATTCAAAGAGAAAGATGAGATAAGTGTGCTATCGTCAGCAAAACTAAATATCGGATTTTTCGTTTGCACTAGAAGGTCGTTAATGTAGAGTAAGAAGTGAGTGGGAGTGGGATAATAAGTCCCCTTTTCAGTTATTGTTAATATATGTCTTGGGTAGTTATAGTTTATATGTCTAGATAAATACAAATTCTGTTTTTTTTTTGAGAAAAAACAATATACATTCCTGACTATAAATACCAGTTATTGTTAATAATTTATTTTCCCTAAATTTGCCTCTACACGATTCGCGACCCAACATTATTCTTAATTATAGTTTTGTTTTCTTGACCGTTTTTTAACAAATTATAGGTAGTTTTTCCTATTAATTATGGCTTATTATTTTTGTTCAAATAGTTCTGACGATGCTTAAATAAATTGAACCGAAACGTTAACTGAAAATTGGATTTTCATTTCAAAAGTGACCGAGACCCAGGAAAAAACTACCTATAAATTATTCTTAATGTCCTTTTATCCTTACTTCCAAATAACTTCTCTATATCCTTACAACTTCCGTATAGAACTATACAATATCTCATATGAGTTTCAAAATTTGAGATATATATAAATTTTTTGGTATGCAACTTTGTATATTTCGCTAAGATACGGAAACTATAACATATAGTTTTTTCGGAAATATTCAATGTGGTTTTCCCACGATAATACATCGACCAGGAATCGACGGATCAAATCCCCAAGAATTTAACATTCCCTATGGTAAAGGGAATTGTCATCGATTTCAATTGTTCGTAGTTGTCCGACACGTGACCTATTTTTAATTTTATTACTGTTTAATATTAATTTGTTTTTGGCAAACCAATTGCTTACATCCGTCATTATATGTTTAGTTTTTCTTCAATATGATTAATATTATCGTCACTAATCAATATATTCGTATCATCTACATAATTTGTTAGTTTACAAAAGTCTCAGTGGATCGAAATTATGAAGAATTAAAAAAAACTCTTAGCCTGTTTCACTAGTTATATATGTATACAGGGTGTTATGGAAATTACTTATTATATTTAAACCGGCAATTCCTGAGATAAAGAAAAATTAAAGAAAAATACCCATAAATCGCGCTTTCAATTCATTCAGCGGTAAAAGTGACCTGACGTCAAACTAGAAAAACACCTGTGTAGTACTGCGATACATGTAAGCAATCAAGGAATTCTGGCCGGTGTTGTCATATGTACACCTTAAACTCTTTAGACAAAATAAAATAATTTAAACACTTTTCCATTCTGTAATACCTTTTTGTACAATTAATTGAATAACATTTACGACGGACTATGTTTTAAACAACCCGAAAAAACATATGGAATAGTATTAAATAAGTTTTAAATAGACACGTACGTCACTAGGTCAAATGCCAATGACCTCTTGATGCCTTACATCGGCTGAGCAAAGTAGCTTCATATAGCGCCGCACGCTTGCGGTCTGTTAGTTGAAGCCCAACCAGTGGCCGGATACGTTGTGTCTCGTCGATCACCAACACACTATCAGCAATCCGCTCTGGTTTTTCGGTTTACTTGCCCGTCCATAAATAATCTTTTAATATTGTTTTTATTGACGCGTTTCTACTGGACGTCAAATTTCGTCGCGTGTTATAAAATCTAATAATCTGTAGTATAATCTGTATTATTGTATTTTCAAAAGCTAACTATCGGTTCTGTTTCACTGTTACTGTGTGTACATAAAGTGTTTCCAGGAGTGTTCCCATGAAAAAGAAGAAAAACTGATTGTGTTTGTGCCTGGATTTCCTCGCTCTTTAGGTATAAAGATAAATACAAGTAGTTAGAAAATAATTTATTTCTATAATTTTATATGGAATTTTAGTTTTACATTAAATTTGGCAACATTGCCATTGGGTCTGGGTGAAATGTTGTACAGTAGCGCGGATTGGCCTGTGATTAAGAGTGTACGTTGAAATTTGAAATTTAATTATTGTTCATTAAACGAGAGGAGCAGACTAAGAGTTTTTTTACCTCTTCTACTCGAACAATAATCCATATCTAGTTTTTCAGTTTTATTAATGCCTTTACCTCTAGTATATTTTAATAGTGGACCAGCATAGCAGCGCAATTAAAACGAAAAATGTATCATTTCCTTTTACCTTTCTAAAGCGGTGGTACTCTTACTTGTTTGCGGCAGAATTCTTTTCATTTTGTATACTGTAGAATTTATGCTTCTTTTTCTTTTAGAAATCGCAAGAGAGAGAATTATGGACATTTGCAAATCTAAATCTCGCTATAGTGTACCTGCGAGGGAAGCGGGAAGTTGACTTCAATGCCCTTTTTGATAGAATTAATCCAGAAAGTTTACCGTCGCAATCGCATAGTCTAAAGGCAGCCGCCTATTATGTACAGGGCTTGCAGGCGTTTTTTCAGGGACGATATAATGAAGCCAAGTAAGTGCATTATTTTACGTTATTTTATAAGTTAGACCAAGATATATTATTCTAGTTATTTGCATATTAATTGTCGATGCTTCTGCTGATATCAAAATTAAGTATGACGTATTGTCTATTGTAATATCCTTAAAATCATATTATGTCATATTTTCAGAGCATTTTTTAGTTTGTCCGGGTTTGTTATTTGTAGTTGTGTGAACTGTTAGGACGGCTACTTTCTGGACACCCTGTATACATGATATCCAATAACTGCAACTGGAGATACTAAACATCAAACTAGACCAGGGGCCGACCCCTGGTCACAGCCAAAGCACTGGTGAAGACGCCAAATTGTCTTGCGTCGAAAACGAATTAAAACCTACATAGAAACATCCGACGACGGCGTCATTCGAGAGCTTCCGACGGACTGACGACAGTAACGACGCGTGCTACGGAGGAGGGGTGAGGTGAAAAGCGAGTACAAGTGGCTGAGAGATAGAATCGGTGCCTAATCCTCGTTAATCGATTCAGAACGAATTTTTAATGTTTTTTTTTCGATAAAATAAATAATATTTGCGTATGAGACTAAATAGCCGCAGCTTCACATCCAAAGAGCCGCAGGTTGCCGACCCCTGAACTGGACCAATTAAGTCATATAAGCTTTTTCGAAATGTTTCTCGTTCTAGAACTACAGGGGAAAGTGAGTTTAGTTTCGAAAATAAGCCATAATTTGAAAACTGTTCGATGTATCGGATTGAAAGTCGACGATATGATGTTTTTATGAGTGAGAAATATAAATTTGTAGATTATTTTTTTAAGTTTCACATTAGAGGGCGCTAGTTACATACATTAGGTTTTGATAAATCTATCATTTTTTTCCCTACGAGTTATTAAGTGTTATTAATACAAGATTCTTAAAGAACTGTATTTCTAGAACTATACAAAACTTAATCGGTTAGTTTGACGTTGACACCCTGTATATATTTTTGTGTTTTTAGAAGTTCGCTACACTAAAATGTTTCAGAGACAATAGAACATACATTTTGACTCTTATGATAATTTATCGGGCGTTAAAGGTATAATATATTGTTTATTTTAGGAGATATTTAAGAGAAACTCTTAAAATGGCGAATGCAGAAGATTTGAATAGGTTGACATCAGGATCTTTAGTATTATTAGGACACATATTTCTATCGTTAGGAAATAGTAGAGAAAGCATGAATATGGTAACTCCTGCAATGCAGTTAGCCAGCAAGATACCTGACGTACATGTGCAGCTTTGGGCATCTGCAATTTTAAAAGGTAAATATATCAATGATAATATCCTAATATCCTAGAAACAACTATGTTGACTATTAACATGTAACGGCAATTTCATTTTACATATTCGTTTGCGAACATGACCTGCAACATTTTGAAAAATTTGATATGATATCAGTTTATATTGAAAATGGAAAAAAACGAAGAAATGGCGCAAAATGTATATTTTGTTCGCTATCCGGAAATATGGTAACCATTAAGGACATATTCCGAACATTTGCGATGATTCCCTTTATTTTTTACCTTATCTGAATCTTTTATTTCGTTTCAAAGTAGTAAAGTTTAAATAAATCGCTTAGGAAACCAATATCATCCATGGTGTGTTATATACTTGAAAGGGGAATTTAAAATATACAGGGTGTTCCATTTTAAAAAATGAGGTTAGGTCCGATAACTTTTTAAAAGACCCCGTATACTTATTCTGAAAACGGCAGATTATTCAACAATCAATATAAAGAAACTTCTGGATAAAACATTTTTCTGTATCTATTTTAACTAAGAAAATATAAGGTAATTTTGAAATTGTCAATTTTTTGATTTTCTCCCATACCTCTTAAGCGAGCGCAAATTTTCAAATTTGATTTTACCATTTTAAGTTTGACCCAAAAAGAGCACATGACACCTACATTACTTTTTTGATATAACTAACAATAGGAGACCTATAAAAGTGTCAAAAATGGGACACCCTGTACATATAATTAAGTAACACCCTGTGTATAAGCGAAATTATAAAAACACCGGATATACTATTTTGACAAGAAATATATACGTGTACAACTCTTACGTCAATTATTTACAATAAGTTTTTTATTTTAAAAAGTCTCGCCCTAAAATATAATTTAGTCATTTTGTTGATTGTTCTGTCGCATTTTCCTCCTCTCTCGAACCTCCCTTCTTATCTTGTTTACTGCCGAGCTTACTTCTCTTCTGAGTTTTTCAAGTTCTACTTTTCTGTCTGTAAGCGCCTTGGTGGCTACCGAGAGACCTACGTACAGATTTGCTATTGCCGATCGTCTGTATTTTTGCACCGCTTCGTCCTCGCTGAAAAAATTAGCCCAATTAGTTTTTATTTAAGGCCGTACTTTGTGCAGAAAGGAATTTATTAGAGACTGAAAGATCTCGCGCGCCGAACATACTAGCGATATCACAACGTGGTGCAAAATCCTCCGTGAAGAGCGATACGCACCAAAAACATTTAATTAATAAAGAGGCAAAACATTCCATTCATAAAACAACATTTATTTACAATCATGCACAGTTCTACAGTTTCACCTAAAAAAACATAACCTCATTATTCTCTCTACACACCACGCACTGACGAACCATTGTAGATGGCTAATAAATAGGTCTAAATAGTTTTAGTTCGAAAAAACACTAAAAATTAATCCAATAACACAGTAGACCACAAACAATCACAAGCAGAAGCGATTAAACTATAACAACCCTGCCTAGTTGCCCGACGAAAATGAATGAACATGATACCAAGGTGCATACAGCATTGCCACTGTGATTTCCTTAAAACAATGCAATTTGATGTTGGGATAATAGTATACTTTTCGGTTTCAAATGCAGGTGGTAGATTTAGGACTCTCAGTACAGCCTTGGTATCATTGATTACTGTTTAAAACTTTGTATAATTCTAACAGAATAAAAACAATTCTGCCTATTTATTAATTAAATGTTTTTTATACACACTGAAAAGCGAGACTATCGAGTTCGGCCAATTGCCGGAATCTTTCGTCGCATCGGTTTATTTCTGTACTTATAGTTTTTGGTTGCCTTTATTTTGGAAGAGAATTTTGTTTTATGGAAAATACGTGCTTTATACTTTAATCAAAATAATATATGGTATAGTCATTATATATGGATATATTTTTTATCTTATTTTATTATTGAAACTGAAGAAAATTTATGTTTCATTTCTGGAAAATATATAAATTTGAAACAAAACAGTTTTGTAAATTAAAATATGTTCACATAATATCAACTTTAGCTGTAAAATTGTGTCTACAGTGCTGTTAGGTTATAACAGCACTGTAGACATAATTGCACCCTTAATATTATTTTTCTATAGTTTATAATAATTTCAATACTTTAAGCCACAGACTACACAGGCCCGGTATTAGTACATTACGTATCAAGGGCCGAAAAGAGGCTTTTACGCACGAGTCCGGAAAAGCCTCTGACGGCCCGAGATATGCACCGTAGTTTTTTTTACAAGTGCTCCGAAGCTTTGATGCCAAATAAATAAAGAAATTCTTCAGACAGTTTTCCTGTCTACATGACATGAAAACACTCGCGCATGGAGAATGTAAATATCTATTTATTCTTTTTGACAAATAGACTCGGTGGCCTAGTGGTATAGCGTACGCCTTGTGATCTGAGAGTCGCGGGTTCAAATCCCGCACTCGGCATCTCTGGTTTTATTTATTTTTTTAAAAGTGCCCGAGTCTTTGAGGCCATATAAATAAAGAAATTCTTCAGACATTTTTCTAAAACATCTTTGAAAAATTAACTGCCAATTTAATTTATATATAATCCGCTATTTATTATCGCTTGTAGTATGGCTCGGTGGGTAGAGTGTCCGCCTGGCGATCTGAGGGTCGCGGGTTCAAATCCCGCACCGACAATTCTGGTTTTATTTATGAGCACATGGTGACTCGAAGCGGACGGGAAAAATCTTTCCCGCCCGCTCTCTTGGAAAACGCCACTTTCGGTGAAGAGAACATGCATGAAAAGGGGCACTTTCGGGGCACATGTAAAAAAAAATATTGTAGATATCTTAATCGTACCTTCTTTTCAAATTTTTTGTTTGTGGGTTTCTAGACTCTAAACATTGTACAGCCTTAAGAAAAATTTCAACCCGACTTGATTTTTTCACACTTATAAAAGCCGTATTAGAGGCGGCAATTCTTCTCTTGCGCCTGCAATGACAATTATAATTGCTCGTATTCATGGGCAGTAAGAGCCGTATTAGAGTCGGCAATTTTGTCTCTTGCGCCGGCAATGGCAATTATAATTGCACGTATTCATGCACAGTAAACCGTTCTCGATCAGCTGGAGCATTGCCAACAGTCAGAGCAACAGTTACTACTGTCGAAATCCCTAAAATTCCCCCAGAATTAGAGATGGCGCAAACCTGTTCGTTTTGATTACCAGTTAAAGCAGCTACTGCTAATTACAAATAGGAGGTCAAAAAAGTTGCGACGAATTAGCAGTACATAAGCTTGATAAAGAACTGATAATTTAAGTACCAATGAGTTTAAATAGCCATTTAGGTGTTCATACCTGCTTCGACCAAATAATAAACAGTTAAAAATAACAGAATAAACTATCTCTACCCAATTGCGCCGGCAATGGCAATTAAAATTGCGGGAACGGCGTACTGCGCATGAGTCCGTGCAATTTTAATTGCCAGAAGAGTAGAATTGCCTACTGTAATACGGATTCCATTCTCGCATTGCGCCCGCAATACGAGCAGTATTGGGCCAGCTGATCGAGGACGGTGTACTGCGCATGAATCCTTGCAATTATAATTGCCATTGCTGGCGCAAGAGACAATAATTGCCGACTCTATTACGGCTTTAAACCGTTCTCGTTCACCGGTTTAGACCCTTTCAAAACTTTTTTAAATAAGCCCAAAAAGCTGATCAACTTAACTTGTATACAAAATATTATAAACTTACTCGTCTGAGGGTGCAATGTCGTTTACTGTCTGAAATCCTTGCCAAGCGATATCTTCCTCATACTCCAGCTTCTGATTAGCGCTCTTTATTAACTCCGCTATATTATGCAATAGTTCCTTTTCATTTTTTATCAAAAATGCTTTGTAGTATGCCTCGGAGTAGCTATTTGGTTGATTCTTTTCCTAGAAAAAAAATATTTTCGATATAATAAAGTGATACAAATAATTAAGATATCTAACCGAGTGATTTTTAATTTTTTTTATGGAGATTGATACGGTGTTAGCGCTCTTAATTCTATTTTAAAGGTCGGCAAGCCGCAGCGCCCTGTTTCTATACATTTTCCTAAACCTTTTAAAAAATAGCTTTTAAATCAAGTGGGTTCTTTATTTTGAATTACGTGGGATTTTGGACGGTGGACTTTTTAACATTTGTTGAAACAAATGTAATCTATAATTTTCATTACATTGTTCTCATCTAATTTTTTTTATCAAAACTGATTAATTATTTTTGTTGAAAACAAAAACGTCCATGCAATGTTGTTTAAAAATGCACCAGATAGATTCATGTTACTCGCCCTAAAAATACCCCAATTTCATATCTATATGTAAAAACCAGTTTGAGCTATGAAAAGAAAATTATCGACCAACATTTTACTAAGTTTAGCTCAACACTGTTATTTTCATGGGTAGAATCTATGGGTACTCTATAATGCATTAATTACAGACCACCCTATATATAAGTAATACTGCTTCACTTCTATACACAATATACACCAATCCCTTTATATAAAATTAATATTTGAAGAATTTTCAATTTAGTTCGATTCTTGCTACATTCGTTTTTATGTTTCTTACAAAACATAAATAAAAGCCTCTTGAAATATATCTTCGTACAATGCTAAATAAAACCAATGTTTATATGCTTTTTTGAATAAGGTTGACTGTATTTGAAGTATGCTTCAACCAAGGAGGTTTTGAGGATAAGGCTTTAGTATTAAGAATGATTTTTTTAATAAAACCTTTCTTGATAGAAATGTTAAACCACTTTTAAATTTTTTGACTCGAAAATTCTGCCAGAACTTTTTAAATAAACACTATGATAATTTTACTTACAGCCAGAAGTGCCAAGACGCTAGGCGCAGAAGGATCTGTACCCATTTTAATATTTTTTTCAACCAACCAATAAACAAGTTCAATAAGGTGACCACGGATACAAACTACAAACTAAATTTCTCTCGTCTAACCTGAACTTTATAACTTTTACCTGGCCCAATCGGCATTAACAATTCATTCATTTGTTAAATATTCCATATAACGATCAATTTTAGTTTAATGCTTATTAAATGTCTCTTGGTAAGGATAATAACCCTTAAGACAGGTAGATTTTACCTAAAGTTTTGGCTAATTAATAATGCATAATCTCAATTGCAATCTTTTTGTAAACAAATAAAACCTACTATGAAATTACCTTAAGAAGTCTGAAATATAATTATTATATATAATATAACGTTATTAAAACATCTTCTTAATAATAATACATAATTTAAGTGGATTCCGGAGTACCTCTAAACGAGTTTTCTCCCCAAGCGTTTATTTCTGTTTTACGAAGAAAATTGGAGATTTTTATATTTAGTTTTATTTACTGTTCCATGTAGAACGAAATTATGGACTTTCCTCCAATTTAATAAAATTCAGACATCTTTTGTTCAACATTTTTTTTTTAAATGCAGCGTTTTCCTAAAAAGAAAAAACTCCATTTTTTCAATGCTAAAAATTGATGTCTAGACCCCGATCACGTTCGGTCTCTTTCTTCCGATTATCGTTGTTTCTGTCGGCATTATGTGCGGACGCTCGACGTATTGTTCTAACGGCAAGGGAAGATCCAATTCGCCTGGTGCCTACAAATAGCGAAATGAACAGGGGTCAAATCGGAGATTTCGACATCCTCTTAAGTTTCTTGCTTCTTATGCTATCAGTTGGTAAAATTTTATTTATCTGAGCTTTTATAAGAGCTGCGTTTAATCACAGGTTGTCAAGAAGGTACTATTTTATGTCGAGGTTTAGCAAAATATACTTAATTCTTTTCTAATCTAAAACTGGATTCGTAAAGTTGAAGGATTGGAAAACGGTATGAGAAAATTGCGTTAAAAATATAATGTTATAAGAATGATAATAACAATTTCAAATATGACTAATTTTCAAATTTTTGTCACCGATATTCCCGAAACTTGCTTGATACCCGAATCAACATATCAGACACTTTAAATATCGATAAATTAACTAAAAAACTTTATTATTAACGGCTAAAACTTCACAAAAATAAATATTGAGCTGATGACTCTCGTCTCTTTCGAACCTACCAAAAGGCGATATATCTTTTAATTGAAGTCTCTTAGATACATAAAAGATTTTCTATCCCGAAAAACGCGATACCACTAAATATTTCAACTTATTTAACTTTTTTTTGATCCATAGTACACTTAATTGGTTTCTATGATCTTAATAACCCCGAAAACATATCTGCTTACTACACAACATTTTCAGCAACTACATACCCCCCCTTAAGTATTTTTTTAAATATACCGGGTGGTGCGTCCACTGGATCGATATTTACATGGTATTTCCCATGTAAATATCGAGGTGGTCAAATATTCGCTTAAAAAAAGTTTAAGTATATGTATTTTTGGGCTAAAATCAATAGGGGAATTAATATTTCATCATCTTCAATTTACATGGAATATATATCATATGTGTCCTGACCGGACGTATCACCCAGTATATATTAAGTTTGGTTTATTTGTCCTAAAGAACCACGTAAACCTGACCTCAGTAACCTTTAGAGCGATCCATCAATCAACATTTTTAATAAAAATCTGAGGAACCTCGAAAGTAATATACATACGACTCGACATTTTTCACAAAAAGAAATTTTATCGCTGTTTCATCCTCTTTTATCATCTAGTACATAATGACATAACCGGGGCTCAATACAAGGGGGCTTGTGTACAAGATGTCCCATCGGGAACAGATTTAATATGGAAAACTATACATAGGAAAATTTTGAAAATTGGACAGTATACTAATGTTGATGGGGGCAACTCGCTAAAATATTTTCAGTATGGTGGCACTTCCGGTTATACCACAAGTCGGTGTCTTGCTTATTTTAAATGGAACACCCTATATATTATTACATTTTTAGATTCCACGCAATTTTCTAGGCAGATTTTGCATATCATATCCTATTGGTAAATCTAAGCATGTTCGACATATTTATGGTTTTATGTCTAAAATTCATTTTTTCTGTAAGGAAGCCTTTATTATTTAATTTCAATTGGATTCCTTGTTCAAAAGGACCTGTTTAACAGATTTTTATAATATTTTGATAACTATTAATACGAACAGTGCACCCCCGTCGTTTGACAAGGGTCTAGTTTGGTACACCGATGAGTCAAAAACCGCCAACGGTGTGGGCGCAGGTATATTAGGGGAAAGGCCCAGGATGGACATGAGCATTCCTCTGGGGACCTACGCCACAGTATACCAAACGGAAGTTCATGTCATACAAGCATGTGTACTACAAAATCTTGAAAAGGGCTACCACGACCAGAATATTTACATCCTCTCAGACAGCCAAGCTGCTCTTAAGGCTCTGAACTCCAATCGGTTTACTTCAAAACTTACACTGGAGTGCCATACGAACCTGAAAGTACTGGCGGCCAGGGGGAACAAGGTGAAACTCTTGTGGGTCCCTGGTCACTCCGAGATATTAGGAAATGAAAATGCGGATGAACTAGCGAGAGCCGGATCTGCTCAAAGTCTCGGGGGCCCCAAACCGGCCTTTGGAATATTAATACGGGCAACAATAACAACATTAGATAGATGGTCGAAAAAACAACACCTGTCTCGATGGCAAGGGTTACCTGGTCAAATACACGCACGGGCCGTAATTGGAAAACCATCGAAAATACTATCGAATGGGATGCTAACCCTGACGCGGCCCCAGTTGAAACAAGTGATGGATCTGCTAACAGGCCACTGCCACTTGCGAAAACACCTTCAACGGATAGGGATAAACAACGGATCCATTGAATGTAGACTCTGCGGCGAAGAGGATGAAACCACCTCACACATAATATACCACTGCGTAGCGCTGTCTCGTAGAAGACAAAATATCTTCGGGAAAATACAATGTGGTGACAACCTCCCACATTGGTAGAAGGTTACTGGACCTCATAGAAGGGACAAGCAGCTTCTAACAAGATCGGGGTACACAATAAGCTGAAAGGCTGCAGTGATTTGAAGTTCGGGCCTTTAAACCGACCCCCGCCTTTATCCAACCACCAACCAATACAGGGTGTTCAAACAATAAGATTAAAAATGAAATTGAGAAAATTGAAAAAATTTACATTTTCAAATAGAAACACCAAATTTTATAATTATTTTCTATTTATAATTAAAAATAAAGGCAAGTTTGTGTAAGGTTGTCTATTCTGAAACTTTGTAGTATTCGAACTATTGCTAATTTAATATTTTTATGTGGCGATTTTGTTACGTATTTTAAATTCATTTACTGCTAGTTGGCTATGACGGTATTTAAAAATAGTGAAGGACGTTCGAAATTTGTTGTGTACCCCCTTTAGTCTCCCCCGTTTGTAATTTTATATGTAGGAATAAATTGGACTTAATTTAAATTACTTAATGATTGACTTAAACGCTTAACTACTATAAAAAATTAATTATTTCAGATCTTCATCGAATTTGCGGTGACACATCGCGCGAAAACGAAGCCTACCAGAGACACGTCAGTTTTTCTCAAATGTTACTGCAGGATCACTTTCAAGCCTCGCAAATGACCGAACATAGTTTGATAAGATGGACACAAGGTAACTTGCCTGAAATTACTTCAGCTGCGAATACGTCAGGTGGCCTTGTTGCAGCAATAGCTTTAGGACGAACGTAAGATTTTGAACATTTAAGTTAAAGACATGTTTGTAAAACATTATAATTTTAGGGTCTAATATTGTCTTTTTATAAAATTATAAAGCAATTTAAGAATGTTGTCATAATAAATATTGACGTGCTGCAAAATTGTTTTGATCTCCACATTTGGTTGACTATTGGGCCGTATTTTGGCCAAGAATATGATAAAGTGCCATTTCATCCGTTGATGGAAGTCTACTTGTATTTGCCCGAGTTGATTTCTCTATTTTATTAGTTTTGAATAGTGCCGTTTCATCAGTTAAATACCTATCTATACCTACTGATATTCTCAGTAATCATTATAAACTCTAAATATATTTTAGGCAACTATTAACAAAACTCATTTGTATTTTGATTACTACTAGTACTACAATCCTCCAACTACATTGGTTGTTAAGTTTAGTTATCGCAATGTTTTGTATATTTTTTAGTAGATCGGCCCTATGACGTAAGTCATCCTTAACACAAGTTTAATAGTATATTAAAGTTCTTTTTAGCTCTTATCTAAAGGAATAGATATTTAAGGACGTGGTAATCTTAGACTTAACAGGATTCCGGAGTACCTGTAAACGAGTTTTCTTCCCAAGCGTTTATTCTTCCTGTTTTAGGAGAAAAATGTCAACTTTGTAATAGTACTATAACTCGCGGAAAGTCTATATTTTTTTTTCGGAAGATTTTTAGATTTAATTTTTTTTTACTGCTCCATATAGAAAAAAATGATGGACTTACCTCGATTTGTTAATAAAATCTTTCGTTAAAAATTTTTTTTTTTAAATGTACCGTTTTTATAGGAAGCGAAAACTCCGTTTTTCAGCGTAGAAAATTGAAGTATAGACCCCAATCACGTGCAGTCTCGTTCTTCCGATTATCGTTGTTTCTGTCGGCGTACCGATTACAGGCGGACACTCGACGTATTCTTCTAACTGCAAGGGAAGATCCAATTCGCCTCGTGCTTTCAAAGCGTGAAACGAACAGGGGTCAAATCGTAGATTTCGACTAACTCCGGCATCCTCTTAAGGTAACATCCAAATCAGTGGTGGCTCGTGACCTATGATAGAGGGGTTCACAAGTATCTTGAAATTATTTTACAACAGCTGTATCTCCAACTGAGCATTGATATGAGCCCGAGTGTTTTCATTTTTTAAAATTTTTTGTGTTAAGTGTCCCAAGTCGGCTATTCCATTTATTGTCCAGGCAGGTTCCGCAACGCCGCTACCAAACAACATACAGGAAAAAACGGTTAGTTATGCTGCATCCACAAATCCAGTTATTTTTTTTTGTATATTTCATTTTTAAACTTTCTAATAAAGTCCCTAGATTTACCCTTTGTGGTCTGCGTTAAATTAATTTCGGGTTTAGGTCTTCCCGCATTCTTCACTTCGAACGAACGAACAAACCCAAACTCAAAGAGCTAAGTTATTTTTTAAATAGTCCACCGTCAAACTATTCATTTTAACTTAATAAATATATAATATTAAAACATCCACGCTCGAATTTCTAAGTACATGCACGAACAGACAACAGCGCGGCGCACACTAATATTGTGCGCCTTTTCCATGTTAAATCGCCATAGCCCCGCTATCCCCCACCCCACCACGTGTTACTACCGAGAAACTGCATTATGCCCCGCCAACTGATTCGCTTATGCGTCATTGCTGAGTTGCCGGATGAATCGAGAGCTTATAATATAAAGTTTGGTTTGACGGTACGATAAAATATTAGGGAGGGTCGGACTTTATACGATAAATAATATTCAATGAATATAAATTAATATTTTTTTATTCGTTTTGGGGATGCACGTGCGCATATGCTCCTGTGGAAGAACCGTCACTGATCCAAATTTCGGCCCTTAGTTTATTGGCTCAAGTCGTATGTATAGCAGATTCGGGAGGGAGCCAGCCCTAAAAGAAACAAGGCCTTGCAATATCGCGCTCATTTACTCCCGGAATGGCAATATTTAGTCAATTTTATTTGTGAAAATATTTTTTTTATCACATTTTTGTCTTTTGCACATATAAGATATTTTCATTTTTCCGCCCAGGTCTAAATAAAGTTTTTGCCGGCCGACCTATACGCCAATTTTTACACTCCACTCGTGTATTTACGACTCTTTACTTCTATTTATTTCTATTCTAAAGAAGCCAGTTAGTACGTTATAATTTTTTAACAGGGCCCTATCCATTCCTTTTGAAAGGATATTAAATAAAACATACTTCTATAAAAACAAAAAAATTAAATTATTTATTTATTTTCCTGGTAGGTATGGTAGAAATAAAATACTTAATAAAAACAATAAAATGCTGTACACAGGCATGTCACTTACAGTTGGTTACAATTTCGAACATTTATCTAAAAAGTTCATCTTAGTACTCTATTTTTCTTAAATATTATGATTTACAGAGGAATTACAATTTATTCCTTTCGCTAATTATACTGAGCGAGTTCCTTAATACTTAGTATTTATAACTTAAGTCTCAATATACTTAGCAAAAAGTAACAATCAATGCAAATTAAGTTAACCAGTGAAGTTAGCAACAAATTCTATTACAAGCTTCTTGAGTTCAGCATCAGTGCTATCTGTGATTTGACCTTCCTTTGCAATGCTTTGAAGAAGGCTCTGGTGACGACTCCTGAAAATAAAAACAAGGGTTAATTACATGAAAAAGAAACGAGAGAACGGCTATGGTGTTCTCACGGGTAAACCGACTCGCAAGTGGATTTTAACGGTATAAGTCGTGGCGTTACAGTCAGGCGTGATGCAAAAAATAGGGAAGAGGGAAAAATGTATCATCCACATCCCTACTCACGTCGGATGAGATCGGGCATCTCGTGGGGTGTGGTACGCGCACTATCCAATAGGTAGAAGGTCCTACCGCAATGCGAGAACCAAGGATTGTTAGCCCTTGGGGGAGCAGCATGTGCCGTTATAAAATCAAATAAATAAATTTCTGGACATTGGCAGTCCTGTTGAATAAACCCCAGTGAGGCGGAAATATGAGCTTATACAGGTTGTTAAAAATTTCATGTTCACCATCAGGATTTCATAAACAATAAAAGATACAGCAAAGGTTAAATTGGGGGCAGTTGCGTAATTCATAGCCAACCAATATGACATGAAGAAATTAGGAGTACTCCCAAAGATATTCGTAAAAAACCGAATGTCGCCTTTTGGTTTTTAATTTTTTCAGAAGAGAATGGAATCCGTATTACAGTCGGCAATTCTACTCTTCTGGCAATTAAAATTGCACGGATTCATGTGCAGTACACCGTTCCCGATCAGCTGTCTCTCATGACCAGAAATGGGGCAAGCGCCATTTTAATTGCCATTGCCATTGCCGCTGCAAGTCTTGGTAGAGATGAATTATTCTGTTATTTTTAACTGTTTATTAGTTGGTCTAAGCAGCTATGAACAGCTAATGGCTATTTAAACTAACTGGTACTTAAATTAACAGTTTACATTCTTTATGTTCTATACATTCTATATGTACTGCTAATTCGTCGCAACTTGTTTGACCTGTATTTTGTAAGTAGCAGTAGCTGCTTTAACTGGTAATTAAAAGGAACAGGTTTGTCCATTTCTAGATCTGGGGGTATTTAGGGATTTCGACAGTACCAACTGTTGGCAATGCGCCAGCTTTTCGAGAACGGTTTAGTGCGCATGACTACGTGCAATTATAATTGCCATTGCACGTGCAAGAGAAGAATTGTCGACTCTAATAAGGCTTTAAGAGCCCTGCTTTATAGAAGAAGAAAAGTGGCAACAAAAGTGTGAAATTTGTTTTACATTATCTCCTTAAATAAAACCAGAAAAAATCAAAAACCAAAACGGCGATTTTCGGTTTTTTACAAATATCTTCGGAAGTACTCGGGAATTTTCCTAATTTCTCCATGCCATATCGCTCGGATATGAATTGCGCAACTCTTACTGTTTATGAGATACCAATGCTGAACATTGAAGTTTTAACACCCTGCATAGGAATGGAAGGGTTTGCCCCCTCAAGGAAAGACTCCCCCTGGTAGTCAAGTTAAAAGCATTCACAATCACTTAAAACATCTATATATTTTTTGTCTTGTGATTTCTGCTAAATCTTTTGAAACTTAAATTTTGTTCAAGCTGAAGATTATATTTCAAGACTTAATTATTCACCAAGGTCGTGTAGCCATTACAATTAGCAAGTCAAAAGAACCACTTACTTAATGTGTTCGGAGAATTGTTTTTCAAAGATTGTGATCTTTGAGGGGTCGATTTTGTCGAGATGTCCTCTGACACCGCAATAGATTATGGCTACTTGTTCTTCAATGGCCATTGGTACATACTGGCCCTGTTTCAACAACTCTGTCAATCTGACACCTCTGTTGAGGAGCTGTTGGGTGGCAGCGTCCAAGTCTGAACCGAATTGGGCGAAGGCAGCTACTTCACGATACTGGGCCAATTCCAGTTTCATGGAACCGGCGACCTAGAAGTAAAATAAACGCTTTTACACATTTTTTCAAAATAAATTGACTTGTTATTAACTTAAGACAGTAAATCATTATACTGACCTGTTTCATGGCTTTAGTTTGGGCAGCTGATCCTACACGTGATACAGACAGACCTACGTTAATAGCGGGACGGATACCTTTGTAAAACAATTCGGTTTCCAAGAAGATCTGTCCGTCAGTAATGGAAATTACGTTGGTGGGAATGTAGGCGGATACGTCACCGGCTTGGGTTTCGATGACGGGCAAGGCGGTGAGGGAGCCACCTCCGTGAGCGTCGGACATTTTAGCCGCACGTTCCAACAGACGGGAGTGGAGGTAGAATACGTCACCGGGATAGGCCTCACGACCTGGGGGACGACGCAATAGCAAAGACATCTGGAAGAAAGTTCATGTTTAAATTAAAATATAGAATATAAACTACGATAATATACTACTTGACTTGACTTATTAAATACTATTTAATAAAAGAGACAGATAAAACTAGAGGGCAATAGAGAAAAAAGGACCCGTTTTTAAGACAACTTTTAAAAATTTAAAAATGTCAAACGGACTATTTATTAAATTTGTGTCAGAGTAACACCTTAATAATAAAGATATTTTTGTGATACAAAGGGTGTGTCAAAAAATTGTGATTGATCAAGTTGCATGCACTTACTTGACGGTAGGCAACAGCCTGTTTGGATAAATCATCATAAATGATCAAAGCATGCTTGCCACTGTCTCTGAAATATTCACCCATGGCACAACCAGAATAGGGAGCCAGATATTGTAGAGGGGCAGCATCAGAAGCGGTAGCCGATACAATGATGGTGTAGTTGATGGCGCCAGTGTCGGTTAAACGTTTCAAAATCTGAGCGACGGTAGAACGCTTCTGACCAATGGCGACGTAGATACAGTACAGCTTCTTCTTTTCATCATCGGCATCGTTGAAACGTTTTTGGTTGATAATGGTATCGATGGCCAAGGCAGTTTTACTGACAAAATATACAATAATTACTCCTTTAGACAAAAATGCTAACATTATTTTATGAAATGATCATTGGTATAAATAAATATAAGCCAAAATCAGCAAGTAACTGTGTTAAAATTTAACATATTTCTTCTGTCAAAGCAATTATTAGGTATGCATAACAAAAATTAACTCCTAACAATAAACCAGTAAATATTAAAATATAATATAATAATATTATCTTTGTATTAAAGGCAAACAGTTGGTGTTTTATGTACCTATGTATTTATATTAACAAAGTATCCAATATAGCTTAAACCTAAACTAGAAGAAAAAAATATTGTTTTTCGAATTTGAAAAAAGAACAATTAAAAAATGTCTTCATTTAGCTTGGGATGTTCTACTTATATAGCAAATTTCGTTAAAATCAGTGAATATTTAATAGTGATAAATAGTACGAGTATTCAGGGTTGTGTATGTTTGCAGCTCTCTGCTTTGCATCCAGTGCATCAGATGTTGTGTTTTGTATTTGGCAATAAAAGTATTACCAAATAAATAGAAAATTATGATAAATTAAACATTCTTATAGATTTTGAAACATAAACCATAGCAACATAAAAGGAATATAAAACCTAAGTGTAGCTTTTATCCAAAAATATAACCTGCTTATAAAATAGGATTCAAAAAGCAGTATTTATTGCTCATTAAAGTATACCAACCCAGTTTGACGATCACCAATGATCAATTCACGCTGTCCTCTGCCAATGGGTACAAGAGAGTCAACAGCCTTAATACCAGTCTGCATAGGCTCTCTTACAGAAATACGAGGAATGATACCAGGAGCCTTTACACCTACACGGAAACGTTGTTTGGTGTTTAGTGGTCCCTTACCATCGATGGGGTTGCCTAAAAAATATACCTGTATTTTAACATTGTCAAGCAAAAACATAGGTAGAATTTCTAACATAACTTTTTAAATAAACACAGTATTGTTATAAAGAGATACCAAAAATTGTATGCCTTCTCACTCCTTGCGAGGACACACTGTTTAAAGGATTATATGACGAACTCTTGGATTAGTTTAGTACTTACCCAAAGCATCTACTACACGACCCAATATGGTATCACCTACAGGTACATCTACAATAGCACCAGTTCTTTTTACAATGTCTCCTTCCTTGATAAGTTTGTCATTACCAAATACTACAACACCAACATTGTCAGGTTCCAAGTTAAGGGCCATACCCTAAAAATAGTTTATAAAACTTAAACCACTAATAGACTTGTGACTAGTTATTTTTATTAGACTTGTTGTGATTCTTCATAAAATACTTTTTTTTTAACTAAAAGAGAGACCTAAATATATATTTTTTTTTGTACAAAAAGGGTTTTGCAAAATTTAACAAAATAAAGTACCTTCAAACCAGAAGAAAATTCCACCATCTCATCAGCTTGAATATTATTCAACCCATAAACACGGGCAATACCATCACCAATACTTAATACACGGCCAGTTTCATCCAAATCTGCTTTTGGAGCAGCTCCCAAAATACGTTCTTCAAGTACTGACGAGATTTCAACACCATGGTTGGCTGGAGTAGCATGAATTTTACGGACTGAGGCAGAAGCTGCTGGGAAAGCTGCCCCTGTGACCTGGAACAAATACGAATCTTTGAAATCAATGTATATAATAAAAAATTTTTAAAAAATCCTAACTAAATTGAAAAAGTTCAGTGCGCGATTTTTAACAGTTTAAACTGCAAAATCAATTTTGTTTTTCATTATTCCCCACTTTTTGACATAACACCCTGATTACATAACGAGTGATAAAAGTGAGTTTTTACCAATTTTTCTTGCCCAGAATCATTGAAAACAATATTAACGGCCAGTTTATTATTAAATCGGCAATTGCAGGACCTATTCTTTTACAATAATAACAAATTTATGGGATTCCGGTGGCCAAATCGTTATGTCACACATCGGCAAAGTCCACATTTTTACATGTAAAATTTACGGCAAAATAATTATAAAAATCACTGTAATAAACATTAACACAAATCTTCGGTACCTGGGTCACATTCTTTGAGAGGTTTCGGGCCACAGAGGCAGCTAAACGTGCTGAAAGTAGAGACATTTTTCGACTTAACCCAGCACAAAAACTCAAAGGATGAGAGACCGCAGTGGAGTACGTTCTCTATCTCAACTTTTTCTCCTCCCTCTTGCCGGTAAAAACGGAAGTGTGTGCTTCCATCTAATGACCGGTAGATTAAACGAGCTGCGTTCGAGAAATAGTTCGATAGTAGTGTCCATTGGTAAAAACATTGGGTAAAGGCATAAATGTTATTAGATTTAGCCACAGAGAAGAAATAGGTGATTGCTTAATTCCATAGGCCTCTTTTTAATAAAATATAGAAGAGGCCTTTAACCTTATACGGTCAATTCAAACGTGCATTTGCGGCAAATAAAAATTAATGTTTTTGTACATGACCCAACATGGCACGTAAATATGAACAACAAAGGCTAAATGGTCAACAAAAGGAACGAGTACTGAAAATATAACAATATAGGTGTCCACATAAACTGTATAAAAAGCCTCGTTAAATGACCTGTTCATTGACGTTGCATTATTTACACTTCTTGCATTATCGATTTCGTTGACGAAATTGTAAGTTCACATTTTAGTCCACCTGTCCAAATTTGAGAAAATCGTACAAGCTATAAATATCAGTTTACGCAACCCCAAATAAATACAATACAAAAAGAAATAAAAAATCAAAATTATTCTATACATTCCAAGGCCAAATTTCTGTTTCCATTTTCCCACTATTGGGGATTGATAACTGACAAAAGATTTTAACGAACCCAAGTTTATTCTTGACCTAGTTGAGTTTCTCGTTCCAGAAGAAATTCTACAATATATTGATTGTTTCTAGAGGTTTATACATAATACCTAATACCCATAAACAAAATTTGCAACTTTATACGTGGAACAATTATTAGTTAAAAATGTTAAATTTACAAAAAAATAATAATAATATACATATTCAAAAACAAAAGTATTCATAATCTTCAAAAAGTTTCGGATTAAAATAAAAATTTTAATTACACTTTACTTACTGACTGACATTGTGAACCATTTCACACAAGACGCGCTAGACTAATAACGAGGCCACGCTAAAAATTTGCTTAAATAGCTCCGCGGGGACAACGCCCGTACTATTCGCGGATTGGTCAATAAGTAGGACGCGAATTGCTTAAAACTAGTTTAAACTGAATAGTTATGGATTCAAGGCGCCTCGCTGGCGAACACGTGCAACTACTTACGCAATTTTTTCTAACAATTTCCAAGTAACGCAGGTGTTTATGAAACTAATTTCCAAGTAAACATATTTAATGATATAAATAATTGGCGACCGCTTGTTTTCGTTGAATTCCATAATTTATTATTATTTTTATGGCTGATAACCTCCGCAGAATTTTAAGAAATGTCACATAAATTTATAAATTTTGAAATGTTTATTGCTTTTTCTGTCTATAAATACGCGAGCATTTTGCATCCAAAGGCAGTCGAATTCAGCAGTTGAAATCAACAGTCAAAAGTGGTGTTTCGTGTTATGTTTCCGGGAAACTTAATAGTGATAACGAGTGGAAAAGTCTTAGTGAATTTTTAGAGAAAAAGTTGTCTGCTAGTTGTATTTTTTTTTTCTTCTTTAAGATTTAATGACGGTTGTTTTTGGTCAAATTGCATTGATTGGTTTTAAATAAGATAAAATTCTCGGCCAGACTTAACCTCTGAAAGATAAGGAACTTTCTGACAAGACTCGGTACTGTCTTTAACTGAAACAGAAGTGTCATAAATAAGATAAAACTGTCAAATTGATCCTCTAAGATCAGAAGCCAATAATCCACGCAAGAAGAAGAAGAAATAAGATAAAAATAGACTAACTAGATAAGAACTGAGCTGATTATTTTATGTAACTTTCAACTTTAATTTTCCGTTAATAATAAAAGTGTTATAGTTATTCATAGTGTTTGATTGACTATAAATAGGCCACCCCAGTTAATTAATTAAGATTAATCACATTGATAAAATATTGCTCTCTTTCAATAAAACAAAGTGCTCCCTTTACTAATTGCAAGTATTTTGAGAAAAGTGGTGTAACACACTGGCACTACGAACCCTCCAGAAGAACTCGTGGTGTTTAATTGATATAGATAGGCCACCTCAGTTAATTAATTAACATTAATCACATCGATCAAATATTGCTCCCTTTCAATGAAACAAAGTATTCCCTTTACTAATTTCAAGTATTTTGAGGAAAGTGGTGTAACACACTGGCACCACGAACCCTCCAGAGGAACAATTGTAACTAAGAGCAAGGTTGAAAGAAAATAAGTACAACCAAGACCAATAAAAGTTAGTTATAGTTAAAGTTAAAGTTACAGATAGTGTCATTTAAGAAGGCTAATACCTTGCTCCATCAACAGTTTCTACAGAGAGATGGGAAAATACATTCGTTGGGTTTGGCTTTGTCATAGCCTCTTGCATTTCCGTGTGTCCACTCTTGGCTTAGGAGAAGGACCGATCGAGAAAAGTGATTATTTATCTCTCTACGGAATTCAGAGAAAAAGAGAGAAAGGAATAATCACTTCCCGATATCATCGTTCTTCTAAGTCTAGAATAGGCACACTGAAGAGATGGGGTTCATAAATCATCTCTTCGATTCTATTCTTTCGGCGTGGGAGCCTTACTGAAATGAAACGTGTACTTGATTCTGTATAGGTGCTATATACACTTCATATTTATCAATTACATGTACTGGTCTTCTCTGTTCCTTTATCTGGGGAATTTGCTTTGATGATGATGATTAAAATTAAAAGTATCTGCTGATTTGCTATCCAAATTTTGTTTTAGATTTAATTTCCTGGTCTCAAAATAGAAAATTAAATGGGCAATTGTTGCCTTAATTTATATCTTTGGTATAATCTTGTCAATAGAGACATATTATATAATCGTTCTACCAACGAATACTTATAACCAGGAAGAAGACAAACTGCCGTGTTAAATATTCGAAGCAGGCGATGATACGGCGACATCCATTATGCCTGGCGCGCACGTGCTTTTCAAATGTCACTTTTGTCCAAATTTGTATTACTGTCAATATTTTAAAGTGACATTTAGCAAGGAAAACATCAAAACCCTTTCATTTGATTTACTAAGTAGACAAAATCAAATATTAGGATTTTGACATAGGTTTTCAGCTGTAAATATCGTTTTAAAATTGTCCTTACATACTTTTATATTATTATTGAACTAGTAACAATACTAGAAATACAGAATTCAGAGATTGAAGGTTGTAATTAGTTTTATTAAAAAATAGGAAATAAATCAAAATTTACATAAAATATTTTACCATCTTAAACTTCAAACAAATCAAGGTAAATACAATACTATATGTACAGCTACTAACCAAGTAAATATATGCACCATCATTATGATTATGGGCTTCCAATTTGTTTGTTTCGTAGCATACTCCTGGAAACATTAGTGATCGAAGTCCTCTTTAATGTTCAGTCATTATGGGATTCTCAATTAAACTATGAAAAGAAAGAATTATTATAATAATATATTACCGGACCGGACAAAATTCAGGCTACGGGTTAATATAACTAAGCTGTAATTATTATGTTGTAGCTTTTGACTTCTGGATTGTAAAATTTAAGTAAAATTCTTTAAAAATGTGTTTGTTGCTAGTTTGCGTGAGAAGTTTGGGACATAATGGGACAATTTTATAATGTAAAATAACAATAACGAATAAAAATTAATGAAAAAATATTTCAATCATAAATTACTTACCAGCAACAAAACGAAAAGGTCCGCTTTCGTGAAAAGAATAGAAAATTAAAAATTGTTTTAGAATTTAATGACGTTTCCTCCACCATTTTCAATCACATTATAAATCATATGTTACTTGATTTTTATTCCATTCCAGACGAAGGATGTTCGGGTGTAAAATAATTTAAGAACTTGTGCTGCTCGCATTCTATGTCTGTCTCTGTCTGCATCAACCTTCTCCGATTCATTAAAGGGAGATAAATATGGCCTAGGTCAAATCGAACAAACCCGAGTCTGATATTGACACAGAACGATATACACAAAAGGATAAACGTATGGAGTAACCTGCCTGGCTGTGACGTCACTTGCACGGCCTACTTATATGCTTCGATCCCCGCCATAAGAGGTCTCACCGGGCTGCGTTCTACAGTCAGAGGTATCGTGTTCTTTGTTATATCCATAGCTAACCTGTTTTTAGCTTGGCATTGAGTAGTTGTGAATCCATAGCTTAAACATTTGACATATTTTGCAGGTCTTGATCTGTTAAGGTTCACTTTGGTCTCCACTTATCAAACTCTGATGAAATGGAGGAAGCTATATAGTGCCTTTAAAAGTAATTTCATGAATCAAAATAGACTGCTTTATCCGAGCTTTATCATTCTCAAGGATTTTTCTTAGCATCTAAAATTGGGATTACACTAAAACATGGTATATGTCTGATTGAATATAAAATCAAGTTTAATTTAGGAATCAAGACGCATTGTAATACTGTAGTGAGATGAAGTGGAACTGTATGGTTATTAAAACTGGAAGACAATAAGGGTCGCTGAGGCTATGATTAGGCGTCAGACCGGGTGGTGAACATGGCCAACTCTTGAAAGCCATTACCAGCGATAAATAGATGTATTAGTTCTCTGTGGTCATTGCATTATGACAGCAAAATCTTAAATGTCTAATCATCCCTCTCTTCCTTTGTTTAAGAATCATCCTTACCTAATCCTGTTAACAATAGGGAGATAAGCAGGAATCCATCACGACGTGTTTAGCTAAAGCGCGCTTATCTTCAAGCTAGGACTCAAGAAGGGAGAATTGGCTGGAGGCTGCAAAGCTAGTGGCCTTTGCAATCGTGGAACAACAACAACAAACATTCCTCTGTGGACAAGAACAACTTATACGAGCTTGCGAACGCGGCATGCGGTTCTTAGCTTCCGGTTTCTTAACTCAGCCAATCAAATCATCAGGTTGTTCGCCTGTTCTCGGAAGTTATTGCAAAAGTTCCTTTCGGTCATGAGTAGGAGGTATCTAGACCGCGCGATTTTTTCTGTGAATTTCTTTTTATTTTTCACGTTAAAAGGAAAAGGACAGGTATAATTACTCACTCAGTTGTCATAAGGAAAGATTGCATTAATATCCTTTGCTCGTTGATCATCGCGTTTCGCATTTCCATCGTCGAATTTCTGAAAAGTTGTTTGGCGGTTTTCTCATATTCTTTTTGTGTGAAGCATTGAGTATTTAACATCTTGATTACTGGTTCCATTGACTTTTTGAATTTGCAGGTATTAACTAATTTTATTATATTTTTTTGGATGTAATGTAATATGTATAAGTAACTTTATGCCAGTAGTGAATCGAGTTTTTTTTTATTTATAGGTTAAACCTAGTTTTTTCCAAGGATAAAGAGTGATCCCCTTTTCTACGGTTTGGAATACAAGATTCTAGCATATTTAAAATGGATGACGATTGGGATGATGGAACCCCTACTATATCACAACCGGCAATGGTAAAATAATTTTTTACACAATACACACATATTTTTACATTCTTCAGTGTTTAGTATTTTGGCATTGTATAACATATTTTTAGTAGAGTAGCTATACATTTTTTGTCTTAGAAACCAAAAATTGAACAATGAGATAACTTCATATGTAACAGAGCTTTAGACTTTAGATAATATTTCTTTGCTTCCAACAGCTTCATTCGAGTTGTGAAGTGGTATCATTAAAACTATAGACTCGTTACAATGCATCCTAGCGCCTATTTGGTTTAACTTTACCCAACAAAGCATAAAATTAAGAATAAACTACTTTCACTGGAAATAAGGGAGACTATAAACGGCATGGTTATAATGATAGCTATTCTCTGTTTACAAGAATATAGTCAAGTGCTTGTCGAAAGGGGTCAAATTGGTTATGTCAAATAGTGGCCCTTGTATTTCACCCATAGTATTTCTAAGCTAAATATGTAATCTTCAATTTACATTATGGGTTTTTTAAATAGTATATGAGAAAACTTCATCCTTGACAGTTTTGAGGTGACTTGACAGTTCTTTGATTATCTTATAAATGGAGCATAGCTATCAAAGAATGGTGAAGCTTTTAGAAATTCAATTTGTAGTTTTATAGGTTTGGGGACAACCAAAAGCATAACTTTTCTGAATTCCAATACCTAAACCATTGTGAAATGTATTATTTCATATTATTTAACTGTTAAGTTTATGTCGTTATTAAACCACCAGAAAAGTAATAGGTATTGCATAAATTTATTTTGGTGAGGGTGAAATATCTAGATTATACAGATTTTTAGGGGCTTAATGACACCTTATATGAGAGGGACATTCCTGGGAACCATTGCATAGTAGTTAAATAATCATTAAAAGACCTAGCCAGAAAATATTAAATTAAACTGATCTTAAATGTTATGGTCTAAACTTATTTACCACTTATAGTTATGATGTGCATCAGACTCTCAATGAATGTTAATAGTTGATAGTTCTTGTAAACTAAGCAGCAATATACGAACAAACCAGAATATATACCACCTTAGATTCAGCATCTCCTAAAATAGGTGATTTAAAGAGTCATCATCTTCAATGGTTTTAAATAAGTTTTACTTTTTCATAGAGATCTCACGATTTGCCTTTTTTTGCCAATACAATGCGGTGTTCTGTGATTTGTCAAAGGCATTCGCCTGTGTCAATCATGGGATACTGCTGTGGAAGCTGGAGAAGTATGGGGTAATGGGGAGATCCTTGGAATGGTTTAATTCTTACTTAACGGCGCGTTTTCAGAAGGTACATTTTAATAAACCGTTGTTTTGAACAATTGGAAATTTGATCTGGGGTGCCACAAGGATCTGTCCTCGGCCCTTTGCTTTTACTAATTTATATTAATGATCTGACCAATGTTGATTTAAGGGGTAAATTTACGCTCTTTGTTGACGATTCTACCATACTTTGGAAGAGTAAAAATACAAAGGAACTCGAGGTCCATATTCACAATGATCTTGCTAAAGTAAAGGAATGGACTGATGCAAATTTCTTAGCACTTAATATTTATAAAACAAATATAATTACTTTTAAGTGTTCTGTAAATGAAATTAGTGTGGAATCAGGTTGTAGGCAGTGAAACTATAAACAAATTTTTGGGTGTATAATAGATTTGAAATTTGAGGCCCATATAAATTACTTGACTAAAAAACTGGCATCTGATTGTTTTGCAATTAGGGTAATTGCAGATTGTTTAGACGTACAAACCATTAAAAATGCTTACTATTCACTAATAGAATCTCATCTGAGATATGGTATACCCTTCTGGGGAATTTGCTCTCAGTATTTATTTAATATGTTGTTTATTCTGCAAAAACGAGCCATAAAATATATGTATAAGTAGAGATGTAAAGGGTAATATTACCGAGGTAATGTTACCGTAATTTTGGTAATATTACGTAATATTACCGCAAGATCGGTAACATTGGAAATATTGTTTTTTTTCCGCTCCATACTCTAATTTATCGGGGAATACCCAGGGTTGCCAACAGTACGGTCCTGACCGTACTTTTACGGTATTTTCACTCAAAGTACGGTTTACGGTCTGAAGCCCGGACCGTACCTCAAAAGTACTCATCTATGAAACTGCAAGGCGTCATCCAAAGTATTCTTCACAAGTAGATCTTATTATGGAAGCACTCGCACAGTACAAAATTAGAGGTAATATTTTTGCTAAGGAATTCGTCATTTCCAGCGAAAAATCTATGTCTGGATCTGTTTGGTGGGCAGGAATTTGCTCCAGTTCTAAAATAAGTAGGTTAGCTGTAGACATTTTAAATTTACCATCGTCAACAGCCGCAACCGAAAGAACCTTTAGTACTTATGGATTTATTCATCGGCAAAAAAGAAACAGACTAACCGTGGAGAGGGCCGGAAAACTAACTTATATTGCCCATAATTATAATTTACTAAATGAAGAAGATCATTCGAGAATAGTAGAAGATACTGAGGAAGAAATAGAAAAAGAAGATATGGGTTTCGAAGTTATAGACTTGACTCAATTAACGAAAGAGAAAGAAGAATCAGATGACGAGGTTGGGGATGATGATGAGGATGATTTACCATTATCCACTTATCCACTCTATTACGTAGTCCATTCTGACTCTGACTAGTTTAAAAAAACGTTCTTATTGTTTTTCGTAATGTTTTTACAGTTTTGAAATAAAAAAAACTTAAAAAGCTGTTTTTTTTTTTTATAAATTACCAATGTTACCGTAATATTGCGTAATATTACCGGTAATATTACCGATTTTTAAATTACCGGTAATTTTACATCTCTATGTATAAGGCCAATTTTAGAGACTCAAGTAAGCCATTATTTTTATCCAATAAAATTTTAACACTGCCATGTTTATTTTTGTTGGAGACGTCTTGTCTGGTTCACAAAAAATTCCAAGGAGCAATTAATTCCGTTTCATTGTACAATAGGTAACGTATATGTAGGGTGTAACGCCTGTATAATTTCTTCTATTCTATATAAGTGCAAAAAAAAAACGGCACTTGAGAACGCACAATACAAATAATTGCCATGCTAGATTCTAAAGGTAACCAAAAAATGTACCATTTCTTCAAAACACATTATACTGTTTGATTTGATTTGAATCCATTTACGAAATACGAAGTTCAGCTATAAAATTAAGTAGATGAGGTAAGTACATGATGTCTATCTATTCGACATTCAAAATTATGAAGGTTTATCATACTGAATGCTGGAGCAGTTTTAACACCAAGAACAATATCTTTGTGCTAAAGTGTTGTATGAATTTTGTATGATGTATTTGCATAATTACTTTCGATTTCTATACACTGGCAACAGGTGGTAAAGTTGGCTTAACTGTCACACGTCGCAAAAATGTTAACTTATTTTTATGAAGTTTAGTGTTGTGGCATCAAATTTTTTAATGCTATTGTTGCTTTTCATTCAGCTGAAGAAAACAATTGTGTTGATTACATCACAATTAATTAGTAATGTCAGAAATCTGTAGATTTTTATTTGTTGTTTATTTTCAGGGTGGTTTTGCTTCGGAAGGGGGCACTAAATTTGCCGCTGGTAGGGGTTTTAAATCTGAGTCTAATAATGGAGACTGGGGTTCCAGTAATGGAGCCGGTGGTGGAGGAGACTGGGATAGCGCACCTTCCGATGGATTTGGTGATGGCGGCGGACGTGGAGGTGGTAGAGGCCGAGGCGGGAGGGGAGGACGTGGCGGCCGAGGAGGTAAGAAATAAGTAATATTTAGTCTAATTTTATATAAAAAATAATTTTTGGACATAACATATTTCTCCTATAAAAAACATACAGTGTGTTTTATATTGTCTGGTAACGGCTTAATAACTTAACAATTCATAGGCCGATTTAAATAAAATTTGGTACAGTTGTCTAAGAGGATCTTAAGCACCAAATGATGATATTGGCGTTATTGTCAGCTATTTAATTTGTCTGGAAATCCCGTATTTTAAGTTTTTATACAGTATCACCATTAAGTTGAAACCATGTGGGGAAAAATTGTATTTTTCGATTTAGGTTAAATTTGAATTTAGAAAGTTTTTGGCTCCAATAAAGACCAAAAATGACATACTTAAATGGGATGATGAGGTCAAATTTGACAGTTTCGCCAGAAGATGTCGAAAAATGGGATTTATTGATAAAATAAAAAAAAAAATTATTTGGAAAAGTTGTTGGCATTGTAATTTTATGCCCACATACAGGGTTGTTTCGTTTTAAACATTTTGTATAAAACGATTGTTTTAAACATGTTTTAAACAATCATTTGAGTTTAAAACAATGTTTTGTTAAAAATGTTTAAAACAGGTAAATTAAACACACGTTGTTTTTTTTTTAGTAAATTGATTATTTAACAGGAGTATACTTAATTTATACAACAACTAAAACAGTAATTTCCATTCAAATTAACAAAATAATAAAAGTTAGGTACCTAATGAACATCATGCACAGAACTTTGGTATGTTCAAAAAACTACAAATAAGTGTAAGAAAAAAAAAGGAATCAGGTAAAAATGTATAATAATCACTGATCGGAAGTGACATCAGTTAGCGCCGTAAGTGGGTGCATTAGAATTTAGGTCTTTAAAAATTGTAACCAACTTAGCTGCTCCGACATTGCCTAGCTTATTGCGGAGTTTGGAATGAACTAAACCATAAGACGAAAAAGTCTTTCTATGATGGCGGACGAAGCAATAGCTGTATGTAGCTGTCTGACAAGTTTCATTGCTCTTGTATTTAAATGTTTAATAGCCACCATGCTAATGGTTTTAAATTTTCAAGTATCTGTTGAGAAAACATATATGGCATAAATGGTGCACACCTAGGCTGAAAATTAACAATCGTTGGCATTGCATCTGAATGGTAGATTTCTACATATTCCATGGCAATTTCTAATTGCCTTTGAGTTAGTCTATCTCCCCTAAAACGATGATCAAGCAAGTTGGCTAAAAATGAACTGGAGTTAGGGCCATCTCCAAACATTCTATAACCTTATTTACGTCACTCATTGAGAATTCCCTATTTGATTTTTTGTTTTCAAACGTCTCCAATAGTTCGATCCATATTTCTGTCGCTTCTCCTATCGTGCAAGTGTTTTTTTTTAACTTTATCTAGAGCCACAGCAATGCATTTTAATTTTTTGTGATGCTCCTGTGCGTTAACTTTTAAATTAACGTCAGTATTAGTCAGTAACTAATTTTATGATGTCGTTCTCAATAAGTATTCTGTTAGTACACACATCAAATAATATTGGCCAGTTTTTCAAATAACTCTCCAAGCAGTCTGATAAAGTGCTCTAGTGAATATCCTTAGGTAATACGAAACCGTAGCCACCAGCTTCTTTAAATTTTGCGCTAGGGAAATGTACATTTCTAAAGTATTTACAAACTTTCTTTACGTTACTCTTGACTCCCAGCACTTCTAAATCATGAGCAAGTAAGTTGAATATATGAGCTGAACAACTAATTCAAGAAAAATGTTCTTCCTCATTTTAGTCATATTCGAAGCGTTGTCTGTTACTACACTGGTAACTTGACATTCATATTCTTCTTCGCATTTTTGTATAGCTTTTTTCAGTAGTTGTAATAAATACTCTGATGTGTGGCTACAGACTCTATTAGATGCACCCATTCACTTTCTATGTCTGTGACACATATGCCTATTATAGGTTCAATATGGACGTTACTCCAACCGTCAATGGCTAGACAAACTTTCTTCTGAGACAAATTGTCTTTCATTGTTGTTCGTACTGAGTTATAAACCGTATCGAGCAAATTGTTGGTAACAACATTTCTGTTTGGTGGTGAATATCCAGGACGTAGCAAATTAATCAACAGTTTAAACCCACGATATTCTACTGTACGAAATGATGTGTTCGTCGCATATAATTTTCGAGAGCTGGTGCTCTCGAAATCGTCTATTTGGTCAGCGTTCTATCATCTAACAAACTAAGCATCTTGAGAATGTCATGATTCTCGGCAATAATCCTAAATGTCGTAAAACATTCTGAGATGTCCACTGGGAAAGGAGTTTAAGTTATCTTTTAAATTCTACTAAAAACATTGAAGACATGTTTTAAACTATGTTTTTAATAAGGTTTTATTTGTTTAAAACATGAACTTTAAAAGAAAAAAAAATATATGTTTAAAACAGAAAAAACCGTTTAAAACAAAAAAAAACACTTGTTTTGATTAAAATTACAAAATATATGATTTTGTGCAACCCTGCTCACATACCAAATTTGATTCACTTATGATAATTTTTGTTTTATATGTATTTTTGGCCAATATCTATTTTCATTGGAAACGGAAGTACCACCGTAAATGTATTTATACAATACTAATCGTCTAAATTCATTCTTTATACCAAAAATTCTACCAAACTTCATTTTCCTAAAAAAATTAAATTACAGTTTAAAAATAGTGCTATCTGTCATCATAATTGCTTCAAATTTGGTGTGGGCATAAAATCAAACAACTTTTCCATATACATTTTTTTTTAAATGCCATTCGACATTTTGTAAAAAATTTCAAATTTGACAGTTAACAATAGACGCATTTAATTACATAATTTTTGGTCTGTATTGAAGCAAATGGTGAAGTCATATATTACCTAAATCGAACAATACATTCGAACTTTAATGGTGACACTGTAGGATAACACCCTGTAAATTTTTTCATTTATAGTTTCTATGTTACATTTGTTACACTTTTTATATAACATACTGTGTTCCTAATATTAGTGGTTTTTGAAATACCGAATTTAAAAAAGTTATATTAAATGTTTAAACTGTTTTTCCTATACAGCTTTACAGTGAGCCAATTGAAAATAAAATTTTAGAAACAAAATATTTTATATCAAAAGTGTATTTTATATCAAAAGTTTGATTTCCAGACAAACTAAACTGCTGGCAACAACGCCAATATCGTCATTCCGTGCATAAGATCCCCTTATACAACTGTACTAAATTTGATTTAAATCGTTCAATAAATTGTTAAGTTTCAAGTGGTTTCCAGACTATATACACACAGTATTGATTAACCAACCTGAAAGCAATAAATATCAACAAACAAAATTAGGAAGAAAGTCATAAATTAAATACTCAAATTTTAAGTACAAGAACCAAATTAATATTTTTCAACTTATGAACAGATGTTAAAAATTTAACAACTTTTGGGTCTACTTGACCACTCATAAATCTGGTTATCACTAGTTTAAAGCCTTTTAGAGTCTAAAATTTAGACCCATAAATAAATCCTCTATTATTCGTAAAATAGTAATCTGGTGTTAAGGTTATTAACAAAAGCCATTAGAGTGCGTTTAATAACTGTTAGAGTATATTAATATTCATATTTAGATTTTTTTTAAAATACCTGCATAAAAAAAAAGCCTAATATTTTTATGAATTAATACATTTTCTAAATTCTCTCAAACGTTCAAATTTTTAATTACATTAGTTACAAAATGAGGTCAAATTACCCTGGACATGTGTTTTTTTTATAAAAAATTCCTTTGATTAATTTTATCTCGGAAATGGTTGGAGATGGGTAGAGGGAATTGTTAGCAAAAGTTACTTGGATTTTTACATACAATCGTAAAATGCCAAAATAAATATAACGTATTTAAATGTAATGTATTTAAAATAACAATATTGATCCTAACTTCCGGTATAACCGGAAGTAGTAGGAACGTCAAAATATCCTCATTAAAAAGATCGGCATTTTTTATAGCGAGTACCAATATTTCCAACAAATATATTTTTTTTATAGCGAGTACCAATATTTTAAACAAATATATTTTTTAGTTCCCGAGATCTGTTAATAGGCTACGAACGGTGAATGACCCGTATAAGTAGTAGATTTTATAGTTATTATAAAACAAATTTGAGCAGATTTCAGATCTTTTAATAAAAGTGCAAAATATAACAATTTAATTTTTATGCTGATTTAATAAAAATATGTATCAAAGGAGGGTTTTGATAGGTAGTCCTATACAATGGTCCTATTATTCATTGGCTACTGATGGTATATTGAAATACCCGAAATTATACACATAAATAAATGGTCATAGCATATCTTATTTGTTTGTTAAAATACGGATAACATCCATTGAATATAAAATCGTGTAGCTATTATTATTATTATTATTATTATTATACAGGTGGTATGCCTCTCAAACCTGGGTTCCATAGCCCTGAAGATATTTTTTAAACGTTGTGTAAACCTTTTTTAGCTAAAAGGTAAAAGTTAATAATTAATTATTAGTTACAGCTGTTCAAAGCGTACCACAATTCGTACGCGCACAATATATGTCTATACAAATTATAGGTAGTTTGTTTTTGGGGTTTCGGTCACTTTGAAATGAAATTCGAGTGGTTTGGTTAACGTTTCGGTTTATTATGCTAAACCATCGTCAGAACTATTTGTTATAAAGAAAAAAAGGCGTATAAATAAAATAGAAAGAAGTAATCTTTTTGGCGGTGTTAGTGACAAATATCTTATTTTATGTTAATATTAGTTTGTATAGAATGAAATGAAAAATATATAAATGAACATACCTTGTACAATTCTCACTCACTTTCACTAAATTTGGTAACATTTTGTCTTTTTGCTTGTTGTTGAGTGGACGTGAACTGACTTAGTTATACCATTTAGCAGTAGAAAGACAAAATGTTACCAAATTTAGTGTAAGTGAGTGAGAATTGTAGAAGCTAGGTTCATTATTATATAGTTCTGACGATGGTTTAGTATATTAAACTGAAACGTTAACCAAATACTGGCATTTCATTTCAAAATAACCGAACCCCAAAAACAAACTACCTATAATTTGAAAAAACGGTCAAGAAAACAAAACTGTATCTGTAGAAGGTTTTAAAAAGTATCCCTAAACAAGGTTAGTCAGAAATAATATCTTTTTATTTCAAATGAAACCTACTGTATATTTTTGAAAATATACAAACGTTAATATTAAATAAATGAACAAGAATACAATGAGAAGGAGAAATACCTAAAAGTTGAACAAAACCTACCTAGGAGATGTTGAAAATTCTGGTATTGTTAACTAGGTAATGCTGTAAATTTGGTTAACATAAAACAAAAATTGGTGGTGCTCAGCGACCCTAACTAATAGACAAGGAAAATGGAATCTATAAATTCTTTATTATTATTATAGGTAAAGTACGAAAAATGGTCGACTAAAACTAAATAGTTGATCACATTATGTAGCCAAGCACATAATGGGATCGACCTAGAGGGTTTGTTCGTTGTAGACACTAATTACGGTATTATGGGTTATTAAAAATATTGTATATACACCTTTTGGAGCCGATTTCCTTTTATATTCGGCAAAAGAAAACACGAGAAAATTACATCATTTTGACAGTTTCCTGGGGATACAAGTGCACACCAGCTACAGCTTTTGGAGCCGATTTTCTTTCGTATTCGGTAATAAAATGTGTCCAGTTTCATTATGTGCATTCAGATAGTTTCTTGGACCTGTGACCACAAACCTCAAAATTCTTATTACCGTACTGAAGTGACCAGATTCGTATCGCCCGTTCCATGTTTCCCGGTGATAAATTGACCTGAAAGCAATAACTTAGGGTCGGCGGCAGCGGCACCAATAATTTTTAATAGGGTAACCTTTTTATTTATTTATTTATTACAAACTCTACAGATTTAAATCCAATTACAGAGTAAGAAGAATTAATTCTAATTAAAGCAGCCTTAACTAATCACACATATACATTGAGAAAACCTTTTAAAAGATTTATATCATATAAAATGTTTCTATAGCTGTAAACATTGATTTAGATTAGTAACCATGATCGACGTCTTTCGAAGGACGCCACATTCGGAATAACAAAAAATACAATCGAAATTGTATATGGAACTAAACTATATTAAAATTATCTTTTTATATTAAAACACAGGTTTTTGCAATTGCACCTGGTTTTATACCTGATGTCGATAATAGTTCCTGACTTGTTTTGAATCTAGTTTTTGAGAGACCCTGAAATTATTACAATTTAAAAAAATCGTTTATAAGAGACGTTTATTATTTATTACTTGACTTTTTTAGTGGCGATTAATAAGGGCATCATTTAACTGGTTAGCAAAATATTCTTATTTTTGCGAACAGAAAAATGTAAACGGTCAGCCAACATGGTTAGTTGGTCAGCAACTTATAGACAGCAAACATGTCTGAATCATGACAGTGCCCTGGGAAAACACAAGAAAGTTACATACATTGACAGTGCCCTGGGACCTCTGAAGTAAACTGCTACTAGAAATGTTTGTTTCTACTGGCCAATTGTAAACTCTTGCTGACGAAGTAATCATTTCGCAGCTCGACTGTTAATAACCGCAAACTTTAATAAATAGAAACATTTACATTGGAGAAAAATAAAGATTTACAATTTGAAATATTCGGACAGCCTTTTAAGTTTACAACGTCGACCTTTTGTTACTTTGAGAAAGGTGTTTGAGATATCTCCACTGTATGCCACACCCTACCGTGTTGATTAATTTTATTATAGAAAACTCTTTTAAACTATACAGGGTGGTCCTTAAGTACATCAAGAAAATCTAGGATATGATTTCTGACATCATTTTAAGACGAAAAGTTCAAATAAACATGGGTCCGAAAATGCTAACCCTCTAAGATACAGGGCGTTAAAATATTTTTAAAAAATAATTGTTTTCTTAAAATTTCGGAACTCCTTGAAGATACGGTATTGAAAATTGATGTGGATTGATTTCGTATTAAACTGCACTTTTTGGTTAAAAAAGGGTTTGCCTACTTCCACCAGTGGCGTGCGTGAAGGTACCATCAATATTTTTTTTGTGAAAATATGTGATACGCCACTGATTTTTTTAAACTCTGGTGCATTTTTATGCATTACTGATATAAGCGGAACAAAAGTTGTCTCTACTATCTTTTTGAAAAAAATGGTAGTTTTAAATGAAAATGGAGAAATATATAAAATTGTAAAAGATAAACTATCTCGACTGTGATTCTAGTTTTTTCAAAGTAGGCTTATGTCACATATTGTGCAAATAACAAAAATTAAATGACCGAAAAATAATTTAAGTTTTAGGCGTCGTTTTTGTGAGTTATTAGTCGATCCAAAAGTTTTAGAATTATGAATGATTTACAAAACAGTGCTCATTTGGCAGATATGCATTTTGTTTATGGTCTTGCTGATGGAAATTCATACGAAGCAAAACGCATTTACCAGGCAAGATATCCGAATCGTGTAGCACCGTGTACGCAGACCTTTGTAAGTCTCCATCGCCGTTTATCCGAAACAGGAAGTTTTGCAAGAGTTTCTGATATTCTCGGCAGGCCAAGGACAGTAAGAACACCACAATTAGAAGAAGCAGTATTGAATAGAATTGAGGAAGATCCAGAAACTAGTACTCGAAAAATTGCGAATGAGGTAAACGCTAGTCATCAAACCGTATTGAGAATCCTTCAGGACCAACAAATGTATCCTTACCATATACAACGGGTTCAGGCCCTTTTACCACGTGATTATCCTCAACGCGTAAATTTTTGTCAATGGTTTTTGGAAAGGTTGGCCAGAAATCCACAATTTTTAAATAATTTTTTTTTTACCGATGAAGCAAATTTTTCTAAGAATGCCATAACAAACTTTCATAACAATCATGTTTGGAGTCAAGAAAATCCACACGCTATTAGCGAAAGATATTTTCAGTACCAATTCTCGTTAAATGTATGGGCAGGAATAGTTGGTGACAGACTAATAGGTCCTTTCTTTCTTCCCCAGCGGTTAGATGGCCAAACCTATCGCCATTTTCTAGAAAATGAGATGCCAACATTATTGGAAGACTTGCCATTAGCTCAACGAACCCAGTTGTTTTTTATGCATGATGGAGCTCCCGCCCATTTTAGTGCCACAGCCAGAGAATATTTAAATGTTCATTACGAAAATCGATGGATCGGTAGAGGCGTCGCAGTATCTAATCAACCGTGGCCGCCAAGGTCCCCAGATTTAAATGTATTGGATTTTTATTTCTGGGGTCATTTAAAATCGATAGTTTACAAAACTTCCGTTGAAAACCAGGAAGATCTTAGAAACCGAATAATAATGGCTTGCGAAAATATTAAAAACACCCCAGGACTTTTTAGAAATGTTAGAAATTCAATGATAAGACGGCTAGATGCTTGTATTTTAGCAGAAGGTGGCCATTTTCAACAATTTATTTAAATCAAGTTTGTTTGGTGTTACATAATATTATGTTTAGTTATTATTTAATTAATAAATTAATTTTGTTTAGTATAATATACTACGAGTTATCTCTAAAACTACCATTTTTTTCAAAAAGATAGTAGAGACAACTTTTGTTCCGCTTATATCAGTAATGCATAAAAATGCACCAGAGTTTAAAAAAATCAGTGGCGTATCACATATTTTCACAAAAAAAACATTGATGGTACCTTCACGCACGCCACTGGTGGAAGTAGGCAAACCCTTTTTTAACCAAAAAGTGCAGTTTAATACGAAATCAATCCACATCAATTTTCAATACCGTATCTTCAAGGAGTTCCGAAATTTTAAGAAAACAATTATTTTTTAAAAATATTTTAACACCCTGTATCTTAGAGGGTTAGCATTTTCGGACACATGTTTATTTGAACTTTTCGTCTTAAAATGATGTCAGAAATCATATCCTAGATTTTCTTGATGTACTTAAGGACCACCCTGTATTGAAAATGCAGTGTTTTCGCTATTTGGATTCATGTACTGTGACAATACCACTCTGTATAAACAATAAATAAAAAATGATTCTTAAAAAGGTGGCAAATAAATAATTTAAAAAATTCTTATCTTTACTTTTATCGGCTTAGTGATAACTGATGATTATATAGAATGGTTAAAATGTATATTAAACAAAGGACTAAGTGTCTCCAACTTTAAAAATATTTTATATATTTTTTTGTCACTATCTAAATAAAACCGAGATGAATTCTTTTCCCACTTAAATCTGGCTATATGTTTTTTATTTCGAAAATAATTACCTTATTAACCCTTCTTGAGTGACAGGTATATTATTTGATTCCCTTTTAACATGCAGAAATTTAATATTTTTTCAAAGGCAAAATGAAATCTTATGTTGTATTTCCAGTAATTTAGTATCAGTAAGTTACATCGGAATAACATTTTATTTTGCATTATAGTTATTGTTCAGTTCAGACATACGTTTGTAGCAATATACAGGGTGGTTGCTTATTGTGGCAAAGTACAAGAGTTCCGTCGCGTCGTTAAAAATCCAATAACTTATTATAGAGCTGCGAATTTGCGTTATCGCCCATATCGTCCCCTATCTCACGTATTGACGTAACTGACATTTTATAAATGTTTCAGGAGAGAAGAAATGAAAAAAATGTCTTGTACTAAACTTACCGTACAATTATAAACTATGGCTAAACAGATGCGAAATTTTTCGCCTGTATTGCTTATGTATACTCTTTTCTTTTTGGTGTAATATATGACATTTTTTTTATTTCTCTGTATTTTGAGAAAAATATGTAGTTACGTCACTTCGGGAGATTTTTTTTAATTGCAATTGTAGATATGTCATGCTTTGGTTCTGCAGTTGAAATTATACTTATAGAATTAAAAATTATATTTATCTGATTTAATTACTATAGAAAAAACTAAAGTAGGGCATGTTATAAGACGTTTAATGAAATATTTTATTAACATGGTTTCAAAGTAATAGTACCCGATATACTGAAATTGACAATAACATTAATAATGTTGGATTATAGTATTAGGTGTGTTCTATACCAGTGTCATGAGGTAACGTTAAGAAAAACTGCTGAAATTCAGGTTGACGTATAACAGGAGTATTTCCTGAGCATAGAGCTACTAAAATCTAAAAAATGGCACTTTCTTTGGAAATTGGAACGTAGATGACTTGTTGTAAGTCAAAATTACCGCTAATTACTTTCTGATCTTCTATAGCTTCTTTCTTGCGATGTGCATTCATGCATGCATGCTGTTCATCTCCTTCTAAGTAAGTGAGGTAAAGGGAACACTGGTCTTTTTTAGGTGTTAAAAACGATAACGTTTTTTTTTTTAAACCTCTCTGTATGTATGATAATTACATTTTTCCTGACTTCCCTGCGTGTTAAGTTCTTCAAGGAACATACAAAACATTTTTTTTAGCGAAAGATCTGGATGAAGGTACATCTTGGATGTTTTTGCTCTACAGAAGTGTGACTCAACTTTCGGAAACCTGTTGATATGCTGCTCAATTATAAGCCTAAAATGGTTTCCTTGTACCGCTTTCCAGAATATAACATTTTCACTTTATTTCCTTCACTAAAACGTTTACACCTATCAGTTTTAAGTTCAGTGGAAGATAAAACATTTGTGACCCATCTTCCCAAGCACATCCATTATTTAAAAATCGAAAATGATTACCGACAACATAATAAAACGTTTACACATAATATTTTGCTTACGAAATGTAGATACGTCATGCATGCGTGTTTAAGTGGGATGAAAAATTTAATTGCACATAACTGCAGTTAAGTCGGTACGTGAGACATTTTTTGCACTGATTGATACATACGTCGCTTCTAAATTTATCGATCGCAGTGAAACCATGATAGGATACGTTTACGATATTTCATGAGAAAAAAGTGACACCTAAGAGAAAATGTCTGGTGGCGTATCTCACTTTTTCAAATTTTGTCAGTTACGTCACTACCTGAGATAGGGGACGATATGCGTGCACATCATATAGGTCTTAGAGATTTCAATTAAATTAAATGACTTACCTTTATGCGTTCCAGAAAGTTCAGGTACTTTCTAAAGCCTCTACCGGGTTTATTATAAAAAAATAGACTCAATATTAATTGAGTCAAAATAAAGCCCATTAAATTACGCAGTTTTTAGTAAAACAAAACAATTGGTTTGCTCCTTGCATAAGGAAGTTAGGGCGAGTCTAGTTTAAATTATGGTAATTTTTGTCTTAAATATTGCTATTTTTCTTATATTATTTACAAAATATTTTCAATAAATCTTATGCCAAGAGAAGGAGAATTAACTAAGAAATAGAACTAAAAACAAACAAATTAGTTTTTATCTTTTTTATAACGAAAGTTATGTGGGGTTGTTCGCGTTAAAATTTGTGGTTTGTCTTTTATTTGGTTTTTTTGCATATATCTTCGGTCTCGAATAATAGAAAGTGTCGTTAATCTTCATTTCATATGTAAGAAAGTGTGCTATTTCAAGTGGTGGTGTTTTTTTGGTTATACCTCGGTTTTTTATCTCGAGAACTAGGCTTCTCACGCTCCATCTGACGGAGTAATACGCCAACAAAGCTGATAGCCTTAAAGTCGACTGGGCGTCGGCACGGCCAGTTTCGACGCTGAATGGCAATGTTAAATTGGGAGCCTATTTATTATTTCTTGGGCATACATTTATTATAGAAACTATAATTATGCTAAAATTGGCAACTATTAACAACCAAAATATGTAATTAGTGATATTGTAAACTTTAAATGATGAAACATAAATATATTTTTTACGTTATATAAAAACGATAACAAACGACAGATTTTAAGAAATGAATAATATAATAAGAAATAACAAGGAATATATTTTCCTTGTTCTCGAATTATATGAAAATGATACCTAACATTAAATAATTATTTTTAAAATTAAATTTATTGCTAATAATTAATGTCAAAATATTAGAATAATTCCTAGTTGTTCAATTATGAAACAGTATGTTAAAATATGCGTCTCTTATTACGATTTTTTTTAAATATCGGAAACCCCAAAAGATGAAAGCCCCTAAGAACCATTATCCGAAGAATCATTTCGACACATTCAATTAATAGTTTTTAACATTTTTGATGAAGCTCATTTTACCAGTTTTCTTGTATTCATGTACCAAAATACACACAACCATAAAGTGTAGTTTTATATTTTTTATTAAGTCTCTTTCATGCAACTAGATTTAATTGAGAACAAATTAATATCATCTTGAGGCATACTTCTGTTTCTATAAAAGATCATTCCAGGACAATATGGCTTCAACACAATAATATCTATTTTCCGCTTACATAGCGTTTGCGGGTTAATTTAACATTCTAAAAAAAATTTCTACAGGCCGTGGAGGTGGTGGTTTCCGAAGCGATAGCAACGGTTTTGGCGACAGTAATGAAAATGGTGATAGCGGCCGTGGAGGCTGGAAAGAATCTTCTGGAGGATGGGGAGATGACGGAAACGATGATAGCGAAGGAGGCGGCGGCCGAGGCAGAGGTAATATACAATGTTTTTTTTATGGTACAGATGTTTTCTAATTCAACCCGACTTTTGTATCTTTTATAATACTTTAGAGGTAACTTTTTTTCATAAAAATACATAATTTTTAGGGAAATTAAATCTATGGTTTTTCTTATAACGATAGTAAAATTTAGATCAGTACACGTTTGTTTGTTCATATATGACCATTTTATTTAGCAATTAGAAAACGCTGGGTTAGGTTCTTTATTAAACTTATAGAAAATATTATTAATACTGTCGGTCTTGATTAACAAGTATGATACATTATACGAGCCCTGACGCACATGTATTGGACCAAAGGAATATATAAGGCAGTTTTTATTTCTCATTTAGTATTTATTGTGTATATAATAGGTTCAACAAATACAACTAAGTTTATTTGATACTACATGGTATTAACAGTTAATCTACAATACCGCTTATTTATTTTACTCACAATAATAATAAGACGAAATTATTTTTGTTATATTTGGCACATATTAATTGGACCAAAAGTATTTAAAATTTTATCGTCCGTTACCACTGAGTACTGTCTCCTTTTTGTTGCATAACAGCATGAAGTCTTGCTCGCATGGTGTTTACTAATGTTTTACAGTAATCTTTTCGAAAGTTATTCCAGATTTCCTGAATTTTGTCCTTTAATTCAGGAATGGTGCGGTCTGGGCTTGTTCTTAGAGCTTTTTTCATTTGATGCCAGAGGGTTTTGATAGGTGACAAGTCGGGGCTACTTGAAGGCTATATTAAAACTGGAATATTAATTTCTTGCAACCACGATGTTGCCGTTTTGGCAGTATGGCATGCTACGCCGTCCTGTTAACATATAAATTCTCCATCTGGCAGCTGAATCTCATTAATTGAAGGCAACAATTCTTCTTGCAAAATTGTTTTATACTTTGCAGCATTGACGGTACCTTTAATAAAAAGAAGACGACCAGCCCCATACCATGACAGATGCTGGAAATTTAACTTTTCTCTGAAGGCAATCTCTATGATATTCCTCTCCCGGCATTCGGATAATTCTACTTCGTGAATCCACCAACACATATCTCGAATTTGGATTCATCGCTCCATATAACTGAGGACTTTTGTGGATAAAGGGGCTTAAAAACTGGTCAGACCGTCAGTGGAACTCAGTTATATGGAGCGATGAATCCAAATTCGAGATATGTGTTGGTGATTCACGAAGTAGAATTATCCGAATTCCGGTAGAGGAATAGCATAGAGATTGCCTTCAGAGAAAAGTTAAATTTCCAGCATCTGTCATGGTATGAGGCTGTATGTCCTCACAAAAGGTTGGTCGTCTTCTTTTTATTAATTAATGAACTCGCCCAAATCATTGTTATCAAATTACAAACTTCCACAACATTAATATTCTCTTTCAGACTCAAAACGCGACATTTTTGTGCCATTGTTTACGATTTTAACCTTACAACTCACAAATAAACGGCGGACTGCTGTCGAGGAATCACACATACTTTCATTCCGCGAAGTCCTTTCGCGCTGCCACGCATACGCGATTGGTTGTCGGTCTGTCGAAGAGTTTTTGCACCATACTTATTCGTCTCCAAAATATTTTTAAAATTTTGTTGTCCGTTTAAAGGAGGGTTTACGCACTCTTTGTATGAAAACGCGTCCGCGTCCTTCCAAACTAGAGTCCGCCCATGAGAGGTTGATTTTCATGGAATTTCATATACCTAGTTCCGGACTATGAAAAAATGTCCGCTTAATAGAGATGTCCGCTTATTAGAGGTGTCCGTTATTAGAGGTTTCACTGTACTTAAAAAAGTTCGTTTTATTTCATTTTGAACAACTTATTACGTGTATCCCAAAATTGATCTTACGAAATAAAACATTTAAAACTAGATTGTCTGAAACCTATAGTAGTAGTCACGTGACAAATGCCGGCAATCGGCATAAAAAGTTTCTATAATATTTCAATAATGAAAAAACTTTCCCATATGTGGCCAATTTTTTGCCCTCCACTGTATAATCAATTTTATATGTTGACAATCATTAATATTATGACTTAGAAAGAAAAACTGAAGAAATATGATATTCTGACGAAATGTACCAGCGAAACATGCCAAGTTCTATCAATATAATGGATATTTAAGTTTTTTTCTAATCCATAATATTAGTTATGGATTTCCATCAAGTATCGTCTGAATTCAATTAAGTTGCCTACAGTTATTTATCTTTCTGTCAGTTTTGTAACTGTTGAAGTATTGATATGAGGACAATGACTAATCATTTGTTGCAAGCACTAAGATTGTTATATTTTTTTGTAGGTCGTGGCAGAGGTGGCCGCGGAGGCCGAGGTCGTGGAGGCGGTCGTGGCGGTGATGGAGGAGACAGCTCGTGGGGTGGCGGCGATGGAGGAGGCAGTTCTTGGGGAGGCGACGGCGATAAAGGAAGCTCCTGGGGTGGCGGCGGTGGCGACAAAGACGGCGTAGACGGAGAGCCCCAAAAACCGAAGGAAATTTATGTGCCAGTGGAAAGGATTAACGACGACGACTTGTTTACCACTACAATTACCTCTGGTAAATACAGATTGCTTATTACGTTAAGATTAAGGGTATTTTCTTTTGTGGCACAAAAATTGAAAAGTTAACACGGTTAAGTAGGTTAACTAAATTTTATAAGATTACAAATTGTCAATTCAACCTCAACATTTAAGAAAGTCCGATAAGTCTCAATAATGACGTTTCAATTGGGATGGCGGTATTATTAAAGATACCTTAGTTTATCAAACCTGAACTATGTACAGTTGTATTCATTGACAATGGGGACAAGTCTTTCTGATTAATTTACTGTTTTTAAGGTTATGACCAAAAAGCATTGGCGTCGCTAAACAGAATAAAATAATGAATTAAATCTGATAAATGAGTTAAATACAGGGTGTTATGGAAATGACGTATTATATTTAAATGGGTGACTCCTTGGGTGTCATAGAGAAGCGCTACATATTTTATTTTTTTTAACGAGCACTCTTACTCACAGGTCAGTCCGCGCTACTGTACAACATTTTACCCAGAGCCAATGGCAATGTTGCCAAACTTAATGTAAAACTGAAATTCCATATAAAATTATAAAAATAAATTATTTTCTACCTACTTGTATCCAGGCACAAGCACAATCAGTTTTTTTCTTTTTCATTGGAACACTCCTGGAAACACTTTATGTACACACATTAATAGTGAAACAGAACCGATAGCTTTTAAAAATACAATAATATAGATAATGCTACAGATTATTAGATTTTATTACACGCGACGAAATTTGACGTCCAGAAGAAACGCGTCAATAAAAACAATATTCAAAGATTATTTATGGACGGGCAAGATACACGCGTAAACCGAAAAAACAGAGCGGATTGCTGAGAGTGTGTTGGTGATCGACGACACACAACGTATCCGGTAGCTTTAACTAACAGACGCAAGCGTGCGGCGCTATATGAAACTACTTCCCTCAGACGATGTAAGGCGTCAAGAGATCATTGGCATTTGACCTAGTGACGTACGTGGCTATTACTATTCCATATGTTTTTTCGGGTTGTTTAAAACATAGTCCGTCGTAAATATTCTTCAATTAATTGTACAAGAAGGTATTACAGAATGGAAAAGTGTTTAAATTATTTTATTTTGTCTAAAGAGTTTAAGGTGTACATATGACAACACCGGCCGGAATTCCTTGATTGCTTACATGTATCGCAGTGCCACACAAGTGTTTTTCTGGTTTGACGTCAGGTCACTACCGCTGAATGAATTGAAAGCGCCATTTATGGGTATTTTTCTTCAATTTGTCTTGGTCTGTACTGTTATACAAATTCTTCCCACCGAATATAACCTCCAACGATTCAAAACCAACGTGAATCGCTTTTTGCGCACACTCACCACTCCCAGAGTGCCCTAAAGGATTTTTCCTTGATCATAAAAAAAATACTACATGCAAAGACCAAAATAATCAGATAAAAATGGGATGAAGTAGGCATTTAAAAAAAAATTAAGCTAAAAAAACTTTATTTTGAACTCTGAAATTGGTCAAAATGTCACTTACAATGTTATTCAATGCATGTATCGAAATGTCAATTTAATATTAATTCTGAAGATAAATAAAGTGGAAGCTTGTCTTTGGGTCGAACGGGTTTGATGTAAATGTTAACGTTAGTGAACCTTATGAGCCACTTGAATTTTCGATTTGTGTATCACAAAGGAAAATATGCTTTTTGTAACGGAGCAAAATGATATACCAATAATTTTACTAGACATAAAAAATACTATTTCTTGATCTGATTTAATAAATGCAAATGCAAAATTTATTCTATGACACTTTGATATCATTTGATTGCAAATATGGACTACAAAAAAACTCCCATTCATTATACTGTACAGACGTTTTATTTGGCTTGTCGATATATTTTGACAGTTTATAAATTTGTAGGAGTTAATTTCATGAAGTTAGATGATATAGATGTGAAGATCACTGGGGAGAATGTGCCGTCCGCAATTACTTCTTTTGAAGCTTCTGGTTTAAGGCCTCATTTACTAGAGAATGTAAAAAAATCAGGTTATGCCAAACCTACCCCTATTCAAAAATACGCCATGCCTATTGTTCTCGCTGGCAGAGATTTAATGGGCTGTGCTCAAACAGGGTCTGGAAAAACGGTAAGAAATATTAATTTATTTTGTGCTATTAATAATAGTATTGCCAACTAAATAATTTAATTAAGGAACAAGTAACGTCAACAAAGGCAGATAAACTTTATGTTCGGGTAATAATGTAAATTAATCCATGTACAGACTAGAAATGATTGTGACACAATAAACTCGAAATGAACAGTAGAATTTAAAATTTAAGAAAAAATAATAGAACATATTTGTAAAAAGTCCAAAAGAAAAGACATTTTTCACTTAACTCCCTTATTTCTCCTATATTTATGTTTTCGATATTACTGATTGTTGTAGGCAACGGTCTATACAGGGCGATTGTTCGTGGATGGCCTATTAGACGTTTATGAAGAACTAGTCTTTGAAAATTGGGTAGCTTACTAATTAATCCTTAATTATTACGAATAACGATCACAAATCAATTTGTAAAAGCTTAAGGTTGCTTAACCAAGTTGTACCATAGAAGGCGACAGACAAATAATTTTTTTTTTACTTCTTACAAAATTATTAAAAGTTGGGAAGAAATATATAATTGTGTAATAATTAATTTTGCTAAATAAATGCTCACAAGTCAAAAATTGTTCGAGATAGGCATAGCAACATTACACATAGAGATATAGACAACTTCAAGAGCTTTTATGACCACAGAAAAAAACATGGTGTTTCATTTAAAAAAAAAAACATTCTTTTTATCATTTTCCCATCCAATCAAAATATTTGTATTTTGAAAAACCCTGTACTATTATAACTAATATTTGGAAGCCGAGTGAGAGGCCTCTGGGTATTACCTGTCTCTCAGCCAAATTTCAGTGTTCTAATTTGTCGGACTTCAAAAATATCAGCCCTTTTTGAAGGATATGTTATCAAAAAAAATTAAATTCTAAAAAAATAATACACAGGGTGTTCCATTTAAATTATCAAAGTTGCTTTCTAGTAGAAGCGGCAGCCTTGTACGGCTGAAAATATTTTTAAAAGAAGGAGCATGTCCACTTATACAACGTGTCCAAGATAAGGAGGGCCAGTACAGGGAGCTCGGAAACCATAAGAGATACGAAGTCGGTTAAATCGAGGTAAATTTGCTCATTACGTGCCTAATAATATACCGTTTAGAAAGTTTTTAAAATTCCGAGTAGTTCCGGAGATGTCCGGAAAAAACCGAAATTCTGAAAAATCGTTTTATTGTTTTCCTGGGTTTTTTGAGATCGAATTCTAAAGTAAATTGCACTTTTGCATTGCCGCTTTTTCGCTCTATCTAACAGCGTTAATTGTTTTGTAATCCGACGAGTCGTCTTCTTAGGGCCATTATCAACTTTATTTTTTTAAATACGGTCCTGTTTTTCTGATATTGGAATTTGATAGCTTTTTTTCTTCCGAATGCAACGATGTATGACACATTGTGGTTTAATGACGTTTTGAGGGTTTTTTTGGACAACAACAGGAAATTTTGGGATACGGTCCTGTATTTCTCATAATTTTATAAATAATATCTCATAAGTAAGCTCTAAATTTTTACTTATGTTTTACTAGTTCAATAAATAACAAATAATTTAATAATAAACACAAATAAGTGAACAAAATACAGAAACATTATTTCAAACTTCTGTTGATTCGGGATTTAAAAGAAAAGTAAGCGCTTCAAACAAAAAAATTAAGATTGTGACGCGTGATTTGTTTCACTTGACATTCCCATTGTGATCGTTTGAGAGCGTTTTAAGAGGTTTTCTATTTTCCAGGATGGAACATAAATTTACAAATGCTGAAAAGTTTGATATTCTATCGCATGTTTTATTTTATCTCAAAAAACTGTTATGTGGCAGTTAGAAGATGTTATTTGTGTTTAAAGAATAACGGAAATCATTTTGAACACCTGATTATGTAGTTCCTTACTTTTTTCGTTGTTCGTTTTGTTACTGTTCGGGAATGATTTTTGTTCACTTATTTGTGGTTTATTATTAAATTATTTATTTATTGAACTAGTCCAACATAAGTAAAACATTTAGAGCTTACTTATGAGATATTATTTATAAAATTAGGATAAATACAGGACCGTATCCCAAAATTTCCTGATGTTCAAAAAACCCTCGAAATGTCATAAACCACAATGTGTCATACATCGTTGCATTCGGGAGAAAAAAAGAAAGTTGATAATGGCCCTTCGAAGACGACTCGTCGGATTACAAAACAATTGTCGCTGTTAGATAGAGCGGAAAAAGTGGCAATGTAAAAGTGCAATTTACTTTAGACTTCGATCTGAAAAAAAAAAAACAGGAAAAAATGAAACGATTTTTCAGGAATTTCGGTTTTTTCCGGATATCTCCGGAACTACTCGGAATTTTAAAACTTTCTAAACGGCATATTATTAGGCACGTAAATGCGCAACTTTACCTCCATTTAACCGACTTCGTATCTCTTACGGTTTGCGAGATCCCTGTACTGACCCTCCTTATCTTGGACACGTTGTATGAGCTACCAAATTTTCAAAATGATACGTTGACTAGTTCTTCATAAACGTCTAATATGCCATCCACCATCAATCATCCTGTATGCCTTTATTGGCTTGTAGAAAGTACTTTTTCCAAAAAAAGTAGATCTGTAATCTCGATGGACAGATTACAGATACAATACACATTTCAAATAATTTGGGGTTTATTTTTAAAACATAGCTATGAATAAATAATACACAGATGGAACTGTGACTTTAGATGTTAGACGTTTTTGTGCTCTAAAGATGATTAGGTAAAGGATCCCCAAAACAGGATGCATGTCATTAGAGATTGAGCAAAATACAATATACTAATATAATATATCAAACGGTATAGCGCACAAGCTATTTAACATCGGCCTTAAATTGTTAAACGTCAAGAATATAATAGAAATTTGTGATTTAGTTTCGGGTTTGTTCTTTGGCATTTACACTTTTGCTAAACTGAATAAGCATCGTTTTTTCATTGTTAAATTTAAGGTAGCTCCTTCTTACCTCCACAAACCCGTGGCAAATCCAAAATGGGTCATGCCTTATGAAAAAACTTGATTAACTGCGTTACGTCAAAAAGTTAATGTGAAAAATATCAATTTCGTAAACATATGGATGAACAAGAGTGATTCACAGGTCACATCTATTTTTTTTTTCAACAGTTGACATCGTAACTAATATGCCATGATATATGTATGTTGACTCTTTTAGGCTGCTTTCCTGCTGCCAATGATACATAAAATACTCGCTAGTCAAGATCCTCCCGTCCGGGACGGAAATACTTGCCAGCCCAATGTAGTTATAGTCAGTCCTACAAGGGAATTGGCAATTCAAATTTATGAACAGGCAAAAAAGTTCGCCTACAACTCCATTGTTAAGACTGCAGTGGCCTACGGAGGAACTTCTGTTAATCATCAGAGAAGTATTGTAGTGGTAAGTTAAACCGAAAGTGTGCCAGTTATGTTACTCGAAGTTGTAGCATAATGACACTGTAGCCTGTAAAATGTATATGTATAGAACGTATCCAAGGAAGTTCTACACAAATGGGAAACTTTTTATTATGCGTTTCGTGAAAGAAACTGTCTCTTTCTAAAAAGCTCTGCTTGGCAAGAAACTTAAGATTTATGAAGAAAGGAACATGTATTTTAGGTATTGTGTGCAAAACGATAAATAAAAAAGATGTTGGGAGTACAAATACAAAATGTGAATTAAACACTATTATTTTTAAAAACACCTTCGCAACACTTGTTCAATCACAATTTTTCAGAGACACCTTTTTTTTTAAATATTAGAGTGACCTGACGAGTAAATTACCTAAGACATACATGGGTTTTCAAAAGGCTAATTATTTTATTTTACCCCGTTTTGTATGTAAAATATAAAGAGTTTTTTCTGTCATCGTTAACCATTTTTACTGCTTTTAAAAAAACAACTTTTAAAAATTAAATCAAAAAGATAATTTATGAAATTTGTGCCATATTAACACCTTGTTAATCAAGATGTTTTTGTAATACAGTTGGGGCGGCTGATAGTTGACTGAATAATTGTGACTGATCAAGTAATGTATTTGTACTCGCAACAAGATTTGAAACAACTTTTTTTATTTTATTTGTCGTTTTGTTCGAAAATTAAAAGTAAGGGCAGTTCTCACTTGAACCGTCTTTACATTCTTGTACTTTTTGAGAACCCTGTATAATATAATACATTTTTTTCTTTGTAAATCTTAGTATCTTGCCAAGCGCGCACGTTGTATGTTGGGCGCAAAGCTTGAAGCGGCGAATGGTTCATATTTTTGATTAATTTTGCATTTGGGCGTTTTAATGCGACCAGACTCCGAGGTCGAGGTCTAAAACACTGCGATAACGGAACTTAACAACTAAACAATATTTGAGCTTTAGGCATCTCGTAATTGCCAAATTTCAGTTTGATTGTTTGGAGACGACCAAAGCCGCAAATTGAATAAACGTCGGACTTTGGTCGCTTTAAAATATTCAACCGTAAGATTGAGTAAATATATGGACCATTGGCCGTTTTCAAGCTTTGTGTCCGACATAGTATATGTTATATAGCGTGTTTCAAAAAGCATGTATGTACCATCGCTTGTGGTTCGTTTCCTCACCCAAAAATATGACAAATGGTTCCTATCAACATGGGTTCGCATATGCTTTGTTTCAACGATTCAGGGCGTTAAATTTTTTCGGTGTTCAAGATATTTCCGAAACTGCTTTAGTAATTTTAGTGAAATTTGTGTTATGAAATATCGAAAATAGCACATATTTTAGCAATATTTACTTTAACTTTATTTAGGTAAATATATTTTCATAGCAATAAATATGTAATTTACTAAAATCGTGTTACGCTATGTTATATTTTAGGTGCTTTTCATAAATCAAATTTCACTAAAATTAGTAAAAGCCGTTTCGGAAATATGTATCTTGAAAACACCGAAACATTTTAAACACACTATCTTTCAAACAAAGCATCTGAATTCATATGTAGGTTATAAATAACTTTCCAGAAAAACAATCGCGGAACTCTGAAAATTAGTATAATATTTCTTTGTTGTTTTGAGTTAATTAGACAGAGATTACACCTTCGAGCGTTCGGAATGTGCTTTTTATAAAAAGCTCTTATTGGAATGGCCTTCTTTCATACCTGTTTCACGTTTGACAGTACCGGATTAACAACTGTCATTATTGTTGTGGGTTTTCAGTGTTTGTGTGTTAATTTTAAGTATTTTTTGTGGAAAAAATCGTAATTCTTAACAGAAAATGGCAAGACTGTGCCTAGACTGGATAAATATATAGACTTCGAATAAACCGATCAGATGTTAGAATGAAAATAGAAACAGACAAAAGATAAAAAGGGATGGGGATTCTATAGATAGAATCGCTATCTCTTTTTTGTTGTGTTTATTTTCGTAATAACGATTTTTTCGTAATAATAATTGTTTGTTTCAAGTCGATGTGCCGACCTATGTTTATTTGTGGAACTATTTGTCTTATTTTTGTGTTGGGTAAGGAATCCCATAAGAGCGATGGCACATGTTTTTTGCAACACCCTGAATATAGACTCGGTGTCCATTGAAATGACGTATTCTATTTAAATGGGTGACTCCTTGGGTGTCCTAGAGAAGCGCTACATATTTTATGTTTTTAAATCGACTGTTTTAAAAGTGGGGTAACAAACACTCTTACTCACAGGTCAGTCCGCGCTACTGTACAACATTTCATCCAGACCCAATGGCAATGTTGCCAAACTTAATGAAGAACTGATATTCCATATAAAATTATAAAAATAAATTAATTTCTACCTACTTGTATTTATCTTTATACCTAAAGAGCGAGGAAATCCAGGCACAAACACAATCGTTTTTTTTTCTTTTTCATGGGAACACTCCTGGAAACACTTTATTTGCACACAGTAATAGTGAAACAGAACCGATAGGTTAGCTTTTGAAAATACAATAATACAGATTATTAGATTTTATTACATGCGACAAAATTTGACGTCCAGAAGAAACGCGTCAATGAAAACAATATTCAAAGATTATTTATGAACGGGCAAACCGAAAAACCCGAGCGGATTGCTGAGAGTGTGTTGGTGATCGACGAGACACAACGTATCCGGCCGCTGGGTAGTCTTCGACTAACAACCCGCAAGCGTGTGGCGCTATATGAACACGGCCGATGTAAGGCGTCAAGAGGTCATTGGCATTTGACCTAGTGACGTACGTGCCTATTTCAAACTTATTTAATACTATTCCATATGTTTTTTCGGTTTGTTTAAAACATAGTCCGGTGTAAATGTTCTTCAATCAATTGTACAAAAAGGAAAGGAATGGAAAAGTGTTTAAATTATTTTATTTTGTCTAAAGACAACACCGGCAAGAATTCCTCGATTCCTTACATCCTTACTTGACGTCAGGTCACTTTTACCGCTGAATGAATTGAAAGCGCCATTTATGGGTATTTTTCTTCAATTTGTTTTTATCTCAGGAATTGCCGGTTTAAATATAAAACGTCATTTCTATAACACCCTGTATAGCACGGTTCAACTCAATTTACTTGAACTAAATTAATCAAGTTTTATTGGATAATATATACCGGGTTTGTTCGATCGTTGAGTAGGAAATACCATGTAATTTTTGAGGTGGCTGAATTTTTGCACCCCTGAACATTTTATAGAAAAACTGCATTATAACGCGTTGAAGAGGCCGACATGGTAAACCCATATGCCGAGTTCGAATACATTTTGATGTGCCAATCTAAGCTTTTCAATTCATATTCGTACTTATTTTAATTTTAATTAAAGTAAGTTTAAAGTTCAGATAATACAGCAAGCACCACAAACAGAAAATATTCACTGTTGTTTGCTGTATTACCTGAACTATGAAAGTTTCGTGGTTTTGCCATCAAGTTTAATTGAATCGTTGGCTTGGATTGGCTCACCACAGTGTATTCGAACTGGGCACATGGGTTTGTTGTCGGCCTCTACAAGCAGTTATAATGCAGTTTTCTATAAAATGTACAGGGGAGCCAATATTCAGCCACCTCGAAAAGAGCATGGTATTTCCTATATTCAACTCAACGATGTCGATACGGATCACCCGGAAAAAATAAATTACCGATTTTCTTTCATCCGGTCAAACACATTTCAACTTCAGATGTGAACTTCACTCGCATAAATATGTGAACATCACTCACATAATTATTAAATAAAAGAGTCGGAAGTCGTGTATTATCGTTTGATTCTATTAAGAAACCAATTCATTTCGGGGTACTTTTTGCAATGAATACTCTGCCTTCTAACGACTAGTGAATAAATAACAATTTCAAACTTTTTTATTATTTTAGGCAGGCTGTCACATTCTAGTTGCTACTCCCGGACGCTTAAACGATTTCGTTAATCATGGCCATGTTTCTTTTGCCTCTGTACAATTCTTCGTCCTCGATGAAGCTGATCGTATGTTGGATATGGGCTTCTTACCTACTGTCGAACAGATGCTTGGTCATGCCTCAATGACAGCCACGGTATGTAGCTACCAAATTCATATTTTGTTTTATTTTTACGTTTTTAAAATTTCTTTCCGTGGAAACTTGATATAGGCTATGTAGTACCAGTATTTTGATTTATTATTATGTTTTAATAATACATTGGTTTTCTTGTTCACTCTTGCGGATAGCTTCAATTAGTAAGTACGCCTATGAAACTTCAATCAAATCTTTCCTGCATGCTGCCTATCTATAAAACTGCGTAGGTTCCCTAAAATAAATAACAATAGTCACCCTAAAAAGGTGATTAAAAAGCTCGTTTATTTTTACTTTAATCAATTTGTTTTTTATGTAGGGAGAGAGGCAAACGCTCATGTTCTCCGCTACATTCCCAGAAGAAATCCAGCATTTAGCTGGTAAATTTTTACACAATTACGTATTTGTCGCAGTTGGTATTGTCGGCAGTGCCTCGACAGATGTAGAACAAATCTTTCATCAAGTCACTAGGTTCGATAAGCGAACTAAATTGTTGGAAATGTTAAAACAATGTAAGTATTTTTTGAAATTGTTCGGTCACAGAGATTTAAAAAAAAATTTCACCACCGAACTTGAAATTTTGTCAAATAGAAAATCATATTTCCGATAAGTGGCTTAAAACAGCTTTTAAGGAGACAGTCAATTAAGGAATCATCATATATTTGATCATAAAAAAAAAAAGAGAATACTGTTAAACTATATTATATTTTAAAACGTTCGACACGAATTGTCCAATTATGATTGTTATTTGTTATACAATGTGGTCAAATAGGTTGTAATAAATTCATTTAAATTTGATTTTTACAGGATTACTCAAAAATAATATTTCAACATTTCAATTTTTTAAATTGAAACACTCTCCCCCCCCCCCCCCCCCCCTCCTTTTTTATTTTAGTTTCGGATTCTACGGAAATTTTTTTATCACAATTCATGTATCATAACCATGTCTAAATTAAGTTGTTTAAAAAAAAATCAATTTATTTATTTATTTCTTTGGGACACAAACAGGATATACCCAACAGTAGGTCCACAGTTTACATTTTATTTTATGTTCTACAACTAACAATAACATGAAAGGTTTCAAAACACATTTAATGTAATATTAGAATCATACATGAGAAAAATCTTTTATTGAATTACACAAAAAAAAATCTAAATTATATTTCCAAAAAAATAGATTTAACTGATTTTTTAACGGTATCAAGGGACATGAAAAATAGATCTATATTGTTGCAGTACGTATTTGCGAGTTTTAGCATTATATTCAAAGGTGAATTTGCACTACTATTAGTATGGCTAAATGGCACATTAAATGTCTGTGTAAGTCTTAAAGTCCTTGGTGGCACAGTCACAGGTATTAACATTTCTATAAGCCAATGTTTTAAGAAATTTATTTTGCACACGCTATTGAGACTGAGATAAAATGTAGTTCTTTAAATAAACGTTAGGATGGCTAATGTCCGCTCATGTTTTATTACGAACCTTCAACATCTATTACATGTATATAGATGTTATACATTGGATTCCAAACTGAGGATGCAAAGTTTAGGCGACTGAATACGTAGGCATAATAGAAGGTTAATAACGCATTGTTACTTCGCAACTGGTTAGTTTGCCTGTTGATAAAGCCAAGCATGCGCAGCAGCCTCGATGTGTTGATCAAAAATCATTTTCTCGACAAAATGCACGCCAAGATCCCTAGCTCCACGCTCTTTCCTTAGTACATTTGCGCCTATAGTCTAGTTAAAAATTATTTTCTTATAAGTTCGAGTAAAACTAATTGCAAAACACTTTTCAACATTTAAAAATGATTTATTATTATCACAGTAATTTTTAAACCTGATAAGATCTTGTTGTAACTCCTGACAGTCGTTATAATTGCCTATTGTTTTAAATTTTTTGTTTAGAAAAAAAAGAATTTAATTTTAAGTAATAAGTGTTTCATTACAAAATTGTGAATTATTAATTTAAACAGAAACGTTTGATTCAGAAACATCCTGATAATATTCTAGGCAAACGTCAAATTCTTGCAAAACATCGATTTGAGGTTTTATCAATGATATTTTTTTTAAAATAGAATTGATTTTTTTAAAACAATTTAATTTTTCTAAACAATTTAATTTAAACCTAATTTTTACATGAAATGTGGTAAAAATTTTCGTAGAATACGAAAACAAAATAAAAAATAGGGATCACCCTATATAAATGAAAATTACTTTAAATTGCCCAACAAACAATTAAAATTGACGGCTCATAACGTTTTCTCGACAAATTAACGGTTGAATTGTATTATTCCAACCTATTTGAATTCACTGTATATTTTGGTTCAATGTTTTCTTACCCAATCTCCATGTTTAAATTATTTTCAAACCCTTTTTTCCTTGATTAGGAATATTTAAAAAAATATATGGGCTTTGATCAAAATAACGTTGAATATTCACCAAATTTTTTTTATGATCAAACACAAGCACTATAGGAAATATCCTTTAGGGCACTCTGAGAGTGGTGCGTGTGCGCAAAAAGCGATTCACGTTGGTTAATTTTATAAAAGGATTTTGCTGCAAAAATATTATTTGTTGTAATATTAGTTATTTTAAAAATATATTTAACTGCTGAAATAAACTAAACTTGTACTTGGTATGCTTTTAGGTAACGAACGTACCGTTGTATTCGTCGAGACAAAACGTAATGCCGACTTTTTAGCTACCCTTTTAAGTGAGAACGACATACAATCAACTAGTATTCATGGTGATCGGTTGCAAAGAGAACGAGAACAAGCCTTGTGGGATTTCAAAAAAGGTAAGTGTTGCACTGGATTACTTCAAGTTAAAACATGATTTGTAATATACAAAACATACTAATAAACTTTTACCTTGATCGCTTATATTGAGTGACATTACACTCATACTAATAATTCAATAATAGAATTAAAATTGACACTTGAAAGGAGACATTTTTAAACGTTATTTTGTTATTTTCCTTTCAAACTATAAAATAATCTTAGGGTGTGTTTAAGTTGGGGTTTGTTCGTTAAGTGAAGAATTTGTACATCTAAAATACGCGTGATAAGGAACAAGCTAATTACCAAAAATGTTGACTGTTTAACTGCTTCATCTAAAAAGGGCTATACTTTAAAAGCAGTGGCGAACCTACTGTATTTTCTGCTATAAAATTAAATTTTGTACAGTGGAATTTATCTTGCAATGTGAAAATTAGAAATAATCAAACGGGCATAAATAAATTTCAATCAGTTGTATTTTTTGTCACTGGCGTTTTAATGAAGTTATGTATTCGATTATTTTCTAATTTATCACGTTGCATATTTAATTTTATAACAGAAATTACATTACGCCACTGCTTTTAACGTATAGTACCTTTTTAGATGAAACAGTCAATATTTTTGGTAATTAGCTTGTTGTATAAAAGAACTAAATATTTTTTAAAGGAAATAAAAATGAAATCATCATGCGCCTCTAGCTGTGTCAATTTATTGAAATTTTGTATTAGGTCATTTTGCAAGATGCCAAATCGACTTCCGGCAGTAGTTTTGAAATAAAATAATAGCTAGAGTTATTTTATTATTATAATTATTTCTTAAAACCACTAAATCCGTAAGTACAATGAGCTAACTAAAATTATAAGCAATAGAAAAGTGCGCCCTAGGATCATACATAACCAAAATTCAGAACAATCTGTTCGTAAATACCGAAAATTGTCTCAATTATAAGTGGACATGCCCTGTATGTAACTATATTTATTATACTTATTGCCTTCTTTAGTGATCTAATGGAACCATTTTAAAATACCGTCTTATTTCTGAACGATGCAGGAACCACCCAAAACTGTTTTCCCATATGATACAACTTAGCGCTCTGTTTGGAATGCTTGGTTTCTCCGCCCCTTTTTTTTTTAATTCTAACGCATTATGATCACGGAATTAGCGTCGAAAGAAAGCGACTGCTAACTTAACGTTTCGCTAAATTATCTTCTTATTGACGTACGTAACTGATGAATCTTCTTCAGATGATTCTATATTTGACACCTTTTTGCCATTTTCAGGTATTCGCAACATATTGGTGGCTACTGGAGTCGCCGCTAGAGGTCTCGACATTGAAGGGATTCAGCATGTCATAAACTATGACTTACCCAAAAGCATCGATGAATATGTACATCGTATAGGTCGTACTGGACGTGTGGGTAAGTAATACTGATTTTTACATCGAAACATCAGCCATAAAGGAAGTGAGAACTTCGAAAATCCAATATTCTAATATTTACTTTAGAGAATAAGCATTTTAAAATTGAAGCGTTTCTCAGAAAAACTTCATAAATCGAAAATGAACATATTTGAGAAAATGCAAAAATTTGTGATTTTTTAGATGTACCATCGTGCCGATAAAAAACTAGGATAACAAAATTTCTCACTTTCCCCTTGACTATTAGGAATTATTCACTGTCGAGTCTGGACCAGTAAATAATAATCATAATAATAATAATGCATTTATCGTCATAAAATTCAAAAAGAAATTAAACATGGACAACGTCAAGTCTTATACTAAAAACAGTTAGAAACGAAATAAAAGTAATAATATAATAAGTAAAAGTAAATATGTAAATAAATAAAATACATTTCAATAATACCAACAACAAGCACATATAAATATTCACACATTCAGACAAATAAGCAGTAAATTGCTAGTGGTAAAAAAAACAACACGTAATGTATAACATGAAAGTCTGCCTTCAACCTCACGCATCATTTAGGTAATGGTCAATTGAATAATATTCCTTCTCAATTAAGAATGTTTTAAGAAGGGTCCTAAATTTAATATCACTTTGCACCTGCTTCAAATTTGGAGGCAGGGCATTGTAAACCTTTATGCACCCAATAAATGAACTCTTACCGTAGAAGGCTGTCTGGTGCATGGGAACATGCAGTTCATCTCTACGACGCGTTGTAATAAAAATCGCCATTTCTCGAGAATAAATGTAAATTTTTCTTGTAAATTGAACAGCATTAAAAATATACAAAGATGGAACAGTCATGATATGCAGCTGTCTAAACTTACCCCTACAAGACTCATTGAACCCAATCCAAAATGTCATATACAAATTTTACATGTCAACATATATTGTCGGTTTATCATTAACTTGTTAAGCACATTTTTCGTTTAAAAATATGCCACAATTAAAACCCCCCAGCAAAAGGCTATTATCTATAGTCGGTTGCGAGATGGTGCTTTTATTAGGGATATTACAGACGAATTGGGAGTAATAAAAAATACCGTGTTGGCAAAACAAAAAATAGCAAGGCATCGGACTTATTAGGAAAGCAGGTTCAGGTCCCCCTAGAATTTCTGCTGATGATGAAGATTACTTAATTATCAAGAAGTAATAAACAGAAATTTTGTTTGCTTTTTATCTTCTATTAAATTCTTTGATTATATAGTTATATTTATATTTTTAGGCGACGTTAAATATACCTACTTTAAATAAAGTATTTAACCTTTTCTTTAAAAAAAGCCCAATGAATTTAGTCCTTCCATATGAACTGCCACTAAAATTTATAAAACAAGTAATATATTTTGATGCCACCTCGTATCGCAAAATACAAAACGTTAAATTATGTAACCTTTTATAGTCTATGAGACTCTCTGTATTTCCGTTCCCAGTTTGTGATTTTGTTGTCCTAGGTTTTTATCGGCACGATGGTACAGTGGTGTTCATTAAAAATTCGTACAAGTAGTAAAGGAAAGGTGACATAACATGAAAAAATATATGACAAATGACACCTCTCATTTTAATGTTGTACGAGTTTTTATGAACAGAACTACAAGCAAAATTTCATATTTAAATATTATGGAATCGGTGACATGACACACATGACGTGTATCTATATGGTCACGCCAATATTTAAATTTAAAAAAACTTGGAAATGGCTCCCATATTTTTGTCTTGCTGAGGGGCACTCGATGAGATTCTCATGTTATAGAGCAGCAAAAAGGATAGACGTTATTTTAATCTGAATTTTTGAAGTACGTCCATAATTTATCTACTACTTGGTGACAGTAAAACCATTATATTGACAAATGAACCCTATAATACAGCAACAGGAGTTATGCGTGGTACAATAAACACAATGTATGATATCGCGCAAGGAGGCGTGGCTTATTGACGTCAAGTAACTGCAGCTTCTGCAGTCATGGACCAGTTTCCAGAATAAAAAACTCCAAAATAACTCGCCAGTTGCGTCAGACGAAATTAGAACGGCTAGATATCTTACATTGTGTTTATTGTATCATGTGAGTTATGTATGATAATAAGTTTAAAAAATTACCTACGGCTATTGACTTTTATTTTATTTTTGTCACGACAATGTGCAAGTTCACAAAGCAGCCCAACTCCAACCCATCCTCGGTGAATGTAATTTTGTCGAGCTGAACCGCCTTGGGGAAATGCCTTTACTGGTGAAGTTGCTAGGGTATAACCAATCGTTATGCCCTAGCGACAAAACTTTGTCTTCCGATATTTTCATTTATAAAGCTATTTTTTAAACTGCCTTTATTTAAACTTAACAATTAGTTTTCTTCAATGTTATTAAAAATCATAAATACAAAGTTTAACCAAAAAAGTTATGTAGTTGAATTGAAACTGTACCTTACCTTTATAATTCAGCACACTTGTTTGTATATGACGGTCTTAAGGTTAACTTGCTATTTCGTCGAAACCCGTGGACACCTCCTAGTCTTAGTAGCACTGATCGATGAAGTTTTAATTGCAGTAAATAGTAGTTAAATCTAATTTTGGAAAAAGTACCGCCTAGAACACTCCGATTCTACCGCGACGAAATGTCTCTTAAGAAGGTTATTATTTTTTTTTAGGTAACAGAGGTAAGGCCTCTAGTTTTTATGACTCTGGTAATGACGTCGCGCTAGCTGGACAGCTGGCTAATATTCTTAAGCAGGCTGGACAAGAAGTGCCGGACTTCCTCAGTGGAAGTTATGGAGGCGGAGGTGACAACGATAATTTCGGGGGCAGAGATATTCGTGGCGTAAGTATACTAATTCCAGTAGGATCGAAACAAAAAATAGGGGAGAGTGAAAAATCCAAACCACCACTCTCCATCTGTGCCCCATTCACGCCGTTAAAACCTGACCGGATGAAATCGGATATCTCGTGGGGGACGGTACACATTCTCCAATCCGGTGTAGGTCATGTAATGCGAGAAACCAAGGGTTGGTAGCCCTTGGGGGAGCAGTGTATGACCGAGGATCGTGGTTCGAAGTCCACGTGAAACTGTAGTTCTCCTCGGGAACGACCCTATCAGGCAAACCAACACGACAAAATAATAATTTAAGATGAATATTTTTAAATTTTAGTACACTTTTACTATTAGTACTGGAACGAATCTATTCTTGAATATTTCCTACAATATTACTAATTATACACAGGGTGTTCTTTCATGACGTACTAATATTTCATAGTATGATTCTTTAGGTCATTTTATGAAGAAAAGTTCATATAAACATGTGTCCCTATTGACTTAAATTTTTTTGTTGGGAGGAGGGTGTAGAAATTTTTTTTAAAACAATGTTGTGTTTTGGTATCTTCGAAAGTGCTTTAGATATTATTTTCACTTTTTGTATCTGTTAACAGGATATAAAAAAACATATTTTAGTTAAAAGAAGTTACTCTATCGACCCACTAGTGACGTTCCTGCAATGATGCCGTCTGATATTGTTTACAAATAGAGTGGTACGCCACTGACATTTTTCCATGTTTTTTCCTGTTTAGCCCGGTCAATGCTACATGAAACGTTCCCTTGCGTTTCCTCGTCAGACATCGTTGTTGATTAAAACAAGTAAATGAAACGTTATTAACATTAATTATAAATTGTGTTTTATAAAAATTGTTAGCAATCGCTTTCACTTAGAGTATTTTATTTACGTTTATATTAGTGCGTTAAAATTATAACTGTAGGGATGATACAGTCAAATTTAATAAAATGTTTCGATAATTCTTTAAATTTGTTAAGAAATACGCCTGTATTCTTGTCATTAACAGAGCTAAACTTATTACTTACTTTAGTTTGGGGATATGTTATAAAGCTCTATAAACCAACTAAGTAATTGACCAAAAACACGACAATGTATAGCCAAAATCCAAACCATTCTCCGCGAGCGTTGCTTTCTTAAGCTCGACCACTCGCCGTATAGCCCGGTCCTGACTCCTGAAAAGTATTTTGTAGTGAGAAAGCCTTTAGATTGCCCCTCGTATATTTGATATCAAAAGAACCGTTTACATACGAACACTACCGTAAATAGTAAAAAATATACTATCTACTATAATAATACAGGGTGTTCCTTGATGACGTGCTAATATTTCAGGATGTGATTCCTTAGGTCATTTTATAAAGAAAAGTTCATATGAACATATATCCGCAACGGTTTAAATTTTTTGCTACAGGGTGTTGAATTTTTATTTTTTAAATGGTTATTTTTTAATATCTCGGAAAGTACTTTATATATTATTTTCAATTTTGGTGTGTGTTAATAGGATATAGAACCACAAATTTTAGTTAGAAAAATTATTCAATTGATCCACCAGTGGCGTCCCTGCAAACATGTCCTCTGATATTTTTTACAAAAAAGATGGTATGCCACTGACATTTGTCCATGCGGGTATTTTTTCTGATTAGCCTGGTCAATTCTACATGAAAACGATATCTTAAGTTTTTCTCATCTTGATTAAAACCACTAAATTCATATTGAAACTCATTATTATTAACATTGATAAAATAATTAATAATAAATTTTGTTTTATTAAAATTGATGGATTGGGCAATTCGATGCGAAGACGGTAGTATATCTTTTAAGTGAAGGTGGCCATTTCCCAAAATTTTTATAAAACAACTTTTATGATTAATTATTTTATCAATGTTAATAATAATGAGTTTCAATATGAATTTAGTGCTTTTAATCAAGAACGGTGCGTCTGACGAGAGAAACTCGAGACCGTTTTCATGTAGAATTGACCAGGCTAATCAGAAAATATATCCATATGGAAAAATGTCATTGGCGTACCATCTTTTTTGTAAAAAATATCTGAGGACATATTTGCAGAGACGCCACTGGTGGAACAATTGAATAACTTTTCTAACTGAAATGTGTGGTTCTATATCCTATTAACACATACCAAAATTGAAAATATTATCTAAAGTACTTTCGGAGATATTAAAAAATAACCATTTACAAAATAAAAATTCAACACCCTATAACAAAAAAATTAAGCCGTTGCGGACATATGTTCATATGAACTTTCCTTTATAAAATGACCTAAGGAATCACACCCTGAAATATTAGCACGTCATTAAGGAACACCCTGTATAAGTAAGTTAAGCTTTACGCACTAAAGTAAATAGTACGGTTTTTGTAAAGTAAATCGCTTGGTAACGAGGCCGCCTTGTTTATTTTCAACAAAAGTACTCCATCCAATATGAGCTTTTTAAAGAATAACAAGAGAGTCGAAGGCGGCTGTTATCATAAATGCAGAGGAAAGATTACAAACTTTTTTTTTTCAAACGTCACGTTATTAAAACTACGATAATAATTAAACAGCTGAGAAATATTGTTGAAAAAAATATTAAAGCCTAATTGTGTCTTAAAATTAATAAATATGATCGTAGGTAAAGTACGGTACATAATTCGAGTTTTAATAGAATTACTTATTCATGGAGTTCGTACACAACGTTATTGAAAGTTTTAAAACCAAGCAAATGTATTAAAATATTTTCACGCCAAAAAATAACTACTACAAAAGTGAAGACATTTTTATATTTTATTTTCAGGAAGATTTCGGTCAAGGGCAGAATTTCGCTCAACGACCAGCCGAAATTGCCGATGAGGACTGGTAAGCCCTTTCTAATATATGCTCTTCTTTTTAGTTATAGTAAGATGTTGTTAAACATTGTCCGTCGCAGTTCGACGTCATTATTTTTGATACTATTTTCTATTTGTACTGCATTCTACATTATTTACGTTAAAATTAGTCATGCCAATCTCATGTTTTACGTTTAGTTTTACCAGTTTGACGTTAAGTTTTCTTTATTTTATATAAGACTTTGTGCACCCATATAACTGTTCTGTGATACTCGCTTTAATAAGACGAGCTGATAGTTTAATGTTATATGGTTTTTGATGTTAAAAAAAAAATAAGAAATTACCTTGTAATTAGTGATGCAACGATTACGATTAACCACCGGTTATTGGATGTATACGCTTAATCGTAATCGTGAATATCAATAAGATTATTTTACGATATTAATATTGCAAAAACAAATATTTTTTACACGTCGAATATCAAAAGTTTGAAGTGCGATATATAATATACCGGGTGACGCATCGTTGAATTGAACATAGGAAATCCCATGTAATTTTTGAGGTGGCTGATTATTGGCTCCCCTATATATTTTATAGAAAAACGGCATTATAACTTGTTGAAGAGCCCGACATAACCCATATGTCGAGTTTGAATACAATTTGCTGAGGCAGTCTTAAGCTATTCAATTAAACACGATTACAAAACCACGAAACTCCCATAGTTGAGGTAATACAGCAAACACCAGCAAATAATCTCTATGACGCTTGCCAAAAATTGACGTAAAGCTAACCATAACGAATAATGAAAATATTGTCACTGACACTAATTTTCGTTTTGTCAATGTCCAAATTCAATTGAATAGCTTAGGATTGGCTCACAAAAATATATTCAGAATCGGCACATGGGTTTACCATGTCGGCCTCTTCAAGAAGTTATAAAAAGCAGGTTTTCTATAAATATGTACAGGGGAGTCAATATTCCATCTCAAAAATGACATGGGATTTCCTATGTTCAACTTAAGGATCACCCGGTATAGTATTTGACGTAAGGCTCAATAGTAACCAAAGAACATTGTACCTATAGAAATAAAAATTGACTATGATTGGTTAATTTTGATAAAACAAATGTATAATCGTATGCTTATTTGGGTCATTAATCGTAACGTACAACAACAATCGTTGCATTACTACTTGTAATATTTCACAATTTCATTCAGTTTCTCGACACGTATTTTGGCCCTTTCAGGTATTCGTACTGCTTCAAGAATGACCTGAAATGGTCGAAACACGTGTCAAGAAACTGAATAAAATTGTGAAACATAATTATATAGTTGTTCTTATTTTTTTCCTACACAATGGAAATTCATTATTACCAAGAATGTAGTCTAACAATTTAAAAATATAAGTAAAAAGAAAGAAAATGTTTGTGTTACGAATTTTACTTAGTTTATATCAAAAGGTCATATACGTGCATACATAAAACAAGAGAAATATGAAATCTTATTTTCATCAAATGCTTCTATGAAGTAAACATAATAATAAGATATAAGTAAGTTAGAAAAGACAGAATTAATTTTAGAATTTATTTTTAATTTCTGTTTTCATATGGTTCCTCGAACAGGATATGCTTTCATATTTCCCGCTGTTATTTAGATTCTAAAAATTTTTGTACCATAAAAGTTGAAAGATTGAGAACTTGAATGAATTTTAATAAAAAAAAGTTTTTAGTCGGTGTGCGTGTTTTTTTTACCATAGTCATTTGCGCGTATGGAAGTAAATAAGGGTCGTTTAAGTCTATTTGCAATAATATCATATTTTATTATTTTTTGAGTAGTAGTTTCCAAGAAATCGCGTTCCCAAAAAAGACGTAACTTGAACATACCTGCACTGAGATTTATGGTTTTTAGGCTAGGAAGGAGACGCCACTCCTGGCTGAAGAACTTAAGGGACTGGTTCGGCTGTACTTCGCAACGGAGACGGCACCTGAAGAAGAAGAAGGCTAGTATTAAAAAAACACCGTCGTGTCGACCCCTTTTAGTAGAATAATTATTACGGTTCCATAGGTAGTCACTCCGGGTGATACCCTTTCCATTTTTTTACCGAGGCCAAAGTAACCGCCTAAAAATTTACATGGACAACAATTTCTTGGAAACTACTATACTAAAATAACAATAAATTACGATATTATGCAGAAATTTAAACAACCTTTAAAATGATGTGCAACTTGAGCCCATTTACCCATTGAACATATTAAGGGCAAGACGAGAATCTTAATACAAAGAGGATACGTCTTTGGTTCACAGTATTTGAAGAATAAGCAACTCACATTCTTAGGTAGGTTGTAAACTACTTTCCAGAAAAACAATCGGGGAACTAATATATTAATTTTTCTTCGACATTATGTCGCTCGTAAACCCCTTATTTGAACGGCCGTCTTTCATACCTGCTTTTACGTTCGACAGTAAAGCTGCAAACACACTATTATCACGTCACGTGAGATCACATGCTATCACGCAATGTCACGGCATACCCGAAATATCTGTAAGGCGGCTTATGCGTGCTTATAAATAGGTTTAGAAGTACACTATAGTCACCTCATGCAGCTCACGGCAAATCATACTTGACAGCACAATCTTATTTCTACAAATTTACATATTCGACACGCGTGATAACACTGTGTCAGAGTTTAACGCTAAAAGGATACAAGATTCACTTGCGATCTTCGAGAATTCTTAACAGCACAAAATTTTCTAGCTCAACTGGTGAACAATTTCAAATTGACATTGACGATATTTTACTGAAACTGGCACCACCACGTCAGGCTGGATTATCCAAAATCAAATCAAATCAAAATATGCTTTATTGTCATAAGAATGTTGTTCTTGTTAACAAAGCTATATATAAAAAAAATATTTTATTTTAGAAAATATAAATCAAATCAGAAAAAGTATATGAAAAAAAAATATAAAAATTAAATATAACAACAATTGGTAAAACAATTAGACAATATATATAGAATAAAATAACTCTGACAAGTAACCACATAATATACTAAATTAAAATACAGAATTAAAACATTAAACATAATTAAAACATTAAACATTATCAAGATAAAGCTAAAAGATGATACATTTTACAATAATACAACATATACACATACATCAGAAGCTTAAAGACCGCTAAGATCATCCATAAATAAATCATCAGCAGAATAATATGCTTTTGTGCATAGCAGAGCCTTTACTTCCCTTCTAAGGGTACAAACATAGTAGAGAGGCGAGCTACGCGCCAAGAGGCGAGGCACGCCGCTCTTTAAAATTTATCACATATTTTTAACTCGTATGGCAACTCTTTGAGTCATTTCAAGATGTACATCGCGGTTCAAGCGGCGATTTAGTATAAACATAGTGGAGCGGCGCGCTACGCACGAAGAGGCTGATGAAGGTCAACATAGTAGGGTAGGATGGGGTTAAGTGAACAGGCGGGTTAACTGAACAGTGTGATCTAACTGTAATCTTTTAGTGAGGGTTATATACCTTTGTCTTAAGACGCCTTACTAGATATTTCTAGCAGTTCGTGCAGGTGTCTTTATTATCAACATGAACGCATTTATTCAGTCTAAACATTTTTAATGGCGGCCGAGTAAATTTTTTGGCTCCTATTTCCTGTTTACTTTTGTCGAAATAATGTCGTGTTAAAAGAAGTGTGTTGTATAGTATATTTTGGTAAGTATTTTAGTGTTATTTGTAGGTATGTAGGTTCCTCTATAGTAATTATTTAAAAAAAATTACATCTCCAACCAGGCTACGACGTGGGTAGCCTAGTTGGAGACTTTTAGGAGAATTTACTCCAAAAAAACATACGTAGTGGTAGTGGGTTTAGAGCAACAGGAATAGCCATTCAACGATGAAATATTTCCTGATAACGTTTTCCTGTCCTCATATCTTACTGATAGGCCAAATCCAGAAGATGAGCAACCACCTGGGCCCTCAACGATGGGAAATCAAACTTCTACTCTGGTATCGGCATTGGAACCAGTCGACCAAGGCTGTCAAGCTGGAATGTCGAATCTTATAACACCCGAGCAGATTCGTTCTTACCCGAAAGCAGAGCCCCCAAAATCTTTAACTCGACGCAAGAAACGAAAATCGTTGGTATTAACTGACACGCCAGTCAAAGAAAATTTGGAAGAAGAAACAGGAATTCGGGAAGAAAAGACCAGAAAGAAAACGACAGTGAGTGGAACTAAGAAACGCGCCATTACAAAGCGTATTTGGGAAGATAGTTCATCGTTTATTGACGAAAATATTACTTATAATGAAAGCTGGGATTCCTCTGAAGATTTTGCCGATCTTGAATATAATGCTGTGGAGGTATCCAAAGGAGATTTTGTTATCGTAAAAGTATAAGGCAAGACAACATCAAATTTTAGACATTACGTGGTCCAAATCGAAGATATTCTTCTTAATGGTTATGACGTCACTTTTCTGGAACGTAACAATCAAACTAAGTTTTCCGTAAAAACTGAAAAGAGGAGACATTATTTATAAGTTACCCAGACCAATAAAAAGTAGCAGTGCTAGGTTTGCGAATATGTTTTTATTTAATGTAGATTTAAGTGAATTTCGTTTCACTATTAATATTGTTTTTTAATATTACGTTTGTATTTGGAAGTAAATATTTTGTTTAATCTTATCTTAACTTTTTATTAGTTACATAGTTATGGCGCTGTTCACTTAACGTTACTGACTGGATCAGTTAACCTGCCTGGCAGGATCACTACAAAACGCTATTTGCTAAATACACCTTTTTTATTTTATCATAAATATTATAATTTCACGTTGTTCTATCAATAATACTTGATGATACAAAAAATATTTATAATTTTATATATAAAAATTATATAAAACGCTGGAAACATAAGGTTGATCCTAAAGTGGATCAGTTAACCCCACCCTACTCTAAAGAGTTGCCGTACAAGTCGTTTCACGATGTACATCGCGGTTCAAGCGGCGATTTATATTTGAGGATTTCTTTAGCGATTTTTCGCGCGTTTTTAGTCAGCGGCTATCTTCCAAAGAGAAAGCAAGCACGTGGTAACAACACATATTATATAATATATAAAAAATTATGCAAACCGAACAGATTATAAATTTTGTGTTTAACAGAACGCCTATTTGAGATCAGACCCATAAAGACTATAAAAATCATTATGTACAGGGTGTCCTATTTTCGACACTTTTGTAGGGTATCTCCGCAATTGTTGGTGCTATCAAACAAGTAATGTTGGTGTCATGTGCTCTTTTTGGGTCAAACTTAAAATGGTAAAATCAAAATTTGAAAATTTTCGTTTGTTTAAGAAATACGGGGGAAAATCAAAAAATTGGCAATTTCAAAATTACCCTATATTTTCTTAGATAAAAGAGATACAGAAAAATGTTTTATAGAGAAGTTTCTTTAAGTTGATTGTTGAATAATCTGCCGTTTTCAGAATAAGTATACGGGGTCAGGTAAAAAAGTTATCGGACCTAACCTTATTTTTTTAAATGGAACACCTTGTATATTTTACTCAAAAAAGATGCTATTTTAAATTCTCCTTTCAAATATGTAACACACCATGAATGATATTGGTTTCCTAGACGATTTATTTAAACTTTATTACTTTGAAACGAAATAAAAGATTCAGAATAAGGTAAAAAATAACGGGAATCATCGCAAATGTTAGGAATATGTCCTTAAACGGTCACCGTCTTTCCGGATAGCGAACAAAATATACATTTTGCGCCATTTCTTCGTTTTTTCCATCAATTTTTTAAAAATGTTGATAGGTCATTTTCGCAAATGAATATATAAAAATGAAATTGACGTTAAATGTTAATAGTCAACACAGTTATTTCTAGAATATTAGCTTTTGTTTCATGTTTACTGTGGTTTAAAGAATAAAGTTTAAATAAATAAAAATAAAAATAAGTAGTAAAGTGGTTTTTATTTTTTTTTCTCGACAACAAAGTAAGATACGAAAAAAAATCAAGAGACAAAAGTGTTGTATTTAGGTTGATTAATCCAAGAAAAATATAAAAATTCCAAAGAAGCCAGTGGCTTACCTTTCTTTTTTCAATAATATTAGTTAAAGTGCCGCCCGGGACGCCACTGGACTCAATAAATTTAATCTACTTAGTACTAAATTAGCCCCTTAATACTACAAATAAAACTGCCAAATTTCAACAATATCGACAGAAGGATATTTAAGATATTTACGAAAATCCGATTAAAAAATTTTTTTACACCCTGTATCTCATGAAGTCTTGAGTCATTGAAGTCATTTGCGGACCCATGTTTATACGAATTTTTCGTCTTCACCCAAAGAATAGTCTCTTAAAATTACTGCACATACTTAATTAATAACAATTTAAAGTAAAGCAAAAAATCGTTCCATTTTAGTACAACATAAGGTGCAACTTTTTCTAAAATATAATTAAATGTGGCAATGTCCATTCTCAAATATGGGAAGAACGTCTCCGCATCATGTTAATGGGGTATACGCTATATTCCCTGTTGTAGCCCATGGCAAGTAAAATCTGTAAAGCGCCACCGCCAAAAATAACTACATTCTCCCCGTCCGAACTCATTTTGGATACTAAATGAAAAATGAAATTCTTTGAATATAAAAGATAAAATTAAAACGCAGTGTTGCCAGGTCAAAATTTGAAAATTTATATCAATTGTTATTTATTTCTAAGCATTTCTAAGGATATTTAATAAAAATAATAATTTGTGATAATTATTGCGTTTTTCGACATGTGCACACACGGTGGTCCAAAAACAGTTACCTCATTATCCTTTTCTGAATAAAATTATCGTTTAAAATCGTTTTTAAACCAAAGGAAATAATACACCCACAGACAAAATAATTGATCGACCCTAAACTGCAAGAAATTGTTGCGTTATCTGCAAAGATGGTGTAGTGATGACAGGTGTTAAATTGAGGTAGATCCGTAGCAAATGCAATTTTAAATTTAAAAATTAACTAGGTTAAAAATTTAAGAAGAAGGGCTGGGGGGGGGGGGGGGGGGATTCGTTAATTAATAGTACATCTTATTAACAGAGTATTTCTAGCATAAATGATAGTAAAAAAATGTAGCAAATTAAAAAAATATATATCTACAGCTTGTCTACTTGTTGAGAAAATGTTTTATTAATAATTTTTCGAATAAGTTTTTCTTCATAAAAAGTTCTGCTTGGTCAAAAACCTAAAATGCAACTATCAGATGATAATTTTATCAGTTGTATACAAATACACAAAATCACCTGAAATTTCTCTAGACCTGGCAACACTGTTAAACCGCCTTCGTTGCCTATTAACGCTCCACTATGTTACCGTTAAAGCAAGACTCGCCTCGTAAATCGCCTCGTAGAGCGTAGCTCGCCGCTCTACTATGTTTGTACCCTAAATCTCTTAAAACCATTAATCCTTTGAATGCGTAACGGAAGATGATTAAAATTTTTTTTACTCTTGTACAGGGTGGCCAACTAAGCGAGGTAAGCGGCTATATCTCGGAAACCGTTCACCGTACAGCTTTCGGAAAAAAATATTTATAGGAAAAGTTGCCAAGAGAAATTGCTGGAAATTATTTGCAAGTTTGTAGGCCGGCCGCTAGGGGGCGTAACACGAATAGTAATTTGTTGCCAGTCGATTTCTCTACAATTGGCATAGGTAAGGTATATTGATAATACTTATAAATAAATCTCACTTGTATCGTGAACAACTTTGCTTAAACAATTTTTTCTCTAGCTCTGCAAATAAAGTGGTGGGGATAACGCAAACATCGATTTGCAAAAAATGCAATATCTCAGGAACGCCTTATCTGAAAATATTCAAATTTTTGTTATTTGAAAGAGCTCTTCTTGCTTTATTAGCTACACTGCAAGCGATGTCTATGTCATTTTTACTGTAGTCGCTAGATGGCGCTTTCAACACATTTAACATATTTATCGTTTTTCTCGAAAAACTTAAATGCAATGGTAAATATGTTATTACACCAATACAGAGAGGAATAAAGGCCAGAGCAAACGGTGAAAACCGTAAGTTCCTATCTTTTTTTTAACCGGAGATATCAATGAAAAATTACTTTATATCCTACTAAATCTCCCGCCCCGGTACTTACATATGTTGCAGAAAATAAGAAGGCTTTGGAAACAAAATACATATTATATATAATAGGAGTATTGGGAAGAATCGTCAAATTATTCATTTTGAGATCCGTTTCCATTTAATTTTTGAATTTTAAAAATGCCGTTTACTAATGAAGAAGCAGTTGATATGATTGCTGTTTACTTCGAGTGCTTTCAAAATGCAGCAATCGCTGAAAGGAGTTATGCATTGCGATATCCAAATCGCCGTCATTGTGGCAGAAGAGTTTTTCCGCGCTGGGACAACGCTTACGTACCACTGGAAGCTTTCGCTCACTGATATTTCGGGTTTGGCAGAACTGAAGAAAATATTATCAATGTTTTAGCATATATAGAGTTTAATCCCCATGTTAGTACTAGGACATTGTCTTCCGATTTGGGAATATCACGAACTACCATTCAAAATATTTTAAATGAGCATAGGTAAGTTTATTATATTTTAAAATATAATATATTGTTACACAAAACATGTTTCATACAATAAGTTTTCTAATTACTAACTGGTAAGGAAATGTAGAAAGTTACGATACTTATTTGCATCAGTTATGAAAGGTGGCATTTTATCTGTGAAAATGGAAAACATATTTTTAAAGTGTTCTTTTGGGAGTTATTTTGATTATTTACCTGATATGTATATATACCTAATTTTTTTACCATATCGTTATGCACCAAGCGTTAAATAAACAAGATTTTGATCGGAGGCTGGATCATTGCAACTGGCTTTTAGGCATGATCAATGACAACCCTCAATTTTTATCCCATGTTCTTTGGACAGACGAGGCCACTTTTAATAGCGACGGAAGGGTAAATTTGCATAACACGCATTATTGGGCTACAGAAAACCCTCACTGGATGCGAGAAGTTCAGCACCAAGGACGTTGGAGTGTCAATGTATGGTGTGGCATAATAGGGGGTACAATTATTGGACCCTATTTCTTTGACCAATCACTAAATGGGAACCTGCTTTTGGAGTTCCTTAGGAATGAATTATGTGTTTTATTGTGCCTCTTGAAACCAGGCAAAATATGTTCCTGCAGCTCGATGGCTGTTCAGCACATTTTTCAATTAATGTGCGAGAATACCTGAATGAGATCCAGACCGATGGATAGGAAGAGGAAGCCTTTTCCCGTGGCCAGCCAGGTCACCTGACTTGACCTATTTGGACTTTCATTTGTGGGAACGATTAAAAGATATTGTATTCCAAGCTAGGCCTACGACCAGGGAAGATATGAAGAACAAAATTCAAAATGCAATTCTTCGCCTGTCAAGAGCGGAAGTGGAAGCTGCTGTTCTTTCTAATATAGGAAAGCTCAGACAATGTATAGGCCAGGATGGCAGACAGTTTGAGTATTTAAGGAAGCACCAGAATACGTTTGTTTTGGTTTATAAAATGAACGTTTCTTCCCGATACTCCTATTATATATAATATATATTTTGTTTCCAAAGCCTTCTTATTTTTTGCAACATATGTAAGTACCGGGGCGGGAGATTTAGTAGAATATAAATTAATTTTTCATTGATATCTCCTGTTAGAAAAAAGATAGGAACTTGCGGTTTTCACCGTTTGCTCTGGCCTTTATTCCTCTCTGTACTGGTGTAATAACATATTTACCATTGCATTTAAGTTTTTCGAGAAAAACGATAAATATGTTAAATCTGTGGAAAGCGCCATCTAGCGACTACAGTAAAAATGATATAGACATCGCTTGCAGTGTAGCTAATAAAGCAAGAAGAGCTCTTTTAAATAACACCAATTTGAATATTTTCAGATAAGGCGTTCCTGAGATATTGCATTTTTTGCAAATCGATGTTTGCGTTACCCCCACCACTTTATTTGCAGAGCTAGAGAAAAAATTGTTTAAGCAAAGTTGTTCACGATACAAGTGAGATTTATTTATAAGTATTATCAATATACCTTACCTATACCAATTGTAGAGAAATCGACTGGCAACAAATTACTGTTCGTGTTACGCCCCCTAGCGGCCGGCCTACAAACTTGCAAATAATTTCCAGCAATTTCTCTTGGCAACTTTTCCTATAAATATTTTTTTCCGAAAGCTGTACGGTGAACGGTTTCTGAGATATAGCCGCTTACCTCGCTTAGTTGGCCACCCTGTACATAACAGAGTTCCTGGTTTGGCTAGAAGTTGGTATAGGTAGATGAGTAACATGTCTGGCGCGTATTACACACAGAAACCGAACTAATTTCATTTCGGAATTTTTTATATACCAGACATGATGACTCCAGCAAAAACAGGCAAGGCAAGGTTAAGATCTTATGTGAAATAAATAATGGTCTGCTTGAGTCCCTAAGTCTGGCTCTAAACATATATTTCACGGCTCTCTTCTGCAGAACAAACAACATATCAAACAAATAACGTGAACATCCCCCCCAAAAACATATACCATATCTAAGATGAGATTCCATCAGTGCAAAGTACGTACTTCTCACCACTTCCAAATCCAAACTATCTGCTATAATCCTGATTGCATAACAATTGGATGCCAGTCTCTTAGCCAGATTAGTTATGTGTACCTCAAATTTCAACTTATTGTCTATGTATAAACCTAAAAATCTACTTACACTCTCCCTGGCCACTGACTGGTCCCCCAATCTAACATCATCGAGAGAACATTTAAAAGAAATTATATTCGTCTTAGAAATATTAAGAGATAGGAAATTTGCATCAGTCCACTCTTTTACCTTGGTGAGATCATCATTGATGCAGTTCTGGAGTTCGGTCGCATTTTTACTAACCCAAAGTATGGTGGAGTCATCCGCAAAAAGTGTGAATTTGCCCCTGACAGCAATACTAGCTAGGTCATTAATATATATCAAAAAAAGCAAAGGGCCGAGAACAGACCCCTGTGGCACCCCATACTGAATTTCTAGTTGTTCAGAACTCTTATCATTAAAATTAACCGTCTGAATACGTGCCGTCAAATACGATCTAAACCAGTCCAAAGATCTTCCCCTTATCCCATACTTCTCCAGCTTCCATAGCAGTATTCCATGATTGACACAGTCAAATGCCTTTGACAAATCACAGAACGCCGCTGCAGCCACCTCGCCATCATTAATACCCAAATACAATCTCTCAAGAAACGCAAACATAGCATCACCTGTGCCCCTCGATTCCCTAAAACCAAACTGCTCGGAGCAGAGAATGTTATGCTTCTTTAAGAAAGATAGCAGTCGACGCTTTACTAATTTTTCTACAATCTTTGCCAAAGTGGGCAACAAGGATATAGGCCTGAAATTAGAAGGAGAATCGGAGTCACCCCCCTTGTACAATGGTATGACCGTTGCAATTTTTAAACATGAGGGAAAATTTCCCGATTCAAAAGAACTATTAATTCCTTCGGCAAGTACCACTAAAGCAGTATCGGGCAAACGCAAAAATATCCCGAAGACAAAAAGGATTTCACATTTTCAATTTAGATTTCAAAAAATACAATGTAGAATAGCAATAAATGTTTTTTTTTAATTTATTTTTAAACTTTAATTTGTGCCTCAAGGTACAAGACTACTTGGTCCAAGGTACAATATGGGTTTGTACCTTGGACCCAATTCGTAAAATTAAATAAAAGCCCAAAAAAATATTATTTTTTTGTTTTATCCAAATCCCCCTTTAACATCATATTCTACTATGTTTAAACTATCAGTTAACACAAAATTATACTATGGCATTTTAAAACGGGGAAAAAATGAAGTATCGAAAAAATCCGGTTCAAGGTACAAGCCTCTCCCCTACTTTTCTAAACGTATTATTCAATACTTTAGTGTAGAGCAGCGTTATTCAAAGTGTGTTCCGCGGAGCCCCGAGGCTCCGCAAAACCTCCAGTAGGGCTCCGCCGGCAGTCATAATGAATACATGTATTAAAGTGGAACCTCTTATTTCTACAAATTTACATATTCGACACGCGTGATAACACTGTGTCAGAGTTTAACGCTAAAAGGATACAAGATTCACTTGCGATCTTGACAAACACAAAATATATCATAAAAATGATCTTCAGTGTACGTAGTGTGTTTCTAAGCCGTGACAGCATGTGCTATTTTGCCGATATGACGACACGTGACGTGATAATAGTGTGTTTGCAGCTTAATTCTCGTTTTGTCATTATCAAAATTCCATAGGAATTCCTAAGTTCAATTTAACGGTGCATCACCCGGTATAATAAAAACAATATTTAAGCTGCAAACACATATTATGACGTCACGTGAGATCACATGCTATCACGCAGTGTCACGGCATACCCGAAATATCTGCAAGGCGGTTTATGCGTGCTTATAAATAGGTTTAGAAGTACACTATAGTCACCTCATCAGCTCACGGCAAGTCATACTTGACAGCACAATTTTATTTCTGAAAATTTACATATTCGGCACGCGTGATAACACTGTGTCAGAGTTTAACGCTAAAAGGATACAAGATTCACTTGCGATCTTGCAAACACAAAATATGTCATAAAAATGATCTGCAGTGTACGTAGTCTGTTTCTAAGCCGTGACAGCATGTGCTATTTTGCCGATTTGACAACACGTGACGTGATAATAGTGTGTTTGCGGCTTTATAAACCCCTTATTGGAACGGCAGTCTTTCATACCTGCTTTCACGTTTGACAGTAACGGATTAACAACTGTCACATTTGTCATTATTGTTGAATAAAATTTTTTTGTGGTTTTCAGTGTTTGTGTGTTAAATTTAAGTATTGTTTGTCGAAAAAATAGTAATTCTTAACTTAAGAAGGTAAAACTGTGCCGAGTCTGCCGTAAACTGGATAAAAATATAGACTTTTGAGTCACGTCCGTAGATTGTTTGTTTTTCCTAGCCAAGACATATCAAACCGATCAGCTGTTAGAACGAAAACAAACTGAAGATTAAAAAGAAACGGATATTCTAGCTATAGAATAGTGTATTTTCGTAATAACAGACGCCACATAGACGTTAGATAGAATTCCCGATCCATGTTTATTTCAAGTCGATGGAGCAAGCAACATCTACCCCTCCCAGGGGATTAAACCACGAAGGCGGCAAATATTCTTTAAAGGCATCCCCCTTCACGATAAAATTGATGCGTCTCCGAGTTGCGGACCGACTATCTGAATTTAAAATTCGGTACTCGAATTGCGGACCAAGCCAAGAAAGAAGGCCACTCTTTTTAAAAACCATGAGTCGCGGACGGGTCGATTTAATGATAATCCAGAATTGTGATGAAAAGGTCTAGCAGGACGGGGTTTGTTCGGGTAACAGTAAATATAGTACTTTTCTAAACGTATTATTCAATACTTTAGTGTAGAGCAACGTTATTCAAAGTGTGCTCCGCGGAGCCCCGAGGCTCCGCAAAACCTCCAGTAGGGCTCCACCGGCAGTCATAATATAATGAATACATGTATTAAAGTGGAACCTATAAGAATAAAGTTACCCAAGATAAAAATAAACTACCAAAACGAAACGCCTACTTATAGGTTTTATGGATATACATATATATATACGCTCGGGAAGGTCGTTCCATAAGGATGAAGTCCTCCAGATGAAAGAATTCTTAAATAATGAAGTTCGAGGAGTAGTAAGCTTAACCACATGGCAGTGGTTCGTCGCGTATTGCTGCTATTCGCCGCTCTGGGCGGAATTAAGAGGGCAAGGTCAGCCGAGCACTTTCCATGAAAATATCTGTAAAAGAGAGTCAAATCCCCAACCTGTCTTCGATGTTCTAGGCTGTCGAGGTTCTTCGTCAGCTCGTGGTCTCCAATCAGACGAATGGCCCTCCTTTCGATGGAATCCAGTAGCCGAAGAGTATGTTTAGGTGCAGAGCTCCAGACATGAGAGCAGTACTCTAGTGATGGTCGAATCTGGGCTTTGTATAGTGTCAAAAGTTGTTGGGTCGGAAGAGTACACCGAGTTTCTGAGAAGCTATCTTGGCGATGGCCACAACGTGGTTATGCCAAGACATGTTTCCTCCCAGATTGACGCCCACCAAATTGATAGATGAAGCCAGTGGGATTGCGTGTCCGTCCATGACTATATCCGGTTCTATAATGTTAACTTTTTTAGAGAAAACTGCTGCCTGGGTTTTTTTAGTGTTAAATTCGACTTGGTTACTGTTACCGGCATTGATGGTGAAGGTGTCCGAGAGAAATCCGTCAATCGCCACTTGCATAGAGCGGTCCTTAAGAAAGCTAGACAGACAACCATGCACAGAATCGACTGGGCATACCATAGGATCGCAGTTACTTAGAAGTCCCTCATGCCAAACACGACCAAAGGGTCTAGAAATATCCAGTGCAACAGTCCAAGGCTAAATTTAATATATTAAGTAAGCGCCTGACCTATTACATCGAAATGTTACTAACTTAGGTTTAGGCCGTTTAGGGCTCCGTTAAAAATTTAGTCTTAAAAGGCTCCGTCACCAAAAAAGTTTAAGAACCGCTGGCGTAGAGAGGATATATTTGTAATATGTTAAATATCCAATTCTGCAAGAATACGATTTTCAGATGGCCTTTTCGTCTTTGGTCCGCAATTCATGCGTCATTAAAGAAACATTTTAAAATCTAGAAATCGTTTATGGTTTTTGGTCCGCAATTCATATACGCCCGATTTTTATTATTATTTACTGTAAGCCAGATATTAGGTTTTCAAATTGATAAAATTTATCAAAATATTTAAGATGCAAAACTAATGTAAGAAACTTATCTGCATGCGGTCTCATCAGTAGCAGGTGCCAAAAAATATAAGCAAGCGGACGTGAGTAGGACACGCGAAACTATGGTTTTGTCCAGGCAACTGTTTTCATCTACTCTGGCTGGAACACAGTTATTTTATTTCGTCTGTAAAAATATGTTTAAAAAATTGAAATTTAACATCTGTAATTCGACTGGATAATTATCATTAATTAATTGGTCATCTTTAAAAGATCATGTTATGCAAAATGTAGCCTACAATGATCACATTTAGATATCAATAATTTCCACTTCTACCAATATCCTGAAAATAAAAATATTCTGCACAATGCATTTGCTTCGCAACTGGCTATTATATTAAAACACAACAAAACACGGAATTTTACAAAAACCATTTATTAGCCTTTAAAAATAATAATTAATACATAAAGAATAAAATATGAACCTAAGCAGTTACTTTTGATTGCTCTTTTTTAGAAGCTTCCACAGCGGCTTCACTTTTTTCAAAGTCTGAAATGAGTGCTTCAACTTCTTTACCGGTAAGAATGTTTATTACAGTCTTATTGTTCACTCTGGTCAGAGTTGCCATTTCAACTGAAAGAAAAACATTTTTAAAATTTCATTTAGACATTTAAGAATATCGCTGAGGTTTTGAAATCCCTTACTTATAGTCAAAATCGACAAACAAAACTTTTTTAGATATCATCCTAATTACTTTAATTACATCCCAAAAATAACATGAAATAGATGTACCATCGTGCTGAAATGAAAAATCTAGGACAACAAAATTCTCAGCTTCTAGGCTATAAAGAGTAAGTAAAATCTATTGAGGAAAGATCATTGTTGTCATGAAAGTGAAAAGGTTAAACACCAAAACAATAATACTACATTTTTTAAAAATACGAGGAACAATGAAAATACGTTTGTTTATTGTTTTAAAACGGTATTTTTGCTAATGCCTAATTTTTCTGCGATGATTCTTATGGTGTCCATCTCTTAATCGCGTGTAAATGATTTTTGCTGGATGGTTAACGCGGACATTAAAAAAATATTTCCTTCGTCACGTCTCAGTCACAGATTAAGCTACATTTTACTGTTCCAGTTTTTTTTTCGGCGCCATGGTACATACTCGAAAAGGATCTATTGATAATTTTCAGTGGCTCTCTACCATGCACATGGAGATGTCCCCGTATCATTTTGATTAATGGTTGTCAATTTTGTTACTTGCATTTTCGAGTTAAAAAATGGAGAACAAGGAAGTTCTCTGGGTTTTTACAGCTAGAATATTTATTTACAATACAAGTGACATTTATTTTGTGAGAACGAAATAAAATTACTTTTTTTCCGCAAACCAACCATTAAAAATACAAATCGATGCATAAAATATCATTTTGAAATCAAATTATTCATGAAATTCATTGTTGCTAAAGTAGTGAAAACTAATAATTTTTTTATGTTCAAACACGAGCACTATAGGAAAAATCGTTTAAGGCACTCTGGAAGTATGACAAGTATCTTCAAAATATATTGTGACATGTGATCAAGAAAATGAATTTCTCTCGGCGGAAATAGAAGAAGCTGTTAATAAAGCCACTTTCGAGTTATCGCCTAGTAAGTCAAAGCATCAGTTTTGGTATAATCGTTTCTTGACATGGTGTAATTTTAAAAAGGTTAGTGGTAAGTTCGGTGAAAAAAGTGCTCTTGGCATAATCTAAAAAATGTCCAAAATATGGAAATCGTCACTGTTAAAAGTAAATCACGTCATTAACTTCAGTGCTAAAAGTAAATTAGCAAGGAACTTAAATCAAGGAGGTTACGGTTTTGATTCACAGTCTTTGACGAATAAACAATTCACATTCTTGTAGGTTGGAAACAACGTTCCAGAAAAACAATCGGGGTGCTCTGAAAACTACTATAATTTTTCTTTGACGTTTTCTGTTAATTAGACAAAGACATTACGTCGCCATCCAGCGACTTTTTATAAAGCTCTTATTGCAACCGCCGTCTTTCATACCTGCTTTCACTTTGACCCTACCGAATTAACCGTCATATTTGTCGGTATTGTTAAATTAAATTCTTTGTTGTTTCTCAATGATTGTGTGTTAAATTTAAGTATCGTTTATGAAAAAATAGTCGATGCAGTAATACTGTGCAAAGTTTCCCGTAAACCGGATAAAATTATAGACTTCCGAGTCACGCCCGTCGATTGTTTGTTTTTCCTAACCAAGACATATCAAACCGATCAGCCGTTAGAATGAAAACAGAAACAGAGGGAAGATAAAAAGAGAAGATCTCATCTCTTTTTTTGTCATAATAACAGGCGTCACATTGACGTGTACAAAGCAGATAGAAATGCCGGGTCCATGTTTGTGTCAAGTCAATGTAAATTATCTTTAGCCTTAAAATAACATTTTAGATGCGTTAAAAATCATATGGTTTATATTCTATAAATGATTTAAAAAATGTTCCCGACATTGACAGAGTAAGAATGTAATGTTTTAAAAAATAATTTAACCATTTGTCATTCTTTATTATAAAACCTACGCGTTGTTTCATGCTTGCGACACGAACTACAAGAAATTACGTCAAGACATTTTCATCCATTGCGAAATAAGCCTTAATTTTATAATTTAGCTCTTGGAACTATATACAAAAATTTTCGTTACCTTTTTCTGATGTAAGTTTTGTCATATCCAAGGTCTTGCTTAGAACTTTGACCGCCAAACCTTTAGCATCATTTAAGGTCATTGTTCCCTCTTTATATTCCTGTTTTAAACTGGAGATCGCCGCCTGAAAATAATATATTTATTATGGATATAACAATGTGTTCCAGGATAAAAGCACACTTATAGGTATAAATGACAAAAAAATTTTGAATTGAAATTTGATCATTGGGAATCGAAGCTTGCTTGATTAAATAATAAAATCCAACATATTTTGATTTTTAATAAAACAAACAAGCCTTGACCGGTGCAATTATTTTATTTTCTGTCTAAGTGAAGTGCCCTCCTTCACAAAATATAGAGAAAAAGTTGCAGTCACTAATGCTAATGCGGTCACCGACGCTCACATTTACTCGCGAGCATGCATGAACACATCGAGGCATCCATGCAAATTTGATAATGTGTGATAAAAAAATGCCGACCATTCATGCTTCTGCCGCGATGGGAAATGATCTGTCGCTGCTTGAATTTTGGCATGCGTGACAGTGTGCGATAAAGAACGTGCCAGTTAACATTATTTTGCTACTTTACTAAGGTAGTGCGTGCAGCAACATTCGACTTTATCAAAGGACTATGTTGATCGACAGAAAAGATTTTTATTTTTCACTGCAACTGCAACAGCAGTAGCGATTAGGCGAAGATCGTGCCGATTTACGCCCTCTATTATAATGACAGGATCGCTCTGTCTACCTGAATAGTCGGTGATCATATTGTATTTCACATTTGCATGCAAGTTTTACTTTTCATGCATGCTCGCGAGCAAATGTGACCATATTTATTTGCTTGGGACACACTGTAGAATGTTATAAATTAATTAGTGCTCCGGTGCATCGCATTGCAGAGGAAAATGTCTGGGGAAAAAGTTGTTTGGTTTTGAAGGAGGAATAGTTTGCAATTTAAACCACCCCCCCACCCCCCTTAACCCCTGGGCGCGGGTGGGGTTAAATCCTTAACCCCATATTTTTTATTGGCGTATTGTGTTCTCCGACCAAAAATAAACATCTTTTGTCCGAAAAATGTTTTTATTCGGGATCATCCTTCACCAATAATCACCATGAGAAAGACAAAATCAGAACCGTGCGAAAATCAAGTTTTATCCCGGAAATACTCTTTTTCTCTGTCTTGTACTAAAAAAGCCCGTGGAATACAAACAACTTTTTCCACGGGCATTTTTTAGTACAAGACGGAGAAAAAGAGTATTTCTGGGATAAAACTTGATTTTCGCACGGTTCTGATTTTGTCTTTCTCATGGTGATTATTGGTGAAGGATGGTCCCGAATAAAAAAATTTTTCGGACAAAAGATGTTTATTTTTGGTCGGAGAACACGATATGCCAATAAAAAATATGGGGTTCCATTTGAAAATCTTAACTTACACCCACCCGCGCGCGGGGTGGGGTGGGGGGTTAAATTAAAAACTATTCCTTCTTCAAAACCAAACAACTTTTTCCCCAGACATTTTCCGCTGCAAAGCGATGCAGCGGAGTTATTCCGGGGTACCGATCTTTTTTCAACACCGTGTATATTATAGGTATACTTGTGCAATATATATTTGACATCGACACACAATAGTTACCCACCGAGCTGTTATTTCCAATACAGGTAGCTTTCCACCCGCTGTAATTTCCACTGGGATCAGACTGATACAACTGGTATCCATAGTGCTTATCCCAGCCCATATACAAAATCGATACACCAAAAGGCCGTTTGCCACCATACTGAGTATAAGCTTGTTTTACATCACATAGCCACGACACCAACTGTTCACAAGGGATAGATTCGCCGTATTGGAAAAGATACCTCTGACCAATCAGTCTGAGCTCATTGGTTAAAACATTTGCATCGGATGTTATTCCAGCTACGCTACATACCATATCCCTGAAAATTAAAAAAAAGATGTATAGTGTGTAACAAAGGCAACTTGCTTGTGCTGCGATGCGGCGACTCTCCGAGAACATTCGAAAATAATAGAAAACTGTTCATTCCAAAAAACGCAAAATTTTTCTTTTAAAAATAACTGGGTTCCAAAATTTTAAATACATCGAAATAAAAATTGTAATAAAAATTCTTTTACATTGTTCACTGTGTTTTAATTGGCGTAGTCGTGTAATAACCCGGCTGGGTAAAAATAGTAGTGTTGGGAATAACCGATGATTTTAATAATCGAGTACTTGATACTCGAGCGATTTTAATAATCGAGTGAATCGCTTGAAATTCCAATTCACCAAGCGATGACGTCACCGAGTGCTCGACGGGCAGCCTAGCTGTTTACATGTGATCAGGTAGGGTATTTAGCAGGCACGTTGTAACTACAGGTTTAGCTAAAAAATTGTAGTAGTAGCCACCAAAAAAATTCCAGAAATTTATTTATTTGTGAATAATGAATTTTTACCACGTGTCTCGATACCAAACAAAAAACTGCAAACAATCACCCAAATATGTATTTATTGTTCGGGTTTATTCTTGTGCTTTTTTTAACCCCAACAAAAAGTATTACCAAGAGTTATTTTTCTTCATATCTTTCTCAATTTACAAGCATAAAATAAGTAGATATTCAAAATAGAGTGTCAAATTCTTCCACTTTAAATTATCAGGTGCCCACTGTGTGCCCTTCAAAAATTTAGGCTTAGTTACGCGACGGGAAAATAGGTGACTATTTTTTTTTAAATTCATGTTTATAGTTACCTAAAAGTTCCTGTTTAAATTTAAGAAGGTTTACTTTTGGTTACCAAAAAATGTGTCGATACCTATGTTTTGTTAACTATTTTGCTCGTTTTCTTATTTTCCATTACCATTTTCCTTAGACAAGGGAAGAGAGGGGACGGATAATTCCGCTTTACGGGCCGTCGCAGAAAGTGAAGCCTAAAATTGATTCGCCGCCATTTTTTAGGTGTCAGACATTCGAGGTGGCACCTAGTATATTTCAGTGATTTGTGGTGTGTAGAGCTATCAAAAGAATTCAGTGTATTTATAGAAATATGGTGTATTGTTGTGCCTATGGCTGTAAAAGCAGAAATGAGCGAAAGGGTCTTGGAATTACTTTAAATCGGTAAATATTCTACTCGTGTTTTTTGCATGTATTTATTTTATATTAGATATCTCCGTTGTAAGTTTAGCAGTATATATTATTTGAAACTATGTTTAAGCCTATAGTTGAAGCTACCTTTCTTTGTAATTTGTACTAGATTTGTTGCACTTTTCATTCAAGATTTATAATAAGAACCAGCTAATTGCCCTTGAAGAGGGTGTGTCACTCAATGGCGTACCTGCATGATTTGTATATTTTGACAAAATTAAATTATTTCTTATTTAATTTTGGTTAATTATTAGTGAAAGCATTATATTATTTCGAATGTATACCAGTGTTATTTTTTTTAAGAAAGCGATTAACGTTTGTCTTGATTCGTTGAAGGTCATAGTCTTTGAGAAACACGACCTCAGGAAGGTCGTTCCACAAAGATGGCGTCATGTTAAAACTAAACCACTAAGCTCAACCACAGTGTTGTATTGTTTTTAGATTTCCGAAAGATCAACAAAAAGGAAACATTTGGGTGCAAAACATGGGACTTAGAGATTGGACACCTCCTGTCTACAGGGTTTGTTCAAAGCATTTTGAGAAGTTCTTTTTTTTATAAAGTTGAGGAAAGAGTTCGATTACTTGGAGGTGCTGTCCAACAATATTTTCAGAACTACCAGTACCTATATATACTACCAAACAAGGTATTTACTTTAAGTTAATTTCTGGAATAAAAAAATTATTCATTTTAAAAACAGAAACATTTTAAATTACAGAAGCATGTAGATAATATTGATTACAGGGTTTAAAAAGGCAAGCTACTGAAAGGTCAACTCAACATGATGCTGAACTATATATAGCTGGTACTTCAACAACTGGGTCCACGCAACTGAAGAAGAATATATTTTAAATAATTTCCAAAAAATCTCTTCACTTTAAAAACATCTCAAATCATGTATGTAATATTAATTTTTTTACAGGCTACCGAAAGTTCAAATCAGCTTGAAGAACTAGTTTTACCTGGTACTTCATCTGGGCTAACTGAACAGAAAGAAGACACTCCGAGAAAGAAAAAACTGAAAAACTATTTGAGGAGGCTGTTAAAAGTCGTTGTTGCTTCTTTGTAATAAATTTTGAATCGACCAATTTTGTTTTTTTATTTTTCCTAATGTTGGAAGATATTTAAATTACACAATCTTTCCTATATGAAATTATAATTTTGACGAATAAAATTAATATCTACTAAGCATTCAATAAATTATTGAGAAGCAAAAGAACATTTTTAATATCAAACCTCAGTAAGATACACAACAATTCAATCAATAAAAATATTACTTCCATATTCCATACGAAATAATTTTGTATTGGGATAATACAAATAAAATATTCATGTTACGCCACTGCTAAACCCGGTTTGGTGCCAGGCGGTAACAAAATAGCTTCTGGTTTTACGCGTCCCCTCTCTTCCCTTGTCTAAGCCATTTTCTATAATGTATGTTATTTTTAAGAAGTCTTCTTGAGTTTAATAATAAAAAGTTCCTGTTTAGATTTAAAAATGTTTACTATAAGATTACCAACGAATTTTTCTATATATTTTGTTAACCATTTTGTTCGTTTTGTTATTTTTCATTAACAATTTCTATTATTATGTTATTTTTGAGAAGTTTTCTCGAGATTATGGTAAATAAAAATTTTTAAATTATATCCTTTAATTTTTTAATATTTACAATCGGAGACCTAGACTACGCAGCTGGCTAGCCAGTTAAAACGAAACTTTACAAAACCCATCTCGCGATGAATCCGCTAAGGGATTTGGCATCCTTTTTTTATATGCACCTTCTCGTTTATGTGCCTTTAAGAAAGACGTATGTTGTGGTACCTGCTCAGTGTCAAACTCGAACGTCGCCAATCGGATGGCGCGGCGCGTAGAACGAAGGTCGGGATCAAGTGACAGGCGATATTTTTCGGTTTCTCGCCTGAATTTAGAACTAGAGTATTTCCTATTGAGCGAAAAACGGTTCGAATATACGAGCAGTATTTTAACTCGATCACACTACAGCGGTACATTTCCGTCGGCGTCAAGCGAAGCGCGGGTATCGAGTGAAAGATAATAAGTGACGAGCGACGGTTTTCGCCTGAATAGATAACTAGAGCGGTTTTTTTAATAATCGAGCGATGTCGGTTATTTCAATAATAGAGTAATCAAGCAGCTTTTCGCTCGAGCGATCACAACACGAAAAAATAGTGCGGCCATTAAAGTGATAATGTCTATAGCCCAACACTACAAGAAATAAATATGTAAGTGAAAAAAAAGCCCACATACACCTAACAGTAGTTGTATAAGAAAAATGGCCGAGAATCGAATAAAGCACAACCACATGAACGTTATTTTATATTTTTACCTTAAATAATATCCAAAAATTATAAATTTGAAGCGATATAAAAGCAATATATTCTGTAATGAAATTTACTTATAACTTATAACGAGGAAAAATAAGGTTCCCTCAAAATATTGATATTTGGTATAATATTTTGACTTACTCATTTAGTTTGTAGATTTTCTCAGAAGTGAATACTTCATCAAGAAGTTTATTGGTATTACGACGTTCAGCAGCCAATAATATTCCATCATTGGCTAATACTCCCAAGCAAGTACCCGCCAATGAAATGGCTTCCATGGCATATTCCACTTGGTATAATCGCCCTGCGTAACAAAAAAAAAATAAAAAATCTTGTACGGGGTTATTTATTATACTTCTTATTCTAAAAGTTAAGAAAGCAATTCTTATACCAACTTGTAGAAGTGTGACTAATTCTTTTTACACAGGATTCTGATTCTAAAAATGTGGCGGAACAAAGACATAGACTAGACTAGTTCAGCAGCATCTATCCTATAGAATTGTTGCTTGGGGTGGGGCCACTAACAACCATATTTATCAGCTACAAACGGTCCAGAAATGGATTTTAAAACTTATCTATAAGAAGAATTATACTTACTCCAGCGATTTATTGTTTTTGGAAACTAAAATATTTGATTTACGACAGCTTTTTTGTTCGGCAGTACTTATCCGACGATTTTTAAATAAACATGAATTGGTGATCATAGATCATAAACACGCGACTCGTCAAAGGGATGTTCAGGTGCGTATTACTAGGATAGAAAAGACAATAACACAACGTAGTTATCATTTCCTAGGCCCCAAATTATATAACATTCTTCCTGATAACATAAAAACTCTAAATTCATCAGCAGTATTTAAGAAATAACTTAAACTATGGATAAATACTAAACCCAGATAACTTTGTGAAATATAAATATAACTTAATATGCTAAAAATACTTTAAAAAACATAATAATGTTGTATGTATTAATACCGTAATAAATATGGAATTGTGGAAGCAAATACCTTCTCGATAGGGAACTTTTAATAATTTATATAGGTTTGTATTAATGTCGAACATTGACTGTACTTCTAGATGATATAGGAAATTAACTATTTGATGTATTTTTTATTTACATTTTTTTCTTCTTCAATTTTCTTTTTTAATCAAATTTTCTCTGCTTATGTTAATGGGTTAAAACTGCATACAAGTCCTAGGGACTTAACGTCTTTCTTAATTTATTTACAGGGACAAGTAGAAACACTATATTTATTTAATTTTTTCAGGTACATGTAGAAAATTTTGCTTCTTGTAAATAAATTTATTTATTATTATGAAAATGGTTTAAATGTAAACGAGTGACTCCTTGGGTATCCTGGAGAAACTCTCCATAAACATTCTTTTTCAAAAAATCGATCCTAAATTAGAGATTCAGAGCACATGCATGCGTATTGGCTATCACCTATTGAAGTTTAATTCACATACCAAACGGGTTTATTTACAGTGGTGCGCAAGGTTTTTAATGGTAAAGACACCTATTTTGTAAAAACTTTATTCACCCTTCTATCATTTGGTATAAGAATTGCTTTCCTAAATTAAAAAAAAGGGGGGCTGGACAAATTTTAATATAGTTGCTAAAAACAAACAAACCCTAATTAGGGTTCCTAACAATTTCTCTATCTATATATGTATCTCTAAACACCAAGCAGATATTTTATTGCACTATTGGAACATACTGTATCTTTAACTAGAAATTTAACCATAGAGCGCTTTGCTTAGAGCACTGTTATAACAAGCAATATTGGTCCTAGCATTTTGGATTGAGCACAAAAGTATTTATTTAAGCAATAAGAGAAAAATCGATTTTTCTGGATCATACTCGCAGAACGCAATAATATTAGAGCCCACAGAATCTCTATAGGAAACATTATAGTTGTAAAGAAATCAGCCAGAAAATATATGTAATTCTCGTTTTGAGGTATTATAGTTATTAGCAGACAAATTTTTAGCCAAGAAAAATTTTTGCATCAATATAATTGCATTGGGTTTTCAAATCATGCCCTCTGCAGTTGTTTCTGCATTTAGGTATCCTTTCTCAATTCTTAATGACAAATGTTTTTAATAGTCAGAGGCCTCCTACATATTGTGAAACAGCTAAGTATGTTTAAGTAATGAGAAACATAAATCAAGATAGTGGTTACCTTCCGGAGAAAAAATTGTTGTCCTGGTATCATATCTTCGTGCCTAAAATTAAAAAAAGTTTGTTATTAAAATAAATAGAGCAACAACTATTAAATGAATTGATGATAAGGTCTTATGTTAAACTGAAAAATAAATTAGGATGACTGAGCGCTAAACTAAGTTTGTACAACAAACCTATCATTAAAGCATTAAAAACTAATACTACTTCCCTAAAAATATATATTCTCTCAATAAATCTATTCTGCTTTTTATCTGACACCTTACCATTGTTAAAATCTATTTAAAACCGCTTTAAAAAATGCTTTTCTGCCGATGCTTTTTAATAAATGTAAAATCACAACTCACTGTCGGCAGAGGTTAGTTTGTTCAGAAATTAATTTTCTTCTTTTTGTTATTAATGACAGGTAAATTAACCATAATACGCAAGTATTTCTTCTCTGTGGCGCATTTCTGCAACACAGAGAATAAAATTCCGGTGAGCACAGAAGATCGATAAGTCATAATGTTGGACAGGACACTAACGAATCAGAAATATTCATTCCTCAATGGTTTGGGGGGTTTTTATTTATTGCAAATTGCATTCAGCATTGGCCTATTGGGAAAACAGGCCCTGCAAGCAAAGCAAGAGTAATTAATGCTTTTATAAGAGAAATATGTAAAAAGGCCAATTTAATTAAACAATTTTTTTTAAATGATGACATCCCGTAGGTATATAGTATTAACTGATTTTCAAATTGTATGTTAAATTCTGAGTAATTTATGTAATATACCCAAATTCAACCATTATCGATATACCTACTATATTGACAATTAAAAAGATTGACAAGATCCAATATTTCAAAATATCCAAAAATGCACGAAAGGAAGAACATCGAGATTGCTATAGAGAACAAAGACCGATATAACCCGTTTCACTTATTTGTTCTGCATAGCGATTGGATCTTGCCAATCTTCAATTGTCAATATAGTATATCGAAAACTGTTTAATTTGGTGTATATATATTACATTTACATTCAGAATTTGACGTAGAATTGGAAAATCAGATAATATCTACAGGATGTCGAATTAAAAAAAAAACCCTTTTTGATCCCTCTGTAAATCAAGAGACCTAAATAAATAATTTTTGATCCCCCCCTTGCAATATCATTTTTATAATTTGGAAATGTGTATGTACTCACATTAATGGTATCTGTCGATATTGCGGATATAACGTGATTTGGCACCCCAGTCTTGAAGATATGTACTAATTTAATAAGAACCATTTGCCATTGTCATTGGTACTTTTATATTAGCTAACATCAGCCAATATGCAAGCGCTCCCTATCAGCTCTAGTTTGAACCCAGAAGTAAAAAACTCTTAACGTTATGTACAGGGCGGTGCGATCGATACATGGAAAACTATATATAGGAAAATTTTTGAAAATTGGACATTTGACATGTTGATGGGGGCAACTCGGCTAAAATATTTTTAATATGGTAGCATTTCCGGTTATAAGGGAAGTCGGTGTCAACTTTGTTATTTTAAATTAAATACCCTATATATTATTACATTTCTGGATTCTACGCTATATTCTAGGCAGATTTCATATATCATATCCATACCGAAGTCTAAGCGTGTCTGACATATTTAAGTTTTTATGTTAAAAATGACGTTTGGAGACCTTAAAATAATTGTTAATTTTTCCTATAAGGAAGCTTTTATTGTTTAAATTGGAGTGGATTCTCTGTTGAAAAGGACCTGATGAAAGAATATTTGTAAACTATTAATGCAGGGTGTTCTAAAAATAAGATGGAGAAAACTGAAAAAATCTATATTTTCAAAATGGAAACCCAAAAATTTAATAATTATTTTCTATGTTTGTATGAAATATTTGGCTTATTTTTGTGTAAGGAATTATTACACGAGCGATGGCACATGTTTTTTGAGACTTTATTATGAACACCCTGTATAAAATAGATTAGACACTATTAGACTCATAATATTTCTGAATGCCTTGTTATAAAGCTCACCATATCCCGGTGTTGAACCAGGAACCTAAACATAAAAACAATAAAATATACAAAATTCACATGCATACCTTATATTCATATTCTCTAAGGCTTCGGCAACTGTTTCGACCTTCCATGGCCATCGTCAGTGTTGTACGGCCCTGGACCAAGTGTAACGGGTCATTTTTGCCATTACGGGAATTTGTCATTTTTACCTTCAGTTTAGTTTTTATTTCAAGTAAATACCATAGATTTATACCTATATTTTTATTTCTCCTGTTTAAAATGCGTTGCAGAGGTCTATTTCTATAGTTCTTATATATAACCGAATCATTTTGCTAATAACTTTCTTATTTTTGTTGAATTCTACCTGTCGACCTGATTCTAGTAGATATTACAGGGGCCACAGTTTGTTTGTTAATATGCAGAGATGGTATAACTTCATGCGTACCTGGTAGGGTTACTCGTAGCAAACTTTATAACTTTATTCCGGACTCTCTGTCGGAATAGAGAAGGCCAAGTTGGTGCCTGATTGCCTTCGACATTACGGCGATTACTGTATGTTTTTCTCGAGCGTTTCGACCGGTTTCCTTGCATTTATTCGGTGAGACACGGCCAGAGGTTCCCATTTCACTTGGTTGTTTACCTTTTGAACAGGTCGATCAAATGACACCAAAGTCCTACGATTAATATTTTACCCAGATTAGTATATTGGGGATAATTATTTGATTACCTTCACGTTTGATTCTCTTACCTTAAATTTTGTTTTATTCCGGGTTTGTTTTGATTAAATTTTGGGGTTAAATCTGACTGCTGTCATTTCTCGGGTCATAGAATCTTTGCGTGCGCTGCCGCGAACGTTCCAGATGGAGCCACTTTACCGCGCAGAGGACGGGAGCTGGAGGATGTTTATTGGCGTTTGAATCGATCCAATTCGTACGTATCGACGACGTATGTTGAATGAAGTTTTGGGAGTATATTCTGGGTTTTGATTTTTGTAACTTAGATTTAGTAACTTGTTTCATGCATTATGGTTGTTTCAGATGATAATCTTTCCTTCTTAACTAAATAGATTTTCTTTCATAGCGTATCGATATCGACCATCAGTCACTTATCGACTTGATATCTCATTTTCTGGTAGGAATTTCATATTTGTTAAAAACATTTATAAAAAAGGGGTTAGTTTTTTTTAACGACTGGCAAATTTGGTAGAAATGCATGTAAAATCGTTCCTTTTGACTCGTGACTTCGACGAAGTTACCAGCGTTTTTGGAGACAACATTTGGAAAGTTTTTCCTGCCCTAGAAGGCGTTTCGGTTGTGCCAAAAAATTAACAAGTAGTGTCTATTTTGAGTCGTTTGGTTATTTGGTTAGTGTGGGCCTACTTGTACCAATTCTTTTGGATTTTATTTGCTGGGTAAGTTGTGGATTTCCACGTGATACGGAAGGGATCGTTTTTTTTGATACCTTGCTTTCTTCTTTACAGTTCTTGTCACTGGGGAGACTCAGCTTCGTTTTGTTCGAGCTCCTAGATCACCTAGAGAGATTACCCTCTGCTTAGAGGTAACTATACTTAACTAATTTTAATATTTTTCGCCATCGTTAAAGTGTATCAAATTCATCTTATAGTACATACAAATTATTAAGATACGTTCAAACAATTATAGTATCATTGGGGCCCGTAATGTGTGCTTGATGCCATGAAATTAGTATTTTTCTATTAGTATTTTTCTTTAAGGGGAGTTATTGTTTTATACAGGGTGGTTTAACGGCGATGAGGAATCAATATTTTCTTTGTAAGTCAAGGGGTTTAGTTCTGATATTTTCATTTTATGCTATATATATATAATTTCTAAGAACGTGTTAAATTTGGAATGTTTTCTGTTTAGTGCTTAGTAGACTTGATTATTTGAATTAGTTTTACCTGATCAAAGATTTAAGGGGGGGGTTAATTACATATATTGCATTGGTTATAAATTAATTTGTTTTGGAGTATTAATCGTGTTGAGGGGGGTATTTTTATTTATTCAGTAAGGGGTAACGATTAATGCTGAGGTTCGATTATTTTCTTTTAAGGGATTTTAATAGTTTTTATATATTCAGGAGGGGGTTAGCGATTAATTGGGGTTTTGATTATTTCTTTTCTTTTCATTTATTGGATTTTAATGCTCGCATTGGGATTTCTAGGGTTTTTCCGGAAGGGAGTGTTTCCGGTAGGAAGTTTATCCTGTGGGGAGTTTTTCCGGTAGGGAGTTTTCCCTGTAAGGAGTTTTTCCTGCGAGAGAGTTTTGGGGCTAAGCAGTCTACAGCTGTAAGGAGCAAACCTTCCACCGCTCTAGCAAGTCCGAGGACAGAGGGCAACCGAGTTAAGCGTATACCTTTCTCTTATTAATTTTATTAATTTTGATTTGCTTTTGTAGTATAGTAACAATATTGCGCTTATTTATATATATTACAGTTGAATTGACTGAGTTCACCTTGTTTGAACCAGTGCTATAAGCGAGTATTGTGTTTTATATATTTGGTTTTACCTAATGTTGAATGTACGCACCGTATATCTGGTCTTGTAAACCAAGTGATCACTAGTGTTGGGACGCAGTATAAATTTCCCTATCTTTAGGTTTGCGGTGTTACGTTATAAGTATATTGTTGCCACTCGAGATACTCGAGTTAAATATCATATTTTCAGGTTTATTTTTTTTTTCTGCGGAGTTATTCCGATTAGTCAACTGATTACAGTTTTCCTTTTTCAGCCCTTCAGGCATTTGAATTCATAAAGGTATTATTGCTTGCGGTTTGCGTTTATTATTTTAGGTGTCATCGAATACAGAAGACGGGTATTGATGACCTTATTATTATTGTTCTAGTTGCTTTTGTATTGAGTTGATCACACGCTGTTGTACTAACTTATTATAATTTGATTTATTTTATTTACTCATCTATTCAGTTATCCTCTTGTACAATCGTCATATTGTACGGCCTACATTCAGTGAATTTCTATTGATCATATTTTCTTTTAATTTTAAATTGTACCAGATATTTCACCTTTCGAAGAGAATTAATAAATAATGTTTTGTTTTTAATAAAAATTTAGTTGTTGTTATTTCTTAGTGGGGACCGAGCCAATCTGCACCATTAATAGCAGTGATTTCCGGCTTCTTAGCCAAAGTCGGTGGCGCATGCGGACTCACACCCGTCGGGCATATTTTTTTTGTGACACTAGAAAAAGCATTGGGTCGGTTCACACTAAAATAAATCCAGCGTTCCCTAAAATATTTGATTCTTATTCATATTTTATTTCAATTCCTTTAATTCCCGTTAAAGGGAAAATTCAGTGTCGCAAATTTGGCGCCCAACGTGGGGCCAGTTTTAGGCAAAAGAGGTGAAGTGTAACGGTGATCAACCTAATACAGGGCATTATTTGATTATTTATCTATCTGTTTGTATTGTTATATTTTTTTCACATTGTGATGATTATTGAATTATGACTTCGGTCTATTGAATTATATTATGACTTCGGTCTATTGAATTATATTATGACTTCGGTCTATTGAATTATATTATGACTTCGGTCTATTGAATTATATTATGACTTCGGTCTATTGAATTATGACTTCGGTCTATTGATTTACGGGTGAATACTTTTTACCCTATTCTCTCTTGTTATTTCAGTTAGTTTTTTTTTTTTCTTCTTTTCTCTTATTTTCGTAGTTTATTTTTTTTTACATCCAACGGAAGTGGGTTTCCGATGAAGCTCGTTATTGTTCGGCGCGAAACGTGACAATTTCGGGTCTAGTCGGTTAGAAAAACTCCGTGCCGTGAACTAGGCGTTAGTAGAAGTCTAGCAAGTGCAGTCATAGACTATTAGCCTTCAGCAGGTCTATTTCTTGTGTAGTAGATTTCGCCTTTTGCGGGTCGCTACTTTTGGGATGATAAGTTAGACCTTCAGTTAGCTTATCTTTTTACTTGTACGAGGAGTGTGGTTCACCTTCAGTGGATACATTACCTCTTGGTAGGTTAATCTGCCTTCAGCATGTTAGTTGTTTCGGTAACGTTAAAACTTTGTATAATGTATTTTGTAATGAAACTTCAGCCTTCAGCTTATTCAGCTTATTAATTTACCTTAGTTCTTTTTTTTTTCTTGCGTTACGCGTTACTTTTATTTTTTTTTGGTTTCCTTTTTTTTTAATCACTTACCTACCGTATCTGTCTCTTACTGTTTGAAACATTATTTATCTATTGTGACTTACCTTTTACTTACCTATTACGATCATTTTGGATCTATTTCTTATCTATTGTGACTTATCTTTTACTTGCCTATTACGATCATTTTGGATCTATTGTGACTTATCTTTTACTTTTACTTTTACTTATCGTAACTTATCGTTACGTATTTTTTTTTTGGTCTTTGGATCTTAATAATTTATTGTGACTACCTTCGTTGTTTCATTCTGGGTCTAGTGGGTAAGTTTTCCTTGTCATATATTTATAGGCCGTGTGACGGAATTTGTACGAGGAAAACTAAAATTTCTATCTCTACATTTTGTTGGTTTTGCCTCGTTGATTGAGTTTGCTTGGTTGATTTAGTTTTGGTTAGAGATAGATAAACCTTTTTGGTAATTTATTTCCACGTTCAGTCCAGAAAACGAACACGGAGTGTATTTTGGCTAGAGACTTGAGCTTAGTTGACTTGGTCTCGTAGTCGTTTATTTTGCGTTTACTGATTGTGTCTTAGTTCGGGAATTGCCCGCTACTAGTATTTACTTACCGATTATGTCGCTATTACCGATTGTGTCTTAGTTTGGGAGTTTCCCATTACTTGATGACTTACTGATTTTGACTACCTTACCGATTGTGTCTTTGATGTTGCACTTTGTTGTTTTAAACACGGGTGTATCTTTTAGCTTAGTGTGTGTGTGTTCTTTTGATTGGTGGAACATTTGGGTTACAATTATTTATATATATAGTTTTTTTTTTTTTTTTATTCTGATTATTTGAGCGTTCATATCTATGACGTATATCGTTACGTAATTTGTATTTTTTTTTGGATTGAATTTTTCTCATCGTCGGTTAATTTTCTTTCAGAAAATTTCCCTCCTGTTGAAGGAGAGGGGGTGTTTGTAACGGGTCATTTTTGCCATTACGGGAATTTGTCATTTTTACCTTCAGTTTAGTTTTTATTTCAAGTAAATACCATAGATTTATACCTATATTTTTATTTCTCCTGTTTAAAATGCGTTGCAGAGGTCTATTTCTATAGTTCTTATATATAACCGAATCATTTTGCTAATAACTTTCTTATTTTTGTTGAATTCTACCTGTCGACCTGATTCTAGTAGATATTACAGGGGCCACAGTTTGTTTGTTAATATGCAGAGATGGTATAACTTCATGCGTACCTGGTAGGGTTACTCGTAGCAAACTTTATAACTTTATTCCGGACTCTCTGTCGGAATAGAGAAGGCCAAGTTGGTGCCTGATTGCCTTCGACATTACGGCGATTACTGTATGTTTTTCTCGAGCGTTTCGACCGGTTTCCTTGCATTTATTCGGTGAGACACGGCCAGAGGTTCCCATTTCACTTGGTTGTTTACCTTTTGAACAGGTCGATCAAATGACACCAAAGTCCTACGATTAATATTTTACCCAGATTAGTATATTGGGGATAATTATTTGATTACCTTCACGTTTGATTCTCTTACCTTAAATTTTGTTTTATTCCGGGTTTGTTTTGATTAAATTTTGGGGTTAAATCTGACTGCTGTCATTTCTCGGGTCATAGAATCTTTGCGTGCGCTGCCGCGAACGTTCCAGATGGAGCCACTTTACCGCGCAGAGGACGGGAGCTGGAGGATGTTTATTGGCGTTTGAATCGATCCAATTCGTACGTATCGACGACGTATGTTGAATGAAGTTTTGGGAGTATATTCTGGGTTTTGATTTTTGTAACTTAGATTTAGTAACTTGTTTCATGCATTATGGTTGTTTCAGATGATAATCTTTCCTTCTTAACTAAATAGATTTTCTTTCATAGCGTATCGATATCGACCATCAGTCACTTATCGACTTGATATCTCATTTTCTGGTAGGAATTTCATATTTGTTAAAAACATTTATAAAAAAGGGGTTAGTTTTTTTTAACGACTGGCAAATTTGGTAGAAATGCATGTAAAATCGTTCCTTTTGACTCGTGACTTCGACGAAGTTACCAGCGTTTTTGGAGACAACATTTGGAAAGTTTTTCCTGCCCTAGAAGGCGTTTCGGTTGTGCCAAAAAATTAACAAGTAGTGTCTATTTTGAGTCGTTTGGTTATTTGGTTAGTGTGGGCCTACTTGTACCAATTCTTTTGGATTTTATTTGCTGGGTAAGTTGTGGATTTCCACGTGATACGGAAGGGATCGTTTTTTTTGATACCTTGCTTTCTTCTTTACAGTTCTTGTCACTGGGGAGACTCAGCTTCGTTTTGTTCGAGCTCCTAGATCACCTAGAGAGATTACCCTCTGCTTAGAGGTAACTATACTTAACTAATTTTAATATTTTTCGCCATCGTTAAAGTGTATCAAATTCATCTTATAGTACATACAAATTATTAAGATACGTTCAAACAATTATAGTATCATTGGGGCCCGTAATGTGTGCTTGATGCCATGAAATTAGTATTTTTCTATTAGTATTTTTCTTTAAGGGGAGTTATTGTTTTATACAGGGTGGTTTAACGGCGATGAGGAATCAATATTTTCTTTGTAAGTCAAGGGGTTTAGTTCTGATATTTTCATTTTATGCTATATATATATAATTTCTAAGAACGTGTTAAATTTGGAATGTTTTCTGTTTAGTGCTTAGTAGACTTGATTATTTGAATTAGTTTTACCTGATCAAAGATTTAAGGGGGGGGTTAATTACATATATTGCATTGGTTATAAATTAATTTGTTTTGGAGTATTAATCGTGTTGAGGGGGGTATTTTTATTTATTCAGTAAGGGGTAACGATTAATGCTGAGGTTCGATTATTTTCTTTTAAGGGATTTTAATAGTTTTTATATATTCAGGAGGGGGTTAGCGATTAATTGGGGTTTTGATTATTTCTTTTCTTTTCATTTATTGGATTTTAATGCTCGCATTGGGATTTCTAGGGTTTTTCCGGAAGGGAGTGTTTCCGGTAGGAAGTTTATCCTGTGGGGAGTTTTTCCGGTAGGGAGTTTTCCCTGTAAGGAGTTTTTCCTGCGAGAGAGTTTTGGGGCTAAGCAGTCTACAGCTGTAAGGAGCAAACCTTCCACCGCTCTAGCAAGTCCGAGGACAGAGGGCAACCGAGTTAAGCGTATACCTTTCTCTTATTAATTTTATTAATTTTGATTTGCTTTTGTAGTATAGTAACAATATTGCGCTTATTTATATATATTACAGTTGAATTGACTGAGTTCACCTTGTTTGAACCAGTGCTATAAGCGAGTATTGTGTTTTATATATTTGGTTTTACCTAATGTTGAATGTACGCACCGTATATCTGGTCTTGTAAACCAAGTGATCACTAGTGTTGGGACGCAGTATAAATTTCCCTATCTTTAGGTTTGCGGTGTTACGTTATAAGTATATTGTTGCCACTCGAGATACTCGAGTTAAATATCATATTTTCAGGTTTATTTTTTTTTTCTGCGGAGTTATTCCGATTAGTCAACTGATTACAGTTTTCCTTTTTCAGCCCTTCAGGCATTTGAATTCATAAAGGTATTATTGCTTGCGGTTTGCGTTTATTATTTTAGGTGTCATCGAATACAGAAGACGGGTATTGATGACCTTATTATTATTGTTCTAGTTGCTTTTGTATTGAGTTGATCACACGCTGTTGTACTAACTTATTATTATTTGATTTATTTTATTTACTCATCTATTCAGTTATCCTCTTGTACAATCGTCATATTGTACGGCCTACATTCAGTGAATTTCTATTGATCATATTTTCTTTTAATTTTAAATTGTACCAGATATTTCACCTTTCGAAGAGAATTAATAAATAATGTTTTGTTTTTAATAAAAATTTAGTTGTTGTTATTTCTTAGTGGGGACCGAGCCAATCTGCACCATTAATAGCAGTGATTTCCGGCTTCTTAGCCAAAGTCGGTGGCGCATGCGGACTCACACCCGTCGGGCATATTTTTTTTTGTGACACTAGAAAAAGCATTGGGTCGGTTCACACTAAAATAAATCCAGCGTTCCCTAAAATATTTGATTCTTATTCATATTTTATTTCAATTCCTTTAATTCCCGTTAAAGGGAAAATTCAGTGTCGCACAAGAGGGGGGGGGGCAACAACAGACAGCTGCTTACCCATTAAAATCAGAAACCTAAAATGCAAACAGCTGCCAAGAATATATAAGGATAATTAAAATTTTACCACTTATAATATATTCTTAAATCCTAAAAAAATTTTTATTAAAATATAACGGGGTGGTTTTATACATCAATATTCGAAAATATTGGACAAAACCTTACCTAAAAAAAAGTCATTAATTAAAACCTAAAAAATGTATAAGATAAATATAAAAGGGTGGTTTTATTTTATACATCAACATTTTGTAAATGTTGGACAAAACCTTAGAGATTTTTAGTTAGTTAAATTCTGAAAACAATAAAAATCGGGTTTATTCTTCAACATTCGAGAATGTTGGACAAACCCGTTTAATGCTAAAAAAAAGGATCAGTTATTAACCTGCAAATAAAAGGCTAATGGAGTCAACTCCATTGTTCCCTTTCTGGCTTTTATTGACCATCAATTATAGATTCCATCAGTTCTAAGGTGGCCAGTATTCTGAACTTTTGACTAAAAAATAGTGTGCCTAAAAAATAATGAATTAGCAGACTGCCGTGTACCTTACACTAAACTAATTTTTTCGGTTAAAATTCTCGCCTGCGGCGTAGATGTGTTTTTTTCTTTATTTTTATTATAATTTATTTTATCGATACTTACTGTTAAAATTACCCATTGAAGCAAGAAGGGTCGATCCACGTTCAAGCGTTAGCAGTGTAACATTTTAAAACGATACGCTTGAGTGAGGAATGACCGGTAAAACACTAAGGTCACTGTTCACATACACTAACTTCAAGTTGTAAAAACATCATATAAAACCGGATTTGTTTGCTAACGGCGCGAAATGGACGCTACCTATACCAATCATGCTCACTAACCTGAAACAATAGAGAAAATTATTAGTTAAACAGTGTAGATCCGATCAGATTAGATTCCGAAAAAACCGAAAATTTAATTTTTCGTTTTTGTTACGTTATTTATAAACAAATTTGAAAAACAGAGAGCACTTCCTACATAGACTTTTTTACGATGCATGTAAAGATAGTTTCTAATTTAAAAAAGTTATTTCGGTTCTTAGATATCACGATCAGATCAAAATTTTTAAATAAGGAAAATGAAATTCTCTTTATTTTTTCAGATATTTCCTTCCGGAAGTAGTTGGATTTTCTTAATTTCTCACCGGCATTAACTCAAGCTTCAAATTATGCAAGTTTGCCATAATTTAACCTTTCATGTTCATGTTCATGTATCTTTTATAGTTTACGACAATGGTGTACATCGAATTTGCGACACCCTCTACATTTAAAATATTGGCAGCTAGGTTTCGAATTTACTTGACACACTTGTTTTCAAAAAATAACAGAAAATAAAGAAGATCAGAAGTATCAAAAACTGTGATGACTGGTAGAATCATTAAATGAAAATAGGTTTTTAAACTAAATATTACCTTAATAAACTCTTGCAGGAGGCTCTAATCCAGCTTGTGTCCCCAACATTTAGCTTCCAGGTTTAAGTTTTCATGGTCGCAGTCAATTGAAGCCCTTCAGACGGATCCAGAAAACAACAATTTTTTGCATCAAATTGTCCTTAGGGAAGCGACAATTAAACAGACACAGAAACCAACGGAGTCTGATCAGGTTTATTTAATATTACATATACGTTTTTATGAAGTTATATTTGCTTATTGTAACTGCGTAAAAAGTTACTTCATCAGAATAGCTTAAAATGTTCAATTTGATTAATCATTCATACCCCATTTTGAAAATTCTAATACGACCAGTCAGATACTTCCTGTACGCTAGACTAGGAAAGACCGGATTGATTTACCAATCAGATTTTTTCTGTACGTTAGACTAAAAAAAATCGGATTGATTATCGCCCGATGGGGTGTCGCAATACGTGCAATCAGATCCTTTCTGTACGTTAGACGAAAAAAGATCGGATTGATTTTAACGCGCGATGGGCTTCTGTGTCTTCTGCTACCCTGAAAGATTCGCGTCTCGGATTTTATAAATTTTCTTTAGTGTCCATGATCCTAAAACAAAGGAAAATACGTTTAGCTTTTAAGTAAATATGCAAATTTAACTCATGTCATGACCCCCATGACCTCCCCCTGGATCCGCGCTTGAGCTCCAGAGAAGTTATGAATTAAGAATGACCCCTTTTGGGAAGAAGGATTCGATGAAATTTCAGGCAAGAATAAAATTTATTTCAGTTCAAATTAAGTGAAGGGAAAAATGATATGATAAAATATGATATTTCTCGTGTTAAAAATACACTAACTTAAATTAACTTAGACACGACTGGGGAATATTGACATGCCGACGTCATAAATAGAGGTATATCCCACTAGTAGCATAATTTGCTAGAACGCACATGTATTGTAATTGCGATTTTATATTTACATATCATATTTGACATTAAAAGTTTTAATTTTGATATTTCGTGCCAAAGGAATTTTTAGGGGTAGCAAAGATAAGTTATGTAATGACATCACTAGTAATAGAATAAATTCATTACATCACTAGTGTAGTAATAATTTTTATTATTTAACTCAAAAGCCCGAAATAAACGACGTAATAAAGTTTCATTTATCCTGTAGGTCGTAGATGAAATATTTTTTTTGTAAATCAACGGAAAAATAAGACTTAGATATAGATACAAATATTGATTCCACAAAAAATGTACTTAAATATTTTTTAAGAATGTATCTGTAACAGAACTTTTTCATTACATGCTGCTATTTAAAAGCATCTACAAGGTTTCTGGTTATATTTTAAATGGGATGTACCTAATAATACTAGCTTCCTTAGCGATATACATATCAAAAAGTAGTAACTACAAAAATTAACTGATTTTAAAAGTCTGCAACCTTGTGAACTAGTTTGCTAACTAAAGACAGCAAAACTTCAAATTAGGAAGTTAATTACTTCTTAAGTTTTCTTACCGATAATCCGAAAAGTTTTATCGACAAGACATTGACACAATAAAAGTGTATACCGATAGCAGCATAATAAGTAACATTTTTTGCCTCAATTAGTTCAAAGATCCCTTCTCAGCAAATATTTAGAGTGTTCCCCAAATTATGAACACCATTCTCAAAGTTTAAAAATATACGGAGTTCATGATTACAGCCTTAAATCATTGTTTTAATACCAGCCGACTTTATTTATAGTAATAATATTTTCTTTTACCAAAAATGTTAATTTATATTAATTAAGCAATTGGGGTATAATGTTAAAATTAAAAAATAAGCAATAAAATAAATAGTTACCTCCTTATAATATGTTCCCATTTGCCCGACGACATCATCTTCATTCTTCCAGTTCCGCTCTCCAAGGGACGAACAAAAAGGACATCGCCCTGGACAGGCCAGCCTTTTTCAGACCGGCGGGAGTCTTCAAAGGTTATCTCTACCACGCTCTAAACTGCGACGATGTTTAGGCAAACCCTTGAAGAGCAGAACGCTCACACGCGGTACCGCACTCTGTTTTAGACTCGTTAAGTACCTGAAACAAATAAAAATCATTATTAGGTAAATGTTTGGATTGTTCATTAACTTTTCTATTTTTGTATTTTAAATAATAGACATTTTTTCAGTAATACCCTTAGATCTGGATTTCAAAAATACATAGTACTGCGTGGATACCTTTGCTACTTTTATTTTTATAACTTTTAGAATTTAACTTTTATAATAATTGTAAGAATGAATAAAGACGTATATTTTAATTAATAAAAAATATACGATTGTAAATAACTTAGACGATTAGATGGACTCCTAAGCGACTCCAAAAGTGCTACTTTCTCTCGAATTTTTATGCGAGGGGACTTCAAATTCATTGGTGACAGTGGCGGCTCGTGACCTATGATACACAAGTATGGTGAAATTATTTTTAAAATTTTATTTTTGTGTAACGACCAAACAATTACTTTCCACGCGTTTTAAATGTAGAAAGAAAAAAAGTAATAAGAAAATGCGTTAGGTAAAACATATTTTTAGTAATTTTTTAATTTTACACAAGGAAATACAACTTTTGGAAAATAAGAAAGATTTTCTTAGTGAGTATAGCTGTCGGATCTTAACGTCGTCGCATGCAACCCTCGTAACAATATTTATACAGTCCACTACTAATACTACTAAAGCCATCTACGAGGTTCCAAGAAAACCGAATGATGTCCAATACTACTACCGCCATCTACGAGTTATCAAGAAAACCGAATGATGTCTAATACCACTACGCCATCTACGGCTACGTCATTAGGCGCAACCAAGACGAGAACAATAGTTAACTGTTGGCTTTCTTCATATTTTCAGTGTTTTTTAGTATAAATCCTTAAATAAAATGGTTTAAAATCATATCGAGTATCATTTATCGAAATACACAACATTTATCGACCCCACACAATAGTGCTTAAACGTAAAGTCCATTCCTCGGTTCTTAATTGTAGAAAATTGATCAATAACAGCCTCATTAAGTATGGAATACCTTCTATAATTTTTTTTTCTTATATTTGATTTTTAAACTTTCTAATAAAGTGTGAGCAAGTCTCGTCATAATCGTCATTTACCTCGACCGAGGCACGGCTGCCGGATCTATACAGTTTGGTTTGACGGGATCATAAAATATTAGGGAGGGTCGGACTCTTTTAGTTTGACGGTACGATAAAATATTAGGGAGGGTCGGGACTTCATACGATAAATAATATTCAATGAATATAAATTAATATTTTTTATTCGTTTTGTTTTGGGGGTGCACGTGCGCATGTGCTCCTGTGGAAGAACCGCCACTGATTGGTGAAGTAATTATTTTTTTTATAAATTAATTTGTTTGTCAAAATCAAAATAAATAATTACAGCATCTATGCTTAACTATTATGGTAACACACATTTTTAGAGGTATTCAGAATTTTTGAAGCTTCCTCTGCCGTACTAACAGAAACAATGATAAAAAACAATATTCAAATATTATATCGTACTTACCAGATTATTTTTAGGTGAAGGCCTTAACGATGAGGTTGCTGATCTTGTCCAACGATGGGGTTGCTCTGTTCCCAATCCGTTAATGAGATTTTATAGCGTAAATATTTAATTCCATAATAACGACATCTAATGAAAGGTTCAAACACACCGCAAATTTTGAAAGCCCGTCTTCGTGTCTTCTCCAAAACCACAGGATCTAAAACGCCTTCTTTCTATATTCTTGAATGTTCTGCTCACAACGACCATCGGGAGTTCAGATCCGCAACACACACTCTGCCCAACCACTGTGAGGGGAGCTGGCACCGGTATGCCCGAGTTCCGTGGACATACCAGTTTGCTGCTGCCATTAACACATCTGAAACCCCAAGATAACAATCACCGGATTTAGGCCTAGTGCGTGCTTGTGACCTGGAGTTGACCGCGTCGCGTTGCGTAATACATGATTGTGTGTATGTATGTGAAAAATAATCTGAAAAAAAAAAAACAGCAAAATTAATACGAATACGGGATAATGCATCAGGAAACTTGAAGAGGTGATTCTACATATTAACATAAAGGGTAGTATATAGTACAAAAATACTTTTTTTTGCTTTGAAAAACATTTTCCTCCTAATCGGTCTGGTTTATCGACTCGAATGAAGAATACCTGTTTTATAAGGTATTATTTCTTCAATACCTGTCAAAATAAAAAAATATGTTAAAAACTAAATTTGAAGTGGCCTCTGCTGGTACAGTAAAGAAACATTTTTATGTTGAGAATGAAAGAAGTCGTTAAACGTAGTTCCTGGGCCAAATATCAACTTGATAGATTAAAAACAAATCGTAAAATTTTAAAAATAAGAAAAAAATAAACTTTGACTCAAAACGAATTTTCGATTTTTTATGATATGACTTATTACCTTTATTTTAACATGTAGAATTACCTCTCCGAGTATCCTGATGCATTATCCGAACACCCTGTACAATGATTATTGTTATTCTCGAAAAAAAAAATTATTATTACATTAAAGAAAATTCTAATAACCTTTACTTGAATTTTTCAATTATAATATGCAGAGAAAATATATTTTGTTAATAACTTATTTTGCAGTCATACTTTCAACACCTTTTAAGTCAGAAATACAGGGCGCTGGTCGTTAAGTAATTTTTGTATTAGTCTCTATTCAATAGATGGTGAACCACAAAAAATATACAAGGTGGCCATTTAGTGTGTAATTCTTCGATATCTCCTATAATATAATTGATAGAGGAAAACTTTAACCATAAATATTAGTCGACTGTTGAAGATGTATATTTCAAAAATATTTTTAAATATACAGTGTGTTTCATAAAAGCGGGACCATTAAAATTTAAATATTTTTACTCGATATTAGTTGCAGACACTCCTTATTGCTTATGTAATCATAATTCCTTTTTCCAATCTGTTGCAGTGTTGCCAAGATATTAATTATTTCCCCATTTTTTTGATTTCGTACAGACTCAATAAATATTTTACAGTTTGTTTATTGATTTTAATTTGATAGTTTATAAGTTTGTACGAGATTTATGCAGGGTCTTTTAATTTTACTTTCAAAATTCCGATTTTGGATTAGATTTACTCAATATTTTTTTGGGGGTTGAATACACATGGTATGTCCGCGACTATCATAGACCATTTGACTCATATATGAGACAAAAAAAAATTAAAATTTTATGTAAAATAAAGCATCTTTGGTAACAAAGCACCACAATAGAATATCTCAAAAATAGACATCTAAAAAGAAACACGAAAATGGGTAATTTGTTATAAAAAAATATCTAAATTGTAAGTATGTTCGTTTTTTTTTGTCTTAGCTTTATTATGCAAATAGTTAGCATTCCATAAGCATGTTAGATCAACATAATGGAAAAAAACTTTTTAGGTACCACCATAATATGTTCAAATCCAACGAAATAATGGAACACAATATAGCATTCATTTTTAACGTCTTTCTCACAAACAGTAAATATTGTTTCACGAAAAATGGATATGTACCTGTGGCCATCCCATTATTTATGACCGTTTGTTATTATTATGTGGAAAGGACCGTATTGTAATAATTATAATTAAATATAGGCACATCAGGTAGGTTAGGTTGCTTAATTTATATTTAAATATCTTTTTGTGGTAAAATTTGTTAGTTTTTGAGGAATGGTTCAAGAATTGTCTTTTACCAAACATTCCTCAGAATAGCGTGATAGTAATGGACAATGCGAGCTATCACAGTCGCCAATTACATAAAGCTCCAAGCTCAAATAACACAAAATTGGAGATTCAGAACTACATGGCGGCGAATGATATATATTTTGAAGAAAGTTATAAAAAAAAGTGATCTTTTAGAAGTTTTAAAGACATTTTATAAAATATAAAATATTTCTCCGACTTTAAGTTCTAGTGTTGTAGAATTAATACGAAAATGCCTTAATGATATTCCCCCAGGTAGTTGGAAATTTCAGTCAGTCACGTAATAACTGTAGAAAATTCGTATATTAGTCTGGATCGTATAATTAATTCAATTATAATTAATTTTGATGAGGATAGCGATAGCGAAACAGAACTATCTATAGAATGACATTATAAATGTAAATAAATATGACTAGTAATATTTAAAAAAAAGTTATTTCATTTGATTACATTAATATAATCATATCATTATTTGTTTTCCTTAGTCCGTCCCTTCATACTTCACTTGTTTATTGCCAAGCTCTTGTCGACACAATGGGACCGACCCAGGAAATCATTAAGTCGTATCCAAGTTTCGTGAAACGTACTGTACCAACTACACATAGACCACGCGTCCCAGATATGAGTCGTTTCATTCTATAGACCGTGCCCAAATTGCAATCCGCTCCCTCTGACCGTATCATTTTAAATCATCATTACGTATCGTATAGGGACCACGGCTCAAGTGTGAGATGCTGGTCTGTGAGGAAAATTGCCATGGCTCATATATGAGTCGCTTGGTAGTAATTTTTCCAAAGATAAAATCAAATTTAATTGAAAAAGATTTATTTTCTAAACCTCGGCCCAAAAACTACCACAAGAAAATCGCGACACTGCTGAAATAAATGTGCTTTTGCTTCGCTTGAAGCAAATCGTTTTATAATAATAAATAATAATTAACAATGTGTGAAACATGTCTAAGGCATAATCGAGAACAATTTGAGCAATATTTATGAGAAAGTTCTATGAACGTTCAATTTTTGTTCCTAATATTTAATCGCACAAGCAATTGTTTATTTTTAAATATTCGTCATGACCTACTAAAAAAATTGTTTAAAATCGTAAATTTTTGAACTTTTGAACTTTTCTTCATACAGTTACTTATGATTTATTTTTTTATAATTTAATAATATTAATAATAATGTTTATTCCCAACGAGCTATTTTAGTCCATTACAGGGAATATTACAACATAGAACATAAATAAGTAATTAATCAATATAAAAATTAAAAATAAAAATTATTATAAATGGTTTTTTTGTAAGTAATTTTTCCAGAAAAAATTTCTTCGCATTTTTTTTAAACAATTTTAAATAAATTTTTTTTTAATACTATAGGTAATGTATTATAAATATTTATTCCATCAAATACAATAGATTTCATGCCTATTCTACTTTTAACTTGGTTTTTTCTTAAATGGTCAATATTTCTGGTATTATGATTGTGTATATCAGTTAATTTTACAAATTTTATACAAGATTTTTTATTTTGATTATTAATTGCATGAATTAGTATACTGGTTTTTAATTTATATAAACTATTCAGATCTAGATATCCTCTTGGTTTATATAAATTTGTTGTCGGTTCCAAAAAATTTAGTTTATGAATACATTTTATAATTTTGTTTTGTAGTATTTTTAAAGGGTTTAATATTGTGGCACATGCAGATCCCCAAACTGATATTAAATATTGAAATTTCGAATAAACTAATGAATAATAAATATTTTTTAAATGTATTAAAGGTATATAATCTCTAATTTTAAATAATATTCCAATGAGTGGTGATACGCTTTTTCGAAGGCTTTCAACATGTTTTCTCCAATTTAAATTTTCGTCTATACACGGTGTCCCATATAAGAATGCACAGTACAGGGATCTCGTAAACCACAGGAGATACAGAGATGGTTAAATTAGAGGAAAGTTGCGCTTTGCTAAACCCTTCAAAGTAACGATTCGAAATCTAAAAAAATACGATTACTTCCGAAGATATTTGGGAAAAACCGAATTTTCGCGATTTCGTTTTTATTTTTTTCTGACTCTATTTAAAAGGATATGACAAAATAAATTTCATATTTTCATTGCCACTTTTTCTGCTCTACAATCCGGTGTTCTTAAATTTTCAATCCGACGTTTCGTTTTTCCGCAATCATCATCAACTTTGCTTTTTTAAATAGTCGGAAAAATTAATTTTATGCTTAGTAAATTCTACCTTTTATTCTGAATTCAACGGTATATCACACTTAATATTTATAACATGTTTCGGACTTAAAACGCATCATCAATATTACAAAATAAAATATTTTAATTTTACGCTACAAAAAGTTCATTGAACAAGCTTATTTAATCAAATGTTCAAAAAGTCCTCCCTCATTCTCTAAACAAACGTAGCAACGGTAAACAATTTCATTCATTACGCTTTCTAGCATCACTGGAGTTATCCTTGCAATAGCGGCTTGAACCTCGGCTTTAAGTGCTTCTACATTCTCGTACGTTTTCCAGTAGACTTCATCGTTGAGAAAGCCCCACAAGAAAAAATCCAACGGAGTGATGTCGGGAGATCGTGCAGGCCATCTTATAGGACCATTAGTGGCGATTACATTGTTCTCGAAACGTTCTGTTAGATATTCAATGTTGTTTCGAGAATTATGTGGAGGTGCCCCATCTTGCTGAAACCAAATACTGTTGTTTTCTGCCAACGGAATGTTATCAAGAAAATCTTCAATATCGTTATTCAAGAACTGGAAATATCTTTCTGCATTTAAAGTACCTTCATAAATTATTGGTCCGATAATCCTTGTTCCTAAAATACCACACCACACATTAAAGCCAAAGCGTTGCTGGTGCCTCAATGGTCGTACACGATGTTCATTATGCTTTGCCCAATAATGTCGATTGTGTCGATTAAAAATTCCATTGTTACAAAAATAACTTTCGTCTGACCATAGAATAGTTCTTGGAAATTCACGATTTTCATCACACATTCTAGTCAGCCACTCGAAGAAAATCATTCTGCGCTGTTGATCACCAGATACTAAACTATGACAAATCCTGAATCTAAATGGACGAAAATCTTCCTTGTGAAGTATTCTTTGAGCATTGGACTTTAGGAACATTGTGCTCTTTTTCGATTGATCTTAATCCCACAGTATCTTCTTCTTGCAGTCTTTTGAAAATTGATATATTAGGTTAGCGTCGCTCTGGATATTTGAGCAAATATTGCCTTTCAGTGTCGAAACAATTTTTATGGCTTTGAATATAACAACATAACATGTCCGATTTTTCTTCATTTGAAAAATGTGCCATAATTAAAAAACACTTCAAGAGACAAGAAAAACTTTAAATTTAATCGGTAATTTCCGAACTAAGTTTACTTCTTTACGTAAAAATTCCGATTTATCGGCAATACTGACAAATCGCAATGATTTATTTAGACAAATGCGTTTCAAAACCTACTATTTCAAGACGATATAAATGGAATAACTCGCAATTAATTATTTGATGCTAACATTTTGCTTACTTGCCCTTATAATAGTTAAAACTTAAAATTTTTGATCCGACGTTTCGTTCCTTCGTAATAATCATCATATAATATTGATGATGCGTTATTAAGTCCGAAACATGTTATAAATATTAAGTGTGATATACCGTTGAATTCAGAATAAAAGGTAGAATTTACTAAGCATAAAATTAAATTTTCCTACTATTTAAAAAAACAAAGTTGATGATGGTTGCGGAAAAACGAAACGTCGGATTGAAAATTTAAGAACATCGGCTTGTAGAGCAGAAAAAGTGGCAATGAGAATGTGAAACTTATTTTGTCATATCTTTTTAAATAGAGTCAGAAAAAAATAAAAACGAAATCGGGAAAATTTCTTTTTTCCGAAATATCTTCGGAAGTAATCGGATTTTTTTAGATTTCGAATCGTGACTTTGAAGGGTTTAGCAAAGCGCAACTTTTCTCTAATTTAACCATCTCTGTATCTCCTGTGGTTTACGAGATCCCTGTACTGTGCATTATTATATGGGACACCGTGTATATAAGCCTAAAAACTTTACGGATTTTGCATACTTAATTTCGTTTCCATTAAAAATTATTGGTGAAATATTGTTCCCAATTGCACATTTAGAAATAAACGTGAAAGATGATTTTTCAAAGTTTAAAGAAAGTTTATAGGATTGCAGCCATGAAAGTATAATTTTCAAATCATTAGTAATATCACTTTGAATATTGGAAAAAGACTCGCCAAAATATAAAATTGTAGTATCATCCGCAAACAAGTTGATTTTACCTTTTAGATTTAACTTAGAAATTGAATTTATATATATAAGGAATAAAGTTGGTCCTAAAATTTATCCTTGAGGAATACCGCAAGTAATATTTTGTTGAGAACTTGAGCAATCATCAATATAAACGTACGGTTTTCTGTTATATAAATAATTTTTAAACCAATTGTAAATATTTCCTCTAATACCAATATTGAAAAGACTTTGGAATACAATTTCGTGATTCACAGTATCAAATGCCTTGCGCAAGTCTAAAGATAATAAGCAACATTTTTTGTTATTGTCTAAAGTTAATTGAATGTCAGTAATAATATCAATACTTAGCAGATATTTCTGTATCCTTAGACTTACGAAATCCATATTGACCACTAAATAGCATGTTTCGATTTTCTAAAAAATTTGTCAATTTCTTATTCATTATTTGTTCCAAAATTTTAGATGAAACAGGTAAAACAGAAATTGGTCTATAATTATTAGGATCACTTTTTTGACCATTTTTAAAAATTGGAGATATCTTTGCCAATTTCATTTTTTCTGGAAAAATACTCGTAATAAATGATAATTTAATGAGAGATTGCAAGATTGGAACGATTTCTTTTTTTACCATTTTAATAGTATTTATCGATATATCATCAAAACCGCTGGCCTTTTTTGGGTTAAGATTTGTAATAATGTCATCAATATCTTGTTTAAAAACTTCCTCTGGAGGACCTAGAAACATTGAAATTTGACTGAAATTTTCTTCAAATCTTTTTACAAATGTAATCTCCCTTGATAAATTTTCTCCTACATGAAATATTAGGACGTCGTTAACGAATATCCTGTATAATTTGGTTGTGTCTGATTTCTCAATCGAATCATTATCATAATTAATCAAGATAATCTAAATTGTGAACGTTAAAATATAAAATCATACCATTCATACAAGGGGTGTCAGTCCCGAAGCTTGTTCCAATCCCAAGATTTTCGGGATAAGACGTATATAATTCCGGGATCCCCGGACTAATTTAAAAAAAAATAACATCAGATCAGTTTATGTGTATTATTACTACTTAAATACACTAAATAGTGTAAACAAATTTTTTTTAAGATACATTAATGATTTCTAAAACAAGAACCTAAAAAAATTAGGGCGTCCAGTGTTTCGTCATCTCAACTTTATCGTAACTTATTAGTATAAACTGCTGAGGAGAAGCGGCGTTCTGATTTTACACTCGAACCCTCAGAATGAAGGATTAAAGAACATATAATCCCTAAAAAGTAAATTTTTGTAGACCGTTACAGGAAAATTAAAATAATTAAAAACAAAATTAAATTTCATGTAACGGTCTACAAAAATTTACTTTTTAGGGATTATATGTTCTTTAATCCTTCATTCTGAGGGTTTGAGTCTAAAATCAGAACGGCGCCGCTTCCCTCAGCAGGTTATACTTACAATAAGTTACAATCAAGTTGAGATGACGAAACACTGGATGCACTAATTTTTTTTGAAATTGTTTTAGAAATCTTTAATGTATTTTAAAAAAATTTTTGTTAACACTATTTAGTGTATTTAAGTAGTAATAACACAAATAAACTGATCTTTAACTCTTTGTTATTTTTTTTTAATTAGTCCCGCAATCCCGGGATTATATACTTGTTATCCCGAAAATCTTCGGATTGGAACAAAGCTTCGGGACTGACATCTCTAGTATCAATGGTATGATTTTATTTTTTAACGTTCACAATTTAGATTATTTTCATTAATTATGATAATGATTCGATTTGATAAATCATACACAACTAGATTATACAGGATGTTCCTCCTTAAAGACGTGCTAATATTTCATAAGGAATTTTATGAAGAAAAGTTCAAAAGGTCAAAAATTTAGGATTTTAAACAATTTTTGTTAGTAGGCCATGGAGAATATTTAAAAATAAACACTTGCTTGTGCGATTAAATATTATGAACAAAAATTAAACGTTCATGGAACTTTCTCATAAATATCTCGCGATTTTCTTATGGTAGATTTTGTGCCGAGGTTTAGAAAATAAATATTGTGAAATAAAACTCTTTTTTTTGCTTTTAAATGTTTCAGTTTTAATAGAGTATTACTCTACATATGTTTCGCCTTCTTAGGGCTTTATCAAGAGTACAGATGATACTAAAGTTTGTTTGCGTTCGTCGGATTATCTGCCAATAATTTGTTACCTACTTAATGACCCTATTTGCATTTTATTGATTTAGTGCACATTTGGGAAGGCCCTATTATAAAGACTGTAAATATTTATCTATAATGGGTGTACTATAAAAATTTTGCTGGTCATTCGTGCAGATGTTGGCATTTTTGAGAGATTTTTTTATTTCTAATTGTTCTAACATGTTTAGTCTTTTGCCCTTTCTTTCATTATGTAATAATTCAATGTGATCTACATCAATAAAATGGTTATTATCTATGCAATGGTTAGACATCCCTGAACTCCTAACATTGTTTAAAATTGATGTCCTATGTTCTTTAAGCCTAGTTCTTATGTTTCTACCAGTTTGACCTATATAAACAGCGTCACAATCTATACAATTGATTTTGTATACGCCTGATTTATTTAGTTTGTCAGTTTTATCCTTATTATTAACTAGCAGTTTACCTAGATTTTGTTTATTTACACATATAGTTTTGTAGCCTAAATTACATAATTTATTACAAATATTATTGCTGATAGTGGAAGTATAATTAATGAATTTAAAGTTATTATTTTTAGGAGGGCTAACACTATAAAATTCTTTCCTTAATAATTTATTCTGTTTATTTTTTAACATATTGTCAATTAGACTTTGTTTGTATCCATTGTTTCTTGCTATTTGTTTTATGGTACCTAATTCTTTGTCAAAGTTATTTTTGTTTAAAGGAAACGTTACGTCTATTAAAACTGAAACATTTAAAAGCAAAAAGAGTTTTATTTCACAATATTTAAAAATGTTTCATAAAAAACCTACTGCAGCATCCATACAGTGTATTAGAAAATAAACGTTTTTCAATTAAATTTGATTTTATCTTTGGAAAAATGATTTTATTCGGCGGTCGTCTTTCGAGATATCTACAAGTGATTTAAGAAGTTTTGTAAATTTCATAGAGTTACTAAAAAAGGGGTATACCGTATATGTACCATTGAAATGCACTTCTAATTCTCCATTGCATTTTAAATACTCTGGATATAGTGAACGAGCATGTTGTATTTTTCAAAGTTTACATTGGCTGTCATAATTACTGAATACTCTGACAGAAATAGAAGAATTTTTCATTATGATACAACCGATTGTATTCTTTTATGTTTTTTTTCAATACCCGTCATGGCATACGAAAAAAAATTGTAATTTAAAAAGAAAACGTTAATTTCGGGCAATACTAAAACTTCAAATACAATATTATATATGTCTGAGAAGCTTGTTAAAAACTAAATTATATTATTAAAAAATATATATCCATTTAAAAAAATAGAAATTTGCCTTTTTTCTTGAAAACTATTATAATAATAACTATGTGTGAAACATATTTAAGGCATAATCGAGAACAATTTAAGTAATATTTATAAGAAAGTCTCCATTGAAAACAATTGAATGTAGAAAAAATTCTCAGTACGTTACTGGTTTCTAGGTAAAAAAATTACAGCTAAGAGAACATTTTATTTATTTTTGAGAAGTTACAGGGTAACCGAAGTATGGGGGGGGGCGAAAATGTAAAATTTTCAAAACATCCTGTATATTAAAAACAAGGATGCATTGAAATATTCTAATTGTTTCACAAGAACACGTAGCACAGTACCGCGAATCCGCATCATTCTATCTTTTACTAATAACGGAGCTAAGATCATCGAAAATGGACACCCTGTACCTATTTAAAAAAATAAAATACCTTCCCCATTTGACCCCATCGTTTGAAAATTAAAAGGAAAATAAACAATTATTTAAAAAATTTTATTTATTTATAAAAAGTTTCCTGATATTTTTTACTTATACCATATCAAAATTTTTGGCATAAATACTCCACCTTTAAGACCCTAAATTATATTTTTTAACCATGCCAAATTTCAGCTCCCTATGTCGAACGATTTCAAGAAAGAAGGTTGTGTCGAAAAGAGTCTGCTAAGGAACTAAATAAATAAAAGAGAAGTAATTAAATGGTTTGCCGTTATTAACAGTCGAGCTGCGAAATGATTACCTACTTGGTCAGCAAGAGTTTACAATTGGTCCGTAGAAACAAACATGTCTAGAAGCAGTTTACTTCAGAGGTCCCAGGGCACTGTCAATTTATGTAACTTTCTTGTGTTTTCTTTTGCCGAATACAGAAGGATGTGAATGTGAAATTCTCAAAAACGTCCCGTATATCAAAAACAAGGAGGCATTGAAAAATTCGAATTCACAAGACAGTAGCACAGTACCGCGAAAATCGCATCCTTCTATCTTTACTAATAACGGAGCTAAGACCATCGAAAAATGGACACCCTGTATCTATTTAAAAAAGTTTAATGAAATAAAATACCTTCTGAAAACCAAAAAGTTGCTGACCCCTTCGTTCCAAAATTAAAACGAAAATAAACATTTATTTAAAAAATGTTATTTATTTATAAGAAGTTTTTTTGTCTCCTGATAATTTTTACTTATACCATATCATTTTTGCCATTTAATTCCTAAATACTCTACCCTTAAACATTAAATAATATTTTTTTAACGATACCAAATTTCAGCTCCCTATGTCGAACGATTTCAAGAAAGAAGGTTGTGTTGAAAAGGGTCTACTAAGAAACTAAATAAATAAAATAACCCACATATTCCAAAACTTCCTAACACCGACGATAAAAACTTTGCCCGATTGTTTCCGGATTTCATCACCTGGTTGGTCGAATATGGCGCTGCCAAGTCTCCACTACGTAGATTTCCGTTACGTAAACGGACAAATGACAACGCTGTATACAAAAAAATTAAAATACACATATCCGAAACTTTCGAGCGCAGCAAGTTTGGTTGCTTTTTTGAATATGGCGTTGACGCGTCTCAAATAACAGTTACGTAAACGCAAACATGATACCGCTGTATTACATGAAAACTTTAAAATCAGAAAATCTCAACACAACATAAATTATTAAAATACTTTAGCTGCATCTCGTTATATCAATAAAAATGAGTTTTCCCGTTTACTTAGAACTCTGTAGAGAGACTTTAGGGTTGGTATTATTATACAACTCATGGAACTTAGTCAGAATGTGGCGTTACATACGCATCTAAATGTTTCTCTATCATAAATTTAATCTATGAAACTGAATGCTGCTAAAGTTATTTTGAAAAAAAAAATTGTTAAAAACTCACCAATCAGGGAACAGAGCAAAACTTCTTTTTAGGATGAAGCTATAAAGCCCGAACAAACCCGAAATTCACTTATTTTTAACTTGGTGGGCGAGCATTATGTTTTGGACGACGTAAGTATCCCGCGGGATACTTTCCAGAGAAGAAAATCGCGCGAAGCTCTTTACGGACGACCCACTAAATATCGAATGACAAAGGAACGAAAAGAAATGTACAAATAATATCACTCGCTCGGATTATAGAAGACAGAAAAACTGCATGAGTCACCTAGGTTTTTTGGAGTTGTAGCATGCATACGATGTTTTCAATTTAAAATTATTTGTATTTTAATAATAGGGACGATTTTATTTTTGAAAATAGAGAACTTATCCGCCTAGAATGCTCGGATGCTTTATGTATACAGGGTATCAATTTGAAAACTTCCCACCCTTAAAATCTCGCTTCCAGTAAACTAAATTAATCTATGAATCAGAGAGACGTATCAATTTTACTGTGAAGGGGGACGCATTTAAAGTATATTTGCAGCATTCGTGGTTTAATCCCCGGGGAGGGGCAGGTGTTACCCTTAAAATCTTAAATGGGAACGGTACGTCATTTTAAAGGTCGTTTAAATCTATTTCCAATAATATCCTAATTTATAATTTTTTAGTGGTAGTTTATTGCATGGGTGTTTAATTTATACAGGGTGTCTAAATTAAAAACGGAGAAACACGTCAATTTTATTGTGAAGGGGGACGCATTTAAATGATATTTGCAGCATTCGTGGTTTAACCCCCTGGGAGGAGTAGATGGTACCCTTAAAATCTTAAATGGGAAAGGACTCAAGTGGCACATCATTTTAAACTTGTTTAACTTTCCCATTACGGTTCCCATTTCGAGGCAAGCTCCCGCTTCTGGCCTCCAGCCCCCCCCCCATATCTATGGCAGTGCTTTCAGTAAACAATATGTAAAATCGGAGAGATACGTCAACTTTATTCTGAAGGGGAAGCTTTTAAACAATATTTTCAGCTTTCGTGGTTTAACCCCCTGGGAGGAATAGATGTTACCCTTAAAATCTTAAATGGATCAAGTGGCACATCGTTTTAAGGTCGTTTAAATCTCTTTCGAATAATACAATAATTTATTATTTTTTGACAAATTTATTGCATTCCAAAATGGACGTAATTTCTTACATGCACTAAGATTTATGATAATTAGGTTATTATTTAAAAAGTTGACTCATCTGTTAGTAGAGTGGTTGGGGGTCCGGTGGTTGTCACTCTGGATAACACCATTTCCAATTCTCTACTAGTGGCAATGTCACATTCTAAAAAATTGATAAATTTAGTCCATTCTTCGAACGCGATTTGTTGGAAATTACTTCTCAAAAATAATAAGTTACGATATCTTTGGAAAGATATTTAAGCGATCTTTAAAATGATGGTGCCCCTTCCCGGGGAGTTAAACGACGATGGCTGCAAATATTCTTAAAAGTGCCCTGCTTCCAGGGGCGTAGCGGGAGCGGGGGCGGTGCGAAGTTCTTCTAATGCGCCTATATTGTTAAATACACATTCTACATATTAAATAATATTTAAGCATTTAAAAAGATCTTTTTTATTTTAAACCCGGCATTTCAGGCGCCCCCGTGTGGATACGCCACTGCCTACTTCACAACAAAACTGTCCCCGACTTTAATGTTATTTAGTGGAAGCGTTATAATAATGGTGGGAAATTTTCAAATTGCCACCCTATACAGGGTGTCCGCTAAGTAATGGGACATGGAAAAACCACAGACTCCTTACGTAAAAATATTAGGATTTAATTATACTTACCTATATCCGAAAGTTGATATTAACTGAGATACAGGGTGTTAAAGTTAAAACTTCATTTTTGTTTTTCTCTAATAACTTTGACAGAAACCAACGGTTATTTACAAAATTTGGCAATTATGGTTTTTTTAGGATGAGGAACTGATTTTTTGGTTAAATTTTAATGTACAATGTATGTTGCATATGGCATTCTTTGCACATTTATTAGGTCATAACTTTTATGTACCTCCGTGTATTTAAGTTTTTAATGAAAATAATATTTTTCTCATATTTATTACGTACACTAATTTCAGGTCACCAAAACCCAAAGTGTAATATATGCAAGTTACACATGTCGTATATATCTACTAACTTAACTTAACTTCTATATATTAACTTAAAAATACATATTGAAAGAAATCATCCGACTGTGCAAAGAGGACGATGTTTCTTTATTTAGATGATAATGATAATAGGTGTTTACCTATAATTTTTTAAAAATAAATGTTTCTACGATACTGAATAGAGGCAGACTGATACTGTGGACACAAACTTTATGTTTATGCATTACCAAATAGTTTTTATTTCATATATCATACAAACCCGAACAAACCAATCGCGTATGCGTGGCAGCACGAAAGGACTTCGCCGAATGAAAGTATGTGTGATTCCCCCACAGCAGTCCGCCGTTTATTTGTGAGTTGTAAGGTTAAAATCATAAACAATGGCACAAAAATGTCGCGTTTTGAGTCTGAAAGAGAATATTGATGTTGTGGAAGTTTGTAATTTGATAACAATGATTTGGGCGAGTTCATTAACATTGATAGCAATGTGCTATTAGAAGATGATAGTGACCCCATTCCTACCGATTATGTAGTCCAAACTGAAATCACATAACTATCTGAAGACTCTGATGAAGAAGTTGAATGCAGTAATCAAACAAATGTCACGAATTATCAACAAGCCATTAGTATGGTCAAGGAATTATAAGAGTATGCAAAGAATAGAGGTGACTCTACAGCAATGGAATTGTTATCAGACTTGGAATTACATTTTCTAGATTGCAAATATAAAACGCAAACACGTCAAACTATGTTATTAGATTTTTTTAGTTCTGCATCCTAACTAAAACTAGTGTATTTTTGTTATGTTATCTTTATTTGTACATATATATACATAGTAATAATTTTGCATTTACATATTACCTAATAACAAATTTCCCATGGGCGGACACCTCTATTAGGCGGACACATTTAGACGGTCCCGCAGGTGTCCGCCTAAAAGAGGCTTCACTGTATGTATTTCCGAAAAATATTAAACATCGATAACACTGCACAATTCATTTCCTTTCGCTGCTCCTGCTCCGTTGCAACAGACTGTGTCCGAGCATTCGGACCTGTTTCATCGAAACAGGTTATCTGGCCGCTCCGGTGAAACAGGTTGTTCCGGCTAAGCAGACTGCTTCAGCGAACCAGACGCCTTCAGTGAAGAGCGTAACAGACTGTCCAGCGGAACAGGAAAACCTATCGAATCAAACCTGTTCCACATAAAAACCTATTTCGAAAGGAACATATTCTGTTCCAAACCGGCATCCCTAACTCCTATAATATGAATATTGAAATTGTAAAGCACAGTACCATTATATGCAGCAACAAGCAGTTACGGTATATTAATAATCTGAGCGCCTAAAATTGTATTTCAACAGCTTAAAATTAATTATTAGGATAATAGAAATGTTAACAATACATGTCTTTAACTGCGAAACATCAAAGTATTCTGTAATTTGAACATGATACCATTATTTAATATCTCCGGAATTGTTAATTCAGGAATGCCTTTTAGGCTTGGGGGCCCTGGGGCGTTAAATTGTAATTAATGAAACTCTTTATTATTATGACATTTCTCGTAATAAACTTATTCAGCGTTGAAGAGAGGCGATAAAGTAACGATCAAGAAAAGTGTCACAATACGCGCCGCGCCATTCATAAGATGATGTGCTCTCCCGACAAGGAATAATATGTAGAAATTATCTACAGGGATAGGTAAAAGTAGGGATCACGCTCAATATCTCTCTATCGAAATTTAACCAATTTGGTTTCATTTCGTATATACGAAATGCTTTTGCTTTCAGTAGTGATAATTATGTGGCCAGATTAACGGTTTTTTAGAATTCTAAAAAACATATTTTTTTAAATGAATCTGATTTGAATGATTTTTTTTTGCATTGTAGGTTGGTTCCTTGACACCCTCACCCTGTGGAGTATTTAGCAACCGAAACATATTGCAGTTGACATTAAACGATAGGTCCATCTTTCCCCAACATTTTCTTTTTGGGTTAACTTCATTATCTCTGTTATTAAAGGAGTTTTATAGAGTAGCATGTTTTTATAGACTTTAATATTCAACACATTCATTGTTAAATGTTTTCAAGTAGACTTATGGACTTTTTCTGACATTGCAAGCGATGTGTCAGCAGATGTTATGTTTTAACGTCACAAAGGTTAAATAAAATTCGCCATATTGATAAAAACTGTTCGGAAACTGCTTATTAAACGTTCGTTTCGTATGCCCAGTTGCCCGACGAGTATTTTAATCTTGAAACGTACTTGAAAACATTTAACAATGAATGTGTTGAATATTAAATTCTATAAAAACATGTTACGCTATAAAACGGTGTATCTCCTTTAATAACAGAGATAATGAAGTAAACCAAAAATGAAAATGTTGGGGAAGATGGACCTACCGTTAAATGTCAACTGCAATATGCTTCGGTTGCTAATATACTCCACAGGGTGATACGAATTTTCGGAAAAAAACATAGCATTTTTAGTACACCCAGTATAAATCGAAAATTAAATTTTTATCATAAACAGTGAAAACTATGACATTGTCAAAGAACCAACCTACAATGCAAAAAAAAATCATTAAAATCGGATCATAAATTCAGAAAAAAAATAACATCAAACATATGGGAAATTTACGATGTTGCGTTAATTTTGTCCAGGAGTTTATCTACCCCTACCGGTAACTAATTCCATCTATATATGGAAAACCATACATAGGAAGGTGGCACTTTCATCGGAAGTCAGTATCACCTTGATACTATTTTTTTTACAAAAATTGGGTGTGGGCTATAGGGGAAGGTATTATGACAATTCTGTCAAAATGGCGGATGAGCGTCATCTTGGTAAAGAAAAAAAAAAGGAACAGTCTTGTGATACATCATTTTGAGGGTACTATCGAGTACTTTACGTTGCCATAACATTACTTTTCCGTTCTCACCAAGGATAAAATAGCGGCGTTTGAAAAATTGCATAGTTATTATTCTTTTATTATTCCTCATTTCATTTACCGTCTTAGAAAGAAAAATACAACTTGGCGTAGTATAGTAGGAATGCATATTTCATTGTTCAAATTTAAAATGGCGGATGGGCACCATTTTTATATATAATTGAATACGAAGTGGGATCATTTTAAAGGTCCTATCGTTTACTTTACGATCCCAGAATATTGAGTCTCTATTCCTAACCAAAACAAAATGGCGGCTTTTTAAGGAATACTATTTACTATTTTTTTCTTTTGCTATTTAAGTTTGGCATAAAGTAGCCAAAACAGACAGGCTGATACTTACTCTTTATGACAAGTTATAAAATCTAAATAAAAATAGCAAAAGAACAAAGTAGTAAATATTATTTTTTAAAAAGCCGCCATTTTGTTTTGGGTACGAATAGGGGCCCAATATTAGGACCTAAAATGATGTATCGCAAGACCCCACTTATTCCATTTTTTTCTTATCAAGATGGCGCTCATCAGAAATGAGATGGACTACTTCAAGAAAAAAAATAATAAAAAAACAATAACTAGGCAATTTTTAAAACGTTGCCATTTTGTTTTTGTTGCGAATAGAGAAGTAATATTATGGCAACGTAAAGTAGTCGATAGTGCCTTCAAAATGATATATCGTATGATCCCTGTTCTGCCGTCTCAATTGAAAGGGGCGTATCTACTGAAAATTTAATTGTGAAATATATCGATTAATTAACTTTCAAATTTCAATTACATGCATATTTGTGGTTATAAACGTATTAATATGTATTGGTAGCATATACTGCTCTCGAATTTAACAATCATATAGATGAGTTCATTCATGGCACGTTGCTTGAACGGTATCTATAAGTAACTTTTGACGACATTTGCAGTTACGCCCCTTTGAATTAACACGGCAGTGTTCCTATTTAATAATCTTTACCAAGATGGCACCCATCTTGGTTGGAACTGTCATTCTTACATCAGAAGGTAGTTTACCTTTCCCTATAGACCGCATCCAAATTTTGTAAAAAAAATTAAGAGGTCAAAAGTTATCAGGGACATTAAAATTCTCTAGTGACATGGCGATTCTTTTGGGCCAGCATCTAACTCAGATATATCTCTAATGGGTTAGTTAAAAAAATGAATTAAATTCGATTTTTATGTAAGATATGTTAAATTTCCATTTTAGGAAATTTCCATGCATCTAGATTTTATGCACTACCCTGTACAATTAGACATGTCAGGACGTAAACTAATCTGCCCTAAAATAATAGAATCTGTATTCTATTAGCTAAAATAAAAATTATTAAAATCGGTTTATTATTAATGAAATAACAGCTTATTAATTATGACTTAATTAGGAATTTTTGAATATTCATTAATTGGTTCCCAGTGGGACACTCTGTATATATTGTAGGCATGGGCGTCGTTAGAAAGTTTTGTAAGGGGTGGCAATGATAAAATGAGTAATTTTATAAACTTAAAAATCAGGACGCTAGTGGTAGCAGGATTTTTTTTTTATGTACCACGCCCCGCGAACAAATCCAAAATACACACGTAAATTTGGTCAATAATTTATAGCAAATTCTAGAAACACCGATGCAGTAACGTGTGAATTCAGATAACTTGACAGAAATTGTGACGAATTCTCGATATATTTAATTAAAAAAGCACGACATTTACTTGTCACACACAACAGACAATAAAAATAATTTTTTTTTTCGAGAAGGGTTTTCCATTTTCTGCAGATTTTTTAGGGCTTTTAAACGATCCCGGTTTTACCTATATATAAAAAGAGAAAGCGGAAAACTAACCAAAAAAATAACTCCATATTTATTTTAAGAAACATGGATTAGTATGCTTATTTGTATTTTAATGGTATTCTACGGTTGTAATGCCAAATATGCATTAATCTAACGAGTATCCTGCAGATTTGTATTTCGTGTTTCCCGTATAAGTTTTGATTCATTTCAAACCAAAAAAAACTTCTCTCGACTGAGACGGAAGTAATGAGTTTCTAAGTTCATTTTTCAGTTGAACAGAATCAAACATTTTATATTGCTTCAACAAACTGTCAAATACTTCTTGCGGAAACAATTTTGAATAGGATTAAAAATAATTTTTGGTCAATAAATCGAAAAAATTTAATTCACTGATGTCCGAAAATCTAGTTTTAGTTTAATTAATAACGGTGCCTGAAATGACTTTTTCTATTTGGGTTTCATAATGGCTATAGTTTGAAATGTCACCAAATTGAATAACCTGTCACTTTATGAAACTGAAATTTTATTTTTTTTATGTTGGCAGCAAGTAGGGTTCGAATTTTAGGCTTACTTCGATTTCGTTGAAATTAGTTTTCTATGCATTATGGATTCGACAAAAATTTTTTATAGAAAACTTTAACTTTAACCTTGCAAATAGATCATTTTTACTAGATATTTATCTGAAATACCTATACTCGGAAATATATAACATGTTGACGGTGTCCGTCAACTAATTTCTAGTCACAACTATAAAACAACATAACCTAAAAATAATAGAAATATCTTCTAGTTCTATTCAATAAAGTACTATTTTTATTTTTAATTCTAGTATTATACATATTACTTTATATAGACATATTTATAGTTACTGTACACATTTCCTGGGCATTAATTGTTATTCCTGTCAGATTCTGCGAAGACACAATATTTTGATCAATAGTATTATTTTGTTCAATATCTTCAACTTTGTTCTGCTCGCACCTTAACTTTAAGTTAACTATAAGATTTGCATATTCTTTTTAAAAGTTTTTTCTGTAATTTCTCGTATTTCTCACAGAATACAACTGTCTTCCTGACTAATTTTTATTAACTTTATCAATATATTTATTTTTAATTATGACGGATGGGAAGACGCTTTGTTGTGTTCAATTGTTTCTATCATGGCATATTTGATACTTGTAACATTTTGTTAAATTGTAAAAGTATTGCTAACCCAAAAAGAAAATATTAATTCAAATGGAAAAAATTCATTATATTTTTTTAAAGTTTTTCAGAAAGAGCCAAATACAAAAATTATTATAAAATACACGGTTCATAAGACAATTAGAGAACTTGTACTTTAGAAAACTCCCCGCTTCGCTCAACAATCACTCCCTTTATAAGGAATGGCATACCAAAAAGCCTAAAGGCAAAGGTCAAAACAATATACTAAAAAAAATTAAATTATGAAATGATAACAAGGTATATATTAATTTATTGAAATAATTGGGGACGTTACGTCTATAAAGGAAATTTTATCCCGCAAAGCATATTAAGTCTGGTAGTGATGGGGTTATTTGAAGTAGGATGCCATTGACAGGTTCCTAGCAGGCGAACTTTAATTATCAGTTTCAGATTATGATATTATTAATCTATAAAGTTATGTTATAATAGCAATACCCATCTCGGAAATTTCATAGACAGAAAATTCACCAGTCGTGACAACTTAATTATAAAAATCCGTTTATGGATTCTGATTTAAAAGCCTCAAACAAATTGTTCCCGCCATATGTACTATTATAGAGGGTGAATTTATACAGAAATGTGCTACTGAATGCTCTGCACATAATATGTATTATAACGATAGCAAGTCATTGTTAATAAGGAAAAAGTTACAGATGAGAACCGTTCTAAAATGGAACGACTTAAAAAGTAATTACATTTTTACTATACAGGGTGTCCCAGAACTAACTAATTGTACAGAATAAAATTGCAAATTCTCCGGGTAAAAATATTGGCATTTTTTAAATCTTGAATATCTAGCACACCATATCTAAATTTAACTAACTATAACTGAACGGCCTATTGTTAAAAGTATGCGGATATGTTGGTGTGAAAAGGGATCCGCTGCTAGCATTATAAGAGTGTACTCGAGCTGGATAGTTACTGATCTTTTCTAATATCTTAGAATTAGAATGTGTGCCAAAATATTGCCGTGTAATCATCTTCATTAAGGGCGAAGTACGGTACTGTTCGCCGGTTAAGGTAAATAGTTTATCGGTCAGTATTGCGCATGACATCTGACGATCAGCTTTGTTTACATGCACGAGGCCATACATTTGCCACTTTTGCTTTTATAGTTTGGCTATCCATATACAGGGTGGCCAATTAGTGCGACAAAGCTCAATATCTCTTTTACCGCTAGGGATAGCGGAAAACTTTTTTCACGAAAGTTATTAAGCGTTAAGAGATGCAGCTTTTAAAATTATTTTCGACCATACAGGGTGCTCCAAAAGGGCGGAGTGATAAAAATTTCATATTTTTTAAATGGGACACTATGTATATTTTTACATATTTGAATTCACCGTAAAATTTAGTACATAGTACCGTAATTATTTGTCGGCATTTTTGCAACGTTGCCAAATAGATTGGAAAATTCCTAAAATTTGTGCAAAAACATGGTTCAATGAAATGTGTAATATTTCTTAACTTATACTAATTTGAAATAAAATATTTTTATGTCGGAGAGAGGAATGTTGACAGAAGTCCCCTATAATAACGCATATCAATATTTTTATACAGGGTATTTTCTATGGATATGCCAACATTACGAACTTGAAACCTGAGTTTCGTAAGTTTTTTAAATGAAACACCCCATATGATTACTTTATCTTGTAGATATTTTAAGATAGATAGATATTTTTAAGCCTCTCTAATTTTTATTAAGGTCTTTGTATGCCTATCTCTACCAATCTTGGTGTTCAAGTTAATGGGGGTTACTATATGAACAAATAATTAGGTAGGTAATAATTTAGTTTAGAAATTGTCCACAAGCTTGAATCGCTAAAATATTTTTGTGTCGTATCCTCCCGTATAAATAAATAATTTTTTTTAAATTACAACATTTTGTTTTTATTTTGTCATAGGTGACTAGAAAAAGGACAATGGTAAAATACATCCACTTTTTTTTGCTCGAGTTTAAATAAAAATTGAAATACCACCAAGAGTGGTAGAGATAGGCATAGAAAGACCTTAATAAAAATTAGAGAGGAATAAAATATCTACAAGATAAAGTAATCATATACAGGGTGTTTCATTTAAAAAACTTACGAAACTAAGGTTTCAAGTTCATAATGTTGGCATATCCATAGAAAATACCCTGTATAAAAATATTGTTATGTGTTATCATAAGGGACTTCTGTCAACATTCCTCTTTCCGACATAAAAATATTTTATTTCAAATTATTATAAGTTAAGAAATATTACACATTTCATTGAACCACGTTTTTGCACAAATTTTAGGAATTTTCCAATCTATTTGGCAACGTTGCAAAAATGTGTACAAATGATTACGGTGCTATGTACAGAATTTTACGGTGAATTCAAATATGTAAAAATATATATAGTGTCCCATTTAAAAAATATGAAATTTTTATCACAGCGCCCTTTTGGAGCACCCTGTATGGTCGGAAATAATTTTAAAAGCTACCTCTTAACGCTTAATAACTTTCGTGAAAAAAGTTTTCCACTATCCCCAGCGGTAAAAGAGATATTGAGCTTTGTCAAAGCTAATTGGCCACCCTGTATATAGGTCGGTGGGTGGTGAGTCCACATAACATTTATGCTCCCGTATTGATTTAAAAAACGTTTTATTAAGACTTTTTAAAGAGAATAATAAGAATAAAAAGTCTACCAAATTTGAATTATGTTCCACATACCTAGATTAAAATATTAAGAAAATGTTGTCTTCAAACTAGCTTAAATCTGGACTACGATTCTGTTTAATTTTAATTCAGGTTAAAATGAAAATACCAGTACACCTTTATAATAATCAGGTTTAAACTTGTCAATATTTAACAGCGTTTTTAGTTTCTCTCAAATAATTTTGTTGAATATTTCTAATCGCCATGAGCTATTCGGTTGAGGAAAAAGTTACAATGATTAAATGGTACTGCGGCTGAAATAGTTATAAAGTGGTATCCGACTTCTTCTCAGTAGATTTTCCTAATCGACCTATTCCAGGCAGATCAACAATAAGAAAAATAATTAAAAAAATTTAATCTAAAGGTACTTTTGCTAAATAAAAATTCAATTTCTACAGTTTGCTATAGAATTTCGCCATACCAACGGCCCAATGTAAGGAAGGGAGAAGTTTTATAATCGTTTAGGATATTGTTTAACGGCTAAGGGAGGGTTGTTTGAGCTCTTAAATATTAATCAAAATAATTTCTACCACTGTAAATATTATTACAGTGAAACCTCTCTTAGGCGGACACCTACGGGACCGTCTAAATGTGTCCGCCTAATAGAGGTGTCCGCCCATGGGAAATTAGGGAATATGTAAATGCAAAATTATTACTACGTATATCGTATATGTATGTACAAATAAACGTAACATAACAAAAACACACTAGTTTTAGTTAGGATGTAGTACTAAAAAAATCTAATAACGTAGTTTGACGTGTTTGCGTTTTATACTTGCAATCTAGAAAATGTAATTCCAAGTCTGACAACAATTCCATTGCTGTAGAGTCACCTCTATTCTCTGCATACTCTTATAATTCATTTGCCATACTAATGGCTTGTTGATAATTCATTTGTTCGATTACTGCATTCAATTTCTTCATCAGAGTCGTCAGATAGTGATGTGGTTTCAGTTTGGACTACATAATCGGTAGGAATGGGGTCACTATCATCTTCTAATAGTACATTGCTATCAATGTTAATGAACTTGCCCAAATCATTGTTATCAAATTACAAACCTCCACAACAACAATATTCTCTTTCAGACAAACGCGACATTTTTGTGTCATTGTTTACGATTTTAACTTACAACTCGCAAATAAACGGCGGACTGCTGTCGGGGAATCACACATACTTTCATTCGGCGAAGTCCCTTCGCTCTGCCACGGATAGTTGCAGGTCTGTCTTCAGAGAGTTTTGCACCGTATTTATTCGTCTCCCAAATACTTTAAAAAAATGTTTGTCCGTTTAATGGATGTATGAAAACAGCCTGTCCGCATCTGCCCAAAGGAAAGTCCGCCCAAGAGAGGTTGATTTTCATGGAATTTCATATACCTTGTTCCGGACTAAGAGAAATGTTCGCTTAATAGGGATGTTCGCTTATTAGAGGTGTCCATTATGAGAGGTTTCACTGTACCTCTAAAAATAAATAAAATTCAATTCTTATGTAAGATACGTCAAATTTAAATTTTAGGAAATTTATATGCATTTAGATTTGCGTTACCCCGTACAATTAGACGTATCACTACGTAAACTACTCTACGCTAAACTCTACAATCTGTTCTCTATCAGTTAAAATACAAATTATTAAGATTGGTTCATGATTAACGCAATAAGAGTTTATTAATTTAGACGTTCATTTTTGAATATTCGATAATTAATTGAGGTAGTCTATTAGGAAAAATATTATTAAATTAATAGAGATAGACGAAAATATATACTTATCAAGCCAGCTCGATAACAAACTTACGGTAACACACGTGCATATCTACTTATTAATTTTTATTACTAGATCATATTTATATTAAAAAAGTTTATTACACTAATTTATAATTCATTAATGTTCAAGCCAATGTTAATTGGTTTCCTTATCGATGTAATTACCTTTCGTAGAACACACATATATTTTAATTTAGCAAATGTGCCCTTTATCAAACAATATTACATTTGTATTAATATATAACACCTGATTACTTACAAGCAGCAGCTAATAAACTAATAAAGTTTTAATAAACCTTATAAACCGGTGTAATCAATTTAATTAACTGTTATAACATTTCGTAAAATATATGCTATCGTGTTGTTCAAACAGATTAAAACCGATTAAACTCTCTTGGTCGGCGTGGTTAAATCAGGAGGAAGCATGCGTAAATAACAGATATGTTGCTATTGGCTTAATCTAAGAAGGCGGGGAATTTGTGAGGGTAGGTTTAACTTCCCCTAAAAGAGCTTAAAAATGTTAGTTTAGTAACTGATATTCGACCGAAAGAGCAGTCGATGATCGAGACGACATAAGTGATCATCAATATAAGTTATTAATTAAATTAAACAATTAAATAGAAATTCTAGTTATGTCTCATTCGGTAAGGGACCATAAATCGCGGACTGTGTATAGCATCGATCAAATCTTGGGATTTACAACGAATTCAGCCAATTCTGGTAAGGTAAATTCCAATTATTTAATTACTTCATTACAATAGATGAATTTTCTATTGTTACTAAAATCTTAGGTTAGCCAGTCAAGTTTATAATTTACCGACATTTTTTGGCCTTTTTAACAAGTTAAGTAACATGAAACAGCTGCTTCTCAGTCATTATGATAAATTAGTAATTGAATTTCAATTTCTCTGAGGAATTAACACTTTTCCTATCTTAGCTAATCTAATTAAAATAAAAAATAGGATTTTTTTATTAGTTGTGTTTAAAAATTCGACACCTTGGTCTATTAAAATGATATATCGCAAGTGCATCCATCAAATTTTCTTATAAAGGTTTTATGAATATTAAATTAACGTACGTTATTCTTTCTCTTACTTAGTAGTCTTAATGTTGTAAAACACCTTGGGCACTTTCTTTCTGATTTTCAATATTTTATTAAAAAATTTATCTGAACAATAATGTTGAAATTTTATATTACGAAAATAAATCTCTAAAACCTAACTTTTTATGGCAATAAACAAATACAAAAAACTAAACATTTTATTAAATTACCAGTTGGACTTGAATAGTTCCCCATTATTAAATTTATAATTAGTTGTAATAAAACTGCATGTATATACCGGCTGTTGCATGGTTAAGCAAGGCATCTTTTAGTGATTTTTTACTGCATATCCATGTATTTAGTGAATTATTGCTACGTATCCATGTCTTTTAAACAGCCCTTTTTTTAATATTTTTTCTGACTCTGATCATTTTAAAGCATTTTTAGGTATCAGTCATCACTGGTATCAGTTCAGTAGTTTTTAAATTACTAAGCAATTAAAAAACTTCTGGATCAATTTGATGTTTACTGGGTATCCAAATAAAAGGCCTGCGTATCCTAATTGATACTCAAAAGTACGTTAAAAGATGCCTTGTGGTTAAGTTGAATATAGGAAACCTCATGTAATATTTGTGCTGGCTGAATATTGGCTCCCCTGTACATTTTATAAAAAAACTGCATTATAACTTCTTGAATAGGTCGATATGGTAAATCAATGTGCTGAGTTTGAATTCATTTTGATGAGTCAATCCTAAGCTATTTAATTAAACGTGATGGCAAACCCATGACAATCTCATATTTCAGGTCTTAAGCAAACACCAGCAAATTAAATTTTGACAAAAACCGAAAATTAGTGTCAGTTACAATATTTTCGTTAATATTATGAGAAACAATAAAACTACGTTATATTTCTTTTCCACTATCTTTTTAAAAATTAAATGTTTCGCTATCACTGTAGCTTCTTCAGATTGAGAATGAATGAATATTTTTCTATATCTAACAAAGTGTACAATCTTAAAATATTATTACAGGTATAAAGATGGTGTAGGGTGTAGGGGATATAATAGTAACAGTGGGATTTTCCAAATGGTCAGTTTATTATATATATCACTTTCATTTGACGAAGCTATAGTATAGCGAAACATAACATATTCCTTTTTGTAGTATAGTGGAAATTTACAAGTTCAACTCTGTTTTACTTCTTCCCATAATATTATAATTATGGATTTCCACGTAGTATCGGCTGAATCAATTAATATATTAAATGCTTCTGTGTATCACATTAAATAGCAGTAATAGCACATTGTGTAACAAGGGCATGAAGACAGACTTGATATACGATCGAGGAGTTTACAACACAATCTGTATGCGAGTGTTGCAAATCGGACGAATGTCTAAAAGTTGGATTCACGCAAGTGTTGTACATTATACTTTTTCTACGACCGTACTTCCCTTAAAATAAATAATAAATTCTAATTAATAATAATTATTTTTAATGACAGTTGGCAAAACTTTAATAATAACAATAGAACAAACACGGCCCCCTATTTATTTTGAATACATTGGCTCTTATGGAGGTATCCGTGAAGTAAGCCCCATAAGCAATACGTTGTACTTCACGCACCGGTGTGTGAAGTTCCACTTCACGCATTAGTAGTGATGCGTGAAAGTGTATTTCACGCATTACGTTATGTCACATACGAAGGGCACTAGATTAATTTTCTCTCCAACATTGAGACAAGAGAAGTTCTTAACGTGAACGTACCTCATTGCGCTAGTAGGAATTTACTCCAATGAAAAAGATAATTCACTCGAAAGGTGACAGCATGAGTTAAGAACAAGGCCAACAAAAGACATAAGTAAATTTCTTTTCAAAACTATAATATAACATTTAAATTCATATTAAGAGGATGCCGAAGTCAGTCGAAATCTCCGATTTGACCCCTGTTCATTTCGCGCTTTGTATGCACTAGGCGAATTGGATCTTCCCTTGCCGTTAGAACAATACGTCGTACGCCGACAGAAACAATCGGAAGAAAGAGATCGAACGTGATCGGGGTCTAGACTTCAATTTTTAGCACTGAAAAGCGGAGTTTCCTCTTTTTATGAAAACGCTGCATTTAAAAAAAAATGTCGAACAAAACATGTCTAAATTTTATTAATAATTGGAGGAAAGTCCAATAATTTCTTTTTACATGGAACAGTAAATAAAATTAAATCTAAAAATCTTTCGAAATAAAAAAATATATACTTTCCTCCAATTTTATTTGTATTACAAAGTATTTATTGCTTGAACAATTTTTTCTCAAAACAGAAATAAACGCTTGGGGACAGAACTCGTTTAGAAGTACTCCGGAATCCACTGAACAATTAAATTCCTTCGAGAGCTAATTAAATTTTCCTAATTTTTTAACATTTCCACGTACTTATAACATTAAAGTACTTAAAAATGGTATAAAACTGTAGTTGTGTGTACTAAACCCTTCTCATGGATTTGTTACAGGTATTATAGTATAAGGACACGTGCAGGAAGGGTCGTTCTATTTTTTAATTAAATTAATTGAGAGGATCAGAAGCCATGGGGACCGTGTAGAAAAATATAAAATCTGAAATATTTCCTTTTTAATTCTACAATATTCGATCACTTGTCAAGTGTACCGCGAACCGCCAAACACATTTAAATGAAATCCTTTTGGGCTGGCATGGCCCTATTTCAAAACCTAATTGCTCAGAGATGCGACTTGGTCAAGAATAAGTAGAAATTGTGCTTAAAAAAACAGGCATAAAAAACGGAATTGCACAAGCCTGCAACGGAATACAAGGATTTGAAATGGAAAACGCTGTTCGAATATTAAGAAAATAATGCATTGAAAACGATTTGGACTTAGCTGAAGCCTAAATATATAATAGAAATATAATAGAAAATCGTTCTCTTTTTAATAAAATATTTTTCATATCTGGGACTAGAAAAAATAGAGGAAATTTTTTTTCGCATATGGTTGTTATTTTATATTCTCACATTAAATTTGATTCTTAACAACTTTTTTCTAATAAATTTTTTTGTACCATGTAAATTAATGTTACTTTACTCTTAGCATTTTAGCACATTTTCTCATCTTTTGACCACCCTGTACATTATATGTGTGATTTCTTCGGGGATTAGGAGTTTTTAAGCGAAACTTTTTAAGAAATAGTTTTTTTGGTTATAGGTACGTGGAAATGTTAAAAAATTAGGAAAATTTAATTAGCTCTCGAAGGAATTTAATTGTTAAGTGGATTCCGGAGTACCTCTAAACGAGTTTTCTCCCCAAGCGTATATTTCTGTTTTAAGAAAAAAATGTCAAAGGAAAAAAAACTTTGTAATAGAACTAAAATTGAAGGAAAGTATATATTTTTTTATTTCGAAAGATTTCTTCCGATTATCGTTGTTTCTGTCGGCGTACCGATTACGGGCGGACGCTCGACGTATTGTTCTAACTGCAAGGGAAGATCCAATTCGCCTCGTGCCTACAAAGCGTGAAATGAACAGGGGTTAAATCGGAGATTTCGACTGACTCCGGCATCCTCTTAATATGCATTTAAATGTTATATCGTCGGTGAAAACAAACCCGAACAAACCTCCTAAGCCCAAAATTGATATTGCCTTAAAACAATATGGACATTTGCAATACAAGGCATTAGAAATCTTCTTTGTGGTATAAAATATATTAGCGAAGTTGTAGAATTTGGCTTACACTACCCAATGCCACAAAAAACCCAATTTCGATTTTTTGTGGGTTACGAGGTATTAGTATACTTCACCGACGATATTATAGATTTGAAAGAAATAGCGCCTGTGCGGTACATCATTTACTTATGTCTTTTGGTGGCCTTGATCTTATCTCATGCTGACACTTTACGAGTGAATTGTCTTTTTCATTGGAGTAACTTCCTGGTTTGCATCACAAGAACGTTCATCTTCGTCACGACAATGCGCAAGTTCATATAGCAGCCAAAATCCAACCCATCCACTAGTGTAACTTTATTGAGGTCCGTCGTTTAATCAGGACTTTGTTCCGACTGACAGGAATATTTATTTTCTGATGGAATAAAGTCGTTGCATGACACGTTCCAGTTAACAACTTCTCTTGTCTCAATGTTAATCTAGTGCCCTTCTTATGTGACATAACTTTGTAATGTATTTCTTCTACAAACGTGCATGAAATACATTTTCAAGCATCACTAGTAATGCGTGAAGTTAAACTTCACACACCGGATACTTCCATTAGAGCCCATATATTCAAAATGAATAGGTGGCCATGCTTGTTCTATATTTATTAAAATTTGTCATCTATGACAAATGTCATTAAAACTAATAATTATTAATTAGAATTTATTATTTATTTTAAGGGAAATATACGGTCGTAGAAAAAGTATAGTGTGCAACACTTGCGTGAATCCAACTTTTAGACATTCGTCCGATTTGCAACACTCGCCTACAGATCGTGTTGTAAACTCATCACTCATATATCAAACTTCATGCCCTTGTTACACAATGTGATATTACTGCTATTGGGGTACTCTTCCGAACCAGAAAGTTGTACACACCTCAACAACTTTTGACACTATACAAAGCCTAGATTCGACCATCACTAGAATACTGCTCTCATGTCTGGAGCTCTGCACCCAAATATACTCTTCGGCTACTGGATTCCATCGAAAGAAGGGTTATTAGTCTGATCGGAGACCACGAGCTGACGAAGAACCTCGACAGCCTAGAACATCGAACACAGGTTGGGGATTTAACTATCTTTTACAGATATTTTCATGGATGGTGCTCGGCTGACCTTGCCCTCTTAATTCCGCCCAGAGCGACGAATAGCAGAAATACACGACGAACCACTGCCGCCCATCCATATGTGGTTAAGCTTAGTACTCCTCGAACTTCATTATTTAAGAATTCTTTCATCTGGAGGACCTCATCCTTGTGGAACGACCTTCCCGAGGTCGTTTTTCCCAACGAATATAACCTCCAACGATTCAAAATCAACTTGAATCGCTTTTTACGCACACGCACCACTCCCAGAGTGCCCTAAAGGATTTTTCCTATAGTGCCTATGTTTGATCATAAAAAAAAAAAATTAATGTAATACACAGAAATATTTAATATGTTTTTGTTTTCCTGACCGTTCGATATATTATAGTGGTTGGTGCTAGGTTCTCGGTGAATTCTCTGCACCAATACGATGTGACGATGATGATGGTGGTGGTGGTGAATTATAGTTTTCATTCTACAGTTAATGCTGGCATTATTATCAACGTTTTATATAACAAATCTAACAAATATGGATGACAATATAATAATTAGGTATTTGATGGCAGTTGTACCGTTATTTTTTGGCCGCCATGGTAACTTTTATAGTAATCCGAGCATTTATTTTTGAAGGATATTCACCGAGCAACAAAGGAAATACAACGATTATTGCATTTTTCTCGTTTTTCCTCTTTTTTCAGATTTTTTAAATTCTCTTAGGAACAATTATATTTTAAAATTCATCCCCTTCATATCGTGATAAAATTTAATTATAAAGAGTATGAAAATCTGATGAGCCTTGAGTCACATTTTACGTTTATATAAAATATCAGAAAATAGAAACGTTTTTTCGATAATATTACGTGTTGAGAAGAAATGATAATTTTTTGTTACCTACTCTAGTGGCATGGCGATTCTTTTGGGCCAATGCCTGACCCAGATATATCTCTTCTCTTCGTTTAAGAAATATTTTTATGTACAATATGTCAAATTTAAATTTTATGAAATTTACATGCTTTTATGCGCTATTGTACATTATTTCATTCAGTCAGATAAATTGAACTTGAGCTTTTCTCTCTAACCCATAATATTAGAAATTATTTTATCATCAATCATAAATAATTTTCCATGTCTCTTAATAATTTTTACATAATATAGAAATAACTTTTAGACATTCGTCCGGTTTGCAACACTCACCTACAGATCGTATTGTAAACTCCTCACACGTATATCAAATCTATCTTCATGCCCTTGTACACATAAAGATTTATTTTACAATATGTTTTTGTTTTCCTGACCGTTCAGTATATTATAGTGTTTTTTTCTGCTAGGATTTCGGTCAATTTTCTTTGGTTTAAAACATATTTATTGTGAACTTTTCGGTTTTATTTATAACCATCTTTAGAATTGCAATATTAATAAAGAATGTAATTTGATAATTGCAAAGGAAAGAAAATTTGAATTATTTTTTTTATACAATATAAAAATAGCTTTTAGATCATACATTTCTTTGCTGATATATGTAGGTACACAGCTTAAATAAAACTAAAACAGTTCTTCAAAACAATAATTAATAAAAAAGGTTCTACGAACAATTAAAAACAGAATTATAAAATTTATAATACTAATAGAATCAAAACAATTATATCATGATGAAAATAAATTTATTTCACTACCATACATTCCCGAAATAAATAAAAAAATTAAAACAGTTCTTAAACCACATAATATCAAAATCACAGAAAAACCATACAACAATAGTAAAATTTTATTCACAAAACTAAAACAGGAGACGCTAAACACCAACCTTATCTATAAAATTGATTGTGCAGAATGCAGGGCCGACGAGAGGGCGTTGAAGGCTGTACTAATTATCGGGGCCCGGGCCCCAGGGGGGCCCGGGGCTCGGGCAACTTTTTAATTTTTTTTACAAATACCTAATTATAATCATATGCATTGATTTGGATATTAATTCACTGCATCAGTCATCGCTCGTCATACCTAGAATGGCGAACTATGGAACAAAATTTTTTCAATAAAAATACTATTGACAGCTTGATCTTTAAATCTTTAGAAAAAGAAAAAGAAAAGTGGAAACAACTATTAAAAAGATTTCTTCATGTTATTTTATTTTTATCTGAAAGAGGACTAGCATTAAGAGGATCGTCGCATTTAATTGGGAATCCAAACAATGGCAATTTTCTTGGCATATTAGAGTTGCTAGCAAATTATGATACCGTATTAGCAGAGCATTTAGAAGTTATTAGATCTTCACAAGAAACTAAAAAGCGTTTGCAAGTTCATTATCTTTCGGCTGACATACAAAATGAATTTATTTTACATTGTGCTGAATATGTCATGGAAAAAATTTTGAACGAGAGAAAGCTGGCAAAGTATTATTCCATAATCGTCGATGCTACTCCAGATACTTCTCATGATGAACAAACAACATTTATTTTACGATATGTCTGGCTAAATGATAATGGCAAATACGAGGTTTTTGAAAGATTTTTTGAATTTTTTAATTGCAATAAAAAAACTGGAGAAGCAATAGCTAATATGATTTTGGAAACTCTGGGAAAACGCAACATAAAAAATTGTCGTGGACAAGGATATGATAATGGGAGCAACATGAGCGGATAATATAAGGGCGTGCAGGCAAGGATTCATGCCCTCAATCCCCTTGCTTTATGGTCTCCTTGCGCTTGTCATAGCCTGAACTTGTGTGGTGTCCATGCAGCAGAATGTTGTTCTCAGGCTATAACTTTTTTTTGGAATAATTCAGAAGCTGTTTAATATCTTTAGTGCTAGTCCTTCCAGGTGGGAGATTTTTAAAAATAAAATTGATGTATCCCTACATTCCCTTTCTACGACTCGCTGGTCAGCTAGAGTAGAAAGTGTTAAACCAGTCTGCGAGAAGTTGACCGGAATGACGCCATTAGAGAGTTATTGGAGCTTAATTTAACACCAGAAGTACGAGTTGAGTTAAATGGCATTTTAACTTATTTGGGCTCTTTTTAATGCCTCTTAATGGCTTCAACGTGGCTAAAAGTACTCACCGCTATTAATTATAGAAGTGTTATTCTTCAAGCAGTATCCGTTACTTTGGACGTTGAGACTAAAAATCTGAATTCATTGCTCGAAGATCTTAATACTATTAGAAATAGTTGGGAAAACATTTTGAATGAATGTAAACTAGTAGCTAATAATTTGGAAATGTCAACCGAACTATCTACATCCGAAAAACGAAAACGCAAAAGAAAGACGTTTTTTGACGAAACATCAACAGATTCATTAGAAGAACTTAGTGGGGAGGAATACTTTAAAGTAAAAGTATTTTATTCAATTTTAGATGCTGTTATTTTAAACATATCCACAAGATTTGAAGCAGCTAAAAAAATTGTGAACATGTTTAGTGTGTTGTGGAGATTTTTAAGTTTAGAAGATATAGAAATTGAAGAGCAGGCCAATTATCTTCAAAATCATTACGACGCAGATATCAATTCTGAATTCAAAGAAGAAATAAAACATCTTAAAAGCATCTTTTCGGCAAATTTTCAGGACACTGACGTTACCCCATTAAATCTTTTAAATGAAATTCACAAATTAAAATTAAATACTATGTTTCCAAATATAGTTATAGCATTAAGACTTTTTTGTACTCTCCCTGTAACCGTAGCCCAAGCAGAACGATCTTTCAGTTACCTTTCAAGAATAAAAAATATTTTAAGGTCTACCATGGTTCAGGAACGGTTGAGTTCTCTTGGCATATTAGCTATTGAGTCCAGATTGGCTAGAAACTGCGACTTCTCTAAAATTATTGAAAATTTCGCCTCTGCAAAATGTCGTAAAGCTCCCTTAAAATAATTTATATCTACTTGTTATAATACGAGTATAAGTAGTTTGTAGTAGTAGTCATAGACCTGTTTTGTAAATTTTATTAGTTTAGTTTGTTTTTTATAATGTTTTTTTTAATAAATAACAGAAAATGGACTTAAAAAGTTTTTTACGAGTACGACTGCGTCGAGTGACGACGAGTCTTTTTGCGCAGTAAACAGCATAACTTTCTGTCTTGGCATAATTTGGATAAAGGTAAGTCGCAATAATTTTTTAGCATAAACAAAAATGGGCTGTAATGTCGTCCACTGTTCACAAGCCTAAGGTCCCAAACAAATTTAGTAACTTTTCTTAAAACGCGTTTGACCTTGAATTATCAAAAAATTCGCCGGCGGCTCATTTTTTATTCCACTTACGCCATTGGGGGCCCGTGATTTTTGTCTATACCAGGGCCCGGCACGGCTCTCGGCGGCCCTGGCAGAATGCCCAAAAACAAATATTGGGCAAACTAAACAATGTCTTAAGAATGGAATAAAAGAACATAAAAACAGCATTACTTGGTGGCGGGTGGCAGCGGGGGAAAGCGGGGCCATGGCGATTTAACATGGAAAAAAGGCGAACAGTTTTTCTGTGCACCGCGCTGTTGTCTGTTCGTGCATCTAGTTAGAAATTCGAGCGTGTATATTTTAATATTTTAATATTATATATTTATTAAGTTAAGATGAATAGTTGACGGTGGATTATTTAAGAAATAACTTTAGCTCTTTGAGTTTGGAGCAAAAAATTGAAGTGAATAATGCGGAGACACCTAAACCCGAAATAAATTTAACGCAGACCGCAAAGGGTAAATCTAGGGACTTTATTAGAAAGTTTAAAAATAAAATATATGAAAAAAAATTTACAGAGGGTATTCCAAACTTAATGAGGCTGTTATTGATCAATTTTCTACAATTAAGAACCAAATAATGGACTTTACGTTTAAGCTAATTAATTGTGTAGGGTCGATAAATGTTGTGTATTTCGATAAATGATACTCGATATGATTAAAAATACAAATCAAACCCACCGCTCTATCAAAACATGCAATAGATAACTTACACAATTTTAAATTTAACGATGTGCAAATTCTTGATTATGAAGTAAATTACAAGAAGAGAAATGTAGAAGAAACGCTCTCATATTAGAACAAAAATAATGATACACTTAATTTCAGAGCAGATACAGACAATCTTAGTAATTTTTTGGAAGTAGTCCATCTCTCAGTGGAGTGACATTTTAAGAAGTAAATAAACATAGTCTCCTCTACTAGTTAAATAAATATTGTTTACATTCTTATTCCATACACGTTTCGAGCTATATACCCTCATGTTCAGTGGAAGAAAATACATGAAATTGCAAAGTGAACTTATGCAACAGAAGGAAGAAAAATTAATTAAAAAATTTCGTTTATTAAGTGAAAAAACATTTATTAATAAATTATGAACAAAAGTAATTAATAAAGAAAGGGACTGTTAGTTCCTTTCACATTTCAATTTGATTTTTGGGAATACCATGTGGGCTCTCATCTGAATAGCCGCTCCTGGAAAACTCACATCCCAACGAAGAATGTAGAATTTAATTTTAAACCGCTTTTCCACCATATTTAATTTAGCAATCATATAGGTAGCATATTAGCCCCGAACAATTAAAACGAGGATTAATTAACTTTATTTCGCAACGGGAAAACTACTTAAAAGCTTTATAAACTGCAAACCGGCTATAAAAGGGCAATTATGAACTTATGAATACAATTTTTTGTTAGGGACCCATAAGCCGGAGTACGTCAATCATTTTAACAATGGTGAAATTAAAAAATGAAATTAAATAAGTGCTCAATTAGAAATTATTAAGAGACATGGAAAATTATTTATAATTTGATGATAAAATAATTTCTAATATTATGGGTTAGAAAGAAAAGCTCAAGTTCAATTTATCTGACTGAATGAAATTATGTACATGAACATTTCATTCCATGCCATTACAATTGCAATGTTTTCAATGCAGTTACAATAATTAAATATACAACGTGTCCAAGATAAGGAGGGCCAGTACAAGGATCTCGGAAACCGTAAGAGATACGAAGTCGGTTAAATGTTGCGCATTTACGTGCCTAATAATATGCCGTTTAGAAAGTTTTAAAATTCCGAGTAGTTCCGGAGATATCCGGAAAAAGCGAAATTCTGAAAAATCGTTCTATTGTTTTCCTGGGTTTTTTGACATGGAATTCTAAAGTAAATTGCACTTTTGCATTGCCACTTTTTCCGCTCTATCTAACAGCGTTAATTGTTTTGTAATCCGACGAGTCGTCTTCGAATGGCCATTATAAACTTTCTTTTTTTAAATGCGGTCCTGTTTTCCTGATATTGGAATTTAACAGCTTTTTTCTCCCGAATGCAACGATGTATGACACATTGTGGTTTAATGACGTTTCGAGGGTTTTTTGAACAAAATCAGGAAGTATTGGGATACGGTCCTGTATTTCTCCTAATTTTATAAATAATATCTCATAAGTAAGCTCTAAATTTTTACTTATGTTGGACTAGTTCAATAAATAACAAATAATTTAATAATAAACCACAAATAAGTGAACAAAATACAGAAACATTATTTCAAACTTCTGTTGATTCGGGATTTAAAAGAAAAGTAGGCGCTTGAAACAAAAAAAATTAAGATGGTGACGCGTGATTTGTTTCACTTGACGTTCCCATTGTGATCGTTTGAGAGCGTTTTAAGAGGTTTTCTATTTTCCAGAAAATATGGAACAAATGCTGAAAAGTTTGATATTCTATCGCATGTTTTATTTTATCTCAAAAAAACTGTTATGTAGCAGTTAGAAGATGTTATTTGTGCTTAGAGAATAACGGAATGGTTTATTATTAAATTATTTGTTATTTATTGAACTAGTCCAACATAAGTAAAAAATTTAAAGCTTACTTATTATATATTATTTATAAAATTAGGAGAAATAAAGGACCGTATCCCAAAATTTCCTGATGTTTTTAAAAAAAACCCCGAAACGTCTTTAAACCACAATGTGTCACACATCGTTGCATTCGGGAGAAAAAAAGTTCTCAAATTCCAATATCAGGAAAATAGGACCGTATTTAAAAAAAGAAAGTTGATAATGGCCCTTCGAAGACGACTCGTCGGATTACAAAACAATTAACGCTGTTAGATAGAGCGGAAAAAGTGGCAATGCAAAAGTGCAATTTACTTTAGAATTCGATCTCAAAAAAACCCAGGAAAACAATAAAACGATTTTTCAGAATCTCGGGGTTTTCCGGATATCTCCGGAACTACTCGGAATTTTAAAACGTTCTAAACGGCATATTATTAGGCACGTAAATCTGCAACTTTACCTCCATTTAACCGACTTCGTATCTCTTATGGTTCCGAGATCCCTGTACTGGCCCTCCTTATCTTGGACACGTTGTACCTACACTACGTTAATTATCCAATATTAAAAACTTCACGTCTTAATTAATATGTTGTTAATTCGTCAATAATGATCCATTTTTAATATTTTAACTGAAATAGGTTCTAGTTTAGGGCATAGTAGTTTACGTCCTGATACATCTAATTGCACAGGGTAGCACATAAAAGCATGCATATTTCATAAAATTTAAATTTGACATCTGACATAAAATATTTTTTAAACCAATTAGATATATATCTGGGTTAGGTACTGGCCCAAAAAATCGCCATACTACTAGAGACAACAAAAAAAATTATCATTTCTCCTCAACACGTTATATTATCGAAAAAGCGTTTCTGTTTTCTCATATTTTATATAAACATAAAATGTGACTCAAGCAGGTTCATCAGATTTCTATATTCATTCCTTATAATTAAACTTTATCACTATATGAAGAGGATGCATTCTAAAATGTAATTGTTCCTAAGACAACCTTAAACGCGAAAGAGGAAATCAATTTCCCCTGATCCCCCAGAACAGCATTAAGGCGATAAGTGTTAGATATAAAGAACCGATGCCGATGTGCTGCTAACAAAATATTCTTGACTGATGAAACCAACTATTATGTAGGGAATATCTCAACCTCTGTAATGTATGGAAAACAATATTATTTCCTGACGAAAAAACATTCTAATGGAAATGGTGCAACAACAGCATTTTGTTAAAGAATTGTTCAATAATTCACCCGAGAAAGCAACGTATACATCTTACCTTCGAGTTCAAAGAGTACAGACCTCATCCTATTGAGAACGTTCGAGAAATGACAAAATAAATGTATAGGAATGATTTTTGACCGAGAAGCCACTCCGGTAGAAGAAACATCCGCCATCGACAGCAACGGTGCAATAACTAAATATTATTCTTTATTGTTTTATTTATTTTCCCTAAATAGAGTTGAAATATTGTATTATATACACTAATATACAGGGTGATACAAATTCGGCCTTCACCATTGGGATTTGGAAAACGGTAAGAGATACGAAGTCGGTTAAATTGGGCCCATAATTGCACAACAGTCTCAATTTAACCGACTTCGATCTCTTACCCTTTCCGAAATCCCAATGGGAAGGCTGAATTTCTAACACCCTGTACAATATTATTTAATAAGAGACAATGGCTTTATTTTACTAATGATCTATAATAAAAAAAATTGTTTTCATAATAGTCTAGGAGCAACATATTTTGATTTTCTTCTTGTACCAGTATTTTTTGGCTGGAATGGTACCTATTTATAAAACTATTTTGTGCAGTTTTGCCTCTTATTGATAATGGCGTTTGTTTCAGGTAGTAACGACGACGAAAAACATAGCATTAGTAATACGAACGAGAATTCAGATGATTTAGACGAGCAACGACCTAGGAAAGTTCGACGTTCTCGCACTACATTCACAACATATCAACTTCACATATTGGAGTCAGCATTTGAAAAAACACAGTATCCCGACGTGTTTACTAGGGAAGAATTAGCAATGAGATTAGACTTGACTGAAGCAAGAGTACAGGTATACACCAGTCATTTTTGTTATAGTAGGATGTGTAATACCTACGTACCGAGAGTGGTAAGACGCCTATTACACAAGATTTCGAAACTTACCCTACTTGGAAAGAGTGTGTAATAGGCTTATCACTCGAGTTGTGTATTACTTTTATATTAAAATATATATCGAAATATGGTAATAAAATATTTTGAGTCGGTACTTACATGGTTATAGTACACCAGTCAATACATTTTCGACACACTTTATCATAACACTCCCTGGATTTATAATGTTGAAGCAGCTTCTAATGTAATTTCCCGTGGCGTTCCCTCAATCTATCGTAGTCACTCATACTTTACCCAAAACTAAACAAATTAAACAGGTTGGCGTTTAAAATTTCTTGACATTTACGTTGCCAAGGCGACCCGATGGATGGAATTCACAGCCGACTTTGCATAAAATCTATTGTAAATATTGACGGTTTTGGCATATCACGGGTAATGGAATTTGTGGAACTGTTACGTAATATATATATATTACGGAACAGTCATTACATAACATTAGGCAGTGTGTAAGTAGGTTCTTACTAATATAGGAGTAGAAAAAAGTGAATTACTATACTTGACGCAAAAAATTTATAAAAATATTTCAATAATTTTTGGTAATTACAGGGTGTCCCATTTTCGACACTTTTATAGGATATCTCTGTAATTGTCAGTCCTATCAAAAAAGTAATGTAGGTGTCATGTGCTCGTTTTGGGCCAAACTTAAAACGGTAATATAAAAATTTGAAAATTTTCGCTCGCTTAAGAGATACGGGGAATATCAAAATTGACAATTTCAAAATGACCCTATACTTTCTTAGTTAAAAGAGATACAAAAAAATATTTTATACAGAAGTTTATTTATATTGATTGTTGAATAATTTGCATTTTTGAGAATAAGTATACGGGGTCAGGTAAAAAAGTTATCGGACCAAACCTCACTATTTTAAATGGAACATCTTGTATATTTTAATTTAAAAAAATACTATTTTAAATTATCCTTTCCAATATATAACACACTATGGACGATATTGGTTTCCTAGGCGATTTATTAAACTTTATTACTTTAAACCACAGTAGACCATGAAACAAAAGCTAATATCCTAGAAATAACTATGTGCACTATTAACATTTAACGTCAATCTCATTTTTACATATTCATTTGCGAAAATGACCTATCATCATTTTGAAAAATTTGCTATGATATCAGTTTATATTGGAAGTGGAAAAAACGAAGAAATGGCGCAAAATGTATATTTTGTTCGTTATCCGGAAAGACGGTAACCATTTAAGGACATATTCCGAATATTTGCGATGATTCCCCGTATTTTATACTTTAATCTGAATCTTTTATTTGGTTTCAAAGTAATAAAGTTTAAAAAAAAATCGCCTTGAAAACCAATATCATCCAAGGTGTGTTATATATTTGAAAGGACAATGTAAAATAGTATCTTTTTAGATTAAAATATACAGGGTGTTCCATTTAAAATAATGAGGTTAGGTCCGATAACTTTTTTATCTGACCCCGTATACTTATTCTGAAAACGGCAGATTATTCAACAATCAATATAAAGAAACTTCTGTATAAAACATTTTTCTGTATCTCTTTTAATTAAGAAAATATAGGGTTTGTTCGGGTTTGTTTGTTACCTTGAAAGGTAAAAAAACCAATGATTTATCATTTCCGCTTATTTAAATAGAGATTTTTTAAAAACTTTTTTAAAACTGTCGCCATTTTGAAATAGCTTGACCGAATCGCGCTACAATTTATGCGCATACTGTACGAGATATTAGCTTTCAAATGATGTATCACAAGCTGTATGTTCCTATTTAAAAAAAAGATCGATGTCGTCATATCTTTGACTAATGTATATAAAAAAACAAACGAATAAAGTCAAAATGTGAACATAGATAAAACTAAATTGACGTGTCCGAGCGTTTTCCAAAAAGTTACAGGTTAAGGCTACATTAATTTTATTCCGGACTTCTGGGCAACCCAGTATATCGTCGGTTTAAAGGTAAAACTCATTAAGTGCAATTTTGAATAAAAGCGAGTTAAAAGTTTCGAAATGTTTAACTGTCATAATCCTATGACAAGAAAAATTCATTAAATGTCTAAAGCTATTCGGAACGTACTAGAAGAGCTTTATACATTAAAATGCATTTTTCTTGTTATATGATTATGACGTTAAACACTTCGAAACTTTTAACTCGCTTTTATTCAAAATTGCACTTAATGAGTTTTACCTTTAAACCGACGATATGTTAGATACAATATGTTAGCTATCACAATAGGAATCAATTTTTTTATTTTAAAAAATATTGCCATTTTTGTCAAAACTGTCCATTGTCAAGCATTCTCCCCTACCCTGTATATGAGATCGAACATTTTTCGGAAAAAATAAATTAATTCCCAGGCACCAACTAATTAACAACTATCTGCATATTAGTTGTGATTTTTTAGAAATCATTTCGACACAATAAAGATATTTTATATGACAGTTTCCTTTTTCCTTTACAATATCGCTTAATACCTAACAGCTTTGGAAAAGATTTCCTAGTTAAAGTATAAACGCACAATTCGATAAAATATTAAAATATCCTTGTATGAAGCATTCAGCCGCCTTTAAATCGACGCTGAAAAGGCAATTATGAAAAGAGACAGCCCTCCATCATTATATACGTAGCAGGGAGAGCACTTTAAATGAGACATCAGAGAAAATCTAGTGCCGGATCCAGTTCCGATTACCTCCATTGTGGTGAACAATGGGCAATTGCGCTCCCACTTCAACAGCTACAAGGCAGATTAATTATCTAAATTGTTGCCAATTAAGTTCAAGTTAATGTCCATCATTAGTCGGGTATTACCGATTAAACCGCCTAATCTTATAAGACTATTAAATGTTTAATTTTAAAACGTTCGTGCAAAATCAGATCAATTAGTACGGATCACTGAACAAAAAATGCCATACAGGGTGTCTGCTAATTAATGGTACATGGAAAAACCACAGACTCCTTACGTAAAAATATTAGGATTTAATTATACTTATCTAGATGCGAAAGTTGATATTAACTGAGATACAGGGTGTTAAAGTTAAAACTTCATTTTTGTTTTTCTCTACTAACTTTGAGATAAACCAACGTTTTTTTATAAAATTTGTCAATTATGTTCTTTTAGGACGAGAAATTGATTTTTTTTGAGAAATTTTAATGTACAATGTAGGCGTGTGGGCGGTGTTTGCGACCTTTTTCCGCAAATTTATTGGGTTATAGCTTTTTTGTGCCTCAGTGTATTTAAGTTTTTAATGAAAATAATACTTTTCTCATATTTCTTGCGTAAAAACGTATACTAACTTCAGGTCGCCCAGAGTTACCATTTCGGAGATATTTCCATTTAAATTGTTTAGTGGAACCTGCCCAATTATTATTAATTTGCAAACATTTTTTTTTCTTAAAGTAACCTATGAGAAAACAAATAAAATTTAGAGATGCAGTTGCTATGGAACAGAAAATGTTTCATGTTTATCGTAAGTTTGTGTTTTCATTCCTGTTGGTTTCTTTCGCTACGATATTTTCTAGGGTCAAAGTTATTTAATGAATAATCCAATTGTTGTATTTATTATTCCCAATTACTATTACTAGAACATTAATTATCATATAAAAGTTAATTGGTAAGAAGTAACAAAATATTATTTGGTTGCCTGAGCTAACCCGCTAACAATTTAAATGCAAATATCTCCGATACGGTAACTCTGGGCGACCTGAACTTAGTATACCTTTTTTACGTAATAAATATGAGAAAAGCATTATTTTTATTATAAACTTAAATATACTGAGGCACAAACAAGTTATGACCTTATTCGAAAAATGCCGCATCATTGTACATTAAAATTTCACAAAGAAATCAATTTCTCGTCCTAAAAAACATAACTGCCAAATTTTGTAAAGAACGTTGGTTTCTCTCAAAGTTATTAGAGAAATACAAAAATAAAGTTTTAACTTTAATACCCTGTATCTCAGTTAATATCAACTTTCGGATATAGGTAAGTATAACTAAATACTAATATTTTTATGTAAGGAGTCTGTGGGTTTTCCATGTACTATTAATTAGCGGACACCCTGTATAAGTCTTCTAAATTATGCATGTATTAAGTTTAGTTTGATTAACCTGAACTTACGTAATTTTATCCAATTTTAAAATTACTAGTGATGTGGTACTCGAGTACAAAAATCGAAGAAGAATTCGATTCTTTAATATACTCGCCCTTGATTGTTGAGAACAAACCCGACACGGCACAAAAACTTAAGACTGGCGCCCCCGCATATCCGCAATCCCTTGTTGTTTTTAGTAGTTGTATTTAAAAATACAAAAAAAACTTCACGCCCGTGCTCCCGCGCATTTCAACCAGATTGGGCTATATACAGGATGTCCCAAAAGTAATAGTGCACAGTAAAACTGCAGGTTCTTTGGCTAAAAATATTGCGATTTGGTCAAACATTGATTGCTCAAAATTTGATAATAACAGAGTAGTGTACATACTGAAAATTTTATTTTCTATAATTTCCTGATTAACTTACTTTTTTACCATTTTTACCAACATTGTTTTTGAATTCGATTGGAGGTTTTTAGGGGTGCCAAATTTGAATTTGTCAATTATTTTATTTTTATGTAGATTGTAAATGGCGCTCGCTGCGGCACTCCGGGTACATAGAACCAAGTGCAATTTTCTTGCGCTTTAGTGTTCCTATTAAAAATATCAATTTTCTCATCAGTTTTACCCAAAAATGGTATACGTGCCTTATCAATGTCGCTCCGAGCAACTGCTTTCGAGATTCTTGCATTTATAGTGTCCAGTGCGATTTTTAAAATAGTCCAGACTACAAAGAAATTAAAATACCAGTTAAATAAATATTTTATTGCTACATAAATAAACTATCAAGAAAAGATCTGTTTTTGACAATAATTGTTGTAATGTTTTTAAAAGCGCACTGGTCACTATAAATGCAAATATATCGTAATCAATTGCTCGGTGCGACATTGACAAGGGGGGATTAACGCAAAGATTGATTTCCAAAAAATGCAATATCTCGGGAACGCCTTATCGGAAAATATTAAAATAGTGTTATTTAAAATAATTTTTCTTGCTCGATTAGCTAAATTACAAGCTATGTCTATGTCATTTTTACGCTAGATGGCGCTTTCTACAAATTTAACATATTTAATGTTTTTTTTCCAAAAAACTTAAATACGATGGTAAAGATGTAACTAGACCGGTACAATGAGAAATAAAGGCCCCCCAAGATCCTAACTCTTTACTATCCGGAGCTATCAATGAATAATGAATTTACATAATTACTACTCATCGGCATATGACAAGCCGAAGAACAGGACGAGAACCTGTAAATTTTTATTCGTGATTCTACACAAGCATGACAATTCAATTTTCTTATACGTGGCAACACTGTCGGTGTCATGGCCATTAAACACCGATCCGTAAAAATTCACATTGGGAAGTTCGCGTTGGATATAATCCTATCGATTAATTTACTCTACTGTTGTATAAGTTTTGTCGACGTGGCAGAGCTACAACGAGCCAGCAATAATAAATTTTCTTTCCAATATTTCTCGTTATTATTATGGTTGTCTGTCGCAAATTTTAACCTATGGACTACTGTATAGGGTATTTCAAATTAAATCTTCAACATTGGTAACCGTGTTATTATATTAAAAATGCAAGTTAATGGTTGCAAGCAACTTTTACATGAATGCTACGATCAAGCGCGGATGCAGGGGGGTCATGACATGAAAAATACCATCTATACCGGTTTGACTAAAGCGACAGGGTATTACTTTTCGTAACTTTTCCTTGTATGACCCCCCTCCCCTAATCGAAGTTTGACCCCCCCCCCCCCCCCCCCAAAGAAATTCTGGATCCGCCCTTGGCTGCGATCGCTCTTGCACTGAGAAAAGCTGTAGCTAAAAATTCTTTGTTAGAATTATTTCAGCTGGGATAGGATATTTTCTACCTGTAACAGCAAAATTGATTTCGTGAGAAGTAGAAACCATTTTCCTGGATATTCTTTATTCTTGTTAGAAGAAACTATGCTATTTTAGAAATATTTACTTGATAGTGACAATTACGAGAATTTATCAGTGACCTTCATTAAGGTAAAAAGGTGTGACAAACTACAAGAAATGTATTGGATAGATTTTGTTCAAATTTTGAATTTAGCTTCGATATGTGGTACTACATGGATAAAGAACCTCGAATTTTTCAAAAAGGAATTTTATGGTTTAAAAAACTGTAAATAACCTTGAGATTGAGTATGGTTATACATATTATATTATATTATACAGGGTGTCTCAGAATATGTGGGCAATCTCCCGGGTTCAGATATAACACTTAAAAATAACAGGAGACGTTCATATACATTTTTCTTCCTACGGCACCCCCCTACGGAGATACAGGCCCATAACGGACGTCTCTGGAAATCGTTGTTTTTAAATAATTTTTTAAGCACTAGGTGTAATTTAATAATTTTTTAGTAAGTATAATCTTTACTAGATGAGTCTCCTTAAAATTCGCCCTTTTAAACACATTTGGCATATTTAGTTTGACAGGGATGGACTAGACGTAACACAAAAATGGTTTTTTTACACCCTGGATGATGAAGGAACGACAATAACATTTTTTTGGATACTCTAAAGCTTAAGCTGAAAAGAGGTACTTTTGAACAATGTCGATAAAATGAACTTTTTTCGAAAAAAATATATTTTTGTTCAATATGGTTTTTGCATTGGTATATATGCCGACATGCATTTAATGTATGAACAGAAATTTTTCTTTTTCGAAAACAGTTCATTTTATCGACATTGATCAAGAGTACCTTTTTTTCAGCTTAAGGTTTAGTAGAGTATCCAAAAAAAATATTATTTTCGTTCCCTCATCATGCAGGGTGTAAAAAAAGCATTTTTGTGTTTCGTCTAGTCCGTCCCTGTCAAAGTAAATAAGCCAAATGTGTGACTCGTCTAGTAAATATTATACTAAAAAATTATTAAATTCCACCTAGTACTTAAAAAATTATTTAAAAATCAACGATTTCCAGAGACGTCCGTTATGGGCCCGTATCTCCGTAGGGGGGCCGTAGGAAGAAAAATTTATATGAACTTCTCCTGTTATTTTTAAGTGTTTTATCTGATCCCGGAAGAATCCGCACATATTGTGGGACACCCTGTATATATCGATACATGCATCAAATAATATTGTAAGTGACATTTTGACCAATTTCAGAGTACAAAATAAATTTAAATCCTTAAATTCGGTTTTTTACCTTAATTTTTTTTTAAATCCCTCTTTCATCCCATTTGTATCTGATTTTGGTATTTTGCCTGTAGTATCAAGGTGAAGTAATATACCCGAGCCTGTTATGTCTTCTCCTCTAAGAACACGATTTGTCACTTACAATGTTATTCGATGCATGTATCGATATTTTGAAAGTATTTCCTTCACTATCTAAAATCTAAATTAATATTATAGCTTACTTTAATGCAAAAAAGTCACACCGAATTTTGTGTGTTTTTCCGGCATTAAGAATTTTTTAAAGATGTCGACAAAATATGCAAATAAATGAACTTGGTATTAAAAATACGAAAAATATAGAAAGTGCATTAAAATATAACTAGCATGTTATCCGCCCTTTATATAAAACCCTATCGATAAATCGAATGGCAGGTGGTTAGAAACTTCAAGCCCCTAAGAGCTTTGTGAAGTTTTGCGGTGTTTGCTGTTATTGAGGTTCTAGAAGTATATAGCTAAAAGGATTAAATATAGCTAAAACAGCCCTATTTTTATGGTTTTTGGTGTTAGTGTGGTTCCATATGTAGCTAAACGAATTAAATATATATAACAGCTTAAACAGGATAAGTTCTGTTTAAATCGTTTAACTAAGATGCGTCTAGCTAGAGATACAATAACTGGAAAAACCACAAAAGCAGGTCTGTTTAATTTGTTACCAGGAACATGCGCGGTGGGAAATCAAGCGTTGAACACCTTATCTTCGTCTATTAATTATAAATTTATCATATGTTGAATTACGACTAATATACATAGTGGGACACCACACATACCACAACCAGTATATTATTTTAATTTTTTCTTTGTAGAAGTGTACTTTGATCGATTGAGACCACGTTTTAAAATTAGTTTGAAATATACAGGGTTTCTCAAAAAAAAGTTATATACCAAACTTGCGAAAATTACATTAAATACCCTTTATATTATTGCAAATTTCAATTATATGGACTAGATAAAGGCAAGTTACTGTTATGTTTCCTATAGTTAAGATAAAGCGTTTTCGAGATATTTAACTACTTTTGAAAATATCGACCTAAATTTAAATGAATTGTCTGCTTTACGTATTTAAACCAGGAATTAAAAATTTTATTGATTATTTAGCAAAAGCATTAGGTTGAATGGTAAAATACAGGCATTTTCTTAAAACTATACAGGGTAGGAAAAAACTTACCTTTGATTAGGGTTATCAATAAAACCAAATACCTTGTTCATTTTAAATGGAACACCCTGCATTTTATATCGTTATTTTATTCCATTCTCAATTACCTTTTAAACTGTATTAAGGGCACCTATGCTTATCGCTTGTATTTTCTTCGAAAATTTACATTTCATGTTAGAATTGTTCATTTTGATCAAACGACTGTCTAAATTTAGTTGGCAATGCCCGAGTTACTGCTATCCATTCGATACACGGTGCATAATTTTTTATAATGAAAACTTATCATATAATGTCCTCCTATCTTAATTTTTTTATGTTTCATACTTTAGAAAAATAAAAAAAATTGATAATCAAAGTTTTTAAAGTAGTATTTTCAAGGGCATCAAATATCATTTTATGTCTGTTGATTTACAGGGGGAATCATAATGTTTTTTAATGTGATATCCTATAGGTATATTAACTGAATTTCCAATTTTTAACGTAATTTTTGTACCCAAATTCAACTGTTTTTGATAATATTGAGAATTGAAGATTTGCAAGATCCAATATTTCAAATATGTAAAAATGCAGGAAAAATGCGCCACTAAATATATTAGACTACTACAGGCTACTAGACGATGTTCCTGCACACTTTCATTTCAACATATGAAATGTATTAAATAGGCGTAATCCCAATAACTAGATAGGATGAGGAGTTCCACAAAACGGGCCAACTAGGTAATCTTAACGAGCTCTGATTTTTTCTTGTGTGGATACATATATACAGAGTTCTTTTATGTATAGAATATAATGGACATCATTTTGAGCATTTGAATTTTGGTCTTGATTTAAAAAGGATATTGAATGTATAGCAACTCCGGTATTGTCAACTAGATTTAGACAATCGTATTGTAATAACGCGTTCCATTTAAAATAAACAAATTATTTGGTTTTAATGATAACCCTAATCAAAGGTAAGTTTTATCCTACCCTGTATAATTTTAAGAAAATACCTTTATTTTACCATTCAACCTAATGCTTTTGCTAAATAATCCATAGAATTTTAACTAGTTTAAAACATAAAGCAAACAATTCATTTAAATTTAGGTCGACATTTTCAATAATAGTTAATTATCTCGAACACGCTATGTCTTAACTATAGGAAACATAAGAGTAAATTGCCTTTATTTAGTCCACATAATCGAAATATGCAGTTATATATAAGACAGGGCATTTCATTTAAATTCTTGCAAGTTTGTTATGTAACTTTTTTTGAGAAACCCTGTATATTTGAAAATAATTTTAAAACTCTTTATCGACCTAAATATACTTCTACAAAGAAAAAAAATAAAATATCATACTGGTAACACCCTGTATTTATTATAACTAAATTTTCAATATTTGTTTTAGGTATGGTTTCAAAATCGACGCGCGAAATGGAGAAAAAGAGAAAAATCCCTTGGCCGAGAAACTAGTTCTTTAATCCATTCCGAGCAGCAAGCTATAGCAGATTACCAGATGCACATGGTCCCATCACTAAACGATGGATTTTGGCCGAGAGTTCAAATTCCCTCAGTATATGCTAATCCAACGATGGGCTTTCCCTGGAACGCAAATCCCATTGCCGTTCCGAATATCCAAGCATATCTAATGACACGATTTGCTTTAGCCGAAAGTGTTGCTAAGTTTGGCAGTAGTGCTAAGGACAATTTTAAAACCCAATCAGATACAAGTTCTGGTGATACTAGTCCGCATCCACCACCATAGTGTTATAGAAACGATAGGGATTATTGTTCGAATTCAATATGTTATAAAGTAGCCGATTATTAGCTCTGATCTTATAGGATACTTTTGATATATTACGGTGTCAGTAAAAGCTTAGTATATTTTTTATAATCCAAAATATTAAGAATATTGAGGCGATGTTTTAAACGACTTGGCAATAAAATCTTTTTTTCCAATTGTATTTTTCTTTAATGGGGGTTAGTTTGGTAGCTACATATAGAGATTTTGGCAGCTACAAATGGAGGTTTATTAAAATTATCGCTATAAACGATACTAGCATTGAGTTAAACTATATTTTCTTTATGCTAATAAAAATAAAAATGTTAGATTTAAGCATATTTGAGGATAGTGTTGTGATCGCTCGAGCGAAAATCCGCTTGATCACTCGATTATTGAAATAACCGTCATCGCTCGAATATTAAAAAAAAACCGCTCGAGTTATCTATTCAGGAGAAAACCGTCGCCCGTCACTTATTATCTTTCACTCGATACCCGAGCTTCGCTTGACTCCGGCAGAAATATACCACTGTTAAGTTATAAATTCAGGCGAAACCGAAAAATATCGCCGGTAACTTGATAGACGACCTTCGGTCTACGCGCCGCGCCATCCGATTGGCAACGTTCGAGTTTGACGCTGAGCAAGTACACGACACACGTCTTTCTTAAAGGCACGTAAACGAGAAGGTGCATATAAAAAAGTATGCCGAATCCCTTAACGGAGTCATCGCGACATGCATTTTGTAAAGTTTTGTTTTAACTGGCTAGCCTGCGGACTAGTTTAGGTCTCCGATTGTAAATATTAAAAAATTAAAGGATATAATTTTAAAATTTTTAATTACTATAAAGACGAGAAAAATAACATAATAATAGAAATTGTTAATGAAAAATAACAAAACGAACAAAATGGTTAACAAAATATATAGAAAAATTCGTTGGTAATCTTATAGTAAACATTTTTAAATCTAAACAGGAACTTTTTATTATTAAACTCAAGAAGACTTCTTAAAAATAACATACATTATAGAAAATATTAATGAAAAATAAGAAAACGAGCAAAATAGTTAACAAAATTTTTTTGGTAATTAAAAGTAAGCATTCTTAAATTTAAACAGGAACTTTTAGGTCACTATGATACATGAATACATGAATTTAAAAAAATAATAACCAATTTTCTTATTTTGCCAGTTGCGTAACTAAGCCTAAATTTTTGAAGTGCACACAGTGGAAGAATTTGACAAGCTATTTTAAATATCTACTTATTTTATGCTCGTAAATTGAGGAAGATGTCAAGAAAAATAACTCTTGGTAATAATATTTGTTCGGGTTAAAAACGCACAATAATAAACCTAACAATAAATACATATTTGGGTGATTTGGCATCGAGACACGTGGTAAAAATTCATTATTCACAAATAAATAAATTTCTGGAATTTTTTGGTGGCTACTACAATTGCCCACCCGTAGTTACGTGCCTGCTAATACCCTACCTGATCACATCACAGTCGGTGACGTCATCGCTTGGTGAATTGGAATTTCGAGCGATTCACTCGATTATTAAAATCGCTCGAGTATCAAGTACTCGATTATTAAAATCATCGGTTTTTCCCAACACTATTTGAGGATCCTATGCACCAATTAGAAGAAGGACAATTCTAAAATCTTGTTCTGGTTGGTAATGCTCGTCCTGATCCAACAATATAGTTTTATAAAAAAGATTCGGATATTAATTCAATCAATCCAGACTGGAGATATAAAGAAAAAACGCATAATTAGACGGAAAACAATAACTACGGAAGAAATCGAAATTAATGGCATTTCCCTACAAATCTATACTCGATATACTACGAGAGCTGCCTATATCGTATGGTTCAGTAGAAACCATCTTTTAAAAAATATAAGTTCCGTCCATACAAGCCTACAAGAGTGCAAAAATTAACGCCTATGCAAAATGAAAATAGGCTGCATTTTTGTAGATATATAATGGACGAAATAAGAACAAACCTTAACTTTTTAAATTCTATATTATGGACGTATGAGTCAAATTTTTCCACCAGTAGGGCTGCCACCGCCGAAATACGCATCATTAGTCAGACGAAAATCCTTTCAATATTCAAGAAATCCAGTTTCAAGGGCGACAAAGTGTTAGCGTTTGGTGCGGATTAATTGGTGATCGGGTTATAGATCCAATAATTTTCGAAGGTTCCTTAACTGGCCCACGGTATTTGAATATGCTGCAGGAGGAAATTGAAGATCGCTTAGATAATTTACCCATTCTAACTCTAAGAAATTTAATATGGCATCAAGATGGAGCGCCGCCACACAGTGTCGCTCCAGTAACTTCATATTTAAACGCAAAATATGTCCAATGGATTGGAAAATCGGGTACTATAAAATGGCCGCCGAACAGCCCAGACCTGTGTTGTAAAACTGGCTTCTTCCAATTCAAGAAAATTATGAGGATTTTTACGTTAGATTATATTTCCTATATGCTACCTAAGAAGGATTTCTTTTATATTTCATAAAATAATAATAATTTTTAACGGATGTGAGCTTTTGATATGCAAAATCAGACCCGCTTTATATAATTTGCAATGTCACCAGAAATCACGGCAACGGCTTTTCGGGCCAGAGGCAGAGAGACGGAGTACGGAGTCGTCAGTCGATGTTTTGGGTTTGTTCGGGCACGCGGCGGCCGCCGGCTTGAGATTTCCAGAGTCGTTTCGTTTTATAATTTTTTTTCTTTTACGTAAGAAGGGGAGGGGGGAGGGGGTCCGTATTTTGGCTACAGGTTTTAGAGTGTTTGTCACCAAAAAATTCCGAGAATAGTCACCCGCGGATTTTTCCCTCAGTAAAATTTAATTTCAAACACTCGTAGTTTCCGTGCGAGTATAAAGAACTCTGGAATATCTTCAAACACTCGTGATTTGGTGCGATCATAAAAAACCCATAACGATTCCCACAAAAAAGAAAACAAATACCTATATTTAATTTTTTTAATGTTCAGTATTGCTCTAGTGCCCTTTACCGCATCCAACATTCCAATTTACCGCGAGAGGTTGTTCGGGTTTATTCGGATATTATATATACATTGAAATGTAATATTTCAACTCTAGAGTTGAAATGAATATTTCAACACGCGTGTGGTATAATTAGAAGTTAGCCTTGCGCTTCTTCTCATTCTCGTAGGTGGTCGTAGGAAAAGAGTATTTTCTCTTAAACGCTGTTGAATCTCGACTCATCAGTGGTAGATTATAAATAGCTTTTTTCCAGAATCCATAGAATGTGAGGAAAAACGTCTCAATTTAACGTTGACATGACAACTTGGCGAACTGCTAACGTTGAGGCCCAGGCAGTGAAATAGAGTAAAGTTTTTCAACATTAAAGGGTAGAAAACAAGACAAATAAGTTTGAATTCGTGCTGTTTTTGTCGTGTCTAAGATATAATAAAGAATGTTCACTTTCTGTAGGGGGGGGGGGGGGGGGGGCTAATAAAGTGGGGGCTACAGGGCCCTGTTATAATATCGGCACTGCTCAGGAAGCCTAAAAATTATAGGCTATTCGACAAAAAGGTTTCTATAACAATACAAATCCTTCTTTGATGATGTTATTTAAATAAACTGAACTGAACTGGCTACTGGATTCCATCGAAAGGAAGCCATTCGTCTTATCAGAGACCTTCTTATGGTCATATTTCCCAACGAATATAACCTCCAATGATTTTTTAAATCACCGTGAACTCGATAATTCTATTATTAATTTTTATATTTTTAAATTATTTATCAATAAATTTTTTTTCGTCAATTTTTTACCTACCGATTGGGGAATGCGTACCTTCCACCGTACTCCACGAGATATCCGATCTCATCCGGCCTGATTACCGACGCGAATGAGGTATGGGTGGAGGATGATACATGATGATGATACAACTTTTGTCCTGGAGTTCCCAGTGTCAAACAAATTAAAGTAGACAAAACTTAACTTTTTAAACCAATAAAATTGGAATCCTATCATTAAAAACTTCCATTTAATACTAGATCAACTGCTACTAGTAATTATAATAAAGTGATCTAAGCAATCTAAAGTTATTTATCCTTGCAGAGACAAGCCTTAATGGGTTTAATAAAAGCTATTCTAATGAAAATCCAAGCTGATTCATTTACTTAAGGATTTATTGATTTCTAAGACGACGCGATGCTCTATTATTTGTTTACTTTTATCCCCATTCTGATGGGTTCCTTCTTTGAGACATTCGTAAAGTTGCACGGCACGTGTGTTAATCTTTGAGAATAGGGATTATTGTCGGATAACCTTAGAAGAGACTTTCTAACTAGAAAAGAAAAGAATGATATTGTACTATCTGACGAATGTTGATATACATTTCCAAAATGACATTGCAGGATTGGTTCCTATCCATTTCCTCTCTTCCTTGAAACGAGAGTTATTCAACAAACGCTAGAACGCTAGAATATGCTTTCACTTAGCATGATTGGCTGGGAATTTCAGGCTGCCAATGGATATAATAATTATAGTGCGCGTACAGCAACTTTTTAGTAAGTAGAAGGAATATTATTTAGGCCGCCTAAATGTATTCCAAGACTGATATGCTAAGTGCTCTTTTTTAATAAATTTCATTTCCGACAAGAAAGAAAAAACAATTCAGCCCTGTAATTTTTTAGGTATATTCTTTAGTGTAAAGAACTTGGATACTACACAGTATTCCAATTAATTTTTTTTTTGGGTAAATCTATATTTATTTCATTACCAAAGAACTGTTAAAGCCCATTACAGGAAATATTAAATAATATATTAAGTAAATATTATAACAAAATAAATTATAAAAAAAACTAATTACAAAAATAATTAATTTCTGTACAGGGTGTCCGCTAATTAATAGTACATGGAGAAACCACATACTCCTTACGTAAAAATATTAGGATTTAATTATATTTACCTATATCCGAAAGTTGATATTAACTGAGATACAGGGTGTTAAAGTTAAAGCTTCATTTTTATTTTTCTTTAATAACTTTGAGAGAAACTAACGTTTTTTTACAAAATTTGGCAATTATGGTTTTTTTAGGACGAGATATTAATTTTTTTGTAAAATTTTAATGTACAATCATCTCATCATCAATCATGTCATCTGTCTGCGGCATTACTCGCACATTTATTAGGTCATAACTTTTTACGTAAAAAAGGTATACTAAGTTCTAGTCGACCAGAGTTACCGTTTCGGAGATATTTGCATTTAAATTGTTTAGTGCACCCTGCCCAATTATTATTAATTTGCAAACAAATTTTTTTTTTAAAGTATGAGAAAACAAATGAAATTTACAGATGCAGTTGCTATGAAACCTCCATGTTGTTATTTGTTTGTTGAGTATTGTAGGATAGCTTTGTCAGACAATGTTTCATTTTTGAGTTTATCGTAGGTTTGTGTTTTCATTGCTGTTGTTTTCTTTTACCCGATATTTCCTAGGGTCAAAGTTATTTTAATTAAATACAGAACAATCCAATTGTTGTATTTATTATTTCCAAGTACCATTATAGAACATTAATTATCATGTAAAAGTTAATTGGTAAGAAGCAACAAAATATTATTTACTTGCCTGAGGTAACGCACTAAAGAATTTAAATGCAAATATCTCCGAAATGGTAACTCTGGGCGACCAGACCTTAGTATACCTTTTTTACGTAATAAATATGAGAAAATATTAAAAACTGAGGCACAAAAAAAGTTATGAACTAATAAATGTGCGAATAATGCCGCAGACATTTCCCTCTAAATTTGTACATTAAAATTTCATAAAAAAATCAATTTCTTGTCCTAAAAAAACCATAATTGCCAAATTTTGTAAAAAAACGATAGTTTGTATCAGAGTTATTAGAGAAAACAAAAATGAAGTTTTAACTTCAACACCCTTTATATCACTTAATATCAACTTTCGGATATAAGTATAATTAAATCCTAATATTTTTACGTAAGGAGTATATGGTTTTTCCATGTACCATTAATTAGCGGACACCCTGTATATTTCAGAAAAAATTTTCTTGCTTCTTTTTTATTGATTTTAAATTTTACTTCTCAATATTTTAAGGAATTGATAATAAATACTTATTCCTTCAAATAAAATGGATTTTTGTGTTATATTACTTTTAATTAAATATTTCTGGAATAGTTTATATTTTATTCTTTGATCGAATTCAAATAGAAATAAAAATCCTCTTTTTTTTTTTTTTGGCTTTGGCAGGTCTGCCATTCGGCCAAAAAATCCTCTCTTAAATATTATATATCAAGTTTATAATCAGTTCCAAAAAATTTAGGTCATGATTATATTTAATAATGTTGTCTTGTAGTCTTTTTAAAGGGGGCATAATCAGATACCTAAACTGATATTAAATATTGAAATTTTGCGTAAACTAATGAATGAAAAGTGTTTTTTTAATATCCATATTAAAAGTGAGATATAATGTCAAATTTTTGAATATTATTCCAATGAGTGGAGATTTTTCGAAAGTTTTTCAACATGTTTTCTCCAATTTAAATTTTCGTCTATATTCGGATCAGGATACTTGGAGGTGGGGATTCAGTCAAAGCAATTAATTGGCACACATGTAGTTACTATTTAAATGATTTCTACGCCATTTTGTCCAGAAAGTTGTAGTACGTGTAAAAATTCTTTACGACTAAGTTGTTGCTTGTCTGCATACTTGTGGATGCATAATAGTATTTTTAACATAATAATTACCCACGCTAATTAAAGATTAGTTATTTTAAAACTAAAATATTTACTAAATTGTAAAGAATAAACTATGCTCAACGTTTAATAACAACACAATAGAATATGCGGTCAAATCGGCACTTTGGATAAAATTCAGCTTAGCTTCAGCTACAATTTTGGTCCCTACCTGACGCAATAATTGATAGTGTTGTGATCGCTCCAGCGAAAATCCGGTTGAGTACTCGATTATTGAAATAACCGACATCGCTCGATTATTAAAAAAACCGCTCGAGTTATAAATTCAAGCGAAAATCATCGCTTGTTACTTATTACCTTTCACTCGATACCCGAGCTTCGTTTGACGCCGACGTATATTCGAGCAGTTTCTCCGTCGATAGAAAATATTCTAGTTATAAATTCAGGCGAAAAATCGAATCATTGCCTTTCACTTGATACCCGATCTTCGCGCGCCACCTGAAATGTGCCGATTAGCGACGTTCGAGTTTGACGCTCGGAAGGCTGACACGACATACGTCTTTGTTCAAGGCACATAAACGAGAAGGTGCCAAAGTATGCCAAATCCCTTAGTGGATTCATCGCGACATGGGGTTTGTTTTGACTGGCTAGCCAGCGGCGTTTGTAAATTCTTGATAAATTAAAGGATGCAATTTAAAAAAAAAACAGAATCAATTGATCTTCCTTAAAAAAACCCTAGTCCAAACTTCTGAAACTTACAAAAACAACCCCTGGTATTTTATCAACACATTCTTCTTAGTCATAAAAATTTCAAGCGATTAATCGCTCGAGTGATTCAATAGATTATTAAAATCGCTCGAGTATCAAGATTATTGAAATCATCGGTTTTCCCAACACTAATAACTAACACACATTACATAAAAAAATATTAGACAGTTTTTGAATTGAATACAATTTATAAACTATGGCAAACGTATAGGTAAAAAAATTAAATAGACCAAGGATTAAAAGTTAAAAAAATAATAAGATACAAGGACAGGTATGAGATACATACAATAAACTTTCGTTTATTTCTTAGGTAATTTCAGGTAGTGATTACCAATAATTGAACGAGAATATTTTAAAGGCCAACAGGAATAATAGTATGTCAAAGTAAAGGAAAACATAATTGTAGGGTAATTTCACAAATCCATTGAAAAAATTTCACAAATTACTATACTTACATTGTTTAATATTATATTGCTGAGTCCACTTTTTTAATTGAGGCATATTATAAAGATTTTTCAATGAAAGTTACAATCAACGTATGTTTCTAATCCATCTGCAAAGAAAAGAAGAACAAAGTCAGCTTATGTGCCTGGGACGAAAAAACTTTTAACCAAATATTTACAAACTGGTTCAATGCCATCCATATAGACTTTTTAGTTTCTGATTTTTACTTATTTTACTTTTGTTTAAAAAATATTGTATTTTCACTTGTAATCTCCCTAGTACTTGAATTATTATCGGAAATTTTTTGACCATACGATTTTTTGAAAATTATTCGAAGTCGAAGTCGAAGACGAGGGATAATTTTCTCAAAGAAATTATATTAATTCAAGAACGATGGAGATTCGGTAAGAAAATTTCTCACTAAATTATTAATTTGAAGGTAGAAAAAATGAGGATGAGAGCAATAATTTTCTATTTACCAACTTTAGTTGCATGGAATTGATATTGACAAAGTAAAAATAGTTTAAATTTGTATTTTTATTTATATTTGATCTAATAAAGTTGGTAAAACATATCATTTAAAGAAAGTTGTGTTCTCATTTTAAAATCTGTTGACTTATAAATACAATAGTAGGTAGTTGTTAGTTCGAAGAATGGTTCAAATTTTTATTTCCATATTTATTTAACTTACTAAAGTTGGTAGAAAATAAGTTTTTTTACCATATAAAGTTATTTTATACAGATAGTTTTCCAGCGTATTGTAGTCATCCATATAGGAGGCCATGGAATCCATCTCGTAGCGCCGATTACTGAGAGTAGTTAAATTTAAAAATGGAACGGTTTGAGAAGTACCCTCCGTGTAAGTTTTGTAAAGAATTGAGTGAAATTAAAATGTATCATCGGAATTTAAAGTTTCTAACGTATTTACTAGAAGGATGTGGGGTCAGACGTCTATTCGTCTAATTTGTTTAATATAAGTAATCAAATATCGTCTAATATTGGTTTCTACCAAATACAGACTTCTTCGTAGACGACAGCAAAGCAACATTGTTTAGAAGTACTACATTTACTTCACCAAACATATAAAATGTATAAATGTTGATGACTGTGTGCTCTCCCTTATTCCCCATTAAAAAAAGAAGAAGTAGCCAAAGAATTTCAAGAACATTTAGAGGTTGTAATCGAAAATAATTAGGTACTTGTAAACTATAATAAATAACAATCATTTGCTGTTTTTATTTATTTTTAATTGCCATAATAACAGTATTATTATTATATCTCCGAAATGGTAACTTTGGGCGACCTGAACTTAGTATACCCTTTTTACGTAATAAATATGAGAAACGTATTATTTTTATTAAAAACTTAAAATACACTTAGGCACAAAAAAGTTATGACCGCATGAATGTGCGAAAAATGCAGCAGACAGCGCCCCCTACATTGTACATTAAAATCAATTTCTCGTCCTAAAAAACCATAATTGCAAAATTTTGTAAAAATCCGTTGGTTTCTCTCAAAGTTATTAGAGAGAAACAAAAATGAAGTTTTAACTTAACACCCTGTATCTCAGTTAATATCAACTCGGATGTAGGTAAGTATAATTAAAACCTAATATTTTTAAGTAAGGAGTCTGTGGTTTTTCCATATACCATTAATTAGCGGACACCCTGTATATAAAAATTAATGACAGAAAATAATATTTTTAAAGAGTTATTTAATTGTCACTATAAAGTTTCCTCTAACAAGAATAAAGAATATCCAGAAAAATGGTGTATATACTGTCACAAAAAATCAATTTTGCTGTTACAGGTAGAGAATATTCTATCCCTGCTAAAATAATCCTAACAAAGATTTTTAGCTGCAGCTTTTCTCAATGTAGGGAAAATTCCACAATCAAATACTCGAGAAATACTTAATATATGTAGATATATTGCTGTATGTTACTGAAAGTAGGAACATTGATTTCTATATTCTAATTGCAATATGCACATATTAATTTTAAGTTGGCACAGTTGGGTTATTAAGCAAACACTTCCTTTCAAATTAATACTAATACGAAATTTCATATAACCTATTTCAAAGCTCGCAATTCTTCCACACCAAACTAAATATAAAGACAAACAAGCAACAAAAAATATAAACCTCGAGATCAATGTAAACGTAATAAGTTGGCTCTAATGCCATTGTGCCCGGATTTCTTCAGGCGATTACCATATGAACGTTGGATTCGACGCGACACTGCACCCCTAGTGCTTTAGGGTTCTTTCATTCGTATTCATATCCACCCTTGGATATTGGTTTCTGATTCATTCGAATCGGCAAGATCAACACTTACTTAGGTCACACTCGAGTTTAATAAAACCTAACTCAAATTCTGCAAATTAATTTGCTCAGATTTAGTATTAAAGCTCGTATATATTGGTTATACTGGGTGTCTCGAAGATTGTAAACGAATTTTTTTCTTGTGGATTAAATTTATACTTTTCAAGATTGTTTTATTTATTATATTGGATCCTGCATCTCATCTCGCATCTTCTATAACTCGGTTATTAATTAATTTATGATATTGAATTTTGCAGACTTTAACCGTACCCTAAGGCCCGTTTCAGGACAATATTTTTAAATATACAGGGAGTCCCAAAAAAGTGGGACGCCATGATAATTATTATCGTTAATAAAATTATATACTTGATAAATAAGGTCTAACAAGTCTTGTTAAACCAGATTGATACGAATGGTAAATTTACTCTCAAACTTATCAAATTGTAAAGCACTTTATTTTTCTTATTTTTATTGAAATCAGTGGCGGATTTAGGATCAGAAAAAAGGGATAAAACATATCTAATCCCAAAATGAGAAAAATAAAGTGCTTTAAAATTCTGAAAGTAGGAAACTAAATTTTGGACACCATCTACAATCCGTAGCAATGAAACTTGGTTAACGAGACTGACTTTATTTAAGAATTGCCTTCTATAATTTTATTAACGATGCGGTATTTCTATTTTTTACTAGTTTTTAATACAAAAGGTGCAATATTGATTTTTTTCCCTCATCATCATAAACCGATATATTTTAATAAAATTAAACATTAAAAAAATATAATAAGCAATAGGTATGTCATCTAAAAGAGACACTTCAATAAGCAATATGGCTAAAAGATCATGATGGTATGACGCCACACTTTATTGGGAATCTCTGAAAAAAAGTCGGCATCAAAATAAGATTTTTTTTGTGGGTTTAAGTAAAATTTTACTTCGGAATTAAGTAAGTATTGAAAATGATACATGTAAACATGATTACGTATCTTGCGTTAACTATTTATAGTTACATTTCTCAAGGAACAAATTCAAAAACCCGAACAAAACCCTTAAGAGGACGCCGGAGTGAGTCGAAATCTCCGATTTGACCCGTGTTCATTTCGCGCTATGTAGGCAAGAGGCTGATCGGTCGAAGGTGCGTTGATGCCGCTATTGCCGTTAGAACACAAAATTCAGGCATCGAGCCCACCCGTGACGGTTCGCCGACAGAAACAGAGATAATCGGAAGAAAGAGAATGCACGTGATCGCGGTCTATACATTAATTTTCTACGCTGAAAAACGGAGTTTTCGCTTTCTATGAAAACGGTACATTTAAAAAAAATTTCTTTTAACGAAATATGTCTAAATTTTGTTAACAACTCGAGGAAAGTCCATCATTTTTTTTTATAGGGAACAGTAAAAAAAATTAAATCTAAAAATCTTCCGAAACAAAAAAATATAGACTTTCCGCGAGTTCTAGTTCTATTACAAAGTTTTTTTTCATTTGACATTTTTTTCCTAAAACAGGAATAAACGCTTGGGAAGAAAACTCGTTTACAGGTACTCCGGAATCCTGTTAAGACAATTTTAGGCGACATTGTATGAGAAAAACTTTTTTATGCCATATTGAATCTCGGATAAAGACCATTCTGAGATACTATTATACAAAATGAATAAGGCTCGGGTCGAGTTCAGTTTTCCTAATTTATTTCGGAGTTTCAGTTTTCCTAATTTAGTGGACCTAAGGAATCACAATCATTAAATAATATTGGCACGTTATTAAAGAACACCTTGTATGCAGGGCCGAAACTACAATGGGGCAACCGGGGCAGTGCCCCGGGGCCCCCGACTCGGGGGCCCCCTGGCAGGGGATGGAAAAAAAAATTTTTTTAACCCGTTCAAAACATTGCAAAAAAAATTTTTTTCTTATCTGAATGTCAATATTTTTTGTACCAAAAAAATGCTGCCAGCTGCGAGATATTGAAAATAATTATATTTTATAATATACGATGCATGTACATTTTATTCATTCGATTATCACATACCTTGAATCAACTCTATATGTAGTATACACCTAGTCTAAAAGATTTGAATTTCCCGCACTAATGGTACCTACCTGGTATTACCTGTTAAGCCCTGTAGCGCTATTCAAGAATCGCATTGCGCGTGCGCGTGATAATGTGTCATGAATGACACATTATGTGTTTGGTGTACAATGAAACGAAATGTTTTAAGAGCGCCTGTTGAACATAACGAATATATCATGAATATCACGACTGTTTGTAAAAGTTAGTGTAAGATGTGAATAAAAATTTTTAATTGACAAAATACTTTTATTTTTACTTTGAATTTGCACAATATTATTGTGACGAGTAATTTTTAGGTGGGGCCCCCAAATTTGGTTTTGCCCCGGGGCCCCTTCAGCTCTACTTTCGGCCCTGTTAGTCGAGGAAGGTTATTAAACAACGGATACATCCTTAAGCTTAGTTCTTATAGACGCGCATTGAGAGTAATGCTGGGATTGGTCAATTCGTCATCGGTTAATCGTGATTCGCATCTACAGGGTGTCCATTTAGTATGTAATTCCTCGATATCTCCTATAATATCATGAATAGAGGAAAACTTTAGATGTTAATAAATATTAGCGGACTGTTGAAGATGTATATTTTAAAAATATTTTTAAATATAATACATTGTATTTCATAACAGGGGGAACATTGAAACTTCATCTTTCTGTCCCTCCTTATTATTTATATCATTTTTTTGATATCTGTCGCAGTGTTGTCAAGATATTAATTATTTTCCTATTTTTATTGCTTTTGTACGATCGCAATAAATATGCTACAGATTCCTTAATGAAATGATTTTAAATTGATCAAACATTTTACAGACATTTACATCTGGGTTATATGAGCACTATTTATAAAATTTTACAAAAATTTTTTTACACGATGTTTTAATTTACTTCCAAAATTCGAGTTTGGAATTTACTCAATATTTTCAAATACTGTATATTTTATCAAGTATTGGAATGTCTATTAAGTATCCTTATAACTTCAAAATATTTTTATTATTGTCTGCAGCGTTGCCAAACGATTTTCTCAAAATTTTCGGTATTTGTTATTTTTATTTTAAGTGTAATATTGAGGTCTAGATTATTGTGCTATCCTGTATTTTATTGTATTATAATGTCCTTACCCTTAAAAAAAATACTAAATTTTATAACGTCCAAATAAGTAAAAATTAATAAAATATAAACATAATAATTGGGATTACATAAGCAATAAGGAGGGAAAATAATTTCGGGTAAAAAATATACTATGTTCCATTTAAAAATATTTAAATTTTAATGGTCCCGCTTTTATGAAACACACTGGATATTTAAAAATATTTTTAACATACAGTGAGTCCCAGAAGAAATGTCTAAATTCATTTAAAATTCAGCGGTAAGTTTTTTCAAAAAACGCTCGTACCCGTCGATTTTGATTTTTTAATTTTTTTTTTGTGGTAATTTCATGTATAATAATTATAATATAATAATATAGCTCAAAAATAAGTTACGACATCAACTTCATTTTTTTAAATGAAAACATATATTTTTTTATTTCATTTTTGAATTTTGCATTGAATTCTAAGCATGTTTCATGTACCATGTCCTATACATAAACTCAACAGTTATTGAAAAAATTAGGATTGAACATATCATTTAGGGAATCCAACGATCTATCAAATCTTCTGGCAATATGGCATTTAGGGCTCCATAATAAGTAAGAGTGTACTGTCTCACTGTCACCGTTTATTTCCATAGAAACTGTATGACAATTTTATTTCAAATAAGTATAATTATTGTCAAGCGTAGTTTCAAAGTTGCGGTTTTCACAATAATGGTGAAGTTAACGGAACGGGAAAAAATTGAAATTCTATGCATGGTTGGGTTCGGTGATAAAACACGTACTCAAATAGAAACAGCCCAATTATTTAATGAAATCCATCCTGATCGTCCTCCCATATGTCAAAAGATGGTGAGTTGAATAGAGGCTAAGTTTAGAGAATAATTCGGTCATGTTAGAGATTTGCCTAAATCTGGTCGTCCTACTCGAGATGAAAATGAACAACTTGACGTTTTGCTTTCTTTGGAAGAAAATCCATGTACTCCCCTGTCGCACATTGGGGCCGATTTACACATGCCGAAATCTGTTGTTCATCGAGTAGTTCAAAAGCACAAATATCACCCATACAAAGTTATTCCAGTGCATGAGTTATTTGAAGATGATTTCGATAGGCGAAGTGAGTTTTGCGGACGCATGCAAAATATGTGCAATCTAGATAATAATTTAGTAAAAAATATTATTTTTTCGGATGAAGCTACGTTCTATTTGAATGGTAATGTGAACAGACAAAATTGTCGATATTGGGCAACAGAAAATCCGCATTTGATGATAGAGGTTCACAGCCAGTACCCTAAGAAAATAAATGTTTGGTGTGGAATCATATGCGAGAGAGTAATTGGTCCATTTTTCTTTGAACAGTCTTTAACTGGACAAGTATATCTCGAATTTCTCCAACTAGAATTAATTCCAGCATTAGTGGCTTTATTTCCGAATCCATTGGATCCAGACTCCCCTGACGAAGAACTGATATTCCAACAAGATGGTGCTCCTCCGCACTATGCGGCCACTGTGCGCACATTTTTGGATGAAACCTTTCCCAATCGGTGGATTGGAAGGAGAGGACCTATCGAAGGGCCTGCTAGGCCGCCAGACCTAACTCCGCTGGACTTTTTTTTGTGGGGTTACCTCAAATCAAAAGTATTTGTTAACAGGCCAAACAATATGCAGGAGTTGAAAGAAAGGATCCGAAGAGAAGTGCGTGTCATAACTCCGGAAATGGTTGGAAACGTGCAAAGAGAGTTTATTGATCGTCTTGGATATTGTCAAGCCGTAAATGGCGCACATTTTCAACATTTAATTTGATTTTGTTGTGTTTTTTTTAATAAACAGGTCTTACTTATAGATATGTTCAATCCTAATTTTTTCAATAACTGTTGAGTTTATGTATAGGACATGGTACATGAAACATGCTTAGAATTCAATGCAAAATTCAAAAATGAAATAAAAAATATATATTTTCATTTGAAAAAATGAAGTTGATGGTCGTAACTTATTTTTGAGCTACCCTGTATACATGAAATTAATAGTCGCCTAATTTTTACATTTAAAGTTTTCCTCGACTGATTATATTATACGAGTTATCGAAGAATTACACATTAAATGGACTAAGCTTTACTCGAATGGGAATAGTAAAATGAAATCAGGTGAAAGTGGCCATACCAGTACCCCCCAGGAAACAAAGCTATCAATGGCACTGATAATAGGGATATAATATAATATGATGGCATTAACCGAGTTTTTAATTTTTGGACGGTTCTCGTTTGTCGGGTCAATGCAAATTTTGTAAGTTTACTCACCGGGCAACATTCTTACGGCAATATGTGGGCTGCAATAGTATAGCTGGAAGTTGCCGGAAACATTGCCAGCCATATCTAGAAATATATTGCAATATATTTCTGATGGCCCGGCAATATAGTCAAACATGTTTAGTATTATAATATGCATCTTGCCGGTCGATCGCAATATTGCCGAGGCTTTCTCTAGTCGAACAAACCCGTTTACAGATAAATGATATGGGCTATGCTGTTGCGGAAATATTGCCGAGCATGGCCAGATATGCAACAATTAATGTACACAGATTGCCGTGCTATAGTTCACCAATATTTCAGCCATAGATTGCTGAAAAATATTGCCTGTTTAGAAGCAACATTATAGATGAACTTCTTTGTCGATAAATATCTTTAAGTTGTGACTAATTTGAATATTTAGTTAACATTTATCATTATGATTTGTGATGCCGGCGGAACAATTCTTTTAAACTTCCGGAAACCGAAACCATCGCCAACATTATTGGCTGGGTCCCTGACCGGAAGCGGATTCTGCAGTGGCGTAACTATATAAACGGGGCCCCAGACAATTTCTCAGAAGGGGGCCCTTACTAGGGAAATATGTTACATTATTTCAGGTATGGATAAGGAGACGTTCGAAAAAAAATTGATCTAAGTTAAACTTTTTATTCTGATGGTACAATACGAAAATGAAAAACAGTCCATAACACGCCAAGTTTTCGAAATTTTCATATTCAATTTTAGAATTTTATACGCCTTCCTTTTGCATCAGCAAACATGCGAATAATTTGATCAAGGCTACTTCTCAAACGATTGGCTATTCTATGTTTGATAGACAAAATACTCAAGCAAATTAATCGATTCCGGCCCATTGTACTTCGCAGGTAAGTTTTAATAATTTTTAATTTCGAAAACGATCTCTCAGACTTAGCAACTGTGACCGGAATGGTTAAAAACAAAATCAGAGCTGTGCAAACTTCTTGAAAACTCGTAGATAAAGCAACCTTGCTCCACTTGTGCATCGGCAACAAACAGTGCAAAATTAACGCCTGCGTACAAAATCGATCCCAACAGTTTCGTGACGGTTCTAGAACGATACAAAAATAGGGTGTTGGAACAAGCCTAATATATGCGTGTCCGCGATGGCGCGAAAATTCGAAATTGAGAACATAAAAAACGTAAAAATATAAAAGGTAGATAACGGATATGAAAAACTGAAAAATCAGCTTATTCACTAAAAACTTTTATTTGATCGTTTCAATTCTACAAAAAGTCAACACAGCAATTTAAAAAAAAATTTTTTTTTTCGTTCACCACTTTTGGGGGCCCCCTGATGCTCGGGGCCTCGGACAATCTAACCGGCTAGACCGACGGTAGTTACGCCACTGGGATTCTGTATTTACAACATGACGTTCCAAAAAGGGATCAAACTCCGTTTGACTGGTGGAAAGAACACGAAGGCCGGATTACTCCGATCTAGATCCTGTTCCGGTGGCATCACTAATTATTATGATAATGAATATCTTGATTTAGTTCGTTCCCTAGCTCAGATCTGAAGATACATGGCTCCCTCTATCAAATATTAGTCGAGAGGAACTAATTTGTGCCACACGAATCTAGAGCAACAGTATTCGGGCTGAAGTGAGTAAAGAGAAGACATATCGATTATAATTCTTTGCAACGTGAATAATAATAATGGAAACAGGTAGGTGGCGCTGTAGACTATTGAATATACAGTGTGGTCCATAAAGGGTGCAACAAATGGAAATTTATACTAGTAACAATACTCCTCTTTCGAAAAAACAGAAAAATATGTTATAAAGAAAAGTTGTTTATGCAATTATACAAAGGTGCAGGTGCAGCCTTCAGTTCTAAAAAATTATTATTAACCACAAAATTCATATTTGTGCAATGAATTGAACACAACTTTAAACTTTCGCACATATTCTTTTTTACAATTTTTTACAAGATAAGTGGACGAGAGGTTCAACCTCACGGCCGGCAAACCGATTCGCACTCGGTGAATTTTAGTGGTATTAGTCATGGCGTTACTGTCTGGCTTTATGCAAAATATATGGAAGATTAAAATGTATTATCTCCATCTCATTCCATTCACGCCGGTAAACATGCCAGATGGGATCGGATATCTAGTGGGGTACGAGGGATAGTACGCAATCCAGAATCGGTATGTCATATCACAATGCGAGAAATCAAGGGTTGCATTTGGGGGAGCAGTATACGACCGAGGATCGTAGTTCGAAGCCTACGTTAAGCTGTAAGTAGATCGCCTCGGAAATAGCCTTATCAGGCTAAAGAATAGAAAAAAAATTAATTTTTCTTAGACACGTCTTTATTTTGGTTTTTTTTATAAAATTTATTTCTATATGTATATTTCTGTATTTTTCCAAATAAGGTTACTTTACTGTTTAATATTTCTTGCTCTCCCCTTACTTGACTAAGTAGTGTTGTGATCGCTCGAGCGAAAAACCGCTTGAGTACTCGATTATTGAAATAACCGACATCGCTCGATTATTAAAAAACTGCTCAAGTTATAAATTCAAGCGAAAATCGTCGCTTGTTACTTATTACCTTCCACTCGATACACGAATTTCGGTTGACGTCGACCGAAATGTGCTGCTTGGTACTGTGATCGTTCCAGGTAAAAAAGTGCTCGTATATTCGAGCAGTTTTTCGCTCGATAGGAAATACTACTCTAGTTATAAATTAAAGCGAAAAATCGAAAATCGTTGCCTTTCACTTGATACCCGATTTCGCCACCCGAAATGTGCCGATTGGCAACGTTCGAGTTTGACGCTCAGAAGACCGACACGACATATGTCTTTGTTAAGGACACATAAACGGGAAGGTGCATTCTCAAAAAAGTTTGACAAATCCCTTAGTGGATTCATCGCGACATGGGTTTTGTTTTGACTGGGACTGGCTAGCGAGCGGCGATTATAATTTATTAAAAAATTAAAAGATATATTTTTTTCTTTAAATCAGAATCAACTGCTCTTCCTTAATAAAAAGTCTAGACTAAACTTCTAAAACTTACAAAAACAACCCCTGGTGTTCTATCAACACACTCTTCTTAGTAATAAAAATTTCAAGTGATTAATGGCTCGAGCGATTCACTGGAATTAAAATCGCTCGAGTATCAAGTACTCGATTATTAAAATCATCGGTTTTTCCCAACACTATTTTTAAGCAGTTAATAATTGCATATCACTGATTTTGCGACTTGTTTAAAGTAACTTCTTATTTTAACCTGCCCTGTATGATATTCTAATTCGATCTCGTTACTTTTAAATTCATTTTATGAGAACTTATACTTTAGCGAAAATTTCCTGCAATTTTTGTGGTTTGAAAATGATTTTAAACAATAAATTATTTAAAAAAGAATAATGTAGTTACTTTTCTTGGCCCACCATTTAGTATCTTTTCACAAGCCTGGTTAATATAGGACCCAGCTGCAGTGTGCCTGCACGTAGTATCCCAAAGAAATACCTTACCTAAATTCCATAACAGTAAGAATATTCCATCAACCCGTTTCCTATCGCATGTACAAATTCGTTGTTGACATCATATGTAAATAATATGACCATTTCTTCATAAAATTATTCTGAAATATTAACATGCCCTTAAGGAACACCATGTAGCACACATGACTCGATGAACGAAAACCGATTTCTTTCATTTTTTTACGTACAACTCCGTCTTTCCTTGTATGACGCGGATAGTTTTTTGTCCATTATCGTACCGTTATCTGCACTCACAATATAGCTAAAAATGTACCACTATGAGCATTAACTTTCTGTGCACGAACTTTCTCTCCATTATTGGATAAAAGAAAAACAAAATTGTATCAGCCATTTAAGTGACCGACCGTCTTACGGTCGACGTATTTAGAGCCAATTTGTGCCACCAAAACGGTTGATTTCCTACAACAAACACACATTAGCATTTTATTGCTTTAGCCAGTCTTTAAACGCCCTCTAGATAAAATGAAATTAAAACCGAAGTGCTCTTTGATCTCAGCTTTATTGGCTAAACTTGATTATTGCACTGACTATATTAACGTTAACCATTATTTGATGGATATACATATATATTGTATATACAGGGCATTTTCGCTAAAGGCAAAAGGAATTATGCCTTGTGATCTAAATAGTTTTGATAATTATTACACAGGGTGTCCGGTAAATATGGATCTGTATATCGCCAGCGTACAGGGGAGAACAAAATAATACTAGTAGTTCATATAATCATTTCTCCTAAATAGAACAAATGAATAGTACCATTTTTAAAGAGAAATATTAAAGTATTTAAAAAAATATTTTTTTAATATTAACACCTTGTTTTGACCCTACGAGTGTAGTGCTAAACGACTTAACTTTTGGGATATATAAATTTTTGAAAAAAGATCTCCTTTTTTTAATATCTGTGATATTTATTGCTCTAGATCTTTTTTTGAAATTTAGTACACTATTTTTATTCGTCAAGAGGCATTTATGATGTATAACATGTTCCTTTATTCCGACCAGTGGCGTTCGCGCGGGAATCCTCGGTATTTTTGAAGAAAAGAATGGTACGCCACTTTTCGTATAAAAAAACTAAATTCATTTACACTCTGTTATGAAATTAGGTATTAACAAAGATTAAAAAGGATCCAGTAGGAGAGAAGAAAATTTTGTTGTGTAAACATAATATAATAAATAATAATAATAAAAAGTTGTGTGCGTACCCTAGTTGTCACGTATTTAAGTCATTAACCGTAATAAATTATTAATATAACATGCAAATCATTAATACCCTGTATCTCCAAAGTTAATACGTTTATGATATATGTTCATAATATGAAGTATTTTTCAGAAAATGGACCCAAGAAAAACCTTCACAAATATTAGCATCACCAGTTATTAAGGATCACCCTGTATATTCATAATTCCTACTTATTTCACATTTATATGTTAAAGTGGTGCATAAGCTTCCTTATAGTAAACAATCTTGTTGTAAAGATTTTAAATACACAACATGCACCATTATGATACACCGTTCTTCACAGGGTCAATTTATTTCACAACTTATTAAAAGATGATTTACAGTTCTTTAAAAAAAATCGTTGAAAATTGAGACACGACACAAACGTGGCAAGTATTTTCAGTAACCTTTAGGTAAATCAGTCCCATAGTTACTGAAAATTACGTCATAAACATTAATCGTGATAAGACATTATTTTGATTTGTTTATTTTGTTGTATTGCAAGAATCTCCAAGATTTCTTCAGCAAGGATAGAAAGTCTATTGCCTTTTTCTACTTGCTATCATTAGAAAATGAAAGGAATACATTTCACAGTATCATTTATACAGTGCGAGTTTGTAACTTGGAATAAATTCGGTAAACCCAGTAAGTTGTGGCATTTTTTATAAAAAAAATATTGATAGAGTGTGTCCCAAATTAGAAAAATGATGATATCGATAATTATTTTGAATGGCGACCATAGTTTTTGTTCACTATTTTTAAGTTATTAAAATTATACAAAAACTACCAAAATTTAAAATTTTTATTCCTTGTTACTTATAAGACCTTAAAAAAACATAAATTAATTTAATTGAAAAATAAAAAATCTTTAATACTTTTTCGTTAATAAATCCTCAAAATATAAGTAGTCCATTTACAATTTGGCAACTCAAAATCGGTTTTGTTTAATATCTTATAGATGACAAATTTTAAATTTGTCAGTTTTATACCGAGTGGTGCATCAGGTCAGGACACATAGGATATCCCACGTAAATTGCAAGATGATGAAATGTTAGTTCCCCTATTTATTTTAACCCGAAAATGTACTTAAACTTTTAAAGACTACAATAAGAAAAATGTCCATGTTTAATTTAAAGTGAATATTTTTAAAAGTAATTTAAGAGTTATATACTAACAAAATTTATTTTTAAAATGATAAACTAGGAACTACGGATCTGACATATTTGTGCCAGTGCATCAACAAATAAATGATTAAAATTTGTAAAAGTCATTTTATGTCAATGTTAACATTATTTTATGTTATAGATACTATTTCCGCCGTAGTACCATTTAATCATAGTAGCGTTTTCCTCAACTGAATAGCTCACGACGATTAGAAATATTAAATGCGAAAATTATTTGAAAAAATTAAAAAAGCTGTCATATATTGACAAGTGTATAGGTGATTACTGGTATTTTTATTTTAACTTGAATTAAAATTAAACAGTATCGTACTCCAGATTTAAACTAGTTTGAAAGCAGAATTTTCTTAATATCTTAAATATGGTATGTGTAAAAAAGTTCAAATTTTGCTCACTTTTTATCCTCATTACTCTCTTCAAAAAGTCTTAATAAAAGTTTTCTTTAAAATGAATACGGAAGCGAATATTTGACACTTCGAAATTTACGTGGGAAATTCCTTGTGCCCTGCTTATGCACTTTAAAAATAGTCGATTAAAAACTAGGGTTATCATTTAAAAATATTATCGATATAGTTATATCTCTAATTTGGGGTATTTTTCCAACAATAAATCATACTGGATTTCCTAAATTTCAAATTACTCACTTGCACTGTATAATATCTAGTTATTATGATTAAATGGAGGAAAAAGGTTATAAATGGGCATTTTAATGCACCGTATTTTTTTTTAAAGGCAATTATTAGGCTTAAAATATGCAAGGAGAACGTTTAATTACACATCACTTCGGGTATTTTTGAAAAAGTATGCGAACTATTGCTACGTCTAATCTAAACAGTATTAAGTTTGAAACTAAGCGTACTAATCCAGCAACTACCTACCTGTTTACCTGTGTAGATACCGAAATGGGGTGCCTTCCTTAATGACCTGTGTAGTTTGTAAATAATTCTCAAGATAATATTAATCTAGCCAAAGGGATTTGTTCCAGCAAAGTATCTTTCCATTCGGTGGTTTGCTCGGGTTGGTTAGATGTATATTACCGTAGTTAAGTAGCTACAGTTGGGTCGGGTAACGAATGAACGTGTGTCATAATTTTACAGTAATATCAACGATCTGTTATTTTTAATGTCTCTTTGTTTTATCTGTTAATGAAAAGGGATAAAAGAGACAACGTTTTTGGAAACGACAATTTATTGTTGTTTGTTGTCTCAATTTTAACCTCTTCGTTCGCTTCCAGAGCCTATAGCATAACGTGGGTTCCGAACCAGGATCTTCAGTCATACGCTGCACCCCCCAACGGCTCTCAACCCTTAGTTTCTTGCATTGCGGTATGACCAACCCATTGTGGAGTGCGTATCGTCCTTCGTACCCGTATTTTTTGCATGGCGACGGACAATAACGCCATGACTTATACCACAAAAAACCACCGAGTGGGAATCGGTTTCCCGGCCGCAGGATCGAACCTACGAACTCTCGTCCTGGAGTTTCAAATGACAAGAAAATCACAAATATAACGTACAGAGTCGGTAAAAAATAAAAAAATGGACTAAAATGCTAATAATAAGGTAACATTAATTTACATGGCACACAAAAATATTAGAAAAAGTTGTTAAGAATCAAATTTTACGGCATAACGGCAATAATATAAAATAACATCTACGAAAAAAATATGTTTTCATCTAGTTTTTTTTGCTCCAAATATGAAAACCATTTTATTAAAAAGAAAAAAAAAATGTTTTTCTATTATTAAAGTTTCAATTTTGTTATAATACGACCTACTGTACAATGAGTGATATTAATTGTCTCATTCAGGGTGATTTGCATTGAATTCGCCCGCATCAGCTTCTCTCAATAAACGTTAGTTATTAACCACAATAAGCACAATTCCTACTTTTTCTTGATTAATAAGCCGCATTTTTAAGCAATCAATTAAGAATCAAGTTGACGTTTATTTTGACACCTCATAAGTTACTTGATATCTTGTATTACTAAAAATACATTGAGTTATCTTTAAAAATAATTACTATGTGTTAAATATTTTCGGCAAAAAAAAAATAGATAAAAACATTGTTTTATCGTAGATGGCTGATATTTTATATTTTAAAATTAAATTTGATTCTTAAAAACTTTTTAATACATTTTTTTGTAACATGCAAATTAGTTACCTACTTTACTAGCTCTTAGCATTTTAGCACATTTTCTTATTTTTTGACTCTGTACATTACATTTGTGATTTTTTCGGGGATTAGGAATTTTTAAGGTAGCAAGTAAGGAAAGCTTTTTGTGAAGATTATTTCCATCACCTGTCAAATATACTGTTTCGACCAATCAAAATGCTTAATTTACACCAATTACACGTAATTATTTTGATAAATCTTTCATTTTCCTTACAAGAGACTTTTAATAAATTTGCATAGTTTTTTAGATTTTCATTATTTTTTATGCGTGATAAACAAAAAACTACTTTAAAGGTAGGATTTAAGTAGAAAAATATGTACTTACTGTTTATTCGTAATGTATTTTTCTATTTACTGACACTGTTGACTTGTTTTCTTTTGAAATTTTAGTCACATAACCTCAAAACTTACGAAACGTCAAAAGGTTTGAAGTCTAGAGTAGAGAGCATAAGCTAGTATCGATATCGACGACTATCGATATTGTATATATTAAAAGTATTTCTCGAATTATTATAATATTTAATTTAGGTTCTGGAAATATCTTATCAAATATAACTCGAGCGTCGTTTTAATTATCGATTGAATTTTTCATTGTAACACTCATTTTGTTTTTTTGAAAATTTTACTCATTGATCGTTTATTGGGCATGTTTATTAATAGATTAAATTACTCGCGCATCGCTATCGAGATTTAATCAGAATAAACATGCCAACGATATTTCGTCAAATTTCCAAAACAAAACTTTACGTGAACATGAAAAATTTTATCGATAAAAAAAGAGCTCTAGTTATATTACTTTTGAATAGTTTTTTCCCTAAAATCACAAATAAAAAGGTTTCCATATAGCGTCAATATCTTCCCACACGCTGTATATCAAGGTAATCTTGTTATTGACATTAGATTTAGACAACTTTAGCTAACTTGAAGTTCCTGGTACTAATTGACGTTTCAATCTCTATGTTTGTCTGGAAGTATCCCAGAGGGAGCCTACAAACCCTTTTTCTAAATCGACGGTCTAGAAATTTAGGTAAAAGCCCCTAAAATAATCCCACATAGATTAATAATGAGATATTGCCAAACTACTGAACGTGCGGCGACTGTCCAATATTCGCTACCAGGATGAGTCGGTTCGTTTTATGAAGTCCGATATTGGATTAAATCATTAAAGGTTGTTGAACAGTAAGACGGTTAAGTTAACAATACCTTCGCTATACTTGATCGTACCGAACATTCCACTGGTTCACTGTAGTTAGCCGTGCAAAATCAGCGATTCCAAAACAAAATTATCTTAGAATTATGTACCGCGATAAATATTTTTATTTTGTTTATTTTTCGCTCATAGTTTTTTTATTTATCAAATGAAAACCATTTTGCGTCAATAAGTTAAAGATGTTCTCAGGTACTTTTTCCTAGAATTTAGTTATTTTGGGATCATTATAGTTAAATCTATATAATAATCACTATAATTCCAAGAAATAATTAAAATTTGCTCAAGTGCAGGATGGTATGTTCTATTTTAAATAAGTAGTTATGCTTTCTGCTTTTAGTTTGTTTCTCATTGTGTGTGAATTGAAAGCAGTTATAAAGCAAAGTTATGGAAAATGTTCACAACGTCAAGGTGTTTATCTCCAGGTGAACGCCGTTTGGTATTACAAGTGGAACGTTATTTTACTTAGAAAAAGATAACTTGGGCCTAGTGTCTGTTTTGGCAGTGCAGAAACGAACGTCTGGTGCTTGCGGCATTTCAGATAAGACCTTAAGAAGACTTCGAAAAAAGAGTGAAGAGGAATTGAACAGACCATATAAAAGGGTTTGACTCCATTCTAAAACCTTTTTTTCCCATGGGATAAAACTATCGATTAGGAATATTGTTTATGATATGTATAAAGCCAAGGAATATGTTACCCTCAAAGCTATTCTTGAAAAGATAAAGAACTTTGCGATATTGGAACTACCAGTTTGTCCATCATTTTAAAAGAGCTGGGCTTCAAATACAAAAAAACGAACAACAGAAAAGTGCTTTGCGAGCAGTCCAATAATGTTTCAAAAAGATGGCGACATCTGTTCTTTTTAGAACCAAAACTTTATAAAAACAGAATTCGTAAAACTAATTTGCCTAAATACTATAAAAGCTAAAAAATAATTATTTTTCTTTGCCTAAACTAATTTTTTATTTACTTTAAATTATTTTATTTAGAAAATACCTAAAATATAATTTATTGTTTGAGAGCCACCGACTACTCGGCTCGAGAGGTTTTATTGCTTAGCGGACTTCATACACCGTACCGACTTTCGATGATTTACCTGCACGTCTTTCCCCTCTGGTGCGATAGAACCTGCGGGGTATACATGTGGACGCGGTAGGCTGGTTCCCTCGCAATAGCGGCTTTTAACGTTTAAAGTGCTCTTGCACACTTAAATATGGTGTAAAATTTATCAGTTGTTAATATTGCAACAACGCACACACAAAATCAAACCACGTCGCGTCGACCACTATTGTAAAGTAATCTAAATTTTTTATAATCAGCTTTATGGAAATTTTGGAAGAAATCGTTAAAACTTTATTATAATAGGAATTTAGTAGTTTGGACTTACGAGTAAAATTCACAACATTGCTGACGTCTGACGCCTCTCTATGACAATGACATAAGATGATTTTTCTCGTTCAAAGCAGCATGGATATTTTCTTTAACGCAAGAGTTGCGGCGTTAAATATAATAATGCAATTTAATAACATGCTGTATTATAAGGTCTTTGTGTTTACCAGTCATTTTATCATTCCACCACAGCTTGAAGCATTTCAGTTGTACGTACAGCTGTATTCATAAAAAAGTCGTACAAGAATTAGAACGAGAGCGACCTTGGTCATATTTGCGTAAAACCGGCTGAATATCTATTTTTGACTTAAGAGAACTATATATATTGAGAGAAATGATTATTCCTTATTTCTCTTTCTAAGGAATGCAGAGAAAGAGAGAAAAATGAATAATCAATTCTCGCGATATCATCGTTCTCTTGTCGACATTGGTGTCAGTCAGTCGCACTGCCAAAGGATCGTAACCCCCCCACTCCGAAAAAAAATTCTGACGCCATTGGTGTCAGTGATTGTTTATTGAAGGTTATCGAATGCTATAGGTTAACAAAAATGTCGTCTATTGGCATTGGGTCAATAAAAAGAAAAAAATGGTTAATAAAAAAGTACCTATGTTTCAAAAATCATCATGGCCGAGTAGTTCAAAAATTTAAACCAGAAACGAAAACGTTTAAAAGAAAATCTAATATTTCATCAAATGATCCTGTTTCTCTACAACTTCACTCAATTTATTCGGCATTGTCTAAATTATATTCGATATTATATTGGTAGTAAGTTCCTCTCAGCATTCTTCTTCTGTTCAGAGGCTTTGAAAATATGAGACGACTTGAACCAACGCTCCTTTTAACTGAGTACTCTTACTACTTCCAGCGTTATTTAATTTTCATTATCGATTTTTTCTGTTGTAAAACTATTCAAGCATTTCAGGAATTTTCAGCTTTTCATCTTTTTCAATTCTGGCCACTATTTGAGCCTTCTTAATTTCAGACAATTCTAATTATTTGAGTGTGTCAAACATCGTCACCATGCACTTTCAAAATTTATAACGGTGACGCCAATGCATTCGATTATAGATAACGCTATAACCTCTAATAGACGGTTATACGCAAATGTGAGGACGGTCGCCCTTGTTCTAATTCTTGTGCGACTTTTTTATGAATACAGCAACTGTACATTAAATTCCAGGTGGAAGATTTGAAAATTGAAATACGAAATCAAACATACACAAAAAATTAGAAAATTTCTGGGTACAAATCACAGAAAAAATATATTTTTAATAGGTACAATAAGGTATTTACATCACTATTACAAATCATATGCATGATGTAATTCTTTCCAATGATCCATAGCTTCTCTATATCATTGGATTTAAAATAATTTCAGCCTGAACACTTTTCTGTGTATCCAGAAATAAATAGAAAATATGAGGCACCCAATCGAAATAACAAAAACGTATGGAATTTTCTCTCATGCTACAATGCTGTTTCTAAAAAACATTTTGGTTTGCCCACTTTTACGTCAAATATAAGAAATATACACGAACAATTATTTAACTAATATAATAGAAAAGGAACATAAGTATCTATAATATAAACATAGTGTCTTCACACACTAGTCACAATTAATGCGTCTTTTACAGTAATATATACATAAACGAATTTTATATTTACAGGATTGTCATCTTACAGTCGTACACAATTATACCGTCTGTAAACCTTTCGTAATACTTTCTACGTGTTCCTTTGCCTTTAAACGTAAGGCCGCTATCGAATTTGTTCGAAGGTCTGGTGGGGTCGCACATGGTGAATGTGAATGAGCCACGGGAGGGGGAGGTCTTACATGGTCCGTTGCCACCGGTGAGGTTAGGTAGCTGGCGTAGCCCGTTTGAGGGTGACTTAGGAACCCTGGAAGTGCCGAGAGTAGAGGTGGAGACAACCATGGATCCATGGGAAGTGTCAGGCTTGGTCCACCGGCTCTGGCTAATGTAGCTGCCGTATGGTAGTCGCTTAAGCCAAGCCTGGCAGCCTCCATTTTCTCTTGTCGCCTCCATTTTGCGCGACGATTTTGAAACCATACCTGCAAAACATTTACTATAATTAGTATTGAGTAAGAAATTTCTGTAATTTCTTGTACACCTGTTAGATAGGTTCCAAATTTACTCTAAAGTTATAGTGGAACCAGCACATACAGTAAAACATCCTTTGAGTATAAGATATAAGGTATAAGATAAAATACCCAATTACTGATATTCAACCAATAATTTACATGTTTTATAACTAACGCCATATTTTAAGAAATCTTTATATCTGACCTAAAGATTAAATGCACCAACCCTGTGGGACTGTAATCTACCACCTCGTCCATGTCCACATTTTTTAACAATATGGCGGAACGACTGTTAAGAGACCGTTAAGACTGTTTTTGAAGCTTAATGCATTAAGTACTACATATTTGATTCCTAAGATGATGGTGATGATGAAATAATATACTATACTACCAATATTCACCCATTTTCTTTGGTTACTAGCCTTAGTATTCTAGTTCTGTATATTTTGTAAATTACGAATAAATTTGTAAAAAGCAATAAATTGCGCCAATTATTGGGGTGTCAAATTTTGGGACAATCTTTTTTCCGGCCAGTCAATTTAAGGATTTTAGAAAACCGACCCTTTTTCTTTAATTTACTTTTTTTAATATTGGCGTATTTTCAACATTCGACGATATTAATACCTTCTATGATTGGCATAACGTTGTTAAATACTTTATAAAATAAGAAATGTTTCTAAAACATGTCAATCATTTGGTGTTTGACCTTAAGAGGATGCCAGAGTCAGTCGAAATCTCCGATTTGACCCTTGTTCGTTTCACGCTTTTAAGGCACGAGGCGAATTGGATCTTCCCTTGCAGTTAGAAGAATACGTCGACCGCCCGCCTGTAATCGGTACGCCGACAGAAACAATCGGAAGGAAGAGACAGCACGCGATCGGAGTCTATACTTCAATTTTCTACGCTGAAAAACGGAGTTTTCGCTTCCTATGAAAACGGCACATTCAAAAAATTTCTTTTACGAAAGATGTCTAAATTTTGTTACCAACCCGAGGAAAGTCCATAATTTTTTTCTATATGAAGCAGTAAAAAAAATTAACTAAAAATCTTCCGAAACAAAAAAATATAGACTTTCCGCAAGTTCTCGTTCTATTACAAAGTTTTTTTTCCTTTGACATTTTTTTCCTAAAACAGGAATAAACGCTTGGGAAGAAAACTGTTTTACAGGTACACCGGAAAGAGGTTAAAACCTTTATAATACTGATTCTTAGGAAAATAAGGCCTGTATTCGATATGAAATCTGTAGCGATCGCACCGATTACTTCTTGGTTCAATATCATTGTGAGTTTATTAAATATTCTTTCCTATTTGTCGTGTTTCCGGATATTTTTACGTTGCCTTATACAGGGTGTTCCATAACTTATGGGCAACTGTAGATACTAAATATCAAACTAAACTGATTAAGGCATAACATTTTTTTTCGAAAATAACCCATAATTTGAAAAAGGTTTAATATATCGGATTGAAAGTTGGCGGTATGATGATTTTATGATTAAGAAATAAGAATTTGTAGAAATATTTAAGTTTCGCATTAGAGGGCGGTAATTACAGACACTGGGTTTAATAAATCTAAAGTCGGTTCGTTTTATGAAGTCCGATATAGGATTAAATCATTAAATGATTTTATCGCATTTTCAACAGTAAGACGGTTAAGTTAACAATACCTTCGCTATACTTGATCGTACCGAACATTCCACTGGTTCACTGTAGTCGGTTAAATGTTACTGGGCGAAATCAGCGGTTTCAAAACAAAATTATCTTAGAATTATGTACCGCGATAAATATTTTTATTTTGTTTATTTTTCGCTCATAGTTTATTTTATTTATCAAATGAAAAACATTTTGATTTTCTAAGGTACTTTTTCCTAGAATTTAATTATTTTGGGATCATTATAGTTAAATCTATATAATAATCACTATTCGCCATTTGGTTTTTAGCAATATTTCGTTGGTTTTTAGTTTTATCCGAAAAGTGGGGACCAAAAGTTAAACATTTCTAATAAAAAAAAATTATGGACGCCCGAAATAAACTTTGGAAAATTGACAAAATTTCGTTTCTTCCATTAATTAATTAATTACAAAATTTTCAACTCTAAGCTCCATGTAATTGCTCCCAAAACGGATATTTGGGCGCTTTTGGGATAAAACGAAAAAGTAACGAAATATTGATCAAAAATCGAAATGTGAATGCGTCACTAGCCCTGACTTAATATAATATGCCCTGACTTAATATAATAGTTCGGGTGATGCATCCTTGAGTTGAACATAGGGAATGGTAATTTTTGGAGGTGGCTGAATTTGGATCCCCTGTATATTCTATAGAAAACCGCATTATAACTTCTTCAAGAGGCAGATATGGTAAACCCATGTGCCGAGTTTGAATACATTTTGGTGAGCCAATGCTAAGCTATTCAATTAAACGTGATGGCAAAACCACGAAACTCTCACAGGAAATACAATAAACACCAGCAAATAATTTCTATGACGTTACTGCCAAAAATTGACGTATAGCTGAACATAACGAATAATGAATATTGTCACCGATGCTAATTTTCGTTCTGTCAAGGTCAAAATTTAATTTCCTAGGGTTTGCTGTATTACTTGAACTATGAGAGTTTCGTGGTTTTGCCATCAAGTTTAATTCAGAAGCTTAGAATTGGCTCACCAACATGTATTCAAACTCGGCACATGGGTTTACCATGTCAGCCCAGTCAAGTAGTTACAATGCAGTTTTTCTATAATATGTATAGGGGAGCCAATATTCAGCTCAGAACCGAAATTAGTCGTAGCTATGTAACTATATTAAAAATCTATCAATACGTGGACAATAGATATCACAATTAACTATAGGCCACAAGGCATTCTTTTATGCTAGAAGATAGATTGCTTATCGAAACACGTAAAAAGGCAATGGAAGTAGCTGCTCCATACGCTCACAAGTAAACTACGTTAATCTTTATATATTAGTATGCATTAAGTGTCAATATCAGACTTACGTAGTTATATCTGGAAGCCATATAGTGAGCGTGTTTAATGAAGGCGATTTGATCTTGGCCATATTTGTCTCACTTTACCGAATCGGTAAAGGTTGATGCACACAGAGACAGACATAAAATGCGAACAGGCCGAATTGTTAAATAATTTTACAAGTCAATTTTTTTCGTCTGGCATGGAATATAATAAAGCAACATATGAATGATATAAAGTGAATGAAAATGGCGAAAGCGAAGCATCCTTAAATTTTAAAATAATTTTCTAATCTTTTCACGAGAAACGTCGTTTCCTTTTTGGGACAAATGAGTAATTAGTAATTGAAATATTCATTTTGTTATCTTTCCTGAAAGTAAGCATCAATAATATTTTCTTCTCATAAATCATATGGGGCCCAAAAATATGCTCGGACTTGAAGCCTGAAATATTTGCTAGGACCTAGAGCCCAGTTGAAGATGGTAAAATATTTTATGTAAATTATGATTTACTTCCTATTTTTTAATAATACTTACTACTTACAAGCTTATTTCTGAAGTTTAATTTTTCATTTGTAGTTACATTACTAGTTCAATATAGTTCAATAAATGATATAAGAGTGTGTAAGGATTATTTTAAATTGATATTTACAGCTTAAAATATGTCAGAATCTAATATTTGATTTTCACAACTTAGTAAATCAAATAAAAGGGTTTTGAATGTTTTTTGTTGGTTAAATGTCACTTTAAAATATTGACAGACAAAAGTAACATTTTGAAAATCACGTGCGTTTGTCAGCTGATGCCATGCTTAATGGATGCCGGGTTTGTTTGTTTGTTCATGCCTGCTTCGATTTTTTAACACGGCTGTTTGTCTTCTTCCTGTTTATAAGTATTCGTTGTTGCGCACGATCAGCTTTGTTTACAGGCGCGAAGCCATAAGTTTGCCCCTCTTGCTTTTAGAGTTTGGCTATACCATAGATATAGGTAGGTGGTATTGCATCGCCGCAAATGTTAGCAAATCTGCATCTCCAATGTCCCTGGCGTATAGTTTATGGTATGAATGTATGACTAATTGAAAGTGGATGTCACCTCACGTCCCTTCAAAATAAACATTGAAATACGCCACTGATTACACCTCTTTTTTCAAACTCCATAAATACTTTATTGACATTACCATCGGTCAGTAAGTAGCATAAATCAATGATTATATCTAACAAAATAGAGTATATGTCATTTAGTAAATTGAAAAGTAATTACTAAAGCATAGATAATATATACAAACAGGTGGTTATAAATTATATTTGCCTACTTTGTCAGCATGTCAAAAAGCTATATATTTAATAGTAAATGTAAGTTCAATTTTATATCCATTTACTAGATAAACACCTGGTTTATGCGATAATGGACGTAGTCTATTTCATTTGAATAGTCCAAATGCTTATTTAATAAACATAAAAAAATGTAATTTGCCCCAAACTCAATATAAAACTCTTTAACATTAATAACAATTTTATTTGAAGTTAAATTATTATCGATCTTCTAAAAAAAATTTGTTCTAAATTTAAAATAATAGTTTATTTAAGTATATTTTTGTCGTAGACTAATTAGGTACAACAAAATATTTTATTTTACATAATATTTTGGATTAATTTTAATCAATATACAAGGTATTAAGATTCCACCAGCAAAATAAAAGCGGAAATTCTCTTTCTTCAAGTTTAAAGTAGTGCAGAAGACGACGCGCGCGACGTTACTTTGGAATACGACGGCATGCATGGAAGGTGAAATTGACATGGTAATATAAACAGCAAATATATTTAAATGATGCTGTTTAATGAACTACACTCCCCGACAATAAATTCCGCACAATGTTAGTCAAGTTTATAGTCCTGTAACTTTTTAAATATATATCTGATCTTGGTGAAACTTTTAGCAAAGTATACACTTGGAATGATACCCTGAGTTTTCAACACACAAAAATACAAATTTTTAAAGAAAATATTGCAGTTTTTCAATTTTATTCAAAACTCAGAACATTACATTATTTTATCGAGTAGAATGAACAAATATACAAAAAATAATAGCGTTTATTGCCACCTTGTATGCTTATAACTTCTACCATGCAACATGGATGGCATTCTTTCAATGCAGTTCTGAATTTTTTCTTGAGGAATGGCTATTGCATTTAATAATATAAAGTGTAGCAATTAAAACACCTTATTTCTAGTTTACGGGTTGTAACTAGTGTTGGAAAAAGCCGATGATTTTAATAATCGCGTACTTGATACTCGAGCGATTTCATCACATTTCTTCGAATTAAAAATGACATATGAACTGAAACATTTAAAACACGAGGTGTCAAAAAGTAGAGATGTACTAATGCAATGCGTGTTTTTCCGGTAGATTCCAGCGAATTCGCCAAAAAAAGTTGAAATAAATAATTATAATAATCTACAGCACTTATTTATTGTTTTCCTTCACTGCTGTAGATACCAATAAAGATTAAAAAACGCGTTAATCGCTGCTCTGGTGCTCTTTTTCATTCGAAAAGCTTAAAAAAATTAAATCGATCGTTTCACAGCGGGATTTAAAAAAAAGATTAGCCATCTCTACTATAAAACGACAGAAGGTTAGAAGTTAACATTTGCTTGACAACAAGATATTCCTCTGCGACTTCGCGCGAAAGAGTGTTTTCGGGATATTTAATCAACTGTAACAGTGCGAGTAAGTGTGAAAATGTTTAGTACATACAGAAAAATCAAGTCGATGGCATATTAGAAAATGTTCCTTTAGTAAGAGACTGGAAATCGCAAGGTCACCGGATCTTACCCCTTGAAATTTTTTCTCTATGGGGTACGATGAATAAAGAAATAGTTTATAAAGTCGAAGATATTGATCAGTTGCGATATAAGATATTGGATGCAGCAGATAAAATAATTCCTGAACGTTTTAGTTTATAAAGGGCCAATTTGTGTCCTATCTCCTTTGTGTGTTTGTTAAAGAATGCATTAGTGTGTAGGGATTTTGTGTGACAAGGGCCTATCTTCAAAAAACTAATTTGAAACATGTGTGTGTTTCTGTAAGTGATTTATGGTAATTTGTTCAGTGTTTCACCATTTGTTCTGCGTCTCTGACGATATACAGGGTCATTTCTGAGATTGGAAGAAAAACGCCGAAGGGGTTTTAGTGGGGTATAAGCTTCACCCACTAAAACCAAAAAAACTGATCTTTTTATGTATCGTTTTTCCTTGTAAAACAAAAGAAAAATTACCAAATGCATCCGGCAGCTGTACGTCTGATGAGCGTCGTAGGTCGTAGCTTGTTAATACACAGTATCAATAGTTTATTAGTTATTTATAAATTTTTATTTTCAAAATTATTTGGGCACCACGTAATTTATATATCTTTCTTTTAAAAGTATTTTAATTTGGGGAAAATTACGAAACCCAAATTAATAAAAAAAGGTGTTAAATACCTGAACTAGCTTATGTTGACCATGAGTAAGGTAAACAAGTGTCTAACGGGACTTTTTAGTTTGTATAAGTGAGATGATTGAAATTAGGCAAAATTTTAGAATCACAAAAAATTAAATTTTATTTCATATTTGTATAGGAATAATTTTTAATTGTAGACTATTGTAGGTTTAAATTAAATGAGATAAAATAATTAAAGTGAAATGGTGAAATGGTAGATTTATATAAGAAGAATGCGCACACCCTCCCATAGTCGACTATAGTTTACATTGTAGGGTTGCACTACAATGATACGTAAAATATATAGGTTCACCTAATGGTTGTTTCGGTAATATTATCTATACTGAAATAAAATTTTCAAAAGAAATACCTAGTCTTTTCGTAGCTTACGGCTACATTAAGAATCATAATAAGTCATTAATTATCATTAATGAAAATGTAAAAAAAATAAATAAAAAAATATCTGAAAATTCTGGCCTGAATTAATCCAACGTAGAATTCTTGCAAGCCCTTTGTATCCTGATTAGTCTCTAAACATGGCCCCTTAAAATCCAAAATTGCCAGAGCGTCACTACATCATCAAGGATACACCTGGGAGTTCAACAGAAAAACATGAGGTGGCATTCTCACATCAACGGAGCAGCACCATGAGAGCAGGGAAGAAAAAGAAACCCTGTAAAGATGGGTAGTTAATATCCACGCTCTGGATCGAAAGGACAGGTTGCCTTCATTATAATCAAAAAAACAAAACTGATTCTCTTAAATAAAATCGACTCACCTTATACGAAGGGTTCTGCGGAAGGTAAAATAAGATGATTCCGGTGTGCCTGGGTAACTGAACTTTCAGGGTTGCAACACAACCATCTACCCTTTGGCGGTGATGACAACGGGCTCCTTTTAAAGAAAATTTACTAAATCACCCGATTGGGTTTTTGGGGAAAGATATCCCAGTTTCTTTAAAATTGCCTTGAAACAGCCTTAGTTTCACGCGTGTTCACCCCGGAATGGTGGACGGAAGCCAAAATCCCTCTCAGTCTGATAGTACCGGAAATTCCAATTTGTATCATTCAAATTTGATTGGTTCTAAACCGGCAGTAAACATCGCCTAGTTAAATGGTGCCCAGGAAAACGTGCAGATAAATATGGCAACCTCGCAAATTGGAATTGTTTCCAGCTATCGAACGATATCGATTTTATTATCTTATCAGGGATTCATTAGGCGACCAACAATTTCAAATCTATTGGTGGCCTTTCGGTGAATCTAATACACTTCTCAACAAAACCAAACACGGTAAGTGTCAGGAAAAGGTTAAACGCTACAAGATGTATGTTTAAATATAATACGTAAATAACACCCTGTATGTAGTGAGACCGTGACTTTGAGTTTTCTTCTTATTAGTTACTAAACAGGTCTCTGGAGAAAATGGACTATTTCTTTGAATTGGAATCAAGAACTAGAGAAACCATTTGAATGGAAACAAATGGTAAAAAGAGTTTGAAAAATTAGGGATGTGAGCAGGGAACTCTAGCTTTAATTTTTTAAATTAGGTAAAACTGGCGATATACGGACGTTTTAGAATGTACCGTTTTATTACCAACATTACACCTTAATATATTTGTTATGAAGTAATTAAAAAAAAACTAAATCAGGATTCCCCGCATTGTAGCTAAGGTTTCTAATTTTTCATACCTTATATCTTAATTTGTTATGGTAATCTCTCAGTTGATTCCATGCAGACGAGTGTTTTCAAGTTAAAAAGTCGTTCTGACGACCTGGTGGTCAGCTCTTAAAGGAAACTAGTGACTATGACTTTTTATTAAGAAATTTGAAAAAGCATCTCGGTGAACAATAGACAATAGATTTATTCATACTTGTTGTATAACGTTTTATTTGCACACGTCAATCGGTTCAATCTTAAGATATTTCAAGTTAAAAATGTTTGGAAACAGTCTTTAAATTTGTTAAATTAACCTACAATATAACTTACATTAAATAGTACAAACATACTTAAAATAATCATTAAAATTATAAAAGCCCGAGCCTTAGCCATGAAACATTTTACAAAGGTCATAAAATCATTCATATTATAAATGATAAATAAAAGCGGTCCCAGAACCGAGCACTGAGGTACACCGAACAATACATGCTTCAAGTCAGAGGGTTTGTGGTTATAACCGACTGGTTGAAAAAGAATCCGTAAGATTTAAAATGTTCTATAAGCTTGCAATCAGTTTTAATCTAGATCGCGCCATGTTTTATAGACTCAGCCATAATGAACATTTTCAATGGCCGGAACGAAAATATTATTAATGAAATAATAACGTCCTCGTAAATAACTGTAGAACGGTGTGTCCAAATAACCAATTTAATTAAAAAATGCATTTAGATAGAAAATTAAATTTGACGATTTTTGAAAAAATAAATTGTTAGCCTTCGAGTTTTTTTATTATCTTTTGTCAGAAAAGTACCATCGGTTGGTAAATTCTTTGCGGGAATAGTTTGCATTTGAATACATAATTATGATCGCTTCATATTAATTTCTATTTCACACAAAAGTTGTCCGACTATAGTAAACAAAATAAAACTATTTCAGGATTAATTATAATGGTTTTCAAGGTAATTTATTCTGCTGCAAGTATATTTTAAATGCAATGAGTTTTAATACATAAATGTAAAGTTGCCTTGAAGAACTCTTTAAGAATATAAAATTTAAAATAAATGGTTTTAATGTAGTTTTAAAACTTAGTCTTGAAGACCCTTTTGGGATGGGTCCCCTTTGGCTAGAAGGTGCTTTATGGTAGTGTCCTCAGGCTGTCTTGGAGTCCATTTGGTTTTATTCGAAATTTTATTGTATAGTTTTAAAGCGACCTTGGCGATCGCAAAAAGAGCACTAGTGTTACATGGGCAGTTTAGCCAACAGAAGGTCAAGCGATACACAGTCAAAGGTTTTAATTACGTCGCAAAGCAGTACTGCCGCAAAATGTCCATTATTGAAGGTATCGGTTATGATCGAGATAAGCCTGTTAAACGCATTTTTAGACACATTAAATGTATCGGAACTATCGTTCCTGTTTCCGATCAAAATTGGAAACTGTTGGCAACAAAAATGGAAATATTTTCGAAACGTTTGCATTTTAAATGGCACATTTGCACGTGTTTCCAAGTGGTTGGTACTAGCTGTGACTTTAACTTTTATCGAAAATATTTCGAAACTGTTACTTTATCTGTTTAAATGACAGTATAAAGAGGCGGGACTATGTTAAAGCATGGGCAACAAAATTGTTTCCAATTGTGGCTGATATTGTATGTGGACATGTCAAAATAAGGAAACAAATAATTAGGATACCTTCACTGTTGTAAAATAAAAGAAAAACAATAATTTCGCCATGATGAATTTGTTATAAGTCTATTTTATTTCATATAATTTTGCATAAGAACATAATTGCACATAAGAACCAAAAAATCATTGTCGCAGTAAATTTTAGCATGCATTTTAGTAATTTGGCTTGGCTATATTTTTAACATGCCCTCGATTTATTTGCATTTACAAAAAAAATATACTTTACCAGCTAAACATTTCCTCGGTGTACATACATAACCAAAAACCAAAATTCATATATTTTTTAACTGTTTCTGTTCTGAACTGAAACTAAAAATGTACTCCTTAGTTGAAACTAAAGAAAAAAATCTGTTGGTGTTAATAGCTGTGCAAAAATTATAGGTTATTGTGGCAAATGCAAAAATTATAGGTTATTATGGCAAGGTGATGCACCCAAGAATAAAAGGTTTATAGGTGATGGTGAATGCCACAAAAAAACAAAAGGTTTGCTTGTACGCACAGAAAACAAAGGTTGGTTATTTGTTTATGGAAGTTTCGAACAATATATTCGTCAAAAGTTTCGAAAATGAATGGATATAATACCAATATTTCGAAGCAATTCGTTTTGATCAACTTAATTGGAAAATGTATCGTTATAATTTGGAAGCGCATGTGTGTTACCAAAACTTTATAATTTTAACTAAAAACGTTTCGAAAAATATTTATTTTCGCGTGTCGTTAATGTATCGAAACTATGGTTTGTAAAATATTTCGAAACGAGCACGTCTTTAATGTTTCAAGTACTGGATTCGAAAATGTGTCGCAAAAGTTTCGTAACACATGGGTCTCGATACAATTTTATAATTTTAATCGAAAATGATTCGAAACGTTTCTCAGCAAAGGATGTGTGTCCAATTTGTGTCTAAAAATGCTACTTGGGATTTCTCGTTGACATACCGCTATTAAACCCAAACTGCAGCACGTTAAGCAACTTGGTTGGTTCAAAATAATCAATAATTCTAACGTTTTCAAAAATGTTGCCAAAGAAATTGGGCGACGAACGTTATTTTGCAGACGAGAGCCAATAAAAAGGGATAGCATTGATGCCTATTTACACAGCTAAAAATTAGAAATTTATAATTAGTCTCTGGACGATCGGACAAATAAGATTAAATGAGTAGGTATTACCAAATTTAATTATTAGCCAAGATTTGTTGTTTTCAAATAAAATTTAATGAAGATAAAATTAATAGACTGCAGTATTTGTATAAAACACAATTAGCCTGTAATAAAACACTAATAACTCTAAAAGCCTTCTGGTCCATGTCACACAACAAACAACGGCAAATAATGTAACTAGTTTTAAACAATCGTGACCGACGTTAGAAGTCACGTGACGTTCACGTGGCGTCGCAAATTACATATTATAGGGCTGATTACTTGGTTGTAACAAAGAAAGAAGCAGTGACGTTGATATGTGTAGCTGCCAATTTATTTTAACAGGGGGAACATTGCTTTAACCGCTCTCGTTAAATACTGTTAGGGCCGCGCCGAGTAGAAAAATACTGTAACGAAAATTATACTTATTAAATGGCGGAATATTTTAATGTTTGACTTTATTTCTCCATTAAAAACATAAAACGAATCTATACAGGGTGATTCACGACGAGCTTGCATTATAACTTTATGGGGATCTACTGAACATACGTTCCTGAAACTTTGGGGATTTAGGTTTATCGATACTCTCTCTTTAACTGAAATATTCACATGTTCCTGTCATTTCCGGTTTAATTGTAATTATTGGGTAAATGCATGGTGATAAAATAATCCACATAATTTGTTTAGAGTATCATTTAACTGGTTAGCAAAATATTCTTATTTTTGCGAACAGAAAAATGTAATCGGTCAGCCAAAATGGCTAGTTGGTCAGCAACTTATGGACAGCAAACATTTCTGAATCGTGACAGTGCCCTGGGAAAGCAAGTGAAAACCCGCCCCCGCTACACCTTTTGTAGCCGATTTCCTTCTGTATTCGGCAGCAGAAAACACAAGAAAGTTACATAAGTTGACAGTGCCCTGGGACCTCTGAAGTAAACTGCTTCTAGAGACGTTTGTCTCTGCTGACCAATTGTAAACTCTTGCTGACCTTGTTGCTGACCAAGTAATCATTTCGCAGCTCGACTGTTAATAACGGCAAACCATTTAATTACTTCTCATTTGTTTACCTTAGCTCTTGGGCTCAAAAATGTTCTTACCGAATAGTTAGATTATCATCGAGTCTCAAAAATATTTCAAACTTGGCAGAAAATGTTCAGGGTGGTCACAATTCAAGGTTCACTGTGAAATAATTCAACCATTAAAAACTTTCTTATTTTAAATGGAACACCCTGTACATTTTAATTTAATTTGATGACAAATTAGTTGTTCATTATAAAGAGCATTTATTGTTCTATACCTATATCAAAGCGTTTTCTCAAAAAATCAAATTTATTCCGAAAATACTATTTTTTCTGTTTCTATTTGCACCTTCTCGTTTATGTGCTTTTAACAAAGACGTATAAGTACAGTAGTATTTCGGATCGAGCGAAAAACTACTTGAATATACGAGCAGTTTTTCACCCGCTTCTACTTGAAAGTATTAGCAACTTTAACAATTTAAACGGAACACCCTGTGTATTATTTTTGTTTTAGAATCCTTATTAGTTTCTTAACAACTTTCCTTAATATTTTCCTATGTCTATTTGTTATAGTTCTCGAGATAATAATTAATTTCACTTTTTTTTACGGAAAACAGGTCCTTCAAAAAGTGATGATATTTTTAAATTCTGACAAATTAAAACACTGAAATTTGGTATGGAGTCAGGTTATATCCAGAGGTCTTTCACCCTCTTTCCAAATATTAGTTATAATAGTACAGGATGTTTCAAAATACAAATATTTTGACGGTTTCAGTCCAAGAAAAGTTTAGTTTTAATGTTTTTTGTTTCATGATGGATGACAAAATTCGATATTTGATATATGACGAAAATTTAACATCCAGAAAATACTTCGAAATTTTAACTACATTTGTTGAAAATTTCGTTGATAATCTTCCCATTACCCAGTATCGCAACAGGTGGTACCAACTGGACAGAGCTCCAGCTCATTGCACTGCCGAAGTAAGTGAGGAATTACGGAGAATATTTGAGGATCGCTGGTTCAGGCGTTTGGGACCTTGGAATTGTTAGTCAGGTCTCCAGACTTAACGCTCTAGATTTTTACCTTTGGGGTACTCTCAAAGATATTGTTTACAAAACACCGGTAAATTCAAGGGAAGATTTAGAAAATCGGGTGAATCGCTCTTTTCAAAGTTTGGATATTGACGAACTTAGACTTACTACTACAGATGGTGTCAATACCCGAATTCTGAAATGCTTAGAAGTGAACCGCCAACATATTGAACATTTATTGAAAAGTAATTAGATATTTTTTGCAAAATGTCAACCATTACAAAACCATTTCCATGGCTACTTGCCAAATTGATCTAAAAAGTGTGATTGTTATCTTTTATAATAAATAAATGCTTATAAGTCAAAAACTGTTCAAGATAGGTAGATATAGTAACATTATACATTGGAAGACGTACTATTTACCATTTTTCCAAACCATCAAAATATTTGTATTTTGAAACACCCTGTACTATTAAAACTTATATTTGGAAAGAGGGTGAAAGACCTCTGGATATAACCTGACTCCATACCAAATTTCAGTGCTTTAATTTATCAGAGTTTAAAAATATCATCACTTTTTGTAGGACATGTTTTCCGAAAAAAAAAAGTGAAATTAATTATTATCTCGAGAACTATAACAAATAGGTATAGGAAAATATTAAGGAAAGTTATTAAGAAATTAATAAGGATTCTAAAACAAAAATAATACACAGGGTGTTCCGTTTAAATTATCAAAGTTGCTAATACTTTCAAGTAAAAGCGGCAACACTGCATGGCTCACAATATTTTTAAAAGAGTGATCATGCTCCCAAATTTTCAAAGTGATGCGATGACTAGTTCTCCATAAATGTCTATTAGGCCATCCACCATCAATCACCCTGTATAATGATCAGATTATCAAACGCTAAGGCATTAAATATTAAATTACGAAAAATTAGCCCACCTGCAATTATTTATCAGTGAATTTGTAGTCGTCTTAAAAGTGTAACAGCAAAACATTTAATAATCCGTTAGCTCGTGCCAATTAAATGTAAACTTTACTTATTATAAGTTTGCTCGATACGCCTAAAGGCAAATTGCCCAAATGGAAAGCAAGTTAAAAGTTACCAAGGAAACAACGCCTTTCTTTCACTACCCTTAAAGATAGATTTTTAGGGGTTGTGCGTCAAGCTGTGTAGCTTAGCTAACTCCCAACAAGACGTCAAATGCAGATCTTTATATTCTTTACCAAATCTTAAACATAATAAAGTCAATTTAACTGCTCTAATATGACTTGAAGCAGTCTTGGGTATATTTATTTTATACAAGAATGATTTGGTTAATAATCATAAATTTAAAATATTTTCAGTTATATTTAGATCGTGTTATATTATTTTATGAGGAAGTACTAATAAGTATTTGTAAAAATGATCTTTTTTAAATGAGACATGAAGTGACGGTTCGTGCCCAATTGAAAATAAATATACAGGGTGTTATGGAAATGACTTATTATATGAAAAATAACCTTAAATGGCGCTTTGAATTATTGTACGAAATATTCACTTTATATGAAATCTGAAAATTTACGTGGCCGCTACTGAGGACGTTCGTAATCAATAGTTTATTGATGCCGTGTTGTCATATATTGCAACACAGAAATGTAAACGCACGTGTTCAGTTTTTGACAACAAGACGTCTTTGATCCGCGTTATCACTTCTTTTTCAAACTTTTTAGAAAAATAATACTACAATTTTAAGGTACATACTCTCTTACCTTCGATCTTATAATCCGTTTTATAATTAATTAAATTCCATAAAAAAATAAAACACAAAAAGTATTTTTTTGCAAGAGAACCAACAATAGGTAATAGCACAAAAATTTGAAATCACATCAGAATATTTCTTATTATGAATTATTTCACAACAGAAAAAAAATCGGGTAATGCTACAACTAACAAAACGTTTAAAATTCGTATGTATCAAGCACGTGGAACCCTCGATAGCGTCATCTCATTCCCGGGTCTCGAAACATACTGAAGCAACGATAGTCGCGCGCGGCAGGTATCCAAGCACGGGTGAAACATGCAGTGTGATCTGACAACACTGTTAGTATACTCTAGTGGCCCACATTGTGGCTAACTGAATCCAGATGGAACGGCGCGACAGTATGTAGGTAAAAATGGATTTTACCTTAGTATTTAGATATTCGATTAAAAAAAAAGTAGGTAGACTTTTTTTAGGACACCCTAGGAGTCACCCATTTAAATATATTAAGTCATTTCCATAACACCCTGTATATGTCATTTTTCTCGAACTAAACAATACAAGCTCTTAAATATGACTTGATTTTTTTAGAAAATATTCAACCTTATTGTTTTCGCATCGGTCACAACATACAACACGAAAATGCCAATCTATTTTCACCATTTTATTAAAGTACCTATTTATTTGGGCGTGTTCGTGTGTTAATTTTAAAGTTCTACCTACAATATGTCACTGCAACAGACATGAATAAAATATAATTAAGTAATTTTTACAAATTTCTCCGTATTTGGAAGAAGTTATCTTCTGGATAATTTCATTATTCTACATCTGAAACAGTTTGCATAAAAATGACATTGATATTTCACATTCCAGGGTTGCCATATAGTAAAAGCAAACTATATTAGTGGCCATGATACAAATAACTAAAGGTAAGATATCTAACCCTCCCAATTTCATCTGCCGCGCACTGACGTCACAGGGAGAGTGATTATTAAATTTCTTATGAATATTTATACGGTGTTAGCGTTTTTAATTCTATCTTAAAGGTATTAAAAGGTTTTAGACATTTAATCGTATGTGAAATGAAAGAATAGTATATGACAAGTACCTATTTATGGCAATAACTTCATTATTCTTTAACTTTAAGCCTATATTGCATATCCGGGCACATTTTTGTTCACAAATTTATTTGCGATCGACATATAGAGAAGTAGGTATACAGGGTGTCCCATTTTAAAAAAAGTGAATTTTTGTAATAATGCAGGAAGGCGATGTTCAAATGTTTTGCAGTTCTTGCCATTATAATCATGCAATAATAATACTTTAACAAACATCGTAGCTCTAATAATAATGGGTTTAGCAATAGTGCCGACTAAATCGGAGATATAAAAAATGACAAAAGACCAGGAACCATAGGCTTGCATGCAGAATCAATTGATTACAATCTGATATCTAACAATTTTTTAATATTACTTGAGGTCTTCCTGTGTCCGTAAGTCCTAAATAATCTAAGCACTTATAGGTTCCTAGTTTAGAATTATTGAACAGGGAGACTGTGATGTATAATTCTATTGTGAATACCATCGACTTGAAACAAACATGGACCCGGCATTTCTATTTGATTTGTAGACGTCAATGTGATGCCCGTTATTACAAAAATAAACAACCAAAAATCTCTTTTTATCTTCTGTCTGTTTCTGTTTTCATTCTAACAGCAGATCGACGGACGTGACTCAAAAGTCTATATGTACAGGGTCGCTCTTATGTTTGGAAGCGGTCGATTATTTGCTAAAGTAAGATAGCTAGCGAAGAATGTTAAATACGAAACTTTTAGGGTTTTTAGAAATCTATTTTACTACACATAAACTAAGTATACAGGATCAGTCAAAAAGCCATGGAAGAACAAAGTTACTTTATTTTAAATGGAACCCCCTGTATATTATTCAATATTTCAATTATTTACAAGATTCTAAAAAAAAAATGTTAAGCACACCCACCACATACCCGAACAAACCCAATCTTAACCGTTTTCGAGATATCGAGTTTATTTCGTTTTCAAATAAATCTAATAACAATAATAAAAACGACAAACTAAGTTTTAGTAAACAACAATTTAAAATCCTATTTTATAAGGTGCTCAAAGTGTCTACCGTTTACCTCCTGGCAGTAATGAATTCGGTGAACAAAATTTTGTAGCGAATCTAAAAGGGAGCAATACTGGAAATTTCATGCATTATTCTTTGTTGCAAATCTTCGATATTTTGTGGCTTATTTTTGTACACTAAATTTTTGATATGGCCCCACAGGAAAAAGTCAAGAGGGGGTCACCTCTGCGCCCAATCCATTTACCAGGAAAAGTTTCCTCTAGATATTCCCTCACCATCCATCCAAAATGTGGTGGAGCCCCATCTTGTTGAAACCATATTTGTTCAGCCGGTAAATTGGGATTATTATGGTTCGGGAATAATCGGGTTTGTTCGGGTTTGTTCGATATTCCCTCACCATCCATCCAAAATGTGGTAGAGCCCCATCTTGTTGTAACCATATTTGTTCAGCCGGTAAATTGGGATTATTATGGTTCGGGAATAATCGTCTGAGCTGTGGAACAATATTCTCTTGTAAAAGTAATAAATATCGTTCAGAGTTCAAATTTCCATGTATAAAATAGATTCCTATGACGTTTCCACCAATAATGCCATACCAAACATTATTTTTTTGTGGTCGTAAGGGTATGAACTTGTTCGATTCGATTTACGTGCCCGTTTAAACAAAACGTTGATTCATCAGAAAATAAAATGTGGTTGACAAAGTTGACATTTTAATTCAATTTATCCATAATGATTTCGCAAAACTGAATTCTGCGATCAAAATCGTCTTCACTCAATTCTTGTAACAAATGAATTTTATATGGTTTGAATTTTTTCCTTTTGGTAATTTTTTGAATGGAATATCGACTCATATTATGATTTAAAGCCCGCTGTTGCGTCGAATTTATTGGATTTTCTACCACATCTAACATGAGATTTAGAGAATTTTCTTCGTTAGTAACGCTTACCGGTCTTCCACTTTTTGGTCGATCTTTCACACCTCCAGTTTCATGAAAACGCTGCAATGTTTTGGAAACAGTTGATGTAGTTATAGGTTCCCGATCTGGATGCAATTCATTAAAAATATTCACCACTTGGGTAAAACTCCGTGTCCTATCGCCGTACCCTATCATCATTAAAATTTCAATTCGCTCGGTATCACTTAAACGTGCCATATTTACGCGAAAATTGTTCACAAATTGTAAATGTAAGCATTTTTTGGCATATCTGTTGTCAAGATGACAAAACAACATTGTCATGAACATAAAGGTAAGGTAACTTGATGGCGTAGAATTAATGAATTTAATAATTTATTTGAAAACGAAATTCGAAACTCGATATCTCGAAAACGGTTAAGATTGGGTATGTGGTGGGTGTGCTTAACATTTTTTTTTAGAATCTTGTAAATAATTGAAATATTGAATAATATACATGGGGTCCATTTAAAATAAAGTAACTTTGTTCTTCCATGGCTTTTTGACTGATCCTGTATACTTAGTTTATGTATAGAATAATAGATTTCTAAAAACCCTAAAAGTTTTGTATTTAACATTCTTCGCTAAGCTATCTTACTTTAGCAAATAATCGACCGTTTCCATACATAAAAGAGACCCTGTATTTTTATCCAGTTTACGCCAGACTTGGCACATATTGAGTTAAGAATTACTATTTTTTCCACAAACCATACTTAAATGTAATACATATAACAGCTGTTAATCGGATAGTGTCAATCGTGGAAGCAGGTATGAAAGACGGTCGTTCCAATAAGGGTTTTATAAAAACTAAGTTCCGAACGTTCGAAGGGCGACGTAATGTCTTTGTTTACTTAACATAAAATGACAATGAAAAATTATACTAATTTTCAGAGCACCCCGATTGTTTTCTAGATGATTGTTTACAACCTATCTAAGAATGTGAATTGTTTATTCTTCGAAGGCTGTGAACCAAAGCCTTGATTTAAAATCTTTGGTCAATAAACAACCGTTGATCTTCTTCTGATCTATTTCTGATCACAATCGTTAATAGCTATTTGTGTATTATGTCGCTATTATGTCCCTAATAGCTTACTTAATCGTACTACAAAACACAAACAGGATATTGTAAAATAATAAAATCTTACAGCTCAAAAAATTCAATATATTCAGCCGCAGAAGATAGGTTATTTACTCATAAAGGGCCCCCAACCCTTCTTTCATGCTCGACTAAGCGAACACCCCAAATATTCGACAGCTTGATACAAACTCATTTACTCGATTGTTGTGTAATAGTCTCTAACAAAGAGGCCATTGTGTGTATAAAAGCTCTTAATAGTGCGATTTGACTAGCCGGTTTAGAATTTAGAAAAGGTGCCAGCATTTCAAGAGCTTTTTTTATTATTGAGATAAAATGGTACTTTTCCTTTTTAACGCCAATTAAAGATCGGATCTTAAATTCTTTCAATGTTACTATTACCCTCAATGTCGGTATGTTTGGAGTTAGGGGTTTCATTATACGAGGGATACTCGAAATAATAGGTTTGTTCCAGCAGCGATTTCAAACCGTACGGAATCGTCTGCCCAACTAGCATCGAACTTATAGGAACTGTGACTGATCGACACTGCTACTATCCAGTGGCGGCTCGCGACCTATGATAGAGGGGGTTCACAAGTATGGTGAAATTATTGTTAAAATTTTATTCCTGTGTAACGACCAAACAATTGCTTTCTAGGCGTTTTAAATGTAAAAAGAAAAGAAGTAATAAGGAAATGCGTTAGGTAAAACATATTTTTATTTATTTTCTAATGTTACACAAGGAAATACAACTTTTGGAAAATAAGAAAGGTTTTCTTAGTGTGCATAGCTGTCGGATCTTAACGTCGTCGCATGCAACCCTCGTAACAATATTTATACAGTCCACTACTAATACTACTAAAGCAATCTACGAGCTATCAAGAAAACCGAATGATGTACAATACTACTACCGCCATCTACGAGTTATCAAGAAAACCGAATGATGTCTAATACCACTAGGCCATCTACGGCTACGTCATTAGGCGCAACCAAGACCAGAATAATAGTTAACTGTTTTATGACGAGAACGAATCGAGCCACGATACTGACAAGTTGGCATTCTTTATATTTTCAGTGTTTTTTAGTTTAAATCCTTAATAAAATTGTTTAAAATGATATCGAATATCATTTATCGAAATACACAACATTTATCGACCCTACACAATAGTGCTTACCCTTTGTGGTCTGCGTTAAATTAATTTCGGGTTTAGGTGTTCCCGCATTCTTCACTTCAATTTTTTGCTCCAAACTCAAAGAGCTAAAGTTATTTCTTAAATAGTCCACCGTCAACTATTCATTTTAACTTAATAAATATATAATATTCGTATTTCTAACTAGATGCACGAACAGACAACAGCGCCGTGCACACAAAAACTGTGCGCCTATTCGATGTTAAATCGCCATAGCCTTGCTATTCCCCGCTGCCACCCGCCACCTGTTACTACAGAGAAGCTGCACTACTTAACCGCACGTGCGAGCAAGTCTCGTCATAATCGTCATTTACCTCGACCGAGGCACGGTTGCCGGATCTATACAGTTTGGTTTGACGGGATGATACAATATTAGGGAGGGTCGTTTTTTTTTTAATTTGATGGTACGATAAAATATTAGGGAGGGTCGGACTTTATACGATAAATAATATTCAATGAATATAAATTAATATTATTTATTCGTTTTATTTTGGGGGGCACGTGCGCATGTGCTCCTGTGGAAGAACCGCCACTGCTACTATCACTTGGTAAAAACGTGGCAATTGGCGCAAAATTAATTACTATAAAGTTTAAACTACTACTAAGTTTAAATTATTAGTAGAATTTACGTAACACTTACTTGGTATAGTGACTTGGTATGGCGTCATTATCTTATGGTCAGTATAAAGGTTACTGAAACTACAGCACGTCATTTAGCTACTTATACAGGGTGTTCCTAAATGACGTGCTAATATTTCAGGGTATGATTCCTTAGGTCATTTTATAAAGAAACGTTCATATGAACGCAACGGCTTAAATTTATTGCTACAGGGTGTTGAATTTTTATTTTTTAAATGGTTATTTTTTTAATATCTCCGAAAGTACTTTAGATATTAATTTCAATTTTGGTATGTGTTAATAGAATATAGAACCATAAATTTTAGTTAGATAAATTATTCAATTGTTCCACCAGTGGCGTCCCTGCAAACATGTCCTTTGATATTTTTTACAAAAAAGATGATACGCCACTGATATTTTTCCATGTGGATTTTTCTGCTTAGCCTGGTCAATTCTACATGAAAACGGTCTTTGAGTTTTTCACGTCAGACGCACCGTTCTTGATTAAAACCACTAAATTCATATTGAAACTCATTATTATTAACATTGATAAAATAATTAATGATAAATTTTGTTTTATAAAAATCGTGGGAAATATGGCCACCTTCACTTAAGAGGCATGCTTCCGCCCGTCCTCGCATCGAATTACCCACTCACCCTACACAAAATTTATTTTATCAATGATTAATAATAATAATAATGAGTTTCAATATGAATTTAGTGGTTTTAATCGTCTGACGAGAAAAACTAAAGAGACCGTTTGGGGGATGTCGTTGAGCGTGATGTAAGTGAGAATGAAGAAAGTCGGTTTTACTATTTATTTACACTTCACTATATTTACAAACAATATTACAAATATTTACAATGAACTAAATACGGGGTTAGTCATCAGTCTCTCAGAGTGCCTTGATGCGCGTGCCGTTGGCTAGCTGAGATCGACTAACTCTCGTTTTGTAATTTTCCTTTTTGGCAAGTCCCAAAAAGGCGTCAGCAATAAAAATAATCTTCTAAGAAATACCCTGGTTAGGCTGCTTATTTGCCTGAACCGAATTGTTACTTTTATAACTGTCGGAAGGTTCAGGCGCCATGAACAATCAAAGAGCAATGCAGATGTTTTTATTGTCCCCTCTCGGACGCGTACACTGCATGTCCGCTACAGACCGTTTTCATGCAGAATTGACCAGGATAATCAGAAAAAATATCCACATGGAAAAATGTCAGTGACGTACCATCTTTTTTGTAAAAAATATCAAAGGACATGTTTGCAAGGACACCACTGGTGGAACAATTGAATAATTTTTCTAACTAAAATTTGTGGTTCTATATCGTATTAACACATACCAAAATTGAAAATAATATCTAAAGTACTTTCGGAGATATTAAAAAATAACCATTTAAAAAATAAAAAGTCAACACCCTGTAGCAAAAAATTTAAGCCGTTACGGACATATGTTCATATAAACTTTTCTTTATAAAATGACCTAAGGAATCACACCCTGAAATATTAGCACGTCATTAAGGAACACCCTGTATAACACCAAAACTTTAAAGTAAAAAATAGTTTTGGGAAAAACCGATGATTTTAATAATCGAGTACTTGATACTCGAGCGATTTTAATAATCGAGTTAATCGCTCGAGTGAATCGCCTGAAATTCCAATTTACCAAGCGATGACGTCACCGACTGCTTAACGGGCTGCCTAGCTCTTTACATGTGATCAGGTCGGGTATTTAGCAGGCACGTAACTACGTGCTCAGGTTTAGCTAAAAAATTATAGTGTCACCAAAAAAATTCCAGAGATTTATTTATTTGTGAATAATGAATTTTTACCACGTGTCTCGATACCAAACAAAAAACTGCAAAAAATCACACAAATATGTAAGTATTTATTGTTCGGGTTTATTATTGTGCGTTTTTAACCCGAACAAAAAGTATTACCAAGAGTTATTTTTCTTCATATCTTTCTCAATCTACGAGCATAAAATAAGTAGATATTTAAAATAGCTTGTCAAATTCTTCCACTTTAAATTATCAGGTGCCCACTGTGTGCACTTCAAAAATTTAGGCTTAGTTACGCGACTGGCAAAATAAGAAAATTGGTTATTATTTTTGTAAATTAATGTACTCATGTATTCATAGTTACCTAAAAGTTCCTGTTTAAATTTAAGAATGCTTACTTTTAATTACCAAAAAATTTATCGGAGACCTAAACTACTCCACTGGTTAGCCAGTTAAAACAAAACTTTACCAGATCATGTCGCGATGACTCCGCTAAGGGATTCAGCATACTTCTTTATATGCACCTTCTCGTTTATGTGCCTTTAACAAAGACGTATGTCGTGTACTTGGCGTCAATCTCGAACGTCGGCAATGAGATCGTGCGGCGCTTAGACCGGAGGTCAGATAACCGGCGATATTTTTCGGTTTTTGGCCTGATTTTTAACTAGAGTATTTCCTATCGAGCGGAAAACTGTTTGAATATACGAGCAGTTTTTTAATTCGATCACGCTACAGCGGTAAATTCCGTCGGCGGCAAGCGAAGCGCGGGTATCGAGTGAAAGATAATAAGTTACGGGCGACGGTTTTCGCCTGAATAGATAATTCGAGCGGTTTTTTTAATAATCGAGCGATGTCGGTTATTTCAATAATCGGGTTTGTTCGGGTTTGTTTGGATTCATAGTTGCCGTAACGTATGCCGTAAGAATTAAGCAGTAGTCGATAAGACGTAAGGACATGCCCGTTCATAGTTTCGTTAAGAAGTTTGTAGGTTATAGTTTTTCACATGTGTTTTTTTTTGTTTTTTTTTTATGATCAAACACAAGCACTATAGGAAAAATCCTTTAGGGCACTCTGGGAGTGGTGCGTGTGCGCAAAAAGCGATTCACGTTGGTTTTGAATCGTTGGAGGTTATACTCGCCGGGAAAAACGACCTCGGGAAGGTCGTTCCACAAGGATGTAGTCCTCCAGATGAAAGAATTCTTAAATAATGAAGTTCGAGGAGTACTAAGCTTAACCACATATGGATGGGCGGTAGTGGTTCGTCGTGTATTTCTGCTATTCGTCGCTCTGGGCGGAATTAAGAAGGCAAGGTCAGCCGAGCACCTTCCATGAAAATATCTGTAAAAGAGAGTCAAATCCCCAACCTGTATTCGATGTTCTAGGCTGTCGAGGTTCTTCGTCAGCTCGTGGTCTCCGATCAGATGAATAGCCCTCCTTTCGATTGAATCCAGTAGCCGAAGAGTATGTTTGGGTGCAGAGCTCCAGACATGAGAGCAGTATTCTAGTGATGGTCGAATCTGGGCTTTGTATAGTGTCAAAAGTTGTTGAGGTGTGTATAACTTTCTGGTTCGGAAGAGTACCCCAAGCTTCTGAGAAGCTATCTTGGCGATTGCCACAACGTGGTTATGCCAAGACATGTTTCCTCCCAGATTGACGCCCAGCAAATTAATAGATGAAGCCAGTGGGATTGCGTGTCCGGCCATGACTATTTCGGGTTCTGTAATGTTAACCTTTTTAGAGAAAACTGCTGCCTGGGTTTTTTTAGCGTTAAATTCGACTTGGTTACTGTCACCCCAAGCCAAAATTTCTTCCAGGTCTTTGTTGAGGCGTGATACTTCATTCTGTCTGCGAAGATGTGCGACGGCAGCCGATGTTTGCGCATTCAAGGAGAAAGATGAGATAAGTGTGCTATCGTCAGCAAAACTAAATATCGGATTTTTAGTTTTCACTAGAAGGTCGTTAATGTAGAGTAAGAAGAGAGTGGGAGACAATATGGACCCTTGAGGAACACCAGCATTGATGGTGAAGGTGTCTGAGAGAAATCCGTCAATCGCCACTTGCAGAGAGCGGTCCTTAAGAAAGCTAGACAACCATGCACAGAAGCGACTGGGCATAGGATCGCAGTTTACTTAGAAGCCCCTCATGCCAAACACGATCAAAAGCTTTAGAAATATCCAATGTAACAACCCGAGACTCCCCATGATGTTCGATTGCGTTGTTCCAAATATGGGTGACATAGGCTAGAATATCTCCAGTTGATCTGGACTTCCGGAAACCATATTGATGATCCGCTGATAATGTTGAAGCCTTCCAGGTACTTTAGAAGATGTTGGTGAATAGCTTTCTCCATTACTTTTGATATAACTGAAAGCAATGCGACTGGTCGATAGTTGTTAGGCAGGGTTCTCTTGCCTTTCTTTGGAATAGGCTGGACTCGCGCCGTCTTCCAGCAAGATGGATATATTCCTTTTTTGTAGGATAAGTTGAAAAGTCTACAAAATACTGGTGTTAGTTCATCGGCGCATGTCTTGAGAACTATAATAGGAATTTCGTCTGGACCAGTAGCTTTTTTGACGTCGAGTCCTTTCAGGATTCGTTTGACGGGACGCTGACGGAATACGATTTCGGTCATTTCGGATTCAACTGCAGGAATGTCGGGTGGTGTTCTTCCCTGGAAATCTACAGTGGAATGCGAAGAAAATAGTTCAGCAAGTAAGTTTGCTTTGTCTCCGGCTGTGGATGCTATTGTACCATCGGGACGTGTTAGAGGTGGGATAGTTGATTTAGTAAAATTTTGGCTGACGGCCTTAGCGACTGACCAAAAGGACCTTGATCCGTTTGGACAGTCAAGAAGTTTGTTTCTGATCCTCACGTTATGGGTTTCTTTGCTTTGATCTATTGTTAGCTTACATTTGTTTCGAGCGGTAATAAAGATGGTACGATTCTCAGTGGTAGGGTTTGTACGCCACTGTCGGTAAGCCAGATTTTTCGATTTGACAGCACGCTCACAATCCTTGCTAAACCAGGGCTTGCCGTTGGGAGGGCGTTTTTGGGAGGAGGAGATAAATGCTTCCATGCTCGTTTGAATGACGTCGGAGACCTCCCCAGCACAGACGGATGGATCATCAGAAGAGAAGCATACGCTCATCCAAGGAAAAGTCCGAAAATGGTGTGTCAGGTCTTCCCACTTGGCCGATCTGTAATGCCATATCTTGCGAGGTTTAGGAGGTTGTTCAGAATTAATTGGTAGTTCGCTTAGAGTTGAAATAAGTTTGTGATCGGAAGACCCTAACGGAGGCTGTACGGTGACTGTATATAGATCGGGATTTGACGTTAAGAAAAGATCCAAAAGACTAGCAAAATCTCCAGCTCTGTCTGGAATCCGCGTTGGTTCTTCTACGATTTGAGTTAGACCAGAACTGATCGCGAAGGATTCGGCCTCGCGGCCTTGCTCATCGTCTGTATTTGAATATTTAAGCCAGTTGACATTGTGGACGTTAAAGTCGCCAAAGATAGCAATCTCGGCATTTGGATGGGTCGTTTGCAAGAAGTCGATTATATTGGCTAGTGATGAGAAAAGGTCTCTGTAATGGGTATCACTTGGAGGACGGTAAAGGCAGCAGATAAACTTGGTGATTTTCGGCGTTGTGTGTGTGTGTGTTTATTTACAAGTGAAAATGGGAGTCTAAGCGATGACGACCTCGTTATAATAGCGGGAGCAATATTGTGCTGGTATTTATTAGCAATTTATTTATCAGTTATTTATTAGCAAAGTGTCAAATTTGGGGATGGCAACATGGCGGCTATGCACGAGTATGACCGATCCGATGGAATGGAATTGAACCATTTCTTACTTCGTACTGCTTACGGCTTAACTCGATACTATGAACTGTCCTGTTGAAAATCGCATGTTCATTTTTCTTACGTCTTAACGTTACGTCTTACGGCTTACGTCACGGCAACTATGAATCCAGCTTAAGGGTTCTATGTTATCTTACGGACGAACGGAGGACAGGACGTTTCGATCTCGACGCTGTTCTTGGCCCGATACGCCATATTTTGTATAGATCTATAGCGGCGCCATTTTAGAGAAAAATCTTAACATTTGTAAAATACGAAATATTCGCTTTATTATTAATTGTTTGATAATAAAAAAACTTGTTTCTTGTTATTTTTAAGCATTAGGGTATGTACAGAATTGCTTACCTATTCAAATATATATTTTATTATTTTTCAAAATTCTAATATTGTATTCTTTAAAAGGCTTTATTTTAAGGGCGCGTTGTTATTTTAAGATCTAACATTATATTTCACAGGAAAATTAAACGCGTTTGGGTTTTAGCATCTTGGGAATATCGAAATCCAAGTCTTAAATATTTATATATATCTACTCATATTATTTTATGGATAAGTGCATAAAATATGAACTGACATTGTTTGGATTGAAGTCCGTATGGACCTCATATAATAGACGGAATAAATATACATTATTTTAGGTAGGTAAAGAAACTCATAATCTGCTCCACTAGTTTAATTACAAAATTAAAAACCATTCATGTTTCGCAGGTTTAAACCTTCATCTTCAGTGGAAAATACAAGGACATTAGAAGAAACTCATGACATTGTTTAAACTAAGCAAAGCAGAAAAAAGAAAAAATCCCTTTATAAATTATAAAAAAAATAAAAAAATTACAAAAAAAATTAACGTTTCCTTTAAAAAATAAAATAAAATAAATAGAATGCATTATTTAATTTTGAACTTGATGTAAAATTTTAACATTTTGTAAAAATGTAGCATCTTGGCAGGTGGTCCCAAGATGAAATCTTCAAAACATGTATGGTTTTTAATTTTGTAATTAAACTAGTGGAGCAGATTATGAGTTTCGTTACCTACCTATTCTTCACTCCACTTCGAGATGGACTACTCCAAAAAAAAAAAAATACATTATTTTAGTTGAAAGAGAGATATCAAAATATGCTTAAGGCATGGTGGGAGTAATTCCCATTTTTGTCGGAATTATCACACATTTACGGTTTAGGAACGTTCTAGGAACGGTAGTGCAACGTAAGAATGTTAGTTGCAGCAACCATGCAAGCACGTAATAGTTACCTCGTTACCATAAAATTATTCCCCGTTTTGGTAACAACATGGTGAAGAAACGGGTAATATTATTTAATTATTAGTCCTCTCTTCTTTAGCGGTGTTTGCTTTATTACCGGAACTGTGAGGTGGTTTTGCCATCACATTTAATTGAATAGCTAAGGGTTGGCTCACCGAAAGATATTTAAACTCGTCACATGGGGTTACCATATCGACCTCTTCAAAAAGTTATAATGCAGTTTTTCTATATAATGTATAGAGGAGCCAATATTCAATCACCTCAAACATTAAATGGGATTTCCTATGTGCAACTCAACGATGTATCACCCGGTATACCTAGATTATCTAGCCATAATGGTCCGTCAGCCCGTTACCAAAATGTTCTGTTATCACGCCTTAATCTAGTCAATGACTAATCGTTAGATTATTAAAAAATAAGAACGTTTTACTTTAGCGAAAAAGTTCGGCAACGCTGCGCTTACCGGTCAGAGTGAAGAAAAGAAAGCAGATCGTTTTTTGTTATTACGCCTTGTGCGTTCTTGATGAAATCATATTAAACATATAAAAAAAATCGTGAATTCATCGACAACGGACGTTTTGAGTGTGCAAATATCCCATAGTTTAAATAAAAGATGTAAAGGAAAGGGGTATAAAAAAGTTACAACGATTCGATTTTTCGATTCGATTTTTCTCAAACCAAAACTATTCACCGCACGGAAAATGTCAGCTACTATTTTCATCTCATCAAAAACATCACTCTCAGTCAAAAAATAAAAAGAACGGACGAGACGCGATAACTATTACGACCACTGTTTTTACATATGTAAAGACGAGTCTCAATGATTTCGCAACGTTGTCAATGTCCGGCCTTGTTAATTTTCTTCTCCTTATTAAATCACCAAAAAACTCAAAAAATTTTAGGTCGAGATCAGTCTGAAATCCTGATATCGGGCTGCCGTACTATAAGGGAAACAACTGACTGTACCTCGCCTACTAACCATCAATAGTGACCACCTTTGCTTGTGTGTTCAATTTAATTTCAATTCATTCATTATATTTTGTGTGTTTGTTCGAGTTTGTTCAGTACTGGTTTTGTAAAATTTTAACTTGCAGTGTCCTCAAATTTGTAATAGAAGAAGATAATAAATAGTCAATAAAATATGCAATAGCGAATACTTCAATATATGGGGTCGAGGCGGAATCATATTTTAAAGTAAAATATTGGAAAAAACAGTTCCGATGGGATCGTGAATCCATTGAATCTCATTTATTTATACAATGGACAATAGTTTGATGTTTCCACCTCAGCATCTACTGAGTTGTGCATTGTCCAATTGTCCGTCCAGTTTATTTCGGGAATGAAACGGGTCGAGGAAAATTTTACTTTCAAACAGTTGCTTTAGCCAGAGCTGATCTACTTTTCCTATTTTTCATGTATCGCCCCTTCGGATATATATGAGATGCTCCTTGGTGCTAGTGGGAGGTAGTTGTATGATGAAATGCTATTACCTATTTCTCAGTACGATAGCTCCTGAACGCATGTAAATGTAACAGATATGTCAGCTAATTGACACTTTTTACTCTGTGTTACTAATCGGTGCAAATATCATGACAGATTGATCATATTGGCAAGTGACTTGGTAAATCAATTCCTTCTTATTGTTGTTCATGTCTAGTTTGGTAAAATTGGAAGTAACTTGGTAAATTAATTCCTTCTTGTTGTTGGGCATGTCTAGTTTGGTAAAATTGGAAGTAACTTGGTAAATTCATTCTTTCTTATTGTTGCTCATGTCTGGTTTGGTAACATTTCAACTGACTTGGTAAATTCATTTCTTCTTGCCGATAATCATGTCTGGTTTGGTAACATTGCAAATGACTTTGTAAATTCATTTCTTCTTGCTGTTGCTCATGTCTGGTTGGATAAAATTTTAAATGACTTGGTAAATTTATTCCTTCTTGTTGTTGTTCATATCTGGTTTGCTAATATTGCAAGTGACTTGGTAAATTCATTTCTTCTTGCTGTTGCTCATGTCTGGTTTGCTAACATTGCAAGTGACTTGGTAAATTAATTTCTTCTTGCTGTTGCTCACTTCTGGTTTGGTAAGATTGCAAATGACTTGTTCAATTCACTTCTTCTTGCTGTTGCTCATGTCTAGTATGATAAAATTATAAGTGACTTGGTAAATTCGTTCCTTCCTGTTGTTGCTCACGTCTGGTTTGGTAAAATTGCTTTCCTTATTTTTTATGATATACTTTTTAGCTATTTTTCTAACATTTTCAGAAGTTCTCTGGACGCGTGGGTAACAAATCAGGCACGACATATGTTAGGTTTGTTCGTGCATAACTTTTGACTGATTAATGCATGTGGAGTTATTTTACTTCCGTAAGTGTCTGTCTGGTCTAACCCATCACTGTTAAAGTCTTATCATCAATGAACTGTAACGAATTATTAAGTTTAAATATTTCCCTATAATTAAACATCGAAGAAGATAAAGGGGATAGAATAAGAGGGGCCGAGGCCATAACAATCCGACGACCAACCGAATCCACGATAAAAAGATCCTTATCCTCTTCCTTGATATTTAGTTACAGAGGCGTACCCAACATTTTTTCGAAAGGAAGATATGGAATCAGTGATCGAACTTAAACTAAAAAAGAACTTTTTCTAGACCCGTATCTTAAAACTCGGCGACTTCGAAAGTAGTCAAAGCAGAACAAGTGAAAATAAAATAATTTTCTTTAACTAATTAAATAATTTCTATCTACCCCTGAATTAATTAATATTTTTTTTGCTTCCATTTGAAAAACTGATTGCGGTTCATTTGTCATTAAATTGTTCTCTTTTCCAATAATAGTCAAAACAAAAAATATATCCCATAAATTAAATTAGTCCCTGTGCCCAATATCATGATAGTTTAAAAACTAACCGCAAGATGGATCCGCTCAATGTTTTAGGGGCCCCGAACCGGCCTTTGGAATATCAAAACAGGCAAAAAAATAACATTAGTTAGATGGTCGAAAAAACAACACCTATCTCGGTGGCAAGGGTTACCTGGTCAAATACACGCACGGGCTGTAATTGGAAAACCATCGAAAATATTATCGAATGGGATGTTAACTCTGACGCGGCCCCAGTTGAAACAAGTGATGGGTCTGCTAACAGGCCACTGCCACTTGCGAAAACAGCTTCAACGGATATTTATAAACAACGGATCCATTGAATGCAGATTCTGCGGCGAAGAGGATGAAACCGCCTCACACATAATATACCGGTGCGTAGCACTGTCTCGTAGAAGACAATATATCTTCGGGAACATACAACGTGGTGACAACCTTCCACATGACAAGCTTGGTAGAAGGCATAGAAGGAACAAACATCTTCTAACAAGATCGGGGTACACAATAAGCCGAAAGGCTGCAGTGATAGAAGTTCGGGCCTTTAAACTGACCCCCGCCTTTAACCAACCAACAAACCAACCGCAAGATGTTAAACGAACTTTGACAGGCTGTAACTCGAAAAGTATTGAGTTTTCGACTTTTTGTTATATGACTTACTATCTTTATTTTAACATGTATAATCATCTATTCTAGTATTCTGATACATTATCCGAACACCCAGTAGGTATACATCAATTTCCTCTTTCAATTAACCATCGTCTGCAAACAGACGTACCCCTGAGGTGCCTTCTAAAATTTTTTAAGAAAAATTAGACGGTGCCAAATCTATACTATATGGCGGTTGGTGCAGCTCAAGGTTGTTCAGGTTTGATATACAGTTGCGCTAGCAGAGGCTGTGTCGACGACTTGGGTGCATTGTGAACTTGTACATAGTTGTGAGGAAAGAGGTTATTTTAGTGTCTTTGATATGTAGAAATAAGATAAGTCCTGCTTGGAGTCCAAAGTTATTGGAGAAGGTATCGATGTTCATTTCTAAACATTTTATTAATACTCAGTTTAGCCATCTCTCTAGCTCTCGCAACAATTGATAGGGTTAGAATAATAATTTCTCAGTGTGTTATACTGTAAAAAATGCATTGGTATCTAAGACTAATTTTATCTTACTGTTAAACTTTTAGCTTATGGAAAAGTAATTTCTAGTTAGCAAAACAAATTTTCGTTTTAACTGAATTACGATGAATAAGATGATCTAGTTAACAGAACTAACTCTTATTTTTAACTACTTCTTAGTTAACATAACTACATTATCATGTTAAAACCAACAATTTTTTATTAATTAGCTCCATATATGAATTTAATTAGTTATTGTTATTGGCCACATATAGTAGTATTAAGTAGGTACGATGTGAGACCTGACGTCACACCAACTGCCACCATTTGCTGCTTGGAGATGGCGCTGTGCTCTGTATTTTCTCGACTACCGACTACCGTTGATAATACGGCGTGAAGTAGTAGATGTACACCTTCACTGTACTGACGAGAACTAAAGAGTTCGATACCGGCCTGCAGGTGGTTACATCCTATCCATGAAAAAGGCTTCTTTTTCTTAGTAGTACCATTCAATCTGAAATGGTATTTTAAAATGCTACTGTGTAGACTAAATACGCCCTTATTGTATAAGGTATCATCGGGTGGTCTGGAAAAATAATAATTTTTCCATACATTGGTATTTAATATTTCTTTGCTCAATTCTTTTTAACAATAAATAGGTAATAATTAACAAACACAATTGTTGAAACAACAATATGATGTTGCTTCTAATAACTAACTATATTGGTTATCATAAATATTTATTCTTTCGGGTACTAGAAGTATTTGGTTGACTTAAAAAGAGTTATTAGTTACTTCAACTAGAATAGTCGGAACAATAAAATTATCGCCAATTTCATTAAATTTTCTTGTTATTGAGACTAAGATCTTGGTATCCTAAACTAGACCATTTTTTAGAGTGTATTTGTGGAGAAGTTCATAACTCCAGGGTTGGATTTAAGCATGCGCATGTATGGGCAACTGCCCAGAGCGGCAAGTTTTGAGAAAAAGGTTTGAAACTTAGCCATTATCGTGCCATTTGATAAGCCGCAATATAATGAAATTCGTGAGACTTCGAAATTACTAAGAGAAATCTTTCACCAGGACGATGAGTTTGTTCAGTTCTACGCATTTTGTTATGCCAACTACATTCAAAAAAATTTCCATTAGAATTATGAAAATTTCTCCGTGAAAATGATTTGTTTTGTGTGTTTCCGAATGCTGAAATTGCCTATAGAATATTCATTGCTATGGTGACCAACTGTAGCGCAAAAATATCGTTTTTTACAAGTGCCCCGAAAGTGCCTCTTTTCATGCATGTTCTCTTAACCGAAAGTGGCGCTTTCCAGACCTCTCCGAGAGAGCGCGCGGGAAAGTATCGAAGCGGGCGGGAAAATCTTTCTCATCGAATCACCATCTGTACTGCCCTCTCCTAGTTTTTAAACTGATAAATAAATAAAACCAGAGATATCGAGTGCGGGATTTGAACACGCGACCCTCAGATTGCCAGGCGTACACTCTGCCACTAGGCCACCGAGCCATACATACTAACGATAATAAATTCGTCCGTAAAAGCTTCTTTTCGGCCCTTGATACGTAATATACTATTTCGTGTTTGTAAACTATTTTCGTTCGACAATGAGAGAAGATCGCTTTAACAGCCTAGCGATTTTGTGTATCGAATCTGAGTTATCCCGTTTCTTCTACTTCGAAAACGTCTCCGTCTCACGTGAGAACAAGACGTGAAGTGTAATTTCTTGATAGTTATTAAGCAGATCTCTTGGACAAAATGAACTATTGCTTTGACTTCGAAAACCTGATCACGTAATTTGCCAATAAAAAAGTGTTGCTTTTGGCTTTCTTGAAAAACTATTGCTAGTTTCTAATTATCATATTTGCATAGTAGTGTAAAATTCTCGATAAATAAAAACAATAATGGAAACAATTGTTGGATTCCTTTTGTTTATTATCATTTATCATAGACTACTTAGCGAACAAATTTTGATGCAAAAATTAAACAACAAGCGGGTTCGATTGTATTGATTTATGTCCAAAAAATTCAGGACTGATACAAGAACGGCGGGGGAGGGAAGCAGCATGTTCACTACAGCCCAGAAGCCACAATACGGGTAAATTCGGCCCTGCATAATTCGCTTGAAACCTATCTAAGTACGAAGACACAAAAAACAAGATAGCAAACAATAAATAATATTGGAGTTCCTCAAGAGAGTACACTAGGTATTTTTATATATTAATGATGTGCTGACATTTGAACCACATATGAATTACAGATGGTTGTTGATGATGCTTTGATTTATATTAATAATTAATATGATCTATATCAGTAGCTGAAATATTGTTAATCTTAAAATGAATATTATTATTATGTATAATTATATCACTGATGGGTTTTACATCTGGTAAGAACTCAGAAGAAGTCTACTTACTTGTTTGTTAGTAGGTACCTATATTACATAAATATGTATGGATAGTGTGGGTACCTATAACATAACATCTAAAATAATTCTTCCCTTGTTTATGTTTAAAGCATATTTTTTCTCGTATAAACACAAAAGTGTTTAAAGATTAAGTATAAACGCAGGCAATATAAATGGTAACATTTGACACGGATCGTATTACTAAACGAACATATAAGTGTGAGAATTTAGACACATGGAGAGCAACCGTCCAGAAAATTCGTTTGTAGGAGAAAATAGAGCCCGGTTTTTATAAGACAAATGATGTGGGGTGATGTGTATCCATACTAATGTACCCCTCTTGGCATTTTCATGTGCTCATTGAGCCGTAATCAATTAGGCTTCTTTTGTCACTGTTAACGCATGTTTATAAACATCTTACCACCGCCGTTGCTATTTTTATTTTAGGGACGGAGGCGGGATTCAAATGTATTACTGAATCTATAGGATTTCCTTTTTACTTTCAGACGAGTATAATTCAAATTAGAGTTTTTAATAAATTATAGTTTTGTTTTCTTGACCGTTTTTAAACCAATTTTTAGGTAGTTTGTTCCTGGGTCTCCGTCACTTTTGAAATGAAAATCTAATTTTCAGTTAACGTTTCGGTTCATTTTATTTAAACCATCGTCAGAATTATTTGAACAAAAATAAAAAAGGCGTTTAAACAAAATTAAAAAAAAGCAACATTTTTTGATGGTGTTAAAAGCAAAAGTCCTATTTTATGTTAGAGTTAGTCATGTTTAGAATGAAAACAAGAAAATATATAAATGATAGAATGGACATACCTTGTATAATTCTCACCCACTTACACTAAGATAGCATTGAAATTAAAAACATTTTGTCACGTTGTTTAATGGATGTGAACTAAACTATTTTAGTAGTAGAGCAGGTTAATATTTAGTTAAATATTGTTCCACGAAAAATGGATATAACTTAATGACTGCAGTAAAAGTACCTGGGGCGATCCCATTATTTATGACCGTTTGTTATTATTATGTGGAAAGGACCGGATTGTAATAATTATAATTAAATATAGGCACATCAGGTAGGTTAGGTTGCTTAATTTATATTTAAATATCTTTTTGTGGTAAAATTTGTTAGTTTTTATTTCTTGCTGGAAGAGTTTAGTTGTATTACCGATATTATTTTACCAAACGTATAAAAAAACAGTATGTGGCGCCCATGGAAAAACATTGATGCTGCTTCTTCTAGTGTTGCAGTGAAGAAAATGCATTTATCTCTCGATGCTAGGGAAATTGTAAAAAGAGTATACAGGGTGTCCGGGAACATGTGGGAAATCTCCTGGATATGAAGAAAACACGTGAAAAGAATACTATAGGTTAATATAAACTTCTTTCGTATCGGCCTCCTCTTCAAAGATATGGGCTCCCAAAGAGCACCAATGGAATCAAGTTTTTTACACATAATTATTGAACCACCTGGTATATTTCAATTATTTTTTAATATGATGTATACCAGGTAAGACCCGTCAAATTACTACCCAAGAAACTGTTGTGAATTACTCACAGCTGCAGGGACGGACTAGCTGTAACACTCATGGGCCCATTTTTTTTACGCCCTGTATGATGAGAACTTTGGACAATGTTTTTTACATACCTTTAACTATTGGCTAAAAATTAAGTACTCTTCATTCATGTCGCTGATCCTAACCGTTTTCGGAAAAAACGTCATTTTATTTACACCAGTCCCCTAAATTCTCACGGGTTAAATATGAAAAAGCGGAATTTTGAAGGTTGAACATTAAATTTGATCGGAACAAAGATGTATCTTTTACTGAAATACGCATACATGATGTATATGAAATGTCGTTTTTTCGAAAACGGTGAGGATTAGCGACATGAATGAAGAGTACTTAATTTTTAGTCAATAGTTAAAGGTATGTAAAAAACATTGTCCAAAGTTCTCATCATACAGGGCGTAAAAAAAATGGGCCCATGAGTGTTACAGCTAGTCCGTCCCTGCAGCTGTGAGTAATTCACAACAGTTTCTTGGGTAGTAATTTGACGGGTCTTACCTGGTATACATCATATTAAAAAATAATTGAAATATACCAGGTGGTTCAATAATTATATGTAAAAAACTTGATTCCATTGGTGCTCTTTGGGAGCCCATATCTCCGAAGAGGAGGCCGATACGAAAGAAGTTTATATGAACCTATAGTATTCTTTTCACGTGTTTTCTTCATATTCGGCAGATTTCCCACATGTTCCCGGACACCCTGTATACTTCTTTACTCAACAGAGGACTTTATGCTAGTGCTGCTGCGACTGAAACGTCTGATTTGACTAAGATACCTCTGACTACAGTGAAAAGAATCGCGTCAAATCCCATTAAATCTAGAAAGAAGCGTAAAGATGCCGGTTTCACCAAATGTTTCGACGAAAGCGACAAGGACTTGATAAGGCGAAAAATCTACACCATGTACGAAGAGCAACGCGTACCTACATTAGATTCTCTGAAGCAACGGCTCACCAATGATGAAACCCAAATAAGTTGTAGCCGCACTAGCCTTTGGAGAGTTTTGTCGGAAATGGGATTCAGATACCGCAAAATTGACAAAAGGCAAGTACTCATGGAATCCCACCGTTTACAAAAATGGCGTCATGAGTATATAACTTCTGTAAGGAAATCCCGTTTTGAAAACCGTTCTATAATTTACCTCGACGAGACTTGGTTTGACACGCATGAAACACCATCCAAAGGCTGGTCTGATTCTTCCGATAAGTGTAAAACAAAAGCTCGTATAATTAATCCAATTATAATTAATTTTGATGAGGATAGCGATAGCGAAACAGAACTATCTATAGAATGACATTATAAATGTAAATAAATATGGCTATTTAAAAAGAATGTTATTTCATTTGATTACATTAATATAATCATATCATTACTTATTTTCCTTAGTCCGTCCCTTCATACTTCACTTGTTTATTGCCAAGCTCTTGTCGACACAATCGGACCGACCCAGAAAATCACTAAGTCGTATCCAAATTTCGTGAAACGTACTTTACAATAAAATAGAAGGTATGCATATTTAAATAATTTACATTTTGGGTTTCTGGCCTGTTTATACCTTTACGATGGGTGCAAATTGTTACCATCATAAAAGGAACACTGATGGCACCAAATAATTTTAATATAGGAATTCCCAAACCCTATCGTAAAGGTATAAACAGGCCAAGAACCCAAAATGTAAATTATTGAAATATGCATACCTTCTATTTTATTGTAACTAAATATTAACCTGTCCTACTGCTAAAATAGTTTAGTTCACATCCATTAAACAACGTGAAGTTATAAATTCAAGCGAATAATCTAAAATCGTTGCCTTTCACTTGATATCCGATCTTCGTTCGACGCCGCACGTCACCCGCAATGTGGCGATTGGCGACGTTCTAGTTTGACGCTCAGAAGGCTGACACGACATACGTCTTTGTTAAAGGCACATAAACGAGAAGGTGTATACAAAAAGTATGCCAAATCCCTTAGTGGATTCATCGCGATATGGGTTTTGTTTTGACTGGGACTGGCTAGCCAGCGGCGATTGTAAATGTTTAAAAATTTAAAGGATTTAATTTTAAAAAAAATCAGAATCAACTAGTTCTTCCTTCATAAAAACTCTAGACTAAACTTCTAAAACAACCCCTGGTGTTTTATCAACACATTCTTCTTAGTCATAAAAATTTCAAGTGATTAATCGCTCGAGCGATTCACTAGATTATTAAAATCGCTCGAGTATCAAGTATTGGATTATTAAAATCACCGGATTTTCCCAACACTACCTAAAATCACACCACATGCGGCTAAGCCATAGATCAGTGGCGGCCCGCGATAGATTTTATAGGGGATGTATGAATGTGTTGGGAAGGTATATAAAAGCCGCCCACGCCCAAATGTTGCTAAATTTTGTTTTTACATGGCCAACAAAATAACTTTTTTTGGAGCTTAACTTCTCCTTAACCACTAACATGTTGTATACCAGGCATTGACAATAACTGAGTAATTATTGTTTTACTCGAATCTGGACGATGAATCCCTAAATCTTTCACAAACAACTTGTCGTCATGTGAAAGTATGATAAACTTAAATCTAATAAGAACTAATACGATATCGTTGGAGTTTCTTACATTTACTATAGACTCTTCAGTTATTTCCATTTCTAAAAATCAGATTATTAAATTAAAGAGTGTTTGCCTCCTTAAGGGAAGGAACGTATTATCTGTTAAAACAATGCATGCTTTTACAAGGTGGGAGTGTTTGCCTCCTTAAGGGAAGGAACGTATTATCTGTTAAAACAATGCATGCTTATTTGTCAATTTATTCCAAAAACATTGGTTTAGTCCGGAGGCAAGCTTCTGACTCAGAAGCGGGATAAGCTGCGATAAATTAATGAAACCGTTAAGACGCGGTGAGCTGATCCCAGACGTTGAACAATTGAATGTTATCGAAACGTTTTGCAAACCTTATATAGGGGAACTATTATACAGCGTGTGTGGTAGAAAGTTTAACAACTGGGAAACTTTTTATCGAGGAAAGTTACTCTTGCTAAAAAGTTTTGCTTGGTTGAAAACCTCCTTAGCCATAGTCGAATATCCAAAATATTATAAAGAGTGATCAAAAAATGTGAAATTGATCTACGTATAAAATGCTACATAGAAATGAGGAACTTAGAGAACATAATTTTAGAAAGAGCTTCAAAACGGCATGTTGATAACATTTTTTTATATTTTCTCAGATGATAATCTGAGACTGAGAAATGCGGTAGGAAAGAATTTGAGAAGCCATCATTTTTACGTTTAATTTCTTTCCTGTTTTATGTTTCGGGGGCTGCGCAAACCTAAGGTAAAGTTCCCACTATAATTATTATACACAAGTAGGGATGGTTGGGGCAGGGGGTTATAAATAACAGATGTAACCTGTTTCGGTTTTAAAAAGACCTGTTTCAAGAAACCTGTTCCAGTTCCAAACTGTTCCAAAAGGTTCGCTGCTCTTCTCTATTTTTGTGTTATAAAAAGAATTTTTGATAAATATTTAGTTTGCATTTTTTTCCGTATTTCCGTTAAATATTAAACATCGACAACACCGCGCGATTCATTCCCTATCGCTTTTCACTGCTATCTGCTTCTGCTCTATTGTTTGTGTTTGTTTCGTTTCATCGAAACAGGTTGTTCCGGTCGCCCCGGCGAAACAGGGTGTTCCGGCGAAGCAGACTGCTTCAGCGATCCAGACGCCTCCAGCGAAGAGCGGAACAGACTGTTCCATCAGAACAGGAAAACCTATTGACCCATACCTGTTCCACATAAAAACCTGTTTCGAAAAGAGCAGATCCTGTTCCAAAGGGACATCCCTATACGCAAGACTATAAACTCAATGTAACCTTTCAAAAAACACCAGATCAATACGATCACGTAAATAAACCTTTATGTACGCTTTACTATTTCACATAAAATTAATTTTATGCTTGTAGCAGTCTTATTAAAATCTTGATTAATATTCACTAAATTGAGTGTTAAATTCATTACACAAAGTGAATAAATTGAAGATTAATTAACCATTGATAATTTAAACTCGCTAGTCCGTGGCTTAACAAGGTTAAAATTTGCATTTGAGGACGGAAAGCACTTTAGCAAGCACAAACACAATTAGGAGGGGCGACGTAATCGCCCCCGCTTAGAAAAATGTTAAAAGCGAAACATTATTGGTCCCTTCAGAACCAACGGTGCTTTCTTTATTAAATCTTACTGAAAAAGAAACATAATGATACTCTGTAATTATCTTCTGATTTAGATTTTAATTACTAGCGTTTCGGATAATTATTGTCACTGCTTACTGAAACTAAACACGGCGATTTACGATGAAGTTGTTATTCAGGACTTTCTTCGATCTTATAAGCGGCGTCCACACATAAGGTTTTATCTTACGTCTTACAAGCGGCGTCCACCAATAAGTTTTTACCTGACGTCTTACAAGCGGCGTCCACCAATAAGTTTTTACCTGACGTCTTAAAAGCGGCGTCCACACATACGATTTTACCTGACGTCATACCTGACGTTTTACCTGACGTCTTACAAGCAGCGTCCACAGATAAGATTTTACCTAACGTCTTACCTGACGTTTTACCTGACGTCTTACAAGCGGCATCCACACATAAGGATTTACCTGACGTCTTACAAGCGGCGTCCACACATAAGATTTTACCTGACGTCTTACCTGACGTTTTACCTGACGTCTTACAAGCGGCGTCCACACATAAGGATTTACCTGACGTCTTACAAGCGGCGTCCACACATAAGATTTTACCTGACGTCTTACCTGACGTCTTACAAGCGGCGTCCACACATAAGGATTTACCTGACGTCTTACAAGCGGCGTCCACACATAAGGTTTTACCTGACGTCTTACAAGCAGCGTCCACACATAAGATTTTACCTGACGTTTTACCTGACGTCTTACAAGCGGTGTCCACACATAAGATTTTACCTGACGTCTTACCTGACGTTTTAGGTGTTCAAAGTTAGACTGCAGTGTTGCTAGGTGCAAAAAATAGAAATCGCCAGATATCGTGATTTAATATCCTTAGACAAGGAAAGAGAGGAATTCCGCTTTACGGACAGTCACAGAAAGTGTAACTTAAAATTGATACGACGTCATTTATAGGGAGCCTGGCATTCGAGGTGGCACCTAGTGTATTTCGGTGATTTGTGTTGTGGAAAAGCTATCAAAAGACTTCAGGTTATTTACAGAAAAATGGTGTATTGTTGTGCCTATGGCTGTAAAAGCCGTAGTGATTGCAAGGAGCTTGGAAATACTGTCCATCGGTAAATATTCTACTTTTATTTTTTGCATGCATTTATTTTATATTAGATATCTCCCTTGTAAGTTTAGCAGTATATTTTTCTTTGGAATTTGTACTAGATTTGTTGCACTTTTCATTCAAGATTTCTAATAAGAACCAGGTAATTGCCCTTGGAGAGGATGTGTCACTCAACGGCGTACCTGCATGATTTGGATAATTTGATAAAATTAAATTACTTCATATTTTACTTTAGTTTATTATTAGTGAAAGCATTATATTACTTCGAATGTATACCAGTATTATTTTTTTAAAGAAAGCGATTAACGTTGGCTTTGAATCGTTGAACGTCATATTCTTTGAGAGACACAACCTCAGGATCGAAGGTCGTTCCACAAGAATGGCGACCTGTTAAAACTACTATTATATTTAAGCTACTAAGCTCAACCACATTGTTGTATTGTTTTTATCTGAAAACTTAAATCGGAAATATTTCCAAAAGATCCACAAAAAACAAACATTTGGGTGCAGAACATGGTAATTAGAGATTGGACACCTTCTCCTGCCTACAGAGTTTGTTCAAAGCATTTTACGAAGTGCCTTTTCTATGAAGCTGATGACAGAGTTCGATTACTTGGAGGTGCTGTGCCAACAGTATTTTCAGAACTACCAGTATATATGCCACCAAAGAAGGTATTTACTTTAAGTTAATTTCTGGATAAAAAAAAAACTTCATTTTAAAAACAAAAACATTTGAAATTATAGAAGCATGTAGGTAATATTGATTTTTTACAGGCGATAAAACGGCGAGCTACAGAAAGGTCAACTCAACATGATGGTGAACTATCCATAGCTGGTACTTCAACTGGGTCCACGTATTTTGGTTAGAAATTTTCATATTTCTAACAAGTTCTTGGTGATGGTTGTGAAGATGTATACGTACATATATTTTATGTAAGTACAATCACAATAAACAATCTTAAAAACTTTTTTGCTATCGGTACCCATTAACTACTGTTTTTAACATCTTCCTTCATTTTTTCAAAACGACTATTAAATTTTTCGCTAACATTAAGCCAGGCTTATTTTTTTTTCTTTACAGATAGAGATTTTTGTATATGCAATATTAATTATTTGACGATGTATAGTTTTGGGGGTGTTATACAGGGTCCGCAAACGAAGCGTGGACGGAAGATTAAATCGTTATCGAAGAACTTATCAATAATACTGAAACAGCTTGAGATATTGGATTAAAAGCGGCATGTTTTAAAAATATTTTACATTATACAGGGTGGCCTAAAAAAATGTGACAGCATAAAGTTATATTTTTTTAAACACACACCCAGCATTTTATTGCATATTTAGGTTCGTATTACTATCGTTTATAAGTGCCTCAAATTTTATTTAATTTGGTTTTGTAGTTTCGGAGAAATAAATTAAAAACTAAACAAAAAAAGTTTTGCAGTCCTGAATAAAAAAATCAATCCAGAACTATTTTTTTAACCTCGGCATTGAGTGAAACTTATGACAAGAGGTCTAGAGATACTATGAATGTGATTGCGTTTATTTATTTTATACAGGGTGTTCATAATGAGCTTTCAAAAACCCCACATTTTAAAATAACTTTTCTCAAGTTTTTCAAATGGAACACCCTGTATATTATTTGGTTATTTGACATCGAATTCATAGACATTTTTTCTTGTAATACAAGCATATAAGTTATATCCAGCCGTTTTCGAAATAATTGTAAATATCATAAATTATGTTGTTTAAATAGAGTTTTTATTGGGAAATTTTGTTATAGGCGACTAGACTAATAATTCTAAACTAAAGTAAATGTTCAAAATAGCTTCCTTTTACTTAATTTAATGATTTTCCTCTACTGCGAACATAACTCTTAATTCATTAATAACGGGTTTATTGATTATCATCCTTTTTATGTACGCAGTGCTTCCTGTTGCTACAAATTTTTGCAACAACTTCTCGAAGATTTTTGGTCTCGGCTTTCTCTCAATATTTGGATATCTTTCAGCATACACTCGGCTCGCGAGGAGGCAATTTCTTGCACATTCACCCAGTATAAACATCATATTTACCATTTCTAAAGTTGTAAAATTCGACATTTTGTGTAAGTTAGTACTTAATTTCGACGACTGAACAAATGTAAATAATTTTATTTGGCTGTCATAGTGACAATCTAAATAAATAGAAATCATGGCAACTCGATTAAGAATAAAAAATAATATTAAATAATAAAAGTAGCAAAAATGTATGCTTTTAAAATTTATATCGAAATAACTAAAATACGGTAAACTTTAAGAGTAAAAGGAAGCTATTTTGAACTTTTACTTTAGTTTACAATTATTACTCTAGTCGCCTATAACAACATTTCCCAATAAAAACTCTATTAAAACAACATAATTTATGATATTTACAATTATTTCGAAAACGGCTGGATATAACTTATATGCTTGTATTACAAAAAAAAATTGTCTATGAATTCTACGTCAAATAGCCAAATAATATACAGGGTGTTCCATTTGAAAAACTTGTAAAAAATTATTTTAAAATGTGGGGTTTTTGAAAGCTTATTATGAACACCCTGTATAAAATAAATAAACGCAATTACATTCATAGTATCTCTAGACCTCTTGTCATAACTTTGACTTAATGCCGAGGTTAAAAAAATAGTTCTGGATGTTTATTTTGATTTTTTTAGTCAGGACTGCAAAACTTTTTTTTTTAGTTTTTAATTTATTTCTCCGAAATTTCCAAACAAAATAAAATAAAATTTGATGCCCTTATAAACGATAGTAATACGAACCTAAATATGCAATAAAATACTGGGTGTCCCATTTAAAAAAATATAACTTTATGCTGTCACACTTTTTTGGGCCACCCTGTATAATGTAAAATATTTTTAAAACATGCCGCTTTTAATCCAATATCTCAAGCTGTTTCAGTATTGTTGATAAGTTCTTTGATAACGATTTAATCGTCCGTCCACGCTTCGCTTGCGGACCCTGTATATTTTATTTGCAACCATGCATGTAATAATGACATTTCATCTATCTTTGAAAGGTTGAAAGTTGACGTTTTTTTACTTTTACTTTTCACCCGGGTGGAACGTAAATTATTTTTTTGTAAGTTTTTTTTAAAAATCGATATCTCAAAATAATATACGAGCACACTTTTTAAAAATGCTAATAACCTTGCGTGTTTCGATATCTATACTTTTTCCCTAATTGATAGAGTGGTCCTCAACATTAAATATTGTGACCCATCGTTGATATTTTCTTTGTCTTGGCATTTTCACTGAAATAAGCTACAGCTCGACAAGCGAGTCTATAGCTACGCGGTATCGGTAAGGGGGGAGCAATATCTTTTAAAACATGGCCGAGTCATGGGCGTGCTATTCTTATCTTAATAATCTAATAATATATATTTTTCGCCAATAAAATCCATTTGATCAACATGCACTCCAAAGTTTCACGGGAAAACGGAGAGTTTATGTCACTTCTCAGCTGTTGTAGCAACTTTTTTTTAAGGTTGGAACCACTTTTAGTTCCAAATAAAACTTTTGTATTGTTCTCCTAACAATGCCGACAGCAGAGAGACGGGCCCTATTTTTGACAGGAAATGACAACAATTGATCCGGGTTATTTTCTCTCCTTTCAGTATCTTCTTTGTGAATGTTTTTTACTGCACCCATGCTTACTCCCGTGTACATTGTGACCCTTTCTAGTTTTCGCTTAAGTGGCAATTTAAATGTATTAATTTGTGATTCCTCTTCACACACCCTGTACACATTGGCAATCACTTCACGGGTTTGACTATGAAAGGTTTTACCAGGGCATATTCATTCATTATCACATTTTTAAAACAAACCCTATCACTACGCAACTGGATGAAGCATATTGGACATCGCCGAATAACCACGCTGGCACAATAGACGTGTCACCAGACGCGTGTCACATCCTCTGTCTGGGATATAACCTATCAAATTAGCTCTAGCCACCGGTTACCAATGGTTACCGTTGATATTGCACTATGTTGCCCTATTTTTACATTATATGTACTTTAATAAAAAAATATTTTATTTTGCATTTAAATATTAAAATAAATAGTATGAAAAGAAAGTTTTTAGAACATTGAAACTATAATAGAATATTAGTTTCTTATATACTTATGACAATTTACTTTAAATGGGTAAATTTAATTTTAGGGTTTACTTGGTAACATGTTATTAAATTAAAATTTAATATATGTGACAACATTGTTAACCCAAGAAATTTTATTGCCTGCTTTTCGTTTGTAGCTACAGATAAAGTTGTCGACCTGTAGTAGCGCCGACTCAGAACCAGGATTTTGAACTTTGTTTCCCGTACACCATTCTTTGAAACAGTTATATGCCTTGTCATATCTCGGGCGACTTTTAGTTGACAGAAGATCTTCTTCTACTATTTTTGCTACTTTTCGAATTTCTGGTGGAGTAGCAGGAAAATCAAATTCCTCATCTGATAGCATTTTTCTGTTGTTAAAATAATATATTGTTTAGTGACATGGAAACCGTATTCAAAAAATGATATTTGCCATCTTGATGTTTATTATTACCTACCTATGTTATTTTACTACCTGCGGTTATTTGAAATTTCTGTCTAATTTTTCAATGGAAAAGTCAAAATGACATTTATCTTTTATTAATAATTTTAATTCAACATGATAAGAAGTGGATGTTAGATGTGGTTGTAAATAAAATAGTATGCAAACCTCGGTGAAAAGTTTCATTACTGTCTCGAGATTTAGTTACTACTACCGACTCTCTCGACAGGAATGACACACTTTCCACCTCGGTACGGAATATACTATTTCCTGATAACTAAACTTCTTTATTGAAGTTGAAACGAACTAACACGTCAAAAACACTAAAATGCTAGGTTATGTAAAAGTATCCCGCCACCCGTTTCCTGGAGCAAAATTGCATGGTTGCCATCGTCATTCCGTCATTAACAAGAGGTATCTTAAATACATATAGTGGAATCCAATTTGTTCTAGAAAATTCTACAACTTACGATCTTCCCAACTATCTATCCCCAGAGAAATGTTGATGGAAATGGGCATACATCTCTTTCCAATAATGCCATAATTTATCATTTTATCAGTAGAAGTTTCCAACAAATCACCTACTAAAAATGGATGTAATTAGAATTTGCCTGGACTTAGAAAACTCCTATTTTAGTAGAATGATTATTGGTCTGTAGGTAATCACTCTTCACTTTCCAATTCCTTGCTAGAGGCAAATTCATATGGTATTATTGGACATTTAAATGACCTTTAAATGATGGGACCCCCTTCTCATTTAAGATTTTAAAGGTAACATCTACCCCTCCGAAGGGGTTAAACCGCGATGACTGCCAATATTGTTTAAAAGCGCCTTTCCTTAACAATAAAATTGAATTGTCTTTCCCATTTTGACAGCCTCTATAATATAATACTAGAGTTGGCAATAATTTAGGGGCATCAAGAATATTTTATTTGATTCCTCAGCAATGTCGTGCTATTTTTGGCCATTTCTAAAAGTTCTGGCGGGGTACCCAATCTTATATTTACTCGCAGAGCCTCACATTTTAAATCAAAGTATTTTTGATTAATAAAGAGGCAAGGTAACTTTAAAATTATAATTTAACAAGTTAAAATTTAGATTGAAAAGTAATTTTGAAATAATTATTTGACACATTTATTATTAGCTTGTCGTGTTTATTTTAGTATATGAATGACTCTCTCCGGTTGGTTTAAAGAACCGCGATCAATGAAACTATTTCGATGTGATTGGTCGATATCTAACATTATTACACAAAAATTGAAGGACAATTAATGTGCCTCCTATTAAATTGGCACTAACTCCTTTATTATTAGAGCTACGATATTGGTTAAATTAGGAAAACAGTACCATTTTATCGGCTGAATAAAATGGCAAGAATGGAAGAAGAATTGAACATCGCGTTTTTTCAGTATACCTCCTCTATGTGTCAGTTGGTTGACTTTTGAGCTGACATGCACAACATGCCTGTTCAATCCGGACACATGAAAAACGTATTTTGTACGTAAATATATGGCACCCTATAAAGGTAAAACCTTCAAGTTTTGTTAACCACAGAATACCTACCATCATAAATCGTAATTTTTAGATATTTATTAACCACAGTACATTCTGTCGCGTCCCGCATCCTGGTATTCTAATATAAGATTCAGACGCTAGAGCAATCACCATTTGCAACTCAAATGAATCACTCAAACAGAAACTGACCTCAACAAAAATGGCTATCCCACGAAATTAGTTGACAAAATTTTGGAAAATCGTAAGACTCGGCCAAATTCACCAAAAGGAGAGACAAAAGAGGCTCAACCAATACTCAACACTCCATATGTCAAAGGAATATCCGAGAGAATTAGAAGACTAGGACAACGATACAACATCAGAACGGTATTCAGTTCCAGAGACACCTTAAGAAGCCATCTAACGAAGACGAAACCAACTAGCCAGAAAGATAGGAAAAACTGTGTCTACCAGATCCCCTGCGAATGTTGCCGATCGTATATTGGGGAAACACTACGGCCACTGGAAACAAGGATTAAAGAACACAGAAACAACTCAACAAGGAGGAACGAAAAATCAGATGCAGCTGGCCATGCCTGGACACACGGCCAACCCATCAGGTGGACAGAAGCCGAAATCCTGCTCAAAGAACCACACTGGAGGAAGTTCAAGGAAGCTGCTACCATACACCAGAACCCTGGCTGTTTTAGTAAACCTTCATTAGATTTAAGAAATATCTGGAAACCTTTGTTAAGTAGATGTAAGCTTAGAATTACTAATATCGCGCAAAACTGAACGCACGACTGCATCCATCCATCCAAGGTTTAAAAAATTACTTTTTACAAGATGTAAATTTTTCAATATGGGAAAATACTACATGACTAATTGATTAATTATGATTTTTCAGTTTTTGTCGTATTAATGTCCCTTTCTAGCTTTCGCTTAAGTGGAAATTTAAATGTATTCATTTGTGATTCCCCTTCACATACCCTATAAACATTTGTTATCACTTCACGTGTCTGACTGTGAAGGTTTTTACCAGGAGTACACTCATTCCTTATCACAAAGATCAAAATTTTAAAATAACACCCAAAACACGACACAATGAACACTTATTTATAAAACACAATTTAACACAATAACTATTGCCCTTTCTATCACTACGCAACTGGGTGGGCACCACATCTATCAAATATCGGACATCGCCGATCAAGCCCGGTGTCCCATCGGGCGTCTCACGAGACGTGTGCGCATCAGCTGTCTGGGATATAATCTATCAAATTAGCTATAGCTACCTGAACCATTGACAACGCACTATGTTGCCATATTTTTAAATACAAAGTAATTTAATCAAGAAAATATACTATTTTGCGTTTAAATATTAAAATAAATAGTATGTGTTATAATAGAATATTTGTTTCTTATATACCTATTATAATTTTTTTAAAATTCGTAAATATAATTATAGGTTTTTCTCGGTAGGAGAGTATTAAATTAAAATTTAATATATGTGACAACATTGTTAACCGCAGAAATTTTTTTTGCCGCATTCCTTTCGTGGCTACAGATAAACTTGTCGACCTTTATCGGCGATGCATGCATTCGAGTACGTTCGTGCGCCACATGTAGGGTAGAAGAGTCCAAATGATCCCAGCAGGTAAAATGACCCCCCTCCCCTATTATCTTTAGTACCGATTGTGCCATCTATGGTTTTCATACGTTACTATTACCGGCTTAGTTGTCCGACTAGTCATGCCAGTCAGTTGAATTTAAAAGTTTAAGCAGGGGGGGCGTTATCAATAAAAAACAGATTTTTGCTTATTCTCATCTAAGGTGATGAGTAATGGGCGTCATTTATAAGGGGGCAAGAGGGGACAGTTGCCCCTCCCCCTCCTGTAATTTGATTAACTTAATAACACATCAAAAAACTTTTAGTTCGTTCGCGGAAAAGGTAAATAGTTCGTATGTTTTTTCTATTTTTTCTTAAATTTGATAGTTGCTATTGCATCGGCGTTCATCCCACATTATGTGGTTCGTCCTAAACATAGCGGACTTTTTAACAGGCGTAGTTATATTCAAATATGCAATTACAGTTATTTTAGGCCATGCAGAACTTTTTATGAAGAATAACTTTTTTTCATAAAACCAATAATAAAAAAGTTTTCCATATGATTCCAACTTACGTAGACACACTGTATAAACAAATTTATAAATAAATTTTTGGCAACGTTATTATTTAAATTAAATCTAGATTTTCGGACATCAGTAGATTAAATTTTGTCGATTTATTGACCAAAAATAATTTTTAATCTTATTACGTTTGTTTCCGCAAGAACTATTTGACATTGAAGCAATTTACGATGAAATTATTGCATATTTGGTATTACAACTGTAGAATACCATTAAAATACAAATAAGCATACTAATCAATGTTACTTAAAATAAATAGGTATGGAGTTATTTTTTGGTTTGTTTTCGGCTGTCTCTTTTTGTATATAGCTTGTAAAATCGGGATCATTTTAAAAATACTGAAAAATCCTCAGAAAAAGGAACTCTTCTTGAAAAAAAAATTACTCAAGTAAAAATGTCGCGCTTTTTAATGCTTTAATGCTTTTAATGCTTAATAATGAGAACACCTTACTGACCTTACCGCTCGGTTTTTCTAGTATTTGCTATAAATTATGGACTAAATTTAGATGTGTATTTAATTAACATAAATAATTTCGCCTGTGGAGCTTTCTTTCGTAGCGAGCTTTTTCGCCTTGTTGCTACCGCTGGCGTCCTGGTTTTTAAGTATATAAAATTTGTCATTAAATTATAACTTTAATAAAATATTATAATCGATCCCTATGTGAATCCTGGAAATTGATGGGTTACCTACCATTGCCAAGGGAATAACAAAGTTTCATTGCCGTCAAAACGTTAACGATATTAGAGAGTTAGAGATATTAAAATTGAGCCAAGTACATCTTTTTAGTTGAGAAATTGCTCTTCCTTGAGAATCTTGGATTGAAAATACTTAATAACGGTTAGGAAAAAAATCATAGATTTATTAAACCCAGTATATGTAACTAGCGCCCTCTAATGTGAAGCTTAAAAATTTCTACGAATTCTCATTTCTTACTCATAAAACATCACACCGCCAACTTTCAATCCGATACCGTTTTCAAATTATGGCTTATTTTCGAAAACAAACTTTCAGTTTCAACACCCTGTATTTCTAGAACGAGAAACATTTCGTAAAAACTTATGTGACTTAATCGGTCTAGTCTGATGTTTAGTAACTCCAGTTGCTCTATGGCCCATAAGTTATGTTACACCCTGTATTTCGGAATGCAATATACAGGGTGTTATGGAAATGACGTATTACATTTAAACCGGCAAATCCTGATGAAAATAAATCGAAAAAAATAACCATAAATGACGCTTTGAATTATTAAGCGAAATTATACACTTTATATGAAATCTGAAAATTGACATGGCCGCTACTGACGACGGTCGGTGTTGTCATATCTACACGGCAAACTCTTTAGAAAACAAATTATAATTTTAACAATTTTTTATTCTATAATTTAAATATGATTCCAGAAAACCGACGGCGAAAGATGTTTTGCAAAACAAATAATGGTAATATTACACACAAATCTCAAATTCGTCGCAAGCACAGGAAAGTAAATAGTAAATTTAAATACAATTCTTTCAATTTAAGAATGACACTTTATCTACGAACGAACGAAATGGTACGTGCAAAACTCGGAATAGAGATGGGCAATATTTGACAGTTTGATATTTCACGGTCACGGTAATTGAATCCTAATAATAGGCGATACGGGACGGACTAATATCGCTTAAATGTCATTTCTTACGGTGATAAACGAGATTCTTCCCTGAATTGAATAAAATGATAGTAGTGATATATCCATCAATTAAGGTAAGGGATAATACTGCGACTGTACTTGAGAAGCTCAAAAAATTAAATTAGCTCAGCTCTACTCCAAATGACAAGACCGACGAAGATTTAATTTTCTTTCTCACACGGCCATCTCTCCATCTCCTTCACACAATCCATTGGGCGCCGGGGCAACGTAAGTCTAGGCGTATAAGCGTGCGTCTTGCAACTATCAGTATTAGACGATACGCGTTAGAATACGGTCGGTTCTGTTGCTTACCATTTACACTCTCGGCTATCCGCTTTATTTTCGGAAGGTACGCGTATAATAATTGTTTTGTAATGAATCTCAGGCTGCGCGTCCAAACTTTGTATATTACGTAGAACAAAGCAGATATAATTCCAAACGAACAAACTTCCTTCATGGAAGAAAGCTTCCCAGCTTCAATCAACTTCCCACTTGTTAATTAACCATCGTTAGCCAGGAACCTATACTCTCTCTCTCTTTGCTGGGTAAATATACAGTACAAACGATAAAACCACGAACGTGTCTCTCTAAGTAAGTTTTAATGTGATATTGTAAACGATAAGGGCGTAATAAAGTAAGCGGGCAGTTATTATGTGTCTCAATTAAAATAAAAGCAGTTTTTTAATCGCGAGAGTCGTCCAAGTAGTCGTTTAGTAGAGTGGCAAACTAAAATGACGGTTCTCTTGAAATATAATTTATTGTATCATTAATCACATCAAGGAGTTCTTAACTATTCATTAATATTATTACATGAAACCTCTAATTAACTGGTTTACGTATCTAAGCAATTACCGGTGCAACATTATTTCATACCTCTAATCTACTCACTCAACATAGCTACGAGCATTAATACTCAGCATTGTACATCTGCAAATGTATTCTATTAAAAAGGAAACATTTTCTTTCATGTTTATTCATCTTTTAGAACGTTAAATAATAATTTCAATCGCGAATTAATCTAGAAGAATTTTAAAAAGGCTAAAATATAAGATGCAAAAGAAGTTGAACTTGAAGACATGTACAAGTATGGAAGATTCTGACAGAAAAGAGAACGTAATTACTGCTATAAACTAAATAGAGAGGAAACAGATGTCCTTGTCGTATCATAATTCGCTTGCTTCCTCCTTCTACCACGCTAGAGCGAGTTTCGTACGCTCCACTCGCAGACTTTACAAGAGGAGCTGTCGATACAGTGTTGCCAGACTTACATTACATTACATTTACGTATCTGGTCTATATTAAAATAAAATTGACTGAATTTTTTTGGCATTCAGTTCGACGAATCATAGACGGCTCGAACTTTCCTCAATTTTTGTTCAATACGAATGCGATAGGACATTTAAAGAAATTATACTATTTTGGCAAATCGATATCTGGTCATACAAATGGCGAGGTTATTTTTGAAGTATTTACTGATGCAATATGAAATACAATAGGACGGAAATAAATGTTTTTCGGCGTGTTCTGATGGCGCGGAAGCGATAACGGGGAAAACCAGTGTCGTGATAGTTGAAAAAGAATATGTCACAGATGGAACGGACGCACAGGTATAATATTGCAATGATAAGATACAACGTATTTTTACCATCTCGCCGAACAGCTCTCATTTTGCGGTGGATAAGATAGTTGGAAATTTCGAAAAATATAGTCATTTTTCCACCTGACAATGCAAATGAATATCTTACAGATGAAGACAGTGGTACAGAAGGTGATATCCAGATAAGCAATCTTCCCGGTAGCCAGTTGAGAGCAAGGTTTCAGGAAGTCTTAATGAAATAAATTACCTAAATAGGTTAGCCACATACTCGCTAAGCCAGAGATGAGGGATTGCGATGCTGATCTTCCCTATCAGTATTCGGAAATTAATAATTCCAAGCAAAAAGCAAAAACAATATGAGTGGGAAAAAAAATGACATGTAGTTCCGAGAATGTCTGATTGCAAGGAAATATGTGGACCAGTCAATCAATTATCTCCAGTTGACATTTTTTTCCTTTTTTATGAAGAGCTTATTATTGCGCTTCTAACTTTTTCTAATACCATGCAACCATGGAATATGGACCATCTTGCATCTAGAAGAAGCATTGCCCCAGGGATTTTGGACTCATTTTAAAAAGTTAAAGCGTTGACCAATTAGAATGCCTGCTAATTTTAATGCGTATTCTACGTTTGATAGATTAGATCATCTTGTAAGATACCAAGACCAACAGATAATGTGTTGTCAATGTCATCGCAAATGCAACTTCATTTGTAAGAAATTAACGATTATCTTGACTTCTTAAGGAAAAAAGGCCATTCATATTGAGTCAAGCCACCAGAAGAGGCATTTTTTACAATCGACACCTAAAAAAAAGGGTAATTTACTGCCAAGTACAATATTGTAAGTATTGAAGATTTATTACGAAGAACCTTAATCTGTTACGAAATTTCAGTCCAATTTATTACGAAAAAAGGTCCTGTTGGCAACCTTGCATATAATGTAAACTATAAATATGATATACAAATATACAGGGTTTTATGGAATGACGTATTATATTTAAACCGACAATTCCTGAGATAAAGACAAATTGAAGAAAAATAGCCATAAATGGCGCTTTCCATTCATTCAGCGGTAAAAGAGACCTGACGTCAAACCAGAAAACACCTGTGTAGCATTGCGATATATGTAAGCAATCAAGGAACTCTGGCCGGTGTTGTCATATGTACACCTTAAACTCTTCAGACAAAATAAAATAACTTAAACACTTTTCCATTCAGTAATACCTTTTTGTGCAATTATTGAAGAACATTTACGACGGACTATGTTTTAAACAACCCGAAAAAACATATGGAATAGTAATAGCCACGTACGTCACTAGGTCAAATGCCAATGACCTCTTGACGCCTTACATCGGCTGAGCGAAGTAGTTTCATATAGCGCCGCACGCTTGCGTCTGTTAGTTGAAGACCAACCAGCGGCCGGATACGTTGTGTCTCGTCGATCACCAACACACTCTCAGCAATCCGCTCTGTTTTTCCGGTTTACGCGTGTATCTTGCCCGTCCATAAATAATTTTTGAATATTGTTTCTATTGACGCGCTTCTTCTGGACGTCAAATTTCTTCGCGTATAATAAAATCTAATAATCTGTAGTATAATCTGTATTATTGTATTTTCAAAAGCTAACTATCGGTTTTGTTTCACTATTACTGTGTGTACATAAAGTGTTTCCAGGAGTGTTCCCATGAAAAAGAAAAAAAACTGATTGGTATAAGGATAAATACAAGTAGGTAGAAAATAATTTATTTTTATAATTTTATATGGAATTTCAGTTTTACATTAAGTTTGGCAACATTGCCATTGGGTCTGGGTGAAATGTTGTACAGTAGCGCGGACTGACCTGTGAGTAAGAGTGTTTATTACCCCACTTTTAAAACGGTCGATTTAAAAAAAATAAAATATGTATCGCTTCTCTAGGACACCCAAGGAGTCACCCATTTAAATATAATACGTCATTTCCATACACATAAGTAATCATTACTGTCTTATTTTTAATGCAATGCTTTAATACTTTTATAATATTGTGTTATGAGCACCAACAGTATTTTTGTAAAATATCAAACAACGCAATGCCCCGCGGCAGGCTGTGCCTTTGCATTTGTTTTATAAAGGATTGGGCGACTTTATTTATGATTTTTACTATTTCAATTGACTTTATAATTATTTTATAATTTGCGTGGGCCCTAAACAAAAGTTCACCGAATCGAATTCATAGAATTTTCTATAAACTGTTAACCTTACTTTTTTTCGATTTATGGGTACAAATTTCGGGGCCCTCTAAGCTATCGGGCGCTAGGCGGCCGCCTAGCTCGCTTAACGGTTAAACTGGCGCCGACGCTGCTTCGTGGTGGAGATGTTTGTTCGATTTTAGTTATAATAACTTTGTGTGGATTTTAAACATATTTCATAGAACGAATATTTTTAGTAGGTTAATTAGACCAACGATGCCTTGATTAAGTGTTGCGTTTAAAGCCGTTGCGTGACAACATTGACACCGTTATTAGACACGACATTTCAAATTATTTTATCGGCAACTAAGATGCACGAGGACCCTTATTTCCTGCTATTTATTAGCAATCACGTGCGTAAGCCTTTTCTTACCCCGTGCCAGCCTTCGTGATCGCATTAATTATGCGCGAACCACCCTTGCATGTCGGCTGGGTAATAGTTCCAACGCGACCAATTTAATGCTTCTGTATACTGTTGGTTTACTACCGAATCGTTAGGCCTATGTAATGTAAGATAAATTAATTTTATTGCCAACTAAGCAGTTCAAGATTGTTGTCTGGCATTTACACGCAATGTCACATGAGCCAGGCGCGCGACTATAATTTCCGTGAAAGTTCCCCCAATGTTTTATTTATTTTATTAATAATTTCGTCTTTCTGAAATTGGAATTATTTTCTATATTTATTTTTATTAATGCGTTTTAGGGTGGATATGGAAGTAGCGCATGCTATCAGTAGCGGCTCTGATTCTTCACAGGAAATATCCACGAAACGTTGTTTATTTATATCGACTTATCGCAGTAATTTCTTTAATATTTTATTTCAGTAGTTATGAAAAGGGTATGTAAAATTTATTTAAAACTGTAGTAGGTAAAGGTCGACAAGTTTATCTACAGGGTGAGTTTTTTAAAGCGTTACAAGGCGATATATCGCAAACGGTTTAAAATATTTTCTTGAAATTTGAATGAGGTAATAGTGAGATGGGGGGACATATTTAAACATATTTTTGTTATCTACCCCCTTTCCCCATTTTGAGGGGTGGGGGGTAACTTTGAAATTTTAAATGGGAATATGTACTTTTGTTTATTAAATTTGTACGTATTTGTACAAAAAAAATTTTTGGTTAGCTCCACTGGTTATCGAATTATAATTAATTTATTATTAAATTTCTATTGGATTTAAAAAATAACTAAATTTAAAATAAATCAAGTTCACTTATTTCAAAATTATTATTCGTTTACATGGAAATGCGTTGTTTTGACTTCAGTCAGTTGAGAATTTTTACATATCAACGATTATTTCTCAGCTTGGTCGATTGAACATGGAAGCGAATTTTAGTGTGCAAGTTGATATGTTGTTAATGTTGGGGGAGTGCAGAAGAAACTACAGACAAGCTTCACTAAGGTGGGCGGAAAGGTTTCCTAACAACCTGAAATCTCACATGGCATTTAAAAGGCTGGAAACTAGATGTCGCACTACTGGCAGCCTGAAGTCAAAACCACGATTTCGGAAGCGAACTAAAACAGATGCAGATAGGGTAGTTGGAGTTTTAGGAATGGTAGCTATTAACCCGCATGTAGGTTCCAGATGGCTTGTTGCAAATGCTGGAATAAGCCAAAAATCGGTTGTGACCATATTGCATATGTACAAATTTCATCCATACCACATTACACTCCACCAAGAGCTTTATGGGCAAGACTTTGAAAATCGCGTTACATTTTGCAATTGGGTAACAGGGCAAATGCAAGGAAATAACAGGTTTCTAAAGAATGTTGTTTTTTCTGATGAAGCTAGTTTCCAGAATTGTGGCCAGGTAGGATTTTAAGTTATCCCTTGTCGGTAGAAATTAATTTTTTTTTTATTGTTTGTGTTTTCTTAAAGGTAAATAGACACAATATGCACTACTGGGCATCGGAAAATCCCCACTGGATGAGAACTGTGCCAAATCAACATCCTTGGTCAGTTAATGTCTGGTTTGGTATAATTGGAGATAGGGTTATTGGTCCGCATTTCTTTGAACGCCATTTAAATGGAGAAATGTATACAGATTTTTTAAGGAACGAATTACCACTATTATTAAACCAAAACATAAATCCTGACATGTGGTTTCAACAGGATGGAGCTCCACCGCATTATGCAATACAGGCCCGTAATCATGTAAACGAATTGTTTGAAAACAGGTGGATTGGTCGAGCTGGTCCGGTCAATTGGCCTGCTAGGTCTCCGGATTTGACCCCTCTTGACTTTTTCTTCTGGGGATTTATAAAAGACAAAGTGATGGCGACTGCACCTACAACTATAGACAATATGAAAGATCGAATACGCTATGCCTGCTTATTAGTGACACCTGAAATGTTAGAGCGGGTACGAAATTCGTTTAAAAAGAGTGAGAAAGTGTTTGGAAGTTGAAGGAGACATTTCAAACATCTTCTGAAACATGACAGGCGATAAAGGGTAAATAATATTTTTTAAATTTTTATAACCTAATTAATTATAATTCGGTAACCAGTGGAGCTAACCAAATTTTTTTTGTACAAATACGTAGTTTTTTACGTAGATCCGAATTTAATAAACAAAAGTACATATTCCCATTTAAAATTTCAAAGTTACCCCCCACCCCTCAAAATAGGGAAAGGGGGTAGATAACAAAAATATGTTTAAATATGTCCCCCCATCTCACTATTACCTCATTCAAATTTCAAGAAAATATTTTAAACCGTTTGCGAGATATCGCCTTGTAACACTTTAAAAAACTCACCCTGTATATCTACGAAAGAAATGCTGGCATAAAAAATTTCTGGCGTTGTCACTAGGGAATCCAATCCCGCAAATGCGGGATCCCGCGGTGATTTCGCGGGATTCGCGGGACTCGATGTGAGTGCTGTATGTTAATAAAAAGTCGTTTTATGCAATTAGAAACAGAGTAGAGTAGCAGGAAAATATTTATTGCATATAGGTACAATACAATAGTACGACTAGTTTAACAGTTACATGTTACATTGATTTTGAAAGTATTTTAGGAGAAAAGATAACATGTTTAATGTTTCATCTTTTAGATTTGATCTTATTTTATTGCACATGTATCCTGCGGCTGAAAACGCACGTTCAGCTTCAACACTTGTCGGCGGAATAGATTTTACACAATTTGTGGCCCTCTGATTCGAATAGTTGGCGCATATCGGTCGATGTGATAAACTTTCCAAAGGGTATACCATCTTTAGCTACCATTCGAGACATTCTTTCTGTAATTAATCATTCAAATCTGTAATTTTCATTTTCTTAGGTAGCACAGAAGAACCACTAATATCTGAGCTCTTAGCAATAGAACTAAACGAACTACTCGAACTGCTGGTAATAGCTTTCATTTCCTGTGTTATTTTATCAATATCAACACTACCGCTGCTGCTCTGGACTTTCAAATTAATATTGTGCTTTGTTTGTAAGTGGGTGTGAAGACCTTTGGTGGAACGAGCAGAGATTTTGATAATGTTAGGGCATAACTTACATTTAGCTGAAACACCATCTTCAGACTTTAAAAAATAATGCCGAACTAAACTTGAACCTTTATTGTCTATGTAAACTACACTGACACTCATTTTTGTGATTGCTGTTTAAATTCCATGAATTATATTCAACCACTTGATAAATGTCACTAGATACTAGTAGAATAACGCCCTTACTTTCGCACGTACGCAAGAAAACTGTTCTGTTTAACGTATTTTCAATAGCCCAGCAAGGCGGGGAATCCCCGACTCGTCGACCAAAAATACCGCAGTTCATTGTTTACTATCCCGCAAATCCCGCGGATACGCGGCATCGATGGGCTCATCCCGCAGGTTTGCGGGATTAAAGTTTGGGTGCGGGATTGGATTCCCTAGTTGACACATATATGTCAGTCAAAATTTAATATGTCAACCATATTAAATTTTAATTTAATAATCTCTTATTGAGAAAATCCTAAAATTAGATTTACGCATTTAAAATAAATTGTTAAAGGTATATAAGAAACCAATATTTCATTATATTTTCAATATTATTAAATCTTTCTTTCATACTGTTTATTTTGATATTTAAATGCAAAATAATATATTTTTCGATTAAAGTAATTTTAATCTAAAAATATTGCAACATCGTGCGTTGGCATAGGTTATATCCCAAACAGTTTAATAATGTATTCCAAAATTTCCTGATGTTGTTCAAAAACCCTCGAAACGTCATTAAACCACAATGTGTCATACATCGTTGCATTCGGGAAGTGCAATTTACTTTAGAATTCGATCTCAAAAAAACACAGGAAAACAATAAAACGATTTTTCAGAATATCGTTTTTTTCGGATATCTCCGGAACTACTCGGAATTTTAAAACTTTCTAAACGGCATATCATTAGGCACGTAAATGCGCAACTTTACCTCCATTTAACCGACTTCGTATCTCTTACAGTTTCCGAGATCACTGTACTGGCCCGCCTTATCTTGGACACGTTATAATTAGAACGGGCAGGAAAATAGAAATATATTACAAATATTATTATATTCATTTAAGATAATATCGCTATAATATCTTACCTGTACTCGAACTTCTGGCAAATTAACTTTCATCGCAAGCTCCTCTCGACTGTAAACATCTGGGTAGTGGCTTTTCTCGAACGCCCGCTCCAGCTCGTGCAGCTGATAGGTCGTAAATGTAGTTCTGTTTCGTCGATGTTTCTTTTTACAACCATCACTCTCGGATAAACCGGAATTATTGGCCGTGCCCTCGTCCTCGGAGCCGCTTCCTCCAATCTTTCCGTATCGCAAATCCGACACTCCGTCATTCGAGTTACAGCTTCCCTCTCCTGCAAATAATATATTATCAATAAGTAATCCTTATCGATAAGTAGTAATCCTTGTTAAATTTAAATCTCCCAATGTCATGTTTAAACATTAATTCGATCCAACAATATGTTTAGAGTAAAATAAATCGATGGTTAAGCATTTGCATGAGGTATCATCGTGCCGGTAAAAAACTAGGCAAAATTTCTTATTTTCTCCTTGACTATTAGAAATGTTTTACTTTCGAGTCTAGTACAGTACGTTTCACGAAAATTGGATACGACTTAATAGTCGCCCATACACCAACATATAAGTTGGACCGATTTGATCCGTTCGGATTTGGCCTGCCAACTAGGCTCGGCACATACCAAAACTCTCGTCAATTTTGGGCAGGCGAGTCTAGCTCGCCGACCTAATCACCCGATTAGATTTGCCTGATTAAATCGTCTCCTTAATGGGACTTGATGCGCCGTCCGCTATTACCTACCGATCTACTGATGAGTTGCGACCTGCTGATTTCATCAGTGGCCGATAAGGCACGGCCCGATGAAGCTCGGCTCGCCACATACACACAAAGTTTTTTCCGCATATTTGGCTCGTGCCATATCAGATTTGTTGAGATATCCGCTGGTGTAAGGGCACCTATTTAATCAGGCAAATCTAATCGGGTGATTAGGTCGGCGAGCTAGACTCGCCTGCCCAAAATGGACGAGAGTTTTGGTATGTGCCGAGCCTAGTTGGCAGGCCAAATCCGAACGGATCAAATCGGTCCAACTTATATGTTGGTGTATGGGCGACTAATGATTTCCTGGGTAGGTCCCAATGTGTCACAAACATATACGTTTTTTATACAAAATGTCTTTAAAACTTCTAAAAGATCACTTTATTATAACTTTCTTCAAAATATATATCATTCGCCGCCATGTAGTTCTGAATTTCCAATTTTGTATTATTTGAGCTTGGAGCTTTATGTAATTGGCGACTGTGATAGCTCGCATTGTCCATTACCATCACGCTATTCTGAGGAATGTTTGGTAAAAGACAATTCTTGAACCATTCCTTAAAAACTAACAAATTTTACCACAAAAAGATATTTAAATATAAATTAAGCAACCTAACCTACCTGATGTGCGTATATTTAATTATAATTATTACAATCCGGTCCTTTCCACATAATAATAACAAACGGTCATAAATAATGGGATGGCCCAGGTACTTTTACGGCAGTCATGTTATATCCATTTTTCTTGAAACAATCTTTACCAGTAAAATGTCATATACAAATTTTATATGTCAACATAGATTGTCACTTTATCATTCATTTGTCAAGCAAATTTTTCTTTAAAAAATATGCCACAATTAACACCCCAGCAAAAGGATATAATCTACAGTCGGTTGCGAGATGGTGCTTTTATTAGGGATATTGCAGGCAAACTGGGAGTAAACAAAAATACCGTATTGTTGGCAAAAAACAAAAAATAGCAAGGCATGGGACTGTTATTAGGAAAGTAGGTTCAGGTCCCCCTAGAATTTCTACTGAAGATGAAGATAGAAGACTAGTTAATTACCTAGGGATCATCCATTCGCAACTGCAATAAAGGCGAAAGAAGAGACGAACTTTCCAGGTTCTACAAATACTGCTAGAGACAGGGTTCGAATTTCCGATATATGAAGTCGTTGTGCTACTAATAAAATATTTTTAATGGAAAGAAATAAACAAGGCAGGTTAGAATTTGCACCTGAATATTTAAATCGGAATATTTTCTGGGAAACAGTTATATTTTCTGACGAGAAAACTTTTCAATCGCGTAAAAATGGAAGAATTCGAGTGTATAGGCCTTCCGGCATGCGGTATGATAAGATATACACTCACAAAACTATAACCAAAGCGGGCGTTTCTCTATAAATGTCTACGGTTGGATTAGCGCTAGAGGTCCCGGAACTTGCCAAATCGTGGAAGGAAGACTAACTGCACCTGAATACGTTAATATCCTAAATGCCATCGATAAATGCTGTATATGGTCAAAATTTAACATTTCAGTATGATAATGCTCCAATACACACAGCACGCATTGTGCAAAATTTTCTCCTGAAAATAATATAGCAGTTCTTCCCTGGCCTTCGAAGAGTCCCGATTTGAACCCGATCGAAAACATTTGGGGTAAAATGGTGAAATCAATGTATAAACATGATTTTCGGCCACGAAACAGAGATTAATTACGCTACAGGATAAATGAAGCTTGGGATGAAGTAACAGGTGAATTATGCAGAAACCTAGTTTTAAGTATGCCGCAAAGGCTTCAACAAGTAATAAACAGGAATGGTTCCATGACTAAATCTTAAAAATGTTTTGTTACTTCGACAAATTTTGCGTTTGTATTTTTGTAACCTTCTATTAAATTTCTTTTATTATTGAGTTTCGTTTTCATTTTTAGACGACGTTATATATACCTACTTTAAATAAGGTATTAGACTTTTTCTTAATAAAAACGCCCAATATATTTACTGCCGCTCACGTTTATAAAAGAAATAAGATATTTTGATGCCACCTCGTATCGAAAAATATAAAACGTTAAGTTATGTAACCTAGGTTACTTCCTAAAAGTTATGTGTTTTTACCTTTACAGCTGTCGAGCACCTTTTATAGTCTATGAGATATGTATATTCGTTCCCAGTTTGTGATTTTGTTGTCCTAGTTTTTTAACGGCACGGCACGATGTTACATCATTAATTTATTATTCACTATAGGCAGTAACTTTGGAGTTTATCATAGTCTTCATATGTTGTAATAATTCTAAATAGCTTAAAGTCATCCGCAAACAATAGGCTAGTTAAACAAGAGAGGCAGTCGGGTAAGGAGTTAATAAAGCTAATAAAAAGTAAAGGCCCCAGATTGCTACCGTGAGGCCCTCCAAAGCAGGCAAGGATTCCCTTCATCATGTACGCGCCTACCCTTTCCAACAAAAAACAATAAGCACCTTCAGATATGCCAAACTTTACATGTGCGTCCAATAACTCAACTCACAGTCAAAATATAAGAAGTCATTTCCATAGCACCCTGTATATATACATATAGTATAGGCGGGGTTGCAGGATCATGTTATTTAATAATTACCTAACCAGATAACAGAACAGGGACATTCATGATATTGGCATATACGTTTTAATAAGAATATTTTTGTTAGATCGTCGGTATAATTTTATTTTATCGATGTTTTTATTTTTATCACGTTCTGATAAACCGGAATTATTGGCCCGGTCTCGTCAGGAGACGCTTCCTCCAATCTTTCCGTATCTCAAATCCGATACTCCGTCGTCATTAGAGTTACTTCGTCCCTGTCCTGCGAATATTTTATTATTAACAAGAAATCCTTATTGAATTGAAATATCCTTTGATATGTGTATATATTTAATTTCATCAAACATTAAAATTTAGTCGAACGAGAAATGGGAGATCATGTAAAACTTACAATGCGCTATGATAAATCGAAAGTCACCATGGTAATATAATTCCATCTACCTATATCAATATGCTGTTAATACCAACCGAACAAACCCGAACAAACCAGATAATTTCCATAAAAACCATTGTTCCAATTCTTGTTTCGCATGGAAATTATCTTAGCTGTTAGCAGTTAGCAGTAACAGAAGATTGATATAAACGGCAATTTTTTGTTAATTTAACTTGGGATGTTGCGTAATAGTTTCTGAAGTATTATCACTTTTTTAAGGTACCTGCGTCGTGAAGAAAGAGAGAGCGAGGAGCAAGAGAGATAGTAAGACGAAACAGTCCATAACAAGCTTTTTCTATTTGGGTTTCATAATGGCTACATTACGAAATGGAAAAAAATTGACTAACTTGCCACTTTATGAAACTGAAATTTTATTTTTTTCATGTTGCACCAAGTAGGGTTCGAATTTTAGGCCTACTTCGATTTCCATGAATTTAGTTTTCTAGGCATAACGGATTCGACAGAAATTTTTTATAGAAAACTTTAAAATACTAACCTTGAACCTTGCAAATAGATCACTTTTACTAGATATTTATCCGAAATACCTATACTCGGAAATATATAACATACTGCTGGTATAATATAATAATATAACTAATTTCTAGTCACAACTATAAAACAACATAACCTAAAAATAATAAAAATATCTTCCAGTTTATGCTCTATTTCTAAAGTTTTATATAATAAAGTATTATTGTTATTTTTAATTCAATATAGTATTATACATATTACGTTATATATACATATTTATAGTTACTATAGACATTTCCTGGGCATTAATTGTTATTCCTGTCAGATTCTGTGTCGACACAATATTTTGTTCAATAGTATTATTTTGTTCAATATTTTGAACTTTGTTCTGCTCGCACCATAACTAAAAGTTTTGCATATTCTTTTTAAAAGTTTTTCTAGATTATTTTCTGCAATTTCTCGTATTTCTGACGGAGTACAACTTCCTGACTCAATTTTATTAACTTTAATAATAGATATTTTTATTTTTAATTATGACGGATGGGAAGAAGCTTTTTTGTGTTCAATTGTTTCTATCATGGCATATTTGATACTTGTAACATTTTATTAAATTGTAAAAGTATTGCCAACCCAAAATGAAAATATTAATTCAAATAGAAAAAATCTACTATACTTTTTTAAGTTTTTTAGATTTAAAGACCCAAATAGAAAAAGTATTATAAAATACACGGTTCATAAGACAATTAGAGCACTTGTACTTTAGAAAACTCCCCGCTTCGCCGGTCGGGTAAGATAATGTCTTATGAAACTTGTATCTTAATATAGTACTACGACATGCCGATAATAAATAAGTCACTTTAACGATGGGAATAAACAAAGATATCACAAACTATATTTGGAAAAATGTATATTTTTACGCAACGACTGCAAACAGTCTTTCCCACCTCTCTCGGTCATTATTGCAGCATAGCCAGATTGACATATTTATCGCAATTGCAAAATCCCAATTAAAAACTTGTTAATTTGGCAAATACAACCGGTTTAAAATTAATCCGCAATTGTTCTTAATTATGTAGTAACTTCGATCATGTGACACGAACTATCAACATGAAAATATCGTAATTGGTAATTAAGACGTAAAAACCCTCGAAACGTCATTAAACCACAATGTGTCATACATCGTTGCATTCGGGAGGAGAAAAAAGCTATCAAATTCCAATATCAGAAAAACAGGACCGTATTTAAAAAAAGAAAGGTGATAATGGCCCTTCGAAGACGACTCGTCGGATTACAAAACAATTAACGCTGTTAGATAGAGCGGAAAAAGTGGCACTGCAAAAGTGCAATTTACTGTAGAATTCGATCTCAAAAAACCTAGGAAAACAATAAAACGATTTTTCAGAATTTCGGGGTTTTCCGGATATCTCCGGAACTACTCGGAATTTTAAAACTTTCTAAACGGCATATTATTAGGCACATAAATGCGAAACTTTTCCTCCATTTAACCGACTTCGTATCTCTTACGGTTTCCGAGATCCCTGTACTGGCCCTCCCTATCTTGGACACGTTGTATACTCGTCTTTAAAGCTGCTTTTTCCATCTTACAGAATCGACGTAAATCCGACACCCCGTCATTCGAGTTAAACCTCTTCCAGCAAATAATATCAGTAAGTGGTAATCCTTATTAATACATAATCCTTTGTTAAATTTTAATTTTAGACAAATTCATTATAATGATAATCCGTTACAAGCGCCATGTTCGCGCACATGCCGGTTTAACAACAGATTAAACGTCACCTGTCAAAGTTGGTAATTTAAAATTTGTAATTATTTGTATAATGCTGATCAAGTTCCCGAACATGATACTTATGACGGCTTTTATTGTAACAGATTAATTAGAATAGCAAATTGCATGTAATAATTCTCAAGACCATAAAGCTAAAAAATGCGTATGTGGAAACAAGAACGGCGGCGTTGCAAAAGTGTTTCTACAGGCAAAAGAATAAAATAAATCACAAATATGTTTGAGGGTCTTGCGGGTGTAATAAAATAGCGTCTCGGTTTAGCCGTTAAGTTGCTGTTGACCAGTGAGTAAATGTCGTATAGTTTTTGCAGAATTATATCGTTGATCTCTTGACTGCAATAAAACCTCATTATCTATTCGACCATAAAATAAATAAGGAAATCCCAAATTTTAAAACCTTTTCGAGCAGAGCCGGACCAGGTATACAAATTCAATTTATACCTATGCCTGATGCATATATAAATACAAAGTAATTTTTAATAATTTTAATCTTTAGTGGTTTTCCGGCGAGTAATTTTAGTTAGGCTTATTAGTGGTAGAATGTGACGTCCTTGAAATTGTACTGCTAGGGGGGGCATCTTCAAGTGTCAGGAATGGAGACTTAAATATTTAACAGCTGTTAAACAATTTAGAGAAGAAAATCGTCCCATTATTTACCTTGACGAAACATGGTTCGATACCCATGACACTCCAAGAAAAGTTCGGGATGATTCTTCCAAAAAATGTCAAACCAAGGGACCATCAAATAAAGGCAAAAGAATCACAATATTACATGCTGGTTCAGAGAACGGGTTTGTTCCAAATTGTCTGTTGCTTTCAGCTAAAAACATAGCAGATTCTTCTTTAGATTATCATCAAGATACCGACGCACAACTTTTTGAAGATTGGTTTGAACATAAACTCCTTAAAAATATACCTGATAATAGCGTCATTGTAATGGACAATGCTAGTTATCATAGTCGACAAGCAAAAATCATTCCCAATTCTAATAATACAAAAGCAGAAATTCAAAATTTTATGATTGAAAATGATTTATATTTTGAAGAAACTGCTAGAAGTATTAAAAGCTTTTAAAATAAATAAGGAATTCGAGTGTGACAAACTTGCAGCAGAAAATTAAGATGGAAAATTCTTACAATTGTATGATTACAAATGTTCAACCCTTAATAATTATAAGTTTATGCTTATTTGAAGATAGTGATAGTGATACAGAGTTAAATTTTGAATAAATTATCAATAGTTTGTTAGAGTTTAATTAATTTTTATTGTACTTGTTATCCTAATAGTTATACTTTTAAATTATATTATTTTCAATTATCATTAATTGTTATCATTATTTTACAGTTATTATAGGTACCTACAACTAAAAATACCTATCTATTTATTTTAAGTTATAAAATAAATCATGTGGTGTGGTATACATTTTTAAGCCGGCACTGATTCCATTTATTGAGCTTTGAAGAGGTTCAGGCGTATACAATAGGGTTTAATCAGGTAGTTTATTTATGGCAATAAGAATCACCGGTATATTTCTGCAACAACTATACAATTAAGATTGTACGATGAGCTCTATGTCGCCGAATTGAGAAAAAGACACGAAGGAATTTTTATTCAAGCGGAATGGACGTACATTATACCATGAGATGAGTGGAGTACGTAGCTCGGAACGTCCGTCCGTTTTGCGCTTAATAAATGATAGGTAACTCTAAACGTTCTCCTTATCTGCGCGTTTCAAGTTAAGTAGATTTTTAATTTTGTTCTCATTTTTGAATTCTATCCAGAGGTGAATTCCCCACCCAGGAATTATTTATTTAGAGCCAATCTAACTTTCTTAATCATTAAATTTTGAATATATGTGTGAGTGCTGGTCGACACTATCAGTAATGTCGCCAGTCTTGATATTCAATGAAAAATTTATCATAATTTAGATACGCTCTTAATTAAAGTATTTTCGAACGCAATTTTCTGGATTATGGTTTTTCGAATCGAATGTCAGGGATGCCAGGCAATTAATGCCATTGCCGACTTGACGCTCACGTGTCAGTCGGTCTTATGTGGGCCCACCATCCTTTCCCCGCTAACTGGAAGCTGTCAGCAGTCCACCAGAGCAATTGAAGAGATGAGGGCAAATTTGTCATAAGAAAGAATGAATGATTTTAATTTAAAAGTATAGTTAGTTGAACGTAGGACGAGGCCTAACTGATGTTCAGACTATACTTTTGATTGTATTGGCTCGGGCGCGTCCAATGAATATAATAACAATGCACATTATTATATTGGAACACGGAGGGCTAGTTTTATTTAATTTTAAGTCTTTGTCTTGAGGGTTGATTTAAGGGTTACTCCTTGCGTATGTCGACTAACGCGACCCGAAGTACTCGTAGTTAATTATTTACAATTTATATACAATCAGAATTAACCTGAACTATCATTCAATTGTTTCAACCAACCTATCATTCATCTGTCACGTACTCTGTTTAAATTTAGATTTATTTTCATTATTTATAATATAAAATAAACCTAAGCTGGCATTTTGTTCCCAACTAAAGGGATCTCAACTACCCTAATAATTTCGAAAAAAAATTATAACTCGCGGTAGTTACTAATACTAACTTAAGATATTTTAACACTTACTTTTGATGTCACAATCGGGTAATAAGATATCGCAGCATTATTTATACTCGCACGGATAGCTACGAGTTTTCGTTAATCAATTTTAGTTGTTATTTAGACTCGCACTAAAATTCACGAGTGTTCGAAGATATTTCAGAGTTCTTTATACTGGCACTGAAACATACGAGTGTTTGAAGAAAACTCGCCGGAAACACGAGTAGGCGAAGATAAACATTTTCTCAGGAAAAATCCGCGGTTGATTGTTCTCGGAATTCTTTATGTAGCGCGGTTCTGGGGATACCAGGAAACCGACTGACTTCTAAAACAATTTTTTATTTCGTCCTTCCCAACGCTACATTGCGTCATTCTTAAACCATCTAATCTCTTGCCGTCGACGCCCGTAAAGCCGTTCTGAGAATTTTTGCTGACAATGCATATTAAATTATTTAGAATAATTTGACGGGAAAAAATTAATTAATTTTCTGGAATTGGAAAAAAGGTATTTTTTACAACATCTAGTACTCTGTGCCGAAAACTTGATTTCGGATAAGCTTATATAAAAGTTAGGTTTCTTTTTGAACGGAATGAATTTTTAGCTTAAGTCGACCACGACTTCCCGTGTGCTCAGTCAGTAAGGATCGGGTATTGTTGCCTTGTGGTTTCTGAACGTTTCCGTATAGGCGTGTTAAACAATAATAATTTATTAAATGGAAAACAAATAAATGCACTGTGTTAATTCCTCAGTTGGATTCTCCTGAAAACTCAACAGTTTTTTTTCAAAAGTTCCTCTTGACGGGGAGTATTATTTAATTATTAGTCCTCTATTTATGAGATGCGTTCTAAATAAAGGGTGTTATGGAAATTACTTATTATATTTAAACCGGCAAATCCTGAGATGAAAATAAATTGAAGAAAAATAACCTTAAATGGCGCTTTGAATTATTGTACGAAATATACACTTCATATGAAATCTGAAAATTTACATGGCCGCTACTGACGACGGTCGGTGTTGTCATATCTACACGGCAAACTCTTTAGAAAGCAAATTATAATTTTAACAATTTTTATATTCTATCATTTAAATATGATTCCAGAAAATCGACGGCGAAAGATGTTTTGCAAAACAAACGGTAATATTACGTCGCCGCTACTGAAGACGTTCGCAATCAATAGTTCACTTCACTTCTTTTTCAAACTTTTTAGGAAAAAAATACTACAATTTTAAGGTACATACTCTCTTACCTTCGATCTTATAATCGGTTTTATAATTAAATTCCATAAAAAAATAAAACACAAAAGTATGTTTTGCAATAGAACCAACAATATGTAATATTACACATATTTGAAATCACATCACAATATTTCTTATTATGAATTATTTCACAACAGAAAAAAAAACGGGTAATGTTACAACTAACAAAACGTTTAAAATTCGTATACATCAAGCATGTGGAACCCTCGACAGCGTCATTCCACTCCCGAGTCTCGAAACATACTGAAGTAACGATAGTCGCGCGCGGCAGGTGTCCAAGCAAGGGGTGCGGTGTGATCTGACAACACTGTTAGTATAGTGACCCACATTGCTGCTAACTGAATCCAGATGGAACGGCGCGACAGTATGTGGGGAAAAAAGGGTTTTTACTTTAGTATTTAGATATTCGATAAAAAAAAAAGCATGTAGACTTTTTCTAGGACACCCTAGGAGTCACCCATTTAAATATAATAAGTAATTTCCATAAGACCCTATATTTGCCACGGTTTATTTTGCTTGACTCGCTAAATGTTCATTTCTAATCAAGATCCATCACGTAATTGATAGAAAAATATTATTAGTAAAACGTCATACAGAGCGCGTGGAATGCATCAGCGCGACGGGTCGAGGCCCCTATAATCCAGCTCGGTGCAGTGTAACTCATTAATATTTCCATCCTTTGCGTCGTTCGAAAGCGTAGTACTGTCACTCTTCGACGCGTCGCGCGCTTCGGTCTTCGCGTGACTTGCGATCGAAAATATTTAATAACTTCCAAACTAAAAGAGGTTCGTAAAATCGGGTTTGTTGATGATAAGAAGATGAACAAAATGGTATTTTTTTAAATTAATTTAAGATGGTTCAAGGGCATGTTAAAGCTACTTTAACAATTAAATTCTAATTATTTTTCATTTGTTCACAATTATATATTTTTTTTAATACTCTTCGAAAGCTAACGTAACAAAGCTTCAGTACAACTGAAGATGTTAAATTTCAAACATGAAAAGATTATGTGTGAATATTTTCGAAAATTTTAGGAAAATCCTGAAATACGTGTCAACTCATTTTATGTATATGTTGTACTCAATTGCCTAAAATGGCCACTGCCCGAGATTTATACTCACAACGCGATGTGGATTTCACTAATTTTCAATATCGCGTTGGGGGTGTTAAAATGTAAAATAAATATATGATACTTATGAACTTAATTAGTCAAAGGTTCTAACAACAATGATAGCGCGCCTAGCAACGACGAAGAGAGAAGTCAACAAGACAGCAGCAAGAAGAAAAGTCATAAGTTTACGTTATATTACACTCTGTTTCTTTTACATAAAATACAAGTTTTTAAAAAGCAAAAATACCATAGATTAATACAGTCCACTAAATTGAAGAGGTGGGGCAACACCTGACCATAGAATTTGGTCCTTCGAGCCGGATGAGAAACAGAGCATACCAAGATAAGTAACAGGAATCATCCATGTTTCCTTTTCCCGTTTAACCGTAGTTTCGATTTGTAATTTAAAGTAGAATACGAATTTTATTTGTGCATTTTCGGGATGTTTCGAGAATATTCATACTATAATTTTAATTAACAAATGATATTTTCACGATTATTTGCGATTAATTTGATTATGTTGCTGTCACAAGATTGAATTTTGATTTACAATTGATGTACGATTACAATTCCAGCAGATTTTATTTTGATTAAAGGCTTTAAAGCGCCTGAGCACGATTTTGATTACTTTCTTGAGTTTTAGATATCTGAAATTGATAGGTATTTTGAAATATTCATATATAAGTTACCAATGCAATGGTAAGTTTTGCTGGAAGTTACTAAAAATGTTACATTTGTTTGGGTAGTACAAGATTTTCCAAGTAAGTTTTAGATTATTAGATTGATTAATACGATTTACTATTGATATTGAGTGATATATTGATATTTTGAGTGTTCAATGAAATTGGATTCGATTACGTACAACGGTACTTGGTTCTCTTGATTATAAAAAGTGATTGGTTCGATTTGGTTACAGACGATTAAAACGATTTTTTTGAGTATAAAATGGCGGAATTAGATTTGTTGATAAGAAAAAGAGGCACGGCCAAGTTTAAACTGACAAACTTTGGAAAATATATTGAGCCCCTTCGTGATGCTTTTTTAAACAATAAAGAGTTAAATACGAAGGAAATTATCGAACTTCAATTTAAAGTCAATAAATTGGAGCTTCTTTATGATGAATTTGAGTCTGTTCAAACAGAATTAGAAATGATTTGTCCTCTTGATCAACTCGAAAAGCAATACGAGGAGAGGAGTAAATTTAGTGATTGTCATGTAGATATGTTGGCGAAAGCCAAAGAGGTTTTAAATAGATATGATAATAATGAGAATTCCTCGATTATTTCAGCAAGTGTTCCTCAAGTTAATGTTTCAAACAAAGATAATTTAAATTTTGTCAAATTGCCTTCGATAAAATGTCCAACGTTCAATTGTGAGTTTAACAAATGGCTAGAGTTTAAAGATACATTTGAAGCCCTATTTCATAACAACTCTACTTTATCAGAGATTCAAAAATATCACTACTTGAGGTCATGTTTAGGTGAGGAAGCCCTCAAAATTATTCATAGTTTGGAGTTTGCAGCACATAGTTATATAGATGCTTGGTCATTACTCTGTGATAGATTTGATAATACTCGATTATTGGTTAACAATCATATAAAAGCTTTATTTGAAATTGAAACCTTAACAAAAGAGTCATCGTCAGGTTTACGTAACTTAAACGATGTAGTAAATAAACATCTAAGGGCACTGAAAACGCTTAAGCTTCCAACGGAACATTGGGATGCTTTGATTATTTATATGATTGCATTTAGATTAGATAAAGGTACCATGCGAGAATGGGAGCAGTCAAAAAATGATAAAATGTTGTCAAATTTAAAAGATTTCTTTAATTTCTTAAAAAACAGAGCCGATTTTCTTGAAACTTTAGAATTAAATGATATTCAAAAAGTAAGAGATACGCGATTAGCTGATGGTAGAAATACAAGGCGTCATAATTTTTTGATTAGTGGTTCTAATGATAGATCTGAACAAAAATGCAATTTCTGCAAAAAGGCTCATTTAATTTATAAATGTCCAGAATTTTTAAAAAAGACCATAACAGAAAGATGGGATGTTGTAAAAAAAATGCGATTGTGTTCAAATTGCTTATGTTTTGGGCATTATAGCTTCAAATGTGAATCAGGTCATTGTAGATTTTGTAATAATAAGCACAGCTCTCTATTGCATAATAAAAATAACGATAACCAGAAAAATCAGAGTAATGAGGTACGAGATTCTGAAAATCATGAACATACGTTTAATGGTTCCTCGATTATAAATGCTGCAAGTTCAAGTAACGATAATTATGTTTTGCTGTCCACAGCTATTGTGGAGGTAAGAGATAGTAAAGGTAAATATCATAGAGCTCAAGCTCTCTTAGATTCAGGCAGTCAGTGTTCGTTTATTTCTGAAGAGTTTAAAAACAAGTTAGATTTGAAAGTCGATAGTGTTGATATTTCTATTTCCGGGATTAATAATAGCGTCAGTTCAAACTTAAACTCTAAATGTAATTTATTGATTAAATCAACAATAAATAATTATCAAACACAACTACCATGTTTAGTAGTACCAAAAATAACAGATAGTTTGCCTCCGTATAGGTTCAATATTTCAGATTGGTGCATTCCAAAAAACATAAAATTAGCTAATCCATCATTCAATGTTCCTAGACCAGTGGATATTTTGATAAGCGCAGATTTGTTTTGGAGTATTCTTGGCAAAGAAAAGATACTGTTAGGTAAAGACAAACCTATTCTAATTGAAACCTTGTTTGGGTATGTGGTAACAGGTTTAATTATTAGTAGTCCCGTTGAGAAAAAAGTTCATTGTAATTTTGTTGTGAATGATGATCTAGAAAGGTTTTGGTCAATAGAAGAAATCCCAATTGAGTCACCTCCTTTAACCAAAGAGGAGCAGATTTGTGAGGATTATTTTAACAAAACAGTTTCACGCGAAATTTCTGGAAAATTTGTGGTAAAGTTTCCATTAAAATAAAATCCCCTAGATTTAGGCGATTCACGAGATTTGGCGATTAAAAGATTAATTCTTCAAGAGAATAGATTAAAAAAGGATGATATGTTAAAAAATAAATATTTTGATTTTATGGATGAGTATATCGAGTTAGAACATATGAAGCGATTAACGAATAGCCAGTCGATTAATATGTTTAGATGTTTTTTACCTCATTTCGCTGTTGTGCGTAATGACAGTCTAACTACAAGTGTTAGGATAGTATTTGATGCTTCGGTTAAAACTAAATCAGGAAAATCTCTTAATGATATACAATATCCAGGGCCAGCGATACAAAACGATATATTTGGAATTATGTTACGTTTTAGGGAGCATAGATTTGTTGTAATCGCTGATATAGCAAAAATGTACCGGCAGATTCTTATTCATCCTGATGAGAGATACTTACAAAATATAGTGTGGAGAAATGATTCAAATGATGATATATCAGTTTATGAGTTACAAACAGTGACGTATGGCACATCTAGTGCACCATATTTAGCTATTAAATGTATTAAAAAATTAGCTTCTGATAATAAAATTACATATCCTGTTGAATGCGAGTTGATTAATCGTGATATGTATGTTGATGATTTGATAACTGGATTTAATGACAAAGAAAAAGGTATTGTCATTTGCAATCAAATTTCAAAAATATTAAAGTCAGCTTCTTTTCCCCTCAGGAAATGGGCATCTAACAGTAATGCAATTTTACAAGGTTTAGAAGATACCTCTGATGCTTTTAGCATTCTTGAGCTAGGTGAGAATGATAAAGTAAAAACGCTAGGACTTCAGTGGCTTAGTAATCCCGATTTGTTATCGTACAAAGTTTTAGCTAGTTCGGAAAAATTGCCAATAACAAAAAGAACTTTACTTAGTAATATTGCTAAAATTTATGACCCACTAGGGCTAATCAGTCCTTGTATTATTATTGTCAAAATTTTAATACAGAAATTGTGGTCACTGAAATTAGAATGGGATGATATGGTGCCTTCTGATTTAACGAATAAGTGGGAGTATTTTCAGTCAAAATTAGCTATTCTTAATGAACTAAAAGTTTCTAGATCTGTTATGTGTGATATTCCGATTAATATTGAATTGCATGGATTCAGCGATGCAAGTTTAGAAGCGTATAGTGCTACAGTTTATATAAGAACGATTGATTCTAGTGGAAATATTTATGTTAGATTACTTTGCTCAAAAACAAAAGTCGCACCTGTAAAAGCTTTAACTATTCCAAAGTTAGAACTATGTGGTGCTCTTGCACTTGCTCGATTAGTAAAACAAGTTTCTGATTCTCTTACATGCAAATTTGAAATCTACTACTGGTGTGACTCTCAGATTGTATTGTGTTGGCTTAAAACAGATGCCAACAAACTTCAAGTTTTTGTCAGTAATAGAGTAGCTGAAATTCAAAGATTGAGTGAGATATCTAAATGGAGTTACGTTAATACAAAAGACAATCCAGCTGACGTTGCTTCTCGGGGAATGTATCCTGACGATTTATATAATTGTAATGCGTGGTGGAATGGACCTTTGTTTCTTTACAAAGATGCAAACTGGCCGCGAGAAATTCAGTTTAACAAAACTTGTGATATTCCGGAGATACGCAGTGCAACGTATTTGCGACTACTGTAACTCAATTTTTAGATTTTGATAGGTTTTCTTCATTGCAAAAACTTCAGCGAACTTTAGTATACTGCTTAAGATTTATTTCAAATTCTAAAAATAATAAAAATAAAGATACTGGTTCAATTACTGTTCCCGAGATTGTTAAAGGTATGCAACATTTGCTAAAATTAGTACAACGCGAAAGTTTCGCGACTGAAATTTCTATTCTTCAAGGTGATAAACACCTAAGTACCAAAAATAGGTTACTCTCCTTAACTCCATTTTTAGATTCAGATGGTTTGTTGCGGGTTGGGGGGAGATTAAAGCATTCTTCTCTATCTTTTGATGAGAAGCATCCTATTTTGTTGGACGGTAAACATAAGTTAACAAAATTGATTTTTCAATCTGAGCATAAGAGATTACATCATGCAGGTCCCCAATTATTATTGTATTCCGTGCGTCAAAAATATTGGGCTACGTCTGGCATGAATGTAGCAAAAATGATTGTGAGAAATTGTATTCGATGTTTTCGGACTAAACCAAAGCCAATTAACGCCATTATGGGTGACTTACCAAAACACAGAGTTGAAGTTGCAAGACCTTTCTCGATTACCGGTGTTGATTATGCAGGGCCTGTAATTTTACGCGATAGGAAAGGTCGTCCATACAAGACTTATAAGGCTTACATTTGTATGTTTATATGCTTCGTAACAAAATGTATTCATATCGAACTAGTTACAGAATTAACTTGCGAAGCATTTATTACTGCGTTTAGGAGATTTGCTGCACGGCGTGGCACTCCTGCGCATTTGTACTCCGATAACGGATCCAATTTTGTTGCTGCTCAGAGAGAGTTAAAGTTATTATATGATTTTTTGAAAAAATTCTAATGACGAATTTGTAACATCTTGTGCCCAACAAAGAATCATTTGGCATTTTATTCCTCCTAATAGTCCAAATTTTGGTGGGTTGTGGGAGTCAAATATCAAGGCAATAAAACATCATTTATACATAGTCATCGGTCAAAGCGTATTAACGTATGAGGAATATTCTACGTTACTTGTACAAATCGAAGCTACATTAAACTCCAGACCGCTCTATCCCATGTCAGCTGATCCAAATGATCTTGCCCCGCTTACCCCCGCCCACATGTTAATTGGCCACCCGTTGACGACACCTCCAGATCCTATGTTTGAAGAGATCAAGATGAACCGATTGTCAAGGTTTCAACTACTACAACAATTACACCAAAGTTTCTGGAAGAAGTGGTCGTGTTTCTACCTGTCCGAACTTCAGAAAAGACATAAATGGAAAGTTGGTAATTCAAATGTCGAAGTAGGTAGATTGGTGGTTATGATGAATGACAACCTTCCTCCATGCAAGTGGATTCTCGGAAGGATAGTTGAAGTACATCCTGGAGAAGATGGCCAAGTGCGTGTAGTGACAATCAAAACGATAAATGGAACTTACAAGCGAGCCATTTCAAAAATATGTCCCCTACCATTAAATGACAATGAGTGTTTTTAAAACAAAAGCGAAAGTACAATGTTTTTGTTTTGAACATAGTGTTCAAAAGGGGGGAGTATGTTAAAATGTAAAATAAATATATGATACTTATGAACTTAATTAGTCAAAGGTTCTAACAACAATGATAGCGCGCCTAGCAACGACGAAGAGAGAAGTCAACAAGACAGCAGCAAGAAGAAAAGTCATAAGTTTACGTTATATTACACTCTGTTTCTTTTACATAAAATACAAGTTTTTAAAAAGCAAAAATACCATAGATTAATACAGTCCACTAAATTGAAGAGGTGGGGCAACAACTGACCAGGGGGTATATTCTGTATACCCCCAACGCGTTGTGGTTAAATTAGAAAAATCCATGACGCGAAATCACGATTTTAATCGAAGACACACGACGGTTCTCGTGTTATGGATAATAATAAATTCCCATAAAGCGAAAAATATATAAGGTGAAGAAATCAATCAAAAAATATGTAAGATTAAAAATCTATTTTTGAATTAGACACTTTCTAAATAACTAATATTTATTATTTATTCTTGTAGGTTAGTGATCCATGTCATTTTGAGTTATACTTTTGTTCCGTTGTTTACAGGAACATTTATTATCACCACAAAATCTGTTACAGTTGAATCTGAGAAAACCTTAAACGGAACGTTTATATGACATACTTGGTGCGGTTCGCAAGGGTATTTTTTTTGATATTATTATCAATTGATTGCGATATGAACTGCGAATCGGCTTGAAAAAGTTCATTCCTTGAAAATAATCTGTCCAGTGGCCCATTCTCATCAGTACTCAGCTTATACAAGCCATCATGATTAATTTCTGCAATAGCTAATACATTTCTTGGAGATAGTCGTTCTCTGTCAACATCTGGCACTCGAATCAAAACACTTGCTCCAATTTCTAAAGAAACATATATTTTTAATTAAAGCCATTTTTAATGAAATTTCACTTAAAAATTGGAACCCGAACAAAACAAAACAAGTATTTTCGCGTTGTGGGTATTTATTATTATCCATAACACGAAAATCGTCGTGTATCCGATTATAATCGTGAATTCGCGTCGTGGATCTTTCTAATTTACCCACAACGCGTTGAGTATATGGAATATACACGCAACGCGATCTTGAAAATTAGTGAAATCCACATCGCGTTGTGGGTATAAATTTCGGGCAGTAACCGTTTTCGCCGATTATTATACAGGGTGTCCGGGAACATGTGGGAAATCTCCCGGATATGAAGAAAACACGTGAAAAGAATACTATAGGTTCATATAAACTTCTTTCGTATCGGCCTCCTCTTCGGAGATATGGGCTCCCAAAGAGCACCAATGGAATCAAGTTTTTTACACATAATTATTGAACCACCTGGTATATTTCAATTATTTTTTAATATGATGTATACCAGGTAAGACCCGTCAAATTACTACCCAAGAAACTGTTGTGAATTACTCACAGCTGCAGGGACGGACAAGCTGTAACACTCATGGGCCCATTTTTTTTACGCCCTGTATGATAAGAACTTTGGACGACGTTTTTTACATACCTTTAACTATTGACTAAACATTAAGTACTCTTCATTTATGTCGCTAATCCTAACCGTTTTCGAAAAAACGGCATTTCATATACATCATGTGCTTCGGGTATTTCAATAAAAGATACATCTTTGTTCCGATCCAATGTTCAACCTTCAAGATTCCGCTTTTTCATATTTAGCCCATGAGCAGTTAGGGGACTCAGTATAAATAAAATGACGTTTTCTCGAAAACGGTTAGGATTAGCGACATGAATGAAGAGTACTTAATTTTTAGCCAATAGTTAAAGGTATGTAAAAAACATTGTCCAAAGTTCTCATCATACAGGGCGTAAAGAAAATGGGCCCATGAGTGTTACAGCTAGTCCGTCCCTGCAGCTGTGAGTAATTCACAACAGTTTCTTGGGTAGTAATTTAACGGGTCTTACCTGGTATATATCATATTAAAAAATAATTGAAATATACCAGGTGGTTCAATTATTATGTGTAAAAAACTTGATTCCATTGGTGCTCTTTGGGAGCCCATATCTCCGAAGAGGAGGCCGATACGAAAGAAGTTTATATGAACCTATAGTATTCTTTTCACGTGTTTTCTTCATATCCGGGAGATTTCCCACATGTTCCCGGACACCCTGTATAATATACATATAAGTTGTAAAAATAATTTCGGACAATTCTAAAATGTCAAGGTTAAAAAGTGTGCGGTTTGTAAAAGAACGACCCATATCAATAGTGAAAAATTCTAATTGGGGTATCTTTTTGGTTCACAAAAAAGTAGCACCATGCTGCGAAAACCGCATCTTCTATCTTTACTAATAACGGAGACATCCCGTAAAACCACCGAAAAATGGACACCCTGTACACCAGTCGTCTGAGCCTGGCTTACTATTTTCAACAATTTCTTTTCATAACCCTTGAATTAGTTACTTCTCTCCCCTCTCCCCTATACACTCCACTACGCTGCTGTGCCGATTTCCGAGCTTAATAAATGCACGCTTATTACGTGTTTTCGTTTGTTTCCCTTTAAAATAATTAACATTTATTAAAATTGTTTCTATAACAAGCAAACAGTTATGTTATTAAAATTCATGAAACAAGGAATAATTATATCTTTAACCAATTTAAGGTATAATTAAAGAACAATTAACGCCGAAAACACCAATTAATGCATCAAGTAGAATACGTGATTAAATAAGTTAAAAGGGGTAGAGGGTAGAATATTATGCGCCAACCATCAATTTGCTTTTACAGCGAGTTGCAAAAACCCAAGTTTATTATTTGCATAACATTTTAGTATTAATATAAAGGCTCGAGGGGAGGTTAGGGTAAAATCGTAAAGCTACGGTAAAACATCAATTAACAATATCATTGTGTTTATAAAATTATAATAGATTCGTTCATAGAGCGAAATGTGGACGAGTTTCTAATTATAAAAATATTATGCTAAATACAGGATGTTGTGCAAATGACGTATTATATTTAAACCGGAAATTCCTGAGATAAAAACAAATTGAAGAAAAATATCCAAAAATGGTGCTTTAATTTATGCCCTATACATGATCTTATGTGAAACCAAAAATTACCACGTGGTGCCCCTGTCCGGGTTGTGTAAACACAGCAACATATGGCAGTGAATCTTGAACAGTGTTGTCATATCTTCAGGGTAAACTCTTTAGAAAGTCAATAACCGTTTGACAGATTTCAAGTTGTTTATTTTTCAGGGTACATTATTACACACTTTTACGTTCAGTTCGCTGGGAAACAATCTCTGATTTATGAACTTGAACTGACTCGAAAGAACCGCCGCGGAGTTTATAAATGGTCAGGTATGTTCTCATTTGTTCAATTCGAACGACACCCGGACATTGGACAACTTAAAAGTTTATAAATGCCACTTACCCTTTAGAAAAAAAAATGCAATTTTATTTACCTTTTAGGACTTATTTAAAACCAACTTAATTTATAAAAAACACCAAGTACTCACAGCACAAAATCTCATTAGTTTTCGCCTCCCAACACATCTAAGTACGGTTCAATCTGAATTAATATTTTAAAGTGCTACAGTGTCGACAAAAATACACTCTTATTGTCTGGGAAATAATGTATTTAACATCTAAAAATTTAAAAAATAAATAACACGTTGGTTCTGTGGATCGATATCGACCGGCTTCTTTAAACATCTGATTTTGGACAATCGGCTAATATTTAAAAATACAGCGTTGCCACTTTCGATGTTTTATAAGCGACTATCATAAATTGCCGAATTTCCTTCTATAATATTACTTTCCTGTATAATTATAGTCTCTAAAATGACAACTGCGCTACTACCCGTTTTCGGAGAAAGGAAGCATCTTTTTGGACTGGCCGATTATTATTTGAAAGGGTAGTTCCTGTCAATTGTTAACATAATTGTTTAATTTTATCTTTAGTAAAGGGTTAATGGCCCATAGAAATTAGCGTTTTTATTATTTCTATTGCGAAATGATTAAGTGCTCTTGTTCTATGTGTGTTATTGTAAAGTGTAATTATGCGTTAGTGTTTAATGCTTTATTGTAATCTGATAATAGGTGCATATCTTCAAAAACTAATTTGAAACTCGTGGGTGTCTGTGTGTTTCTTTAAGTGATTTTGTGCAATTTGTTCTGTTTCATTGTGTTTTTTCTTTCGACGATTATGTTAAGAGATCGGAAGTAAGAGGTCGAATGGGGTTTAGTGTTAAGCTTATTATGCACCACCACACTATCATCAGGACACGTGATGAGCATAAAGTTTTTCCCATAGAAAAAAGAACTGAAGGTGTCTGTGCCCTGGATTCCTTAATCGCGTCCTGGATTTACTTTCTAAGTAAGCTAAATATTTATTTTTATAAGAAACTAAAGTTTTACACCTTTAAACAGTTTGGCAACATTTTGCCAGAACATCTGTTGATTACCCAGCTGAGCAATGTAATATGTTCATATATGAATGTGCCGAGGAGTTGTGTGTGGGTTTAGGGGTGAATTACCCCACTTTTTAAACGTTCGATTTAAAAAAAAAATATGTAACGCTTTTCTAGGACACCCCAGGAGTCACCCATTTAAATATAATACGTGATTTCCATAACACCCTGCATATGTGTGTGCTTTTTAATTTTCTACTCATAAAATTATTTATAGTTTCCTAATAGCATCAAATTATAATGTTTTAGAGAAATCACTGTGGCAACGCTGTACGGGCATTTGTATTCCGGGCCACTCTGAATTTTGGCATTAGTTTTTCATACTTCATGCATTTCTAATGCTACAGTGTTGCTAAGCTGTGTTTGTGATCTAGGTAGGTATTGTGTTTTTGGATTAATTTTTAGTATTATTTCGAACTAGATCTATTTAGAAGTATTTATTAGCTATCTACTACAATGGTTCATCATTGCGTGGTGTGTAGGAAAGTCAACTATTCTAACCCAGGCTTAATAAGTATTTCGGCGGTAAATGTGATTTTAAGGATGTATGTTTTTTGGTTCATTAGTGATGTAGCTAACGCTTGCCGGCGCAATGCGAGAATGGAATTCGTATTGCAGTCTGCAATTCTAGTCTTCTGGCAATTAAAATTGCACGGATTCATGCGCAGTACACTGTTCTCGCATTGCCAGAAATGGGGCACGTGCCATTTTCATTGCCATTGCCGGTGCAATTCTGGGTAGAGATGAATTATTCTCTTATTTTTAAATGTTTATTGGTTGGTCGAAGTACCTATGTACAGCTAATGGCTACTTAAACTAACTGGTACTTAAGAGCTGCGTTTAATTACAGGTTGCCATGCAGGCGCTATTTTATGCGAACGTTTAGCCAAATATACTTATTTTTGTTCTAATCTAAAACTGCATTCGTAAAGTTAAAGGATTGGAAAACGTTATAAGAAAATTGCGTTAAAAAATATAACGTTATAAGAATAATAATAACAATTTCAAATATGAACAATCTTCAAATTTTTGTCACAGATCTTCCTGAAACTTGTTGATACCCCAATCGATATTACAGACAATCTAAATATCAATAAATTAACTAAAAAAACTTTATTATTAACGGCTAAAACTTCACGAAAAGAAATATTGATCAGCTGATGACTCTCGTCTCTTTCTATCCTGCCAAGAAGCGGCATATTTTTAAATTAAATTGATGCAATATAGATGGCTCTGATTGCTAATTTGCGATTGTTTGGGATCCTCGTCTTAAATTAACACTTCACATTCTTTATTAAGCATATGTACTGCTAATTCGTAGCAACTTTTTTGAACTGCCATTTGTAAGTAGCAGTAGCTGCTCTAACTGCTAATCAAAACTAACAGGTTTGGGGGTATTTTAGGGATTTCGACATTACCAACTGCTGTTCTGACTGTTGGCAATGTGCCAGTTGATAGAGGACGGTTTACTACGCATGAATTCGCGCAATTATAATTGCCATTGCACCGGAAATTTTTATTGCCGACTCTAATACGGTTTTAAGTCAATATAGATAGGTATGGGTTGGTTTTTTTAAACAGTAAATAATATTACTGCAACTATTTGAAATGCACGGCAATATTGAAATGTTTTGAATGCTTTTTTAATTTATCAACCAATAAAAATACTTCCTATCGGATGGAATAAAGTCAAAGTAAAGTCTTAAATAGACAAGACCTCCCCTATCATCGTTTTATTATTAGTATAGATTTGTTATTAGATTTGACACCGTTGTTTCAGTAGGGGATTATAATATGGCATTGACTTAATCAGATCGGTAAAATTGTTCTGTGCTCGCGTGTATAATAGGTTGCATGCACAAGTTCGTAAATATACAATAAATATTTAATAAAATATTTAAAAATAAATTTTTCCTACATTTAATTAATAAGCTGAAGGAAAGTTAGTTATAAAAGTTCTGATCCTCGTTATTGACAGAAAGAGGAACTCGGTAAATGGTCATTATACAACAAACACAAGGTATGATATGGCGCAAGAAGGCGTGGCATAGTGACGTCAAGTGGTCGCGAGAAGATTTCAGCGGATGTTTTACTCGAATTTTTTCTTATTTCAGTGGTATTTTAGCTGTCATCTGTGTTATATTTTTTATGAAATTAATATACCTAAATACCGCGATATTATTTTTCACCTACTCATCATAAAAGGGGCTTAAAAATGTTAACAACAATGTAAATATTCATAAGCAATTTAAAAATTTATCACCACTTGACTTCATTGCGCACGCAGATGAAATTGGAACGGCTAAATATCTTGCGTTTATTGTATCATGGTGAATAGAAGAGATTAAGCCCTGCGAAACAGCTCGACCATACCCTGAAATAAACTGGAGATGCGGGGGGAGGAGGGGGATGGTGGTAAACTCGGATTTGTTTGACATACCTCGTTATAATTTGGCAATTAATCCGTAAATCATGCCTAAATGTAGGCAGATTAAATTTCAACATATGGAGGTTGCCATTGATGGATTTGTCTACTGTTTACTGTCTTGTCCCTCTCTTTCGGCGTACTGGATCACGTATAGTGTCCACGTATGGTGGCCATTCCATTCCATCAAAAAGGCCTTAATCAAATTAAATATTATTTTGATATACCCAGTTTGTGGAAAAACCCACATATATATAAACAGTATATTGCCAATACGAACGTTCCAAAATAGAAAAAGTGTCCCCGCTATGGGAGATGACGCGGGATCATTAAGTTTGCGCAGTAGGGTGGAAATTTTATCGATCGTGTCAGAGCCGACCCGACATTATTTGTTTGTTGTTATTCGTATCTTTGGTTCTGTATGCTTTTTCAAATTACAGAATAAAAAGTGGTTCATCCACATTGTTGTCGGTATATTAGTGCTTATAAACTGTCATTACCTAACAACAATTTTTGTAAAGGAGTTTTTAATTTGTGGTGATTCGATTCACTGTTTGGTAGGTTAGTGACTTGTCTTGTTTAAGATGAAAGAACACAAGTGCATGGTGCTTTTTTGCAGTCGTGGATCAATACCAGGTATAAAGTATTTCAGGTATGTACTATCGTGCCGATAAAAAACTAGGACAACAAGATCACAAAACTGGGAACGGATATACATATCTCATAGACTATAAATGGTGCTCGACAGCTGTAAAGGTAAATTACACATTATTTTTAGGAAGTAACCTAGGTTACATAATTTAACGTTTTATATTTTTCGATACGAGGTGGCATCAAAATATCTTATTTCTTTTATAAACTTGAGCGGCAGATATTGGGCTTTTTATTAAGAAAAAGTCTAATACCTTATTTAAAGTAGGTATATGTATATAACGTCGCATAAAAATGAAAACGGAACTAAATAATAAAATAGAATAGATAGATAGAATAAAATATAAATTTAATAGAAGGCTACAAAGATACAAACGCAAAATTTGTCGAAGCAACAAAACATTTTTAATATTTAGTCATAGAACCATTCCTGTTATTACTTTTTGGAGCCTTTGTGACATACTTAAAACTAGGTTTCTGCATAATTCGCCTGTTACTTCATCCCAAGCCTCATTTATCCTGTAGCGTAATTCATCTCTGTCTCGTGGCCGAAAATCATGTTTATACATTGATTTCACCATTTTACCCCAAATGTTTTCGATCGGCTTCAAATCGGGACTCTTCGAAGGCCAGGGAAGAACTGCTATATTATTTTCTAGGAGAAAATTTTTCACAATGCGTGCTCTGTGTATTGGAGCATTATCATGCTGAAATGTAAAATTTTGACCATATACAGATCGATGGCATCATCACTGCATTTAGGATATTAACGTATTCAGGTGCAGTTAATCTTCCTTCCAACCACAGACATTTATAGAGAAACGCCCGCTTTGGTTTTTTTTTGTGAGTGTATATCTCATCATACCGGAAGGCCTATACACTCGAATTCTTCCATTATTACACGATTGAAAAGTTTTCTCGTCAGAAAATATAACTGTTTCCCAGAAAATATTCCGATTTAAATATTCATGTGCAAAGTCTAACCTGCCTTGTTTATTTATTTCCATTAAAAATATTTTATTAGTAGCACAACGACTTCGTATATCGGAAATTCGAACCCTGTCTCTAGCAGTATTTGCAGAACCTGGAAAGTTCGTCTCTTCTTTCGCCTTTATTGCAGTTGCGAATGGATGATCCCTTAGATAATTAACTAGTCTTCTATCTTCATCTTCAGTAGAAATTCTAGGGAGACCTGAACCTGCTTTCCTAATAATAGTCCCATGCCTTGCTATTGTTTGTTTTGCCAACAACACGGTATATTTGTTTACTCCCAGTTCGTCTGCAATATCCCTAATAAAAGCACCATCTCGCAACCGACTGTAGATTATAGCCTTTTGCTGGGGTGTTAATTGTGGCATATTTTTTAAAGAAAAATTTGCTTGACAAGTTAATGATAAAGTGACAATCTATGTTGACATGTAAAATTTGTAAATGACATTTTACTGGTACCAGACTCGAAAGTAAAAAATTCCTAATAGTCCAAGGAGAGAATAAGAAATTTTGCTGTCCTAGTTTTTTACCGGCACGATGGTACATACTCGTATATACGAAAATATTTTGCTTATCACATTATCCGATCTTCGGAACCGAATTTCACTAAAAAGTTGTAAAAAAAGAAGAGAATGTCACTCGTATACAATATAATATATATATATGTGGTCACTACCTAACCTTAAAATTAATCTGTTTTTAATTTGGAGCATTAGTAGCTGATAATAATTGACAAAACAGTCAATATAGTCATTCATTCCTAATTTTTGGTTCAGAAAAAAGTGAGGTTAAGAAACATACGACGTCGGATGAAAGTTAAAATAAACCTCATCGTGTCGATTGTTACAAATATTCGGAGGGAATTTGGCACCAAAAGTTTACACCAATCAGGGCACCGTCGGATCATCATATCGTCAGAAATCGTCCTGTCGAATTTTTACTTTCACAAGGAAATTTCCGAACTGCGTAAACTCACAACGCCCCCTTCGATGCCCATAGCGGGGACATAATTGCAGAAGGTATTAGCAATACACTGTTTATGTATGTATATGTGTGAAAACCTGTATCTGAACATTTATCAATCATTTTAAATTATTTGTATTTCTCCTTTCTCAAACTCGTACTTTCTCGACTGAATAGTACGTTATACTTTTTTTTTTTTTTAAATAACCTGAGGAACATCGGCTTGAAATATTTTAGATTATTCACCCTGTATTTATATACACGCTAACGTGATTACTAAAGTAATATTTCTCTGACAAAACGCTCTATTTATTTTAAATCACAGCAATTTCCACCCACTTTCGGTGAAAGTTAAAGTAGTCACGAAATTCGTTATTTGTTTCTAAAATGCCATTTCTAGAACAGTGTTTGTGTTTTAGAGAATTTTATTCTTTTCGCTATGACTAAATTAATACATGGTGATTCAAATTATCTGAACTTTTTGGAGGATTATGATTCCTACACCAATGTCTACAATTTATAAATTTTCATTATTGTATATGACGCGATTCTGCAGGGTCGGATCATAACAAGGTCGGATTAAGACATTTCACAGTCCGGAACTCGGTATATGAAATTCCATGAAAATCAACCTCTCTTGGACGGACTCTCCTTTGGGCGGACGCGGACAGGCTGTTTTCATACGACGACAAAGTACAGTGAAACCTCTCATAACGGACACATCTAATAAGCGGATATCTCTATTAAGCGGACATTTTTTCATAGATTGCGAAAACCCTCCTTTAAACCGACAAAAATTTTTTTAAAAGTATTTGGGAGACGAATAAGTAAGGTGCAAAAATTCTAAGAAGACAGACCGGCAACTATGCGTGGCAGAGCGAAAGGACTTCGCCGAATGAAAGTATGTGTGATTCCCCGAGAGCAGACCGCCGTTTACTTGTGAGTTGTAAGGTTAATATCGTAAACCATGGCAGAAAAATGTCGCGTTTTGAGTCTGAAAGAGAATATTGACGTTGTGGAAGTTTGTAATTTGATAACAATGATTTGGGCGAGTTCATTAACATTGATAGCAATGTGCTATTAGAAGATGATAGTGACCCCATTCCTACCGATTATGTAGTCCAAACTGAAACCACATCACTATCTGACGGCTCTGATGAAGAAGTTGAATGCAGTAATCAAACAAATGTCATCAATTATCAATAAGCCTTTAGTATGGTAAAGGAATTATAAGAGTATGCAAAGAATAGAGGTGACTCTACAGCAATGGAATTGTTATCAGACTTGGAATTACATTTTCTAAATTGCAAGCTTTAAAATGCAAACAGGTCAAACTAAGACGTTATTAGATTTTTTTAGTACTACATCCAAACTAAAACTAGTGTATTTTTGTTATGTTATGTTTATTTGTACATACATATACATAGTAATAATTTTGCATTTATATATTACCTATAATAACATATTTCCCATGGGCGGACACCTCTATTAGGAATATCGATCAGTCCCGTAGGTGTCCGCCCAAGAGAGGTTTCACTGTACTTCCTTCAGACGCTTGAAAAAATTGTGAACGACATGAAACACAAAATATAAATGTCAATAATAACAAGTCAAAGATATACCCATTTCTGTCAAATACACTGGAATTGTATTTCCTAAAACGTTGTATTTTTATCCTTTTTCATTAGTTAACTGATAAAACAAGAATCCATCCAAAATAACAGTTCTATGATATGACTATAACGTTATGACTCACGTTCAGTCTTTCCCCGACCCAACTGTATATTAGTGACATCTTTGAGTTTAGAAAAATTGTATTTTCGCAATTCTTTGACTCCCATTCCCGAAATCCCACCAATCATAAACTACCCTTTATGTAATAAGTGACGTTAAACTATAATAAATAAGCTTCAAGTCAAAAATTTTGTATAAATGACTATATTATATAATGTTAGCCACCAAATGGCTATTTAAGCACTAATAAAAAATAAATGGACTGCATGCAAAAGTGCTATTAACAATTACCAACCTTATCTAAAATCTGCTCTGTTTATTATTAATTCAAAGCAATTAGGACTCACGAATATACCGGTAAAGAAATCAATATTTCTAATTTATTAACTACCTTTCTTCTAACCATTTAAGCTACTATAAATTGAATATATTTTACGTGTATTTTAATTCGATTAAATTTTCTTTTTGTCTGGAGGTACTTATACTGTAAAAATTAATGCAATTTTCTTTAATTTTAACATTTTACTTAAGTGAATTCGTATATTATTTCTGAAATCTTTTACCATGAGCTCGTGATATCAGCCACATACAGTGAGGACGTAAAGTAAGGAATAAATTCATTATCTCGCAAACAACAATTTAAAAAAAAAATCGCTCGGACCCTTCGATTTTGTTTTTCGAACGCGCATATTCTGACATAAAATGTAGATATGCAGGGTGTTGCAAATAAGAGTGACACAAAAATTTTTTTTTTTCTTAAATAGAACCCACTGTATATTATTGCATGTACGGATTCTTCGGAAAATCCTAAACATTTTTCATGTAGCATGTGCTATACCTTAGCCCAAGCGTTTTGGAGTTATTCTCATTCAAAATTTGAAAAAGTCATGGAGAAAACAAAGAATAAAATTATTTTAAAAATGTCTTATTTATCGAAAAAACAGTTAGGTGAACTTAAAAATAATTTTTCTAAAGTAAATGTTCGAAGTGTCTTCCGTTGGTCAACTGACAATAGCCTAACCGATCTACAAATTCTTGCTGAACATTTCGAACCATTTGGGGTGTAATTTGCCGAATTTCTTGCCGGATGCGATCTTTTAAATCATCTAAATTTGCAGGCTGGCTTTTGAATACTTTTCCCTTAAGGTATCCCCATAAAAAAAAGTCGAGTGGTGTTAAATCGGGTGACCTTGGCGGCCACTCAATAAAACCACCTCTTCCAATCCACCTGTTTGGAAAAGTATCGTCCAAATATGTACGAACTCCCACAGCGAAATGTGGGGGAGCACCATCTTGTTGCAACCAGATATTATGATGTGGCAAATCGGGACGTTCTAACTCAGGAAAAAGGGTGGCCAGGGCTGGAACAAGTTCTTGTTCTAAAAAACTCAAGTATCTCTCGCCTGTTAAATTTCCGTCAAAAAAGAAAGACCCTATAACAATGTCATCGACAACGCCAGCCCACACATTGATCTTTTGATTAAATTGTGTGTGTCCTTCCCTCATCCAGTGTGGATTTACATCGGACCAATATCGATAATTTTGGGTATTTACGTCACCATTCAAGCAAAATGTGGACTCATCGGAAAAAATTATATTTTTTACAAAATTTCTGTTTACGAAACACATATCCTGTAAACGCTCACAAAATTCAAGGCGCCTCTCAAAGTCCCTTTCCAAAAGTTCTTGGAGAACTTGCATTTTATAAGGATGGTATTTATTTGTATGCAGTATTTTAAGAACTGTTGTTTTTCCAATATCCACGTCACTTGCTACCTGCCTAGACACCACATGCTGGTTATCTTGAACTGCCAGTAAGACTTCTAATTGTTGATTTTCATCAACTTGAGGACGACCAAATCTAGGGACATCTCTTACATGACCGAATTGCCTAAACTTGTACTCAATTTTGCTTACTGTTGATTGTGATATTGGCGGAAGATTGGGGTATTTTTGATTAAATAACTCACAAGTTTCTTGCTGTGTTCTAACCCTATCACCGTAGCCCATCATCATCAAACCTCTATGCGCTATTTCTCAGTGAGCCGCATTTTCATTTAATTTAGTTATGAAAATACGAAATGAGTCTTTTGAAAACTAGTAAAACGTTAGGAAAATACACATAAAACTGACAATAACAGTAACTATTGACATTAATTCTTTTGGTTCTTGCATCATAACTCCAAAGCCTACTTGACTTTTCTTGCGCTTCACGCATGCTGACTACAGGTTTTCCTCAGCGTGCATGACTCAATGCAAGTCTTGATTGATTGCGAAATATCTGATTTTCAAATTTTGAATGAGAATAACTCCAAAACGCTTGGGCTAAGGTAGTATAGCACATGCTACATGAAAAATGTTTAGGATTTTCCGAAGAATCCGTACATGCAATAATATACAGTGGGTTCTATTTTTAGAAAAAAAAAATTTTGTGTCACTCTTATTTGCAACACCCTGTATATCTACATTTTATGTTAGAATATGCGCGTTCGAAAAACAAAATCGAAGGGTCCGAGCGATTTTTAAAAAAATTGTAGTTTGCGAGATAATGAATTTATTCCTTACTTTACGTCCTCACTGTATAAACAGTATATTGCCAATACGAACGTTCCAAAATACAAAAAGTGTCCCCGCTATGGGAGATGGCGCGGGCCTATTGAGTTTGCGCAGTAGGGTGGAAATTTTATCGATCGCGTCAGAGCCGGCCCGATATTAGTTGTTTGTTGTTATTCGTCGCCATCTTTGGTTCTGGATGCTTTTTCAAATTACAGAATAAAAAGTGGTTCATCCACATTGTTGTCGGTATATTAGTGCTTATAAACTTTCATTATCTAACAACAATTTTTGTAAAGGAGTTCTTAATTTGTGGTGATTCGATTAGGCGCTGTTTGGTAGGTTAGTGGCTTGTTTTGTTTAAGATGAACGGAAATAAGTGCATGGTGCTTTTTTTGCAAAAGTCGTGGATCAATACCAGGTATAAAGAATTCAGGTATATACATATATACATAGTTAAAATAAAGCTCATCGTGTCGATTGTTACAAATATTCGGACGGAATTTGACACCAAAAGTTTACACCAATCAGGGCACCGTCGGATTATCATATCGTCAGAAATCGTATGCATGGCACGCTGTCTTAAATCGAACTAATGGAAATTTTGATTGCAATATTTCTCCGAACTAAGCAGTGAAATTTACATTAAAAAAGTTGAAATCCGGTACTGTCGAATGTTTACTTTCACAAGGAAATGTCGATGATTACGGATGATTGTAGTCTCCTAACTAATCATATGGGTTTGTTTGCTAATTTTTAGTAGCGCACGGGGCGATAACATGATTGTGATTTTTCTCGCTTATTAGCTTAAAGCGCCATTTATGATTATTTTTTAAAAAGTCAGTTCCTGAAGATTTGCTGATTTGGCTATAATACCTATACAAGGTGGGAACTATTTAATTGATCACATGTGCATCTTTTGAACGGCAATTTCTACGAAGTTGGTTAAATTAGAGAAAATGTGTAGTTTTTAAAGCATTTTTTACAATCCAATATCGACGACATTGTCGAATTGTTTTTGATTCATGAGATACAGGGCGATTTGTTACTAACGTCTAAAATTAATTTCTTTACTAACTCGAAAGATTCTGATTTTAGGAACGCCCATTGAATAAAAATTTTATATTTTTTTCCTTTCTATATAATTCGTTATTCTTAGTTCTTTTTATATCATTTTTTTATAACTTATCATGGCCCACTTAATTTTTTTAAAGACGAACCTGGATTTTGTATTTTATTTCTTGAGAGTATTTTTGCACCAAATACAATGGTACAATTTCGGCACAATTTATACCTCAGGAGGAAAATTTTGAGAGTACGGTCCTGATTTTTTAAAATAATACATAAATCATACTTTCATTTGATTTAGCTGTAATTGAGCTAAAACTAAAACCAGTAAAAATATTTCAATTTTTTTTAAATAGGTAGATACATATTTAAAGATTCAACCGCTTATAAAAAATAACCACCATATTTTGCTTGGTAAAACCATTTCGTTAATCGTTGGAAATTGCCTCGTTGATTTTCAATATAATGGTTTGTTCTTTTTTCCATTTTAGATGTAACTGTTTGGAACAGGGAAGGGAAGGCATATCGGTTATACGTCGTTGAATTTTGTGGATATTATTACATGAGGTATAATATACTTTCTTCTGGATATTTCCACATACAAAAACAGTCCGGCAGATGAAGACAGGTCCGTTCCGTGGCCACCGATCACAATTTTTTAAACGCGATCGAGTGTTGACTTTGTACCTATTTTTAATTTTGCTGTTCTTAGGTAAAATCTGGTCAATTTTATTATTTAAAATGTAAGATTTTTACTAGTTTTAATTTTAGCTCAATTACAGCTAAATCATATAAATATCATGTACGTATTATTTTAAAAAATCAGGGCCGCACTGAAAAAATTCTCATCATTTTCTTGATGATGTATAAATTGTGCCGAAACTAAGGTAAATAGAACTGAGTTATGCACTATTGTATTTGGGGGGAAAAATACTCTCAAAAAATAAAATAAAAAAACAAGGTCCGTATTTAAAAAAATTAAGTTGACCATGATATCTAAGCTATAAAAAATTACATCAAAAACTGATAACGTCATTTCATAGAAAAGAAAAAATATAGAATTTTTATTTGATGGGCGTTTTTCTAAAATCAAAACCTTGAGAGTTATTAAAGAAATTAATTTTAGTCGTTTTTAACAAATCGCCCTGTATATCATGAATCAAGAAGAATTCGGCAACGTCGATACTGGATTCTAGCTTTAAAAACTGCACATCCAACTTTGTAGTAATTACTTACTGTTTAAAAGATACCCATAGTGATCAATTAAATAGTTGCCACCCTGTATAATGTTATAATGAGGCAATTCCATAATACTCTGCATGACGGACATGATAGGACAAATAAATCCCCATAATTAACACATTGGGAAGGCATATTTTATGATACATGAACATAATAAACAATATAAAATAGGAATATTTCAGAGGTAGGTACCTAATTTGATTTTTAAAAATGTGGAGCTAAATTATTATCTTACATCTTGAATGGATTCTTTATAATATGTAAGATTTAAAGAGGCAATTTATATCAAAGTATAATAAGGAACAAACACATGGAAAGAACGCTAGAAATATTCCTTGCTTGGCAAAGAACAGAGTTAAATATCCTAGTTTTAATACCTATTTTTATTCTTCTTGTATTAAAGAGAGATTATTTGAAAATTTCGTAAACATCTTCAACCAGTGCAACAAATACAAACTTTCTGATCTAACAAATGAACAGTTGCTGTCCGGCACAGTCCGCCTGACTGGCTCGGCACAGAGGAAAAACATGCTGCAAGTAGCTTGACGCTTATGAGAAGAGCCCAAGCAGCGCAAGGCCTTCTCAGTAGGGTGGAACGAAAATGGCCTTTTTTAACTTTTTTTGTTTTTAAGTTTCGTAATAGTGAGGAAAAGTTGCCTTTTAGGTTCAAAAAGAAAAAGAAAAAAATTGGTCGCTGTACTACATTATCTTGAGGTGCCGCAAAGAGCTTGTAGTTGGTAAAAAAATTTTAAAAATTGAAAAATTATAAACTTTGATAATTTTTTTTTTATGGATTTCTCGGACACATAAGGTTACAAAAGATAGTTGTAAATACAATTTTAACTATTAGAATGAGAAAAAAATATTTAATTAGAAAATATGATAATAATAATAAAATATTTTTTAATGTCAAAAAGTTTGTATTTTTTACAAAATTAAAACTTTAGCGAACATTTTTGTTACAAATAGTAGTAAATAAGGTTAAAATAAACGCTTGTCATATCAGTTGCTAAATATTTATTTTGACACATTATTCTGACGTCATTGACACATTAAACTGTTTCTTTGTATTAAATTTAGGCATGCACTCGCGTGAGCCAATTTTTGCCCTTATGTACCCCTCTCTTGCGATTGAACCACAGACATTTTGAGCCGATTCGGTCACCAGTTTTACAGCTCTTTCCACTGCTTGCGTGTGACAAGGAAGCCGGGGAAAGTCGAAAAGCGGGTCCCTTTTACTATTTGGTTGAGCTTCAGATGTCTTCTGTATAAATTCTTTGAGGGAGTCACTAGAAACATGATTTACCAAAGGGGGTTCAGTTACGTCATTCTCAGCCCATGATATCATGTCGATGTAATCCTTTGCGTCAAAGTTTATCTTTGGAACTGTAAATTTCCTGATTCCGTCTCTACTTTCTGTCCTAGCTTTTAAAACACGACGTAAACCAAGTTCTCTGACAATTTTGTTCTCATCGCATAGCATGGTCAAAAGAAGATTTTCTGTAGCAGCAAAGTACCCATTTCTTTGAATAACCGGGTCAAGAACGTTCTTCAAATCATCAGAGAGATAGCGTGAATATGAGATAAGTTTAAACAGATGTTTGGAACCATAAGTACAAGAAGGTTTTAACTTAATGTTAAACCAAACAGGTGCGTACACTTTCACAATGTACTCAGCCAGAGTCTTAAGGTTTTCAGTTGGATTTTCAGTTGCCACATACAATCTCAGTACACGGTTTGCTAGCGTAAGCCACCTGGCGTGAGCAATTTTTCCAGGGTTTCTTAAAGATAAATCTAGTGAGCAATTTCCACTTGATACAGCCATACAAATATCCAATAAATAATTCTGATCTGTACTTAAATCATTAATGTTCTCCAGAAGAGGTAGGTTATTTTCAATTGGCAAGAAAGTAACCACGGGAAGATTCGCACAGTTTTCCAGCTGCTGACCTATTTCGCCTTTAAACTCATTGGGTCCTTTCGTTTTACCATCTAAATGGCAAAAAAGATGTCGCAAAGGTAGCTCATTTCCATGGAACAAACACACTAACCATTGTAAAGGTCTTCCTATTTTATTTTCCATCAAAGAGATCACACCATTTTTATGTCCAGTATTTACAACGGTTCCATCACACCCAATAGCAGAAAAATTCACAAGTTGTTCGTTGTGTTCTCTATTTTTAACAAACTTCAATATACTGTCTGCAATGTCTTTTCCAGTGCCAGATTTCGGTGTTACGTGGCCTAAAAACTTTGAGTTTGGTTCCTCTATTAGTGAAACATGCTCTTCTGAAATAACTTTTTTGTATAACTTAGTACCTTTATTTTCTTGTGTAATTGTTTTGTCTTTTCTTCCATCAAAAAACAATCCTCTATTTTTGGTTATCTGATCATCATCATAAAGACTGTCATTAATTAGTTCTATTCGTTTTTTTGATCTTGCTCGTCTAATTTTCATCCTATCAATTACTTTGGTTTTGTCTTCACCTGTGATTACACCCAAGTCCTGTAAAGCAGCACTAGCTATAGCTGCAGCAGCTCTGTCTGATATTCCGGTACGGTCACAAATTGAAGCTACAGATGGCAATTTAATACGCATTTGTGTGTTTACCATTTTTTCTTCTTTCATTTTTGAAGGGCCTGGTAGATTTATCTGTTCTTCAAAAATCAAGTCTTTTTGCTCTTCTGTTTGCTCTTCAGGGCTGTCATTGTCGCCGGTAACCGTTTCTGATACACTAGTATCTTTTGTCCGTTTTAGATTAAACTTAACTGCTCTCTGTAGTTCTTTACTGTTTCTTGTTTCTTTCCTTTTCAAAGCGCTTGTGGTAGCTATATCAACATTACTTATAACAATTTTCCTGGTCGAGCGTTGATCTTTTAGAAACTCTCGTTCTAAAAGTGGCACTTTTTTTCCTTTTATACAACTACAAGTATCATAGTCTTGACACTTGCAGGCAGCAATATCAAATAAACGTTCAGCTTCTTCTCTAAATTTTGCGAGGTTTGAGTCAAACGTATCTGACCCTTTTCTACTTTTAGACCTTAATAAATTCCTATATTTAGCATGATAAACTCTTATCATTTGTGAAATTCTAAGGTTTGAAACAACGGGAATAGAAGCTCTTGACCAAATTTGCTCTATTTTTGGGATTAAAGTATCAGATATTTCACTTACAGTAGGATCCTTCTCGTTCAATGACACAACTTTCAGGTTATGTCTAATAAAACAGTAGCACTTCATTACATCTTCGTAAGTAGGCAGTACAACTTCACACAAATCACTAAATGTTCCAAAAATAGGACATTCCGTCATTCGTCTTGTCTTTACTTGTTTAGACTGAGCCATTTTAACTCACAAAAATAAAGTAGCACAAGCACACAAACTAACAAAATATTACGCTAATCTGTTAGACAATACACGCTAACTCAACTGAACTCGGTAATTAAAGCGACTGACGCGTTTACATTACACTGATCTGAGCTTGTCACACGCCCACGCCCCACCAAACCGCTACGGCGATGACTCATGCTTCCGGATGCCAGCCAGTGCAATAATTAAACTGTTTTAATATTTCTATTCATATTAAAACGCCTATTTGACACTTTTTATTACATAATCGAGACACGTAACAATCTTTGAAAAAGTTTCAAATGTGTGCTTTTATAAAACTTTACCGCCCTTGCGGCACCTCAAGACGTAATGCAATAAGTTTTAAAAAAAATTATATGTCTTTTTTGATATAAAAACTGCTTTTTAGGCGGTATTTGAAGTAAAAAAAAATATTTAAAAAATACTTACAAAAACTTGAAAAGCTAGTGAAAAATGTAATTTTATGAAACTTTATCGTCCTTGCGGCACCTCAAAACGTGCTCCAATAATTTTCATATTTTTTTAAAATCTTACTTACACCAAAAGGCAACTTTTCCGCGCTATTACAAATTAAAAATCAAAACTTCGTTTTTTCGTTCCACCCTACTTCTCAGGGTTCTGGAATAGATATGGAGTTCTTTTAACTCCTATCTGCTTTGTGAAACTGGTGAACAGGTCTCCTATACGGAAATAGGAGAAAATCGATACCTAAATAAGAAATATAATTGGCATATAACTTTCTTTGAACTGCTTAAACATTTTGGTGTGTCTAGACGAGTCGATCACGGCAAGAGATAGGAGTACAAATAATTAATAACATGACCCCAATCCCAATATTTAAGTTAATATGGAAAATATACAAATATATGCATTTCCGAATAGCTGAAAGTAAATGAACTTCAAGGTCAGATCCAAAGATCGAACTGATAATAAGCTCTTGTCTGGTACCCGATACTCATTTCACGCATTATTAGTGCTAGAACTGTTTTATTAGATGAGGAAAGACTTTACAAATTTTGTTAGCATATGGTCATCAGCAATATGATTTGCAGACGGTAGTCTGTAGTGGACATAAACTAATACCAATCAGACTTTGACGTCAAACCAGAAAAACACCTGTGTGGCACTGCGATACATGTAAGCAATCAAGGAATTCTCTCCGGTGTTGTCATATGTACACCTTAAACTCTTTAGACAAAATAAAATAATTTAAACACTTTTCCATTTGTACAATTAATTGAAGAATAGTTACGACGGACTAAGTTTTAAATAACCCGAAAAAACATATGGAATAGTAATAGCCACGTACGTTACTAGGTCAAATGAAAATTACCTCTTGACGCCTTACATCGGCTGAGCGAAGTAGTTTCATATAGCGCCTCACGCTTGCGTCTGTTAGTAGAAGACCAACCAGCGGCCGGATACGTTGTGTCTCGTCGATCACCAACACACTCTCAGCCATCTGCTTTTTTTTTCGGTTTACGCATGGATCTTGCCCGTCCATAAATAATCTTTGAATATTGTTTCTATTGACTCGTTCCTTCTTTACGTCAAATTTCGTCGCGTGTAATAAAATCTAATAATCTGTAGTATAATCTGTATTATTGTATTTTCAAAAGCTAGCTATCGGTTCGGCTCCACTATTACTGTGTGTACATAAAGTATTTCCAGGAGTGTTCCCATGAAAAATAAAAAAACTGATTGTGTTTGTGCCTGGATTTCCCCGCTCTTTAGGTATAAGGATAAATACAAGTAGGTAGAAAATAATTTATTTTTATAATTTTATATGGAATTTCAGTTTTACATTATGTTTGGCAACATTGCCATTGGCTCTGAGTGAAATGTTGTACAGTAGCGCGCACTGACCTGTGAGTAAGAGTGTTTAATACCCCACTTTTAAAACGGTCGATTAAAAAAAAATATGTAGCGCTTCTCTAGGACACCCAAGGAGACACCCATTTAAATATAATACGTCATTTCCATAACACCCTGTATTATGGTATTTAAGCGTTATCAAGATCCTTTATTCTTACTGAATGCACGAATACGCCTATAGAACAAACATTAGCAAATAAATGCTTTTAATAAATGTTAATTTCTGCCCCTTGATTATCACGAAATTTTATAACATACGTGAGAATTAATTGGCCTTATAATTTTATTCACTTTCAACTAATTTGCATCAATTATAAAACTTTGTTATTTAAAATAAAAGTTCAACATAAATGCAGGTCAATCGTGCATGTATCAATAAAAGAAAAAGCGATCAAGGCCTGAAACTGTTACTACAGGAATTACAGAAGAAAAATAAACATGTTAATTTTCTAAATTGTCTTAAGTCTGATCACGGAGACGTAAATAACTTGATTATAAGTATTCGTTGATAAATAACTGCTGATGTTAATTCCTCAAGGTCTGTGGTGAACAAGGAGTATTTCCCCGTATACGAGTAATTATGATTCGGAACTCATTTCAAACTCTAGCTATATAAGTCTCGCCTGGATAACATTATCTTTTATTATCTATTACTATTTTTATAAAAATAATTCTATTTTCATAGAAATAATTACAATTGTAAAATTTATTAAAATTATTTTGTGAAAATTAGGTTGAATCCAATTAATAAATAAATATTTGCGATTTTTCTTACTAGACCTTGCTCGCTGTAATTCTCGATCCCAAAATCGCCTATATTTCTATGGCTGAAACAAAAGAGGTTGGCAGTACTGTTACGCAAGGGTTATATGTCGGTTATGTATTGGTTTTGGCACCCCTGTTATTTACCTGTTTTGTTTTTTTGTTAAGTTTGATGTTTGATTACTTGTTTTTCTTATTGTTTGCGAGATGTTTGGATAAAATTATCGTTTTTCCTTGTGCTTGTCGATATTAAAAAGAAAACCTTAGTGATTAGTGTTCTCTTTATGGAGTATCAAGAGCGCTGGAAGAAAATTTTGCGAGAGGGTGCAAGCAGCCCACAAGGCATGTTTATGTAAATAAAAAAATACTAATAATGGATCCAGGGGGTACAAGTGCACCCTCCCGGCACCCACGTGTAGTATTGGTCTTAGAAAAATTCTTTGGCTCCTTCCTATACCCATAGCAAATTATCAATTAACACATACTTAAGTAAGTATAGTAGTAAGTACAAGTAGTTTTGTCAAAACATGTAAGTACCAGTACAAGTCTATGTAGGAGTACTTAAATATTAAGTACGTATGTATCTACAAGTAGATAATAATTAAATTTCACTAATTTAATTATTACATAAGTACCTGCTTAATATTATTTTATATTTTAAAATATAGGTTTCAAGTTGGAAATAAAAAAAATGTATTGAATGGAAAATAGTGTATAGAATGTAGAAATTTACCCAATTTTAAAACTAATGACAGGGATATCCTGGATATCCGTTATCCGAATACAAGTTAATAGCAAAGGGCTAGTAAAAAAATGATATGATCAAAATGTGGGCCTTATATTTTATTTAGCCCTTCGCCTTCAATCCGGAGTATAGGCCAGGGAACTTCAAACTCGACATGGATTATCCTAGTTTTCCCAGTACTCGACTTTCGTGTAACGAGAGAAATCAAATTATGTGCCATCGACATATCGAGTACTCCAATAGAATTTTCTTTAGAATCTAGGGTGAGGTCGAGTTGTATAAAAAAAATTACACTAAAAAATCCTTGAAATACCAGGCCGGATACTGCAAGAAACACACAAATAAAATTATATTTTATGCATTGAGCGTACAGTTTTCATGGCCGGGTATCCATTACCCAGTTGTTTAAGAAGACTGTGTATCACTAAAATTTACAGACACAAAATTCTCCCTATAACAATGTAGAAACATTTATTTCCTAATACGATTACTTTCATTAGTGTTAAAACGAGGGCTGGTTAATAATTTTGTTGAATATTTGTAGATTATATTTAGCTGATCAGTGTGATAAATTGTTGTCTGTAGTGCTTATTGAAAGAATATCTAATTCTTATTAGTAATTAACGAATGCTCAACTTGATCAAATAAATAATGAACAGTTGTTAGTTTATGTGTAAGTACAAGATAAATATATAACATCGATTATTGTTCCTTCACTTGTTTCATCGATTCTATAAGATATAAGGGCAACTTTTATTTAGATAATTTTAGTCTTATGGTAATTTAAATTTTGAGCAATGAGCCAAATAGATTTAAGTCGTTTTTACCTCCATAAACCTAGCAGAACAAGGTGCTCAAAATCGAAAATTTTTGTATGGAAAATTAGGTGCTCTTTAGGTGCTAATTAGGTGCCAACTTTAAAATTTAGGTGCTCTCATGCTTTTTGAAAAAATTATATTTTTGTGTTGTCCTGCTAGATTAACGTTAAGCTAGCAGAACATCACTGTTAAATAAGCTAATTAAGAACAAGATGTCGTATTAAAATTAGGTGCTTTTTTGGTGCTTAACGAATATCTAAAAGAAAATTTAATTTGTTAAGTTATTTAAAAAATACCGCTATGTTCTGTTAAGTTGACGCCGCGCTAGCAGAACACTTTTATTTTAGGGATTAACCAATAATATCTAATTTTTCCGAAATTAGGTGCTATTTAGGTGCTTTAACAGTATTATACTTCTATATCAAAAAAAAAATTTCCAAAGCTAGAAAAATCGAAATATTATACATAAAAAAATTTCCTTGATAAAATAGTTATTTTTTCAAAGAATTTTCATGAAACTTGTAGCACTGCCTATACGATTTAGGTGCTCCCGAAAAATAAAATTTTAGCAAAAAAAAGTAGCAGTGGCGGAGAAGATTAATATTATAAAAAAATCGTTTCTTCTTAATAAATCACTCATTTTTTGAAGAAATTGCTAGAAACTAGTAGAATTGTCTATACGATTTAGGTGCTCCTGAAAAATGTAATTTTGCCAAAAAATAAATATTTCCAGGGTCGGAGAGGCCGACCACGCTTTTATTTATCAATTTTTTCTTAATAAAACAGTAATTTTTCAAAGAATCCAGGAGCACCTAAATCGTATAGACAGTGCTACAAGTTTCATGAAGATTCTTTGATAAATGACTGTTTTATTAAGGAAAAATTGATAAATAAAGGTGTGGTCGGCCTCTCCGACCCTGGAAATATTTATTTTTTGGCAAAATTACATTTTTCAGGAGCACCTAAATCGTATAGACAATTCTACTAGCTTCAAGCAATTTCTTCAAAAAATGAGTGATTTATTAAGAAAAAACGATTTTTTTAATAATAGTCTTCTCCGCCACTGCTATTTTTTTGCTAAAATTTTTACTATTCGGGAGCACCTAAATCGTATAGACAGTGCTACAAGTTTCATGAAGATTCTTTGAAAAAATAACTATTTTATCAAGGAACTTTTTTTTATGTATAATATTTCGATTTTTCTAGCTTTGGAAATTTTATTTTTGATATAGAAGTATAATAATGTTAAAGCACCTAAATAGCACCTAATTTCGGAAAAATTAGATAATATTGGTTAATCCCTAAAATAAAAGTGTTCTGCTAGCGCGGCGGCGTCAACTTAGCAGAACATAGCGGAATTTTTTAAATAACTTAACAAATTAAATTTTCTTTTAGATATTCGTTAAGCACCAAAAAAGCACCTAATTTTAATAAGACATCTTGTTCTTAATTAGCTTATTTAACAGTGATGTTTTGCTAGCTTAACGTTAATCTAGCAGGACAACACAAAAATGTAGTTTTTCCAAAAAGCATGAGAGCACCTAAATTTTAAAGTTGGCACCTAATTAGCACCTAAAGAGCACCTAATTTTCCATACAAAAATTTTCGATTTTGAGCACCTTGTTCTGCTAGGTTTATGGAGGTGTCGTTTTTTACCATGGTTTATTATATATACAGGGGGTGTCCCTGAATGGGGTTATCTATACCACAAGTGGACGTAATTTTTAATTTCTCTACCAAAAGTCATTCTTTATAAAACATGATGCTTGTCGAAAAGTTTAGATTTGTCATTAGAAAATTTAGTTTCTGTATACAGGGAGGAGAAAATATTGATTTTATTTAACACACGGTCAGGCATGCCTTTGCGTCTAGCTGATGAGGCAAGTCTGCCAGTAAGTATGATACTATCATTTGTCTACACACATTCAGGCAGGAGCGAAGGCCACTGGCACATAGAAGTATATTCAAGTTAAAACTTGCCTACGACCTGATCGCGTCGCTCCGAACCTAATGACCGAAACAGCATACACACGATCTCACATACTCTCGAGTCCCTTAGGTTCAGGTATTCGCGAAGCGTGTGTATGGCCATTAAAACTTGCCAGCGAGCCTCGTCGAAAAATCACGAACGATCAGAGCGCGCCGCTCCGTCGCTCCCCGCCAAGCGGCGGGAACGCACCGTCAGTTCAGCATACAAACATACGCACTTACTTGCTTACTTTCAGGTAGGTGCGAAGCATGGTATAAATAACTAAGGCCCATTCTATACGAGCCACAAAAACGCGACCGGTTAGTCGCTCAGTCGCTTGAAAATTTTGCCCATTCTATACGAGCGTGTTGACGCCGCGCCTTTGTAGCGCGTATAACCGGCGAGTGAAACGCGACCCATTCTAGACTAGCGACAAAACGCCTCATATTTGCTATGGATCCCGTACAAGTTGGGTGTATCGCTGTTCACCAATTAACGGTATTAAGTTTTTTGGCCAAAAAAAACGTAAAAAAAGACGTTGGTGGGTACACCCGGTTGGTGCTAAGCGCCTGACCTTAGGGGTGTTTCATCTTAGCTTCGTAGATCATCGGAGATATCCTGAGAAGTTTTTTCAATACTACCGGATGTCTGTAGAGACATTTGACGAACTTGTTTGCAAAGACACCAAGCACAACAATGATCTAGTCGTGGACTGCTCAACTACAAATCGGCTCGGCCGGCCAGACGCTTGCAAGTTGCTACATGTAGAATGACACGCCGGTCTCCGGCGCGCGACTTTTACGCAACCTCTTGCGTTCAACACGCCTGCACGCCAACGAAGCGTCCACACGCGACCGCAAAGTTGCCCGTATAGTATGCCCCATTAAAACTCTATGGTTCTGTGAAACACGCGTGTCGCTCGCCGGCAAACGGTCGCGCTTTTGTGGCTCGTATAGAATGGGCCTAAGAGGTATGATTCCACGCCGATGGAGGCGTGGCTCATGACGTCACCGGGTTAGTAATTTTTAAATCTCTTATGGAGATTTATATTGTTGTCAGCGATTGTAACTCTCTTTTAAAGGTATTAAAAGGTTTTACGCGTTTAATAGTATGTGAAATGAAAGAATAATATCATGGTATATTTATTTCATTTTTGGGTCAAACTTAAAATGGTAAAATCAAAATTTGAAAGTTTTCGCTCGCTTAAGAGATACGGGGGAAAATCAATAAAATTTACAATTCCTAAATTACCATATATTTTCTTAGTTAAAAGAGATAGAGAAAAATGTTTTATACAGAAGTTTATTTATAATGATTGATGAATAATCTGCCGTTTTCAGAATAAGTATACGGGGTCAGGTAAGAAAGTTATCGGACCTAACCTTATTTTTTTAAAACGGATCACCCTGTATATTTTAATCTAAAAAGATAGCATTTTAAACTCTCTTTTCAAATTTATAACACACCATGGATGATACTACAATAACTATAATCTATTTACTTTGATAGTGCATAGAAAAAAAAAAACAAAAAAAACTTTAACAATCACTCCAATAAATATTCCTTTACTGTTCTCCTTATCACGGCTTGTGACACACTAAAAAAATCAATATCAAGATTGCAATAATATAAGTTTGATAATCTCATCATTCTGCATAAAGGGGAATTCTGAGCATAATTTGTGTATCTAAAGGGTATAGGTACTGAAGAGAGTACCAGATCTAAATTGACCAGGAGAAACATTAAAAGTAACTTTACTCAACAAATCAGGTTAAAATCCACCTTATTACAAATAATTTTACTCAAGAACATAACTTCCGACAGTTTTCTTCTATTTTCCAAAGTCATAATTTCAAAATGATGTCTACGATGATAGTTATCAAGGTTTGCTTTGACTGAGAGAGTCCTTAGAAATTTATTCTGTACTGATTCTAATCTATTTATATAAACTGAACAGAAAGGGTTCCAAACAATCAAAGCAAAATTCAATCTGCTATGCACAAAAGCATAATATAAAGCTAAATATGATTTTGGATTTTTGAAATATCTTGCTTGCCTATTAATAAAACCTAACATTCGAAAGGTCTTACAAACTAATGAATTAATATGGCTATCAAAGATCAGCTTACTGTGAAAAATTACTCCCAAATCCTTCACTTCAGAAACTCGATTCAGCTCAGAATTGCTGATCGAATAAGTAAATGATATAGGGTCACAATTCCTAGTAAAAGAGATTATACAGCATAGCACAATAGTTTTCAAGGCGGGTCAGATCTTCTTGAATAAGCTCACAATCAAATAGAGTTCTAATTTGTCTATAAAATTTGAGATCATCCGCATATAGTAAGAATTTACAATTAAGAAAACATTTATTGATATCGTTAATATATATAATGAATATCAATGGTCCCAAATGGGAACCCTGCGGAACACCTGATGTGGCAGAGAATAATGTATTAGAAGTAAACCCATTTATGATAACATTAAATTTGCGGTTTCTGAGATAGGAATGAATCCGAGTTAAAAAAGGGCCATCTACACCGACGGCTCTAAGCTTATTCAGAATAATTAGATGATTAACTTTATCAAACACGCTTTACTGAAGTCGGTGTAGATTGAATCTATTTGAGTGTGCTTATCAAATTGACGTAAAATGTTAATAACAACTAAACTGCCAACATAGTGGTCTCTAGGATATTAGTTTTTGTTTCATGGATTACTTTGGTTTAAAGTAATAAAGTTTAATAAATCGCCTAGTAAACCAATATCATCCATGGTGTGTTATATATTTGAAAGGAGAATTTAAGTAGTATATTTTTAGATTAAAATATACAGGGTGTTCCATTTAAAAAATGAGGATAGGTCCGATAACTTTTTTACCTGACCCTGTATACTTATTCTGAAAACGGCAGATTATTCAACAATCAATATAAAGAAACTTCTGTATAAAACATTTTTCCATATTTCTTTTAATTAAGAAAATATAGGGTAATTTTGAAATTGACAATTTTTTGATTTTCCCCCGTATTTTTGATTTTATCATTTTAAGTTTGGCCCAAAAAGAGTACATGACACCTATATATTACTTTTTGATAGCACTAACAGTTACGGAGATACCCTATAAAATTATCGAAAATGGGACACCCTGTACAAGATACAGCAAAGATTAAAGCTAAAATACGACCTAGTTATAAACAAATGAAACTATTTTTTTTAAATAGTCCATCTCTCAGTGGAGTGAAATTATGAAGAGGTAAAGAAACTCATAGTCTGTTTCAGTAGTTAAATACACAATATTTTAATTTCCATACATGTTTCGAAGGAATATCCTCCTCAGCTTCAGTGGAAAATGCTTAAGAAGTAAATGTTAACAAAACAAATAAAACCGTATTCATTCTAATTTTTTGCTTTTATCCTTAGGAAAGCGGAAATACCTTATATTTGTATCAAATTTCTTTGCCTGGTTATCCATATCACAACCGAATACAGCGCACCTCATTTTATGAAAATTCACATATTTATTTTCATAAACACAGGGGGCCCTCGACCCTCCTCCCGTTACGGAATGCGAGGCCCTTCGCCACTTCAAAAAGTGTCTTTTTCTTACGCAACACTAATTTATTATGATTTTATACTATCATCAAGAAAAGGAGTTCCTACACATCTATCGATCGCCTTAGATTTTAAGAACCTTTACAAGTTTTTTTGTAGTTATGTTTGTAAAATTTTGAAGTTCCGCCATTGTACGTGGCGGCCAGTGTTGCCAGATATCTTTGATCAAAAGTAATAGGTTGACGGTTCGAAACCTATTAGAATAGTAAAAAACCGTGTCAGAGTAAGAAAGTATGATATGGGGGCCACCTCCAGATTGAACATAAAATTTATATGGGGAGCCCACAATAAGAATGAAAATCTAAAAAATTGTCCGTTTCCGATGGCGCGGCGGCTGTTTTAAAAGTTTCTCGGAATCTTTTCTTATTTTAGTGGTATTTTAACTGCAATGTGTTTTATATTTCTATGAAATTAATAGGTATAGGTACGTAAATACTTCATATATTATTCTTACATTTCACATAGCATTAAATGCGTAAAACCTTTTAATGCCTTTAAGATAGAATTTAAAAACGCTAACACCATATAAATCTCCATAAGAAATTTAAAAATCACTCTCCCTGTAGGTAACGTCACTGCGCGCGACAGACGAAATGGAAACGGTTAGATATCTTACCTTTAGTTATTGTATCATGTCTTAACGTGTGTATGGCTATTAAAACTTGCCTGCGAGCCTCGTCGAAAAATTCGGAACAATCAGATCGCGTCGTTCCCTGCCAAGTGGCCGGAACGCACCATCAGCTCAGCATACACACGATCGCACTTACTCGCGAGCCTCTTACCTTCAGGTAGGCGCGAAAGCATGCCTGAGCCCACAACACCGGATTCAAAATTACTATATCATTGCCAGCTTTCATAACAACCAACAACAGTTCCACGCGTATCGTAATGTTATAAACGCTGGTGTTTTGAGGCTTATTATGCGATTAATCGTATCATTAATTGCCAAAGTAATCCTTATTATAGGAGGTTCTACTTGGGAGAACTGTATACTTTGTTGTGTCGGTAATAAAGTCCAAACGTCATAGGGGTGAATGAGGGGATTTCTGCCAAAAAAGCCCCATAAAATGTAATAATTTCTGTGATATAAAATTCTCGGAAGGGTTTTATCTATTACTACAATCGGGTTTGTTCGTCTATGGGCTTTGTTAGGTTCTAAGCTGGTTTTAATAGATTCTATAATGTCTTAAAATGTGTAATATAGGTTTTTATATTAGTTTTTAAATTAGTTCCTCTCTGTTTTTTGCCACTATAATAACATTGAAATAGGTACAGGGTGTCCCATTTTCGACACTTTTATAGGGTCTCCGTAATAGTTAGTGCTATCAAAAAAGTAATGTAGATGTCATGTGCTCTTTTTGGATCTGCTATTTACAGAAGTGGCCGTAGGTCAATCTTACATAACTTTTTAAGTAAATGGCTCATAAAACCATATACATACAGTGTGTCCACGGATTGACTACCCCAGAGTGAAACCTTTTTTGTGGGTTCTTTAAAAAAAAAACTCTTCATAAAAACCCCTGCTTGTGCTGAAACGACTCAACAACCATATTATTGTTCAAATTTATATACCGGGTGTTCATAATTTAGAAAAATATGAAAACTCTAAAAAGTAATGGGTACAAGTTGTTCTGGCTGAAAAGCTACAACTCAAAACAAAGTTTTGACTTATTGCCTAAATGTATAGCGACCACATACAGGGTGACAATTAAAAAACTTGAAATGGCCATATATTAGAAACGAAAAACTGAAGAAAAAAACGCAAAAAACAGTTTCTATAAAACGAAGGGGGAACAAAAACAAGCGTATTAGCCCACCCCTATGCAACCCCTTGGACAGGGTGAGATAAACCCTTAAAATATTAAATAGAAAGGGAGTCGAGTGATACATCATTTTGAAGCTCTTGAAAAATGCTTTCCAATGGTACCATAGAAAGGTACATTTCAGGAAATTCTTCTCTGTTTATTAAGGAAAAATGATCCAATGGATTAAGGTCGGGTGAACGAGGAGGCCACGCTCTTGGCCCTCCACGACCTATCCATTTATTGTGGTACGTTTCGTTGAGGTATTCTCTAACTTCTCGCCTAAAGTGAGCTGGAGCGCCATCATGCATAAACCACATTTGCTGTCGCGTTTCAATTGGAACTTCTTTTAATAAAGGTGGTAATCCATTTTGAAGGAAATCCAGATATGATAATCCGTCTAATCTATTTGATAGTACTACAGGACCAATCAAATAATCGCCAATTATTCCTGCCCAAACATTAATAGAAAATCGTTGCTGGTGCCGGGATTGTATTATTCCATGAGGGTTTTCATCAGCCCATAGATGGTTATTATGAAAATTAATTATGCCATGAGTGAAATGAATGGTTTAAATTGCATTTATTTAAGAACCATGTACAAAATCTAAGACGTGGTGCATAATCCTCGACAGAAAGAGCCTGCACTCGTTGTAGATGGTATGGGTACAATAAATTATCATTTAGGATTCGTTGGACTGTCATATGGCTTACTCTTTCCATTCTTCCAATTCTTCTAGTACTAGATTCAGGATTCGCCTCGACAATCTGAAGGATTCGTTCCTCACCCTGTACTGTTCTTACGTATTGCGGTCTTCCACTGGAGGTGCAAGGCTTTAATGATCCGGTTTCACGTAAGCGAGCGTGAATCCTTGAAAAAGTCTTCCTATTCGGAATACGTCGATTTGGAAAACGTTCAACATACTAACACAGTATTCCCGTTGGCACGGCCATAAATAAAATGCATCTCTGCTAATTCTTCAACTGAGTAATCCATTTTTAATAGGTTTATTACTAAAATTAAAAGGCCTAAGCAAAATTAAATAACTTAACTGACAATGACATTATCAGAAAATATCGTGGTCCAAGGCATGCTTGATTTTGTTCCTATTATCCTCAATTTCCTCTGTAACCTGTGGAAAAACGATATTTGCAAAATGTTTAATTACGGGAAAATGGCAAGAGATACAAAGAAAACGCAAGAGGGGAATTTTGTTTAGAATAAAAGGCAAATTCATAAATTTTAACAAAAAATAATTCTACCAGTGGCGTACCACATTTTTCATTAAACAACCCTACGGCAATATCCGTATGCACGCCACTGAGTATCCCAGGAAGACAATTTTTTTTACTTCTCCTAGGTCATTATCAAGTGAAGTTTCTGCTAACATTTCGTTTTGTAAGCTGCCAGCGTTCAAAAGATATTAAACAAAAACTAAATTTTTAAGAAAAATTCAACACCCTGTAACTTGGAAACGAAATCCCGTAGAGCATATCCTTATATGAAAATTTTTTATTATTTTTGACTAAGAAATCCACCGTTTAATTTATTCCCAACCTTTATGTTACACCCTGTATATGTGATAGGGACTGGCATTTCTCATAGTGTATTTTTTTTCTTTGAAACGGCTAAGTAGAAACGTTTTTTACAAAGGAATACTGTTTAAAGACAAACAGGGTTTTAACTTATTTACAAAAATGCAAGTTAATTTAAAGGAAATCATATTTTTTAAGGGATGGAAGTTTTTTGCCAGTCCCTGTATATTTAGGTAATGAGTCGTATTGAGGCGTAGTTTTTCAACCCCAACAACTTTTACTAATTACTTTTTGTCGTATCTTTACACATAAGGGTACTTTGTTCCCGTTTTTATATTTTTCTAAATTCTGAACACCCGGTATATCAATTTGAGAAAATAATATGCTTTTGAGTCGTTTGTATACAAGCAAGAGTTTTTATTAAGAATGACTTCTTTTCCCGGCGTTTTCCTTCTTGGGTAGTCACCCCGTGGATACACTGTATACTGGGTGTCTCAGGAAGAATGCTTACCCCTATAACTTTTTTCATGTTTAATTACAGAAATAAAATTTGTTGGTTTTTGTATGTGACATTCTTTTGCATTTTATGGCATCACGGATTCCATTTTGGCATTTCCGGTTTAACCGGAAATTACCTCAACATTTTTAAATGGAACACACCCGATTCGTCACTTTTTGACACTAAATCATTTTTTATTTTCTCATCTAGATTGCTATGAACTCCCAAAAATGGTTTAAGCCAAATTATGGCGGATTTTAAATTTGTGATTATGTTCATTAGTTTGTTAAAGCCGTATTAGAGTCGACAATAAAAATTTCCGGTGCAATGGCAATTATAATTGCACGAATTCATGCGCAGTAAACCGTTCTCGATCAGCTGGCGCATTTCCAACAGTCAGAACAGCAGTTGGTAGTGTCGATATCCCTAAAATACCCCCAGAATTAGAGATGGGCAAACCTGTTCGTTTCGATTAGCAGTTAAAGCAGCTACTTCTACTTACAAATAGCAGTTCATAGCCATTAGCTGTTCATAGGTGCTTCGACCAACTAATAAACATTTAAAAATAACAGAATAATCATCTCTACCCCCAATGATGGAGCGTTCCCCATTTCTGGCAATGCGATACAGCTGATCGAGAACGGTGTACTGCGCATGAATTTTAATTGCCAGAAGACTAGAATTGCCGACTGTAATACGGATTCCAAATTTGAGGTCATTTCCGGTTAAACCGGAAGTGACAAAATGGAGTCCGTCATATCATAAAATGCAAAATAATATTACTTACAAACCCACCTTTTTAGTTTAGAAATTCTACTTCTTTCAGAATCTTGGATTAAAAATACTTAATAACAGGTAAGAAAAGAGTCACAAATTTATTAAACCGAGTGTATGTAACTAGCATCCCCGTAATGTGAAACTTTACACAAATTGTTATTTCTTACTCAAAAAAATATCATTCCGCCAACTTTCAATCCGATACATTGAACCATTTTCAAATTATGGCTTATTTTCGAAAATAAACTCTCACTTTCAAGAACGAGAAACATTTCGAAAAAACTTATATGACTTAAATCGGTCTAGTTTGGTGTTTAGTATCTCCAGTTGCTCTATGGCCCATAACTTATGGGCTGTTTTTAATTTATATTTGTATTGTGTATTGTATAGTGGTGTTAAAATTTTAAATAATCAAATAGATTGTTTTTAAGTTAATATTTTGTCTTGCAGCTTGTAACGAATGTAACAAAACCTATTGATATTGAAAAAAAAAACAGCATCTACGAGAACCGAGAATTATGGATTGTTATGGTATCAAAATGGAGAGCAATATGTATCTGTAAACGTAGAACTCTATCTACTGTATTCTATATGTATCTATACGAAGTGATAAAAGGAGAGGTAAGTTGTAAACCAACCTTATTTCTGCTGTTGTAAGTTCTTTCGAATTAGATACGCGATCGCGTAGTTCAACTTTTTCCACTCATGATTAGGTACAGCTGATTTTACACACCTGGGCCCAAGTCAATTTTGATTAACATGGGTGTGATATCAAAGTTTGTTTTTCAGTGCGTTTTAGTGTTTTCGGGAAGGATTTTTTCATTATTTTCTGTTTATTAGACATTTTGGTAGTATATTGTTTGGCTTTGTGTAACTGTAAAGTGTTTTTTTTTAAATTAGAAAGTAAGTAAACATATTTTATTTGCTCAACAGTTTCAATTACACACACATGCAACCCAACAAATTTTATAGGAATGATATGTTTTGCGTGTAGATCTTAACAAGTTTTTCAGTGGAAAAGATTATACCGGCCCTGACCAAAGTTTTAAATGTGATGATTCTTCTTCACTTCTTTATGGCGTCAGCTGCGGTAGACGCCATTCGCCAAAAAAATGTGCAGGTTGTGTAAACAGAAAATTACTAGAAATGACATATGTTAAGGGCCGCCATTAAAAACTAAGGTGATATAGACTATACAGGGTGGTCCAGCGAAAACTTAACACCTCGATTTTCCTGCTTTAAAATGAAAATGTAGAAAATCGCTCGGACCCGTCGATTTCTGATTCGAGGGGGAATAACTTTTCCGCTTTTTTCATCTCCGTAACTTCAACCCCCTAACGGGGGTGAACACAACCCCCTGATTTTGAATAGGGATGAGGGGTGTTGCGATACCTCATTTTGAAGATCTTTTCGAGTACTATCTGACCCTAAAATTTCGCTTCAAAATTTTCATCTTTAACGAAATGACAGCTAAAATAGTGGAAGACTACTTACTTTTGTGATTAGTTTATTAAATGCTGAAAATGGCCACCATTCACTTCCATGCAGTAAAGAACGCTGGTGTATGAGTAGAGAAAGTGGAATTTACCTCGAGGATATTACTCTTATCGGACGCAGTTGAATTTATTTATGTATTTGTTAATTTTTTGTCCAAAAAAGTAGACGGACCATGTTTTTGATTTACCTTAGTCTATCGTGAAATTTTAAGAACGTTAAAGCTGTGTCAATTCGATAATACCTTTGTAGTAGAATTAAAATGGTGTATTCCGTAGAAGAAAGGGTGGAAATTATAAAATTATTTTTTAGAAATAACGACTCTGCGCGAGTAACAGCGGCTTTATTTAACGAACGGCATCCTGAAAAAAATGTATCCGCTGCTTACGTTGTGCAATTGGTTGCCAAATTTGACGCTACTGGTTCAGTCGGAAACAAGAAGAGGGTGTATGACAGAGACGAAGCGAAGGAAGTGGCTGTCTTAGGTCAAGTAGCAATGGATCCGACCCTTAGTACTAGGAAATTGTCCGATGTATCTGGTGTTTCACGCACAACAATTATGAGAATCCTTAAACAACATAAGTTCCATCCTTGTAAGATACGACTGGTTCAGGAACTGAATGAGGATGATTTCGATCGCCGACTCCAGTTCTGTGAAGTGGTCAGTGGAATTATTAACAATAATCCTAACTACATGTTCAATATCTGTTTCTCGGACGAGTGTTCATTTTATCTTAATGGCATTGTAAACAGGCATAACTGTCGGTATTGGTCAGATGAAAATCCAAGATTATTTCGTGAAGTGCATACTCAGCATCCCCAAAAGTTAAATGTTTGGGCGGGTATTCATGGAAATCACATAATCGGCCCTTTTTTTTATACCCGGTAATCTTACTGGCCAAATGTACTTAGAACTATTAGAGAACGCTATTTATCCAGCCCTCGTTCAAGTATTGGAGAATGAAGAAGACCATGTAACGATCATTTTTCAACAAGATGGCGCACCACCTCATTCCGCTCAACCTGTGCGTCAGTTCTTAGATGAGAATTTTCCTCAGGCCTGGATTGGAAGAAGGGGACATATTGCGTGGCCACCCAGATCACCTGATCCTGGCTCCACCTGAAATCTAAGATTTACGCTACCCAGCCTGAGTCACTGGAGGATTTGCGAATGTGGATCATTAATGAATGCCGTCAAATTACACCACAAATGTTGAGTAATGTCCGTGAACGTTTTGAGCATAATTTATTTTACTGCATGGAAGTGAATGGTGGCCATTTTCAGCATTTAATAAACTAATCACAAAAGTAAGTAGTCTTCCACTATTTTAGCTGTCATTTCGTTAAAGATGAAAATTTTGAAGCGAAATTTTAGGGTCAGATAGTACTCGATAAGATCTTCAAAATGAGGTATCGCAACACCCCTCATCCCTATTCAAAATCAGGGGGTTGTGTTCACCCCCGTTAGGGGGTTGAAGTTACGGAGATGAAAAAAGCGGAAAAGTTATTCCCCCTCGAATCAGAAATCGACGGGTCCGAGCGATTTTCTACATTTTCATTTCAAAGCAGGAAAATCGAGGTGTTAAGTTTTCGCTGGACCACCCTGTATATAATACTAGGTTGTCAAGTTCATTACTAAAAATAATGATACAATCATTAAAAAGAAGTTGTGAAACGAGCCTAAAAATGTTAATATGCAATAAGATATATCATCGAAACACATCAACACGTGTACATTGGATGCTGATAATTGAAATTATTATTGAGTTCTAATATATAATTTTACTTAATTACTTAATAAGATTATTAAATAGATAGCTATCTGATTTTAGGCTACTTCTGGGCTTGCTACTATAATAATATATAATTTAGGTGCCTGGATTGGTTCGTGTTTCAGATGTATTGCGTCAGAGACTGTGTATGTTTATATATTGCTCGGTTATTTATAATAATTAAGGAACGTAATTATTTTTTGTGGTTGAAAATGCATAGCTATTACTCTATGAGTGATAATGACTTTATTTACGAAAATAAAATTTGGATCACATTTGTTTATTAAATGTTGGGTTGCAAAAATATTATAACAATAATTAACCAACCATACAACTCTGATTATGACATCAATGACATTGACAGAGATGATTTACTTACAATCAGTTGCCAATACTGCCAGTACGTAAATCAAATAGGGATGGAGATTCCTTTCTTGTCGCTATATCGTGATTTGGGGCATATTCGGTTAGTCCGATCATAGTTACAGGTTCTGATATAGCGAAAGGAAAGGAATCTCTATCCCTATTTGATTTAGGGAGTGTCGGTCCAGAATTGCTGTCCGAATAAAATGAAATTGGGCAGAATAATATATACAATGTGAGACAACTTAATTTACCTTCCCTATATTGAAAATATTGCGAATATTGTCAGTGCCTTTTATTTTTCACAAAAATTGTATATTCTACAAGAAAATAGTCGAATGTAAGAATTAAAGGATATAAGATTCCGTACAAACTGGGTCCTAAACAACTTTGCACGCCTAATTACAATTTTAATGGTTCATATTCAGCTAATACTTTAACATAGGTACCTGTATTATATGGCATTTTTGGGTTTGATCGTGTTTGGACTTGGCTTTGCGCTTAGTTCTACAATAATGTTATTACAAATTATAAATCAAAAATACCCACGTCAAATGATGAAGACACTATAAAAGGTGTATGTATATGGATTACGGTTTTGTGCTTCTTTCTCCAAGGAAGTTTTATAAATAATAAGTCCTACATAAAATGTTGAACAAAATACATAATATACTCTAAAAGGTGTATCAATTACGGGTTTGGACTTCCTTTCTTTAAGGAAGTTTTATAAATAATTAATCCTACACCAAATGTGTATCATTACTGGCTTAGGCTTCCTTCTCAAAGGAAGTTTTTATAAATGATAAATGAAAAAGTGAAGAAGATATGTGCATATATGTTGCTTTATTCAATAAAGCCGAATGAGGCATCGAATAATGTTAACATTTAGTTGCATAAAACAAGGTCACAATAAACAAGTAAACATTTTATAAATCCAATTACGTACCTACGAAATAGAAACTAGATACAGACAGTGAACCCTCTCATAACGAACACCTCTGATAATCGGATATCTCTATTAAGCGGATATTTTTTCATAGTCCGGAACTAGGTATATAAAATTCCATGAACATCAACCTTTCTTGAGCGGACTCTCCTTTGGGCGGACGCGGACAGGCTGTTTTCATACAAAGAGTGCAAAAACCCTCCTTTAAACGGACAAAATTTTTTAAAAAGTATTTGGGAGACGAATAAGTACGGTGCAAAACTCTCTGAAATCAGACCAGCAACCAATCGCATATGCGTGGCAGATCGAAAGGACTTCGCCCAATGAAAGTATGTGTGATTCCCCGACAGCAGTCCGCCGTTTATTTGTGAGTTGTAAGGTTAAAATCGTAAAAAATGGCACAAAAATGTCGCGTTTTGAGAATATTGATCTTATGGAAATTTTTATTTTGATAACAATGATTCGGGCGAGTTCATTAACATTGATAGCAATGTGCTATTAGAAGATGATAGTGACCTCATCCCTACCGATTATGTAGCTCAAACTGAAACCACATCAATATCTGACGACTCTGATGAAGAAGTTGAATGCAGTAACCAAACAAATGTCACCAATTATCAACAAGCCATTAGTATGGTAAAGGAATTACAAGAGTATGCAAAAAATAGAGGTGACTCTACAGAAATGGAATTGTTATCAGACTTGGAATTACATTTTCTAGATTGCAAGTTTAAAACGCAAATACGTCAAACTACGTTATTAGATTTTTTACTACTAAATCCTAACTAAAACTAGTATATTTTTGTTATGCCATGTTTATTTGTACATACAGTTAGGTACATAGTAATAATTTTGCATTTACATATTACCTAACAAGAAATTTCCCATGGGCGGACACCTTTATTAGGCGGCCACATTTACACGGTCCCGTAGGTGTCCGCCTAAGAGAGGTTTCACTGTATTTTATGATGAAAATATCTTCACTTTTAGAAATTCAGGACAATACCATATATTCGAAAAGTTGTATCGACACGAGTTGGCGATTTCTTCTGCAAGGAAGTTTTTATAAATAATAAATCAAAAATACCCCTATCAAATGACGAAGAAGATATACTCTGAAATAAGTATCAATTACGGGTTCCAGCTTTTTTCTACAGGAAAGTTATCAAAAAATTACGTTCGCTTCTACAAGAAAGATTTTTATATAAATCAAAAATACCTATGCGCATCAAACGCACATATCAAACGATGAAGAAGATAAGATAAAATATGTTGGCCAGATAAATCTAGTATTTAAATTATTCAACTTTCTCCAGCAGTTTTAATCTAATTTAACATTTACTTTATTTATAATTGTAGAATATAAAGTGACCATTAAATAAAATATGGTTTTAAGACAATACTGAATTTTCAAATGTTTGTTTATATTTATCAGTAGAAAATATCAGCAAACTAGGTGATCTCTGCAAGTAGTGCATATTATGTCGACAAAGTTGAAATTTCACTACCTGTAAAAACATGTTTTTAGGTAACTATTAAACCTAACGATATCTATTCTCGGGTTACAAGATGCTTGTCAAAAGATATGACATCGTTTATCTTTAAAAATGGCAATGAAACTTTAACTTGACTTGGAATTTTGATACAGCTTATGCTAGGTGAAATTTTAAACGTGTAAAAACGACATTTTTATTCTTGCAGAAAAATAATTCGTTGATGACATCGATGTAACCATACATTTTTGTTAATAAGTTGAAACGCGTTTGTCTTTAAACGGCGTGACTCTGTAAAAGCTTTATAGTAGGTATTTTTGACCAAACACAAGCACTATAGGAAAAATCATTTAATGCACTCTGATTCACGTTGGTTTTGAATCGTTGGAGGTTATATTCGTTGGGAAACACGATCTCGGGAAGGGCGTTCCATACGGATGAATTTCTCCAGATGATAGAATCGATGGAATCTATATAGTAGCCGAAGTGTATGTTTGGGTGCTGAGCTCCCGACACGAGATCAGTACTCTAGTTATGGGCGAATCTGGGGACATCAAAAGTTATTGAGGTGTGTACAACTTTTTGGTTCGGATTAGTACACCAAATTTCTGCGAAGCTATCGTGGCGATTGCCACAACGTGGTTATGCCAAGATATATTTCCTCCCAGATTGACGCCCAGCAAATTAATAGATGAAGCCTGTGGAATTGCGTGTCCTGCCATGACTATATCCGGTTCTGTAATGTTAACCCAGCGGCAGCCGATGTTTGTGCATTCAAAGAGAAAATGAGACAAGTGAGCTATCGTCAGCAAAGCTAAATATCGGATTATTAGTTTTCACTAGAAGGTCGTTAATGTAAGAAGAGGGTGGCAGACAATATGGACCCTTGAGGAACACCGGCATTGGTGGTGAAGGTGTCTGAGAGAAATCCGTTAATCGCGACTTGCAGAGAACGGCCCGTAACAAAGCTAGACAACCATGCACATAATCGACTGGGCATACCATAGGATCGCAGTTTATTCTTAGAAGCCCTTCATGCCAAACACGATCAAAGGCTTTATAAGGTATACGAGGAATTATCGAAAACTGCTCACTACCCATATTATAAAAAAGATCAATAGAACCCGTGCACGATTCATAATTAAACGAATTTATTCGAAAACAAATGAAGAGTAAAAGTTTTCTAAACAAATGTAAACATTCTTGTCATTATATGCGAGTATGAGATATTTTCCACTAAACCGTAACATTCGGCAATAGTAGGTACTTGTTCTGAAGTTTTTCATATTTTTCTAACTTCTGAACGCTCGATATATACATTTTAGAAAATAATATGCTTCTTGGCCGTTAGAATAACTTTTTTTCATAAACTCACAAATAAAAAGTTTCTTCGGGAGTCACTTTGTAAGACCTTCGCAGGGATTTTTCGTGTCGTTTTTAAATGGCCATTATCCGTATCCATGTCATCCGTGGTATCGTGACATTGGAAGACAAAAAAACGAATTTACCAGAATACTACTAACGCAGCGTCCTACGTGAGCGATCTACTTCGAAGCGACGCGATTCTGACGAGATTTCTCGGCGAAACCACAGAACATTCTTTCAAAAGTAAAGACAAATCCCACAATGGACGAATACTTTTGATTGCACTAAATAAAGCCTCGGTAAAATTTAATATTTTTATTTCCAGGTTGTTACGAAGCTAAACGTATACTTTAGCAAAGATCGCGTCTCAGTACACAATCACAATTTTTGCTTACAGTTATTAATCTTTCAATATACCTATTAAGCATGTAGGTAATGATTTAATTTTTTGCTTTTGGTAATGGCTCTCATAAACTTGGATGATTGCCTAGATGATGATGATTTATACGTCGCGTCCCGTTTGGGTAGTATCTGTATGAAACCTTAGACTTATCCAACAGATTCTGTAGAAAGTTTCGTATATATGAATAAAGTTTAATTTGAGGCACTTTGTAGTATATAAATTATCCCTCCTCTGGCAGAGCCTGTTGGGTGAGAGCTGATGATATGTGAAAGGAATTCAAAATACCGTATTGAAATTACTTCACATTAAATAATATTACATTTAATTTTATAGCGTAATGAGAACAGCGATCAAGCAGGGGATATCAAGCAAGAGGGAATATCACGAGAAATCGACCTATCCACTATGGTTTTGTCATACATAATGTTAAAAGTTTGTCTTAGCTGGAAAACACTTTTTAGAGAGTTACCATTTCAAGCTGCATGTCGATACTTCTCCGCTTCTTCATTATAGGTAAGTTTAATAATAATAACATATCATATCTCAAATGTATAAAATTCCAAGGAATTAAAATTGATAGCAATGAGTCCAATGCCAAAATAGCAAACACATTGTTGGGCACCTTGACTTTACTTTGAGAGCGTATTTTCCGATAACTTTTGTCAATATCTCTTAAAAAATTGGAAAAATTTTCTATAAGTTGGTCGGATGTCTAAAGCAGAGCGAGCAAGTACCTCCCCAAAATGTACGATCAACCTGTACAAGCCAGATATCAAGATTAGGAAGGATAAACTCAAAATCGGCTAGCCGTGTACATTATACCATTTTTACCGGAAAGTTACAATTTTCCTAACCTGCAAGTCCTGATCCCCACGTCAAAATCAGTTTACTTGAGTGCATTATTGATAGGAGAATTCCTCTGAAATTATCTAGAAGTGTGTCAATCGTGAATGCTTCGATCACAAAGATTGTATCAGTAGGAAGCATTGAATGACCGAATCCTTACCGGCTCATATAAATCGATCATTTATTTCAGTCGTAACAACATTTCCAAGCTCGCGATTGACTATAACTACCTACAGCAGACTAAGTACCGACCGAGCGTTGTAAGCCAATTATGGTTTAACGGAGACCGAAATGTTGAAACGATATAAAGAATATCATCTAAGCTGAAAGCAACAGAGACAAACAATATGTTCCAGTTGCTTACTATGATATCTGCTTCGAAACAATCGGCACTCTCGAAGGAAATGAAATATAATGCATACTAATGTATTGAATAAGGACGACTATATTCTAAAATAATCCGTATTACATTATCATAATCAATCGTTCGGCATGATACAATCGTTCGGTAAGCGGAACCGATGAACAACTCGATAATAGACTCGTGTGCTGTGTGTGTATAATATAAAATATCGATTGAATGAATGATTGAAAAGCTATGATCATTTTTTAAATCGGCCTAAATGAGTGATTTACACACCACTAAGTGTATACAGGGTGTCCCAGAATATGTGGGCAATCTCCCGGGTTCAGATAGAACACTTAAAAATAACAGGAGAAGTTCTTATAAATGTTTCTTACGGCCTCCCCTACGGAGATACGGGCCCATAACGGGCGTCCCTGGAAATCGTTGTTTTTTAAATAATTTATTAAGTACATACTAGGTATAATTTAGTAATTTGTAGACCTTGTATAATGAAGGAACGACAATAATATTTTTGGATACTCTAAACCTTAAGCTGAAAAAAGGTACTCTTGATAAATGTCGATAAAGTGAACTGTTTTCGAAAAAAAAATATTTTTGTCCAATATGGTTTTTTGCATTAGTTGTTGTTTTATGTTCATAAAATTCCCTCATTGTTGCTATGGTTTTTTTCACCCGTGCCGATTTAAATAAGAATATTTATGCCATCAGTGTCAGTTTATGGTAGTCTCTTGAAATTTGCGATTTTTCTCCTTTGTCTTATTAGTTACTAACTTAGTAATGGAATTTACGTATTCTGAATATAAATCATATTGAACAAAAATATCTTTTTTCGAAAACAGTTCATTTTATCGACATTGATCAAGAGTAAATTTTTTTCAGCTTAAGGTTTAGAGTATCCAGAAATATTATTGTCGTTCCTTCATCCTACAAGGTGTACAAAAAAAAAGCATTTTTGTGTTACGTCTAGTCCGTTCCTGGCAAACTAAACAAGCCAAATGTGTTTAAAAGTTATTTAAAAAACAACGATTTCCAGGGACGTCCGTTATAGGCCCGTATCTCCGTATGCGAGACCGTAGGAAGAAAAATTTAAAGGTACTTCTTCTGTTATTTTTAAGTGTTCTATCTGAACCCGTGAGATTGCCCACATATTCTGGGACACCCTGTATATATATAACCCTCATTATATGGCACTGTCTCTAGGTATAGTGGTGTAACTTTCAAGTAAACTACTAAGAATTAGTTTAAAATGTTTGTTAACAATTAATTTTTCTTATTGTTCTGTCCCAAAAAGGTACCGAAGATTATTGTTTTTGTTACTGTTTGAAGCAGACAATTAAAAGAAAAGTATGTCCTACCAATTGAAACGAAATTGATATTGAAGAACGAGTAATTAATTGTTATTATTATCCAATTATTCACTACGGTGAATTTATCATTTCGATAAAAAAATAAAATTGCGTAATTGTTCCGTTCACAAGTGAAGTGAACTTGTTTTGTTTTCAACCAATAACCCGCAATTTTTATTGGCAATTTCCAATGGAAGCTGTTTATGTAAACTGTATGTTTTTGATGTTATGTGAAAAGGGAGTACCCCGGCTTGGCCACGCCTCTATTGCCCCCAAACCTTAACACTCTAATAACACTAATGCACTAACGTTTAATAATGACTTGATTAGATTATCCGATTATCACTAAATAATACTTAGAAGGTTTATTATTAGTTTGTTAATAATTGCTTTAGGATATGATTAACTGGAGAGTATATGGAATTATGGATTTGGCTTTAATTTAACCTTGCGGGAGCAAACCGACAGGGCTGACAAAATTAACGGGACTTGGTGGCATTTAACATAGTTTAGAGACCTATGATTTAAGAATACGTTTCATAGCGTTTTAATTTTGTCCGTTTTAAGGGTCAATATTTGAATGTTACCTTAAGTTAGACCTTAGCTAAGGTAGCCTTAACGTGGTGGTAAAACTTAAAAAAACTATATTTTTAATTAATTTGAGGGCCAATTAACGCTTGTAAGTCTACCACGTCCTTAACGATATTATACTTTAGATAAGAGTTAAATAGAACTTTAATATACTGTCAAACTTGTGTTAGGGATGAATTACGTCATTCTGTATCGTAACGTAACTTTGAAATATCGGCCCTAAGGGCCGATATTTGAATGTTACCTTAAGTTCGACCTTAGCTAAGGTAGCCTTAACGTTATGATAAACTTAAAAAAAATTATGTTTTGTATTAATTTGGGGGTCATTTGACGCGTTAAGTGGAAGATTACCACGTTCCACTTAGATGAGAGGTAAAAAGAACTTTAATATACTGTCAAACTTGTGTTAAGGATGACTTATGTCATTCTGTACCTTATGGTGATATCGGCCATAAGAATAGCTGTTTCCCACTTCCGATTGATTGTAAATTTGCCTGGATGCGCTTCTGAGGGTTGCAATAGTTATACCACTGATTGCAATGAGGAGCCCACAGGGCCCCTCCTGCTTTTAGGCCCCAGCTGCGAGAAGGAGCATTGGTTTCCTAATTTCCACTAAAAACACACTTTCGAAATCTGGCGGAGGCCCCTGAATCCATATTGTCGTCACTGAGTTATACACATTATTGTTTGTAGGTTCGCTACCGACCCAAAGAATACCTCGATCCGAAAGGAGATGGAACGGAAAGTAGCCGCTTGGACTGAAAACAGCATCGTTTGAATCACGTTGTCGCGGTAAGTTACTTTAACGTTAATATTGTGAGGAAAAGCCAAATATCAGAAAAGAAATATTCACATTATTGTATGTTTGTTTATAAATTATCCACTTACCTGCACTTTCGTCGTTAGCCATTAAAGCTCTTTCCCGATCGGATTCTTCTTTTCTAGCCAATCCTAAGATATTATCTATCGTATGTCTGGGCCCGGTGTTACTACCAACTACCATTTTCAATGGTTTAATATCTAGACCGTAATTAAGTATACTCGCAGTATCCTCGCAACGATCTGAATCCATCGCCCGTTTTTAACTAACTAATGTAATGGGTTGCCTTTTAGCTAGGTTAGGGCGTTTACAAAGGCGGAGTCAATTTATTTTCGACCAATAAGCGGATCGCATTATCCAACATGGACTCCGAAAACTAGGGAGATAGATGGTAATGAGAAATCAACGCAGGGGCCCGCCAACTGTTATAAGCCCGACATCGAAAATTTTATGGTGTAAAAAAGCTTTAAATTGGTGTCAACACTAAAGAAATTAGGCTGAATAAACTGCTATTGCTACCCACTTCTCTGATTATGACTTGAATCAAACGTTTATTAAAAGAATATAAGGAAGATGAAGATTAGGCAATTTATTTATTATACGATAAAATTTAATTTGTGAATTATTATTATTAATTAATTGACAGTTGCGACTATATCCAGATATTTATGTATTTTAGTTATACATACCTATTACATAAATTTAAAGTAAAATTAACAAATGTGGGATACCTATGTGATTTTAGATCAACATTAACGATAACTTTTACTCTATTATTTAATCCACTTGCCGAGATTTGTCCTTTCGGCTCTCAAATAAAAGATTTAAATCCGGGGTCCCTAGTACCTATTCATTGAAAATGAGGACACTAAATTTGTAAATAGGTCTTATAATTGATTTTGACTTCTTCAAAAGTTTATGGTTGACAAAACATTGTCACTGTCAGAATTCTCAAAATGCCTCGCCATTTAACAGAACTTGAAAAAGTTGTAGTCAGAATTGAAGATGGGTGGCCGGGTACTAGCGAACTTATACGGAAAAGGCAAGAACACAATTTTAACAGTTAAGCAACTTTGGGGACAAGAGGGGCATTTGAAAAGAAAAAGAATAGGAGCTAAAAACTGGGTAGCTGAGTAAAAAAATAACGATCACAGGTGAACATAGAGTCTCGGATAGTTTTCACCTTAAATTATACACTCCGCGACTGTCAGTGGTGGAACGCGGTAGTGTTAACTGACGAAAAGGTTTTTCAATCTATAGGTACCTACCTAATGAATTCTGGTATACGGTTATTAGTTATGTTACGTTGAGTAAAATATGTGTTATTACAGAAATATTTTTATACATTTAATTCATTTCTCACATTCAATTAGAGTTTATTTTGTTTAGCAACGCCAATGCTTTTTGCTCATAACCTTAAAAACAATAAATATGGCAAAACTATAGTCTGTTTCGTTGCCGTTGATAGCTCGATACCCTCATTAAAGATTCAAAACAAGGGCCCGGTGGCCTAAAATATTTTACCTATAAAATGGTCTTTTTACGTACATCTAGCATAAAGATGAAGAAATTTTGACCTATTCCACCGGGTAACAGATAAAGTAACAATAGAGCCATAAAATGAAATGAAAGGATAATGATTAAAACGGCCCATCATGGTCGGAGAGTTGGGTTTTTAATGTAACCGCTTATTATTTTATTTAAATGTAATAGATTCTATGATTTTATGAATTTATTTACAAGAAAACTAATTTGTTTACAGATCAAAAAATATTGACAATTTCAATAATTATAACTCGATAAAATGGTCCTCAGAAGAATCTGAAGAGTCATCATGTCCTACGCTTATTACTAAAGGCTCAATTTCCATAGTTGTGTCAATTACGTTGTCAAGTTCCCACATTTTTTGTTCCTCTACTATAGCATGTTTTATGGCGTTTTGCCAATTTTCTGATGACACATTTGCTAAAGAATGAAGCAAGAGGTGTCGCACTTCTTGCATTTTAAAAGTTTTGTTATTTCTAGCAACATATCCTTTTACTTGAGCCCATATTAATTCGATAGGATTTAGCTCACAATGGTAAGGTGGTAAACGGAGCACTATAATACCTCGATCTCTTGCCATCTCGTCAATAACATACTTTTTATACTGTGATTTATGTAGCCTAACAATATCCAAAAGTTCTTTTTTTACCATGGTATTATCGTAACTCAATTCCTTTCGTTGTAACCAGTTTACGATTTCCGCCTTTTTCCATGAAGTTGTGGGAAGATTCTCTTTTAGCCTAGAGTGATAGCTGGCATTATCCATCACTATTACAGAATTAGCGGGAATGTATTCTATCATTTGCTTAAAATATTCCTCGAAAACATCAGCAGTCATTTCTTCATGATAGTCTTTAGTAGAATTCGACTGGAATTGTAATAATCCTTGATCCAAAAAGCCATTTGAACTTCCTATATGAGTTATAATAAGTCTGCGTCCCTTTCCAGATGGTGGTCTAAGTCCTGTTGACCAGCCTTCCATGACAGCTTGTCGAGAACTTAGGACATTTTTATCTTGCCAAACTTTAGATACGGTGTGCCCTTCGTTCAGCCAAGTTTCATCCAAATAGAAAATGTTTTTGCCTTCGCTGCGGTATTTTCGGATGGACCTTAAGTATTGACGTCTCCAGCAAATAATATCTGCTCTATCAATAAGAAAAGATTTTCTGTTTTGCTTCTCCCATCGAAAGTTCATATCATGAAGTATTTTCCATAGTTTCGTTCGTGATAGCTGTGGTAAGTCCTCGTCGTAGTTAATGGCTTGTAAAATTTTGTCTATAGTTGGTATTTCCTTGGCAAAATAAAAACTATGTACTTTTCTTCTAATACCATTTTTAATGAAATTGTCAATTTCTAACGGTTTCTTTCCTGGGAGTGGTTTTGGCTCACTGAGGTTCTTAGATTTTCTTTCACGCAAGAACCTATATATAGTAGCCTCTCCAACTCCTACCATATTGGCACACTCTGCAATGATGCTACGAACATCACTTGCAGGTTTCTGGTACACTAGAGCATCATGCACGTTTAATATTAATGTCTTTTCTCGGAGAGAATATGCACTCTTGCTAATTTGACGAAGACACGTTGGCGAAAAACTTGAAGCCATTGTTACAAGTATAGGAAATAATTCAACTTTGAGATAATGCAGTATCTAAATACAACTAAATACATAGTTTGACAAACGCACATCAAATGGCGTAATAACATCCTAAAGCAGGCAAAAATAGGTAAATTAATTACCCCTGTTGTACCTACTTTAACCCTAATCCTACTTAACAATGGACAGAGGCCAATTTTCTTATTAAATAAGGTAATTACTATTGGCAACGCCTATGGTTTACGGTTGTTTTATGGCTTCAACCCTCGATATGAGCTATCAACTGCAACAAAACGGACTTTAGTCATAATAGTTAGAGAGACGGTGACAATAGGGGGTCCGTAAAGTGGAATATCAGTAATTTGGTTTTTCGAGGAGTTTAAGCCCGCATCTACAACTTTTATATTTGATGAAATGCCGTAGAGCGTTGCTGAGAGTACCGCTTTAGATAGGAAATTCTCAATAAATTCAAAATTATATCGCGCCATGTCTGAAAATGAATTTACAGCATCTGCGTGACCCCAAAGTCACGGGAAACACATTTTCTGATAAGTCAATCCTTGCATATACTTTTCCGAGCGTGTAAAAAAAATTAATTGAAAAATTATATATATATAGTCCCAAGTGACATGGGTTCAAGTGGGCTTCATTGATTTGTATTTACATGGAGATGACTCGTAAACAACTTTCTGATAAAAAGAATATTGCGAATCATTTTTCCCGTCATACAACTGAACCATTCCTGCCTCCCGGTATCTCTGCATAATATTGTCCGAATTCCGTCTAGCTATCATTTCAATAAGCTAGGTGCGATTCTTCTGAAATTGTTTTTTCCACAATATTTGCGTATCAGTGTAACAATTTTCTGACATGTCAGGATCGTTTTCCGAATTTCCTCCGAGGAGATTTTTAAAAAATTCCAATAATGAAATGGCGAGACCTGGAACGAACAAAATTTTTTTCACATAATCTTTAACATATAATGTTACATTCTAGAAACTTTCAACCTTCAAATTCGCTTTTTCCTTTTTTTTTTTAATTTTCATTTTTTTTGACACGCTCGGAAAAGTATATGCAAGGGTTGACTTGTCAGAAAATGTGTTTCCCGTGACTTTGGGGTCACGCAGATGCATTTTCAGATATGGCTCGATATAAATAAATTACTTATTTACAAAAACAAAGTTTGCCTACATCCCACATAGCAAAAATATATACCAAACATATACTAAGCATATACTTTTTGACATAAGCATATTGATAAATATGTTCTTAGCACATCCTAAGAACATGAATATATATCCTTGGAATATGCTGAGCATTTGCTTTTGGCCACCAATTTGATATGCTGACGATATGCGCCAAGCATATCCGAAGGATATGCACACGCATGTGCTAGGTGGTTATAGAGTATATCCTAGGAACATTCTAACGAATATTATAGGAATATGATGCTGGACATGCTGCTCACAGTCATGTAATATGCAAGGCAAATAGTAAAAATTTTAGGAAATAGGTAAATAAAATACTCCCAAAAATCTGTTTTTTATTGCAACCGGTTTCGCAGCCTCAATGCTACATCATCAGGCATACAGACTAAAAATGGAGAAAATTTGTGTATTTTGTATATTCAACACCTTAAATCGTTTAAAACGTCACCTAACTATTCAATTAAAATGCAAATATAGATATTAAACCATTAAAAAAAAATTGTGGTGTTAAACATAGAAAATATACATTTTCTCCATTTTTAGTCTGTATGCCTGATGATGCAGCGTTAAGGCTGCGAAACTGGGTACAATAAAAAATAGAATTTTGGGAGTAAAAAAGGCGTTTTGCGTTCTGCTCCTGGACAATCTAGAAAATTTATTGGACCTGACAAACATTTCAATGGAACACCCTGAATTTTTTTATGTTTGGATACAAAATTTAGATATTTCTAAGAAAATGTTTATCTTTTTTTTTGTGACCAGCGTTGGAAAAAATGATAGATATAGAGCAATAAAAAATTATTACAATTCATATGCATTACTATAGGTTTTAGAGAGCTTTTATTTTTTTAATTCTCATGGCAGATAGTCATTGAAACGTGACAATAAAAAATCCTAAAATGAGGAGTTCAAGGAATGGTTTTATGAATGGAAAAAAACGCACAGTACAGTCTATTACTGCTCTTTATTATTTAAGAGTTACATTACACAGTTATTATGTCTTCCTGTGCATCAGTAGACCTAAAAAAATATATATATATTTATAACCCAACATACATCAACACTTTTCAGGTGAAAGAACTATACTTTGTAAAGAGAATGTTTAAAAGGTCACCGAAGAGAAATAGGAAACATTTTATTCCCCAATATTACCAACTAAAAATACTGCTGTTATTATTACTTACTTATGCAGTTTCTTTAATTTATTTAAAACCTCTCCTTTGCTTTAGCGAGCCACATCTTCATAATTTTAATAATTTGATCGTCACTAGCTTCCTTTGTCCTTAAATTGAGACGAACAGATTCTGTAATGGAATGAGTGTATTTTTAAAATGAAAGAAACTATACTATTAACAGTGCAATGTTACAAATTTAATATTGTTTATTAAGATAAAGCATATTATAACATTTTGAAAAAGCATATACTTACTTATTATTACTTGACTTATCAGTAAGTCAACAAATTTTCTTTTTCCCTTCCCTCCTTCCCAGCTGTATAATTGACCAAGTCATGATTCTGTACATGATCTTTCTTGTTAATGTATCGACTGAGTCTCCTCCAATTCTACTTAGTTCTTTGGCCTAAAAGAATTTATTATATAGAAATAGAGCAGAAGTTGGCAATATAAGTGCAAAACTTTAATTTATGCCCAATTTTATATTTCGATAAAAGTTGCTGTACAAAACTAATTTTGCCATCACCAGCAAACTTTGTTTAAAACAGCGTATTAGCAAAAAAGATTCTTGTATCCTATATGAACACTTTTGAAAAAGAAGAGTTAAAAACAAGTAGAAATGGTAAAATAAATAATGTTTTTATACAATTTACAGGCAGGTATCCAGAAATTTACGCCTAAAGAAAGATTATTTATCTTAACATTATTTAATTTCGCAGACTACCTAATAGGAAATATATTGGCATGTGAAAAAATTATCAGGAGTTCAAGCACTACTACAACTAATAACACTATATGCATCAATTTCTTTATCAAAAATTTCTTATTGACCCTTTAATTACTAGTTAAATTACGTTCGAGCAAGACTCTTATTAATTTTTTTTACTGAATATAGGGTACTTACCAAATAAATAAAATGTTCTTTATCATCCAAATATTGCTTGAACTCTGATGAACTAAAGGGGTCGAGAGATGGCCATTACTAGAACATTGTCTCGAACATGATTTGATAATATGATAAAAGTTATTTTGAGAAGGATCTAGAGCTAACATATCTGTATCAGTCTTAGCTTTCATATACCTACGGAATGATCGGGCGCTGGATGCTTTACGTTTTGACATTTCTAAAAATCGATTATTTCTATCACTAAAAAGATATATTTAACAAAATGTTTGTACTTACCTTAACTTTTGACTTTAAGAGGAAAAGCGGAAAAAGAAAAAACGTGGAAAAAACTAAACTAAAAGCCGAGCTAGCTAAAAGAACATAGAAAAGACCAAAGAAAAGACAGCGTGCGTTGTCGTCATATACGTCAAATTCGCAGGGTACGTTCATCGTGGTGATAGCGTGAGATACAGAGTGCGTTCGCCATTAACTGATTTAAATAGTCGCGATAAGGTCAGAATTAGGTGCTGTTAACAAACTAGAACATCAGGATACGACAGGAGTCATCAAATAATTCAAATTATAACCATCAAATTCTAATCTACCTGATAACCTTGTGTTACCAGTCAGATAGAATTTGACAGTACTTATTTTAACATGATATATGGCTCCTGGAATATATTCTTATCTTGTGCTGAGAATATTCGCTAAAACATTTTGCGTGCATACATATTCCAAGCATATTCTTAAACGAATATATATTTATGCTTATGCTCAGCATATTCTTGGAATATTCCAACTCGAATATACATTTCTGCTTATACACAGCATATTCTATGCATGTGTATATGCGCGGTCTGCTATGTGGGATGTGTCCTTTTAAGATGTTCAATTATCAAAATAAACAACCACATCGAAATTAAAATTTAGCGAAAGCTATATAAGCTTACATTTATTATCTGGTTAATTAATTAATTTAATAATTTGTCTGTAAACCTAAACTCCTTAAAGCAGATGAAACATCCTTTGTACCAACAAACACTGCTTAAATAGCTAGAGGGCCACGAGCACTTTGAGCACATATTAGGAGTTTCCAAATATTACTGCGAAAATTCCGCGTGATTATAAAGCGTTGATAAGATTCCCTGCTCATACAGAAGTTTATTATTAATTGTCCTATAACGATTCGTCTGTTACAAAAGGAAATACAGTGAAACCTCTCATAACGGACACCTCTAATACGCGGACATCTCTATTAAGCGGATATTTTTTCATAGTCCGGAACTAGGTGTATGAAATTCCATGAAAATCAACTTCTCTTGGGCGGACTCTCCTATGGGCGGACGCGGACAGGCAGTTTTCATACAAAGCGTGCGAAAACCCTCCTTTAAACGGACAAAATTTTTTTAATAATATTTGGGAGACGAATAAGTACGGTGCAAGAACTCTCTGAAGACAGACCGGCCACCAATCGCGTATGCGCGGCAGAGCGCAACGACTTCGCCGAATGAAAGTATGTGTGATTCCCCGACAGCAGTCCGCCGTTTATTTGCGAGTTGTAAGGTTAAAATCTTAAACAATGGCAAAAGAGAAAGAGAATATTGATGTTGTGGAAGTTTGTAATTTGATAACAATGAGTTGGGCGAGTTCATTAACATTGATAGCACTGTGCTATTAGAAGATGATAGTGACCCGATTCCTACCGATTATGTAGCCCAAACTGAACCCACATCAATATATGACGACTCTGATGAAGAAGTTGAATGCAGTAATCAAACAAATGTCACCAATAATTATCAACAAACCATTAGTATGGTAAAAGAACTATAAAAGTATGCAAAGAATAGAGGTGACTGTAAAGCAATGGAATTGTTATCAGACTTGGAATTACATTTTCTAGATTGCAAGTATAAACCGCAAACTACGTTATTAAATTTTTTTAGTACTACGTCCTAAATAAAACTAGTGTATTTTTGTTATGTTATGTTATGTTTATTTGTACATACATATACATAGTAATAATTTTGCATTTACATATCACTTAATAACAATTTTTCCATGGGCGGAGACATTTAGACGGTCCCGTAGGTGTCTGCCTAAGAGAGGGTTCACTGTATTTCCTTATTATACTTATAAATTGTATAAATGGTTTATGATTATTGAAATAGAATACTTCGTGAGTCGTCTAACGTTTCGAGTTATTAAATCATTGGAATATTATTCACAATTATACATTTAATATATTTAAAAAATATTTATTATTCATTAGTTTATAAAATTTCAATATTTAATATCAATTTGAGGATCTGCATGTGCCACAATATTAAGCGCTTTAAAAAGACTACAAAACAAAATTATTAAATGTATTCATAAACTAATTTTTTTGGAACCAACAGTAAATTTATATAAAGCAAAAGGATATCTGGATAGTTTATACAAATTAAAAATCAGTATACTTCATGCAATTAACAATAAAAAAAAAATCATGTATAGTGGAGTCGTTCTGGCGAAATCAACGGCTCGAAAGTCCCTTGACGAAATCGAGTAATTTTTTTCCCTCCAATCGATACAGTAGGATCCCCTCGACATTCTGACATAATTTGTAGGGGGCGCCGCATGCGGGGGGAGGGGAGCAGCCCCGTAAATCTAACCTACAACGGGAAATGGGAAATAACTCAGCCGGTTTTGATGCTACAAAAAAAATGTAAAAGGCAAAATTGAAGAGCTTGACAGAGCGAGTAAGCTCGAACAAACCTGATCCCGATATCTCAATGTGTTCGCGAATTATCGCGATTTTCAACTGCAAAAAACAACAAAATTTAATTAATTATATCTCGAGAAGCGGCGCAGTTGGGGCATCAATTTTTCGCGAATCGACGGGTGACACTAAGTACTTAGATGGGCCGGAGGCTGGGGTTGATGGGGGCAATTAGGAGGGGAGTTATGGGGGGGAAAATATTAGATAAATTCTAATAAGTAGTTTATTAATCGAGCTACGGGGATCAGGCCGGATTCAATTTGTTCATTTTTTTTATCAGCTACGAGGGGAATTGGCGAAAAATTTTTATTTTCCCAAATGCGCGCCTCGCGCGGCATACAAGAAATGGTCACTTTTTAATATCTCCGAAAATACATTATATATTATGTTCAATTTTGGTATGTGTTAATAGGATATAGAACCACAAATTTTAGTTACAGAAGTTATTTAAAAAAAAGGATGGTACGCCACTGACATTTTTCCTTCTGGATATTTTTTCTGATTAGCCTGGTTAATTCTACATGAAAACGGTCTCTTGAGTTTTTCTCGTCAGATTCGTTCTTGATTAAAACCACTAAATTCATATTGAAACTCATTATTATTAACATTGATAAAATAATTAATGATAAATTTTGTTTCATAAAAATTGTTGGAAATTACCACCTTCACTTAAAAGGCATGTTTCCACCCATCTTCGCATCGAACTGCCCACTCCACTGCCTTAAAGGATTGTTCCTATAGTGAGTGCTTGTGTTTGACCATAAAAGAAAATAATATGTATAAGAAATACACATAGTCAATTTTTAAATTAAATACTACATAACATAGAAAAATGTATTTGTCAGGGTTGCTTAATTTTTAAAACTAGTAAATAATCGCGAATGATAAAGCCAAGGGCCAATTCTTGAAAGATATTTTAAACAAATCTGGTTATTCGACTTAGTTAGGTCCGGCTACAAAAAGCCTTAATCTTAAAATCCACATTTAGGTTTCAAGAACTACAAAGCTCCTAATCTTCTGTTTGGTAAACAGATACATTCACAAGGATAAGTTTTGTGCGTCGGCCAATAGGTATAAAATTAACAATAGAGTGTGCCATTTTTATTTCTGTCCAACTTTGAAAGCGTATTGGACTAAACCTAACAATTGCAACTTAAACTATTATATTTTGTCGGTATATTACATTACAGAAATCTTTATTTACATGTGTTTAAATGTAACATCAAAGACATGCTTATCGACCAGCTTATCTCTTCCGAGGCGGCACAAAGAAAAGATTATCTTGTTTATTGTTGGTTTCTACAGGGATTCTCATTAGGATTTAAAGTTTTTTGCGTTATGGTTGTTATCTTTCTTGTTCCAGTAGCTAACAATAGCTGCGAGAGGCATTAGACGAGGTTTCTTCCTTACGATGAAATAAAATACATTTTTTAATAATTTTATTCTTCTTCCACAGGCAAATTATTCCCGTTATCCCTTCCAATTTCTTTCTGTTTCCTTTCGATAACACCTCTCTCTCTAGTTTCTGAAATACATCCAAGATCCTTTTGAGACCAAATAGTTGCACAACCGAGACACAACAATTGATGCAGGTGGTGCAGTGAAAAGGATGATTATTATTGCTTGCTGCTGCGCACAAAAGTTCGTTGGCTTTCTAAATGTACTCATCTGACACCTTCTTACAATCCATTTGACTCAGTACCTTGAAAATAGAGACGAGAAACTGCGCACGAATCAGCAATGGAACCACGAACGATCGCTTTATTATAGATCGCTATCGCGAAGGTTAATCTATAAAAGTGCAAAAATCACATAACCTCAAATAGGAGAAACTTCTTCGGCGGAAATAATTATTGGTCAATTTTTCTCTATTTTGTTATGTTGTTGATTCAAGCACGATGAGTAGATATTTTGCTATACAACGTGTCCAAGATAAGGAGGGCCAGTACAGGGATCTCGGAAACCGTAAGAGACACGAAGTCGGTAAAGGTAAAGTTGCGCGTTTACGTGCCTAATAATATGCCGTTTAGAAAGTTTTAAAATTCGGAGTAGTTCCGGAGATATCCGGAAAAAACCGAAATTCTGAAAAATCGTTTTATTGTTTTCCTGGGTTTCTTTGAGATCGAATTCTAAAGTAAATTGCACTTTTGCATTGCCACTTTTTCCGCTCTATCTAACAGCGTTAATTGTTTTGTAATCCGACGAGTCGTCTTCGAAGGGCCATTATCAACTTTCTTTTTTTAAATTTGGTCCTGTTTTCCTGATATTGGAATTTGAGAGCTTTTTTCCCCCGAATGCAACGATGTATGACACATTGTGGTTTAATGACGTTTCGAGGGTTTTTCGAACAATATCAGGAAATTTTGGGATACGGTCCTGTATTTCTCATATATATATATCATGCATTATGGGAAATAGTACATACATTTTTAATTGCTTCATCGTATTTAGCTGGGCGTGGGTTCAATGCGCAATGCTATTTCCAATTAACTTCCTAAGAAAAAGCACACACTAAGGAAAGCTCTAGCCAGAAATTTTTACTAGAATTATTTAAGCTGGGATAGTATATTTTCTACCTGCAACAGCAAAAGTGATTTCTTGTGACGGTAGAAACCATTTTCCTGGAGATTCTTTATTCTTGTTAGTAAACAGTAAACTTTGCTGTTTTAGAGATATTTACATTATAGTGACAGCTAAATAAATATTTAAAACCATTATTTTGTGTCATTAGGTCTTTAAATGCACTTGAGTAGTTGCATGCTCGTAGTAGTTTGAACTCGGTTTGAAATGTGATACCTATATGAACTGTTTGAACTATAACAAACTATGATTTATATTGGTTGAATTACCTACCACTTAATTTAAACTCCGTTTATATAATTTTCGTTATTATTGTTTAATTTATAATAAATTTATTTTTAAAGGTTTAAATGTCAAGATATAATAATCCTAAACAGGGGGAAAGGTATATAAATACTTATTGTGCTGAATTTTGTGTACAGGGTGTTTCTTAGTAACATGCTAATATTTAAGGAGGTTAGTAAGGAGGTTATTCTTTGGTCCATTTTCAGAAAAGAACTTCATGTGAACATATGTTCTAAACGTTTTATCTTTTGAGATACAGGATGTTAAATATTTTTATGTTAAGGAGGTTATTCTTAGGTCCATTTTCAGAAAAGAACTTCATGTGAACATATGTTCTAAACGTTTTATCTTTTGAGATACAGGATGTTAAATATTTTTATGTTTTTATACGTGACACCTAGACTACTGTCAAATCTATTTGTTTACGAAACAAAATATACTTCTTTACTAGATCCTTTTTAATCTTTGTTAATACCTAATTTCATAAGAGAGTGCAAATGAATGAATAATCAAGAGAGGACATTTGCTCAGCAAGGAATGAGAATTTCAAAAATAATTTTTATTTAGAAAAAATAAAAAATACTGAGGACAATTCCCGCAAGAATGCCACTGGTCGGAATAAAAAAACCATGTTATACCTACATCATAAAATGCCTCTTGATAATTAGAAAGTGTGTACCAAATTTCACAAATATCTAGAGCAGTATCACAGATATTAATAAAAAAGGAGATTTTTGAAAATATTTAACATCCTCAAAAGTTAAGACATTTAGGACATATGTTCATATTATGAAGTTTTTTTTCTGAAAATGAACCCAAGAACAACCTCCTTAAATATTAGCATGTTATTAAGAAACACCCTGTATATTGTAGAACACATTTTGAATAAAACACTTACACAAAGTGACCAAACATAACCTGGCTTATTTCTTTGCGTAAGAAAATACTTTTATTGCAGCAAAGTATCTTTGCAATCGCTGGTGGCTTTGCAACCATATGCATTTTTCTATGCTGTAACTGGAGAATAATATTATGTATAAAGCGGCTTTACTACTTCAGCAATGATATACCCAGCAAAATCAATTTTACTGTCACAGCTATGTTTTTTTATTGTTCCCTATGTAGGTATTTTTTTTTGCTACCGTAGTATGCAAAATGGATTTTTCATTTTGTTTCTATGAATCCATTCCACAGCCACTACCAAAAAATATATTTTTATAAGATAATTTTTAAAATTCGCTATAAGTCCGATAAGTATAGGAACACTTATCATTAAATAGAAAATTCGATCCTCCATTAGGAAAACATATCAAATACAGGGTGTCCAATTAAAAAAAAAAGAAGATTTTTGCAATAATTCATCTCCCTCAGAAATATTGTTATGGAGACGCCCTGTATAAACTAATTAAATAATATTCAAAATTATAATATTTCGATGGTCTTGTGCAACTATTGTCAAAATTTCAGCTTTCTAGCTGTAACCGCTAAAAAGAAATGATTTTCTTTTCAGATCACAATACGGCTTTAAAAAATCACAAGATTATTTATAATTCAAAAACTCTTAACGATAGGTATATGATATTATACAGAAAACTGTTTTAGATTTTTACTTAGATTCCAAAAAAAATATAATATATAGGGTAATCCATTTAAAATTCCGAAGGTGCTACCACTTTCGGTTTGATCCGGCAATACCGCACCCTCCAAAATATTTTATAAACGTAGAAAACCATCTCTTATAGCCACCGCCAAATTTTTAAAATAAAATCTCATTTAGTTCTCGAGATACTTCTAATAGGCCACTTTACTTGGTGTACCCTGTATATTGTAATGTTAACTTAAATTTTTATTTAATACCATTTCTAAATCTGCTTATTTTTAATAATCAAATCAACCACAGTATAATTTTTAACGAAGGCCAAAATGTACCATTAAATATCACGCAGACATTGTATTTTAGAAATAGAGCTGTAACCACTCGAAAGAAGAGGATTATAAATGGACCCCCGTGGCTAGTAAACGACTCAATCGGATTGTTTACGCCTTGTACCGATACTGCTTAAAACCATTATCGAGAAGGTAACAATGCCTTTTTTACTGTTGTGTATGTGACAGCATCGCGTAACCACAAAGCCAGTTAATCCTACTAATGATGTGTTTCTAACCTACAGACTATCTAGTGCTCATTGGCGTGCGTTCTGATATTGAAATATAAACGCAAATATGTTGTGGGGTTTCAGATAACTGAATCGGCTTATGTAGAAACTTCCCATGTCCAAAACACAAATTTTGGGAAAATAAAAAAACATAATATTTTTTAAAAATAATTTTTCTTTGGTTTAATAGTTAGTAAAGATAGTTGGAGGCAGTTATAATGAAGTTTTGTTTAAGAATCAAAATTTTGGTTCCTGCGAGTTTTTGAAAAAAATTACATGTGAGTTTTCTGCATAGCCTAAGTGCCTGTTCTCACCAAAGCATCTGGCAACCGCAACGCAACTGCAACGCGACCGCAACTTCAGTTGAGTTGCTCATGCGTTCCCACTGGAATCAAAGCAACCGCAACGCAGTTGAGTTGCTCTTGCGTTCCCACTGGAATCAACTGGTTTGAAGTCTCTTAACATGAGCAAAATGTCGTCTTCGTCAGATAAAGATATAGCCGCAACATACTTGCTCGTTAAAAAGCTTAAAAAAAAACTGAGTTACAATTTTTGGTTAACCCTTCTTATACCATAAATTTGAGACATCGTTCGTATATAGTGGCACAGGTTAAATTCCATAGATTTTACCGAATGAGCCACAAAAGTTAAATATTTTGCTGTCTCGCCCGCCATGACATCGCGATTGGAAGCAACTGACGATGGCGACGCGGTATGCCGGGCAACTCAAAAGCAACTAGTTGCGTTGCAGTTGAGTTGCCTTAAGTCAGTGGGAACACGCGTATTTAAATATTAGTGCTGTGTCGCGTTGATGTTGCGTTGCCGTTGCCAGTTGCTTTGGTGAGAACAAGCACTAATGGGAAGGTAACAGATGTGAACAAATGTAATTGTTTATTACAAATAAATCAAAACATTTAATACATTTAATTATTAATAATAATAGACCAAATATAAAATTATTGATGTTTGTTACACACGAAAGTCGCGCATTTTCATATATCTTCAACTTTTACCAATGGATATGCCAGATCGGCAAAAAAGACAGCCAGTATAAACGAACGTTTACCTTGGAATCATAACCACCGGTGCCAGAATAGGGAGAAGGATGTCCGGGGCTAAAAATCCCGGGGGGTCTTCAAAGGAGATACTATATATTGTTTTTAGTATTATATAGGCGTAATTTCGGGGTTCGGGGTTATTTGAAAGACCGCGTCCGGTGCTAGAGCCCTCCATCCTTAATCCAGGACTGATAACCACACTCTCCCAACCACTCATTTCAACCGATTGGCGCCAAATTGCACGCATGTTCAGCAGAAACCACAGGTCCGGGACTTGTGTCGTTTCTTGTTGTCTTTTATTTATAGTATGATGATTTACCTACGTTGATTAATTTTCTAGTATAAAACCATTTTTGACAAACATGTGGTTTTTGCATATGGCGATTTAATTGTCTAAACTTGTTTGTTCAGATCGGATCGTGAGCAAATTTGATTGTTTAAATTTCATATATTATAGGGTGATTGATGGTGGATGGCCTATTGGAGGTTTATGAAGAACTATACAACGGATCACTTTGAAAATTTGGTAGCTTAGATGATTGGACATGCGCGCGCTTCTTAAAATATTTTCAGCCGTACTGCTTCTTCTATCAGAAAGTATTAACAACTTTGATAATTTAAATAGAAAACTCTGTGCATTATTGTTTTACAATCCCTATTAATTTCTTAATAACTTTCCTTGACTTTTTCCTATACCTATCTGTTATCGTTCTCGAGATAATTAAGTCGGGTGATATCTAAAGGCCTTTCGCTCTGTGTTCCAATATCAGATAATAGTACAGGGCGTTTTAAAATACAAATATTTTAATCGGATAGTTTTTTAAATGAAATGCCCTGTATTAAAAGCTGTGGAAATTGTCTATCTATCTATGTGTAATATTGCTATACTTATTTCGAACAATTTTAGATACATTTCATTGATTCTTCTTCGAGTAATGCTAATGATCTTATAACATTGACCATGTAAACCAAATAAATTCATAAGTATTGCATTTGAATAGTTTTTGTTTGATTCCATTTTTTTAAAAACTTTAAGTTACAATTTTTAAATACACCTGACTGACTGACAACGAAACTTAATAGCTAAATGTCAACCATTACAAAACATTTTTCATAGGCCACTTGCCAAATTGGTCCAAATGCTCATGTGATTGTTTTTTGTAATAATTAATTTTGCTAAATAAATGATCACAAGTCAAAATCTCTTCGAGATATGCAAGGTACAAGTCTCTGTTTTCGGCACTGCACCAATTAACGGCACATCTAGTATATAAAAAGCTAAAAAAATATGATTTGTGTAGCTAGGAAATTAAATAAACTACTTTTAGTTAAATCGTACAAGTTTTATCTATGTCGTTGCAAAGACGAACGGTCGCCGGCCAAAATTGGTAATGACAGTTGTCGATATTATATGGATCAGAAGACATGTCCACTTATAAGCTGCCAAATTTTCATACTGATTCGTTGACTAGTTCTTCATAAACGGTTCATAGGAGATCAATCACCCTATATACTATAGTGTTCTTTTTCTGTTCAATTTTTTTCGTTCGTTGCCTGATACATTCTTGAATACGGCTTAACAATCGCTAGACATACGCAACCGCCAATGACTATCAATACTTGACTTCATACATCGTGGCATAACTTATAAGTCCGAATTTTACTCCGTTTGACTTCTTTTTATTCAGACATTTGAAAAAGGACTTCGGTGGACATCACTTTGCAGATGACAGCCTATTTGGAAGACCAACAGTTTTTCTGATGGAATAGAGCCGTATAAACATGTAAAGATTATTTTGAAAAATGAAATTATCAAAAGTATTTTTGGAAGTGAGGAAAAAACTATCTATCATGTCCCAAAATAATTCTAATATAATTTAAAATCACCATCAATAAAGTTTGGTTAGTTATCGATTCATGTTATGCACAATGACAACAAAACGTAAGGGTACAGGGTGTTCATAATAAGGTTCCAAAAACGACACATTTGAAAAGAATTTTTCTCATGATTTTCAATAGAATACCCTGTATATTATTTGGGTGAATGTAGATAAGCAATTTTTTTTGTAATACAGATAAGTTATTTCCATCCGTTTTCGAAATAATTACAAATATCACAAGTTATGTTGTTTAAATACCATAGGCGCATTGACTAATAATTGTAAACTACATTACATACCATATCATTTGAGATGAAATATTAGAGCACAACGGTTCATTAATAATGATTAAGCATAAAAATCATGTCAGGCTTAGAAATAAAATAGGGATTCATTTGTTAATTATAGCTTGACTAGTTCTTTAACTAACAAATTGTTATATAATAATAAATGAAATTATGACAAGAAAATGGATTTTATTGGTTGGTTCATATGATGTTAGTACTTGGTGGGAACGAAAAAAATTGTTCGTTAACAAGAAGTCATTTTGCTTCACGTTATCCAGAACTTGACTTTTTTTATGCGAACACGTAACCAAATTGCTTATGAATATCCGCCTACAACTGCTCTTAATATTCAGAAAAGAATAAGATACGCGTTTGCTAGTTTTTCACCTAAACTGTTGAGGGACATAAAGAGATCTTTTCAAAAACGTATATTTACTGTGTACAGATCAAAATGAAGACATTTTGAACATTTACTCTAGTTTACAATTATTAGTCAAGGCGTCTATGGTATTTAAACAATATAATTTATGAAATTTGGAATTATTTCGAGAACGGTTGGAAATAACTTGTATGTCCAAAAGAATGTTTAACAATTCTTCATCCAATAACACAATTATAGAGTGTTCCATTTGAAAATATTGAGGAGAATGATAATGAAATGTGTCGTTCTTGGAACATTATTATGAACACCCCATATAAAATAGATAAACAATATTAAATTCATAGCACCCCTTTGTTATAAAGCTCACCCAATCCCGTGGTTAAAAAAATAATTTTAGAATGTTTTTTTTTAATCCAGAACTACAAAGATTTTTTTAGTTTTTATTTATTACTCTTAAACTACCCAAGCGGACTAAATAACATTTTAGGTAATTACACAGGTCACTAATACGAAACTAAATATGCAATAAAATACTGTGTGTCCCATTTAAATAAATTGAACTTTATGTTATCACCATTTTTTTTAGGCCATCCTGTATATGGAAGCATATTTTCCTGAAATACGTCATATGATACAGTATAAATCAACATATGAATGAAATTTTTAACTTAACAGGATTCCGGAGTACCTGTAAACGAGTTTTCTTCTCAATCGTTTATTCCTGTTTTAGGAAAAAAATGTCTAAGGAAAAAAACCTTTGTAATAGAACTGTTACTCGCGGAAAGTCTATATTTTTTTTTTTTCGGAAAATTTTTAGATTTTTTTTTTTTTACTGGTCCATATAGAAAAAAATGATGGACTTTCCTCGAGTTGTTAACAAAATTTAGATATCTTTCGTTAAACAATTTTTTTAAAAAAATGTATCATTTTCATAGGAGACGAAAACTACGTTTTTCAGCGTAGAAAATTGAAGTATAGACCCAGATCACGTGCGGTCCCTTTCTTCCGATTATCTCCGTTTCTGTCGCCGTACCGATCCCGGGCCGGCTCGACGCTTGAATTTATTGTTCGAACGGCAAAGAAAGATATAATTATTTAATATGCATTGCGATTTTCGTTTTCAACGCGTGGTATTGAATTTTTGAAGTGCAATCGAGATTTGTTGTGTTATTTTACTTCCTAGAAGTTGCTATTTGGTTTATATATTTTATTGGTTTTTATTCGTTAAATATATATTATTATTTGTCATATTTATATAATGGTTTGTCATATTTATATAATGGGAAAGTTCAAGGAACGAGAAAAGAAAGGAAAAGTTATGTCAAATTTCGTTTTGGGGGGGCCATGCATAGAAAAATTACGAAAAGTATTACCTTGGCGCGTTAGTCAAACCGGTATATATGGTATTTTTCGTGTTATATTGATGGTTTGGTCATGACCCCCATAAACACCCCCCCCCCCCCCCCCCCCCCCGGATCAGCGCTTGACCGCGTTGGTGTCAACAACTTAATTTTACAAGAATATGATGAAAAAAAAATCTGTGCCGTAGAATAAAACTATAGTTTAGTGGTAAACCATTGGACTTGATACACTTTTATTCTGGGGTATAAAAATAATTATTAATTGTTAACGATTGATTAACGAACGATATTTTTCATATATGTTCATAAGGGCGTACAATGCGCAAATTTATAGGATGATTAACAACGTTTGTCGGTAGACGTGAAATAAGCTATCATGGTAGGATTTTCCTACACTGAGACAAATATCCAGGTTAGTAAATAGGGCTAAATCGTATGTGTTTTTTTGTATTGTCAGTGCCAACCACATAATATGTGTATTAATTTTAGAAGACGTTACTATTAGTTTTACTTTTAACTTTTAGATCTAAAGACACTTACTTACATATTAACATATACTGTGTGTGTATATAGTTTGGAAACGGCTTAATAACTTTTGAGCCGTTAATTTTTTTTTACAAAATTTGGGAGTGGTTTATAGGGGAATGTAAACTTCTTTTTGAAGGAATAATAACAGACTGTCAAAATGGCTGATGGGCGCCATTTTCGGGAAGAAATTTAAATAGGAAGGGGGTCTTGCGATACATCATATTGAAGATACTATCGAGTACTTTACGATCTCAGAAAATTACTTCTGTATGCCCGAAAACAAAATGGCGGCGTTTTAAAAATTGCATAGTTGGTATTTTTTATTATCCTTAATTTCATTTACCGTCTTAGGAAAATAAATACAACTTGACATAGTGTAGTAGGAATCAGAGAGCTACTCTTTCTTGAATATTTTATGGTGCTCAAATCCAAAATGGCCGCGGAGCGACATCTTGATAAGAAAAATTGAATAGGAAGTGAGGTCTTGCGATACATCATTTTTAAGGTCCTATCGAGTACTTTACGATCCCAGAATATTGTATACACAAAACCAAAGGGCGGCTTGTCAAAAAATAATATTTACTATTTTTTCTTTTGTTATATAACTTTAGATTTGTTGTTGTGATTATTAGTGGGTATTCTTCCTTACTTTTCAATTTTTTACATTGCCTATAGAAATAGTAACCCTTTCGCTGAGGACGAATTTTCGGACCTTGATTTTCTGTGTCTGTGGTGCGGTCGTCCGATATTTAGTAGTTTCAAATTCTTTTGCTGTTGGGTCAAAATTTCTTTACAGGCAACTTTCAGTAAATCGGAATTTAAAAATAAATCATCTCAAAAAACCTGTAAAATTTTTAATAGGTTTCTTATAGTATCTAATTAGAGGAATTATATATGTCCTCGCAAAAGATCATCGTCACAAAGATATAGGGTCTATTTTTGTATTTAGCATCGAATTTTTAATAATTTAACGCCCGTCACATGGCTAATTTACTCTTCTGAATCATATTACGCCCATATTTGGAACTGAGTTATTTTAATTTGTCACTATAACAATCTTCCTATTATTTATAACAGCCCTGTCTTATATTGGCTTAAAGATTTGGAATGTTCCTTATAGAATATTAAAATACTCAGAAAATTAGTCATATTTTTAATCTACCTAAGGTGTAAAGGAAACTTGCACATCAAAATATATCTTTCCTTAATGGTTTATAAATGGTTAATAAAAAAATATTGTATATAGCTTCGGATAACAAACCGTCGCATCAATTTTCATGCGTGGCCGGTGTTACTGTGACCAGCGATACAAAAATGCATAAATTCGTGGATAACAGCTAATACAAGCTATATTTCTTAAACTTTGTTAGACTGAAATGAGTGTCTGTACTCAAGAGAATGACTTCGTGTAGTAATTTTCCCTTAATTAAGACTGCTAGGTCTGAGTTAACCCTGTGACCGGCGATACAACATAAAAACATACGCCTGATAAAAATTATTCAATGTTCGAATTTATACCTAAATAAACATAATAAGGAACTTACCTAAACAGGAGCACACTTTACACAAATTCAAACACATACCGTCATATTTGTAAAACTATTAGGCCGACCTCTAGTGGCTTCATTTATAAGAAATTTCTGCCGTGACCGGCGATACATGCAGCTGCAAGGACGGAACTTCTGGTTAATAATTGCGTTAGAGAAACTAAACTGTTGATCTTTGAACATTATTTTTTTAATACAAATTGTAGTAGGAGTGTAAATTATTTATATATAAAAGTAACTTTAGTAAAATGACGTGAAATATAAAAGGGTAAAGTAAGAAATTATTGACTGGGGATACGTGACCGGCGATAAATTTTTAAATTCAAATTATAGTACTGCAGCTATAGTCTAAAAAAAAATTTTAAAATTGCTTTCTATGTAAGCGGTTACATATATTTCGCAAATTATAATCATTTCTACAGGCAAATAGTTTATTTTAGTAAGTTATATGCTAAGGACTGAAAGTTGCCTGTAAAAATTTTTTGACTCTGCTACAGTGTATACATCTTGATTTAGATACAGGAAGTGGTACAGAGAGTGTCAGTTGATCTTTAGAATTGTACCTGTTATACTTGGGTGTGTATACCGGGTGTTTCAGCAGGAACGCTCACCTCCATAACTTTTTTATTTTTTAAATTACAGAAATAAAACTAGTGTATTGTGTTGTATGTGATATTAATTTGCATTTTATGACATGTCGGACTAAATTTTGTCACTGCCGGTTTAACCGGAAATGACGTCAACTTTGGATTTTTAAATAGAATACCCAATATAATTTTGGCTATATCGATTTAAAACATCATTCCAAATTCAACCACGCCCATACGTCACTTTTTGACATCTAAATAATTTTTATTTTTTGATCTAGATTGCTGTGAACTCTCTAAAATGGTTTACTTCTATGCCAAATAAATTATGGCGGATTTTAAAGTTGTATTTATGTTCATTTGTTTGTTAGCATTATGGCGCCATGGGGACCTAGATAAATGCGAAGCCGTTTGCACTTCTTGTGGTATTTCTTGTCATGAATTGTATTTTTAATAAATTATCTCTCCTTTCTTAGGCCGGTATTAGACTATCAAATATATTTGACAAAGAAATTTTATAAAAGAAATTTTATAAAATATTTGAAGTGTAATATCAGTTCTTTCATAAAATATTTATTTTATAAAAGATATTTTATAAAAGATAACAACAGACGATTATCTTTGATAAAAGATTTTATAGTTGATTGGTAACGGTAGTAACCTCATTTTCTGACAATAAGGCATAAATTTGACATTGACTGCGACTGGTATTGGTATATAATACAACAACAAATTGCTAATTTCGAAGTATGGAAGGTTCGAAATATTATACAACCATCAACACCCGGATTACAGAAACCGAAATAAAAGACTGGATATATTTATTTATTTATTTTAATTTTTTGCCTTGCAAGTTTCTGGGATTATGCCTGAAAGGATACATTGAGGTATGCGACTGCTGTACTGTAAACTAGCATAACTCTGTCCTGTTGCCATAAACCGAAGGGTAACCATAAGGCGTTCCTCAACGCTGATATAATTCCTTAAATGTGTATTCTGTCGGGATATCAATGGTGATATCTTTATAACAATAAAGTTAAATGTGTCCTCGTCCATTCTTAAATAGTTTTTATAACTCCTAATACCTTCAACTCGTAACTTCCGAAGGATATTGTGGTGGACACCCCTTAAATTACGTCTTGCCACCCAGGGCATTACCAAAAGGCGCCTGGCTCTTTTTTTTTGTTTTTTAATACTAAACACATTGTAATCACGGCAGCACTTAACGCTAGACAAGCTAATGCACGTCTATCGTTCATTTCTAATTGTAAAAACGTGACAAGTTCCTTCAAAAATTGTCAAAGTTCTTTGACAGTGTAATACTAGTAAAAACTTTTATAAAAGAAATATTATCAAAGAAATGCTACAAAATATTTTATAAAAGATCTTTGTCAAATATATTTGACAAAGATATTTTATAAAAGAAATTTTATAAAATATTTGAAGTGTAATATCAGTTCTTTTATAAAATATTTATTTTATAAAAGATATTTTATAAAAGATAACAACAGACGATTATCTTTGATAAAAGATTTTATAGTTGATTGGTAACGGTAGTAACCTCATTTTCTGACAATAAGGCATAAATTTGACATTGACTGCGACTGGAATTGGTATATAATACCATGGCGGAAAATACGTTTGTCTGGTGCATTTCAACAACAAAATTGCTAATTTCGGAGTATGAAAGGTTCGAAATATTGTACAACCATCAACACCCGGATTACAAACACCGAAATAAAAGACTGGATATATTTATTTATTTATTTTCATTTTTGCCTTGCAAGTTTCTGGGATTATGCCTGAAAGGATACATTGAGGTATGCCTCTGCTGTACTGTAAACTAGCATAACTCTCTCCTGTTGCCATAAACCGAAGGGTAACCATAAGGCGTTCCTCAACGCTGATACAGTTCCTTAAATGTGTATTCTGTCGGGATATCAATGGTGATATCTTTAAAACAATAAAGTTAAATGTTTCGTCGTCCATTCTTAAATAGTTTTTATAACTCCTAATACCTTCAACTCGTAACTCCTGAAGGAGATTGTGGTGGATACCTCTTAAATTACGTTTGCCACCCAGGGCCTTACCCAAAGGCGCCTGGCTCTTTTTTTTCTTTTTTAATACTAAACACATTGTAATCACTGTAGCACTTAACGCTAGACAAGCTAATGCACGTCTATCGTTCATTTTTAATTGTAAAAACTTGACAAGTCCCTTCAAAAATTGTCAAAGTTCTTTGACAGTGTAATACTAGTAAAACCTTTTATAAAAGAAATATTATCAAAGAAATGCTACAAAATATTTTATAAAAGATCTTTGTCAAATATATTTGATAGTCTAATACCGACCTTAACTTGACATAAAGGTGTGTGATATCAAATTGTTGGAAAAAAAGTGCTCTATCTTTTTGCCCGAGTGAGTTATGTATTATATATTATATGTTATATGTTTCCATTTGAAAAAATTGAGTTTTCCGGGAAAAAGCCTTCTTAAAAGTTTAAAAAGTGTGTACAAAATTTAAAACGCAATAGAATTTGAAAATTTCATTTTTATCAAGAAATTGGGTTAGAAGTAAACCATTTTAGGAGTTCATAGTAAGTAATCTAGATGAAAAATAAAAAGAAAAATTATTTTGTCTCAAAAAGTGACGTATGGGGTGTCGTTCCATTTGGAATGGTCGAATGGTGTGGAATCGATATAGCCAAAAATACATATACAGGGTGAACCATTTAAACATTCAAAGTTGAGGTCATTTCCGGTTAAACCTGAAGTGCCAAAATGGAGCCCGTCATGTCATAATATGCAAAATTATGTCAAACTACATAAACCCACCAAATTTTATTTCTTTAATTTAAACAGTAAAAAAGTTATAGGGGTGAACGTTCCTCCTGAAACACGCGGTATGTGTTTATATATGCGTATATGTTACTACGAACGTTTTATATGCTTGCGGGTATGCGACTGTGTGTGTAGTACTTTTGCTAGTTCGCGTGAAAGTACTTATGCGAGTGCATTTATTATTATACTATATAGGCATAAGTAAACATAGGTTATTTTATCGATATTATGTATTCTTGTGGAAATTTTGTATTTTTGCAAACTTCTCCTATGCTACAGTACTATAAAGTATCCGGCACTGGAGACTGAGCTAGGTTGAAAACCCCAAATTTTATTAATACTTTCTATTAGCATTAAAATAAAGATAAGTTTGTGTAAGGTTGTCTATTCCGAATATTTGTATAGTTTTCGAAATATTGTCAATTTAATATTGTTATGTGGCAAGTTTGCTGCCAATTTTTAGTACAGTTACTATACTAGTTTTCTATGACGGCTTTGAAAAACAGTTATTTTAATGCTAAATAGGAAATAATTAGAAAATTTGGGAGTTTTCATTTGAAAATGTAGATTTTTGCAGTTTTCTCAATTTCATTTTTAATCTTATTGTTTGAACACCACAAAATATTATATAAAATCTATTAAATCAGGTTACTTTTAATAATATTTTCAATTGAAATTAAATGAAAAGCTTTCTTATAGGAAAAATTAATTATTATTTTAAGGTCTGCAAACGTCAAAGACATAAGACCTTAAATATGTCAAATACACTTAAACTTAGGTATAGGACAAAGATCTTACAAACTCCAGATAGAATTGTTTACATTTGAAGTCGACGTAAGGATTGTAAACGTGCACTCCCCACCTTGCTGTTATGCTTGCAGCATAGCCAGATTGTCCTATTTATCGCTAAGGTATCTGCAAAATCCCAATTAAAAATTTGTTAATTTGACAATTGCAACTGGTTTAAGGTTAATCCGCAATTGCTTTTAAAATAAATTTATTTCCCAATAATTTTAATATAAATTGTGAATAGGCCTTGAGAGATTTAGAAAAAAAATATTATTATTATACATAAAAGTTTGAAATAAACCGACTGCACTCTGACAACATCAAGTTGAAAGATAGTACGCTCGGCGGCAAACGATCAAACTTTATCAATGGAAGAAGAATACACTGTTGCTACTCGCTACCTCGCTACTAACCGCTTTTAAGGGAGTGTTTATATACTTGGTTGTTTTTATTTTATTTTTTTGTGAGTATTGGTGAAAAATCGTCTTTATTATAAACAATGATGGTGCATTCATGTATAGTTTGTAAAAGAGTGGATCATTTAAGCAAGGATTTATCTTTTCTTCGGTAAGTATGGTTATGTTTTAATATGATTGTATTGATATGATTTCTGACTCACAATTGAAGTTTAAAAGGTTATGGACCGGTCCGTGGTGCTAGTCCGGGCAAAAAGCAGTCGAGCTGGTTTATTTCTTAATATAAATCTTGCATTTACAAGATGGTTGAGTCTTGTGCGGCCATAAAATACTTCACTAGAAGATGCAATGGTGTTAAATTAAAATTTCACAGGTTAGTAAATATATTTAGAAATTTGATTTTGAGTTTGCATCACTATGAAAATTCGGTTTGTTTAAGAATGTACCAAATGTTTATCCACTTCGTTAGGATACTAAAGGGCCGTAGCCTACGGCAAATTTGGATACATGCCCTTAGAAGGAATAATTATAGTCCAGGTGATACAACAGTTATTTGTGAGAAATACTTCACAAAAGAAGATTATGTAGGTAATGTACATGGGAATAAAATACTGAAGAAAGGAACAGTCCCATCAAAATATTTTACATCTTTATTTTTCTATACTTAAACAACGTTTGCAGTGTAACAAGTACGTGAAGACAGGTTTTATATAATTTATTTATTTATTTTTATATATTTGATATAACTTGTTTAGGTACATATTATTTTAATTTACTTATTTAATTAATCACTTTAGTGTACAATATGCCTTAGTGGCCTTAAACCAGTTGTAATTGTCAAATTTACAAATTTTTAATTGGGATTTTGCAAGATGTCTTAGTGATAAATATAACAATCTGGCTAGAAATATACATTTTTATATCTGGAGAGTATCATCCAGTAATGAATACACCAAAAATATTGATGCTAAGCATAAATAGTTAAATCCATCCTTGGATACACTGTATATAAAAACTGGATCAATATTTCTATCTTTTTTATAAATATCCAATATTCGAAACTACACTTTTGAATAGATAATATAGTTAAACGTAAAGAATCTCAAAGTAAATTATACGCCCTTGTTGGGCTTTTTGCCCAGACTAGCTCCGCTCCGACACAATGAAGAGCGCTCCATAACCTTTTAAACGTTATTGGATTTAACCTTGTAAGATCTTTGATTTAACCAACATTGTTGCCATTAGGGAGACCAACATGTTTTATCACTCTTCCACCCATTACTGATTTTCAATAACATTTCAAACAATCACAAACTCACGTTCCAACAGATTTATGAATGGAGTGTTGGCCCTGTGGTATAGGACATGATATACAAAGTCTGCCTGGAATCTTTCGTAAATTCCAAAATGTAATAAAGGATAATCCATTTAAAATAAGCAAGTTGACACCAACTTCCGGTATAACCGGAAGTGCGACCATATTGAAAATATTTTAGTCAAGTTCCATCAACATCCAGCATACTGTTCATTTTTCGAAATTTTTGCTATAGTGGATCGAGTTGATTCCCGATGGGACACCCTGTATATAACTAGAGAAATTTCTCTCTGCCACTTTTCCTATAGAAAAATGTTTCCTAAAGCTGTGCGATACATACATGAATAAATTGTTTTATTAAATTTGATTTATTTAAATATGAAATCTTTATAATAATTGGTTACGTTGGAAAGTAAAAATCAAATACAACTGCCAATAGTGCCAATGAATACTAGCTGAAACCGCGACCCACCGTCGGCGTCGAGCGATATACATTTATGCCAAAGTTAGTACAAAGCGCGAAATGAAAAATAAAATATGAACACGGGTCAAATCGGAGAATTCGACTGACCCGGCGTCCACGTACCTTCGACCGATCCGCCCCGTGCTACAGAGCGCGAAATGAACACGGGTCAAATCGGAGATTTCGATTCACTCCGGCGTCCTCTTAATTCGTATATGAGCTATGGAAACCTGATGCACTATTGCATGACCCTGTATAGCTCGCACGTCACTGTAGTATCTAATCTGGTTAATTCGGGTATTTATAGGTGCGAACATTATTAACAATTCGACGCTTCCAGTTAAAAATGGACTACATATTTACCGCCGCAGGGGGTACATATGAGGATCAAAAAAGGAAAAAGGTGTTTGGCCGTTTTCATTATAATACATCCTTTAAAAAGGGACCATTCAAGTACCTATTTTTTCCTTTTTCTATATTGTATAGTAGGGACAATAAACCACTATAAACAAACTAAACACAAAAATATTTGGTACTGGAAATAAATACTGTTTAAGTTGTGTGTCATGCTTCTTATATATTGGGTGCACCTTTGATCTTACCCGATTTAATTTGGAGCAGCTTTAGAAAAAGGTGGTAATTTTTTTCCATACATCACGTATTCAAATTGGTCCGTTACATTATTTATACACACGAATTTGAAATTTTTAAGTATTTTTTCTAAAAGTATATATTTTTAGTAGTAATTTTCAAACAAATATACTGGATCTGTATTCAGTACTCCTAGAAATTAATTAATAAATATAGTGATTTTATGGTGTTGAAAAAAAGAATGTGTGCAATATTGCCGGATTTTCGATATTATAATAAAAAAATTAAAGGTTTTGTATAAATTGAACGTGGTTATACGTACCTCACTACACTCTGGCCGCATATCTCATTAGTAACACCCCCCACATAAGGATTCGCCCCTCGTCTTATACAGATAGAACTGGTCTTGGCAACTCTGCAATGTAACGTCAAACTTGTCTTTCCTTTAAGATTGACAGAGTTGCCACTTGTTCTTTATTTTCTAAAGTTTCCGTATGAAGAGCGACGGGAGAAAGACGTATAAAAACCAGGCTAGAAAGCGTCTTACCATAGTCGTGCTCAAACCATAATTTATAAAGTGGAAACTAAATACACTGAGTGCCGCTGGATTCGTCCTGAAATGCTAAACTATAGTTTTTCTTTCTCAAAATGTACTTCTGACGGATAGTATTACTTAATATTAGTCCCATCTTCTTTACATACGTTATAAATAGTTGCTAAGATTATTTTGCTTGACGCTTCAAATGTTTATTTCTAATTATTGTCTGATCCATCACGTAATTGACAGAAAATAGTATATTATACAAAAAGTGAGAAAAATGACATATTTCTCCCGAGCGCAGAAGTTTCTTCGGGTTTGTTCAAATCAAGCGAGGGACAAATATAGGTTTGTTCCAACACCCTATTTTTGTATCGTTCTAGAACCGTCACGAAACGATTTTCATAACATTCATAAATCACAACCCTACTTTTGTTGTTTTGATTTCTTCGTCTAAGCTTGAGTATTATCTTTTTTCGTTACGTTTTGTTGTATTTAACAATCATGAAAGAGAATAACGTTTAATGTTAAGAATATCTTGTAGGTTTGGGAACCGGATTATACAAATATTACAAATTTAATAAGAATAAATTAAATAATCAAAATATTAAGCAACAACTCCTATAAAACAAGGCTAAAAGAACTGCATGAATGCCAGGAATACAAAAACAACGGTTAAAATTCTTAGGGCGCAAGTCAGTACAAGCGGTTCCTGGTCTTGGCCATGTATCGTTTTTACCGTTCAGGAACTGGTTTGCGAACGATCACAATTTGGTTGGAACACCAAAGGGATCGCCAGCTACACCGTTTTGTGTCGGTTGGAACGCCTTTCGACTACTACGCATGTGCGTGACCGTACATTGTACGATTTTTAGGGTGGTTGGAACGAACCTTATGTCATATTCTCACGTGTCGTACACTGTACTTTTTCTACTGATGCGTTCTTTTTACGTGTTTAAAACGAGGTTCAGAATTAATAGTATATTGTCCAACAAGTACAACATCCGTTTGGCAAGTTGACAGCAATAATAATTCTGCAATGTTTCGGTTGTGTTGTTATGGAAACGCCGGCAAATGTTTTCATGGCCTAAGGAGATATTGCGCGCTAATCGTCGATATTGCGTCGTCAACATGGAAAACGTGCCGTATCAATTTGCCATGTAACAATTCATGGCTGCCTTGGGTTATTATAATAACAGTGAGAAATTATTTCTCACTATAATGGCGAATATTTCTCACTGCGTGAGAACTTCTCCGTTTTTAACGTATGGAAGCGATGAGAGAAGTGGAACATTCCATAGCATCTGTAGAAAAAGAATATTAACAAAACGCCAATGCCGCCTGTATAATAAGCAACACAAAATTTCCTTCTCGCGGTTCACGCCACTGTAGACAAATTTCTTCGCGTTTCAACGGCTCTACGAAGAGCGGAACTACATAAGAAATAAAGTTAAAGCAATGAAGGTTTTGATTTAGTGTAGAATGTCAAATTTGATAAAACACATTTAATGATACCTTTTATGAAACCTATAATGAGCCGGTATAACAAATTATCTTGAATTTATTTTCATTTGAGTCAATTACCTAATTATTTATTGTTAACTTAATGAAAGGCTATGGAAAAATCTTGCTTGCTTAGTTTCGCCAATTGGCAAAAAACATACCACGGCTACATCGTTGCCATATATCTGAAGACAATGAATAGATATTTTTTTTATTTGAATTAATAAAATATTATTATAGAAAATGGTAGTTTTTACACATCTTCACGTTAGTCTAGGTTGATTTGACATAACATTGTATTATAATTTGTTATATTACTGGTAAGTTTAGTTATTCTAATTAGAAATTAATATGATTCTTTTCTGTTAACAATTTTTACAACACACCTAATGACAGCAAAGAATATTTTTTTCGAATTTCTTCCGATGTCCAGAAACTACTGAGTAAATAAGTTACTGCAAAATTTACAGAACCGTTAAGCGTTCAAGTTCTATTTGAAAAAATATATTTTTTTTAATAATTCCCCTGTATCTCGTAATGTAAGCGTTTCCGAACATATAGTGTTTAACGAAACTTTTTTTCTTAAAATGTCGTAAAAAACTCTGTCACGGACCCCGTACACACAAAAATGTGAAATTATTTTTGTATTGTTTAAACTGTTTATTTAAAACAAAAATATAAGAATTACATAATTTGGAAAATATTCTCACTATGGAACTATCACTATCCTTCCTATACAGTTATGGTCCTGGTTACCCACCAATTCGTTTTTCTGGACCTCCACTTTCAAACTTCCGCCGCTTACAGAGGACGTTATAGTTTTACTTTTAATGTAAACACACACAACGTCAAAGCTTGGACCCCCTGGTATGTTGCAAGTTATTTAATTTTGGGTATCATTTAACTGGTTAGCAAAATATTCCTATTTTTGCGAACAGAAAAATGTAATCGGTCAGCCAAAATGGCTAGTTGGTCAGCAACTTATGTACTGCAATCATTTCTGAATCGTGACAGTGCCCTGGGAAAACAAGTGAAAACCCGCCCCCGCGACACCTTTTTTATCCTATTTCCTTCTGTATTCGGCAGAAGAAAACACAAGAAAGTTACATAAATTGACAGTGCCCTGGGACCTCTGAAGTAAACTGCTTCTAGACATGTTTGTTTCTACTGACCAATTGTAAACTCTTGCTGACGAATTAATCATTTCGCAGCTCGATTGTTAATAACGGCAAACCATTTAATTACTTCTCTTTAATTTTGAAATAATCAATGCTTATTAGAGGATGTTTATTTCTGAATGTATTTTTTGTAATAACAATATTTGTACAAGATTTGAACAATTATAAAAACCAATGTTTAAAGAATAATGCAATTTTTTCGTAAATTCAATAAAACCAAAAATTGGGATATTTAATTTTAGTTTTTAACTAAACATCAATTAATAGTCAATATAACCTCCTCTTCGATTCAGTAACTTATTGACATGACGGTCCATTGACCCAATCAAGCGGTTGATGATCGACTACTGAAGAATATTGTTCCGTTCCTCTACTGCCGCTACAATTAACTCTTCCGCATATTGGGATGCATTGATGCGGCGATAATCTACTCTAGAGGCAAAATCCCACATGTTCTCACTAGGATTCTGATCTGGCGAGTTCGCTGGCCAAGGCAGTCTGGCAATATGTTCTTGTTCGGGTACCCTTTCAACCGTTCTTGCCTGGTGTGACATGGCGTTGTCGCCCATAAATATAAAATCTTCTCCTAATTCGTTACATAATGAATTGATGATTGACCTGATAGTACTGTCAATGTACACTTGACTTGCCATTTTCTAAAGGATAGGAATTAATGGAGTTAGGCGATTGTACATAGGAATTCCCCTCAAAATATTACTGTCCCTCCTTGATAGGGAGCAACCTCTCGAGGAAAATTCAGTCTCTCTTGACGGCCTGGTTCTCTCCAGAATCTTTGCCTACGGTGGTCACTCTGCACTCCAATTATGGTTTTATCTGTGAACATGACCCAACGCCACTGCTGCAATATCCATCCACTATGCTGCCGTGTTAACTCTAGACGAGCAACCTTGTGTCGTGGAAGTACAGTGGATACACCTGAATGTCTTCTTGAATGAAGATTTGCACGATGGAGTCTTCTCTAACTGTAGAAGTCGATAAACCACGGCGAAATGTACGATGAAAGTGATTCTTAAGAGCTAGGCTGGATCATGTGGATGTCTGCGGGCATATTGGACAATATGCCGATCCTCCCTTTCACTGAGTACTCGAGATTGCTCACTACGTGGTCTTCTTTCGGCTGTACCAGCTTCTTCATAACTTCGATGAATTAATTGTAGCTGCAGTCGAGGAAAGGAACAATATTCCTCAGGAGACAATCAACCGGAGACAATCAACCGCTTGATTGTATCGTCGTGCAATATGTTACTGAATAGAAGAGGAGGTCATACTGACTATTAATTGATGTTTAGTTAACAAAATTGAAATATTTCAATTTTTGTTTTATTGCAAATTTTAACTGCAATATAGCTTTTTATAATTGTTCAAATTTTGTACAAATATTTTTGTTACAAAAAACACATTCAGAAATAAACATTCTTTAATAACCATTTCTTATTTTATTTCAAAATGAAATAACTTGCAAAATACCAGGTGGTCCAAGACTTTTGACGTTGTGTGTAGTTTATATCTATCTGGTAAGTGTACATTAAGCTAAAAAAACTTTACAACAAAAAGGATCCAATCAACCAAGGATTAGTCTGTCCTTGTTGAGAACACACAACAAAAATTAAGAATGGAAACTTAACGAGCAAAAGAAGAACGGTAAATGAAGTGCGTTAAAAACTCAATTTAAGGGTAAAACATTTCTGCAAGAAACAGTTTTGATTAAGCTAATAAATAGCTTAGAGCGGAGGCGCTTTTCCCGAGGGTACAGGGGACGAAAACGCTTCTACACGGGCGCAATTTACCGGCTACAACTTATCCTAAGGTGTAGTTAAGCAATATTTTTTTCTATCGATCCTGTATTATTTTGTCAGAAAATGTATCATTAATATCAACTTTAATATCATGAGATTTTAATATCGGAGATAATAAAATTGGAAAAAGGCATTGTTTCGATTGTATGGCGTTTTGTATTTGATCAGATTCCCATTAGATAGCATGAGGGTATATGCAGTGAAACCTCTCATAACGGACACCTCTAATAAGCGGGCATCTCTATTAAGCGGACATTTTTTCATAGTCCGGAACTAGGTATATGAAATTCCATGAAAATCAACCTTTCTTGGGCGGACGCTCCTTTGGGCGGACGCGGAGAGGCTGTTTTCATACAAAGAGTGCGAAAAAACCTCCTTTAAACGGACATACATTTTTTAAAAGTATTTGGGAGACGAATAAGTACGGTGCAAAAACTCTCTGAAGACAGATCGGCAACCAATCGCGTATGAGTTTCCGACAGTAGTCCACCGTTTATTTGTGAGTTGTAACAACAACAATGGTAGAAAGATGTCGCGTTTTGAGTCTGAAAGAGAATATTGATGTTGTGGAAGTTTGTAATTTGATAACAATGATTTGGGTGAGTTCATTAACATTGATAGCAATGTGCTATTAGAAGATGATAGTGACCCCATTCCTACCGATTATGCAGCCCAAACTGAAACCACATCACTATCTGACGCCTCTGATGAGGAAGTTGAATGTAGTAATCAAACAAATGCCACCAATTATCACAAGCCATTAGTATGGTAAAATAATTATAGGAGTGTGCAAAGAATAGAGGTGACTACAGCAATGGAATTGTTATCAGACTTGCTACATTTTCTAGATTGCAAGTTTTAAAACGCAAACACGTCAAACTACGTTATTAGATTTTTTTAGTACTACATCCTAACTAAAACTAGCGTATATTTATTTGTACATACTTATACATAGTAATAATTTTGCATTTACATGTTACCTAATAACAAATTTCCCATGGACGGACACCTCTATTAGGCGGACACATTTAGGCGGTCCCGTAGGTGTCCGCCCAAGAGAGGTTTCGCTGTACAAGTAATACATACATAATTAAAAAGAATAAAGGTACACAAATAGAAAAAATAAAAATAAAAAGGTGCTACGTAGAGCAAGAAATATGGCCCTTAAATGTGAAAAATGCAGATGTGAAAAACAAGATTCAGTGTTCACTGAAGCAAAATATGTGACCGATGACCAAAAAAAAACGGCGTTCGTAGAGCAACATGTATCGATTCCCAACTGATTTGCAACCGTCGTACGGAATTGTGTTGGTTATTCTCTAAATATCCATTTCAAAACACGGAAAGGTCAGCTCTAAACAATGCAAAAACGAGCAAGAATAAGAATACTCGTAGGTTAAGTTAAGAAGCCAATTCTCAGATTTGACAGTTGAAATTTTTGGCATTTGTACCCGTCCACAGAGACAAAAAGCAGCAACCAGTTAGAACCTCGTCCACGACCGAACATGTGCAGAACGAAATTTGCAATTGATTGGAAATTTCGGTCTGCATATTTCTACAATTCTGTTTTTATAAGTAAATTCTACTCGATTACTCTCTCCTTCTATTTGTAGACGAATCTAATTTAAAATACAACAAATAAAAAATAAAATCATCGCATAATAGAAATGCTTTTTTATTGTCATTAAAATTTAATATGCCTCGCAAAATAACAAACCCTAAAGTCTCACATAAGTTAATAAAAATCATTTTGCGTCCCACAACAAATGTTGCCATGTCGAATTCAATAAAGAGTATAAAACAAACCTAATTGTGTTCAAAAAGTCATTATGAACTTGCCAAGGGCACAAATGTTCCGAACGTCTATATAATGTGTAACGCAAGCACTAGTGGGGACCGAGCTGAGGGGATTTCTATTCAAGCGACACATCGTTTATAAATGCCCTTTTACTTTTATTAAGGATAAGTATAAAACGGAATTAATTAAGTTTTGTGTTTTGCATTATGGCGCGATGACTTTTTCGATTTGAGGGCTGAATTATGACGTTAGGAAAGCAAATTACAATATAATTAATCTATTGTTGGCACTTATGATGTCTTTATAAATGGCTAGATAAATAACTACTGCTACATTATTATTATACAACGTGGCCATTACAGGGATCTTGGAAACCGTAAGAGATACGAAGTCGGTTAAATGGAGGTAAAGTTGCGCATTTACGTGCCTATTAATATGCCGTTTTGAAAGTTTTAAAACTCCGAGTAGTTCCGGGGATATCCGGAAAAAAAAAACGAAATTCTGATAAATCGTTTTATTGTTTTCCTGGGTTTTTTTGAGATCGAATTCTAAAGTAAATTACACTTTTGCATTGCCACATTTTTCGCTCTCAGCGTTAATTGTTTTGTAATCCGACGAGTCGTCTTCGAAGGGCCATTATCAACTTTCTTTTTTTGAATACGGCCCTGTTTTCCTGATATTGGATTAGATAGAGCGGAAAAAGTGGCAATGCAAAAGTACAATTTACTTTAGAATTCGATCTAAAAGAAAAAACAGATAAAACAATAAAACGATTTATCAGAATTTCGGCTTTTTTCCCGATATCTCCGGAACTACTCGGAATTTTAAAACTAAACGGCATATTATTAGGCACGTAAATTCGCAACTTTACCTCCATTTAACCGACTTCGTATCTCTTACGGTTTCCGAGATCCCTGTACTGGCCCTCCTTATATTGGGCACGTTGTATACCGCGTCACCACTAAAGATGGAACCATATGGGAAAAAAATGTATTGTTTGATTTCGGTAAGATTTGACGTCACCAATGAATGACGTAATTAAATGGAACCATGCCGCTTTTGTTACCCGTCAAATCTGACATGTTCTCCACAAGAGTCTAAAATGGCATTAATTGATCGAGTTTTAATAAATTTTATTTGGAAGAGTTATTTGTATTGTAATTTTCTGGCCACATGCCGAATTTGAAAACGGAAGTCAACTCTACCACCGCAGTTATAAACAACGGCGCTATTATTCTAATATGACCATTTTTTTTTTCAAAGTATTTATTATTTAAAAACAAGACTCTCCTTTTCGTTGGTTATATCTTTAAAGTTATGAGGAGTTGGCCAACGTTTTTAAACTGCAATTTATTTTTTGAGGAAAATGAACATTGTGGTATAAAGAATGAATTTAGACGATGAATATTGTATATGTTCTACAAAATTGCCGAAAATGGCCACTGCCCGAAATTTATACCCACAACGCGATGTGGATTTCACTAATTTTCAACATCACGTTGCGGGTATATTCCATATACCCAAAACGCGTTGTGGGTAAATTAGAAAAATACATGACGCGAAATCACGATTTTAATCGAAGGCACACGACGGTGTTCGTGTTATTGATAATAATAAATACCCACAAAGCGAAAAATACATAAGGTGAAAAATCAATCAAAAAATATGTAAAATAAAAATACTGACACGTTTTAAATATCTATTTATGAATTAAACATTTTCTATAATAACTAATATTTATTATTTATTCCGACATTGACATTTTGAGTTACACTATTTGTTCCGTTGTTTACAGGAACATTTAATATCACCACAAATATCTTTTACAGTTGCATCTGAGAAATCCTTGACCGGAACCTTTAGATGACATATTTGCTGCAGTTCGCAAGGGTATTTTTTTGATAATATTATCAATTGATTGCGACATGAACTGCGAATCTGCTTGAAGAAGTTCATTTCTTGAAAATAATCTGTCCAGTGGCCCATTCTCAGTACTCAGTTTAGACAAGCCATCAACTTTTCGTCCTCTCCAATATTTAGCAATTCATATCGATTCAGCCTTATATAAAGTTTCGATTAAAGTGATTTTCCCAACTGCGTAATTTTTGTGCTTTTTTAACTTCACTAATAATGTTTTTATAGTCACCTTCTAAAAGGAGTGTAGAACTTATAGTTGATTCTACAGTGAGGACGTAAAGTAAGGAATAAATTAATTATCTCGCAAACTACAATTTTAAAAAATAAATCGCTCGGACCCTTCGATTTTGTTTTTCGAACGCGCATATTCTGACATAAAATGTAGATATACAGGGTGTTGCAAATAAGAGTGACACAACATTTTTTTTTTCTTAAATAGAACCCACTGTATATTATTGCATGTACGGATTCTTCAGAAAATCCTAAACATTTTTCATGTAGCATGTGCTATACCTTAGCCCAAGCGTTTTGGAGTTATTCTCATTCAAAATTTGAAAAGTGGAAAAAGTCATGGAGAAAACAAAGAATAAAATTATTTTAAAAATGTCTTATTTATCGAAAAAACAGTTAGGTGAACTTAAAAATAATTTTTCTATAGTAAATGTTCGAAGTGTCTTCCGTTGGTCAACTGACAATAGCCTAACCGATCTACAAATTCTCGCTGAACATTTCGAACCATTTGGGGTGTAATTTGCCGAATTTCTTGCCGGATGCGATCTTTAAATCATCTAAATTTGCAGGCTGGCTTTTGAATACTTTTCCCTTAAGGTATCCCCATAAAAAAAGTCGAGTGGTGTTAAATCGGGTGACCTTGGTGGCCACTCAATAAAACCACCTCTTCCAATCCACCTGTTTGGAAAAGTATCGTCCAAATATGTACGAACTCCCACAGCGAAATGTGGGGGAGCACCATCTTGTTGCAACCAGATATTATGATGTGGCAAATCGGGACGTTCTGACTCAGGAAAAAGGGTGGCCAGGGCTGGAACAAGTTCTTGTTCTAAAAAACTCAAGTATCTCTCGCCTGTTAAATTTCCGTCAAAAAAGAAAGGCCCTATAACAATGTCATCGACAACGCCAGCCCACACATTGATCTTTTGATTAAATTGTGTGTGTCCTTCCCTCATCCAGTGTGGATTTACATCGGACCAATATCGATAATTTTGGGTATTTACGTCACCATTCAAGCAAAATGTGGACTCATCGGAAAAAATTATATTTTTTACAAAATTTCTGTTTACGAAACACATATCTTGTAAACGCTCACAAAATTCAAGGCGCCTCTCAAAGTCCCTGTCCAAAAGTTCTTGGAGAACTTGCATTTTATAAGGATGGTATTTATTTGTATGCAGTATTTTAAGAACTGTTGTTTTTTCCAATATCCACGTCACTTGCTACCTGCCTAGACACCACATGCTGGTTATCTTGAACTGCCAGTAAGACTTCTAATTGTTGATTTTCATCAACTTGAGGACGACCAAATCTAGGGACATCTCTTACATGACCGAATTGCCTAAACTTGTACTCAATTTTGCTTACTGTTGATTGTGATATTGGCGGACAATTGGGGTATTTTTGATTAAATAACTCACAAGTTTCTTGCTGTGTTCTAACCCTATTACCGTAGCCCATCATCATCAAACCTCTATGCGCTGTTTCTCAGTGAGCCGCATTTTAATTTAATTTAGTTATGAAAAAACGAAATGAGTCTTTTGAAAACTAGTAAAACGTTAGGAAAATACACATAAAACTGACAATAACAGTAACTATTGACATTAATTCTTTTGGTTCTTGCATCATAACTCCAAAGCCTACTTGACTTTTCTTGCGCTTCACGCATGCTGACTACAGGTTTTCCTCGGCGTGCATGAATCAATGCAAGTCTTGATTGATTGCGAAATATCTGTTTTCTCCATGACTTTTTCCACTTTTCAAATTATGTATGAGAATATCTCCAAAACGCCTGGGCTAAGGTATAGCACATGCTACATGAAAAATGTTTAGGATTTTCCGAAGAATCCGTACATGCAATAATATACAGTGGCTTCTATTTAAGAAAAATTTTTTTTTTGTGTCACTCTTATTTGCAACACCCTGTATATCTACATTTTATGTCAGAATATGCGCGTTCGAAAAACAAAATCGAAGGGTCCGAGCGATTTTTTAAAAAAATTATAGTTTGCGAGATAATGAATTTATTCCTTACTTTACGTCCTCACTGTATATAAAGTTTATTTAAACCATCTTCGAATTCTTTTTTTTGTTTGTTTTTTGTTGGTTTTCGATTGATTCACCCATTTTTAATGAAATTTCACTTAAAAATTGGAACCCGAACAAACTAAACAAAAGAATTAAGTAAGGTTATGTATTTTCGCGTGGTCGGTATTTACTATTATCCACAACACGAAAACCGTCGTGTGTCTTCGATTATAATCGTGATTTTGCGTCGTGGATCTTTCTAATTTACCCACAACGCCTTTCGAGTATATGGAATATACTCGGAACGCGATGTTGAAAATTACTGAAATTTACATCGCGTTGTGGGTATAAATTACGGGCAGTGACCGTTTTCACCGATTGAGAACAACATATACATAAATAGATTTTTTTAAAATTCGATCAATAAATGCCATTTTTCGACATTTTGGGGAGAAAATGTCGAATTTGACAGTTAACAAAAGCACCATGGTCCCATGTAATTATGTCATTTTGGTCTTTATTGAAGCAAGAACTTATGGTAAAATTAAATTTTACCGTATATGTTTCCTCCTCATATGGTTCCAACTATAGTGGTGACACTGTATGTATATTTTTTTAAGTTATAGGCATTTGATTTATGAGTATATTATAGTACCAGAAAGGTATCATTTTTAAAATATCCTGTATAAAAATGACTATATATTTATTTGATAACAGCATTAGTTACACAGTAAGGCCAAATTAATTTTGACAGGTTTTTCTGTAAAAAAATTCTTTAATGAATTTCATCTCGGTTGGAGATGTGTAAATGAAATTGTTAACAAAAGTTACTTGGATTTTTTTATAGAATCGAAAAATGCCAATATACAAAGCATTATATTTAAAATAACAATTAGTGTTAAAAATTATTCTTCTGGCAATAACTAACGAAAGAAAATATAGAACTGCGGTTCTCCCGTTTTTTCTTACAAATTTAATATACTTTCCGATTATGGTATCCTAATTATCCCATATGATTTAAGTTTCGGGATAAAATCAAAAAACTTTTTTTATTGTTTTATTGCAAATTGCTCCCACTATTAGGAATTATCGTGTACCACTAGATACGACAATTAAAAATACTTACATATCTCTTCTAAACAAGCTAAGGTTTACTAAAATTGAATAAGTCGTTTAGAAGTTACAGCGATTTAATGGTTACACTGCCAATAGCAAGATCGGTACGTCAATGAGTCTTAGCGCAAAATGATGCAAAATTGTTCAAACTTTCTAACGATGGTACGAAAAGTATACCTTCAGTGGGAATATTCGGAGAAATTTAGATTTTTAATATTTACTTTTCAATTGTGCCGTCGAGAAAGATATTGTTTTTGCGACCATCTATCAATGTTGTTTTCGTTGCTTGCCCTGATGTCTCAAAGGCGGGTTCAGGGTTTGTTCTTCATCTGAGACTTTGAGCGGATACTGCCCTCGCTAGTTCATCCCCTTTCTCATTACCTAATATCCCAGAGTGACCAGGAACCCACAAGAGTTCCATCTTGTCCCCCCTGGCCGCCAGTTCTTTTAGGTTATTACGCCACTCCAATCTGAGTTTTGAAGTAAACCGATTAGAGTTTAGAACCTTAAGAGCAGCTTGGCTGTCCGACAGGATGTAATTCTTTTGGTTGTGGTAGCCCTTCTCAAGATTTTGTAGTACGCGTGCTTTTATGGCATGAACTTCCGTTTGGTATACTGTGGCGTAGCTCCCCAGTGGGATGCTTATGTTCATCCTGGGCCTTTCCCCAAATACACCTGCGCCCACACGTTGGCGGTTTTTGATCCATCGGCGTACCAAATTAGACCCGTGTTGATCTTGAATCACATGTGAAATCGTAGATCGATTTGCATTTTCAAGAGCTCAGAATCGTGGGTTTTGTGTGTCCAATTTTTTAGGGGGTGCTGTGTCCATTCCCCATTTGTATTCATCCTTGAGACTGCTTTAATAGAATTTTTTCCCCCTGAATTTCTATAAAATATACATCATAGCACTAATTTTCTGTATTTTGTCTACAACTGCCATTATAAAAAATACCATTCAATTTGAATTAGTATATTGATATCTAACAATATTAGACAAAATAGGGTAAACTTTTGCTCTATAATTCGGCGCTCGACGTAGTTTAATAGCCTAGAGACCTAGATAATTGCTGTTTTAGCATTATTTGTGTAGTCCTTATTGTAGAAAACATCTTCAGGTGGCTAGAAAGTAAATTTCCTTGCATATTTGTGTATTAAAGCCGTTTTACATGCAGAGCCATGCGCAGTTACGACCCAGCTGATCTATTCTCGCTGGATCGATCAGCTGGGTCGCAACTGCGCATGCCTCTGGGCATGATCTCTGGCGTCTTGCAGGTAATCTGGCAGCATGTAGAACGGCCTTTATGCCTCAATGCATGATGAATTTTAGCGTTTAAAAATAAATTAAATGCTGTTAACTCGAGATAAAAAGATATCCTTTTATTTAAAAAACGTTATGTAAAGCATGTCATAATAATGATGGCGGCACCTTGTAGCCCTTTTAAAACGAACTTATTTTAAATGTGGGCCATAGCAGAAGGCCTCTTTATCTTACTTCAAAAATGACTTGGCAACAATCTTGGCTGACACACTGTAGCTAAAACCAATTAGGTAAATGATGGGAATAATGATTAAACTCTATCGGATCAAGAAATTAAATTTTTTTCGTATAAAGCGTTCATCTAATTCGTCTATTGATTTTTAATTGATTTTTATTGTGTTCATGACTTCAGAGGAGCCTTAAATTATTACGTGCTTTATTATTCATTTAATACACTTACGGACAAAGAAAAAACTGACAAGAAAAAGTTTGATTAAGTTGCCGTTATTTTGCTATTTTGAGTTATGGAACTGGATTTAGTTACAAATACACAGTGTTTAAATTAGAATGATAATATCATACAGGACAGTTAAAATAAGAAGTAACATTAAACAGGTCGCAAAAATAAATTCTTTCTTTTTTCAAACAATTGGAGCTTACACATCGATACATGCATCGAATAACATTGTAAGTGACAAATCGTATTCTTAGAGGAGAAGACATGAAAGTTTCGGTATATTATTTTTCCATGATACTACAGCCACAATACTAAAATAATCAGATACAACTGGGATGAAAGAGGCATTTAAACGAAAAATTAAGCTAAAAAACCAAATTTTAGGTTTTAAACTTTGAAATTTATTTTGAACTCTGAAATTGGTCAAAATGTCGCTTACAATGTTATTCGATGCATGTATCGACATGTAATGTTATTAGCGCTGGGCTATCATTTGCTGACCAATCCCGGATGATTCCCTTCACCACTTTTTTAAATGTTAAATTTTTTAAGATGAACAGTTTTTTAGTATGTTGACATTTTAACTTTCACTATTCCTTCAATTTAAGTGGATACTAATGAGACCATAATATTTAATTTTTTAAATGTAGCTGTTTGTTTTTATGCAGTTGTTTGTATTATGTTTGTTTATTTTAAGGTAATTTAGTGATGTTATTTCGTGGTTTTATCTTCTTCCTGATTTCAATTTTTAAAATTTTAGGCCTGGTGATGTCCATTACAGGGTGTCCCATTTTCGACACTATTATAGGGTATCTCCGTAATTGTTAGTGCTATCAAAAAGTAATGTAGGTGACATGTGCTCCTTTTGGGTCAAACATAAAATGGTAAAATCAAAATTTGAAAATTTTCGTTGTTTTAAAGGTACCGGGGAAAATCAAAAAATTGACAATTTCAAAATTACCCCGTATTTTCTTAGCTAAAAGATATACAGAAAAATATTTTATACAGAAGTTTCTTTATAATGATTGTTGACTAATCTGCCGTTTTCCGAATAAAAATACGGGGTCAGGTAAAAAAATTATCGGACCTAATATCATTTTTTAAAATGGAACACACTGTATATTTTAATCTAAGAAGATAGCATTTTAAATTCTCTTTTCAAATATGTAACACACCATGGATGATATTGGTTTCCTAGGCGATTTATTTAACTTTATTACTTTAAACCACAATAGGCCATGAAACAAAAGCTAATATCCTAGCAACAACTATGTTGACATTCTAGTTGTTATTAACATTTAACGTCAATTTAATTTTTACATATTCATTTGTGAAAATGACTTATCAACATTTTGATAAATTTGAGATGATATCAGTTTATATTGAAAGTGAAAAAAACGAAAAAATTTATATTTTGTTCGCTTTCCGGAAAGACGGCAACCATTTAAGGCCATATTTCGACGACTGGAACATAATTTAAAAGAATACAGCTCTTTTACGATGTCGAGATCAAAAACTTATAATAAAAAAAACCAGAAAAATGAAGAAAAGTTTAAATAAATCGCCTAGGAAACTAATATGTTGTGGTGTGTTGTAAATCGGTTACGTCCGATAACTTTTTTACCTGACTCCGTTTACTTATTTTGAAACGGCAGATTATTCAACAATCAATATAAAGAGACTTCTGTATGAAACAATTTTCTGTATCTCTTTTAACTAAGAAAATATAGGGTAATTTTGAAATTCTCATTGATTTTCCCCCGTATCTCTTAAGTGAGCGAAAAGTTTCAAATTTTGATTTTACCATTTTAAGTTTGACCCAAAAAGAGCACATGACACCTACATTACTTTTTTGATAGAACTAACAATTACGGAGATACCCTATGAAAGTGTCGAAAATGGGACTATTACATATTAATCATCATACTTGTTTTGGTGGTTTTGAAACAATTCTTCTGGATTAATAACTTTTTACTGGATTTTTAACCATGCAAGTTTAATTGAATCACTCCCAATTAAAATGGACGTTTTAATTGTTACACAAAATTATTTTAATTTTAAAACGCCATATGCTTTAAAGGATAAAGTATACCATTAATTGTTGCCGCCCACCATTCTTAATGTATTTAAATAATTAGCGACGTTTTGACACTAATGCTCAACAAAAGAGTGGCTTGAATCTGATAAAGAACCCACCATAAACCCATTAACAATATCTTATTTTAAAATCTAAAAAGGGGTACCTAACTAGAATAATAGGCGACCGGCTCAGGAGCAACTTAAAATCTCAAACTAGGTATACAAAGCGGATCCATCATTCTTATACTAATAATAGGGTAAAATCTTAAAGGCGAGTATTAAAAACAACGTAATTTAATAATAAATTTCTTTTCTGAAATTGTTAAATGACGCAGGCTTTCTACCGATGCTCGTGTATTAAATTTAAGGTGGGTTTATGCTTGTAAGCGATGTACTTTAATTTTAATTTTAATTTTTTTTATGATCAAACACTAAGGTAAGGGCCCCAGTGATTGACCGCGTCCTAATTATTGACCGCTTTTTCAGTTTCGTGCCCAAAATAAAGATATGGTAAATATTTAAGGTCTCCTGATATTCGTAGTGGCCTCTATGATACACTCGACATTCCAGAAACAAAAAGTTGTAGGGGTAAGTGTCTCTGAATCTATTTGACATTCAGTTAAGTAATAGCTCTACTTGCATAGAGAAGCCATCGTCGAATATCCGCCATTTTTACCTAAGCAACTTGCCATTGAATAATAGTGATTTACAGTGAACACATTCAATAGCTTAGTGGTTAAACATTTAAAGGTAAGTTAAAATGATTTTCTTTTTAATTATATATTTATCAAACAATCGTGTTTCTTCGATATATTGAGAAAATTGATGGTCAATTACTAGTACAAATATTTTGTTGTGTAATCTAGTAATTGACCTATAGGTCAATTAATAGTACAATACAGTGGATTTTTATTTTAGTTCTTGAGAAATAAGTATGCATTTAATTTAACTAACAAACGCGTTACAATATGTATTAAATATTAACAAATTCATGGACTAGTATTTGACATATAAAAAATACAAGTATTTTATAGATATTTGAATATTTTGTAAAGGGTCAAGAACTGAAGCAAATCTTAAGACAATAATTGGTGCTCCAATGCGGTCAGTAACGAGTTATTGTTAACAAATTTAAAAAAAACTTAATATTACTATACATAATATTGTCATTTTTATAGTTAAGATTTTTTTTTGTTTAAAATGAAATTTATTTAAGGGCCTACATTCAGTTGACCTATTTATTAAAGTATGGAATTATATGAAATCGCGATAAAAACGACTAGGTCAATTATTTGAATGTGATAGAGGTCAATCACTAGATCTTGATATTTTCTTTTCTTTTTTTAGAAAAATGGCACCAACAAAGCAACCTGCTTATTCCAAAGAGAATTTGAAAAATGCAATTGATGCAGTACAGAACGAGATGAGCTATTATCGCGTAGCGCAATTATTTAACGTCCCAAAAACTACATTAATCTATAAAAAAATGGAAAAAATTCCAATAGACAGAAAAATGGGTCCAAAGACATACCTTCCTAATGCGGAAGAGAAATTATTGGTAAACTGGATCTTTCGATATATGAAAGATAATGTTGTAGTAAAATATGACGACCAATTTTATCCTGGGTTAGTCCTCGAAAATGATAAAAAGAATAAGAAACTCAAAATTAAGACTATGGAAAAAACTGGTCTTAATTGGAAATGGCCAGTATGTGAAGACGTGTTATGGTACAAAAAAGATGATGTAGAATCTATCAAGCAGCCCAGAATGGTAAACAAGCGAGGATCATATTATATTCAGGAAATGTCAGAATATAACAAATAGAGATTTATTTATTTTAAATATAATTATTATGCTGTTTAAATTTTTCAAGTCATTTAATTAAGTTAATTTGGGTTGTATTTATTTGTAAAATGTAAAAACTAGTTTTTTCTTGTTAATTAAATATTTCTATCTAATTAATGTTAATATTAAAAGGTCGAACTTCCCTATCTTTTTTTATTTACTCTTTGTATTGTAATGTTGTTTTACTCAAAACGGAGATATTTACTAGGGAAACGTTTTAAAGTCTATAAATAAACACAATATGCAAGTTCATTAAATTTAATTTTGGGATTTTACTTATTGGTCAATTACTAGGACTTCTATGGGTCAATCATTGCAACAATTACTTTTTACAACGGTCAATAACTAGTACATTTGGTAGTTATATAACATTTAATATTTTTACAAATTAACAAATAACATTTTCATAAAACTAACAATTTTTCCAAAAAATAGACAAGTAACTATATACCTACAATTTTTTAAAATTGGATTTAACTCATATTCAACCCTGTTACAAGATTTTTAATTTTACACTATGCCTTAATAGGTCAATTATTGGGACCGTTACCTTATATTAGGAAAAATCCCTTAAGGCATCCTGGGAGTGGTGTGTGTGCGCATAAAGCAATTCACGATGATGTTGAATCATTTGAGGTTATATTCGTTGGGAAACACGACCTCAGGAAGGTCATTCCATAAGGATGACGTCCTCTAGATGAAGGAACTCTTAAATAATGAAGGTCGAGGAGACAAAGCTCAACCACATATCATATATGGATGGGCGGTATTGGTCCGTCGTGTATTCCTGCTATTCGTCGCTCTAGGTTCTCAACCGGTGGTCCGTGATTAACTTCCATGTGGTTCACAAGAGAACACTTGGTAGATCCTGACTGGACAAATCTGCAATACCCAAATCTGCTGCTATCCGGAAATTTATTTGAAAGTCATTCAACGTTAAACCTTCCTGATGATATTCACGAAGAGATTACCGAATTGTAGGATGATCGCACATTCAAAGACACTTTTAGTTCATATACAGGGTGTTATGGAAATGACGTATTTTATTTAAATGGGTGACTCCTGGGGTGTCCTAGAGAAGCGCTACATATATTTTTTTCAAATCGAACGTTTAAAAAGTGGGGTAATTCACCCATAAACCCACAGGTCACTCCTCGGCACAATCATATTACACTGAGCAGCTGTGTAATAAACAGATGTTCTGGCGCAATGTTGCCAAACTGTGAGTGAAAAACTTTAGATTCTTATAAAAATAAATATAGTATCCAAATAGAAGTGAATCCAGGTGCCAGTACACTAGCAAGTAATCCAAGACCCATACATCTTCAGTTTTTTTGGTTTTAATGGGTAAAGCTTATACTCCACTAAAACCCCTTTGGCGTTTTTGTTCCAATCTCAGAACATGACCCTGTATATCGTCAGAGACACAGAATAAATAGTGAAATGCTGAACCAATTACCATAAATCACTTAAAGAAACACACACATGTTTCAAATTAGTTTTTTGAAGATAGGCCCTTATCACACAAAATAGGAGATAGGACACAAATTGGCCCTTTATAAACTAAACCGTTCAGCAATTATTTTATCTGCTGCATCCAATATCTTATATCGCAACTGATACATTTTCTAATATGCCTTCGACTTGCTTTTCTATATGTACTAAACATTTTCACACTTACTCGCACTGTTACAGTTGATTAAATATCTCGAAAAAACTCTTTTAATTTCGAAACCACGCGAAGCCGCAGAGGAATATCTTGTTGTCAAGCAAATGTCAACTTCTAACCTTCTGTCATTTATAGTAGAGATGGCTAATATTTGGTTTTAAAATCCCACTGTGAAACGATCGATTTAATTTTTTGAAGCTTCTCAAATGAAAAAGAGCACAAGAGCAGCGATTAACAAGTCTTTTAATCTTTATTGGTATCTACAGCAGTGAAAGAAAACAATAAATAAGTGCTGTAGTTATTATTTATTTCAACCATTTTTGGTGAATGCGCTGGAATCTACCGGAAAAACACGCATTGCAATAGTACCATCTCTACTTAACTTTTTGACAGTGTCGTGTTTTAAATGTTTCAGTTCAGATGTCATTTTTAATTCAAAGAAATGTTATTTACATTTTACAATGTGTTTTTAATTAAAAACAAAAGTTCATACAAATCTAGGCGAGACAAGCCAATGTTAATAAAAACGATGTGAATTTTGTGCAGTTTTATTGCGGCCAGTGTTCATATGAAGTTTTGCGATTATGGTTATGGGAACGCTGTATAAGTTTTTATAGAAATTGACACTAATTTCTAAAAAGACCGACAAGGTAAGTATATGTGTATGGCCTAAATAAAATTACATTAAAAAATAAACATTCAATCACAGCAGTCACTCAAAAGTCAAAAGGTCATTGACATTTGACATTTGACCTAGTTACGTAGTTGCGTATTTCAAACTTAAAGAGTGTAATTCTGACAACATCGGCCAGAATTCGTGGTTTGTTTACATGTATCGCAGTGCCGCACGGGTGTTTTTCTGGTTTAACTTCAGGCCATTTTTACCGCTGAATGAATTGAAAGCATCATTTAGGATATTTTTCTTCAATTTGTATTCATCTCAGGAATTGCCGGTTTAAATATAATACGTCATTTCCATAACACCCTGTATAAGCTTCGAGGAGTTTTGGTGCAAGAAAGCACTTTCTTATCCGAAGATGCGTGACATTGCTATCAAATATCGAGTGATATTTTTCACAACTTACCTTTGTGAACACGAATTCTCGGCTTTATTTCACATAAAAAGTAAGGACAGAAATAGGTTGGACGCAGGCGACGATATGCGCGTAGCTTTGTAGCAACATCAACCTCATAATTTCTCTGCAAATGAAGCAAATGCCGGCTCGCTCATTAGAAAACTTTCTTAGAAAAACAATTTTGCTTATGTTTTTAGGTCCTTTGGGTCCTTAAACAAAGTCTTATCGAAATTAAGTTTTTATATTTTTTTAATAGTATAATACTTGCACCCTAATGCAACGGTTTTCTAGTAATACTATAAATTATTGACCAAACAACATTTGGGCGTGGTCCCAAAAAAGTTTGCTTGCGGGCCTTTGTGAGTCTTCCCAACACTACATTCCTTTATATATGGTCCCTGAAGAGTTCAAGTGATACTTTAGTGGTCCGCAATCTCTTAAAGGTTGAGAACCACTGCTCTAGCGTGGAATAAACGGGCCAGGTCAGTCGAACATTTTCCATGGAAGTATCTGTGAAATGAATGACCAACCTGTCTTCGATATTCTAGGCTGTCGAGGTTCTTCGTAGCTCGTGGTCTCCAAATCAGACGAATGGCCCTCCTTCCGATGGAATCTAGTAGCCGAAGAGTATGTTTGGGTGCAGAGCTCCAGACATGAGAGCAGTACTCTAGTGATGGTCGAATCTGGGCTTTGTATTGTGTCAAAAGTTGTTGACGTGTGTGCAACTTTTTGGTCCGGAAGAGTACACCAAGTTTCTGCGAAGCTACCTTGGCGATTACCACAACGTGGTTATGCCAAGACATATTTCCTCCCAGATTGATGCCAGCAAATTAATAGATGAAGCCGGTGGAATTGCGTGTCCTGCCATGACTATAGAGAGAGTTAGAGAAGAATGCTGTCTGGGTTTTCTTAGCATTAAATTTGACTTGGTTACTGTCACTCCAAGACAAAATTTCTTTCAGGTCTTTGTTGGGGCGTGATAATTCATGCTGCCTACGAGAATGTGCATCGGCAGCCGCTGTTTGAGGATTCAAAGTGAAAGATGAGACAAGTATGCTATCGTCAGCAAAGCTATAGGTAGGTATATTGGATTTTTGGTTTTCACTAGAAGGTCATTGATGTACATTAAGAAGTGGGTGGAAGACACTAGGGTCCCTTGAGGTATTTGTTTTTTCTCAATTCTTTCCTCCGTTCGACTGATCGGGCCATTTCCGAGGGGACCTACAGCTTAACGTGGGCTCCGAGCCACAATCCTGGGTCATACGCTGCTACCCCAAGGGCTGTAAACCCTTGATTTATCGCATTGCGGTATGACCTACCGATCGGAAAGCGCGTACGGTCCCTCGTTCTCAACTAGATATCCGATCTCAACCGACATGGCTACGGTGTGAATGAGGTAGGGATGGGGGAAGATACATTTTTCTTTTTCTTTCCATGACGTCGGACAGTAACGTATGACTTATACCACTAAAAACCATCGAGCGCAAATAGGTTTACCGACCGTTTGGTTGAACCTACGAGCTTAGAGTTTCTGGTGACCAGAGCCGTTGCTTTATGAATTTTTTTACTTTAATTCAACATTATTTTAGTAACTTAAGTAAAACATTAATTTTTAAAATGAAAGTAATTTGTGTAACAATTAAAGTGTGTCATTGCTTTATGGTCAGTATGAATGGTACTGGAACTACAGCGCGTCAACATTTAGTTACTTTTCTATAACACCCAAAACTTTAAAGCAAAAAGAAAACGTCGGCGTTACGACATAAATATAACTTGTAAGTAGACGCGACTACAGAGTAATGTTAAAGGTACCCACTACTACAAAGTGACTATAAAAGTTGCCATTCAGTAACCTATTGGTAAGCGTTCTATGTTATCTGACGGACGGGCGGAGGACTGAACGTTTCGTTCTCGACGCTGTTCGCGAAAAACCAAACTCGCTTTCCGATACGCCATGTTTTATAGGGATCGATCGCGACGCTATTTCAGAAAAAAACCTTAACTTTTGTAGAATAGGAAATATTCGCTTTGTTATTAATTGTTTGATAATAAAAACTTGTTTTTTGTTATTTTTAAGGATTATTTACAAAATTGCTTACCTCTTCAAATATATTATTTTACAAATCTTTAATCTTTAAAAAGATTTATTTTAAGGGCGCGTTGCTATTTTTAGATCTAACCTTATTTTTCACAGAAAAATTAAACGCGTTTGGGTTTTAGCATCTGTGGTATATCGAAATCCAAGTCTTAAATATTTATATCTATCTACTCATATTATTTTATGGTTAAGTGCATAAAATATGAACGGACACATTATTTGGATAGAGGTTCATATGATAGATGGAATAAATATACATTATTTTAGTTGAAAGAGAGAGATATCAAAATATGTTTAAGACATGATGGGAGTAAGTCCCATTTTGGTCTAAATTACAACACATTTACGGTTTTGGAACGTTCTAGGAACGGCAGTGCAACGTAAGAATGCTAGTTCCAGCCAGTTAGACCATGCAGGCACGTAATCGTTACCACAAAATGATTCCCCATTTTGGTAACAACGTGGTGAAGAAACAGTGCTTAAACGGTTGCCGATACTAGTAGCTGGAACTTATAATAGTATATTACATACCGAGTATAGTAAGACGCCTATTACACACGATTTCGAAACTTACGTACTTCGCACGAGTGTGTAACTTACTACTCGAGTTGTATACTATACTTTTTCTACGACTTCATATTTACTTTTATGTTAAATTATCGAAATATGATAATATAACAATTTCGTTGTAATGTAGTTTCCCCTGGCGTTCCGTCAATCCCATCCCCCAATACCCAAAAATATCCAAATTAAAAATGTTGTAATATATATATTATGTAACAGTCATTACGTACCAGTAGATAAGTAAAGTCTGTTTCGTTGCCGTTGATAGCTCGATACCCTCATTAAAGATTCAAAACAAGGGCCCGGTGGCCTAAAATATTTTACCTATAAAATGGTCTTTTTACGTACATCTAGCATAAAGATGAAGAAATTTTGACCTATTCCACCGGGTAACAGATAAAGTAACAATAGAGCCATAAAATGAAATGAAAGGATAATGATTAAAACGGCCCATCATGGTCGGAGAGTTGGGTTTTTAATGTAACCGCTTATTATTTTATTTAAATGTAATAGATTTTATGATTTTATGAATTTATTTACAAGAAAACTAATTTATTTACAGATCAAAAAATATTGACAATTTCAATAATTATAACTCGATAAAATGGTCCTCAGAAGAATCTGAAGAGTCATCATGTCCTACGCTTATTACTAAAGGCTCAATTTCCATAGTTGTGTCAATTACGTTGTCAAGTTCCCACATTTTTTGTTCCTCTACTATAGCATGTTTTATGGCGTTTTGCCAATTTTCTGATGACACATTTGCTAAAGAATGAAGCAAGAGGTGTCGCACTTCTTGCATTTTAAAAGTTTTGTTATTTCTAGCAACATATCCTTTTACTTGAGCCCATATTAATTCGATAGGATTTAGCTCACAATGGTAAGGTGGTAAACGGAGCACTATAATACCTCGATCTCTTGCCATCTCGTCAATAACATACTTTCTATACTGTGATTTATGTAGCCTAACAATATCCAAAAGTTCTTTTTTTACCATGGTATTATCGTAACTCAATTCCTTTCGTTGTAACCAGTTTACGATTTCCGCCTTTTTCCATGAAGTTGTGGGAAGATTCTCTTTTAGCCTAGAGTGATAGCTGGCATTATCCATCACTATTACAGAATTAGCGGGAATGTATTCTATCATTTGCTTAAAATATTCCTCGAAAACATCAGCAGTCATTTCTTCATGATAGTCTTTAGTAGAATTCGACTGGAATTGTAATAATCCTTGATCCAAAAAGCCATTTGAACTTCCTATATGAGTTATAATAAGTCTGCGTCCCTTTCCAGATGGTGGTCTAAGTCCTGTTGACCAGCCTTCCATGACAGCTTGTCGAGAACTTAGGACATTTTTATCTTGCCAAACTTTAGATACGGTGTGCCCTTCGTTCAGCCAAGTTTCATCCAAATAGAAAATGTTTTTGCCTTCGCTGCGGTATTTTCGGATGGACCTTAAGTATTGACGTCTCCAGCAAATAATATCTGCTCTATCAATAAGAAAAGATTTTCTGTTTTGCTTCTCCCATCGAAAGTTCATATCATGAAGTATTTTCCATAGTTTCGTTCGTGATAGCTGTGGTAAGTCCTCGTCGTAGTTAATGGCTTGTAAAATTTTGTCTATAGTTGGTATTTCCTTGGCAAAATAAAAACTATGTACTTTTCTTCTAATACCATTTTTAATGAAATTGTCAATTTCTAACGGTTTCTTTCCTGGGAGTGGTTTTGGCTCACTGAGGTTCTTAGATTTTCTTTCACGCAAGAACCTATATATAGTAGCCTCTCCAACTCCTACCATATTGGCACACTCTGCAATGATGCTACGAACATCACTTGCAGGTTTCTGGTACACTAGAGCATCATGCACGTTTAATATTAATGTCTTTTCTCGGAGAGAATATGCACTCTTGCTAATTTGACGAAGACACGTTGGCGAAAAACTTGAAGCCATTGTTACAAGTATAGGAAATAATTCAACTTTGAGATAATGCAGTATCTAAATACAACTAAATACATAGTTTGACAAACGCACATCAAATGGCGTAATAACATCCTAAAGCAGGCAAAAATAGGTAAATTAATTACCCCTGTTGTACCTACTTTAACCCTAATCCTACTTAACAATGGACAGAGGCCAATTTTCTTATTAAATAAGGTAATTACTATTGGCAACGCCTATGGTTTACGGTTGTTTTATGGCTTCAACCCTCGATATGAGCTATCAACTGCAACAAAACGGACTATAGGTTCTTACAATAGAGGAATTGAAAAAGATCTTTATTAGGGGCGAATACGTAGCGGCGTCTAATATTGCTAATTCGGAATGGCCACAAATCAATTTTTTCGGTAGGTAAATGAAGAAATGCGAAAACTATTATTTTATTACCGGACACCTTGTATTGAAATCGAATATGTAACTGATCCAGACGGTTGAGAGCGCTACGGGGACTTTTGCCCATATCGTGTTACTTGCATACTTGTCATTGACGTACGATTACCTGCTAATTCGGAATGGCCACAAATCAATTTTTTCGGTAGGTAAATGAAGAAATGCGAAAACTATTATTTTATTACCGGACACCTTGTATTGAAATCGAATATGTAACTGATCCAGACGGTTGAGAGCGCTACGGGGACTTTTGCCCATATCGTGTTACTTGCATACTTGTCATTGACGTACGATTACCTGCTAATTCGGAATGGCCACAAATCAATTTTTTCGGTAGGTAAATGAAGAAATGCGAAAACTATTATTATATTACCGGACACCTTGTATTGAAATCGAATATGACCAGACGGTTGAGAGCGCTACGGGGACTTTTGCCCATATCGTGTTACTTGCATACTTGTCATTGACGTACGATTACCTATTTAGTGCCATTTGTGTGCATCGAACGGGCGAATTAAATCGTAATAATAATTCCCTAGCAATTTATATATCTTGTGCAAAGTTAGCACACAAAGTTATTGTTAAGTTGTTAAGTTTAGTTATCGCAGTGTTTTTAAATATATTTGTAATATAATTTGCACTCTTAACCGATGAATACTCAGCCAAAACTTGTTTAATTGGTTCAAGGTACGCGCATGGCACTAAACATAATTGGCAGGTTTACTGCGGCATATACCACTACACACTCAGGTAGTCTTATGCAAATGGCACGTAGCCATACGGTACCATGGTATAAATGACTAAGAGGTAAGATTCCACGCCAATGGAGGCTTGGCTTGTGAGGTCACCAGGAGAGTAATTTTTAAATCTCTTATAGAGATTTATATTGCTGTTAGCGTTTTAAACTCTTGTCGCCGAATTGTACAATAAATTTGGAAATTTTGCAAGCTCGGTGCGTACGTACATCATATTATGATATGAGTGGAGTACGTAGCCCGAAACGTCCGTCCGTTTTGCGCTTAGTAATTGATAGGTAACTCTAACGTTCTCCTTATCTGCGCGTTTTTACGTGGGACGTTTGTTGATAACCCCCGTATAACTAATTTACCCCTTGATTTTATTTTTGAATTTAATTTAATCTGATAATTAGCTAGATGGCAATTTATGGAATTTTAATTTTGTCCCCTGTTGGATTCTAACCAGAAGGTGTAATCCCCCACCCAGGATTTGATTATTATTGCCAAACTAACTATTGAACCATTTAATTTGGAAGATGTAAGAACTGGTCGACACTATCTGTAAAGTGGCCAGTCTTAGCAAGTAATGAAAAAAATCCACCGCAATCTGAAGGCGGGCTTACTTAATTATTTTCGTACACGATTTGATTTTCGATTTTTCGGTCGATTCTTGTATTGTCCAGGGATGCCAGGCATAATGCCATTGCCGACTTGACACGCACGTGTCAGTCGGTCTTGGGTGGGCCCACCACCTTTCCCCGCTAACTGGAAGCTGTTAGCGGTCCACCAGCGCAATTGAAGAGATGAGGGCAAATTTGTCATAAGAAAGAATGAATGATTTTAATTTAAAAGTATAGTTTGTTGAACGTAGGACGAAGCCTAACTGATGTTCAGACTATACTTTTGATTTATTGGCTCGGGCGCGTCCAATTAAATATAACAACAATGCAAGTTTGTTATATTGGAACACGGATGGCTATTTTTATTTAATTTTATGTCCTTGTCTTTGAGGGTGAATTTAAGGGGGTTTGTCTTACGTCAGTCGAGTAGCATTTTGTTTCTCAACTAAAGAGAGTCTAACTACCCTAATAATTTCCGAAAGAAAAATTATGACTCGCGGCAGTGACTACTAATACTAGCCTTAAGATATTTTATTTCACACTTACTCACTATTCCGGACTCAGAATGTCTTTGTTCCTTTTGTCACAATCGGGTTTGTTCTTGGAAAACTTATTTATACTCGCGCCGGCAACGAGTGTTTGAAGGGATTCCAGCGTTTTTTATACTCGCACGGAAACTACGAGTGTTTAATAAATAGTCCAGTATTTTTATACTCGCCGGAAACACGAGTATTTAATGACGTTCCAGTATTTTTAAACTCGCCGGAAAACACGAGTGTTTAATGACAGTCCAGTATTTTTTTTATACTCGCCGGAAACACGAGTGTTTCAAATAAAAATTTTCTCAGGGAAAATCCGCGGCTAAAAACACTCTAACACCTGTAGTGTTGCGGCTCCCGTTTTGAAAAAAATAAGATCGCGATTGAGTGAGGTCCTGAGACCGCGGCGTCCGGCCACGATAAAAACCCAGAACCCACTAAAAAAAACTGCCTCCTGCAGAAATTTCTTTAGCCGTCTCTTTCAACGTTACATTACGTCATCCTGGCCGATTTATCTACCGGTAAAGCCATACCCGTTGCGACAGCAGGGATAAGGAACCAAATACTGCCGACACCGCAAAACTATAAAAGCCCGTCTAATTTTGCATGTGGGATTATTTAAAATAATTTAACGGAAAATAAAATTCATTAATTTTCTAGAATTGGAAAAAGGTATTTTTACAACACTCTCTTGTAGAGGTATTAAAATTTTACCCATTTAATAATATGTGAAATAAAGGAATAATGTCATGTTATTCAGGTATATTTGTTTCATAAACAAAGCTAAAATACGACCTAAGTAGTTATAAACAAATTAAACTATTTTTTTTTAAATAGTCCATCTCTCAGTCGAGTGAAATTATGAAGAGGTAAAGAAACTCATAGTCTGCTTCAATATATTAATTTCCACACATGTTTCGAAGGCATATACCATCATCAGCTTCAGTGGAAAATACTTAAGAATGAAATGTTAACAAAATAAATAAAACCGTCTCCATTCTAATTTTTTGTTTTTATCCTTAGGAAAGCGGAAACACCTTATATTTCTATCAAATTTCTTTGCCTGGATATTTATATCACAACACAACACACAGCGCACCTTAATTTATGAAAATTTAGATATTTATTTTAATAAATACACACGACTAAATAAGAAAAAATTCTGGTGAACTCTGAAAATTTCCATGGAAAACTACAGCAAACGGCACTACGTGGCGACCAGTGTTGCCAGAAATCTTTGATCAAAAGTAATAGGTGGACGGTTCGAATGATATGGGGGTCACACCGTATAAATCTCCATAAGAAATTTAATAATCACTCTCCCTGTGATGTCATTGCGCGCGGCAGACGAAATTGGAACGGTTAGATATCTTACCTTTAGTTATTGTATCATGGCACGGATTCCTGTTGCCACCCTCTTTCAGACGTTTAGGAGGAAGGTGGCAAAATCAAATTAATATATGAATAATATTAATAAATGGTTTCGAAGATTATAGCGTTTTAAAATAATCTGTGTGCTCTACAAAGCTATTACGTTTTCTGACCTAAATTAATGTGTAAACTCGTTCCAAAACATAAAAAAATACGTATTTTTGTTCAGCTGTCTTGTAATAGCTTATAAAGCAATGATTAGGTTTAGAAAGGAATATAAAGTTTACCCTCTGTCGAGCACAAAAAGCTCCTCCGTGCGAAATAAACTTTTTTAAGTAATGCCCGAAGACGTGCCCTTCGGTCCCCAATCTCGAGTCGCCCTTATATTAAGTTTAGAGAGGAAGATTAAGTCCAGTTAAAAACTAATTTAGTGGAGCGTTCTTTTTCTCCGAGCTATTTGTCCTGAAAATGGTTTGTTTCAAATAATTGTAGAAACATCTATGGATTATTTGCTTCAAAAGTATTAAATGTATTAAATTTCATTGGGTTTAAATTCTAATGGAAAAAGAGGAAAGTTCAACCCGTATGGGACCCGTAAGCTATATACAGGGTGTTATGGAAATGAGGTATAATATTTAAATGGGTGACTCCTTGGGTGTCCTAGGGAAGCGCTACATATATTTTTTTTAATCTACAGTTTTAAAAGTGGGGTTCAGCCCCATAAACCCACAGCTCATCATACGTCACTGAAATACGTCACCCTGTGGTGGCATGTCAGAAAACAGGTGTTACGTGGAATGTTGAAAAACTGAAATTCCATATAAAATTATAAAAAATTATTTATCTACCTACTAGTATTTATCTTTATACCTAAAGAGCGATGAAATCCAGGCACAAACACAATCAGTTTTTTTTCTTTTTCATGGGAACACTCCTGGAAACACTTTATGCTCGAAACATTCCAGCAAGTCAAACGTCCAAAACAAGCAACTCGGTTTAGGTTCGTCATCAAAAACAATTTCAAATAATATACAAAGTTTGGAGGCGTAGCCCGAGATTCATTACAAAACAATTATTATACGCGTACCTTCTGAAAACAAAACGGATAGCCGAGAGTGTAAATGGTAAGCAACAGAACCGACCGTATTCTAACGCGTATCTTCTTATACTGACAGTTGCAGGACGCACGCTTGTACGCCTAGACTTACGTTGCCCCGGCGCCCAGTGGATTGTGTGAAAGGGATGGAGAGATGGCCGTGTGAGAAAGAAAATTAAACCTTCGTCGGTCTTGTCATTTGGAGTAGAGCTGAGCTAATTTAATTATTTGAGCTTCTCAAGTACAGTCGCAGTATTATCCCTTACCTTAATAGATGGATATATCACTACTATCATTTTATTCAATTCATTATTTTATCACCATAAGAAATGCATTTAAGCGATCTTAGTCCGTTCCGTATCGCCTATTATTAGGATTTAATTACCGTGACCGTGAAATATCAAACTGTCAAATATTGCCCATCTCTATTCCGAGTTTTACACGTACCATTTCGTTCGCTCGTAGATAAAATATCATTCTTAAATTGAAAGAATTGTATTTAAAGAGTGTGTGTTTTTAAATTACTTAAATAAATAAATCTGAGCGAGAAAAAAAAAGGACCAAAATTAAAACAGTTTTCCCCTGTATTCCTTCCATGTGAATAGCTGCTATTTGTGAGGTTATGTGAGAGGATTTTCCTAAAACTTAGATTCTGTGTGGTTTCTGTGAAATTATGAAACTAATAATTGTATTTAAATAAGTAAAGGTAAGAGAGCATTTGTCTTAAATAAAATTGCTTTTTTTTTTAAAGAGTTTGAAAAATAATAGAAAGGTCAATGGCGTTTGACCTATTTACTTTCCTGTGCTTGTGACGAATTTGTGATTTGTGTGTAATATTACCATTATTTGTTTTGCAAAACATCTTTCGCCGTCGGTTTTCTCGAATCATTTTTGTTCATAAATATAGAATAAAAAAAAGTTAAAATTATAATTTGTTTTCTAAAGAGTTTGCCGTGTAGATATGACAACACCGACCGTCGTCAGTAGCGGCCATGTAAATTTTCAGATTTCATATAAAATGTATAATTTCGCTTAATAATTCAAAACGCCATTTATGGTTATTTTTTTTCAATTTATTTTCATCTCGGGTATCGAGCAGTGGAAAATATGCAAAAAATGATATCAATCAGTTAGGTACTGGAAGCTAGATATTAAGGGTGGGATAGTCATGAGTAACACTCTAAATTCTATGGTGTCGATACAATGACACTGACACCGCTTATTGTATCAACACACTGTATCAGCACATCGCGCCAAGTTGTGCAGTTTCGGATTCACGGTCATCACCCTAAAATGACACTCGCACTGTTTTTTACACGTTTCACTTTTTCTGAAACTGAAACATGACAGATGATATGAAGCACTTCGCACGGTATTTTTCAGCGGTGGAACAAGCCGGATAAATAGTAAATCGCGACCCTCATAAGCAAATATAAAAATAATGAAATCTTAGCTCAACCGTAGGCAACTCACAATACCTGGGTATTGTGTATCATGAGTTTTTTTGATATATATTAATGACCTAGCTAGTATTGCTGTCAGGGGCAGATTCACACTTTTTGCGGATGACTCCACCATACTTTGGGTTAGTAAAAATGCGACCGAACTCCAGAACTGCATCAATGATGATCTCACCAGGTAAAAGAGTGGACTGATGCAAATTTCCTATCTCTTAATATTTCTAAGACGAATATAATTTCTTTTAAATGTTCTCTCGATGATGTTAGATTGGGGGACCAGTCAGTGGCCAGGGAGAGTGTAAGTAGATTTTTAGGTTTATACATAGACAATAAGTTGAAATTTGAGGTACACATAACTAATCTGGCTAAGAGACTGGCATCCAATTGTTATGCAATCAGGATTATAGCAGATAGTTTGGATTTGGAAGTGGTGAGAAGTACGTACTTTGCACTGATGGAATCTCATCTTAGATATGGTATATGTTTTTGGGGGGGATGTTCACGTTATTTGTTTGATATGTTGTTTGTTCTGCAGAAGAGAGCCGTGAAATATATGTTTAGAGCCAGACTTAGGGACTCAAGCAGACCATTATTTATTTCACATAAGATCTTAACCTTGCCTTGCCTGTTTTTGCTGGAGTCATCATGTCTGGTATATAAAAAATTCCGAAATGAAATTAGTTCGGTTTCTGTGTGTAATACGCGCCAGACATATGTTACTCATCTACCTATACCAACTTCTAAAAAAAATTTTAATCATCTTCCGTTACGCATTCGAAGGATTAATGGTTTTAAGAGATTTAGAAGGGAAGTAAAGGCTCTGCTATGCACAAAAGCATATTATTCTGCTGATGATTTATTTCTGGATGATCTTAGCGGTCTTTAAGCTTCTGATGTATGTGTATATGTTGTATTATTGCAAAATGTATAATCTTTTAGCTTTATCTTGATAATGTTTAATGTTTTAATTATGTGTAATGTTTTAATTCTGTATTTTAATTTAGTATATTATGTGGTTACTTGTCAGAGTTATTTTATTCTATATATATTGTCTAATTGTTTTACCAATTGTTGTTATATTTAATTTTTATATATTTTTTTTTCATATACTTTTTCTGATTTGATTTATATTTTCTAAAATAAATTTTTTTTTTATATATAGCTTTGTTAACAAGAACAATATTCTTATGACAATAAAGCATATTTTGATTTGATTTTGATTTGATTTGAGTTGTCTAAATATGAAATATGGAAAAAAGCAACAGTGTTTTGAAAACAAGACTCTGTATAATGGCAACATTCAGCTACATATTGTGTTCCATGCGAAATAATATTTTCAAAAGCGGGACAGATAGCTAATGCAAACCGGAAGCGCCTAAAAATAAATGAAGCGTCTCAATTGATTTTTTAAAATTATAATTTAAACAATACTGATTAGTCTGCTGCTTCGTGCATGACATTTTTTGTTTTGTTATATATGTTAAAATATAATCAAATAATTTTGAAATGTACCTTAAGTTTATAATTTGTTTGTTTGTTTATAAATAATGTAATTACAGTTCCAGTACGACTCTGTAGCATATGTAGCATATGTTTCGGTGAATCTGCAACCCTCCGTACCGATAATTTGTGTGTGATTCCCAACCCAATTTCAATAAGAGAACTGTGAACTGAATGCAAAATGTCTGGTTCTAATTTATAAAGATATATAAATACACTTAAATACAGAACTCCCTTAACATGATAAGGACAAAGCTTGATTGTTTCATCCGTTGTCAGTTGTATTATGATTATGAAATACCGTTATGATACAATGTATGATGACCGCCATGATACAACAATCGTATCATGAAACACGTCGCACCACCCACCGGGAGTGTGTCACAAAAGTGTCATTGTATCATTGAGATAGCAACGTTGTTTTAACACGTGTGACACCCAGGCAGGTGTTAATACAATAGTATCATTCAACACTGTTACCCACGCCTAGGGTGGGAAGTTTCACATTGCCATGCCACCCTGTGTATAATAAATATAATATAATAACAATGAATGCTAGTGCCATCTTTGATGCAACGATCAAAAATATCATGCCATAGAGTGCTATAGCCTTGTCCTGTACACTAAATCGATTTCACGTTTTGTCAGCCTGTTGTAGTCTGAGCTTCAATACGCTCGCTATATTTTTAATATAGTAACTCTGATAATAGAGGACGCAGTGATCGTTCGATGGTATACCGAAAGAAGGAAATATATGTTCAAAAATTACACTAGAGAATATTTTAATATTTTTGGGAGATCACGGTGTCCACTAGTGGTGGAATACTATCGATAGTCAGCCCTATCGATAGTTTCCGATAGTCTAAAGAGTTACTATCGATAGTACTATCGAAACTATACCAACCTTGATACGTGGTAGAGTTGTTGAGTAATACATTTTACTTATGGACCTTATGGTTGACATACACTTTTTATAAAATACTCCCAAACGTATGACTTCCCGCGTTTACTCATTTTTTAAATTTTAATTAAATTAATCAAAATTATGGAAGACAGCGAAACGTAGTACACTACAACAAAAAAGCACACATAATACTGAATTAATAGATCCGGGCCGGGGATTCCCTTTAGGATTTTTCTTTAATTTGTTCATAAAGCAATAGATGGCAGCACCAACAGTAAGTAGAGTGCGTATGTGATTAAAAAAGAGACAACCTTTAAAACAGATTTATTATCTAGTGCTGAATTTGGTTTATTTTTAATTTAAGTTTTTTAAATCGAATTCCGTGAACTTAAATTTAAGAAATACTAATAACATGCGAGTTTAAACTATCGATGATTACTTAAATAGTATTGGAATAGTATTCCACCACTAGTGTCCACAAACTAAGATTTAATTTTTTTACTTACGCACTGTTTACTGTTACATAATATAAAACAGTTCCACAAATCCACATTATGCAAAGTTGATCGTGAAATCCATCGCCTTGACAATGTAAATGTCAGGAAATTTTAAATGTCAACTTTTTTTATTTGGATTTTGTTTTTGGGTATATTATAGTAAAGTATGAGTGACTACGATATTCAGATTGAGGTAACGCCACGGGAAATTACATTACAAGCTACTTTCGCAGCAAATAATTTATTGCTTGAAACATCAGGGGAGCGGTATGAAGAAGTGTATAAAAAATGTATTGACTGTGAGTACCGACTCAGAAATTGTGTTTTATTATCATATTAAGTCGTAGAAAAAGTATAGTACAGAACTTGAGTGGTAAATATATTAGGTACACACTCTCCGTCGAAGTACGACACTCGCTTAGCTCTCTCCGTAAGTTTCCAAATCGTGTATAACCACGTATACCATTATTGGTATGTAATGTACTATTTAACACTTGCTGTTAGTGTCTAAAATGTGATGTTATGACAACTTGTTAAAAGTGGTTTGCTAACACTATATTGTTAAAAACAAATAGAAGGATTTTTTGATTGAGTTATTGATATCGAGTTTTTTCGTAACTAACAACAATACACATTGGTTGCTATAGGTTTGTTCCAACGCCCTATTTTTGTATCGTTCTAGAACCGTTACCAAACTGTTGGGATCGATTTTGTGCGCAGGCGTTAATTTTGCACTGTTTGTTGCCGATGCACAAGGGACCCAAGGTTGGTACGTTTTTGTGACCATTCTCTGTAAAAATCACAGCTGATCCTGATCGCCTGTCTGATTAGTTCTTAGACAAGGAAAGAAGATTAGTTAATTATCATAAATCATAACCCTACTTTTGTTGCTTCATTTCTTCATCTAAGCTTGAGTATAGACCATTTTTAAACAGCTGATTTTGACATGTCGGCCATTTTGCCTGAGGGACAAACACCAGCACAAAGTTAATGTAATTAAATGCAAATTATTTGAGTGTTCGACTTTCACGAGTCCACAAGGAAAATACGTATTCGATTTTTAGCTAATTTATTGTATAAACTAATTCTATTCTTAATCTGTGTATACCTATAAGTGTTTTAAAATTTTTGAGACAATGGAGAGGAGTGATTATTATGAAGTTTTCTCAAAGTGTGAAAGACAGATACAATGATAAATTAAAAATCATGGATGGTAAAGATCCATGAAATACTTTAAATTTACATTCCCTGTCTGAAGTCATCAACACGTGGTTTATTTGTGTAAAAAATCCTATGCCTAAGCCATAAATTATATATCCTTCGAGGAATATTAAATAAAAAATTGTTTTACTTCACAGATTAGCTTTTTAATTTTAATATATAATTTCAGCTTTAAACTAATATTTACGAACTAAATAAACAGTTTATTTTAATATGCACATACAGGTGGCAACACCTAGGTGCATTGTATTTACTATATAATGATGCATATTAATATCCTAAGTTATTTAAGTTGGTATGTATTGTATATAAAATAAATATAATCGTATAATAAAATAAACAGCATTTCGTTTTTTGGAAGCCCAGTATAATAAAAGATTCTTCTGTTATTTCCAAGTTTTGTGATAAATTTTGAACTGTTGTCGGTCTGTGTGGCTTCATTTAAATGATTTTCCATCATAGGTTCTTCATCTAAATTTCTGCTCGTACCAGGAATCTCTTCGTCCTCAAGCGTTTGCTGTTATTGCTTAAAAATTTGAGAGTTTGCGAAGTATATTCCAAAAAAAATAAGTAAAATATTCTTATATCATTTTACATGGTGTATACTTGAAATACTTAATTTAAAATTTTGCTTGTTAATTTGTTATCCAAATCAATAACTGTATCATAATCAAATCATTGAATTTTGAATTTGAATAATGTAGGTATGGTTTTCATCCGTATCTACTTGTCCTACCTCATCCAATCGCTTTTTCCTTTTTGTTGCTCGTTGAAACCTATCAATCTGTGTATCACCCACAGAATGAGAGCTAACATATCCCATATTCTTATTTGGAATCCAATCAGGATGGTCCTTCTCAAGTAATGCAGCAAGCGCACGTAAAAAAAGTTTTTTAGAATTTCATTCCCTGATGTCATCTTTAATTTTATTACCAGTTTTGAAATGTCTAGAGCAAACATGTCCATGCTTCATTTGGGATTCACTTAATGGTCCCCTTTTAATGGCCTTTATCCACATCTCTTGCCTGTGTTTAGATCAACCAGCATTTTTCAGAGCAGCAGTTCTTCTAAAAAACCTTACGTTGTCTCTATTTTGTCTCGTCCCATAAAGCACTACTGCACAAAATCACGGCATTAGTAGAGTATTTCAGTTTCTTATAATTTTAAAAAAGGTCATAAAGTCACTTAAACGATCCCGAAAATACAGAAACACCAAAGAAAATATAGAAACACAATACATCACCTAACCAAGTTTTGATTTGTTTGTCCCTCAGGCAAAATGGCTGCCGCGTTGTGACGTCATGTGAAAATGGTCAATTATCTTTTGTCGTTACGTTTTGTTGTATTTAATAATTATGGAAGAGAATAACGTGTTTAATGGTAATACTATCTTGTAGGATTGGGAACCGGATTATACAAATTTAATAAGAATAAATTAAATAATCAGAATATTAACGAGGGGTTAAGCAACAACTCCTACAAAACAAGGCTAAAAGAACTGCACGAATGCCTGGAATACAAAAACAACTGTTAAAATTCTTACGGCGCAAGTCACTACAAACGGTTCCTGCTCTTGTCAATGTATCGTTTTCACCGTTCAGGAACTGGTTTGCGAACGATCACAAATTTGGTTGGAACACAAACGGGATCGCCCGGTACACCGTTTTGTGTCGGTTGGAACGGCTTTCGACTACTACGCATGTGCATGACCGTACATTGTACGATTTTTAGGGTGGTTGGAACGAACCTTATGTAGCTAAAGGCGCGTTCTCAGAGCTACGTACTGTCGCCCGCGACACCAATACGTCATTACCCCTCATCCCCACGCTGATCTAGCGGTGTTGCCAGGTATCTGGTGATTTTTTGTGATTTATAAAATATACCGCCCCCAACACGAAACTGGTAACACCAGAAAACAGACTTTTTTAAAAAGATTTTCATGGACCACCAGATTATTCATAAAATCACAAAAAGTACAACAGATCTGGTGACATTTCACGAGATACCTGGCAACACTGCGCTGTAGTATTATAATTTTTTATTTTGTTTTGAAATTTGAACCTTCCGAAATAAGTATTCGTTGTTTCCGAACAAAGGTAATTACTAATTATTTGGTCCTAAAATATTGTGAATAGTATGTACTTTTGCTTTTAAAATTTATTTGATCATTACCTGCCTAAATCCCACAAATAATTTTAAATTATATTGGTTTTTTTAATCACATTGGTTCATTTTTTACTAACCAGAATAAATATACATATTTTGAGGAGTAGAATACGAAAATAAAAATCAAATTTGACGCTGTCGTCGAACAAATCTTTTAAAAAACAAACCTATAACCTCCGAGAGGGGAAAATTTTAATCCAACATCCGAATTCCACATACTTACACCCTTAAAAAACGTAAATATTGGCCTGCTGCAATCGGAAGAGATTAAGAAATGTGATAAGTTCAAGTTTAAAACATAAAATTTTAGGTTAAGCGAAAACCATAATATGGATGTGGACACAAATTCAAATTATATTCCTGTGGAAATTCTTCACTGTTCTGAATTTAGAATAAAGTTTATCTACAGAAGAAAGTGCAAGAGTTAATAATACTGGTAAAACATCATTTTGAATTAAAATTGTAAACTGTTTTTAAGGTCACAAGGTATTTTGTTAGCCCTACTTTTGGCAATTTCGTAATGTTATCTAAAAATTAGTTTTGTAGCGCTATAGATGCCTAAATCTTATAATATAAATATTTTTAGATTATTGTAGATACAGATTACAAAGGGCAAGTATGCTCTGCACGAAGATGGCTTTGTATCTGCTTGGACTGAAGATGTAGAGGAGACACAAGCTAGTGAGTAGCCAAGCTATCGAAAGCCTGTTTATTACAATTAGTACAACGAGACCTAGGATGTGGAATATGAATGATGAGGAGACACTGTCAGAAGGAGCATGACTATGCTTTTAGACTTCCTTATTGGATGAAATTATATTAGAATGAAATGGTTCTCCTACCTACCTACTTAACAGTGGTTAATAAAAACTACCTAATGTGTAAATGTATTTGTTTTTCTAGTGCATCGTAGTCCTAAATACAGTAGAGTCTCGATGTAGTGCATGCGTGTGCTACTTTACAATTTTAAGTTTATGATAAAAAATACAGGAATAAAACTGGGCGGTTTTCATTACATTTATATTTTGAGCTCTAAAATGCACAAATTAGTTAATTTAGTCCGTTTTTTTGGCTTCTTGTAACGTTTTTTAACGAAATTAGCTCTTTAGTCTGGAAGAATAATCATATTAAAATACACTGCCAGACATTATTCAAAGATTTCATTGCTTCGCCGCTTTCATTATCAGAGTCTCAATCAGTATGATAAATTATTCAAAACGAAATTTGTACAAAACAAATTGTTTTCATTTAAAAAACAATAACAAATTATTGAAAGGTTAGGTTTCACCCGAATGACAAGTGACAGACGTCACCCCCTACAAAAGGAGTGGGGGACTGTCGCTGCGACACGTCGAAGCTCTGAGAACGAGGCTTAACAATTGATGGGTGTTATGTTATGTTACATTTGTTGGGATACTCTGTGCAATAGTAAGTTTTTCTTATCAGCAATGTATTTTCGCAATTGCGAATCTTCATCCCCCTTTTGGTCACAATTATAAATAAAATATTTACATGTAGGTATTTAAGTCGAGAACGCATCTATGTTATGCTATTGTAATTATTATGTAGGGTTATTGTAATTTGATTATAGACCACAATAATTTTACAGAGAACTGTGTGTGTGATGTAATAGGCGAAAAGGGGCTCAAAGTCTCGAAATTCTCCAAATTCCGTAAGGGCCAAAAGCGGGGCCTCATATTTTATTCGAGACGGCGACTGTGAGCATGTGCGTCATAAAGAAACATGTATTATCGTTTCCATTGATTTTCTTTTCAGCAAGCATATTTATTTCAGACATGCATTCTTGGAGCGCTGACTAGGTCCTATCAGCGGTCCAAGAATGCACGTCTGAAATATATCGACCTGAAACAGGAATTAGGGTGCAGCAGGGAGAGGAACACGGAAATTTAATTTCGATAGAGGTGTTGAAGAATTCTAAGAGATGGTGCTAAAGTATATGTATGAACGGCTTTTATTCCTATACCGGGTGATGCACCATTGACTTGAACATAGGAAACTGCATGTCATTTTTGTGGTGGCTGAATATTGGCTCCCCAGTACATTTTTACAAAAGTTGCATTATAAGTTCTTGAAGATGCCGACATGATAAACCATGTTCCTAGTTGGATAAATTTTGGTGAGCCAATTCTAAGCCTTCTGGTTTTTTTTCCAAACAAAAACTTATATTTCAATTGGATTTAAATTGAGTTAGATATTGGGAAGATCGATGTTGAAATCTTTATAATAACGGAGTAAGAGAAAAGGGGATTTGGGACATGTCGAATATCAATGGCAACAGTACGAATAACCTATAGCCTTCTTTCTGCAAAATGACCACGAGAAAATTAAGTAGTTCTACGGAAAGTGTGCGTTCATCTGCTGCCTCTCCATCGTGTTTCCGCTCATGGGCACCGAGCCTTAAAGCTCCAATAAACTAAGCTGATTAAAATATCCATAATTGAAGACCAGGGGGACAGAGGGGGCAACCCCCGGGTCCACAAGATTTAGGGGCCCCTACGGGTCCTTGTGCTATTTGTGCTAAAAACTATTTTTCCAAGGAGAATGTTAAATATCCCTTTTCTGGCCAGCTGCGGAACTTAACTTATCCATCAAAAATAATTGTTTGATCCTAAAGGGCGATATTTGAATGTAAACCTTAAAAAAACAATGTTTTGAATTAATTTGAGGATCAATTGACGCGTTAAGTGGAAGATTACCATGTTCCACTTAGATGAGAGTTAAAAAGAACTTTAATATACTGTCAAACTTGTGTTAAGGATGACTTATGTCATTCTGTACCTTAAGGTGTCTGAAATATGGGCCCTAAGGGCCGATATTTGAATGCTACTTTAAGTTATACCTTAGCTGAATAAGTAGCCTGGTTATGGTAAATCTTAAAAAACTAAGTCTTAAATTAATTAGAGGATCAATTAACTCGTTAAGTGTAAGATTACCACGTCCACGTGTTATTATTTTTCATTAGCCAGTCCACATTACATGGCGACTTCTCGAAGGAAGCAAGGAAGGCTAAGCCTCCTTAGTAATTTTCACACCATAGCACATCTGTTTATCTAGTATTTACTATAAATTATTCACCAAATTTAGTTTACATTTTCACCTTCTGTTCACTTTCCCGCCTCTGCCTACAAAGGGGCATTGTACAAATTCTTGCGCCTTAAATAATAAAATACAGGTATATATTTCTCTATTTATTATATTTCTCCTTATAAATATAATTACTACACTTCTGCCAACTTAATCCTGAGATTTCATTTCTTTGAAATAATATCAATAATTTACACCGTAAAAATACTTGTTAGTTTTCTAAAAATATAGTTAACATACTTATGGGGTATAGTATTTTCACAAGATAATTTGCAGTATTGTCATGTAGGTGTTATTTATCATAATTAGAATGTTGTGATCTTTATTTAATCGTAATCAGTTTTTTTGTAGCATTCGGTCTTATTGAAATCCAAAATAGATTTTATTTTCAAATTTCAATTACAGTTAACAATTTCTTAAAAAAGAGAATCTTGCATTGTACTTCGGTGTGAAATGAACTAAATATATACACACTTAATTATAATTATTTCCCAAAGTATATTCCTCTGCCTATCAGTGCTCTTTTAAAAAATAAATTAGTAATTACTAGAGCTCGCCAGAGCTTTATATTCACAACTGGAGACGCGTCTCATTTTCATTCTCAGTCTGCATCAACAGTTGCTAGAATAGTATATGCAATGATGTATATGAAGAGATAAAACTAATTTATCTCTTTATAAAAACTATCTAAGTATACTATTTTCCAAACCATCCAACTTCCTCCGCAACAGCAAATGTTCCTCCCTTATAAGTTCACCCAAAAGCTTCATCGCCTTGTCAATTTGCTTTAGCGAAGCTTTGCTGAATGATGCTCTTATGTACTGGCACGCTGCAGTTGGATCAGCCATGAATGCGTGTCCGGGTACGAATGTTATATTCTTCTTTAATCCTCTGGTTAAGAGCATGTCCCAAACGTCAGTTACCCCGTGGGCTTTGATCCACACGAACAGTCCACCTGAAGGTATAGTCCATTCGCAGACATCTTTTAGATGCTTCTCCATTGAGGCTAGTGTAAAATCTCGCCGTGCTTGGTAATATGTTCTTACATATGAAAAGTGCGATAGTAATCCATTCAAGCCCCATGATGATAATAAGTTGTCGAAAATAACCTAAGAAAGAAAAACTTATTTAGGACACTACTCATTTTTTATGATTAAAATACTGTCAATTCATAAACAAACCGATAAGGACTTACGCATTGTATTGTAACTCAATATTTATCACACGACAATCTATAAAAATGCATTAATTATGTTTCTCAAGAACCGGTTTAAACTGCTTTATAATTGTAATTTTATTATTTTCAAACGAAAATATGATTAGATATTTTTTTAACACTAGGTCAACGGACAATATATAAATCGAGTTATCAGTTTGCAAAAAAACACATTTTGTAATCAAAATCAGAAGCTTTTGATGGTTCATTGAAACGCGCTAGAAAAAAAAACACTTTTATGATAGCTTATATCATTAAGATTTGGACTTTGTGCAAAAATAGATATATTTTCTTAAATTAGCAGTTTTATTTATACGTTTTTTTTTATATAACTAGCTACAATGGGAAGAATATTTCATCATCCTCAATCAAAATCTCCAAAAAAGTTGTTTTGCAAAAATGCGTGTCAAGTTTTGACTGAAAATCTTAGTATTGAGGTGCAAATACACCAAAAAAAGGCGAGCAAGAGCGAACAAACATTCTACGGGAATAATTGTCTGGTGTAGCTACTTTTCCGAGCGAGCAAACATTGTTTGCTCATGTTCTCGGTTGTTCGAGACCGAAGCGGTACATTAAAAGACAATCGAGTTCTTGCTCGTTTGATAGTGACAATATGTTTGTTCAAAAATCTACGGATCATTCTCAAACACGGACAAAGTCGCTTCAGTAGTGGACACTGGGATTTTAAAAGTTGAGCACGAGCAAACATCAGCGACCACGAACAAATGCACTTGCACAGTCTTGCTTGCGTTTTTGGTGTATCTGCACCTTTAAAGCCGGGTCCAGACCAAATGAGCGAACGAGAGCAATACCATGTTTAAATGAATGCTCACGTGGTGTAGACGTATCTTGAAGCATTGGACACCACGTGAGCATCTATACAAACATAATCTTCACATAATCATTTGATCTAGACCCGGCTTAAGAAGTGTAAGGAAGCCACTCTAGTTTGCTAGATGTATATACGTACAGGCTGAAAATATTTCTAGCGCCTATAGTAAATTAATGGATTTGACATACATTTTCAAATTTTGACAGGAATTCGTTTGCTCGTTATTCTTTAACTATATTTCCAAATAATAATTACCTGTGATAGAGTGCTGGAATGCAGCATCGCACTCTGAATGTGAAGTTCTACATAGTGAACAAGCTGTTTGGGAGCAGTCAGCCACGCTAGCCTTAGTCCTGATGATAAAACTTTTGACATGGAGTCAAATCTGATGACCCTTCCTTCCACGTCCAATGACAGAAAAGAGACGGGCTGTTCTTCGAGGAAATGTAAAAAGTAGTAAGCGTCATCTTCGAGAATAAGAATGTTGTAATCGCAGCAAATTTTGTAGATTTCTTTTCGCCGCTCCAGAGTCATTGTAACTCCCGTTGGATTCGAACCAGTCGGGTTAATGTATATGACTTTGGGCATTTTCTTCCCTCCCCCCTCTTCAGTGTATGCTTTACAGCCTTCAAGAGCACTTATTAGTTTCTCGGGGATAATTCCGAATTCGTCTTGTTCAATGCCGATCAGATTTGGTTTGAATGGTTTCAGCTGAAATAAATAATTAAATATTAGCACTATAATTATATATACAGACATTTTTACTAAAACAACAAGCTATGATAGGAAAATATTATTATAAACTTTTACCATGTCATTATTGACATTTATATTTTGTGTTTCGCGTGGTTCAGAAAGTTTTCAAGTTTCTAAATTAAATTGCTTTGCTATATAGAATTTAATCATCAATATTAGTTTATAAGAACTATTAGTTACTACAGATTTGGTTCCTTTTCTGTAAGTAGTGTTAAATATTATATATTTAGTTATAAAATTTTTTATTTTGTTTGAATAACCTATATCAACCAGTGCTGGAAACCGGGTCTGGCTAATGTTCCATCGCTAAGGAAATTCATTTCGTCTCTAAGTGTATGGCCACAACAGCGCACCGCATAGAGCCCTCGCCCATATCCTAGTAGTACCACACAGTAGTGTGCTGCCTGTCGATCAGTTTCTCTGGACATCCAGATATAAACATGGACTGTGTGTTGTCATCTTCTTCCGATGAAGAAGATATTATTTAAGACGCTAATATGACAAAGTGGTATACGTTTAAACAGAAATCAAGATTACCAGTGCATCCTATTAACGCAAAGCGAAGATTCTATGGAGAATTTTATCACCTTTATAAAGATCTAAGGAAAGATCTCCAACGCTTTTGTGAATATATGAGAATGAATATAAATACCTTTGATTATATCGTAAGCAACAGTGAAAGGAGAATAAATAAAAATTGGAAGAACTGCCATTCTCAACCTATATCAGTGGAAGAAAGAGTAATGGTAATTCTCATATGTTCAAAAAAGCGTTGGGAATATTTCCTTAGATCATTATAAAGGTGATAAAATTCTCCATAGAATCTTCGCGTTACGTTAATGGGATGAACTGGTAATTTTGATTTTTGTTTAAGCATTAACTTTGTTATATTAGAGTCTAAAACAATATCTTCTTATTCGGAAGAAGATAACAACGCACAGTCCATGTTTATATCTCGACGTCGAAGGACTACTGTGCGAAGCTCAAGCGATGCTGTGCTATGGTACAAGGCTATGTGCGAGGGGCGGTGCGCCGTTATGGCCATCGACTAAGAGCTTAGTTTCTACGAAAATATTATTAAATTCGCAATAATATTCATAAACCCGAAATTATGTAAATCTATTCCAAAGGTAACGGAACATTTTCTTGGTATATTTCGTAAGTAATTGGGTATCTTTTTTTAAATATTGCTACAACCCAATAGATAATAATATTGTAACCATTTTAGAATTTTACACAAAGAAAACACCCGAACACACCCAATAGATAATATTATTGTAACCTTTTTTAGAATTTTTATTAATAAATGTGGAAAATTGAAAAGCTTTCTCTCCATTCTGTAAACATGGAAAACAAAAATCTAGACACGGCGTATTATTTAAAATACTTAGGTATTTAGCTAAAATAATTTATATAATTTTAAGTATCTTTAAGGTACGTCACTCTAATGTCACGTGTAGAAAAAAAGCAATTAACCTAATACATATTTGATCATTAAAAAAACCCAAACAAATTTTTATAAACTCCCTTTTTCTTAGTTAAAAAATAGTTATTAAAAAAATATTATCAAGGTCTTATGATATTTAAAATTTTAATTCTTCTGATTTTGACTTCGCATGAATATACGTTTTATTAAGATCAGCTTTTTCTGATTTTATGCGCTATCGAAAATAATTTATATTTAATTTTTTTAAATACATATTTTGTGACCTCATTGAATTATTATGAAATGTTCGGTAGTCAGGGAATTATCCCAATTGTAATTTTAAAAACAATAATAAGTTGCTTAACATCCGAATAATTCTAATCGATTTTTGCATATTTTAGGACGACTTTTTTGCTAAAAAGTTAGCTTACCCAGGTAGTTTAGAGAATATTAACTTAAATATATCTATTTTTTGGATACTTACAATAATTTCGGTTCCAGCATACAGAGGATTCTGAACCAACACGGGGTCTCCTTCCTCAACGAACATTTCCAGTGCCTTACTGATTCCATCTTGAGAGCCATTAGTCACTATAAGGTCCCTGTCTTGCCAGTTGGGTGGATTATGGATCTGGTAAGTCATGTCTTTCAATTTTTTCAATAGGGGTGGGTAGCCTTGCGATGGAATGTATTGAAGAGCGGCGTGGAGCTGTTGACCTTGGATATTCAAGGATGACCCGTCTTTCATTTGAATGTTGATTGATTGGAATGGGAACGTGACCTCGTTGGGCATGCCTTCGGCGAGTGAAATTGATTCCTTGGGGGCACCATATTGTCGTTTGGCTAGAAAGAAGTTATTATTAATATGCAATCTATGTGCAGTTAGAAAGGGGAAAGGGTTCGATATCAATCACATACAGAGTGTCTCATAACTTATACCGATAAGTCACATCAGTTTTGTCGAAAAGTTTCTCGTTTTAGAAATACAGGGCGTTGAAAGTGAAAGTTTATTTTCAAAAATAAGCCATAACTTGGAAACGCTTCATTGTATCGGATTGAAAGTAGGAATGTTTTTATGAGAGAGAAATAAGAATTTGTACAATTTTATTTTTAAGTGTCACATTGCATTGACTCGATCTTAATATTTCTAACCATTTTCGAGATATTTCCATGTAAACTTAATAAAACTTTTAATATATACAATATCGATAGTCGTCAATATCGATACTAGGGTATGCTCTCTACTCTAGACTTCAAACCTTTTGACGTTTCGTAAGTTTAAGGCTATGCGACTAAAATTTCAAGAGAAAACAAGTCAACAGTGTCGGTAAATAGGGTTTGTTCGGGTTTGTTCCTATCTTTAAAGTCGTTTTCCGTTTGTCACGGGTAAATAATAATGAAAATCTAAAAAATTACTCATATACAGGGTGTTCCTTAATGACGTGCTAATATTTGAGGGTGTGTGTTTGAAGTAATCGCTTTAAAAAACGATACACCGCATTTTTATCGATGTCAAAGTGACAAAAATGAAATATTTAACCAGGCATTTTATTACATGAATGGATTTATTATAGTAAAATAGCCGCTTTAGTAATTGTAACCCATTTTTATCTAGGTTGTTGTCTTTATCTATTATTCTAAATAATTGGGTTGGATTGTTTAGATCTTATATAGTGCAGCGAGCAAACAAGCTGCCAATCTTTTCATTATCCATAATCATTATTTATTTAACGTATTTGTGTTCCTAATATTAATTAGAGATCATTAAGCTATCAGTATATGTAACATGTAAAATGTCGTTTTTATTAGATTAAAAGTGGCTCCTCATTACTGAATTAGTTAATACCAGTTTAATTGGAATTTAAAATATTTTAAAATTAAGTTAATATTTTTTTAATTGGTATTGATAAGGTTAAGTGTAATGAAGGTATAGGTAACCAGGAAAAGTTGCAAATTTTTGTTTGCTATTAAGAACTTTTATTGGTGTTATTTTTTTCTAGAAAAAATTATAGAAATACGCTAAGAAGTCGCATCCGAAAATAACTTTTATGGGTAATGATCATTGTGGGGTTACACCATGAAGATTTATTTTATGAGGTAGACAGAAAAGTGACCAGCAGAGAATTACCTGCCCTAATATCCATGGACGAAAGCAAAGCCGCTACCTAGGCAGGTATCCTATCTATCACGTCTAGTTGTTGTTCAATGTGAAAGAACAAGCAGGTATTTTGGTTGGTTCCCTTATTTCGGAAAACAGTTTAGCATAGGAAAAAATTGCTTTAAACTAAATTGTCTGTAAATCTTGAATTATGACGAAATTGCTCGTAGTTTTTCAGAGATACTCTGCATGTTAATGTATGAATCAATTGGAAGTTCCTTTAAAACACTCGAGCAGTCGTACAAAGATGAGAGTAAAATTTGAATTGATTGAAAATTGAATCTTGAATGGAAGAATTCACAACAGTTTATTGGTCTTGTGGAATTTCACTCCCATATTTCAGGTGGAAATGCAGATTTTTCGTCTATAGTTTTCCATTAAATAATCATACAAATTCATCATGTTCAGGAAAAACGCATTGTGGTTGTTTGCGACTATACCCGCTATTAAAGTGACCCCCTGACGTGACTCTTTTCTATTATCTTCTCACTTTAACGTGAACAAAAACGGAAATACCATAAAATTTTAGACCTAAAAGATTTATTTTACCTGGCGATTTTGTATTATCGTTGACAAAAATAGTGACATTATAGCCAAGCGACTAACTATGTAACGATTTGTCTAACAAATTATTAGATTATTATTTAATTTGAAGTAACACATAAATGTTAGAAGAGATAGGTTTAAAAAAAATAATAACTATATTCAGGGACAATAGGTAAGCAATATTTTTACCTTTTAGATTAGGTTAGGATAGGATCGACAACAAACATCAATGAGAGGCAATCATACCGACCGGCAGTATTGACGCAAACCCAACATAACCTCAAATTCAGAAACAATAATATTTTATTATTGTCTTATGTCTTTTAAATCATATGTTTATTTATCTGCATTATTTATTTTATATCATAAGTAAACGCAGAGCTTACTTGCAAAATTTCAATAACTTTCGTTACTTTTTTTTATTGTTGAAGTAAATAACGATATCCCGAAATACTCATATTGAGTAATGTGCTGACAAAATAATTAAATTACTTTACAAATACATATAGATATTGTCTGTATATATAGATATATATGTGCTACCAGAAAAAAATCCATTTAATTCAGTCTAAACGGCAATACTATACATAGATGCATTTAATATACGAGCGGAGACAGTAAATTAGATGAAGAGTTTTTTGTCCACGCCCGTATACACTTATTGACTTATTTTCTTCCTAATGCTTAAACACATTATTGAATTTGTTAAAATATACAAATAAGCTAAACCTGATCACTTTGATATTGATATTTCTAAAATTTATAATCATTCCTGTGCATAATGACAGTTGCATAGTTTAGCATAACCTCACTTGCTTTTTGTAGCGGTATTTGTTGTATTTCATTCTCTGAGCGAATTACAATCTACTTAAAAATTCTGTCTTAATATTATACAGGGTGGGGCATCATTGAGTTGAACATAGGAAATCCAATGTAATTTTTGAAGTGGCTGAATATTGGCTCCTCTGTACATTGTATAGCAATTCTTGAAGAGGCCGATATGGTGAATCCATGTGCCGAGTTTGAATACATTTTGGTGAGCCAATCATATGCTATCAATTAAACGTGATGGCAAAACCACAAAACTCTCATAGTTCAGGTAATATAGCAAACACCACCAAATAATTTCTATGACGCTATTGCCAAAAATTTACGTAAAGCTGAACATAACGAATAATGAAAATATTGTCACTGATACTAATTTTCGTCTAAATTACAAACACCAGTTGGTGTATTACCTGAACTGTGGGTTTTCTGATTTTGCCTTGACGTTTAATTAAATAAAGTCGGTTCGTTTTATGAAGTCCGATTTCGGATTAAATCATTAAATGTTGTTAAACAGTAAGACGGTTAAGTTAACAATACCTTCGGTCTACTTGATCGTACCGAACATTCCACTGGTTCACTGTAGTCGGCCGTGCAAAATCAGCGGTTCCAAAACAAACTTATCTTAGAATTATGTACTGCGATAAATATTTTGATCTTGTTTTTTTTCACTCATAGTTTTTTTTATTTATCAAATGAAAAACATTTTACGTCAATAAGTTAAAGATGTTCTCAGGTACTTTTTCCTAGAATTTAGTTATTTTGGAATCATTATAGTTAAATCTATATAATAATCACCAATTTCCAAGAAATAATTAAAAGTTGCTCAAGTGCTTTTTGCTTTTAGTTTGTTTCTCGTTGTGTGTGAATTAAAAGCAGTTATTAAAGCAAAGTTATGGAAAATGTTCACAACGCCTAGAAGGTGTTTACTTTCAGGTGAACGCTGTTCGGTATTACAAGTGGAACGTGGTTTTACTTAGAAAAAGATATAGATATGATATGTATAAAGCCAAGGAATATGTTACCCTCAAAGCTATTCTTGAAAAGATAAAGAAGAAAGGACTTTGCGATATTAGAATCATTTTAAAAGAGCTGGGCTTCAAATACAAAAAAAAACGAACAACAGAAAAAAAAGCTAAAAAATAATTATCTTTCTTTGCCTAAACTAATTTTTTATTTACTTTAAATTATTTTATTTAGAAAATACCTAAAATCTAATTTATTGTTTGAGAGCCACCGACTACCCGGCTCAAGAGGTTTTATTGCTTAGCGGACTTCATACACCGTACCGGCTTTAGCTTAAGATCACTTACTAAAGTGTATTCAGTATTGACACGTGGGTTTAGCATTAGTTTTTCTATAAAATGTACCTACAGGCAAGTCAATAATCAGCCATCTCAAAAATTTCATGGGATTTCCTATCTTCAACTCAACGATGCGCCACCCTGTATATAATTTTTGCGAGCAGATAGAAATAATACGATGCCGTCTTGTAAAATAAATACTTCGATGCCAAGGCATATTTTATCGTACTTTTGAGTATCCATTTGGATACGCAGGCCTTTTATTTGGATACCCAGTAAACATCAAATGGATCCAGAAATTACTTAGTAATTTAAAAATGCTTTAAAATGATCACAGTCAGAAAAAATATTAAAAAAATAGGGCTGTTTAAAAGACATGGATACGCAGCAAAAATTCACTAAAGACATGGATACGTAGTAAACAATCACTAAAAGATGCCTTGGCAGTGGCGGTATTCGGTTTAAAGAAGTTGTCGTCGGCTCATCCAATAAACTAATAAATAATGAAACCTTTATATTTTTATTTCTATTGGAATTCGATCAGAAAGTAAAATATCAACTATACTAGGATCTAGCGCAAAGTGAGTGAAAACAAACACGATATTTTATTTTAAAAATTTTAACATTGAACTGGTTAAGCGGGACATCAGATTTATCCTAAAATATTTTGTTATTTAAAGGAACTAATCAAAAAAATGTGCCTCCTGTAAGATTTTTGCATGTATCTATCTAAAAACAAACTTACTTAATTCTCTTGTTAGGGCAGGTCTTCTCCTAGAACAATGAACACTAATAAATTGGTTGTAGTCAATACCAAAACCTACTTTAGACATTTTCGCGCCAAAATATTTGACAGAAAGATAATAAATTTATAACGTGTATACACTTCGAAGCGAGCTGAACGAATGAATGAATACGCTTCCATAGGCTACCTTTTATTACAGCGGACGACCAGTTTGGGCTGATGTAATAAAATTTAAAAATCGAAGATAAGATGATGAAATGGTTTAATGCCGAAAATCATATTATCGCAAAATGTTATTTTTCTTAACGTAGTTGCATCAACTTTAATAAAAATTAATATGTTTATTGATGATAATATACAAAAACAGTTTAGGCAATTTTCATTAAGATACGATATTATCGGATATCAATTATAAGTATTTTACATTTTCATTCACGTTGACTGATAAAATGCCGATATTTTCGGAAAATAAATGACGAAGGAGTTTTAACGGTTGGAGGTCAAGGGATCGACGTGTTTGAGTCATGTTTCGAGCTTAGGGAAGCTCGTATGATTCGTCCCGGCATAGGGAACCTTAAGAAGCTACTTTAAAGTTTTGTCCCTATATTTTTTAAAAATAACCAGGTTTTGTCTCTTGTCAGAAAGGACACGCAATGACGAAGAGTAAAAAAAAATATTATTGGGGTTTTTATGTTAAATTGTTTCTTGTGACTGGTAAGACTAAAACAATCAACAGAGATTGTCACCTTACGGGAAATAGTGCCATTTGCGGGCGAAGGTATTTTGTTGGAACTTTGGTGCCAGTTGCGGTCAACCCTATAAATTTTTAGATATTTTTCATAAGAAAGTGTCAGATGCGGTCAACGTTAATTTGTGTTAATTTAAAAAGATCCTTCCTTCAGACTTTATACAGGCTTAGGACTGGCAATGCAAATTCATGATTTATTTGGATATTTATTTAGATTGGCATTTTTAAAGGCTTTTGTACCAATTCATCACCTATTGTATTTTTTTATACTGTATGTAAATTAGAATTTGTGTTACTTGATTTGTATCACATTGATTTGGTTGTTTAGGAATAAGATATTCATTCAAATTTTTGAATGTATGCATGTATGAATATAAGGTATCGTTTTAAATCTCGTGTGTGGTGATATTTTTCCAATACATGTTTAATTCTCTGGTCCAGTTTAATGTAACCTATTTTTATCTTCTTTGCTCGAGGTTCAGTTCTTGCCTGCTCTGTAGAAAATCACTGTATTCTGTTTCTGATTTAAAGATTGTTTCACGAAAAATTGATAGGACTTAATGATTTCCTGGGTCGGTCCCATTGTGTCGACAAGAGCTTGGCAATAAACAAGTGAAGTATGAAGGGACGGACTAAGGAAAACAAGTAATGATATGATTATATTAATGTAATCAAATGAAATAACATTTTTTTTAAATATTACTAGTCATATTTATTTACATTTATAATGTCATTCTATAGATAGTTCTGTTTCGCTATCGCTATATCCTCATCAAAATTAATTATAATTGGATTAATTATACGATCCAGACTAATATACGAATTGTCTACAGTTATTACGTGACGGACTGAATTTTTCCAACTACCTGGGGGAATATCATTAAAGCATTTTCGTATTAATTCTATAACACTAGAACTTAAAGTCGGAGAAATATTTTCAGACCTAACCAGTGATTTTAACTGGTGCCACATATGCTCTATGGGGTTAAAAATGCAATAATAGGGTGGGAGCCGTAGCACTGTATATCATTAAAGCATTTTCGTATTAATTCTATAACACTAGAATTTAAAGTCGGAGAAATATTTTCAGACCTAACCAGTGATTTTAACTGGTGCCACATATGCTCTATGGGGTTAAAAATGCAATAATAGGGTGGGAGCCGTAGCACTGTATGTCCAATTTCTTCTGCCAAAGTGTCACAAACATAAACACAAAATGTCTTTAAAACTTCTAAAAGATCACTTTTTTATAACTTTCTTTAAAATATATATCATTCGCCGCCATATAGTTCTGAATCTCCAATTTTGTATTATTTGAGCTTGGAGCTTTATGTAATTGGCGACTGTGATAGCTCGCATTGTCCATTACTATCACGCTATTCTGAGGAATGTTTGGTAAAAGACAATTCTTGAACCATTCCTCAAAAACTAACAAATTTGACCACAAAAAGATATTTAAATATAAATTAAGCAACCTAACCTACCTGATGTGCATATATTTAATTATAATTATTACAATCCGGTCCTTTCCACATAATAATAACAAACGGTCATAAATAATGGGATGCCCAGGTACTTTTACTGCAGTCATTAAGTTATATTCATTTTTTCGTGAAACAATCTTTAATAAGTTTATAAAAGTTGGGGTGCGGTGTTTTTACAATTTTGTTTAATCTGTTGTTCCAGCCTGCTACCGCATTATAGTTCTATGGTTTTTGCCATAGCAATTCCAAATTTGTAAATGATTTGATAATTAGTGAAGAGGGGTGCTTATTTAACATCAATATAAAACAGGTAGGAAGAGATACTACAATTTGTGTTTACAATGGGAAATATACATTTTTCCAAATTTTAAGATTAGGTATGGGATGTGCAGGTAATTGTCGATCCCTTGACCGCATCTGATACTTTCTTAACAGAAATATTAAAAAATTTCTAGGGCTGAGCGCAAATGACACTAAAATACTTCGACCGCAAATGGCACGGACTTTCAGAACGCACACGCAATGACAAAGAATAAAAAATATATTTTTTGTGTTTTTATGTAAAGTTGTTTCTTGAGACTTGTAAGAATGAAACAATGAAGAGAGATAGTCACTTTGCGGTCTTCCAGAATGGCCACGCAATGACAAAGAGTAAAAAAAATATTTTTATGTGGTTTTATGTCAAGTTGTTTCTTGAGACTGTAAGAATAAAACAAAATGAACAGATATCCTCATCTTGCGGTCTTCCAGAACGGCCACGCAATGACGAAGTGTAAAACAAATATATTGTGGGTTTTTATGTCAACTTGTTGCTTCAGAGTGTTAAGAATAAAACAATGAACAGAGACAGACACCTTGCGGTCTTCCAGAACGACCTCGCAATGGCGAAGAGTAAAACAACTTTTAACTAACAATTTGTTTGATAATTTTATTTGCATGTAGTAATATGTAATAGGTAGTATATCACATACCAAGAGTGGTAAAAAGCCTATTACATACGATTTCGAAATTTACTTCGAAAGAGAGAGAACAAACCCGAACAAACCCGACAGACTGAGGAACACAAAAAGATAATATATTACATTTCCTCTGTCACTTTCTCGGAAGGCGGAATGCGCAGAGGAATGAAGTCATGGTTCTTTTCTGATTTTACACAATTTATAGATGGCGTCGAACTCGGTTTTAACAACATCAATGTTGTTGATGGAGGATATCTATTACGCTCAAAGTTATATGGTATAAAAGAAAATTTTTCAGCTCAATTTGCGAAAAGAATATTCAGTATACTTGAAATAGGCTATGAAGTTGATGATGATTCCTTGAAAACGAAACGTCGTATAAATAAAATTATTATGTAATATTTAGGTTCATTAAAAGTTGTTGTGAGAAAGTTTTGTCAGTATTGCTTTAACGTTAATATTAACGGCTGAAAAAAATAAAATAGAAAAGCCAAAATTTCAGTTATTTTTAAACAACTCAAAACTTACTAAAACTTTTTTTATGGCATATTGTTAGTGCTTTGATTGAAAGTTGCATATTTTACCATTAACAAGATCCCCATAGATGCTGTCCTTATCTTGGGCACCGTGTATAGAGACAATTTAGTCTTTCAAATAATTTAAAAAAAATTAAATTTTATTTACCATCAAGGAATTTGCTTTCGAGGGATTACATTTTTTTTAGTCCCTCTGGGATTCAACGTTTTTTAAATCCCTCATTGTGAGGGTTTGAGTGTAGAAATGGAATGCTGCTTCACGCCAGCAGGTTATAGGTACTGGCAATAAGTTACCATCAAGTTTAGGAGACGATGCACTCACTTTTTTACGTTCTTGTTTTAGAAATCTTTAATTTTTTTTTCATTTTGTTAACAGTAGGTAAGATTTCTATTTAGTGTATTTAGTAAGCACAAATAAACTGATCTTTAACCTTTCATGTTCATTTATTTTTGGGGGTTAGTTCCGGGATATACTCCTTATCCCGAAAATCCCGGGATTGGAACAAAGCCTTGGGACTGACACACCCGGTTTCTACCCCACCTTTTGTAAGCCAACAGCATTTTTTGTACTCACGGACTGTCCTATTTTTCTTTAATTTTCATTTTATCAGTTTTCTTGCATATTTGTAGTATACGTAGCCTACGTATACCGAAGAAGGGTGCACATAGAATTTGCTCGTTATGATACTATACATGATACTACGCGTGATGTCAGATCAAAAAATCTGGCTTACTGACAGTGGCGTAAAAACCCTACCACTGATAATCGTACCATCTTTATTACCGCTCGAAACCAATGTAAGCTAACAATAGATCAAAGCAAAGAAGCCCATAACACGAGGATCAAAAACAAACTTCTTGACAGTCCAAACGGATCAAAGTCCTTTTGGTCAGTCGCAAAGGCCGTCAGCCAAAATTTTACCAAATCAACTATTCCACCTCTAACTCGTTCCGATGGTACCATAGCATCCACAGCCGGAGATAATGCAAACTTATTTGCTGAACTATTTTCTTCGCATTCCACGGTAGATTTCCAGGGAAGAACACCACCCAACATTCCTGCAGTTCAATCCGAAATGACCGAAATCGTGTTCCGTCAGCGTCCCGTCAAACGAATCCTGAAAGGTCTCGACGACGTCAAGAAAGCTTCTGGTCCAGACGAAATTCCTGTTTTAGTTCTCAAGAGATGCGCCGATGAACTAACACCAGTATTTTGTAGACTTTTTAACTTATCCTACAAACAAGGAATATTTCCATCGTGCTGGAAGACGGCGCGAGTCCAGCCTATACCAAACAAAGGTAAGAGAACCCTGTCTAGCAACTATCGACCAGTCGCCTTGCTTTCAGTTATATCAAAACTAATGGAGAAAGCTATTAACCAACATCTTCTAAAGTACCTGGAAGGCTTTAACATTATCAGCGTTCATCAATATGGTTTTCGGAAGTCCAGATCAACTGGAGATCTTCTAGCCTATGTCACCCATCTTTGGAACAACGCAATCGAATATCATGGGAAGTCTCGGGCTGTTGCACTGGATATTTCTAAAGCCTTTGATCGCGTTTGGCATGAGGGACTTCTAAGTAAACTGCGATCCTATGGTATGCCCAGTCGATTCTGTGCATGGTTGTCTAGCTTTCTTAAGGACCGCTCTCAGCAAGTGATGATTGACGGATTTCTCTCAAACACATTCACCATCAATGCCGGTGTTACTCAAGGGTCCATATTGTCTCCCACTCTCTTCTTACTCTACATTAACGACCTACTAGTGAAAACGAAAAATCCGATATTTAGTTTTGCTGATGATAGTACACTTATCTCATCTTTCTTTTTGAATGCACAAACATCGGCTGTCGACGCACATCTTCGCAGACAGCATGAAGTATCACGCCTCAACAAAGACCTGGAAGAAATTTTGGCTTGGGGTGACAACAGTAACCAAGTCGAATTTAACTAGGTATTTTCAGAAATGTTTTTTTGTGCATTCGGTAAAAAAACATGGAAATTTGCCCAAGTGATTTGTATTTATATAAGAAGGTAAAGAAATGATCAACGATGACTTTTTCGAAAAATTGAAAATAAATTGTTTTACAGGTATAGTTAAGTCCATGTGTAGACACACTGTATAAAGTTTACAGTAGGTAAATACATGTAGATACGTACTTCCTATCTTTCTGTGAATATAGGTTCTTACTAGACAATAATAGTAATTATAGATAATGACTTAATTTTATATATTTGCATAAATAAATAACAAAAAAATATAATGTTTTGTGTTTTTATTCCCTGTAATAATAATAATAAATAATAAAAAATGCATTTAAACATATAAATAGACTAGTTTCATTTTAAAATAAACTTTACTAAATAAGCGTACCTACTATTTTAGTACGGTCCTGGAATTTCATACAAACATGCAAAATAAATAACCAGAAATAAGCAGGCAGTTCATTAATGTCACGTGAGACTGGACATATCTGGCGAGAGTGTTAGCAGTAAAGACTATATTACTATCAGAAATATCTTCGAATGTGATTTTGATAGCATGTCACCTACATTTTAGCTGCCCTTCTGATATTAAATTATTATTTAAAAAATTGCTTAGTAACATTACATGTTATGTGGTGATAAAGCGCGATTGTTACGTCGTGAATGAAGGCATATCGACAGTACATATACGTAAACAGTTATATTAATTGTACTTTTAAGGTTATTTAGTTTAGCAAAATAGATAACATGTTAGATAATTTTTTACGGTTTAGTGAACTTTAATAATTTTATAATTTTTATTGCTATAGTTCATTAGTGACCAGTCATGAATAGTATATTTACGTAAAGATTGTTCCACGAAAAATGGATATAACATAATGACTGCAGTAAAAGTACCTGGGGCGATCCCATTATTTATGACCGTTTGATATTATTATGTGGAAAGGACCGGATTGTAATAATTATAATTAAATATAGCCACATCAGGTAGGTTAGGTTGCTTAATTTATATTTAAATATCTTTTTGTGGTAAAATTTGTTAGTTTTTATTTCTTGCTGGAAGAGGTTAGTTGTATTACCGATATTATTTTACCAAACGTATAAAAAAACCGTATGTGGCGTCCATGGAAAAGCATTGATGGTGCTTCTTCTAGTGTTGCAGTGAAGAAAATGCATTTATCTCTCGATGCTATTGTATTGTAAAAAGAGTATATACTTCTTTACTCAACAGAGAACTTTATGGTAGTGCTGCTGCGACTGAAACGTCTGATTTGACGAAGATACCTCTGACTACAGTGAAAAGAATCGCGTCAAATCCCATTAAATCTAGAAAGAAGCGTAAAGATGCCGGTTTCACCAAATGTTTCGACGAAAGCGACAAGGACTTGAATAGGCGAAAAATCTACCAATGATGAAACCCAAATAAGTTGTAGCCGCACTAGCCTTTGGAGAGTTTTGTCGGAAATGGGATTCAGATACCGCAAAATTGACAAAAGGCAACTACTCATGGAATCCCACCGTTTACAAAAATGGCGCCATGAGTATATAACTTCTGTAAGGAAATCTCGTTCTGAAAACCGTCCTATAATTTACCTCGACGAGACTTGGTTTGACACGCATGAAACACCATCCAAAGGCTGGTCTGATTCTTCCGATAAGTGTAAAACAAAAGCTCCGGCAAATAAAGGAAAAAGAATAAGCATTTTACATGCTGGGTCAGAAAACGGTTCGGTTCCAAATGCCTTGTGGCTTTCTGCAAAAAACATTAAAGACTCTTGTGTGGACTACCATGAAGATACAACGGCCGAACTTTTTGAGGAATGGTTCAAGAATTGTCTTTTACCAAACATTCCTCAGAATAACGTGATAGTAATGGACAATGCGAGCTATCACAGTCGCCAATTACATAAAGCTCCAAGCTCAAATAATACAAAATTGGAGATTCAGAACTACATGGCGGCGAATGATATATATTTTGAAGAAAGTTATAAAAAAAGTGATCTTTTAGAAGTTTTAAAGACATCTTGTATAAAAAAAGTATATGTTTGTGACACATTGGCAGAAGAAATTGGACATACAGTGCTACGGCTCCTACCCTATTATTGCATTTTTAACCCCATAGATAGAGCATATGTGGCACCAGTTAAAATCACTGGTTAGGTCTGAAAATATTTCTCCGACTTTAAGTTCTAGTGTTGTAGAATTAATACGAAAATGCTTTAATGATATTCCCCCAGGTAGTTGGAAAAATTCAGTCCGTCACGTAATAACTGTAGAAAATTCGTATATTAGTCTGGATCGTATAATTAATCCAATTATAATTAATTTTGATGAGGATAGCGATAGCGAAACAGAACTATCTATAGAATGACATTATAAATTTAAATAAATATGACTAGTAATATTTAAAAAAAATGTTATTTCATTTGATTACATTAATATAATCATATCATTACTTGTTTTCCTTAGTCCGTCCCTTCATACTTCACTTGTTTATTGCCAAGCTCCTGTCGACACAATGGGATCGACCCAGGAAATCATTAAGTCGTATCTAAATTTCGTGAAACGTACTTTACCGAGGTGGAAAGTGTTTCATTCCTGCCCAGAGAGTCGGTAGTTAACCGAGGAGCGAAGCGGCGAGGTAACTAAATCTCGAGACAGTAATGAAACTTTTGACCGAGATTTGTATACTATTTTATTTACAACCACATCTAACATTCTTATTCGTTTGAATAAAAATGATTAATAAAAGATAAATGTCATTTTGAGTTTTCCATTGGAGAATTAGACAGAAATTTCAAATAACCGCAGGTGGTAAAATAACGTAGGTAATAATAAGATGGCAAATATCATTTTATTTAATATGGTTTCCATGTCACTAAACAATATGTTATTTTAACAACAGAAAACTGCTATCATATGAGGAATTTGATTTTGCTGCTACTCCACCAGAAATTCGAGAATCAGCAAAAATAGTAGAAGAAGATCTTCTGCCAACTAAAAGCCGCCCGAGATATGACAAGGCATATAACTGTTTCAAAGAATGGTGTACGGGAAACAAAGTTCAAAATCCTGGTTCTGAGTCGGCGCTACTAGCTTATTCATTGAAAATGCCAAGATATCAACGATTTGGTCACAATATTCAATGCTGAGGACCACTCTATCAATTAGGGAAAAAGTAAACATATTTAAACACGCAAAAGCTATTAGCATTTTAAAAAAAGTGTGTTCGTATATTATTTTGTCGATTTTTAAAAAAATTACAAAAACATAATTTACTTCACTTCACTCATTCTCATATATTCACAAAAGCGTTGGGATATTTTCTGAGATCTTTGTAAAAGGTGATAAAATTCTCTATAGAATCTTCGCTTTGCATTAATAGGCTGCATTGGTAATCTTGATTTCTGTTTAAACATATACCACTCTGTTATATTAGCGTCTAAAATAATATCTTCATCGTAAGAAGATGACAACGCACAGTCCATGTTGATATCTCGATGTCGAGAGACAAGCTGATCGACAGGCAAGGCAATGAGCGAGGGTCGGTGCGCCGTTATGGCCACTACTGTTCGTTTCTATGGTACCTGGCTATGGGCGAGCGTCCAGAACCGAAATCACTCGTAAGGATGTAACGATATTAAAAGTCTATCGATACGTGGACAATAGATGTCAAAAATAATTCTAAAAGTGGCCACAAGGCCTTCTTTTATGAGAGAAAATATATTGTTTATTTCCCAGTAAAGAAGATCTTGATGTGCCAAAATATTGCCGTGTAATCATTTTCATTAAGGGCCTGTTCGCCGGTTAAGGTAAATAGTTTATCATTCGGCATCGCGCATCCATAGATATAGATCGGTGTAATTCCCCGACTGCCCGATCGACCGAGTCCAAATACTGACAGAGATTGCGCATTCTGCTCACAGCCCGCGCCGTAGATAAGATAGGGAGAGTACCCCATTGCCTTGAAATAGAAATAAAGCTTGAGCTTTGGGAACCATAAACTCCGAAGGTCCCATAATCCATAAAACTCTTGGAAAGTGAAGCTGTGATTGTGTGAAACGTTATTGAAAATCAGTAATGGGTGGAAGAGAGAACTACATGTGTGCGCGCTGAATGGCAAGAATGTTGAAGTCTGGTTATATCCGATGGTTAAATATTAAAACATAACCATTTTTTTCGTTGAAAAGATAAATCATTATTTAAATGATCTACTCTTTTACAAACTAAACATGAATGCACCAATGATTGTTTATAATAAAGACGTATTTTCACCAATAATCACAAAGAAAAATACAAATAAACCAAAATATATAAACAATCCTGCGATCACACCGACAACGTTGTAGTGTTTACGAGTTTAGTATTCATTCATAGCGCGTAGTAAAATAGAAATAAATGTTGCCAGAGTGCAGTTGGATTAGTTCAAGATTCGTTTGATACTTTTAAGTATACTAATATTTTTTTAAAGAATCTCTCATCGCCTTTTCACAGTTTATAGTAAAATTATTAGGAAATAAATTTATTATAAGAGCAATTGCGGATTAACCTTAAGCCAGTTGTAATTGTCAAATTAACAAATTTTTAATTGGTATTTTGCTAGATACCTTTGCGATAAATATGTCAATCTGTCTATGCTACAATAATGACCGAAAGAGGTGGGAAAGACCGTTTGTATTCGTTGCATAGGCTAGAAATGTATATTTTCTATCTGAAGTTTGCAATATCTTTGATAAACACAAATAATGCCAGAATGTCGGAATTTCAATATTATCCTTAACTTAATTTGAGAGAAGTTATTTGAAATCACACCTTTTGGCTCATCGGTTTGGTTTTTTTTTTGCTTAAGTTCATAATAAGATTAAAGGCGCCATCCCAGTGCCCCCCTAGTTCTTGCCCCAGTTCTTGAATTGAAAGATAACGACCGTGTCGTGCAATATTTTAATTCTTTACAATACTTACAAGTAAAAATACGATGGGAGAAAATAGTGATAATAGTAAAGAAAAAATACCTGTACAGGGTGTCCCATTTTCGACCCTTTTATAGGGTATCTCCATAATTGTTAGTGCTATCAAAAAAGTAATGTAGGTGTCATGTCATGTTTTGGGTCAAACTTAAAATGGTAAAATCAAAATTTGAAAATTTTGGCTCGCTTCAGAGATACGGGGGAAAATCAAAAAATTGACAATTTCAAAATTACCTTATATTTTGTTAGTTAAAAGAGACACAGAAAAAAGTTTTTTACATAAGTTTCCTTTTGATTGTTGAATAATCTGCCATTTTCAGAATAAGTATACGGGGTCAGGTAAAACGTTATCGGACCTAACCTCATTTTTTTAAATGGAACACTGTATATTTTAATCTAAAAAGATACTATTTTAAATTCTCCTTTTAAATATATAACACACCATGGATGATATTGGTTTCCTAGTTATTAAAGTTTATTACTTTAAACCACACTAGACCATGAAACAAATGTTAATATCCTAGAAACAACTATGTTGACTATTAATATTTAACATCAATTTCATTTTTACATATTCATTTGCGAAATGACCTATCAACATTTTGAAAAATTTGATATATTATCAGTATTAAAAAGTCGAAAAAACGAAGAAATGGCGCAAAATGTATATTTTGCTCGATATCCAGAAAGACGGTAACCATTTAAGGACATATTCCGAACATTTGCGATGATTCCCGTTATTTTTTACCTTAATATGAATCTTTTATTTCGTTTCAAAGTAATAAAGTTTAAATAAATCGCCTAGGAAACCAATATCATCCATGGTGTGTGATATATCTGAAAGAAGAATAAAAAAATAGTATCTTTTTAGATTAAAATATACAGGGTGTTCCATTTAAAAAATGAGGTTAGGTCCGATAACTTTTTTACCTGACCCCGTATACTTATTCTGAAAACGGCAGATTATTCAACAATCAACATAAATAAAGTTTTGTATAAAACATTTTTCTGTATCTCTTTTAACTAAGAAAATATAGCGTAATTTTGAAATTGTAAATTTTTTTATTTTCCCCTGGATCTCTTAAGCGAACGAAAATTTTCAAATTTTGATTTCAGCATTTTAAGTTTGACTCAAAAAGAGCACATGACACCTACATTACTTTTTTGATAGCACTAGCAATTACAGAGATACCCTATAAAAGTGTCGAAAATGGGACATCCTGTACTTTTTAAACCGAAAGAACAAAATAGTTCAGAATTACTAGATAGGAAGATATTCCAAAAGCCGCTGTAGAGTCTTAAAAATGGAGTTTCGCTTACAAATTAATAAAATAATTAATCTTAAATATATTGATATATATCGGCACAAATTTGGCGATACCGATTAACGGCAATATTTTCCGATATATCGATGTACCAATATATTTTGTATCGGGATCGGCCGATCACTAGTTTGAAGTGCAAGCGGTAGATTCTACCAATTAACAATGCTAGTTTTGCCTCTCACAGCCACGGGTCATTGATCTCTTAAACTTTATATAAAATATACATATCTAAAATAACGAACTTTTTTCCTGTTCGTAATAAAAACAAATATTTATAATATATTCTAATGACGTACTGATGCAATAATAATAACAGGGCCAATCCGTATAAGATTTGTACATTGCTTTGAAGTTTTTGTGGCATGTGACGTCAAATAATAAAGATCATAATGAGATGTCACGAAAATATTGTTATTGCCCCATGATACAATTTTTTCTTTGTTAAACTTGCTCAGGACTGTACTGGCTGCAGAATAATATATACTCGAAGTCCAAAATTGTAGGCTGTGACTCATTTCATAGTCCGAACAACAATGCAGCGAATGCGGTTGATAATATCTTGTACGTTTACCCGCTATTGTCTGTTTAAAATTACCTAAAAAGCCGCTTCCTCGCTCTTATTTGGTCGCAAACGCGCGGCGTAGCCAAACTGTAGTTTTCTCGAGCTTTATATTATTTATAGTAATATGATTTGCATGGGGAACGGATCAGCGGGCAAACGTTTAAATATAGTATACACATGGCAACAGTGTTTGCTATTATTGTATCAGTTGCAAACTGTTGAGAGAGGCGTAACCAGCTGGTTTTAATGTATTTTCATAGATATTTTGAATTCGGATATATTGTTATTGTGTATTGTTGTTGTTGAGTATTGTTGTTGCCGAGTATTGTTGTTGCCGAGTATTATTGTTGCGTATTGTTGTTGTTATTGTGGATAGTTGTTACTGTATATAATTATTGTTGTTGCTGTTTTTCTATTATTGACTAATAGTGTTATTTGTGCTAGTGGTAAGAATGCAAACAACTAGCGGTCCACCTTTAAAAAAAATACGACCTAATTTAACACAGAGGTAAGACGTGATAAAATCTGTGTATGAAGGTGTTCGGATCCGAAATTCGGATTTATCTGTGCTAGATGCAACGGAACTATGTACTTATTTAACGAAAGAATCGGCTAGTACAGGGGTCGGCAACCTGCGGCTCTTTGGATGTGAAGCTGCGGCTATATTATTTATTTACGTACTTGATAATGCGACAAAATATGCAATTCTTCGAAAAGTACGGTTTTTATTTTAAGAATGAAATTCCCACATAAAAAAAAATGATGTCGGAAATAAAAAAGGACTACTCATTGCGAAAAATATCGCTAAGAGAATTCAGAATTACCGGAAATTTTGCGAATTTTCAATAATAAGTAGGTACTTATATAAATTTTTTATTTTACGCGCCACTGGAAGTCTATTTCCTTCTCGCTCAAATGCAGTTGTCGTTTCATTTTGTCATAGATGAATCAAGTGTGGTCTCCGAGTATAACTATAGTTCGTGACGTAACAGTCGAAACCATGGAAACGGCCAAAATGCTGTGTTGTCATTGGTGGTTTGCAATAGTTTCGACTGCTACGTCACTGCCATCAGTTTTTGGTCGCGAACTATGCCTTACATATAAAGATAGAAATAGATCAAACAGATTAATAAATAAAACGAAGGAAATCTTTTAATTACTGAACTCCGCAGACGAAGCGGCATTTATTATTTATATTTATAACATTAATAATAATTATAACATTTTTTCGAAGGCCGAATGAATAGGTCTATAGCCTAGGATATTATATAGGGTGTTGAAAAAGGTCGGTACCCCGGAATAACTCCGGTGCATCGCATTGCAGCGGAAAATGTCTGGAGAAAAAGTTGTTTGGTTTTGAAGGAGGAATAGTTTGCAATTTAAACCACCCCCCACCCTCTGAACCCACGGGCGGCGGTAAGTTAAGATTTTCAAATGGAACCCCATATTTTTTATTGGCATATCGTGTTCTCCGACCAAAAATAAACATCTTTTGTCCGAAAATTTTTTTTATTCGGGCCCATCCTTCACCAATAATCACCATGAGAAAGACAAAATCCGAACCGTGCGAAAATCAAGTTTTATCCCGGAAATACTCTTTTTCTCTGTCTTGTACTAAAAACGCCCGTGGAAAAAGTTGTTTGTATTCCACGGCCATTTTTTGGTATAAGACAGAGAAAAAGAGTATTTCCCGGATAAAACTTGATTTTCCCACGGTTCTGATTTCGTCTTTCTTATGGTGATTATTGGTGAAGGATGGGCCCGAATAAAAATTTTTTTCGGACAAAAAATGTTTATTTTTGGTCGGAGAACACGAAAAGCCAATAAAAATATGGGGTTCCATTTGAAAATCTTAACTTACCCCCACCCGCACCCGGGGTTTGAGGGGTGGGTTAAATTGCAAACTATTCCTCCTTCAAAACCAAACAACTTTTTCCCCCTTTTTTCAACACCGTGTATATATTATAGCCTACAATGTTCAGGCCTGTGCAACATCAATTTTTTTTTCATAAAACATTTGATATTTTAATGCGAAAATCGACAGCTTAATTGACAAGTGATGTAAGTTAAAGGTCAAGGTATCGTCAATTCGCTATATTTTTACGCTGAAATGATGAAATATCTTTTCCCGAAAAGTCATATTTTAGAAAACTTTCTATTGAAACAAAAATACCAAAATACTCATGAATTAACAGTTTAGAGTACAAGGTCATTCATATATTCCGTTTTGATATTATTGGAGTACCTAAGCAGATATATTTGGGTTGGGAAATTTTATTTTTGAAATTTAATAACGATAAGTAAAGTCAAAATTTTTGCAAACTGCAATATACAGAGTTAAGATAATTTTAAAATTCATTTTTTAACATAAGTTTAATGTAACAGAGCGCCAAGAGAAATAAAATTATCACATTTATTAAATATTTTTTTAATTCGTTATAAATATTTAAATTCAGCATTTTCAAAGGAGGATGGGCTTTGCTGGAACAACGGCTTGTTTGAGTTGTGCGTTTGGTCATTTTAATTAGCAATCACAATATATCTACGGGTTTTCAATTTGAATAACTCCCATTAATATCTCTGTTCCAGTAAATAATATTAAAAATCGTAGTGACACGTCAATTGTATTGTAAGGTAAGACTAGTGTTGTGATCGCTCGAGCGAAAAACCGCTTGAGTACCTACTCGATTATTGACATAACCCACATCTCTCGATTATTAGAAAAACTGCTCGAGTTATAAATTCAAGTGAAAATCGTCGCTTGTTACTTATTACCTTTCACTCGATACCCGAGCTTCGCTTGACGCTGACGGAGATGTGCTGCTTGATAGTGATCGCTCGAGGTAAAAAAGTGCTCGGATATTCGAGCAGTTTTTCGCTCGATAGAAAATACTACTCGAGTTATAAATTCAAACGAAAAATCGAAAACCACCTTTCACTTCATACCCAATCTCCGCTAGAGGCTGCCTGTCACCCGAAATGTGCCGATTGGCGACGTTCGAGCTTGACGCTCAGAAGGCTGACACGACATACGTTTTTGTTAAATATACATAAACGAGAAGGTGCATACAAAAAAGTATGTCAAATCCCTTAGTGGATTCATCACGACATGGGTTTTGCCTTGACTGGCAACCCAGCGGCGATTGTAAATTTTTAAAAAATTAAAGGATATAATTTTAAAGAAAATCAGAAGCAACTGTTCTTCCTTAATAAAAACTCTAGACTAAACTTCTAAAACTTACTTTTGTAAGTTTTTGTTTTTACAAACCCCTGATGTTTTATGAACACATTCTTCTTAGTCATAAAATTTCAAGTGATTAATCGCTCGAGCGATTCACTCGATTATTAAAATCGCTCGAGTATCAAGTATTCAATTATTAAAATCGTCGGTTTTTCCTAATATGTACTAGGCAAGACGCTGTTAATAGTATATTACAATACAAGTACGGTAGGTACGTCTTTACCGCATGCGCGTGATGTTTAACAAAACGAGCCGAAGGCGAATTTTGGTAAATCACGGTTGGTCTTACCTTTAAACTCTTAAATGGGAAGGGGGTATATAAACGTCGTTTAAATCTCTTTCCAATTAAACCATAATGTATTATTTTTTGAGTAGTAGTTTCCAAGAAATCGCATTTCAAAAATGGACTTATTCATGTAAGTACATTTTTAAGTGTCCATTTTTATTGAAAGTTTTCTTGCAGGGATTTTTCTTAATGGGTCCTTTGATATTGCCGCTAGGTCCTACACATCATTAGTTGCTAAATCGTCCCTAATTTTTTATGAGTAAAACGTTTTCAAGAATCTATTTTACCATCAAATTTTGATAATTTTACACACAAATTTATTTTATTAAAAACTTATCCTCAACCTTAAAGAAATTGACCTTTTTAAAAATAAGTTTTGTTAAAGCCATTTATGAAACAATATTGCGAAATTCTTTTAATTGATCAATATTTGGTTTTTATTGCTTATGTCTTACCCAACTAGCAACAAAAAAACGAGATAGTATTTATGCTTATTCTTAAATTTATTAGATAAAACCTAAGTAACAATAATACTTATAAAAACTAAATCAAATTAATATTACATTACTTTATGCAAATATGTATCATTTCCCAACCACCTGAAGATACCTTATACAATTAGGAATAAACAATAAACACCCACATGCCATCCTACCAATTTGGAAATAGTTATTTATGTAACAAATTTATAAAAGTATTACTTTTCTTCACGACCGGGAAATTTGAGGGCACAAACCGAAGGCGAGTGCCGCAATCCCATACAATATTTTTTCTTCAGTTTCCTTTTTAGAGATTAAAATATATATACAGGGTGTTACAAATCGGCCTTCACCATTGGGATTTCGGAAGAGTCGGTTAAATTGGTCGGAAAAGGTGAAAAATAAATACAGGGGCTTTCAAAATATTTCGGAAAATCTGAAGATTCGCGTTTCGGTTTTTAGTTCCTACTGACTTTGTTCGAAGAGATGTCCAAAAATAAATTTCCCTTTCTCATTGTTACTGTTTATTCTCCCCAGATATTTCATCCGACGTTTCGTATTTAGGTCACCATCATCAACTTAATTTTTTTAAATACGGGCCCGGATTTTTTTCGTTTAAATTAAGTTACGAAATCTACCTTCCATGGTATACAACACTTACTGGTTTTGTTCCTTAAGTTGACCATCTTCATTAAAATACCCCTAGTACGATCCTGTAATTTACTTTTGTTTCGAAGAAACCCAAGATTTTAAAACTATTATTGCTATTTCTGTCTTTAATTGTTATTATTATTACGTACTACTGGTGTTTTTTGTTTATTTCAAACTAATAGTTGTATCAAATTTTTACTTAGCGTAAGTACAAGTAATTTATTTTATTAATACAAATAAAATTTGACTCTCAAGGCCAGCACTTTCTTAAGATTTTTAAAGAGGCATTGAGTTTTACATTTTTGAATTATACCGAATTTAAAAAGGAAGTAAATTACAGGAACGTACTAGGGGTATTTTAATGAAGATGGTCAATTTAAGGGACAAAACGTCGGAAAACCAGTAAGTGTTGTATACCACTGAACGTAGATCTCGTGTTTGTAATTAAAAAAATTAATTTGATGATGGTGACTCAAAGACGAAACGTCGCATGAAAGATCTGATAATTCCATTTTGTAGAGAATAAAAAGTAGCAGGAAGTGAAATTTATTTTTGGACATCTCTTCGAACAGGAAAAAATAAAATGCAAAATTTTAGATTTCTTAAAATATTTTGAAAGCCCCTGTATTTATATTTAATTTCTTTGCGGCATATTATTGGGGACCCATAATTACGCTTTGCCCCAATTTAACCGATCTCTTACCGTTTCCGAAATCCCAGTGGTGGAGGACCAATCTGTTACATCCTATATTGTTGTATAATCAACTCATTGTAATTTAGGAATGCAATAAGTTTGGGATATTTGCTTGTATCGACTTGATTATTCAATTAATGTTGATTTTAGTTTGGAATAGCATGACCATAAAGTCGAAGATTTAAAAATGTTTTACCTTTCTTGACCCCTTCGCTGAAACTCTTTACTTGCTTTTGGTCAAATGCAAATTTAATAGTGTTGTGATCGCTCGAGCGACAAACCGCTTGATCACTCGATTATTGAAATAACCGACATCGCTCGATTATTAAAAAAACCGCTCGAGTTATCTATTCAGGCGAAACCCGTCGCCCGTCACTTATTATCTTTCACTCGATATCCGAGCTTCGCTTGATGCCGGCGGAAATATACCGCTGTAGTGTGCTCGTATACTCGAACAGTTTTTCGCTCGATAGGAAATACTCTAGTTATAAATTCAGGCGAAAAACCGAAAAATATCGCCGGTTACTTGATAGACGACCTTCGGTCTACGCGCCGCGCCATCCGATCGGCGACGTTCGAGTTTGACGCTGAGCAGGTACACGACAAACGTCTTTCTTAAAGGCACATAAACGAAAAGGTGCATATAAAAAGTATGCCAAATCCCTTAGCGGAGTCATAGCGACATGGGTTTTGTTAAAAAAAGAATCACCTATTTTCTTATTTTGCCAGTCGCGTAACTAAGCCTACATTTTTTAAGGGCGCACAGTGGGCACCTGATAATTTAAAGTGGAAGAATTTGACAAGCCATTTTAAATATCTACTTATTTTATGCTCGTAGATTGAGAAAGATGTGATGAAAAATAACTCTTTGTAATACTTTTTGTTTTAAAGAAGCACAAGAATAAACCCGAACAAGAAATACATATTTGGGTGATTTTTGCAGTTTTTTGTTTGGTTTCGTGGTACAAATTCATTATTCACAAATAAATAAATTTCTGGAATTTTTTTGCTGGCTACTACAAGTTTTTAGCTAAACCTGTGCCCGCCAGTAGTTACGCGCCTGCTAAATACCCTACCTGATCACATGTAAACGACTAAGCTGCCGGTCGAGTAGTCGTTGACGTCATCGCTTGGTGAATTGGGGAATTTCAAGCGATTCACTCGATTATTAAAATCGCTCGAGTATCAAGTACTCGATTATTAAAATCATCCGTTTTTCCCAGCAGTAGCGTTAAGTATAAGATTACCACGTAAGGAAAGATCCATTCCTTTAAATGAGAGTCAATTTTTGGAATCTACTATTCGAAAATTAATAAGTTATGGTTTTATTCTGAAGATATTTCCCGCTTTAGCGATAGTAGACATTCCAAGAAACATTATTTTCACTTTTCTGCAAACATCAATATTGATGGCATCTGAAGTCCTTGCACTTCTTATGTTTGTTCGTGCCGATCAATTTCTATTGATTGCCTGTATCCTAAAATTGTTGGACTAATCCCTTGAAATATTTTCTTTTCTCAAATAAATTCGGCATATAGATAATGTATACAGGGTGTCCCATAACTAATGGTACACAGGAAAGCTGCAGATTCCTTGGGTAAAAAGACTGCGATTTGGTCATACTTAGTTTAGTTCAATAGCTGGTAATAACCGAGATACAGGGTGTCCAAATAAAAATTTAGTTTCCAATTTTCCTAAATAACTTATTTCTGAATCAATATTTTTGCATAAAATTTTGTGACTAGGGTGTTTTTGGGGAAAGGAATTTGAATTTGTTAATAATTTTGATGTAGATTATAGGGAGCGCTCTCTGCGGTACTCTGGATACACAAAAACAAATGTAACTTTTTTGTGCCTTAGTATAATTATATTTTTATTAAAAATATCAGTTTTTCCGTCATTTTTAAGCAATAAAGGTATACTTTGTAAATGTCGCTCCGACTAACCGTTTTCGAGATATTTTCAATTACAATTTCTAATGCGCCCGTTTAAATTTTGATTTGTAAATGTGAAATTTGTCACAGTAGACTTTGGTAAAAAACAAATACAATGAAAGCACTTTGAAACCTCATTTTTGTCAAAGTTTATTTTCATTTGTCAGCATTGTGGGTGTTTTTAAGGAGTTTTTGAAGATACTGTTATCAAAAATTAAACTAAAAATGCCGCGACATAACTGTTTTCTAACGGAGAAATGCGGGGTATGTTTATACGCACAAGAAAATTTTAACAGTGTGGTATTTGGAAATTTTTAGAAACCTATACGACAGACTGGGAGAAACAGGATCCTCCACTATTACGTTTTGGACGCAAGGATGCTGTTTCTCCCAGTCTGTCGTATAGGCTTTTAAAAATTTTTAAATCTAGCTGCCTTCTATTTGGATACATTTCCAAATACCGCCGATGTCCCCTGCGTCTGTTAAAATTTTCATGTGCATATAAACATACCATGTCTCGCATTGCTCCGTTAGAAAACAGTTATCTTGCGGCATTTTTAGTTTAATTTTTGATAACAGTATCTTCAGAAACTCCTTAAAAACACCCAAAATGCTGACAATTGAAAATAAACTTTGACAAAAATGAGCTTTCATTGTATTTGTTTTTACCAAAGCCTACTATGACAAATTTCACATTTCCAAATCAAAATTTAAACGGGCGCATTAGAAATTGTAATTGAAAATATCTCGAAAACGGTTAGTCGGAGCGACATTTACAAAGTATACCATTATTGCTTAAAAATGACGGAAAAACTGATATTTTTAATAAAAATATAATTATGCTAAGGCACAAAAAAGTTACATTTCTTTTTATGTATCCAGAGTACCGCAGAGAGCGCGCCCTATAATCTACATCAAAATAATTAACCAATTCAAATTCCTTTCCCTAAGAAAACCCTAGTCACAAAATTTTGTGCAAAAATATTGATTCAGAAATAAGTTATTTAGGAAAATTGAAAATTAAATTTTTACTTTGACACCCTGTATCACGGTTATTACCAGCTATTGAACTAAACTAAGTATGGCCAAATCGCAGTATTTTTACCCAAGGAATCTACGGTGTTCCTGTGTACCATTAGTTATGGGACACCCTGTATACTGGATGCCCAAGATAATGAGGGCCTCTATGCCAATCTCGTTAATGGTAACAGATACAACTTCGATTAAATGGGGAAAAAGTATCGCAATCAATGCACGAACAATATGCCGTACAAAAGGTTTCGGTAAGATTTTTAAGTTTTGAAATATTTAAAAGAACTGAAATTTTGAATTTTAAATTTCATTTTTTTTCGACGCTAATATTAGAGCTAGAGTAAATCTGATTATTTATTCTCACAGCAACTTTTAGTGAACTCAAAGATTACATAACAAATTATTTTAGATGACGTTTCGTTTTAAAGCAATCATCATCAACTTCATTGCCTCTAATACGGCCCTGATTTTTAATGTCATATTTTAAGAACTTTTTTTATTCTAAATTCAATGTACCACACATTATGGTTTAATTATGTTTCGAGTCTTTTTAATCATCTTCATAAAATTTTCAGTATACGGACCGGTATTTTCCGTAATTTTGTAAAAACAGTTCAATGCAGTAGGTACTAAAATGAAAATTTATAAAATTCTTTTATAACAATGCATTACATAATAATCATAAAACAAGACAATTTATTAAAACATTAAGTTTTAAAAAATAAACAATAAATAGGTACAGGGTGTCCCATTTTCGACAATTTTATAGGGTTTTATAGGGATAATTGTTAGTGCTATATAAAAAGTAATGTAGGTGTGCTCTTGTTGGGACAAACTTAAAATGGTAAAATCAAAATTTGAAAATTTTCGCTCGCTTATGAGATACGGGGAAAAAACAAAAAAATTACAATTTCAAAATTAGCCTATATTTTCTTAGTTAAAAGAGATACAGAAAAATGTTTTATACAGAAGTTTCTTTATATTGATTGCTGAATAATCTGTTATTCTCAGCATAAGTATACGGGGTCAGGTAAAAAAGCTATCGGACCTAACCTCATTTTTTTTTAAATGAAACACCCTGTATATTTTAATCTAAAAAGGCACTATTTTAAAGTCTTCTTTCAATTATATAACACACCATGGATGATATTGGTTTCCTATGCGATTTATTTAAACTTTATTACTTTAAACCACAGTAGACCATGAAACAAAAGCTAACATCCTAGGAACAACTATGTTGACTATTAACATTTAAAGTCAGTTTCATTTTTACATATTCATTTGCGAAAATGGCCTATCAACATTTTGAAAAATTGGCACAAAATGTATATTTTGTTCGCTATCCGGAAAGACGGTAATCATTTAAGGACATATTCCGAACATTTGTGATGATTCCCGTTTTTGTTTACCTCAATCTTCGTTTCAAAGTAATAAAGTTTAAATAAATCGCCTAAAAAACCATTCATCATCCATGGTGTGTTATATATTTGAAAGGAGAATTTAAAATAGTATTCTTTTAGATTAAAATATGTATTTTAAAAAATGAGGTTATGTCCGATAACTTTTTTACCTGACCCCGTATACTTATTCTGAAAACGGCAGATTATTCAACAATCAATTTAAATAAACTTCTGTATAAAACATTTTTCTATATCTCTTTTAACTAACTAGGTAATTTAGAAATTGTCAATTTTTGATTTTCCCCCATATCGAGCGAAAATTTTCAAATTTTAATTTTACCATTTTAAGTTTGACCCAAAAAGAGCCCATGACATCTACAGTACTTTTTTGATAGCACTGACAATAACGGTGATATCCTATAGAAGTGTCGAAAATGGGACACCCTGTACATCGGCAAAAAAACATTAATTAAAGTAAAAGTAACCCATAGATTATTAGAAATTAATTTTCCAACAGGCGTACGAAATGATTTCCGTCATTTTCTAGAAACCTCGGACGACACAACATGAATGTTTTAAATTCTGCAATTTCAAGATGTTATTTGTTTGGAGACTGACGGAAATCATGATCGGTATCCTGAAAATGATTAAAATCACTCGAAACGTAATTAAGCGTACATCATTGAATTTAGAATAAAAAAGATCTTAAAATTTTACATTAGCAAATCAGGGCCGTATTAGAAACAATGAAGTTGATGATGATTGCTTGAAAACGAAACGTCATATAAGAAAAAAATTGTGATGTAATCTTTGAGTTCACTAAAAGTTACTATGAGAATGTTTTGTCAGTTTTGCTCTACATTTAATATTAACGTCGAGAAAGAATTGAATTCAAAATTCAATTTTTTTTTTAAATAACTCGAAACTTAAAAATCTTACCAAAACTTTTTGTTCGTGCTTTGATTGCGATACTTTTTCCTTATTTAATCGAAGTTGTATCTGTTACCATTATTTCCCAAATTTTTGTCAATCAATCAAATTTGCTTCGTTTAAAAACTGATCGACATTAATACGTTTAATAATGTATTATTCAGATGTCAAGTTCAAGTTATTGAAATTACAGTGTAAACAATAAATTGCCATCCTCTGTTTAATTCATAATAAATATGATAAATATGGGAAGCAATGAAATCGCCGTGCCCTTAGCAACGTATTCTGGATTACATCGTTGTGTTAAAAATAGAAAACAATAAACAGGTTTGTTATTTTCTGATAAATTTAATGTAGATATGAAAAGGGATTGTATGTACGTCATAATGTTGCAACGTTTTACAACAATATCCGCTATCGAATGTTTTGCTTACAATAAATAGATGTATCAACAAATGAAAAACATATACAAAAGATCACCAGAGAAGTCACGAGATTGGAGTCGATAAGTTACCGTGGTTTCCGTTTTTTTCGACAGTTCATCTTCAGCAATACTAGTATTTTAAATTATATATCGTAATGGGCATCCATCATACTTGATAAGTAATCCCTATACTGTTATTTTTTCTAGGTACAGTGATACCTCGAGATACGAGTTGAATTCGCTCCGTAACCTTGCTCGTATGTCAATTTGCTCGTATCTCGAAGCAATTGTCCCCATTGAAATTAATTGAAATGCCATTAATCCGTGCCAGCCCCAAAAATGCTACCCCCAATTGTTATTGTTACGTGTTTTTGAATAAGAAAAATGTATTTATAAATGACAAATATTGTATAAAAACATAATAAAAGATAATGTAAAGAAAAAAAAAACTGGTTTTATAAAGTATACATACATAATACATATTATTATTTGTATTTTGGTCACTTAATTGCAACTTACACACAACTTAAATGCTACTGTATGCTTAATTTTAGTCACTGCTTTTCTCTTCACTGGTCTTTGCCTTTTTCGCCGGATTAAAAAAAACTGTCCAAGGAGGGTTGTTGCTTCCTCCCTTTCAGAATGTTGTGGTAATGAGTTAGGCAAGTGTCATTAAATAGCTCCGATGCACGACCAGTTGCAACTTGTGTTCAGCGTCGCAACTGACCATTCCTCGTATTTCAAAACAAAACTTCGCTCGCTCGACAGCTCGTATCTCAAATAACTCGTATGTTAGGGCACTCGTATCTCGAGGTACCACTGTATTTAATTTACATTTTTTTGGAATCGGCTGTTTCTATCTCTAGAAATTGTTGATGAAAATTAAGTCCTGCTGTGATCTGCAACTTGAGGAAATTCGTTGGTTCCATGTTTATTTGGTATAGTCTATAATTTTCTTAATTTATACCATACCCGTGCATCTTCCTCCAACTCACTAATCACCTGCGCTGCTACTGAATATTCCCCATTGCATCATTTCATTTCAGACGAAGGCAAAGGTGCTAATTTCTTGGTTTTACAGAATCACCAATTCAAAAATTTAATGTCACACTCTAGGCGCTTTCCAAGAATTATGGATGGATAACAGTGGGTATTGTGAATTCGTATCTCAAATAACTCGTATGTTAGGGCACTCGTATCTCGAGGTACCACTGTATTTAATTTACATTTCTTTGGAATCGGCTGTTTCTATCTCTAGAAATTGTTGATGAAAATTAAGTCCTGCTGTGACCTGCAACTTGAGGAAATTCTTTGGTTCCATGTTTATTTGGTATAGTCTATAATATTCTTAATTTATACCATACCCGTGCATCTTCCTCCAACTCACTAATCACCTGCGCTGCTACTGAATATTCCCCATTGCATCATTTCATTTCAGAAGAAGGCGAAGGTGCTAATTTCCTGGTTTTACAGAAGCACCAATTCAAAAACTTAATGTCACAATCTACGCGCTTTCCGAGAATTATGGATGGATAACAGTGGGTATTGTGAATAGTAAAACAATTGTTGACACCTGAGCCAATAAAGAAATACATTTCAAAATACATCATACCATAATCCAGGCTAAAAGGCTTAACTGTATTATAATAAAGATGTGTTCTTCCTTCTAATCCAATGCTAACTTCCTTGCCTTTATTTTAGCAAAATATTTAATAAGACAAAATAGCGCACGTGCCTCTTTCCAGAATTCCTTGTTTATATTTCGTACTCATCAGCAGCGGTTCTTTAGTTTTAAGGTAGGTAGCGGCATATTCGCTAATAGAAACGATTTATTCCGTATTGGTTGAAAATAATTCGCTGTTTTAATATTTCTTCTTTTTAATTTTTTTGATATATCTTTTTTTCCGTCCTTCGGCCGCCCAAAAATCTTGTCGGCCTAAAGGCGGCCCCCTAGTCTTGCCTGTCTTGTAGGAACGGCCCTGAACATAAGGTATGGTGTAATGTGTTTTATCAGTCTGTATTTTCTTGTTATCATTCTCAAAATAGGATTTAGTACTTGTCTTGCACGCATTGACTTTTTGTTTCGAAATTTCTATCACTAGCTTAAGGCCCTGAAAGGTAGTTTTTGCTAGCGACATTGGCCCTTTCATTGCCCCACACCCCCAACATAATCGGGGCTGGTTAACGATTTAATCTACTAGTCCCTTGTTAGCTGGTGTGTGAGGGCGGGTCTTAAAGTCAACGCCGCAAAGACTGCTATACTACCATTCACCAAACGAAGACAAACAGGGAACTACAACGACCTGAAAATCTTTGGTGAACGGATAAACACAGTCAGCGAGGTAAAGTATCTGGGATTAACCTTGGACGCCAAACTGACATGGAACCAAGAATTAAACAAAAACCTAAACAAAGCAAAAATGTACCTAATGCGGTGCAGGAGCTTGGTTGGGAAAACCTGGGGAGCCCCAGATGATGCAATGGCTCTATGTCACAGTCATCAGACCCCTGATATCATATGGGTCTGTAGTCTGGTGGACAAAAACACAGCAGATTACGACAGCAAACAAACTTAACAGTTTGCAGAGGCTGGCCTGCCTGTGTACCAGTGGGGCGATGAAAAGTACCCCCACTGCAGCAATGGAAGTCATACGGGGACTAATACCCCTAGACATCCACATCAGAATGGAGGCTATTTGCAGCGCCTCAAGGATGATCACAAATGGGGAATGGACACAACACCCCGTAAAAATTGGACACACAAGAGCCACGGATCTAATCAACTATGAGCTCTTGGATATGCAATCTGATCGTATGAAAGCAACATACGATTTCACAAAGCCTTTCAAGATTGACTGGAACTTTGATAAATGGACAAACAGTGCATCCACGTCTTTTGACAAGGGTCTAGTTTGGTACACCGATGGATCAAAAACCGCCAACGGTGTGGGCGCAGGTATATTTGGGGAAAGGCCCAGGATGGACATAAGCATTCCTCTGGGGACCTACGCCACAGTATACCAAGCGGAAGTTCATGCCATACAAGCATGTGTACTACAAAATCTTGAAAATGGCTACCACGACCATGAGATTTACATCCTTTCGGACAGCCAAGCTGCTCTTAAGGCTCTGAACTCCAATCGGTTTACTTCAAAACTTACACTGGAGTGTCATACCAACCTAAAAGTACTGGCGGCCAGGGGGAAAAAGGTGGAACTCTTAGGGTCCCTGGTCACTCCGGGATATTAGGGAATGAAAAGGCGGATGAACTAGCGAGAGCCGGATCTGCCCAAAGTCTCAGGGGCCCTGAACCGGCCTTTGGAACATCAAAACAGGCAACAAAAACAACATTAGATAGATGGTCGAAAAAGCAACACCTATCTCGTTGGCAAGAGTTACCTGGTCTAATACACGCACGGGCCGTAATGGGAAAACCATCGCAAATTCTATCGAATGGGATGCTAACCCTGACGCGGCCCCAGTTGAAACAAGTGATTGGTCTGCTAACAGGCCACTGCCACTTGCGAAAACACCTTCAACGGATAGGGCTAAACAAAGGATCCATTGAATGTAGACTCTGCGGCGAAGAGGATGAAACCGCCTCACACATAATATACCGCTGCGTAGCGCTGTCCCGTAGAAGACAAAATATCTTCGGGAACATACAACGTGGTGACAACCTCCCACATGACAAGCTTGGTAGAAGGTTACTGGACCTCATAGAAGGAACAAACATCTTCTAACAAGATCGGGGTACACAATAAGGCTGCAGTGATTTAAAGTTCGGACCTTTAAACCGACCCCCGCCTTTAACCAACCAACCACCAACCAACCCTTGTTAGCGTATCTTCGCGTTACTTTTAACAAATCTTTGGAACACATCACTAATTTACTTTGAAAACTACATGAGAACACATTTGGCGCCATGTTGACTAATAAGACTTTTGCAATCAAAACTTTGTTAATTTGGGGCTTATGCAGATTTCATATTATTATTTTTTTGGCGATATCTAATGGTAATTTTCATATACTGAAAATATTAGCTTACTTCGGCCACCAAATTCCACAAAATCGCAACTTTAGACTACATTTTTCATATTAGGCCGACCATATGAAATTTGTTAAAGACACTTGTGCAACTGTGATTTAGTGTTCTTATCGAACGAGTATCATTCATTTCATTAATAACTATATTAGCATTGACCGAGGTCGATTTTGGCACTTAAAAAAATAATCCTTGGATGTCTTTGACACAGGAAACTGTCAACAAATGAATGGCGTCGCAATTAAAAATTTGTTTTACCTTGTAACTATTAGATAAAAAGCTTCCTAAAAATTCGGCCAGATAATCTACTTATATAATTTAAATGGGTTCTTAATAAACCCTGTACTTATGTTCAGGAAGTTACGTCAGACGTATTTATTATCACATCGTTGATAATATTTATTTACTTAAATTTTCACAAAAAATCCACCAAAATATTAAATGATGCAATATTTTGTCATATAAATTTTAATGACGTTTATTTCAAAAATATATTTGTTGGTACTTGCCAATATACATGTGTGTATACAGGGTCATGGGAGCTAAAAAATATACAGGGTGGCAACTGTTTAATTTACCACTATGGCTATCTTTTGAACGGTAATTTCTACGAAGTTGGTTAAATTAGAGAAAATGTACAGTTTTGAAGCTTTCTTAGGATCCTGCATCGACGATGCCGAATTGTTTTTGATGCATGAGATACAGGGCGATTTGTTAAAAACGTCTTAAATTAATTTTTTTAATAACTCGAAACGTTTTGATTTTAGAAAAATGCCCTTTTAATAAAAACTTTGTACTTTTTAGGTTTGTTGTTCTTAGGTGAAAGTGGTGCGAGTGCGAATAAAACGATTCACGTTGGTTTTGAATCGTTGGAGGTTATATTCGTTGGGAAAAACGACATCGGGAAGGTCGTTCCATAAGGATGAAGTCCTCCACGTGAAAGAATTCTTAAATAATGAAGTTCGAGGAGTACTAAGCTTTACCACATATGGATGGGCGGCAGTGGTTCGTCGTGTATTTCTGCTAGTCGCCGCTCCTCGAATTAAGGGTCAGAAGAGCACTTTCTATGAAAATATCTGTAAAAGAGAGAAAGAGAGTCAAATCCCCCGTCTTCGATGCTCTAGGCTGTCGAGGTTCTTCGTCAGCTCGTGGTCTCCGATCAAACGAATGACCCTCATTTCGATGGAATCCAGTGGCCGAAGAGTATGTTTCGGTTCAAAATCAAATCAAATATCAAATACAAATCTGATGAATGTTATTCTTTAAAATTGAAAGATTTTTACTAGTTTCAATTTTACCTTAATTATAGCTAAATCAAATGTACATATTATGCATGTATTATCTTAAATAATCAGGGTCGTACTGAGAAAATTCTCAAAATTTTCCTTATGACGTATAATCTAAGGTAAATAGAATTGAGTGATACATCATTGTATTTGGGACAAAAAAAGTAGTAATAAAATAAAATAAAAAATCCAGGTAAAGGGAGTTTTTCTAAAATTAAAACCTTTCGAGTTATTAAAGAAATTAATTTCAGACAAATCGCCCTGTATCTCGTGAATCAAAAACAACTCCGTAACGTCGATACTGGATTCTAAAAAAAACTTAAAAAACTGCACATCTTCTCTAATTTAACCAACCGTAGAGATTACAATTCAAGAGATATCCAAGTGGTCAATTAAATAGTCGCCACCCTGTATTTGTATCGATCTTTTTAACGAGGATATTCTGACGTATATACAGGGTGTTCCTTAATGACGTGCTAATATTTCAGGGTGTGATTCCTTAGGTCATTTTATAAAGAAAAGTTCATATGAACATATGTCCGCAACAACTTAAATTCTTTCCTACAGGGTTTTCAATTTTTATTTTTTAAATGGTTATTTTTTAATATCTCCGAAAGTACTTTACATATTATTTTCAATTTTGGTATGTGTTAATCGGATATAGAACCACAAATTTTAGTTAGAAAGTTATTCAATTGTTCCACCAGTGGCGTTATATCTTAAAACTCTGGTGTATAAAACTCCCATTAACACCTTAGAAGATTTAAGAGAGCGAATAGTTACTTCATGTGAAACAATAAGGAATACGCTGGGAATATTTGAACGAGTGGGTAATTCGATGCGGAAGCATGCCTTTTAAGTGAAGGTCGCCATTTCCAGCAATTTTTATAAAACAAAATTTATCATTAGTGATTTTATCAATGTTAATAATAATATCAGTTTTAATATGAATTTAGTGGTTTTAATCAAGACGAGAAAAACTCAAGATACCGATTTCATGTAGAATTGACCAGGTTATCAGAAAACATATCCACATGGAACAATGTCAGTGGCGTACTCTCTTTTTTGTAAAAAATATCAGAGGACATGTTTGCAGGGACGCCACCGGTGGAACAATTGAATAACTTTTGTAACTAAAATTTGTGGTTCTATATCATATTAACACATATCAAAATTGAAAATAATATCTAAAGTACTTTCGTATTTATTAAAAAATAACCATTTAAAAAATAGAAATTCAACACCCTGTAGCAAAAAATTAAAGCCATTGCGGACATATGTTCATATGAACTTGTATTTATAAAATTACCTAAGGAATTACACCTGAAATATTAGCACGTCATTAAGGAACACCCTGTATAACTTCCGGTTATACTGGAAGTTAGGCTTAATATCGCTGTTTTAAATATAATGCCCTGTATATTTAAAGATTTTCCGATTCTATGTAAAAATTCAAGTAAAGGAATTTTTTATGAAACATATCCAATGGAGTCTCTTTTCAAGGGTTCCCAACTAGTACGCCGCGGCGCCCGAACAAAGATGGCGACGAATAACAACAAACAAATAATGTCGATCGGCGGGCTCTGACGCGATCGATAAAATTTCCACCCTACTGCGCAAACTCAATAGGCCCGCGCCATCTCCACTCGGTGGATTTTAGCGGTATAAGTTGCTGTCCCGTGTCATGCACAAAATAGGGAAGAGTGGAAAATGTAACATTCCCATCCCTACCCCATTCACGCCGGTAACCCGGCCGGATGAGATCGCATATATAAATTGCTTTACACTGCAACACCTTCGTAAACTTTAGTAACATAATATTCAGAGCAACGAATAGTGAATTAAAATTAACTTCACCATTATGTCAAGAATGTTGCATTTTTATACGTCTGATCCACCCACCTATATCTATGGATAGCCAAACTCTAAAAGCAAAGGTGGCAAATTTATGGCCTCGTGCATGTAAATAAAGCTGATCGTCAGATGGCATGCACAATGGCGACCGATAAACTATTTACCTTAATCGGCGAACAGGACCGTACTTCGCCCTTAATGAAAATGATTACACGGCAATATTTTGGCACATCAGGACCTTCTATACTAGGAAATAAACAATCTATTTTCTCGCATAAAAGAAGGCCTTGTGGCCATCACTGAAATGGCGTTTTAGAATTAATTTTGACATCTATTGTCCACGTATCGATAGATTTTTAATATCGTTACATCCCTACGACTGATTTCGGTTATGGACGGTCGTCGTTGGTTCACGTCGTTGGTTGGCAACCGAACCAGCGCCAATTCGGCGGGGTTGTCTATATGAGGGCGACAATATTGTGCGCAAGACAACTGACGAGCGACCTTTAAAAATATGACCGGTAAACCGTGCGCACCAACCCTTTTATTTCACTCAAAAAATTTAAATTTATAGAAAAACTCCCTTTACCTGGATTTTTTTATTTTATTTCATTACTATTTTTTGGTCCCAAATACAATGATGTATCACTCAATTCTATTTACCTTAGATTCGGCACAAATTATTCGTCATCAGGAAAATTTTGAGTATTTTCTCAGTACGGCCCTGATTGTTTAAAATAATACATGCATGATATACTCATTTGATTTAGCTATAATTGAGGTAAAATTGAAAGTAGTAAAAATCTTTCAATTTAAAAAAATAATATTCATCAGATTTTACCTAAGAACAACAAACCTAACAAAGTTTTCATTATTATTTAAAGGGTGTTTTTCTAAAATCAAAACCTTTCGAGTTATTAAAGAAATGAATTTAAGACGTTTTTAACAAATCGCCCTGTATCTCATGCATCAAAAACAATTCGGCATCGTCGATACAGGATTCTAAGAAAGCTTTAAAACTGTACATTTTCTCTAATTTGACCATCTTCGTAGAAATTACCGTTCAAACCAAATTAAACAGTTGCCACCCTGTATATTGTTTAGTTCTCAAGATCTTTTAACAGACCACATATTGGCAAGTACCAACAAATATATTATTGATGATATGATATGATATTATAAGACATCCAAGGATTATTTTTTATGTTCAAAAATCGACCTCGGTTATTGATATTATAGTTATTAATGAAATGAATGATACTCGTCGATATGAACCCTAAATCACAGTTGCACAAGTGTCATTAAGAAATTTCATATCAAGTCCAAATTTACCAAAGTTGCGATTTTGTGGAATTTAGTAGACAGTGGCCGCAGCTATAAGCTAATTCCGAATGAAAACCCATTTTTTCACTCAAAAAATTTAAATTTTTAGTGCGCATCTTATAAGTTGTACGTATCCTTAGTTATAGGTCGATGGAGGCACCATGTGCCCCGTTCGGACGCACCACCCGGTATAATAATAAAATAATAGAGATTATTTATTTCAGAGAACAGAACGGAGACCCCTATACACCAATGATTTTAACTTGTTGATACATTTCGCAATGGTTCCATGAGCTTAACAGAACAAATAGCCCTGTATTTTTCCATATTATGATGGTCAAGATCGTGTTATTATTTTTTGGTAAGTATTTCTTGTCAAAATTATTTAACAATATCTCTAGGCGATATTATTTTCATTTCAGAGAATGTATTATTTTTCTTTCGAAATTTAAAATAAATATTATTACTTTTTAAGTGTAAATATTGTATTATTGACATCAGAAAATTGTCGTTGATGCGTCAATAATACAATAGGTTGCAATCTAAAATAAACTTAACCGATTTAAACTGGTTTGCTAATGTGAAAAATAAGATTTACCCCAGCGGCTATTTTCTAAAGTTTTGACACCTAACCTTATACCGGGTGGTGCCGTACCACCTAGTGGCGGCTCGTGAACTTTAAAGAGGTGGTTCACAAGTAACGTGAAATTATTTTTTAACTTTTATTTTTCTGTAACGACCAAATAATTATATTCTTCGGCGTTTTAAACGTAGGAAGAAAAAAAGCAATAAGAAAATGGTAAAACATATTTTCCTTAATTTTTTAAATTTTATAAAAGGAAGTACAATTTTTGGAAAATAAAAAAGGTTTTTTAGTGCTATAGTGCGTAAACGTGAAGTCCATTCCTCGGTTCTTAATTGTTGAAAATTTATCAATAACAGTCTGATTAAAGTTTGCAATACCCTCTAACCACTTTTTTTCAATAGATAGCGTTGCTAGGGTTGTTAGCCTTTCTTTATTCATAGAACTTCGCAAAACTGTTTTTATTCGTTTTAATGTTGAAAGACATCGTTCACCTTCGACCGTGGTCATTGGTATGGTAAAAATTATTTGTAAAAGTGTAAAGGTGGCAGAAAATATGCCATGAAGATTATTTTCTAGTCCATTTTTTGTCCAGGCAGCAGTGGCGGATTTAACAGGTGGGCAAAAGCGCGCTTGCCCACTGGGCCCCCCGACGAAAGGCTTTCAGGGCCCCTCTTACTGAAAGTTACACCTTCGATTTATTTTTTTTATTTTTTTTGTTGAAAAAATGTTTCGGTGAGTCCCTTGTGGACTCAAAGATCTAAAGTTATTTTTTAAATAGTCCACCGTCTATTCATTTTAACTTAATACATGTGTGATATTAAAATATTGAAACATCCACGCTCGGATTACTACATACATGCGCGAACAAACAGACAAAGGCGCATTCCAAAATTATGCGACTTTTCCATGTAAAATCGCCATATCCTGATCCTAAAGAGAAACTGCATTATATCCCTCCTATTTGAGCGCATATGCGAGCATTTCTCGTCATCAATCTAACGACTGGCGTGCTGGCCGGATCGCGCCACGGTGATAGCCGCCTATATACAGTTTGGTTTGACGCTACGATAAAATATTAGGGAGGGTCGGACTTTATACGATAAATAATATTAAATTAATATAAATTAATAATTTTTTATTCGTTTTGGGGGTGCACGTGCGCATGTGCTAATGGAAGAACCGCCTGGTGATGCGTCCGGTCAGGACACATAGGATCTCCCTTGTAAATTGCGTAGTGGGCGAATATTCGATCCTTTAAACTTTTTAAAGGCTACAATACGAATAATGTCCTTGTTCAATTTAAAATGCATTTTCCTAGTAATTTAGGAATTATTGAACAAAATGTATTTTTAAAACGATAAACTAGGAAATACGGACCTGACACATTTCTGACAGTACACCGGCAAATAAATGATTAAACATTTGTCAAAGTCGTTTTATGTCAATGTTAAGGTTAGGGACGACAGGGTTTGAATAAAATTACTTATTCAATAACTGTAATAACCTTTCAGTAAAAAAAAATCGGAAAAGCAAAGGAATACTATTACAGGCAAAAAAATGTGAAGAAATTGAGGAGCTACAGACAAAACACGACTGCTTCAACATACACACAAAGTCAAAGAACTCGCCAGCATCAATAAACAAAAGCAACTTAATTGATTATACGACAACAATGGGAAGATAGTCACAGAAATGGAACAGAAATGACAAATATGGAAGAACTACATTACACAATTATTCGAAGATGAGAGGCGGGAAATTAATCTTGAAAATATTGAAGGGGATTTGGGCCCGGACCTAATTAAGGAGGAAGTGATATATGCACTGGACATACTAAAAGATGGAAAAGCTGCAGGTCTAGACCAACTGCCAACGGAAATCCTTAAACTGATAGAAGATGACTGGATGCATGGTTCTGATAGAACTAATCAACACCGTGTATAAATAATGATATAAAATAGGAATAATAGGAATAAAAAAGGATATAAATAGGAATAATTCCGAATGAATGGCTACTATCAACTTTTAAAACCCTTTCAAAGAAGAAAAACGCCAAACATTGCTCTGACTACCGTACAATAAGCCTGATGGATCACGCATTGAAAATCCTGTTGAAGGTGGTCCATAATAGAATATGCAGGAAACTGGATGTAGACATCAGCGATACACAATTTGGATTCCGTAAAGGCCTAGGAACAAGGGAAGCACTGTTTACACTCAATGTCTTATCGCAAAGGTGCCTAGACATGAATCAAGACATATACACTTGCTTTATAGACTACAATAAAGCCTTTGATAAAGTTAGACATGACCTACTCATCGAAACATTATTAAAGAGAAGGATACACCTAAGAGACATAAAAATAATTTTAAACCTATACTATGACCAAAAAGCAACAATAAGAATCAGAAGAAATAGAAATACTGAGAGGTGTTCCTCAAAGATGTATACTATCACCAATCCTCTTTAATTTTTATTCGGAGGCTATAGTAAGTAGAGCACTTGAGGATCAGGACATTATTAAAATTAACGGCAGGACAATAAATAATCTAAGATATGCTGACGATACCGCGTTATTTTGGCTGGAGCGCATGAATATCTACAGACGCTAGTTAATAGAATGATCACAATAAGCGAAGAGTATGCACTATCACTGAACATAAGCAAAAACAAAATATTTGCTGACAACAAAAACAACTCGGGACATTCGCAGGATATATGTGAAGGATCAACATAGTGAAGTATAAGAGAATATAAATACCTAGGGCACAACCATCAATGACAGCTCCCAAGAAATACGAATCAGAATCGAACAAGCACATTTACAAGAATGAAGAGATTTTTCTGCTGCCGAGATTTAAATCTTGAATTAAAGATACGAATGATGATATGCTATGTGTTGTCTATACTGTATTATGGGATGGAGTCCTGGACACTGAGGATGACTGATGTGAGGAGGCTGGATACATACAGATGTGGTTATACAGAAGAATATTGAAGAATGGGTAACCAACATAGAGCATGATGCGTATACACAAGGAGAGAGAAATAATTTCAACAATTAAGAGAAGAAAACTGCTGTATATGGGACATGTCATGAGGGCAGAAAAATATGTAATGTTATAAATAATTATGCAAGGAAAGATTCAGGGGAACAGATCTATAGGAAGGAGACGTAGCTCATGGCCGAAGAGCCTTAGGGAGTGGTTTGGATGTAGTCACAATGAACTATTCAGAGCGGCGGTCTGAAAAATTAGAATCCATCTGATGATTGCCAACATTCGCATCGGAGACGGCACTTAGAGAAGAAGAAAAATAATCAACAAACAGTAAATTATCTTTTTACTTTGCACTTCACAATAGACAACCAAAAATGTCATGATAAATTATTACAAAATTAATAATAATATTTACAGTGATAGAAATTCTTTTGATAAATATTTAAGAAGACGCTCAAACAACTCTCCGTTAGCCGCCAAACAATATCCTAAATGATTATAAAACTCCCTTCTTACATTGGGCAGTTGTTATGGCGAATTTTCAAGGGTCGCTTGATCCCGAACGGTTCGTCGGACAAAAAACTTGAATAATGAAACTTGAAGGAAATTTTATGTACTTTCATTTTGAATAGGAAGGTTATTTACGAAAAGTTTATAGTTTCCGGGTTATAAGCAAAAAACACCAAAAAATACATTTTTTACATTATTTAGGATTTTTTTTCAATATTGCGTCACGAAATTTTGTTAGCAAAACCTCAAATTCAGATTCAGCATGCCAGAAAACATAGAATGGAAGAAATCAAAACTACCCCAAAACTTTCAAGTTTCAAACATATAATAATTTATAGGATATTCCGTTTAAAATAAGCAAGTTAGCACCGACTTCCGATATAACCAGATTGAAAATATTTTAGCCGAGTTTCCCCCATCAACATTAGATTCGTTCTCTGTATAGTGTTTCATATATCGATAGAGGGGGTTCCCAGTTGGACACCCTGTATATTCTAGTGTTCCCCGTAGTAGCAGACTTTTTTAATGGTCATCTTGTCATTATATTTTAAATTTTATTAAAAAACCGCATCTTCGGTTCCGGAGTTATTTGCATAACTTTCTGTTTGCTAGGATATGTCGGTAACTTTCACTGTGGAAAGCAAATTTACTTACTAGATATTTAGCTAAAAAGGCGAACTAACTCCCCTTTATAACACGTGGCCATATTTTATATTGGATCACTAAAAGTAAAATTACGTACCTGTCATTCACCGCTCATATTTAGACACAGGTCAAAAATATTTGTTTGATCATTTTGCAGGGGCACAATGAAATAAAGTCATGTCGTTTTTCATGGACGCTTGTCGGCCGGGAAAATTACCTGCCTGATGCGCTACGCAATTATTTCCATAAAGAAAAGCATCGAATCTTCGGCACGTGCCACGCACGTGATTCTTTTAGCACCCTTCTGGATCAATTGATTAAATTACTAGGGCGTATCGTTGTATAAATTATATACCTGCTGGTTATATTAAATTGTATGATTCACTGAAAATATATTGAATTCTGCAAGGTGACGTTTACATCTGGCTGGGCATTATGGATGGCAACTTTATGAATTGTAAATCCCTCTTAAAAGTTTATTATTAATTTTGTATGCATCAAATAAGATAATCTTGGTTGCCTTTGCACCTAAAGAAAAATGGAACAAGAGATTTATCGTGCGTCAATACCTACGTTAAAATTTAGCAGTTATCGTAAGATTAAGAGTAATATTTATTAGGAAAAAGCGATAGTGACTAACGGATCAGTACCTGCTAAGACTAGTTGTCCTATCTGAAAAATTTCCCTTGTTGAGATTTGTTTTATACAGGGTGTCCGCTAAGTAATGGGACGTTTTTTACAAAATTTTGACAATTATGGTTTTTTAGGATGATGAACTGATATTTTGGTGAAATTTTAATGTACAATGTGTGTGCAAAATAGCTGTGTAAAAAAATGTTTCATTTTTGAGTTTATCCTAAGTTAAGTAACAATGCCGAGACACAATAATCAACAAACAAATAACAACATGGAGGTTTCATAGCAACTGTATCTCTAAATTTCATTTGTTTTCTCATTGGTTACTTAAAAAAAAAATTTGTTTGCAAATTAATAATAGGCACTAAACAATATAAATGCATATATCTCCGAAACGGAAACTCTGAGCGGCCTGAAATAGTGTAATAATGCCGCAGGGAGCGTCCCCTACATTGTACATTAAAATTTCACCAAAAAATCAGTTCCTCATCGTAAAAAAACCATAATTGCCAAATTTTGTAAAAAACTGTGAGTTTCTGTCAAAGTTATTAGAGAAAACAAAAATGAAGTTTTAACTTTAACACCCTGTATCTCAGTTAAAATCAACTTTCGGATATAGGTAAGTATAATTAAATCCTAATATTTTTACGTAAGGAGTATGTGGTTTTTCCATGTCCCATTACTTAGTGGACACCCTGTATATTTATATGTACAGGGTGTCCAGGAGCATGTGAAATCTCCCGAATACGAAAAAAACAAGTGAAAAGGGTACTACAAGTTCATATAAAATTTTTTCTTATATGCCTCCTTTTCGGAGATATACAAGTTTTTTACACATAATTATTGAACCACCAGGTATATTTCATTTTTTTAACGCTCTGTATGATGAGAACTTTGGACACCGTTTTTTACATATCTTTAACTAGACTAAAAATTAAATATAATTCATTCATGTCGCTAATACTAACCGTTTTCGAAAAAACGGCACTTCCGCTTTTTTATATTTAACCAATAAGAAGTTATGGGACTCAGTGTAAATAAAATTACGTTTTCTCGAAAACGGTTAGGATTAGCGACATAAATGAATAGTACTTAATTTTATTTACAACCATGCATGTAATACTGACATTTCATCTATCTTTGAAAGGTGGAAACTTGACGTTTTTTTTACTTTTACTTTCCACCCGGGTGGAAAGTAAATTATTTTTTTGTAATTTTTTTAAATATCGATATCTCAAATTAATATACGAACACACTTTTTTACAAATGCTAATAGCTTTGCGTGTTTAGATATGTCTACTTTTTCCCTAATTGATAGAGTGGTCCTCAGCATTGAATATTGTTACCAAATCGTTGATATCTTCTTTGTCTTGGCATTTTCACTGAAATAAGCTAGTAGTGCCGACTCAGAACCACGATTTTGAACTTTGTTTCCCGTACACCATTCTTTGAAATAGTTATATACCTTGTCATATCTCGGGCGGCTTTTAGTTGGCACAATATCTTCTTCAACTATTTTTGCTGCTTCTCGAATTTCTGGTGGAGTAGCAACAAAATCCAATCCCTCATCTGATAGCATTTTTCTGTTGTTAAAATAATATATTGTTTAGTGACATGAAAACTATATTCAAAAAATGATATTTGACATCTTGATGTGCGTTATTTTACCACCTGCGGTTATTTGAAATTTCTGTCTAATTTTTCAATGGAAAAGTGAAAATGACATTTATCTTTTATTAATAATTTTAATTCACAATAATAAGAAGTGGATGTTAGATGTGGTTGTAAATAAAATAGTATACAAACCTCCGTGAAAAGTTTCATTAGTCTCGAGATTTAGTACCGACTCTCTCGACAGGAATGATACACTTTCCACCTAGGTCAGGGGTCGGCAACCTGGGGCTCGCGAGCCGCATGCGGGCCTTTCGATATCAAGTTGTGTCTCTTTCGATGTCAAGTTGTGTCTCTTTCGATATCAGATTGCAGCCTTTAGTGGCTCTTTAAAAACTGAGAAATTGTGTAAATTATAACTTTTGGCTCTTCCGTCTCAAAAGGTTGCCGACCCCTGACCTAGGCACGTAATATACTATTTAATCAATAGTTAAAGGTATGTAAAAATGTTGTCCAAAGTTCTTATCATACAGGGCGTTAACACAAAGGGACCATGAGTGTCACAGTTAGCTGTGAGTAATTCAGAACACTTTCTTGGATGGTAATTTGAAGGGTCTTACCTAGTATACATCATATTAAAAAAAATTAAATATACCTGGTGGTTCAATAGTTATGTGTAAAGAACTTCCATTGGATCGCTTTGGGAGCCCATATCTCCGAAAAAAGTTTATATGAACTTGTAGTACTCTTTTCACTTGTTTTCTTCATATCCTGGAGATTTACCACATTTTCCCGGACACCCAAGGATAATGTTAGTCAAGTTGATAGTTCTGTAACTTTTTAAATATTTTTTCGATTTTGGTGACATTTCTAGCAAAGTGAAATTTAGCAAAGTGTAGACTTGTATCTTGGGATGATATCCTGAATTTCAGTTTCCAAAAAATAATCATGTATTAATGATTATACAGGCAGAGACAAAAGTTACTTTTTACCCTTAATTTCTAAACGCCCTGTGTAAAAATTGAGCGGTAGAATTTAGCTATATTGTGCTCTGTTTTGAAGTGTGACCTCTTCTTAACACAATGTTTTTTGATTCACGTCATTATCTGCTTTTTAAAAGAAGATACCAATTTTGAAAGAAAGTAGTGCAGTTTCGCAATTTTATTCACAATTCACAACATAACATTATATTATCTGCCTGTATACAGGGTGTTATGGAAATGACTTATTATATTTAAATGGGTGACTCCTTGGGTAGAGAAAGTCTACATACTTTTTTTTTTAAATCGAATATCTAAATACTAAGGTAAAAACCCTTTTGTTATTTTTGATAAGGATCACTTAGCAACAATGTGGGTCACTAGAGTATACTAACAGTGATGTCAGATCACACCGCCTGTCTCGCCCTTGCTTGGATACCGGCCGCGCGCCACTAACGTTGCTTCAGTATGTTTCGAGACTCGGGGGTGGAATAACGCTGTCGAGAGTTGCACGTGCTTGACGTATACGAATTTTAAACGTTTTGTTAGTTGTAGCATTATCCCCCCATTTTTTTCTGTTGTGAAATAATTCATAATAATAAATGTTGTGATGGGATTTCAAATTTGTGTGATATTATCTACTGTTGGTTCTGTTGAAAAACATACTTCTTGTGTTTTATTTTTTGAAGGAATTTAATATAAAACGGATTATTTTAAAATAAGATCGAAGGTAATAGAGTAGTTATGTACCTTAAAAGTGTTTTTTTTCTAAAAAGTTTGAAAAAGAACGCGTGTCAGAGACTTCTTGTTGTCAAAAACTGAACACGTGCGTTTACTGTGTTGCAATATGACAACACCGCCTATAATGCGCCAATCTCTTTTGAACCTCGAGACTACCTCTATAAACTATTTATTGCGAAGGTCCTCAGGAGCGGCCACGTAAATTTTGAGACTTCATATAAAGTGTATATTTCGAAACCAATGCAAACCACCAATGACAACACAGCATTTTGGCAGTTTCCATGGTTTCGACTGTTACGTTACTGCCATCCGACTTGGTCGTGAACATAGTAGGAATGGTCGGCTGGGCTGGTAACGCCAAGTATAATGGACATTCCCTGGCCCAGCTAGACCATTGATATGGTCTATATATACATTTTTTTTGTTGTCATACACTACGCTACGCTTTCGTTAATAATGAACCAATTTTGATATATTTTTTGAACTGATAGAAAATAGACTTAGTTTAGTGCAAAGCAGTTTATATCCTGATCACAGCGGTAATTAGCGTTTTACGGCAGGCGATACGATATATTTTGAACCACACCTATACCTATTAGTGCCTGTTCTCACCAAAGCAACTGGCAACCGCAACGCAACAGCAACGCAACCGCAATGCAACATCAACGTGTTCTCACTGACTTAGGCAACGCGACTAGTTGCTTATGCGTTGCCCGGCATACCGCGTCGCCGTCGTCAGTTGCGTCCAATCGCTGTGTCATGGCGGACGAGACAGCAAAATATTTAACTTTTGTGACCCATGTTGAAGCACACACATACTTATATGATGTTACAAAGCCATCTTACAGCCGTAACGACATCAAAGAAAAAATCTGTGGAGAAATTGCTAAAATCATTTGCGAACTATGTCTCAAATTTATGGTATAAAACTGTTTAACGAGAAAGTATGTAGAGGTTATATCTTCGTCTGACGAAGACGACATTTTGCTCACGTCAAAAGATACTTCAAACCAGTTGTGGGAACGCAAGAGCAACTCAACTGAAGTTGCGGTCGCGTTGCAGTTGCGTAGCGGTTGACAGTTGCTTTGGTGAGAACAGGCACTTTGCAAGCTATGACAACTGTCATTATGAAAAATAACAATTATTGTTTAGATTTTTTTTGTTTTAAGCTGAATGTCTATACAATCGAAGAAAAAGTACAGTATGCAACACTTGCGTGAAGCCAACTTTTAGACACTCGTTGCAACACCCCCCTACATCTCGTATTGTAAACTCCTCTCTCTCGTATATAGAACCTGTCTTCACGCACTGTTACACAATGTACTATTGTATGTATATCTATTATAGGTGGAAATTAATAATCATAGCATTATGGGATACAGAAAGAAAAACAAAGTTGAACTTGATTACAATGTGTCATCTGACGAAGGTACAGCGAAACTTGTTATGTTATTTTTTAATAGACTGGAAACTTACAAGTTCAACTTTGTTTCTCTGTATCACACAACGAAATTATGGTACTTTCCCTCAGCATTGGAACCTTAGATCCCAGAAAGGTAATCGGTTTCGAAAAGGTGACACAACTGGCTGTTCTCTTAATCTACTTCCATACACTAAAAGCAAAAATCACAACTAAGAGCAAATATTGTTGTACTGATGATGACTGGTAGTAAAGTATACACCCCACATTATTTAAAACCCCCTGGGACAATGGCATAAGTGAAATATCATGTCCTGCTTTGCTCCCGAGTTTCACACTGACAGGTCTACTTTCGCTGTAGCCGGCACGGCGAGCGGCAACTAATGGCTAATGGTAATGGAGGAATCGCGGTATTTTTGTGTTTAATGGAGGGAATAAGAACGTTTTTAAGAAAAATTATTGTATTTGAGTAAGATTCGGCAATATAATCGTTAATATTAAATCATTATATTTTTATTTATCGAAATTTTATCATACTTGTACTTAAAAATGTAACCTTTACTAGCGCATTCACCACAAACGAATATCGAAAACCAAAACTTTACAAGGTGTCCCAGAATATGTTGTCAATCTCCCGGATTCAGATAGAAAACATATAAATAACGTAACACGTGACGCCGATATTTTTAAATAAGTACTCTGTGTAATTTAATAATTTTTTAAAATAATGATCTGTTCGAAATTCCAATGACCTCCTGCTTTCCAGCATCCAGTCAATTAATATAATGATTACTATAAGTCGCCTGAGAATGAAAATAAAAATAAAAATGCAAGAACCGTTGAACGTTGTATTTGTTAGAGTTGACAAAAAAACGATGATTTTAATAATCGAGTACTTGATACTCCAGCGATTTTAATAATCGAGTGAATTGCTCGAGCAATTAATCACTTGAAATTTTTATGACTAAGAAGAAAGTGTTGATAAAATACCAGGGTTTGTTTTTGTATGTTTTAGAGGTTTAGTCTAGAGTTTTTATTAAGGAGTTGATTCTGATTTTAAAAAGAATTTTATCCCTTAATTTTTAAAGAATTTACAATCGCCGCAGGCACCCAGTCCCAGGCAAAACTAAACCCATGTCGCGATGAATCCACTAAGGGATTTGGCATACTTTTTGTATGCACCTTCTCGTTTATATGCCTTTAACAAAGACGTATGTCTTGTCAGCCTTCTGAGCATCAAACTTGAACGTTGCTAATCGGCACATTTCGGAACGAGCGGGTTTGTTCGATGGAAGGTCAGGTATCAAGTGAAAGGCAACGATTTTCGATTTCTCGCTTGAATTTATAACTAGAGTAGTAGTTCCTATCGAGTAAAAGGTAATAAGTAACAAGCGACGATTTTCGCTTGAATTTATAACTCGAGCAGTTTTTTTTATAATCGAGCGATGTCGGTTATTTCAATAATCGAGTACTCGAGCGATCACACTATTAGTATTGTATCGTTATTTTCAAATATTTAACGTTAAGTAAATGAATTAAATGAATATTTAATTGCGTAGCCGTTTGTTATTATACACTTTATTATTTTGTTGAAATGATTTTTATTTTTAATTTAACAAATGCCAAAATGCCGCTTTGATTGTTTACGAAACGTTTTTTGACAATACAGGGTGTTACAAATTGGACCTTCATAATTGGGATCTCGGAAACGGTAGATAGTTGTAGAGAGTAGTGTAGAGAAAGTTGCATAATTATGGGCCAAATAATATGCCGCAAAAAATCTAAAATAAATACAGGGGCTTTAAAAATATTTGGAAAAATTTAAAATTTTGCGTTTTGGTTTTTATTTTATTTTTTGATTTTGTTCGAAGAGATGTCCAAAAATATATTTCACCTTCTCATTGCTACTTTTTATTCTCCACAAGATGGCATCATCAGATTTTTCATAGGACGTTTCGTTTTTATGTCACCATCATCAACTTCTCAACAACTGCATTATTTTGTTTAAATTATGAAAGAGGACCGAAATCTACGATCAGGGATATACAACACTTATTGATTTTCCGACGTTTTGTTCTTTAAATTGACCATCTTCATTAAAATACCCCTAATAAGTTCCTATAATTTACTTTTGTTTCGAAGAAACTGACGATAATTAAATTATTATTGCTATTTTTGTCTTTAATTGTTATTACGTACTATTACTGTTTTTTTTTTATTTCAAATTAATAGTTGTATCAAACTTCTACTTAGCGTAAATACAAGTAGTTTATTTTATTAATACAAATAAAATTTGACTCTTAAAGCCAGCACTTTCATAAGACTTTTAAAGGAGGCATTGAGTTTTACATTTTTGAATTATACCGAATTAAAAAAAAAGTAAATTACAGGAACGTATTAGGGGTATTTTAAGGAAGATGGTCTATTTAAGAAACAAAACGTCGGAAAACCAGTATGTGTTGTATACCGCTGAACGTAGATTTAGTCCCTCTTTCATAATTTACACAAAAATGCAGGCCCTTATTTAAAAAAATAAGTTGATGATGTTGACCGAAAGACGAAACGTCGCATGATTATGCCATCTTTTGGAGAATAAAGAGTAGGAATTTATTTTTGGACATCTATTCGAAGAACGTCAGGAAAAAATAAAAACCGAAACTCAAAATTTTAGATTTTTCCATATATTTGAGAGCCCCTTCATTTTTGATATTTTTGCGGCGCATTATAGGGCCCGTAATTTCACAACTTTGCAATAATTTAACCGATTATTTCTTACCGTTTCCGAAATCCCAATGGTGAAGGCCGATTTTGTAATAACCTGTATAACGTGTTTAGAGGAAATTCTTTTTTTTTGTTACCTCGAGCTCGGCATCTAAACCAGATATATATCTCTAATTGGTTTAGTTTATAAAATAAATTAAATTCAAGTAAGAATTATTGTTAGAACGAAAGAAAATTCGTCAAGGCTACACTATTACTAAAAGGAGAACTGTAGCTAACTTCGTCCTACAGACTTAATAGTATTTTGAATATAATAAGTAAATAAGCTATAAAAATAACTTCAAAATACACAGTATAAGCCATCAAATGGCTAGACACCTAGAAAAAAGTAAGGTGCAGTAAAATACAATTTTGGAACAAGCAGAAACAACTCTTGCTACTTAGTGGTCGAAAGGAAGAATCTTAAAAATTACACAAGTAGAAGATCAGTAGAAATTATGCCGGTGTCTCAGGGGTCGATTCTTGATACAGCTTTATGGAATATGCAATTAAATGGGGTTCTAACTAAAGGAAGATGGAATGGAGATGGAGAACTAAAGGTAAAGATATCGATACGATGAATCCCTGCGAAGAATCAGTCTGGATTGTGAGACGGGGATTGAAGTAAGCCCAAGGAAGGATTAGGAATTGTATATTCAATGGTCACAAAGGGCTAACAGGAAAGGCAATGGAGAGAACATCTGTGTTGTGCTGAACTAATGTGAAATATATGATTTATTTGAAGAGAAATAGTAGTAGCCAGATGCTTTGAGGAATGGTATTATACTGCTCCAATGTGTGCCCTCTAACTGGGTATAATATATATTATTATTAACCAAGGCTTAGAACAAAGCTACGTTTTAGCTCCCTCGACGCTGAGCGCCTCGCGATTTAATATCGACTTCTTTTTCTAGTGCTGTGCAGATTCCTGCTTAAGCGTTCATCCTCTCTTACTCCCATCACATGTCTCTATTAGCTGCAGTATTCTGCAATGTTCCGAAGTCCTTTACCCTGTCCATTTTGGCGTATATTCCTGAGCCATGACAACTTCTTTCTAACTATTCCTCTCTTCCTCCCTCAATTTAACCTTGAAGAATGAGGCGCTGAAAGTGGTAACGATCTCCGCGCAGTATGTGTCCGAGATAACCTATTATTCGCTTTTTGATATTCTCGAAAAGTTCTCGGTCCGCTAGACCGGCTCCTCGGAGAATGTGTCCATTCCCGACAAGATCGATCAACATTCGTCGTAGGATCCACATTTCAAAGGCTTCTATATTGTTAATGATTGTTGCCTTCAACGTCCATGCCTCAACACCGTACAGGAGAACGGACCAACATAACATATAGCACATGCCCTCACGGCTTAGAAACAGACTACGCACACTGCAGACCATTTTTATTACATATTTTGTGTTTGTGAAGATGGCAAGTGAATCTTGTAGCCTTCTAGCGTCAAACTCTGACACTATGCTATCACGCGTGCCGAATATGTAAATTTGCAAAAACAAATTGTGCTGTCACATATGACTTCCCGTGAGCTGCATGAGGTGACTATAGTGTACTTCTAAACCTATTTATAAGCACGCATAAACCGTCTTGCTGATATTTCGGGTGTGCCGTGATATTGGGTGATAGCATGTGATCTCACGTGACGTGATAATAGTGTGTTTGTGGCCTAAAAGACAGCGTCTGCAGTAGCCTTTCACATAATAATAGGACTGGTGCTAGTAGATCTAAAAATAGGGTATATTGTGCCAGAATGGCAGCGGCACTAAAGGAATAACATATCAATAGGACAGTGGATAAAAAACAGTGGATAAAAATACAGATCGGCTTTTTTGATCGACATATTTTTTTTTTATAAAAAAATCCTTTAATGGATTTTTCTCAGCAATGGTTTGAGATGGGTGAATTTATTAACAAAAGTTACTTGAATTTTTACATAGAATCGAAAAACTCCAAAATATACAGGGCATTCTATTTAAAATAGCATTGTTAAGCCTACCTTCCGACATAACCTTCAAATACCTTCATAAAAAGAGTGGCATCTTTTATGGAGAATACAATATTTCAAACAAATATCTTGTTTAGTTCCCGAGATCTTTTAATAGGCCACTTTCCGTGAATAACTCTATACAGGGTGTCCGGGAACATGTGGGAAATCTCCCGGATATGAAGAAAACACGTGAAAAGAATACTATAGGTTCATATAAACTTCTTTCGTATCGGCCTCCTCTTCGGAGATATGGGCTCCCAAAGAGCACCAATGGAATCAAGTTTTTTACACATAATTATTGAACCACCTGGTATATTTCAATTATTTTTTAATATGGTGTATACCAGGCAAGACCCGTCAAATTACTACCCAAGAAACTGTTGTGAGTTACTCACAGCTGCAGGGACGGACTAGCTGTAACACTCATGGGCCCATTTTTTTTACGCCCTGTATGATGAGAACTTTGGACAATGTTTTTTACATACCTTTAACTATTGGCTAAAAATTAAGTACTCTTCATTCATGTCGCTAATCCTAACCGTTTTCGAGAAAACGTCATTTTAATTACATCATGTATTTGGCGTATCTCGGTAAGAGATCCATCTTTGTTCCTATGAAATGATGAACGTCAAAATTCCGCTTTTTCATATTTAACCCGTGAGAAGATAGGGGGATCAGTGCAAATAAAATGACGTTTTCTCGAAAACGGTTAGAATTAGCGACATGAATCAAGAGTACTTAATTTTTAGCCAATAGTTAAAGGTATGTAAAAAACATTGTCCAAAGTTCTCATCATACAGGGCGTAAAAAAAATGGGCCCATGAGTGTTACAGCTAGTCCGTCCCTGCAGCTGTGAGTAATTCACAACAGTTTCTTGGGTAGTAATTTGACGGGTCTTACCTGGTATACATCATATTAAAAAATAATTGAAATATACCAGGTGGTTCAATAATTATGTGTAAAAAACTCCGAAGAAGAGGCCGATACGAAAGAAGTTTATATGAACCTATAGTATTCTTTTCACGTGTTTTCTTCATATCCGGGAGATTTCCCACATGTTCCCGGACACCCTGTATAATTTACACATCTTTTAATCTAAATATCGTGTCACACATTCTATACCAGTGTAGGTACCCTTTCCGTTTTATTACATGTCATCGATTCATTTAATATCAGTTATAGCGTTAGCTAGTTGGCAATTTGACAAGTGTTATAATAGCTAATATTTCTATATTTACCTCGACTTTTGTAAACTATATAGGGTGATTCACGACGAGTTTGCATTAGAATTATATGGTGAACTACTGACTATATGTTTCAGAAACTTTGGAGATTTAGGTTTATCGGGTTGGCGTCGCTCTCTTTAACTAAAATATTCACATATTCTTACCATTTCCGATTATGCCGGAAGTAACGGTCAACTTTCGTTTTTTAAATACAACATGGTAATTTTTATTATATATTTCGATTTACCATTAAATTCTAACCAAATTTTATATAACATCTTTTTGTTCGGGTTGAGAGCCGTTGAGATATCTGGATTTTTTGTAATTATTTAGCAAATGCATGGCGATGAAATAATACATACCATTTTTTACCTTAGCTTGTGGACTAAAAATTTTCTTATCGAATAGCTAGAAGATCATCAAGTCTCAAAAATATTTCAAACTTGGTAGAAAATGTACAGGGTGGTCAAAATTCAAGGTTCATTGTGAAATAATTCAACTATTAAAATCATTCATATTTTTATTTAATTTTATTACAAATTAGTTTCTCAGAATTTAATGGCTTTTAGGTAGAGATTTGCTCAGATTCAGATGAAGATTTGCTCAGAATTTAATGGATAATCGAAAAATATAATAAAAATTACCATGTTCTATCTAAAAATCTACAGTTGATCCGCTACTTCCGGTATGACCGGAAAAGGCAGAACCTGTGAATATTTTAGTTAAAGAGAGCCTCTCGACAAACCTAAATCCCCAAAGTTTCAGAAACATATGTTCAGTAGTTCTCCATATATTTTCTAATGCGAGCGCGTCGTGAATCACCCTGTATACAAAACTTTTAGATTATTGCGAAAAGGAGTCGTTTGTAAACAAACTGGAAATTAGGATTTATCTAATACCATACCAGCAATACGTGCCAGCGAGTGATCATGAAACCTAACTCTAAAAGTGCTTCTACCAACATTCTGTGCATTCTTGCCGAATATTTAATAGAGATAATTCAGCCAGCTGTTCCACGGTAAGAAGTTTTTCTTTTGTTTAATACTTTAGTAATTTTGAAAGTACTTATTCTAAGAACTGTGGGCTTGCTACATCTCTTCACTAAACTTTCACGATTTTATTCACTAAAACGTACAGATCTAATTTGGTCAATTATTTCCATTACCTGTCAAATATACAGGGTGGCCCATCGAAAACGAAACAGATACATTTACTGGCAGCTCAGTTCTTTTTTGGAAAAACGCTCAGACCCGTTCGAGGGGGACACAAAATCGGAACAAAATCACGTCAACAAGTGCAGCCCCCTGGGCGGGGGTGGCACCACCCCTAAAATCTTAAATGGAAAGGGGGGTCGAGTGATACCTTATTTTAAAGGTCTTTCAATTCCCTTTATAATGATCTAAAATTCATAATACTTCAGTTCAGTAGTTTTTGAGATTTATTGATTTTAAACTTAAATAAAACTTTAATACATCATTAGTGGAAATCAATACATTTGGTAGCAAAGTACTTTAAAAATTAAGAATGAACTGACCCGTCAGCCAAGTAAATGTTGGAAATGACCACCATGACTCTCCATGCAGTAATAAAGATTTTGCTCAAAACGTTGCCGCACATTTTGCAATATTTGAGGAGTAATTTGAAGGCACTCATTCACAATTCTTTGTCGCAAATCTTCTAACGATGTTGGTTGAGTAGCATAGATTTTTCTTTTTAAGTGACCCCACAGAAAGAAATCCAAAGGTGATAAGTCTGGCGATCTTGGGGGCCATTCAATGGCACCTCTTCTACCAATCCATCGACCTGGAAACGTCTGATCTAAATATTGTCGAACACGTAATGCGTAATGTGGTGGGGCACCATCCTGTTGGAACATCAACCTATTCGCAATGTACCGCCGATCATTCCCATTTTCAATTATGGCTGTTAATGCAGGATCTATGGCGTCTTGCAGTAATTCCAAATACATTTCACCGGTTAAATTTCCAGGCAAGAAAAAAGGACCAACTAAATGATCGCCAAAAATACCAGCCCAAACATTTAATTTTTGTGGCTGCTGTGTGTGTACCTCATGATAAACTCTGGGATTAGAATCTGACCAATATCGGCAGTTATGACGGTTTACTAGGCCATGTAAGAAAAAGGAACATTCGTCGGAAAAGCAAGTGTTGAATAGAAAATGTTCATCGTTTATAATTCGTTCACTCATATCTTCACAAAATTGTAATCGCCGATCAAAATCGTCTTCATTAAGTTCTTGTACAAGGTGAATTTTATACGGATGAAAACTATGGGCCTTCAGAATCCGTTGGATACTACATCGACTAACACCACACACAGTATCCAATTTGCGGGTACTTAACGTAGGATCTACATAAACTTGCCCTAAAACCCTCACTTCTATTGCTTCGTTCCTTATGGGATTTTCAATGTTGCGTTTTTTATTGGCGACTGATCCAGTGTCCCGAAATTTAGCTATAAGTTCTAGGACATATTTTCGATGCACGTTACTGTTCTCATGTCGCTCATTAAATATGTGTGCTGTTCTATTAGCGCACTGATTATTTCCGAAAAATATTTCGATAATTTCAATCCTTTCTGCCGTGGAATATACCATGGTTAATTTATGAATAAAACGGTAAAAGGTATTTTAACAACAAAGTTTGGTCGAATCAATCGCAAACTATGTACAAATTCCTATTTAAAGTACGAGCCATTCCCTGCTTATCTTTCTTCAATAAATCACTTTTTTCGCGACAAAAACCGCTCCAATCGCTATTTTGAACACCAAAATGATAAACAAACCATGGGCGTAGTGAAGAAAAGCATTAAATTAATAAGTAACTGCCTTTACTCAAATTTCTTCTGAAAGTAGTACAAACTAATCAGATGTACCTATTAAAGTGTACTGTAAGCTTAAAATCAATAAATCTCCAAAACTACTGAACTGAAGTATTGTGAATTTTACATCATTATAAAGGGAATTGAAAGACTCGACGGGTCTGAGCGTTTTTCCAAAAATGAACTGAGCTGCCAGTAAATGTCTCTGTTTCGTTTTCGATGGGCCACCCTGTATTATTTCGACCAATTAAATTGTTTAATTTACACCAGTTACATGTAATTATACTGATAAAATTTTCATGTTCCTTATAAGAAGTTGTATACTGTATCATTGGCCCACGACATTTTTAAATGAATGACTTTTTCTTTCAATATATGCAGATTTTTTTTTAGATTTTCATTACTATTTACCCAAGACAAGGGCGGATCCAGAACCTCGGTCTGGGGAGGGTCAAATTTCGTTGGGGGAAGGGGGGGGGGGGGTCATACAAGGAAAAGTTACGCAAATAGTACCCTGTCGCGTTATTCAAGCCGGTATATAGGGTATTTTTCGTGTTAAATGCACGTATTCATGTGCAGTAAACCATTATCGATCAGCTAGCATAATGCTTCTTGCATTGCGAGTGCAATGCGAGAATGGAATCCGTATTACAGTCGGCAATTCTACTCTTGAGGCCATTAAGATTACACGGAATCATGCGCAGTACACCGTTCTCGATCAGCTGACGCAATTAGTATTGCATTGCCAGAAATGGGTCGTGCGTCATTTTAATTGCCATTGCCACTGCAAGTCTGAGTCGAGATGGATTATTCTGTTATTTTTAACTGTTTATTCTTTGGTCGAAGCAGCGATGAACAGCTAATGGATATTAAACTAACTGGTACTTAATTAGCATGTCACATTCTTTATTAAGCATATTATGTACTGCTAATTCGTCGCAACTTTCTTGAGCTGCTATGTGTAAGTAGCAGTAGCTGCTTTCACTGGTAATCAGAACGAATAGGTTTGCCCATCTCTAATTCTGGGGGTATTTTAGGGATTTCGACGTACCAACTGCTGCTCTGACTGTTGGCAATGCGCCAGCTGTTCGAGAACGGTTTACTGCGCATGAATACGTTCAATTATAATTGCCATTGCAGGCGCAAGAGAAGAATTGCCGACTCTAATACGGCTTTTACGGTTTATTTGCAATGTATTTTCCTATTTTATATTGTCGACTTGTTTTCTTTTGAAATTTTAGTCGCATAACCTTAAACTTACGAAATGTTAAAAGATTTGAAGTCTAGAGTAGACAGCATAAGCTAGTATCGATATCTGTATTGTATATATTATAAGTTTTTCTCGAATTATTATATCTAATATTTAATTAAGGTTTTGGAAATAATCTTATCAAAAATAAATCGAGCGTCGTCTTAATTATCGATAAAATTTTTTATTTTTCATTCACTCAAAGTTTTGTTTCTTTGGAAATTTTACTAAATGGGTATGTTTATCCTAAATCACTCGAGCATCGTGAACATGAAAAATTTTATCATAACAAAACGAGCTCTAGATCTATTACCTTCGATAAGCTTTTTCCATAAGTAAATTTTTTCGTATAACATCCAACGGAATGAAGACTTTTCTAGGCGATTATATATTATATAGATCCGTTTCGATTAATTAATCTTTGCATATTTTCAGGCAAAACTTGTACTAGCTGAAACTATGGGGATTACTGTTATGCTGAATATTATATGCTTTCCCAAGGCCATGAGAACTACAGAGGCAAAAATTAACTAGAGTAAGTCGAGATATGTTAGTTTTCTTTTCTTAGGCAATTGCTTGGCTAAAGTTCAGTTCTTATTATTGAATTGCATGTAAATTTCCTAAATTAAAATTTCACATATCTTACATAAAAATTGAATTTAATTCGTTTTTTTGAAGTAAACCATTCAGATATACAGGGTGTCTTAAATGAGGTAGGCTACTATGGCTATACCCGAAACAGTAAGAGTTACGAGGTCGCTTAAATTAGACAAAATTTGCTCTTTTTAGTGACCACTTATAAAGTACTTACAGTGTTGCCAATTAGTTTTTAGTGTTTGAGATATTAAAGAAAATGTGAAAATTCATCAAAATGTTTTTTTCCAAATATCTCGAAAACCACTGATTTGATCAAAAACTGAGGCTTGACGTTTAAGTTATTGCTACCAACTTAGATATTTTAAATACGGACCGGGAATTTTTTTTTTCATATTTCGGAAGAGGATCCAATTTGCAATTCAACGGTATATCACACAAATACATTTTCTGATGTTTCGATACTTAAATGCATCATCAACCTGTTTTCTTATAAATGCTCTTATTACGGTTCTGCCCTTTAGTATTTATAGTCGGCCCATATCAGATTTCAACTACCATAAATAATAATTGACTTATCATAACCGATTAAACGTAATTGAAAATGATTTTGTAATACAGTTTTAAAAAATGCGAGATAATTTATTGCATTTGTTCCATTTATTATTTCTTTAGGCCCCTATTACGAAAAATTGCAACTTTTTGGAGAAAACATTTTGATGAATTTTCACATTTTCTTTAATATCTCCAAAACTAAAAACTATTTGGCAACACTGTAAGCACTTTATAAATGGTCACTAAAAAGGGCAACTTGTGTCTAATTTAAGCGACCTCGTAACTCTCACCGTTTCGGATATAGCCAAAGTGGCCTACATCATTTAAGACACCCTGTATATGTAGCTGGTTAGGCATTGGCCCAAAATTATCGCCATACCACTAGAGGTAATAAAAAATTACCATTTCTTCTAAAAAGGTTATGTTGTCGAAAAAATGTTTCGTAAACAATCAGAAGCTTTTACTAATGACTTTGTATTTGTATCATTTTCGAATTTTTAATGTTAAGTAAATGAATAGATAATTAATAATTATATCGTCTTGTCTGTATTGAATATTATAGTATCAATTATTTTCCATAATGTTAAGCAATCCATTTTTTTATACTACGAACATTTACAAATAATTTTCTACACGCCGCCTTGGTAACGAATTTAAGATTCGAGATTCTCCTCCCCCGGACAAGAAGTTACGCCCCGAACTATAGGCTATATTATTCTAGGTACTAGGGACTGTGAGTAAAAAGAGTTAAATACGAGAACCTATTACCTAACTGTCGTCATTTGTATTTTTACATCTTGCGAAGGTTTTGTTGCTAGAAGTTTAATGAAAAACAAATTATTAATTTAATAGAATTTGTTTGGAACGAACCTATTCGCTTGATTCTTACTATTTAACAAACCATAGCGCCGAACCTGTGTTCGTGGGTTTACTAGGTGCTGATCATGTAGAAATTATACAGCATTTCCTTCCCTCCTTTATAATTTTTATTACGAAAACTTTGTTTAATGAAATTAAAAAAAAAAAAAATTTAATCGACTGTTATCTGGCAAATACCTTGTTTCCAAAATGGGGAAAAAATCGATGCCATTTTGCATTTTTTTTAAACTCGGCAAATTAATAGGTAAATAACTTTCCCCTTTAAGACATTTAGCCATCTTGACGTAATAATTAATGAAATAGTAAACGTTTGAAAATAATTATTTATCACCTAGCTTATACATACAGGGTGTTATAGAAATTAATTATGATATTTAAATCCGGAAGTCCTGTGAGGAAAACAAATTGAGGAAAAATAACTTTGAATTAATAAGTGAGAAGAGCCACCTTATGTGAAATCAGAAAAACCACGTGGGAGGCACGTAAGAAATATAATAGGGTAGGTCAAGTCTCAAAATACATCAGTGAATGTTAGTTATGGCTGGTGTCATAGTTACACGTCATAGAAATTAGAAAAAAACAATATAATTTTAACACTTTCATTCATATCCGGGGTCATATCTTTTTGAACAATTATGTTCATAACAATAATGGCGAAAAATGTTTTGCAACCCAAATAATTGTAAAACCGAACAAACACGTGGTCAGTTTTTGGCAACAAGACGTCATTGACCCGCGTTGTCAGTTATTTTTCAAGGTTTTTAGAAAAAACTACAATTTTAAGACACATATGCTCTTTTACCTTCAGTCTTAGGTATTTAAAAACAATTTATATCAAAAGTTTCTTAAAAAAATACAGCCAAGATGTATGTTTTGCAATACAATATAGATATAGTAATATCACACAAATTTGAAATTACATCACTTTTATAAATTATATAAATTATTTCACAAAAAAACGGTAATGCTAACTTGTAAACTTGACATCGTATTTATTATGTCAGAAAACGTTTAAAATTCGTAAGTATCCAAGGTCGAGGCACGCGTTATGATCTGGAATCACTACTAGTCTCTTAACCAACATACACTTGTTAACTGATAACAGATCTGTAAGGTTTTGTCCGTGGCAGCCACATATATATACAGTATGTCCGCGGATGGAGTTTACGAGGACAAATTGACTAAGATACGGAAAAAGTGACTCTTAATAAACGTTTTTGCTTTTATTACGAGAAGACAATAATTCACAAAAGTGAACGTGTGGTGTGCGATATCCATCCATGGCATTATAGGGCCATATTTTTTTGATAACACAGGCAATAGATTATCATATTTAGAAATGCTGGATATATTTTTCAATGATGAACTCGAAAATATACCATTAAATTTTCGACAAAATATGTATTTTCAGCAAGATGGTTGTCCAGCCCATTTCGGTCGTGAGGTTAGAGAATGGCTTGACCGCAGATTTGGTCCAAGGTGGATTGGCAGGAATGGCCCAGTTTTGTGGCCCCCAAGAAGTCCCGACTTAACCTTGGCCGATATGTTTATATGGGGCCGTTTAAACCAAATTGTTTCTGCAACCGCAATACCAAATGATATTAAAGTGCTGAAGGGCAGAATTATCCAGGCTGTCCAATCGATATCTCAGGAAGAAATAAGAAATTATTTCACTTATTTGAGAAAGCAATTATAAAAATGTGTCGAGTATGAGGGTGGAGTTTTTTAATTATGAAATCGTTATCGTATTCTTTTCATGTTAATAAAAATGTTCGTATTATTGTTATTATTATAATTACTTCATTAAATAAAGACATTGACAACAAGTATCAGCTGTTCATTATTCAAGCAAAAACGTTTATTAAGAGTGACTTTTTTTCGTATCTTTCAATTTTTAGTCCATTTGTCCTCTTGTAAATCCCATCCGTGTACATACTTTATAAACAGTATATTGCTAATACCATCTGCAATTATGTCCCCGCTATGGGCATCGAGGGGGCGTTGTGAGTTGGCGCAGTTCGGAAATTTCCTTGGAAAAGTAAATATTCGACAGGATCGGATTTCAACTTTTTTAATGGAAAAATATTGCAATCAAAATTTCGATTAGTTCGATTTAAGACAGCGTTATATGCATACGATTTCTGACGATATGATAATCCGACGGTGCCCTGATTGGTGTAAACTTTTGGTCCCAAATTCCGTCCGAATATTTGTAACAATCGACACGATGAGCTTTATTTTAACTTTCATCCGACGTCGTATGTTTCTTAACCTCACTTTTTTCTAAACCAAAAATTAAGAATGAATGACTATACTGACTATTTTGGGAATTATTTTCAGCTACTAATGCACCAAATTAAAAATACATTAATTTTAAGGTTAGGTAGTGACCACCAATATATTATATTGTATACGAACGAGTGGCACTCTCTTCTTTTTTTACAAGCTTTTTAGCGAAATTCGGTTCCGAAGATACTTTATACCTGGTATTGATACACGTCTTTTGCAACAAAGCACCATGCACTTGTGTCCTTTCATCTTAAACAAAACAAGTCATTAACCTACCAAACAGCGAATCGAATCACCACAAATTAAAAACTCCTTTACAAAAATTGTCGTTAGGTAATGAAAGTTTATAAGCACTAATATACCGACAACAATGTGGATGAACCACTTTTTATTCTGTAATTTGAAAAAGCATCCAGAACCAAAGCTGGCGACGAATAACAACAAACAAATAATGCCGGGCCGGCTCTGACGCGATCGCTAAAATTTCCACCCTACTGCGCAAACTCAATAGGCCCCATAGCGGAGACACGTTTTGTATTTTGGAACGTTCGTATTGGCAATATGCTGTTTATATACAGGGTGATTCACGACGAGCTTGCATTAGAACTTTATGGAGAACTACTGAATATATGTTCCTGAAACTTTGGGAATTTGGGTTTATCGATATGCTCTCTTTAACTAAAATATTGACATGTTTCTGTCATTTCCGGTTATACCGGAAGTAGCTGCCTACTTTCGTTTTTTAAATACAACATGGTAATTTTTATTACATTTTTCGATTAAGCATTAAATACTAAGCACATTTTATAGAAAATGTTTTTGTCAGACTCTAATAGTTTTTGAGATATCTGGAATTTTTGTAATTATTTGGCAAATGCATGACGATGAAATAATCCATATAATTTTTTTACCTTAGCGCTTGGACTAAACATTTTTGCTCACCGAATAGCTAGAAGATCATCAAGTCTCAAAAACATTTCAAATTCGGCATAAAATGTACAGGGTGGTCACAATTCAAGCCTCATTGTGAAAAAATTCAACCATTAAAAACTTTCTTATTTTAAATGGAACACCCTGTATATTTTTATTTAATTTGATGGCAAATTAGTTGTTCTTTATAAATAGTATTTACTGTCCTATACCTATATCAAAGCGTTTTCTCAAAAAATCCAATTTTATTCCGAAAATACTATTTGTTCAAGTGTGTTATGAAAACAATTGTACTTAGGGGCTGTATACTGATGTCTATACGGAGGAATAGTGATTGATTGCTTGAAAATACAACATTCTAAAGTGTTTCTTAATAATTTATAAATAAAATGCAGTTTATTGTTTTAAATTGTTTTAATTTTAATGGTTTAAATATTATTTTTTTAAAAATAGCAAGGAAACAAGTTAATAAACTTTAAATTCTTTAATTAAAAATGTGTTTGAAAATTATACCTAATATCTTTTGATTATATTTTTAAAATATGTTCGAAATGATTGCCATTTACTTCCAAGCATTTATGTATTCTTTTCATCATGCTATTTCTTGTAGCATTCCTAATTTCTTGTGCAGTGAGAGATTGAAATGCTGCCTTCACCCTTTCAATTAGATTTTCCTTCGTGGTGATGGGACGCGCGTAAACTTTATCTTTAATGGTTCCCCAGATGAAAAAGTCCAGTGGAGTTAAGTCTGGCGAACGAGCTGGCCAGTGGAAGGGACCTTGGTTTGCGATCCACTGGTCATGAAAAAGTCTGTTTAGGGCAGTCTTAACAACTTGGACGTTGTGTGCTGGAGCCCCATCGTTTTGGTACCATGCATTTATTCGCTCTTGGAGCGGCAAATCATCCAGACGTTCTTCTAACTGATCCTCAAGAATTGTCAAATAATTCTGACCATTTAAATTTTCGTCGTAAATGTGTAAGCAAAATATACGGTCATGTTTAATAGCACAATAAACATTAAATTGAAATGATTCCTGGTAACGTCCTATCCTGACAATATGGGGGTTTTCGTGAGCCCAATAATGGCTGTTGTGTCTGTTATGAAAACCATTACGAGTAAATTTGGCTTCATCACTCCATATTACAGAATTAGTAAATTGCTCATTTTCTTGGGTTTTGATTAGAAAAAACTCGCAAAGTTCGACTCGAGCTGGCAAATCTTGTGGTTTTAGATGCTGAACTTGGGCATATGAATATGGCCTCCAGCCATATTTTTTTAAAATTCTTTGTATACTGGAATACGAAACTCTTAATTGCATTGCAGCTTCACGAATTGAGTCTTTTGGGAAAGCGTAAAAATAGGCTAAAATGGTAACTTCAAATACCTCATTGTCCAGTATTGGTTTAATTCTTCGTACTTTGGCTTCAAATGATCCAAATTTTAAACAATTATTATTTAGTCTTCTAATAATATCAGGTGTGGGAATAATCCTATTCGGATATTTATCCCGATATATTCGACAAGCTCTTAGCTTAATTTTACCACATTCAATGTAAACCGTAAATAAATTTAAAAAATCTTCACTTGAAAATCCGGAGCGTGACATTTTTTAGTAACAGAATAATTGACAGTTTGAAAATACGCCAAGAAATATCAGACAATTGTTTTTCTTGTCAAAGCACACTAGAAAATATTGCCGCCATTATTAATTTTCCTCTGTATAGACATCAGTACCCTAAGTACAATTGTTTTCATAGCACACTTGAACAAATAGTATTTTCGGAATAAAATTGGATTTTTTGAGAAAACGCTTTGATATAGGTATAGGACAGTAAATACTATTTATAAAGAACAACTAATTTGCCATCGAATTGAATAAAAATATACAGGGTGTTCCATTTAAAATAAGAAAGTTTTTAATGGTTGAATTTTTTCACAATGAGGCTTGAATTGTGACCACCCTGTACATTTTATGCCGAATTTGAAATGTTTTTGAGACTTGATGATCTTCTAGCTATTCGGTGAGCAAAAATGTTTAGTCCAAGCGCTAAGGTAAAAAAATTATATGGATTATTTCATCGTCATGCATTTGCCAAATAATTACAAAAATTCCAGATATCTCAAAAACTATTAGAGTCTGACAAAAACATTTTCTATAAAATGTGCTTAGTATTTAATGCTTAATCGAAAAATGTAATAAAAATTATCATGTTGTATTTAAAAAACGAAAGTAGGCAGCTACTTCCGGTATAACCGGAAATGACAGAAACATGTCAATATTTTAGTTAAAGAGAGCATATCGATAAACCTAAATCCCCAAAATTTCAGAAACATATATTCAGTAGTTCTCCATAAAGCTCTAATGCAAGCTCGTCGTGAATCACCCTGTATATGTGGTGGCAGCACGTCGAGTAAGGTTTTATTTTATCTAAGTATTTAGACAATCACTCAGTCTTACCCATCCCAAACCTTCTAAGTATTTTTGATTAGGTCTTATTGAAACCAATTCCATATTCTGGTCTTGTTCCTATAACATAATAACGGAAATCGGTAAATTCAGCAATTGAATAGCCGCAATGTAAATTTGATGAAGCAGGTTTGCCAACGGATTAAAAAAGTTTCCCCCGTTATATCTGCAAGTAATTTCATACTGAATCAACGTATTGTTTTGGCGTACAAAGTTCTAATTGATTATACAGGGTGTCAAATTGAAAACTTCCACCCTTAATATATCGCTTCCATCAGTAAATAATATTGAAAATCGGAAAGACACGTGAATTTTATTGTGAGGGGATTTCAAAGGATATTTGTCTGGGAGAGGTAGATTGTTCAGTCTTATGGCCCGTTATATAAAACAATTCTGAACTTAGGATCAACGGAACGCCGATGAACCTGTGAACTACGTTCATTCAATATTACGTTGTTTAATATAAATTGAACTTTAGTTCAGCTGAACTACGATCAGTTTTGTTGGCTTCCTATTATTTAATTACTTTTATTTTTTTCTTGATTTTTGACATAAAGTATATCCTTTAATTTGATTTGATTTGGCGTTTGGCGGGCTTGCTTTCCAGGCTCTTCTACTCGGTGTACTTATAAAATATTGTTAAAAATAAGAACTAAAATATTTCAATTTTATTTGCAGACTGGTGATACATTTCTAAAGCGGATAGAGCTTATTGATTCCATACAAAAAGATATATATATTATTAGGTACGTTATAATAAATAAAAACAAACAACTGTTGTTTTGTGTTAAGCGTCATCTTCTCAAATATTCATTGTCTGTTTATTTAGGAAATTGATCAGTATTTCTCCGGTATGTCCGTGTTCACAGCATGGACTGCAGTATCCACAAGACCCAAAAATCTTCGTCAACAGTTATAATGTCATTAAATTCCTACATTTTTATAAATGAGAAAATAACGATAATTTACTGTATTGTATATAAGTACAGTATGTCCACGGATGGGGTTTACAAGAGGACAAATGAACTAAAAATTGAAAGATACGAAAAAAAGTCACTCTTACTAAACGTTTTTGCTTGTCTAGAAAACACGATTCATCATAAGAAACTTTTTTTATACAGGGTGGGTAAAAACTGCAAAAATGTTATTTTGCTTAAGAATAAACATACTTTATTTTGGAAGATACGAAAAAAAAGTCACTCTTAATGAATGTGTTTTCTACACAACAAACCGAAGTAGAACAATTCATTAAAAGGTTTATCTATTTAAAATTTATTTCCCAAAAAGTATTCTCTGGCACACCTCTGACTGGTGAACCTATAGTTAAAATAATAATGACACTTAAGGTGATAGATACTTGTTGTCAATGTCTTTATTTAATGAAGTTATTATTTAAGTAGAAATGCTATCTACTGAACAAAGAGTTTTTATAATACAATGTTATGGGGATGGTCAAGTTTCATACTGCTACGTCATGGAACAATTTACCGATAAATTTGTAGGAATCCCAATAACTAGGATGACAATCCGCAAGTTAATAAAAAAGTTCAAGAGAACTGGTTCGGTTTTGGACCTCAAAAAAAAAAGAAGAAATACGACCATGATGATGCTGCTACAGTCTTAGTTCTTCATTCTGTTGAAGAAAATCCTATGACGTCTCTTAGAAATCGTGTTACTCAGTTGGAAGTTGTGAAAAAAGTTAAATTCAGAAGATCCTTAAAGCAAATAAATTGTATCCGTACTTTAATCAAAGATTGGAAGAGGGAGACGACTTGATTTTTGCCTGTTGATAGTAGACAAGATTTTAAGCGGAAATGTTGATTTTTATAAATGTATCATGTTTTCTTATGAAATTACATTTTCAACAAATGAAACCGTTGCAACCCAGCACGTTAGGTACTTAACCTTGGCCGATATGTTTTTATGGGGCCGTTTAAAACAAATTGTTTTTGCAATCGCAATACCAAATGATATTGAAGTGCTGAAGGGCAGAATTATCCAGGCTGTGCAATCGATATCTCAGGAAGAAATCAGAATATCTTTCGCTTATTTGAGAAAACAATTAGAAAAATGTGTCGAGTATGGGGGTGGAGTTTTTGAATTATGAAATCGTTATCGTATTCTTTTCATGTTAATAAAAATGTTCGTATTATTATTATAATTACTTCATTAAATAAAGACATTGACAACAAGTATCACCTATTCATTATTCAAGTAAAACGTTTATTACGAGTGACTTTTTTTCGTATCTTTCAAAATAAAGTATGTTTACTATAGTAAGCAAAATAACATTTTTGCAGTTTTTATCCACCCAGTATAAAAAAATTGAAGTTTCTTATGATGAATCGTATTTTCTAGACAAGCAAAAACGTTTATTAAGAGTGACTTTTTTTCGTATCTTTCAATTTTTAGTCCATTTGTCCTCTTGTAAACCCCTTCCGTGGACATACTGTATACAATACAGTAAAAACAGTCATATTATAATATGACACTGACCTGACACAAAAAAAATATATTTAAGGTTAGAAAGTGGCTTGGATCGACAGTTCAACTTCTGAACCGCCAAAAGTGGACGTTCACGTGCACTCCTGATTTGAACTTAGATCAGTGTAGAATACCGTTTGTTCAACAACTTTTTTACTTCGAACTAGAGTTCCTGACTGAACTACAGTTCAAAGTGTTTATACAATCGGCCCTTAAAGCCAGCACTGTTTTTTTTTTTTTAAAACCACTAAGGTTTACGGTTTCGAATTAATCCGAATTTTTTGAAACAAAAGTAAATTACAAGAACGTACAGCGTGTCCCATTTTCGACTCTTTTGACTCTTTTATAGGGTATCTCCGTAATTGTTAGTGCTATCAAAAAAGTAATGTAGGTGTCATGTAGTCTTTTTGGGTCAAACTTAAAATGGTAAAATCAAAATTTTGAAACTTTCGCTCTCTTAAGAGATACGGGGGAACGTGTAACTTTGAAACCAGATGGAGAAATATTTATATGAAGTACTGACATTATTTCGATTTCCCCTATATATCTGATCAGTTATGATGACTTGTTTCTAGATACCCTGTATGTACAGGTCTGCCATTTGCCCTGGCCCATGTACCTTTAATAATACTTTTACTGGGCCTTTATAACTTAATTCTGATTTAATTTTGGCTTAGCTGAGCTAATTAAAATTTATGAAAGGGAATCCTCAAATACCTCAAAATTATATCTCTTTATGAACTAGATATTCTATTTAATTTAAGATATTTTTACATTGCATTTATAGTATTTGATTTCCTGCCGCTTATTTAAAATTTTTTTTTTTTAATGATCAAATACAAGCACTATAGGAAAATCCTTTAAGGCACTCTGGGAGTGGTGCGTGTGCGCATAAAGCGATTCACGTTGGTTTTGAATCGTTGGAGGTTATACTCGTTGGGAATCACGACTTCTGTAAGGTCGTTCCGTAAGGATGATGTCCTCCACATGAAAGAATTCTTAAATAATGAACGAGGACTACTAAGCGTATAACCACATATGGATGGGCGGCAGTTATTCGTCGTGTATTTCTGCTATTCACCGCTCTGGGCGGAATTAAGAGGGCATGCAAGATCAGCCGTAAATATTCCATAGAAATATCTGTAAAAGAGAGTCAAATCACCAACCTGTCTTCGATTTTCCATGCTGTCGAGGCTCTCTGTCAGCTCGTGATCTCTCCCTTCGATGAAATCCAGTAGCCGAAGAGTATGTTGGGGTGCAGAGCTCCAGGCATAAGATCAGTACTTTAGTGATTGTCGTGGGCTTTGTATAGTGTCAAAAGTTGTTGAGGTGTTTACAACAAGCAAATTAATAGACTGTAAGAAGAGGATGGGAGACAATATGGACCCTTGAGGAACACCGGCATTGATGGTGAAGGTATCTGATGAGAGAAATCCGTCAATCACAACTTGCAGAGAGCGGTCCTTAAGATGCTGTGCTGTGTTATATTAAAATTACTCTTTAGTTATTACTAATGCATGAGAACTTGGGCGAAATAGGTACACATTTTTTACCCTAAATTGTTTTTAGTATATTGTATAATGTTATTTGTTGATTTCTTATTTGTAGGAAGAAAAGAATTGGGAATAATACGAGTTAGAAAGCTATTATAAGAATACAAGTGGATATAGTACATAATAATATAATGTCTTCGATCCAGTGACAAGCATACCTACCAAAGGTTCGCAATGGGAAAAAAATTTTTGGGAATAAATTCTGAAGTACCTACCAACAATAAATTGATTTGATTGGTAAGTGGAATTATTATTTTATATAGTATCTATTGCGTCAAGAACCCATATTGAACTGAATAGAATATACAAGGCATTTTTCCTCTGAACACACAAAGGAAAAAACGGAACATAATTTCTAGATTTGGGGAATTTTTTTCGAGTAAACGGTATAAACTCAACCCGTATTTTATATTGAAAAGATTTTCCCGCTATTCGTTTCATCTTTATTATCCTTGATGCCTTTACAAAGAAATAATGGAAGGGAAACTCCGCCCAGCAGCTAACTCCGCCCCTTTAGGGGTCTGGTCCCCATTAGTTTGCCTCCCACTTATGTCCCTTTTCGGCATCAACAACATATTCAGAATTCAGTATCAAATCAGTACTCATTAAATAAACAGTGCAGTGCGTCAAATTTTATCGCCTGACCCAAAAATATGTTAAATACTTTGGGCTCTGTCGGTAAGTTAGTGGGGGACTAATTGGCGTAAAAGTCTTTAGTGGTTCAGCATACTAACGATAGGCTAGTTAAATGGGCTAAATTCGAGCAGCCTCGCCCTCATTAAGGCAATATTATTGGGCTCCGCTGGTAGGCCAAACAATTAGGGAATATACCGACGTGGTTTTATAACCTGCTCGTCCCTGTTTAGTTGGGACCTTCTTCGCGTTTCGAAAAGATGGTTCCATGACCAATTTGAATCGATACTAGGTACCTAGTCAGTTATGGTTATCCACTAATTGTTTAACTCTTCTGTGATAATCATCTTCACATTAATGCTAATCATGAGTACATTTTTCGGCGGTATTACATACTACTGAAATTTAAACGAAACTATTTTACATCCTATATTGTTACGTATAATTATGTGTAATGGTTAATTGTTTATTTTCAGGTATTAAAGACATGTGCGGTGAAGAATTAAAGAGACATCAGGGTGATTTAAAAGTGTTAGACCAACCGCGACTATCTGGACTATGCGATAATAGTTTAGGCGGTGCGATTAGTGGTCCCCTTAGCAATAATAGTTCCAACGACGGTGAGAAGCCTTCGAAACAGAAAAGACACAGAACGAGGTTCACCCCCGCACAGCTTAATGAGCTGGAAAGGTGTTTTTCAAAAACGCATTATCCAGACATCTTTATGAGGGAGGAGATCGCCATGAGAATAGGCCTAACGGAATCGCGAGTTCAAGTAAGTGAATTTTAACATTTATTAATGAAGAATCCCGTTCCCGATCAACGATTTGATATAAAGTAGCAACACTAAAAGTACCTATGATTGTATTAAGTATACATGCTTTCTGAATAAGATTATATCTAAGTACGTACCTACGTTAAGTGCGTAAGTTATATGGCACCTGTTTCCAACATAGTGCATCTTCCTTAGACAGTGTAAATAACAATAAAATTTAAAATTCAGTCGAATGAGAAGGCAGCGAGAGCACAGCAGAACATAATGTTTACCAATTTAGTCCAGTTGTTTTTGAACTCCTATAACAAACATATTAAATAGGTATAACTTGTTTTTGTTTTCCTGACCGTGCTATACAATTATAGTGTTTCCGGTCCCTTTTTTGTATTAAAATTGTTTTAATTATAACCATCTTCAGAACCTTTTTGCTGATATACAACACCTATTTTTTTATTTTTTAACAGAACTAAACATAAACAGTATGACCTAAAGATGGATAAAAATAAAACCGAAACGTTAACACAGTAGAGTAAAGTGCCCTAATATCGGATACTTTTTTATTAACACTAATATTAATTTCAATATGTCAATAAAAACACGATTTTCTTAGAGTAAAACAAAGGATAGGCTACGCACAACCATATTATATTAAACCAAAATAAATCATTCTTAAAAAGTAAAAGCCAAATTCTACAAAAAATTATCAATTTTCGTTGACAAAAAAAATGTTCCTAATACCGGATAGGATATTAGGTGAACAATGTGAAATTAGCCATTGAGACAGAAATCACAAATATATGCGTCTGTTTTGAGCACTGAATCCATTCTTCCCCCGTCCTATCTTCAGAGAAGAGTCCAGAACAAAACATACATTCTGCTTCCTCTTCTCCAATGTCACAATCTATGTCAGAATCATCATTTGAGCAGAGTTCTTCACCTTCTTCAGATGAACTACTAGATTTCTGGTTCTTAACACTCTTCTTCCTAACCTTGATTGATATCTTCTTCTTAGCAATAGATTTTTTCTTTTTATTGGTTCTTTTAGAAGGCAGACATTTGTCTAGTTTCAATTTCAGAATGCCCTTTTGTTCTGACGAACTACTTTCTAAGGCATCTTTATACAGTGATGGGCTAAAATATGGAACAAATTCATTTAGAAATCAGGTTTTATTTTTTTGTAAAAACGCTCGGACACGTCGATTATAATTTTTTCTTCTGGATTTTTTGCCTCAAAAAGAAATTATACTGGGTGTGTCAAAAAGTAGATGTAAAATTTTTTTGTATTTTAAATAGAACCACCCTATTTTTACTTATCACATAAATTCTACGTCAAATTCTGAGCATAATTCATGTAGCAAACTCTATCCTTATCTCTAACGGTTTTAGAGAAAAATTACATCTTAAAAAAGAAATTTCTTTAAAAAAAGGTACATGTACCTACTTAAAGGTAAACAGGTAAATTTAAATTAATTGTTACTACGATAGCAAGTCATGTGTCAATCAATAAGAATTTTAAGTATAATTTTGAAAAAACGGTGATCATGGTGCATTTAAATGAAACTAAAAGAATCGAAATTTTAATTTTAATTGGATGTGGAGACAAAACAAGAAGTGAAGAAGAAGTTTGTAACTTGTTTAGCGCTAAGTATCCAGAACGACGGATTACAAGATCTACAGTGAGTAAAATTGAGAAAAAATTTAGGGAAACAGGGAATGTAAAGGATCGTCTACGGCCAGGTCGTCCAAAAATTAGTGAAAACACAAAATTGAACATTTTGTTAGAAGTTGAAGATAATCCCCATAGTGCATCCACTGAAGTAGCCCTTAATAATGATGTTAGCCGACGATCTGTTTTGCTGGTATTGAAACAAGAAAAGTACCATCCGTATAAAATTAGGTTGCTGCACGAGCTAAACGAAGATGATCCCGACCGCCGACTACAGTTTTGTGAAACTATGATGGAAATTTGCAAATTAAATCTATTTTTCCATCGCAGCGTAGTTTTTAGCGATGAAGCCACGTTTTGTTTGAATGGTTCGGTAAACAGACAAAATTTTCGGTATTGGAGTACAAATAATCCCCGTTGTATGAGAGAACAGCATACGCAATACTCACAAAAAGTAAATGTTTGGGCAGGGATATTAAATGATAGAATTATTGGACCTTTTTTCTTCGATGGAAATCTTACAGGAGACCGGTATTTACAATTTCTTCAAAATGAATTAATTCCTACACTAGCAACGGATTTTCCAAATCCAAATCAGCCTAATCTACCAGAAGCGTCTATTTGGTTTCAGCAGGATGGTGCTCCACCTCATTTTGCTCGACAAGTACGAGAATATTTGAATACTATTTTTCCCGAACGATGGATAGGTAGAAGAGGACCCATAGAATGGCCTGCAAGATCTCCCGATCTTACACCAATGGATTTCTTTCTTTGGGGTTATTTGAAATCAAAAGTGTAAAAGGATAAACCACAAAATTTGGAAGACTTTAAATTTAAAATTAGATATGAAATTAGGCAAATTAATGAAAATACTGTAAATAATGTTTTAGAAGGGTTTTTAAGTAGATTGGCATATTGTCAAGAAGTTAATGGTTTGCATTGCATCTTTTACACATTTGGTCGTGCCAATACTTCTTGGATCTCTCTTATCAATTTCTACACAATGATCAATCAAATCCGCTTCAATTTCTTTAGGCAATACTGGTGGGCATCCTAGATTTGTTCGTATAAGTTCTTCAGGTGACTTAATTTTAGTTTTCACGTAGTCTTCCAACATGGTTTTAGGAACTCTAAAAGTTTTCGAAGCTAGCAGGTATCCCATTTCTTTATTTCTGACTGCTGTAACAGCTGCAAGCATGGATTTACTATCCCACTTCTTTCGTTTTTGTTTGGGTTTCGATAACGACATTTTAATTCTGAAATTAAGAAAAAGTGTAAGATAAACAGTTAAATTAACAAGTGTGTAGCACAAGGATTAAAGCATAAATCTTTTTAAACGAAAACAACTACGAATGTAGTTGTTATTAAGGCCTTAGTTATCTAAAGATTCTATAACATATTCTATATAGTCAAATAAGAAGTATTTTGCCCTAATATATCCGATGATGTTCGCAGTGTTTTAATATTGGATATCCGATAATAAGACACTGCAAACATCCGATATTAGGCAAATTGTCTCATTTTTAAGGTTGAGGTTATCAAACAAAGAAAAGGAATAGTCTTCCATTATCCACATGCACTAAATTAAAGTAGACATATTACAAACTAACTTAAACCACATGGTCAAATTTACCGATTAGCACGTGCAAAAACTGGAAATGTCACAGTTCGGGATAAGTGACTTTCGAGCATTCTATGTTTTGTCAGTGGCACTAAAATATTATTCTGTGGCTTGGGTATAGCTTCATGGTAAACTGTGGAGAGGTTTCTTATTTATCAGATTACAGATTTCTTTAAAACAGAACTATCCGATATTAGGGCACTACTCTAAACCTCTTTTAATATTAAAAGTGACTGAAAATCTATGAGAAAAAAACACTATTATTAAATATACCTAATTATGTCATAAACCTTAATGCAGAATCAACAATAGACATTTGGACTCAATTCCAAAATAATCCACGCCAAATCTGTTGGATATATGGCGGATTTCGAAGCCTAGCCATTATAACTTAACACAAAAGTTAACCACACTCACTCCCTTAATTTAAGTTACTTACAATCCTTTGGCGCAAGAAGTGATTAGGTAACCAAAACTAAAACTTATTTATACGTACATTTTTAAACTCATTTAAAATATTCTAAATTGTGACAAAATCAATTTCTTTATAATATTCGAAGAAGCAGTCCATTTCTCTAAGAGACCTGATTTAAGTAACAAAAGAATATCAAATCAAGACGCCGACTATGTGCAATTTGATTTTTTGTCTTTATATTTTGGTTTTCAACTATTGAATATATTGGTTTAATGGAAAAATATATTGGTTTAATGAAAAAATTGAAATTTGGAGGCAACAATATTTGTTTTGAGATAATTAAATAAAATATAATTAGAATCATATCAATCCTTAATTTTTATTACTAAATAAGACGCATGTATAACCGCTTTCAAGAAAAGTACTCCAGAAGAAGAAAAAATTACAACCTCAATGTCGTCCATATGAGTATGAGGTAACGCAACTATACAATCCTGTCCGTCACAGATACAACAGCAAGGGGTACAATGAAAGATTCCGATAATTTCCAGAATATGGTTTGGCCGTCGAAAATATGCACATTTGATGCCAGTTAAACATATCTTCTTCCAGCTGAAGGTGGCAGCGACGAAAACTAGTTATTAATTTTTGGGACTAAGTTAAGAAAATAGGCCATGGCCAATGGAAAAAACATTTTTGACGAAGAGTTGCAGCAAACAATTTTTGAATTTAATCGGTGTTTGTGGAGAAAAGTACGAAGTATAGGGTTTGTTGAAGAGTATACTAACGATGAGTTAATTCAATTGGATATTCGTTGCACATCTAACACCTGGTGATGTTGAGGATGGATGAATGAATCGGTGTTTGTGGAAAAAAGTACAACAACGTATATCTTTGTTGAAGAGTGTACTAGCGTTAAGCCAAGTCAATTGCATATTCATTGACACATCTTTCACCTGGTGATATAGAGGATTGGTGGATGAATTGGTGTTTGTAGAGAAAGGACTAAGTATATGACTTATTGAAGAGTATACTACCGATGAGCTAATTCACTTGCATATTCGTTGACACACCTTCTACCTGGTGATGTAAAGGATGAATGGATGACTATTATGGATAATTCTCCGGAAAATTAAAAAAAATCTTTATTCAACGAATATTTTGTGGAAAATTGCATGGACATTAGTGTTACTTTTCTCATAGAAATCTGGAATGTTTAAAAGCAAAGGCATAAGATCACTAAATGCGTGGAAAGATGGACAAAATAAGTCAACCAGACAACGACTTAATCTTTTTGAACTTATTAAAATGTTTGGTTTTATATCTTATTAAATGAACACATTCCAAAACTAAAAATAATATCTAAATTACTTTTGGAGATACTATTAAAAGATAACAATTTTTTTAAAAATTCACACCTTCTGACAAAACACTTAAGCCATTGGACATATGTTCATATGAGCTCAAAATGAAATAAATATACCTATGTTATAATTTTTATGGGAAATAATATAGGAACTTCCAGAATATTTGTAACTTCTGGTAGCTCATAAACTCTTAGTCAGATATCTCAATCCGATACATTTTCTTTGATTTTTTTGGATAATAAATTAACGTGGCTTCCTCACTTCTACAATTCTAGTGATGTACCCATGTGTTATTTTACTCTCGGAGTTTGGCAGTTTAAATGTATTTTTTATTAACAAACCCGGACAAAAACCGATATATTTGACAAAAAATATAATATTTCCCTACACGGAAAGAAATACTTAGTTAGATTTACTATAAAAATAATAAAACCAACAATTATTTTTGGCTGTATATGTGTGGAATAACTCTTGTTAAGAAATTCCATTAAATTCTAGCAAAATTTTAACATACATTTTTAGTAATAATTAGAAAAAAATTTCTCAAATTATTTGTTTTTGCTATTCATTATATTATACAGGGTACGCCAAGTAAAGTGGCCTATTAGAAGTATCTCGAGAACTAAATGAGATTTTATTTGAAAATTTGACTGTAGCTATAAGAGATTGTTTTCTACGTGTATAAAAAAATCTAGGACAATTTTCTGTATAATATCAGATAACTATCTTTCAGAGTTTTTGACTTATTAAAAAATCTTGTGATTTTTTAACGCCGTATCGGGACCTGAAAAGAATATCATATCTTTTTAGCGGCTACAGCTAGAAAGCTGAAATTTTGACAATAGTTTCACAAGGCCATTGAAATTTTATAATAGTTTTATAGGGCGTCTCCATAACAATATTTTTGAGGGAGATGAATTATTGCAAAAATATTTTTATTTTTAAATGTATGAATTTGATATGTTTTGCTAATGGAGGATCGAATTTTCTATCTAATGATATTAAGTATTCCTATACCTATCTTCAATATTTTCGGACTTATAGCGAAATTTAAAAATGATCTTATAAAAATATATTTTTTGATAGTTGGCTGTGGAACGGATTCATAGAAACAAAATAATGAAAAATCCATTTGACGTTATGTCTGTGTTATTGTAATAAAAATGGTTAATTCACATTATTCGAGTTTAGATATTTTAAGTTTATTTTATATTCATGGTTAGAGATGTAAAATTACCGGTAATTTAAAAATCGGTAATATTACCGGTAATATTACGTAATATTACGGTAACATTGGTAATTTATAAAAAAAACAGCTTTTTAAGTAATACTAGTTTTTTTTATTTCAAAACTGTAAAAACATTACGAAAAACAATAAGAACGTTTTTTAAACTAGTCAGAGTCAGAATGGACTACGTAATAGAGTGGATAATGGTAAATCATCCTCATCATCATCCCCAACCTCGTCATCTGATTCTTCTTTCTCTTTCGTTAATTGAGTCAAGTCTATAACTTCGAAACCGATATCTTCTTTTTCTATTTCTTCCTCAGTATCTTCTACTATTCTCGAATGATCTTCTTCATTTAGTAAATTATAATTATGGGCAATATAAGTTAGTTTTCCGGCGCTCTCCACGGTTAGTCTGTTTCTTTTTTGCCGATGAATAAATCCATAAGTACTAAAGGTTCTTTCGGTTGCGGCTGTTGACGATGGTAAATTTAAAATGTCTACAGCTAACCTACTTATTTTAGAACTGGAGCAAATTCCTGCCCACCAAACAGATCCAGACATAGATTTTTCGCTGGAAATGACGAATTCCTTAGCAAAAATATTACCTCTAATTTTGTACTGTGCGAGTGCTTCCATAATAAGATCTACTTGTGAAGAATACTTTGGATGACGCCTTGCAGTTTCATAGATGAACTCCGTTGCAATTAAAATTTCAGCTTCAGTTAACTTCTCGCCGCGTTGACTTGGTTCTAATAGGTAAGCAGCAAGATGAACGGGTTTTAAACATATATTTTCTCGTTTTTCAAGAATTGAACACATTTTCTGGTTTTCAAACATAGTAATAGATAAATTTGATACTTTGTCACGTAATATAGAAAAGCAGATAAACTCTTTTGAGATTGTTGGCCCGTTAGCTTCAAAAATCGTTATCCACTTAGACATTGGCTGGAACAAGTCATAAGTTGCTTCTATTTGCAACCAAAATTCGTTTTGAAGAAGAAGTCTTACTGTATTTGATGAAAGAACATCAGAAATATCTGGGCTATCATCAACTGCTAAACTTTTTAATGAATGTTTAGTCTCCAAAAAGCTTTTTATACAAGAAACAAAGGAACCCCATCTTGTTTTCACCGGCAATTTTAAAGAGATGTATCGCCCCGTTTTGTTCAACTGGATTTGGCTTATGGAAAAAAAAAAAAAAACAATATTTCCAATGTTACCGATCTTGCGGTAATATTACGTAATATTACGTAATATTACGGTAACATTACCTCGGTAATATTACCTTTACATCTCTATTCATGGTAGAGTTTTATCTAGAACTTGCAGAAAATTTAATGAACTTCATCTTGATGCAGCTCCTATGAATACCAAAAATTTTATTGGCCGAGGAGGTCCATGGAAATGGCCACAAGGTCTCTCGGATCTTACCCCCCTATATTTTTATCTATGGGGTAGGATTAAAGAAATAGTATACAAAAGACACTCGTCACCACAAGGGAAGATTTAGAAAATCGAGTAAGAACAGCTCTGGGGTCTCTAGAAGGGAAAGAAATGAAAAAGGTGACAAATGAACATGTTATCACCACAATTCATGAATGTTTAAAAGCTAACAATTTAGTTATTAGTTATTTTATTGGTGTTGTTGCGTAATTATAATTTTGTTTGTTTATTTATTTATTAATAAATTGCTTATTTGTTAACTATTTTTTTTTAAAACAACACAAACATAACGTCAAATGGATTTTTCATTATTTTGTTTCTATGAATCCATTCCGCAGCCAACTACCAAAAAATATATTTTTATAAGATAATTTTTAAATTTCGCTATAGTCCGAAAACATTAAAGCTAGATATAGGAATACTTAATATCATTAGATAGAAAATTCGATCCTCCATTATTAAAACATATCAAATATAGGGTGTCCCATTTAAAAAAAAAGAAGATTTTTGCAATAATTCATCTCCCTCAGAAATATTGTTATGCCTGTATGAAACTAATTAAATACTAGTCAAAATTATAAAATTTCGATGGTCTTGCGAAACTATTGTCAAAATTTCAGCTTTCTAGCTGTAACCGCTCAAAAGATTTGATATTCTTATCTTATATTTATGATTATTTATAATTCAAAAACTCTTAAAGATAGGTGTACCTATGATGATATTATACAGGAAACTGTTCTAGATTTTTATCTAGATTCCAAAAAAAAACATAATATATAGGGTAATTCATTTAAAATTCCGAAGTTACTACCACTTTCGGTATGATCCGGCAATAGCGCACTATCCAAATAAGAAAACCATCACTTATAGCCACAGCCAAATTTTCAAAATAAAATCTCATTTAGTTCTTGATATACTTCTAATAGGCCACTTTACTTGGTGTACCCTGTATATTAACCATGTTAAAATGTTAAAAAAATAAATGTTAAATGTTAAATATCATATATCACTATGATGCTATTTCCGTGTATTTCTTTTCTACTATTAAATCCAAATCCACCCCTTAAATACTGTTTCCCATCCCATCATTGCTAATTCAAATATGCATAGGATCATTTCTAATAAAATATTACAATTTTTACACATAAAAGGCCAACTTTTTAATTATTCGGTATTCGATACATTTATTATTAACGGATTCCACTCTCTGCATCTCTGCCTTCTGTTTTTGTTTTGGCTGATTTATAACAAAGGGTGGCTTTCATCACTCCCCTAAGGGTAAAGTCGACACTGTAACACCCCGCAGAAATATAGCTCATGATATAGTCAAATGCCCATTTAAATATTTAATGAAGAGTGATGATGCGATTTATAAGTTTAATCATTCGTTCATTTAATTTTTGGCGAATACACACTACACTTCTTTATTATATTCTTCCAGCTTATTTTGTAAATCGCCATTATTTATCTCTAAGAATTCCTACTTCGTATGACCTAATTACGTACGATTCGCTTGCCTCGGAAAATTATTACAAGGCTGCCTTTTCCTCACTCGTCTATTTTAAAGTTATTAACAATATGTGTGTAAAAAGTCTTCACACGCTGAAAAAAGAGATAATTTGTATCAAATGAATCTGACATTTGCCCAAATGAATAATTCTTTTGATATATGCCACAGGAATGATGCATTTGATTTAAGGGCACCATTTCCTTACTGCAAATTCAAAATAATTCATTGGTTGAAAGAAATATGAGTTTATCACAAAATCTGAGACCTTCAGAGCAAACGTCCCGGTCTTAAGCTAAAGTCTTTATAACTTGTATAGTTGTTGCAGAATTATACCGTTGACTCTTACTGCCATAAATAAACTAACTGATTAAACCCTATTGTATACGCCTCAACCTCTTCAAAGCTCAATAAATGGGATCAGGGCCGGCTTGAAAATGCATACCACACCACATGATTTATTTTTATAATGGCGCCTCCACCAAGTTGTCACGCCCAGGTTTTAGGGTGTGACTAGGGGTGTAAAGGTATCGACGAGATCTTAGTTATTAAATAGAAAACGATGCGATTTATAAAACAAAGATTTATTATAAAGCCAAACGAAATAATTACCTGAAGGGTTTACAAAAGAAACAAAGATTTAAACTGACTGACAAAAATAATGATTACTTACAATAAGGTTAGATGGTACATTGGGAACCGGGCGACCAGCAAAGTTGTTCACAAATATCTTCGACGGAATCTCGAGCACTAGTGATTTTAAAATTTACCTATTACCAATAATGTGCCTTCTCCTCAGGTCAGCAGTTTTCCCCCTTATTGGGAATCGACGAACTCAGGTCGTCCAACTGTAATTGTGCTGACATGATTAGTCGACAAATTATTGATTCATCAGGATGTACGTATACTATTTTATAACTACAACTTCCAGTTTGTTTAATAAATCTAATACTGGTTTAATGTTACATAGGAATGACCTGTGTTTTAACATTAACCATAGAGACTTATTAAAAATCTGAATATCGAATTTATAAAATAGTATGGTTCCTTTTGTGACAATATAATTTAAAAGTATAACTATTAGGATAACAAGTACAATAAAAATTAATCAAATTCTAAGAAATTATTGATAATTTATTCAAAATTTAACTCTGTATCACTATCACTATCTTCATCTAAGCCTAAACTTATAATTAAGGGTTGAACATTTGTAATCATACAATTGTGAGAATTTTCCACCTTAAGTACATGCTGTACACAGTTTTTCCAGCTGCCTGCAGAAATTTTTCTTACTTCGTTTTTAATTAATTCTACTACAGATGCATTTAATGTAGGAGAAATATTATTTCTCCTAATATTGGATTTTAATTGGTGCCATATTAGCTCAATAGGATTGAATATACAATAGTACGGAGGAAGACGCAACACTGTATGTCCATTTTCTGCTGCAAGTTTGTCACACTCGTATTCCTTATTTGTTTTAAAAGCTTTTAATACTTCTAGCAGTTCTCATTTTTTGTAAGTTTCTTCAAAATATAAATCATTTTCAATCATAAAATATTGAATTTCTGCTTTTGTATTATTAGAATTGGGAATAATTTTTGCTTGCCGACCATGATAACTAGCATTGTCCATTACAATGACGCTATTTTCAGGTATATTTTTAAGGAGTTTATGTTTGAACCAATCTTCAAAAAGTTGTGCGTCGGTATCTTGGTGGTAATCTAAAGAAGAATCTGCTATGTTTTTAGCTGAAAGCAACAGACAATTTGGAACAAACCCGTTCTCTGAACCAGCATGTAATATTGTGATTCTTTTGCCTTTAGTTGATGGTGCCTTGGTTTAACATTTTTTCGAAGAATCATCCCAACGTTTTCTTGGAGTGTCATGGATATCGAACCATGTTTCGTCAAGGTAAATAATTGGACGATGCCTGCTAAAGCATCCATCGAATTAAAATTTCTACTCAACAACGATTGATACACATATTTAATTATTAGTTTGGCATCGGTAGATAAATGCTTTCTTTTAAAAATGACACTTGAAGATGCCCCCCTATCAGCACAATTCCAAGGACGCCACATTCTACCACTTATAAACATAACTAAAAATTACTGGCCAGAAAACCACTAAAGATTAAAATTATTAAAAATCACTTTGTATTTATATATGCATCAGGCACAGGTATCAATTGAATTTGTATACCTGGTCCGGCTCTGCTCGAAAAGTTTTAAAATTTGGGATTTCCTTATTTATTTTATGGTCGAAGGAATTATGAGGTTATATTGCAGTCAAAAGATCAACGGTATAATTCTGCAAATCCCATACCACTAATGCGTAATGAAAAGTAAAACTCTGGTCCCGGGCCGGCCAGCGTGTCTGTCGAATGGAGCCGTATTGAGACGAATTCGTTCAATGCTGATCTACTGAGAAATGCATTTAGTTTTGGGGCAAGTGACTGAGTATTTGATAGACTGATACGAAACAGAAGCTTTTGGGAAGAATGCAGTTCTCTTGCGTTAAGAGAACCAAAAGAACGACAAATTAATGTCAAGAACCAATGTATTCTTATTCCAAGAGTGAATATTTCAGGTCATAGGAATTTTGTTGAATGAAAAGACGACAAATGATTCAATTAATTTGTCCCAAACGTAGATCTTTGTTCAGTTCATAGTGCATGTATATGTTTGCTTCGACGTTAATTCAATTCCAATGATAAGGTGGCATACACACTGAAAAAGAGCTACGTTTGAATAAGAGAATTTATTCATTTGCCGTTTTTGAATTCATTCATTAAATTAACGGAAAATTTAAACTTTGCTATGTCAATGTGTAGCTAAATAGTGGGGCTACCCGCTAGTGAAAAGTTTATCAAAATTCATTAAGCGGATCAAAAGATATGTCTCAAAAAGTACCTACTTAAAATTATAGTGAGTGACCGGTGAACATTTCTGCGGACCGGCGGCGGTTGGAGACCACTGTCTTAGACAATCTAAAATCTAGCAGATCATACGATTAGAGAAATATTTTAAAAATCGTGACTTCCTATTACTAATCGTGAGATCTCACGCTGTATCGTTACTTATTGTTATGTGTCCCTGGTTGCGACGTTCTCAATAAAAAACGCCCATTTAGAACACTGTGTTTAGAAAACGCCGCGACAAGAATAAAATAGGCCTAAAAGACCGCAACTTACGATTTATTAGTGGCTCAACCGTAGTGGCTTAGACAAAGATAGAGGCGTTTATATAGTGACATAATTTCAATATGTTAAAGTGTAAAAGGAGAAAAGAAATTTTGCAATTATTTCTCGAGATATTTTTTTTGAAAATAGTATACCTAATATGTTTTTAATAATTAAATATAACACATTCTAGATAAAACCAAGCGCGGATCCAGGAGGGAGGTCATGGGGGTCATGACCCCCCCCCCCACCCCAACCGTCAATTTAGCACGAAAAATACCATATATACCGGTTTGACTAACTCGGCAGGGTATTACTTTTCATAACTTTTCCCATGCATGACCCCCCCCCCAAAAAAAACAAAATTTGACCCCCCAAACCGAAGTTCGGGATCCGCCCTTGGATAAAACAACATTTTAATATATTTATTTTGTTTTCATAAAACCACATTGTTATGGTTACTGAAGTAATAATTTAATACTTACATATTATTATATTATAGAACTTTACAAATAAAATATTTTAAATAACTTGTTCAGTTTAAAAAAATATATGTTTTTCACCCTATGTGGATATTTTCTACGATTGTTGTTTGTATATAAGGTCTAATTGATTGTACGAATTCAAATTTGAAAATATTTTTTGTTTTAATTAAGAAATTTTAATATATTAAGATGACAACAAAATGTATTATTTGCTTTGGAAAAAACTCTAATTTAACGCACAATAGTTTATTTATATTACTTATTTATAAAAAAGTTTTTTGTATACTTCTCATGCTATCATCGCAATTCTGATAAGTTTTCTTACGTTGTCAACTGGTCCAAAAAGCAGAGTCGATTACGATAGCGCTGCCCAGACGAAATATAAGTTTATGCTGTCGTTTGTTGTCGTTGCTTCAACTAATTAGGAATAATAAATACAACAATTGGATTGTTCTTTAACTTACTTTAATTAAAATAACTTGACCCTAGAAATATCGTGTCGAAAGAAACCAACAGCAATGAAAACACAAACTTACGATAAACTCAAAAATGAAACATTTTCTATTCCATAGCAACTGCATCTCTAAATTATATTTGTTTTCTCATAGGTTACTTTAAGAAAAAAATTTTGTTTGCAAATTAATAATAATTGGGCAGAGTGCACTAAACAATTTAAATGCATATATCTCCGAAACGGCAACTCTGGGCGACCTGAACTTAGTATACCTTTTTTACGTATTAATTATGAGAAAAGTATTATTTTCATTAAAAACTTAAATACACTGAGGCAAAAAGAAGTTATGACCTAATAAATATGCAAAAAATGCCGCAGACAGGCGCCCCTACATTGTATGTACATTAAAATTTCATAAAAAAATCAATTTCTCGTCCTAAAAAAACCATAATTGCCAAATTTTGTTAAAAAACGTTGGTTTCCTGCAAAGTTATTAAATAAAAACAAAAATGAAGTTTTAACTTTAACACCCTGTATCTCAGTTAATATCAATTTTCGGATATAGGTACTTAAGTATAATTAAATTCAATATTTTGACGTCAGGAGTATGTTTTTTTTTTTCACGTACCATTAATTAGCGGACACCCTGTATATTGATCGATCATGAATCATAATTTGATTTAGTTATCGAAGTAATTTTCTGATCATAACCCTGTATATGAGTTTGGTCGTATTTAGTCAACACAGAAAAAAATATTATTTTTAAATCTCCAATAAGCAAATTAACCTGCTGTATATATTGATCGATCATGAATCATAATTTAATTTAGCAGATGATAAATTCTCTAAACCAGGTGAATTTGTCTAATACATCTGCCGTAATACCGAAGAATTAAACTTTGCTTACTAACAGCGTGACTGGGTTAAAACAGATAGGGTGCGGAATATCCCCAGCTTTAGTTAGAAAAGTGCAACTTGTTAAGGTGGCAGGAACTTGATGCTTTCTAACCTTGATATGATTTGAACACTCTCCATCATTTTTACTGCGAGCCACGATAGGGGTGATTTACTAAGCATTGTATTATAATCGCCTAATAATTTTATGCTTGATAGAAATCTACTCTATTACACTAATGGGGCATAAAAATCACAAAAATTAAAAATATATGTTCGAGAGTGTGTGATCTGGATATTGATCTACTTGAATGAAAATTTGTATTTAAAAGACACATCGACCGTCTCAAAACGTTTCGAAATTTCCCACATAGTTAGTTCTTTATTTATATATTTATTCATTTACAAAGAATGTTATGAAGTTAATTAAAATGAATGCACAATGGAGTAAAGTCTGTGTGCGCACACTACCATAGAGTAAACACACAATATACTTATCAATAAGTACATATTCTTTATGTACAGTTCAGTAATCGTAAAGACACCAGACTGCTGGAACAAGAGTTCTGAAGAAAAACGTCTTGGCTTAAAGAAAACTTTAAAATATATATTACTCAAAATATTTTTGTTAGCCGATCCCCAGCAAATAATTCCATAATTAAGACAAGATTCTGCTAACGATTTATAGACATTAAGCAAAACCTCTCTGCTTAGAATATTACGCAGTCCATAGAACTTATAAACTAATTTTCTTAATTTATTCTTAACGTATTCTGAATGAAAATTCCATTTTAAAAACCGATCGAAATACACACCCAAATATTTTGTATTGACCATGTCAGTACACGCACAATCCTCACAAAAATTACAATTAATGGAATGGACCTTAATTTAATTTTTACTTGGCACTAATTTTATTCATTGAAAAACACATGAAACTTGTTTTATTAACGTTTAGCATTTAAAAGTTATAATCCATCCAAATTTTAACATATGTAGCCGCCCTTTCAGTGCTCGTAAAAACATCATTCCACGATGATCCCTTAACAAGCAGAACTGTATCGTCAGCAAAACAAACGGTTTTAATGCCTGGTATTGCTTTCGCGAGACTGTTAATATATATAGAGAATAAAATCTGGCCAAGTATTGTGCACTGAGGAACACCACACTCTACCCTACTTAAAGAGCTACATGCTAAATTAAGTTTAACTTTTTGAGTTCTATTCTTCAAATATGACGTAAGCAATTGAGGAACTTTCCTCTTATCCCAATCAGTTCCAATTTGTGTAGTAGAATCTGATGATCCACAGTATCAAATGTCTTGTAGAGGCCCAGAAAAATGGCAAGTAGCTTACAATTATCATCGAAACAATTGATAATATAGTCTGTAACCTCGTGCAAGGCCATATTCGTGCACATTCTTGAATTTTTAGTTATTATTAGTACCAACGATGTTGAAAAATATAAATTTTATTAAAAATATGATTTCAAACGATATTTGCACATTGGCACTATAAAATCAAACAATATGACATTTTCCAGGAAAAGGATAAACCTAATTAGGGTTTCCTAAAAATTATAGAGGGTGATTCACGACGAGCTTGCATTAGAACTTTATGGAGAACTATTGAACATATGTTTCTGAAACTTTGGGAATTTAGGTTTATCGATACGCTCTCTTTAACTAAACTGTTCTTGCCATTTCCAGTTATACCGAGAGTCAACTTTCGTTTTGTAAATATAACATGGTATTTTTCGATTAACCATTAAATTCTAAGCAAATTTTTGCCTGACTGCCAGTTTCTGAGATATCTGAACTTTTTGTAGTTATTTGGTAAATGCATGGTGATGAATTAATCCACATAATTTTTTTTATCTTAGCTCTTAGACTTGGACTAATTTCTTACCGAATGGCTAGAAGATCAGCAAGTCTCAAAAATATTTCAAACTTGGCAGAAAATTTACAGGGTGGTTATAATTCAAGGTTCATTGTGAAAGAATTCAACCATCAAAAACTTTCTTATTTTTAATGGATTATCCTGTATATTTTTCTTTAGTTTGATGACAATTTGGTTGTCTTTATAAATAGTATTTACTCTTCTATACCTATATCAAAGCGTTTCATCAAAAAATCAAATTTATTCCGAAAATACTATTTTTTCAAGTGTGCTATGAAAACAATTGTACATGTTTACTGTCTATACGGAGGAAGTATAAGAAATTTAAAAAATATTAGTACAAAAAGTTAACTACGGTTGTACAGCTCTTGTTCTACTAAATCAAATTCTGGAAAAATATACCGGGTTTGTTCGTGTGTGTCCCATTAAAAAAAATGTATTCAGTGCCACTTTTTAGGGCCACCGTATAAGTTGCAAAGTATTTTTCGGTTATACATCGTAGTAAACCCTTTAACTTTTCTACGGAACCTTTTTCTACATTTAATAGTTTAGGCACTATCGAAGCTAGACACATTACTGACACAGCCTGTATAATACTTTATTTTTAGTCTTAACATTATGCCCGATAATACAAAATTCTCAAAAACGTCTCGCATATCAGAAGCGAGGAGGCCTAGGAAAACTCTAATTCAGTAGCAAAGTGATGCGGAAACAGAATCTTTCTATCTTTACTAATAACGGAGATACCCATCGAAAAATAGACACCCTGTATTGAGTAATTGGATAAAGGATGTAATTCGTATACGTAAGGTAAAGTAACAGATAATTAGACCCGGTTTATGAAAAAATAATTACTCACTCTGAAAACGTGTTAAAATTAATTATTGGTAACCATGTACACGGTAACGTGAAGTAACACTTGTCTGAAAAAAACTGAAACGATAAAATCGAGAACGTAGCTGCTCTAACCCCTGGATTATTATTTCTGCACTTAATTATGGAAGGAAATTCTCTTTGCCAGGGCTGCGGCAGATCGATAGGGATGAAAAACATAATATGATATAGAAAAGTCCAGGGGCGACATTTTTTAAAAACTCTAGGGAGATCGCGATCTGTCAAAAAAGAAATAAGGCACATATACGAAAAATTCTGTTAATTTTTATTTGATCGTGTACAGGGTGGCCCATTTTCGACACTTTTATAGGGTATCTCCGTAATTGTTAGTGCTATCAAAAAAGTAATATACAAGGTGGCCAATTAGTGCGACAAAGCTCAATATATCTTTTACCGCTAGGGATAGCGGAAAACTTTTTTCACGAAAGATGTTAAGCGTTAAGAGGTGCAGATTTTAAAATTATTTTGGATTATACAGGGTGCTCCAAAAGGGCGGTGTGATAAAAATTTCATATTTTTTACAAATATGATTACTTTATCTTGTAGATATTTTAATCCTCTATAATTTTTATTCAGGTCTTTCTATGCCTATCTCTACTAATCTTGGTGGTATTTCAATTTTTATTTAAACTCGAGCAAGAAAAAGTCGATGCATTTTACCATTGTCCTTTTTCTAGTCACCTATGACAAAATAAAAACGATGTAATTTAAAAAAAAATATTTATTCATACGGGAGTATACGACACAAAAATATTTTAACGATTCAAGCTTGTGGACAATTTCTAAAGTAAATTATTACCTAATTATTTGTTCATATAGTGACCCCCACTAACTTGAACACATAATTCAATACGTTTTTCAAAAGAATGAGTCATGTTTCTACATATTTGGAACTGTTTTCAAAGTTTTGCCTAATTATTTGTTCATAGTGACCCCCATTAACTTTAACACATATTCAATACGTTTTTTAAAAGAATGTTTCTAGACATTTGCCGAGTAATACTTTGAAAACAGTTGAAAATGTGTGGAGACATGACTCATTCTTTTAAAAAACGTATTGATTTATGTGTTCAAGGTATTGGGGGTTACTATATGAACAAATAATTAGGTAATAATTTACTTTAGAAATTGTTCACAAGCTTGAATCGCTAAAATATTTTTGTGTCGTATCCTCCCGTATGAATAAATAATTTTTTTTTAAATTACAACATTTTGTTTATATTTTGTCATAGGTGACTAGAAAAAGGACAATGGTAAAATACATCCACTTTTTTTCCTCGAGTTTAAATAAAAATTGAAATACCACCACGATTGGTAGAGATAGGCATAGAAAGATCTTAATAAATATTAGAGAGGATTAAAATATCTACAAGATAAAGTAATCATATACAGGGTGTTTCATTTAAAAAACTTACGAAATTCAGGTTTCAAGTTCGTAATGTTGGCATATCCATAGAAAATACCCTGTATAATAATATTAATATGTATTATCATAGGAGACTTCTGTCAACATTCCTCTTTCCGACATAAAAATATTTTATTTCAAATTATTATAAGTTAAGAAATATTACACATTTCATTGAACCATGTTTTTGCACAAATTTTAGGAATTTTCCAATCTATTTGGCAACGTTGCAAAAATGTGTACAAATAATTACGGTGCTATGTGCAGAATTTTACGGTGAATTCAAATATGTAAAAATATACATAGTGTCTCATTTAAAAAATATGAAATTTTTATCACACTGCCCTTTTGGAGCACCCTGTATGGTCGAAAATAATTTTAAAAGCTGCACCTCTTAACGCTTAATAACTTTCGTGAAAAAAGTTTTCCGCTATCCCTAGCGGTAAAAGAGATATTGAGCTTTGTCGCACTAATTGGCCACCCTGTAGGTGTCATGTGCTCTTTTTAGGTCAAACTTAAAATGGTAAAATCAAAATTTGAAATTTTTCTCTCGCTTAAGAGATACGTTGCGAAATCAAAAAATTGACAATTTCAAAATTACCCTATATTTTCTTAATTAAAAGAGATACAGAAAAAAGTTTCTTTTAATGATTATTGAATAATCTTCCGTTTTCAGAATAAGTATACGGGGTCAGGTAAAAAAGTTATCGGACCTAACCACATTTTTTTTAAATGGAACACCCTGTATATTTTAATCTAAGAAGATAGCATTTTAAATTATTTTTCAAATATATAACACACCATGAATGATATTGGTCTCCTATGCGATTTATTTAAACTTCATTACTTTAAGCCACAGTAGGCCTAGAAAAGCTAATTTCTTAGAAACAACTATGTTGAAATTCTAGTTGTTATTAACATTTAACGTCAATTTCATTTTTACATATTCATTTGTGAAAATGACACAACAACATTTTGAAAAATTTTATATATCAGTTTATATTGAAAGTAGAAAATACGAAGAAATGACTCAAAATTTACATATATTTTGTTCACTAGTTATTTTTTACCTTAATCTGAATCTTTTATTTCATTTCAAAGAATTAAAGCTTAAGTAAACCGCCTAGGACACCAATATCATGTGTGTTCTATATTTAAAAAGAGAATTTAAAATGCTTTCTTTTTAGATTAAAATATACAGGGTAGGGTATTCCATTTAAAAGAAAGGTCCGATCACTTTTTTACCTGACCCAGTATACTTATTCTGAAAACGGCAGATTATTCAACAATCATTATAAAGAAACTTCTGTATAAAACATTTTCCTCTATCTCTTTTAACTAAGAAAATATAGGGTAATTCTGAAATTGTCAATTTTTTGATTTTACCATTTTAAGTTTGACCCAAAAAGAGCATATGACATACATGTCATTTGAAAGTGGTATAGTATAGTTTTAAATTTTTTGGTTCTTCCGGGTCATTACATTGATCAAACGAATAGCAGGGGGCAGATGAGATTTTCCGCAATCATGTGGGACTTAGACCCCCCTGGCCACTCGTAATGCTACTAAATACAATGCTTGAAGTGTTGCGGTTTTACTACGGCTTGATTTATTAATAGAAGATTGTTGATTTTTCAAGATACGTGATTGATTCCCGAATTCTATGATTCGCTTTTTAATGACGGTTTTCAGATGAGAAAATCAGTAAAGTGAGTGTGGTGTATTATAAAGTGTACATGTTGTTTTAAAGGTAGTAAGTCATATAAGTCGAAATCGAAATACTTTTCGAGTTAGAGCTTGTCAAGTTCAATTTTTTTTTCTAATTTTAACATCTGGAGGTTAATTTTTAAACTATCAAGTTGATTGATTGATATTGGCACACGCTTAACAACTTCTATCATTCTGTTATAAAAAAAATGTTTCTCTATTGTGTCACAGACACAAAGACACAAATGACCTGATATATAGACATTTATAATTTCAAGAGCGTTCTGCACGATGAATCCTGGTTGAATTTATATAACATGGATGATTTTAATACGGCCTTTAACTACTTTTATAGCACATGTTTTACTTCAATGAAAGTTTTCCGATAAAAAAATGTCACCTAAGTAATAAAAATAAAAACTCCAAAAAATGGGTAAATAACGATCTCAGAAGGTCTTAAACTTTTATTTCGACTTAAAAAGGAACATCCTGATTTGGACCAGCATTATAGGGAAGTCAAGAGGAAGCACGCTCATTTGGTAGGTAACACAAAGAAATCATACTGCAATAGAATTATTACTTCCTCTAATAATCCTTTGAAGAGTGCCTGGAGTGTGGTGAGGGAATTGAGTGGAAAGAGTAGCCAACAGAAGCAAATATGCATAAAGCAGGAAGACGTCACCTTCCAGAATGCGTCAGACATCGCTGATCTTCTTAATAATTTCTTTATTAACGCGCCTAAAGAAGTGATAAAAAAATTACCACAAAACCTACCACACAATAATTTAAAATTTACCCCGGTATCAGGTAGTCTTTTTCTCAGACCTTTCTCGGCTGAGGAAATTAAGTCGTTAATTGTTCGAAAGATAAAGGATAAGAAATCCTCCGGACACGATAATATTTCTGGATATCTTTTTAGAATGGTTGCTGAGCAGATAGTGGATCCATTGACCTTTCTTATTCATCTATCTGTTCAAAGTTGATGTTTTCCAAACGTCTTAAAACTAAATACGGTTAAACCTATTTTCAAGAAGGGCGATAACCATCTTATGGAAAACTATCGGTCAGTGGCGCATACATCTGTATTTTCAAAAATTTTTGAATATTGTTTTCTGGATAGGTTAGAAAGCTTCATCAATAGAAATAATATTTTGAAATCCAATCAGTTCGGGTTTCGACAGGGTTCTTCAACGGTAGACGCTATTAATTATTTCTATGAAAACATAATTTCCGGCATGGAGAGGGGAGAACGTCCTGTCGGGGGTTTCTGCGACTGAAGCAGGGCTTTCGATTATGTTAACATTGATTTACTTTTAGAGAAGCTTTAAAGATATGGAATCCGTGGTCAAGCACTGAGTTGGCTGTTGCAATTTCTAAAAGGAAGAAAACAGTTCATAGCGATCTATAATGCTGATAATGCAACGAATGGTGAAAGCCTTTCTGGACTTTTGGAAATTGTTATGGGCGTTCCGCAGGGGGCGGTTCTTGCTCCGATTCTCTTTAATCTCTATATTAATGACGCAGATGACGAGCTGGACGAGGAATGCACCTCGGCAAAGTATGCCGACGACTCTTCCTATTTATTTTCTCATGGGGACGATATTATTTTGACTCAAAATTGTAATCGAAATTTGAACAGTTTGCGTAAATGGTTCTGTCAAAATTCACTATTTCTCAATAACCCTAAAACTAATTACATCCGTTTTCACAATTACCAGGATCATAATAATCTGGATATTGAACTGCTTATAAATAATGAAGAAATATTAATAATCAATACTGTAAAATTTCTAGGAGGTCAAATTGATGAGCATCTGAATTGGAAAAATCATTGTGATCTGCTCAAATCAAAATTAAATTCATGTTGTTTTCTTGTTCGTTCACTCAAGGCTGCGATTTCTATGAGGGAGCTCCTCATGGTTTATAACGCACAAGTAGATTCTCGTCTGCGTTACGGGGTGATCTTCTGGGGTTCGTCCAGTATGGTTGGGGAATTGCTTGTATGTCACAAGAGAATATTGAGGACTTTGGTGGGTGTGTCGAGGACTTGCTCGTGCAGAGGGCTCTTTAAGAATTACAAGATTTTGACCGTATTTTGTGTATACTTATTGGAACTATGTATATATATTTAAAAAAATAAATGTCGATTTGCCATTAACAGTGATGTTCATACCTATAACACACGACAAGTCAGCTAATTTAGAGTTCCTTTTAACCGACTGAATGTGGGTAGAACATCACCAAACTCATTGGGGCCAGCAATCTTTAACAAGCTACCACCAAACCTGAAGGCTCTTGATAGTCTTATGTTGTTTAAAAAACGTTTAAAGCAATATTTGTTAGCTGAGGCTTTTTATTCAGTTAATGAATATCTCACAAGGGTGCAATAATGCCTCTACATTTTTTTATATTTACTTTTTTTTTTAATAATAACATAACTTTTATTTTAGTATAAGTTTGTTTTTTCTAAATTTTATATAAGTATTGTGTATTTGTATATAATACATTTTATATATACTCATGTATTTGACTTTGCCGTTTTCCACACATTATAAATTGTAATGTCTAAGGAAATAAAGCATACATAAATAAATAACATAAATAAATAAATAAATAAACCAGAGCCCACTTTACCTGAAAAATGTACTAGTTATTCGAATCGATAAACCACACCGTTCAGGCGTAAACTGGAATTAAAGTTTGTGTTAGCAGTAAAATTAGTTTTTGAAATGGAAGTAAAAATGTTGAATTTTCCACTTCAAGTTATATGATACTACTTGGATGTTCTAGTATAAGGAACATTTTTTTAAAATCGACCTTCTAAACAAATCCCAGAACGACCCTTTAAACAAGAGTAGATACCAACAGGCGGCATACCACATATAGGCACACGTCTACCTTTCATAAGATTATTCAATCGCAAAACATTTGGTATCATACAGGGTTTGTCATATTAGAAGTTAATGAAATTTAAAGTGGTTTCCTGCATAATAATTGCATTAAATTACTTTAATGTACCAAATGTTACACGCATATACGACCTTTTTATTCAGTTCTGAGTTTGACACCATCGCTTGCCGTCTTACAACTGCCGCGATGCATGGTGTAACACTAATACGGGTATTGGTGTAACAAAATTAAGACAGCTCAAAGCCATGTTTTCATACTCATCGTAGTAATTAAAAGACTTGAGCTGAATTAACTTTAAGCCCACAATATTTTAGGCTTAATTGCGTGGCTTAGCACCTGCGCACTACGGTGAAGCTTGAATAATTGTCACAAAAGCACCTGTTTTATAAGTCTTATAATTTTCGATTTTTATAATAACGTGGAAGAATTAGATGATGGAATATTTATTGGGAATGATGGGGATATTGCAGATATAGATCTTGTATTTCCCAGGAGGATCTATAAACGAGAGAATCCGTTTGATTCTCTTGACGATTTATTTTACAGGCTTCGCTGGCACAAACGTACTGTTTTAGGTACATGTTCTGCAACGAATAGGGCATAATTTTCAATTTGATAATGATCTGAAGTATTTTTTAGAAAAATAAATTTTTATTTTTTGGTATTATATTAATTTGTCATAGGAAATAGTCACAACCATGTTTTAGGAACAACAACGTTTTCTGTATAAGTACAGTAAAGGATCTCTTTTTGGTAGCATCAATAACAGAGCGAAGAAAAATACTTATATTTTGTAGAAGAAATTCAAATCTGATACACAGCTCAACGTATTGTCTAAAAACCGAGGTTATATATTAGATAACAAAGTACTAGACGTTCTTAAATGTTGCACCCGCTGTTAGAAGGAAAAAGAGGTTAGAAAACGCAACATGGTCAACTCTTTATGAGGCTTAGATAAGTCCGCAAATATTTCAATCAATCAATCAATTAATATATCTCTTTTTATTTAAAACAGTTTAAAGATATAGGTCGGCTTAATTTACTTAAGCTGGCGCTGGCTCTTTGGCAGGACGGAGAATACGAGCCTAATAGTTTCAATCTATCGAAACAAAGACGACGCGCGTGTGTAAAATTATTTGTTTGCATGTACTTTTGATTTGAAATTAGTGTACCTTTGTTTATGTCGTTTGCAAAAAAATGTTTGTTGTAAAAATTATAGTAGGTATAGGATATTTTCTACACTGAGCGAAATCTCGAGTCGATATAACTCAAATATGTGTCGTCCTAGACCGAAGCGTGTTGCTAATAGGGGACAGCCCAGACCTCTGAATTACGGCAACCAAATCGAAGAAATGGCAACAACTCACTATTCATAAGCTATGATAGCACAGATGATGGGTTATTTTATGCGTTGGAATAGCTCACGCTCCACCGTCTTAAATTATTGATAGGCTACCGTAGCTACCAGTATGTGAATTCTGATGCGTTACTAGTCTGGCTAGATTAATTCATGATTCGAGCTATCAAAACTTGACATTTAAGTTGTTCTAGCTTACGATGGTGGCTGGAATAACTCACTCTTTGGGCTACCAGAGTCCACATTTTGGACTACCAGTACCTAAATTGTGGACAATCGGAACTCAAAATATTTCTTTGATTTAACGCCTGCATATTGTGGACTTCAATTGCCATTTGTTTTTTCAAGATATGACATTTTTGTTGTATATTTAAAAAAAAAATAATCAAATGAATTATAGACAGGACAGCATACTACGGCTAAGAAACCATGCGGACGAAGTGATGACGATTTCTTATAAATAATAATAACAATTTGTATTCATCTCCCTCCTGTCCGTCCATTTTACGCCAACTGACCAAAATTATGCAAAACACAAATTTTCACGTACAGAGAACAAAGATGAAAAATCCCGCAAACGGCGCAACGGCCAACAGGTGTCTATACGCGGGATCGAAGGAGAATTGACGAATAACAATGGAATGAATCGCGCCAAACCTGCACGAGCACGAATTCGGAACTTTTCGTGACCTTACGATCTTGCGATTTACCCTCGATATGGGCCTTTGGAGCACGTTTCCTGAATTCTTCCAACTCAAAATAATTTACACATGGTAATGAGTTAAAATAATGCACGTCCGGGTTAAAATGACACTTTATTATCAATTAGTAAGTTTTCCCAACCCAGAAACTGAGTTCAGGTAACTCATAAAATAGTTACAAGATGAGGAATTGTGGTGATCCCAAATATGTTTAAAATGTTTATAAAAAATCTCTCTCTGGGCTGAGGCGAACCAAAAGAACCTGAATTAGTGTAGCGTTTTTAAATAATTTGTGATAATTCGTAGGCTCAGTTAGAACAACATAGAAAGATGGGTTGAGGTAGCTCCAATTCTGTAACCCACGACATTGGTAAATGCATTTTTGTCAGTGTAGAGTTTGATTGTACGTGAAAAATAACGGAAAGAATTGCCAACATCGGTGAAGATTGACGCCTCTTAACTAGTTTAAGTCAACTAGTTTAAGTTTAGTTTAGGGTTTGTTTACGAAATGTCAGTAGTGCATGCGGCTTTTTGTGACGAGGTGAGTTTTCTCGGTTATTAAATAAGCCAAAGCGCCATTTATGGTTATTTTTCTGCGATTTGTTTTCATCTAAGGATTTGCGGGTTAAAATATAACTAATAAGGCATGTATGCAACTAATTACACACGGGCAAGACCAGTGATTAAAATTTAATTTACCCTCTCGTGTTCGGATTTGTTCATCGCATTCTAGTACATTACGTTTTAAATAAAATGTTTATCAGCTTGCAATAATAAACATTCTGGACTATCCCGAGCTTCAAAAGTTATTACCTTTGATTCTCCTGCGAAGAAATCCTTAAGCAATAAAGTTTCCGTGTGGGGAGGGTTCGCCGCGTGGTATTTGCAGGGCTAACTCAAATCATACATCAACTGCACCCCATTAGGGATTAATGATGCCAGCACGGCCGAAATTAACTTCCTGGCGGCTTACCACGGCAATCATTTTAACATATTAGCCATTTGTTAGAATAACAATATAGGTTTAAAGCTCCCGCGCTGACTTTATTATGTAGTTAACAATCGGAGGATTTATTTTTGAAATGTAAATGTGATATTACAGGTAGTATTACGTACATATTACTTTTTACCCTCCGGTATCTATTTTTCCTTCTTGTTTTATGACACTAATACTAAAGTTTGTGGCGTGTTTCTTACTAAAATTAGACAAAACACTTACAAAATGAAGTGGGTGTGTCCCCCGTGTGGCAGTGGCGACACGTCAGGGGAAGTAGGGGAAGGGCCACTTCCTCAAGAAAGACAGAAAAAGAAAGTAAAAACAATCCATTTATTTTTATTCAATAAATTAAATTAATTTCAATATAATTTTTTCAACGAATTAATAATTGTATTATTCGTTCCTCCTCTAGTAGTTCAATGGTTTAATACTCCAAAATAATCTAAATAGGGGCAAACGTAATAAAAAATGTTATCCTGTATTGGTTTTATATAGAAATTTAATTCGCGAATGTAGGAAGAACTGTCAGTATTCTTATTTGTGTCTACCTCTAGCTGAAGAGCTTTCCGAAGCGTTTGTTAGCTTATCACCGGTACCATCCAATGGTATGAAAATTTCCATTAAAATCGTTGGTTGCTATAGCAACCATGACGCATCGGTGTCTATGAGAACGTTTAAACAAATGAGACTTGAGCTCTTCACGAATAATCATATCGCCGTTAGTTAATATGGTAACGCTGATTCGCGCATTTGAGACGGGTCTGATACTAATTAATTTTATTTTGTGGACAATTATTTGATTGTGAAAAGTTCACAGACAGAATGAATTCATTTAGACCAGTTAGTGATATTGTTTGTAGTTTATTAGAAATACAATTGCCCAGGACAGACTCTCATCTTTGGTAAATACATCTATGAAAAAGAACTTTGAGAAGAACTTAAAATTAACGTTCCGTCCTATGGCGATATTATTGACAAGTACGCTGTGTTAAAGAACAGAAGGTTTGATTTAATATATAAAAAATAGGTATTTTAAAAAAATATGTTATTTTCATTTTGTTGCTCTTCCCTCCCTATAAATACTACTTTCCTGTTGTGGCTTTAGCTTTATACTAAACCGGAAGGTATGACTTTACGCCTAATTGATTACCATTAAGAAATAATAAATTATTCTTATTTTCCTTACGATAATAATAAACAACACTGCTTATGTTTTTAACATCATTATTAAATTGATAATAGAGAGAGAGACAGAGAGAGCAAGCTTACCTTATTGACTAGATAAGTGTCCAAGAATGACATCCCGAGGCACGCGTTTAAATGCAGATATACGGGATGTTACGGAAATTGCTTATTTTTTTTAAATGGGTGACTCCTTGGGTGATCTAGAGAAAGCATACATCATTATTTCCTTAGGTAAACACCCCCAAAATTATTCCACATGCGGGACCCAATAAACATTACACCTGCAATATAGGTAGAATGTAGAATAAATAAAGGTGTACAGTGTTGTTCAATCACTACCTGTACCTGGAACTTCCGTAGTTCGCTACGCGGCTCCTGTCTTCCGATCGAAGGTGCCAGGTACATTGCCAGTGTCGCCTGAAGCGTGAAAGTGATCGCACGTCGGCGCGACATTCCCTTGAATTCGCGCATAGTATAGTATTAGTGCATTAAACGTTTAAGGTGTTTCTTGCTTAATAAGAGATCTATCAGAAGAGGATACTGTAGCCGAGATACATAAAGATACTTGAGAAATATAACGTAATGGATGTGGGATTCCGGCGGCTGAGAATACATGATACTATCGGCATACTGTATCCCCATGTGAAAACATCTATTTGAACGCTTGTGTTCTTGTATCTCAGATACGAGTATCTGAGATCCTGCATCCTCCTCTGAAAGGTCTCTACGGTGCGTGCTTAATTCATTTTTGGAACGACCTCGAAAATGATGTGCCATATGACCCCTCTTCCCAGGAGGCATATTATACAGGGTGTTTTAAAAAACACGTCCCATCGCCCTAAAAATAAGACAAATAGTTCCTATCAACATTGGTCCTTGTTTCAAAGATATAGGGTGTTGACATTTTTGAATTTTCAAGATAATTCCGAAACTGATTTTTTAATTCTACAACTTTAAATATTCTTCCATTTTGGCTTTCGTTCTTAAAAAGTTTTTATGAAAATTTTCCAAAATATAGAATCAATAGTATTTTCTTAATTTTTTTTTCTTTAAATTATTTAACATGTTTTCGTAATTTATTTAAATTTTTTTCTTGTTTCTGCTACAAGAAATCTTTTTTCTTGATTTTGAATTTTCTATGAGTTGTTCAACCTGTATATTTCTAACTTTCTTGAAATCTCACACATGTGCGTGATTTTCGATAAATTTACCTACAAGAGTAAATTACTTTTATTTATTATAATATCGAAAACTGTAATTATCAAAAGTTGTTCGGTATGAAAAACTATGTTCTAATATGCAATTACATCCTCCTTGATTTTTTTTATGACCAAACACAAGCACTAGATGAGTTGTTCTCTTTGAAAATAGAAAATTCTTAAGGAGAAAGTTTTCACATAATTTTTAAGAAAAAATGAAATTATTTCTCTCTTTTTTACAATTCGTCTTAACAATGTCATAACTTTTTCATCGTATGTATTTTTCACTGAAGATGAGGATATATGCCGTCGAACCATGTATTGAAAATATTATTATTAAACTATTCGACCAGATTTTGACTTTGTTTAATTCTTCATTAAGTTAACAGTTTCATGAGAATTTGAATCGACGCATTTTACGCATACAGTCACGAACAAACATTTTATTAGAATGACGGACTAATTGAATGATCGATAAATTCTCATTGTTCACTTGTGGAAAAAGAGCTTTGGGATATTTTTCAACTTATTTACATAAAATTTACTTGGCATAATTTTAAAGGTGTAAAAAGTTTTTTCATCTCTAGATGGATTTACTACGACATGCATGTTTGATATTTACGAGTTACTTAGAAAAGTAACTATTTGTCGTTACATTACATAATTGTCGCTAAAATCTTTTACTTAACACGTTATTTAAAAGTTTGTAGCATCAAGCTTTTTTTTCGAACCAAAAAAGATATATTAAAAATTTACTAAATTTTTGTTTATTTTGAAACTGCCCTAATTTTATATTGAAGGATTTAAAATGTCTATGAATCGGTCGGTTAAATCTTATATTGTAAATGAATTACAGGAAAGACGTCTTAGTATAATACAGGGTGGTCCTTAATGACGTGCTGGTGTGTTGTGTTGAGTTCATTATATCATTTTATGAACATACAGGATGTTATGGAAATTACTTATTCTATTTCAACCCGGAAATCCTGAGATACAACCAAATTGAAGAAAAATAATAATAAATGGCACTTTTAATTAATAAGCGAGATATACACTTAATGTGAAATCTGAAAATTCACGTGGCCTCCACTCGCGACGGATCCAATGAATAATTTATTGACACAGGTCAAGTCTCAAAAGAGGTCAGCGTATATTAGGCGGTATTGTCATATTGCAACAGAGAATTGTGAACGAACTTGGTCAGGTTTTGTCAACAAGACGCCTTTGAACCGCATTGTCAGTTTTACGTACCCTTTAAAATAAAAGTACAATTTTAAGATACATGTTCTTTTACCTTGTAGAGTATTATTTAAGAATTACAAAAGATGCAGCACAAAATGTGCGTTTTGCAACACAACCAATAATAGTATCACACAAATTTGAAACCACATTATAATGAGAATTTTCACTCGACGCGACACACCCCTTAGACGGACGGACAAGTACTGAAGAAACAACACCGCGTGGCGAGGCCCTCGTTTTGATCTGGCAGCTCTGGATTGTCGGGTGACATAGTTACGCTTGTTGACTGAAAACAGATGTGTACGGCATTCACTGGAAAGCACCAAAAAAAGTTAAATTATTAATTATCTCGAGAACGATAACCGATAGGTATAGGAAAATGTTAGGGAAAGGTATCAAGAAATTGATAGGGATTACAAAAAAAAACAATACACAGGATGTGACATTTAAATTACCAAAGTTGCTAATACTTTCTAGCAAACGCGACAGCACTGCACTGCTGAAAATATTTTTAATACAGAGAGCATATCCACTTATACAGGGTACACCAAGTAAAGTGGCCTATTAGTAGTATCTCGAGAACTAAATGAGATTTTATTTTGAAAATTTGGCTGTAGCTATAAGAGATGGTTTTCTACGTTTATAAAATATTATGGATGGTGCGGTGTCGCCGGATCATACCGAAAGTGGTAGCAACTTCGGAATTTTAAATGAATTACCCTATATATTAGATTTCTCTTGGAATCTAGGTAAAAATCCAGAACAGTTTTCTGTATAATATCATATACCTATCTTTTGAATTATAAATAATCTTGTGATTTTTTAACACCGTATCGGAACATGAAAAGAAAATCATATCTTTTTAGCAGTTACAGCTAGAAAGCTGAAATTTTTACAATAGTTTCACAAGACCATCGAAATTTTATAATTTTGAATATTTAATTAATTTTATACAGGGCGTCTCCATCACAATATTTCTGAGGGAGATGAATTATTGCAAAAATATTCTTTTTTTTAAATGGGACACCCTGTATTTGATATGTTTTGCTAATGGAGGATCGAATTTTCTATCTAATGATAGTAAGTGTTCCTATACCTATCTTCAACATTTTTGGACTTATAGCGAAATTTAAAAATTATCTTATAAAAATATATTTTTTGGTAGTTGTCTGTGGAATGGATTCATAGAAACAAAATAATGAAATCCATTTGACGATGTGTCAAAATAAGTCCAAAATATAATATTATTATATAGGGTAATTCATATAAAATTCCGAAGTTGCTACCACTTTCGGTATGATCCGGCAACACCGCACCATTCAAAATATTTTATAAACGTAGAAAACCATCTCTTATCGCCACAGAAAAAAATTCAAAATAAAATCTCATTTAGTTCTCGAGATACTTCTAATAGGCCTCTCGACTTGGTGTACCCTGTATAAGCTGCAACAAAGTTATCCGTTGACTAGTTCTTCATAAATGTCTAATAGGCCATCCACCATCAGTCACCCTGTATAATGATAGTGAAAGTTCTCACATCAATATAAAAGACTCCCATGCTTCGTTATTATTAATTATGACAATTCCTATAATTTTTAATCAAAATGCAATTATAATTATTAGCGCTATTAATAAAACAATATTTTGTCCAAATAAGATGTACCTATATTTACCAGAATCATTGACATAATTAAATCATTTAGTTGCTTAAATGAGTTCCTAATTCAATTTCCTAACGCCGCGTGTTGCCAAATTTGGTATGTTGGAAATAAAAGAAGTATGTTTTCTTGAAACTTTAAGCTAATTCAACGATCTTTTTAACTTTCATTATTAAGAACAACATTTATGCGACAGTTTGAACAACCAGAAATATGAATTCCTCCTCCAGTTCTCAAGCGCGGATCCAGGGTTGGTCATTCAAGGAAAAGTAATACGATGTTGCGTTATTTTAAACAGTATGTACGGGGTGTCGATTTTTGGATGATTTTACGGGGTATCTCCGTTATTAGTAAAGATAGAAGGATGTATTTTTCGCAGCACTGTGCTATTTATTGTGAAACAAAAGATTTCCCAATTAGAATTTTTCTAGGCCTCTTTGTTTTTGATATACGGGATGTTTTTGACAATTTTACATATTGGGACAACACATACGAAAATGCTAAGAATAGACGTTACTTCATAATTAAATGACAAAATAAAAATTTTTATATCTCCATCACTCTAGAGAGCGTTTTAAAGTTTGAATAAGAAAACAATAAATGACTTTTATTTATGATAATAATGAAAACTGTAATTATGAGAAGTTGTTCGGTATGAAAAACTATGTTCAAATATGGAATTACATTCTCCTTGATTTTTTTTTGATCAAATACAAGCACTATAAGAAAATGTAGAAGGAAGTAAGTGCCCGAACATGAAAATGTTAATAAATACAGTGAAACCTCTCTTAGGCGGACACTCGCGGAACCGTCTGAATGTGTCCGCCTAATAGAGGTGTCCGCCAATGGGAAATTTGTTATTAGGTAATATGTAAATGCAAAATTATTACTATATATGTATGTACAACAACAAACCCGAACAAATAAACATAACATAACAAGAATATACTAGTTTTAGTTAGGATGTAGTACTAAAAAATCTAATAACATAGTTTGACGTGTTTGCGTTTTATACTTGCAATCTAGAAAATGTAATTCCAAGTCTGATAACAATTCCATTGCTGTCGAGTTACCTGTATTCTTTGCATACTCTTATAATTCCTTTACCATACTAAACTAACTTCAACTTCTTCATCAGAGTCATCAGATAGTGATGTGGTTTCAGTTTGGACTATATAATCGGTAGGAATGGGGTCACTATCATCTTCTAATAGCACATTGCTATCAATGTTAATGAACTTGCCCAAATCATTGTTATCAAATTACAAACTTCCACAACATCAATATTCTCTTTCAGGCTCAAACCGCGACATTTTTGTGCTATTGTTTACGATTTTAACCTTACAACTCACAAATAAACGGCAGACTGCTGTCGGGGAATCACACATACTTTCATTCGGCGAAGTCCTTTCGCGCTGCCACGTATACGCGATTGGTTGCCGGTCTGTCTTCAGAGCGTTTTTGCACCATACTTATTCGTCTCCCAAAAACTTTAAAAATTTTTTGTCCGTTTAAAGGAGGATTTTCGCACTCCTTGTATGGAAACAGAATGTCCGCGTCCGCCCAAAGGAGAGTCCGCACAAGAGAGGTTGATTTTCATGGAATTTCATATACCTAGTTCCGGACTATGTAAAAATGTCCGCTTAATAGAGATGTCCGCTTATTAGAGGTGTCCGTTATGAGAGGTTTCACTGCAATAGATTTCACTTGATAATTAAATGACACAATAAAAATTTTGACTCCATCATTCTACAGATCGTTTTAAAGTTTGAGTAAAGAACAGTTCTTGTTTCAACCTGTATATTATGAACATATTTCTAACTTTCTTGAAATCTCATACATGTGCTCGCACGTACATTTTCGATAAAGTTGGCGAACCCCTTGGTTCGCGAACCACGGCTTGGGAACCGCTGCATAACATACGTTTCTTCAATTTAAAAAAAAAAAAACAGGTGGAAACGTAAAAAATATTCGTGCTCGGTTAAATAAATATTACCTATTCTTCCAAACGAAGTTTTACCACATTTATTTCTTTTTACGAACGTACACAAATCTAATATTTTCACATGTGTCCGTTAAAAGTAGCAAGTGATTTACCCTTACTTTGACGGTCAGAGTTAAAAACCCTTAGTAAACACCCAAGTTGCTTTCGACTCTTTTTATGGTATTCAAACACATAAACCGGGAGGTAGATTTTTTTATCCGGCTTACCTTGAGCATAGAGGCGGACACAAAAATAAATGTCATAAATAATATTATTTAATCATTATTGACTGGCGTGTCATGTCCAGGAATAATAAGTTATTGCTCATGAGCAGCGTCCAATAATAATAATAATAATAATAATATATTACTTAAAAATTTTTTACAAAATCTCATGATACATTTGTTGTTGGTATTTTCAATATTTATAGTTAATTCCTTTTATAATTGTGCACCTAGGTAAATAAATACCTGTTTGTGCACGTTCCTAATTCTTCCTCAAATAATGTAATTCAAATTTTTGTCATTAATTTATGTAGTTGTAAAAATATATATATACTATTCAAAAATAGAAAAATTTAAACTTAAATTAAAAACTAATTCTATCTAACAATTAACCTAACAGTTTAATTTACTATCTATTTTGTTAATTTATGTTAATAAAAAAAATGAGAATTTATATAAATTTGTGAAAATAAAATTACGGCACTTTTTACTACACTTTTTGATATTTGTGGATGACTTTATCTCTGTCGAAATAATATTGTAGAATTTTGGAGCAAGACAATCTATAAACCTACAACTAATATTCTTATTTCTAGTTGGTACTTGTAGGTGCTTGTTATTTCTACTTCTTGTTGCATACGAGTGATTTATATAGTTTCTTAACTTAGTTGTCTTATGAACATAGATACAGGCATTCAATATATACAAAGAACGAACATTAAAAATGTTTTCGGTGTAAAGTAATTGCGTCGGATATCTCTTTTTTTTTCTTAAAAATAACTTTCAAAATATAATTTTGGACTACACATAGTTGATTCAGGGAATTTTGATAAAGACCACTCCAGACAATTACTCCATATCTTATTAAGGACTCGACTAATGTTTTATAAATATTAACTAGCATTTCCCTATCGAAAATGTCTCTTATTATATAGAACTTATGAATTATAGTTCTGATGTTGGCCGTTAACTTTAGAACGTGCTGATCCCATTTTAGGTTTTTGTCAACAGTTATACCCAAATATTTCGTGAATGGTACCTCCTTTATTTGAAGATCGTTTGATTTAATATGATCAAAGTTTGGTCGGTTTGAGGCTGTAATTGAGAATGCTATATAATACGTTTTATCTACGTTTAAAGTAAGCTTAGAGGAATCCAACCAGTTCTTTATTTGAGATAAGCCAATTTCTGTCGATTCTCTCACTTGAGACCACGTGTCTCCCGTAAAGATAGCCACCGTATCGTCTGCATAGGAAATTTAAGAGCAGTTTTCTATCTTCATATTTGTTAAAGAGTTTATATACGCGATAAAAAGTATCGGTCCTAACACGGTACCCTGAGGAACTCCTATTTTAACATTCAGCGGTTCGCTGTATGTCTCGTTAATTTTTAAAATTTGTTTTCTGTTGCTTTTCAAAGACATCCAGAGCAATGCCCCTTACACCATAAGTATTTAATATTGTTAGAAGCGAATCGTGTGGCACCGTGTCGAAAGCTTTTGCTAAATCCAAAAACACCGCTTGGCATTTCTTATTGCTATCAAGGCTTTTAGTTACTATTTTAGTAAATTTTAGTCCAATCATATCGAAACAATTTTATTTCTTGCAGTTCTTTATATCAACCAAAATGTTCATATTACCGCTGTACGCTATATGAAAAATTGCCAACGTAGTGTGCAAAATTACCTTTAAATTCTTGAACAAGAGTATTTATCAGTGGATCGCGTGGTCCGATTTGAGATTTCGCCGCGGAACAGCATAAGTCATTGTTATTGAACAATGAGACAACATCGCCATTCCAAGACAGGACGAGCCAGCTCGCTGGGAACAAACCCGGCTGTATCGAGGGAGTAGGATACGTTTTTCTTATTCTTCCGCCTTTGATCACCCGAAGCGTTGCCAAATCACTTTAGATAGTTGCGATATTTTTCCTGAAAACCTCGGTGTGACTTTTTTGCATTAAAAGTGAATGAATATGAAATTAATTGAGATTATTGCATAGTGCATACAATACTTTCAAAAATGACTATACATATAACCATATTCGTCTACCGTTTTGAAAAAAATAAAATTCTTTTTCGAAAAATTCAAGATAATACAGTCATGTAGTACAATATCTCGAAGCTAAATTTGAAATTTTAATAAAATCTATCCAATAGTTTTCTTGTAGTTTGTCACACCTTCTTACCTTAACCTGATAAGTGCTCTTAAACAGGTAATTTTTTATTTTGCCGATTTTATAACAAAAACATTTTAAATGCAAGCCTTCGAGAGCAAAATGTGGGTATCTCAACTGAACTTTTAGAAGTTTCCAAAGAAACCACGATAATTCATTATCCAAAAAATCACAGGAAGTGCCAGATGCGATGATATCAAGAGTTTATGTGCTACCAGAAGCTACAAATATTTCCCTACATAGGAATTAAAATTTTTAATCATGTGCTTGTTAATATTTGTATAATATTCTTGAATATTGCCAAATATAGTACTTATACGGGGTGTTCGGGTAATGTATCACGATAGAGGTGATTTACATGGTCGAACAAATATAACAAAACGTCGAAAACGTGATACTTTTCGAATTACATCAGCTTGTCAAAGTTCTATTTTTAAAATTTTTTTTAACATGTTCTTTTGGGAGTGGTGCGTGTGAGCAAAAAGCGATTCACGTTGGTCTTGAATCGTTGGGGGTTATATTCGTTGGGAAAAACGACCTCGGAAAGGTCGTACCATAAGGATGAAGTCCTCCAGATGAAAGAATTCTTAAATAATGAAGTTCGAGGAGTATTAAGCTAAACCACATATGGATGGGCGGCAGTGGTTCGTCGTATATTTCTGCTTTTCGCTGCTCTGGGCGGAATTATGAGGGCAAGGTCAGCCGAGCACTTTCCATGAAAATATCTGTAAAAAAGAGTCAAATCCCCAACCTGTCTTCGATGTTCCAGGCTGTCGAGGTTCTTCGTCAGCTCGTGGTCTCCGATCAGACGAATGGCCCTCCTTTCGATAGAAACCAGTAGCCGAAGAGTATGTTTGGAAGCAGGGCTCCAGACATGAGAGCAGTACTCTACTGATGGTCGAATCTGGGCTTAGTGTCAAAAGTTGTTGAGGTGTGTACAAATTCCTGGTTCGGAAGAGTACACCAAGTGTCTGAGAAGCTATCTTGGCGATCGCCATAAAACGTGGTTATGCCAAGACATACTTCCTCCCAGATTGACGACCAGCAAATTAATAGATGAAGCCAGTGGGATTGCCTGTCCGGCCATGACTATATCCGGTTCTGTAATGTTAACCTTTTTAGAGAAAATTGCTGCCTGGATTTTTTTAGCGTTAAATTCGACTTCGTTACTGTCACCCCAAGCCAAAATATCTTCCAGGTCTTTGTTGAGGCGTGATACTTCATGCTGTCTGCGAAGATGTGCGTCGGTAGCCGCTGTTTGTGCATTCAAGGAGAAAGATGAGATAAATGTGCTATCGTCAGCAAAACTAAATATCGGATTTTTCGTTTTCACTAGAAGGTCGTTAATGTAGAGTAAGAAGACGGTGGGAGACAATATGGACCCTTGAGGAACACCGGCATTGATGCTGAAGGTGTCTGAAAGAAATCCGTCAATCCCCACTTGCAGAGAGCGGTCCTTAAGAAAGCTAGACAACCATGCACCGAATCGACTAGGCATCCCATAGGATCGCAGTTTAGTTAGAAGTTAGAACCCCCTCGTGCCAAACACGATCAAAGGCTTGTTGTTGCTTGTTGTTGTGGTTAGCTTTTAACTATCAAGTTAATATTTGGCATATGGGCTACGCTTAACGACTTCTATTATTCTGTTATAAACATGTCTCTCTATTATACCAACAGAGGCCACTTTAACTGAAATTCAAATTTAATTTTTTGGGATATATTTTTTGCGTCGACAGTTATTTGGAAAAAGAACATGTCATTTTAAAGACAAAAGAATACCTAACAAAATATGTAATCTTTATTCGAGCCGATAAACCACATCGTTTAGGTTTCTAAACTGGATTTTTCGGTTTTTGTTAGCAGTAAAATCAACTTCAAATTTAAGAAAAATAAATTTATTGAGTTTACTACCTCTATTTTAACACGTAAAATCAACTCTCCAAGTATCCGGATGCATTATTCAAACAACCTGTATATTGTTAGTTTTTTAATGCTTTCCGCATTTAACTTATAGTAGTTAATTATCGTTTTTTTGTTGGTTTACCGATCATACAGGGTTGTTATCGAAGTGGAGTATTAAGAGCGTATGTGGGCTGATTTTATAGAACTTAGTCAATTTTTTACACGGCCGATTAAAGGAAACATTAAGTATTCTTTCTGTAGGAGACACTGGACACCCAAGGAGTCACCAATTTTAATATAATAAACCGTAATACCCTGTATAGTCGAAGACAATAGAATCGTAAAATAATCTTTATAATTCCATTTTTGAGAAATAAATATACATGCATTATTGATCGATTATTCGTGCCTCTAAGTAATAATTTATTATTTACAACCATGCATGTAATAATGACATTTTATCTATCTTTGAAAGGTGGAAAGTGTACGTTTTTTTACTTTTACTTTCCACCCGGGTGGAAAATAAATTATTTTTTTGTAATTTTAAAAAAAATCGATCTCAAATCAATAAACGAACACGCTTTTTTAAAAATGCTAGAGGTTTGCGTGTTTAGATATGTCTCCTTTTTCCCTAATTGAGAGAGTGGTCCTCAGCATTGAATATTGTGACCAAATCGTTGAATCGTTTGAATAATAGTAATGCCAACATAAACGGATCTTAGTTCAGCTGAACTAAAGTTCTTTGTCTTGGCATTTTCACTGAAATACGCTAGTAGCGCCGACTCAGAACCAGGATTTTGAACTTTGTTTCCCGTACACCATTTTTTGAAACAGTTATATGCCTGGTCATATCTCGGGCGGCTTTTAGTTGGCAGAAGATCTTCTTCTACTATTTTTGCTGCTTCTCGAATTTCTGGTGGAGTAGCAGCAAAATCAAATTCCTCATTCCGCATTTTTCTGTTGTTAAAATAATATATTGTTTAGTGACATGGAAACCATATTCAAAAAATGATATTTACCATCTTGATGTGCAATTATTACCTACGTTATTTTACCACCTGCGGTTATTTGAAATTTCTGTCTAATTTCTCAATGGAAAAGTCATAATGACATTTATCTTTTATTAATAATTTTAATTCAAAATAATAAGAAGTGGGTGTTAGATGTGGTTGTAAATAAAATATTATACAAACCTCGGTGAAAAGTTTCATTATTTTGTCGACGGGAATGAAACACTTTCCACCTCGGTACGTAATATACTATTATCCGCGGGCTACGACAATCAGATAATATGATTATTCTAATGTCAATAAATCCATCATAAATATCAAATTTGCGATCTGAGCTTTTATTAAATGATATGAACCTTTTGTTCTTTAAGAAAGGCGTAAAAGGACCAGAATTAAAAATGTTACGCTACTGATATTTTCAAAACAATTATTTTATTATTATGTTTTCTTCAATTTTAAAGAAAAAAAGGCCTCTTTCATCTTTCCCTTAAAACTTATCGTTTGGAAGGAAACAACATGTTAATAATTATTATTATAACATATTTTTTGGTTAAAATTTTATTGAGGCGTAATTGAACTGTTGAAAAATTTTTTTGAGTACAATTGTGTGGTTTTATATAATAATAGTCCATACCAAAATTTAGTGTAATATCTCAAATTGTTTTTCAAAAAAAAATTTTCTATTTGGGTTTCATAATGGCTACATTATGTAATGCAAAAAATTTAATAACCTGCCATTTTATAAAACTCAAATTTTATTTTTTTATGTTGGCAGCAAGTAGGGTTCTAATTTTACTTCGATTTTGTTGAAATTAGTTTTCTAGGCATTATGGATTCGATAAAATTTTTTTATATAACACTAACTACTAAAAATACTAACTTTTAACCTTGAAAATAGATAAATAGATTATGTTTACTAGATATTTATCTGAAATACCTATACTCGGAAATATATAATATGCTGACGGTGTCCGACAACTAATTTCTAGTCACAACTATAAAACAACATAACCCAAAAAATATTAGAAATATCTTCCAGTTTATGCTCTATTTCTAAAGTTTTATTCAATAAAGTATTATTTTCATTTTTAATTCAATATAGTATTATACATATATATTATACATATTATTCTGTGTCGACCCAATATTTTGTTCAATAGTATTATTTATTATTTTGTTCAATATTTTGAACTTTGTTCTGCTCGCACTATAACTCAACGTTTTGCATATTCTTTTTAAAAGTTTTTCTAGGTTATTTTCTGCAATCTCTCGTATTTCTGACGGAGAACAACTTTCTTTCTGACTCATTTTTATTAACTTTAATAAAATATTTATTTTTAATTATGACGGACGGATGTGTTCAATTGTTTCTATCTATTGATACTTGTAACATTTTGTTAAATTGTAAAAGTATTACCAATCCAAAAAGAAAATATTAATTCAAATGGAAAAAATATACTATATTTTTTAAAATTTTTCAGACTTTAAAGACCCAAATAGAAAAAGTATTATAAAATACATGGTTCATAAGACAATTCGAGCACGCGTGTAATTTAGAAAACTCCCCGCATCGCGGGTCGTTTTCTAAATTACACGCGTGCTCTAAGATAATGTCTTATGAAACGTGTATCTTAATATAAATTTGAACAGAAACAAAAAATTATGCACACGGTGCCTTCTTCTGATGGAATATTACGAAAAAGATTTCCAAAACTCTCTCCAAAAACAAAATAAAAACCGCTTTTAGAACCAATAATAATCTAGGTAAACTAATTAAAAACAACAAATCGAAACCAAATAAACTAACTAAATCAGGAGTATATTTGCTAGAATGTGGTTCGTGTCCTAAAATGTACATTGAACAAACAGGCAGATCTTTCAAAACAAGAATCAAAGAACACGAATCTAGTTTCCTAAAAAACAATAATCTTTCACATTACGCCTTACATTTAAATTCAGAGAATTTTACATACTGAGAAAAAATCAAAGAAATTAGACTATTTGGAAAGTATGGAGATTAACAAAAAGAAAAGGTCGGCTTTATTATTGAATGAACAATTAGACACTAATTATTCACCTTTACTGAATTTATATAAATCTACACAATAAGATTAGGAATTTACACTTATTTGTAACATTAGCATAAATATTACCCTTCTATTGGATATAATTATTAAGATTAGTGTAAACCCCATACCATAAAATCGTTCGATCCATCTTGTACCTACTAAGATATTTAAATCAAATTTTACCACATTTATATTTATTCCGTCAGAAGAAGGCACCGTGTGCCGAAACATGTTTTTTCTAAATAAAAATTGTGGAAATTTTATAACTTTTTGTTTCTGTTCAAATTTATAATGGATTTCCATCAAGTATCGTCTAAATCAATCAATTTTACTATCTTAATATACTATTATCACACTGTACATTGAAAACGAAGCATTTTATGTATACGAACTTCTCGACTTTAAATTGATCCAGGAATCACCCATTAAAATAACTTCATATCATTAAGTAACACCCTGTAGATTAATTAAATTATAACATATGTTTCCTTACTAGGTTTGTAACGAACATTTACATTCAGGTAAAGCTCAATATCGAGTTACCTTAGGTTCATTCGCGGAGCAGTCAGTAATAGTTAGAAATTGCCCAAAGCATGCGCAGTTTGGTTTAAAGATCTCACAGAAGCAAAGTGTGTGACCGCTGACCAAAAATTCGTTGTTTGTATATCAAAATGTATCGATTTCCAAGTGATTTGTAACCGTCAGAAGAGTTCGCGTACTGTTATTATTGGTTTGGATTCTGCTCATTTGCTCGATTGGCTGTTTGTTTACCTTTTACTTCGTGTTTTTTCCGATTTTTCTTATTTTGATTAGTTTTGGCATAATTCGATCCGTTCTTTTTAAGATGAGGATCCCAAATTAGCAATCAGAGTCATCTAAGTTGCAACAAGTCAATTAAAAAATATTTCGCTTCTTGATGGGTTAGAAAGAGACGAGAGTCATCAGCTGATCAATATTTATTTTCGTGAAGTTTTAACCTTTAATTATAAAGTTCTTTAGTTAATTTATTGATATTTAGATTGTTTACGTGTTTATTGGGGGTATTATTCTTACTAAATTATATTTTTTTACCGCAATTTTCTCATACCATTTTCCATACAATTTTAGATTAGAAAGAAATTAAGTATATTTGGCTAAACCTTCACATAAATTAGTGCCTACTTGGTAACCTGTGATTAAACGCAGCTCTTAATTATCCATTCTAAAACGAAAGGCTAGCTCTCAACGAAGCAGAAATGAGAAAGAATATGAAGACTTGTAGGTTAAGTTGAGAAGTCAATTCTCAAAGTTGGCAGTGAAAGGTTAGGCATTTGTATCCGTTCACAGAGATCAAAAGCAGTAACCAGTTAAAAACTAGTTCACAACTGAACATGCGCATTTGCAACCAGCTAGAAATTTCGCTCTGTGAGTTTTTCAGTAAAAAAAATGTAAGAAACCCTTGTTCAGGTACAGTTTTCTCCCTAACAACGAAACTGTTTAAAATACACCACCCGACAATAAAACCCTGACACAGATGATGTATTTTACCCTTAATTTCTTAACGCATTGTGGAAAAATTAAGCGATAGAATTTAGATAAATTATGTTTTGTTTTGAAGTGTGATCTTTCCTTAACATACTGTTGGTTCACGTCCTTAACTGCTTGTAAAAGAAGATAGAAATTTTTAAAGAAAGTATTGCAGTTTTTCAATTTTAAACATTATACTATTTTATGGAGAACATTATACTATTTTATAGAGTAGCATACACAAATATCCAAAAGTTAACAGCTCGTATTGCCACCTCATGTTCTTATCACTTCTACCATGTGACGAGGCATGCTTCAATACAATACGGGCTATTAATTTTTGGATATTTGTTAATGCCACTCGATAAAACAATGTGACGTTCTGAATTGTGAATAAACTTGAAAAACTGCAACATTTTCTTTTAAAAAATAGATAATGACGTGAACCAAAAAATATTGTGTTAAAAGAAGGTCACACTTCAAAAGAAAACATAATGAAGCTAAATTCTACCTCTCAATTTTAGGACGTTAAGAAATTAACGTTAAAAAGGTTACTTTTGTTTCTGCCTGTATAATGATCAATATATGATTATTTTTTGGAAACTAAAATTCAGGATATCATCCCAAGACACAATTATACAATTTGCTAAAAATTTCACCAGGATCGGAAAACAATAAAAAAGTTACAGGACTATAAAAAAGACTAACATTACCGGGATTTATGGTCGGGGAGCGTATAGTTTTTGCAGAATTATATCGTTGATCTTTAGACTGCAATAAAACTTCATTATCCATTCGACCATAAAATAAATAAGGAAATCCCAAATTTTAAAACCTTTTCGAGCAGAGCCGGACCAGGTATACAAACTCAATTTATACCTATGCCTGATACATATATAAATACAAAGTGATTTTTAATAATTTTAATCTTCAGTGGTTTTCCGGCGAGTAATTTTTAATTAGGCTTATTAGTGGTAGAATGTGGCGTCTGATAGGGGGGCATCGTCAAGTGTCGGGAATGGATACTTAAATATTTAACAGCTGTTAAACAATTTAGAGAAGAAAATCATCCAATTATTTACCTTGACGAAACATGGTTCGATACCCATGGCACTCTAAGAAAAGATTGGGATGATTCTTCCAAAAAATGTCAAACCAAGGCACCATCAAATAAAGGCATAAGAATCACAATATTACATGCTGGTTCAGAGAACGGGTTTGTTCCAAATTGTCTGTTGCTTTCAGCTAAAACCATAGCAGATTCTTCTTTAGATTACCATCAAGATACTGACGCACAACTTTTTGAAGATTGGTTTAAACATATACTCCTTAAAAATATACCTGAAAATAGCGTCATTGTAATGGACAATGCTAGTTATCATAGTCGGCAAGCAAAAATCATTCCCAATTCTAATAATACAAAAGCAGAAATTCAAAATTTTATGATTGAAAATGATTTATATTTTGAAGAAACTACAAAAAATGAGAACTGCTAGAAGTATTAACAGCTTTTAAAATAAATAAGGAATACGAGTGTGACAAACTTGCAGCAGAAAATGGACATACAGTGTTGCGTCTTCCTCCGTACTATTGTATATTCAATCCTATTGAGCTAATATGGCACCAATTAAAATCCAATATTAGGAGAAATAATATTTATACATTAAATTCATCTGTAGTAGAATTAATTAAAAACGAAGTAAGAAAAATTTCTGCAGACAGCTCGAAAAACTGTGTACAGCATGTACTTAAGGTGGATAATTCTTACAATTGTATGATTACAAAGGTTCAACCCTTAATTATAAGTTTAGGCTTAGATGAAGATAGTGATAGTGATACAGAGTTAAATTTTGAATAAATTATCAATAGTTTCTTAGAATTTATTTAATTTTTATTGTACTTGTTATCCTAATTCCTAATTATCATTAATTTTTAACATTATTTTACATTTATTATAGGTACCTAAAACTAAAAATACCTATCTATTTATTTTAAATTATAAAAATAAATCATGTGGTGTGGTATACATTTTCAAGCCGGCCCTGATCCCATTTATTGAGCTTTGAAGAGGTTGAGGCGTATACAATATGGTTTAATCAGGTAGTTTATTTATGGCAGTAAGAATCCACGATATAATTCTGCAACAACTATACGTATGAGTTATTTTGTAACATTGTTTTTAATATTAGCCAACGTACCATGCCGTACCGCTATACTGCAAAGACTTTCCACCAGAAAAAAATATTCAAAATAGGCATCAATATTTTGTTTCTTTCTTAAATATGCAAGACCTTCTTGATAATCTAGCTGTTTTAAAATATATTAACTTGAAACGTAGGTACCTAATTTTATTAAGAAAAACGAATAAAATAAAATTTCACACATTTCGCTTATAACTTTTAAAAAATGAGGTGTCAAAAATTCCACTTTACAAATTTGACAAAGCTTGCTTAGAATGTAGTCTAAAATTTTAGCACGACTTTGTATTACTGTTTTATTTATTTTACGACCATCACCAACATTCTATATTTGCAAAATTATTTTAATTCATAATTCCTATATTTGCATACCGTGGAACGTTACTCATATAAAACGATTTCGTCATTCACATGTACCTGCGAAAACATTAATATGAAGTAATATGTATTAGGAAGCTTGGACATGTATTTGAAGTACGCAAAAAAACTTGGCTGGAATCGTATCTAGTGATTGACATTATTTAATGCAGGGGTGCATTCATGATTTTATGTCATACCAGTACATTATTGTGATTTTATACCTTAGATACCTTCTACATAATGAATTACTTTATGCCCGTGCGGGCTTAAAGTAAACATTATGGCCCGCGCTGGCATTAAGACGCAAAAAACAGTTTTCGATTAACTTATTATTTATTAACAAAATATAAATTTACATTTATATATTATTTGGTTGTATTTAGATAGAACTGGCAATTCTGAAAGGTTCCGCTGATAGCTAAATTACCTGCAGCAAAGGTTGACTCATGATTCATTGTCTGGGTCTCTAGTTTCTGTAAGGAAATGCGAGATCCAGATGGTATGCCTCCCAACATTCTTGAGACCTCATTTTTTGAGGATATGCTATCCTCTAAATATCCCAACTGTGGTACTCTTCCATCCACCATGGCGCTTCAGCGTAGTCATACTTGTTCCAGCTTCTGCTAAAAGAGTTGCCGACGTTCGATGTAAACAATGACCAGTGTACTTTTCGGGGTTGTTCAAATCCAAATATTTTGCAATAATACAAGGAATTTTCCCAAATTTTTCCGACAGGTTGTACAGTACAGCGGCCCTGTCTGTAGGTTTTGCGTTGCCTTTTCAGCTTTTTTTTCAATTTCGTCGGGATTTTCAAAACCTGTTCTATTTTTGATTTTTGACTTTGACACATTAAACATTTGAATACTTATCTCCCTAGCAACGAAAACGCAGGCTATAATAATGTCAAGGTAATGTCGCAGGTAAAAATAAAAAATTGCTAAATCAAATTAAATTTTAAGAAAATATTTATTATTTAAAACGAACTGGCATGACATAAAAGTTTGTATGCACCACGGGTACTAATAGATATATACCCTCGGGCGACTTACGAACCCTCGGGCCAGAGACCCTCGGCTTTGTAAGGCTGTCGCCCTCAGGGCATAATCATCTACTTAGTACCCTTGATAAAGATTGTTTCACGAAAAATGGATATGACTTAATGATTTCCTGGGTCGGTCCCATTGTGTCGACAAGAGCTTGGCAATAAACAAGTGAAGTATGAAGGGACGAACTAAGGAAAACAAGTAATGATATGATTATATTAATGTAATCAAATGAAATAGCATTTTTAAAAATATTACTAGTCATATTTATTTACATTTATAATATCATTCTATAGATAGTTCTGTTGCGTTATCGCTATCCTCATCAAAATTAATTATAATTGGATTAATTATACGATCCAGACTAATATATGAATTTTCTACAGTTATTACATGACGGACTGAATTTTTTCAACTACCTGGGGGAATATCATTAAATCATTTTCGTATTAATTCTACAGCACTAGAAAGTCGGAGAAATATTTTCAGACCTAACCAGTGATTTTAACTGGTGCCACATATGCTCTATGGGGTTAAAAATGCAATAATAGGGTGGGAGCCGTAGCACTGTATGTCCAATTTCTTCTGCCAATGTGTCACAAACATATACTTTTTTTATACAAAATGTCTTTAAAACTTCTAAAAGATCACTTTTTTATAACTTTCTTCAAAATATATATCATTCGCCGCCATGTAGTTCTGAATCTCCAATTTTGTATTATTTGAGCTTAGAGCTTTATGTAATTGGCGACTGTGATAGCTCGCATTGTCCATTACTATCACGCTATTCTGAGGAATGTTTGGTAAAAGACAATTCTTGAACCATTCCTCAAAAACCAGCAAATTTTACCACAAAAAGATATTTAAATATAAATTAAGCAACCTAACCTACCTGATGTGCCTATTTTAATTATAATGATTACAATCCGGTCCTTTCCACTTAATAATAACAAACGGTCATAAATAATGGGATGGTCACAGGTACTTTTACTGCAGTCATTAAGTTATATCTATTTTTCGTGAAACAATCTTTACATAAATAACTATAATGGAATGCCCTATAATAAGTACTAAACTAGATTTCAACAATAATTTCCTTACAAAAATTAACAACCAGTTACGCGCCTCCCTCTAGTTTTTATAAATGTAAACAGTTTTTTTTCGGTCTCTCTGCATTGGGGTTGTGTCTAAGTCTCTACCATGAATTTCTATAGCGGATTAGGCTTTACGATTTTCGATTACCTTTATGGGCCTTTTATATCCCGCTTCGAGCGTTAGGTCATAAAATATTACTATTGCGGCTCTAAAATACCTAATAAAGTTAGGATATTTTGGCTTCCTTTGTTTTTTGCAATGGTAATTTTTGATACGTATAATACAAAGTTGAATAGAGTGATTTAAGAACATCGAATTTGTTGTAATTTTTATTTTCATAACCTACATATGTCTAAATTAAGTTGTATATAAAAAATCGATTTTATTTAGAAAAAAATTAATTTAATTTTAAGTAATACATATTTCAATGACAATGAAATATTAATTTAGGTGGATTTCGGCGTATCTCTCAACAAGTTTTCTCCCCTAGCATTTATTTCTGTTTTAGGAAAAAATGTCCAATGAAAAAAAGCTTTGTAATGCAACTAAAATTGGAGGAAAGTATCTATTTTTTTGTTTCGGCTGATTTTTAGATTTAATTTTATTCACTGTTCCATTGTAGAAGGAAATTATGGACTTTCCGTCAATTATTAATAAAATTTAGATAAGGAATTAATAAATTAATTGAAAATGATAATAATATGTGTCATGTTGATAACATTTTCGGCACTAGTGCTGAAAAACAAATTTTCCACACTAAAATCTGTGTCGAAAATTTAATTTTCCTCACGCTTTTAGAAAAAATAAACAAACTGACCATTTAACAAACTTTTGGAACCCGTTGAGTGAACTGGGGTGCTGGGTGGGGTAAACAGCACTAGAGCAACACTGCACATTAAAATAATTATATATATATTTCTCTTTTTTTTTTAATTGTGGGGAGTCTTTTAGGATTCTTTTATGATAAATATAAAAAAACATTATAGATATAAAAGTAAGTAACAGAGAATTGTTAGGCAACCCATTAATCATAATAACTGCTTGGGTAAAGTAGAAATTGGATAAGTACCGATTTATTTTCGATTTCTACAATTATCAAGGATAGAATATCCATACAGTAATAATTTAAATATTGTTTAAAGGAAATCCCATTTAATATTTTTATAAATCGGGATATCTACATCCATCTCTATAAATATTGAAGTTAGGCTATCAGTTTTATTATTTTCTTGGAAACGTGTATTTATTCAAAGTGAAGATTAGTTTAATTTTGTTGTCCTTTTAGGTATTAATCTAATTAGAAGCTATAATGTTTTATACACAGTACATAATAATTAGCGTAAGCAAATATGAGAGCTATTATTTTTTTATCCATGACCACTGCCGTGCATAGCAAAAAACGTACCATCTAAGCCAATCAAATTCTACGTACTGTAAAGTAAATCGCACAGTAACGCTCACTTTATAAGGGTCAATCTGGATTTAGGGAGATACACTCCTGTGAATCGGCTTTGCAGTATGTGTGTTCCGACTATCGTGTTGATATTTATTAAACCTTCAACGGTCTTCCGAGATCATAGAAAGGGAAAGTGTAGAGGCGAATGCGTTTCGATGATTTAGTGACTATCGTAGTGATCGTTGCCATGTTACTAAAGTTAATGGTACTGTATCCAAAAAAGTAAATAGTTGTATAGGCGTGCCTCAGGGGACTGTACTGGGGCCGCTACTATTGGTTTTAACATTAACGACATTTATCAAATATTGAAATATTCTCTTTTGTCATTCTTTTTGTAGACGATGCATTGTTGGCTGTGCCTGGCAAAAATTTTGAACAACTTGTTGAGATACTGAATTTAGAATTAGATAGTTTGCCTTCCAGGCGCTCGTATGCCCACCTAACATGCAATCGAATAAGCCATTGATGAGTTTAAACAGAAAGAGGAAATCCGCTTTCATTCGTCTACACTCTAACTTTTCCAATCCATAATTATATAAGGTCAGGGAAGATGCCAATTTAGTATATTTGTTTTGGACTCTTTCAATATTCCACCTGTGAACTAGGTAGGAAGGAGACCAAATGCTAGATAAGCACTCAAACCGTGAGCGAATTAATTAAGCTATTGTGTAGAAAATTGAGACATTTTATTTCTCTGGAACCATGTGAAGATCTATTAAGAGAACCGATACGTTTAAAAGATCTCAAATACCAATATGGAAAATTATTATTTCCCAGACCACCCGATGATCCTTATACAATAAGGGCATATTTTTGTCTACACAGTAGCAGTTTAAAATACTATTTCAGATTGAATGGCACTACCAAGAAAAGGAGGCCCTCTTCATTGATAAGATGTAACCACCTGCAGACCGGTTTCGAACTCATTTGTTCTCGTCAGTATAGGGTAGGTGTACATACATCAGAGAGAAATTTAACGCTGTATTATCACCGGTAGTCGAAAAAACACAGCGCGCAGCGCCATCTCCTAGTAGTCCCACACAATCTGAACAGACGTTATTTGATTAAATCAAAAACTGTCAAAACTGAGAATTGACTTCTTAACTTACCCTACAATTATTCTTATTCTTGATCGTTTTTGCTTTGTTTGGAACTAGCCTTTCGTTTTGGAATGGATATTTAGAGAATTTTTTTTTTATGATCAAACACAAACACTACAGGAAAAATCCTTTAGGGCACTCTGGGAGTGGTGCGTGTGCGCAAAAAGCGATTCACGTTGGTTTTGAATCGTTGGAGGTTATATTCGTTGGGAAAAACGACCTCGGGAAGGTATCCTTAAATAGTGAAGTTCGAAGAGTACTAATCTTAACCACATATGGATGGGCGGCGGTGGTTCGTCGTGTATTTCTGATATTCGCCGCTCTGGGCGGAATTAAGAGGGCAAGGTCAGCCGAGCACTTTCCATGAAAATATCTGTAAAAGAGAGTCAAATCCCCAACCTGTGTTCGATGTTCTATTCTGTCGAGGTTCTTAGTCAGCTCGTGGTCTCCAATCAGACGAATGGCCCTCCGTTCGATGGAATCCAGCAGCCAAAGAGTATGTTTGGGTGCAGAGCTCCAGACATGAGAGCAGTACTCTAGAGATGGTCGAATCTGGGCTTTGTACAGTGTCCAAAGTTGTTGAGGTGTGTACAACTTTCTGGTTCGGAAGAGTACACCAAGTTTCTGAGAAGCTATCTTGGCGATTGCCACAACGTGGTTATGCCAAGACATATTTCCTCCTAGATTGAAGGCCAGCAAATTAATAGATGAAGCCAGTGGGGTTGCGTGTCCGTCCATGACTATATCCGGTTCTGTAATGTTAACATTTTTAGAAAAAACTGCTGCCTGGGTTTTTAGCGTTAAATTCGTCTTGGTTACTGTCACCTCAAGCCAAAATTTCTTCCAGGTTTGTTGAGGCGTGATACTTCATGCTGTCTGCGAAGATGTGCGTCGGCAGCCGATGTTTGTGCATTCAAAAAGAAAGATGAGATAAGTGTGCTATCGTCAGCAAAACTAAATATCGGATTTTTCGTTTTCACTAGAAGGTCGTTAATGTAGAGTAAGAAGAGAGTGGGAGACAATATGGACCCTTGAGGAACACCGGCATTGATTGTGAATGTGTCTGACTTAAGAAAGCAGTTGCAGAGAGCGGTCCTTAAGAAAGCTAGACAACCATGCACCAATAATAAATAATAACCAAATAACGAACCGAAACCGAATAACCAAAACATGCCAAATTTTAAGAATCTGAACCCCCAATTCCGTACGACGGTTGCAAATCAGTTGGGAATCCATACATGTTGTTTTACGAACACCTGCGGTTTCGATTTTTTCCGGGTTGCCACACTAGTTGCGATCCCTACACAGAACACGGATGCAACGGAAGGGAACAAGAACGAACAAAATGCTAATTCTTAAAAGCAGTCTTTATACTATATCAGTTATAAAGACAGATATTGATATACTGATCGAAGACACTGAAAGTGTTTTTCATGGGTGACGCGTCATCAGTTGTGAATTAGGGAAGTAAATCTCTGCGGACCCACTGAAATAAAGTAGCCGGCAGATGCCTAAGGGTTGCGATATAGGGCGCTAATGTTGTTGGATTATTTAAGAGCTATATATTTCCTGAACAAATGGATAACTGTTGTCTCGTGCCACAAGAGGATTAAACGTGTCCCGTTATATTTTGTAGGTAAAATAAACTAATTTGCCTTTTAATTTTGTTTCTTGACAAATCATATTTTATATTAACGTGAATTTATAATTTATAAATACTTATTTCGCAATGGATCTGTTTTAGTGAATCGATTTAAAATAAATAGTATATACACGAAAAAAAATGGTAAAGTTATTGTAGTAAATATTTTATTGTTAAATTTCCTATAAAATATAGTACTAATTACATTTTTTATTAGTAATCTGTATCAAAATAATATTGTAAACATAATTTCTAAAAAAGTATAGTTAGAATTTTTAATAAATTCAGTAAAATCTTTGAATATCGAAAGTTGATATCCACTATAGTTAGGATTTCTAATAAATAATTTTACAAGGAATGAATGTAAGTGAAAATAATTTATTTATAACTCCAATAGGTAAATATTTTTAAATGTATGGTACATTTACTGATGACTATTATTATATATGGTATTTTATGACTAAGTTTAAATAAAGTGTTGAAAAAATGTTTTTTCACAAGAATGAAGAGCTTAAATCAGATGCAACGGATCATCGTTCTTTATAAGGAGAACAGGTGAGGAATTTAATAGGAAGAAATCTTCGATCACCGAATTCAAGCGACGTTGGGTACTGTTATTAGATACTTGGATGGGTGACCGCTCGGGAATACCACATCGTGTCGATATTTTTACAAAATATTTTATTAAATGTAACTAATACATTTTTACAAAAGGCTTTATTAATTTTTAAAAAATATGTTAGTAAATTTTACAAAAGATTTTAGTCAATTTTACAAAACTATAAATGGTTTACTTAAGATATTACAAACTGTAATTAAAAAAGGTACATTTCTAGCCTAAGCAACGAGTATTTTCCCCACTTTCGAACATTATTGCAGCATTGACATATTGATCGCAAAGGTATGTTGCAAAATCCGAATTAAAAATTTGTTAATTTGACAATTACAACTTTTATCCGCTATTGCTCTTAGAATAAATTTATTTCCTAATAATTTTACTATAAACTGTGAAAAGGCGATGAGAGATTCTGTAAAAAAATATTATTATACTTAAAAGTATCAAACGAATCTTGAACTAATCCAACTGCACTCTGACAACATCTATTTTTATTTTACAAATGCGCTACCCTTCCGAAACCAAAAGGTAATAAAAATACCAATCTCGTAAACATTACAATGTTGGCGCTTTGATCTAAAGGCAGGCCCGCGCCGTACATAAGGGCAAAGTCGTGCGGTGCACGACGGCGCCGAGGCGCCGAAGGCGCCGAAAAGCCTTAGAACTCAAAAGTAAAAAAAAGATAAAGCAACAAACAACATTGTCAAAACAATATATTTCTGTTTTCTATAACTTTATAATTATGTTATGTATCTCAATGAGAAAATACTTGTATGGCTTGTACTTGTAAAATATAAAAATAAATTTATGAATATACTTTTTAAAATTATTGTTCAATAGTGGATAATAATACCTAACTTAACCCGTATCTGTACTCACATATGAACGTTGAACGAATTTGGGGCGTTATTTTAAATTTGCACAAGGGCGCCAAAAGTGCTAGTTGCACAAGGGCGCCAAAAGTGCTAGGCGCGGGCCTGTCTAAAGGATTGAATATTATATATTTTGGTTGATTTGTGTTTCTTTGTGATTATTGGTGAAAAATCGTCTTTATTATGAATGCACTGTTGTCTAGATTCCAGATGCCATCGCTCCTCAACCGCAGATACCTCATGTTTATGCAGTTTTTGTATCGTATTTGCTGTTCGCTCATCGATTCCCCGGAGCTGCTGTCTTGTATTCTTTTCCATGTTCCTCTTCGTTCAGTTAGGCACCATCCCGTCTTTTATCTCCCAACTCCCTCCTCTAACTTTCTGATTAAAACACCTGTATACCAATCCATGTTGATTTTCAATAATACCCTTAATGACATTGATGTATTCGGTTTGTCCAATACCCAATTTACTAAACTTAGAAAGCATAAACTGTTACCTTGATGCAACCATTATTTTTCTCTCTTTTTTTTTTCTTTTTTTTCCTATCTCTTGGATTTTTTGTTACTTATGTATAATTTTTTTTTCTTTTTATAGGTCATATTGTCTTGTAATTGGATTTTACTCTGTTAGACAATAAAGATTATTATTATTATTATTATTATTATTATTATTATAAACAATCATAGTGCATTCATGCGTAGTTTGTAAACGAGTACAGAATATGAAAATCCAAAGAAATCGCCGATAGAATACTATTCTACGCTGTTTAATGTTTACTTGTATTTAGCGGTCGGTTTCATAAATAATAAACTAATAACTATTTATGAAGATCAAAATATTTTTTTAAAAATTTTTGAACATTTTTAAAATTTTTTCCGTAAAAGTAAATGCTACTATATTATATTATTGTACAGGGTGGCCATCTAAGTGAGGTACGCGGCTGTATCTCGGAAACCATACAACCGTACAGCTTCCGGAAAAAAATATTTATAGGAAGGAAATGTTGAGAGAAATTGCTGGAAACAAAACAGTCGATTTCTGTTCAATTTCCTTAGATAAGGTATACTGAAAATACAAATAAATCTCTCATATATCATGATCAACTTTGCTTATATACTTTTTTCTCTAAAATTTCAAATTTAGTGGTGGGGGTAACGCAAATATTGATTTGGAGAAAAAATTCAATATCTCAGGAACGCTTAATCGGAAAATATAATTAATGCTATTTAAAACAGTTCTTCTTGTTCTATCAGCTACATTACAAGCAGTGCCTATTTTCTTTTTTACTGTAGTGGTTAGATGGCGCTTTTCACATATTTAAAATATTTTACAAAGAGGAATAAGGGCCAGAGCAAACGGTGAAAACCGCAAGTTCATATCTTTTTTCTAAACGGAGATATCGATAAAATTTACATAATTACTACTTATTAATCCGGTAATTGTATATGTTGTAAAAAATAAAAAGGTTTTGAATACAAAACTCTTATATTTAATAATAACATTGGGATGAAGCGTCGAATTATTGATTTTCTTTTAATTTGAATATAAAAAATGCCGTTTACTGAATGATTGCTGTTTCACAACCTCCTTAACTAGTTAAGGAAGTTGTGGCTGTTTACTTTGAGCACTTTCAAAATGCAGCAATCGCTGAAATAGGTAGACATAGTATGTGGTGCGATATTTAAATTGCCGTCATTACGGCAAAATAACTTTTCCGCGCTTGGTGCAATGTACCATAAACAGGTATAATATAATTTGTGATATAATAAACTTACCTATACTCTTTTAAAATATTTTTAATGCAGTTCGTGATATTCCCGAATCAAAAGACAATGTCCTAGTTGTAACATGGGGAGTAAACTCTAAATACGTGGAAACATTGATTCGGTTCTACCAGTACGACGTCTCCGAAAAACAAGTGGACGAAAGCTTCCGGTGGATCTCAAAATTAACAATTTGACGTTTTTCCCAATATTATTATTAAATATATGTGTGTTGTTTCCAAAGCATTCTTAAAAATTAATTTCCCATCGATATGTTTGGTTAGAAAAACCGTTTCCTCTGACGTTTATTCCTCTTTGGAACAGTATAATTACATCTTTACCATCGCATTTAAATTTTTCGAGAAACATAATATATTAAATCTGTTAAAAGCGCCATCTAGCGACTAAAGTAAAAATAACATAGACATCGCTTGCAGTGCAACTGAGCAAGAAGAACTCTTTTAAACGACAATAACTTTAATATTTTCCGATAAGGCGTTCATCAGATATTGCATTTTTTCCAAATCAATGTTTTCGTTGTCTCCACCACTTTATTTGAAGGGTTACAGAAAAAGTATATAAGCAAAGTTGATCATGATAAATGACAGATTTATTTGTAAGAATTTTCAATATACCTTATCTAAGCAAATTGTAGAGAAATCGACTGTTAACAAATTACTATCAGTGTTATGCCCCTAGTCGTCGTTCTGCAAACTTGCAAATAAAATACAGCCGCGTACCTCGCGTAGTTGGCCACCCTGTACAAGTCTCGGTACAAGTAAACCATTCATACTACAAGTATACGCCATTTCCCATTTCCAATCCCGCACCAAAACTTTAATCCCGCAAATCTGTGGGATTGAGCCCATCGATCCCGCGGATCCGCGGGATTTGCGGGATAGCAAACAATGACCTCCGGTATTTTTGGTCGACGCGTCGGTGATTCCCCGCCATGCTGGGTTATTGAAAATACGTTAAACGGAACTGTTTTCTTGCGTACGTGCGAAAGTAAGGGCATTATTCTACTAGTATCTAGTGACATTTATCAAGTGGTTGAATATAATACATGGAATTTAAACAGCAATCACAAAAATGAGTGTCAGTGTAGTTTACAAAGACAATATGGGTTCAAGTTTAGTTTGGAATTATTTTTTAAAGTCTGAAGATGGTCTTACAGCTTTATGTAAGTTATGCCCTAGCATTATCAAAATCTTTGCTCGTTCCACCAAAGGTCTTCACACCCACTTACAAACAACAATAATATTAATTTGAAAGTCCAGAGCAGCAGCGGTAGTATTGATATTGATAAAATAACACAGGAAATGAAAGCTAGTACCAGCAATTCGAGTAGTTCGTTTAGTTCTATTGCTAAGCGCTCAGATGTTAGTGGTTGTTCTGTGCTACCTAAGAAAATGAAAATTACAGATTTTCTTTCATCTGAGAAAACGGTTTCGATGGAGGAAAGAGTGTCTCGAATGGTAGCTAAAGATGGTATACCCTTTGGAAAGTTTATTACATCGACCGATATGCGCCAACTATTCGAATGAGAGGACCACAGATTGTGTAAAATCTATTCCGCCGACAAATGTCGAAGCTGAACGTGCGTTTTCAGCCGCAGGATACATGTGCAATAAAATAAAATAAAATCTAAAAGATGAAACATTAAACATGTTATCTTTCTTCCGAAAATACTTTCAAAATCAATGTGACATGTAACCGTTAAACTAGTCGTACTATTGTATTGTACCTATATGCAATAAATATTGTCCTGCTAATCTACTCTGTTTCTAATTGCATAAAACAACTTTTTATTAACATACAGCACCCTCATCGAGTCCCGCAAATCCCGCGAATCCCGCAATGTCAATCCCGCGAAATCACCGCGGGATCCAGCATTTGCGGGATTGGATTCCCTAATTGGCCAAGTCCACCAGTCGTCTAACTAAACCATTAGAACAAAAAGATAACTAATGCACTTTTAGGAACAATTTTAAAAATATTTTCTGGTATTTCCCTCTGTCTCGTGGACAATTACCGCGTCTGTATTTCAATTATTTTACTTATCCATTGTAATAAAATTAATCATGTGACGCGATTATGATGTTATTCGTGATATCATCACCATCAAGTCAGTTTTTGACTTATTAACACCTATTTTAAGACCACTCTTAGGTCTCTTCAAAAAATCTCACTTATATAGCAGATATTGTATATATTGTTGATTTTAATAATTATGTATTTGCAAACAAAATACCCAATTTCTTTGTCTCTATCTGTGGAAAAATTCAATGGAATTTTAGTAAAACAGCGCTGCTTGCATCTGTATTTTCAATTACTGAGATTTAATACTGCGGTATTATTGATGCTATGGTATAGGAATAGGTACCACATATATATAAACAGTATATCGACTATCGGTTCTTAAAATGGAATCTTTTATAGAAAGCGAAACCGTAAACCGTATCGAAGGGGGCGTTGTGAGTTTGCGCAGTTCGGAAATTTCCTTAGGAAAGTAAACATTCGACAGGACCGGATTTCAACTTTTTTAATGTAAATTTCCCTGGTTAGTCAGGACAAATTTGCAATCAAAATTTCGATTAGTTCGATTTAAGACAGCGTGCCATGCATACGATTTCTGACGATATGATTATCTGACGGTGCTCTGATTGGTGTAAACTTTTGGTGTCAAATTCCGTCCGAATATTGTAACAATCGACACGATGAGCTTTATTTTAACTTTCATCCGACGTCGTATATTGCTTAACCTCGCTTTTATCTGAACCAAAAATTAATAATGAATGACTATATTGACTATTTTGGGAATTATTATCAGCTACTAATGCACCAAATTAAAAATACATTAATTTTAAGGTTAGGTAGTGACCACATATATATTATATTGTATACGAGTGACACTCTCCTCTTTTTTTTCAAGCTTTTTAGTGAAATTCGGTTCCGAAGATCGGATAATCTGTTAAAATACCTTTTTTATCTTGAAACGTTCGTATTGGCAATATACTGTTTATATACAGGGTTGACCAGAAGTCCTGAATAAAATTAATATAGCCTTGACATGTAGCTTTTGGGAGAAACGCTCGGACACGTCAATTTAGTTTTATATATGCTCACGTTTTTTTATAGACGTTTGTCAAAGATATGACGACATCGATCTTTTTTTTTAATAGAAACATACAGCCTGTGATACATCATTTGAAAGCTAATATCTCGTACTGTATGTTCATACATTTTAGCGCGATTCTGTCAAGCTATTTTAAAATGGCGACTGATAAAATTTTTAAAAAATATCTATTTAAATAAGCGGAAATGCTAAATCATTGATGGTTTTTTTACCTTCCAAGGTATGAAATCTTCATTGATGTCAGAACGTGAAACAATGAAAATTTCTTATCTTGCAAGGTAAAAAAGCCTTCAATGATTTATCATTTCCGCTTATTTAAATAGATATTTTAAAAAAATTTTAACAGTCGCCATTTTGAAATAGCTTGACAGAATCGAGCTAAAACTTATGAGCATACTGTACGAGATATTAGCTTTCAAATGATGTATCACAAGCTGTATGTTTCTATTTAAAAAAAAGATCGATGTCATCATATCTTTGACAAATGTCTATAAAAAAAACAAACGAATAACGTCAAATTGTGAGCATATATAAAACTAAATTGACGTGTCCGAGCGTTTTCCCCAAAAGTTACTGGTTAAGGCTATATTAATTTTATTGTGTCCGTACACTTGATTTGATATTCATTTAGTCTTCCTTGATTAAATTGAACTAAATTCGGGTAGATTTTAGTTCGATCGATTTATTGCAGCTGGTATTTCTCCATTTCTTTTCTTATTTCTTCTTATCCCAAAAGTTACTAATACGATTTAATGTAAAAAATTTATCAGATTAAAAGTGGTGCTAATTATTCTAATTCTGCGCCTAGATCGATATCTAATATAATAAATTAATTGGTTACTAAATATGTTAAAATTACAATTTAGTACATTTAACATACTTAATTGGTATAAATAAGCCATAAGATGGCAAATATTTTTTATGCCACGTGCTTAATAGTTATTTATGTATCAAGGGTACTAAGTAGATGATTATGCCCTGAGGGCGACAGTCTTGCAAAGCCGAGGGGCTCTGGCCCGAGAGTTCGTAAGTCGCCCGAAGGTATATATCTATTAGTACCCGTGGTCCATACAAACTTTTATGTCATACCAGTTCGTTTTAAATAATAAATATTTTTTAAAACTTAACTTGATTTACCAATTGAAACCTGTTGGAAAAAACACATTTGGGAAAATTCCCTGTATTATTGCAAAATATTTGAGTTTGAACAACCCCTAAAAGTACACTGGTCATTGTTTACGTCAAACGTCGGCAACTCTTTTAGCAGAAGCTGGAGCAAGTGTGACTACGCTGAAGCGCCATGATGGGTTTGTTTGTATCTCGCATTTCCTTATAGAAACTAGAGACCCAGACAATCATGAGTCGACCTTTGCTGCAGGAAATTTAACTATCAGCGGAACCTTCCCAAATTGCCCGTTCTATGTACATACAACCAAATAATATATAAACGTAACTTTATATTTTGTTTATAAAGAATAAACTGATCAAAAACTGTTTTTTGCGTCTTAATGCCAGCGCGGGCCATAATGTCTACTTCATGCCCGCACGGGAATAAAGTAATCCATTATGTAGATGGTATCTAAGGAATAAAAACACGATAATGCATTGGTATGACATAAAAATTAAATGACTATTTAGTCGTACTGACTAATGAGCGATTTAAATTTAAGCCATTCCTAATTAATCTCCTAACACCATTTCTACGGCATTTTGCACAATCTTAACGTTAGTGTACACCTGTACTATTTTGAGTCTTTGCTGTGCTGTTTAGGAGCTGAATTAGTGCCCAACATTCAATTACAAACCCGAACAAACCCGAAAACTCCTTTAAGGCATTCTGGGAGTAGCGCTTGTGCGAATAAAGCGATTCATGTTGGTTTTGAATCGTTGGAAGTTATACTCCTTGAGAAATACGACCTCGGGAAGGTCGTTCCATAAGGATGACGTTCTCCAGATTAAAGAATTCTTAAATAATGAAGTTCGAGGAGTACTAAGCTTAACCACATAAGGATGGGCGGCAGTGGTTCGTCGTGTATTTCTGCTATTCACCGATCTAGGCTTAATTAAATCAAATTAAAAGTAACAGCGAAAAAACCAATTTTAATTGACGGAATAAGTAAACATTCTACCTAAAATATTGGAAAACATTTTGAACTTAAAATTATTAAGAAAAAAGCTAAGAACTTTTTTCTACCAAATATACAGGGTGTTACAAATGCGGCCTTCGCCATTGGGATTTCGGAAACGGTAAGAGATACGATGTCGGTTAAATTGGGGTCAAAGTTGCGTAATTATGGGCCCAATAATATGCCGCAAAAAAATGAAAAATAAATACAGGGGCTTTCAAAAAAATAAATTGGAAAAATCTAAAATTTTGCGTTTCGGTTCTTATTTTTTTCTGACTTTGTTCGAAGAGATGTCCAAAAATAAATTTCACGTTCTTATTGCTACTTGTTATTCTCCATAAGATGGCATCATCAGATCTGTAATGCGACGCTTCGTCTTTAGGTCACCGTCATCAACTTAGTTTTACAATTACAATACGGGCCTGGATTCTTTTGTTTAAATTATGAAAAAGGACCGAACTCTACGTTCAGTGGTATACAGCACTTACTGGATTTGCGACGTTTTGGTCCTTAATTGACCATCCTCGTTAAAATACCCCTAGTATGGTCCTGTAATTAAATTTTTTTTTAAATTCGGTATACTTCGAAAATGTAAAACTTGATGTCTTTTTTTAAAAGTGTTAAGAAAGTGCTGGATTTAAGTCAAATTTAATTTGTATTAATAAAATAAATTACTTGTACTTACGCTAAGTAGAAATTTGACTAATAATTAAAGACATAAATAGCAATAGAAATTTAAAAATCTTAAACAAAAGTAAATCACATGAAGGCACTGAACGTAGATTTCGATCATCTTTCATATTTTAAACGTCCAGACCGGTATTTAAAAAAAATGAGTTGATGATGGTCACCTAAAGACGAAACCTCGCATGAAAGATCTGATGATGCCATCTTGTGGAGCGTAACAAAATAGCAATGAGAAAGTGAAATTTATTTTTTGGACATCTCTTCCAACAAAGTCAGGAGAAACTAAAAACCGAACCGTAAAATTTTTGATTTTTCCAAATATTTCGAAAGCACCTATATTTATTTTTGATTTTTTTTGCGAGATAATATTGGTCCCATAATTCTGCATCTTTGCCCTAATTTAACCGACTTCATATCTCTTACCGTTTCCGAAATCCCAATGGAGACGGCCGAAGTTGTAACACCCTGTATAAACTCTTCGATCTTGAACTGTTTTTTTCTTGTAGCTATCAATTCATATGTGTTAAAAATCAGGGGGAATTGGTAATAACCCCCCTACTATAACTTTTTGAAGGAAACGGTCCATTAGAATGTTAAGCCAATATATAGGCAACCCCTTTGTGGCGAAAAGTTCTGAAATTTTCCTAATTAATCAAACTTCCCAATCGTGAAACACGAAACTCTCGACTATTAACATTTAGTGGCAACGAAAAATATTTTTATTTCCATTGCAATTTAACAGAAAACTTTTATTTGAAGTTTCTGTGTAGCATATTGAGCGAAACGACACTCGACGTTGGAATTTCCCCTCTTCAGTCTTCACTGAGTTCGTCCTGGCAACCGTCAGATCCCTCCTCTCTCTGTAACCCTCCTAAAGTAGGTTTTCCCTATGGATTTTAAATTTAGCGTCTTCTCATTTTATTCGTTTTATTTCTACCAATTGATTTTCTCATGCCAAAACGCTCTCGACAATATTTTTCCAATAAGATGAAGTGGCTAATACGAATTTGCTCTCGTATTATTAACCAGTTGGTATTTCTAAATTTCAATATATATTTCTATATTGACTATCGGTTCTTAAAATGGAATCTTTTATAGAAAGCGAAACCGTAAACCGTATTAGGGATTTTGTTTGAAAATGGGTGACTATGCGTTTTAATAAAACAATCAGTTTTTACTCAATAAGAACTATATTTAAATATACAGGGTGTTCCACCTGGAACCGCCCACATATATATAAACAATATATTGCTGATACCATCTGCAATTATGTCCCCGCTATGGGCATCGAAGGGGGCGTTGTGAGGCGCAGTTCGGAAATTTCTTTGTGAAAGTAAACATTCGACAGGACCGGATTTCAACTTTTTTAATGTAAATTTCACTGGTTAGTTAGGAAAAATATTGCAATCAAAATTTCAATTAGTTCGATTTAAGACAGCGTGCCATGTATACGATTTCTGACGATAATATGATGATCCGTGCCAAATTCAGTCCGAATATTTGTATCAATCGACACGATGAGCTTTATTTTAACTTTCATCCGACGTCGTAGGTTTCTTAACATCACTTTTTTCTAAACCAAATATTAAGAATGAATGAAATGAATATTGACTATTTGGGGAATTAATATTAGCTAGTGCTAGTGCACCAAATTAAAAATACATTAGTTTTAAGGTTAGTTAGTGACTACATATTATATATTATATTGTATAAGAGTGACACTCTCTTCTTTTTTTACAAGCTTTTTAGTGAAATTCGGTTCCGAAGATCGGATAATGTGATAAACAAAATATTTTCGTATATCTATATGTACATACCTGAAATACTTTACACCTGGTATTGATCCATGACCAGCACCATGCACTTGTGTCCCGTCATCTTAAAGAAAACAACTAACTTACCAAACAGCGAATCGAATCACCACAAATTAAAAACTCCTTTACATAAATTGTTGTTTGGTAGTGAAAGTGTATAAGCACTAATATACCGACAACAATGTGAATGAACCACTTTTTATTCTGTAATTAGAAAAAGCATCCAGAACCAAAGATGGCGACGAATAACAACAAACAAATAATGTCGGAACGGCTCTGACGCGATCGATAAAATTTCCACCCTACTGCGCAAACTCAATAGGCCCGCGCGCCATCTCCCATTGCGGGGACACTTTTTGTATTTTGGAACGTTCGTATTGGCAATATACTGTTTATATACTGGGTGGCCCAGAAGCCGGAATAAAATTAATATAGCCTTAACCTGTAACTTTTGGGGAAAACGCTCGGATATGTCAATTTAGTTTTATATATGCTCACATTTTGACGTTATTCGTTTGCGTTTTTATAGACATTTGTCAAAAATAGAAACATACAGCTTGTGATAAATCATTTGAAAGCTAATATCTCGTACAGTATACTCATAGTTTTTAGCGCGATTCTGTCAAGCTAATTCAAAATGGCGACTGTTAAAAGTTTTTAAAAAATCTTAAAGTGTCTTTTAAAACCTACATAGAAACATCCGACGACGGCGTCATTCGAGAGCTTTCGACGGAATGACGACAGTAACGACGCGAGTCACGGGGGAGGGGTGCGGTGAAAAGCGAGTACAAGTGGCTAAGAGAATCGGTGGCTAATCCTCTTTAATCGATTCAGAACGAATTTTTAATGTTTTTTTCGATAAAATAAATAATATTTGCGTATGGAACTAAAGAGCCGCAGCTTCACATCCAAAGAGCCGCAGGTTGCTGACCCCTGCTCTAGTCCATAAGATTTAATATTTTATTGTATAAATCTAATTTTTTTTAAAGCCATACAAGATTTGAATTTTTCATCGTAACTTTTTTTATAGGTTTGGTTTCAAAATAGAAGAGCGAAATGGAAGAAACGAAAGAAGACAACAAATGTTTTTCGAACCCCCGGATCCCTTTTACCGTCACATGGACTTCCCCCCTTTGGTGCTATGGGGGAAGGCTTGTGTGGGTCGACGATGTTTGGTACGTCTGATTCAAGGTGGGGAGTAGCCGGGATGACCACAGGTATTGTAACATCAGAGGCACTGCAATTTTAACACGACCCACAATTGCGACAAACCGAATCTGGTTACAGTGACGACAAGGGTTGTTAATGTAGTTACTGTAATATTTACTACGTAATTTACTACCGTAGTAAATGTAATTTTCTACATGCTCTTACTTTGTATTTTGTTACATTTCTTCCGCCTTTCATTTTTAGAATATATTTATTTAGATCAGATCGTAAAGCAAAACGCAACAGAAGAACAATAACCAAAAACTACTATTTTCTACTGTTCCACTCGAATGTCCAACTTTTACCATCAAATTTATAATAATAAAGTTGGGGTTATTGGGGTAGTATTTTTGACACTTTCAGCCAATCAAAGCAATAATTTTGCAAATATTTATTATAGACGTTACTTCATTTGCGACGTAGCAAATGTAACAATGTAGTAAATTCAATTTTTCTGAGACATTAACAACCCTGGTGACGACGTATATCGACTGGGATAATTTCGGTAAGGGTGTTGCCACGCTTACGAGCAATTTATCGCGACAGATAAATCGTGCACTACTGAGCGATAAAAAAGTTTTTCAAACACATGAAATTTAATTAGAGTTTATTCAAGCACTATAGTAATTATACAGGGTGTCCCATAACTAATGGTACACAGGAAAACTGCAGATTCCTTGAGTAAAAATACTGCGATTTGGCCATACTTAGTTTAGGTCAATAGCTGGTAATAACCGAGATACAGGGTGTCCAAGTAAAAATTTAATTTTCAATTTTCCCAAATAACTTATTTCTGAATCAATATTTTTGCACAAGATTTTGTCACTAGGGTTTTTTTGTGGAAAGGAATTTGAATTTGTTAATAATTTTGATGTAAATTATAGGGGGCGCTCTCTGCGGTACTCTGGATAGATAAAAAGAAATATAACTTTTTTGTGCCTTAGTATAATAATATTCTTATTAAAAATATCAGTTTTTCCGTCATTTTTAAGCAATAAAGGTATACTTTGTAAATGTCGCTCCGACTAACCGTTTTCGAGATATTTTCAATTACAATTTCTAATGCGCCCGTTTAAATTTTGATTTGTAAATGTGAAATTTGTCACAGTAGGCTTTGGTAAAAACAGATACAATGAAGGCACTTTGTAATCTCATTTCTGTCAAAGTTTATTTTCATTTGTCAGCATTGTGGGTGTTTTTAAGGTGTTTTTGAAGATACTGTTATCAAAAATTAAACTAAAAATACCGCTACATTTCTCGTTTTGGACGCAAGGATCCTGTTTCTCCCAGTCTGTCGTATAGGCTTCTAAAAATTTTAAAATCTGGCTGTGTTCTATTTGGATACATTTCCAAATACCGCTGTTAAAATGTCAAATGTGTTAAAATTTTCTTGTGCGTATAAACATACCATGTCTCGCATTTCTCCGTTAGAAAAGAGTTATGTCGCGGCATTTTTAGTTTAACTTTTGATAACAGTATCTTCAAAAACTCCTTAAAAACACCCACAATGCTGACAAATGAAAATAAACTTTGACAGAAATGAGGTTTCAAACTGCTTTCATTTTATTTGTTTTTACCAAAGCCTACTGTGACAAATTTCACATTTATAAATCAAAATTTAAACGGGCGCATTAGAAATTGTAATTGAAAATATCTCGAAAACGGTCAGTCGGAGCAACATTTACAAAGTATACCTTTATTGCTTAAAAATGACGGAAAAACTGATATTTTTTATAAGAATATTATTATACTAAGGCACAAAAAAGTTACATTTCTTTTTATGTATCCAGAGTACCACAGAGAGCGCCCCCTATAATCTACATCAAAATTATTAACAAATTCAAATTCCTTTCCACAAAAAAACCCTAGTGACAAAATCTTGAGCAAAAATATTGATTCAGAAATAAGTTATTTAGGAAAATTGAAAATTAAATTTTTACTTGGACACCCTGTATCTCGGTTATTACCAGCTATTGAACTAAACTAAGTATGGCCAAATCGCAGTATTTTTTCCCAAGGAATCTGCAGTTTTCCTGTGTACCATTAGTTATGGGACACCCTGTATATCCTTTAAGGCACTCTGGGAGTGGTGCGTATGCGAATAAACCGATTTCCGTTGGTTTTGAATTTGGAGGTTATACTCGTGGGGAAACACAATCGCAAGGAAGGTCGTTCCATAAGGATAACGTCCTCCAGATGAAAGAATTCTTAAATAGTGAAGTTCGCTCCGCTCTGGGCGGAATTAAGAGGACAAGGTCAGCCGAGCATTTTCTATGGAAATATCTGTAAAAGTGAGTCAAATCACCAACCTGTCTTCGATGTTCCAGGCTGTCGAGGCTCTTTGTCAGCTCGTGGTCTCCGATGAGACGAATGGCTCTATTTTCGATGGAATCCAGTAGCCGAAGAGTATGTTTATGTGCAAAACTCCAGACATGAGAGCAGTGATGGTCGAATCTGGGCTTTGTATAGTGTCAAAAGTTGTCGAGGTATGTACAACTTTTTCGTCCGGTAGAGTCCACCAAGTTTCTGTGAAGCTACCTTGGCGATTGCCACATATATATTAAGACATATTTCCTCCCAGATTGACGCCCAGCAAATGGATGAAGCCAGTAGAAGTGCGTGTCCTGCCATGGCTAGGTCTGTAATGTTAACCATTTTAAAGAAAACTGCTGCCTGGGTTTTCTTAGCGTTAAATTCGACTTGGTTACTGTCACCCCAAGCCAAAATTTTTTCCAGGTTTGTGTTGAGACGTTGACATGTTGTCTGGGAAGATGTGCGTCGGCAGCCGATGTTTGTGCATTCAAAGAGAGAGATGAGACAAGTGTGCTATCGTCAGCAAAGCTAAATATCGGATTTTTAGTTTTTACTAGAAGGTCGTTAATGTAGAGTAAGAAGAGGCCACCCTCAATATGGACCCTTGAGGAACAGACCCATAGTAGTCAAGAAATATATGAAGCCCTCATTTCCGATTTGTTTTTCAACGCCGGCATAGCCACCTAGGAGTAACTGAAATTAAAATCCGCAGCAAAATCACCGTATAATATCATTAAATTGATAGTATTTCGAAAACTACAAATTTTGGGAATTGATAACCTTATATATATCCGTATTTTTAATGCTAAATAGAAAATTATTATAAAATTTTTTCCAGTTTCCTCAATTTAATTTTTAATGTTATTGTTTAAACAGCTTGTATTAATAGACATCATCCGTATTGAAAATATTTTAAAAAAAATCTATAGACATTTGATAATTTAAAATTTCTTAATATCATCAATGGGGAGGGTGGAATGAGAACAATACAAAATATGAAAGTATAAAGATTAAAAATTATTTTACTCATACTCAGTTTTTCGTTCTGAATAACATTTTATCGTATCTCCTAGATAAAATGCTCTTTACTACTATTAAAAAATACTTGATTTTTCGAAATTAAAATTATGACACAAATTAGGTTCTATCTAAGTTTCTACTCAAAAATTTTTAGTCTTTTTCACCTACTCATGCGTCAGGGGACACACTGTATAGATAGAATTGGTTCCCAGTGAGATACCCTGTATCGGTACATTACTGTACATCAGTGCCAGAAGGGTAATTCGATGTTCGGTTGAGATGCATGATAAAAACTAAAATTTTTATCGCTTTTCGGTGGACAGGTTCCCGTTTGTCGCTCGCTACACTATCGTGCACAATTTGTCTTTCGCAATAAATCGCTCGCAAGCGTGACAGTTTCCGGCGAGAGCAATCATCGCCGCGAGCGATAAATGTATAGCGCGGCATATATTTTTTTCTAATAATGAAACCAAAGACTGCGTCACTTGTACACGATATCGCAAATTCGATGCTCACCATTGGGATCCTGGAAACTATTAAAGATACACGAAAGGTTAAATTGTGGCAAAGTTACATTTTTCTCTTAGTATAGATACATACAGCTTATATCAAAGATAGTTCAATTTTTCTAAACTCTATATCTGTGGCGGTTCTTCCACAGGAGCACGTGCGCACGAGCACCCCCAAAACGAATAAAAAAATATTAATTTATATTCATTGAATATTATTTATCGTATAAAATCCGATCCTCCCTAATATTTTATCGCACCGTCAACCAAACTGTATATTAGAGGCTCTCGATCCGGCAACCTGGCCTCGGTCGAGGTTAATGACGATTATGACGAGACTTGCTCGCATGTGCGATTAATGCAGTTTCTCTGTAGTAACAGGTGGCGGGAGACAGCGGAGGATAGCGGGGCTATGGCGATTTAACATGGGAAAGGCGCACAATTTTAGTGTGCGCCGCGCCGTTGTCTGTTCGTGCATCTAGTTAGAAATTCGAGCGTGTATGTTTTAATATTTTAATATTATATATTTATTAAGTTAAAATGAATAGTTTGACGGTGGACTATTTAAAAAATAACTTTAGCTCTTTGAGTTTGGAGCAAAAAATTGAAGTGAAGAATGCGGGAAGACCTAAACCCGAAATTAATTTAACGCAGACCACAAAGGGTAAATCTAGGGACTTTATTAGAAAGTTTAAAAATTAAATATATGAAAAAAATTTTATAGAGGGTATTCCAAACTTTAATGAGGCTGTTATTGATCAATTTTCTACAATTAAGAACCGAAGAACGGACTTTACGTTTAAGCATTATATACACTAAGAAAACCTTTCTTATTTTCCAAAAGTTGTATTTTCTTATGTAAAATTAAAAAAGAAATAAATATATGTTGTACCTAACGCATTTTCTTATCTTTTCTTTCTACATTTAAAACGCCTAGAAACGTTACACAAAAATAAAATTTTAAAAATAGTTTCACCATATTTGTGTGACGAGCCGCCACTGCTCTATAGTAAAGGAAAATACTCCTGTTATAATTTTTTTTTTGATTATTTATGATAATCTGAAATAGCAGTGTTTAATTATAGAGATTTAACAGCAATTACTTATGGTAATATGTTAACATAATATTCATTATTATTTTCTGCTTTAATAAAGTCGTTGCAGTACAGGGTGTCCAAAATCCAATGCTCACCATTGGGATCTCGTAAAATATAAAAGATACGCCAATTATTGCAAAGTTCCATAATTTGGAGTCGGTAAGAAATTAAGAAAATGCTTACTACTTCCGGAGTAGGGTTGCAAGTCCCGAAGCTTTGTTCCAATCCCGGAAGTTTCGGGATAAAGAGTATCTAATTCCGGGATCACGGGACTAATCCCAAAAAAATGTACCGAAAGATTGTGTTTACTGAATACACTACATAGAAATCTTACCTGGTGTTAACAAAATAAAAAAAAAGTTTTAAATACTTCTAAAGAAAGGAACGTAAAAAATCCAGTGTCCCGTCTCCTAAACTTGATCGTAACTTATTGCAAGTATAACCTGCTGACGAGAAGCAGCGTTTTGTTTCTACACTTAAACCCTCAAAATAAGGGATTAACAAATATTTAATCCCTAAGTGATAAAAATTTAATCCTAGAAGGATTAAAAAAATTAATCCCTCAAAAGTAAATTGGTTGCCGTATGAAATTTAATTTAAGAAAAAAATATTTTAGGATTCAAAGTGCAAAAATAGTATATAAACCACGTGACTGAAGTATCTTTTTTAGTCCCTATGTTCATAATACACTATTAAAAGCCCAGCAAAAATGGTTCGACGTTAATTAATTCTCTTTTTTAGTGGCTAAAAAATCACATTATTTTGTAAATTGCATATTTATTGTAAACATGTTGCCAAGTTAGAGGTTTATTACTAAAATATAATTTACAATAAAATTCTTAGTTTTAAAATAAATATTTAAAAAACAAGTTAATTTTTAAAGAATACTTTTATATAATGTATCCCGGGATTTGAGGGATTAATCCCGGGATTTTCAAGATTAATTTTTTCTCGAGATTCCGGGATTTCGGTATCCCGGAATTGGCACTCCTATTCCGGAGATATCCGAAAATAAAAACCGAAAATTTCATTTTCTGTTATTGTCTTTCAAACGTAAACGTCCTTTTTTAAAACCAGAAACTATCTTTAAATGTAGCGTAAAAAGTGCCTTATCCAGCAGGAAATAATGATTTATCCCTGTTGGCTCCCAAAATTGTTTTAACATATTACCATAAGTAATTTACTGTTAAATCGCGACTAAAGAAAGAAATAATTTCAGATTTTGAGAAATTATCAAAAAAAAAAATTATAACAGGTGTATTTTTCTTTACTGTAAAGTTTAGAAAAATTGAACCAGCTTTGAGATAAGCTAAGCATACTAAGAGAAAAATTGGGGGTAATATTTCCCAGAGTGTTCCCAAAAGAATTCAATATTGCGGAGGAAAGAAAATTCGCCTATTTTTCTCACGAAGTGCCGGATTATCACGTCTGGCCTACTTTCAGCACAGAATTACATAGTGTTTATATAATATGCTGGGGTTTATCGAACGAACATTGGCATTTATAGACTCGAAAAAAAAAATCATTATTACCTAGTGTACTGGAGCTACATATTTATGATGTTATAGTGTTAAAAGTGTGAAATAGTTTTACCACTACTAAGCCATTTAAAAAAATCTTGCTGTAGTTATTAATTTATTAATTTTATTCCCTTGCATTATTGGCCCTATTAATCATTTTAGTCAAGTTACTTATGAAACACTTTTAAACCAGATACTAAAACAAAAATGAATACCTTAATACCTATCCTATCAAATTCTAAATTTAAGCTCTAAAAATGCAAAATCAAGTGACTAAGTCTGTGTCCACAAAGGCGCACCGACCCTCGCCCACAGCCTCGCTTGCGCTTCGCACAGTAGTCCGTCGACATCGATATATAAACATGGACTGTGCGTTGTTATCTTCTTCCGATGAAGAAGATGTTGTTTTAGACTTTAATATAACAAAGTGGTACTTATACAGGGTGCACCAAGTAAAGTGGCCTATTAGAAGTATCTCGAGAACTGAATGAGATTTTATTTTGAAAATTTGGTTGTAGCTATAAGAGATGGTTTTCTACGTTTCTAAAATATTTTGGATGGTGCGGTATTGCCGGATAATACAGAAAGTGGTAGCAACTCCGGAATTTTAAATGAATTACCCTATATATTATATTTTTTTTGGAATTTAGGTAAAAATGTAGAACAGTTTTTTATATAATATTATATACCTATCTTTAAGAGTTTTTGATTTATAAATAATCTTGTGATTTTTTAACGCAGTAACGAGAACTGAAAAGAAAATCATATCTTTTTAGCGGTTACAGCTAAAAAGCTGAAATTTTGACAATAGTTTCACAAGACCATCGAAATTTTATAATTTTGAACGGCATTTAATTAGTTTTATACAGGGCGTCTCCATAACAATATTTCTGAGGGAGATGAATTAAGTATTGCAAAAATATTCTTTTTTTTAAAATGGGACACCCTGTATTTGATACGTTTTGCTAATGGAGGATCGAATTTTCTATCTAATGATATTAAGTGTTCCTATACCTATCTTCAATATTTTCGGACTTATAGCGAAATTTAAAACCTATTTTTAAAAAATATATTTTTTGGTAGTAGGTTGTGGAATGGATTCATAGAAACAAAATAATGAAAAACGTGTTATTGTAATAAAAATTAACTAATTCACATTATTCGAGCTTAGAGTTTATTTTATATTCATGGGGAGTGTGGTAGAGCTTTATCTAGAACTTGCAGAAAATTTACTGAACTTCATCCTTATGCAGCTCCTATGACTCAGAAAAAGTTGATTGGTCGATTAGGTCCCTAGAAATGGCCCTAAGGTTTCCGGATCGTACCATCCCCCCCCCCCCCCCCCCCCTATCTATAGGGTAGGATTAGTATACAAGACACCAGTCACAACAAGGAAAGATTTAGAAAATCGACTAAAAACAGCTCTGGGGTCTCTAGAAGGGGAAGAAATGAAAAAGGTGACAAATGAACATGTTTTCACCACAATTCATGAATGTTTAAGAGCCAACAATTTAGTTATTAGTTATTTTATTGGTGTTGAAGCGTAATTTTAATTTTGTTTATTTATTTATAAATAAATTGCTCATTTGTTAACTATTTTTTTTACAACAACACAGACATAAAGTCAAATGAATTTTTCATTATTTTGTTTCTGAATCCATTCCACAGCCAACTACCAAAGAATATATTTTTATAAGATAATTTTTAAATTTCGCTATAAGTCCGAAAATATTGAAGATTGGTATAGGAACACTTAATATCATTAGATAGAAAATTCGATCCTCCGTTAGCAAAACATATCAAAACATATTAAAAAAAAGAAGATTTTTGCAATAATTCATCTCGCTCAGAAATATTGTTATGGAGACGCCCTGTATAAAGCTAATTAAATACTGTTCAAAATAATAAAATTTTGATGGTCTTGTGAAACTATTGTCAAAATGTCAGCTTCCTAGCTGTAACCGCTAAGAAGATTTGATTTTCTTTTCAGATCCCGATACGGCGTTAAAAAATCACAAGATTATTGATAATTCAAAAAGTCTTAAATATAGAGATATGATATATACAGAAACTGTTCTAGATTTTTACCTAGATTCCAAAAAATATATAATTCATTTAAAATTCCGAAGTTGCTACCACTTTCGGTATGATCCGGGAACATGGCACCATCCAAAATATTTTATAAACGTACAGAAAACCATCTCTTATAGCTACAGCCAAATTTTCAAAATAAAATCTCATTTAGTTCTCGAGATACTTCTAATAGGCAACTTTACTTGGTGTACCCTGTATATATATAATTGCTACAGATCAATATTCAACTACGATTGCAACTTTCGTCTTTGTCTAACATATTATTGGCTTCAAGACGTATTGCGGAACTCCGCAGACGCTCTATTACTTTTTTATTCGTTTTTAAGGCTGTAATACATAAAGATGGGGAGTTTTAAGTCACAATGGCAGTTGATCCCTGTGCTTGTGACGCACGTATAAAGATATAACGTACAGACTTTCCCTTATTTCTTTTTCTTTATTGTTAGTTACATGACAACCAATACGTATTGATTACCATGTAACTGACACGACCTTTAAAATTATGTGCCAACTTAACCCCCTTCTCTTTCCTATTTTTAATATTATTTACTGCAAGCGAGATATTAAGTGTGTACACCGATTCCTCTCATCTAAATTAAACATAAAATTTGCTTTTATGTGGTATGAAAACTGTTACTTTCTTACCAATACCTGTAGCATATTTTATTAATATGATATTTATTTTTGTTTAGGTTTAACACAACTAAGTCAAGGCACTGTGGCGATGGGTAGTTTTGGTCAATCATTAGGGCAACTCAATCAAAGTTCTGGCTTAAGTTCCACCTTGCCCATAAGTAGTACGGCGGCTAGTACTGTTTATCAAGCTCACTATGGACTTAATTCATTAGGTAAGCAAGACTCAAATTAGTAGAAATTGTAAATTTACAAAATATTTGCATTAAGAACGATGCCCGGTCGGCAAGTGGATCTACGTCCCCGACGTATCGGTAAGGGTGAAGCAATATCATTTAAAACATGATCTAATCATGGGCGTGCTACTATTATTTTAAATAATGTAATAAAAATCAGAAATTCTTCAGTATTTGCATTTTATGGTTGAAGGTAGGTAACTATTTGTTTATCAAGGTTTAAAAAATTACTTTATGCAAGATGTAAATTTTTCAACATAGAAAGAAACAGCTACATGATTGATGTTTTTTCAGTTTTGGTCGTATTAATGTTCCTTTCTAGCTTAAGTGGCAATTTAAACATATTGATTTGTGATTCCTCTTCGCATACCCTATAAACATTTACAATCACTTCGCGGGTCTAACTGAGAAGGTTTTACCATTAGTATACTCATTCATTATCACAAAGTTTAAAATTTTAAAATAACACCCTAAAACAGGACACAATAAACAGTTATTTATAAAACACAATACAATAACTATTGCCCTTCCTATCACTACGCAACTATGTGGGTACAAACTTTAAATATATTGCTTTCCCATTTATTTTTCTTCCATACCATAACTTTATTAGTCTTGAATGTTTTTCTCTAACTCACCAAATAAAGATACCTCCGGTTTGGAACAAATAAAATCAACCCAATTTAAAGAACTTTTTGTTTTATTATTTGTATTATAAGTCACGTCACAGTTTAATGTGGCGGGTGCTAGTTACAATTCCAACATATTTTTCGTGTTCCTTAAAAATTTCAAATAAAATGGTATATTTATGGTTAAAACATGGTTAAAAAACAAAACAATTTAGTGAAAACCGCAAGTTGATACATTATCTCTAGCCGAACATATTGACATATATAATTTAAACAAAATATTTAGGAGGCAATTGAGTTGGTTCCCAATATTGATGACACTCTACAAACTTAAGCTAGCCTTAACTAACTGAACTTTAAGAGTTCAAAAACAGTAAAATTATCCCAATGTATTAGCCATTTTTGAGTAAAAATCACAACGGCGGGAAGGCGACTAGGTTAGTAAGAATTATTCAATAACATAAGTAGGCTTTAAAAAAAATTGCATATTTAAATCTAATTTTAAACCAGTAGGCTTTGGAACCAAAAAGAGTAACATCAAAGTTTAGGAGGCATCAAGATTTCTCAGACAAACCGAATGGACAATGAGGTAAAAGTAAAGATGTTTGGGCCACCCTGGTATTTTGCTATAAACACACCTTAACTAGGGAGATTAAGGAGAAACTTCGTTTTTCTAATTTGTAATTAGTGCCTTCTAACGGCCAATCTAGGGACTTAAAAATTATTTCCAGCTATTTATTTTTTCCATAATTTTTTTCTAAAGCGCTCAACGGTTTCCGAGATAGAACCGGGTCCTTAGTGGGCCACCCGGTACAATACCTAAAGTAGAGGCGCAACCAGGAACTCACCTAAATTAGGTACTTCTAAACAATATTTGATCTTTAGTTTTTTATTATGGAAATTAAATATAACAACATGATTGTTATTAATTAACCCTTTAGTTTTAAATCTATTGATATCTTAATGAATTCGAAAATTGGTACTTTCTATAACATATGCTGATATCTTCAATGAAGATATTCTGACGTATCTATCACTTCCGGTTATACCGGAAGTCGATGTCAACTGCTTATTTTAAATAGAATACCCTATATATATACAGGGTGATTCATGACGAGCGTGCATTAGAACTTTATGGAGAACTACTGAATATATGTTCCTGAAACTTTGGGGATTTGGGTTTATCGATATGCTCTCTTTAACTAAAATATTGACATGTTCCTGTCATTTCCGGTTATACCGGAAGTAGCTGCCAAATTTCGTTTTTTAAATACAACATGGTAATTTTTATTACATTTTTCGATTAAGCATTAAATACTAAGCACATTTTATAGAAAATGTTTTTGTCAGACTCTATTAGTTTTTGAGATATCTGGACTTTTTGTAATTATTTGGCAAATGCATGACGATGAAATAATCCATATAATTTTTTTACCTTAGCGCTTGGACTAAAAATTTTTTTCTCACCGAATAGCTAGAAGATCATCAAGTCTCAAAACATTTCAAATTCGGCATAAAACGTACAGGGTGGTCACAATTCAAGCCTCATTGTGAAAGAATTCAACCATTAAAAACTTTCTTATTTTAAATGGAACACCCTGTATATTTTTATTTAATTTGATAGCAAATTAGTTGTTCTTTATAAATAGTATTTACTGTCCTATACCTATATCAAAGCGTTTTCTCAAAAAATCCAATTTTATTCCGAAAATACTATTTGTTCAAGTGTGCTATGAAAAGAATTGTACTTAGGGGCTGTATACTGATGTCTATACAGAGGAAAAGTGATTGATTGCTTGAAAATACAATATTCTAAAGTGTTCCTTAATAATTTATAAATAAAATGCAGTTGATTGTTTTAAATTTAATGGTTTAAATATTATTTTTTTAAAAATAGCAAGGAAACAAATTTATAAACTTTAAATTCTTTAATTAAAAATGTGTTTGAAAATTATACCTAATATCTTTTGATCATATTTTTAAAATATGTTCGAAATGATTGCCATTTACTTCCAAGCATTTATGTATTCTTTTCATCATGTTATTTCTTGTAGTATTCCTAATTTCTTGTGAGAGATTGAAATGCTGCCTTCACCCTTTCTATTAGATTTTCCTTCGTGGTGATGGGACGCGCGTAAACTTTATCTTTAATGGTTCCCCAGATGAAAAAGTCCAGTGGAGTTAAGTCTGGCGAACGAGCTGGCCAGTGGAAGGGACCTTGGTTTGCGATCCACTGGTCATGAAAAAGTCTGTTTAGGGCAGTCTTAACAACTTGGACATTGTGTGCTGGAGCCCCATCGTTCTGATACCAATCACTTTTCCTCCGTATAGACATCAGTATACAGCCCCTAAGTACAATTGTTTTCATAGCACACTTGAACAAATAGTATTTTCGGAATAAAATTGGATTTTTTGAGAAAACGCTTTGATATAGGTATAGGACAGTAAATACTATTTATAAAGAACAACTAATTTGCTATCAAATTAAATAAAAATATACAGGGTGTTCCATTTAAAATAAGAAAGGTTTTGAATGGTTGAATTCTTTCACAATGAGGCTTGAATTGTGACCACTCTGTAAATTTAATGCCGAATTTGAAATGTTTTTGAGACTTGTTGTATGAAATCTGCCTAGAATCGTGCGTACATATGTAATAATATGTAGGGTGGAGATGTAATAATATATACACGGTGTTGAAGAAAGCTCGGTACCACGGAATAACTCCGGTGCATCGCATTGCAGCGGAAATTGTCTGGGGAAAAAGTTGTTTGGTTTTGAAGGAGGAATAGTTTGCAATTTAACCCCCCCCCCCTCAACCCCCGGGCACGGGTGGGGGTAAGTTAAGATATTCAAATGGAACCCCATATTTTTTATTGGCGTATCGTGTTCTCCGACCAAAAATAAACATCTTTTGTCCGAGAATTTTTTTATTCGGGCCCATCCTTCACCAAGAATCACCATGAGAAAGACAAAATCAGAACCGTGCGAAAATCAAGTTTTATCCCGGAAATACTCTTTTTCTCTGTCTTGTACTAAAAAATGTCCGTGGAATACAAACAACTTTTTCCACGGGCATTTTTTAGTACAAGACAGAGAAAAATAGTATTTCCGGGATAAACCTTGATTTTCGCACGGTTCTGATTTTATCTTTCTCATGGTGATTATTGGTGAAGGATGGGCCCGAATAAAAAAATTATCGGACAAAAGATGTTTATTTTTGGTCGGAGAACACGATACGCCAATAAGAAATATGGGGTTCCATTTGAAAATCTTAACTTACCCCCACCCGCGCCCGGGGTTTCAGTGGGTGGGGGGTGGTTTAAATTGCAAATTATTCCTCCTTCAAAACCAAACAACTTTTTGCCCAGGCATTTTCCGCTGCAATGTGATGCACCGGAGTTATTCCGGGGTACCGAGCTTTCTTCAACACCGTGTATATATTATTACATCTCCACCCTACATATTATTACATATGTACGCACGATTCTAGGCAGATTTCATACAACATGTCCTATACCTAAGTCTAAGCATGTGTGACATATTTAAGGTTTCATGTCTAAAATTATGTTTGCTGACCTGAAAATATTAATTAATGTTTCCTATGGAAGCCTTTATTATTTAATGTGGTTCGGATTCCTTATTGGAACTGACCTGTTTTAATAGATTTTTTTATAATAAAGTAGTAATACAGAGTGTTCAAAAAATAAGATTAAAAATGTAATAGAGAAAACTGCAAGAAATCTGGTATTTCAAATGGAAACCCTAAAATTTTATAATTATTTTCTATTTAACATTAAAAATAAGTTTATGTTAGGTTGTCTATTGCGAAAATTTGTAGTTTTCGAAATATTACCAATTTAATATTTTTATATGGCGATTCTGGTGCATATTTTAAATTCAGTTACTCCTAGTTTTCTATAACGGCGTTGAAAAACAGTAAAATGCCAAATAAACACATATTTATCACGTGTTCTTGTTATTACTTTATCACATTCTCCATAAATAACAAATAAGTTTAAATAATCTTCGTTTGTATAATTTAAGAGCTGGTCCAACAGCTCATACATTTCTTTAGCATTTGACCGCTTTCATAGCCAACTAGGAGTAACTGAACTTACAATCCGCACCAAAATCGCCATATGAATATATTTCGAAAACTACAAATTTTCGGTAGAGACAACCTTACACAAACTTACTCTTATTTTTAATGTTAAATAGAAAATAATTAAAATTTGGGGGTTTCCGATGTAGATTTTTTAGATTAATTATTAATTAATTAATGCAAATCCTTTTCAACAAGGAATCCGGCCCAAATTAAATAATAAATGGTTCCTTGTAGGAAAAATTAATAATGATTTTAAAGTCCATAAACCTCATTTTAGACATAAAACCTTGAATACAGTGAAATCTCTCTTAGACGGACACCTATGGGACCGTCTAAATGTTGCCGCCTATAAGAGGTGTCCGTCCATGGAAAATTTGTTATTAGGTAATATATAAATGCAAAATTATTACTATGTATAATATGTATCTACAAATAAACATAACATAACAAAAATACATTAGTTTTAGTTAGGATGTAGTACTAGAAAGAATCTAATAACGTAGTTTGGCGTTTTCGCGCTTTAAACTTGCAATCTAGAAAATGTAATTTCAAGTCTGATAACAATTCCATTGCTGTAGAGTCACCTCTATTCTTTGCATAGTCTTGTAATTCCTTTACCATACTAATGGCTTGTTGATAATCGGGGACATTTGTTTCATTACTGCATTCAACTTCTTCATCGGAGTCGTCAGATATTGATGTGGTTTCAGTTTGGGCTGCATAATCGGTAGGAATGGGGTCACTGTCATCTTCTAATAGCACATTGCTATCAATGTTAATGAACTCGCCAAAATTCATTGTTATCAAATTAAAAAGTTCTACAACATCAATATTCTCTTTCAGACTCAAAACGCGACATTTTTCTACCATTGTGTTACTATTTTAACCTTACAACTCACAAATAAACGGCGGACTGCTGTCGGGGAATCACACATACTTTCATTTGGCGAAGTCCTTTCGCTCTGCCACGCATACGAGATTGGTTGCCGGTGTGTCTTCAGAGAGTTTTTGCACCGTACTTATTCGTCTCACAAATACTTTTTTTTGTTCGTTTAAAGGTGGGTTTTCGCACTCTTTGTATGAAAACAGCCTGTTAGCGTCCGCTCAAAGGAGAGTCCGCCCAAGAGAGGTTGATTTTCATGGAATTTCATATACCTAGTTCCGGACTATGAAAAACTGTCCGCTTAATAGAGATGTCCGCTTATCAGAGGTGTCCGTTATGAGAGGTTTCACTGTATATCAAAAATGCTTAGACTTAGGTATAGGACATGATATATGAAATTTGCGTAGAATCGAAAAATGTAATAATATATTGGGTATTCCATTTAAAATGCGAGGTGATTTTTAGCAAGGTAAATTCATGAATTCATTTAAAGATACTAAAAAATAATACTGTTTATTCTCTAACACAAGCTTATTTTTAATAATTAAATCGCAAATCAACGGTTCTATTACTGACAAAAGCGCTTGACAGCAGCAAATTTGTATCAATATGTTACGTTGCTAGGCAACGGAAAAGCAAGGCTACTTAATTTTATGATGGGGACATTTTTACCACCTAATTTTTAGGAAGAGACTTTTTTATCGCTGTAAAAAGGATGCTCCTTTTTTTATCGATGCCAGAGTGACAAAAATAACATATTAAATATACATTTTATTAAAGATTGTTTCATGAAAAATGGATACGACTTAATGATTTCCTGGGTCGGTTCCATTGTGTCGACAAGAGCTTGTCAATAAACAAGTGAAGTATGAAGGGACGGACTAAGGGAAACAAGTAATGATATGATTATATTAATGTAATCAAATGAAATAACATTTTTTTTAAATATTACTAGTCATATTTATTTACATTTATAATGTCATTCTATAGATAGTTCTGTTTCGCTATCGCTATCCTCATCAAAATTAATTATAATTGGACTAATTATACGATCCAGACTAATATACGAATTTTCTACAGTTATTACGTGACGGACTGAATTTTTCCAACTACCTGGATGAATATCATTAAAGCATTTTCGTTTTAATTCTACAACACTAGAACTTAAAGTCGGAGAAATATTTTCAGACCTAACCAGTGATTTTAACTGGTGCCACATATGCTCTATGGGGTTAAAAATGCAATAATAGGGTGGGAGCCGTAGCACTGTATGTCCAATTTCTTCTGCCAATGTGTCCCAAACATATACTTTTGTTTATACAAAATGTCTTTAAAACTTCTAAAAGATCACTTTTTTCTTCAAAATATATATCATTCGCCGCCATGTAGTTCTGAATCTCCAATTTTGTATTATTTGAGCTTGGAGCATTATGTAATTGGTGACTGTGATAGCTCGCATTGTCCATTACTATCAAGCTATTCTGAGGAATGTTTGGTAAAAGACAATTCTTGAATCATTCCTCAAAAACTAACAAATTTTACCACAAATGATATTTAAATATAAGTTAAGCAACCTAACCTACCTGATGTGCCTATATTTAATTGTAATTATTAGAATCCGGTCCTTTCCACATAATAATAACAAACGGTCATAAATAATGGGATGGCCCAGGTACTTTTACTGCAGTCATTAAGTTATATCCATTATTCGTGAAACAATCTTTACATGAATGGATTTATCATGAATAAAACTGTACTATATTGTGCTAGTGATTTTTTAATGATATAACGGAATCACTGTCTGAAATATTAGCACGCCATCAAGGGACACCCTGTAGATACACTAGAACTAATGGATCGGATCGAGAATGAAAATATGGCGCTGATATATTCTAACACTTTTATTATAATTTACGTAAGAGAAAAAGTATTTTAAATATGCGATTGTATGTAAACTTTGCGTGTTGTCCCAATGGCTTGAGCATACATAAAAATAAGATCATAGCAAACAGGTTAATGGTAAAATAGGTTTGTCAAATCAATTAGAACCAATAAGGTGTATTTCGGTAGCAAACCATGAAGTTGTGTCTAATAACTGCTAATTACTTGTTTTGTGTATCCTTCTTAACCTACCAGATCTGTGAAATAATACATAAGCTTGTTACTTTTGACCTGAAGTGTTAAGTCTCAAATGGGAAAAACCGGTTTATTGTACCGGGCATTTATGGATTTGAAATGTTTAATGTTCTTGTAAATACATATTACTTACTTTAGCTAACATAATAAAAAATATTTTCTTTGCCAAAATTTGTTCAATGCGGGGTCCCGCATCTCACCTCCCGTCATCTAGGTATAGCTCACTTACTAATTATGTTAAAATTTTGATATTTTGCACATTTTATCTGTACCCTATACCTATACAGGGAGTCCCAAAAAAGTGTGACGTCATGATGGTATATTATTTAGATTATATCCCATATATTTTATTGCTTACTTGGGTCTCTCTTATGCCACAAATTTTATTGCAATCGGTTAGGTAATATCAGAGAAAAAAATATGAACTAAAAATTTAGTTTTGTACCACTTGTTTTAAAAACTAATACAAAATATAAATAACACAAGTAGCATTTTTAGATACATTATGGTAAAGGTATCGTAACTATCGTTTCTGTTTCTGATCAAAATTGGAAACTGTTTGCAACAAAAATGGAAATATTTTCGAAACGTATACATTTTAAATAAGACATTTACACGTGTTTCCAAGTGGTTGGTACTAGCTGTGACTTTCGCTGTTTCGATGCACAATCGAAACTTTTATCGATAATGTTTCGAAAATGTTCGAAAATATTTCGAAACTGTTACTTCTGTTTATTCAAAAATGACAGTATAAAGGGGCGGGGCTATGTTAAACCACGCACAAAACAATTAGGATACCTGCATTGTTGTAAAATAAAAGAAGAACAATATGAAACAATAATATCGCCATGATGAATTCGTTATATATTATATTTCCTATAAGTTATTTTATTTCATATAAGTACCTAGTTATTGTACATAAGAACCAAAAAATCATTGTCGCAGTCAATTTTATCTTGGAGTTTAGTAATTTGGCTTTATATTTTTAACGTGCTCTCGATTTATTTGCATTTACAGAAAAAAATATACTTTGTCAAAAAAATAAAAATTCAAATATTTTCAAAATTTTATTTATTTCTTTTATAAATCGACTTATATAGGATACTGGAACTTATCTAACAACTTTTGGCTCTTCAAGAGATGCAGGAATTTTATTAAAACTCATTTTAACAAAATAAAAATTCATTTCACAAAATGGCCACTAGAAAGCAATAAATTATCCTGGTCCAATTATTCTGGTCCAAAATGGACTGAACACACAATTTCTAGTCTTTGGCTTCTATAATGTTTCCATGATGCACAGAAAAATAAAAGGTTTATTAACGTGATGGAGAATGCCACAGAAAAAGAAATGTTTGCTTTTGTGCACAGAAAACAAAGGAAGGTTGGGTATGGATAGTCTAAGTCTGACGTCACGAGAGGCGTGGTTTCAATTACTTTTCCAAACAAACTAAAATTACAGAAAAGAGATTTTTTAAAGCATCGGTACACGTTTGTAAGGGATAAATAAGCAATTTCCGGATATTATTTGTATATTAGATGTTATTTTCAGAAACAGATTGACTTAACTGTTTTTTTGAATATATTTAATCACCAGCTTGTTTGAGGTTATGATATTATTGTTTCTATAGGGAGATTTAAATTGTTATTTTTCTGTTAAAAACAACTTATTGCACTGTATTTATCAATATAGAGTATACCCACCCTATAGCTTGGAATATTTTTTTAAATACGCATTTTTTACAAATAGCAATTTAAATCTCGCTAAACAATAACATAACCTCAAACTTGTCTACCTAAAACAATTACCTCAATCTGTTGTTGAAAATGGACCAAAAATAACACCTAAAATATAAATAATCTCAAGAAGTTGCTTATTTATCCCTAATAAACGTACACCGAAGCTATAAAAAATCTCTTATGGGAAATTCAATGCAATCTTCTGTCTTACCAAAACTTTATAATTTTAGCTAAAAATATTTCGAAAAATATTTATCTTCGCGTGCGTTAATGTATCGACACTATGGTTTGTAAAATAGTTTCGTAACACATGTGTCTCGATACAACTTTATAATTTTAATCGAAAATGTTTTGAATCGTTTCTTAGCAAAGAATGTGTGCCCAATTTGTGTCTAAAAATGCTACTTGGGAAGTTCATCGTTAATAAAATTATACAAGATACTTTATGAATAAGGTCTAACAGACTTGTTAACCAAGTTTGTTAGTACAAATTGTACAGAGTGTCCAACATTTAGTGTCAAACTTTTCGAATTTCAACGCACTTAATTTTTTTATTTTTAATTGGAACCCCTATATATTTTTATGTCGTTCGATGCCGGAATTAAAAATCACACATTTTTCTAATTACAAACCTATCGCAATTCCTAACTCAGAAAACGAATTTTAACAACAATTATAATGGATATTTTTTTTTGGTTGATTAATACGGATGAGACAAAAATAAATCCTCAGCGCCCCCGGCCGTTGAAACCACGAGGCTTCAGGTGAAACGGAAACACAATTGAAGAAAACGTAGGTCAACAAATAAAATTTTGTGGTATTATAAAAAAAATTCTATTGGTCATCAAAATAAGCATCAATATCAAAGGTATTGTAAACTACAGATCCCATAAACCATTCATAAAACTCTTGGAAAGTGAAGCGGTGGTTGTTTGAAATGTTATTGAAAATCAGTAATGGATGGAAGAGAAATCTACATGTTTGTTGGCTGAATGGAAACAATGTTGAAAAGATTAATTCTTATTTAACGATCCACTCTTTTACAAACTACACATGAATGCACCATGATTGTTTATAATAAAGATGATTTTTCACCAATAGTCACAAAAAACACAAATCAATTAAAATATATAACAATCCATTAGATCAAAGGACAAACATCGCCAATGTTTACGAGATTAGTATTCATTCATCTTTTGCTTATCTTTTAGGTCCGAATCGTAGTAAAATAGAAATAGATTTTGAGTGCAGTTGGATTAGTTCAAGATTCGCTTGATACTTTTAGGTATAATAATATATTTTTAAAGGATCACTCATCATCGCCTTTTCACAGTTTATAGTAAAATTATTGGGAAGTAAATTTATTTTAAGAGCAATAATTGCGGATTAATCTTAAACCAGTTGTAATTGTCAAATAAACAAATTTTTATTTGTGATTATGCAAGATACCTTTACGATAAATATGTCAATCTGGCTATGTTGCAATAATGATCGAAAGAGGTGGGAAAGACTGTTTGAAGTCGTTTCGTATGCGAGAAATGTATATTTTTTTCATCTGTAGTGTGTAATATATTTGATCAATATCCTCTTTCAATTGGTTATCGTCAGCTAAAAAGCTCATCGACACAGTTTTTGGGACCAAGTAGGAGATATTCCGCTGGCGTCTATTATTGTATGAATTGGTTCTATAACAAAATTTACAACTCTATAACCGCCTCGGTTATATTTAAATTCATCTTTTTTTTTATGATCAACCGCAATCACTATAGGAAAAATCCTTTAGGGAGTGATGCGTGTGCGCAAGAAGCGATTCACGTTGATTTTAAATCGTTGGAGGATATATTCGTTGGGAAAAACGACCTCGGGAAGGTCGTTCCATAAGGATGAAGTCCTCCAGATGAAAGAATTCTTAAATGATGAAGTTCGAGCAGTACTAAGCTTAGCCACATATGGATGGGCGGCAGTGGTTCGTCGTTTATTTCTGATATTAAGAGGGCAAGGTCAGCAGAGCACTTTCCATGGAAATATCTGTAAAAAAGAGTCAAATCCCCAACCTGTCTTCGATGTTCTAGGTTGTCGAGGTTCTTCGTCAGCTCGTGGTCTCCAATCAGACGAATGGCCCTCCTTTCGATGGAATCCAGCAGCCGAAGAGTATGCTTGGCCGCCGAGCTCCAGACATAAGAACAGTACTCTAGTGATGGTCGTATCTGGGCTTTCTATAGTGTCAAAAGTTGTTGAGGTGTGTACAACTTTCTGGTTCGGAAGAGTACACCCAAGTTTCTGACAAGCTATCTTGGCGATTGCCACAACGTGGTTATCCCAAGACATATTTCCTCCCAGATTGACGCCCAGCAAATTAATAGATGAAGCCAGTGGGATTGCGTGTCCGTCCATGACTATATCCGGTTCTGTAATGTTAACCTTTTAGAGAAAACTGCTGCCTGGGTTTTTAGCGTTAAATTCGACTTGGTTACTGTCACCCCAAGCCAGAATTTGTTCCAGGTCTTTATTGAGGCGTGAACTTCATGCTGTCTGCGAAGTTGTGTGTCGGCAGCCGATGTTTGTGCATTCAAAGAGAAAGATGAGATAAGTGTGCTATCATCAGCAAAACTAAATATCGGATTTTTCGTTTTCACTAGAAGGTCGTTAATATAGAGTAAGAAGAGAGTGGGAGACAATATGGACCCTTGAGGAACACCGGCATTGCCTTGAGGAACACCGGCATTGATGGTGAAGGTGTCTGAGAGAAATCCGTCAATCGTCACTTGCAGAGAGCGGTCCTTAAGAAAGCTAGACAACCATGCACAAAATCGACTGGGCATACCATAGGATCGCAGTTTACTTAAAAGTCCGTCATGCCATCTACAATAAATACTTATCAGTACATTTATTAAATGTATTTTAAGTTATCATTACGTATATAATTACACTCTTTATCTAATTGCTCAGTACGTGTTTCTATTTTTAAGTAGTTTTTGAGTTAAAAAATTTACTTATAAGTAGGTATTTATTATAGTATACCGGGACGGTATAATTTTTAAAATACCTGTATAACAAAAGACTTGGATTTTTATAAAATAAGAAGACCCATTCATTACCTTTTCTAAATTTTCTCAAATTTTAAATGAATTAAATTTAAAAATTTTAATCTTTTTCCATTAGTTACAAAGTAAGGTCAAATTACCTTTGACATGTTTTTATATAAAAATTCCTCAAATGAATATTATCTCAGAATCGTTTGGAGATGGGTATAGGAAATTGTTAACAAAAGTTACTTGGACTTTTACATATAAGTGAAAAATGCCTGAATATACAGGGTATTCCATTTAAAATAGCAATGTTAAGCCTATTAAAAAGATCGGCATCTTTTATAGTGAGTACCAGTATTTGAAATAAAAATATTTTCTGTTTCTCGACATTTTTTAATATGCTGTTTTAATAACTATGTCTGTATGTCGGCGATGCCTTTTCACGCATCCAACTTAAATTGCGGAAAACATTTTAATAGTATCTATTCGGGTCAAGGGCGGATCCAGCGGGTCATGACCCCCCACCACATAATTAAACGGAACCATGCGGCTTTTGTTAACCGTGAAATTTGACATTCTCTCTACCGGATATGAAAAAAATGACATTTACCGATTGAATTTAAAAAATATATATATTTGAAAAAGTTGTTTGTATTGTAATTCTATGGCCACATACAAAATTTTGAATAGTTTTTTTGTTTTATATCAATTTTTGGCCAATATCTATTTTCATTGAAAACGGAAGTGACCCTACCATCGTAATTATAAATAACGGCTCTATTATTCTAATATGTACATTTTTTTCAACCTATTTATTATTTAAAAACAAGATTCGCCTCTTCGTTGGTCAAATCTTTAAAGTTATGAGCTGTGAGCTCCACAGATGGCAACATGTTTAAACTGCAATTTATTTTTTTTTGGAAAATGAACCTTTTGATATAAAGAATGAATTTAGATAATCGACTTCCGTTTTTAATGAAAATAGATATTGGTCAGAAATAAGTAGGAAGCAAAAATTATCATTAATGATTCAAATTTGGTATGTGGGCATAAAATCACTATACGAACAACTTTTTCAAATGTATTTTTCCAAAATTCGATCAGTAATGCCATTTCTCGATATTTTGTGGAGAAAATGTCAAATTTGACAGTTAACAAAAGCCGCTGGTCCCTTTTAATTATGTCATTTTTGGTCTTCGAACAATACATTTTTCCCCTTATCGTTCCAACTTGAATGGTGTTACTGTATGTAGGGTGTTGAAAAAAGGTCGGTACCCCGGAATAACTCCGGTGCATCGCATTGCAGCGGAAAATGTCTGGGAAAAAGTTGTTTGGTTTTGAAGGAGGAATAGTTTGCAATTTAAACCACCCCCTCAACCCCCGGGCGCGGGTGGGGGTAAGTTAAGATTTTCAAATGGAACCCCATATTTTTTATTGGCGTATCGTGTTCTCCAACCAAAAATAAACATCTTTTGTCCGAAATATTTTTTTTATTCGGGCCCATCATTCACCAATAATCACCATGAGAAAGACAAAATCAGAACCTTGCGAAAATTAAGTTTTATCCCGGAAATATTCTTTTTCTCTGTCTTGTACTAAAAAATGCCCGTGGAAAAAGTTGTTTGTATTCCACGGGCATTTTTTAGTACAAGACACAGAAAAAGACTATTTCCGGAATAAAGCTTGATTTTTGCACGGTTCTGATTTTGTCTTTCTCAATGTGATTATTGGTGAAGGATGGGGCCGAATAAAAATTTTTTTCGGACAAAAGATCGGAGAACACGATACACCAATAAAAAATATGGGGTTCCATCTGAAAATCTTAACTTATCCCCACCCGCGCCCGGGGGTTGAGGGGTTGGGGGGTGGTTTAAATTGCAAACTATTCCTCCTTCAAAACCAAAGAACTTTTTCCCTAGACATTTTCCGCTGCAATGCGATGCACCGGAGTTATTCCGGGGCACCGACTTTTTTTCAACACCGTGTATAACACTAAACTATAATAAAAGTGAAGTTTAATTCTACAACAAATACGAACAAACCTTTCGCTCTGGAGTATTTACATATATGTGACTTACTAGTACCAATTCAACGGTTGATTATGCCGAATCTCCGGTAAATCAATGCCAAATTTGTAGCAGCATAGTTTTATTTTCTGTTAAATCTATCTTTGACAATTTTTATTCAATATATTTATGTAAGCATTTGAAATATTATTTGTTTACAGAATTGATTTATGCATTGCAGGTGATAGCATGATGACGTACTGTAACAACGGAGGAAATGCAGGAGGCGGTGGCGGCGGCGGCTCTCCGCCCCCGCAGATCCCGTGTTCGAACGCCGTCACTCCGCCAGTGTCATCAGGCACCTCCCCGAGCGGAGGGGAGCAGGATGAGGATGTATGGCGTGGCCATAGCATCGCTGCGCTTCGACGTCGAGCTTCGGAACTTAACGCCGCTATCCCTTCTTACCTACAAATCAACTATGACACACACAATAATGCATCCGTTTATTAAATTTTAGTATCAGGAAGAATTTAAATGGAAAGGAATTCTTTTTTAATAAAAATACATATATGTATACAATTTGAGCTGTGCGTATGCTTAGAGCGTGGATGAGCATGCTTATATTAAGCAGACTTTTTTTGTAAATAGTTATATATATATTAAATTCATACCGAACTCCACATTACTGATATGTTTAATTAGATGAGTACAAAATTGCAAAAAGTATCTTGTCCTAACGAAATCACAATATCAAGATGAAATTATCTATTTGCTAAATATATTTAGCTATTTGTGTATTGAGAAAGCTTTGAGAACAAAAATCCCCAGGGGCGACCAAAATGTATTATTTAGTACTGCAATTCCAAGAATGAATTTTTCTACAATTGTACACAAAAATGAAAATGAAAGGTATAGTAGGCCTTTACGAAAACGGCGGTCTAGGAGATGGATTACTTTTGATATAATTCCAGTAAATGATCTGCATAGATACGTTCATCTTCAAGACGATCCACCAGCTTTCTTTTATTTGATTAATCATTTATTATATCACAAGACCTACAAATTTAATCGATTAAACTCTCCACCATATTTTGAGCATTATTTTGCATGAAACTACACTCGCCGCACAAAATGCCGCCACCCTGATATTTTCGTCAAGTTTGATATTTTATAACTTTTTTATTTTTCATGCGATTTTCATGATTTTGTTATCAGTTTGTAGATACGTTTATTGTGTTTTTCCTTAATTAGTTTATAAAGTAATATGTTTCGATTAGGCTATATTATACAGGAGTAAATCAAACTGTTGTTTTTTATCGTAATTCAAAATACCCTGTAGGAAAATTGAGGAGGATAATTTTCTTTACATTCTGTTTCTTGTAATCTTTGATGTACTCTGAACATTTCGATTTTTGATTCATTCTATTATCTCATTTATTAAGAAAAGCCAACACTAGGTATATCATAAAGTTAATTAACAAAAACAATTTTAATATCGTGACTTTCCTCCTTTCGCAGCAATGACAGCTTGCAGTCTGCGTGATATCGAACGAATAAGGATACTTATCCTTTCTTGAGAAATAGCCTGATATTCTTCGGTCAGCGCCAGTCGTAAGTCTTGCAAAGTTTATGGTTGCACAGGACGACGACGAATGAAAGTTGATCCCAAAGATGTTCGGTTGGGTTGAGATCCGGGCTACATGCGGGCCATTCCAATCTTGGAATTCCAACTTTATCCAGATATTCGTTCGCTACATGTGCAACATGAGGTCTAGCATTATCATGCATTAATGTAAATTGGTTCCCAATGAAAGGAGCAAATGGAACAACAACTTCTTGGAGGATTTCCTCAATGTGATGGTGGGCGATTAGAGCTCAACAAAAGTTTCGCTTCGGTAGAAATACAAATGACATACATTTTCTATAAATAACATGGTTTCATTTAAAATTTTGCAGCTCGCAGCAGAACTGAGATAATGGAATGAATTAAGAAACGAAATGTTTAGAATACATCAAAGATGACAAGAAATAGTATGTAAATAAAATTATCCACATCAATTTTTCTACAATGTGTTTTGAAATTACGACAGAAACAACAGCTTGATTTACTCCTGTATAATATGGCCTAATCGAAAAATGTTATTTTATGGAATAATTAAGGAAACCCACAATACATTGATCTACAAACTGATAAAAAAATCATTAAAATCGCATAAAAAATAAAAAAGTTATAAAATATCAAACTTGACCAAAATTTCAGGGTGGCGGAATTTTGTGCCGGTGAGTATATTTGCCAATCCATTTAAATTTATATGTCGAGTGGTATACGGCCAGATTATTCCTCAATAATTTAAATTAAAGCCAACAACAAAGAATTTTATTGATAATAAAATTTGACATTTAGAAATTTATTCGCGATTAAACAGGTCTTGGGATTTAATCATAATGAGGAAAATAATCTCATATAAAATATGGTTGGTGAAATCACATTAACAAATGACACCAATCCAGTTAACCCATTCACTTTCCATTGAACGGATCTGTTTTTGAAAACTAGGATTAGTCGATCCTTATAATCGGGATCAACTCGATCAGTTTCCGTCAAGGCCTCATATCGGGTGACTTGATGCATCTTTAAGTTGAACATAGGAAATCCCATGTAATTTTTGATGTGGCTGGATATTGGTTCTCCTGTACATTTTATCGAATCATTGCATTTTGGTGAGCCAATCTTAAGCTATTCAATTAAATGTGATAGCAGAGCCACGAGATTTTCATAGTCAGGTAATATAGCATACATCAGCAAATAATTTCTATGCAAACAATTGACGTAAAGCTGAACGGACTCGAATTATATATTTGATTGATAAAATGGAAGGGATGGGTTTGTTGGGAAAATGAACTGAAAACTTTTGGGACACTGCTCTGTGACTGTTCCATGTATAAGACCACTTAATCGTAGTTACTTTTTCACTAATAGAATGGTCATGTTTAGTTATAATTAAAGCGCCTTCAAAATATTGCCACTGACACTAATTTTCGTTTTGTCAGTATCAAAATTTAATTTGCTGGTGTTTGCTATACTAACTGAACGATACTAGTTTTGCGGTTTTGCCATCACGTCTTAATCAATCCTAAGTTATCCATCTATAACTTAGGATTGGCTCATGGGTTTACCATGTCGACCTCTTCCAGAAGTTCTAATGTGTTAAGTTTTCCTATAAATATAACGCAAAATCCAGCGACCTCACGAATGACATGGGATTTCCTGTGTTCAACTTAACGATGCATCACAGGTATACTATAAAATCGAACATACCCTACCTACAATAGTATATTACCTAACGAGTGTTAAAAGTTGTAGATTTCAAACGAGGAGGTATTTAGCACGACGCACCAGCCGAATGCGGAAATTCGCCGAGTCTGAGAAAGTCGCTTCCACACAAGTAATGTACACAATTTTTCCTACGACCACAAATACAGTTCCCAATTATTTGAACATTTTAGCTTACTTACCTGGTTGTAAATAAAAATAATAGACATTTTGTTATTTGCTTTCGCTAATTACTTATGAATTGTGTGTATGCGTTTCTATAGTCTCTGATTTGTTAATTAGATTAATATTGTTCAGGCGTTGTTCTGCCGTGCAATACAAGAGCCTAATAAGGTAAAAGTAAATTTTAAGACATTCCATTTAAAACTTGCACAACTTCTTTAATATTTAATTAATTTTTCTAAAATTTTATACACAATAAGCTCTTGTTACATAGTTTCATTTTCCAAAAATCATTGATTTTTATTAACAAATAAACAATTAAATAAATATTTAAAACTTACTACTCTATTCTATAGTAAGTCGACTTACTAGGTTCTTGTGCTGCACGGCAGTGTTTCACCTCTTCAACTTAGTACATTGTTTTTAATCATAAGAACTTTTTTACTTCTTAAAAACTGTTATTTAGGTATTAATTAAAGCAAACAAAATGGATGTATTCTTTCCGCTGGTCTACTGTCAGCTGTCAGTTCTTGGTTCTCCTCCTTTCCGCTAACCGCGCTACCATCACCGAATAGCGCCATTCGTGTAAAACTATAGGCTATTAAAGTTCAAAGAGTCGAACCGTTTATTTTTTAACTTTAGCAAAAAAAATAATCTTAACATTAAATAGATACATAGAATTCCAAGAAAATCATAAAACTCATAACCTAACCTTAATATTTATAGAGATGGAGTTAAATGTCGTTCACATTTGTCAATTATGAAAGTTTTACATGTTTGCTTAAATCAATATTCAGATTATTATTACAACAAATATAATTACATAAATAGGTTTATACTTACCCTGTATGGATATTATATCTTTGATAATTGTGAAAATCGAAAATAAAACGGTACTTATCCCATTACTCCCTTACCCAAGCACTTATTATGTACAACGTACCTAACAACAGCAACCAAACCATTATCTGTTACCTTTTTTATATGTATCATAAAAAAACCACAAGGAGCTCCATAAAAAAGAAGACAAATATATGTAATTTTTTTAATGCTCAGTATTGCTCTAGTGCCCTTTATCCCATCCAACATCCCAATTTACTCCGAGAGGTTGTTCGGATTTATTCGGGTATGATATTGAAATGTAATATTTCAACTCTAGAGTTGAAATGAATTTTTTCAACACGCATGTGATATAAGACACTTTCTAGATAAGTTAGGCATGCTTTTTTTCTCATTTTCGTAGGTGGTCGTAGGAAAATGAACTATGACATACACACGACATGTATTATTTGCGTTTATTACATTTTAGACTAATTTTAAAAATATTTAAATAAAAAATAATTCTTTTTTAATACCAATACATATATGTATACAATGTGAGCTGTGCGTATACTTAAGGCGTGGATGAGCATGCTTATATTAAGCAGACTTTTTGTACATAATTTTATATATTTTTGGAATTTTCATACATTACTGAAATGTTTAAATTAATAGGTACACTTGCAGAAAGCATCTATATTGTTTGTTGTCCGAATCAAGAGACACGTAAAGAAAAATACTTGTCTCATTTAATGTTCTAATTGAAGGGAGGAAGTTTGGTTATAGTCTTCGTGCAGGATAAATGTGGGAGAGATGCCGCACTTTTTCGAAAAAACTATTTCGTATTTTTATTTGAGAATAAATCACTGCGAAGGCAACAGAAAAATGAATGAGAAAATTTAGCTTTTAAAAAGGACCTCTCCCTCATTGGATATTGATGCTGCATAGGAAGGACAAATTCCGCATAGAGAAGGAAGATCGACGGTCACTTGACATTTGTGATATGTTTTTCTTTCGTATTTCCGGCTCATGCATATTTAGTCATGTTATTTTTATTTCGTTTATATTAATTAAATAAAATCATAACCAATGAGAGTATAGTACTGCATACCTCCTTACAGCTAATACGGCCGTGTCATTATGCCCTTTTTAATGGAATGCTATGGAGTTTCTGAACAGTAATTTCAGAATACCGGCAAAACTTTCAGATATACCAAAAAATTACCAAATTTTAAATAATTTCATTGATCTTTAATATGAGAGCAGCTATACTATCTATGAAATTCGGCTTACTACGAGTAAATATGGTTATTTAACCTGGATTGTTTTCGGAGTGATACAACAAATGTGGTATCTCTTCTGCCGCAGCATCTCTCTTGACGCGGCGCGTCTCCCATGTTTTTTTTAAGTAGGTACCTACCTGCTTTATGATTATCAGTTATCACACACAGTTATTTTTATTTTAATGTTTTGTTTTTAAATATTTGATCTCCAACTATGTCCCAGGATAGCGAACTCGAATTTCGAATTGATATTTTATCATTTGGGATCTAGGCCTGCTGGATTAGATAATAAAATTTAACATATTTTGATTTTTAATAAATCAAGCTGGCCTTGACCGGAGCATTATTTCTATTTTCTATCCAGGTAAAGTGCCTCCTTTTTTACTAAATTCGAAAAATACAGGGTCCGCAAACGAAGCGTGGACGGAAGATTACATCGTAATCGAAGAACTTATCAACAATACTAAAACAGCTTGAGATATTGGATTAAAAGCGGCATGTTTTAAAAATATTTTACATTATACAGGGTGGGCCAAAAAAGTGTGACAGCATAAAGTTATATTTTTTTAAATGGGACACCCAGTATTTTATTGCATATTTAGGTTCGCATTACTATCGTTTATAAGTACCTCATATTTTATTTAATTTGGTTCTGTACTTTCGGAGAAATAAATTAAAAACTAAAAAAAAAAGTTTTGCAGTCCTGAATAAAAAAATCAATAAAACAATCCAGAACTATTCTTTTAACCTCGGCATTGAGTGAAATTTATGACAAGAGGCCTAGAGATACTATGAATGTAATTGCGTTTATTTATTTTATACAGGATGTTCATAATTAGCTTTCAAAAACCCCACATTTTAAAATAATTTTTCTCAAGTTTTTCAAATGGAACACCCTGTATATTATTTGGCTATTTGACGTAGAATTCATAGACAATTTTTTTTGTAATACAAGCATATAAGTTATATTCAGCCGTTTTCGAAATAATTATAAATATCATAAATTATGTTGTTTAAATAGAGTTTTTATTGGGAATCTTTGTTATAGGCGACTAGACTAATAATTGTAAACTAAAGTAAATGTTGTCTTTTACTATTAGAGTTTACCGTATTTTAGTTATTTCGATATAAATTTTAAAAGCCTACATTTTTGTACTTTTATTTATTTAATTAATTTTTTATTCTTAATCGAGTTGCTATGATTTCTTTATTATTTATATTGTCACTATGACGCGGCGCGTCTCCCATGTTTTTTTTAAGTAGGTACCTACCTGCTTTATGATTATCAGTTATCACACACAGTTATTTTTATTTTAATGTTTTGTTTTTAAATATTTGATCTCCAACTATGTCCCAGGATAGCGAACTCGAATTTCGAATTGATATTTTATCATTTGGGATCTAGGCCTGCTGGATTAGATAATAAAATTTAACATATTTTGATTTTTAATAAATCAAGCTGGCCTTGACCGGAGCATTATTTCTATTTTCTATCCAGGTAAAGTGCCTCCTTTTTTACTAAATTCGAAAAATACAGGGTCCGCAAACGAAGCGTGGACGGAAGATTACATCGTAATCGAAGAACTTATCAACAATACTAAAACAGCTTGAGATATTGGATTAAAAGCGGCATGTTTTAAAAATGATGATGATGATTTTTTTATTATTTATATTGTCACTATGACAGCCACTTGCACATTCACCCAGTATAAAACTTATATTTACCATTTCTAAAGTTGTCAAATTCGACATTTTGTGTAATTTAGTACTTAATTTCGACGACTGAACAAATGTAAATAATTTTAATTGGCTGTCGTAGTGACAATCTAAACAAAAATAAAATGGCAACTCGATTAAGAATAAAAAATAAAATTAAATAAATAAAAGTAGCAAAAATGTAGGCTTTTAAAATTTATATCGAAATAACTAAAATACGGTAAACTGTAAGAGTAATAGGATGCTATTTTGAACATTTACTTTAGTTACAATTATTAGTCTAGTCGCCTATAACAAAATTTCCCAATAAAAACTCATAATTTATGATATTTATAATTATTTCGAAAACGGCTGAATATAACTTATATGCTTGTATTACAAAAAAAATTGTCTATGAATTATACGTCAAATAGCCAAATAATATACAGGGTGTTCCATTTGAAAAACTTGAGAAAAATTATTTTAAAATGTGGGGTTTTTGAAAGCTTATTATGAACACCCTGTATAAAATAAATAAACGCAATTACATTCATAGTATCTCTAGACCTCTTGTCATAAATTTCACTCAATGCCGAGGTTAAAAAAATAGTTCTGAATTGTTTTTTTTGATTTTTTTATTCAGGACTGCAAAACTTTTTTTTTTAGTTTTTAATTTATTTCTCCGAAACTACAAAACCAAATTAAATAAAATTTGAGGCACTTATAAACGATAGTAATGCGAACCTAAATATGCAATAAAATACTGGGTGTCCCATTTAAAAAAATATAACTTTATACTGTCACACTTTTTTGGGCAACCCTGTATAATGTAAAATATTTTTAAAACATGCCGCTTTTAATCCAATATCTCAAGCTGTTTTAGTATTGTTGATGAAGTTCTTCGATAACGATTTAATCTTCCGTCCACGCTTCGTTTGCGGACCCTGTATTGTTAAGAAAGGTTGCTCAGAATTCAAAATCATGCAGGCGTGCCGAATTTAAACCATCAGCCCACATTATATATTTCTTCATTTTATACAATATTTTCCCCAGTTGGGAATTTTTAATATCTTCAATTTCTCTCCTCGATTCATATTAGCCTAGGAAATTAAATTTGGTTATAATGTTATCAAAAGGGTTAACTCGATAACTCAGTAAAACAAACTTAGAAAATCAAATTTTGTATTCTGGCCTACGTTTCGACCTCTATGAGGTCATTCTCAGGGCTCTAAAATGGGGGTTTTCTTTTTAAATATAGTTCAGAAAAATAAAATATTATAATAATTTCTTACATATAGAGAAGAAAAATAAAATAAGTATAATTTGTCTTTATAGGAAAACCTATAGAAGACACTACATTTGAATAATAAATACACAAACTCTTAAAATCTACGTGTTACGCAACAATTATGAATAAAGTGAAACAAAAATATTAAACTAAACTACCTAATTAAAAAAAACAACAAAAACAGGTACTTACATACAGATGAGATCCCCCGTGTAACACTTTTTACCATTATTATTACTATAAAGAACTGTAGATTTTTCATAGTACATACATATATATATACCATTAGGGCTCTAACTTTTCAAAAAAAAACAAACAACAAAACAGGTTAGACGAAAAAACTACAAAACGGCTACCTTGCTGGTGCGTAATTGCAAGATTCTTTATTTTTTTAAATTCTAAACTGTTCATAAAAATAAAAATGAAATGTTTCTTATAACAATGATTGATTGATGTTCAAAGTCAATTTAATTTTCAGCAAACATCTATTGTCGCTTAACAAACCAATGATAAAAAATGATACAGATTCAAAAACATAAAAATAATATTAATAAAAAGCAAGACCTATAGACAATCTTAATACGTCATATTTTAATATATTAAAGTATTAGCAACATCCTTTAGATTAATAATTGTTATAAGAAACATTCATTTTTATTTTTATGAGCAGTTTAGAATCTGAAAAAAGAGAGCAACAATTTTTATCTTCAATACAGCAAGATACGTATGTATGTCTTGTGTCTGTTGTTTCCTTATTTTCGTCTAACGTTTTGTTTTATTGTTATTTTTTTTTTAAGTTAGAGCCCTAATGGTATACTCTATACAGGGTGGCCCATCGAAAACAGTCCAGCAAGGTTTACGGCTGTGTACGTGAAAATAAAAAAAAACCTCGGATCCGTAAACTTGTGTTTTCAGGGGGACACGTTTCACTATTAATTTCATCCCTGTAACCTCAACCCCCCTAGCGGGGGCGGCTACTGCCCTTGTTCTTTCAAACGGGAATGGGTATGTTGTGATACATCTTTTTACAGGGCATTAAATTCTCTTTAAAATGGCGCTTTGTTTTGTAAATTTGAGCTACGCGCCGCCGAGAAATTGCGTTTTGAAAAATGTAATTTTATTGAGTAATACTTACATGTTATCTTATTAAATGTTGAAAATGTCCGCCATTCACCTCCATACAATAGTACAACAACTGTTCAAAGTGTTCTCGGACATTGTGAAGAACGTCTGGTGTAATTTGTTGACATTCAAAGTTGTTTACGCATAAACCTGTGTACTTGATAAGAGGTGCAGCGAAATGTTTCAAATTCCGTTGCTCGGCGGCGCGTAGCTCAAATTTACAAAACGAAGCGCCATTTTAAAGAGAATTTAATGCCCTTTAAAAAGATGTATCACGACATACCCATTCCCATTTCTTCCCAAAACAAGGGCAGTAGCCGCCCCCGCAAGGGGTGGGGGGGGGGGGGTGGTTTGAGATTACAGTGATGAAATTAATAGTGAAACGTGTCCCCTGAAAACACAAGTTTACGGGTCCGAGTTTTTTTTTTAATTTTCACGTACACAGCCGTAAACCTTGCTGGACTGTTTTCGATGGGCCACCCTGTATATGTGTACTATGAAAAATCTACATGTTCTGTATAATATTAATAATGGTAAAAGTGTTACTGTTTTATTGTTTTTTTAATTAGTTTAGTTTAATGTTTTGTTAATTGTTACGTAACGCGTACATTTTAAAAGTTTAGGTATATGTTTATTAGTCAAATGTAGTCTCGTTTATACGTTTTTTATAAAGACAAATTATACTTATTTTATTTTTCTTCTTTCTATGTAAGAAATTATTATAATATTTTGTTTTTCTGAACTAAAAAAGAAAAACCCATTTTAGAGCCCCGAGGATGACCTCCTAGAGGTCGAACCTTGGGTCAAAATACTAAATTTGATCTTCTAAGTTCGTTTTACTGACCTGTATCCAACGAGTTAACCCTTTTGGAAACTTATTAGCGTGCTCACTAATTACTTCAAAAAAATTAAGTGTTATTTTTGAAATAATACCATGAACAATTTTTTTTCTGTTTAAAGGTTTTAAAAAAATACAAGAAATTAATGATGATTATTAAATTGAATCATTTTCAATTACGAACGACTTTTCTGAATACAATTTTTCTATATTTTGTGAAGAAGAGGCACTTTACCTAGAGAGAAAAAAAAAATAATGCTGCGGCCAATGCCTGCTTGATTTATTAAAAATCAAAGTATGTTAAATTTTATTATCTAATCAAGCATGCGCCGATCCCAAATGGTAAAATTTCATTTCGAGAATTTTTTTGTCATTTACTACATTAATAAGCTCGCTTGTCCTGGGACACACTGTATAAATTAATAAATAAAGTGAATGAAACTTTCTGGCGCATTGCTGGTATAACTTCTCACCTACTAGTAGATCAACTCTAATATAGCTCCAGTATTGAAACTAATTTAAATCTAATAAATATATTTTGTAATATTTTGTTTATATATAGTTTATAATGTGTAACTCAGATATACTTAAGGTATGGATGAGCGATGACTAGAGATTCAATGGTTTTGAAAAATAGAAAAATTGGAAAAATAGGAAAATGGAAAAATTGAAAAATCTATATAAACAACCGGAAATCTGAACAGATATTCTTTGTTATGTGATATAATGTGCATATGGGTTATTCTCTTACAAACCGCACACTTTTTAACCTTAATATTTTAGAATCGTCCGTGTTTTTACAACTTATACATAAAATTAGTCGACACGTATTTCAGGATTTTGCTAAAAAATTTTTTTTTGAAAAAATATCTACGTAAATTTTTGATAATTTGCTGGATTTTCTCATGTTTGAAATTTAATATCTTCAGTTGTACTGATCGGATCAATGTCGTTCTTTTTTTATCTTGCACGTTAGCTTTCAAAGTGTATTTTAAAAAATTGTCATTGTGAACAAATAAAAAATTATAACAATTTAATTTTTTAAATAGTTTTAACATAACCCATCTTAAATGAATTTAAAAAATACCATTTTGTTCTTTATCCTCTTATCTACAAAACCCATTTTACAAGAAAGTGGCACTCTTTTAGTTCGGAAGTTATCAAATATGGTCAATCGACAGCGTGCTATGCTCATCTCATTATTATAAGCATACTGTTTTTATATGAAGTCAGTGGCGTAACTACCGGTGTTCCAGGAACACATGCCCTCGAGCTTTGGGGGCCCCGAAGGGGGGACCTGCAAGGCTGGGGCCTGGGAAATTTTAGGAAGCTGCACAAATTTTTATGACCATCACCTTTGTGGTGTCGTAGATTACGGAAAATTCATGAAAAATCACATTTTTAGCAATTCAGATCTTTGGGGGCCATTCTCTTAAAAAATTACTCCTCAAGCAGTAGCTTTTCTGAAATTGTTACAGCATGTTGTCTGTTTGTCACCATCCCAGTTACCGTCGCAAAAGCAGAAAGATCATTTTCGAAATTAAAGATAATAAAAAATTATCTTCGCAATACGATGGGACAAAAACGAGTAATCTTTTTGCCTCTAATTTCAATCGAGAATAATATAGCGAAAAAGATGGATGTACAAAACTTGGTAACAGCTGTCGGCTGTAAATAAACTTATGTTCTACGCTTAGAAATGTCGCTTTCTATAAAGTAGGGGGGGGGGGGGGGGGGGCATACCGTCACCGAACACAAGTTTTTCTGACGTAGTTACGCCACTGTATGAAGTTATTCGTGGAGTTTTGATAAAATGCAAAAAGCATCAACATTTTCGAGTGGTTCGAAAATTTGAACAGATCTAGTAGGTGTTACAAAGGTTTTGAAGCATCATTTAGTAGCTTTTAACTTACCAGTAACGGATGAGTTCCTTAAACAAAGAATCTGTAATTATTGCCGTACTAGTTTCTGAACTATACAAAGATTGTAAGAAGACGGTAAATTTTACTGTCAATAATGCTTTTAAGTAAATTGATGGAGTCTGTGCAATAACCGTTTAGGCGAGATTGCATAACATAATTTGTGCCTTTTTCAATGTTCTATTGACCCATATTTTTTTACTTTTATGAAATGAAAATATTAATGATTAACACTGCAGCGATGTCGATTGTAAATTCTGATACGCTTCGACTAATGCTTGGATGCGGGTCTTGGCACTCGAAAACTAATATTTAATAACTGCCGAACTAAAAGAGGTGCCACTTTCTCCTAAAATGGGTTTTGTAGATACGAAATAAACAAAATTGTATTTTTAAAAATGAATTTAAGATGTATAGAGAAGAAATATAACTGCTTGTAGTGTTTCACAATTTTTATTCAGTTTCCTGACACGTGTTTCGACCTTTTCAGGTCACTTTCGAAAATGGGTATTTACAGAAATGCGGAGAGGAGTCGCCGATGAATTATATAGCCGTTGTTTATAACATGCATTTTTTAATGAAAATAATTTATAAATATTATTTAATAATTTAAAGTCTGCCTATTAAAACAGCTTCTTCCTAATATATAACAAAATATAAAATGCCAATCTTTTTTCCAATTTTTCTGACAGTCAATCTTCCTGGAAATTTGAAATCTCTAAGGGTGATCATTTTGATTGTGTTTATATTTAGATACTAGTTATTTACAATACAAGTGAGGTATATAAGCATTATTACAATCACAAGTGGTAATCTCACGAGTGCTAATAATATGCCATAGGGCACATGTAATGTACAACATTTTATTTACGACCATTTAAACAAAAAATAATATTTAAATTTAATATTTTGACATAAAAAATTATTATTTTGTCAAATACATTTTTTTGGGTGACAATCTACCATACAAAGTAACTACGTAACTAGATCATTACATATTAGTGATCTAATAAGTCCATCACATCCCTAATTCGGTAATGCTTCTTATATTACTAATTAGGTCGTAGATAAAATTATTTTCGCGTTAAGTATGAAATCTCCCATAATAAGCGGACACTTCCAAAACACACTACGCCAATTTATTATCGACTATTCAGAAATTCACATCCTAATTAATTGTTTGGTTAATTAATGACAAAATTTTAAAATTTTTTGTTTTAACTGATAGAAAGTAGATTCTAGAGTTTAGGGCAGAGCAGTTTACGTCCTGATCAGTGGCGGTTCTTCCACAGAAGTACATGCGCACGTGCATCCCCAAAACAAATATTAATTTATATTCATTTAATATTATTTATCCTATAAAGTCCGACCCTCCCTAATATTTTACCGTACCGTCAAACCAAACTCTATATGGGCTCTCACCGTGGCGCGATCCGGCCGGCGCACTAGTCGTTAAATTGATGACGAGAATGCTCGCATATGCGCTCATATAGGCGGGACATAATGCATTTTCTCTTTAGTATCATGTGGCAGGGGATAGCGGGGATATGGCGATTTTACATGGAAAAGTCGCACAATTTTGGAGTGCGTCTTTGTCTGTTTGTTCGTGCATGTGTAGTAATTCGAGCGTGGATGTTTCCATATTTTAATATTAAGTATATATTCTTTAAGTTAAAATGCATAGTTTGACGGTGGACTATTTAAAAAATAACTTTAGGTCTTTGAGTTTGGAGCAAAAAATTGAAGTGAAGAATGCGGGAAGACCTAAACCTGAAACTAATTTAACGCAGACTATAAAGGGTAAATCTAGGGACTTTATTAGGAAGTTTAAAAATTAAATATACGAAGAAAATAACTGGATTTGTGGATGCAGCATAACTAACCGTTTGTTTTGTTTTTCCTGTTTGTTGTTTGATAGCGGGGTTGCGGAGCCTGCCTGGACAAAAATGGAATAGCCGACTTGGGGCATTTAACGCAAAAAATTAAAAAACATGAAAACACTCGAGCTCATATCAATGCTCTGTTGGAGATACAGCTGTTGTTTAAAATATTTTCACGATACTTGTGAACCCCCTCTATCATAGGGCACGAGCCGCCACTGGTCCTGATAAGATTAATTGTACGGGATGGCGCATAAAATCTAGATGCATGTCAATCCATGGTTACTTACTTAATTTTATAGCTGAACATTGTATTTGTATCGTTATTTTCGAATTTTTAAAGTTAAGTAAATGAATTAAATTAAAATATAATTGCGTTGCACTCTGTATTATAAACTAAAGCAAAAAGTGTTCAAATATCGTATTTATTGTTTATGAAACGTTTCTTTAATAATATATTTTGAAGAAATGGCATTTTTGTTTGTTACCTCTAGTAGCTTGGCGATTCTATTTGGTCTATGGCTAACCCAGATAATATATCTCTAATTGGTTTATGGCCACTGTGTAGGCTAAAATTCGCCCTTTTTGTATAAGGTATCATCGGGTGGTATGGGAAATAATAATTTTTCCATACATTGGTATTTGATATTTTCTATTAGTTAAAAAAAATAACAAACTCGGTTCATAATGAATGATATAAGAGCTTATTATGAGGACCTGAATTCTTGAATATTCGATAATTATTTGGCGTAGCGCATTTTTTTTTAACTGGAATATTTCCGACATTGTCTACCAGCTGGCTTAGCGCCAGAAGCTGATGCCATCGGATGGGATGAAATTTTAAAAGTATCACGGTTGCGGTTTATTCGCAAAAGTGGTTAAATTTATATTTGGGGTGAAATGATAAAGATACACACGCGGACTTTCAGCAAAAAATCCTGGCTAGTGGCTCAGCTGGAAACACCTTTTCCGTCGTAAATAAATCCAGTCGCCGCTTGAATCAAATGGTGTATGGTACTAAATCAAAAGATTACAAGCTTACGTTAGAAAATAGGCATTTTCTCATCTTAACTCGTTAATGTAAAATATTTGATGTGTTGTACAGGTGTATATGTATATAGGTTTAGTATATAGTGAATCCATTCTTACTTTTTTAATTCGATACGACTGTAATGGTTTAGACCTTACTTACGTACCTATGTGTATTAATACTATGCCATAATAATGGTTATTATTATGAAACTGATCAAGTGAACCTGTTCATCAGCTTATAATTTATACTCGCCGCCAAAAGAATCGACGCACCACAATATTTTGACGGATTTTGATCTTAAATACTTGTTTTATTTTAATTCCGCCTTTTATCATTCTTTTTTTATATTGTAGGTAAATTTATCGAAAATCTCGCAGACGTATGAGATTTCAAGAAAGTTAAGAATATGTTCATAATATACAGGCCGAAACAAGAACTGTTTCTGGGTGTCAAATTTTGTTTTGGGGGGCGGGGGTTCATACAAGGAAAAGTTACGAAAAGTAATACGCTGCCGCGTTAGTCAAGTCGGTATACAGGGTGCACCAAGTAAAGTGGCCTATTAGAAGTATCTCGAGAACTGAATGAGATCTTATTTTGAAAATTTGGTTGTAGCTATAAGAGATGGTTTTCTACGTTTCTTAAATATTTTGGATGATGCGGTGTTGCCGGATCATACCGAAAGTGGTAGCAACTTCGGAATTTTAAATGAATTACCCTATATATTATATTTTTTTTGGAATCTAGGTAAAAATCTAGAACAGTTTTCTGTATAATATCATATACCTATCTTTGAGACTTTTTGAATTATAAATAATCTTGTGATGTTTTAACGCCGTATCGGGACCTGAAAAGAAAATCAAAACTTTTTAGCGGTTACAGCTAGAAAGCTGAAATTTTGACAATAGTTTCACAAGACCTTCAAAATTTTATTATTTTGAACAGTATTTAATTAGCTTTATATTATACATGGCGTCTCCATAACAATATTTCTGAGTGAGATGAATTATTGCAAAAATCTTCTTTTTTTTTAAATGGGGCACCCCCTGTATTTGATATGTTTTGCTAACGGAGGATCAAATTTTCTATCTAATGATATTTAGTGTGCCTATACTTCAATATTTTCGGACGAAATTTAAAAATTATCTTATAAAAATATATTTTTTTGTAGTTGGCTGTGGGATGGATTCAGGAACAAAATAATGAAAAATTCATTTGACGTTATGTCTGTGTTGTTGTAAAAAAAATAGTTAACAAATGTGCAATTTATTAATAAATAAAACAAAATTAAAATTACGCATCAAGCACCAATAAAATAACTATTGTTGGCTCTTAAACATTCATGAATTGTGGTGATAACATGTTCATTTGTCACCTTTTTAATTTCTTCGCCTTCTAGAGACCCCAGAGCTGTTCTTAGTCGATTTTCTAAATCTTTCCTTGTTGTGACCTTAGGGCCATTTCCAGGGACCTCCTCGACCAATCAACTTTTTCTGAGTCATAGGAGCTGCAGCAGGATGAAGTTCATTAAATTTTCTAGTAGATAAAACTCTACCACACTCCCCACGAATATAAAATAAACTTTGAGCTCGAATAATGTGAATTAGTTAATTACAATAACACAGGCATAACGTCAAATGGATTTTTCATTATTTTGTTACCGTACTATGAATCCATTCCACACCTACTACCAAAAAATATATTTTTTTAAGATAAGTTTTAAATTTCGCTATAAGTCCGAAAATATTGAAGATAGGTATATAGGAAAACTTAATATCATTAGATAGAAAATTCGATCCTCCATTAGCAAAACGTATGAAATACAGGGTGCCCCATTTAAAAAAAAAGAAGATTTTTGCAATAATTCATCTTCCTCAGAAATATTGTTATGGAGACGCCCTGTATAAAACTAATTAAATACCGTTCAAAATTATAAAATTTCGATAGTCTTGTGAAACTATTGTCAAAATTTCAGCTTTCTAGCTGTAACCGCTAAAAAGATATTATTTTCTTTTCAGGTCCCGATACGGCGATAAAAAATTACAATATTATTTATAATTCAAACACTCTTAAAGATAGGTATATGATATTATATAGAAAACTGTTCTACATTTTTACCTAGATTCCAAAAAAAAAATATAATATTTGGGGTAATTCATTTAAAATTCCGAACCAAATTTTCAAACTAAAATCTCACTCAGTTCTCGAGATGCTTTACTTCTTGGTTCACCCTGTATATGTTATTTTTCGTGTTCCATTGTTGATTGAAGGGAGGGGGGGGGAGCCATATGTTGTTCCTTTCGGGCCATTTATCGTAGCAAATGTTATGCTGATGCAGGATAATGCTCCATCCCATGTTGCGAGAATTCTTAACGAGTATTTAGACGAGGTCAAAATCCCAAAAATGAATTGGTCCCCCCCACGCTACAAAATTAAAGTATTGAACTGAACCAAAAATGAAAATGTTAAGAATAGATGTCACTTCATAATTAAATAATAAAATAAAAAGTTTGACATCGCTGTCACTCTATAGAATATTTTAAAGTTTAAGTGAAAAAACAGTTTTTGTTTTAACAATGGATATATGTACATATTCTTAAATTTCTTAAAATCTTACATATGTGCGAGATTGTACGATATAATAAAAAATAAAAAAATTATTCATCCAAATATTGCGTTTATCGATTATTTTGGCTGTGGGTGTATTATCCCTATCTATAAGTTGTTAATATTGAAAGAGATAAAACCTATATCAGCTGATGATTGGTCCTATAAGATCAAAATTTACGAATAGGTCTATAAGTGTAATGAAAGTATACATTCGTCAGAATATGAATGTGCTCTTTATAAAGTATACGATCTACTTAGTTTGTACAAATAATTTCAACGATAGTGGATGCTATAGACTTGTATGTATTTTAATATAAAATAGACTTGTACAAAAGATTGTTGTTTTAAACTATATTGTCGTAACAATAAAACATTTTTAATAAATATATTTCGTTGATATTATTTTTGGTCTTTTCGACACTGGGGTTTAATTAATTTAACATAAGAGCGTTATGGAAATTGCTTAATATATTTAAATGGATTACATCTTGAGTGTCCTAGAGAACGCCTACATACTTTTTCTTTAAATAAACCTCTAACATGACCCCCACGTACCTCGACATACACATCTGTTTTCAGTTAACAAGTGTATGTAGGTCAGTAGGCTCGCAGTGACACAACGCGTCGACCTTGGTCGTTGGGAAACGTTGCTCAAACGCTTAATCCTGTTTTGATATGCGAGACAGATACGTATTTGACGCGATTTGTATACGAATTTTAAACCTCTCTGGAAAATTTACAAAACAATTGGCGTTCTATGCGGAATATTTTATATTTAAATATCAATTCGCATTAGTTTTCTTTTAATAGTAGCATTTTAACTATCTTATATAAATGAAGCATTTTTCTGAGCGAAAATTTTTTTTTTTTAAGTTTGGACCGGGTCGACATTATTTTCGATTTCAGTATTTTCTTTGTGGAACTTCCCTTCACTCAAAAAAATACTTTTGGAATATTTCCTCATGACCTCGTTACCTATACAGGGTGTCCCACTGGGGATCGCCGCGATCGATATTTGGAAAACTGGAAATTTTTGAAAATTACGCTATGCTAATGTTGACGGGGGCCACTCGTCTAAAATATTTTAAATATGATGGAACATCCGGCTATACCGGAAGTCGTTGTCAACTTGCTTATTTTAAATGGAACACCATATATTATTCCATTTTTGCATTCTACGCAAGATTTCAGGCATATTTCGTATTTCATGTCCTATACCTAAGTCTAAACGTATACAAATATTTATTTGACATATTTAAGTTTTTAGGTCAAAAATAACGCTTTCACACCTTAAAATAATTTTTCCTGTACGGAATAAGCCTTTATTATTTACTTTGTGAACATTATCCATAAATAATAAATTAATTTAAATAATCTTCTTTCATGATCATGATTATTAATAATTTTCAAATGCTGATTCAGATTACAACTTCATACATTTTTTTAGCAGTTGACAGTTTTCCAACTCCGTCATAGTCATAGAAACATTTTAAGGACAGTTATTAAGAAATTAAGAGGATTCTAAAAAAAAATAATACACAGGGTGGTGTTCAATTTAAATTATAAATGTCTCTAATACTTTCTAGTAGAAGCGGCAGCACTGTGCCAAATTTTCAAGATGATCCGTTGACTAGTTCTTTATAAACGTCTAATAGCCCATCCACCATCAACCACGCTGTATAAAAGTCCTGTCATAGGACAAAATAATACTGTCTTCGTCAAGTGTGGTTAGAGTTTCAATTTCCACTTAGGATAAATTTGGTGGAGTCATCTAGCAAAAAGTAGTGAATATTTGACTGCGACATTTTTTAAACAGATAAAGGTATCATGTTTGAAATAATCAATAAAAATACAAAATTTTGAATTGTGTCGATTTTGAACGGGATGTGCGATAACTCTCCCGCAATGTCACATTTGGACTAAAATTATGTAAATTTTAATTTACTAATATGCATCTGTCAGACATATGAACATAAGTAGTGTTCCCTTTTGAAAATTTTTGTAAGGAAGTATAAAATACTTTATTACCATAACAATGATTTATTATTACTATATTTATAAAAAACAACTAAATTTATGAAAAAACACAATTTCACTACTTCACGTCACATTTCGAATACAAAATAATTTGCAAGCTCGAAAGGCACTAATAAAATATCATCGTCATTCTGTCAAGAAATCTCGAAAAATTCTACAAATAATATGTGTTACAACAATTAAAATTATCCTCGCCATTCTGTCGAGAAATTAATTAAATCATTTAGATTTTAGAAGAAATAGTTCGAATATAAATAAGTTTTTTGAATATAATATAGGTATATGCTCACTTTTCGATGTTTTTATAGGATATCTCAATCATTCATTAAACATGACATTCACTTAAAAATAAAGTGGCTGTAACTCATTGGGGAGTGGGTTTTGAATCAAATCTTTCATTTAGGTATTTGTGCCCTATACTGATTATAACAGTAGTGAAGCTTTACGATTCTTTGGAGTCTTAAGGTTTTTTATAGGTATTTGATAATATCAAAAATTTGATGTACAACTTATAGAGGGTGGCCCATCGAAAATGTACCGCAAGGCGTTACAGACTAGGAAAGAACTTTTCGACAAAATCCAAAAACACGTCGTCTAGTTTGTTTAAAAGAGAGACAACTTTTGACGCAAAAAACATAACAAAATTCTCAACTCGTTAAGCGGGGGCGTTATCTCCAAATTTTTTTCAAATGGGAATGAGGGGGGGGAGGGGACGTGTGACTCAAAATTCGATTTAATTTATTATTAGTAAATTCAAAGCTCCTTATTTTCTAAACGATTTTCAAAAAGTAAGCAGCAATATATAGGGAATTAAAAGCCCTTTTTATTAAGTTATTACTTGACCACCCATTCCCATTTGAATAAATTTGGGGGATGACACCACCACTTAGAGAGCTGCAGATTTTGCTTTGCTTTTTGCGTCAAAAGTTGCCCTTCTGACAACAAACTTGCCGTGTTTTAGGATTTTGTCGAAAACTTCTTTTCCGGCCTGTAATGCTTGCTGTACGTTTTCGCTGGGCACCCTATACAACGTGTCCAAGATAAGGAGGGCCAGTACAGGTATCTCGGAAACCGTAAGAGATACGAAGTCGGTTAAATGGAGGTAAAGTTGCGCATTTACGTGCCTAATGATATGCCGTTTAGAAAGTTTTAATATTCCGAGTAGTTCCGGAGATATCCGGAAAAAAACGAAATTCTGAAAATTCGTTTTATTGTTTTCCTGGGTTTTTTTGATATCGAATTCTAAAGTAAATTGCACTTATGCATTGCCACTTTTTCGCTTTATCTAACAGCGTTAATTGTTTTGTAATCCGACGAGTCGTGTTTGAAGGGCCATTATTATCAACTTTCTTTTTAATACGGTCCTGTTTTTTGATAGCTGTTTTTCTTCCGAATGCAACGATGTATGACACATTGTGGTTTAATGACGTTTCGAGGGTTTTTTGAACAACATCAGGAAATTGGGATAAGGTCCTATATTTTTCCTAATTTTATAAATAATATCTCATAAGTAAGCTCTAAATTTTTACTTATGTTGGACTAGCTCAATAAATAACAAATAATTTAATAATAAACCACAAATATGTGAACAAAATACAAAAACACTATTTCAAACTTCTGTTGATTCGGGATGTAAAAGAAAAGTAGGCGCTTGAAACAAAAAAATTAAGATGGTGACTAGTGATTTGTTTCACTTGACATTCCCATTGTGATCGTTTGAGAGCATTTAAAGAGGTTTCCTATTTTCCAGAAAATATTAAACATAAATTTACAAATGCTGAAAAGTTTGATATTCTATCGTATGTTTTATTTTATCTAAAAAAAAACTGTTATGTGGCACTTAGAAGATGTTATTTGTGCTTAGAGAATAACAGAAATCATTTTGAACACCTGATTATGTAGTTCCTTACTTTTTTCGTTGTTCGTTTTATTACTGTTTTGGTATGATTTTTATTTACTAATTTGTGGTTTATTATTAAATTACTTGTTATTTATTGAACTATTCCAACATAAGTAAAAATTTAGAGCTTACTTATAAGTGCAATTTACTTTAGAATTCGATCTCAAGAAAACCCAGGAAAACAATAGAACGATTTTTCAGAATTTCGTTTCTTTCCGGATATCTCCGGAACTACTCGGAATTTTAAAACTTTCTAAACGACAGATTATTAGGCACGAAAATGCGCAACTTTACCTCCATTTAACCGATTTCGCATCTCTTACGGTTTCCGAGATCGCTGTACTGGCGCTCCTTATCTTGGGAAAAGAATATTTTGAAAATAAGCTGTTATTTCGTTAATAATGAACCAATTTTAATAATTTTTGTTTTAACTGAACACAGATTCTAGAGAGAGGGCAGAGTAGTTTACGTCCTGATATAATTGTACGGGGTAGCGCATAAAATCAGATGCATGTAAATTTTCTGAATTTTAAATTTTATATATCTTCCATAAAAACTTCATTTTATTTATTTTTTAAACTGGGTTAGACACTCTAAAAAGTATCGCTATGATACTCGAGGTAACAAAAAATTACCATTTCGTCTAAATACGTTATATTATTGTGAAATAGCGTTTCTTGAATGATCAATGCGACATTTTATCGCTTTTGACTTTTGCTAAATAAAAAATTAAAATCATTTCAATAAATATAACGCCAATAATAGAGTGATACGCAATTATCTATTAATTTAATTAATTTATTTAACATAAAAAATCATTAGATACATAAGTCATACCTATGTTATTAACGTATCTACATATATAAATCTAATAAACAGAATTTTACAGTTTTACAGTAGGCAACAACACTGCCGAATATAGAGGGGAGGCGTGCACCCCCCCCCCCCCACACGAAGCGGGAATATACCTCGAAATGGGAACCTAAAGTGAAGGTTGCCGTACTAGTACCCGCCCTAGGAAACAAAGCTATCTACGGCACTGGGCAACAAGCAGTAGGTAGTTTTCGATTTCTTGACAGAATGACGATGGTATATTATTAGTTCATTAAATATGATTTTTCCATACATACCAATTAAAATTAAATATGCCTGCAATAGTCCATCAGGCTTCCATAGCTCCTATATGAATTAAGTTAAAAAAAAATTTATTCATATGTTGACTTATACTGCATTTGTATGGTGTATTTCAGGAAAATATAATATAATATAATATAATATTGTGTGGCTCAAAAAAGGAGTTATAACATAGTTATATTTTTTTTAAATGGGACATCCTGTATTTTATTGCATATTTAGGTTCGTGTTATTGTTCTCTATTAATTACCTATAATGTTATTTAACTTGCTTAAAGGCCGTATTAGAGTCGGAATTTTTTTTTCTTGCGCCGGCAATTATAATGGCACGTATTTATGCGCAGTAAACCGTTCTCGATCAGGTGGAGCATTGTCAACGGTCAGAACAGCAGTTGGTACTGTCAAAATCCCTAAAATACCCCCGGAATTAGAGATGGACAAACCTGTTCGTTTTGATTACCAGTTAAAGAAGCTACTGCTATTTACAAATAGGAGGTCAAAAAAGTTGCTACGAATTAGCAGTCCATAAGCTTAATAAAGAATGTGAACAGCTAATTTAAGTACCAGTGGGTTTAAATGGCCATTAGCTATTAATACCTGCTTCGACCAAACAATAAACAGTTAAAAATAACAGAATAATCCATGTCTACCCAATTGCGCCGGCAATGGCAATTAAAATGGCGCGTGCCCCATTTCTAGTAATGAGAGACAGCTGATCGGGAACGGTGTACTGCGCATGAATCCGTGTCATTTTAAGTGTCAGAAAAGTAGAATTTCGGACTGTAGCACGGAGAACTTTGTACTGCGCATGAATCCTTGTATTATAATTGCCATTGCTGGCGCCACAAAAATTCCCGACTGTAATACGGCTTTAAGTAGTTTAAGAGGACTAAATTAAAAAGGTACAAAAAGTTTTGTAGTCCGGGAAAGAGAAATCAAAAAACATACTTAAAATATTGGTTCATACTCGTTATAAAAGATGTCGATCTTTTTAAATATTTTGACATATTTATTACTTCCGGTTATAGCCGAGGTTAGGCTTAACATTGTGTTTTTTAAATAAAATGCCCTGTATATTTGGTCATTTTTAGATTCCATGTAAAAAAAATACAAATAACTTTTCTTAACGAAACCGTTCTGCGGTAAAATTCATCAAGGGAATTTTTTATAAACAAACATTTCAAATAAGCTAATTTGACCTTAATTTGTAACTATTGCAATTAATGACTAACAAATTTGACAAAATTCAGAAAAATATAAGGGTCTTTTTAATTCATAAAAATACCAGACATTTTTTATACAGGTTGTTTTTAAAATGATGCCTTTCCTTTTTGGGACTAAATAATTTATTAGCAATGAAATCAGAGACGTCACTACCGCCGAGCTCAAAATTAGGGGGCCCTTACGGACCACTTACGGGGCCCCAAGAAAAACCCGAACCCAACTATTGGCGACTTTTTTTTTTTTAGATGATGCGTTCAATTTGGTGGGGGACTCCATTGAAAGTATCGAAACGACCGTTTTTTTTTGGTAGTCGTCCCCCGCCTGTGTCTGCAATGGGCACATTATATGTCGCCCTGGGCCCTATGTTTGACGTTACGATACTGAATACAACATAATGATAGTAAAGTTTAATAACAACATTTTCATTTCTGGATGAGTATTTTATTTATGGACAGTAAAAAAGCTGAATATTAAAGTAGGTAATTTCTCGATCCGAAAAAGATTTAAATTAGGAAATAAATAGCTGGGTAATGAACTTACTAGTGAAAATTAATGTAACAATAATTTTAAACAAATACGCAAGTCATCTATAAAACAAGGACGCCAAAGATCAGTAACTATACTGCACAATAGAATTGCGACATTTGCTGGTTCTTGAAAATGCGACACTTTTTCGTACTAAATTATTACAAAACAGCGTTTTTTCTTTTAGTTTCTGCGTAGGAACCGTTAAAAATCGGGTACTAAATTGATATTTTTTAAAAGTTGAATGGGTACTGAATTATTACGCTTTTTTACACATTAACGTATTTTATAAAATTGTTTTCTTACACAACAGAATAATATAATAATACGATCGTTTCAACGAAATTCATTTTATTTAATCCATTGCTTTTTAGTCGACAGATTATAATAAACTGAACAGCTTTCCAATTAGCTAACATTTAGTAAAATAGTAATTCATTCGATATTTCTTCGAGTTAAATTTTTTGTGCTATTTATCCAAATCAGGTTTTTAGTACCATTGGGAATTTATCAGATAACACCTGCGCTCTGCACGAAAATGACTATAATAAAATTATTATATTCCAGATTTCATTGTACGACTTCCTATAAAATATTGTATTAATTACAATTTTCATTATTAATCCGTACCAAAATAATATTGTAGATACATATAATTTCTAAAAAAGTATAGTTAGAATTTCTAATAAATTTAGTAGTTGTATAAATATTTTTTTCTATTTGGGTTTCATAATGGCTAATTTATGAAATACAAAAAAAATTGAATAACTTTCCGCTTTATGAAACTGAAATTTTAATTTTTTCATGTTGGCAACAAGTAGGGTTCGAATTTTAGGCCTACTTCGATTTCGTTGAAATTAGTTTTCTAGCAAAGATCTGTTTTCTAGGCATTATTGATTCGACAGACATTTTTTATAGAAAACTTGAAAATACTAACCTTTAACCTTGCAAATAGATCGTTTATACGAGATATTTATCCGAAATACCTATACTCGGAAATATATAACATGCTGACGTTGTACGTCAACTAATTTCTAGTCACAACTATAAAACAACATAACCTACAAATAATAAAAATATGTTCTAGCTATTTTCTATTATTTCTAAGTTTTATTCAATAAAGTTCTATTTTTATTCTTAATTCAATATAGTATTATACATATTGCTTTATATATACATATTTATAGTTACTGTAGACATTTTCTGGGCATTAATTATTATTCCTGTCAGATTCTGTGTCACACAATATTTTGTTCAATAGTATTACTTATTATTTTATTCAATATTTTGAACTTTGATCTGCTCGCACCATAACTCAATTCTTTTTAAAAAACATATTCAAGCATATTCTTTTAAAAAGTTTTTCTAAATTATTTTCTGCAATTTCTCGTATTTCTGACCTAGTACAACTTTCTTCCTGACTCATTTTTATTAGCTTTAATAATAAATTTATTTTTAATTATGACGGATGGGAAGAAGCTTTGTTGTGTTCAATTATTTCTATCATGGCATATTTGATACTTGTAACATTTTATTAAATTGTAAAAGTAGTGCCAACCCAAAAAGAGAATATTAATTCAATTGGAAAAAAATCTATTATTTTTTAAAATCCCAAATAAAAAAAGTATTATAATATACACGGCTCATAAGACAATTAGAGCACTTGTATAGTCTTTACAGCGAACCCTCAAACTTTTTCGACAGTTGACATCAGCAATATGTCATCGATCAGCTGTTTGGGGACTTAATCAAATACCCCAGTTTTATACGAACCGTATTGAGCGTGTTGTGTTTTTATAGGTATTATTCCAGTTTGATTGGTGCTAAGAAAGAAGAAGTTTTAAAAGTGTATTTGTGTTTATTTTGTTTTGAAAACTTTGATTAACTATATATTGTGTTGTTTGTGTATCCAGTAAACTATAGTAAGTCTAATCACGGAACGAAAAATTTATAGGTTAATATTTTATTTATCTGTTTTTAGGCGAAAATAATAATTATGGAGCACAATTATTGTCTGCCTTCTACCTCAGCTGATGCCACCTCAGCTGAGCAACTAAGGTGAATTTTAATATTAATAAAAACAATTAAAACGGCAGTGGATCGTTTAATTATAATGGGTAATAACGACCATGCTCATATTGTTCATTCCTTCATAAAATGCCATCTTGGGGAGAATGAAAAGTGGCAATGAGAAAGTGAAATTTATTTTTGGACATCTCTTGGAACAAAGTCAGGAAAAACTAAAAACATAAACGCAAAATTGTCCCAATTTAACCGACTTCGTATCTCTTTACTCTTACCTTTCCCGCATTCCAATGGGGAAGGCCGAAATACCCATTTTATCCATAGCTATTTTCAAAAATGTTTATTTGTGCATCCTGTACAAAAATATGGAAATTTTTTGTGATTGTATTTATACAACAAGGAAAAGAAATGATCAAGGATAACTTTTTCGAAAAATTGAAGTTACAATTTTTTACAGGTATAGTTAAGTCGATGTGTAGACACACTGTATAAAGTTTACAGTAGGTAAAGGTGGACATACATGTAGATACGATCTTTTTGTGGAGATAGAGGTACCTACTAGGCAAGTAATTATGATAATGACTTTATTTTATATATTTGAATAAATAAAAAAATAAAATGTGTTTGTGTGTTTTATTCCCTATAATAGATAATAAAAAATGCATTTAAAAATATAAATAGACTCGTTTCATTTTCAAAATAACCGTACGTACTATTTTAGTACGGTCCTGGAATTTTATACAAACCTAGGCAAAATAAATAACCAGAAATAAGCAGACAAGTCATTAATGTCACGTGACACTTGACATATCTTGCGAGAGGGTTCGCTGCAACGACTATACTTTAGAAAACTCCCCACTTTCATTCACTAATTATGTGTAAAAAACCTGAATCCATTGGAGCTCTTTGGGAGCCGATATCTCGGAAGAGGAGGCCTATACGAAAAAAGTTTATATGAACTTGTAGTACTCTTTTCACTTGTTTTCTTCATATCCGGGAGATTTCCAACATTTTCCCGGACACCATGTATAACCATACCAAAATTCAAAACAATCAATTCAGAAATACCGAAAATATAAGCTTGTTTCCATTGTACACCCTGTACGTCTAACCGTGAATCGCCCTGTATATTCCGACCTTGCAATAAAACTTTTTCTAAAAAGTTAGTAATTGGTTTGGCTTATAAATACCCTCCGACGCGTCCCAAGAAATTTCCATAAAAATTTTAATTCCCCAACAAATTAACAGTTTATCCCAAGGAAGCTGTGAAACGGGTCGTAATCACGAAGCATGAAAAAAGCTAAAATGAAATGATCCAATATTTCTTCATTTTGGTCCAATGCGAATAAAGGAGTGCCATAAAAAGAAAATAGGGAAAGTAATATTGGACGTTAGTCATTGTAAAAAGGGATAAGATGAAGTAAAAAGAAATATAGTAAAGCACTTATAGTATCTTATCACTATATTATACTTTTTAAGTTAATTGGGATATTTTATATTAAGAAGGTGTTGCGTTGGTTTGCTTAGAAAAAATAATATCGTCTAACTGACAAGTGTGACTGCATTCAAATATGCAAGGAATAATCGATATTCCTTGGGTTAGGTAGACTGTGACAGTGTATGGAGGCTTCTAATGTATTTTTTAGGGAAAAAAACACCAAGTATAGCAAAATTATTATAATAAAGATTTTATTGTATAATTTTTAAAAAAATATAGTATTAATTATATTTTCCTTCAATAATGTTCCTTCTTCGAGTTATAACACATCCGGTCTTGGAATTAATTCATCGTTCTTTTGGCCTCCTCTTAACGCAAGAGAAACTTATTCTTTCCAAAAGCTTCTATCAATTCTTCCGTGTATCAAATTGTCAGTCACTTGCCCCAAAAGTAAATGCATCTGTCCTACTGTTCAACTATCCTAATGTTCATCTGTCCTACTACTCGAGTGTATTCGGGTGATGTTCGGTTAAGCTCGTATGACCTAATCCGTTGGGAACGCTTTTTCCCCCTGTTTACATGCATTTACAAACTTTATTCGAATGCTATGGTTAATGAGGGTAGTTCTCGTTAACTCGAATTCGAATTAAGGAAATGTTGCCGTTAAATCAAATGAATCATTCATTTGGGGAAATATCAGATTCATCTGATACAAATGTTGTCAGTGTATAGTTAGTATTTCTAATAAATTTAGTACAATCAAGTAAATATTAAAATATACTTGAAATTTCACAACGAATGTAAGTGCACGAAAAAAAAACACTATAGTGAAATTATTGCAAATATTTTATTGTAGTATTTTCTATAAAATATAGTATTAACTACATTTTTTATTAATAAACTCTGCGAGAATAACATTATACACTCACCGGCACAAAATTCCGCCACCGTGAAATTTTGGTCAAGTTTGTTATTTTATAACTTTTAAATTTTTTCTGCGATTTTCATGATTTTGTTATCAGTTTTTAGATCCATTTATTGTGTTGTTCCTTAATTATTTTATAAAGTAACGTTTTTTGATTAGGCTATATTATACAGGAGTAAATCAAACTGTTCTTTTTGTCGTAATTTCAAAACACCCTGTAGGATAATTGAGGTGGATAATTTTATTTACATACTGTTTCTAGTAATCTTTGATGTTTTCAAAGCATTTCGTTTTTTGATACATTCCATTATCTCATTTCTGCTGCAAGCTGCAAAATTTTAAATGAAACACTGATTTGAAGCCTATTTTTATTAAGAAGAACAAACACTAGGTATATCATATAGTTAATTAACAAAAACAATTCTAATATCGTATCTCGCAGCAATGATAGCTTACAGTCTTCGTGGCATCGAGTGAATAAGATTACTTCTCCTTTCTTGAGGGATAGCCTGATATTCATCGGTCAGATCCAGTCTTGCAAGGTTTGTTGTTGTACAGGACGACGACGAACGGTCCATTTAACTTGATCCCAAAGATGTTCAATTGGGTTGAAATTCGGGCTACATGCGGGCAATTCCAATCTTGGAACTCCAACTGGGAACTTGGAAATGGAACTTTTTCAACAAATACAAGATTGGTGCGTGCTTCGGTAGAAATACTCGCCCAAATCATGACAACCTCCAAGATATGAGATTCGTTCTGATATGATGCAGGAAGTAAATCTCTCATTTCTACATCTGTATACCCGCACATGACCATCCGGCGACCTGGGTTCATCAGTAAATACTACGTAATAATATAGTCACTGTGACATGTTCTGTCACAATAATCGCGTACTTAACCTGACTTGACATACATTTTCTAAAAATAACATCGTTTAAAATTTTGCAGCTCGCAACAAATGAGATAATGGATTGAATCAAAAAAGGAAATGTTTAGAATACATCAAAGATTACAAGAAACAGTATGTAAATAAAATTATCCCTCTCAATTTTCCTACAGGGTGTTTTGAAATTAAGACAAAAAACAACAGTTTGATTTACTCCTGTATAATATAGACTAATCGAAAAATGTTACTTTATAAAATAATTAAAGAAAAACACAATAAATGGATGTACAAACTGATATCAAAATCACGAAAATCGCATAAAAAATAGAAAAGTTATAAAATATCAAACTTGACCAAAATTTCAGGGTGACGGAATTTTGTGGCGAGTTTAGATACACATAATTTATAAAAAAGTATAAGTAGTTAGTATTTCTCATGAATTTAGAATAGTTAAGTAAATCTAAAATATATTTTACAGTTTACAGCGAATGTAAGTGAAAAAACTACTCCAGCACTTAAATATGTATGGTACATTTACTACATTTTACTGACTATTATTTAAATATTTTTTATTGTAAAAATGACCAAGTTTAAGTATTGTAAAAAATGCTTCTTTACAACAATAGAAGGCTTAAATCAGTAGCAACGGATACCTCAAATTTTGATCTTCGTAATAGATGAAGAAGGAGAAACCAAGTGTTCATTCATTCATTCGTTTTTCTCATCCGAAGAAAACACTGTGTGTCGAAACAATTATTATGGTAAAATATAAATTTATTGAAGTATTATTTACTTAATAAATAAGAGAGACCATTTTTTTTATAAATTTTAAGAACCTGTTATTCAAGAAATACAGGTGGCTCTAGCATTGGAAAAAGTAAATTCCATCTATAGTATACTGGATCATCAATCAAAAACTTTGTAACCTATATATACGTACAAAGTAAAACGATCTCAATCGGAGTTAAGGGAATCGATCATTAGCCAATGATCTGCCTTTATCAGAATATAGGAAAGTCAAAAATAATAAATTACTTTTTTAGTTAATGGCTTTTTAAATAAGGCGCAAGAAATGAGGTTTCATAGACAATTTTATACACATCTTATAGACAGCGATAAGGATGTAACGTGTGGTTACCAGAAAGATAAATTAATGTTTGTAAGTGTGGATCCGCTTTGTCCTTACATACTAAAATGAGTTTGGTTAACAAAAAACTACCAAGCTTAAATTTTATTTATTTAGTTTATACACGGAAAGAAGACTTGATAAGCTCTGATGATGGTTTAGTAGAATAAACCGTAACTACCTATAATAGTATATTAAGATACAAGTTTCATAAGACATTATCTTAGAGCACACGTTTAATTTAGGAAACGACCCGCGATGCGGGGAGTTTTCTAAAGTACAAGTGCTCTAATTGTCTTATGAACCGTGTATTTTATAATACTTTTTCTATTTGGGTCTTTAAAGTTTAAAAAACTTTAAAAAATATAGTAGATTTTTTCCATTTGAATTAATATTTTCTTTTTGGGTTGGCAATACTTTTACAATTTCATTTAATGTTACAAGTATCAAATATGCCATGATAGAAACAATTGAACACAACAAAGCTTCTTCTCATCCGTCATAATTAAAAATAAATATATTATTAAAGTTAATAAAAATGAGTCAGGAAGAAAATTGTACTCCGTTAGAAATACGAGAAATTCCAGAAAATAATTTAGAAAAACTTTTAAAAGGAATATGCAAAACTTTAAGTTATGGTGCGAGCAGAACAAAGTTCAAAATATTAAACAAAATAATAAATAATACTATTGAACAAAATATTGTGTCGACACAGAATCTGACAGGAATAACAATTAATACCCAGGAAATGTCTAGAGTAGCTATAAATATATATATATATAAAGTAATATGTATAATACTATATTGAATTCAAAATAAAAAATTAGTACCTTATTGAATAAAACTTTAGAAATAGAGCATAAACTGGAAGATATTTCTATTATTTTTCGGTACTGTTGTTTTATAGTTGTGACTAGAAAACAAACCGAAATAGAAAAATTAATAAATCAGCATCAAGGCCTTCTTCATGCCAGTCAGCTTCCTCTAAATCTTCAACACTGTCAGAAATAAAAATTGATCTATTAACCCTTCCTATTTTTTTAACAAGTTGGCGTTATGGGACACATAAAGTTGTTTAGCTGCTCATCAGTCATTAGCCAGCATGTGCTTCTTTTTCTACATGAATATGACTGTAAATATAATATACTAATACTCCGCTCAGTGGCTGCTGAGATCGAATTATTTTTCTAGTCTGAGGTTTCTATTGCATAAAATTATAAAATAAAAATACTTATATAAGCCTCTGTTTTGAATCCTTTAATTTTTAATTTTTTAATATTTTTTTGATATTTCCACGGAAATTTCCTATTTTTCTATTTCCATTCACCACGCTATATGTGACTGAAATATTAAATATAGGTATCTGTCGATATTTGGTTATTTAAGAAACTACTATTTAATATTTTATCAATGACATATTTAAATTCTATCTCTTTAGTAAATTCCTATGTTTTGCTGATGATCTAGAAAGTTTTGCAATAATTTCCATTGAGGATCACTTTAAAATATGTAAAGTGGTCCGGGTAAAGGGACGCAATCTACTTACCTCGACGAATCTATATGTCACTTCGCACAAATATTGCGTTTGAGCAGCATGGATTTGTAAATAATAGGTCAACTATCACCAATTTGTCATGTTTAACTCAGCAAGTGTCTCGTGTGCTGGACAATCAAGGGCAGGTAGATGTCGTCTATACGGATTTTTCAAAGGCTTTTGATAGGATCGATCATGTTGTTTTGTTGCGTAAGCTGAGGGGTTATGGCTTTGACGCATCAGCTCTGGCATTTTTTGAGTCATACCTAACCGATAGGAGACAGTTTGTCTGCTATAATGGTTATATGTCCTATGAATATGTTTCAACATCAGGAGTACCACAAGGTTCCAATTTGGGGCCATTATTGTTTCTACTTTTTATTAACGATCTCAGCGAAATTATACAGTGCGGAAGGTTGCTTTTTGCTGATGATTTGAAAATATTCTTACAAATTAAATCTCTACTTGATTGTATTCGGTTACAACAACAACTAGACTTGGTGCAGAGCTGGTGTGAAAGTAACAGGCTTAACCTTAACGCGACTAAGTGTAGAGTTATGTCATATAATCGCAAGCAGCGTCCAATACTGTATCCTTATTCTGTTGTGGGGCAAGAATTGGAGCGGCCTGGTTCGTTGAAGGATTTAGGGGTTATCTTTGATCCTATGTTAACTTTTGTGGAACATATTAATAAAGTAGTATTGGAGGCGGGTAGGATACTTGGTTTTGTTGTGCGCAACTGCAGAAATTTTGATGATTCGAGAGTTTTTAAAACACTATTTTTTTCCTATGTTCGATCGAAGCTTGAATATGCTTCGCTGATTTGGAATCCTTACTACGCATGTCATGTGAATAATATTGAGAGAATTCAAAAAAGATTTTTAAAATATTTAACGTTTAAATTAGATGGAGTATATCCTGAACGGGGAATCGAATATAATGCTTTATTAAACAGATACAATTTCACTACTTTAGAAAAAAGAAGAATAATTACATCTTTAATTTTTTTATTTAAGTTGCTGCGCGGTGGAATTGATTGTCCTGACCTGCTAAATCAAATAAATTTTTTTGTTCCTAGATTAAATACCAGGCAGCATTTAACTTTTTTATGTGAAAGGGCAAGAACAAATATAATGGTAAAGTCCCCTTTAAACTTTATGTGTTCTAATTTTAACGTAATGTGTGGAAACTGTGATATATTCTTTTGCAGTTTGGGTGAACTAAGGAGAATTGTGGAGCTGGATTAGCAATGTATTATTTTTCTTATATATATATTTATTTATTCTTAACTTTCCTACTGTTATATAACTTATGTTATTTTTTTATTTATTTATATATTGCTCTGTAAATGGGTTTTTCTTGTTGGGCAATAAAAGCTATTATTATTATTATTATTATTATTATTATTATTACCTGGAACTATCATATCAATGATACCAATTTTGTGTAACTCTGTCATATATCCCACATCTAACTGATATAGTCCCTAAGTCATTAAAAATGTTGGATTTTCTAAAGCGCTGCACTCAAAAATTTTATAATATTGCTTCAATAAGATTGTGCACTTATCAGACCACACACAGATACAATTTGCGAGATATTTGGCATATACAGGCATATAAGCTAATATTTCCCCACCAGAAGATTATGTCTACAACTATAATAACTTATATTCCCTATTTGAGATTGAGCCTATGATCAATGGACGTAAGCTAAGAGATTTAGGATTACTATTCAAGACCGCTCCCTTGTTGATTATAATGAACTGCTATCTCAAATAGGATTTCAAGTTCCCATGAGGAACACCAGATCAGTAATAACTTTTGCTTAACCATTTCATAGGACTGGTTTCTGGTTTCTTTATTTGTCTTTAAGCTAGGACTAGGTCCTCTTACTTTTATTAAATTACAATGTTTATAAACTTAAATATATGTCGGGTGTTTTTATCCACGGGGTGGCGTGGTGGTGGCGGTGGGGGTTACTCTATGGCAGGTGGTGGCGGGTCGCTAGGTCTTGGTCGGGTTCTCCTTATTGTCCTGTTTAATGGTCTAAAGGCTTGCCTTATTTTGTGGTTTGGGTGGGTTGTCATGGTGGCTATGAACTTTCAATAGACAACTCGCTTCTGTATGGGTGGTTTTCTTTGTCACTATTGTTAGTTTTAGTTATTATATAAATGTACAGGGTGTCTCATTTTCGACACTTTTATAGGGTAGGTATGTCCGTAATTGTTAGTGCTTTCAAGAAAGTAATCATATGCTCTTTTTAGATCAATCTTAAAATGGTAAAATCAAAATTAGAAAATTTTCGCTCGTTTCAGAGAGACGGGGGAAAATCAAAAAATTTACAATTTCTAAATTACCTATATTTTCGTAGTAAAAAGAGATACAGAAAAATGTTTTATGCATAAGTTTCTTTATAATCATTGTTGAATAATCTGCCGTTTTCAGAATAAGTATACGGGGTCAGGTAAAAAAGTTATCGGACCTAACCTCATTTTTAAAAATAGATCACCCTGTATATTTTAATCTACGAAGATAGCATTTTAAATTCTCTTTTGAAATATATTACACACCATGGATGATATTGGTGTTGATAAGTCATTTTCACAAATGAATATGTAAATGGGAAATTGACGTTAAATGACAATAACAACCAGAATGTCAAAATAGTTGTTTCTAAGATATTAGGTTTTGTTTCATGGCCTACTATGGTTTAAACTAAAGTAATAAAGTTTAAATAAATCACCTAGGAGACGAATATTATCCATGGCGTCTTATATATTTGAAAAGAGAATTTAAAATGCTATCCTTCTAGATTAAAATATACAGAGTGTTCAATTTAAAAAAAATAGGTTAGGTCCGATAACTTTTTTTCCTGACCTGACTGATTTAGAAATTGTGAAGAGAGTGAAAATTTTCAAATTTCATTTAATTTAAGTTTGACCCAAAAAGAGCACATTATATTACTACATTACTCTTTTGATAACACCAACAATTAAGGAGATATATATATATAAAGGTGTCGAAAATGGGGGACACCCTGTACTAAGTATTTATATGTATTTATATTTACGTATAATATTAGTATTTCCTAAATACAATGATGTAAATTGGACTTGCCCGTAAATAAATAATTTCTGAACATTGTTCACTGGATATTTTAAATGCAATGTATGATCTTAAATCGATGGATTATTGCCCATAATCATGACTAAAATTTTCACGTGTATCTGGAACATTTCTTGGTACCATCATGTACCACCTAAAAGCCTTACCTATATCACATTTTTTAGCCAATGTATTTTATAATAGAGAACGATTTACTGTTGCTTTTATTGACAGGTCAATTTTAATTTCATTTCTTTAATCAGAATAATATTACCAGGAAACTTAATAATTTACTAATTGCTATAATAATTTAACATTTAGTAATTTCAAGCAATAATTAGGTACCCACCTATTTAAAATATTAGAATACATTTGTCCTCTAAATTTATAATAATTATCCACAAAATTAAAGTGGACTGTCTCCAGGGTCATAAACTTAATTTTGTCACTGACATAAACCCGAGAGGTGTGTCATAGGAACTTACACATAGTACAGGGTAGTCTAGGTAAGTAGACCTATTTGCCGATTGCAATATCTTTTAAGCCCGGTCTACACATGAGGTTTTACCTGACGTTTTAGGTCTTCAAGTAAAACCCCCCACAGACTTCGTAATTTTTCATCAGTTCATCGGTGATCATGACAGGTCGTCATGCCAAAACCGAAGGAACCGTCACGATTTACATTTGCCAATGCTAGAATATACATGACGACGATGACAAATCACGCAGTCTGTGGGGGGTAGGTAAAAACTGTCAGACAAAACTGTATTAATAAGCTAGGTCTATACATGAGGTTTTACCTGACGTTTTAGGTCTTCAAGTAAGACTGTCAGGCAAAACTGTTTCAATAAGACAGGTCCTACACATATGGTTTTACCTGACGTTTAGTCAGGCAAATCTGTTTTGAAACCCGTATCTACATATACAGTTTGCTGCTCATATTTCAGATCAGATTTGGAAGGTCGCTATGGAGGAAACACAACTTTTAGCAAGTATTTCTTTATGCCTAGTAGCAAGATTAAAAAGAAACCCACCCGGTATTCTCTTGATCGCTATATTCTTTTGATACAATAATAACTTCTACATAAGTCATTCAAATCAAGTTCAAATCAGTAAAAAAACTCCCGGAATCACTGTCGTATATAGCCCGCTGATGAACATAAATAATAACAATCCAAAGACGCCAACTAAAGCCATGTCCACACCTAATGTTTTACTTTACGTTATACTTGTTAAAGTAAAATAAAACGTATCAGTTACAATATTAGATGTTGACAGGGTATACACATAATAAGGGTTTACCTTACGGGTTTTTGTTAAATTAAAACGAAACGGTTGAAACATTAAATGTGGAGAGCATAATGGACGTTTTACTTGAGCGGAATGAAGACGGATGGCCAGAAATAAAACTGAAGGGCACGGGCTTTGTTTTCAGGCAAGTCTTACGAAGCATGTTTCTAGTTTTGCCTCACGGTCCTACTTGAAGACCTGAAATGTCATGTAGAACCTCCTGCGTAGACCGGGCTTATTACAACAGTTTTGTTACTTGAAGATGTAAAACGTACGGTAAAACCTTATGTTTTATGCTGGCCACACCTAATGTTTTAACTGATACGTTTTACTTGAACAAGTTAAACGTAAGGTAAAACCTTATGTGTAGACCAGGCATAAGACCAACTTTCAGAATACAGAGTGTTTAGTTCCTGCTAACTTATTGATAACCCATTTAAAAAAAGTTTTGTTTTTTCTTGAAACCTATTGAACGTAGAAAAAATCTGAGTACGTCACTGGATTCTACATAAAAATCTACAGAGCAAACATTGTATTTCTTTGTGATAAATGAATTATAGGGTAACCGAAATATGGGGGGGGGGGGGTGGCCCAAAATGTAATATTCTCAAAACCACCCAGTACATCCAAAAACGCGAAGGTCTAGAAAAATTCTAATTGGCGCATCTTTTGTTTCACAAAAAAGTAGTATGGTGCTACGTAAAGCGCATCCTTAAATCTTTACTATTAACGGAGATACCCCATAAAACCACACAAAAGTGACGATTGAAATAATCACAATTAACTCGGGTAATCAAGACCGAAAATACTTATATTAAAAAATATTTTTAAAGGAAGGAAACAATTAAACATCGCCAGTCATGTAAACCCATAGAATAAATAATAATTTATTGCGGTATTATTTAGGTGTATTTATCTATAAGAAATTCATTGGAACTTTCTTATTAATTAAAACTATAGTATCCATATTAAAGTACCAGTATAACAAATGCTTCAAATACTAAAAATGAATTTGTCATAGTGGCCAATACCATTGGTATTAAAAATTAACCAAAATCGAATCCATTCTTGAAATATAAAATGTTTTTTCGTTAACCGTTTTAAAATGTTTGATAATCAAACCATTATTTTGTATAAAATTATATAATTGATCCAGATATTTTTGCAATGAAGCTAACGTTTTTCAGACATATGCCATTAAATAAGTATAACATTTTTGAAATTAAATTTTGACATTGAAAATGACAAATTGAAATCATTTAAAATCCTACACTTGAGAATCGATATACGAGTACATATAGCCAAATCAGAAATTGACTTACATACATATAGCTTGTCGTAAAGAAAATGTTGTGTAAAGCCTTTAAAAATGTTTTACAGTCAAACTATTATTTTACATAAAATTATACAAATGATTCTAATGATTCAATGAATCTAACGTTTTTCTGATATATACGGTGTTGAAAAAGGTCGGTACCCCGGAATAACTCCGGTGCATCGTATTGCAGCGGAAAATGTCTGGGGAAAAATTTGTTTGGCTTCGAAGGAGGAATAGTTTGCAATTTAAACCACCCCCTTAACCTCCGGGGGCGGGTGGGGGTAAGTTAAGATTTTCAAATGTAACCCCATATTTTTTATTGGCGTATCGTGTTCTCCGACCAAAAATAAACATCATTTGTCCGAAAAATCCACCCCCCACCCCCCTCAACCCCGGGTGCGCGTGGGGGTAAGTTAAGATTTTCAAATGAAATCCTATATTTTTTATTGGCGTATCGGGTTCTCCGACCAAAAATAAACATCTTTTGTCCGAAAATTTTTTTTATGTGGGCCCATTCTTCCCCAATAATCACACAGTACAAGACAGAGAGAAAGTCTGATTGTCTTTCTCATTCTCGGACAAAAGATGTTTATTTTTGGTCGGAAAACACGATACGCCAATAAAAAATATGTGATCTATTTGAAAATCTTAACTTACCACCACCCGCGCCCGGGGGCTGAGGGTGGTTTAAATTGCAAACTATTCCTCCTTCCAAACCAAACAACTTTTTCCCTAGACATTTTCCGCTGCAATGCGATGCACCGGAGTTATTCCGGGGTACCGACCTTTTTTCAACACCGTGTATAACATGTTTAAAATGAAATTTTGACATTAAAAATGACAACTTGAAAACATTGTAAAACCCCCACTGCAGAATATTTATATAGTCAAAATCAGAAAATATCTTACATATAGCTTGTAAGCTTGTCGTAGAGAAAATGTTGTGTAACGCTTTAAAAAATGTTTTACAATCAAACTATTATTTTGGATAAAATTACATAAATGATGTAGATATTTTTGTGATTGAGCTTATTGTTGCACTCGTAAAAGTTAATTTATATACATGCATTTCGGTTACTTACTTTAGTTAGTTACGGTTTCCGATCCAAATAATTTAAAGTTTATTTTTATTAAATTGCGGTTAGTTTTGGTTCTTATTAATGTGAAGTTAAACAATTGGGAAACAAATCAGCCAAAATTTGAACTGTGGTGAAATCGTTTAAAAATCTTTAGTATTTTACTACTTGCTAAGAAATTGGTATTCACACTATACTATACAGTGAAGTCAAATAGGTTCGAATAAATTCATTTAATTTTTCGAAAAACGCTCGGACTCCTCGATTTTAATGTTTTGATGGGCATTTTTTTTTAACTAATTTTCATTTATGCGTGATTCAAAAAAGATTTCATGTGACAATTCAATTTTTTAAATTGAAACCCCTGTTTTTTATTTTATTTCGGATTCTACGGAAAATTTTGATCACAGATCACAAGTATTAAAACCTATCTAAATTAAGTTGTTCTTTTATAAAACTTTATTTTAAGTACTAAATGTTTCAATGACAAAATTATGAAATATTAATTTAATAAATGTTGGAATTGACCACTAGAAATATTCTGACAATATCCTAGGCGATCTTAAAATTCTTGCTTAACATTGTTCATTATTTGAGATTCTATCAATGTATTTTTTTTAAATAAAATTTATTTTTTTAAAATAATTTAATTTAGACATAGGTTATTATTATATATGAAATGTGACCAAAATTTTCCGTAGGATACGAAAAAAAATTAGGCTGTGTAATGTAAAAAATCGAGGAGTCCCATGAAATCTTTTTTGAGTTGTCCTGTAGAAATGAAAAATAGTTAAAAAAATGCCTATTTAAAAATTAAAATTAAAATTTTTCGAACAAACCCGAACAAACCCAACCTATTTGAACACACAGTATATAGATTATCTATGCCATTCATATTTTTATTTTTCTCGACACCCCGTGTATAGGTTGGCTCAATTGAATTTAAATTAGTGTTGGGAAGAACCGATGATTTTAATAATCGAGTACTTGATACTCGAGCGATTTTAATGATCGAGTGAATCGCTCGAGCGATTAATCACTTGACATTTTTATGACTAAGAAGAATGTGTCGATAAAACACCAGGGGTTGTTTTTGTAGGATTTAGGAGTTTAATCTAGAGTTTTTATTAAGGAAGAACAGTTGATTCTGATTTAAAAAAAAATGATATTCTATAATTTTTTAAGAATTTAGCCAGTTCCAGTCAAAACAAAACCCATGTCGCGACGAATCCACTAAGGGTATGCACCTTCTCGTTTATGTGCCTTTCAGAAGGTCATATGTCGTGACAATCTTCTGAGCGTCGCTACGCAGCACATTTCGTGTGGGGGGATAAAATCGGGTATCATGTGAAAGGCAACGATTTGATTTTTCGCTTGAATTTCTAACTACTATTTTCCTATCGAGCGAAAAACTGCTCGAATATATGAGCCATTTCTTTACCTCGAGCGATCACACTACCAAGCAGCACATTTCGGTCGGCGTCAAGCGAAGCTCGGGTATCGAGTGAAAGGTAATAAGTAACGAGCGACGATTTTCGGTTGAATTTATAACTCGAGCAGCTTTATTAATAATCGAGTGATCAAGGTTATTTCAATTATCGAGTACTCAAGCGGTTTTTCGCTCGAGCGATCACAACACTAATTTAATTGTTACTTTCTCAACAAGCAGAACTTTTTATGAAGAACAAGCTTTGCTTACGTAGAGTCAATATAAAAAAGTTTCCCATAATATGTTAATACATTGAAGAGCACTTATTAGTGATAGTGACCTTCATTAAGATAAAACGGTGAGACAAACTACAAGAAAACTAATGGATAGAATTTGTTAAATTTTTAAATTTAGCTTCGAAATATAGTACCTATATAATATGTCATTTTTCGAAAAAGAATTTTTTTTTTTCAAAACAGTAAATATCGTTTTAAATTGGAAAAATATGGTTATACAGTCATTTTTCAAAGTATTGCATGCACTATCAATAATCTCAATTAATTTCATAGCTTCGTTTAAATGCAAAAACATGTCACACCGAGGTTTTCAGCAAAAGTATCTAAAACCGGAACTATCTAAAGTGATTTGGCAACGCTTCGGGAGATCAAAGGCAGAAGAATAAGAAAAACGTCTCCTACTCCCTCGATACAGCGCGCCTTCTCGTCGTGTCTTGGAATGGCGATATTGTCTCATTGTTATATAGGGTGTTGAAAAAAGTTCGGTACCCCGGAATAACTCCGGTGCATCGCATTGCAGCGGAAAATGTCTAGGGAAAAAGTTGTTTGGTTTTGAAGAAGGAATAGTTTGCAATTTAAACCACCCCCTCAACCCCCGGGCGCGGGTTTGGCGTCTCGTGTTCTCCGACCAAAAATACACATCTCTTGTCTGAAATTTTTTTTTATTCGGGCCCATCCTTCACCAATAATCACCATGAGAAAGACAAAATCAGAACCGTGCGAAAATCAAGTTTTATCCCGGAAATACTCTTTTTCTCTGTCTTGTACTAAAAAATGCCCGCGGAATACAAACAACTTTTTCCACGGGCATTTTTTAGTACAAAACAGAGAAAAAGAGTATTTCCGGGATAAAACTTGATTTTCGCACGGTTCTAATTTTGTCTTTCTCATGGTGATTATTGGTGAAGGATAGGCCCGAATAAAAAAATTTTCTGACAAAAGATGTTTATTTTTGGTCGGAGAACACGATACGCCAATAAAAAATATGGGGTTCCATTTGAAAATCTTAACTAACCCCCACCCGCGCCCGGGGGTTGAGGGGGTGGGGGTGGTTTAAATTGCAAACTATTCCTCCTTCAAAACCAAACAACTTTTTCCCTAGACATTGTCCGCTGCAATGCGATGCACCGGAGTTATTCCGGGTTACCGACGTTTCTTCAACACCGTGTATACACGTGTAAACAATTATACTGCTCCGCGGTGAAATCCCAAACCGGACCACGCGGTCCACTGATGAAATACTCTTAAATCAATGATAATTTAGTGTGTAAATTCATTTTTGTTTCCAGCTATTCTGTCAGTTTTTGCAGTAATTGACTGATGATTAAAATAAATGCATAAATACTCTACAATTAATTATCGAATATTCAAATATGCAAGTCCAAATTAATAAGCTGTTATTTCGTTCATAATGAACCAACTTTAATAATTTTTGATTTAACTGATAGAAAACAGATTCTAGAGTTCATGACAGAACAGTTTATGTAGGAATGCGTCTAATTGTATGGGATATGGCATTAAATCTAAATGCATATAAATTTCCTAAAATCTAAATTTTAATTTAGTTGTTAAACTAACCAACTGGAGATATATCTAGATTACACACTGGTTACGTTATATTGTGAAAAACGTTTTGTAAACAATCAATGAGAGATTTTATCATTTTTGGTTCCTGCTAAATTAAAAATAAAAATCATTTCAACGAATAAAGTCTGTAATACAGAGTGGCTACGCAATTATCTTTTAATTTAATTCATTTACTTGACATTAAAAATTTAAAAATAACGATACAAATCCAGCGATAATATATTTGCGTGACACTGTGTATTATAAATTTTATTTGTTGAAATTATTTGGGTTCTAAATTCAGTAAAAGCTAAAAATGATAAAATGTCGCGTTGATTGTCTACGAAAGGTTTTTCGATAATATAGTGTATTTAGAAGAAATTGTAATTTTTTTTGTTACCTCGAGTGGCATGGCGAATCTTTCGGGCCAGTTTCTAACCCAGATATATATTTAATTGGTTTAGTTATGTGCTACCCCGCACAATTAGAGGTATCACTACTGCCTTAAACTGTAGAATCTGTTTTCTATCATTAAAAAATTGGTTAATTTAGACCTGCATTTTTTACTATAACACAAGTCGACATAATTTTTGTAACATCCACGAGAGTGCTTATTTTGCGTTTCATTTAGGAAGTTATTAAAACACTTTTTCTCAGAAATGGCCTAGCACGTCTCATTTTCAAGTAACTGCTTCTCTTTTATATAATGCGATCTTTGATATCATTTTTACCTGCCTTAGGACCGGAAGTACAACAAGACCGCAGAGGGGTTATTTTCACAGTATTGTACGAACCTTTAAGAGTTTTATTGTTATCTGCAGTTCAGTTGGTTTCCGTCTCGTTTACAGTACAGTCAAGTGTTTAAATCGAGTTTAATATAAAATGGCAAGTTCGAGTCGTCGATGTTGCAAAAATCCAGCCGATAAGTTTTGTTATATATGTGGACGATTTATTATAAAGTCCCAAGCTAGATCTATATCTGAGGGAGTCAAAAAGCCTATTTTTTATATTTTAAGTGCCAAATTGGGGATCAAGATAAAAGTTAGGCTCCTCATGTTTGTTGTGTGAGTTGTCACGTAAATTTAGTGTATCGCAAGAAAAATTCTATGCCGTTTGCTGTTCCTATGGTGTGGAGAGAACCTACTGGCCATGTAAGTGATTGCTACTTTTGCATAACTAAAACAGAAGGGATTTCAAAAAGCATAGAGACAAAATAGAGTATCCAAATTTGCCTTCTGCGCTAAGACCAGTTCCTCACCTCACCCTACCGATACCGATAGCGCCTTTAAACCTGGACATCGTGTTTCCCGGTGATTCTAATTCTTCATCCGAATCTGATCCACAACTTCCTGAGAACACCAGTTGTGACCCAACATTTTTACCAACTACCAGTGAACCTCACTTAATAACTCAGAATGAATTAAATGACTCGGCACGTGACCTAGGATTGTCAAAACAAAAATCGGAACTTCTTGGTTCCAGGCTTCAACAGTGAAACTTGTTAGATAAAAAGCAAGTGTTTTACTTTACCGAAAACGGAATGTAAACTTATCAAGTTTTTTTTTAAATGGAAGGGTAGCTATGTGTTAATACATGATCCTAGCGAGTGGCGTTTATTCATAGATTCGTCGAAATACAGCCTAAAAGCAGTCCTGCTTCATAATGGAAACAAAAAACCATTCATTCCTTTAGCCGTTAGCCCATTCAGTGACAATGATAGAAACGCAACCATATTAAATCGTGTTAAATATGAACAGTATCAGTGGGATATCTGTGGAGATTTAAAAGTGATAGGTATATTGTTAGGACTTCAAGGGGGTTTTACAGAGTATTGCTGTTTTTTGTGTCTGTGGGAGAGTAGGGCAACAAAAGAACACTACAGTAAAAATTATTGGCCTCATAGAACTTCTTTTGAACCTGGTACTTCAAACATTAAATATGCCCCCCTTGTTAACCCAAAAAGGTGCTGGTAGAAGGTAGTGGTTTCCTCACCTAAGTGATGCAAAATTAAAAGAAGACATATCTATTGGAAGGATGAACGTGAAAGGATTTTTGGGCAACAAGAAAGATGAAGACTATAAAAGACTCATAGATGAACTGTTGAAAACCTATGAATTACTAGGGTGTCGCATGTCTCTAAAAATACATTTTTTGCACTCCCATTTGATTTTTTCCCGGAAAATTTGGGTGCAGTAAGCGATGAACAAGGAGAGAGGTTTCACCAGAACATCAGGACGATGGAAATAAGATACCAGGGACGCTGGAACCCATCTATATTGGGCGACTACCGTTTGTTTTTAAAAGGGGATGATGAGAAAAGGAAAAAGTGAACGTTTTTGTCGCTGTATCATATCTTGTGCAATATATTTTTTATTAACGTAACAACCAACCCCCAGTAATGGTTTCGCATAGATTCCACATGTTTTATATGTTTATATTAAATAAATATATTAGATTGTAAAAATATGTCGTCTCCGCTTTTTCTCCACCCGAACAAACCCACCCCTTATAACAAAAAAACTGTACGTGTTATAGTAATTAGCTTATCATTTTCGGATTTAGGACTCTAAAATACTTCAGACAAACCTATTTTCATCAATGTTACTTTACAAAAATTTAAATTTGTCGACTTGTGTAATCTATATCTATGTTATTTTCCTTTCGCAACGACTGAAACTTATATAGGGTGTCCCATAACTAATGGTACACAGGAAAACTGCAGATTTCTTGGGTAAAAATACTGCGATTTGGCCATACTTAGTTTAGTTCAATAGCTGGTAATAACCGAGACCGGGTGTCCAAGTAAAAATTTAATTTTCAATTTTCCTAAATAACTTATTTCTGAATCAATATTTTTGCACAAAATTTTGTAACTAGTGTTTTTTTGGGGAAAGGAATTTGAATTTGTTAATAATTTTCATATAGATTGTAGAGGGCGCTCTCTGCGGTACTCTTGATACATAAAAAAAGTGTAACTTTCTTGGGCCTTAGTATAATTATGTTTTTATTAAAAATATCAGTTTTTCCGTCAGTTTTAAGCAATAAAGGTATACTTTGTAAATATCGCTCCGACTAACCGTTTTCGAGATATTTTCAATTATAATTTCTAATGCGACCGTTTAAATTTTGATTTGTAAATGTGAAATTTGTCACAGTAGGCTTTGGTAAAAACAAAGACAATGAAAGCACTTCGAAACCTCATTTTTGTTAAAGTTTATTTTCATTTGTCAGCATTGTGGGTGTTTTTAAGGAGTTTTTGAAGATACTGTTATCAAAAATGAAACTAAAAATGCCGCGACATAACTGTTTACTAATGGAGAAATGCGAAACATGGTATGTTTATACGCACAAGAAAATTTTAACAGACGCGGGGCACATCGGCGGTATTTGGAAATGTATCCAAATAGAATACAGCCAGCTTTTAAAATTTTTAGAAGCCTATACGACAGACTGGGAGAAACAAGATCCTTGCGTCCACAACGTAAAATGTCGCGGCATTTTTAGTTTAATTTTTGATAACAGTATCTTCAAAAACCCCTTTAAAACACCCACAATGCTGACAAATGAAAATAAACTTTGACAGAAATGAGGTTTCAAAGTGCTTTCATTGTATTTGTTTTTACCAAAGCCTACTGTGACAAATTTCACATTTACAAATCAAAATTTAAACGGGCGCATTAGAAATTGTAATTGAACATATCTCGAAAACGGTTAGTCGGAGCCACATTTACAAAGTATAGCTTTATTACTTAAAAATGACGGGTAAACTGATATTTTTAATAAAAACATAATTATACTAAGGCACAAAATAGTTACATTTATTTTTATGAATCCATAGTACCGCAGAGAGCGCCCCCTATAATCCACATCAAAATCATTATCAAATTCAAATTCCTTTCCCCAAAAAAACCCTAGTCACAAAATTTTGTGCAAAAATATTGATTAAGAAACAAGTTATTTAGGAAAGTTGAAAATTAAATTTTTACTTGGACACCCTGTATCTCGGTTATTACCAGCTATTGAACTAAACTAAGTATGGCCAAATCGCAGTATTTTTACCCAAGGAATCTGCAGTTTTCCTGTGTACCATTAGTTATGGGACACCCTGTATAAATAAAAAATTAATTTGAAAAATTGATTCGCTATGACCATCGGTAGAAATTAATTGTAAAAATTAATTAGAGTTGTCCTTAAATCTTGCGTAATTAATTTTTTTTCGCACCACGCACATTTGTAAATAAACCTAAAAATTGAAGGTAAATAGAAACCAATTTCATAAACGGTGTTGTTTTGTAACTGCCAAAAATTGCAGGAAAAAAAGAAGTTAAGAACCGTCAAGTGTATTTTTAATAGACGTTAAAACCTATCTACACAGCAAAAGCGTAACGAAGAAATTCGCAACACATTATAGACACTTTTACTTTCAATAGAAGTACGTGCAGCGGGACCAAGGCTTATTGTCTTGGAAGGGTTATTATAGCTAAGAAAAGTTTGATTAGATTTCCAATTTAGAATAAACTACAGTTTAGTGTCGCAGTTTGCAGCAATTGTGCCTAATTTAAAATGGTTTGGGTACCGCCAGACCTGTCGCAGGCATGTGCTGTCTATACAACAGTTACCAACTGTCAATCTACGACTTTTTTATTTTTGCAATTAATAGCACACTTATTTGGATACTCGAAAGATGATAAGCTCTCTCAGGATTACAGTACGGCTCTTTATAATAATTTTGACACATTCCATAATTATCATAGTGATTTTAATGAGCATGCAGTAGAGGAACAATATGACTTTATAATTATCGGTGCTGGAAGTGCTGGTTGTGTTGTAGCGAATCGACTATCAGAGGTGCCTCATTGGAAGGTAAGATCTATTTTTCTATTTTCTATGTCAAAGTTATAATTCATTAAAAACATTTTCTTGTAACGAGTGTCCCATTTCGACACTTTTATAGGGTATCTCAAAATTGTTAGTGCTATCAAAAAAGTAATGTAGGTGTCATATGCTCTTTTTGGATCAAACTTAAAATGGTGAAATCAAAATTTGAAAGTTTTCGCTCGCTTAAGAGATACGGGGGAATATCAAAATTGACAATTTCTAAATTACCCAATATTTTCTTAGTTAAAAGAGATACAGAAAAATGTTTTATACAGAAGTTTCTTTATAATGAATGTTGAATAATCGGCCGTCTTCAGAATAAGTATACGGGGTCAGGTAAAAAAGTTATCGAACCTAACCTAACACCCTGTAGATTTTAATCTAAAAAGATAGCATTTTAAATTCTCTTTTCAAATATATAACACACCATGGATGATATTGGTTTCCTAGGGGATTTATTTAAACTTTTCTTCATATTCCTTGTTTTCTTTATTAAATTTTTGATCTCGGCAAAGTAAAAGAGCCGTATATTTTTAAATGACGTCCAGTCTTCGGAATATGTCCTTATACGGTTGCTGTCTTTCCGGATAGCAAACAAAATATAAATTTGAGCCATTTCTTCGTTTTTTCCACTTTCAATATAAACTCATATCATATCAAATTTTTCAAATTGTTTATAAGTCATTTTCACAAATGTTAATAACAGGATATAAACATAGTTGTTTCTAGGATATTAGTTTTTATTTCATGGCCTGCTGTGGTTTAAAGTGATAAAGTTTAAATAAATCAACTGGGAAACCAATATAATCCATGTTGTGTTATATATTTTAAATGCGAATTTAAAATGATATCTTTTTAGATTAAATTATACAGGGTATTCCATTTAAAAAAATGAGGTTATGTCCGATAACTTCTTTACCTGGCCCCGTATGCTTATTCTGAAAACGGCAGCTTATTCAACAATCATTTTAAAGAAACTTTTGCATAAAACATTTGTCTGTATCTTTTTTAACATAGAAATTATAGGGTAATTTTAAAATTGGTAATTTTTTGATTTTCCCTCGTATCTCTTCAGCGAGCGAAAATTTTCAAATTTTGACCCAAAAAGAGCACATGACACCTACATTACTTTTTGGATTGCACTCACAATTACGGAGATACCCTATAAAAGTGTCGAAAATGGGACACCCTGTACAGGATTTCGACATTTTCTGGGTGTGTATTAGAGTTATTATTAAAGAATGTTACGAATGTTAGTTTAGTGTCCCACTTTTTACGGACACGAAATATTCCGGTATCAAATTTGTCATGCCTTAGTTTTTAATCTACAAGGTGATTTTGAAAATCAAAGCTTCTCTGTCACCCCTCGTATTCCCGAGATTTTTACTCAGTGGCGTAGTTAGATACTAAAAAGTTTAGTTTTTTTTTAAATAACACACCCTGTATATGTATACTTTGGGCTTTACAACAGGATGTCTCATTTTCGACACTTTCTGGCGGTGGGGGGGTATTAGAGTTATTAGAGTTATTATCAACGATCAAAGAATGTTATGATTTTTAGTTTAGTGTCGCACTTTTTAATGACACGAAATATTCCGGTATCAAATTTGTCATGTCTTAGTTTTTAATCTGCAGGGTGAATTTGAAAATTTTCGATTCCCAGTCACCAAATTTGATCTTGTTAGAGATTTTTACGTAAAGTTCTGTGGCGTAAAAAGTTTAGGTTTTGATATATTAACAAATGTTTTTTCAAATGGTACACCCTGTATATTTTTTAAATTATTTGAATATACTTTTGGCTTTATAAAAATGTATAATTGTTTATCTTTATCTTCAAAAGCAAGCTAAAAATGCGAAATTTTTAATAATTTACGTTAGTTATAAATAACAGTAGGCAATTTATTAGAAATAAAATCAAATGTCCAAAACTTGACATATCTCAAATATTTTTATTAGTTATAAAATACTTATTAAGTATGAGTCAAATACAGTCTTATCGCCTATTTCGTTACCTTGTCCTTAGATTCACTAATTTTATTTTGATATCACCTTAACAAATTGATGAATACCTTTTATAATTTATATATACGAGATCTAAATTTATAATTATTATTATTGAAAAAACACAACACAAAATTATGTTTAATGATGGTCAACCCTAACCGTATGGAATTTTCCAGTGAACGATATAGGTTCTTAACATCGATGAATTGTCAAATTATAACAACTCATAATTTGTTATTATGTAAGTTGTAATCGCTTTATGTTCAGTCATTGCAAACAATTTAGTTTTTGACCTTGTCAATTTTATTATGTAGGAGGACACTTTTAAAGAATATTTGTAGCATGCGTGGAAGGGGGTTAAATGGCAATAGTATATTAAGATACAAGTTTCATAAGACATTATCTTAGAGCACGCGTTTAATTTAGGAAACGACCCGCGATGCGGGTAGTTTTCTAAAGTACAAGTGCTCTTATGAACCGTGTATTTTATAATACTTTTTCTATTTGGGTCTTTAAAGTCTGAAAAACTTTTATTAAAAATATAATAGGTCTTTTCCACTTGAATTAAAATTTTCTTTTTGGGTTGGCAATACTACTATAATTTCATAAAATGTTACAAGTATCAAATATGCTATGATAGAAACAATTGAACACAACAAAGCTTCTTCCCATCCGTCATAATTAAAAATAAATATATTATTAAAGTTAATAAAAGTTAGTCGGGATGAAAGTACTCCGTCAGAAATACGAGAAATTGCAGAAAATAATCTAGAAAAACTTTTAAAAAGAATATGCACAACTTTGAGTTATGGTGCGAGCAGAACAAAGTTCAAAATATTGAACAAAATAATAAATAATACTATAATATTATGGGAAGAAGTAAAACAAATTTCCATTATATAATAAAAAAGAACATAACATGTTTCGCTATACTATAGCTTCGTCAGATGATATATCTAATGAAAAAATGTACAATAAATTCACATTACTAAAATTATAAAGAAGGAAAGAGGGAGGGTTATAATGTCGGGAAAAAAAAAATTATGGCCATTGTGATTGAATAGAGTACCTGACGGGATTTTACAATGTGTAGGTCAACAAAATAAATTTAACAAAGGAGGACTATTTAAATCTAACTGATCATTAAGTAACAGTTTATTAATTTCCATAGACTCCAACAGATTGAGTTTAAATCCTATTTAGTGTATAATTATTCATATCTCCTATAACATCACGGATAGAGGAAAATCTTAAGTATAAAAATTAGGGGACTATTGAAGATATATATTTTAAAATATTTTTAAATTTACAGTGTGTTTGATAAAAGCGAAACCATTGAAACTTAATTTTAAATGGAATGCCCCATATTTATTAATCAGATTAGTGCCCCTCCTTATTGTCTATGTAATCACAATTTTTTTTCAAACCTGTTGCAGTGTTGCGAATACATTAATTATTATCCTATTTTTATTGCTTTTGTACGGTCGCAATAAATATGCTACAGATTCTTTATTGATTTAAATTTGATAAAAACATTTTACATATGGGTTATATGAGTACTATTTATAAAATTTTACAAGATATTCTTATACAGGGTGCTTAAATTTTAATTCCAAATTTCGGGAAGTTTTGATTTAAATTTACTCAATATTTTCAAATGGATTACCCTGACTTGAAATATCTACTAAGTCTCCTTATAACTCCTTATTATTGTCTGCAGCGTTGACAAATCGTAATGATTTCCTCAAAAATTTCGGTATTTATTTTTTTATTTGTTATTTTAATTTTGAGTGTTGTTTGTCTGAATTATTGTGTTGACGTATTTTATTGTATTATAACGCCCATATCCTTAAACAAAATATTAAATTAATTTATTTCTGTGCCATAATTTTATGCTGGCATGGCTATCCTAGATATTGTACAGATTTCAAATAATTTTTAAAAGATAGAAATCACCAAAACTTAATGACTGGATTTGTGGAAGATTAGATATTCTGTTATGAAGGGTAGAAGATATGTAACAATAAATACAGGGTATTACAATAATTTTGATAATTTACACCTACAATTATTAAAATAACAAATGAAAAAGTAAATAACAAAAATTTTGAGAAAATCATTACAATTTGGCAACGTCGCAGATAATCATAAAAATATTTTAGAGTTATAAGGGGACTTAGTAGAAATTTTAATTATTGATAAAATATACAGGGGGTTTCATTTGAAAATAATTATTCAAAAACAACAACTCACTTAATTCTTTTTAATGTATAGGATATAAAAAATAAACCCAATATTAATCGAGCCATAACAAAGCTCATTAAATTGCACAATGTTTGGTAAAATAAAACATATTGATTAGCTCCTTCCATCCATCCAGGAAGTTACGGCGAGGTGAGTTTAAAAAAATTATTGATAATTCTTTATCTTTTGATATTGCTATTATTCTCATATTATTTACAAAATATTGGGAAAATACATTATATACCAAGAGAGAGAGAGAGAGCGAGAGAGAGAGAGAGAGAGAGAGAGAGATCTCGACCAAGAGTGTCGTCAATTCATATGAAAAAAGTATGCTGTTTCAAGTGGTTCTTTAACTTGGTTACACCTTGCTTGTTTATCTCGAGAACTGGATGTCTTTTCGCGCCCTATCTGACGGACTAATATATCCACAAGGCAGTTAGCTTGGAAGTCGACTGAGAGTCGGCACGGCCCACTGCGAGTAGCTACGCTGAACGGCAATGTGAATTTCTTAGCCCCATTCGTATAAAATAGAATCTCTTGAAATATAAAGTTCCTACCCGCAAAATACACTTTTTGTCTGATTCCCACCCTTAACAGATTTATTAAACTTTGACAAACAAAACTTAGACGTGAATATTATGAATATGATTTAACGCGCTATAGACAATTTGTCCAAACTTACTACCTAGCCGGTATAATAAAAATATAAGACCGTAAAGTTATTACTGTATTGTTTTTTAAAAGTTTTAAAGTGAAATAAAACTTTTCCACAATTTCGCAGGAAATTAAAACTTCTGAAACCCTAGAAATTACGAGTTTTATAATAATATTAAAGCTTACTGAAATAAAAGAATCAAATTTAATTAGCCTTCTCTTTGAAAAAATCTTTTCATGTGAAATTGTTCAAAAGTTCTGCGATTTCTTTCATTCGTATCTTTTGCAATACATGTTACCTAATTATGGGTTTCAAAATATTTTAAATTAAATTTTTAATACGATTGTTACAAGAAGGGACATACTTTAGAAATATTCCAAGCGAATTTAGCTTCAACAATGTTTTCAAGACTTTATACTTTTTAATTAAAGCAAAATGATTGAAAATTTTTTTTCTAAACACAAACATGTGTTTGTATTTGTACCATGGATTAAGGTTCTTTTAAGTAATTAATTAAACAAATTATGTACCTTAATTACTGAATGTGCTATGGTATACCTTCTTAAAATATTTTTTTGTGTTGCAAAGTTTTTAATTAAGCTGAGATTTAAGCGGTAAAAGAGAAAAAATTGGTAAAAATAACATGAAAATGTCTCTGTAAGGAAATAAACTTACTTTGGAAACAATGGCAACCCTGTAAATTCTGTACTATCCTACAAAATTATCCAGATTAAGAAATTGAAATATTTAGTTGTAGTAACTTAGCATTGACCTTTACTGCAATAAATCCAATTACCAACACCTTCGAATCGCAATAAATGAATGCAGGGTCGGCTTGAGAATATAGCTGTCTATACAGCGTCTGTTAAAAACAATTTTATTTTTATCTGTGAGTTCAGAGAAAAGCCATTATTCATAAAAAGTTTTGCTTACCTTCAAAACTCCTAATCCGCGCAAAAATCACAAATATAACGTACAGGGTGTCCCATTTTCGACACGATTGTTAGTGCTGTCAAAAAAGTAATGTATGTGTCAAACTTAAAATGGTAAAATCAAAATTCGAAAATTTTCGCTCGCTTAAGAGATACGAGGGAAAATCAACAAATTGACAATGTCTAAATTACCCTATACTTCCTTAGTTAAAAGAGATTGAGAAAAATGTTTTATACAGAAGTTTATTTATAATGATTGTTGAATAATCTGCCGTTTTCAGAATAAGTATACGGGGTTAGGTAAGAAAGTTATCGGATCTAACCTCATTTTTTAAAATGGAACACCCTGTATATTTTAATCTAAAAAGGTAGCATTTTAAACTCTCTTTTCAAATTTATAACACACCATGGATGATAGATATCATATCAAATTTTCCAAAATGTTGATAAGGCATTTTAACAAATGAATATGTAAAAATGAAATTGACGTTAACTGTTAATGACAACTAGAATGTCAACGTAGTTGTGTCTAGGATATTAGCTTTTGTTTCATGACCTACTGTGGTTTAAAGTAATAAAGTTTAAATAAATCGCCTAGGAGACCAATATAATCCATGGTGTGTTATAAATTTGAAAATATAATTTAAAATGGAATATTTCTAGATTAAAATATACAGGACGATACATTTAAAAAAAAATGAGGTTAGGTATGACAATTTTTTTACCTGCTTATCTCTTAAGCGGGCGAAAATTTTCAAATTTAGATTTTATCATTTTAAGTTTGATCCAAAAAGAGTACATGACACCTACATTACTTTTTTGATAGCACTAACAGTTACGGAGATACTGTATAAAAGTGTCGAAAATGGGATACCCTGTACATAGTGGTCAAAAATTAAGAAAATATGCTAAAATGTTAAGATTGAAGTAACAATAATTTCACTTGGTACAAATAAATGTATTAGAAAAAAGTTGTCAGAATCAAATTTAATGACAAAATTTAAAATAACAGCCATCTACGATGAAAAAATAATTTCTCTTGCCCAAGATATGGTAACTTCATTATTTTTAAGGATACAGTATTGTCGAAACAAACAGTGTCAAAAAATCAATTCGATTCTTATAACTTAATTGCTTAAATATATGGCTTATTTTTACCAAGTAATTGTGCTTATTGTGGGAAATAAATACCAATCAATTAAAAAACAGAATACAAGCCAACGAAATACAAGGATTTGAAATTGAAAATGCCTGGTGTCTTGCTGCATGGTTATAGTCTAGGGTGAAACTTACCATTAATATATCAATTAGCAAACATTATTAGAAACTAAAAAAAAAATTTTTAAATTAACTTCTACCTTGCACTCTCAATATAAAATCTATAAATCTAATTAACATTCCTCAAAGTCATAGAAAATATAAGCGAACAAGTTTTTATGTTGCAAAGAAACTGAACGCGATAATAAAATAATAACTAAGGTTAAAAGAAAGATAATATAATTCCGCATTGTTCCCTAAACGGTCGCAGACGAAGAAAAGCAATACAATGAAAGACAGTTTAAATAATTCCATAATAGCAAATTATATGCAGCGAAAGGTTTTTGGGTCTATTTTTCGGCAATTTATTTTATAATTTCCTTATAAATATTAATTAATAGTCATAGTCAAGTGAAAAGGAAGATTTGTCTCTATCCAACTTTACAGTATTTGTTAATGATAAAAACCACAAATGAAATGTTTTAAAAGTTTAGTTATATATGTTGGGTATATTAAGTTGCCAGTTTCAATTTTTGCACACCTGCGTACGAGAGACTGTAAATATGTATGAGTGGGGGGACTAACTTAACGGCAGCCTCCCCCCACTAATAAATATGTATGAGTGTGTTTGGGGGGAGAGGGGACAACAACTTAACGGCAGTCTCCCCCCCACTAATTTTTATCGGACTTTTATTATGCCACTCGATAGTTTGATGTTTGTATTTTTGTTTGTTGTTATGGATAAAACATTCCGCGTGGTCCTCGTATTTATATGACTTTGCAGTAATTATGCAAATAAGTAATACTGTATTGTTAACAATGACAAGCAGAAGCAATTAAAAACATTGTTTATTGAGGTAATTTATAATTAAAATATAAGACTCTTAATAAGGTCGTAACCTGCAACTGTAATCAATGCTGAGGTTGATAAACCATAATTTTGTGTATGATATACATATGTTCTAAAACTTATTTAAGCGTTCTTTTTTAAAGGATACAATAGTTATATATTAAAACAAATATAAAAACAATAACAAGTTCAAATAAAGTGCAATCCCGAATTTCCAAAAATTTCCGAATTTTTCACTCTGTTTCCACAATCAATTATTGATAGATAGTACCGAGTACCAAGATGAATTAGTAGTGCTCAAGGCATCTTTTAGGTATGTTTTACTGCGTATCCATGTCGTTAGTGAATTTTTGCTGCGTATCCATGTCTTTTAAACAGCCCTATTTTTTAAATATTTTTTCTGACTCTGATCATTTTAAAGCATTTTTTAGGTATCAGTCATCACTGGTATCAGTTCAGTAGTTTCTAAATTACTAAGTAATTAAAAAATTTCTGGATCCATTTGATGTTTACTGGGTATCCAAATAAAAGACCTGCGTAACCAAATGGATACTCAAAAGTACGTTAAAAGATGCCTTGGTAGTGCTTCTATAAACCTTTTTTTCCACTAAAAGTTCACAAATATTTCACAGGCTTGGGAAAGTTCATCCTACATAGTGCGCACTGTGAAAAACACTTTAAAAATGAAACTGGCATGCCACTTATTTTTGCTTACTGAACAAAATGTAAACCTTTACTGGCGTGCAAATAGAAATAGCGCGACCCCTGGCGTCACTAAATCCATTCATGTGTAAATGTACCTTAACGATATGTTAAAAAAGAAAGTTTCCGGCAACACTTATATTCCGAGAAACAGGATATTAAAGATTTTCTCAAACACAATTTGGAATCACGCAGTTTCTCAAAATTTTGCTGTTACTTTCATTTAAAAAGAGCAGCACCCAGAATAACTAACTAAAATATGTGGTCTATATTCTATTAATACATATTAAGATTAAAAATAATATCTAAACTATTTTCGAATATATTTAATAAAAAAATATCAACACCCTATAGCAAAAAAATGAAGCCGTAATGAAGCCGTTGCGGGCCTAATATCTTCATGTGAAATTTTCTTCATAAAATGACCTAAGGAATCACACTCTACAATATTAGCACGTCATAAAGGAACACCCTGTAATTATACAAAAACTATATTGTAAATTGAAATCTGTAAAGGGAATATAGAAATTCTCTAGGCCATAGCCGCGGTAAACAGCATGTCATGCTTCGCTAAATTCCTAGTACGATTGATTCATTTTTACATAAATTAATTATTTGTTTAATAAAGTCGTTCGAGTATATACCAACTTGTATTCGTAGAATCGGTCCTATTCTATCTGCGTTTTAACAAATTCTACAGGAGAGGGGTGTAACTTTTGACATACAGGGTGCTAAAGATTTTCATGTTCTCTTAACAATTTTAAAGTTAATGACTTAAATACGTGACAACTAGACTAGGTAGACAACTGTCAAAACTGTTATACATGTTTACAAAACAAAATCTGCTTCTTACCTACTAGATCCTTTTTAATCTTTGTTAATACCCAATTTCACAACTGAGTGCAAATGAATGAATCTAATTTTTTTATAAGAAAACTAATTGTACGTCAAACGATAAAAAATCAAGAGACGACATTTGCTCAGCAAGGAATGAGAACTTCAAAAATAATTTTTATTTTAAAAAAAACGAACTGGCGTACCATTCTTTTCTTCAAAAATACCTAGGGCAATTTCCGCACGAACGCCACTTATCGGATTAAAAAAACATGTTATACACCATAAAATGCCTCTTGATGAATAGAAAGTGTGTACCAAATTTCACAAATATATCTAGATCACAGATATTAATAAAAAAGGAGGTTCTTTGAAAATCTTTAACATACAGGGTATCTCAAAAGTTAAGTCGTTTAGGACATATATGTTCATATGAAGTTTTTTTTTGAAAAGGGACCTTCTTAAATATTAGAATGTCATTAGGAAACACCTTGTATATATTTTGGAAGCACCAAAATTAAAGAACTTTGAGGAAAATCCAATCAATTTCTTCAATATTCAATATAGTCAATATCTTAATATTTATTCTTATTTTTATTTTGAATACTGTTGGTTTCCTATTATATAATTTAATAAAATATGAGAAGAAATGTGCTATTGGATTTTTTTTAAACATTTTAATTATGTTCTGATCAAAAAGTAAACACGGAACAAGGAACAAAATATTTTTTTGGTAGTTTTATTTTTCAAAATAATCATTCTCTTTCAATTGATAATCGTTGGAAAGCTCAAGGTCACCGCAGGACTAAGCAGGAGTTATTCTTGTTATTCGATTGCTGCTAGCCTTGAGAATAGGCACCGCAGGGCCAAGCAGGAGTTATTCTTGTTTAGTTCGATTTTTGTTGGCCTTGAGAATAGGCATCAATATCTTCTATCGTCCGGAAAGCTCAAGGCCACTGCAGCACCAAGCAGGAGTTATTCTTGCTAAGTTTGAATCTTGTTGTCTTTGAGAATAGGTATCAATATCCTTTCTAAATTGGTTATCGTCAAAGCTCAAGACCACCGCAGGACCAAACAGAAGTTATTGTCCTTGAGGTCGATTCCTGCGGGTCTTGAGAATAGGCATCAATACCCTCTTTCATTTGGTTATCGTGACTTGGAAAGATCAAGGCCACCGCACGATCAAGTAGGTGATATTCTCATTAGATTACGAATATTTAACAGGAATCTGTTGATATGCAGAATATGTATTAAGTCCTCTTTCAATTAATTATCGTTTGCAAAATCTATACTGCTAGTGATCCAGCTCAAGAAAGTTATACTTATGGCTGGTGGCCTTTGACTACTTTGTGAACTCGGGCATTGTCGTGAAGAAGGAACACATATTTAAGGTTTTATGCCTAAAATGACGTTTTGCAGACCTTAAAATAATTACTAATTTTTCCTATAAGGAAGGAAGGCTTTTTATAGTATTGACTGTTGTTCAATGCTGTTATAACTAACTAGCAGTAACTGAACTTAAAAATCCGCAGCAAAATCGCCATAAAAAAATATTAAATTGGCAATATTTCGAAAAGTAAAAATTTTCGGAATAGACAATTTTACACAAACTCGCCATTATTTTTAATACTAAATATAAAATAATTATAAAATTTGTGGGTTTCTATTTGAGTTTTGCAGTTTTCTGAATTTAATTTTTAATCTTATTGTTTGAACACCCTGTATTAATATTTATCAAAATTCTATAAAAAAATTATTAAAGCAGCAACAACGAATCGAACCCAAATGAAACGAAGGCTACGAAAACGTATAATTATTTTAAGGATGTTATTTTAGACATTTAGACAAGACACTTTAAATATGTCAAATATGCTTAGACGTAGACATGATATACAAACTCTGCCTATAATCTTGCGTAGAATCAAAAACTATAATAATATATAGGGTGGGTGGCCTATTTAAAATAAGCAAGTTTACACTGATTTCTGGTAGCATACAGTCCAGATTTCAAAATTTTCGTATACAGTGAAACCTCTCATAATGGACATCTCTAATAAGCGGACAACTCTAGTAAGCGGACATTTTTTCATAGTCCGGAACTAGATATATGAAATTCCATGAATATCAATCTCTCTTGGGCGGACGCGGACAGACTGTTTCCATACAAAGAGTGCGAAAACCCTCTTTGAAAGGACAAACATTTTTTAAAAGTATTTGGGAGACGAATAAGTACGGTGCAAAAACTCTCTAAAGACGGCAACTATGCGTGACAGAGCGAAAGGACTTCGCCGAATGAAAGTATGTGTGATTCCCCGACAGCAGACCGCCGTTTATTTGCGAGTTGTAAGGTTAAAATCGCCAACAAGGGCACAAAAATGTCGCGTCTTGAGTCTGAAAGAGAAAATTGATGTTGTGGAAGTTTTTAATTTGATAACAATTTTTAATTTGGCCGAGTTCTTTAACATTGATAGCAATGTGCTATTAGAAGATGATAGTGACCCCATTCCTACCGATTATGTAGTCCAAACTGAAACCACATCACTATCTGACGACTCTGATGAAAAAGTTGAATGCAGTAATCAAACAAATGTCACCAACTATCAACAAGCCATTAGTATGGTAACAAGAGTATGCAAAGTATAGAGGTGACTCTACAGCAATGGAAATGTTATCAGACTTGGAATTACATTTTCTAGATTGCAAGTATAAAACGCAAACTATGTTATTAGTTTTTCTTAGTACTACATCCTAACTAAAACTAGTGTATTTTTGTTATGTTTATTTGTACGTACATATACATAGTAATAATTTTGCATTTACATATTACCTAATAACAAGTTTCCCATGGGCGGACACCTCTATTAGGCGGACACATTTAGACGATCCTGTAGGTGTCCGCCTAAGGGAGGTTTGAAGAGAAGACCTCGTCATTCAAAAGGTAATAACTAAAAAAAAGCGACACAGTCATGTAACGATAAATTGTCTTTTACATCGCAGCTAATACCACGAGAACATCGGGATAATTTCAGAATTGTTTCAATTAAATAATGCATCATCTTTTGAAGTAACTAAACGATGGAAACGTAATTAACTTTGTAACAAAATCTGTTCACATATATTATTGTAAATCTTTAAATTAAAAGTTAATATATTATTGTATGTAATTTCCCACGAGATGTAATTGAAATGAAAAGTAATTTCCGTCATTGTCGAGAATATTATATTTAAATAAGGCTGAATTTGCAGATTTCTAAGTGTAATCGTGCATAAGTACACATTGTTAAAAATTGCAGTTCTAATATTTAGGCCAGTGACCTTAGCAGAACTCAAGCTTTAAATTATCTTAATTTTAAAAAGCTATAAAAATAAATTTTGATGATTGGAATCGATTAGAAGTATTTTGACGCAAATGTTTCAAATTTTTTCCTTTATTTTAAAATTACTTCGCATGAAACTATTTGCCAAAAACACAATCATGCAAAAAATATTTGGATACTTTAATCCATTTAAATTTATAGGTCGAGAGGAATATACGTCTAGATTATTTCCTGAATAACTTAAATTAAAGCCAAGAACAAATAATTTTATAAAAAAAAATTGACATTTTTGACCTTTTTAAATTTATGCCCGATTAAGCAGGTTTTGGGATTTAATTAGTTAGCCAAATAAAATTTATTCAAAAAAATAGTGATGTTCAGATTGGTCTATTTCACAATGAGGAAAATAATCAGAGATAATAAACTCCTGGACAAAATTAACGCAACATTATAAGTTCGCCATATTTTTGATGCTATTTTTTTCTGAATTTATGATCCGATTTGAATGATTTTTTTTTTGCATTGTAGGTTGGTTCCTTGACAATGTTAAAGTTTTCGCTGTTTATGATAAAAATTTAATATTCGATTAATACTTGGTGTAATAAAAATGATATGTTTTTTTCCGAAAATACGTATCACCCTGCGGAGTATACTAGCAACCGAACCATATATCAGTTGACGTTAAACGGTAGGTCCATCTTTCCCCAACATTATCTTTTTTGGTTTACTTCATTATCTCTGTTATTAAAGGAGATACGCCATTTTATAGCGTAACATGTTTTTATAGACTTTTTATTCAACACATTCATTGTTAAATGTTTACAAGTAGGCTACCTATGAACCTTTTCTGACATTGCAAGCGATGTGTCAATATCGAATACATTATTTGTTATTTGTATAACTGTACAATTTCTGCTTGCTTTGATTAATGAAAACAAAATTAACAAGTTCCTTTATTTAATAAAGTAATGACAATATTAAGATTATGTTTATCAAACAATTTTTTTTTTTTTGGAAACGAGTGAAACATGAAAAGAACAAACGATAAAATTAATTGATTTATAATGTTAATAGCGTGTTTGCCCACGTCTACTTCGAATCACTGCATTCATACGCCTCGGCATACTGGAAATTAAATTTTTAATTGTATCTTGGGGAATATCCTCCCATTCTGCAATTACTGCATCCACCAATTATTGATTGTGGTTAACCGGTACTGGATTGCGACTTCGAACCGTTGTATTAAGAGCGTCCCATAAATGCTCTATGGGATTTAAATCGGGACTGTGAGAGGTGGCCATTCCATCAATGGAATAGATACAGAGTTCACGTAGTCTATAACTTGTCTAGCCACGTGGGGACGAGCATTATCCTGCATAAATAAACTATTCGGTCCCAAAAAAGGAACAAATGGTATTACATGTTCAATTACAATGTTTTCTCGATAAAAATCGGCGATCATTGATCTTACACGTATAGGGACTAACTATGTGCATCCGTTGAAACATATTCCTCCCCAAAACATTACAGAGCCTCCACCAAACGGGATTCTTGGAGAGATATTGCAACTTGCAAATCGCTCTCCTGCCTTTCGCCAAACACGTTCACGCCCATCAGGAGAATTGAGACTTACTCTAGTTTCATTAGAAAATAAAACCGTCTTCCAATCATTAACAGTCCAATGTTGATAATTTAATTTAATAAAGTCTATAAAAACATGTTACGCTATAAAACGGTGTATCTCCTTTAATAACAGAGATAATGAAGTAAACCAAAGAAGAAAATGTTTGGGAAAGATGGACCTGCCGTTTAATGCTAACTGCTATATTGTTCCGTTGCTAGTATCCTCCACAGGGTGATACGAATTTTCGGAAAAAACATAGCATCTTTTTTACACCCGAAAATTAAATTTTTATCATAAACAGCGAAAACTACATTGTTAACCTACAATGCAGAAAAAAACATTCAAATCGGATTATAAATTCAGAAAAAAATAGCATAAAAAATATAGGGATTTAATCTATGAATAAACATGCCCAAATGATCATTGAGTTAAATTTACAAAAAAACCAAACTTTTACAATGAAAAATTTCATCGATAACTAAAACGACGCTCGAGTTATATTTGATAAAATTATTTCCAAAACCTAAACTAAATATTATAATAATTCGAGTTATAAGTTTAAATATACAATATCGATAGTCATCGATATCGACACTAGCTAGATGCTCTCGACTCTAGACTTCAAACCTTTAGACGTTTGGTAAGTTTAAGGTTATGTGACTAATTTCAAAAGAAAGGATGTCAACAATATCGGTAAATAAGAAAATACAGTGCAAATAAACAGTAAGTATATTTAAATCCTACCTTTAAAGTAGTTTTCCTTTTGTAACGGGCAAATAATAATAAAAATCTAAAAAAATATGCATTATACAGGATGTTATGGAAATGACGTATTATATTTAAATGGGTGACTCCTTGGGTGGCCTAGAGAAGCGCTACATATATTTTTTTTTAAATCGACCGTTTTAAGTGAGGTATTAAACACTCTTACTCACAGGTCAGTCTACGCTACTGTACAACATTTCACCCAGACCCAATGGCAATCTTGCCAAACTTAATGTAAAACTGAAATTCCATATAAAATTATAAAAATAAATTATTTTCTACCTACTTGTATTTATCCTTATACCTAAAGAGCGAGGAAATCCAGGCACAAACACTTCTTCTTCTTTTCATGGGAACACTCCTGGAAACACTTTATGTACATACAGTACCGATAGTTAGCTTTTGAAAATACAATAATACAGATTATACTACCGATTCTTAGATTTTATTACACGCGAGAAATTTGACGTAAAATAAAAACAATATTCAAAGATTTTTTATGTACGGGCAAGATACACGCATAAACCGAAAAACAGAGCGGATTGCTGAGAGTTTGTTGGTGATCGACGAGCCACAACGTATCCGGCCGCTGGTTGGTCTTGAACTAACAGACGCACGCGTTCGGCGCTATATGAAACTACTTCGCTCAGCCGATGTAAGGCGTCAAGAGGTCATTGGCATTTGACCTAGTGACGTACGTGGCTATTACTATGCTATATGTTTTTTCGGGTTGTTTAAAACATAGTCCGTCGTAAATGTTCTTCAATTAATTGTACAAAAAGGTATCTATTACAGAATGGAAAAGTGTTTAAATTATTGTATTTTGTCTAAAGAGTTTAAGGTGTACATATGACAACACCGACCAGAATTCCTTGATTGCTTACATGTATCGCAGTGCCACGCAGGTGTTTTTCTGGTTTGACGTCAGGTCACTTTTACCGCTGAATGAATTGAATGCGCCATTGATGGCTATTTTTCTTCAATTTGTCTTTATCTCAGGAATTGCCGTTTATTAAAAGCAATTTTCTAGTACTCGGCCTACTTAGACACGCTTTTTAAACTGCTTTGGACCAATGAGGCCGTTTTATTACCTCTAAGGAAGATGAAAAAATGTATAAAAATAATCATGTGTAATTGGTGTAAATAAAACAATTTCATTGGTCGAAACAGTAATTTGACAGATGATGGAAATAACTAACAAAAAAAAAAGACACCAAAAATTATTTGAAATAAAAATTAAACTAAATTTATGAAGCTTATCGGTCAATGTAAAATCTTTGCATAGTAACTTATTCAAAGATAAAATACAACACAAAGGAACATACGTAACTAATTGAATAATGGGCATCTATCTGCACCAGTAAATATCTACATTTAAATATTTTCAACACAAACTTGATTTAAATTCTATTGCCTTAATTGTGTCTGTAATACAAATAATTATTATACAACACACACCTATATATTAAAATTATTTTTGTTGGCATACTGGAGTAATTAGTTAATTGTTGCTAGTTATTTAAAGCCGTTTGCATTTTAAGTTGAATTAAGAAACAAGGCCTTATGAATGAAAGGAAAACCTAAATTTTACTGTGAAATATAAAAAGCAAGAACTGGTTACCCGTTTTTGGGAGTTCAGATTGTTTTGTTATTCGATTACTGCTGTTCCTTATGAAACAAGACCGTAGGCAGAAAGGGGGGGGGGGGGGGGGTGGGACTTTAAAACATAAAAAACCTTTAATGAATTTTACCTCAGTGATGTTTGTGCATTCAAAAAAATGAGATAAGTGTGCTATCGTCAGCAAAACTAAATATCGGATCTTCCGTTTCCACTAGAAGGTCGTTAATGTAGAGTAAGAAGAGAGTGGGAAACAATATGAACCCTTGTGGATCACCGGCATTGATGGTGAAGGTGTCTGAGAGAAAGCCGGCAATCGCTAGTTACAGAGAGCGGTCTTTAAGAAAGCTAGACAACCATGCACAGAATCGACTGGGCATACCATATGATCGCAGTTTACTTAGAAGTCCCTCATGCCAAACACGATCAAAGGCTTTAGAAATATCCAGTGCAACAGCCCGAGACTCCCCATGATGTTCGATTGCGTTGTTCCAAAGATGGGTGACATATGCTAGAAGAGCTCCAGTTGATCTGGACTTCCGAAAACCATAAAGATGATCGCTGATAATGTCGATGCCTTCCAGATACTTTAGAAGATGTTGATTAATAGCTTTCTCCATTACTCTTGATATAACTGAAAACAAGGCGACTGCTCGATAGTTGTAAGGCAGGCACCTACCTTCCTTTGGTATAGGCTGGACTCGCGCCGTCTTCCAGCACGATGGAAATATTCCTTGTTTGTAAAGTTGCTCGTCTCCGGCTGTGGATGCTATTGTACCATCGGAACGTGTTAGAGGTGGACAAAATGCACATTGTTGAAAATAGACAATTACTTAGATTCGAATATAATAATTGTCAAAAGAAAAACTTGCAACTGGTACAATTTTCGTTAAATCGAACCATCCGGTTTGATAAATTGTACCTGATACCATAGATTGTACTACCCAGATTGCTGGTGATTTTCGAATGAAACTACGATATAAAGAAACAAATTTTTATTTAAATACAAAAAATGTAACGAGCTTTTAATAAAAAAGAAACCTTTATATCTGTAATGGTAAGGCCATAGAAGCATGCCGACATTTTCAAAATTTCTTCCTCTAATTGTTTTTCTATATCATCACTAAACACAGTTAAACGGCCAAATGATTTGATTCCGTCTTAGCCTTTTGATTTGAGCCGAGTAAATGTCGGTTTAGGTATGTTATAACATTTGCAAAGTTTGTTTAGACCATATTTTCCTGTTTTATATTTCTGTATGGCTGTTTTCATGTCTGCACTGGCCGTATTTTATTTCTTTTCGGGGAGAAAAAAATAAACCACAATATTTAACCTTGATATTTAACTAGCGTTTATTTGAGCAAAATAGTTTTACTTACTGTGGATAAACTTATTGCGTTTATCGATTTTATTACTACACCATGACTTTAAATAAAGGCGTGGACCTGCATGGATAGACGTCAAACGACACGAATGGGGTGCGTTCGAAATGAATAGTATTTTAAATAATGAAGTGGTACAATTTAACAAATGGTACAATTAACCCGAGTTTACCCTATGTCATAATATTATTTGTTTCGAGACACAGGGTGCCCCAAGTAAAGTGGCCTATTAGAAGTATCTCGAGAACTAAATGCAATTTTATTTTGAAAATTTGGCTGTGGCTATAAGAGATGGTTTTCTACGTTTAGAAAATATTTTGGATGGTGCGGTGTTGCCGGATCATACCGAAAGTGGTAGCAACTTCGGAATTTTAAAAGAATTACCCTATATATTATATTTTTTTTTGGAATCTAGGTAAAAATCTAGAACAGTTTTCTGTATAATATCATATACCTATCTTTAAGAGTTTTTGAATTATAAATAATTTTGTGATTTTTTAAAGCCGTATAGGGACCCGAAAAGAAAATCGTATCTTTTTAGCGGTTACAGCTAGAAAGCTGAAATTTTGATAATAGTTTCACAAAACCATCGAAATGTTATAATTTTGAACAGTATTTAATTAGTTGTATACAGGGCGTCTCCTTAACAATATTTCTGAGGCAGATGAATTATTGCAAAAGTCTTCTTTTTTTTACATGGGACACCCTGTATTTGATATGTTTTGCTAATGGAGGATTGAATATTCTATCTAATGATATTAAGTGTTCCTATACCTATCTTCAGTTTTTTCGGACTTATAACCAATAAGGAATTTATTAATAAATAAATAAACAAAATGAAAATTACGCAACAACACCAATAAAATAACTAATAACTAAATTATTTAAAATGCTTGGCTCTTAAACATTCATAAATTGTGGTTATAACATGTTCATTTGTCACCTTTTTCATTTCTTCCCTTCTAGAGACCCCAAAGCTGTTTGTACTCGATTTTCTAAATCTTCCCTTGTTGTGACGGGTGTCTTTACTTTCTTTAATCCAATAGATATAAATAATATAAAAGGGGGGTAAGATCCGGAGACCTTGGGGCCATTTCCATGGTCCGCCTCGGCCAGTCAACTTTTTTGGAGTCATAGGAGCTGCCTCAGGATGCAGTTCATTAAATTTTCTGCAAGTTCTAGATAAAACTCTACCACACTCCCCATGAATATAAAATAAACTTAAAATATCTAAGCTCGAATAATGTGAATAAGCCATTTTTATTACCACAACACAGACAAAATGTCACATGGATTTTTCATTATTTTGTTCCTATGAATCCATTCCACAGCCAACTACCAAAAAATATATTTTTATAAGATAATTTTTAAATTTCGCTATAAGTCCGAAAATACCGAAGATAGGTATATATATATATATACTTAATATTATTAGATAAAAAATTCGATCCTCCATTAGCAAAACATATCAAATATAGGGTGTCCCATTTAAAAAAAAAGAAGATTTTTGCAATAATTCATCTGCCTCAGAAATATTGTTATGGAGAGGTTCTGTATAAAACCAATTAAATACTGATCAAAATTATGAAATTGCGATGGTCTTGTGAAATTGTGGTCAAATTTTCAACATTCTAGCTGTAGCCGCAAAAAACATACGATTTTCTTTTCAGGTCCCGATACGGCGTTAAAAAATCACAAAATTATTTATAATTCAAAAACTCTTAAAGATAAGTATATGATATTATACAGACAACTGTTATAGATTTTTACCTGGATTCCAAAAAAAAATAATATATAGGGTAATTTATTTAAAATTTGCTACCACTTTCGGCATGATCCGGCAACACCGCACCATCCAAAATATTTTATAAACGTAGAAAACCATCTCGTATAGCCACAGCCAAATTTTCAAAATATAAATCTCGTTTAGTTCTCGAAGTACTTCTAATAGGCCACTTTACTTGAGGCACCCTGTATTTTGTTTGTATTGTTGTATGTTTTCGTGATTGTTGATGAACACTAAAAAAAAACTTAACATATTCCACTACACACACACATTTTTACCCTAAAATAGTTTTATTTTTGGATTCTTTTTCATGAACAGATTATTAAAAATTTTACATTACACCACAATATGTCATACATCGTTGCATTCGGGAGAAAAAGCTCTCAAATTCCAATATCAGGAAAACAGGACCGTATTTAAAAAAATAAAGTTGATATGGTCCTTCGAAGACGACTCGTCGGATTACAAAACGATTAACGCTGTTAGATAGAGAGGAAAAAGTGGCAATGCAAAAATGCGATTTACTTTAGAATTCGATCTCAAAAAAACCCAGGAAAACAATAAAACGATTTTTCAGAATTTCGTTTTTTTCCGGATATCTCCGAAACTACTCGGAATTTTAAAACTTTCTAAACGGCATATTATTAGGCACGTAAATGCGCAACTTTACCTCTATTTAACCGACTTCGTATCTCTTACGGTTTCTGGCTGGTGCTGGCCCTCATTATCTCGGACACGATGTATATGGTGAGATCGATTATACAGTGCGATCCTTTAATATCCAGCATCCATCCATCCAAATTTTGGTGTGACCAATAGATGAAGGTAAACTACCTTTTGACGTAAGAATGATAGTTCTAACTGTCAAAGTGGTTGACGGGCGCCATCTTAAATTAAATAGGTACAGGGGTCTTGCGATAAATCATTTTGAAGATCTTATCGAGTACTTTACGATACTAGAATATTACTTCTCTGTCACCACCAAAAACAAAATGGCGGTGTTTTAAAAATTGCATAATTTTATGATTTTTTAATATCCTTTATTTAATTTATCGTCTTAGAAAAATAAATACAACTTCTCATAGTATGGTAGGAATCAGAGAGTTTTTTTCATGGTGCTCAAATTCAAAATGGCGGATGGGTGCTATATTAATAAAAAAAATTGAATAGGAAGCGGGATCTTGCGATACATCATTTTAAAGGACCTATCGAATACTTTACGATCCCAGAATATTTTGTCTCTATTCGTACCTAAAATAAAATGGCTGCTTTTTAAAAAATAATATTTACTATTTTTTTATTTTGCTATTTTAGACAAGATTTTACAATTATTGTATTTTGCATTAAACAGTAAGTATGAGCCAGCTGCTTTGGTCAAGTTGTAAAAGATCAGAAGAAAAAAATAGTAAATATTATTTTTTAAAAAGCCGCCATTTTCTTTTGGGTACGAATAGGGACACACTACTCTTTAAAATAATGTATCGTAAGAACCCAGTTCCTATTCAATTTGTTTATCAAGATGGCACCCATTCGCCATTTTGAATTTGAGCACCATGAACTATGCAAGAAAGTATAGCTCTCTGATTCTTACTATTCTAGGCCAAGGAATAGCACTGTATATATTTTTTGTTCAATTTTTCCAAAAATTCAAAGAAATACGTTTAAAGAACAGTCTGTGTGCGTCACTAAATTAAATACATATTTAAAATTTGACACGTTTCGTATAGATATACCTTTATTCAATTTCCATCATTATCATCATCAGATATAACTACTATAACTATATTATATTCAGGGTGGGTCGGTATGGACGGACTAAATTCCAGGAGCGTATTGTATACGTGACAATAATGCAAAGAAACTCATATATCCTTATCCGATTTTCATTTGATTTCAAGTTATGGCGTAATTAAAAAAAAACAAATTTTCGGTAAACTTGTAGAGTAGGATTTAGTTGGCCCTTTTGGAGAATCGTCTCAGAATCGTCTTACGGGAAAGCACAAGTTCAATTTTTTAAAATATGAAGTACAGGGTGTCCATTTTTGGGTAGATTTAATTTACATTATTGGTAAAGATAGATGGATGCGGTTTTCACAGTACTGTGCTACTTTTTTGTCAAACAGAAGATGCCGTAATCAGAATTTCTCTAGGCCGCCTTGTTTTTGATATACGGGATGTTTTTGAGAATTGTGCATTTGGGACACCCCCCATATCTCGGTTACCCCGTAACGTATCAAAAAGAAATAAAATGTTATTTTTGTAGTTTTTTACGTAGAATCCAGTGACGTACTCAGATTTTTCTACATTCAATAGTTTTCCAGGAAAATAAACAAATTTGTTTTTTATTAATATTATTTAGTTTGTAACAAGCTTCTATTATCATCATCATCATCATCATACATCTTTTAGTATTTCTGGCACAACGTTTTCCAGAATTTCCAAATATTTATTTGCATTAAGGCTTCGCTAACGCCAAATCTGCCTTGCCGTTCGATTAGAAATATTACATGCTGATTGTCCTGAGACCAAAACCTCGTATTCTGTCGATTAAATATGCCAGCACTGGTAAAATGAGCCTCATCACACCATATAACGGTTTTTTCAAAATTGTTTTCCCTGTTCAGATTTTGTAAATTTAATACCAATTGCAAAACTCTATACGGCGCCAGGATGTAAGTTTTGTATACAGTGGAATTTATATGTCTTAAAATAGTGTTTTTTTTTATCCTTGTGGTAGATTTTAGGGCGAGGTTTAGAAAATGAACCGTGTTCAATAAAATTTGATTTTATTCTTGAAGAAATTCGTTTATCCTGTTGTCGTCTTTCGGGATATCTACACGTAATTTAAGAAAATTTATAAATTTCATAGAATTACTACATAAGGGCTTATATTTACCAATTCAAATACACTTCTAGTGCTTCATCTGCATTTTCGTTACACTGGATATAACAAACGAGCATGTCGTACTTCTCAAAGTTTACATGCTCTGCCATAATTAGGACAAACTGATTTTCACTATTAATTAGAAATTTTGAAACAACTTAGAGAACCTGAATACTCGGACAGAATTAGAAGATTTTATTATTATGACACATAGGACTATGTTCTTTTGTTTGTTTTTAATATCCGTCATGGCCTACTAAAAAAAAATGGTATATTTTTGAAAAACGTATATTTTGTGCCTAATACTAAGACTAAAAATAAAGTGTTATATATTTTTGAGAAGCTTGTTACAAACTAAATTATATTATTAAAATATATATAAGGTGACCCCTTTAAAAGAAGCAAATTTGTTTATTTTCCTTGAAAACTATTAAATGTAGAAAAAATCTGAGTACGTCACTGGATTATACGTAAAAAACTACAAAAAGAACATTTTATTTCTTTTTGATACGTTACGGGGTAACCGAGATATGGGGGGGGGGGGGGGGGGGGTTGTCCCAGAATGCACAATTCTAAAAAACATCCCGTATATCAAAAACAAGGCGGCCTAGAAAAATTCTGATTACGACATCTTTTGTTTGACAAAAAGTAGCATAGTGGTGCGAAAACCGCATCCTTCTTCTTTACTAATAACGGAGATACCCCGTAAACTACCAGAGGATATTTTTGTAAACGTCAGAATGCTACTTCTATATTATCTGCATGGTGGAGCTCCTGCATATTTGGCTCATCAGGTTAAGCAACATTGGAACGTAAGGTTTCCCGGGCTTTGGATTGGTCACGGTGGTCCTATTAGTTGGCCTCCAGGATCTCCAGACCTCACATCACCAGACTTTTGTTTATGGGGCTGGTTTAAATATGAAGTTTACAAGGTAATAGTCGACACCTTTTCATAATTTTTAAAGCCTTTGATCGTGTTTGGCATGAGGGATTGATGGACCATCAATGCCGGGTTTGTTCGTTAAGGGTCCATATTTTCTCCCACCCGCTTCTTACTCTACATTAACGACCTTCTAGTGAAAACCAAAAATCCGATATTTAGCTTTGCTGACGATAGCCACAGTCTCATTTTTCTCTTTAAATGCACAAACGTCGGCAGCCAACGCACATCTTCGCAGACAGCATGAATTATCACGAATCAACATAGACCTTGAAAAAATTTTGGCTTGGGGTAACACCAAGTCGAATTTAACGCTAAGAAAACCGAGGCAGCAGTATTCTCTAAAAAGAACAACCGGATATATGGCAGGATACGCAATTCCAGAGGCTTTATCTATTAATTTGCTGGGCGTCAGTCTGGAAGGAAATATGTCCTGGCAAAACCATGTTGTGGTAATCGCCAAAATAGCTCCGCAGAAACTTCCGGATGAAAACGTTGTACACACCTCAACAACTTTTGATACTACACAAAGCCCAAATGCGACCATCGTTAGAGTACTGCCATTCGTCTGATCGGAGACCACGAGCTGACAAACAGCCTCGACAGCCTAGAACATCGAAGACAGGTTGGTGATTTGACTCTCTTTTACAGATATTTCCATGGAAAATGCTCGGCTGACCTTGCTCTCTTAATTCCGCCTAGAGCGGCTAGCAGAAACACATGACGAACCACTGCCGCCCATCCATATGTGGTTCAGCTTAGAATTCGTCGAACTTCATTATTTAAGAATTCTTTCATCTGGAGGACTTCATCTTTATGAATCGACCTTCCCGAGGTCGTGTTTACCAACAAATATAACCTCGAATGATTCAAATCCAACGTGAATCGCTTTATTCGCACACGCACCACTCCCAGAGTGCCTTAAAGGATTTTTCCTATAGTGCTTGTTTGACAATAAAAAGACTGGGGATGCACTAATTCGACGTATTAGCCATATTGCAGCATATATTGGAAGCAATCTGGAGAGGAACAGACGCCCTTCGTAGACGAAGCAGAAAATGTTTTGAGGTCAATGGCGGTGTTTTTGAATATTTATTAAAATCACGATATACAGGGTGTCCAAGAATATGTGGGCATTTTTTTTCCTACGGCCTCCCCTACGGAGATACTGGCCCATAACGGACGTCCCTGGAAATCGTTGTTTTTTAAATAATTTTTAAGTACTAGATGTAATTTAATAATGGTTACTAGATGAGTCTTCTTAAAAATCTCCCTTTTAAACACATTTGGCTTACTTAGTTTGCCAGGCACGGACTAGACGTAACACAAAAATGCGTTTTTTTACACCCTGTATGATGAAGCAGCGACAATAATATTTTTGGATACGCTAAACCTTAAGCTGAAAATAGGTATCTACTCTTGATCAATGTCGACAAAATGAACTGTTTTCGAAAAAAATATATTTTTGTTCAATATTGGTTGTTGTTTTATATTCATAAAATTCCCTCATGGTTGCTATGGATTTTTTCACATCTACCGATTTAAATAAGAATATTTATGCCAGTGGCTTTTCTTCAGCTTAAGGTTTAGAGTATCCAAAAATATTATTGTCGTTCCTTCATCATACAGGGTGTAAAAAAAACATTTTTGTGTTACGTCTAGTCCGCCCTGGCAAACTGAAAAACCAAATGTGCTTAAAAGGGCGAATTTTAAGGAGACTCATTATACTAAAAAATTATTAAATTGCATCTAGTACTTAAAAAATTATTTAAAAACAAAGATTTCCAGGGACGTCCGTTATGGACCCGTATCTCCTTAGGGGAGGCCGTAGAAAATAAAATTTATAGGAACTTCTCCTATTATTTTTAAGTGTTCTATCTGAATCCGGGAAATTGCCCACATATTCTGCGACACCCTGTATATAACTTCAAAACAAATGAAAATCGGATAACGACATAATATAAGCTTTTTAATATTATTTTAACACCAACGACTACATAGTGCATAACTAAACTAATCTAAAAAATGTGGTTTAATCTGTATCTACAATAATTAAAATTAAATACCGGAATAACTACGCTAAATGCTGAATATAACTTTGCAGTGGTTTTTGCGATTTCGGGCATGCTAATTCAATTATTATACATTAAAATAGTTACGGAAATTCGTCTCAACCAAAGAAGAAAATAATATTGAAGTACATAACAATATAATTAAAACCAAGGGAAATGTACCTGTTATTTACTCTGTCGAAATTACTTATTTACCGATTAAATAAATTAAATTTCACCCATACATAGATTTAAGTTGCGAAGCTAAATGACAACATGTTAAGAAGATAAAGGACCAAGGTATTGTTTGTCACATAAGTCTGAAACGATGAAAAGAATGCGGGCAAAAAATAAGAACCTAAAAGCGTGATGGTCAGGTTGTTTTCACTCGTATTTATTAACAAAATAACGAATTCAAATTACCTTATGAAAGAAGACTAGGATCACAATGTATATTTAATATTCATATTAAATTTTTATTACAAACTTATTATAGATAATTAATATTTGGTAGAATCAAATTCATCACATATATTGGGAACATTTTCTTAAATTGGAAACCACAAATTGGTCAACGCCTGAGGAAAAAGATATCAAGTGCACAGTGTAATTAGGCGTGCGCCAGCACCGGATACAACCACCAGCATCGGAGCGAAAAGTTTTATGGTTTTAATTAGAGGTGTTACAGTGGAATTGGACCTGTTCCTTTGGAACAGGTGTCACCTACCTATTCCGCATACCTGTTGTCTATTACCAGGTACCTATTCCAGGTCCAGGTCCGTCGGCACTGTTCAGCTGATTATAAGAGGTTTGTTTTGGTTCAAACTTAGAACCGTTCTAGAACAATCCGGGTTTGCTCGAGTTTGTTCTTTGATCGAGTTTGCTTTTTGATCGAACCGATTCGGGATTTTTGTTGCCGCATGCGCAGTTTAATAAAAAGAAGGCATTTTCCCAGCTGATCACCATTTTAAATTGTTTTTGCGTGGCTTGTGTCCCTTTTGTGCTCGTGTCTTGTGTTTTGTGTCTTAGTTCAGCTATTTTTTTTGTTAAAAGTAAAATACTATAGAATGGAGGATAATAATAGTAGAAGTTTCTGTAGAGAAGTTAAATGCAACATATAATTTCATTTTTCAAGAGTATTGGAAAATTATTTGAGTATTTTTTGTAGGATCAGCTTTTAAATTCGAGCAGCTCCAGCTCGTCTTCGGAAGGTGTACAATGTTTTCACCGTTTGGTACCAGAAGTTTTGCAACATCAACAAAAAATCATATAATATACACTTAAATATCGGTATTTTCTGTACATAACTAAGGAAAAATAACAACTTCGTCAATTTTTGAGATTTTGAGGTTATGGTTAATTCTCCTCTTCTTCTTTTTCAATAAGCTGTTTTGGTTTCTTCTACTGCGAACCGATTCTAAAACAGTTCGAGGATTTAATTTATTGCATATAGAGTTCTGCGCAGTTCTCGAACTGTCTAGAATCAATCCTTATTTTACAACCAAAACAAAGCTATAATATTCGTTGCTGTTTAGTTCATCTTTCAAGTTGCTGGGTACAGGTACGGTAGGTACGTCGTACGATATAGCGAATGGAACGGCAATAGGTTCTTCTTAAATCTATATGTTACGGTTACCAGCGGCTAGGTTGACATTTAAACGCGGGGCAGCGTCTGACACAGTGGCATCTGATTTTTTAAATGCTTTTTGAAAAATTAAATGTTAAATAAATCACAAAAAAATTAAAGAGAAATGGAATTGAGATATTTTATTTTTTAAATGGATAAAAACCAAATCACTATTCTTAAAAATACATTAACAAAAAAACATATAAATAGCTACTCCTTGGAACGGCTACATGAACGAAAATAAATATTTATAAAAAATACTAAACCAATTATTAATATGTAAACAACAACTAAAAAAAATACACACATATAATTCCACACTGCGCTGGTGCGCTTTATCATGGTTTACTGCAAATTACTATATAACGCCCAATTAGGTATACTCTTAATAAACCGCAACTGGAAACAAAAATTTATATTTCAACGATGCGCAGAACTTACCTACCTATGTGCTAGAGCTATGAGAAAGTCATAAAACATTTAACTGTTGCGAAAATTTTAAAATTGTGAAGAGACATCACATGTTGCCGGTTTATACCAACGATTCACGAAAATGGACGAAGACGAACGCGTCTTTGTACCTGTACCAGTTGCAGCTCTCTCCATCCCACTCATTGCAGCTGGACGGAATAGCGACAGTGCGGCATTCTAATTTGAGGCGGATTAGTTTGGACCTGAAACAGGTTTTTCGAACAGGTTTGTTTCTGTTTGAAACAGGTACAGGTGCAGACAGATACAAACAAAAGCTGTTCCGTAATACCGCTAGTCTTATTACTGTGTTTTGCTGCATGATACAATAACTAAAGAGAAGATATCTAACCGTCCAAATTTCGTCTGCCGCGCGCAGTGACGTCAAAGGGAGAGCGATTTTTAAATTTCTTAAGGGAATTTATATTGCTGTGGGCGTTTATAATTCTATATTAAAGGTATTAAAAGGTTTTATGCATGTAATGGTATGTGAAATGAAAGAATAATATATGACAAGTATTTACGTATATTAATTGCATAGAAATATAACACACATTACAGCTAAAATACCACTTCCCCATGTTTTTTTATTGGCGTATCGTGTTCTCCGACCAAAAATAAACATTTTTGGGAATACAAACAACTTTTTCCACAGGCATTTTTTAGTACAAGACAGAGAAAAATAGTATTTCCGGGATAAACTTGATTTTCGCAAGGTTCTGATTTTGTCTTTCTCATGGTGATTATTGGTGAAGGATGGGCCCGAATAAAAAAAATTTTCGGACAAAAGATGTTTATTTTTGGTCGGAGAACACGACACGCCAATAAAAATATGGGGTTCCATTTCAAAATTTTAACTTACCTCCACCCGCGCCCGGGTTGAGGGGGGGGGGGGGTTGTTTAAATTGCACACTATTCTTCCTTCAAAACCAAACAACTTTTTCCCTAGACATTTTCCGCTGCAATGCGATGCACCGAAGTTATTCCAGGGTACCGACCTTTTTTCAACACCGTGTATAGTGTTCTAAAACCAAATAGAGTCTGCAAAAGCAATGTTCCACCATAGAAATAATTGTATTCCTGGGCATACCATCGAGCCATATTTAAGACTTTAAAAATTAATGTTTCAAAACCCAATAAAGTCTCCAAAAACAATGTTCCACCATAGAAATAATAGTATTCCAGGGCATACCATCGAGCCATAATTAAGACCTTAAAAACTAATGTTCCAAAACCCAATAAAGTCTGCAAAAACAATGTTCCACCATAGAAATAATTGTATTCCTGGGCATACCATCGAGCCATAATTAAGACCTTAAAAACTAATGTTCCAAAACCCAATAAAGTCTGCAAAAACAATGTTCCACCATAGAAATAATTGTATTCCTGGGCATACCATCGAGCCATAATTAAGACCTTAAAAACTAATGTTCCAAAACCCAATAAAGTCTGCAAAAACAATGTTCCACCATAGAAATAATTGTATTCCTGGGCATACCATCGAGCCATAATTAAGACCTTAAAAACTAATGTTCCAAAACCCAATAAAGTCTGCAAAAACAATGTTCCACCATAGAAATAATTGTATTCCTGGGCATACCATCGAGCCATAATTAAGACCTTAAAAACTAATGTTCCAAAACCCAATAAAGTCTGCAAAAACAATGTTCCACCATAAAAATAATTGTATTCCTGGGCATACCATCGAGCCATAATTAAGACCTTAAAAACTAATATTCCAAAACCCAATAAAGTCTGCAAAAACAATGTTCCACCATAGAAATAATTGTATTCCTGGGCATACCATCTAGCGATAATTAAGACTTTATATTAATGTACCTCGACTAAGAAATGGTCATAAAAGCGAGCGTTTGATATGTGATAGCGAACAATTTAAATGCTAGAAAAAATTTATAGTAGACATTTTTAAAATAAATATGAAGCTTAAAGCACGCGTATGCACAATATGATTACTAAAATTAAATTTAAACTAGGCCAAAACGGAAACTAACAATTGTTATTAGAATGCATTTGAAAATTTTCTGCATGACTAGGCCGTTATTTTAATAACCGTTTTTACTCAAATATTTGTTAAATAAAATCACAATGTCATAAATAATTTTCTTAACTAAAGGGAAATCGTATTGGTTATACAGTTGGAAAATATATCTTTTATGTCGAGAAGATTAGAGAGTAATGAACATTTTCATCGAGGTTTGTACATGGAAAGAAAACCTGAGTTAAATTTACTGTAAAAATAATAAAACTAATCATAATTATAGTTCTATATGTATGTAACTGGAATAACTTTTATTAAGAACTGCCATTAAATTATAGCAAAATTTTAAACGTACATTAATTAGTAAAAATTACAAAAATATTTAGCAAACCATTTAGTTTGAAAAGTTTTTGTAAAATTTACTAAAATCTTTTGTAAAAACTTTGACCCATGGGATTTCCAAGCGGTCACCCATCCAAGTACTAAGCGTGCCCAACGTCGATTGACTTCAACTCAACTCAACTCAAAATACGTTTATTCAGTTCTATTTATATTTTGTTATTTTATACATTTCGAGAGCTTATTCATACGATATACTTTCAGATCATCTGAGGCCGGGAACTCTGAAGATCCCCACTCAGGATACGCAGCCAGACTGAAAACCCGAACCGGGACTGGTGTTTGTCCTTTGGTCATGACTTTGTACATTTAGTGCAGATTTTTAGATTACTTTCAAGCTAGTGCTTTTGAGGGACCATTATTAATCTTAACCTTGCTTGAGGGGGTGTTTTGTTTGCAATGAATTGTGTTGTCGATGGTGTTTTTTTGAATTTGTCACTGCTGGAAAAATCTAGAAAAAAACCAGCTCTTAGGAGTAGGAACAAGCGGTGTTTGTATGATTATTTCCGAGTTTTGTTGAGTATTTACTTTCATTTCTCATCCATGCTTCTTTGATTCTATTTCCCGTTCATTCCACTTTCAAATTCACTTCAGTGTTCGGTGGTATATTTCCTGGTTACGAAAATAGAAATCAGAGTGATACGTTGCATCTGATTTAAGTCTTTCAGTCTCAGTAAGTTATTTCTGCTATATAATATAGGGTGTCGGCTAAGGTACATGGAAGAACCACAGACTCCTTACGTCAAAATATTATGATTTAATTATACTTACCTATATCCGAAAGTTGATATTAACTGAGATATAGGGTGTTAAAGTTAAAACTTCATTTTTGTTGCTCTCTAATAACTTTGAGGGCGACCTGAACTTAACATACCGTTTTTACAATAAATATGAAAAAAGTATTATTTTTATTAAAAACTTAAATATACTGAAGCACAAAAAAGTTATGGCCTAATAAACAAATAATGCCGCTGACAGCGCCCCCTATATTGTACATTAAAATTTCATAAAAAAATCAATTTCTCGTCCTAAAAAAACCATAATTGCCAAATTTTGTAAAAAAACGTTGGTTTTCTGCCAAGTTTTTAGAGAATAACCATATCTCAGTTAATACCAACTTTCGGATATAGGTAAGTAGGTATAATTAAATCCTAATATTTTTACGTAAGGAGTCTGTGGTGCATGTAAAATTAATTAGCGGACACCCTGGATATACTATATTTAAATTCCCGCCTAATCCCTAAAGACGAACGTCGCTGTTTAATGGCTATTATATTGTTGATTTTTTGAAATGATTGCCAACATCGATTTTCGTGGAAATCTAACAATAAATAATTTTCTCATATGCTGCGTAAATTCTGCCTGTCACTGTAAAATATCAACTTTTGGCTCAATATAAATGAAAATCATAAAAATATGAATAAATTCCGAGGAAACTACAAGTTTATTGTTATTTTCAATTTTCACATACATACTACATATCCCGTCCATGTTCTTTATAGTGGGACTATGTGTGGTTTCGGTTGTTAATTGGCGTTGGCACTGGTTCATGTGTTTAATATTCCTATTCTCATGTTTTTCATATCTATAGGTATTTACCATTTACCTTCATTTAGCAAAATTTTCTTTGCCTAGAACCTATGGATACGAGAATGTTAAAAGCGTCTTAATTTAATGTCACTTAATATGTGCTGCTGGTCCCTAATTAGTATCTCTCTCTGTGTTAAAGAAACAAAGTTAATTAAAGTAGATAAGGGAAATTCACCAAAAAGCGGGTTGTAACACTACCCCAATTAATTATCGAATATTGAAAAATGCACGTCCAATTTACTAAGCCGATATTTTGTTAATAATTAATTTTAATAATTTTTAACTGATAGAAAACATATTCTAAAGTTTAACGTAGAATTGTTTATGTCCTGATACGTCTAATTGTAAGGGAAGGGGGGCACAGTGATACCCAAAAAGATTTAGACTTATATTTTTTTCATATATGTATTAAGTTAAAATATATTTTTTATTTTGCACAGGTTTATTGATGCTTTAGCAACAGATTTCCTGAGTCCTTGTTGCATTCAATTTATATAGTGTTTTATGTGAAATTATTATCTCTACGCATGTCGAATGCAACACTGTACAGGGTGTCCCATTTTCGACACTTTTATAGGGTATCTTCGTTATTGTTAGTGCCTATCAAAAAAGTAATGTAGGTGTCTTTTTGGGTCAAACTTAAAATGGTAAAATCAAAATTTGAAAATTTTCGCTAGCTTAAGAGATACGGGGGGAAATCAAAAAATTGACAATTAATAAATTACCCTATATTTTCTTAGTTAAAAGAGCTACAGAAAAATGTTTAATACATAAGTTTATTTATAGTGATTGTTGAATAATCTACCGTTTTCAGAACACGGGGTCAGGTAAGAAAGTTATCGGACCTAACCTCATTTTTTTAAATGGAACACCCTGTATAATTTAATCTAAAAAGATAGCATTTTAAACTCTCTTTTCAAACACATGGATGATAGATAGTATTTTTCACAAATGAATATGTAAAAAAGGAAATTGACGTTAAACGTTAATAACAACTAGATGTCACAATAGCTGTCTCTAGGATATTAGTTGTTTGCCTACTTTGGTTTAAAGTAATAAAGTTTAATAAATCGCCTAGGAAACCAATATCATCCATGGTGTGTTATATATTTGAAAGGAAAATTTAAAATAGTATATTTTTAGATAAAAATATACAGGGTGTTCCATTTAAAAAAATGAGGATAGATCCGATAACTTTTTTACCTGACCCCGTATACTTATTCTGAAAACAGCAGATTATTCATCAATCAATATAAAGAAACTTCTGTATAAAATGTTTTTCTGTATCTCTTTTAACTAAGAAAATATAGGGTAATTTTGACATTGTCAATTTTTTGTTTTCCCCCATATCTCTTAAGCAAGCGAAAATTTTTAAATTTTAATTTTATCATTTTAAGCTTGGCCCAAAAAGAGTACATGATATCTACATTACTTTTTTGATAGCACTAACAATTACGGAGATACCCTATAAAAGTATCGAAAAGGGGACACCCTGTACATTTACTCTCTAGAAACTGCAGTTGTTTAATGGTCTATTTTATTACGGACCATCTTGTATATCAACGTCTTGCTTTAAATTTGCCGCTGAAATGACGGTTTCAGGATCCTGAAAAATCGTGTCCAAAACGAACGAAACGAACTGATATATTATGGGCATACACGGATTCTGTTCGTGGGTTTTTATGTCTTGGTAGTTTTTGTTTAAGCTTATAAATCCTATAAGACGATTTCTTTTGTTTTAGGTAAGAAAATGGGATAAATGAAAAATGAATTATTGAAAGGTTATATGTAAGGGTAAGTTGAGGTGCATACGAAGTCAATTTACTAGAATAAAATAATATACTGGATGAGTTTTATAAAGTGTTTTGTTGCTTTGTAAAGTGTTGTAGAAATATCTGAAAAGCGGTTTAAAATATTTTTTAATTTTTGTTGAGGTAATTTAAATAGGATGGTTCCGTGACCCCTTTTTTCTATCCGCGCTGATGTTTTAACTATTAGTTCTCAGTTTAGTGCTCATGAAACATGTAAATTTTTGTTTTTTTATTTAATATACAGGGTGTCCGGTAAGTATAGGGCAGTAGTTCACCAGCGTATAGGGGAGGTAAAAATAATACTAATTTATACAGGGTGTTATGGAAATTACTTATTATATTTATATGGGTGACTCCTTGGGAATCCTAGAGGAAGTCTACATACTTTTTTTTTAATTGAATATCTAAATACTAAGGTAAAAACCCTTTTTACCCACATACTGTCGCGCCGTTCCATCTGGATTCACTTAGAAAAAATTTGGTTCACTAGAATATACTGATAGTGATGTCAGATCACACCGCGTGTCTCGCCCTTGCTTGGAAACCGGCCGGGCGCCACCATGGTATAAGTAACTATAGGTATGATTGCACGCCGATGATCACGTGGCTTGGCGAGTAAGTTTTAAATCTCTTATGGAAGTTTACATTGCTGTCATCTTTTTTAACTCTTTTTTGAATGTATTAAAACGTTTTAAGCATGTAATGATATATGAAATGAAAGAATAATATATGACGAGTATTTACGTATATTAATTTCATAGAAATATAACCCACAAATACCACTAAAAAAAGAAAAGATATTAGACAAATTCTTCGCGCCATTTAAGCCGGCCATATGGCCGGCCATGGTACCGGCGACGATAGCCGAAGCATGCCGAAAGCTGCTCGCCGACCACTGCTGGTTTTGAAACAGTGTTGCCAGACTTTTACAATTGTAATAGATCCACTACTATTTAAGATTCTTGTTGTGGGGCTCCCCCCCATATGAAATTTATTCAATCTGGAGGGACCACCTCCAGATTGAACATAAATTTCATCTAATAGGAAAGTAACGACCCTTTTTTTTCGTACTCTTTTTACTCTGACACCGTTTTTTACTATTCCTAGGTTTCGAACCGGCACTCTATTTCTTTCGATCACGGATTTCTGGCAACACTGCTGCATGGTTGCCGTAGTTTTTGGTGGACATTTTGTAAGTTTACCAGAACGTTTTCTTATAGTCTTGTGTTTATTAAAAGAAATATCTGCATTTTCATAAAATGAGGTGCCGTATGTTCGGTTGTGGTATGGATAACCAGGCAAAGACATTTAATAGAAATATAAGGTTTTTCCGCTTTCCTAAAGATAAAAACAAAGAATTAAAATGGATACAGTTGTGTAAGCGGAAAGATAATTAGGTCGTATTTTAGCTTTAATCTTTGTTGTATGTTCATGAAATAAATATTCCTAAATACCATGATATTATTGTTTCATTTCACATACCACTAAACGTAAAAACTTTTAATTAAAACGGCGTCAGAGTAATAATAGTACGAAAAAAAGGTCGTTACTTTCCTATTAGATGGGGGACCACCTCCAGATTGAACATAAATTTCATATGGGGAGCCCCACAACAAGAATGTTAAAATAGTACGGATCTATTACAATTGTAAAAGTCTGGCAACACTGTTTCAAAACCAGCAGTGGTCGGCGAGCAGCTTTCCGCTATCGTCGCCGGCTTAAATGGCGCGAAGAATTTGTCTAATATCTTTTCTTTTTTTAGTGGTATTTGTGGGTTATATTTCTATGAAATTAATATACGTAAATACTCGTCATATATTATTCTTTCATTTCATATATCATTACATGCTTAAAACGTTTTAATACATTCAAAAAAGAGTTACAAAAGATGACAGCAATGTAAACTTCCATAAGAGATTTAAAACTTACTCGCCAATGCGCACGGCAGACGAAATTGGGACGGTTAGATATCCTACCTTTAGTTTATTGTATCATGGGGCGCCACTATTGTTGGTTCAGTATGTTTCGAGACGGGATGAAATAACCCTGTCGAGGGCAACACGTGCATGACGCATACGAATTTTAAACGTGTTAGTTCTAGCATTACCCGATTTTTTTTCTGTTGTGAAATAATTCATTAATACATGATGTGAGTGATTTCAAATTTGTGTGATATTATCTACTGTTGATTCTGTTGCAAAAAAAAACTTTTGTATTTTATTTTTTGATGGAATTTAATTATAAAATCGATTATTTTAAAATAAGATTGATGGTAAGAGGGTATGTACTTTAAAATTGTAGTTTTATTTTTCTAAAAAGTTTGAAAAAGAAGTAATAACGCGCGTCAAAATGTCTTGTTGTCAAAAATTGAACACGTGCATTTACAATTCTGTGTTGCAATATGACACCGCCGCCTATAAAGCGCTAAGCTCTTTTGAACCTCGGGACTGCCTCAATAAAGTATTGATTGCGAAGGTCCTCATGAGCCGCAACGTAAATTTTGGGTTTGTTCGTTATTTCGCTAATAATTCAATGCGTCATTATGGTTATTTTTCTTCTCAGGATTTGTCGGTTTAAATATAATGATTCATTTCCATAACACCCTTTATAACCATCTTTCCTAAAGTCCCTCCTAGCCAAGACATCGGGCCTTAAAGATACAACTGTACTATATCCAACGAACGAACGGAGGGCGTCACAACAACATTACATAACCCATAAAAGTTAAAATGTTTCTGCAGAGTTGCCTTAAGGGTCGACCGGAACTTTATTAAATTTTTGAAAATGTATAAATTGCATAATTGTTGATTATATAACTTTGATGCATTTTTATAAAAAATAGGAACATAAACTACATGCAAGTATGTAAAAATTAATGAAAATTTGAGTTGCGAATAAGAAAACAAACGACTCTTTTATCGGTAACATTCAACCCTGCTAAATATCGCTCCTGTACTGTAGCGAACATCTTCTGTGCATTACAGGAGCGGCATTTAGATATATTTGATCAGTACCAACGTAAAAGGTTTGTTTTCTTATTCGTGACTTAAATTTTCATTAATATTTACATACTTACATGTCGTTAATATTAATATTTTTATAAAAATGAGTAAAAGTTATATAGGGTGTTGAAGGAAGGTCAGTACCCCGGAATAACTTCGGTGCATCGAATTGCAGCGGAAAATGTCTAGGGAAAAATATGTTTGATTTTGAAGGAGGAATAGTTTGCAATTTAAACCACCCCGCACCCCCTCAACCCCGGGCGCGGGTTATTTTTGGTCGGAGAACACGATACGCAAATAAAAAATATGGGGTTCCATTTGAAAATCTTAACGTACCCCCACCCACGCCCGTGGGTTGGGGGGGGGGGGGGGGGGAGGGTGGTTTAAATTGCAAACTATTCCTCATTCAAAACCAAACAACTTTTTCCCTAGACATTTTCCGCTGCAATGCGATGCACCGGAGTTATTCCGGCGTACCGACCATTTTTCAACACCGTGTATAATAAACAATTTTGCAGTTTATACATTTTCAAAAATTTAATAAAGTTTCGGTCGACCCTTAATGCATCTCTGCACAAACATTCTGACTTTGATAGATCACGTGATATTTGTTCTGACTTTGGTTGGATTCGATATAGAGATTTATATTTTCGACTATAACTTTTAAGCAAAAATCAAGATAGTAAATAAGATGCTGACGTAGCATGACGTATACAAAATCGACCAACTTGATTTTTCGTTAAATGCAAATAATTACTTGTCGTACCTGAACCCACAATTATACTCAATTTTTAAATATTTTAATTTTTCTTTTAAAATTTGTATTTAGACCTTATGCAAGTTTTAATATTTTTTTGTTAAAAGTAATAAATAATGGTACTTCTCTATTTTATATTTTGAGAAATTGATTTCTTTGCGAAATTTGAATGTACAATGTAGGGGGCACTGTCTGAGGCATTTTTCGCACATTTATTAGGTTATAACTTTTTTTGTCTTAGTGTATTTAAGTTTTTAATGAAAATACCACTTTTCTCACATTTATTACGTAAAAAAGGTATACTAAGTTCAGGTCGCCCATATCGGAGATACTCGTATTTAAATTATTTAATGCACCCTGCCCAATTACTATTAATTTCCAAACAAAATTATTTCCTTAAAGTAACCAGTGAGGAAACAAATGAAATTTAGAGATGCAGTTGCTATGGAGCCTCCATGTTGTTATTTGTTTGTTGATTATTGTAAGATAGCTTTGTGAGAAAACGTTTCATTTTTGAGTATATCGTAGGTTAAGTAACAATGCCAAGAAACAATTTGTTATCAAACGCAGAAACGTGGGATATTGTGTGAATATGCGCAGGAAAACTTTAATGGACGAGGTGCCTAGAGACGATATTTGGAATTCTATCCAAATTGAAGACAACCTGATTATAAGATCTTCAAAAATATTTACGACCGATTAGGCGAAACAGGTACTTTTCGTCCTAAATGCGATTCCATAGGGCGCGGATCAGAACTCCTTCTTCTTGTCCCGGAGTTAAAGTCTTCGACATGGAGGTTCCATAGCAACTGCATATCTAAATATCATTTGTTTTCTCATAGGTTGCTTTAAGAAAAAAATATAGTTTGCAAATTAATAGTAATTGGGCAGGGTGCACTAAACTAAACAATTTAAATGAAAATATCTCCGAAATGGAACTCTGGGTGACCTGAACAAAAAGGTTATGACCTAATAAATTTGCAAATAATGTCGCAGACAGCGCCCCCGCCCCCTACATTGTACATTAAAATTTCACAAAAAAATCTATTTCTCGTCAAAAAAACCATAATTGCCAAATTTTGTAAAAAACGTTAGTTTCTCTCAAACCTATTAGAGAAAAGCAAAAATGAACTTTAACACCCTGTATCTCAGTTAATATCAACCCGATATAGGTAAGTATAATTAAATCCTAATATTTTTATGTAAGGAGTCTGTGGTATTTCCATGTACCAATTAGCGAACACCCTGTATAAATATGACAAAAACAATTTCCACTATTTCAATATTCGCGGAAGAAAATCTCGTTTTAAACATGTATGCAGTGCTCTTAAGTTAGGACGCTAATATTACAGGTGGATATATTTATTTAATGCAGACATCAAAGTACAACCAAAACTAACATTTAATTTGTGAGTCTCATTGAAAGACTACGTAAGTAGGTAACTGTATCGTCATCAACAACATTATTTAGTAATATCCGTTAGAGAACTCAGTTCAAGGGTACCTAATACTAAAGTCAAATTAGTCACGGGAAACGTTGGGATAGGCATAGTAAACACGCCTAATGGAAAAGTTTATTCAACGTAATGCTCTGTGAATATTATGTTAATTTGGAAAAGTTTTTGTCTTAAACTTGATAATTGAAATGTATATTATATTTCGGAATAGGAATATTTTTGCAAATTGTCTTGTCGTGGAATGTAGGTAAATAAGTTAAAATATGATAAGCGGCTTTTGTTACAGGAGTTTTTAGAATTTAAAAATATTTATGCCTTTACTAGCTTACTCAAAGTTGGGTTAAAACCACCTCCTCCCAACCTAAATGACTATTCGGAATTATAGAGTAACGGTAGTCATCGGTGTCAACCAGGTAAATACCTTAGTCAAAAAATGTTGATTTCGTGTCCATTATGTAGGGTCATGAAATACCAGCGAGCGGTATTTAATACTAAATAATATGTATGTAAGTATGTAGCCCAGTCTCTTTTTACGAACTTTTAATAATTTTGTAAGAAGTCAACAGAAAAATATTTGAATGTCGCCTTGTATACACAACTTAGATTTGGTTAAGTAAACTTAAGCTTTTACGAATTGATTTGTGATTGTTATCTGTAATAATTAATTTTGCTAATTGAATGGTCATAAGTCAAAAACTGTTCGAGATAGCTATAGCAACATCACACATAGGAAGATAGACAACTTCAAGAGCTTTTAGGGCCTCATGTTCTAATTCATTAAAAAAACATACTTTTGATCTTACAATCAAAATATTTGTATTTTGAAACATTATACTATTATAATTAATATTTGGAAACATAGTGAAAGGGGCCTCTGTATTAGCTGACGCTCAATCAAATTTATGTACATTAATTTGTCATAGTTCAAAAATATCAGCCCCTTTTTAAGGATATGTTTTCCAAAAAAAGGAGTCAGACGGAATCAAATTTCTTATAATACGGCGATTTACCCACGAAGGATAAGTTATATACCTAAGGCCAATAAAATAAAAATTGATCAGCAACTTACTTATCATGCAAAGTCGACTTATTTCAATTAATGTAAAAAAGCGAACATAATGCCCGTCTTTTCCTTTTTACGTTGAAATGCGTACAGTCGGTGATTGATTCAAGGGCTTTTAGGGGATTGAGATTTCGGATTACACTCAATCATTTATGTATCTAATAATGTTTTTTATACTTATACTGTGAGGATTTAAAGGCCAACGTTTTATAAATACCAGTATATTCAGTTCCTCAAGTTTCTTATGTTTAAAAGTTAGTATTAAAATAAACACAATACAGGGTAGGGTGTATAGGGGAAATGGTTTATTATATTTGCCTACGATCACTACCGTAAATAGCAAAAAATATATTATCTACTATCTAAGTAACTTAAAGTTTCCGTACATCGCACAGTAAACAATTGTAGGCGGCTGCTATAACAAATGATGGGGAAAAATGACAAATGCACTAATTTTTTTATCAAAACTACGATAACAATTACACAGCTTGCTAAGAAATATTGCCGAAAGAAATATTAAAGATACATGTTTTTAGTTCTAATAAATATATAGGGTTTGTTCGGGTTTGTTGGTAAAACCACAGACTCCTTATGTAAAAATATTAGGATTTAATTATATTTACCTATATGCTAAAGTTGATATTAACTGAGATACACGATGGATCAAAAACCGCCAACGGTGTGGGCGCAATTATATTTGGGGAAAGGCCCAGGATGGACATGATCATTCCTCTAGGGACCTACGCCACAGTATACCAAGCGGAAGTTCATGCCATACAAGCATGTGTACAAAATCTTGAAAAGGGCTATCACGGCCAGGGGGAATAAGGTGGAATTCTTGTGGGTCCCTCTGGTCACTCCGGGATATTAGGAAATGAAAAAGCGGATGAACTAGCGAGAGCCGGATCTGCCCACAGCTCAGGGGCCCCGAACCAGCCTTCGTAATATCAAAACAGGCAACAAAAACAACATTAGATAGATGGTCGAAAAACAACACCTTTCTCGATGGCAAGAGTTACCTGGTCAAATACACGCACGGGCCGTAATTGGAAAACCATCGATAATACTATGGAATGGGATGCTAACCCTGACGTGGCCCCAGTTGAAACAAGTGATGGGTCTGCTAACAGGCCATTGCCACTTGCGAAAACACCTTCAACGGATAGGGATAAACAACGGATCCATTGAATGTAGACTCTGCGGCGAAGAGGATGAAACCGACTCACGCATAATATACCGCTGCGTAGCGCTGTCCCGTAGAAGACGTGGTGACAACCTCCCACATGACAAGCTTGATAGAATGTTACCGGACCTCATAGGAGGAACAAACATCTTCTAACAAGATCGGGGTACACAATCAGCCGAAAGGCTGCGGTGATTTGAAGTTCGGGCCTTTAAACCGACCCCCGCCTTTAACCAACCAACCAAACTGAGATACAGGGTGTTAAAGTTAAAACTTCATTTTTGTTTTTCTCTAATAACTTTGCAGGAAACCAACGTTTTGTTACAAAATTTGGCAATTATGGTTTTTTAAGGACGATAAATTGATTTTTTTATGAAATTTTAATATACAACGTAGGGACGTGCTGTCTGTGGCATTATTTGCACATTTATTAGGTCATAACTTTCTTGTGCCTCAGTGAATTTAAGTTTTTAATGAAAATAATACTTTTCTCATATTTAATATGTAAATTTGTTTGCAAAAACCTAAATACACTGAGGCACAAAAAAGTTATGATTTTATGAATCTGCGAAAAATACCGCAGATAGCGCCCCATACATTGTACTTAAGATTTCACAAATAAATCAATTTCTCGTCCTAGAAAAACCATAATTGCCAATTTTGTAAAAACACGTTAGTTCCTCTCTAAGATTTAGAGGAAAGCAAAAATGAAGTATGAACTTTAACACCCTGTATCTCAGTTAATATCAACTTTCGGATATAGGTAAATATAATTAAATCCTAATATTTTTACGTAACGAGTCTGTGGTTTTTCCATGTATCATTAATTAGCGGACACCATGTATATACTTATATCTAATATGTAATCCGCTACGGGGCTCCGTATCTGTTACATTCGTGCCTAATATACGATTTACAACACTCATTACTTAATGTAATATTAAATTGGTGACTCCTTTAGTGTCCTAGAGGTAACCTAGTACATACTTTTTATAAATGGTCCTTCCAGAAACTTATAAAACTTAATATTGCTATTTGCTACCATTATGAGGCGTCACCGAAAGAAGTAAACTGTCGCGGCGACAAACGTCCTTTTGGGGCGCCTATATTTTTAACTACACATTTTCTCATTTTATTTTTAAATAATATAATAGGACTTTGTATATCTAGGTGGAAAAGCTGAATATTCCCGACCGTAAGATTGCCTGTCAAGGCAATGTGGCTTTTCCTATGAGGTATACATACTATTTTTCGAGAAATCAAAAATTATTGAAAGGACATAAATTATTGCAATCTTATTAAAATTTTGAAAGAAGCATTATTCATTTCGATCACAAATAAAGGATGCCATTTAACTATGGACCATTATGCCGTAACTATGGAAACGAAGTAATATCGAATTATTGTAAAACTTGACGCATTACAAGTTTCTCTTTGGCGTCTGTAATGAAGTAATTAATATATTACGTACCGAGGTGGAAAGTGTTTCATTCTTGTGGAGAGAGTCGATAGTTAACTCGGTAACTAAATCTCGAGACAGTAATGAAACTTTTCACCGAGGTTTGTATACTATTTACAACCACATCTAACATCCACTTCTTATAATTTTGAATTAACATTATTAATAAAAGATAAATGTCATTTTGACTTTTCCATTGAAAAATTAGACAGAAATTTCAAATAACCGCAGGTGGTAAAATAGCGTAGGTAATAATATACATCAAGATGGCAAATATCATTTTTTGAATCTGGTTCCAATGTCACTTAACAATATGTTATTTTAACAACAGAAAAATGCTATCCGATAAGGAATTTGATTTTGCTGCTACTCCACTAGAAATTCGAAAAGCAGCAAAAATAGTAGAAGAAGATCTTCTGCCAACTAAAAGCCGAGCCGAGATATGACAAGGCATATAACTGTTTCAAAGAATGGTGTACGGGAAGCAAAGTTCAAAATCCTGCTTCTGAGTCGGCGCTACTAGCTTATTTCAATGAAAATGCCAAGGCAAAGAAGATATCAACGATTTGGTCACAATATTCAATGCTGAGGATCACTCTATCAATTAGGGAACAAGTAAACATGTCTAAACACGCAAAGCTATTAGTATTTTTAAAAAAGTGTGTTCGTATATTATTTTGAGACATCTATTTTTTAAAAAATTACAAAAAAATTATTTACTTTCCACCCGGGTGGAAAGTAAAAGTAAAAAAAACGTCAACCTTCCACATTTCAAAGATAGATGAAATGTCATTATTACATGCATCGTTGTAAATAATAATATATCTTCGTACAGTACAATAATAACCTTATAGTTATTTTCCCTTTCCTGTCAATGACTATGTGCAGTGTTCTTTCAAAAATATTATCAAAAATATCAATATTTCTTATAGATTTTTGGAAAAAATCTTTTTTAAATCATGCCTTTGCAGGCTTGTGATGTGATAGTTTTGGTAGTTGTGCTTTGTTAAGTATTTAAGTCGTAAAGGGACGCCAGATCAAGGGAGGTCTTCGCCCCTATGTGGTTATGTCACTAAGAGTACCGACTTGAAGTATTAAAACTATGCCAAAATTTCTAAATTATTCTACGTATTTAATTAATTTGTTTGAAGATTCGACTGCCGGCCGTCGGAAAACTTGTTATCGATCGTTATCAATTCGCTGGTTTATTACGAGTATTTACACCAATCATAGAACAATATAAATTAATGCTGTGAATTTATCCTTAATTTATTGATCAATGAATTCACATAATATAGCGATAAATGCAAACTGTGCACTAATTGCTATTCCACTGTTTCAGTCGTTTTCATGATTTTATTTTACTGCTTAGCCCGCATTTTCATTCTAAACATAAGCTGCTTGCTGGTGCTTAATACTTCGTGCGTTCGCAGAGCGGTTTAAAGTGTTCACAGAAGCAAAATCTGCGAGTTTCAATCCTTTCGAGAGAGGTGGTAGCTAAATCTCAAGACAGTAATGAAACTTTTCACCGTTGTATACTATTTTATGTACAACCACATCTAACTAAAAGATAAATGTCATTTTGACTTTTCCATTGAAAAATTAGACAGAAATTTCAAATAACCGCAGGTGGGAAAATAACGTAGATAGTAATACACATCAAGATGGCAAATATCATCTTTTGAATATGGTTTCCATGTCACTAAATAATATGTTATTTTAACAAAAATGAGGAATCAGATGAGGAATTTGATTTTGCTGCTACTCCACCAGAAATTCGAGAAGCAGCAAAAATAGTAGAATAAGATCTTCTGCTAATTAAAAGCCGCCCGAGATATGACAAGACATATAACTATTTCAAAGAATGGTGTACGGGAGACAAAGTTCAAAATCCTGGTTCTGAGTCGGCGCTACTAGCTGAAATTTTTATTTATTTTTTTATGATCAAACACAAGCACTATAGGAAAAATCCTTTAGAGCACTCTGAGAGTGGTGCGGGTGCGCAAAAAGCGATTCACGTTGGTTTTGAATTGTTGGGGGTTATATTCGTTTTGAAAAACGACCTCGGGAAGGTCGTTCCATAAGGATGAAGTCCTTCAGATGAAAGAATTCTTAAATAATGAAGTTCGATGAATACTAAGCTTAACCACATATGGATGGGCGGCAGTGGTTCGTCGTATATTTCTGCTATTCGCCGCTCTTGGCGGAATTAAGAGGGCAAGGTCAGCCGAGCACTTTCCATGAAAATATCTGTAAAAGAGAGTCAAATCCCCAACCTGTCTTCGATGTTCTAGGTTAGGCTGTTGAGGTTCTTCGTCAGCTCGAGATGCCAAGACAAAGAAGATATCAACGATTTGGTCACAATATTCAATGCTGAGGACCACTCTATTAATTAGGGAAAAAGTAACTAAACACGCAATGCTATTAGCATTTTTAAAAAAGTGTGTTCATATATTATTATGAGATCGATTTTCAAAAAAATTACAAAAAAATAATTTACTTTCCACCCTGGTGGATAATAAATAAATATTTTTTATTGTTGTATCCATTGGTACAGGATAGTTCCTAATAAAATTGCTAGAGGGCGCAATTTGCAATAATAACAGTTTTCTGGATTTTGTCGCGAAAACTTAAATCGTACGGTCTAATTACGTCATAATCGGAAAGTACATTAAATCTGCAAGGAAAACCAATACCTGAGTCCTAAATCTTCTTTCATTTCAGAGTTATTGCCAGAAGAAAGTTTTTTAACACTTTAATTGTTATTTTAAATAGAAGGCCCGGTATATTTTGACTATTTTTCGATTCTATGTAAAAACCCAAGCAACTTTTGTTAACAATTTCATATACCCATCTCCAACCGTTTCTGAGATATTATTCATCAAACGAATAAAAAAACTTGTAAGAAGGTAATTTGATCTTACTTCGTAACTAATACAGTTAAAGATTTAAGAAATTGAGATAATTTAGAAACTGTAAGAGTTACTTTATAAAAATACTAGACATTTTTTATATAGGGTAAATAATTTCCAGGATTTTCTCATACCTGCTTTAATAATAATTTCTTCCCTGAATCTCTATGCCCAGTAGTTTCCGAGATATGGCCGGTGGCCGGCCTTAATGAAACACCATGTATATCCACGAAATACAGATAATAAGAAGGCATTAGAATGTGATGGTCCGTTTTACAGATATATTATGTGAAATTCATGTTTTTTAATTTAGATCATATTTAAAAAAACTAATTATTACATATTTAAAAAAACTAATTATTACATGTCATAAAATGTTAATCTAATGCTAGTGATTAAATTATTATTAACCATATTTATTCGTTATATCTCAGCAACGAGTTTAACATTAAATTATACGCCTATTTCTTTCTGATTATCTTTTTTTCAATAAGTTTCAAAATTGCTTAAAATTTAATTTTAAAGTTAGACTAGGTCAAATAACCAAAACCCTGTATAAAAAATTCATATTGCTAACAAATAGTGCACAACTAAAATAGGTATAAGACTTGAAAAAAAAATCTACTACTCATTTTCTAATATAAGCATTTATATAATCAACAACTATTTTAAATTTCCGTATTTTTTTTAATCTAAGAATTTATACAGTGTGTAAACTTTTTGACCATTTTACCGGGTATGTCCGTTAGATATAATGATGCGGTTTTCACGGGACTGTGAAACAAAAGATGCCGCAATTAGAATTATTGTAGGTCTCCTTGTTTCTTATTCTGCGGGAAATTTTTGAGAATTTTACAGTTTGGGATATTCCCATATTTCGGTTACCCTGTAACTTATTATGCCCGAAGTTTACGTTTTTTAAAAATATGCAATTTTACCATCACATCTGATGAAGTCGCTGTGACGATGAAACACGTCCCAAGTAACACTAATGCTCTTATTGCGATTTCCAAGGTCGCCTTAAAACTATGAAATAAAATTTCGAATATAACCAAATGAACTTCAACACAGCTTGGGTACTACCATAAAGCAGCTTCTAGCCAAAAAGAGCCCATCCTAAAAAGGTCTTCAAGACTACATTTTAAAACTAAATTAAAATCATTTATTTTTAATTTAATTAATGTACCAGTGAATATGGAGTGCCACATGGTTCAGTTCTTGGTCCGTTGATGTACTCACTCTACGTATTAAATTTAAAATATGCAGGACTTAATGAACGCTATTTTACATTTGCCGGCGACACAGTGTTGGTATACACTGTGATGTTGTCAACGCTGATCTCGAGCGCTATGAGGAATAGCTGCTGTCAAATAAACTAAAAATCAACTGTGACAAGACTAAATATATGTTGTTTAAACGAAACAATAAAAAAATGAATGGCATTGAATTAAAAATTAATTGAACCAATTGAACAGGTATCAAAAATAATAAATTAATAAATTATAACACTACTATACAAATGTAGGGACTAACTTACAGATAAATCAAAGCAAAATGTATACAACGCAGGTATTTGCTGCCGGTATGGGGCGCATGTGGAAAAACTACCTACAAAATAGCAAAAACATTACAAAACAAATTTCTAAATGTTTCATTTAACTACAACAGACTTGCCAGTACAGACGACGTGTATCGGGGGCTGGGGTGTGATAGACTGAATGAGCTGCTAAGACTTGAACAGTGTAAATTAATTCATAAAGCGGTGAATAAAAAGCAAAAGTGTAATACTAGTCTGGTTTATTCAAGTAACATTCATAATCATCATCAACTAGAGGACGATACAACATATATCAGTCTGCTACAAGAGTGCTTCAAAAATTTACAATAACCTTCCAAAGACAATCAAAGATATAAAATCAAATAACTTATTTGTAAAAAAGTTAAAGGGACTAATCAAAGTTTAATTGCCAGATCATAATCAATGGAGACATTTTTTGTAATTGAATTCAATGAACTGCTAAAAGAATCCATTCGGCTAGATTTAATAAGTGCAAAATTCGATCGAGGCCAGTGTTTCAAACACTGATTAGAGATTATGAAATGTATATTTATGTAGTTATATAAATGAAATAAATTTGTTTCCTAAACAAAAAAATTAGTTTTAATAAAATTTTAATAAAATTTATTCTTAAAGAGTTCTCCAAGGCACCTTTAAATTTATGTATTAAAACTCATTTAAAATATACTTGCTGCAGAATAAATTACTTTGAGAATCATTATAATTAATTCTGAAAGAGTTTTATTGTGTTTTTAGTTTTTTTTTTAATAATTTTTGAATCGTTTTGATTGTCACTATTGTTAGTTTTAGGTATTATATAAATGTACTATCTATACAATGATGTTAATGTATAAATTGGGCTTAACCGTAAATAAACAACATTATCCGCCCCTATTTTTCCACAGGGTGTTCAGGTTTGTTCGGGGTTTGTGTGTTGAAATTTTAGAAAAAAAAAACTTTAATTTTTCCCGGTATAGCTAGCATCTAAGCGAAAAATATTAATTATTAAAAGAAGACAGAATAATCCCATCATAACTTTTTATCCCTGATAAAATACATTGACAAAATGATCAGTGGCTCCATATATAAAAGTTAGAATTACGCCTTATTGTGTTTTTCTCAGTTTAATTTGATTATACAAACATACCGGATTGTGTTGCAAGGTAAATTAAAGCAATTATTTGAAAGCATTCTACAGTTTATTGGACCAAGGTTAGAAGTTTGGTTTTCAGAAAAGGATGTAAAGAGACATTGTTTATAACATGTGGTAGGATTGCAATGGGAGTTTTGATGCAACAAAATTCAATTAAAATTCGTTCAAGCAGCCAAAAAGGAATGATAAGATGGCGGTGTTATTGAACTGAAGAGGACACACATGTTTCTGACCCAACAGAAAGTTGTTAATATTTTTCCAATATGACGGAAATAAAACCCGGAATGGGCCTTCCCATTGCCCTGCCCCTGGTTTTATGTATATAGGGGCAGTCAAAATGAATGAACTATATTATTTTGATCATAAATATCAAATTGACGACAAATTTTAATTAATCTAGAAACGGTTTGCTAGAGTAGGCCTTGGAGAAATTTTGACAATAGTTGACAGTTAAGAAAATGAAGCGCTGGTCTTTAAATCAGCGCATTAAAGGACCATTTATAAACTTTTACGTTCAGTTCCGTAGCGCTGTGCTCACAGCTGCCGTTCGCTGAGAAGCAATTTCTGTTTTATGAACTTGAACTTACTCGAACGAACCGCCGTGGAGTTTATAAACGGACTGGTATGTTTTCGTTTGTTCAAGTCGAACGACAGGCGGCAGAACTGAACTCAACTGGACTGAACTGCAGCGACAAAGTATATAAATGCCACTTTATTGTGTTGAGAATTTAACTCAATAATTAAAGTTCGACGTGATTTTCGACAATATCTTCAAGTTTGCGTGTGCGACAGACATGGACCCGGCCTCGAAAGGGGCCCGGGAGTGCCGGCACGAAACTATAGTAAAAACAATATTCTATTTATTATTTTTTTTTCATCTCTCAATGGAGTGAAATTATGAAGAGGAAAAAAAACTCATAGTCTGCTCCACTAGTTTAATAAAAGTTCAGCTTTTAATTCCCGTACAGGGTGTCCCATTTTCGACACTTTTATAGGGTATCTCCGTAATTGTTAGTGCTATCAAAAAAGTAATGTAGGTGTCATGTGCTCATTTTAGTCCAAACTTAAAATGGTAAAATCAAAATTTGAAAATTTTCGCTTGCTTAAGAGATACGGGGGAAAATCAAAATATTGACATTTTCAAAATTACCCTATAGACAAAGAAAAATGTTCTATACAGAAGTTTCTTTATATGGATTGTTGAATAATTTGCCGTTTTCAGAATAAGTATACGGGGTTAGGTAAAAAAGTTATCGGACTTAACCTCATTTCTTTAAATGGAGCACCCTGTATATTTTAATCTAAAAATATACTATTTTAAATTCTCTTCTCTTCAATATATAACACACCATGGATGATATTGGTTTCCTAGGCGATTTATTAAACTTTATTAGTTTAAAGCACAGTAGACCATGAAACAGAAGCTAATATCCTAGAAACAACTATGTTGACTATTAACATTTAACATCAATTTCATTTTTACATATTCATTTGCAAAAATTACCTATTAACATTTTGGAAAATTTGATATGATATCAGTTTATATTGAAAGTGGAAAAAACGAAGAAATGGCGCAATATGTATATTTTGTTCGCTATCCGGAAAGACAGTAACCATTTAAGGACATATTCCGATGATTTCCGTTATTTTTTACCTTAATCTGAATCTTTTATTTCGTTTCAGAGTAATAAAGTTTAAATAAATCGAAACGAGGTGTCAATACGAAACCAATATCATCCATGGTGTATATATTTGAAAGGATAATTTAAAATAGTATCTTTTTCGATTAAAATATACAGGGTGTTCCATTTAAAAAATGAGGTTAGGTCCGATAACTTTTTTACCTGACCCCGTATACATATTCGGAAAACGGCAGATTATTCAACAATCAATATAAAGAAACTTCTGTATAAAACATTTTTCTGCGTCTCTTTTAACTAAGAAAATATAGGGTAATTTTGAAATGGTCAATTTTTTGATTTTCCCCCGTATCTCTTAAGCGAGCGAAAATTTTCAAATTTTAATTTTACCATTTTAAGTTTGACCCAAAAAGAGCACATTACACCTACATTACTTTTTTGATATCACTAACAATTACGGAGATACACTATAAAAGTGTCGAAAATGGGACACCCTGTACATGTTTCGAAAGCACGTGCCTTCATCCTCAGTATCAAAACTATACATAAACAAGACACTTTCGACATTGTTAAGGCAAACTGTATAAAACATCATCAAAAAGGTTTACTGAAAGTTCAGAAAATTTAGGTTAGAAGAGAAACTAAAATCTTACCCTTTGTAGCGGAAAATTTTATACAGGGTGCCCCAAGTAAAGTGGCCTATTAGAAGTATCTCGAGAACTAAATGAGATTTTATTTTGCAAATTTGGCTCTGGCTATAAGAGATAGTTTTCTACGTTTATAAAATATTTTCGATGGTGTGGTGTTGCCGGATCATACCGAAAGTGGTAGCAACTTCGGAATTTTAAATGAATTACCCTATATATTATATTTTTTTTATAATCTAGGTAAAAATCTAGAACAGTTTTCTGTATAATATCATATACCTATCTTTAAGAGTTTTTGAATTATAAATAATTTTGTGATTTTTTAACGCCGTATCGGGACCTGAATAGAAAATCGTATCTTTTTAGCAGTTACAGCTAGAAAGCTGAAACTTTGACAACAGTTTCACAAGACCATCGAAATTTTATAATTTTAAAGAGGATTTAATTAGTTTTATACAGGGCGTCTCCATAACAATATTTCTGAGGGAGATGAATTATTGCAAAAATCTTCTTTTTTTTAAATGGGACACCCTGTATTTGATATGTTTTGCTAATGGAAGATCGAATTTTCTATCTAATGATATTAAGTGTTAAGTGTGTAACTAACCACACAACTTTCAATGCGACATTGGTCAAAATTTTCTCACAAAGAGGCCTGGTTAACATAATTTTGTATTTACTAACCAGCATCTTTTTACTGTGAGTAAATTATTACTTCCAATATCATTGATGTTACAAAATTGTCTGAAGAGTTATTTATTATTTAAAATGTTTCTGCAACCCAATAGTAATATCCTCTCAGCCCAACATATACCTTATTTTAACTGAAAAACAGGAGTAAACTGTATGTCTTGAAATGATAAACCGGCTCATAAATAGTAGAAAACTATTTTGTACATTATATGATTAAATTTATCTTTCGGTTAGTTTCTTATTTGACTCATAGGAAATCCCATTAAACTCTCATATACAGATAAAAATAGCTCAAAGCATTTTCTCAGTAACGAATCAATGAAAAATAAACATATAGGAAAAACAATTTTTAGTTTACGTGTTAGATTAATACGGAATATAGTTAAAGTTATAGCTATAACATCGATACACAATTCACAATGCATTTTTTACTAAGTTTTCTATAAAAATTAATACAAGTTGGATTAAAGTAGCGTGTACGTTATAACATTGTGCACTCGACACTTGTTAATTAATAATAAATTTAATACTACAAAAAAGAGTACAACAGATATAAACATAATAATAATGGGTAGAACTAGAATTGACATAATGTGGAAGAAAAAAATAGTTTAAAAATAAAAAATTGAAGAATAAAGATACTGGGTAATAGTAATACATGCATTTAAAAATCACACAAAAGATTAATACGAATATATACTTTAAGGATATTTAAAAGATAGTGCAACGAGGTTCATCCTTTCTAAATTGAAGGGCAGCAAATGTTGCAATTTCAAATACTTCTCTGACACCTTCCTTATTTTTGGCAGAACTTTCCAGATAAGCAAATGCATTGATCTTTTCAGCCATTGATCGACCGTCCTGTGACTTTACTGGTCCTTGATTCATCTTCTTCAACTCAATAATTGTAGTTGGATCATTGCGAAGATCCTTTTTGTTACCAACCAATATAATTGGCACATTAGGACAAAAACGTTTAACTTCTGGAGCCCACTTCTCGGGTATGTTTTCTAGAGAATCGGGCGAGTCTACTGAAAAACACATGAGGATCACATCTGCGTCTGGGTATGCAAGGGGCCGAAGGCGATCGTATTCCTGTTGTCCAGCAGTATCCCACAACGCGAGTTCAACTTCCTTTCCATCTACCTCCATGTCCGCCACATAGCTTTCGAATATGGTATTCACATAGCCTTCAGGAAATTGACCCCTACTAAATACAATCAATAGACACGTTTTTCCACAAGCTCCATCACCAACAATTAATAACTTTTTTCTTATAGCCACCATCGGACCTGCAAAAACACATTTGTTTCAATTTGATTTTTTGTAGCTAAATCGTATCTTACCGGGATGCGTAGTTGCGAAAATAGTTTTAGTTCTATTAATATTAACCACAACGTTTTTATGCTTAAATTCGTTTTAAATAGATTTGAAGAAACTAGGCGAGAGTACCGGGTCGATTTATTTTGTACGGCTGTATATTCAATAACAAACCCGCATGCTAAAGTTATTGCACTGACAAAAATGCATTTACCAATGTCGTGGGTTACAAAATTGGAGTTACCTCAACACACATCTCTATGTTGTTCTAACTGAGCCTACGAATTATCACAAATTATTTAAAAACGCTACAGTAATTCAGGTTCTTTTGGTTCGCCTCAACCCAGGAAGAGATTTTTTATCAACATTTTAAACATATTTGGGATCACCACAGTTCCTCATCTTGTAACTCTTTTATGAGTTACCTGAACTCAGTTTCTGGGTTGGGAAAACTAATTGATTATAAAGTGTCGTTTTAACCCGTATACCATGTGTAAATCATTTTGAGTTGGAATTAATAATTCAGGAAACGTGCTCCAAAACCCCATATCGAGGGTAAAACGCAAGATAATAAGGTCACGGAAAGTTCCAAATTCGTGCTCGTGCATGTTTGACGCGGTTCATTCCATTGTTATTCGTCAATTCTCCTTCGATCGCGCTTATAGACACCTGTTGGCCGTTGCGCCGTTTGCGGGATTTTTTTTATCTTTATTCTCTCTGCGTGAAAATTTGTGTTTTGAATAATTTTGGTCAGTTGGCGTAAAATGGAGGGACATGAGGGAGATGCATACAAATTGTTATTATTGGCATGGAGCCTTATTATTAATAAGCAATCATCATCACTTCGTCCGCATGGTTTCATAGCCGTAGTATGCTCTCCTGTCTATAATTCATTTCATTATTTTTTTTTAAATATATACCTATCTTCAGTATTTTCGGAGTTATAGTATATTTTTTGGTAGTTGGCTGTGGATTCATAGAAACAAAATAATGAAAAATCCATGTGACGCTATGTCTGTGTTGTTGTAAAAAAAAATGGTTAACCAGTAAGGAATTTATTTATAAATAAATAAACAAAATGAAAATTACGCACCAACACCAATAAAATAACTAATAACTAAATTGTTTAAATGCTTGGCTCTTAAACATTCATAAATTGTAGTTATAACATGTTCATTTGTCACCTTCTTCATTTCTTTCCCTTCTAGAGACCCCAAAGCTGTTCGGGTTGACTCGATTTTCTAAATCTTCCCTTGTTGTGATGGGTGTCTTGTATACTATTTCTTTAATGCTACCCCATAGATATAAATCTAGGGGGATAAGATCCGGAGACCTTGGTGCCATTTCCATGGACTGCCTCGGCAAATCAACTTTTTTTGAGTCATAGGAGCTGCATCAGGATGCAGTTCATTAAATTTTCTGCAAGTTCTAGATAAAACTTTACCACACTCCCCATGAATATAAAATAAACTTAAAATATCTGAGCTTGAATAATGTGAATTAGCCATTTTTATTACAACAACACAGACATAACGTCACATGGATTTTTTATTATTTTGTTTCTATGAATCGACAGCCAACTACCAAAAAATATTAAGATAATTTTTAAATTTCGCTATAAGTCCGAAAATACTGAAGATAGGTATAGGAACACTTAATATCATTAGATAGACAATTCGATCCTCCATTAGAAAAATATATCAAATACAGGGTGTCCCATTTAAAAAAAAGAAGATTTTTCCAATAATTCATCTGCCTCAGAAATATTGTTATGGAGACGCCCTGTATAAAACTAATTAAATACTGTTTAAAATTATAAAATTTCGATGGTCTTGTGAAACTGTTGTCAAAATTTCAGCTTCCTACCTGTAACTGCTAAAAAGATACGATTTTCTTTTCAGGTCCCGATACGGCGTTAAAAAATCACAAAATTATTTATAATTCAAAAACTCTTAAAGATAGGTATATGATATTATACAGAAAACTGTTCTAGATTTTTACCTAGATTCCAAAAAAAATATAATATATAGGGTAATTCATTTAAAATTCCGAAGTTGCTACCACTTTCGGTATGATCCGGCAACACCACACCATCGAAAATATTTTATAAACGTAGAAAACTATCTCTTATAGCCAGAGCCAAATTTGCAAAATAAAATCTCATTTAGTTCTCGCGATACTTCTAATAGGCCACTTTACTTGGGGCACCCTGTATATGAAAGTTACATTAATAAAGTAATTAATTTACTAAAAAGTCTAAGAGAAAAACTTTATCATTTGATTTTTGAAAAATAGCCAAAAATAATTTTCAAAAAAAGCTAAATTGAAGGGACGAGTCCCTTCCATTTTTGGCTCGGTTCCCATGCGCACCGCCCATCATGTCAGTTTAATTTTGTAAGGCTGCAGTGTAAGAAGAATGGGGCACATACCCGACCTTTGCTTTCTATCAACCAATCATGACTAGACAAATGAATTCTCATGTAGGTCATGATTAACAGACTGCCAGGGGAGTAGTTATTTTAGGTTTTCATGCATCTTGACTGCTTGCTCTATATCAGTTCAGGAGATTTTTGCTTAAAAAATATAAATAAAACGCTTTTCAACATAAAACGTGAAATCCAGTTTGTGAATGTACAATATTATGCAAAATACATTTTATTCTATTGAATAATCAGGTATAATATTTTTTGTGTTATACAACATTCGCTCATTTACCAAGGGTGTTGCCATATTTTCTCGTTGCTGTGTAAAAAAATTATTAAATTACATCGATAAACATACTGATTTGGACATTTGGCGACGGTAAGATCGATTAATAACCACCGATATCATTATTGTAGCGTAAAGATTAAATCGAGAATTAAAGATTTTGTAAAATTATAAAAAAAATTTTTGCACACTCTCTGTCTATTAACTAATAATAGTTTAATTGTTTTTAAAGAAACTTGCTTTTCAAATAATCGATAACTGGTCGGGCATGTAACCACACGATCGCTTTGTATTGTTTGATGCAATGATTATATTTTTCCGTGTTTGTCGTCTGTGAGCACGGACGGCGATAAGGGGACCCTACCGACCTATAACTATGAATACGTACAACTTATGGGGTGCACAGTACAAAGTTAAATTTTACGAGTGAAAAAATGGGTTGGTGCGCACGGATTACCGGTCATATTTTTAAAGGTTGCTCGTCGGTGTCCGGTTCGGTAGTGAATAGTATGAATAAATGAATCCTATAGACATGCACATTGCACAGGGTGTCCCATTTTCGACACTTTTATACGGTATCTCCGTAATTGTTATGGTGCTATCAAAAAAATTTAAAATGGTAAAATCAAAACTCAAAAATTTTCGCTCGCTTAAAAGATACGGGGGAAAATCAAAAAAATTGACAATTTCAAAAATACCCTATTTTTTCTTAGTTAAGAGAGATACAGAAAAATATTTTATATAGAAGTTTCTTTATATTGACTGTTGAATAATCTGCCGTTGAACAAACCAGAATAAGTATCCGGGATCAGGTAAAAAGCCATCGGACCCAACCTCATTTTTTTAAATGGAACACCCTGTATATTTTAATCTAAAAAGATACTATTTTAAATTATCCTTTCAATTATGTAACACATCATGGATGATATTGGTTTCCTACGCGATTTATTTGAACTTTATTATTTTCAAACGAAATAAAAGATTCAGATTAAGGCAAAAAATAACGGGAATCATCGCAAATGTTCGGACTATGTCTTTAAATAGTTACCGTCTTTCCGAATAGCGAGCAAAATATTCATTTTGCGCCATTTCTTCGTTTTTTCCACTTTCAATATAAACTGATTATATAAAAATTTTCAAAATGTTGATAGGCCATTTTCGCAAATGAATATATAAAAATGAAATTGACGTTAAATGTTAATAGTCAACATTGTTTCATGGTCTACTGTGGTTTAAAGTAATAAAGTTTAATAAATCGCCCAGGAAACCAATATCATCCATGGTGTGTTATATATTTGAAAGGAGAATTTAGAATAGTATCGTTTAGATTAAAATATACAGGGTGTTCCATTTAAAAAAAATGAGGTTAGGTCCGATAACTTTTTTACCTGACCCCGTATACTTATTCTGAAAACGGCAGATTATTCAACAATCAATATAAAGAAACTTCTGAATAAAACATTTTTCTGTATCTCTTTTAACTAAGAAAAGATATGGTAATTTTGAAATTGTAAATTTTTTGATTTCCCCCCGTATCTCTTAAGCGAGCGAAAATTTTCAAATTATGGTTACACCATTTTAAGTTTGGCCCAAATAGAGCACATGACATCTACATTACTTTTTTGATAGCACTAACAATATCGGAGATATCCTATAAAAGTGTCGAAAATGGGACACCCGGTACAGTAGATACATAATTAGATATTCTTTGCTCATTTTTTATGAACTTTTAATAATTTTGTAAGAAGTAAAAAAAAATTTATTGTATGCTTCAAATTTTGTTAAGTAACCTTAATCTCTTACGGATTGATTTGTGATTGTTATCTATAATAATTAATTTTTGATAAATAAATGCTCATAAGTTAAAGACGGTTCGACATAGGTATAGTAATATTACACATAGATAGATTGACAATTTCAAGAGCTTTTAAGATCACAAATAAAATATACGGTGTTTTATTTAAAAAAACACACTTTTTTATTATCTTTCCAAATAATCAAAATACTTGTATTTTGAAACACCCTGTAGCTACTATTATCACTAATATTTGGAAACAGACTGAAAGGCCTCTGAGTATTACCTGACTCCCAACCAAATTTTAGTGCAATTTGTAAGAGTTCAAACATTCAATTTCAATTTCAATTTATTTTAAATTAATAATAAAGATTTACAATATTTATTGATTCACAAGTTTCTTAAATATATCGCAAAATATAACTGCACTTAGGTGAGATACCTGCATCTGGAAAATTTGTATCACAGTTTTATATATATTTGAAGATAGTTTATCATAACTTATCCGAAAATCAATCACATTAACAATCACAATATCAGTGCGCGAAATGATACCTTAATAGGCAATACAAAAAGTCTAGGCCTAAAACCATCCGAAAAGCTGTTGATTTTGAAAATAAAATTTTTTGTACAAGACATTATAACGTTTTTTGTTTTTTACCTTCCTTATGTTATCAGGAATAAAATTGTACAATTTAGGACCCAAATAGGAAACAAAATACTGAGCATCATCATTTCTACAGAGAGTTACATTAAATAAGTCATGTGTGTTCCCTTTAGTAGCATAGTTGTCAGATATATAGTTTAGCTCAAATTTATCGGTACAGTGAACAAAATTACATGCTGCAAGTATGTACAATCCTTTGAGATTAGGCACATCCTCTGAATAAATTAGATTTGTTGGATATAATTTTTTTTTAAAATTATTTTAACTATATAGTTTGGAATTAGTCTAAGTTGTTCTAGGTGAGTATTATAAGCTCCTCCGCAGACTAGAATTTCATACCGTAGTAGTGGCTCAACAAATGTTTTGCATATCATGATTAAAAGTTTTTTACATAAAATTTCTTTGAGAATATATAATTTAAAAATAAGACATCTAATTTTTTTTCACATATACAACACATGCTGGTCCCATTTAAAGTGGTTATTATGGCCAATACACTAGCTTGTAAGGCCAACTACACGAGGAAAAAAAAAAAGTGGTTATCAATAATAATTCCCAGATATTTGGTGTTAGAGCTATCTTTGAGGGGTTGGACTATAATATTCTCTATTTGTATAGAATCAAAAACTGACCTATTAGCTTCTGTTAAAGAAAATGCGACATAATGTGTTTTACTGATGTTTAAATTAAGTTTCAAAGTATCCAAGAAAGTTTTTATCTTTGAAAAACCAGATCTTAGTTGCTCCCTTACCCTATCCCATGTTTCCACTCAAAAAATTATGACTGTGTTATCAGCATAGGATATGACACGACCTCCCACATCAAAACTACAAAGCCTATTAATGTGTAGGTTAAACAATCCAAGCACTGTACCCTGCGGTACTCCATGCGCTACTACTTTTGGGTCACTAATTACATTTCCCATTTTAACATGTTGTGTTCGATGTTTTAAGTAGCAGGCAAATACCTCCAACACGGTACCTCTGACCCCCATACGCCCCCAGGCACATATCAGCACTTTCTGAAGGATATGTTTTCCAAAAAAAATATAATTATTATCTCGAGAACCATAAAAGATATAGGTATAGGAAAATGTTAAAGAAAGTTATTAAGAAATTAATAGGGATTCTGGAAAAAAAGGAATTCCATTTAAATTGTTAAAGTGGCTCATACTTTCTAGTGGAAGCGGCAGCACTGCACGGCTGAAAATATTTTTTAAAAAGAGCTTACATACTCATATATCACAATATTTTTAAAGTGCTCCGTTAATTACTTCTTCATAAACGTCTAATATGCCATCCACCATCAATCACCCCGTATACTCTATTTGCAAAACAATATTCGTAATATTCTGTCTATTTAAACATATTTTATTGTTATTATCAGGTTGTGCAATGACGTCAATCAGCAATAAATTTATTTATTTTTTGCTCTAGTTTTATTTGTGCACTTTCACGTGCCCGCACGCGCTTGTATTTACAAGAGAATGTCATTACCAGGTGGATTTAATTTAGTTCGAATTGTTCCGTACCTAAATTGGCTTTTTATCGACGAATTGTGGTAAATATGTTCGTACGGGGACATTACGTATCCATTACATAACAACTGGTTTTCTGATTCCAATAAATCTACGACAGAAAAATAATCTTAAAATATACACAGGTGTATACAAGTATGGAGTGTGTGTATACAGGGTGTTATGGAAATGACTTATTATATTTAAATGGGTGACTCCTTGGGTGTCCTAGCGAAAGTCTACATTCTTTTTTTTTTAAATCGAATATCTAAATACTAAGGTAAAAACCATTTTTACCCACATACTGTCGCACCGTTCCATCATTTAGCAACAATGTGGGTCACTAGAGTATACTAATAGTGATGTCAGATCACACCGCATGTCTCGCCCTTGCTTGGATACCGGCCGCGCGCCACTTTCATTGCTTCAGTATGTTTCGAGGTGGAATGACGTTGACGAGGAGTTCCGCGTGCTTAATGTATACGAATTTTAAACGTTTTGTTAGTTGTAGCCTTACCCGATTTTTGTCTGTTGTGAAATAATTCATAATAATAAATGTTGTGATGTGATATCAAATTTGTGTGATATTATCGACTGTTGGTTCTGTTGAAAAACATACTTTTGTGTTTTATTTTTTTATGGAATTTAATTATAAAACGGATTATTTTAAAATAAGATCGAAGGTAAGAGAGTATGTACCTTAAAATTATATGTTTTTTTCTAAAGTTTGAAAAAGAAGTGATAACGCGTCTTGTTGTCAAAAACTGAACACGTGAGTTTAGAATTCTGTGTTGCAATATGACAACAACGCCTATAATGCTCTAACCTCTTTTGAACCTCGAGACTGCCTCAATAAACTATTGATTGCGGTCCTCAGGGGCGGCCACGTAAATTTTGAAATTTTATATAAAGTGTATATTTTGCTTAATAATTCAAAGCGCCATTTAGGTTATTTTCCTTCAATTTATTCTCATCTCAGGATTTGCTGGTTTAAATATAATAAGTGATTTCCATAATACCCTGTATAGTCTGGAAACGGTTTAATAACTTTTGTCCCGTTTATTTTTGACGGAAGAATGGCAGTTATAATTGTCAAAATATATAAACACTATTGGATTCATATTGTCTTTGTTATAAAGCTCGCTCAATCCAGTGGCTGAAAAAATAATTTTAGAATTTTTTTTTGGTTTTCTCCTTTCTGGGCTACAAAACTTTTTTTTAGTTTTTAATTTATTGCTCTTAAAGTATCCAAGCAAATTAAATATCATTTTAGATATTTATAGAAGACAAAAATATGAACCTAAATATGCAATAAAATACTGGGTGTCCCATTTAAAAAATATAACTTTCTGCCACGTTACTTTTTGAAAGCAGCCTGTATAATTCAAAATATTTTTTACATGTGCAGAATGTACAACCATGCCTCAACTCATAAGTTCATTATTAAGGCATAAATTTACCTACACCGCGGAATCTTTGAATCGCCCTATACAACAGATCGGCCGTTTGTTCCGTTCTTCTACTGGCTTAAATTACTATGATGGTACTCCTTACACCAAAATTTCCGTTGACAAAAGAACTTCGTGGTGTAATAAATGTTTCGGATTTATTTTCTTTTATTGTAGATAAAAGTTCCTGTATTTTTTGGTCGTTAAAAGGTTTATAAGATCATTTACCACAATCGTCCGCATTGTGCTTTTAAAACTAAATTGGAAAGAGGATTGTATTTTACCAGCACTAAAAGACATTTTTTACCGAACTCACATTGCTACAAATACCCTAAATAAGTTGATTAGTCTTTGAAATAAAATGACCCAGACATGTGACCTTTTTCGAATCCACTCGCTTCTATGGAGCTAGCTAGATCTAGGGGAAAGTTGGGTAAATTATAACACACATTAAACAAATTTCTTGTAAAATTATCATGGCCTTCATAACTATGAAGGGCATAATTGGAATTGGAATTCAGATATCGAGTTGAACTATGCCCTGAACTCGGTGGTGCCACGTTTGAATAGAATTTTATTTATTTTAATATTTTATAACTTATAATTGAATGAATTAAAGAAATATGACATGTAATAATAAAAATACAAATAAAAAATAGTTTTCCTACAACAAAATCGTTATTCGGCCAGATATAAAATTATATCTTAATAAGAAAGCAACAATAGTTGTTTTAAACAAAATTCAAAAAATTTAAAATGTTATTTCTGACTAACCCTGTATAGTAATCGTATATTTGGTATTAGAAATTGTAGTTTCGACACAAGCAGACGTTTTTATGAAGAATGACTTTTTCTTCTAAATCTACAAATAAAAAAGTTTTTCCTCTTCCGAACTCTATCCGTGGACACATTGTATAGTGAGGCAATTAAATTAGTTAGTACTTTTATTTTGCAGTTTGTACAAAATTTAAAAAAAAGAATATATATTGAAGTAAACTAACACAAATATTTTATGAGCCCCATCTGTTTATTTATTTATTTATTTACAAAAATAGGGATACAACAGGCACTGCGCCCAATATAGCATCCACGTTGTGGATGGTGGATATTATTTTACTTTTTCGAGACCGCTCTATATTTTGAATATTTATCTATAAATACTACTAGATTTTACGCCTTTGGTACAGTGCGCTTGGAAAATATTTCAAAGTCCACATAATATTCGGATTTCGGAAACGGTAAGAGATACGAAGGCGGTTAAATTTGGGCACAGTTTCATAATTATGGGACCAATAATATGCTGCAAAGAAATCAAAAACAAATACAGGGGCTTTCAAAATATATGGAATAATCAAAAATTTTGTGTTTTTAGTTTTTCCTGACTTGGTTCGAAGAGATGCCCAAAAATCATTTTCACTTTCCCGTTGCTACTTTTTATTCTCCACAAGATGGCATCATCAAATATTTCATGCGACGTTTCGCCTTTAGATCACCATCATCAACTTAATTTTTTTAAATACGTTTAAATTATCAAAGAGAACCGAAATCTACATTCTAGCTCGACGTTTTATTCCTTAAATTATCCACCTTCATTAAAATATCCTTTGTACGTTCCTGTTATTTTTGTTGCGAAGAAACTGAACATTTTAAAATTTGTATTGCTATTTCTGTCTAATTGTTATTGTTATTACGTACTACTGCTATTTTTTTTCTTTATTTGAAACTAATAGTTGTATCAAAGTTCTACTTAGCGTAAGTACAAGTAATTTATTTTATTAATACAAATAAAATTTGGCTCTTAAAGAGAACACTTTCTTAAGACTTTTAAAAGAGACATTGAGTTTTAGATTTTCGAATTATACCGAATTTAAAACAAAAATAAATTGCATAAACGCACTACGGGTATTTTAATGAAGATGGTCAATTTAAGGAACAAGACGTCGGAATACCAGTAAGTATTGTATACCACTGGACGTAGATATCGGCCCTCTGTCATAATTTAAACAATAAAATCCAGGCTTGTATTTAAAAAAATTAAGTTGATGATGACCCAAAGACAAAACGTCGCATGAAAGATCTGATAATGCCATTAATTTAAACGACGTTTAAAATGATGACTTCCTTCCTATTTAGGATTTTAAGGGTAACCTTCTAAGCTGCAAATATTATTTATAAGCGTCCCCTTCACAATTAAAATACATCTTCTTTCCGATTTTTAATATTATTGACTCGAAGCAGGATATTAAGGGTGGGTAGTTTTGAAATGGACAAGCTGTATATCCACTGTAGAAGCGCAATTTTCCCGACTTTACCCAACATTGCGTTGGTTTTACGGGTGGCTTAACTTTAAATGGATATAGCAGCAAATTCTTTTATTTAGTTTATCTGTTTTCTGTACAGTTTCCGTTCGAATCTATAGGTGTTTTTTGTATTATCCTTATTTACTTTGCAACCTAATTAATGCCCGTTATTGTGTTCAAGGGGCTTATGTACCAATAACTGATTAAGCTTTGTGTTATTGGGGAAAATAAATTACTCTCTGAACAAGGCCCATTTTCAGGAACTTAAGCCAAACCAAGTGCGGATCCAGAACGTCGTTTTGGTGGAGGTCATCATACGATGATGTTAATTAATATCTCAAAATATTAAAAATCTGATATACGACCTTATGTAATTATGGTAACGATATGTTGTCGTGTGTTTTATTTTGTAAATATGTAATTACAGGGTGCTATGGAAATGACGTATTATATTTAAACCGGCAATTCCTGAGATAAAGACAAATTGAAGAAAAATAGCCATAAATGGCGCTTTCAATTCATTCAGCGGTAAAAGTAACCTGATGTCAAACCAGAAAAACACCTGTGTGGCACTGCGATACATGTAAGCAATCAAGGAATTCTGGCCGGTGTTGTCATATGTACATCCTAAACTCTTTAGACAAAATAAAATAATTTAAACACATTTCCATTCTGTAATACCTTTTTGTACAATTAATTGAAGAACATTTACGACGGACTATGTTTTAAACAACCCGAAAAAACATATGGAATAGTAATAGCTACGTACGTCACTAGGTCAAATGCCAATGACCTCTTGACGCCTCACGTCGGCTGAGCGAAGTAGTTTCATATAGCACCGCACGCGTGCGTCTGTTAGTTCAAGACGAACCAGCGGCCGGATATGTTGTGTCTCGTCGATCACCAACACGCTCTCAACGATCCGCTCTGTTCTTTCGGTTTACGCGTGTATCTTGCCCGTACATAAATAATCTTTGAATATTGTTTTTATTGACGCGTTTCTTCTGGACGTCAAATTTCTCGCGTGTAATAAAATCTAGTATAATCTGTATTATTGTATTTTCAAAAGCTAACTATCGGTTCTGTTTCACTATTATTACTGTGTGTACATAAAGTTCTTCCAGGAGTGTTCCCATGAAAAAGAAAAAAACTGATTGTGTTTGTGCCTGGATTTCCTCGCTCTTTAGGTATAAGGATAAATACAAGTAGGTAGAAAATAATTTATTTTTATAATTTTATATAGAATTTCTGTTTTACATTAAGTTTGGCAACATTGCCATTGGCTCTGGGTGAAATGTTGTACAGTAGCGCGGACTGACCTGTGAGTAAGAGTGTTTATTACCCCACTTTTAAAACGGTCGATTTAAAAAAAATAAAATATGTAGCGCTTCTCTAGGATACCCAAGGAGTCACCCATTTAAATATAATACGTCATATCCATAACACCCTGTATAATGATATTGTTGTACTTTCGGGACTAAACTGACCCATTTACAGGTTTAACTAAAATTTTATAAAAAGTGATATAATATACCTAGTGTTCTTACCAAATAACCCTTTAATTATTTGTGCTATTTTTACAACATCAGTAATACAAATATTATATCACTTAAGATCTATTATTAACAATAAATGTATACAACTTAACCCTACAAATTATTTAATTACAGAAATTCTGCTTAAATATCGTTGGTGGCTACTCTTCCTCAATATTCTTATGTTGTCTTGTATCGTATGTGACAATACATTTTTTAATTATAAGAGATTCGTTTTTAATTTAGTCTTCGGGCTTTTACATACAAGGTTTCGTTACTTTGTAATGAAAAGTATCCTTTTTTCAATGTAAGTGGCATAGGACTAATAGTTATTTCAAAATTTTGCAATATTCTTATCAGTCCGCATGCTTGCATGATTTCAAAACGCATACCTAAAACAAAATTGACTTATTGATAATATGGTATTACTTTATAATAATGTTAGGCTTGCTTAACTACCATATTGCATCAGTAGGGGATAAGTCCCATGAAGCTGACAGTTGCCATAGTTTTATTGTGAACCGCAAAATAAATTCTAATAATTCACATTTGGAAAAACTGTCCGCAACACAGAGTCATTCAAGAAAAAATAATACGCTGCTGCCGCGTTAGTCAAAACACTAAATGTACTATTGGGGGCGGGGGGGGTGGGGGGATTGCAATGACCCCCCATAACCCCCCGGATTAACGATCGGCCAAAGTGTTGGACGGGTGGGTGTTAAAGTTGTTTTAAAAAAGAAATTTATGAGTGAAAAATGGATTGGTGCGCGCATGGTTTACCGGTCATATTTCTAAAGGTTGCTCGTCGGTTGTCTTGCGCACAATGTTGTCGCCGTCATATAGGCAACCCAGCCGTATTGGTGCCGGTTTGGTTGCCAACCCACGACGTGAACCAACGAATACCGTCCAGAACAGATATCAGTCGTAACGATATTAAATATCTATCGATAGATACAACAGATATCAAAATTAATTCAAAAAATGGCTTTTCAGTAATGGCCACAAAGCCTTGTTTTATGCGAGAAAATAAATTGTTTATTTCCCAGTAAAGAAGGTCTTGACGTGTCAAAATATTGCCGTGTAATCATTTTCATTAAGGGTCAAGTACGATCCTGTTCGCCGGTTAAGGTAAATAGTTTATCAGTCAGCATTGCGCATGACATCTGACGATAAGCTTTGTTTATATGCGCGACGTCATAAATTTGCCACTTTTGCTTTTAGAGTTTGGCTATCCATAGATATTGGTCGGCGGTTCAAGACAAGTAAAATATAACGTTATTTTAAACGAAACATTTAACTGTGTATATGTGTATAGATACGTGTTTTAAAACAGTTTAACTCGATAGTCTTACTTGTACACGTAATGGTAAAACCTCATAACCTGTTCCGGTAAAACAATGACACAACTACTAAACTTTTAATTGTTCAGGAGTGACAAAAAACTATTAATTTATTACTAATTACTATTAACTATTACTATTACTTTATTATTATTCTTATTAACAATTAAGTAATGGTATTATTGGTTGGGTCGCCAGTGATTATATACTTTGGTCGTTGCTTTATCATATAAAGGCATTAATTGATTAACGATGTCCCAATTTTAAGTAAAAATCACATAATTTAATTTTTCAGTTGCACCCAGAGCTGAGAAAATACTTATTAAAAGTATTTAATTACTAAATACTAAATACTTAATCAAATTCAAAAGTATTCAAATACTAAATACTTTTTGAACTAATGAAGTATTTAAATCTTAATTACAATTACTATTTAAATACTATTAAACATCATTTAAATACTTTGTAAGGATTTAACTAATTACTTTATAAAATTTAAATAATTTGTAAATATTCAAGCACTTTGAAGTATTTTAATAATAATTACAGTAAGTATTTACAAATACTTCTGAGAGTTAAGTGTGAAACTGAAATACTTTCTAAACATTTAATTACTTTTAAAAATATTTGAATAGTTTATAGTAGTATTTTTGTCTACTCTAAGTAGGTATTTGAATAGGTACGTAACTCAAAATATTTTAGCACCAAATAAGATTTATCAGGAACAGCAATAAAAGTATGTTTCGTAAAATTTTATTGGTATTGACAGTAAATTTATTTTAATTACCCAAACTCATAAGTTTTAGTGTAGATTCAAGTCTTTTGCGTTTCCTGGTGGTAAGTACAAAACATTAGCATTAGATTATGGGAATGCACTGAGGTTTATTTGAAAAACATGAAATTTGATGCAAATGCAAGAGACCTGGCAACATTGCTCATACTTTTCCTAAACAGAAATATTGCTTGTCTTGACAAGTGCAAATTTAGAAATTTCCACATGGACCGTATTTAAATAGCAAACAGTAGTTGAATAGTAAAAAGTATTTGAAAACCACAAAAAAGTATTTAAATACTCCAAAAAATATTTAAATACTAAAAAAATAGTTAAATACTCCAAAAAATATTTAAATATTAAAATTTTTTTAAATACTCCAAAAACATTTAAATACTTAAACAAATAAAAATAAAATATTTAAATACTAAATATATTTATGACAATAAATGCCCAATAGATTCTGTGCATGGTTGTGTAGCTTCCTTATGGACCACTCTCTGCAAGTGGAGATTGACGGATTTCTCTCAGACTGCACCTTCACCATCAATGTCGGTGTTCCTCAAGGTTCCATATTGTCCCCCACCGTCTTCTTACTCTACATTAACGACCTTCTAGTGAAAACAAACAATCCGATATTTAGTTTTGCTGACGATAGCACACTTATCTCATCTTTCTCTTTGAATGCACAAATATCGTCTGCCGACGCACATCTTCGCAGACAGCATGAAGTATCACGCCTCAACAAAGACATGGAAGAAATTTTCGCTTGGGTTTGTTGGCAGTAACCAAGTCGAATTTAACGCTAAGAAACCCAGGCAGAAGTTTTCTCTAAAAATGTTACCATTACAGAACCGGATATAGTAATGGACGGAAACGCAATCACACTGGCTTCATCTATTAATTTGCTGGGCGTCAATCTGGAAGGAAATATTTCTTGGCATAACCACGTTGTGGCAATCGCCAAGGTAGCTTCTCAGAAGCTTGGGGTACTCTTCCGAACTAGAAAGTTGTACACACCTCAACAACTTTTGACACTATACAAAGCCCAGATTCGACCATCACTAGAATACTGCTCTCATGTCATCTATAAATTGGCTGGGTGTCAATCTGGAAGGAAATATTTCTTGGCATAACCACGTTGTGGCAATCGCCGAGATAGCTTCTCGAAAACTTGGAATACTCTTCCGAACCAGAAAGTTGTACACACCTTAACAACTTCACTCTAAAAAATGCATTGGTATCTAAAACTAATTTTATCTTGCTGTTAAAGTTTTAGCTTATGTAAAATTAATTTCTAGTTAGCAAAACAAATTTTCGTTTTAACTGAATTACGATTAATAAGATGATCTAGTAACAGAACTAACTCTTATTTTTAACTACTTCTTAGTTAACATAACTACATTATCATGTTGAAACCAACACTTTTCTTATTAATTAGCTCCCTATACTAATTTACCTAGTTATTACTATTGGCCAGATAGAGGTAGTAGTAATAAGTAGGTACGATGTGAGACCTGACGTCACATCAACTGCCGCCATTTGCTGCTAGGAGATGGCGCTGCGCGCGGAATTTTCTCGACTACCGTTGATAATACGACGTGAAGTATTAGATGTACACCTTCACTGTATACTGGGAAAGGCTTCCTTTTCTTGGTAGTACCATTCAATCTGAAATGGTATTTCAAAGTACTACTGTGTAGACTAAATACGCCCTTATTGTATAAGGTATCGGGTGGGCTGGAAAAATAATAATTTTTCCATACATTGGTATTTAATATTTCTTTGCTCTTTTTTTAACAATAAAATAGGTAATAATTAACAAACACAATTGTTGAAACAACAATGTGTTGTTCCTAATAACTAACTATATTTGTTATCATAAATATTTATTCTTTCGGGTACTATAAGTACTTGGTTGACTTAAAAAGAGTTATTAGTAACTTCGACTAGAATAATCGTAGCAATAAAATTTGGCCTTCGATACTAAATTTCCTCTTATCGCCAATTTCACTAAATTTTCTTGTTATTGAGACTAAGATCTTGGTATCCTAAACTAGACCATTTTTTAGAGTGCAACGCACAGATATTGAGGATTCTTAATGAAATGATAATATTTGATAAATAAATATAGAATAGAAAAGACACGACAATTGTATTGTGAAGGGGGACACTTTCAAAGAATATTTGGAACCCCCTTAAAATCTTAAATAGGAAGGGAGGTCAAGTGGCACATAAATTTGATGGTCGTTTAACTTTTTTAAATAATATCTTAATTTATTATTAGTCGAGTGGTACTTTCCAATATATCGCGTTCCTGAAATGAAAGTAATTGTAACTTCGATCCTTTGTCGCCGAATTGTAAACGAAATTTGAAAATTTTGAAAGATCGGTGCGTACGTACATCATACTATGACATGAGTGGAGTACGTAGCCCGAAACGTCCGTCCGTTTTGCGCTTAGTAATTGATAGGTAACTCTAACGTTCTCCTAATCTGCGCGTTTTTACGTGGAACGTTTGTTGATAACCCTCGTATAACCAATTTACCCGTTGATTTTATTTTTGAATTTAATTTAATCTGATAATTAGCTAGATGGCAATTTATGGAATTTTAATTTTGTCCCCTGTTGTATTCTAACCAGAAGGTGTAATCCCCCACCCAGGATTTGATTATTATTGCCAAACTAACTATTGAACCATTTAATTTGGAAGATGTAAGAACTGATCGACACTATCTGTAAAGTGGCCAGTCTTAGCAAGTAATAAAAAAATCCACCGCAATCTGAAGGCGTGCTTTCTTAATTATTTTCGTACACGATTTGATTTTCGATTTTTCGGTCGATTCTTGTATTGTCCAGGGATGCCAGGCATAATGCCATTGCCGACTTGACACGCACGTGTCAGTCGGCCTTGGGTGGGCCCACCACCTTTCCCCGCTAACTGGAAGCTGTCAGCGGTCCACCAGCGCAATTGAAGAGATGAGGGCAAATTTGTCATAAGAAAGAATGAATGATTTTAATTTAAAAGTATAGTTTGTTGAACGTAGGACGAGGCCTAACTGATGTTCAGACTATACTTTTGATTTATTGACTCGGGCGCGTCCAATTAAATATAACAACAATGCAAGTTTGTTATATTGGAACACGGAGGGCTATTTTTATTTAATTTTATGTCCTTGTCTTTGAGGGTGAATTTAAGGGGGTTTGTCTTACGTCAGTCGAGTAACGCGACCCGAAGTACTAGTGCGATAATTATTTACATTTTATATTTACAATAAAAATTATCCTACACTAACATTCTGCGTTTCAAACCAACCTATCAGTCCTCTGTCACGTACTCCCATTTAAAATTTAATTATTTACAGTATTTACAATGTAAAATAAACCTAAGCTAGCATTTTATTTCTCAACTAAAGAGAGTCTAACTACCCTAATAATTGCCGAAAGAAAAATTATGACTCGCGGCAGTGACTACTAATACTAGCCTTAAGATATTTTATTTCACACTTACTCACTATTCCGGACTCAGAATGTCTTTGTTCCTTTTGTCACAATCGGGTTTGTTCTTGGAAAACTTATTTATACTCGCGCCAGCAACGAGTGTTTGAAGGGATTCCAGCGTTTTTTATACTCGCACGGAAACTACGAGTGTTTAATAAATAGGCTAGTATTTTTATACTCGCCGGAAACACGAGTGTTTAATGACGTTCCAGTATTTTTAAACTAGCCGGAAAACACGAGTGTTTAATGACAGTCCAGTATTTTTTTATACTCGCCGGAAACACGAGTGTTTCAAATAAAAATTTTCTCAGGGAAAATCCGCGGCTAAAAACCCTCTAACACCTGTAGTGTTGCGGCTCCCGTTTTGAAAAAAATAAGATCGCGTTTGAGTGAGGACCTGAGACCGCGGCGTCCGGTCACGATAAAAACCCAGAACCCACTAAAAAAAACTGCCTCCTGCATAAATTTCTTTAGCCGTCTCTTTCAACGTTACATTACGTCATCCTGGCCGATTTATCTACCGGTAAAGCCATACCCGTTGCGACAACAGAGATAAGGAACCAAATACTGCCGACACCGCAAAACTATAAAAGCCCGTCTAATTTTGCATGTGGGATTATTTAAAATAATTTAACGGAACATAAAATTCATTAATTTTCTGGAATTGGAAAAAAGGTATTTTTACAACACCTTGCAAAGGATTGGAAAGGATATCACCTAGAGTGACGACTAACTACGCACCCCTGGTCATTCTACTAAAAGAAGAGTCAACACAATAATAGCTTTTAAATAATAACCTAAAACCCTTAAATCCCAGGCAAGTTCTAATCATGTTGGAACGCGATTTCTTAGGAACTATACTACTCAGATAAATAATGGATTAAGGGTATTATTGGAAAGAGGTTGAAATGTCCCTTAAAATGATGTATTACTTGCCCATCTTCCCATTTAAGATCCTAATTGTATAACCTACTCCTCCAGAGGACTGAACCACGAAGGTTGCAAATATTCTTTAAAACGTACCTTTCACAATAAAATAGATGTGCTCCGTGTCCGATTCTCAATACTATTTACTGGAAGCGAGATATTAAAGGTGGGAAGTTTTCAAATTGACACCCTGTATATGTATAACAGAATTGTGGCAATCAATGTGTTTAATATAAATAAATTATTATCCATATTTCCGATAATTAATTATTGAATAAATTTTAAAATTACGGTTTGAATGGTAAAATTTTTTTCCAAACCTCGTTATTAGTATGATTTAGAGTTAATGGTCATTTAACTGCCATGTACAGTAATTAAAAACGAGTTAAATTATTCCCTTTATGTGGCAAACCACTGACTGACATTTATAAGCAGGCTTTAGGGCATATATGCATAATTAACGCCGTTTAAGTCGGTTTACCTTGCAAGTTAAAAAATTATAATATGTGGTACACACCAGCGAGTTTAAATATTCATATTGGATATAACAATCTCTTGATCAAAATTAACTTAATTCCATATAATATTTCTTGATTGTTCAATCAAAAATTATATATTTACATAATTCGAAAATGAGTTAGAACTTGAGAAATTTGTTTATCTAGCCCAAACATAAGTATTCTCCATCGCTGTCCCGGATAAACAATGACGCAACCAGAGTGGGGCGCTATTTGTACTCACAAATTATTTAAATACTTTTTTGCATTTAAATACTTTTTATAACCGGTATTTGTATTTATTTTAAAAAATTTTTTTTTTATGATCAAACACAAGCACTATAGGAAAACTCGTTTAAGGCACTCTGGGAATGGTCCGTGTGCGCACAAAGCGATTCACGTTGGTTTTGAATCGTTGGAGGTTATATTCGTTGGGAAAACGACCTCGAGAAGGTCGTTCCATAAGGATGAAGTCCTCGAGATGAAAGAAATTTTAAATAAAGAAGTTCGAGGAGTACTAAGCTTAACCACCTATGGATTGGTGGCAGTGGTTCATCGTGTATTTCTGCTATTCCTCGCTCTGGGCAGAATTAAGGTCAGCCGTTGGAGCCGGACAGACGAATGGCCCTTCTTTCGATGGAATCCAGTAGCCGAAGAGTATGTTTGGGTGCAGAGCTCCAGACAAGAGAGCAGTATTCTAGTGATGGTCGAATATGGGCTTTGTATAGTGTCGAAATGCTCCTTGTGAGAGATCCTTCTCAGAATTAAAAAATAATTAGATTATTTGAGGTCTACGAAAAAATTTTTGGGTATCGCCAAATTCAAAGAAATTCACGCCTACTGTCTATCCGGGGGTCGTGACAAAATTTTACACAAAATAAGGGGTCGCAATCCGCACCACTGCATAGCACACTAAATATTAACTTCCTTCAATTATTTTTTTATTAAAATATGATTGCGAACAATGAAGTTTAAAAAATATATTTAATAATTCACAACTTAACATTAATATTCATCAAATATTATTTATATACTATAGTCAAAAGTGGGCAAATAATTTTCGTCACGCGGGCGCCAAGAAATCGCTTTACAAAAATTAATTAGAACTTATTTGGGCCGTGACTAGTGGTGAGTGATATCGACGTTGTGAAACGTGATTGTTATTTTTTGATATCAGTAAAATTAAAGCGTGTCGTGATCACGGTTTATAAATTTTTATCACTGCTAAGCGAGATATTAACTAGATAATATACGTAAGAAAATATTGCGCGCATCGTAAAATAATTAGTGAGCGAAGGTCGATGGATTTAACTTATTTATTATGTATACTACTTTACTACTAAAAGAACTGTAACAAAAGGAAACTCAAATCTGTAAAAAATTATGATGAAATAACACTGTGTACTTTACAACAAACTATTTGTTCAGGCAAATATACGCATGGTTTACTAATCATTTTGTGCGTATTGTATATTATCATTTAAGAATAGAATCGTTAATCATTTGAGTTTTCTTATTACTTAACCTCTTTCTTTAAAGAATGCCCAGAGCTCGCTAGTCTTTCGAATATTACTACTCATTTTCATTTCACGGATTCAAGATCAAGATTCAGAAGTTACAGTCAAGTAGCAAATAACGACCTGACAACTTCACGGAATCACATTTTAAATAATAGGTCCGTATGTGATGTGATTTGAGAAAATCCACCAAAAAGCAATAGCACCCATGCTATTCTAATGGCTATATGCGGAAATGGCATTTCTTATTTTAACACAATTGGTGTTGGTACAAGACAATAAGGCCGATTATGGCAAATGTAATAAATGTATTTCTAATGGTGTTACAACAAGTCAACATTATGGGATAACATTTTAAACATAAAGATAGGTTTAATGATTAGTAAAAGTGAGATACGTACTAAAAAGTGATTTGTTTAAGCTGTGATTACATCAAGCTTTTTATTGCTGCTAAGAAACTGTGACGACCTGTGATTTGTTGATATCAATGCTTAAACCACAGTTCGTGAAATATCGCTCACCACTAGCCGTGACTTGGTCCCTGATAAAGAATGGGAAAGGGAGTCACTCGAGCTGACTTCTTAGGGACTCCTACTATCGTTCCACTACAAGAGAAATCAACACAGTAATGTTTTTTTTAAATAATAACCTGAAAACGATAAATCTCAGTGCAGGTACGTTCTAATTAAGCACATTTTTGAAACTCGATTTCTTGGAATCTAATACATGAAAAATAATATAAATTAGTATTGATTTAAACGAGCTTTAAAATGACTTGACCTCCTTCCGATTTAAGATTTTATCAATAAAAGTGACGTGTCATTCCTATTTCTAATATTATTTACTTGGCGCGATATATTATGGGTGGGATGTTTCAAATTGACTCCCTGTATATATTTAAGGCGTCTAAGGCATGTACCAGGCGTAGGGTAGGATGGGGTTAAGTGAACAGGCGGGTTAACTGAACAGTGTGATTTAACTGCCATCTTTTAGTGAGGGTTTGTTCGGGTTTCCCGCGCGCGTCTTAAGACGCCTTACTAGACATTTATTTGTAGCATTTCGTATAGGTTTCCCTATTATCAACAGGAACGCATTTATTCAGTCTAAACATTTTTAATGGCGGCCGAGTATACTTTTTGGCTCCAATTTCCTGTTTATTTTTGTCGAAATTACGTCGTGTTAAAAGAAGTTTGTTGTATCGTATATTTTGGTAAGTATTTTAGGTTATTTGTAGATATTAAGGTTCCTCTACAGCAATTATTTTTTAAAAATTTCATCGTTTTTGGGTTTAACTGGACACCTGCTATAGGGGAATATGCTTCGAAATTTTCTTATTTGTTTAAATATTCTTCTTTGTAGACGATGCCGAGAAAAAGGTCTCGTACAACCAATAATAGGTCATATAGTGTACAAACACTTAAACAGGCTTGTCAGGAAGTCCTAATAAATGATTGGGCAACTAGAAATGTGGTAATTGGGTTTAACATTCCCCGAATTACATTAAAACGTTATGTGGCCAAATGCCGCGATAATAAGGACTTAGAAATGAGCATCTAATGGTCTTTACCCAAGAAGAAGAGTTATTACTTAAGGAATACCTGCAACGGGCATCAAGTATTCATTACGGTTATGGACCGCATCAAATATTAGACATTATGTGGCTAAAATCGAAGATATTCTTCTTAATGGTTATGACGTCACTTTTCTGGAACGTAACAATCAAACTAAGTTATCCTTAAGAACTGAAAGCGGCTTTGTTCCAAAAGAGGACATTATTTATAAATTACCCAGGCCAATAAAAAGTAGAAGTGCTAGGTTTGCGAACATGTTTTCATTTAATGTAGATTTTAGTGAATTTAATTTCAATGTATATTAATAATTGTTTTTTAATATTATGTTATATTTGGAAGTAAATTTTGTTTAAACTTATCTTAACTTTTTTGTTAATTACATAATTGTGGCACTGTCCAGTTAACCTTACTGACTGGATCAGTTAACCTGCAACCTAGCAGGTTAAGTGAGCCATTTTACAGATCATTACATAACGTTTTTTGCTAAATACACCTTTTTTTACTTTATCATAAATATTATAAGTTCATGTTGTTCTATCAATAATACTTGTGATACAAAAAAACTGAAGTATTAAAGTTATATAAAACGCTGGAAATATGAGGTTGATCCTAAAGTGGATCAGTTAACCCCACCCTACCCTACTTGTGTTGCGCTATATTCAACTATTAACCCGAGAATATTTTTGTATATAAATAAGAAAAAATATTCGCGTTTTGAAGTTGCTATGCAGTGCATGGAATTAATAATTGTCCTCATGATTATTTTTTCAAATTGAATAAATACCAGGCAGCATTCAATATTTTTATGTGAAAGGATAAGCGGAAATTTAATAGCAAAATCTCCTATAAACTTTATGTGCTCTAAATTTAACGGAATCTGTAGAAGCGAACGAAGATTGCAGAGGTGGGTTTGTAACTATATCTTTTTTGAATCAAACTGAGTTATTGCTCTTTCAGTCCGCATAGATAGGGGTTTAGAAATGTAATGCTCATTTTCAAATGAAATGCCTTTTGCTATAATATGGATACAGGACAAATAGAATTTACGCTGCATATTGGAAAATATTGTATTGTTAGATTTCAACATAAAATGATGTTGACAACTATTTCACGTCATCGAAAATCGCAAAAAAACATCAAACAGTGGCGGTCGTCTTTAAGGGTTTGGCGGAAAATTTTAAAAAAATTACAAAATTATATAGCAGAAATTTTTAATTTTTTTTGAGTAATATATAAAAAGTTTTGTAATAATAAATAATAAACTTGTATTAATCAACATCGAAGTGCATGATTTGTTATTAATAATAAATTGATGTGAGAGTCTACAATGCAAAAACCATCAAAATATTTCGTTATGGAGATGCCACAACTAGAATTTAGGTTAAAGTAGGTTTTATATTTAATAAGAATTGATTTTATTGAATCACTTCATTTTTACAATCCAAATATCTCCACATACACGTTGTGGATTTATTTAACTTACTGACCTTCATATTGGCGTAAAGTAAAAATTTGCAAGGTGACATATTCTTAACAATCTATCGATTAAATGGTGAACAATAAGTCACATGACATATCGTGCGGGTCCATTATTTTCATAAACGTCCTTGTTATTCGCCTATTCACCACAGACCACAGTCGTTTCTTATGCATTTTTATGACCGTGAGTGTATAAAAATATAGTGTTCACGTGAGTGAATTTATATGCTTATAAATTGCAGCCTATTTGTATCTATATCTGCATTACCTACGACGGTATTTGCCTGAAGGTGTAATAATTCATATTTTGCAGACTGGATACTGCTAGACAGATAAAGTTAAATCTATTGACTTATTTGTGTCTGGGAATAAAATTTGGTTTTATTGGGATTTATCACAAGTTATTAGTTTTAGGTTAAGGGTTACGGGGGTGGTTTGAAATGAATGCGCCATAGAGAAACCACATATTTTATATGAAAATAATGGATTTGAGGTAAACAGGCCTTAGTAAAATGTTGGGCGTTAATGAGATGCCGGGTGTTAAAGTTTAATTTCTAAATTATTTTTTATGACTTTCTATGGCTCTTCATAACTATACACTTCACTGAGAGGAATACTGCAAACAAAAATAATTTTTTTTAAAGAACTGGGGGGGGGGGGAGGGGGTTATTACCCACTACCCCTCTAACCAACCCATGTTTTGATTATTTCACTTTTTCTTGATACTCGTAGTTTTCTCTTTAGTTTTAAAATAAATAATATATTTTTAAGTTTTTTTTTGTTCTTTCAACACTTCTTCATAATGGGAAATTAGAACCTATTTAATATCAACATTTTTTTTGGGAATAATTTTAACATTAATTAATATTTAATACGAAAGACTTTTTGATGTCTTTAGGGTAACCCCATTGCTGATAACGTATGTATAGACATTCTGCTTTCCGAATGTATTTAACTAACTTTTAATTACTAAGCTTTGCATATGCAGGAAAATTAATAATTATACAGGGTGTCCCATAACTAATGGTACACAGGCAAACTACAGATTCCTTGGGTAAAAATACTGCGATTTGGCCATACTTAGTTTGTTGCGTGAATCCTTGCATCCAAAACGTAATAGTGGAGGATCCTGTTTCTCCCATTCTGTCGTATAGGCTTCTAAAAATTTTAAAATATGGCTGCCTTCTATTTGGATACATTTCCAAATACACCGATGTGCCCCCGCGTCTGTTAAAATTTTCTTGTGGGTATAAACATACCATGTCTCGCATTTCTCCGTTAGAAAACAGTTATGTCGCGGCATTTTTAGTTTAATTTTTGATAACAGTATCTTCAAAAACTCCTTAAAAACACCCACAATGCTGACAAATGAACATAAACTTTGACAGAAATGAGGTTTCAAAGTGCTTTCATTGTATTTGTTTTTACCAAAGCCTACTGTGACAAATTTCACATTTACAAATCAAAATTTAAACGGGCGCATTAGAAATTGTAATTGAAAATATCTCAAAAACGGTTAGTCGGAGCGACATTTACAAAGTATACCTTTATTACTTAAAAATGACGGAAAAACTGATATTTTTAATAAAAATTTAATTATACTAAGGCACAAAAAAGTTTATGTATCCAGAGTACCGCAGAGGGCGCCCCTACAATCTACATCAAAATTATTAACAAATTCAAATTCCTTTCCCCAAAAAAACCCTAATCACAAATTGTGCAAAAATATTGATGCAGAAATAAGTTATTTAGGAAAATTGAAAATTGAATTTTTACTTGGACATCCTGATCTCGGTTATTACCAGCTATTGAACTAAACTAAGTATGGCCAAGTCGCAGTATTTTTATCCAAGGAATCTGTAGTTTTCCTGTGTACCATTAGTTATGGGACACCCTGTATAAGGAAGGCATAAATGTCAAAAATAATTCGACTACAGATAATAAAATAAAGTACTTTCGCCAATTTTGATGGGCTTGATAAAATAGTCTAGAGACTCAGTGCGACAAATAAATGCAATCCACATCCATAATGTAAAAATTTTTATAATTTGCAAAATCGTACCTATCTCTCTGGCAATGTCGCAGATATCACGTGATTTGAAGTTCCAGCCTTGAAGATATGGACTAATAAGAACTAACTACCATTATAATCGGTACTTAGCTAACATCAGCATATATGCAAGCGCTTTCCTCTCATCTGCGGTTTAAACCTAAAATTAAAAACTTTTAAATTTTATATACATATATAAAAAAAATACTAAAAAGAATATAGAATATAATTATTTTAGAAGAGAAATCTTTTAAACTCCATAGATTATATATTAGGCGCAACGCTCGAAAACGGCCAATGGTCGATTTTTATGCTCAGTTTTAGGATTGCGAGCTTTAAAGAGTATGAAGTTTAATTTAATTTTGGGCTTTGGCCGTCTCTAAACAGCCAAACCTGGAATTGTAAAATTATGAAACCACCAGAGCTTCAAAACAATTTTTAGTAGATGTGAAACTTAAAAAGTACGTCAGAACAATGTTATTTAAATTTGAAATATAGTTAATTTAAAGAAACATTTAAATAAATAGTGGATTAACAGTAAGTATAAGAAAATTACTTTGGTTTGAATGTTGTTATTATTAATATACATAAATCTTATTAAATAACGTATTTTACATGGCCATTCTCAGTATTGTACGGCCTTGGGCCAGTGGGAGGCAACAGCCAGTTGGTTACTTATGTTTTAAAATATAAATCAATATTCGAAAATATTGGACGAAACCTTTCCTAAATGTAAAATCATTAGCTAAAGCCAAAAGAAATTATATAAATAAATATAAGGGGGTGGTTTTATATAACATTTGAACTCTAAAAAATGCATTGGTATCTCAGACTATTTTTATCTTGCTGTTAAAGTTTTAGCTTAAGCAAAAATAATTTCTAGTTAGCAAAACAAATTTTCGTTTTAACTGAATTACGATGAATAAGATCTAGTTAACAGAACTAACTCTTATTTTTAACTAATTCTTAGATAACATAACTACATTATCATGTTGAAACCAACACTTTTTTATTAGCTAGCTCCCTATACTAATTTACCTAGTTATTACTATTGGCCAGATAGAGGTAGTAGTAATAAGTAGGTACGATGTGAGACTTGGACTCACACCTACTGCCGTCATTTGCTGCTAGGAGATAGCGCTGCGTGCTGTATTTTCTCGACTACCGTTGATAATACGGCGTGACGTATTCCTACCCTGTACTGAGACGAGAACAAAATAGTTCGATACCGGTCTGCAAGTGGTTACATCCTATCAATGGAAAAAGCTTCCTTTTCTTGGTAGTGCACCATTCAATCTGAAAATAGTATTTTAAAGTGCTACTGTGTAGACTAAATACGCCCTTATTGTATAAGGTATCATCGGGTGGTCTAGAAAAATAATAATTTTTCCAGACATTGGTATTTAATATTTATTTGCTCTTTTAACAATAAAGTTGGTAATAATTAACAAACACAATTGTTGAAACAACAATATGATGTTGCTCCTAATAACTAACTATATTGGTTACCGTAAGAATATTTATTCTTTCGGGTACTAGAAGTACTTGGTTGTCTTAAAATTTTCTTGTTATTGAGACTAACATCTTGGTCTCCGAAACTAGACCATTTTTTAGAGTGTGTAAACGTTGGACAAAACCTTTCCTAAAAATAAAATATGTAAACTCTGAAAACGAGAAAAATCGGTTTTATGCATCAACATTCGAGAATATTGGACAAAACCGTACTGCTAAAAAATAATCGGTCATTAACCTGAAAATAAAATGTTATTTATAGTAAGGCTTACAATAATGTTTATGCATCAATATCAATTTAATTCAATTTGCTCCTTTTTCTGGCTCTTATAATTTATTATAGATTCCATCAATTGCATGTTGTCCAGTATTATGCATTTTTAAACAAAAAATAGTGTGCCTAAAAAATAATGTATTAGGATATGGCTGCTTTATTTTAAATTCATTTATATATCTATATTTAAATAGCGTACCCAATATTTAACATTTATACCATACCAGAAAACCTTCCTCCATAATATGTAATAGGTTTGTTCCTTCAGTTGCAGTTTTTTGTTTCCACTCACTTCACTAACTTACCAGAATGTGCAACGTCCTGTCTTTAAGAGCAATAACAAAGTTCTTTCACTATATTTTAGTGATTATAAAGAAATGCGTAGGGTCCGATTTTAAAACAAAGATTTTCATTATAAATATTTTAACATCCAAAATTTAATGGATGAACCCGAAAAAAAAACAAAATGATACGGACCTTTATTATTGCTCTTAACTCCTCATTCTTTCACGTGTAGTAACAGGAAAGGAAATAAAACTATCTTACCTTTCAATTTTGAGAGAAATGAAGGTTTCTATTAACATTGCAGTAAGCAGGATCAACCCACTTTCAAGCATTATGCGTATAACATTATAAAGCGGTTTTACGCTTGAGTGAGGAATGACCCGTTCACTTATTCTAGGTTATAACAACGTTACGTTAAGTCAAAGAATTGTTTCCTGATAACGCGAAAAGGACGCTTCCAACACCAATCATGCTCACTAACCTGAAACAATAGAGAAAATTAATAGTTACACAGTTTATCACAACTTTTACATTCTTCCCAAGTATAGCCATTATTTTAAAAAAAATTTACATCCCAACACACAATAAAATGAATACTTAAAGTTCGTTTCTTCAAGATTTTAAAATGTAACATCCTTTATATTATTTGGCTGTTGGATGTAGAAATCATTAGAAATATTTTTTTTAAATACAACATATAAGTTATTTCCACATTTCAGGAATTATGTTATTTAAGTTGAGTAACAATTTTAAACTATTGTAAATGTTATGGGTCATGCCCATAAGTAAATAGCATTGCCTAATTTTAACTCTGTGTGTCAAACGAGACGATCCCGAGGGAACGGGCTATGACAGATACACGAACGAACAAACAAACATGCATACAGACAGATAAGTGATTCGAGAAGTGTTTCGTTTTTCCAATGTTGCTATGGATGCACAGGAATTACATGACATTAAATAAAAATTAATTCGTATCTGATCTTCTAGAGCCGAGCATCGATTTAAATTGTGCTGTCAATCTAGGCTAAACATTTTGATTGCCAAACTGCATTGCATAAAGGTAGTTGGTAAACGCAGGAAGCAGAAACCCAAATACAGATATATTGTCAACTAGGTTTAGAATTTACTTCACTTCACACACACTTATTATTGAAGAAACGAAACATTAATCCAAAACTGTGATGACCAACACTGATGGACTAGCCTTAAAATGAAAATATATTGTTTCATTAAATATTATCTTAATAAACTCTTGCAGGCTGCTCTAATCCAGCTTGTGTCCCGAACACTTAGCTTCCAGATTTAAATTTCCATGGTCGCAGTCAATTAAAGCCCCTCAGACAGATACAAAAACAACAATTTTTTGCAGCAACTTATCCTTAGGGAATCGACGATTAAACAGACACAGAAAACAATGGAGTTTAATGAGAATAATTTAAGTTAAATACTTCATATACATTGTTATCAAAATGTCATTTCATCATAATCGCTTAAAAAGTTAATTTTGTTTAAACATTCATACTCGATTTTAAAAATTCTAATACGATCATTCAGAACCTTCCTGTACGTTAGACTAGGAAGGGCCGGATTGATTTATCAACTAGATTTTTTCTGTACGTTAGACGAAAAAAGATCGGATTGATTTTACCGTTCGATTGGGTTCTGTATCGTCTGCTACTCTGAAAAATTCGCGTTCCGAATTTTATAAATTTTCTTTAGTGTCCATGATCCTATGATAAAGGAAAATGCGTTTAGCCTGCAAGTAAATAGGCAAATGCGAGTAAGAGAAAGTCTGTGATCTTCGCAAAATGTACGTTATTCAAATGATGGGATTAAATAGTAAACTGTAACTCATAATCGACACAAAGGCTCAAGAGTATTAGTTGAAAAATTTTACATTTTGAGATGAAAAAGTGACTGCGTAGAAAAGTTAGGTCAATAGTAATGGGCATAATTAAAAATTTATAGCCAATACTAGCGAACTCCAGAGAGGTTATAAATTAAGGAAGATCTCTTTAGGGAAGAAGGCTTGGGGGAAGCCAAACCGAAAAATAAAATTTATTTCAGTTCAAGTTAATTGGAGAAAAATATGTTCTCTTGAAAAAATCCTAGTTCTGATCACCGCAAGCTATAATAAGTTTACTAACTAAAACTAACTAACTTATTTAGCTGATTCTTGCTGTATAATAATAATAATGTTTATTTAATTCCCAACGAGCTATTTTAGTCCATTACAGGGAATATTATAACATAGAACATAAATAAGTAATTAATCAATATAAAAATTACAAATTAAAATTATTATAAATGGTTAAGTAATTTGTATATTTTCCAGAAAAAATTTCTTTGCATTTTTTTTTTTAAATAATTTTAAATTTAAAATTTTTTTTAATACTTTAGGTAACGTATTATAAATATTTACTCCATGAAATAAAATTGATTTCATCCCTATGCTACTTTTAATTTGATTTTTTTTAAATGGTCAATATTTCTGGTATTATGATTGTGTATATCAGTTGATTTTACAAATTTTATACAAGATTGTTTATTTTGATTATGAATTGCATGAATTAGTATACTAATTTTTTATTTGTATAAACTATTCAGATCTATATATATATATATACCCTTGGATATATTTTTGTGGGGAAACGAAATAGTAAAAGGTGCATGATAATAAAATATAACAGTGGACATTCAAAACCCAGTGTCATATTTATTAATTATCGGGTTTTGTCAATCACACTTCATGCCATTGTGCCAGTTATACATAACACTTTTATAAGGATAACGACAACTAATCCCCCTCGATGACAATAAATAATTACTTCCTTATATGTTCCCATTTATTCAACTTCATCTTCATTCTTCCAGTTCCGCTATCCAAGGGACGAACAAAAAGGACATCGCCTTGGACAGCCCAGGTTGCCCATCAGACATTTTCAGATATATCATGTCAAAAGGTTATCTGTACCACGCTCTAAACTACGACGATGTTTAGGAAAACCCTTGAAGAGCAGAACGCTCACACGCGGTACCGCACTCTGATTTAGACTCGTTAAGTACCTGAAACAAATAAAAATAATTGTTAGGAAGATGTTTGTTTGGATTTGTTCATTAGATTTTCTGTTTTCATTTTAAATAATAGACATTTTTTCAGGAACACCCTTAGGTTTGGATGTCAAAAATACTGCGTGGATACCTTTGCTACTTTTATTTCTATAACTTTTAAAATTTAACTTTTATAATAATTGTAAGAATTATAATCTTATTTTTGTGAATCGGAACGAAGGGGTAATTTTTATTAATGAAAAAATATACAATTATAAATAACATAGACGATAAGACAGACTTGTAAGTGACTCCGTAAGTGCTCATTTCTTTTCAATTTTTATGCGAACCCGTAAGAAATAGTCTAGTCTATTTGGAAAAAATATTTTTGATATTTTTTCCTTATTTTACAAACTTCAAACTCATTGGTAAAGTAATTTCTTTTTGTATAAATAAATTTGTTTGTCAAAATAAAAATAAATAATTACAGCATATTTGCTTAACTATTATGGTAACACAAAATTTCACTTATTTTTAGAGGTATTTAGAATTTATAACATTCCAGTTTCCCAGCTTCCTCTGCCGTACTAAAATGAACAATGATAAATTTTACATCGTACTTACCAGATTATTAGGTGGAGACCTTAACGATGAAGTTGCTGGTCTTGTCCAACGGTGGGGTTGCTCTATTTCCAATCCATAAAGTCCGTTAATGATATTTTATACCGTAAATATTTAATTTCATAATAACGACATCTAATGAAAGATTTAAACTGGCCGCAAATTTTGAAATCCCGACTTTGTGTCTTCTCCAAATCTCACAGGATCTTTGCTCCGTCTTCCTCGATTTTTGAATGTTCTGCTCTCACAACGACCATCGGGAGCTACGATCCGTCAGACACACCATGCCTAACCACTAGAAGAGAGTTGGCATCGATATGCCCTAGTTCCGTGGACATACCAGTTTGCTACTGCCATTAACACATCTGAAACCCCAAGACAATCACGGGTTTCTGGCATAGTGATTAATGGCCTGGAGATGACCGCGTCCCGTGCCGTGAAACATGGTTGTGTGTGTGTAAGAAATATACTGAAAAAAGAACAGCAATATTAATAGGAATATAATGCTTATTGTTACTCTCCCAACAAGGTACCTACTAAGAAAAAATTACTAGTGCTTGCTTTAGCTCTTCAATTATGACATCTAGAGTAAAAAATATTTTGTTGATAGCTAGTTTAGTACTCATAGCTATGTTTCAACCAGGGGCGGATGAGCCGGCTAGGAGATGTTAATTATTAAAAGAGAACAGAATAAGCCCAAAAAATATATTTAAAAACTAGTTAAAACATCATAGAAATATACTTAAAATTTGGAAGTGTAGGAATTTTGTGCTGAACAAACCAATTGTACTTATTTTTACAACATAAATTATTAAGATATTTTTAGCTATAGCTCCCTACATTAATAAACATGACTTTTTCCGGTAAAATTGGAACCCTGCTAGAGAATTTTAATGATTGTTAGTATTATACACTATACAGTGAGGACAAATAGATTCGAATAAATTAATTTAATAATCAACCTTTAATTTCTCGGAAAAACGCTCGGACCCGTCGATTTTAATATTTACATTTGCATTTTTTTAACGTATTTTCATTTATACAGGGTGACTCAAATAAAAAAGATTTCATGTGACACTTCAATTTTTTAAATTGAGAACCTCATTTTTTTTATTTTCGGATTACGGACAATTTTGATCATATTTCATGTATCAAACCTATGTCTAAATTAAATTTGTTTTAAAAAAAATTAATTTTATTTAAAAAAATTAGATTGTAGAACCTTAAATAATGCTCAATATTTTTCAATAATTTTAATATTGCCTAGGATATTATCAGGAGGTCAATCCCAATATGTATTAAAAAATAGTTTACAATTTTAGCATTGAAACATTTATTTCCTACTTAAAATTAACTTTATTTTTTTCTAAATTAAAATAAATTTCTTTTTTAAAACAACTTAATTTAGACATGGGTTGTGATACATGAAATATGAAAATTTTCCGTAGAATCCGATAATAAAATATCGGGATTTCAATTTAAAAAATAAAATTAAATCTTCTTTTTGAGTCATCCTGTATAAATGAAAATACTTTTTAAAAAATGCAAATGAAAAAATTAAAATCGATAAGTCCGAGCGTTTTTTCTAAAAATTAAAGGTTGAATTTTAAATCAATTTGTTCAATCATACCTATTTGTCCTCACTGTATAACTGATATAACTTCGTCACAATGTGACGTTATATACTTATCTAAATCATTCTCCATCACAAATTAATTTATATTGTTAAAAACTCACCAATCAGGAAACAGAGTAAAACTTCTTTTTAAGATGACGCTACACAGCCCGATTTCCCGAAATACTTATTTTTAATTTAGTGGGGAGCACCATGTTTTGGACGACGTAAATATCCCACGGGATACTTTTCAGTGAAGAAAACTGCGCGAAGCTCTTTTCGGATGACCCACCAAATATCGAATGACACAGGAAAGTAAAGAAATGTACAAAATTCAATGCAAAAAGAGTAGATAACAATCGCTCGAGTTATATTCCGTAGTAATGCCTATTCATTAGAATATGATATTTAACAGCATCAGCTAGAAACGTTTATAAATAATAGTAAATCAGATATCATCTTCAGTTGTATTGTTACCTTTATTTTGAATAGACGCTTCTGTCAGTAAAAACTTGTTTTTTAAAAACAGTTCAGCGCTTGCCCGGATCGTAATTGGCGCAGTCGGTAGGATATAGACAGGGTAGTTCAGTGTAATTTTCGGTAAAATTGTGACTTTTCGTACAATCGCTGTTTCGAAACGCAAAAAACCCGTGTACCAGTTATCTGCCTTTTGTTTCAACAATTAACTGTCTAAAAAACGCGAACGGACAATCAAAGTAAAAGTGCAAGCAACTCACTGACCAGGGGACAGATACAAAAATCGATCTACAGCCCTATTGGTGCGGCGTGAGGAACAAAAATCGTCCGATCTCCATAGCATAGCCAGGGAAGAGACAAAAATCGCTACTCCTATTGGAACTTAGATTAAGAAGAAAACCTCCATAGCATAGCCAGGGAGAAGACAAAAATCGCTACTCCTATTGGACCCTAGATTAAGAAAAGAAATCAATGAAACTCATCACATTCCAAATTTTAGCATTGTAAGTAATCCTTTGAACATATCCTTATTTTTCCCAGTTCTAGTGTTTAAATCTGATTTCGACATATTTTTACTTTATTTTTCGTTGTTTTTAAAAATTATCCAAAACGGAAGATTTACTCAATTTATTACAAAACTTGGTAATTGATCCGCAGGACAATCAAGTTAACGATACTCAAAATTTGATACAAGAATTAATTGTTCACCAAAAGATGGCAAACCCAAATTATAGTCTTATCAGATATCAAGCTGATAATATCCCTTCTTTTGATGGTAACCCAAAACAATTAAGTCGTTTTTTAAGATCTTGCGAACATTTTTTACAAAATCATCAGGATGCTGTTAATCCTGAAGCACAAATTAATATTTGCTTATTTGATACTATCATTGGTAAACTAACAGGTAGAGCCGCAGATTTAATAGCGTCGCGAATGGAATTAAACACTTGGCAATTAATTAAAGATGCTCTTGTTACAACTTTTTCCGATCAAAGATCTGAAGACTGTTTAGTTCAAGATATTATCTGCATGCGACCAGACAAAAATGAACCCATTCAAAATTTTGGTTTACGATTACAAGATTCACGCAGCTTATTATTTACCAAAATTAATAACTTAAATATTACAGCGGAACTAAAACTTTTAAAAATAACACAGTACGATGATTTATGTCTTAAAACTTTTATTAATAATTTAAACTACCATATGCAACTAGTTGTACGTCTCAAAAATCCTGATTCTCTCGAAAAAGCAATGTCTTATGTTTGCGAAGAAGAAAATTTTATTAATTACAAAAACAGGTCGAGTTTTGTAAATAAAAATTTGCCACAAATACCAAATAAAACTATTTTCAATAGACCCATGCCAAATCAATCTAATAATAATCAACCATCACAATTATTTAGACCACAATCAATTTTTAACCCAAATTTTACTCCAAGATTTAATCCAAACTTTACCCCAAGATTTAATTCAAATTTTAATTCAAATTTTAACCCAAATCATAATCAAAATTTTAGGCATAGCGCAGCTATAAGACCTAACCTATCTCAACGTAACTTTATACAACCTAATCGTTTTAATCCGAGACCATTCACACCTATGGCAACGCCATCACCCTTTAATCGTAACATTAATAGTACAAGCGCATTTCCGAGAAATAACGAAAGAAACGTAGAACCCATGGAAACAACATCTGGTAGATTCGCACGTCCAGATTCCGTACAAAGACCTTTACTTTTCAATCAATCAGTCGATTTATTAAATAATTCAAAAATTGGCGATGACACGCCCTCACAAATGAATTTACAAAGCCAACTGTCTAATACCGAATTAACAACCGATTATGACTATGAAAATAATATTGTACAACAAGACAATTATTCTTATGACCCTAATATTGATTATAATGACCAATATTATAACGATCAATATATTAATAACAATAACCCATACGAGGAGTATAATACCCAAAATAATGAAAATTTTCAGATGATTTCGAATACGGACAAGATAACATAGTATATCTTAATAATTACGCAAATTCAACCCTTCCTGTAATTTTCTTTCCAGAACTAAACGCAAAATTTCTTATTGACACAGGAAGCGACAAAAGCTTTATTAATCCTAATTTAGCATATCAAATTTACCCTCAATTTATAACTAACGAATATTTTTCTGTACAAACAGCACATGCAACTTCTATACACAGCGAAGTTATGAATATACCAATATTCCCTTCTTTTAAAATCAATGATAATCATAAATTTTATTTATTCGATTTTTCGGATAAATTCGATGGACTATTAGGAACCGAATTTTTAATACAAATAAGTGCAACAATAAATCTTAGTAATTCAACGTTAGAAACACCTAATGTACATATGCCCTTGCACTATCAAAATAGAAACCTGATATACAATAATAAACCCAAGCAAGTACAACAACATACAACATTGACAATACCTCCACGAGCGTCTCAAAAAGTTAAAGTACCGGTAAAAGCTAATAACGGTATAGGTATCTTAAATCTTTTAAATTTTGGTGACGCCGAAATGCCAAAATCACTTGTAAAAATTACAAATTCTTATGCTCATACTATGATCACAAACCCATCCGAAAACACTATTAACATAAACATTGTTGAACCTTTGGATATCGAATTATTAGACGAAACCAAAATTAATTTTATCGAAAAAATGGAGACTGATACAGAAATAAATGAATCTCTTGATCATCTAGGAAAACAAAATATTAACGCAGATGCTTTATCGCGAAATCAATTAAACGCACTTGAAACCGATTCTGTTTATAATAACCCAGGTGACATAAATTTCGATATCGATAAATTTTTAGACGATAGTTATAACCAATTTAACCCCGAAAATTTAGACCCGGATGACGTCAGTCGACAACTCGATATGTTACAAAATAATGAATCTAATACTAACAAATCAAAACTTAAAATCAATATTATTCAAGATATTAAGATACGAGCACCCGATCATAATAATCAATCCAATACTGTACACAGTACAGCTACAAACGAAACTTTAAAAGAAATTCCAATTTTAGACGAAATAATCAATAATAAATTAAATCAGTTTATTGTAAAGAAATCCCCATACGACGCCTATGTTAAAACAGACTACGAAAACTTTGATGGGAATAAAATAATTCATACAACAATTCCATGTAATTTAAATGCTATAATTTCATTTCTTAAAGAATATTTAAAAGATAAAACCACCTACATACATTTCTTATCAACGGAACTTCGCGTTTATTTTCAAGAAGCGCTAACTAAACATTTTTGTAACTTTAAACTCGTGGAATGTAGTAAACTGATTAACAACGTAAAAGAAGACGAACGAGATATGATAACGAGATTTTCTCACGAAGGAAAAACTAATCACCGTGGAATACAGGAAACACTCACACGCCTTAAATTCACGTACTATTGGAAATCAATGAAATCGGATGTAACAAAATTTATTAATAACTGTGAAATTTGTCAAAGAGCTAAATACAATCGAAGACCTCCCGATCAACCACTAGTATTAACCGAAACACCATCTAAACCTTTTGAAATTTTACACGTTGACACGCTTATTGCCGAAAAACAAAAATTCTTAGTAATCTTAGATAAATTCTCGAAATTCGGACAAGCCTTACCATATTTTGGCACAGCCATTTCAGCCTGTCAAAACTTAGTACATTTCTTTTCATTTTTCGGTATACCAAAACAGATTGTCGCAGACAATGGAACTGAATTTAAAAACGATGTAATGAATGAATTATTAAAAGCTCATAACATTAAAATACATTTTACAACCCCTTATCATCACGAATCAAATTCACCAGTAGAAAGACTAAATTCCACTCTGATCGAACATTTACGAATTTTAAAAGAAACTGATAATAAAACCGATATAATTTCATTAATGACTTATGCTGTTATTGCATACAATAGCACAATTCATACAAGTACTAACCATACCCCATACGAATTAGTATTAGGACACACTGATTCAAGTGACCCTATGAAATTAATTCCCGCGCAAGTATTCGCAGAATACGTTAACACACACAAAAACAATACAAAAATCTTATATGAACAAATTGTTGAAAAAACAATAAATCAAAAACAAAAAACGATAGACAAAATTAATAAAGATAAAAAATCTCAAGATTTGCAAATAGGATCCCAAGTTTATAAAAAACAAGAAAAACGTTTAGGCAAATTAAAACACCGTTATACAGGGCCATTTATTTTAAAAGAAATATTAGAAAATAATAAAATTAAAATCGAGAACCCGAAAACAAAACGAACGGACATAGTTCATATAAACGAAACTAAAATAATGCCAATTGTTCCAGATGCATCGGATTCATCGACATCAGAGCAAACGAGATAAAAATTCACAATTTAAACAAGTATCCAGGACTCCTTCCTTATAAATTAGGAACCACCAAAATACAGTCAAATCATTGGTCTTTAATTCAAATTTATGACCTAACCTCAATAATTAAAGAATTTTTTACACTTAAGCACTTTGCAAAAGATTTAATTGATAGCGTTCAAAATAACTCACATTATCATACAGAATATAAAAATACTTTTATTCCATTATTAGCAATAGAAAAAAGGATTGAAAATCAAATTTATCAAATTAACCCTAATTTTATTAATAAAAGACAAAAACGTGGTATTTTTAACCCCCTTGGTTCTTTTATAAAATGCATTACAGGTAATCTTGATCAAACAGACGCAGAACAGTATGACCAACAAATTAAAGAATTACAACAAAATCAAAATAAACTTAAAAATATCGTTTCTAATCAAATTACTCTTTTAGAGAAATCAATCAATCAATTCCAAAATATCGTTTCAAATATTTCACACAATCAAATAATTTTAAAATCGAGAATTATGCAAGTCGAAGGTACTATTAAAGAAGTAGCTCTACAACAAATCACTGATCACCAATATTTCAGAATTCATGTAGTGACCAATCAAGTAACAATGATGTATCAAACAATCTTTGATATTTTCGAAAAAATAGAAATTGCTATTTCCTTTGCAAAATTAAATACGCTTCACAATTCAATTGTAAACCCTATAGAATTAATTAAAGATATACAAAACTTTAAATCTAACTTAAATACAGATGTACTCCCTTTAGAAGCCACTATAGAAAATGTATTAAATTTTGAAAAAATTGTCGAGATAAAAAGTTATTCCAAAGAAAACATTATTACTTTCATTTTAGAAATACCATTAGTCGAAGCAGAAATTTATCACTATTACAGATTATATCCATTACCTATTCCTAACAACCAAACTTCCGAATTTTATCTTAACCTCCCACACAAACCTTACCTAGCACTTAGCAATGCTAAATATTCATATATGGATCAAATCTGCACCCAATTAATGCCTAATGAGTACCTCTGCAAAGAAGCCCACACAGCATATATCAGCAACGCCCCTCCTTGTGCCGTTCAACTGATAACCTATCAATCAAATGCCACTACATGTCAACCATTCCATATTCGACTGCAAGAAGTTCAAATTACAAGAATTATTGATGGAAAATGGATCGTCACCATACCCAATCGTTTAGTCGTACCGATATCCTGTAAAAATTCCAAAGACAACACGCCACTGTTTGGATCATATTTAATCGAAGCCTCTAATCAATGCAGCATTCAAATTCAATCATTTATTCTACGCACATATAAACCAAGGCAACTTACATATCAAGTTATCTCCTTGCCAGAATTGGACCTGTCCCAAAATTATTATGAACAAAACGAAAAAATATTCAATCCGCCGTCACTGGACTTGAACATTGTCAATTTAAAAGAAACAAAAGAAATCGAAGCCGAACTTCAAGACCAAAAGAAGAAAATCAATGAGATGACCACACCAGTATCTATCGAACGAGTCAGTTTTTGGACAATTTTATTATATTTGTTTATTTTCAGCATATTTGCCTTTATAGGTTACAAATTGTATAAGAATAGGTATTCTAAAAAGCCTTCTAAAATTCAACAAAATAACGATATCATTATTTGATATATCATGCTTTAATTTTATTAATTAATTTTGAAAAATATAAATATTTGTTTTGAAACTTTAAAAACCACACCCTTAAGGGTATGCTTTTATCTAAGGGCGGAGGAGTTATATTCCGTAGTAATGCCTATTCATTAGAATATGATATTTAACAGCATCAGCTAGAAACGTTTATAAATAATAGTAAATCAGATATCATCTTCAGTTGTATTGTTACCTTTATTTTGAATAGACGCTTCTGTCAGTAAAAACTTGTTTTTTAAAAACAGTTCAGCGCTTGCCCGGATCGTAATTCTCGGATTACGCCAGACAAGAAACTGCATGAATCACCTCGGTTTTTTTGGTGTTGTAGCATTTAAGTTTGCATACGATGATGTAAAATTTAAAATTAAATATATTTTCATAATAGGTGGTGTAAAGGTTGTTGAGGGCCTCGTATAGAAATACGAACGTATTCTAATAACTGCCTTTATTATCTGCTGTTAATCTTTATATAGACGATGTTTAACACACGTCAATTTTATTATGAAGGAGGACGACAGGCTTCGTGCTTTAACTTTAAAATCTTAAATGGGAGGTGACACATCATTTTAAATGTCGTTTAAATCTCTTTCCAATAATACCATAATTTATTACTTTTTGAGTAGTAGTTTCGAAGAAATCCCGTTCCGAAAAACGTAATCAGAACTTACCTGCACTAAGATTTATGGTTTTTAGGTTATTATTTAAAAAAATATGATTATATTGACCTCTTTTAGTAAGTAGTGTGACACCCTTTCGAATTCTTTACAAGGGGCAGTCACCGCCTAAAAATTTACATGAAGTCCTATACTGCATCGCTGTTTTAGACTTGATTTTTCTTGTAACACCGTGTCTCAAAGCCAACGTCTAAATACTGCCATTATATCCTAGTTCTAGTACAATATATGAAAAAAACGGACCAGATGGCTCCGTGGTTAAAGAGTCAGTTATTGGGAACTCCAAGACGAGAGTCCGTGGATTCAAACTCCACGGCCAGTAAGCAGATTCGCACTATGGTGGATTTTAGTGGTAGAATAAGTCATGAAGTTCGACAAAAATTTCTAAGAGTGAGAAATGTAGCATCCCCCATCCCTACTCCATTCACGCGCCGATAACCCAGACCTTAAATCTCGTGGGGTACAATTCATACTCTCCAATCGGTGACTTATAATGCAATGCGAGAAACAGTAGTGATTGCTCTTGGGGGTGAGCACAAGATCGTGGTTAGGAGGCCACGCTAAGCTGTACGTTATTTTAGGAATGGTCCAGGGAACCAATAAAGAGCAAGCAAATTGAAAATTTTTTGTAGTTTTAAATAAATTGACACCCTGTATAGTTTTAAATAAATTGACACCCTGTATAAGAATGACTCTTTGCCAAGAAATTATAGATTAGATTCATTTGTGGTATAGATAACCCTATCCAGGGATACCATATTTATTTTCAAAAAACATTTTTATAATGTGAGGCCCACTTTCCATAAATTACTGGATCCATCTGGATTTTTCTCTATTTTTAAATGCTGATAATAATGACCTTTATATTACTTTAATATCCCAACCCCTCCTAGTCCGATACTATAAGCCAGACAATAAATAGTAACTCTATAATAGAGTATAAATGTTTATAATTTGCATTGTAAATAATTATCAATTAATACAATTCCATTACCAAAGCGGTCAAAATAGAACCGATAGCACGCTCTTTAATTAATGAATATAATAAATTTAATATCACTTCAAAAACTGATCCAATTTAATTTTGTTTCAATAGGGGATATCGGGGTAAGATGACGATACTAAAGAAAAATAATAATTGATGTTAAAATATTTTATTATCAATCTTCTAAACCAGTGGTCTTAAACCTTTTATTCCGACGGACCGGTATATAATTGAGACTTTTTTGCGGATCGCTTACATTAAAGGAGAAAATTAAAACTGTATTCTACACTAAAGGACATACGAAATGACTCATTATAATTTTAAGTACTTTTGTAAGATCACATTAATGGACTTTTTTCAAGAATGTGTTTACTTATGCACAGATCAAAATGGAAGACATTTCAAACATTTACTCTAGTTTATAATTATTAGCCAAGGCGCTTATGGTATTTAAACAACACAAATTATGAAATTTGGAATTATTTCGAAAACAGGTGGATATAAATTCTATGCTTGTATTACAAAAAAAAAATGCTAATAAAGTCTACATACAATACCTTAATATATACACAATATGTTCCATTTGAAAATCTTGAGAAAAATTATTTTGAAATGTGTCATTTATGGAATCTTATTAAAACACCCTGAATAAAATACATAAACACTATTAGATTCATAGTATCTCTAGACCCCTTGTTATAAAGCTCACCTAGTCCCGTGGCTAAAAAAATTATTTTAGAATGTTTTTTAGTTTTTCTTTCCAGGACTACAAAACTTTCTTTCTTTAGTTTTTAATTTATTGCTCTTAAACTACCCAAGCAAATCAAACAATATTGTAAGTAATTATTGTAAGTAAAGATTGACTGGAACTTTGATAAATGAACGAACAGTGCATCCCGTCGTTTGACAAGGGCCTAGTTTGTTACACCGATGGATCAAAAACCGCCAACGGTGTGGGCGCAGTTATATTTAGGGATAGGCACAATGATGGATGGAAATAAGCATTCCTCTGGAGAACTACGCCACAGTATACCAAGCGGAAGTTCATGACATACAAGCATGCGTACTACAAAATCTTGAAAAGGGCTACCACAGCCAGAAGCCAAGCTCCTCTTAAGGCTCTGAATTCCAATTGGTTTACTTCAACACTGGAGTGCCACATCAACAAGGTAGAGCTCTTGTTGGTCCCTGGTCACTCTGATATATTAGGAAATGAAAAAGCGGATGAACTAGCGAGAGCCGGATCCGCTCAAAGTCTCAGGGGCCCCGAACCGGCCTTTGGGATATCAAAATAGGCAACTAAAACAACATTAGATAGATGATCGACAGAAACAACACCTATCTCGATGGCAAGGGTTACCTGGTCAAACACACGCACGGGCCCAAATTGGAAAATCATCGAAAATACTATCGAATGGGATGCTAACCCTGACGCGGCCCCAGTTGAAACAAGTGATGGGTCTGCTAACAGGCCACTGCCACTTGCGAGAAGACCATCAACGGATGGGTATAAATAACGGATCCATTAAATGCAGACTCTGCGGCGAAGAGGATGAAACCGCCTCACACATGATATACCGCTGCGTAGCGCTATCTCGTAGAAGACAAAATATCTTCGGGAATATATAACGTGGCGACAACCTCCCACATGACAAGCTTGGTAGAAGGTTACTGGACCTTATGGAAGGAACAAATATCTTCTAACAAGACAATAAGCCGAAAGGTTGCAGTGATAGAAGTTCGGGCTTTTAAACCGACCCCCGCCTTTAACCAACCAACCAACCAAGTAATTATATAGGATACTAATACGAATCTAAATATGCAATAAAATATTGGGTGCCTCATTTAAAAAAAATATAACTTGTTGTTATCACACTTTCTTGGACCATCCTGAATATGGAAAACTATTTTCCTGAAATACACCTTATAATACAGTATAAATCAGCGTATGAATGAAATTCCTAACTTAATCCGTATAAGAGCTATGGCAGCTTGACGCACTATTGCAGCATCCTGTATATTATTATATTGAAAGGCTTTATGAACAAATTGCAATAAAAAACCAAACTTCTCAAATCTGGTATAGTAAAGTTTACATTATGCCGTTGATCTTTGGATTACCATAAAAGCCTAATTATCCTTTTGACCATAGAATGCCCCAAATTTTCATGTTATCGGGCAGAGCCGGAGTACAAATTATATTTACATGCATCCTAAATCATTATACCTATCATTTTAAGTAGGTGTCTCTTTAATTCAAAATAAAAATAAATTAATATGTAGATAGCTATAAATACATATATTCAAGCCGACCCTGAACCCATGTGTTGGCAGTGCAAAGTCCTTTTGGGGCATCTATATATTTAAATACACATTTTGTCATATTAAGTATAATTAAAATATTTAAAAATATGTTTGATTGATTTTTTATGGCAGTATGTCCTTTTTCTTAAGTATTTAAGTAGTTAGATTATATTTAATAAGTAGTTTTTATTATTTTATTAACGAGGCATTATGTTTAATTAATTTTGAAAACAATTAGTTCAAAAAACTTCTTTTTGTTTTAGTTTTTATTTGTTTCGCTGATACCACTAAACCGATTTCAATTAAATTTAAGGGGTATATAAGCAACCGTAAGAGGCATCGAAATAAGCAACAAAATATAAGGCATGTAACCTAAAAAAAATCCAAATTCAATTAATAATTGAGCTACGGAAGAAAGGTAGTGAGACGCTGGAACTCTGGTAAAATTATAACTCTTGTGCAGTAGGTACTAATTATGAATATTTCCCCTCATGTATACAATTTCCCATAAGAAGAGTGCAATTTTCGAAAAACTACAGCGATAATTTCACGCTAGCTATCGATAATTGATTGATTACATTAAAGATTGACATTTTGAAATTAATTTGCGAATTCCGTTTGTAAATTTAATGTTCACTAAGCTTAGGCATACAGAAAAAATTTGATTCATTGGTAAGTTTCCCGCCAACATGTAAAAGAGAACGATAAAAATACACTTCTTTGCTTTATCAGCTAATAAGTTTTGAAATATGTTACGGGAATAAAGTGATCTAGGTTTTTCCATAGAAAGTATATTCGCCAATGTATTTGTTTTGTTCCATTGCAACCATTCTCAACAATCATTTTTTATTAATCAAAGTCAATTTAAATTTAATTTTTGAAGTTTTTCTCTAAAAAGGTCCAGTTTTGGAGAAAAATATTTGAGTTCGATTTAAAAAAAAAGTTGAAGAAAGTGAACCAAAAAATGTTTCGCTCAATAACATTCGGGCATCAAAATAACCAGACAATTTTGTATTCAGGCATGTTTTCTTTAGTAACAGCATTCGTTCAAGTTTTTAGAAAACACACTTTGATTCAATATTATCGATCATTTTTATGCACTTATGCTATTACAACCGATAATTTACTATCAGCAGTTGGTACATACATAAAACGTTGTAAAATATTCTGATTTTTGTAAATTTATGAGTCTCCGAAAAATTACAACAATTAAGAATAAATGATGATTCGTCATCAAACATGCATATAATCCAGTTTTTTAAGCACCCGTTGTAATTATCTTAATAAAGTCTTCTGCGAGGAGAGATTCTCGTTCGTTATTTTACTCGATTCGTCATCTTACCCCTGACTTCCCCTACAAACTTACTACAAAAACATATGAATATTATGATGACAATGCCGTTGTGAAATAATTAATTAACTACCTATTGACGCGTACAATTTGATATCAAAATACATTGAAGCGAACCTATAACATTATCGAATCAATTAACTAAATATGCATTTGGCAATTGGCAAAACAATAAATGTATCTAATTCTTTCAGTTTCAATTTAATTGTTTTACCTAAAAACGGTGCGGGAACGTTTTCATGTATAATTCTCCAGGCTGATCAGAAAGAATATCCACATGAAAAATGTAAAACATTTCAACGGTTGTGGACATAAATATGTTCGCGATTAGCTGGCGCATTTCCAAAAGTCAGAACAGCAGTTGGTAGTGTCGAAATCCTTAAGGTACCTCCAGAATTAGAGATGGGCAAACCTGTTCATTTTGATTAGCAATTAAATCAGCTACTGCTACTTACAAAGAAGAGTTAAAAAAAAGTTGATACAAATTAGCGGTACATATGCTTAATAAAGATTGTGAGCTTCTAATTTACGTACCAGTTATTTTAAATAGCTATTAGCAGTTCGTTACTGTAAAAGCCCTATTAGAGTCGGCAATGTTTTCTTTTGCGGGGACCAGCTGGTGCGATTCGCCTTGCATTGCGAGTGCAATGCGAGAATAGAATGCGTATTATAGTATGCAATTATACTCTTGCGGCAATAAAAATTGCATGGATCAGCTGGCGCCATACGTCTTGCATTGCCAGAAATGGGTCTTGCGCCATTTTAATTACCATTGCCGCTGCAATTCTATTTTATGCCTAATTGGTCGAAGCAGCTATGAGCTGCTAATGGTTATTTAAACTAACTGGTACTTCAATTAGCAGTTCACATTCTTTATTATGTACCGCAAATTCGTCGCAATTGTTATTTGTAAGTAGCAGTAGCTGCTTTAACTACTAATTAAAATGAACAGGTTTGTCCATCTCTATTTCTGATGGTATTTTAGGGATTTCGACATTACCAACTGCTGTTCTGATTGTTGGCAATGCGCTAGCTGATCGGGAACGGACTACGCATGCATCCGTGCAATTTTTATTGCCGCCAAAGAAGAAACGACTAATTTTATTATGATTTCATATGTGTAGGTGACAAAGAAATAAATATTAGTTAAAATCATTATGAACCTACTAGTACGGCAGCCCGTTACCAGGATTTCAGACTGATCACGATCTATTGTTTTTGTTTTTTGGTGACTTATTAAGGACTTGAGAAGGAAATTAACAAGAACTGACATTTGCAACACTGCAAAATCATTGAGAATCATCTTTACATATGTAAAAAAAGTGCTCGTAATAATTATCGCGCCTCGTCCGTTCTTTCTATTTTTTGATGTTTTTGAGGAGATGAAAATAGTAATTGACATTTACCGTGCGGTGAATAGTTTTGATTTGAGAAAAATCCACATTTGTTTACAGCGGAGAATTCAACTTATCACGCCTCGTCCGTTTTACTTGTCCGATGTTATTTTTTGTTATTCGAGACCGCAACCGCAGTGTTGAATCTTAAGTATGTCATTTTTTTAACCCTGTACAAGTTATCGCGTCTCGTCCGTTTTCAAGAAGAAATCGTATATTGTGGCTCGGAAAATGGGGGAAAAATGTGAACTGATAATTTTACACACGCATTTTTTAGCAAAACCGTTTTCAGTCAACACAGCACGTGTATCAATAATAGTGCAATATGGGGATATAGCTGATGTTGAGTTGTTATAGCCAACCAAGCCATATAGCAAGCCGTCCCATGCGCGCGCCGTGTATCGCGATCATGAATTTATACAGATACCAGATACGACTCCACTGCCCTCCCTGCAGCTGCGCAACACGGAAAATGTTCGTTCCACTCGATGAACTATTTTTTAGAGTATTATCAACAATTTAAAAAAAGCTGTAACTTTTTGATACCCCTTTTCTTGAGATCTTTTATTTGAACTATGGAATTTTTGCAACACTCGAAACGTCCGTTGTCGATGAATTCACGTTTTTTTTTTATATTTTTAATATGATTTCATCAAGAACGGACAAGGTGTAGTAACAAAAAGACGATCTGCTTTCTCTCGGACCGAAATCACACTGACGTTGCGCAGCTTTGCCGAACTTTTTCCCACGAGTAAAACTTCCTTATTTTTTATTAATCTAGCGATTAGTCATTGACTAGATCAAGGCCTGATAACATGACATTTTGGTAACACTATATTATAATCACCAAGTTTTAAATGTGATGTCCGATCTTTAATCTAAATTTATATTATTTTCGGCGTTGCAGCAAGCGTGAGACAAGTTCCATTTAGTTACAAAATACGTGCCTAAAATTGTCCCCAATATTTATTTACACCGTTCGCGCTCAAAGGACTAGGTGATACATTAAATATTATCGTCTTGAAATTTTCTGCCCTGGTTCGTGTCCTCGCACAAGAAAGGATTCTTATCTGGTTCTATCGATAAACTCTTCAGATTCATTTTACTTAGGTCACGATAAAGTGGTTAAATGGAGAAAATGGTGTTGTCGCATTATAAATATGTCAGCAATTTTATTAAAAATCCTATTTAAAGGGGGTGGAAATTTAGTTATATTTTTTGTTCAATAGCATATTGATACGAGCGATATTAGAAACGAAAGGAAACGAATTTTTTGAAGCGTTATTTATTTATTAATATTACATATTATTATAATTTAAATTAACTTTAATATTAAATGAGAATGAAATAGTTTTCCTTCGATGTTTCCAGTAGAAGACACAGGACTTTGAATTAATTGAGCTATTTCGTCTTGTTTTGTACACTCTCCTAGTAGCTCTACGCTACTAATGATTATTTCCACCTCCCATGGGCCATGGGGGGAGGGGCGGCTTTACCATCTGTGGGGCCCCTAGGCTGAACCTCTGGCGCGGAACCTACTGGGACATTACACGATTAGCTGGATGCGGTCTTGGGCTCTTATTTGGCACAAAAGTGATTTATGTTAATCCGATTTATGTTGTCCAAAAAAAAACAGGTCAACAAAATTGAATGGCACAGTACGTGGTAGAGATTTTGCGGACCTCTGTTTGTGTGGTGCGGGCAGCTTAAATCCGGGCCTGTCCATGGCACTATTAGCTCGTGCATTAGTTAATAGGACAGAGGATATTCTTAAGCAGTGCCCTGTTACAACTTATATAATATACAGGGCGTGTCTGCCTTCGATAGCGCCTAAACTCTTAAAGATAGATTATAACGTTCCATACAAAAGATAAATGGTTTACTAAGATGCATAACCTGAAAATATTTTGCAATCTATAGGGTGCTCCCAAAAAGTGGCTCGGAATATTTTATAATTTTTTTTAAATGAGACACTAGGTTTCTTCTTCTACATTTTGATTTAGCAGACCAAGAGCGTTACAACCGTATTTAATTTTTTGAACTGAAATGCAGCGTTGTCAAGTAATTAATTTTTTTTTGAAATTCTAGTACTTTTTAATGGTATAAATATATATAAATATAAATATAATTGCATATAAAAAATATAATATAATATAAAAATCATTGCAACTCATTGGTACAACCTTAATACAATTACCTTTCCCATGTTAAATCGCCATAACCCCGCTATCCCCCGCATCCACCACTAAAGAGAAACTGCATTATGTCCCGCCTAAATAAGCGCATATGCGAACATCTTTCATCATCAACGACGTCAGCAACGACTGGCGCGACGGCCGGAACACGCCACGGTGAGAGATATATACAGTTTGGTTTGACGGTACGATAAAATATTAGAGAGGGTCGGACTTTATACGATAAATAATATTAAATGAATATAAATTAATATTTTTTATTCGTTTTGGGGATGCACGTGCGCATGTGCTCCTGTGGAAGAACCGCGACTGGTTCTAGTGGTATTTTAATGAATATGGTCAATTAGGGAAAACGTCGGAAAACCAGTAGGTAAGTGTTCTATACCGCTGAACTTAGATTTAGTTTCGGTTTCATAATTTAAATAAAAAAATTAAGTTGATGATGGTGACCCAAAGACGAAATGTCGCATTAAAGATCTGATGATGCCATCTTGTGGATAATAAATGGTAGCAATGTGGAAGCGGTAGCAATGTGGAAGCGGTATTTATGTTTGGACATCTCTTCGAATAAAATAAGGCAAAAATAAAAACCGAAACGCAAGATTTTAGATTTTTTAAAATATTTTGATTTTTTATCGGCATACATTATTGGGCTCATAATTATGCAACTATGCCCCAATTTAAACCACTTCGTTTCTCTTACCGTTTCCGAAATCCCAATGGTGAAGGAGGAATTTGTTACATCCTGTATACATTTATAATAAAATTACTTAAAATTATGAACAAATTAGAACAGAATTTGCTCTACTTTATTTCCGCACGAAATCGACGTACAATTTTTCACAAATGCATTGCATAAGAACTTTGTTTATATTTTTTGTATTGGTTAAATTAAACCGATTAATACGGTTATTAATGGGTTATTAGCATTAAAAGTTATTTAATTTAAGTTTAACAATGCAACAAATGCAGTTAGTTTGAATAATCTACACAAAAAAAGGTATGCAGATCGAACAGCAAAGCGCAGCGAACAATTTAAATTTGTTCCTAGAATTGATTATGGTCGGCAATAGTTAATTTCATAATAATTCAATTAAATATTATTCAAATATTAAAAAATATCGATTATTATGCCAACCTATACGCTCAAAGTTTCTAACTTTAGAATAGGTACGAGGGATACTAGAAAAATGTTCACTCTAATAATGGAAAAAGGGGTTTCTTGATGTAAATTACAAAAATACAAGCAAGACGTTTCAAACATTGAATTTATTTATTTATTTATTTACAAAAATAGGGATACAGTGCCTGGAGCCCAATATAGCATCCACGTTGTGGTATTGGCTAGTGGGAGTTATTATTGCTTAAATTAAGCATACATTAAATTATGTTAACCTAAAATTTACGTTTATGGCATTGATTTTACACATTTTTTAAATCTAATTATAGATATATCGAACATTTCCAGCCCTAAAGAAAGCCTATTACACGCCCTAGTCGCTCTACAGAGAATTTTTTTCCAGAATTTTTATTTCTTAGTGGAATATTAAAAGTATTTTGAAGCCTTAAGTCCCTAACCGGAACATTAAAGCTTAACTTTGACGTCAGCGTTGGCGAATCAACAAGACCGTTCACCAACTTGTAGATCATAACTACATCGGAAACCATTCGTCTTTCAGTAAGTGGCATTACAGAAAATTTTTCAATTATAGACTTATAGTTGCTATTGACTATAGCTATGTCTGTTTTTCGTGATAAGAATCGTAAAAATTTGTTTTGAATACTTTACAGCGTTCGCTGGTAAACCGCGTACTGAGGGTTCCAAACAACCGATGCAAAACTAAGTTTACTAAATATAAACGCATAATACAAGTTTAGAACTGTTTGAGGATTATTAAAATTTAAATTTAAAAATAATAAATCCCAAAAATCGACTACACTTATTGATAACCTGTTCAATGTGAGAGCTAAAAATTAACTTAGTGTCCATTATAACACCCAAATCGCGTATTTCATTAACTGATTCGAGATCACTATTATTAACAGTATAACGAAAATTGTGTACATTCTTTTTTCTGGTAAACGTAATCGATACACGCTTCCCTAGATTAAGAAATAAACTCTGACTTTCACAGAATCTTATCAAGGAATTAAGATCATCTTGCAGCAAATGGCAATCCCCTGGCACCATGATTATTCGAAAAAATTTTAGGTCATCTGCGTAAATCAAAAATGTAGAAAATTTAAAGCATTGTTGTATGTAATTAATGTATATGATAAAAAAACAGGGGACCAAGGTGACTGCCCTGAGGCACAAAAGGTTTAGAATAAAAACCACCAACGGAGACCATCTGTCGTCTATCACTAAGATAGGACCAAATCCATCTCAACAAGTTGCTATGCACACCAACATCAGCAAGACGCTCCATCAGTATGGAATGATTAATTTTGTCAAATGCCTTACTGAAGTCCGTGTACACAACATCAATCTGCTTCCGATCATCCATACTTGTTAAAATAAAATCTGTAAATTCCACCAGATTGCTCTCAATGGACCTACGTGGAAAAAATCCGTGTTGTTGTGTTAAAATAATATCTTTAATTTGCTCCAATATAATATTGTGAATAATTTTTTCAAATATTTTCCCAAAAATGCATAATTTACGTATGGGTCTGTAGTTTTTAACGTTATGTTTATCACCTCCCTTGGGTAAAGGAGTTATATAAGATGTTTTCCACATTGTAGGAAAAATACTCAGTATTAAGTAGAGGTTATATATGTGCAAAAGAGGCTTAACAAGATAAACACTACATTGTTTAACAAATATGCCAGGAATATTATAATTATAATAAACATGGCCATTATTCGGATCACACGGAAATAAGTTTTAATGTTACCTTACTTCGTTTAAAAAACTATATTTCGGTCAATGTTGCACCCACAAAATTTAATTCAAACATACAGGGTGTTTTATTAAGGCCCGCCACCACCCTAGATAGAAATTCAGAAAAAAAATATTAAAATGGCTATGAGAAAATCATGGAAATTATTTTTTTAAGTTCTGTATTTCAACGCAAAGGGACACACAGGGTTCATTGCCATATCGACCTTGATAAGAATGGGTGAAGCTATTGAAAGTTTAACCGTTTAAGTCGCTGTAACTTCTAAACGACTTATCTAATTTTAGTAAACCTTAGCTGGTTTGGAAGAGACGTGTACGTAGGTACTTTTAATTGACGTATCCAGCCGTGTATGGTAGTTCCTAATAAAATTTCCAGAGAGCGCAATTTGCAATAATAAAAGTTTTTTGATTTTATTCCGAAAACTTATATCATACGGTATAATTATGATATCATAGTCGGAAAATGTGAAAACCGAAATTTCATATCTCCTTTTGTTTCGGAGTTATTGCCAGAAGAATACTTTTTAATAATTTAACAATGGGAGAAAGGAGAAACACCCTGTATTGCGAATGGTATTGTGAATCTATATAGCCAAAAATATACTGAGTATTCCATAAGAAAACAGTACGTTTATATTGACGATTGCTCAAGCTCTCAACAAAATATTACTTGCGGTGTTCCTCAAGGATCAATTTTAGGACCAACTTTATTCTTTATATATACAGCCTGTACCAAGTTAAGTGTGCACTATTGCTAACTTTTTTATTATTGTAGATACAAAGTCGGTTAAATTAGCAAAGTAGTAGCATTTTTTCTGCTGATTAAGATGGTGAGAACAGAAAAACAATTGAACATAGGATTTTCAAATAAATGAGAAAAATGCCATTTTTTTAAACGGAACACCCTATATATTTTTGTCTGCAAGGTTTGTAAATTATTTACAGAACAAAAAAGTTCATATGTACTATTGGCCTAAAACTAAAAATAACCGAATTATTACCATATTTATTTTTTAGACAAGTTGGCTGTGTATTTTCAAAATAAAAGCTTTATTCGATGTGTCATTAGATTATTCTGCTGTCAATAAGAGCCAAGAATTTTTGGTAATTGTTGTAATAGTTATTGGATGTTCTCTAGTTATAAAAATAATATAAAATGGCGTTCACGCATTTAGAAAAATGCGATATGTTAGAAGCATATCTTGTTTGAAAAAAAAATAGTTTCCGAGCACTAGAACAATATGGTCCAACGTATCCTGAACGTGTTTGTTCGGGTTTGTTATTAAAAATTAAACTAATTTTTTGCCAATTGTTTGTAGATATGTGTTGGCAAATATCAACTTTTTAACGCACATATTGTGGAGCGATAAAGCGAATTTTTCAAACAGGGGTATGTTTAATCGTAAAAACATGCACTATTGGTCTAGAGAAAATCTATTTATTGCTCATCCCAGAAATCCGCAAGTAAGATTTAGTATTAATGTTTGGTGTGGTCTAATAGGCAGCCAAATAATTGTCCCTATTTTTTATGATGGCGTTTTAACAGGCCGAAGATATGTTGATATGCTGTCAGAATTACTGGAAGAATATTTACATCATGTCAACTTAGAGGCACGAAACCGAATCTACTTTCAACAAGATGGAGCTCCTCCCCATCAGTTCCACGAGGTGAGAATGTTGTTAGAAAGACTTTTCCAAGATAGGTGGATAGCAACAAATGGTCCTATACGTTTGCCCCCAAGATCTCCTGACATAACTCCATTAGTCTTTTACTTTTGGGGTTATGTCAAAGACAACGTCTATAAAAGGAAATATGCGAACCTGGACGAACTTCAAGATGGCATCAGACGCATTATAGCATCTATCGATGGCAGAACAGTTTTAAAAGCCACAAAACGTGTATTAAAGAATGCCAGAAAATGTATCGAACAAAACGGAAATGTCTTTTAACATTTAATGTAGGTTGTGTGTTTTCATTTATTTCATTTAAATAAAATAATAAGGGGATATTTGAGTTTTATTTCAAGAAGACACAGCCAACTTGTCTAAAAAATAAATATGGTAATAATTCGGTTATTTCCAGTTTTAGGCCAATAGTGCATATAAACTTTTTTGTTCTGTAAATAATTTACAAACCTTGCAGTCAAAAATATACAGGGTGTTCCGTTTAAAAAAATGTCATTTTTCTCATTTATTTGAAAACCCTATGTTCAATTGTTTTTCTGTTCTCACCATCTTAACCAGCAGAAAAAATGCTACTACTTTGCTAATTTAAGCGACTTTGTATCTACAATAATAAAAAAGTTAGCAATAGTGCGCACTTAACTTGGTACAGGCTGTATATATAAATTCAATTTCTAAGTTAAATCTAAAAGGTTAAATCAAATTGTTTGCGGATAATACTACAATTTTATATTACGGGAAAATGACAAGAGATACAAAGAAAACGCAAGAGGGGAATTTTGTTTAGAATAAAAGGAAAATTCATAAATTTTAACAAAAAATAATTCTACCAGTGGCGTACCACATTTTTCATTAAAAAACTCTACGGCAAAATCCGTATGCACGCCACTGAGTATCCCAGGAAGACAATTTTTTTACTTCTCCTAGGGCATTATCAAGTGAAGTTACTGCTAACATTTTGTTTTGTTATCTGCCAGCGTTCAAAAGATATTAAACAAAAACTAAATTTTTAAGAAAAATTCAACACCCTGTAACTTGGAAACGAAATCCCGTAGAGCATATCCTTATATGAAATTTTTTTATTATTTTTGACTAAGAAATCCAACGTTTAATTTATTCCCAACCTTTATGTTACACCCTGTATAGACGAAAATTTAAATTGGAGAAAACATGTTGAAAGCCTTCGAAAAAGCGTATCACCACTCATTGGAATATTATTTAAAATTAGAGATTATATACCTTTAATACATTTAAAAAACATTTATTATTCCTTAGTTTATTCAAAATTTCAATATTTAATATCAGTTTGGGGATCTGCATGTGCCACAATATTAAACCCTTTAAAAATACTACAAAACAAAATTATTAAATGTATTCAGAAACTAAATTTTTTGGAACCGACAACAAATTTATATAAACCAATAGGATATCTAGATCTGAATAAACTGCTGGCCATTTGCTTTCGAGCAAGAAAAATTTCATCTAAATTTAAAAGTTAATATTTTCTGAACCAGATATGACATCGATCTCCGGTTTTTAACGGTTGATAGATTTGTCCCTTAGGAAACAATTGCCAAAGCTGGATTGTCTTAAACTGTCAGAAAATTTTATATACAGGGTGTTAAAGAGGACGATGATTTTTGCTCCAATTTCAATAGCATGTAACTTTCACAATAATATTTTTAAATTTTATCACTGTACGTCAATTGAATCACTGGTTCATAGCAAAGAAAGTAATCTGTCAAATTTTTGATATCTGCTATATTTTAAGAGATACCGATTTTTTTGAAAAACTTTGCTTTTTTTCAACTTTTTGTTAGCTAGATCCCACTGTGCGTTGTATCGTGCAAACTTTGCAAGTGATTATTATACCTTATGAAAAGCTTGTTTATGTTCAGTAACAATAATTGTACCTAAATGTTGTGATGTGCAGTGGCGTACTTATAATCACTTATATGTCTATGCGTTATGAATATCTCACAATTTTTTTGTATTGGAAAGTACTCGCCCCTAGTTTAGGCAAGTTTTTCCTTATTTTTTAGTTTTTCATATCGCGCTACAGGTATATTATACAGTCTCTACAAAATTTTAAAAAAGATAATTATTTTATTTAATTGTTTGAAAAAATGTATTTATTAATTTCTAACTTTCTAACACGACACTATTCCTAAAATTAAACTTACACTGAAAGGCACTTTAATATTAAATAACGCTAGTTTGATTTTGATGGGATTAATACCTTGTAGGCCCTCCTCGTACATTAACGACCTCTTGACATCGCCGTGGCATACTGAGGACTAACAGGTTGATAAATGCCCTAGGTATATTTTGCCACTCTTCTTCAATGGCCACTGCCAGTTCCTCCAAAGATTGAGGCGGATTTTCTCTGGATCGCACTAATAATAATTTCAGCCGAGACCACACATGCTTATTTTTTTTAAACTGTATAATATACCTGTAGCGCGATATGAAAAACTAAAAAATAAGGAAACACTTGCCTAATCTAGGGGTGAGTACTTTCCAATACAAAAAAATTGTGAGATACTCATAAAGCATAGACATATAAGTGATTATAAGTACGCCACTGCACATCACAATATTTAGGTACAATTGTTGTTACTGAACATAAACAAGGTTTTCATAAGGTATAATAATCACTTGCAAAGTTTGCACGATACAACACACAGTGGGATCTGGCTAACAAAAAGTTGAAAAAAACCAAAGTTTTTCGAAAAGATCGGTATCTCTTAAAATATAGCAGATATCAAAAATTTGGCAGATTGCTTTCTTTGCTATGAACCAGTGATTCAATTGACGTACAGTGATAATATTAAAAAATATTATTGTGAAAGTTACATGCTATTGAATTTGGAGCAAAAATCATCGTCCTCTTTAACACCCTGTATATCAAATTTTCTGACAGTTTAAGACAATCCAACTTTGGCAATTGTTTCATAAGGGACAAATCTATCAAATATTAAGAACCGGAGATCGATGTCATATCTGATTCAGAAAATATTAACTTTTAAATTTAGCCGAAATTTTTCTTGCTCGAAAGCAAATGGCCAGCAGTTTAGTTTATATAAATTAAAAATAAGTATACTAATTCATGCAATTAATAATCAAAATAAAAAATCTTGTATAAAATTTGTAAAATTAACTGATATACACAATCATAATACCAGAAATATTGACCATTTAAAAAAAAAACAAGTTAAAAGTAGTATAGGGATGAAATCTAATTTATTTGATGGAATAAATATTTATAATACATTACCTAAAGTATTAAAAAAATTTTTAATTTAAAATTGTTTAAAAAAAATGCAAAGAAATAATTTCTGGAAAACATACTTTAAAAAAAAACATTTATAATAATTTTAATTTTTAATTTTTATATTAATTAATTACTTATTTATGTTCTGTTATAATATTCTTCCCTGTAATGGACTAAAATAGCTCGTTGGGAATAAACATTATTATTATGATTATAATAAGAACCAAAAGTTAACGTAATTTCCGGTTAAACCGGAAGTGACAAGTCCGTCATCTCATAAAATGCATATGAACCCACTGAATTTTATTTTTGTCAATAAAAACTTATAGGGGTGAGTATTCCTCCTGAAACATACATCTAAATATGTTTTAACTATCATGTTTACCAAAATCTCATTAAAAGTTAAATCAACAAACCCGAACATAAATAATAAAGAGATAGGAAAATTAAACAAAATATATGGAGGTACGAAAATTAAAATTACGTTGTTAGATACCGGAATTAATATTCATTTTTGTAAAGTCCTCGGCTTAAAGCCTAAAAATAACAAGATAATATAGGTATACATATTAAAATATAAAACATGGCGAGATAGAATGAACGAAAAGAAAACAAACACATAAACTTACTTTTATGCGCATTCTTATGATACGCTGAAAGCAGAATATTATTGACTAAAATTTGAATAAAAAAAGCGTTAGTTTTTTTGCGAGGTACATGGGCATTCGATACGACTAATAATACACAATAACAAATCTTTCAATATCTTTCGGTTCTATCTCTCATGACGTCAAGGGCCTTTAGCCTCAATTACGGTGTTGCCAGATTATTTTTAGTGATTTTCTTCGATTTAATCTGACAAATTCTTCATAAAGTTGGTACGGTGTATGAAGTCCGCTGAGCAATAAAACCTCTCGAGCAGGGTAGTCTGTGGCTCTCAAACAATAAATTATATTTTAGGTATTTTCTAAATAAAATAATTTAAAGTAAATAAAAAATTTGTATAGGTAAAGAAAAATAATTATTTTTTAGCTTTTATAGTGTTTAGGCAAATTAGTTTTACGAATTCTTTTTTATAAAGTTTTGGTTGTAAAAAGAACCGATATTGTAGCCTTGCGATAGAACGTACCTACTTGTAAAACGAACGAACGAACAAACCCGAATAAACCTGAACAAACCCGTAGTCTTCCTCTGCATTTGAAATTTCATCCATGCTTTCAGACTAATCAGAATCATTATCATCATCCCTAATAATTAACGGTCTTACTACTTGTTGGTGGTTTAGATTTTGCAGAACTGATGCATGTAGCTGAGGTGGCCTTTGGGGAGATTAACGATTGGTTTAGTAAAAATAAATTAATTTTAAATGAGGATAAAACTAACATAATAATTTTTAGAACTAAGCAAAATAAAATAGATCTACCAAATAGTATTGAACTGTATGGAACGGAGCTCCATAGGGAAACAGAAACCAAGTTTTTGGGGGTGATAATAAATGAATTTTTGTCATGGGAGTCACATGTGAGTCGGCTGTGTTTGAGGCTTGGCTCCGTTGCATATGGTATAAGGATTGTGTCATCTTACATGAATTTTCAAACAATTAAGACTTTGTATCATGCAAATTTTGAGTCGATTTTAAGATACGGTATACTTTTTTGGGGAAGTAGTTTGGGAGTACAAAGAGTATTTGTAATGCAAAAAAGAGTGGTGAGGTTGATGCAGGGATTACAGTACCTCGAGACCTGTAGAGGCGTTTTTAAAAAGCTAAATATAATGACAATACATGCACTTTACATTTACGAGTGTTTAATGTTCTTATTCAAAAACAAAGAAATTTTCCAGGAACTTAATGAGCATAGCTACGGTACTCGAACTCTGAATTTTTTGTATCCACGTCACCATTTAACAATTTCTGAAAAAAGCCCATATTACATGTGCGTTAAATTATATAATAGATTGCCTATTAACATTAAAGGGATAAGTAATATAAGAGTGTGGAAAAGGTCAATAAAGAGGTTATTAATTGAAATGGAACCATATACCTTGAGAGACTTTTTTGATTGGGACTTTTGACTTCAGTGAGTTCTTGTCGTTATCGCCTTTTGTGACGTCATTTCATTTTATAGTTGCCTTGTAGTTAGTAATTACCTAGTAACTTGTAATTTGAAATAAAGAAGTGTTATTATTATTATTATTATTACTTCGTCGATAACCTGTTCGGTCTCATGAGATTCAAAAATAATTTTTTCCGTGTGTTCAATGCATTTCCGCCATTCTTCTTTGCCCACTTGGCTAAGCACCTCCTCCCATAACTTTATAACGCCAGGCTTACTGATATTTTTACAGGCATGTTTGTCATAATAATTTTTGCTAATACCCCATATCAATTCAATTGCATTGTAATGGCAATGGTAGGGCGGTAAGCTCAAAACTTGATGTCCATATTTGAGAGCGTTCACCTGGAGATAACATTTTTAATAACTTTGCTATGTAACTGCTTTTAGTCCACACACAATAATGAGAAACAAACTAAAAGCAAACAGCATAACTACTTATTTAAAATAGAACATACCATCCTGCACTTGAGCAAATTGTAATTATTTCTTGGAAAATAGTGATTATTATATAGATTTAACTATAATAATCCCAAAATAACTAAAGTCTAGGAAAAAGTACCTGAGAACATCTTTAACTTATTGACGCAAAATCTTTTTCCTTTGATAAATAAAAAAAAAACTATGAATGAAAAATATTTATCGCGGTACCTACATATACATAAACCACAAATAAGTGAACAAAAAACCATACCAAAACAGAAATAAAACGAACAACGAAAAAAGTAAGGAAGTACATAATCATGTCTTCTGAAACACCATGGCCAGTACGTTCGCCTGATATGACACCGTTAGATTCCTCTCTGGGGGTATGTCGAAAATTATGTTTATAAACACAACTTCGAAACAGAATGCGATCTTAGGACGTTGGTGCTTGCAGCCTTTCAAAGTATTACGCCAGAAATATTGTCAAATGTTTTAGAATCGACAGTTAGAAGATGTTATTTGTGCTTAGAAAATAACGGAAATCATTTTGAACACCTGATTATGTAGTTCCTTACTTTTTTCGTTGTTCGTTTTATTACTGTTTTCGTATGGTTTTGTTCACTTATTATTGATTTTTTTTGTTCACTTATTTGTGGTTTATTATTAAAATATTTGTTATTTATTGAACTAGTCCAACATAAGTAAAAATTTAGAGCTTACTTATGGGATATTATTTATAAAATTAGGAAAAATACAGGACCGTATCACAAAATTTCCTGATGTTATTCAAGAAACACTCGAAATGTCATTAAACCACAATGTGTCATACATCGTTGCATTCGGAAGAAAAAAAGCTCTCAAATTTCAATATTAGGAAAATAGGACCATATTTAAAAAAAGAAAGTTGATAATGGCCCTTCGACGGCGACTCGTCGGATTACAAGACAATTAACGCTGTTAGATAGAACGGAAAAAGTGGTAATATAAAAGGTCAATTTACTTTAGAATTCGACCTCAAAAAAACACAGGAAAAAATAAAACGATTTTTCAGAATTTCGTTTTTTTTTCCGGATATCTCCGGAACTACTCGGAATTTTAAAACTTTCTAAACGGCATATTATTAGGCACGTAAATGCGCAACTTTACCTCCATTTAACTGACTTCGTATCTTTTACGGTTTCCGAGATCCCTGTACTGGCCTTCCTTATCTTGGACACGGTGTATAATATTTTTTAAATTAATTGGGCTTCAGAAAGAAACTAATAATGCGATATTTTCTTATAATTTACGATACTTATAACAGTAGGCCATGGTCAATTTATTAGAAACAAATATAAACGGTCAACACTTGACAGATCTTTCATATTTTATACCTATTACGCAAGAGTTCTTTTAATATTATGCTTTTTATTTAATTATTATTCTTAACAAAGAATTAAATGAATAGATAATTGCGACGCACTCTGTATTGTGTATTGTGTCTCTGTAACGCTTTTTCGACAATCGAACGTATTTAGAAGAAATGGTTTACCTCCACTGGTATGACGATACTTTTGCGCCAGTGTCTAACCCAGATATATCTCTAATTGGTTTACTTTAAAAAATAAAATTCAATTTTAATGTAAGATACGTCAAATTTAAAATTTTAGGTAATTTACATGTATCAAGATTGTATGCGCTACCCCGGGGACGTAAACTACTCTGCCCTAAACTACTCTACCCTAAACTGTAGAGTCCTATCAATTAAAAAAAATATGTCATAATTGGTTCATTATTAACGAAATAACATCAATTAGGACGTGAATTTTTGAATATTCGATAATTAATTGACATATAGTATATTTTCTCATGCAAATAGTTTAATCCCATTCTTTGTGTTTGCAAATATCCAAGTTTTTTTTTTAATTAATCGATCAGCCCTCTCGTTCTTTTATATACATTATAGAATTTGCCTCGCATTATCTATAATAATGCGATTACGAAGCATACATTTTCAGTAAAGCCAGTGGACCATACGCATCAAAATTAATACATGATAACGCTTTAATCTATGCTTATGTTTCTTTTTGAATATATTAACCAAATTATAATATTACAATGCTTAAAGCTCTTGCCTCGAGATAGATATAATAATACGTATACATGTTTAATGCAATAAATAAAAAATGGTTTATTGAATATTCCCAAATATTTTTAGCTTTTAAGGTAATGATTATATTATTAAATTTCTTGTCATCAAAAAAAGAGTTGATACACCTCCTCGGCCAGTTCTATAAGAATGTACTACATTATAATTCACTAATCCTTATAGATATTTTCCTTAGTTAGGTCATGACTCAAATATATCTTAACATTTTTGAATACCCGAAGTCCTTACTCTCAAGATTCATTCTCTTTCTTGCCTTAAAGACGTTTTATATGAGTAGATTAGATATTTAGTCGAAAAGGTAACCTTTTCAATAAGGTATTGGTTATTGCAGTTGTAGCTAGGCAACAGTTTTCGTCCCCGGCCAAATTAGCTATTTACATACCACGGGATTAAAATTGTGCTTTCCTCCTGCGAATAGTTTGAGATTAATATCGAAGGGAGGAAACGCATTTTCGTCTTGAGGTATGTATATAGTTTTTTCTACTGCTATCGGTTCTACGATTTCGATTTTACAGGGCGCCAACGGTGAAGAAATCGATTTTCATCAATAACGATTCAAATTTTGAGGAATTTTCAAATATGTAAAAACAGATATACAGATTCAATCGAAAGAACGAGTCTGCTTGCTTCTCAGATGGTATTAATATCATAAATATCATATCATACTAATGGTGGGTGGTGGGATCCTGTCAATGGAGAGGGCATTCCTTTCTTGATAGTACTATTCAATCTGGATTAGTATTTTAACTCAGTACATTTATATGTAAAGATTTTCATAAACGTGTTTTCTACAAAATTATATAAAGAAGGTAACAAAATTCTTGGTTATCAAAAGTTTTAAGAAACTTAGAGGAAGGAAATTTTTCTCCCTTGTTTCGTGGTCGAAATAGTACATTACGTATCAAGGGCATTAAAGAGACTTTTACTTTTTTTTTGCAAGTGCTCCGAGTCCTCGAGGCCAAGGCCAGGATATTATTTAGACATTTTTCTAAAACATCTTTGAAAAATTAACTGAAAATGATTTATATATATAATCCGCTATTTATTATCGTTGGTATGTATGGCTCGGTGGCCTAGTGGCAGAGTGTACGCCTGGCGATCTAACCGTAGCGAGTTCAAATCCCGCACTCTACATCTCTGGTTTTATTTATTTATCAGTTAAAACAGTATGAGGAGAGGGCAGTACATGGCGACTCGAAGCGGGCGGGAAAATCTGGTTTTTTAATTAAATTTTTCCAGTAAAAACACATTCAAATACTGCAATACTCTTAACCGCAAGGCTCGTAATTTTCCCGACAGGGTTTTGATTTCCAAAAGCCTCCAAAGAGCACTGACTCGAAAAAGGCTAAAATAAAACAAACAAAAAAATGTCACAACTACACCGAGGGCTACCATCAACCCCAGGCAGGTCTCCCCCTGGCTGCTTGTCCTGAGAGGGAAACCCACAAGGAATCCAACGCACAAAGTGTATATATTTTTGTATTATATATTGTATATATTATGAAATAACTGTGTAGATATGACATGTATTGTAAATATGAATAACGAAATAGAAAATTAAGTAAGTAAAGGGCGGGAAAATCTTTCCCGGTTTCATTGTTAACTGAAGAGCGACATATTACCGTGCAAGATGAAATGTATTTGTTTATTTTATTTTTACAGTATTTTATAACTGGCAATTGGATAAATAATAACGTATGTCACACGGAGGAAAAATGTAATCATTACGTCCGAAATACTAAATTTTCCTTATAACATAATATACTGTTTCCTTTATCTATTCATCTTCAAACATCACTTTAATCGGGCAGTTTTCAGCAGTATATTTATCTTTTCTATACGCTTTGAATCTGTTTCCTGCTGTGAGTTCCAGCTTCTCAGCAACTTTACACATTGATTCTTTTTGTTTCCTCCATATTTAAATAGAATAATTTATATAATAACATTCTTCGCTAATTCTTTTGATCTTGTATGTTTAGTTGGTTTTTGATACCTATAAGTTTATTTAATAGTTTCTCATTTATCTACATTTTCTCTTTATATTTAGCAAATAAGGTGTTATACTTGTGATCAATATTCTCCAGTTCTCCCTTAACATCAGCTCTCTTTTCGTTATCAGACACCTGTGATCTTCTTCTAATATTAGGAAGAAATCTTCACCTCGAACTTATATGGATTAAAATAAACTCTTTGTTTTTGGTACTTATGGCTTTTAGCAAGACTTGTCTTTACTTCCACCAATAGATGTATGCTTGCCATGCTGCAAGCAATTCTTTTTATGTTTTTAATTTAAAACAAATGCTATACGCAATTTTCTGGAAGAGCACAAATACTAAACGCATGTGGCCATCGGGAACACAAATATATCTTCTATGTCAGCGTAATATGCATCATTGTTAGGGCTTGGCCTAGACAGTTCACCGCTGCTAACCTCAAATTGGTTGTAATGTATTAAGTTCTTAGAATTAATTCTTACATCTTTCAAGTTTTGTATTTAAGGGTATCTAGTATAGTTAGTATATTACAAAATATGTAACATTTTGAGCTAAAATTTAACAATTAACACGAGATACGTCAGTACAAAATCACGTCATTTCATAAGAATATAAAGGTGATTAAGAAAAGAGATACATAGACGAAAATTTTGCCATTATTATCAGCAATTAAGAAACTTACTACAAGAAAAATGCTGGGGCACATCCAGAGGACAACAAACTTAATATCATTCCAAAATACTAATATTTATTTTCTTTCCTTTTTAGGTCCTATTGCTTGAAGCTGGAGAAAACGAGCCAGAAGTAGCCGATGTACCTGCATTCGCTCCAAGTTTGCAACGATCGAGTATCGACTGGGGCTACTCCACACAACCATCACCTCACAGCTGCTTGGCAAGAGCAAATGGACAGTGCCCATGGTTTCGAGGAAAAGTTATGGGAGGTTCATCGACAATTAATTACCTTATTTACATTAGAGGACACCCACAGGATTACGACGAATGGGAGCAGAAAGGTAACCATGACTGGTCATATAGAGACGTCTTACCATACTTCATTAAATCAGAGAAAAATAAAAATCCGGAGAAAGTGGCTGCACATTATCATGGATTCCATGGATATCAATTTGTCGAATATCTTCCATACCAAGATAAAAATACGCTTGCTATTATCAAAGCTTATCAGGAGCTGGGGCTTCCTTATCTCGACCAAAATACTGAAGACCTAATTGGTACTATGCTCTTGCAACATACGTCGAAAGACGGGAAACGAGTTAGTGCCAATGTAGCCTATATCAGACCAATTAGGAAGAAGCGTCCTAATTTGACTGTTCAAATAAATGCTCATGTATATAGGGTTTTAATTGATCCAAAAACAAAGAAAGCATATGGAGTTGAATATACAAGAAATAATAAACTTATAAGGGCTATGGCCAACAAAGAAGTCATCGTTTCAGCTGGAGCAATAAATTCCCCTGTTGTCCTTATGCTTAGTGGAGTTGGTCCAAGCGATCATCTTAAAGAACACGGTATTCAAGTTATTAAGGATTTGCCTGTAGGCTATAATTTGCAAGATCATACTACAATAGATGGAGTTGTAATCGCACTTACGAATCATACCGCTACTACAGCATCTAGGGAACAAATTGAACGTGACGTGTATTACTATAAAGAAAGTCATAGAGGTCCTTTAGCTTCCACTGGACCATTACAGGCAAATGCTTTTGTACAAACCAAGTACGAGCACGAGTATGGTAGACCAGATATTCAAATCTCGATCGATGCGACAAATGTGGAAAACTTTTATGCCGATCCCATACTTACAGCCGAAACCTCAAAGTTACCTCTTGCATACTACAATGGCCTAATGATTAGACCGATTTTATTAAATCCAAAAAGTCGTGGAGTCATACGATTGAATGATACTGATCCAATTCATGGTACACCATTAATCCATCCGAATACATTTTTCGAAGAAATAGACTTACGAAAGATAGTGGAAGGAATTAAGCAATCTTTGAATCTACTAAGGACGAAGACAATGCAACATTTGGGGGCGGCTTTAGTTACAACACCGCTCCCCGCTTGTCAGCACATCGAATTTGGTACCGATGAGTACTGGGCGTGCATAGCTCAAGCATATACTACGACCATATTTCATCCAGTGGGAACATGTAAAATGGGACCGGAAACTGACTCGACAGCAGTTGTTTCTTCCGAGCTTAAAGTATACGGCATCAAGAATCTTAGAGTGATCGACGCGTCCATCATGCCGAAAATTGTACGAGGAAATACCAATGCGCCCACAATAATGATAGCCGAAAAGGCCAGTGATTTAATTAAAAAACATTGGTCGGGCCCACACGATGTCCATTCTACATTTAATAATGATTTTGATTTTCACAATTTCTTTGATAAATGATTTTCGGAAAATAATAACTAAAACTTAGAGATTCAATTTCACGTTCGAACAATTGCGGTATTTTAAAAATACCCAATAGTTTCCTAATCTAAAAGTGTCTTATATAAACTTTTTTAAGTGACAAAATTTATTTTTTAGAATCTTAATGTCTATTAGGTACGTTTAAAGTTCTGGGAAATGCGGTGGTGTTGTGCGTTATAAGTATCAGGCTAATGTTATCCAATATTCGGTCAAGTAACAAAGGTATTTCTTTTTGGTTACTGTTTGCATATGCATATACTTGTTTCTATGGGGTTTTATTCTGGTTCATTTCCAAAAAAAAACGTTGGATAACTCATCAGGTTTCAAATTTCTTCCTGCGCATGTTCGGCTGTGGACGAGTTTCTAACTGGTTTGTTCGGGTTTGTTCTGCTTTTTGTCTCTGTAAACGGGCAGAAACGTCAAACCCTCACCTGTCAAACCTGAGAATGGAACCTACAAGTATTCTTAGTGCCGATATTTGAATGTTACAATACGTTAGACCTGAGCTAAGGTAGCCTTAACGTTTAGCTAAATCTTAAAAACTATGTTTTAAATTAATTTGAGGGTCAATTGACGCGTTAGGTCTAAGATTACTACGTCCTTAAAGATCTATTCCTTTAGATAAGAATTTAAAGAACTTTAATATACTGTCAAGCTTGTGCCCTTAGGGCCGATATTTCAAAGTCACCTTAAGGTACAGAGTGACTTTAGTCTTCCTTAACACGCGTTTATCAGCATATTAAAGTTCACTTTAACTCTTCTTCTTCTCAGTCTATGTTTATCCACTCCTGGATGTAGGCCTCTTCCATGTCTTTCCATGCTCTTCTGTCCTCTGCAGTCTGAACTCAGTTTCTTCTCGCAAAGCGCCGGATGTCGTCTCGCCACCATTTCTGGGGTCTACCGATGCTTCGCTTCGTCTCTCTTGGTCGCCCAGTCTTGACTGGGACCCTATGTGTCCACCTGTGGTCCTCCTGCCTTGCTCCAGCCCATTTCCATTTCAGCTGTGCGACAAGTCTCAGTACATCTGTTACTTTAGTTCTCTTGCGTTGCGGATTTTATCGATTAAAGTTTTTCCAAGCATAGCCCTTTCAATAGCTCGCTGAGAGGTCCGCAGTTTATTAGCAGATTTGCGAGTAATTGACATTGTCTCGAGTCCGTATGTGAGCACTCGTATTACGCATGACCCAAACACTTTTCTTTTTAAGTTTATAGGTAGCTCGCAGGATTTAAGGATAAATCCCAGTTTTCCAGAAGCCGCCCAGGAGAGGCCTATTCTTCTTGAGAATTCGGAGAATTGGTTTTCTTTTCCAAATTGAATTTTGTGGCCTAGGTAGATATATTCAACGACCGCTTCTATGGGTTCGTCGTTAACAGTTATACCTGGATGTCTTCTGTACTAACTCTTATCTAAAGGGATTGATATTTAAGGACGTGGTAATCTTAGACTTAACGCGTCAATTGACCCTTAAATTAATTTAAAATAGTTAACATTCAAATATCGGCCCTAACGGGCGAGATTTCAAAGTCGCCTTAAGGTACAGAATGATATAAGTCATCCTTAATACAAGTTTGGCAGTGTATTGAAGTCCTTTAACTCTCATCTAAAGGAATGGATCTTTAAGGACGTGTTCATCTTAGACTTAACACGTCAATTGACACTCAAATTAACAAATTAATTAACATAGTTTTTTTAAAGTTTACCTCAACGTTAAGTTTAACTTTAACATTCAAATATCGGCCCTTATTCTTGCTCATTTCTTCTTTGTTTCGAGATAGCCTTTCGTTCTGGAATGGATATTTAAAGGAATAAAAACTTATCGGTTTAAGCAACAAACAAGACGAAAGTAAACAAAGAGCAGTACGCGGATTAGTCTCACGATTGCAAATCAGTTGCCAATAGATACATTTTGCTCTACGAAAACACATTTTTTTTGTCAGCAGGCATTTTAACAAGACATCTTTTAGCGTACTTTTGAGTATCCATTTGGTTAGACAGGCCTTTTATTTGGATACCCAGTAAACATCAAATGGATCCAGAAATTACTTAGTAATTTAAAAACTATTGAACTGATACCAGTGATGACTGATATCTAAAAATGGTTTAAAATGATCACAGTCAGAAAAAATATTAAAAAAATAGGGCTGTTTAAAAGACATGGATACGCAGCAAAAATTCACTAAATACATGGATACGCAGTAAAAAATCATTAAAGGATGCCTTGGCAGGCAAAGATGTTGATTTGTGAACGCTTTAAAACAACCGAGCATGCATCGGATAGTTTGTAACTAATTCTGACTAGTCTGCGAACGAACATATTATTGCATAGAACATAATCGAATTGAACTTTCAGACAATTTGAAATTAAATATTATAGGGTCTTTGAAGATCTTGTCAAGGAACTTACTTTGAAATTCTTTGAAAGGACACTTCCCAGAGTTTAAACGTAAATACCACTTGTTTTTTTGCCTGGATCTGTAAAATGCGATATTCTGGTCTATAAAATGGCTGGAAAGTACTGATTCTCTGACAGGTTAAAAAAAGTTCAATCTAAATCAAAGTTTAAGGTACATAACTAAAAAAACAGCTACTTAATTGGAATTTACGTCGAAAACATGTACCATTTTCGACACTTTTATAGGGTATCTCCGTAATTGTTAGTGCTATCGAAAAAGTAATGTAGGTGTCATTTGCTCTTTTTGGTCAAACTTAAAATAGTAAAATCAAAATTTGAAAGTTTTCGCTCGCTTAAGAGATACGGGGAAAAATCAAAAAATTGACAATTTCAAAATTACCCTATATTTTCTTAGTTAAAAGAGATACAGAAAAATGATTTATACGGAAGTTTCTTTATATTGATTATTGAATAATCTGCCTTCTCAGAGTAAGTATACGGGGTCAGGTAAAAAAGTTATCGGACCTAACCTAATTTTTTCTAAATGGAACACCTTGTATATTAAAGATACTATTCGAAATTCTCCATTCAAAATCAAAACACACCATGGATGATATTGGTTTCCTAGGCAATGCATTAAACTTTATTACTTTAAACCACAGGAGACCATGAAACAAAGCTAATATCCTAGAACCAACTATGTTGACTATTAACATTTAACGTCAATTTCATTTTTACGTATTCATTTGCGAAAATGACCTATCAATATTTTGAAAAATTTGATATGATATCAGTTTATATTGAAAGTGGATAAAACGAAGAAATGGCGCAAAATGTATATTTTGTTTGCTATCCGGAAAGACGATAGCCATTTAAGGACATATTCCCAACATTGGCGATGATTCCCGTTATTTTTAAACCTTAATCTGAATCTTTTATTTCGTTTCAAAGTAATAAAGTTTAAATAAATCGCCTAGGAAACCAATATCATCCATGGTGTGTTATATATTTGAATGGAGAATTTAGAATAGTATCTTTTTAGATTAAAATATACAGGGTGTTCTATTTAAAAAAAAATTAGGTTACGTCCGATAACTTTTTCACCTGACATCGTATACTTATTTTGAAAACGGCAGATTATTCAACAATTAATATAACAAACTAAGAAAATATAGGGTAATTTTGAAATTGCCAATTTTTTGATATTCCCTCGTATCTCTTACGGGAGCGAAAATGTTCAAATTTTGATTTTACCATTTTAAGTCTGACCCAAAAAGAGCACATGACACCTACATTACTTTTCTGATAGCACTAACAGTAACGGAGATACCATATAAAAGTGTCGAAAATGGGACTCACTGTACCTTGTTTCATACATAAAAATGTACCCTTTTTAATTATAAAATACTATTTTATATTCACTATTGAGTTTAACGGTATTAACACTTCTTAATAACGTTAGTCTCAATGAATACGGATGGATAATTTATTTAGTCTTTGCTTCAATTAAAAGTTTTGTTATGAAACAGAACAGACAAGCTAAATATTTACGTAGTAGATAATATCAAAAGTAAACTTTCTTCAACAATTCCTACTGGTTGCTTTTAATACCCTTATGAACAGTGGCGTGGAGTTACCTCCTATTGTATCTAATAAATATTTTTATAAATGTTGTCTTTTATTATTAAACCTTTATTTGCAGATTAGTTTACCTATGTTCAAAATCGATATGATCACGAAACTGAATTATCGCAATAATTTATTCCTTCAATAACACAATGGCTGGAAAAGCAGGAAACTAAGCAACCTAGAACTTCTAACTTTCTGGCAATATGTAACAAGTGGATTAGAGTTTCGCCTTTCTTAACTTAATAGTCAGGCAGTTTAGGAATTAGGAGGTTTGTCAGACGGTACGAAATCGTTCGGGGTTCCGACTACCGCTCAGATGTTCTAGCGTCAACAAATTCTGGTCTGGAAACTATAGTCTACTCATTTTTAAGATTCAGAAGAGCAAAACAAATACACATGACGAGCATAACCACGTTGTGGCAATCGCCAGGATAGCTTCTCAGAAGCTTGGGTTATTCTTCGAACAAACCCGCCCATCCATATGTGGTTAAGCTTGGTACTCCTCGAACTTCATTATTTAAGAATTCTTTTATCTGGAGGACTTGATCCTTGTGGAACGACCTTCCCGGGGTCGTTTTTCTCAACGAATATAACCTCCAACAATTCAAAACCAACGTGAATCGCTTTTTACGCACACGCACCACTCCCAGAGAACCCTAAAGGATTTTTCCTATAGTGCTTGTGTTCGATTATAAAAAAAAAGCATATGAACAGTATACAGGGGGTATTAAAAACCATATAACAGTACAATCTCGAACAACGCATGAATAGACCTGAAATAATTACATATCCTGAATAACAACGCTGTTAGAAATGCAGGGTTCCTCGGCATCGGAAGTTTTATCCCCGATTGACCAATAGCAATAAGTTTATGCATCGAGCACGTGGCTATCACGCGCTGATGTTTGTTTATTCTTCTGAATTGGTAAAATGAATATAGTATAGCTAAATACCGTCGAAGGAGTAACGCTAAATGGAACTATCGGTTTGTTGCGTGCCCAACAATTCGTAATGATATCACCTTGCGACATGATCTGCTTAGTTGATTTGTTTTGATTTTAGCTTGTTTAGTTATGGATGATATGGAATTTATTTGTACTTTCTGTACATAAATCTGCAAATTGCGAGCATTATTCGGAATTCTGAGATATCTACAAAGGAAATTCATATACAGGGTGTTCATTTGAAAAATTCCCACCACGGATTTATCGTAAACCACTGATTAAAAGAAAAAACGCCGAGACACGTCAAAAGATTTGCCAAAGGGGACAACTTTCTAACCAAAAACTACTTCACCCCCTTTTACCCTCTGGCCCCCGGGGTCATCCCCTTAAAAATTTTAAATTACAAGGGGTAGCAAGTAATAGCTTGTTTGAAAGGTCTTTCAAAGTGCTTTATTTTGACGTTGATTTTTTAAAATCGGTCGGTTCGTTTTCGAGAAAATTGGAAAAATCTTTATTTATCTTAATTTGTTCAGATAGAAAAAAAAGCACACGAAAATATCAGAATGGCCTGTTAGATCTCCTGACTTGAAGCCATTAGACTTTTTTCTATGGGGCCATTTGAAAACTATTGTGTTCACTCCCCAACCTAACAGTTTGGATGCCCTTCGTCAACGCATCACCGAAAGCTGCCATGATCTCCCACAACATGTTTTTGAAAATGTCCGTCAGGAATTTGAGAATCGCCTATATCATTGTTTTGCCAATAACGGACAACATTTTGAACACTTATTGAAATAAAAAGTGATATTTTCGTGTGCTTTTTTTTCTATCTGAACAAATTAAGATAAATAAAGATTTTTCCAATTTTCTCGAAAACGAATCGACCTACTTTAAAAAATCAAACGTCAAAATAAAGCACTTTGAAAAACCTTTCAAACAAGCTATTACTTGCTACCCCTTGTCATTTAAAATTTTTAAGGGGATGACCCCGGGGGCCAGAGGGTAAAAGGGGGTGAAGTAGTTTTTGGTTAAAAAGTTGTCCCCTTTGGCAAATCTTTTGACGTGTCTCGGCGTTTTTTCTTTTAACACCCTGTAGACAAAAACTCACCGCTGACATTAATTTAAAAACATTTTAATCTCATATTTCATCATAATCTTAGGGCGGTCGCATACGTTTGCTTTCCTTTCCGAATTCCTGGTTACAGGGTAATCGTAATAGGGGGGGCCTAGAACAATTAATTGGGAATTCCTTTGTTTTACAAAAAAGCAGTACAGTGCTGCAAAAGCCGCATCCTTCTATCTTTACTAATAACGGAGATATTGCGTAAAACCACCGGAAAACGGACACCCTGTACAGTTATGAAAAATATGTGGTTCACTCCGAACATAAATTTGTGTTAGATTCAGTGATAGTTATACGTTTAACCGATTAATAATTTTACGGTGTTTTGATGCACGCAATTTAGTAATCCGATTCGATTGATTAACTTGTTTCTCCATTCGCTCAACTGATTCTATTAATATGTGGTAAAATATTATGAAATTAAATAATTAATATAATAAATGCGATTAAGTAAAAATGTACGATTTGTTTGGTAACAATTATACGAGGGGTGCTAGAGAAGTTTTCTCTTGGTAATGAAACGAACAACACTGACTGTTTCATAATAGGGTAATGCAGTTTCACCATAGGCATATAATATAAATCGGGAGTCAGAATATTCCATTATAAAACACTATTCATTTACAATCATACACAGTTCCCTACAGTTTCAAATAAGTTAGGAGAAGATGGCTTTAAAAAATGACAACGCTGTAATAAGGCAGGCGTTTATATCATTTCGATCTAACATTATAGTCATAATAGGTAATCGTTGTAGGTATTATTTACTTAAAATATAGAATTAGCTACACCACTGCTTTACCTAAAAAGGCATAACCTCATTATTCTCACTTATCGACGATATATTAGGGCTAGAATAGTCGAAATTCTTACATACCATGCACTGACGAACCATCGTAGATAGCTAATAAATAGCTCTAAATAGTTCTAGTTCGAAAAAAGCCTAAAAATTAATCCAAAAACGCCAACAATCACAAAAGCATTAGCCAATAAGTGTAAACAATACCGCCGCCGAGAAATGAATGAGAATCCTAAACTTCAGGGTCATGTGTATTATAATCCGGAGGAAGGGCTATAGAAAATTTAAAAAATACACACATATTTAATATAATATTTTTACTTAATACGTACACGTCACGCACGTAGCTAGGGGGTAATGGGTCCCTGGTCCCCCGCATGCTTATCTTATTATCCCATTAAGAGTTTTTGAGTTATACACAGAAAAATGACGCTGCAACGACCGGTTTTATTAGCTAGAAAAACATCTACCCTGCTGTTTTTTCGTCTCTACCTGAAGTCCTGAACAAATCATAGTGCGAATTCAAGGACCATCCATCCTACATGGTTTTCCAAATTTTTTTTAGTGAAATAAAAATTACGATTTAGCGTCAACACATCGCGCGACAATACATCGAACGACAATTCATCGCCGACAATTCATCGCAGAGACAATTCATCGTTACGACAATTCATCGTGCGACAATTTATCGTTGTAATTTATTACAATAATACAAATAAATGGAACAAAAATTGACGTTTAATAGCGACTAAATAATCATAATCATCATAAGCATCAATCATAATAATAACCAAGTAGTTGAAATAATATATGCATATGGAAATGCATACAATAACTTAATTAACATTTCCGATTTCCTTCTGTATTCGGCAAAAGAAAACATAAAGAGTTACATAAATTGACAGTGCCCTGGGAAAACAAGTGAGAACCCGCCCCCGCTACACCTTTTGTAGCCGATTTCCTGTTCGGAAACAGGAAACATAAGAAAGTTACATAAATTGACAGTGCCCGAACAAACCCATTAGTTTTACAAATTTACATTCCCCTCATTCAAGAAAAACACTAATTACTTTATTATTAAATAAGATAACGGTCATCCATTATATCTCGGAAAATACAAACCCGAACAAACCCGAACAAACCCCTTAAGAGGATTAGGTAATTATAGTATTAACGAATTTTATTATAGTATTAAGTAATTATAGTACTCAACCTAACCCAAAATGAATATATAATTTTGGTATTTCAAGGAAGAGGATTAAGTCATGAAAAATATAGAAGAATTTTCGACGAATTGACGCACGATGAATTGTCGTAGCGATGAATTGTCGCACGCTGAATTGTCGGCAATGAAAAGTCGTGCGGTGAAATGTCGTACGATGAATTGACGGGACACCAAAAATGATAGGTTCATACCAGTGAATTAAATATAGAATTTAAGAATTCTTTCATTTGGAGGACTTCATCCTTGTTGAACGACCTTCCCGAGGTCGTTTTTCCCAACGAATATAACCTCCAACGATTCAAGACCAACGTGAATCGCTTTTTGTGCACACGCACCACTCCCAGAGTGCCCTAAAGGATTTTTCCTATAGTTGTGTTTGATCATAAAAAATAAATAAAAAAAAATTGTTATTATTTATCGTAACAATCGTAAGTACAAGATGTCCCATTTCCGACACTTTCTGGTGGTATTAGAGTTTATCAAAGAGAGAATGTTGCATTTTTCACAATAGTTTCCCACTTTTTAACGAAACTAAAGGTTCCGGTATCAAATTTGGCATGGTTTTCTTAGTTTGATTTTGAAAATGTTCACCCCTCGTATTTCCGGTACGTATTAATTTATCAAAAAGGTAAAAACTGATCTTGCTAGAGATTTTTACGTTAGTGCAGTGACGTAGCCAGACTTTCTCTAAAAAGTTTTTTTTAAGATATTAACAGAAGTAAACATTTTTTAAATTGGACACCCGATATTATATTATTTTTTTCATTAATTGAGCATACTTTGGGCTTTACAAAAATGTAGAGTTGTTTATATTTATTTGCAAAAAGAACCTAAAAATGCGATATTTTTAATAATTTCTGTCACTTATAACAGTAGGCCATGGTCAATTGATTAGAAACAATTTCAAAATTTTGACAGCTTTTCTAAACCGGTAAAAATTCCGCCACCCTCAAATTTTGGTCAAGTTTGATATTTTATAACTTTTTTATTTTTTATACGATTTTCATGGTTTTATTATCAGTTTGTAGATCAATTTATTGTGTTTTTCATAAATTATTTTATAAAGTAACATTTTTCGATTAGCCATATTATACAGGAGTAAATCAATATGTTGTTCTTGTCGTAAGTTCAAAACACCCTATAGGAAAATTGAGGTGGATAATTTTATTAATATACTGTTTCTTGTAATCTTTGATGTATTCTAAACATATCGTTTTTTGATTCATTCCATTATCTCATGTCTGCTGCGAGCTGCAAAATTTTAAATGAAACGCTGATTTGAAGCCTATTTTCATTAAGAAAAACAAACACTAGATATATAGTTAATTAACAAAACCAATTTTAATATTGTGTATTTCCTCCTCTCGCAGCAATGACAGCTTGCAGTCTTCGTGGCATCGCATGAATAAGGTTACTTATCCTTTATTGAGGGATAGACTGATATTCTTCGGTCAGCGCCAGTCGTAAGTCTTGCAAGATTTGTAGTTGTACAGGACGGCGACGAACGGCCCTTTTAAGTTGATCCCAAAGATGTTCGATTGGGTTAAGATCCGGGCTATTCCAATCTTGGAAGTCCCACTTCATCCAGATATTCGCTTACTACATGTGCAACGTGAGGTCTAGCATTATCATGCATTAATGTAAATTGGTTCCTAATGAAAGGAGCAAATGGATCAACAACTTCTTGGAGGATTTTCTTAATGTAACGGTGGGCGGTTAGAGCTCCATTTTCAACAAATGCAAGATTGGTGCGTGCTTCGGTAGAAATACCCGCCTAAATCATGAACCGTCATGATATGAGATTCGTTCTGATATGATGCAGTCAGCATATCGTTCATTTCTACGTATGTATACCCGCTAACGACCATCCGGCGACCTTAAACAAACCCTGGATTCATCAGCGAATAGTACGTCAGAATATTGTCACTGTTAAATATTCTGTCACAATAATCGCGTACTTAGCCAATGTCGATTATTTTTAACGGAAAGCTAAAAATAACATCGTTTCATTTAAAATCTTGCAGCTAGCAACAGAAATGAAATAATGGAATAAATCAAAAAACGAAATGTTTAGAAAACATCAAAGATTTCCAGAAACAGTATGTAAATAAAATTATCCACTTCAATTTTCCTACAGGGTCTTTTGAAATTACGACAAAAACAACAGTTTTATTTACTCCTGTATAATAGAGCCTAATCGAAAAATATTACTTTATACAATAATTAAGGAAAAACACAATAAATTGATATACAAACTAAAAAAGTTATAAAATATCAAACTTGACCAAAATTTCAGGGTGGCGGAATTTTGTGCTGGTGAGTATACAGGGTGATTCACGACGAGCTTGCATTAGAACTTCATGGAGAACTAGTGAATATATGTTTCTGAAACTTTGGGAACTTAGGTTTATCGATATGCTCTCTTGAACTAAAATATTCACATGTTTCTGTCATTTCCGGTTATACCGGAGGTAGCTGCCAACTTTCGTTTTTTAAATACAACATGATAATTTTTATTATATTTTTCGATTAAGCGTTAAATACTAAGCACATTTTATAGAACACGTTTTGTCAGACTTTATTAGTTTTGGAGATATCTGGACCTTTTGTATTTATTTGGCAAATGCATGATGATGAAATAAAATAATCCATATAATTTTTTTACCTTAGCTAATGGACTAAAAATTTTTCTCACCGAGTAGCTAGAAGTCTCAGAAATATTTCGAATTCGGCAGAAAATGTATAGGGTAGTCACAATTCAAGCTTCATTGTGAAAGAATTCAACCCTTAAAAACTTTCTTATTTTAAATGGAACACCCTGTATATTTTGGTTTAATTTGATGGAAAATTAGTTCTTCTTTATACATGCGTTTTCTCAAGAAATCCAATTTTATTCCGAAAATTCAAATTCAAATATGTTATGAAACCAATTGTACTTAGAGGCTGTATACTGATGTACTGAAGAGATATTGAAGGAAGATCTAATTGAAAGGGCGAGGGAAGCATTCCAATCTCTCACTGCACAATAATTTAGGAATGCTACAAGAAATAGTATGATGAAAATAATGCATAAATGCTTGGATGTAAATGACCATCATTTCGAACATATTTTGAAAATATAATTAAAAGATATTAGGTATAATTTTCAAACACACTTGTAATTAAGGTATTTAAAGTTTATAAACTTGTTTCCTTGCTATTTTTAAAAAAAATAATATTTAAACCATAAATCTAAAACAATCAACTGCATTTTATTTAGAAATTCAATTAAGAAACGCTTTAATTTTCAAGAAACCAATCACTTTTCCTCCGTATTGACATCAGTATACAGCCTCTAAGTACAATTGTTTTCATAGCACACTTGAACAAATAGTATTTTCGGAATAAAACTGGATTTTTTGAGAAAATGCTTGACAGTAAAAATACTATTTATAAAGAACAACTAATTTGTCATCAAATTAAACAAAAATATACAGGATGTTCCATTTAAAATAAGAAAGTTCTTAATGGTTGGATTATTTTACAATGAACCTTGAATTGTGACCAAACTGTACATTTTCTGCCGAATTTGAAATATTTTTGAGACTTGATGATCTTGTAGCTATTCGGTGGGAAAAAAAAATTTTGTCCAAGAGCTAAGCTAAAAAAATTATATGAATTATTTCTACGTCATGCATTTGCCAAATAATTACAAAATGTCCAGATATCTCAAAAACTAACAGAGTCTGACAAAAACATGTTCTATAAAATGTACTTAGTATTTAACGCTTAATCGAAAAATATAATAAAAATTATCATGTTGTATTTAAAAAACGAAAGTTGGCAGCTACTTTCGGTATAACCGGAAATGACAGAAACATGTGAATATTTTAGTTCAAGAGAGCATATCAATAAACCTAAATTCCCAAAGTTTCAGAAACATATTGGGGGGCATTGTTAAGAATAATTAAAAAAAAAAGCATATCTAAACTCTTATGTAATAGGTATTTCATAAATAAGAAAAATATGAGGCATCTGTCGAGTTTTGATCATTTAGAATTGTTCTGTTATAAGTAATGAAAATTATTAAAAATATCGCATTTTTAGGTTATTTTTGAATATAAACACATTACATTATGGGCCCAAAGTATGTTTAATTAATATACACGGTGTTGGAAAAAGGTCGGTACCCCGTAATAACTCCGGTGCATCGCATTGCAGCGGAAAATGTCTGGGGAAAAAGTTGTTTGGTTTTGAAGGAGTAATAGTTTGCAATTGGAGGTGGAGTAAGTTAAGATTTTCAAATGGAACCCCATATTTTTTATTGGCGTATCGTGTTCTCCGACCAAAAATTTTTTTTATTTGGGCCCATCCTCCACCAATAATCACCATGAGAAAGACAAAATTTCGACTGTGCGAAAATCAAGTTTTATCCCGGAAATACTATTCCTTTGCCTTATACTAAAGTGTGATTATTGGTGAAGGATGGGCCCAAAATGAAAAAATGACAAAAGATGTTTATTTTTGGTCGGAGAACACGATACGCCAATAAAAAATATTGAAAATCTTAACTTACCCCCACCCGCGCCCGGGGGTTGAGGGGGTGGGGGGTGGTTTAAATTGCAAGAGGCTACGCCAATGAACATTACGTAAAAATCGCTAAAAAGATCAAATTTTAGCTGTTTGATAACGAAAATACGAGGTGTGTCTAAAAAGCGATGATTTTCAAAATCATCTTATAGCTTATACACTAAGAGAGCCATGGTAAATTTGACACCGGAATCTTCAGTTTCGTTTAAAACTAGGAAACTAAAGTGGAAACCGCAACATTCTATCTTTGATAATGAGTCTAATACCCCCCAGGATCTGTCGTAAATAGGACACCCTGTACACTATCTCCTGGAAGAGACAACCTGCCATCGAACAAAATCGTCGAAATCGAACAGGTGGTGTTGACAAACATTAACTTTCAACTTTTGGTTACATTGTGGGTGGTGTGTAAAAAATAATGTCAAAAGTTTAAAATATACATGGAAGTGTTTGATTTAAAAACTTTTTAAGGCTCGTGGAAAGTTTCGTTTTATGAAAAAAAAAACAAGGAAAATGGAATATCTTAAAGGTTTTAAGATAATAGAACGTAGGCGGACATATAACGTGACGGAAGCGCAAAATGAAGGAAACAACTTGAAGCAATATTGATCTGATGTGATAAAGTTCCTCGCCAGTGCAACGGGATAATAAAGTCGGCTTCTGCTACTTAATTAAACATTTTATTATACGCTTGGTGTTTAACGACCGCCAAGCATTTGCTTGCTAATTTACTTTTTTTAATTAATTAATGTGGTTTTACATAATTATCGTATATTTATTGGGTTCGTCATAAAAGGAACACACACTTTTAGTTCAGTTGAAATATAAAAAAGTGTATTTACCAGTGTCCAAATTGCAATATGCATACATATTGCTTATTTGCGGTTTTGAGATTATAATCAAGGTTACGTTCAAATTATGGATTATACAGGATGTGTCAGTAAGGTTTTGATAGCGCCTAAACCAAAGATATTTTTTTTATGATCAAACACAACCACTATAGAAAAAATCCTTTAGGGCACTCCGATAGTGGTGCATGTGAGCAAAAGGCGATTCACGTTGTTTTTGAATCATTGGAGGCTATATTCGTTGGGAAAAACGATCTCGGGAAGGTCGTTCCATAAGGATGAAGTCCTCCAGATGAAAGATTTCTTAAATAATGAAGTTCGAGGCTTCGAAGCTTAACCACATACGAATGGGCGGCAGTCGTTCGCCGTGTATTTCTGCTATTCGCCGCTCTGGACCGAATTAAGTGGGCAAGGTCAGCCGAGCACTTTCCATGAGAATATCTGTTAAAGAGAGTCAAATTCCCAACCTATCTTCGATATTCTAGGCTGTCGAGGTTCTTCGTCAGCTCGTGGTCTCCAATCAAACGAATGGCCCTCCTTTCGATGGAATCCAGTAGCCGAAGAGTATGTTTGGGTGCAGGGCTCCAGAGAGCAGTACTCTAGTGATTGTCGAATCTGGGCTTTGTATAATGTCAAAAGTTGTTGAGGTGTGTATAACTTTCTGGTTCGGAAGAGTACACCAAGTTTCTGAGAAGCTATCTTGGCGATTGCTACAACGTGGTTATGCCAAGACATATTTCCTCCTAGATTGACGCCCATCAAATTAATAGATGAAGCCGGTGGGACTGCGTGTCCGTCGATGAAGATAGGAAAAAAAGCTCAATACAAAGCTAATGGGTTTACTAAGATGCATAACACAAAGATATTTTACAACCCTGAAGAGTGGGACTGAATAAAAATATATATATTTTTAATTAGGATACCCGGTATATTTTTCCAGAATTTGATTTAGAACAAGACCTTTATTGCCGTATTTAGTTTTTTAATTTGAAATGCAGCGTGGTCAAGTAATTAATGTTTTTCTGAAATTTTAGTAATTGATAACGATTTAAAAATCATAGCAACGTTTTGATATAACCCGAACAAATACAATCTATATTGTGGCTACCCTAAGGTACGTAATATCGATCTATACAACTATTCTTTAAATCTCTTATACAAAGCGTTCGTTAGAACTTGGACAACTTAAAATGTGCTTTGATTTAATTTTTTGAAACGGGACAACCTATATATTTTTAGGCATATGCATGTATCTTCCGAATACCTTCCTCTTTTGTTAAATATATATATCCTATACCTAAAAAAAATGGGAAGTTCTGATTACATAATTTATTCGATTGCTTTAAAACAAAAAATAAATAATTTTCTTTAATGCAGTTATTATGCAGCATTATTAAATTAGTTTTCGCTTACGCCCAAAACATAGATCATGGTAACCAGTTCCTCTTTTGAAAAACATAGATCATGGTAACCAGTTCCTCTTTTGAAAAATTCATATTTTTCTCTCGATAAAGTTAAGTGAAGAAATTCAACTCTAAGCAGTAAAAAAGCACAAAACTTTAAATATCTAATTTAATAATCAAGTACCAATGTATGGAAAAATTATTATTTCCCAGACCACTCGATGATGCCTTATACAATAAGGGCGTATTTCTGTCTACAGTAGCACTTTAAAATACTAATTCAGATTGAATGGTACTACCAAGAAAAGGAAGCCTTTTCCATTGATAGGATGTCACCATCTGCAGACCGGTTTCGAACCCTTTTGTTCTCGTCAATACAGGGTAGGTACCTATCATAAGAGAAGACTATACTTCACGTTGTATTATCAACGGTAGTCGAGAAAATACAACGCGCAGTGCCATCTCTTAGCAGTTCCACACATCTGAACAGACGTTCTTTGAATAAATCAAAAATAAAAAGTCTATTGACTTTTCAGGTGGTATTAATATCCAATACCAATGTATGGAAAAATTATTATTTCCCAGTACACACGACGATATCTTATACAATAAGGGCGTATTTTTGTCTACACAGGAGCACAGTAGTACCATTCAATCTGAATTAGTATTTTAAAGTACTACTTTGTAGATAAAAATACGCCCTTATTGTATAAGGTATCATCGGGTGGTCTGGGAAATAATAGTTTTTCCATACATTGGTATTTGATATTAATACCACCTGAAAAGTAAATAGACCTTTTATTTTTAGAAGCAATTTTGACTAAATTATGTATCTAATCAGAACTTCCATTTAAAAAAAAATTAAATTAAATGTAGCATAGTGATGAAATCAATTTTATTTGATGGAATAATATTTATAATACGTTACCTAAAGCATTAAAAAAATTTAAAATTATTTAAAAAAAATGAAAATAATTTTTTTTTGGAAAATATACAAATTACTTAAAAAAAACCATTTATAATAATTTTTATTTTTAATTTTTATATTGATTAATTACTTATTTATGTTCCATGTTATAATGTTCCCTGAATGGACTAAAATAGCTCGTTGAAAATTGACAATTTCAAAATGACTATATATTTTCTTAGTTAAAAGAGATACAGAAAAATGTTTTATACAAAAGTTTCTTTATAATGATTTTGGCATAATCTGCCGTATTTAGAATAAGTATACGCGGTCAGGTAAAAAAGTTATCGGACCTAACCCTATTGTTTTAAATGGAGCACCCAGTATATTTTAATCTAAGAAGATTGCATTTTAAATTCTATTGTCAAATATATAACACACCATGGACAATATTGGTGTCCTAGGTGATTTATTTAAACTTTATTACTTTAAACCACAGTAGACTATGAAACAAAAGTTAATATCCTATAGACAACTATGTTGACAATCTAGTTGTTATTAACATCAACGTCCATTTAATTTTGACATATTCATTTGTGAAAATGACTCATCACCATTTTGAAAAATTTGATAGGATATCTATCATCCATGATGTGTTATAAATTTTAAAAGAGAGTTTAAAATGCTATCTTTTTAGATTAAAAATACAGGTTATTCTATTTAAAAAAATGAGGTTTAGGTACGATAACTTTCTTATCTGACCCCGTATACTTATTCTGAAAACGCCAGATTATCGAACAATCATTATAAATAAACTTCTGTATAAAACATTTTTTTGTATCCCTTCTAACTAAGAAAATATAAGGTAAATTGGAAATTGTCAATTTGTTGATTTTCCTCCGTATCTCTAAAGCGAGCGAAAATTTTCGAATTTTGATTTTATCATTTTTTAGTTTGATCCAAAAAGAGCACATATCATCTACATTACTTTCTTTATAGCACTAACAATAACGGACCCTATAAAAGTGTCAAAAATGGAACACCCTGTACTTTAGGATAGCCAAAATGTAATCGTAATGATTGTATCCACATGATGCGATGATTTTTAAATTATACCCTTAAAAAATTCCTAAAATTTCAGAAAAAAACTTGACAACGCTGTACTGTTTGAAAAAGTTAGAAAAACGAAAGGAAAGGAGATCTAGTTATAACAAAATATATCTTGGTGACAAATGTGAGAGAAGCAAGCACCAATGATATAAATAAATATTTTTATGATAATAACCTTGATTACTATTATTTTATTGTGAATATCACTACGTTCCGACTTATGTAAGTGTAGGAAATTATTAGGTAAATAAACTAGAAGTATTATGTACAAATCAGTGTTTGCAATGCATGAAGCATTATTTAAAAATTGGCCAAGTGCAAGTTGAGCTTTCGTAAAAAGAATCAAATCGAGCAAACGATGACTCACTTAAAAGAGCATTTAAAACTGGTTAAAATTTGGGATACACGATATTGTTTGCCACTAACTCATATGTATCCTACAAAAGTATATACAGTGTGTTAATTAAGTATGTGAAATAATTTTAAGAGAGTTCATATAAACATGGGTCCACAAATGCTTCGTTTTCAAGATACAGGGTGATAAAAAAATTCTTTTAATCATGTTTTCGTAATTATCATAAATATCTTTTTGTCGATATTGTGGAAATTTATCGGCTTTATTTGTAGTATTAAGGGGCTAATTTAGCCCTAAGTAGATTAAATTTATTGAGTCCAGTGGCGTCCCGGGCGGCACCCTAACGAAATTTATGAAAAAAAAAAGTAAACCACTTGATTTCTTGGAATTTTTATTGTTTTATCGGATTAAACAACTAAGAATACAACACTTTTGTCTCTTGAATTTTTTTCATATCTTACTTTATTTTCGAGAAGAAAAATAAAAACCACTTTGATGCATGTCCCTGGAGATGAATGGACATTTTCTTTTTTAAGCAAGGTTTGCTTTGGAAAATAATTGTAGCATTTAACTTGACAGTTGTCAGCTACAAATAAAACTGCCAAATGTCAAGAATATCGACAAAAGGATATTTAAGACATTTACGAAAACCCGATTCAAATTTTTTTTTCAACACTCTGTATCTTGAAAACGAAGCATTTGCGGACCCATGTTTTTATGAACTTTTCGTTTTAGAATCATCCACAGAATCGTCTCTTAAAATTACTGTATATATTTATTTAACACCCTGTATATGATGCGTATAGCGGGAATGCATGCAACAAGTAAATTAATATACAGGGTGTCAATTTGAAAACCAACCAACCTAATAGCTTTCGCTTCCAGTAAATTTTAAAGAATGTTTGCAGTCTTTAAAGATCCCTTAAATCGCTTGAAATAATGCCAAAATTTATTATTTTTTGAGTAGTAGTTTCCAAGAAAAAAGTTTGATATTTTATAACTTTTTATTTTTATGCGATTTTCATGATTTTGTTATCAGTTTGTAGATCAATTTATTGTGTTTTTCCTTAATTATTTTATAAAGTAACATTTTTCAATTAGGCTACATTATACAGGAGTAAATCAAACTGTTGTTAATTTCAAAACACCCTGTAGGAAAATTGAGGTGCCTAATTTTTTTATATACTGTTTCTGGTTTGTTCGTTTTTAGATTCATTCCATTATCTCATTTCTGCTGCGAGCTGCAGAATTTTAAATGAAACGATGTTATTTTTAGAAAATGTCATGGGTATTTCTACCGAAGCACGTACTAATTTTGTAATTGTTGAGTTCTATCCGCCTACCGTCACATTGAGGAAATCTTCCAAGAAGTTGTTGTTCCATTTGCTCCTTTCATTGGGAACCAATTTTCATTAATGATAATGCTACACCTCACGTTTCAAATGTAGTGAGCGAATATCTGGATGAAGTCGGACTTCCAAGATCGGAATGACCCGCATGTAGCCCGGATCTCAACCCAATCGAACATCTTTAGGATCAACTTAAAAGGACCGTTCATAGTCTTCCTGTACAGGTATAAACCTTGCAAGACTTACGACTGGTGATGACCGAAGAATATCAGGCTATCCGTCAAGAAAGGATAAGTAACCTTATACGTTCGTTATCACGAAGACTGCGAGCTGTCATTATTGTGAGAGGAGGAAATACACGATATTAAAATTGTTTTTGTTAATTAACTTTATGATATACCTAGTATTTGTTTCTCATAATGAAAATAGGCTTCCAATTAGCGTTTCATTTAAAATTTTGCAGCTCGCAGCAGAAATGAGATAATGGAATGAATCAAAAATCTAAATGTTTAGAATACATCAAATATTACAAGAAACAGTATGTAAAAAAATTATCCTCCTCAATTTTCCTACAGGGTATTTGGAAATTAAATTATAAATAAAAAACATCAGTTTGATTTGCTCCTGTATAATATAGCCTAATCGAAAAATGTTACTTTATAAATTAATTAAAGAAAAACACAATAAACGGATCTACAAACTGATAACAAAATCATGAAAATCTCATAAAGAATAAGAAAATATCAAATTTGACGAAAATTTCAAGGCGGCGGAATTTGGTGCCGACGAGTGTAGATACTAAAATATTGTTACTAGTTTAAATTTTGTGCAATGAACTTCTTTGCTTCCTTCCATAAATTTAGTAAGTTGATTTTAAATTTAAGAATGCATATTTGCATAATTGTCCACTGTTAATTATGTGCTGTATAATCGACCAAAAATCATTATACCCTTCTAATTAAAGCAATAAAACCCCACTAATTAATTTTTATTGACCTATATTTTAATTTTAAACAGTAAATCAGTTTCTTGTTACTCCTGCAAAATTGTTCATTTGGGACTTGTGCAATTTTCATATTCTTCTTCTTCTCAGCCTTCACTTGTCCACTGCTGAACGTAGGCCTCTTCCATATTTCTCCATGCTTCTCTGTCTTGTGCTGTCCTGAACCAGCCTCTCCCCGCCACCTTCTTGACATCGTCAATCGATCTCTTCTGTGGCCTACCAATATTCCTCTTTGTAGTTCTAAGTCTCCATTTGATTACTTTACTGGTCCATTTATTTGAGTCTTGTCTGGCCACGTGTCCTACCCATCTCCATTTTTGTTTGGCGATTTTTGAGATGATGTCTGTGACTTTTGTCCTTCTTCGGATCCCCTCGTTCCTTATTTTATCTCGAAGACTAACACCCAGCATAGCACGCTCCATTGCTCTTTGGGTGGTCTTTAGTCGATTGGTACTTTTTTGAGTCAAGGTCATAGTTTCGAGTCCATACGTCAAGACAGGCAAGATACATGTCTCATAGACTTTTGTTTTTAAGTTTATTGGTATATCTGGGTTACGGAGGACATATTTAAGATTTCCGAAGGCCGTCCAACCCAAGCCTATTCGTCGAGCAATCTCTGCCAGTTGATTTTCTTTTCCTAGCTTAATCTTATGTCCCAGATATATGTATTCATCGACGGTCTCGAATCTGTGGTTATCAATGATGGTCTCCGTTTCTTCGGGACTCATAATTTTTGTTTTGCTATTAGGCAGATGATATCCAAAATTCCCCCAAGGCGGCACGCCGCTGATGGCGAACAGTATAATGTATTATTTTCTTAACTTCAAATGGTTTCTCTTAGGACTATCTGTGTTTTGTTCTCAAGATAATATTTATTTATGTATTTAGAACCCTATATCAGCTCCGCAATGACGAATAATTTTTTTTTAATTATAGGGATAAACACCCCACAAAAATTTATGGATCGAATTCCCATACTCCTGTGTTATTTATTAAAATTTAATAAAATTATAATTAAAGGAAAATAAATAATTAATGAGGGCACAAGAGGAATACTTTTGGGGGCCCTTGACAAAAATTAGGGATATCTAAGTTAAGCGAGATAAAGGAATTTAAACAAAATATCTCAACTAAAAGGGATGATCTAATTACAAAGAATTTAAGAAGCTATCGCACTTGAATAAATTAAGGGCTATTTAAAAATAATTAAAATTGCGTTGATGAAATTCCATAGTTGATTATCATTTTAAGACAAAAAAAAATTATAGCGATCGAAAGGTCATGTGACTACCATAATTAAAGGACTATTGTATTGCAATCAACTTTACAGTAATATCAAATACCTGTTATTTTTAATGTATTTTTGTTTGTAAGTTAATGAAATGGATAAAATAGACAAAGTTTCCTTGGGAAACGAAATACAAGCAAACGGAAATTGCAAAATTAAAATACGTATTATTTGTCATTATTGACAGTTATATTTTATATTTCGTGTCGTTCATAATTATTTCAAGTTTCTAAAAGGCGTATTAGAGTCGGCAATTTTTCTCCTGCGCCTGCAGTTGTAATTATAATTGCACGTATTCATGCTCAGTAAACTGTTCTCGATCAGCTGGCGTATTGCCAATAGTTGGTACTGTCGAAATCCCTAAAATACCCCCAGAATTAGAAATGGGCACACTTATTCGTTTTGATTAGCAGTTAAAGCAGCTACTGCTACTTACAAATAGCAGTTCAGAGAAGTTGCGACGAATTAGCAGAATATCTCCTTAATAAAGAATGTGAACTGTTAATTTAAGTACAAGTTAGTTTAAATAGCCATTAGCTGTTCATATCTGTTTCGGCCAAATAATAAACAGTTAAAAATAACAGAATAATCCGTCTCTACCGAGACTTGCAGCGGCAATGGCAATTAAAATGGCGCACGACCCATTTCCAGCAATGCAAGACTAATTGTGCCAGCTGATCAAAACGGTGTACTACGCATGATTCCGTGCAATTATAATTGCGATTGCAGGCGCAACAGAAAATATTGCCGACTCTAACTTCGCTATATAGAATTTAGTCATCAACAATAGTATATAAGAACTATTTGTTACGAATTTATTTAACTTTCTGTAAGTAGTGTTAATTAAATATCGTACAGGGTGTCCCTTTTTCGACACTTTTATAGGGTATCTCCGTAATTGTTAGTGCTATCAAAAAAGTAATGTAGGTGCCATATGCTGTTTTTGGGTCAAGCTTAAAATGGTAAAATCAAAATTCGAAAATTTTTGCTCGCTTAAGAGATACGGGGGAAAATCAAAAAATTTACAATTTCAAAATTATCCTATATTTTCTTAGTTAAAAGAGACACAGAAAAATGTTTTATACAGAAGTGTCTTTATATTGATTGTTGAATAATCTGTCCTTTTCAGAATAAGTATACGGGGTCAGGTAAAAAAGTTATCGGACCTAACCTAATTTTTTAAATGGCTTGTAAATTTTAATCTAAAAAGATAATATTTTAAGTTCTCCTGTCAAATATATAACACACCATGGATGATATTGGTTTCCTAGGCGACTTATTTAAACTTTATTACTTTGAAACGAAATAAAAGATTCAGATTAAAGGGAATCATCGCAAATATTCGGAATATGTCCTTAAATGGTTACGGTCTGTCCGGATAGCAAACAAAATCTACATTTTCGCCATTTCTTCGTTTTTTCCACTTTCAATATAAACTGGTATCATATCAAATTTTTCAAAATGTTGATGGGTCATTTTCACAAATGAATATGTAAAAATGAAATTGAAGTTAAATGTTAATAGTTAACATAGTTGTTTCTATGATATTAGCTTCTGTTTCATGGTCTACTGTGGTTTAAAGTAATAAAGTTTAATAAATCGCCGAGGAAACCAATATAATACATAGTGTGTTATATATTTGAAAGGAGAATTTAAAATAGTATATTTTTAGATTAAAATATACAGGGTGTTCCATTAAAAAAAAATGAGGTTAGATCCGATAACTTTTTTACCTGACCCCGTATACTTATTCCGAAAACGGCAGATTATTCAACAATCAATATAAATAAACTTATGTATAAAACATTTTTCTGTATCTCTTTTAACTAAGAAAATATAGGATAATTTTGAAATTGTCAATTTTTGGATTTTCCCCCGTCTCTCTTAAGCGAGCAAAAATTTACTAATTTCGATTTTACCATTTTAAGTTTGACCCAAAAAGAGCACATGACACCTACATTACGTTTTTGATAGCACTAACAATAACGAAGATACCCTATAAAAGTGTCGAAAATAGGACACCCTGTATATTTAATTATAAAAAATTGTATTTTGTTTGAATAACCTATACCTTTAACAACAAGTGTTGGGAACCGGGAGTGTCTAATGCCCCCATCGGTAAACATTTGACCTCTAAGGGCTTGGATCCTACGAAAATATTTTCAGAATCGCACTGGTATTATAAACGTGAAATTATTTCGCCAGATGAAACGTAGCTCTATCTATTCCAAGGGCAACGAAATATTTTTCTGATATGTTTTGGAAGTAATTGCTTATGATTTGTCATTAAATAATATTTTAATTTGATTTTTTATAATTAAGTAACATTTAAAATACGCAATACAATTTTGAAGTTTAATTTTTTACTACGACATTAATAATGTTAATCATGTCCATCAGCTGTTGTGTTGTTGTGTCTTATTTGATCTACATAATCGTATTGAATCATACCGTTACAGACGATGACGCACGTTCCTTCTTCCTTGGTCCAACTGTACTTTATTCTGACAAAGATATTTTCCATAATTGTAGGAAGGAACTTTTTAGTTATTCATCATTGGACATTTTTTGTTAATAATCTACAGCTGTTTGAGGTGGTCTTATTTGATCTATATAATCTCTTACAAAAGATTTTAGCAAATTTTACAAAAATAAACATGGTTTCCTAAATATTTTGACAATTTTTACTAAACATTTTTGTTAAAATTTAGCTAAATTTTATGGCATTTCTTACTACAAATTATTCCAATCACATACATATATATGGAAATGATGTAATATATTTAAATGGGTGACTCCTTGGGTGTCCTAGAGAAGCGCTATATATATTTTTTTCAAATCGACCGTTTTTAAAAGTGGGGTAACAAACCCTCTTACTCACAGGTGACTTCACGGTAATGAATCAGAACACCCTGAGGCAGTGTATCACAAACACCTGTTACGCGCAATGTTGATAAACTGTGTAAAAATGTAAAACTTTACTTCCTTATAAAAATAAATATTTAGCTTACTTAGAAATTAAATCCAGGCCGCTGACACGAGTAAGAAATCCAGGGCAGACACCTTCAGTTTTTTTTCTATGGGAAGAGGTTTATGCTCATCACGTGCCCTGATGATAGTGTGGGACTGTATTACACTAAATCACTTAAAGAATCACAAAGAAACTAAAAGAATCAGATTACACAAAAGCACTAAACACTAACGTATAATTACACTTTACAATAACACTGTACACATAGAACAACAGTACTTAGAATAGGATACAAATTATTTCGCAATAGAAATTCAGAAATAATAAAAACGGAAATTTCTAATGCATGGGCCTACATAAAATTTATTAATCCTTTTCTGAAGAATGATGAGATAATTTGACAGACAGTACTTCCCTTTCATATAGATTATAGACGCATCCAAGGGTGGAATGCTTCGTGCATATTCGGAAAATAACTAACTAACTAGCACGGTTGCCATTTCCGAGACTATAAGTATACAGAAAATAATATTAAAGAAGAAAATTCCCCAATTTATGAATATAATCTTATAAAACATCGAAAGTGGCAACCCTGTATTTTTAGATATTAACCCAAGGTAGCACAATATTGATCGCCCGAGTAAACCCGAACATGTCAACCAGACTCAAACGTGTTTTACTTTCAAAATTTTTAGATTTCAAATAGTCAAATACGTACGTAAAAATTATATTATTTTCCAGACCACCCGATGAAACCTTACACAATAAGGACGTATTTTTGTGTACACAGTAGCACTTTAAAATACTAATTCAGATTGAATGGTACGGTACTTAGATGTGTTCATGAGACGCATACAAAGCTACGCGAAAACTAATATGAGTTTATGTATTTTTGTGAGGTTATTTTGCTGGTTTTTGTTCGGGTCAGTGTTTGTTTATAAATTAAGTTGGTTTTAAATAGTCCTAAAAGGTAAATAAAATCGCCTTTTTTTTCTAAAGGGTGGCATTTATAAACTTTTAAGTTGTTCAGATTCGACGGGTGTCGTTCGAATTGAACAAATGAGAAAATACCTGACAATTTATAAACTCCGCGGCGGTTCGTTCGAGTCAGTTCAAGTTTATAAATCAGAGATTGTTTCCCAGCGAATTGAACTGAACGTAAAAGTTTATAATAATGTACCCTGAAAAATAAACAACTTCAATTCTGTCAAACGCTTATTGACTTTCTAAAGAGTTTACCATGAGAATATGACAACACTGCTAAAAATTCAGTGACGTTTTCCGCCGTATGTTGCTTGTTTACTTTTCTCCCAGTGTCACCACGTGCATATTTCTGGTCTGACAATAGGTCATGTACACGGCATATTAAATCAAAGCGCCATTTTTGAATATTTTTCTTCAATTTGTTTTCATCTCAGAAATTGGCTGTTTAAATATAATACGTCATTTCCATAACACCCTGTATAGAGCCATAAAAATTATGGTTAGTTCTACTATTTTTATAGTAAATTTAAGTTTTTCTTCCCATGTTTCCTGTTTTCCCTACATTTGTGGAAACGACTCTAGTTTTTCTTTAAGAAGCCCATATTGAAAATAAACAAAGCGGCCTTTTTGACCGTGCGATTTACTTTACAAAAACCGTGCGATTTACTTTACGATGCGTAAAGTCTAACTTTAAGGTAGAAGTATTTTGCTATTTACGGTAGTGATCGTAGGCAAATGTTCTGTTAATTCCAAAGATAGTAACCTTAATTTACGATTTGTAGGTCGGTTTCGACTTGAGTCCTATCTACAGGGTGTTATGGAATTGACTTATTATATTTAAACCGGCAAATCCTGAGATGAAAATAAATTGAAGAAAAATAACCATAAATGACGCTTTGAATTATTAAGCATAATTTATATATAAAATCTTAAGATTTACGTGGCCGCTCCTGAGGACCCTCGCAATCAATAGTTTATTGAGGCAGGCTCGAGGTTCAAAAGAGGGGAGGGTTTGTTTTCATTATAGGCGGTGTGGTCATATTGCAACATAGAACACGCGTTCAGTTTTTGACAACAAGACGTCTATGACATGCGTTATCACTTCTTTTTTCAAACTTTTTAGAAAAAAAAAACTACTACAATTTTAAGGTACATACTCTCTTACCGTCGATCTTATTTTAAAATAATCCGTTTAATAATTAAATTCCATAAAAACTATGTTTTTCAACAGCTCAACAGTAGATAATATCACACAAATTTGAAATCACATCACAACATTTATTATTATGAATTATTTCACAACAGAAAAAATATCGAGTACTGCTACAACTAACAAAACGTTTAAAATTCGTATACGTCAAGTACGTGAAACCCTCGACAGTGTCAGTCCAACCCCGAGTCTCGAAACATACTGAAGCAACGATAGTGGCGCGCGGCCGGTATACAAGTAAAGGCGAGACACTCGGTGTGATCTGACAACACAGTTAGTATACTCTAGTGACCCACATTGTTGCTAAGTGAATCCAGATGGAACGGCGCGACAGTACGTGGGTAAAAAGGGTTTTTACCTTAGTATTTAGATATTCGATTTAAAAAAAAAGTATGAATATGTCATTTCTCTAACACCCTGCATACATAACTAGTATTATTGTTAAAGTTTGCCTCTATTTATGACTGGAAATGAGAACGATTACTTCTGAATGACCAATATCTTTCATATTGGTCATAGTGGCCATAGTAACAAGAAGATAACTTTCATATTTAGCGTTACTGCAATTTACTTCCTCGACACTATACGACTAACTAAAAGTCTATAATATAGTTATAATAGATGAGGTCATAATTTTCGCACCCCTTTAATTAGACTTCTAGTTGCATTAAGTAATACAAAGTGGGGTCGGCTATGCTAATAAGTAATAACTTCAGAAATTCAATAAAGTTCGTAGTTCCGTCTATTAGGATGGTTATTTTCATAAAATCATTGAATTAAAAGAAGCGAGCCGGATGTGATTTACTTTTTAGATTATCGTAAAATGGGATTAAAATGATACAATTTTTTTTTTTCGAACCTGGAAAGTCCATATCCAGGGTCCTGAAATAGTGAGTCGGGCTTCCCTAGCTCTTATATGAATTAAGTTAGAAATTGCATTCATATATATGCTGACTTATATTGTATCATGAGGTGTATTTCAGCTAAATAATTTTCCTTATACAGTGTGATAACATAAACTTGTATTTTTTTAAATGCAACTGTATTTTATAGAACATTTAGGTTCGTGTTAGTGTCCTCTATAATTAACTAAAATATTATTCAATTTGCTTAGGCAGTTTAAGAGCAATAACTTTAAAGCTTAAAAAAAACTTTTGTAGTCCTGGAAAGAACAATGAAAAAAACATTCTACAATAATGTTTTTAACCACTGGATTGGGTGAGTTTTATAACAAGGAATCTCAAGATGATATATGAATCTAATAGTATTTACGTATTTAGGGTGTTAATATAATAATAGAGTTCCAAAAACGACACATGTTAAAATTATCTTTCTCAAGACTTTCAAATGGAATACCTTGTATATTATTTGACTATTGGATGCAGAATTGATAAGCACTATTTTTTTGTAATACAAACATATAAGTTATTTTCAGCTGTTTTCGAAATAATCCCAAATTTTATAAATTATGTTTTATAAAAACTAAGAATTGTAAACTACAGTAAATCCTCAAAATGTCTTCCATTTTGATCTGAACATAAGTGAACGCGTTCTTGAAAGATCTGTTTACATCCCTTAACGATTGAGGTGAAACACTATCACAACGGTTCATTAGTTGTGGTTAAGCCTAAAAACCATGTCGACCTTTGAAATAAAATAGGAATTCGTGTGTTTATTGTAGTTTGACTAGTTCTTTAACTTAATTTACAGCGAATAAATTATAATAAGATATTAAAATGGATTTTATTGATCGGTTGATGTACTTGGTAGGAGCGAAAAACATTGTGTGTTAACAAGAAGTAATTTTGCGTCACGTAGAACTAGACTCTTTTTTATGGAGATACGTAAACAAACTGTTTATAAATATCTGCCTACAACTGCTACTAATATGTAGAAAATAATAAGAAACGCGTTTGCTAGCTTTTCACCTCAAATGTTAAGGGGTCTAAACAGATCTTTTCAAGAATGTATCTACTTCTACACAGATTAAAATGGAAGACATTTTGAACATTTACTGTAGTTAACAATTATTAGTCATGGCGTTTATGGCGAAAATGACTGGAATTAACTTATATATTTGTATTACAAAAAAACAAGAAACAAAAACAAAAAACAACCACAGGTTGGTCCATTTGAAAGTTTTGAAAGTGTTGTTTTTGGAACCTTATTATAAACACCCTGTATAAAATAGATAGACACTATTAGATTCATAGCATCTCTAGACCCTTTGTTATAAAACTCACCTAATGCCGTTGCTTAAAAAAATAATTTTATAACGTTTTTCTGTTTTTTATTTCCAGGAGTACAACACTTTTTTTTTTAGTTCTTAATTTATTGCTATTAATCTATCCAAGCAAATTAAATAACATTTTAGGTAGTTATAGGGGACCCTAATGTATACCTAATGTTGGAAAACCAGTTCCAACAATAGTGTTGCCGTTACCTGATAATTTTAATTATTACCTTTTCTTTTCCCGTTAAAATTAAACTATATCGTTAACCGAATCATCTTAAAATTTCCTTATTTTTCCCGATCAATCATAATAAAACACATGTCGTTTTGTTTTTCTCTCGGGAAACGATACAACAAGAGTTTTTGTTGTTGAATTATCTGCATTTTAACGCATTAAAACGTAAAGAAAAGTCCTTTTTTTACATGTGCCCCGAAAGTGTCTCTTTTCATGCATGTTCTCTTCACCGAAAGTGGCGTTTTCCAAGAGAGCGGGCGGGAAAGTATCGAAACAGGCAGGAAAGATTTTTCCCACCCGCTTCGAGTCACCATGTGCTCATAAATAAATAAAACCAGAATTGTCGGTGCGGGATTTGAACCCGCGACCCTCAGATCGCCAGGCGGACACTCTACCCACCGAGACATACTACAAGCGATAATAAATAGCGGATTATATAGTATAAATTAAATTGGCAGTTAATTTTTCAAAGATGTTTTAGAAAAATGTCTGAAGATTTTCTCTATTTATATGGCCTCAAAGACTCGGGTACTTGGAAAAAAATAAAACCAGATATTCCGATTACGGGATTTGAACCCGCGACCCTCAGGTCCCAAGGCGTATGCTATACCACTAGGCCACCGAGCGTATTTGTCAAAAATAATAAATAGATATTTACATTCTCCATGCGCGCGTGTTTTCATGTCATGTAGACAAGAAAACTGTCTGAAGAATTTCTTTATTTATTTGGCATCAAAGCTTCGGAGCACTTTTAAAAAAATACGGTACATATCTCGGGCAGTCGCGTCGGTGGCTTTTCTGGACTCGTGCGGTGGCCTCCCTCACCTTCGGCTGGGTCGTAATGTACTATTTTACTTTAAAAAGAGGTTATCCATTTTCACCCAACGGTGAAGTCATCACAAGTAAATAAGTCTTCAACACAGTCAAAAAGGTTGCTGATTTGTTTTCAGTTTTTTGATTCTTGTGATCTCAACAAGATTTTCATTTGACAAGTTAAGTTAAAAATTACGCTGATTAAATTTTCTCCATGAATAAGTCGTAATTTTATGAAGCTGTTTATGTCCAATAATCCCCATTATTAGATGCCAAAGGTCATCCCTGATCATTACTTTGATGATGAAATGAGACGTCCCGAAGTATTATAAAAATAATTAATAATAAACCAAAGCCGGCAAGTTAAAACAGATAAATAAATTGATGGAATTAGAAATGGTTTAAATTATCCTTGAGAGAACTGAGAGAAATTTATACCCTTTTTTATCTACAAAATTAAGGTAATCCGTATTGTTGATAACTGATGATTCTAATTGATATTGTATTGTTTTTTTGAAAACCATCCTGTACTTAACGGATGTTTTTTATTTATACATTATATTTTGTGTACTACAGGACATACAAGAGTTTATCTAATTTTAGTAAATTTTTATAATTGTGTATTGTCTGCTATTTAGAATGTCAAAACTGTCATAGAATGTCAAAAATGTCATAAATACACAACCGCACATTTTTCTGTTTGTAAAATAAAATAAAACCAGTTTACACAGATTTAATAATATTTAAATGAACAACTAATCTTTTTTATTTACCGCAGTAACCACCCTTTTGAACTAACAGTCTAAATTACCTGACCAACAATTATTAAATAAGTTGGCCACCCTCTTTTTAATTGTCTAGAATTAATATTTTTTTCTACACCTAAATATGTAATAAAATACGGGTATCCCATTTAAAAAAAAACTTTATATTTTCACACTTTCTTTGGGCTATCCTGTATATGGAAAACTATTTTCCTGAAATGCACCCTATGCAAGATTGATAAATTTCCCGAATTTCATAACCTTATACTACTTTTATACGACGAATAAGGTAACCTGACTTGATAACCTGATAGTCACCTTTAGAATAACATTCAAAACGGTGAAATTTTGGCACAATGTTTTGGATTTATGTTTCATGGGAACGAAATAATTCAAAAAGTAATAATAAAATTTCAGGTTCGTTTTAAATATTTTGTTTTGATAGTGAGGCTCTCCGGAAAATAGTGCCTGTAGAAAGTACTTTCTGTTTTTCAATATGCTTGTATATTACGTCACAAAAGAACAAAACCGAATAATGGAATTTTCGTTTCTTTTCAGATATTTCCGGAAGTAGTCGTTAATTTCTTAAAAATTTCTCACGAATTAACTTAAGCGGTCCGTTATACTATTAGTACCTAATACCAGAAAAAACTCAAGAGAGCGTTTACATGTAGAATTGACCAGGCTAATCAGAAAAAAATATCCACATGGATAAATGTCAGTGGCGTACCATCTTTCTTGTAAAAAATATAAGAGGACATGTTTGCAGGGACGCCACTGGTGGAACAAATGAATAACATTTCTAACTAAAATTTGTGATTCTATATCCTGTTAACACATACCAAAATTGGAAATAATATCTAAAGTACTTTCGGAGATATTAAAAAATAACCATTTAAAAAATAAAAATTCAACACCCTGTAGCAAGAAATTTAAGCCGTTGCTGACATATGTTCATACAAACTTTTGTTTATAAAATGACCTAAGGAATCACACCCTGTTATATTAGCACGTCATTAAGGAACACCCTGTAAACACAATTTTTATGGATTAATGTGTGTTTTTCACATCTAATTGTATTTAAAAATATAAATATTACAACATAAGTGTTTCGTGTGTATGGATAGTGTAACGAGATCTCCAAATTATGCAACTTTGCCACGATTTAACTTTTCATGTATCTTTTATAGTTTCCTAGGTCCCAGAGAGGGAGCATTTGGGACACCCTATACTTGAGTGTATTTTCTATTTCTTTGTCTTATCAATTAAAGTAAAATCTTCATGTGGTTTTCGTGATTAAATGATGACCCTTATTTCTTGCCGAGAGCCATCAACTAGACACGTTAAGCTTTCTCTTGCAAAATAGCTCCGATAACCTTAGAGCAAGGGTTCAAGGGTCGAAATCAAATTTCAATGAACTACGCGCTAAATCAAGTTCAAAATAGGAAGGAAAATATTATTTTGAGAGGCCCTAAACCGCTTTGCATAAAATGAACTATCCCTTTCCAACGCCATTACCTTGATAAAATCCCTACAGACAACACATCACAGCAAAACGTGGTAAATTGGGGTTCCTATTGAAAAAGACCTAAGGGATATGGACGATTAAACAAAAAACCAACTCAAGGAAAGAATAATTGCATCGAGCCCTCTTTCTTTGTTTCTATAAATTTAAGTTTTAAGCGGTATAATGACCCAATAAAATTTTATGCTTACCCTTAAAAAATTTATTTAGGCCGAAATAGAATAAAATTTTGTTTAGGGGACGGGCGCTTTTCACATTTTAATTTTTTGGTTAAAGGTTTGGTTCGTATTATTAAAAATGCATAACGATGTTATACGAGGGCTACTAGAATAGTTATTTATGTAACAAATGAATAAAGTATTACTACTTTTTTTCACGAACGGGAAATTTGAACGCACGAGCCGAAGGCGAGTGCCGCAATCGTGCATGTGAAAAAGGAACTTTATGCATAAGTTTGACCATGCAATATTTTTTCTACGATCGTATCTATTGTTTTTTCCGAAATTAAAAAGATATACAGGGTATTTCCTAACCTCTATGAAACAATGAAGGAGGTGAATCTTCGCTTTATTTTAAGACGAAATGTGGTATAAAAGTTTTTCGTATGTCGCTTCCTTTTCGAGATACAGGGTCTTAAAAATTTTTTTGTATTTTTCATTTTATTAATTAATGCCAAACGATATTCTAATGATATTTGTTAAAAATAAAGGATTAGAGCACCTTATTTTGGATCAATTTTAAATTTCACAATTAATTCATTTGCGGGGATCTGGGTAATTTTTTAGTTATTTTCGTATTTTTATCGTCAAATTATACGAGTAGGCTTTGCTTTGTTCCATTGAAACCACATTTGTTTTCTCCGTGACATTTGTATATATTACTCCTATTAAAACCACATACTCGTATATATAAACAGTATATTGCTAATACCATCTGCAATTATGTCCCCGCTATGGTCATCGAAGGGGGCGTTGTGAGTTTGCCCAGTTCGGAAATTTCCTTGTGAAAGTAAACATTCGATAGGACCACATTTCAACTATTTTAATACAAATTTCACTGCTTAGTTAGGAGAAATATTGCAATCAAAATTTCCATTAGTTCGATTTAAGACAGCGTTCCATGGTGCCCTGATTGGTGTAAATTTTTGGTGCCAAATTCCGTCCGAATATTTGTAACAATCGACAGTATGAGCTTTATTTTAACTTTCACCTCACTTTTTTCTAAACCAAAAATTTAGAATGTTTTGGGAATTATTATCAGCTACTAATGCGCCAAATTAAAAATACATTAATTTTAAGGTTAGGTAGTGCCCACATATACAGGGTGTCTTTTTAAAACCCGAACACCCGTTTTTCTCGCTAAGATTGCATTTTTTTGATTTCAACAAAAACAAATAATGTCGGGCCGGTTCTGACGCGATCGATAAAGTTTCCATCCTACTGTGTAAACTCAATAGGCCCGCGCCATCTCCCATAGCAGGGACACTTTTTGTATTTCAGAACGTTCGTATTAGCAATATACTGTTTATACAACGTAAGATAACAAGGGCCAGAACAGGGATCTCGGAAACCGTAAGAGATACGAAGTCGGTTAAATGGAGGTAAAGTTGCGCATTTACGTGCCTAATAATATGCCGTTTAGAAGGTTTAAAAATTCCGAGTAGTTCCGGAGATATCAGTAAGAAACCGAAATTCTGAAAAATCTATTTTTTCCTGGCTTTTTTTGCGATCGAATTCTAAAGTAAATTGCATTTTTACATTGCCACTTTTTCGGCTCTATCTAATAGCGTTAATTTTGTAATCCGACGAGCCGTCTTCGAGGGGCCATTATCAACTTTCTTTTTTTAACTACGGTCCTGTTTTCCTGATATTTCGAAAACGAAGCGACAAGCGAAAAAAATTTATACTGCATTTTCGTCTTAAAATAGAGTGAGGATTCATCTCCTTCATTTTTTTCAGAGAAGTTAGGGAACACCTTGTATTTATATATCTGGTGCGGCAAAAGTTTGGAAATGGTCCGATACTTCCGGGTAGTTAGGTTTCCGAAAAAAAAGTTTGGGACACAAATTGCTTGGTTTTTAGTTTGCAATCGATCGGCCACTGATCCCTCAACCCCCACGTGGGGGATGGGGGTGACTTTGAAATTTCAAATGGTGACCCCAATTTTTTTTTGCGGATTTCGAGTAAAAAATCTTTCGGACAAAAGTTGCCAATATTTGCACTCTGAACTCGAATCCGCGAAAAAAATTGGGGGTCGCCATTTGAAAGTTAAAGTCACCCTCATCCACCACGTTGGGGTGGCGGGTTGAGGGATGATTCAGTGGCCGATCGATTGCAAACTAAAAACCAAGCAACTTATGACCCAAACTTTTTTTTTGAAAACTTAACCACACGGAAGTATCCGTTTCCAAACTTTTGTCGCACCCAATATAACTCACTGTCATTTAGGAATGTAATACGTTTGGGATATTTGCCTATATCGACTTGGTTATTCAGAATTAATGTTGATTTTCGATTGGAATAGGGACCAGCATGACCATAAAGTCGAATCTTTTTTCTAAATAATATAAAATAATTTCAGTGTTCTCTAAATAATATAAAATAATGACAGTGTTCTCCTCTACGACCCTGCCCTCCAAAGGCAATCCCTAGCCGAAAATATCTAAGCAATTAGAACTAAACGTAAAAAGTCAAACATATGCTTCTTTTACTTCCTATTTATCCCACGCTATATTCTTCCTGACGTAAAAGTTCATGGTTTCTTTTACAAATTTATCTCTGTCCTAGCCGCATTTGTCAATTGCTCCATAATTTCCTTTAATGTAGACCAGTTGTCGCCAAATTCCGTTTCTCTCATCTCCAATTTACTAGCGTGACTAATCCGGACCAGTTTTAGCCAGCAAAAACGCTTGACCACATTATTTTCCCGATAATCTTCTAACATATTATGGGGTATGATAAATAAAAGGGGTTTATTATGGGTTAGGAAATAAATGCTCTCTTGTCACCGTTACATCCCCAGATTCTTCCGTTTATAGAAACAATTAGTTTCCCACATTAATCCTATAATAATTACTGGTCGGGAGATTTCGTCCGCTGTCCGGACTGAAATATCTACATCCGTGGGGCCTAGAAATGTCAATTTTTTAGGCATGCATAGAAATTTACAAGTTCAACTCTGTTTTACTTCTTCCCATAATATTATCAATTTTTTAGGCATGCATAGTTAACGTTAAATGAATATTATAATTAGCCTTAGAAGTTGAGCTTAATCGATTCAGTTTAATTGGTAAAAGAAAATCGTAAGCTGCTATAAAAATTTGAAAATATTGCCAAGATTTCCGTCAAATCTCGGAAGTTCCTGATGGATCAGAAGCCAAAGTGTCCAACGACCTCGCCTGCCTAACATTCCTTTGTACATTGGGAGCGAAAAGGATTCGCCAGATTTTTTCTAATACATTTTTATTGGTAATTAGTGTAGCAAATTAGCGTGAGGCCTCCTCGTTTGTCCAGTTATCGCTGTCAGTAGCTAAGTTTACTTCAAAACTTACACTGGAGTGCCATGCCAACCTAAAAGTACTGGCGGCCAGGGGGAACAAGGTAGAACTCTTGTGGGTTTGTTCGGGTTTGTTCGTCACTCTGGAATATTAGGAAATGAAAAAGCGGATGAACTAGCGAGAGCCGGATTCGCTCAAAGTCTCAGGGGCCCCGCACCGGCCTTTGGAATATCAAAACAGGCAACAAAAACAGCATTAGATAGATGGTCGAAACAACAACACCTATCTCGATGGCAAGGGTTACCTGGTCAATTACACGCACGGGCCGTAATTGGAAAACCATCGAAAATACTATCGAATGAGATGCTAACCCTGACGCGGCCCCAGTTGAGACAAGTGATGGGTCTGCTAACAGGCCACTTGTGAGAACACCTTCAACGGATGGGTATAAACAACGGATCCATTCAATGCATACTCTGCGGCGAAGAGGATGAAACCTCCTCACACATAATATACCGCTGCGTAGCGCTGTCTAGTAGAAGACAAAATATCTTCGGGAGCATACAACGTGGTGACAACCTCCCACATGACAAGCTTGGTAGAATATTACTGGACCTCATAGAAGGAACAAACATCTTCTAACAAGATCGGGATACACAATAAGCCGAAAGGCTGCAGTGATAGAAGTTCGGGCCTTTAAACCGACCCTCGCCTTTAACAAACCAACCAACCAAACAGTGGCTAAGAGCTAGCAATTGAACAACTACTCAGATACGGCATTGCCTAGTGATTGCCGAGCATTCATCGAGATATCAGAGCTCATGGAATAGGAAATGATTCCTTTTTCCCTCTTACCTATTTTGCTTGACGTCTGACAAAACTAAAATTCACAGGGCACAACAACCGTAGAAATGACACCCGAAAACTCTTTTTTGAGAGTTGCCAGCGACTTCAGCGATAATTACGAAGCCACCGGAAGAGATGTCGTTTTCCGATTTTCGTTTGTTTACTGGTTACAGCGTAAGTAAATTTTATCTAGCGTTCTGTTAAATGGTTCAAATTTTGACTTGCTGTCGAGTTGATACGCCTCAAATAAAATAATGAATGAAGAAACAAATGAAATTAGCAGATCATGATATGCTCCTGTATATTTCACTCAGCAGGTCAAACAACATTTGGGCGAAAGGTTTCTGCGGCTTTGGATTGGTCGCGGTGGTTCTATTAGTTGACCTCCAAGATCTCTAGACCTCACACCGCTAGACTTTTGTTTGTGGATCTTGTTCCAAAATGAAGTTTATAAAGTGAATGAAGCACTTATTCGAGGGAATTAGAAATACTGCAGCCGATATTAGAAAAGACATGAAACAAGGGATTGTAATAAATAAAACTGTACGAAACTTTGTTTATTTGTAATTAAGCTATAACTTGAAAATAATTGAATATGGGATAACGACATATGAGCCTTTTTAAAAACAATTTCACGTATACAATGGGAGTTTTGTCCTTTCTTCCCGACTCACCCTGTATACAACTTGTCCAATAAGGAAGTTCTACACAAATACGAAACTTTTTTATTATGCGTTTTATGAAAGAAAATGCCTCGACCAGAAAAGCTCTGCTAGAAAGAAACTCCTAGATTTACGAAGAAAACAATTTATTATATTATACAGGGTTCTCAAAAAGTACAAGAATGTGAAAAAGGTACAAAGGAGAACTACCTCTATTTTTAATTTTTGAGCAGAACGACAAACAAATAAGTTATTACAAATCTTGTTGTGAGTACAAATACAATATTTGAATTAAATATTATTATTTTTAAAAACACCTTCACGACTTGATCAAGCTCTTAGGAAGAAATAAAACGCATCAAAAGTGTAAATCTTCCTTGGACACGTTGTATGTGATATGCGAGCTGATTGTGAGTCCTTTCCCTTCATTAATATTCCTAACCTGTACATTTATGTTAAATACCTCGAAATCAATCCCTAATCTCATAGTTAAAACAAGCATCAGTTTCCCAGTTCCATTCAAAGCAGCACTTTAAGTAACATTATATACACTCGGTCCCGTAACTGGATGACGTAACATAAATACCTAGCAATTCCTACCGTGGCACTAATAGATATTAAAATTTTAATAAGGGTGGCGCAAAGTAGCGATTCTTGAAGTTATTATTTAATATTTGCTTTTTTTAATTCCTTCAGGGTTGTGGTTTTTACTTATTAAATATAAATTCCAAGCTTTCATATTACAGTTCCTAATTAATATATTACTCAAAAGACACAACTCCAAATACATTTGTTGTTGTGGGAGTTTTTAAGCGAAACAAATACAAGTTATACAAATTTCATAAAGTTCCAGGGGTTATTAAAAGCGAATGAGCTATCATCAGCACTATATTCCTATACATGGGATGTTATATAATATATAACGTGTCCAAGATAAGGAGGGCCAGTACAGGGTTCTCGGAAACCGTAAGAAATACGAAGTCGGTTAAATGGAGGTAAAGTTGCGCATTTACGTTCCTAATAATATGCCATTTAGAAAGTTTTAAAATTCCGAGTAGTTCCGGAGATATCCGGAAAAAAAACGAAATTCTGAAAAATCGTTGTATTTTTTTCCTGTTTTTTTTTTAGATCCGATTCTAAAGTAAATTGCACTTTTACATACTTTTTCCGCTCTATCTAACAGGGTTAATTGTTTTGCAATCAGACGAGTAGTCTTCCAAGGGCCATTATCAACTTTCTTTTTTTAAGTACGGTCCTGTTCTTTACAGTCCTGTTTTTCTGATATTGGAATTTGATAGGTTTTTTTTCCGAATGCAACGAATGTATGACACAATCTGGTTTAAAGACGTTTCGAGGGTTTTTTGAACAACATCAGGAAATTTCGGGATATACGGTCCTCTATTTCTCCTAATGTGTGTTTCAAATTTTTTTTTAAATTACTCTTTCTGTTTTACGATTTTTTTTTATTTAACTGAAATTTAAAAAAAAAAATTAACTTAGAAAAAAAAATGAGATTTTCTAAAAGTTAAACATAAACTGACCACGCCTTGGCGTTTTCTCGCGCAAACTATTTGATTTTTTTTTTCAGTTGGATCGGAATGAGAGACCATTACAACCAAAAAGAGAAGTACAACTATTTACCCCATTCTCAACATCCTCGACAACGGGAAGAGGGCGGGAGGGGGTCGGACGCGATATCCAACACCACCAACGTGCTCAACATCCTCGAAAACGAGGGGAAAGTGTGTTTCTCTGCAGGCGAGGTACTCTTGTTCCGGCTGAAAATATTAAGATGTTCGTCCGGCTCACAGACGCCACTAAAAGGCACATTTTCGGGTTTATATGAACACACGGCTTTTAAGTTATCATTAACGTGTATGTTTGATATCTAATATTGTATGCCTCATGAATATAATGAGAAGAATGCTACCTAATCTATCATAATATACTTCTTTTTACAAAACGGTTCAATGCTGCTTATATGCATATCAAAAAATTGCACATGAGATTTAAAATACTTATATTAGCTTCAGTAACAAACTTTCTTTTATTCGGCTGTAGCGTAGTCTTCATTTTTATTTTCAAAAACCGTATTAAAGCAAACATCGTAAAAATTTTTATTAAGAAAAATAAAATAATAATTTATAACCGCTTGGTCTTATAAAACGTTTTATCAGTAGAACCTTAATAGAAAACATTAAATTACCTTTGTGGTAAGTTTCGTTTCCCCATGGCTGATTATTTCTATTTTGCGGAATATTCTGAGCTTTTCTTCGCCTCTAGTCATTTAAAAAATAATAAATATTTTTTTGTATTTTTTATGATGAACAATCTTTTAAATATTTCAGCACTTACTGGGACTGATAATATTAGATTAATAGTTAGTTCCCAGACAGCACACATAGTCCAAGGGACGTCAATTTTAGGTCCATATTAAAGCCAGAACGTCCATAGCCATATTCCGACAACCATTGGACGAACAAACCAGAACAAGTAATGGACGTCCGATAGTAGACGTGCATTTTACGTCCATATTAGAACCATAGCCATATTCGGACAACCATTGGAAGAACAAACTCGAACAAGTAGAGGAGGTCCATTTTAGATCCATATCGGGGACCCGCCCTTATGAGAATGACAGTTGCAATTGACAGTTTAGACATCTGGTCGTGATTTTTGGTTGTTTGTGGCACGTTGTTTTATGCATCGCACGTTTGAAGAAGTAGAAGTATTCGTTTTAAAGAATTTTTAAAGAATTCGGACTATCATAGTTACCGCACGAGAGGGGGTCCCCTCTTTACTATCGATAGTCATAATTTGACAAAAGTTGAAAGATCCCCGGTATATGCCGGGAAAAAACTATTTAATAAATTACCAAATTATATAAAGGAGTTACAATACGACCAGTTTAAGAAAGAAATTAAAAATATATTATTAAACAAATGTTATTATTCTACTAAAGATTTTTTTATCGATAGTATATAAACTTAATTTTATCTCAAGATATGACTTTTTAAAAAAAAATGTTTTATGTGGAAAATATTTGTCTAACTTATGCTATTCTAGTCACATAATCGTCATTTTGTTGTTGATTTTATGTTAATATTGTTTGTGAATATCTAGTTGGTGTGTATTTTACTATTTTCTTAATTTTAAAACCTCACGTATACATCTGTACTATGTATAGCCACAGTATGAATAAAATGAGTTTATGAGTTTATGAGTTTATGAGTTGATTTGAAGCGTTTGGTGGCTTTGCGACATTTTGTAGTTTTCAAACTTTTTAATTTTTATTAGTGCACCGTTTGAACGGAAGTGAAGTGTAAAAACTTTAGAAGGCAAGTATTTTCAACTTTAATAATGCAAATAGTTTCAAGAAGTAATTTTCGGCGTGCACGATCATATATACAAATAGTCTTTTTTCAATTCTTATCACAATTTGATCTTCAAATTGTAAATTTATATTTTATAAAAATTTAAAGTATTTTAGGTTAAAAAATTCTCCAGAGTGGGTGGAGGAAATCTTCATGATTGCGTAAGACGCTGCCTTTCAATCACCATCACAAATATCCTAGCATCCAAATACTCATATCATGGGGCCAAGCAAAAAATGCCATTTAAAAATTGAAATCTAAATGAAGTCATATTAGGTAAGTCTTTCACCTATTTATTTAGGATACCTATAACAGAGGTTTCTTAAGGGGCACATGGAATTTGTAAATTACTTGTTTTTTTTAGAGTCTTTACTTCCTAGAAAGGACTATGACAAAAAAGAAGAAGAAGATGCCATTCAGAAATGGCTTAAAAGGACAAAGGAACGAAAGGATTAATTTTTTTTTATAATATAATTTACTAAATTTATTTAAATATAATATTTATAAAAAATAATATTATTTATTTATTGAAAAATAAAGTAATGTAATCCCAATGAACGTCCACTGCACGTACGAACACACGTACAAAATATGTCCAGAATTATACCAAACATGGACATTACGTCCAATATAATCAGAAAACGGACGTCTTATGGATGTCCAGAAGACCTCTGAAACGTGTCCATTGGACGTCCAAAATGAGATACTACAATGATCCAAATGTAATCCAGAAAAGGTCCAATGGACGTACAAAATATGTCCAGAATTATGCCAAAAATGAACATTTAAGTCCAAATATAGTCAGAAAACGGACGTCTTATGGACGTCCAGAAGTGTGCCATCTATATAGTCCATTGAACGTCCATTGGACGTCGATGTCCAGAAATGATCCAGTTAATGGGCGTCCGAAGGGCCAAAAAAGTAAATTAATTGGACGACCAATGGATGTTCTTGTGATGTCTGGGTTATGATGCGCCGTGTTAAAAGTTATTTTATTATTAAAAGTAGACTTTTAATGCTTGTTGTCTGTATCTAAAATATTATGACACTAGTGTTATAAATTATAAATAAATACAAAAGATCTTTTGATTGGGTTATTGATAGTGAGTTTTCCGTAACTAACAACAATATGCATTGGTGGTCATGTAACTAAACAACAAATAAATAAGGTTGTAGATTTTTATGGCCTTAATTTTGAATTTGATAGAATTGGCTTTAATTTTGTTGTTTCATTTTAGTGTCTAGTTTAATAGTGTTTGTAGCTAAAAGGGATTTTCAACGGTCTTTACGGACAGGAGTAATTACTGCCATAGAGACCGCTCAGTAAACTAATATGGCTTCGTGTCTGACGGTGTGTGTGTGTACAGGGTGTCCATTCTTGGGTATTTTTACGGGGTATCTCCGTTATTAGTAAAGATAAAAGGATGCGGTTTCCGCAGCACTGTGCTCCTTTTTTGTCAAACAGAAGATGCCGTAATCAGAATTTTTCTAGGCCGCCTTGTTTTTGATATACGTAATGTTTTTGAGAATTGTGCATTTTTGGACACTCCCCATATCTCGGTTACCCCGTAACGTATCAAAAAGAAATAAATTGTTCTTTTTGTACATTGAATAGTTTTCAAGAAAAATAAGGAAATTTGCTTTTTTTAAATGGGTCACCATATATTTTTTTTAATAATATAATTTAGTTTGTAAGAAGCTTCTCAAAACTATATAACACTTTATTTTTAGTCTTAGTAGTAGGCCCGAACTATACGTTTTTGAAAAATATACAATTTTTTTTTAGTAGGCCATGACGGATATTAAAAACAAACAAAAGAACACAGTCCTATGTGTCATAATAATAAAATCTTCTAAAATTCTGGCAGAGCATTCAGATTCTCTAAGTTGTTTTAAAATTTTAATTAAGTGAAAAATCAGTTTGTCCTAATTATGGCAGAGCATGTAAACTTTGAGAAGTACGACATGCTCGTTTGTTATATCCACTGTAACGAAAATGCAGATGAAGCATTAGAAGTGTATTTGAATAGGTAAATATAAGCCCTTATGTAGTAATTCTATGAAATCTATAAATTTTCTTAAATTACTTGTAGATATCCCGAAAGACGACAACCGGATAAACAAATTTTTTCAAGAATAAAATCAAATTCGGTTCATTTTCTAAACCTCGCCCTGTGTCAACAGACGTGGATGATAAAGACACGACGTTGATTACAATAGAAGAGGACGTGACAGCTAGGGCTGCAACACCCGAGCTGAATATCGACCTCAACAAACTCAGCCTGAAACGCAAGTCCGGAGCTCAGCGAAGGAGACTGTCTATTCAGGCTGCGAAGGATAAGGGCGAGCAAATCCGTTACAAACCTGCCCGCAAAAAACCAGACTCCTCCCGTAGAATGGGCTCTCACGCCCAATCCGGGTCTGAGTCTGCTGGTGCCTCTCGTAACAGGAGCCCCAACGCTCCCTCCAGAGGCGCCGCAAATAAGCGGGCTAGGTCTGATGGAAGCACGCCTGATGCCCATCGCTCCGCGAAAAAGAGTAGGGATGAAGAGAGCACTACCGCTTTCAAAGACGCCCTAACAGCTCTGAAGCTAGCCATTGTTCCTCAGGACTTCCCTGAGACACGCCTAACAGAGGAACAAGCGGATCAAGTCCAAATGGCACTGTTGAATGCGATTAAACCCGGTCCGGAAGGATCTGGGCCTGCATTCAATAGTTGCTATTTCGACAAAGGAGCTGTCATCCTCTCATGCAGAGGTGAAGGGACAAAAGCTTGGGTGGAAATCGAGGTCCCTTCACTGAAGCTATGGGATGATGCCAAGCTAAAAGTAGGGATGGCAAAAGACCTGCTACAAACGGCGAAAGTTATCATGTTGGCTCCGAAAAACCTTCGTTTGAAAACGCCGAAAGAGATCCTGCAGCTGGTTAAAACCCAAAATGCAGGACTAAAAACCGACGATTGATTGGTATGTCTTAAATCATACCAAGGAGGAAAAAGGCGTCACGATGGTTCTGAACATCGACGAACAATCTCTGAAGAGCCTAAAGGGGTCCGGCATGAAGGCATGCCTCGGACTTTGGAAGGCCTCGTTCAGAGTCCTAGCCGCAGCAAAAGGGAAGAGTGATGGCTCCAACACCGTCCGTGAACCTGAAGCTGCTGCAGGCAAATCTACAGCACAGTAGAGCTGGGTCTGCGGCCTTATGCCGTAGGCTTATTAACGAGTCCACATCGGTGGCACTGATCCAGGAGCCCTGGATCTTTGGAGGCCATGTGAGAGGACTCGGTCTAGCAGGTGGTAAGTTAATATATGATTCATCATCTGGTAATGCGAGAGCGTGTATCTACGTCAGAAATGATGTAGACTGTGTGCCTCTGCTAAATTTCTGTTCCAGGGACTTAGCGACCGCCAAACTGAGGTACAAGGAAGAAGGGATTGTGAAGGAGCTAATAATCTCCTCTGCCTACTTTCCTTACGACTCAGCTGACCCACCACCCCCCGCGGAGTTCAAGGTACTGGTGGAATACTGCGAGGCCAACCGCCTTCAGTTACTGGCAGGATGCGATGCCAACTCGCACAACATTGCATGGGGAAGTACTGACGACAACCCACGCGGCAATACCCTGCTAGAATTCCTGGTAAGTAATAGTTTATCTTTACTAAATCAGGGTAATGAACCGACTTTCGTAACTGCAAGGCGGAGAGAAGTAATTGACATAACACTAGTTACAACGCGGCTTTTGGACGCGGTTATAGACTGGCGAGTGTCTAACGAACTATCTGCATCCGATCACATGCACATTGAGTTCGCACTTCGGAATTGCGGCAGGGAAGTAACGCCCTACCGTAACCCCCGTAACACAGAATGGGAATCATATAGAGGTCAACTGAAGCAGAGTCTGACCTCTGTCAAAACCAATCTGCAAATCACCATAGATATAGACCTATCCGTGGATCAACTTCAGGACGCTATTGTCACAGCATTGCACAGAAAATTGTCCCCTGCATACCCAGGGGAAAAAGAAAGAGGTACCATGGTGGAACCAACACTTGGTAAACCTAAGAAAAGATACCAGAAAACTTTTCAATAGAGCGAAAATCACAGGAGACTGGGACAGATACGCCCGTTCTCTTACTGAGTACAACAAAGCTCTAAGGAAAGCCAAACGAGATTCATGGAGGAAATTCTGTGGGGAAGTGGAAACAACTTCCCAAGCAGCACGCATCCACCGAATTCTCGCCAAGGACAAATCAAACTCAGTTGGCACACTATTAAAACCAACAGGGGATTACACTATAAATGAAAGAGAGACTCTTGAAACTCTCCTTCAAGTGCACTTTCCGGGTTCGAAGATCACACAATCGGAAGCCAAACATGAAGCAGTGAACCTTGCGCACAGAGCAAAGAAGGCGGACTGGAAAATAGCGGCTGATACTGTGAGCTACGAGAAAGTCAAATGGGTAATAGAGACGTTCGAACCCTACAAGTCGCCAGGGCTGGATGGAATCTATCCCATTCTTCTGCAAGCAGGGCTCGAACACTTAGTGCCACACCTCTTCAGAATATACCGTGCTTGCATTGCCTGGGGTTACGTTCCAGAGGTATGTAATTTTCATCCCCAAGCCTGGAAGAAAAACTTACACCGAGGCCAAGGCATTTCGCCCGATAAGCCTTTCATCGTACCTCCTCAAAACGTTGGAGAAACTCATTGATAGGCATATAAGAGATGGGGCGCTCATGAAGAAACCCCTCCATAAACATCAACATGCCTATCAACCAGGAAAATCTTGTGAGACTGCGCTGCACAACCTAATATCAAGGGTCGAAGCAGCCATACATCAGAAAGACATTGCCCTGAGCGTTTTCATCGATATAGAGGGGGCATTTGACAACGCCCCCTGCATCGCGATGACATCAGCTGCCAGTAAACATGGTATCGATGAAACCACGCGGATGTGGATTCACAACATGTTGAAATACCGGCAAGTCAAAACCAGTTTACACGGCGACTCCATAGAAGCCGCAGTAACACTCAGGGGTACTCTCGCCTCTCCTATGGAATATGGTAATAGATGAGCTACTGGCATGTCTCAATCCTGAGGGATTTTACGCCCAAGGCTATGCAGATTATGTGGTAATACTCATCATAGGAGCCCATCCCACCATATTAGCAGAGCTTATGCAAAGAGCTCTGAATATCGTGCAGCGTTGGTGTATGAGGGTGGGTCTCAAAGTCAACGCTGCAAAGACCGCTATACTACCATTCACCAAACGAAGACAAACAGGGAACTACAACGACCTAAAAATCTTTTGTGAACGGATAAACACAGTCAGCGAGGTAAAGTATCTAGGATTAACCTTGGACGCCAAACTGACATGGAACCAACAATTAAATAAAAACCTACACAAAGCAAAAATGTGCCTAATGCGGTGCAGGAGCATGGTTGGGAAAACATGGGAACTCAAGCCCCAGATGATGCAATGGCTTTATGTCACAGTTATCAGACCCCTGATATCATACGGGTCTGTAGTCTGATGGACAAAAACACAGCAGATTACGACAGCGAACAAACTCAACAGTTTGCAGAGGCTGGCCTGTCTGTGTATCAGTGGGGCGATGAGAAGCACACCCACTGCAGCAATGGAAGTCATACTGGGACTAATACCCCTAGACATACACATCAAAATGGAGGCTAACTGTAGCGCCTCAAGGATGATCACCAATGGGGAATGGACACAACACCCCGTAAAAATTGGACACACAAGAGCCACGGATCTAATCAACGATGAGCTCTTGGACATGCAAACCGATCGTATGAGAGCAACATACGATTTCACAAAGCCCTTCAAAATTGACTGGAACTTTGATGAATGGACGAACGGTGCACCCCCGTCATTTGACAAGGGTCTAGTTTGGTACACCGATGGATCAAAAACCGCCAACGGTGTGGGCGCAGGTATATTTGGGGAGGAAAGACCCAGGATGGACATAAGCATTCCTCTGGGGAACTACGCCACAGTATACCAAGCGGAAGTTCATGCCATACAAGCATGCGTACTGCAAAATCTTGAAAAGGGCTATCACAACCAATAGATTTACATCCTGTCGGACAGCCAAGCTGCTCTTAAGGCTCTGAACTCCAATCGGTTTACTTTCAAACTTATACTGGAGTGCCATACCAACCTAAAAGTACTGGCGGCCAGGGCGAACAAGATAGAGCTCTTGTGGGTCCCTGGTCACTCTGGGATATTAGGAAATGAAAAAGCGGATGAACTAGCGAGAGCCGGATCCGCCCAAAATCTCAGGGGCCCCGAACCGGCCTTTGGGATATCAAAACAGGCAACGAAAACAACATTAGATAGATGGTCGAAAAAACAACACCTATCTCGATGGCAAGGGTTACCTGGTCAAATACACGCAAGGGCCGTAATTGGAAAACCATCGAGGATACTATTGAATGGGATGCTAGCCCTAACACGGCCCCAGTTGAAACAAGTGATGGGTCTGCTAACAGGCCACTGCCACTTGCGAAAACACCTTCAACGGATGGGTATAAACAACGGATCCATTGAATGCAGACTCTGCGGCGAAGAGGATGAAACCGCCTCACACATAATATACCGCTGCGCAGCACTGTCTCGTAGAAGACAAAATATCTTCGGGAACATACAATGTGGTGACAACCTCCCACATGACAAACTTGGTAGAAGGTTACTGGACCTCATAGAAGGAACAAACATCTTCTAACAAGATCGGGGCACACAATAAGCCGAAAGGCTGCAGTGATTTGAAGTTCGGGCCTTTAAACCGACCCCCGCCTTTAACCAACCAACCAACCAAACCAAACCTCGCCCTAAAATCTACCACAAGGGTTCTCGCGAGACTGATGAAATAAATGTGTTAGCTTCAATTGAAACAAATTCAAGTAGATCTTGCAGAAAAGTTGAAGGTTCGGTCGGAATAATTAAATCAAGAGTGCAAATAATTCTAAAAAAATACAATTTTAAGCCATATAAATTCCACCTTGTACAGAACTTACATCCTGGTGATGCACAGCGCTGTATAGAGGTTTGCAATTGGTATTTATAAAATATGAACAGGGAAAACAATTTGGAAAAAATCGTTATATGGTCTGATGAGGCTCATTTTACCAGTGCTGGCATGTTTAATCGACAGAATACGAGGTTTTGGTCTCAGCATGTAATATTTCCAGTCGAACGACAAGGCAGATCTGGCGTTAACGTTTCATGCTTTATACTGAATAGCAAAATAGTTTATAATATATTTGAAGGAAGCCTTAATGCAAATAAATATTTGGAATTCTGGAAAACGTTGTGCCAGAAATAATAGAAGATGGGCCCTTAGTTGGTCTCAATAACTTGCATCTTCAACAGGATAGAGCGCCCGCTCACAATGCCCAAATTGTAAGGGCCTACCTAGATAACTTCCCAGGTCGCTGGATTGGACCTAATGGACCTGTAAGATGGCCTGGTAACACTTGTCGGTTTTTTCATTTCTTCTTATGGGGATACCTTCAAAATATAATTTATTCCATTCAGTACCAAACAATATGGCAGATTTAAAAATTGCCATTGACAGAGCTTTTTGGGAGATACAAACGCGGCCGTTTACTATTTTTAATTCATTAAGGCGAATAAGAACCATGTGTGAAACATGTCTAAGGCATAATGGAGAACAATGTGAGCAATATTTATGAGGGAGTTCAATAAATTTTCAATTTTTGTGTTTAATATTTAATCCCACCAATATTTTTTTTAATATCCGTCATGGCCTACTAAAAAATATGGTATATTTTTGAAAAACGTATATTTCGGGCCTAATACTAAGACTAAAAATAAAGTGTTATATATTTTTGAGAAGCCTGTTACTAACTAAATTATATTATTAAAAAATATATAGGGTGACCCGTTTAAAAAAAGCAAATTTGTTTATTTTCCTTGAAAACTATTGAATGTAGAAAAAATCTGAGTACGTCACTGGATTCTACGTATAAAACTACAAAAAGAACATTTTATTTCTTTTTGATACGTTACGGGATAACCGAGATATGGGGGTGTCCCAACATGCACAATTCTCGCGTATATCAAAAACAAGGTGGCCTAGAAAAATTCTGATTACGGTATCTTCTGTTTGACAAAAAAGTAGCATAGTGTTGCGAAAACCGCATCTCTCTATCTTTACTAATAACGGAGATACCCCGTAAAACTACCCAAAAATGGACACTTTGTACAATAGTACTAACAGGCCAGATTTTGCGTTATTTTTGAAATAATTTTCCAATTATTTCGCCATTTTTTACATACCTGTTATAAGTTTAATTATCTCATTGTTTTGTATGAGGACTCTAAATGGAATGAATCTGAATGATCTTTGGCACGTTATATGGGTTTTCTTTAATTTTTTAATTATTTCTAGTAATTTTGATTTTTGATTTGAAATCTTACCTTATCTTAGGAGAACATTTTGCTTACCCCGTGATATAAACCAGTTCTTTTTGTAACTAGCACTTTTTTGAACCAGCAATTTTTATCTTAAGCCGCATCCTCACTGGTAAAAATTTAGCTTGAGCTGTATTAAAAAACTGATGTAATATGTTTGCCGTAAAATTAATCTGTTTTCGCCCGCACAAATTTACGTCGTGTGTCGCATGAGTGTGCTTAGGGATATGCGGAACTATATAGGTTATGTTAATCCATACACGTCTTTTGGGCTTGAGGTTCCTTTTTTTAATTAGAATATGAAGGAATATAAAACAGCATATTTTTTTTAAATAATAAATATAAGTTTGAGATATTTTTTTTAACTAATTTTAATTAATTTAGGTTATTCTATGCGGATATAAACTCAAAACACTTTAAACAACAGTCAGGGCCGGCTAAACCCGGGTGCAGCGGGTTCAAACATGAGGGACGGCAAAACGAAGCTGAACTCGAAAATGGGCATCGATCAGTAAAAGTAAAAAATCAGCACACCATGCCTTCAACCTCCACTATTCTATTTGTTGATTTCAATTTCTTATTTATGATATATGCCGGGCTGGCGGCGTAATTTATAAAGAATAAAAACACCGACGATCGATGTTGGTCCAGATTTAAACACTTTTTAGGACGAGCCGCTCCGCTTTTATCTATGAGCCAAGTCGGTAAAGATTAATAAAGCACTTTTTAGCAATCATTTTTTTTTCTTGGAAATCATGGCCGTAAATATATGGAATTGAAATTATGTTGGCTGAGCATTCCACTCGTTAAGACGTTAAGTAAGCTAGAATAACATAAGGCGTTTAATATAGGTGTTTAATATAAATTAGATTTTGTGAAATAAGTATAACGCACATTTAGAAAAAATTTAATTTTGTTTTCCAAGGTAAGAAATTTTAGTTCTGCTCTTAAGCTTGCTTTCAATGCTTTCAACGTAGAATTTTCTTTGTAACGAAATGCATAGTTAGTTCAAAAAGTCATCGTTTTGAATTAAAATTGCATTTTTAATGGTAAGTCTTATATTTGTTTATGTACAAGGTGTTTCATTTTTCAGTCATGCTGTAAATTGCGACATATAGTTTTTGTTTTTGAAAATACCTTGGAAGGCTATGAAAACATAAAAAAGTGTTACTATAATAATAAAACGTCAATGCAAAATTTCAATATACATAATCATCCTATGCTAATACAGGGTGTTATGGAAATGACGTATTATATTTAAACCGGCAATTCCTGAGATAAAGATAAATTGAAGAAAAATACCCATAAATGACGCTTTCAATTCATTCAGCGGTAAAAGTGACCTGACGTCAAACCAGAAAAACACCTGTGTGGCACTGCGATACATCTAAGCAATCAAGGAATTCTGGCCGGTATTATCATATGTACACCTTAAACTCTTTAGACAAAATAAAATCATTTGAACACTTTTCCATTCTGTAATACCTTTTTATACAATTAATTGAATAACATTTACGACAGACAATGTTTCAAACAACCTGAAAAAACATATAGAATAGTATTAAATAAGTTTGAAATAGGCACGTACGTCACTAGGTCAAATGCCAATGACCTGTTGACGCCTTACATCGGCTGAGCGAAGTAGTTTGATATAGCGCCGCACGCTTGCGGTCTGTTAGTTGAAGACCAACCAGCGGCCGGATACGTTGTGTCTCGTCGATCACCAACACACTTTCAGCAATCCGCTCTGTTTTTTCGGTTTACGCGTGTATCTTGCCCGTCCATAAATAATCTTTGAATATTATTTATATTGACGCGTTTCTTCTGGTCGCGTGTAATAAAATCTAATAATCTGTATTATTGTATTTTCAAAAGCTAACTATCGGTTCTGTTTAACTATTACTGTGTGTACATAAAGTGTTTCCAGGAGTGTTCTCATGAAAAATAAAATGATTGTGTTTGTGCCAGGATTTCCTCGCTCTTTAGGTATAAAGATAAATACAATTAGGTAGAAAATAATTTATTATTATAATTTTATATCGAATTTCAGTTTTACATTAAGTTTGGCACGATTGCCATTGGGTCTGGGTGAAATGTTGTACAGTAGCGCGGACTGACCTGTGAGTAAGAGTGTTTGTTACCCCACTTTTAAAACGGTCGATTTAAAAAAATATATATGTAGCGCTTCTCTAGGACACCCAAGGAGTCACCCATTTAAATATAATACGTCATTTCCATTACACCCTGTATAAAAGCGTGTAGTAAAAAACTGAAAAACTGTCACACACGGGCTGCAAATTTTGCCTTGCACCCGGGCGGCAAATGTGTCCTAGTCAGCCCTGACCACAGTAGACCATGAAACAAAAGCTAATATCATAGAAACAACTATGTTGACATTCTAGTGTTATTAACATTTAACGTCAATTTCATTTTTACATCACGTCAGTTTATATTGAAAGTGGAAAAAACGAAGAAATGGCGCAAAATTTATAAAATTTATATTTTGCTTGCTAACCGGAAAGACGACAACCATTTAAGAACATATTCCGAACATTTGCGATGATTCCCATTATATTCCCGAATATTTTATTTCGTTTCCAAATAATAAAGTTTAAATAAATCGCCTAGGAAACCAACATCATCCATGGTGTGATATTTGAAAAGAGAATTTAAAATGCTATCTTTTTAAATATATAGGGTGTTCCATTTTAAAAAAGGGGTTAGGTCCGATAACTTTTTTACCTGACCCCGTATATTTACTCTGAAAACGGCAGATTATTCAACAATCATTATGAAGAATCTTGTGTATACAACATTTTTCTGTATATATTTTAACTAAGAAAATCAATTTTCTTGATTTTCCCCCGTATCTCAGCGAAAGCGAGCGAAAATTTTCAAATTTTGATTTTACCAGTTTGACCCAAAAAGAGCACATGAAATCTACATTGCTTTTTTGATAGCACTAACAATTACGGAGATATCCTATAAAAGTGTCGAAAATGGAACACCCTGTACATTACATTAACACCTTATTCAAATATATGTACATCTCATATTTTTCAATCTCTCCGCCAATTAACACGAAATACGTATAGTTCCCGTTAAGTTATTATTTTATAACTCATACTTAAAATTTCATCGTCGTCCCGCATAACACGTAATGGGCACACGTGTGTAAATCGGGCGTTACGATCTGGCCCTGTTAAATCTCCCGAGTTCGTATATTGAGCTCTTAAACCGCTCGATCATATATAATACGTTGGATGTCTTATAAAACTTGCTCGACTCGCTATAGATGTAAAATATGACTGTATGAGTTTTAAACTTGCTGCTCTGTCAATGAAAAATATACAGGGTGGTCTGTAATGAATGAGTCCATAAAGTGACTGCAAATAATAGGTTTGAGCTAAGGGATGCCTTAGTAAACTGTTAATCGTTAAGACAATGCCGCGACCGGAGTCAGTCGAAATCTCCGATTTGACCCCTGTTCGTTTCGCGCTTGTAGGCACGAGGCAAATTGGATCTTCCCTTGCAGTTAGGAGAATCCGTCGAGCGTCCGCCCGTAATCGGTGCGCGGACAGAAACGTGATCGGGGTCTATACTTCAATTTTCTACGCTGAAAAACGGAGTTTTGGCTTCCTATGATAACGGTACATATAAAAAAAACAATTTTAACGAAAGATGTCTAAATTTTGTTAACAACTCGAGGAAAATTTTTAATTTCCTTCTATATGGAGCAGTAAAAAAAATAGCTCTAAAAGCAATAAAAAAAATATAGACTTTCCACGAGTTCTATTACAAAGTTGTTTTTTCTTTGACATTTTTTTCCTAAAACTGGACTAAACGCTTGGGAAGAAAACTCGTTTACAGGTACTCCGGAATCCTGTTAATAAGATTTCTCAAGGATCTTAAATCAAGGAGGTTCACGGCAAGGGCAGATCCAGAACTTCATTTTGTGGGGGGGGGGGGTCAATTTTGTTTTGGGGAGTTTACGAAAAGTAATACGCTGCCGCGTTAGTCAACCAAAACTAATTTTTCGTGTTACATTGTTTGTTTTGGGCGGGTGGTCATGACCGCGATGACCCCCCCCCCATCCCTGGATCCGCGCTTGGTTCACAGTCTTTGAAGAATAAACAGTAAGTTATAAACAACTTTCCAGAAAAACAATCGGGAAGCTCTGAAAAGGAGTATGATATTTCTTCGTACCTTTCTGTTAATTTGACAAAGACATTACGCCGTCTTCGGGCGTTCGGAACGTATTTTTTATAAAGCCCTCACTGTAACGGCCGTCTTTCATACCTGCTTTCACGTTTGACACTACCGGATTAAAAACTGTCATATTTGCCATTATTGTTAAATAATATTCTATGTTGTTTTTCAGAGTTTGTGTGTTAAATTAACGTATTATTTGTGGAAAAAATAGTAATTCTTAAGTTAATATGATAAAACTGTACCAAGTCTATCGTAAACTGGATAAAAAGTATATGCTTCTGAGTCACGCCCATCGATTGTTTGATTTTCTTGATCAGGGGCAGGAAAAGACAGAAGATTAAAAGATATGCGGGTTCTACAGAAATAACAAACATTCGCAAATATTGTTTCCAATAATGAAAACTTTCCAAACAATTAAGGATGGTGCCTCATCTAGTAGCAACTGGCAGTTTCAAGTTATGAATTTACCAGATTTTTCTATTTGTATTTTTAAAGTTAAGGAGAGGACGCCTTGCGAGTTATGACCACATATATATAAACAATATTTGCCAATACAAACGTTCCAAAATACAAAAAGTGTCCCCATCTTTGGTTCTGGATGCTATTTCAAATTACAGAATAAAAAGTGGTTCATCCACATTATTGTCGGTATATTAGTGCTTATAAACTTCCATTACCTAACAACAATTTTTGTAAAGGAGTTTTTAATTTGTGGTGAGTCGATTCGCTGTTTGGTAGGTTAGTGACTTGTTTTGTTGAAGATGAAAGGACACAAGTGCATGGTGCTTTCTTGCAAGAGTCGTGGATCAATGCCAGGTATAAAGTATTTCAGGTATGTACATATATAGGAAGATATTTTACTTATCAAATTATCCGATCTTCGGTACCGAATTTCACTAAAAAGCTTGTAAAAAAGAAGAGATGTGTCACTCGTATACAATATATTAAATATGTGGTCACTACCTAACCTTAAAATTAATTTATCTTTAATTTGATGCATTAGTAGCTGATACTAATCCGAACAAACCCAAAATAGTCAATATAGTCATTCATTCTTAATTTTTGGTTTACAAAAAAGTGAGGTTAAGAAACATATGACGTCGGATGAAAGTAAAATAAAGCTCATCGTGTCGATTGTTACAAATATTCGGACGGAATTTGGCACCAATAGTTTACACCAATCAGGGCACCGTCGGATCATCATATCGTCAGAAATCGTATGCATGGAACGCTGTTTCGAACTAATCGAAATTTTGATTGCAATATTTTCCCTAACTAACATGTGAAATTTACATTAAGAAATTTCCGAACTGCTCAAACTAACAACGCCCCCTTCGATGCCCATAGCGGGGACATAATTGCAGATGGTATTAGCAATATACTGTTTATATATGTGTGGCTATGGCCCGCTGTGGCGCATCAAACTAAAGAAATATAGACGAAAATCAAGCAAATGTTACGAGTTACGTCACACCCCATACATGAAATATGCCAATTAAGCACTATGACAGCTCAGCATTATTTTCCCTTTTTATATTTGTAACCGTGCTTCACACGTCAGTTAGAAGTCAGATGCCGTTTGTAAAGGTTGTTATTCTTTGTATACTTTAGACTTAATAAATAAAAGTTGTTTTTTAAAAAAGGACAGTTCGTTTTCGAAGAGTTAACTTACGTAATGCGAATATTTAACAAGAAGTATCTAACCGTTAACTATACCATAAATCATTATGTTCCGTTTTAAAAATTTACCCCAGTGTAAGTACACCACCGAATGTTATGGACGCGGGCATAAATTTTGAGATTGGCGGTTATTCAAGTATGAAGTTTAGGAAGTTTTTATCGATAGTTGTGTGAAGTGGGATGTGGACATGACTTATGTCGTAAAAAACTAAGACCTTTACTTTACAAATTGAAATTTTTAAAGTGAATCTTTGTACCTTGCCTTCAAATTCAAATAAGATAATTTCAAAGAAATTATGAGTTAGTCGAATTAAGTTACTCGGATACTACAAGAGCTAAACGACACACATCATGATTGCTTAGAATTAACAAGATTATAACAAAGAGAACTTTTTAATTTTTTTCAATTGAATCAATATTAATTATTAAACCAAGATTCCGCCACCGAAAGAGCGAAAAAAAAAGTTTGTATACACATAGATTCGACTTTTAGAAAAATAACTACGTCTTCCCATTTAAAATTTCAAAGTAAGGGTATTTTTCCTACAATGTCAAAAATATCTCGTATAACTCCTTTACCCAAGGGATGCGATAAACATAACTTAACGTAAAAAACTCTAGACCCATAAGTAATTTATGCAATTTTGGGATAATATTTGAAGAAATTATTCATATCATTAGTTAAAAATATTATTTTAAAACAACAACACGGACTTTTTCCACGTAGTCCCATTAAAAGCAATCTGGTGGAATTTACAGATCTTATTTTGAGAAATATGAATGATCGGAAGCAGATTGACGTTGTGTACACGGACTTCAGTAGGGCATTTGACAAAACTAATTATTCCATACTGCTTATTGGCGTGCATAGCAGCTTGCTGAGCTGGATTTGGTCCATAGTGACAGTCGACAGATTTGCCAATTTCCGATGGTGGTTTTTATTCTACACCTTTTAACGTACCGCCTGGTGTGCCTCAGGGTAGTCACGTTGGTCCCCTGATTTTCATCATATACATTAATAACATACGACAATGCTTTAAATTTTCTACATTTTTGATGTACAAAGATAACTTAAAATTTTTTTTGGAATATTCAGGGTGCCGGGGATTGCCATTTGCTGCAAGATGATCTTAATGCCTTGGTAAGATTCTGTGAAGGTAAAAGTTTATTTCTTAATCTACAGAAGTGTGTATCGATTACGTTTACCAGAAACGAAAATGTACACAATTTTCGTTATACCGTTAATAATAGTGATCTCAAATCTTTTAATGAAATACGCGATTTATGTCTTTGGGATTGGCCGTTGTTGAACAGTCTTGTCTTCGTTCCCGACATGATCGACCCAAGGCACCTAGTTTGTTAAAGATTGTTGCCACCAATGTCCATGCCTCAACACCCTACAGGAGAACGGAACGAATATTCCACTAGGAAATACAAATTCTGGAGAGAATTCTCCTCTCTGTAAAACGACTCGGGCATTGAATAGGCTTTCTTTAAGAATGGAAATGTTGTGTATAATTAGATTTAATAAATGTGTAAAATCAATGCTGTAAATACTAATAAATTTTAGGTTAACATAAATTAATGTATGTATACAGGGTGTTATGGAAATGACGCATTATATTTAAATCGGTGACTCCTTGGGTGACCTAGAGAAAGTCTATATCCTTTTTTTTTTTAAATCGAATATCTAAATACTAAGGTAAAAACCCTTTTTACCCACGTACTGTTGCGCGGTTCCATCTGGATTCACTTAGCAACATTGTGGGTCACTAGATTATACTAACCGTGTTGTCAGATCACACCGCGTGTCTCGCCCTTGCTTGTATACCGACCGCGCGCCATTATCGTTGCTTCAGTATGTTTCGAGACTCGGGGTTGAAATTACGTTGTCGAGGGTTCCACGTGCTTGACGTATACGAATTTTTAACGTTTTGTTAGTTGTAACAGTACTCGATTTTTTTTCTGCTGTGAAATAATTCATAATAATAAATGTTGTGATGTGATTTAATATAATATTCTGTTGCAAAACATACTTTTTGTGTTTTATTCTTTTATGGAATTTAATTATAAAACGGATTATTTTAAAATAAGAGAAGAAAAGGTAAGAGAGTATATGTACCATCAAATTGTAGTTGTTTTTTTCTAAAAAGTTTGAAAAATAAGTGATAACGCGTGTCAAAGACGTCTGGTTGTCAAAAACAGAACACGTGTTCTGTGTTGCAATATGACAACTCCGCCTATAATGCGCTAACCTCGTTTGAACCTCGAAACTGCCTCAATATACTATTGATTGCGAAGGTCCTCAGGAGCGGCCACGTAAATTTTGAGATATCATATAAAGTGTATATATCGCTTAATAATTCAAAGAGCCATTTATGGTTATTTTTCTTCTATTTATTTTCTTTTCAGGATTTGCCGGTTTAAATATAATAAGTCATTTCCATAATACCCTGTATACTTAATTTAAGCATTAATAACTCCCACTAACCAATACGACAACGTGAATGCTATATTGTGCTTAGTGCCTATTGTATCCCTATTTTGTAAATAAATAAAACCGAACCACCCTACAAAATAGAGAGACAATAAAATGAACAAAAAAGTTAATACCGTTCTGCGAAATTCAAAATTAAGGCCATAAAAATCTAAAATCAAGTAACTTTAACCTTATATCTTTGCTATTCGTTAATCCGAACAAACACTAGTATTAAAAGTAATCCACTTTTAACACTAACACCATAAAATTATATTTAAGTCACTGACGCAAAAGTTAAAAAGTCTATTTTTAATACTATACCTATGTTTTATTATTACGTCACCAAAATTCTATGAAAATATTTGAAACCTTTTTCGATATATCATTGTAATACTTTAAAGAACTCATGTACAGGGTTACCCATTTTTGACACTTTTGATGGGTATCTCGGTAATTGAAACTTATCAAAAAACTGATGTACGTGTCATGCGATGTATTTGGGAGAAACTAAAAATAATAAAAGCAGAACTTAAAAATAATCCCTGGTTTAAATGATACGAGGGTAAATTTAAAAATTGTCAATTTTAAAATTGTCCTCTACATTTTTTATTACTAATAATAGAAGAAAATGATTCACATAAAAGTTTGATAGTGCGCTAAGTAGAATATGATCCCACCTAAAAATCGCTTCTACCGGGTCAGGTCAAAAAGTTATCGTATCTAACTTACTTATTTTAAATGGGACACCCTGTATATTATTAGCCAATAAAATTGCATTTTTATTTCTCTTTCTAAATATATAAAACACTATATATTTTATTTTTTAAATAAATAAATACAAGAATAATTTCAATTTTTATATTAAATTTGTAGTAGGCCTTGCATTATGACCTAAGGAATCAAAATAAATTTTGGACCATTTATCGATGAAGATACTCAAATGGCCCTCCATTGCTATCAATACAGTTTTGACCACGATTTCTAATGGAATTTTTTTTTGTATGATCAATGGATCTTAGAGCATTAATAATGTGAACGGGTTTTACTTTTACTAGAAGGCAATCTAAAGAATTATGGTAGATTTATTAAACCGAAACCTTATGAATATTTTATGGGAAATAAAGGAAACGACATAAAAAACGTTCTTGGGTTCGTGGAAGCTGAATTTCTAGTAAGTTTCGGTCAGTATTACCAATTACCTAGACCAATTTTATGCCAAGAAGTTGATATTTATCATAATAATGTTATTAAAATAAAACTCGTTTTTAACAAGGAAATTCCTTGTCTATACCTAAAGTATAGAAATCAGTTGAAGTGTCAAAAAACAAGGTTCAAAAAATATTAAAGAAAAACCATTACTTTTCATATAAAGTAAACGTGCAACAATATTTACATCACGAAGATCATGAGAGGAGAATTCAATTTTGCCGTTGGTATTTAAATAAATGTAACGAAATTTCCAATTTTTACAACAAAATTATATGGTCCGATGAGGCAACAATTACAAGTTAAGGAATTACTAACAGCCACAATGAAAGATACTGGGCCAACACAAACCCGTATTTAGTGAGAGCAGTACACCAACAGGGCAGATTTGCTTATAACATCAGTTGTTTTTGGCAAGGGCACAAGCTTGTTTCTACATGTTTTGAAGGAGACCTAAATACCTAAATATTCTGGATACTAACTTTTTAAATTTGATGAATGACGAACCTTTGGCAAAAGTAAGGGAATATTTAAATATAAAGTTCCCAGATAGATAATTGGAAACATTGTTATATGGCCATCTCGCTCACCTGACCTGACACAGCCAGATTTTTTTTATGGGTTAATCATAAATCTAGAAACAAATTAACGAAACACAGGAGCACATCTTGAATCAATCCATGAAGCATTTAGAAAAATATAACCCGTTCACATTATTAATGCTCTAAGATCCCTTAGAAATCGTTGTCAAAACTGTGTTGATAGCAATGAAGGGCTATTTGAGTATCTTCGTCGATAACCCACCATTTATTTCGATTCCTTAGGTCATAAGGCCTAGTACAAAATTAATATAAAAATAGAAATTATTCTTTTATTTATTTATTTATAAAATAAAATATATAGTGTGTTTTATATTTAGAAAGAGAAATAAAAATGTAATTTTCTTGGCTAAAAATATACAGGGTATCCCGTTTTAAATAAGTAAGTTAGATACGATAACTTTTTGACCTGACCCGGTAGAAGCGATTCTTAGGAGGGATCATATTCTACTTAGCGCACTATCAAACTTTTATATGAAACATTTTCTTCTATTATTAGTAATAGAAAATGTAGAGGACAATTTTAAAATCGACAATTTTTCAATTTACCCTCGTATCTTTTAAACCAGCGAATATTTTTAAGTTTCTTCCAAGTACATCTCATGATATGTACATCAGTTTTTTAATAAGTTCAATAATTACCGAGATACCCATCAAAAGAGTCAAAAATGGATAACCCTGTACATTTAATCAGATAATTTAAATATCAAGCTATTTGTTCTTTTGTCACCTATTCAGTCACAATATTAAGCAAAGTTAATCATGATCAAATTGAGTAATCATGTGGCGAGCGCTTATCTGATCCATCATAGTCAGTATTTAAGCCGAAAGAATCCCAAGCATGCGTTTAGAAATGTCTATCATCGACGGACATTTGAGCGAAACGTGCCCTTTTCCCAAACATCCGGCATAACATAAAAACAAACACAGGCAAATCTATCCAAAAACCAAATTCTTATAGGTGTGACCTTTGATGATCTGATAAGTATAAACAGCAACGTAGTCGTTGTGTGGTCAACAATACACATATACATACTTTTATTGATACTGATTAGGTATACATTATCGGTAATAATTGAATTAGCAAAGGACGCAGGCGCCCCCAAAAACAGGGCATCCAGGAATCCAGACGGCGGGCCGCATGCATCTGGAAAGTTTCTTCCACCGGGAAAACCGTGGCAAGTATCCCGTCCGAGATTCTTGGATAAATCATTCGTAAATAAACGTTATATAGACTTTCTGGTTATAATTTAGTGTTTCTAATGTAAAAGGTATGAGGAATTTAAAGAATTTCAATGTGAGAATTTTTATATTTACTTCCTGTTTCTTTGGTAAGTATTTTTTTAGAGATGTTATTTGTTGAAATGTATTTTATTAGTTTATTTTAGGGGTTGTAAGATGTACAAATAAATTTGGACTTTTATTTCCGGATTGTTCGGGTTCGGGACACAATTCGTTTAACGTTGATTTTCAGGATTATTCGAGACACATGTTATTGTTATCTTCTAAAAATATTTGTTGAAATTGCCGGATCGTGTTTATTAAAAACAAATATTTTGTCCGATATTCTTGGACAATCAGTGTTAAATTACGATCTTAAAAACTTCCTGGTTTTAGTGTTTCTAATATAAAAGGTATAAGAAATGTTACTTACATTGTAATATGAGAATTTTTACATTTTCTTCCAGTTCAACTAAGTTAATGTTTTTGAGCGAGAATATTTCTTGGATTATATTTTATTACTTTATTTGAGAGGTTTTAATGTGCAAATAATTTTCAATTTTTAATTTGATCATGTATATTGATATGAAACAATTTATTTAACGTTGGTTTACAGAATTCTTTAAGATAAATGGTTGTTCTGATCATTTAAAGAATATTTGTTAAAATTGACCGACAATGTTTGTTAAAAACAAGAATTTCCTTCCTGTTTGTTACTTTAGTATTTTTGAGCGCTAATATTTCTAGGAATATATTTTATTACTGTATCAGAGAGGTTTTAAGATTTGCAAATAATTTTAAATTTTTAATTCGATCATGTTTGTATATTGATATGAAACAATTTATTAAAAGTTGGTTTTCAGAATTATTTTAGATAAATGATGGTTCTGATGATCTAAGGAATATTTGTTACAATTGACGGAAAATGTTTAAACGAGAATTTGGTCAGACATTTTTGGATAAATCAATGCTAAATTACGTTCATTAAAAACTTTCTCTAGTTTTTTTTGTTGTTATATGAGACATTTAAGATACTTTAATATGAAAATTTTTATATTTTCTTCTTGTTTGCTATGTTAGTATTTTTGAGCGCTAGTATTTCTAGGGATATATTTTATTGTTGTATTAGAGAGGTTTTAAGATTGGCAAATAATTTTCAATTTTTAATTCGATCATGTATATTTTGATATGAAACAATTTATTTAACGTTGGTTTTCCGAATTATTTTAGATAAATGAAGGTTCTGATCATCTAAGGAATATTTGTTAAAATTGCCGGAAAATGTTTGTTAAAAACAAGAATTTTGTCCGACATTCTTGGATAAATCAGTGTTAAATTACGTTCATAAAAAACTTTCTCTAGTTTTGTTGTTGTTGTTATATGAGACATTTAAGATACTTTAATGTGAAATTTTTATATTTTCTTCCTGTTTGCCACTTTAGTATTTTTGAGCGCTAGTATTTCTAGGGATATATTTTATTACTGTATTAGAGAGGTTTTCGTTTGTTTTCAGAATCTAGAGATTAGGGTAATGTAGTTTATGTCCTGATATGTTTAATTGTACAGGGTAGTTCATAAAATCTAGATGCATGTAAAGTTACTTAAATTTAAATTTGACGTATCTTACATAAAAATTGAAATCAACTCATAATTTTAAACTAAACTAATTAGAAATATATCTGGGTTAGATACTGGCCCAAAAGTGTCGCCATGATACTCTGTGGAAATTATGTTTCCTTCTAAATACGTTATATAGCGATTGTATGCGGTCCTTTAATGTTCGGGTTTGCTCGGGTTTGTTCCAAACCACACCCAAATTTTATAAAAAAAATTTGCGTACCAAAAGTTAGCAAGGGGGGGGGGGGGTTGTTCGAGTTTATTCACGCATTGCATAACGTGTTTAAAAGGAAAGGTAATTTCTTTGTTAACAAGAGTGTCCTGGCAACTCTTTTGGGCCAGTGTCTAACCCAGATATATCTCTAATTAATTTAATTTAAAAAATGAATGAATGAATTAAATTCAATTTTTATGTAAGATATGTCAAATTTAAATTTTAATACATCTAGATTTTATGCATTACCTTGTATAATTGGACATATCAGGACCTTAACAACTTTGCCTTAAGCTCTAGAAATCTATATTATATTAGTTAAAAAATATATATTAAAATCGGTTCATTATTAACGAAATAACAGCATATTAATTTGTACGCGCAATATTCGATAATTAATTGGCTTAGTGTCTGTTTATTAAACATAAATAAATAAAACAAATATCAATTCAAGATCCTTTTAGTTTTAGTGTTGCTAATATAAATGGAATGAGAAATTTATTTTAATGCTAGAATTTTCATATTTATTACTTGTTTAGTTACTTGGTAAATCTTTTTTTAGGATCTATTTTTTCACTTCATTTTTAAAAGTTCGCAATTTAATATTTGTGTATGATTTTGGACCGTTATTTGTATCTTTCTTTGGAACATTTTATATAACTTGGTCTTCAAAAGGTTCCACTCGGTATCGAGTGGAAGGTGATAAGTAACAAGCGACGATTTTCCCTTGAATTTATAACTCGAGCAGTTTTTTTAATAATCGAGCGATGTCGGTTATTTCAATAATCGAGTACTTAAGCGGCTTTTCGCTCGAGCGATCATAATAACCTATAGGCAAGGTAACTTCATAGCTTTTTTATTAAAAGGGCAAAAATTCGATAAACTATTTCCCTTTTATCCACTTTTTTTATTGGAATTTAGGTATAATAGTTTATAAAATTATTTCTGGCATACTTTTTTGTCTCCCTTCATGTTACAACTAAACTAACACTTCAAATTAAACAAATTTCATAGAACTTTTATTATCAATTTTAAATTATAACGAGATTAGTTTGTTTTATGTTTTGAGTGATTTTAAACAAAATTAATCAGCTATTTATTGTTCGGAAGGTTCTGCTTGTAAACATGGTGTAATATTACTTAGACGACGAGTCTAAATTATTATATTAACGTTCCTTTCAAACTTTGACAATAATTAACACAATAATTATTTGTAGACATAAAGTGACTGGTTGCTCAATCCCCAAATGATGGAAAATAAACTGTAAATAAAATATAACAAATACAATTTATTCGCAAATTATTATTTCATAAATTCCTTCCTAGTGTAATTATACCGCGTGTTTCAGGAGGAATGCTCACCCCTAAACTTTCTTATTGTTTAAATTACAGAAATAAAATTTGGTGGGTTTCTATGTGATATTTTTCATTTTATGACATGGCGGACTCCATTTTGTCACTTCCGGTTTAACTTGAAAAACCCCAAACGTTAAATTTTTAAAGGGAACACCCAATATACTTTTGGCAATGTCGATTCAGAATTCCATTCCAAAGTCAATGACACCCCATACGTAAATAATTTTTTTTTATTCGTTAATCTTGATCGCTATGAACTGCCTAAAATGGTTTACTTATAAGCCAAATTATGGCGAATTTTAAATTTATAATTATTATGTTCATTTGTTTCTTAGCATTACGGCGTCATGGGCAGATAAATGCAAAGCCGTTTGGGCGTCTTGTTGTATTTTCGTCATGAATTGGTATTTTTGATAAATTTTCTCTCATTTTTTAACTTTTACAATAGTTTCATAGATTTGCAAGACAAGTTACATTAAAACATGTCGTAAGAGAGCCTTGGTTGCCATAGGTAAGTAATCAAATCATTTTTTACGATTTGTATCATGTTTAAATTATTTTAGTGTTTTAGGAATCCATGATTTGGAATCAAAGGATGGGGTGTCGTTTGGAATTGTATTCTCAATGGATATACGGAAGTGACAAAATGTAATTCATCTCATAAAATGCAAAATAATATCACATGAAAACCAACCAAATCTTATTTTTGTAATTTAAATAATAAAAATTTATATGGTGAGCGTTCCTCCTGAAACACTCGGTATACAGTATAGGAAAATCAGCTGTTTCGCCCACGTTGTATACACTGTGGGGAATTCCATATTGGAATTTAGGATTTTAGTGTTTGTTAATTTGGTTTTAAATTCAATAAATTATAATCTCTAATCACTTTTTCTTGTCCAGCTTTCTTATGGTGGTACTATTTTATGGAGAAACTCGTCCAACTTCTTGCGGATATTTAAATTTCAGAGAAGGTCTAATCCACCGACCTATAACTATGGATACGTACAACTTATGGGATGCGCAGTAAAAAGTTAAATTTTGAGAGAGAAAAAATTGTTTCTTGCGAACGGTTTACCGGTCATATTGTTAAAGGCCAATTTATAAATTTGACGTTACGATTGAGGGTGCAGTTTGACGGTGCAGTTTGACGGTGTAGTTTGACGGTGGCCGTAAAAAGCTGGATTTATAAACTTGACGTTGGTGACAATAACATAACCTGCTTTTCTCGGCTTTTCTATAATTTTATGTGATTATATTAATTTTGGTGTTTATGTGATCTGAATGATACTATCAACACTTATCCACAGTATACTTTAAAAAGGTTAATAAAATAATATAAAGTCAAATAATATTTACTAAATATCACGTGACATGCAAACACGATTTTGATTGGCTCTGTAAACTTGCTACGAACGTTGCTACGACCGTCCACCGTCAAAAGATAAAATTAGTTTATGTTGGCCGTCAAACGGCACCGTCAACGTCAAATATAAATGATCTTATGCATTTCAATATGTTTAAGCTGTAACGGCACCGTCACACGGCATCGTCAATCGTGACGTCAAGTTTATAAATCCAGCTTAATGGTTGCGTATCGGTTGTCATGCACCCAATGATGTTGTCGCCGTCATATAGGCAACCCCGCCGTATTAGTACCGGTTTGGTTGCCAACCAACGACGACCGTCCAGAGCCGATATCAGTCGTAGGGATGTAACGATGTTAAAAATGTATCGATACGTGGACAATTGATATCAAAATTAATTTTCAAAGTGGCATTTCAGTGATGGCCACAAGGCCTTCTTGTATGCGAGAAAATAGATCGTTTGTTTCCCAGTAAAGAAGATCTTGATGTGCCAAAATATTGCCGTGTAATCATCTTCATTAAGGGCGAAGTACGGTCCTATTTGTCGGTTAAGGTAGATAGTTTATCAGTCGGCATTGCGCATAACATCTGCCGATCAGCTTTGTTTACATGCGCGAGGCCATAAATTTGCCACTTTTGCTTTAAGAGTTTGGCTACCCATAGATATAGGTCGATAGTCTATATATATATAAATATCAACTTAAAAATTTTAACGCTACCAACGCTATTTATTCTGCGTTAATTCCTTCAAATTCACCAAATATAAACATTTCCTGCAAATTCCGATATTCATTAATATGGTACAAGATCGGCTAATTTGATTCGACCAAATAGGCTTAATAAATCTAACAAACAATTCGCTCAACATTTAACTATAGGTACAATGCTTTAATAAATATTTTAATTAATTTAACAGTAATCTTTGTGACTTACTACAATTAAATTTGAATACTGTATAGGGTGATCACGTATAATGTCCAACCTCTTAATTTTTTATACTTGAGAAAAATTAAAATGATTGTTATACCTACACGGTTTTTAAAGTAGTATTTGCAAGCTGATCATTTTAGGTCTGTTGATCTACAGGGGGGATCAACAAGTTTTTTATTTAAATGAAACATCATGTATATTACCTGATTTTCAATCAATTCTGAACGTAATTTATGTTAAATACCCTGTGTGGTGGCCTTACAGCGCTTGATCTCCCCTACTCCTATTAAGTGGGGAATCAGGTAGATCAGCCAACACAATTTATCCGCAGTGTGAAATCGGTACGGTATTTCATTCCATTGTAATTTTAGTTGAAGTATATTGGTGAGTTCTTTTTTGGGAATAAGTCGTATTTAGTGTTGTGATCGCTCGAGCGAAAAACCGCTTGATCACTCGATTATTGAAATAACCGACATCGCTCGATTATTAAAAAAAACGCTCGAGTTATCTATTGAGGCGAAAACCGTCGCTCGTCACTTATTATCTTTCACTCGATACCCGCGCTTCGCTTGACGCCGACGGAAATGTACCGCTGTAGTGTGATCGTGTTAAAAAACTGCTCGTATATTCGAACAGTTTTTCGCTCGATAGGAAATACTCTAGTTATAAATTCAGGCGAAAAACCGAAAAATATCGCCCGTTACTTGATAACCAACCTTCGTTATACGCGCCGCGCCATCCGATTGGCGACGTTGAGCAGGTAATACGACATACGTCTTTCTTAAAGGCACATAAACGAGAAGGTGCATATTAAAAAGTATGCCAATTCCCTTAGCGGAGTCATCCCGACATGAGTTTGGTAAAGTTTTGTTTCAACTGGCTAGCCAGCGGCGTAGCTTAGTTCTCCGATTGTAAATATTAAAAAATTAAAGGATATAATTTTAAAATCTTTAATTACTATAAACTCGAGAAAACTTCTCAAAAATAACAGGTAATAATAGAAATTGTTAATGAAAAATAGCAAAACGAACAAAATGGTTCACGAAATATATAGAAAAATTCGTTGGTAATATTATAGTAAACATTTTTAAATCTAAACAGGAACTTTTTATTATTAAACTCAAGAAGACATTGCTACGGGTGTACTTAAAAGGTTCACCTATAGTTGCCCAGGCTAGCTCTCAGGATCGTTGATTCTCCTACAGCCTCAAGTACTCTGTGTCTATCAATAGTAACTTTGGGCGCCACTGGTTTTTTGGAGAAACCAGAACCTTCTGAAGAAATTTATTGAAACAAAAATAATCATTTAATTACTGTGATTTTATTCCACACTTTAGATAAGCGAATTAAATGACATCAACTGGTTATTCGAAATCAAATTAAAATCTTACTTATTTCATTTTACTAAAATTACGTAGGTACATTTATTGATACAATATACGGAACCTGAAAAAGAGTGAATTTAAGACGATGGTATGTTTAACCGGGTAAGTCGAAATTGCAGTACGCTGTATACTTTAATTACCCAGGGAAAATTCATGAATTTTGTTTTCTGGTGCGTGTAGTTATATATATATGGTTTAAAACGAAAGCATACCTTATTGTCTTTTACAATACTGTTACTTGAAAGTGAAAATATCTTAATTTCTATAAAAAAAATTGTCTATGGTCAATAATTAAATAAAAAAATGTCATGATACCCGATCGGATCCTTCCTCAGACAAGTTTCCACTCACAGACTGGCGTCCACGAGCCACCACCTACGAATGAACTGCTTTTCCGAATGGGGATGTCACTGGCAACTGACCGTTGAAAATTCTGTTTGAAGCTTGACGCTGACCATGATCTTGACTTGAAGTTTCTTATGGAAGTACTTCGTAGAGGAACATCGTCGTCCCAAAAATAGAACGGACCTTCCTGGAGTAGGAAGAACTATCCAGCAGTTGAATGAAACCCTGGCCCAATCGTGGAAAAATCCCATCCAATAATAGAAAATACCATCTCATACTAGAGCATACCATCCCATACTTGAGAATACCGTCCATAAGTAGAACTGACCCAGTAGTAGAACCCTAAAATAATTTTCTACCTCAATAATTGTTCTCTAACAAAATAGTAACGGCCAATCTCGCTACAACACCCTTTATCACTTATAAATCAACACCTACCTCTACCATGAGGGAATCATATGGGATTCTGCCGTCACACGACACCCATAAACTAAATCTTCAAAAATCATAGACATCCTTCGTGTTTCTGCACCCATATAAACCGAAAGAACTTTAAGATGTTATTTACTTCACTGCACCGACCATCTCGCCGCAAAATTACACTTTTAACGAAGACTTCAAGAAATTAGCACCTCATCTTCGGACTCCTTGACAGAAAGTGTCTTGCCTTTCTTTACCCTTTATCAGCAAAACTTGGTCCCAAAAAAGTCACTTCCTCTTGTCCGACCAACCTACCAAAAAAACAAGTTTCCGGTCTTTCGCTGGCTCCATCAACGAAAACCTAACTAATAACCAAAAATATCCTGAGCCACTCCCTATTAGTGACAAAGGCCTGAAATAAAAAGGAGGATTTGCACCTAATCCTATTCTGTGCTCGCTGTTCTTCTCGACCGCTGCCGATCATCTGTTATCGATTTTTACAAATCCTGAAAAGTCATCGACTCCTTGCTGTCAATCGAAAAATAAACAAAACCACAAGAATCCCCGTTTTATAAGGAAAAATCTATAATACAAGGTAATTAAATAATCATGAAATTTAGAAATAATATACAATGGAGGTCAAGTATTGTTTCATGTCACGTATTTTGTTCTTTTAGGTTATTCGTTGGAATCTCGACCTGGTCCACTGACATTTGCAACTATCTGGAATTAAGACTTTTATGGTTTGTTTTAATGAAAACCCTTCCAATGATTTGTCTTCTATCCTACAATATTTGAAGAACTTTTGTCGAGCTGTTATGAATTCAAATGACATTGGCTCACATCGGAATCTGTTTGTTTTTATTTATTAACGTTTAAAATTAAAGTGAACAAGTGTACTGAAGTGTTTGTATCCTTTTTAAATCATAAAACAGTAGCATTTACCTCAAGATAGGTATCTTGGGATTTTTAAATGCTACAACATCTTTTAAATAACAAATTTATTATAGAAAATGTTAATGGACAATAAGAAAACGAGCAAAATAGTTAACAGAACATAGGTATCGACAAATTTTTTGGTAACCAAAAGTAAACATTCTTAAATTTAAACAGGAACTTTTAGGTAACTATAAATATGAATTTAAAAAATTTTCTTATTTTGCCAGTCGCGTAACTAAGCCTAAATTTTTGAAGTGCACACAGTGGGCACCTGATAATTTAAAGTGGGAGAATTTGACAAGCTATTTTAAATATCTACTTATTTTATGCTCATAGATTGAGAAAGATGTGAATAAGAATAACTCTTGGTAATACTTTTGGTTCGGGTTAAAAAATCACAATAATAAACCCGAACAATAAATACATATTTGGGTGTTTTTTTGTTTGATATCGAGACACGTGGTAAAAATTCATTATTCACAAATAAATTAATTTCTGGAATTTTTTTGGTGGCACTATAATTTTTTAGCTAAACCTGTGCCCACCCGTAGTTACGTGCCTGCTAAATACCCTACTTGATCACATGTAAACGGCTAAGCTACCGTTGGAGCAGTCGGTGACGTCATCGCTTGGTGAATTGGAATTTCCAGCGATTCACTCGATTATTAAAATCGCTCGAATATCAAGTACTCGATTATTAAAATCATCGTTTTTTCCCAACACTAGTCATATATTTCATTTTTAAACTTTCTAATAGAGTCCCTAGATTTACCCTTTGTGGTCTGCGTTAAATCAAATTCGGTTTAGGTCTTCCCGCATTCTTCACTTCAATTTTTTGCTCCAAACTCAAAGAGCTAAAGTTATTTTTTAAATAGTCCACCAAACTATTCATTTTAACTTAATAAATATATAATAAAATATTAAAACATACACGCTCGAATTTCTAACTAGTTGCACGAACAGACAACGGCTCGGCGCATACTAAAATTGTGCGCCTTTCCCATGTTAAATCGCCATAGCCCCGCTATCCCCCGCCGTCTCCCGCCACCTGTTACTACAGAGAAACTGTATTGCCCCGCCTACTTAATCGCACATGCGAGCAAGTCTCGTCATAATTGTCATTAACCTCGACCGAGGCACGGTTGCCGGATCGAGAGCCCATGTTTGGTTGACGGTACGATAAAATATTAAAGAGGAGACTTTATTCGATAAATAATATTCAATGAATATAAATTAATATTTTATTCGTAAGTAAGAAATTATTGACTGGGGACACGTGACCGGCGATACATTTTTAAATTCAAATTAGAATACTACAGCTATAATCTAAAAAAAAGCAGGAAGAAGCATATATTTCGCAAATTATAATCGTTTCTACAGGCAAATAGTTTATTTTAGTAAGTTATATGCTAAGGACTCAGAGTTGCCTGTAAAAAAATGTTGACCCGTCAGTGGTTTCCAGAGTAATCTTCCTAACTAAAATATGTGGTTTTGTATCCTATTAACATACATCAAAATTGAAAATAATAGCTAAATAATAATAATAATAATATATTACTTAAAAATTTTTTTACAAAATCTCATGATACATTAATTTGTTGTTGGTATTTTCTATATTTATAGTTAATCCCTTTTATAATTGTGCACCTAGGTAAATAAATACCTGTTTGTGCACGTTCCTGATTCTTCCTCAAATTGATACAATAATGTAATTCAAATTTTTGTCATTAATTTATGTAGTTATATCTATATATATCTTAAATTAAAAACTAATTCTATCTAATAATTAACCTAACAGTTTAACTTACTATCTATTTTGTTAATTTATGTTAATAAAAAATGAGAATTTATATAAATTTGTGAAAATGAAATTACGGCACTTTTTACTAAACTTTTTGATATTTGTGAATGACTTTATCTCTGTCGAAATAATATTGTAGAATTTTGGAGCAAGATAATCTATAAACCTATAACTAATATTCTTATTTCTAGTTGGTACTTGTAGGTGCTTGTTATTTCTACTTCTGGTTGCATACGAGTGATTTATATAGTTTCTTAACTTAGGTGTCTTATGAACATAGATACAGGCATTTAATATATACAAGGAACGAACATTAAACATGTTTTCGGTGTAGAGTAATTGCGTCGGATATCTCTTTTTTTTTTAAAAATAACTTTCAAAATATAATTTTGGACTACACATAGTTGATTCAGGGAATTTTGATAAAGACCACCCCAGACAATTATTCCATATCTTATTGAGGACTCGACTAATGTTTTATAAATATTAACTAGCATTTCCCTATCCCTCTTAGTATATAGAACTTATGAATTATAGTTCTGATGTTGGCCGTTAACTTTAGAACGTGCTGATCCCATTTTAGGTTTTTGTTAACAGTTATACCTAAATATTTCGTGAATGGTACCTCCTTTATTTGAAGATCGTTTGATTTAATATGATCAAAGTTTGGTCGGTTTGAGGCTGTAATTGAGAATGATATATAATGCGTTTTATCTACGTTTAAAGTAAGCTTAGAGTAATCCAACCAGTTCTTTATTTGAGATAAGCCAATTTCTGTCGATTCTCTAACTTGAGACCACGTGTCTATAATTTCAATACCCTGAACGTTTCTGAAATATTAACAGGACTAGCTTATGGTAGAACTTTTATTACCACTGATTTTACTAATAAATTACGAGTAACGTTATTTATCTGTAATCAAATAAGTTACAAAGGTTGTTGGAAAATAGTTTCCTTTTTATTTTTCGTTTTGAAAAGGTTGCCTATTTAATTATCAGAGTGCTTTTTAAGATGACATCGATTGAAATAGGATTATTTTCGTCTTTCCCTTTAATTATGTTTATGATATACTTAATTGACTGACTTAATAACTAACGGAGTCATTAACGGCTATTTCTTTATGTATTTTGCTCCTAGTTGGAAACAGTTTTTAAAGGACCTCTCTACAAAAGCAGTTTTTTATACAGGGTGCCCCACATGGAACCGCCTCGATCTATACAGGGTGCTATGGAAATTACTTATTATAATTAAATGCGTGACTGCTTATGTGTCCTAGAGAAAGTCTACATACTTTTTTTCTAATCGAATATGTAAATACTAAGTTAAAAACCTTTGCCAACATGCTGGCACGCCGCTCCATCTGGGTTCAGTTAGTAACGATGTGGGTCACTAGAGTATACTAACAGTGTTGTCAGATCACACCGCATGTTTCGCCCTAGCTTGGATATCTGCCGTGCGCCTCTATCGTTGCTTCAGTATGTTTCGAGACTCGGGAGTGGAATGACGCTGTCGAGGGTTCCACGTGGTTCATGTATACGAATTTTAAACGTTTTGTTAGTTGTAGCATTACCCGATTTTATTTCTGTCCTGAAATAATTCATAATAATAAATGTGTTGTGATTTCAAATTTGTGTGATATTATCTACTGTTGGTTATGTTGCAAAACATACTTTTTGTGTTTTTTTTTTTGTGGAATTTAATTATAAAATCGAAGGTAAGTAGGTACCTTACATTTGTAGTTTTTTTCTAAAAAGGTTTGAAAAAGAAGTGATAACGTGGGTCATATATGTCTTGTTGTCAAAAACTGAACACGTACGTTTACAATATGACAACACTGCCTACAATGCGCTGACCTCTTTTGAGACTTGAGACTGCCTCAATAAATTATTGATATCGAACGTCGTCAGTAGCGGTAGATCTCAATCCAACTAAGAAATAAAAAGTCTATGCTTGTCAGGTGGTATTAATGTCAAATACCAATATGGAAAATTATTATTTCCAGACCACCCGATGATCCTTATACAATAAGGGCGTATTTTTGTCTACACAGTAGCACTTTAAAATACTATTTCGGATTGAATGGTACTACCAAGGAAAGGAAGCCGTCTCCATTGATAGGATGCAACCACCTGTAGACCGGTTTCGAACTTATTTGTTCTCGTCAGTACAGTCAGGTGTACATACCCATCATCAGAGAGGACTTTTAACTTAACGCCGTACTATCGACGGAAGTATACCTACCCTGTGCTGATGAAAACAAATAAGTTCGAAACCGGTCTACAGGTGGTTGCATCCTATCAATGGAGAGGGCTTCCTTTCCTTGGTAGTACCATTCAATCTGAAATAGTATTTTAAAGTGGTATTGTGTAGACAAAAATACGTCCTTATTGTATAAGGATCATCGGGTGGTCTGGAAATAATAATTTCCATATTGGTTTTTTATATTTAATAATTCAAAGCGCCATTTATGGTTATTTTTCTTCAATTTATTTTCATCTGAGGAGTTGCTGGTCTAAATTTTAATAAGTAATTTCCATAACACCCTGTATATTAAGAACTATACATATTTAAATTAATGTTCTTGATATTACTTTATGATATTCTCCATAAATAATAAATTAGTTTAAATAATCTTCGTTCATATAAATTAAGCGCCTCGGCATGATTATTAATAATTTTCAAATGATAAATGATTAAGATTACAGCTTCATATATTTTTTTAACATTTCACTGTTTTCAAGCCGTCATCTAGCCAACAACAAATCCGCAGCAAGATAGCCATATAAAAATATTAAATCCTCAAAATGCGAAAACTACAAGTTTTCGGAATAGACAACCTTATAATATAAACTTACCCTTATTTTTAATGCCAAATAGAAAATAATTATAAAATTTGTGGGTTTCCATTTCAAATTGTAGATTTTTTGCAATTTTCTCAATTTCATTTTTAATCTTATTTTTTGAACACCCTGTGTTAATAGTGATCAAAATATTATAAAAATCTATTAAAGCAGGTCCTTTCCAACAGGCAATCCAAAACAACGAAATTAAACAATAGAGGCTTCTTATTGGAAAAATTAATTAAACTACGATTTTCAGAAGGGAACGTATAATCGAAGTCAAGTTTCACCAATAATGTAGCCGAACTTAAATTAATTATACAGGGTGTTCCTTAATGACGTGCTAATATTTCAGGGTGTGATTCCTTAGGTCATTTTATTAAGAAAAGTTCATATAATAATTATATGTCCGCAACGGCTTAAATTTTTTGCTACAGTCTCCGCAAGTACTTTAGATATTATTTGCAATTATGGTATGTGTTAATAGGATATAGAACCACAAATTTTAGTTAGAAAAATTATTCAATTGTTCCACCAGTGGCGTCCCTGCAAACATGTCGTCTGCTATTTTTTACAAAAAAAGATGGTATGCCTCTGACATTTTTCCATGTGGATGTTTTTTCTGATTAGTCTTGTCAATTCTACATAAACCAGTCTCTATTGTTTTTCTCGTTCTTGATTAAAACCACTAAATTCATATTGAAATTAATTATTATTAACATTGTTAAAATAATTAATGATAAATTTTGTTTTATAAAAATTGTTGGAGTGTGAGATACGACGCGAAGACGAGCGAAGCTTGCCTTTTAGGTGAAGGTGGCCATTTCCAACAATTTTTATAAAACAAAATTTATCATTAATTATTTTATCAATGCTAATAATAGTTAATTTCAACATGAATTTAGTAGTTTTAATCAAGAACGGTGCGTCTGACGAGAGAAACTCAAGAGACCATTTTCATGTAGAATTAACCAGGATAATCAGAAAAAATATCCACATAGAAAGATGTCAGTGGCGTACCATCTTCTTTGTAAAAAATATCAGAGGACATGTTTGCAGGGACGCCACTGGTGGAACAATTGAATAACTTTTTTAACTAAAATTTGTGACTCTATATCCTATTAACACATACCAAAATTGAAAATAATATCTAAAGTACTTTCGGAGATATTAAAAAAAAAATTCAACACCCTGCAGCAAAAAATTTAAGCCGTTGCGGACATATGTTCATATGAACTTTTCTTTACAAAATAACCTAAGGAATCACACCTTGAAATATTGGCACGTCATTAAGGAACACCCTGTATACTATTTTCAGGTTTGCCAGCGTCATTTTTGACATAAAAACTTAATTATGTCAAACACACGTAGATTTAGATAATATATGACATGAAGATATGAAATATGCCTGGAAACTTGCGTTGAATCCAAAAATGTAATGCTATATAGGGTGTTTCATGTAAAATAAGCAAGTTGACACCGACCTCCGGTATAATCGACCCAGTTGCCCCCATCAATATTAGCATACTCTCCAATTTTCCTATGTATAGGTTCCCAGTGGGACACCCTGTATTTATTTCTTTTTCGAATTTCGCTTAAATTGATAATTGAAGATACAAATTAACAATTTTTGTTAATTTAAAGATCCTGCTCGTTATATTTTTTATGTATAATAAATTTACAATGACTTTTTGTGAAAAGTATAAAATCGCACAACAATTTACTGAAAGATTACTATATTTTTTGCTTTGAATTACATTACTCGACATCGCGTTCAGAATAAATCGGCTTCCTTCCGCTTGCAAGCAAGATGCAAAATGGAAAGCTGCAGTCGCCACGAGATGGATAAATTATTTTATTCATTCCTTTTAAGGATCGTAATGGATCCGTTCTACTCACTCTACTTTAAAGAAACCTAAATCTCGAAATCATAATCATTTATAAAAGGTGGATTCAACATTATAACAATTCTATTGTGCTAAATGTGGATTCAAAAAAGAAGTATACTAATTCAATTCCTTCCACTAATTAAAATAATTATCGATTCGCATGCATATTATATGATCTTAATTCTGCCTGACAAACAAACAGACTTGTTGGTTTAATTTCGGGGGGTGTGGGGGGCGATTAATGACCTTTCTTTTGATAGTGGATCAATATCGATAAACTATCGATGGTGCGACTATCCAGAGTTTTCAATCTCTACCTGTCAGTGCTACTGTGTTTCGTCTTTGTATTTGTTTTACAATACGTATAGTTGATATTTGAATCTCGATCGATTTCCCACGGAAATAAAAATTCTTTCTTAAATTATTTTTTTTAAATATTTTTTGCGGGCGACCGCTTATTTCAAGCCCTACACCGCTAGGGCGGTATCGGTGCAATAAGTTCAGGAGGTGCCGTCGGATTCGATATATCTGCTCGCAAAAAATAATATTAATAAATAAACAATTCAAGAGAGAATTTTTAATTCCGTGGGAATTCGATCACAGAATTGAATATCAACTATACACACCGCACCTGCCTTGTTGCCGGAAATAAGAATAAAACAGAAACCCTTTGATGTTTACCACTCTGCAACGGGAAGACAATAAGTTGCTAAAAACCGAAACAAAACATAAAAGTTTGTAAAATGTTGCCAATTTGTTTATAAATTATTGAAAAACATTGTGTTGCTGTTTTGTTTTTATTTGTTGGTTTGGTTTGACCACCGTATACCGTGAACAAACTAAACCTTCACTAATAGAAAAAAAGTCATTGAGCTTAAAAGTTTACATTATGTGGCAGTCGTTGTTCCGTGGTGCTGTAAATCCCCGATATATGCGGTTCTTCCCCACCGCGGGCTCTGTGTTAGTTAGAAAAGCACACGTTATGTGCCAGTTGTTCGATGTTAATGCATATGGGTCACGTAATTTCGGTAAATATCGGTGAAATGTCGCTTAAAAAACCAAAGTGTCTTACTCTTTATTAATAATCGCTAGTGATCCAAGGATTAAATGAAGGGGAACGTGTTACGTATTTAGCAAAAAAAATGGTGTTGCAAAATCCGCAATTTGTAAAATAAAACAAAAAAGGAACTGATTTCTAAAGATGTGAAAGATACATATGTGGGCTCAGGTAAAAGACAAACATTAAATAGTTCGGGATTTCCCAGAACGGAAAAAAATTATACAACGTGTCCAATATAAGGAGGGCTAGTACAGGGATCTCGGAAACCGTGAGATATAAAGTCGGTTTAAATACGGTCCTGTTTTCCTCATATTGGAATTCGTTAGCTTTTTTTCTTCCGAATACAACGATGTATGACACATTGTGGTTTAATGATGTTTCGAGGGTTTTTTGAACAACATCAGGAAATTTTGGGATACGGTCCTCTATTTCTCCTAATTTTATAAATAATATCTCATAAGTAAGCTCTATATTTTTACTTATATTGGACTAGTTCAATAAATAGCAAATAATTTAATAATAAACCACAAATAAGTGAACAAAATACAAAAACATTATTTGAAACTTCTGTTGATTCGGGATTTAAAAGAAAAGTAGGGGCTTGAAACAAAAAAAATTAAGATGGTGACGCGTGATTTGTTTCACTTGACATTCCCATTGTGATCGTTTGAGAGCGTTTTAAGAGGTTTTCTATTTTCCAGAAAATATGGAATATAAATTTACAAATACTGAAAAGTTTGATATTCTATCTCATGTTTCATTTTATCTCAAAAGAACTGTTATGTGGCAGTTAGAAGATGTTATTTGTGCTTAGAGAATAACGGAAATCATTTTTGAACATGTAGTTCCTTACCTTTTTCGTTGTTCGTTTTATTACTGTTTTGGTATGTTTTTTGTTCACTTATTTGTGGTTTATTATTAAATTATTTGTTATTTATTGAACTAGTCCAACATAAGTAAAAAATTTAGAGCTTACTTTTTTTTTTTTTTTTTTTTTATGATCAAACACAAGCACTATAGGAAAAATCCTTTAGGGCACTCTGGGAGTGGTGCGTGTGCGCAGAAAGCGATTCACGTTGGATTTGAATCGTTGGAGGTTATATTCGTTGGGAAAAACGACCTCGGGAAGGTCGTTCCACAAGGATGAAGTCCTCCAGATGAAAGAATTTTTAAATAATGAAGTTCGAGGAGTACTAAGCTTAACCACATACGGATGGGCGGCAGTGGTTCGTCGTGTATTTCTGCTATTCGTCGCTCTGGGCGGAATTAAGAGGGCAAGGTCAGCCGAGCACCTTCCATGAAAATATCTGTAAAATAGAGTCAAATCCCCAACCTGTCTTCGATGTTCCAGGCTGTCGAGGTTCTTCGTCAGCTCGTGGTCTCCGATCAGACGAATAGCCCTCCTTTCGATGGAATCCAGTAGCCGAAGAGTATGTTTGGGTGCAGAGCTCCAGACATGAGAGCAGTATTCTAGTGATGGTCGAATCTGGGCTTTGTATAGTGTCAAAAGTTGTTGAGGTGTATACAACTTTCTGGTTCGGAAGAGTACGCCAAGCTTCTGAGAAGCTATCTTGGCGATTGCCACAACGTGGTTATGCCAAGACATATTTCCTCCCAGATTGACACCCAGCAAATTAATAGATGAAGCCAGTGGGATTGCGTGTCCGGCCATGAGATGAGATATTATTTATAAAATTAGGAGAAATACAGGACCGTATCCCAAAATTTCCTGATGTTGTTCAAAAACCCTCGAAACGTCATTAAACCACAATGTGCCATACATCGTTGCATTCGGGACAAGAAAATCTCTCAAATTCCAATATCAGGAAAACAGGACTATTTAAAAAAAGAAAGTTGATAATGGCCCTTCGAAGACGACTCGTCGGATTACAAAACGATTAACGCTGTTGGATAGAGCGGAAAAAGTGACAATGCAAAAGTGCAATTTACTTTAGAATTCGATCTCAAAAAAACCTCAGGAAAACAATAAAACGATTTTTCAGAATTTTGTTTTTTTCCTGATATCTCCGTAATTTTAAAACTTTCTAAACGGCATATTATTAGGCACGTAAATGCGCAAGTTTACCTCCATTTAATCGACTTCGTATCTCGTACGGTCTCCGAGATCCCTGTACTGGCCCTCCTTATCTTGGACACGTTGTATAAGTGGTTCCTGGAGCAAAGAAGTAAACATTTTATTTTAAGTGGGGATATGATCAAGCAAAAGGCAAAGCAAATCCATTTTCAAATTAAAGAAAATGATAAGCAATTCACAGCCAGTGAGGGATGGCTACAAAGCTTTAAAAAGAGAAGTGGAATCCGCTTTTTGAAAATTTCTGGAGAGAAATTGTCCTCACAGCCAGAACTTCCACTAGATAGAGCTATAGAGTCTTTAAATGTAGTAAACCAGTGAGCTGAGGAAAGTGACATTGAAATTAATGATCTTGTAGTTATAAAAAGAGACAAAGCCATTATGCAGAAAATTAAAAATCCCCGAAAACAAACAAAAATTTCTGACTTTTTTAACAAAAAATAATTTTTTATCCCGTTTTTTTTTTTAATTTGTTACTGTTTGTTTTAATGAGTATTACTAATTTATATGTTTATTATGTTGGTTATAAAAAGTTCTAACATATTAAATATAACCTCCGTTAACGTGAATAAATCGATAATGTGAACGGACGTTGTTTTTTTTGGGTTCACACTATCGAGTGTCTACTGTATTTATAAAAATGATTATTTAAAAGAGACAATTTTTATTGCTTCTTAAATTCGATCAAAAAATAAAAATATAACTTTACAACCAACAATAATTTGTGTTTAAGTTTAAAAGCTTTAATAACATAATACCCTACAAAACCTCACATTCTCTGTTTTATATAGAGATACAAAGAAATAATAATCCCCCGTCGGACAGTTAATCTCTATAACATTATAACAGAACAATAGTTTAAAGCTGTTTAATAACAACAGATAATAATTTAAAAAATTCGCTATACATTTGTTTTGTTATGTTGTTATCGTTAATTTTACTGTGAAGGGGGGAAAGATTATTTACAGCCGTGGGTTTCTGGGCGGGGTTTAAAATCTTAAATGGGAAGGGGAGGTCAAATGGAACATAATTTTAATGGTCGTTTAAATCTCTTTGCTATAATACCATAATTAATTATTTTTTGACTAGTAGTTTCCAAGAAATTTTGTTCCAAAATGAGAGAGAGAGAGAGAGAGAGAGAGAGAGAGGCGTGTAATCGGAAGCGACCTGTAAAATGACGTGTTATTTTATGACCCCCTTTCTCATTTAAGATTTTAAGGGTAACATCTACCACACACTTTTGCACGCTTTTGTGAAAGCAAGTTTACAGGTGTTGTTGGGCTCCGACTGAAAAAATATCGACAACAACTGAATAATAATACATTTTATGTGAGTTCTGATTTATTTTCGCAAAAGAATGGTTCACAATACTGAAAGTAACACTTAGGTGGTGGTTTTCAAATTACACACAATGCTGCGATTGCACAAAAACTGCACAAAGCAATATAAATGCACGCAAATCGCGTACACTTTTTTAATCTTATGCAACAATTCCCGCGAGTTTACCGCCAACTATTGCAATGTGACAAGAGGTTTGTTCCAACACCCTATTTTTGTATCGTTCTTGAACCCTTGGGGTCGATTTTGTGCGAAGGCGTTAATTTTGAACCGTTTGTTGCCTATGCACAAGGGACGCAAGGTTGGTACGTTTTATGACCATTCTCTGTAAAAATCTCAGCTGATCCTGATCGCCTGTCTGATTAGTTCTAAGACTGGGAAAGAAAATTAGTTAATTATCATAAATCATAACCCTACTTTTGTTGCTTAATTTCTTCGTCTAAGCTTGAGTATTATCTTTTATCGTTCCATTTTTTTGTATTTAATAATTAGGGCAGAGAATAAAATTCTATTCTCTATATTGATTCCATTATTTATGTTGAGTGTGCTTCTTAGCATGGAGTAGAAAGTCCATAGAGACGATGCTTTATATTTAGTACTAAGTTCGCTAAAATATACCAATAGAACATTTTCTGTAAACGATGACTTTATGTTCTTACTGCTACACCATCTTGTACATTTTTGTATACACCTTTATATTTGTTTTTGGATTTTTTGGGTAATAAATTCTGTATGGTTACTAGCTACTTGTCTTAGTCCTGGAGGTGTACATAATAATTCATCTTCACTATCTGAATTCATCTTTTTCAGCACAAAATTTACAATAATTAGGCATTAACTTAATTTGAAAACGTCAAAATTATTCTAGCTACATTACTCCTCTCAATAACAATAATGGACTGTTCCCTTTCGGCAAATCGGCTTGTACAGAAGTACAGAGCCACCTTGATATTCGGTTCGTAAATAATTCCAAAAATCTTTTCCGATTTATTATAGTGAGTTACAGTAGTTAGTTATTATAACTCATGTTGTTTGTTTCTAGATGCTATTAATTACGCAGTTGCATAATTAATATATAATTTAATAGGAGTAGATAAAAGTATATTTTGCAACAGCACCAATAGTAGATAATATCACACAAATTCGAAATCACATCGCAACATTATTATTCTGACTTATTTCACAACAGAAAAAAAATCGGGTAAGGCTACAACTAACAAAACGTTTAAAATTCGTATACATCAAGAATTTGGAACCCTCGGCAACGTCGTTCCAACACCGAGTATCGAAACATACTGAAGGTTAAACATGTCAATACGCGCGCGGGGGTTATCCAAGCAAGTGCGAGACACGCGGTGTGATCTGGCATCACTGCAGCTTACTCTAGTGACCTACATTGTTGCTAACTGAAACCAGATGGAGCGGCGCGACAGCATGTAGGCAAAAATGGTTTTACCTTAGTATTTAGGCATTCGATTATAAAAAAAAGTATGTAGACTTTCCCCAGGATACCCAAAGAGTCACCCATTTAAATATAATAAGTTTTTTCATAACACCCTGTATTATTTTGCAAACGGCAATTATTATTATTATACTTCCATTCCCATACATAATATCCTACTTTTGTTGTTATACAAAAAATATTATCGCAATGTGCAATGTATTCTTTACCCTATAGATAAATTTCCACGAGCCAAAAATTGTTATTTTATGCTCTTGGTATGTTTGTTCAAAAATATATCGTATAAAGTGCTAGAATACACTTTAAAATATTTTTAAATCTGGAAAAATCATCCGTCTTTCCATGATTTTTTAATAAGTCACTCGCAAATACCTATCATTGTCAAGTCGTTAGCAAGTCTCTCACGAAATTATTTGGTACTCAAAAATTTCAGACATCTTAATGTGGGTTTTGTAATATTTAAGGAACGTTTTTTCTAAATATCTTTTATCTGCTTCGTTATATTTTGCTCCCTTAATTATTCTGTACAAGGGGCCTTCAATTAAACATTTACATTCGTCGTCAATTCGCGAAGGCTTCAAATGAATTCGGGCCTTGGTAATTTTGTTTAGGAAGCGATTCATGTAACTGGTTTTAAAAAGCTTTTAAAATAAAAGTTGCTTTTAAGATATTGTTAAAAATCTAAACTGATGTAAATGATATCCTCTGATGAAACTTACATGATAAAATTGGGATTATTAAAAGCTTCTGGCAGTAATTTGGTGTTTGCAACGTTAAGTTCAAGGAATTTTAATGTAAGGTTTAATTAATAGACTATATCATATTTAATATAAGTTTACTAATATAATTTGAGTGTAACGTACTTTGCCACGTTAGCTTTCGTTCGAAGTTTATTAAAAAAAAATTGTTAATGTGATCAAATGAAAAATAATAACAATTTAATTGTTTAAATAGTTTTAGCATAAGCTCGTTCCCAACCTTAAATTAATTCTAAAAAATACCATTTTCTTCTTTATCCTCTTATCTACAAAATCTATTTTACGAAAAACTGGAACCTCTATTAGATCGGAAATTATTAAATATTGTCGAGCGCAAATCGACAGCGCGCGACGTGCCGAAGCGCGCACAATCAAGCTCAGTGCAGTGTGATGGTGTGATTCCCTTATATGAAAGTGTAGTTCTGTCACCCCTTTGACTCGTGGCGCGCTTTTAGCCTCGCGTGCTACGTGACTTGCGCTCGAAAATATTTAATAACTTCCGATGTAATAGAGGTCCCAGTTTTTCGTAAAATGGGTGTTACAGATTAGAGGGTAAAGAACAAAATAGTATTTTTTCAAATTAGTATGGGGGGGGGGGGGGGGGGCTGAGCATGTTGTAGTATATTACGTATCGAGGTGGAAAGTGTTTCATTCTTGTCGAGAGAGTCGGTAGTTTACCGAGGCGCGAAGCGGCGAGTTTTTAACTAAATCTCGAGACAGTAATGAAACTTTTCACCGAGGTCTGTATACTATTTTATTTACAACCACATATAACATCCACTTCTTATTATTTTTAATTAAAATTATTAATAAAAGATAAATGTCATTTTGGCTTTTCCATTGAAAAATTAGAAATTTCAAATAACCGCAGGTGGTAAAATTACGTACGTAATAATACACATCAAGATGGCAAATATAATTTGAATATGGTTTCCATGTCACTAAACAATATATTATTTTAACAACAGAAAAATGCTATCAGATGAGGAATTTGATGTTCCTGCTACTCCACCAGAAATTCGAGAAGCAGCAAAATAATAGAAGAAGATCTTCTGCCAACTAAAAGCCGCCCGAGATATGACAAGGCATATAACTATTTCAAAGAATGATGTACGTGAAACAAAGTTCAAAATCCTGGTTCTGAGCCTGCGCTACTAGCTTATTTCAGTGAAAATGCCAAAACAAAGAATAAATCAACGATTTGGTCACAATATTCAATGCTTTAACATATCAGTGACTGCCTACAATAATACCAATGTAATATTTAAGGTAAATAAGTAAAACAGAAACCATTTTAATTTTTTATTTTTTATGAATGTCACTAGGTTTATTTTAAAAAATCAAAAAAAAATCATTGTCGTTAAATTTGTGTAATGAGGTGTATGTTGGTGTGTTCGTATATTATTTTGAGATATCGATTTTTAATAAAATTACAAAACAATAATTTACTTTCCACCCGGGTGAAAACTAAAAGAAAAAAAACGTCAACTTTCCACCTTTCAAAGATAGATGAAATTTTTGTAAAATAATGACCCATATTAAGAAACTACTAATCTTAATTGAGTCCCAATCTTAATAATTCACTGACATATTATTATTAATTCTGTATCCTGTTACAAATCACTTATATACTAATATAACCTTAAACTCCCTTATCCTTAAACCATGAGGTTCAATCGAATGTTATTATAATAATTCCCTAATCCCTATTTTATAATAAAATAAACTATATTTTTACTTTATACTTGTCTACTTTTTTCTTAAATTAAACCTCAATAACTTTTTTTATATAGAATATTGACTAATTAGATAATTTTGGTTCGCGACGCATTTTTCTCTTTGTTATAAACCTTAATCCGCCTGTATCTTTTCTAAACCTATGAAACCAACCAACCTACCAACCAATTTAATAATTTATTATGATCAGAAATAATTGAACACAAAAAAATTCACAGAACAAATGTGTAAATACCATACCTTGTTTCTTATTTGGGATGATGAACAAGCGACATCGGCTGCTGAGGCATGAGATTTCAGGTTCTCTCGGAGATCCTAAACTGAACCAATCCACCGCAATGCTGATATTATATGCTTCGTTCGTGTAAATCATTCTCGTATGGAGAAGGTGGAAAGCATCGCCGACCCTGGAGGATAAAACACGTTTAAATTAGAGAATAATTGTTACATTTAGAGAAGAAATAATGTATAAAATACGATTAAAAACGTGTTTATTTATAAGCTTATAAAATAATAATTATAAGTTTAAAAGACGAATAAAATTTCTAAAGGTCGACAAGTTAGTTTATCTGTAGCTACGGAAGGAATGCGGGCAAAAAAATTCTGGGGTAACAATATTGTCACATATATTAAATTTTAATTTAATAATCTCTTACCGAGAAAACCCTAAATTTATATTTACGCATTTAAAATAAATTGTAATAGGTATACATATAAGAAATCAATATTCTATTATTGTTTCAATATTATTAAAACCTTTTCAAACTATTTATTTTGATATTTAAATGCAAAATAATATATTTTTTTGATTAGTACTTTAACTCTAAAAATTTGGCTACATAGTACGTTGTCAATGGTTACAGGTAGCTAGCGCTGATTTGATTGGTTATATCCCAGACAGTTGATAGTACATGCGTCTCGTGAGACACCCGATGGACCATCGGGCTTGTTCGGGCGATATCCGATATTTGATGGATGTACCCACCCAGTTGCGTAGTGATAGAAAGGGCAATAGTTATTGTATTATGTTAAATTGTGTTTTATAAATACATGTTCATTGTGTCGTGTTTTAGGGTGTTTTTTTAAAATTTTGACCTTTGTCATTTCGATGCCTAGTGTTACCATTTCTTTTTGGGTAAACTTAAATGTAGAGGATACTGTTTGTTCCATTCCTTTCGAATGTGTAAATCGTTCACAAACTAACTATCTAAAGATTTTTTGGGTGTAATTTAGTGCTTCTATTGTTTAATGTATAAGGAATTTAAAGCATTCTGAAGTTCCGTATACAGGGTGTTATGGAAATGACGTATTATGTAAATGACGTATTATGTTTAAATGGGTGACTCCTTGGGTGTCCTAGAGAATCGACCGTTTTAAAAGTGGGTAACAAACCCTCTGACTCATAGGTGACTCCGCGGTAATGAATCATAGCACCCTGTGGCAGTGTATAACAAACACCTGTTACGCGCAATGTTGCCAAACTGTGTAAAAATGTAAAACTTTAGTTTCTTATAAAAATAAATATTTAGCTTACTTAGAAAGTAACAGGACGCTGTAAGGAATCCCGGGCATAGACAATTTCAGTTCTTATTTCTATGGGAAAAGCTTTATGCTCATCACGTGCCCTGATGATAGTGCGGGACTGCATAATAAGCTTATACCCACTAAACTCTTCTTTCCAATCTAAGAACATAACCGGCATATCGTCGAGAGAAAAAAACACATAGTGAAACAGAACAAATTACACTAAATCACTTAAAGAAACACACAGACATCCACGAGTTTCAAATCAGTATTTTTGAAGATATCCACCCATTATTAGATTACAGAAAAGCACTAAATACTAACACATAATTACACTTTACAATAACCTCCCGTACCGTACACATTAAACAGCAGTACCATAGGATACACATTATTTTGCAATATAAATTCAGAAATAATAAAAACGCTAATTTCTAATGGGTTAATCAAATTTATTAATCCTTTACTGAATACGAATGATGAAATAATTATGTTGATAGACAGGACAACCCCTTCAAAATAAATAGTCTCGTCCAACTAGCACGGTTGCCATTTCCGAGACTATCATTATACAGAAAAGTATTACAGAAGGAAATTCCGCAATTTATGAATATAATCTTATAAAACATCGAAAGTGGCAACGCTGTATTTTAAGGCCAAATAGCTAAATATCGATCGACCTAGTAAACCCGAATATATCAAAGGTGTTTAGTTACTCTAAAAATTTTTAGATGTCAACTACCAATTATATACCCCCCACCCACATTATTTCCCAGAACAATAAGGGCGTATTTTTGTCTACACAGTAGCACTTTAAAATACTAAAAACTTAGATGTGTTCATGAGATGCATACCTACGCGAAAAATAATGTGAATTTATGTGGCTTTGTTTTGGTGTTTTTGTGAGGTTATTGTGTCGGTTTTTGTTCGGGTTATTTACTTGGTGTTTTTTATAAATTAAGTTGGTTTTAAATAAGGCCGAAAAGGTAAATAAAATTTAATTTTTTTTTCTAAAGAGAAAAGTGTCATTTAAGTTGTTCAGATTAGACGGTGTCGTTCGAATTGAACAAATGAGAATATACCTGACCATTTATAATCTCCGCGGCGGTTCGTTCGAGTCATTTCAAGTTTATAAATCAGAGATTGTTTTGACCTGCACTTAAAAGTTTATAATAATGTACCCTGAAAAATAAACAGCTTCCAATCTGTCAAACGGTTATTGACTTTCTAAAGAGTTTAACCTGAAATGTGACAACACTGCTCAAAATTCACTCACGCTTTTCGCCATATGTTGCTTTGTTTACCTTTCTCCCAGTGTCACCACGTGCTTAATTTTGGTTTGACACCAAGTCATATACGGGGCATATTAAATTAAAGCGCCATTTTTGGATATTTTTTTTCAATTTGTTTTCACCTCAGGAATTGCCGGTTTAAATATAATACGTCATTTCCATAACACCCTGCATTTATGTCAGGTTCCGGTAAGTATTTATTTATATAGTTGTTACGTTATATAGAACAAATTATGCAAAAGGACCTCAACGATAACAAATTTATTGACGCAATTTAAACACTACGACGCATTTAGATTAGACAGCAAATGTAAGATGAGGTTAGGGTAAGGTAAGGTTAGTAAGAGGGTTATCTTAGATTACCCCGAATATCGGACTTATAAACACAAAGCCTAGGTCTCAAGTTAAACGAAACCTTTGTCCGTTTATGAATTTTGGTGGTGTTTGGGTAATATTTCTATTCTGTTAGGGAATTATTTCAATATTTCTCCATTTCTGAATAAAAGGACATAAATTACCCGTATTTATCAAATCTACATAGGACAGTTTTCCATAATTCTTACCATTTTTTAAACGAAAATTACGAGAAACCCACGTACGTCGCTTGACTTTAAATGCTTTAATTTATTACTAACTAGACTATAACTTTAAAATATTTATAAATAAGTTTGTATAAGTATGTTAGTTTATGAAGCCCGCAAATGACGAACAAACGAACAAACCCTTGCCTTGTACATTTTAATTATTCTATTTATTGGTTAGCTATGTTTTGAAACATGAATGGAAATATACAGGGTGTCCGCTATTTAATGGTACATGGAAAAACCACAGACCCTTACGTAGAAATATTAGGATTTAATTATACTTACCTATATCCGAATGTTGATATTAACTGAGATACAGGGTGTTAAAGTTAAAACTTAATTTTTGTTTTTCCCTAATAACTTTGCAGGAAACCAACGTTTTTTTACAAAATTTGGCAAATATGGTTTTTTAGGACGGGAAATTGATTTTTTTTATTAAATTTTAATGTACAATGTAGGGGGCGCCGTCTGCGGCTTTATTTGCACATTTATTAACATATCATAACTTTCTTACGCCTCAGTGTATTTAAGTTTTTAAAGAAAATAATACTTTTCTCATATTTATTACGTAAAATAGGTATACTAAATTTATGTCGCCCAGAGTTACCGTTTCGGAGATATTTCAATTTAAATTATTTGGTGCGCCCTGCCCAATTATTATTAATTTGCAGCAAACAAATTTTTTTCTTAAAGTAACCTATGAGAAAACAAATAAAATTTAGAGATGCAATTGTTATCGAACCGAATCATTTTTGAGTTTATCGTAAGTTTGTGTTTTCATTGCTGTTGGTTTCTTTCGACACGATATTCTCTAGGGTCAAAGCTATTTTAATTACAGTAAGTTAAAGAACAATTCAATTGTTGTATTTATTATTCCCAATTACCATTACTAGAACATTAATTATCATGTAAAAGTTACTTGGTAAGAAGTAACAAAATATTATTTGCTTGCCTGAGCTAACGCACTAAACAATTTAAATGCAAATATCTCCGAAACGGTAACTCCGGGCGACCTGAACTTATACCTTTTTTACGTAATAAATATGAGAAAAATATTGTTTTTATTAAAAACCTAACTACACTGAAGCAAAAAAGTTGAATGTGCGAAAAATGCATTGCATAAAATTTCAAAGAAATCAATTTCTCATCCTAAATAAAATATAATGGCCAAATTTTTTTTAAAAAAACGTTAATTTCTCTCAAAGTTATTAGAGAAAAACAAAAATAAAGTGTTAATTTTAACACCCTGTATCTCAGTTATTATCAACTTTCGGATATATGTAAGTATAATAAAATCCTAATATTTTTACGTAAGGAGTTTGTGGTTTTTCCATGTACCATTAATTAGTGGAGACCCTGTACATATAAAGTGCGATTTTTTTGGGGTCAAGGTCGCCTGAGTAAGCCATAGTACTAAGACATATGAGCAGCTCGCGGCGCCCCTGGTGATTATCCACGGCGCCCAATGGCGCGGCGGCGAACATTTTGAGAACCCCTGTAAAAAAAATTTGTGGGTCAAAAGTTAGCATGGAAGGGGGATTTAAAGAACTGCACTGTGTAGAGGATGATTTAAGAGGGCTCGACCTCGGAGACCAGTAATCTTAGCACTTCCGCTTTTACAGGAAGTAAGGGTAAACTTTTTTTCAATAGAAAACAATATGACTTATTATATTTAAACCCGCAAATCCTGAGATGTCAATAAATTGAAGTAAAAAAACATAAATAGTGCTTTGAATTAACAACCAAGATATCTAGCTTATGTCAAACCCGTAAAATGACCTGAAAGCCACGGGCAAGTACTCAATCAATAATTATTGGGGTAGGCCAAGTCTCAAAAGACGTCAGTGAATTTAGCCCGGTGATGTCATATTTGGCTCAAAATTTTTTTCAGGCAACTTTAAGTCCTTATCATATAACTTACTAAAATAAACTCTTTGCCTGTAGGAACGATTATAATAATTTGCGAAATATAATGTTACTTCCTGCATTAGAAAGCAATTTTAAAAGTATTTTTTTTTAGATTAAAGCGGCAGTATTCAAATTTAAATTTAAAAATGGGTCACGTGTCAATAATTTTTTACTTTACCCTTTTCACGTCATTTTACTAAAGTTACTTTTATATATAAATAATTTACACTCCTACTACAATTTTTATTCAAAAAATAATGTTCAAAGCTCAACAGCTTAGTTTCTCTAACGCAATTATTAACCAGAAGTTCCGTCCTCGCAGCTGCATGTATCGCCGGTCACGGCAGAAATTGCTGATAAATAACGCCACTACAGGTCGGCCTAATAGTTTTACAAATATGACGGTATGTGTTTGGATTTGTGTAAAGCGTGCTCTTGTTTAGGTAAGTTCCTTATTATGTTTATTTAGGTATAAACTAGAATATTGCCTACTTTTTTACAGGCGTATGTTTTTATGTTGTATCGCCGGTCATAGGGTTAACTCAGACCTAGTACCTAGTCTTAATTAAGGGAAAAATACAACACGAAGTCATTCTATTGAGTAAAGATACTCATTTAAGTCTAAAAAATAAGAAATAGCTTGTATTAGCTGTTATCCACGAATTTATGCATTTTTGTATCGCCGGTCACAGTATCGCTGGGCACGCATGAAAATGTTACCGGAGATACACTGATGTGACGGTTTGTTATCCGAACAATCCATAGAATATTTTTTTATTAACCATTTATAAACCATTAAGAAAAAATATATTTTGATGTGCAAGTTTCGTTTACACCTTAGGTAGATTAAAAATATTGCTAATTTTCTTAGTATTTTAACATTCTATAAGGAACATTCCAAAACTTTAAGCCAATATAAGACAGGACTGTTATAAATAATAGGAAAATGGTTATAGTGACTGATTAAAATAACTCAGTTCCAAATATTGGCGTTATATGATTCAGAAGAGTAAAATTAGCCATGTGACGGCGTTAAATTATTAAAACATCGACGATGATCTTTTGCGCGTTTTGCGCGGACATATATAGTTCCTCTAATTAGATACTATAAGAAACCTATTCAAAAATTAACAGGTGTTTTTGAGATTATTTATTTTTAAAATGCGATTTACTGACAGTTATATATATTAAAATTTTGACCCATTTACACGTCAAACAATTTAGAAAAAAATACTATAATATTAAAAAGTTACCTTTTTGTATTATTTCCACGATTTGAAATGACGGCGAAAATGAATGTTTCCAATAAAATCAATTGTAATATCACACAAATTTCAAATCACAAATTTATTATTTTAAATTATTTCGCACCAGAACAAAAAGCGCAAATGCTACAACAGATAAAGGACCCCGCAGTTTTTAAATGGAAATTGGGTTACACTCAAATTTACTAAAAAGTATTGCATCATACGAATTGTATTATCCTGTCTCCATGGGCGCAATGAAAAAAATGACAGGATTTCGAGATACGAGCCATGCAAGGTGGTGATGTTTCAAGTCCAAAAGTCGTATCTGACCGGTACGTATTACGAATAATGATCAATATATTCACGTATATTCTCATAAACATCGTACATATAAATATAGATAGATATCTACCCTCTTCATGTATATGCACACATGCACGAGATTTTCGGATTCAACGCCACCCGAGAATGAGAATATACGGAACGGAAATGACGCTTTAAACCGGCAATTCCTGAGCTGAAAACAAATTGCAGAAAAATATTAAAAAATGGTGCTTTAATTTAATATGCCCTGTACATGACCTTATGTCAAACCAGAAATTACCACGTGGTGCCCCTGTCTGGAAGGTAAACACAGCAACATATGGCAGTGAATCTTGAACAGTGTTGTCACATCTTCAGGGTAAACTCTTTAGAAAGTCAATAACCGTTTGACAGATTTCAAGTTATTTATTTTTCAGGGTACATTATTATAAACTTTGACGTTCAGTTCGCTGGGAAACAATCTCTGATTTATAAACTTGAACTGAGTCGAACGAACCGCCGCGGAGTTTATAAATGGTCAGGTATGTTATCATTTGTTCAATTCGAACGACACCAGTCAGATCTGGATAACTTAAAAGTTTATAAATGCCACTTACCCTTTAGAAAAAAAAATGCAATTTTATTGACCTTTTCGGACTTATTTAAAAGCAACTTAATTTATAAAAAACACCACACCAAGTACCTAGGTAACTCGAACAAAAACTGGCACAATAATCTCACAAAATCACATTAGTTTTCGCGTCACAACACATTTAAGTACCGTTCAATCTGAATTAGTATTTTAAAGTGCTACTGTGTAGACAAAAATACGCCCTTATTGTCTGTGAAATAATGTATTTAACATCTAAAAATTTTAAAAATAAATAACAACGTTTGTTCTGTCGATTGATATCGGCCGGCTTCTTTAAACAGCTGATTTTGGACAATCGGGCTTGACGGCCTGTTCTTTTCGCGGCAGCGGTTAATATTTAAAAATACAGCGTTGCTACTTTCGATGTTTTATAAGCGACTATCATAAATTGCCGAATTTCCTTCTATAATATTACTTTCCTGTATAATTATAGTTTCGGAAATGGCAACCGCGCTACCATCAGTTTTCGGAGAAAGGAAGCATCTTAAAGTTTGGAAGTTGAAAGGGTAGTTACACAATTGTTTGCTTTACTTTCTAAGTAAGCTACATATTTATTTTTATAAGGAACTAAAGTTTTTCACTTTTAAACAGTTTGGCAACATTGTGCCGGAACATCTGTTGATTACCCAGCTGAGCAATGTAATATGTTCATATATAAATGTGCCGAGGAGTTGTGTATGGGTTTAGGGGTGAATTACCCCACTTTTTAAACGTTCGATTTAAAAATATGTAGCTCTTCTCTAGGACACCCCAGGAGTCACCCATTTAAATCCGAAATCTACGTTCAGTGGTATAGAAAACAAACTGGTTTTCCGACGTTTTGTTTGTGATTTCCATAACATCCTATATAGTCATTCATTCTTAATTTTTGGTTTAGAAAAAGGTGAGGTTAAGAAACATACGACGTCGGATGAAAGTCAAAATGAAGCTCATCGTGTCGATTGTTACAAATATTCGGACGGAATTTGACACCAAAAGTTTACACCAATCAGGGCACCGTCGGATCATCATATGCATGGAACGCTGTCTTAAATCGAACTAATCGAAATTTTGATTGCAATATTTTTCCTAACCAGTGAAATTTACATTATAAAAGTTGAAATCCGGTCCTGTCGAATGTTTACTTTCACAAGGAAATTTCCGAACTGCGAAAACTCACAACGCCCCCTTCGATTGCCATAGCGGGGACATAATTGCAGATGGTATTAGCAATATACTGTTTATATATATATGTGGATATGTCTAATTGTACGGGTTTGTTCGTTTCAGAAAAAAAATTCATATGAACATATGTCCTAAACGTCATAACTTTTGAGATACAGGGTGTTAATGATTTTAATGTTTTCGTAATAATCTATTAAGGTTGATGATTTAAATACGTGACATCTAGACTAGGTAGAGAACTGTCAAAACTGTTTATGTTTACAAAACAAAATATGCGTCTTATTACCTACTAGACCATTTTTAATCTTTGTTAATATCCAATTTCATAACAGAGTGCAAATGAATGAATTTCATTTTTTTATACGAAAACTGTACGTCAAACCACAAAAAATAAAGGGACGACATTTGCTCAGCAAGGACTAAGAATTTCAAAACTAATTTTTATTTAAAAAAAAAGGAGTTGGATATCATTCTTTTCTTCAAAAATACCGAGGGCAATTCCCGCACGAACGCAACTCGTCTGAATAGAAAAACATATTATACAGTACATCATAAAATGAATCTTGGCAAACAGAAAGTGTGTACCAAATTTCACAAAAATATCTAGAGCAGTATCACAGATATTAATAAAAATGTAGATTTTTTGAAAATCTTTAATACCCTGTATATCAAAAGTTAAGACGTTTATAATATATCTACATATGAAGTTTTTTCCTGAAAATGGACCCAAAAATAACCTCCTTAAATATTATGTTCTTAAGGAAACCCCTGTATAGGAATACACTTCACTGTGATTAAAAGTTTTACATTTTCAGCTCGTGGTATGTGGTATATGAACTGTTAGAACTATAATCAACATAATAAATGATCTATGTATATTGGTTGCATTACTACTTAATTTAAACTTCGTTAATATATTTTTCGTTTTTAGTGCTTAACTTGTAAAAATTTATTATTAAAGATTTAAGTGTATAGAATAAACCCGAACAAACCCTAAAAACATGGAAACGGTATATTGTGCTGAATTTTGTATTTATTGTAGAATATATTTTGAATAAAATACTTAAAGCTAGCAAACATAACCTTTCTGGGCGTAAGAAAATATCTTTATTGTTCCAGCAAAGTACCATTTCAATCGGTAGCAAATGGCTTTGTAAACGTAAGAAGTTTCCTTTGCTCCAACTGCAGGATAATATTTATAACGCGACTTTACTACTACAGCAATGATATACCCAGCAAAATCAATTTTACTGCCACAGCTATATTTTCTTATTGTCCCATATATAGGTATTTTCTTTTACTATTGTAGTTAAAATTTTAATAATGGTAGTAAAAATCTTCACTCAGTGTGTAAAGGAAACTTGGTTAGTTAAAGAACAGAATGCTACAATATTGCTAAATAGTTGCAAGGTGTCAATTTCTTCTGAATTATTTTTCATTCGTATCTGGAAACCGCAATGGTAATGCCATTGCTTAAGGGTGCGAAAACACCTTCAACGGATAACTATAAATAACGGATCCATTGAATGCAGACTCTGTGGCGAAGAGGATGAAACCACCTCACACATAATATACCGCTGCGTAGCGCTGTCTTGCAAAAGACAAAATATATTCGGGAACATACAAAGTGGTGATACCCTCCCACATGACAAGCTTGCATGGTAGAAGGTTACTGGACCTCATAGAAGGAACAAATATCTTCTGACAAGATCGGGGTACACAATAAGCTGGCAGTGATAGAAGTTCGGGCCTTTAAACCGACCCCCGCCTTTAACCAACCAATCAACCAACCAACCAACCAACCAACCAACCAACCAACCAAGGGTGGAATGTTTGATGATTCCGCAGATTGTCTTTTTTTGTATCAATTCATTTAACAACTGGTGAAATAAGGCTTGTTGGGTTCTTGTCGAGGAATAATGTACTGATTGACTATCAGTTTGGGTTTCAGGCATCTAAACCGACTAACGATGCCATATTCGCATTCTTGGACAACCTGTACGTAAGATTAAGTGATGTAGCGGCAGCGATATTTTGTGATGTTTTAAAAGAATTCAATTGGTTTTGTAGTTGTGAGTTGTTGGGTTTCATATTCATTTTTGTTATACAATTATATATTCCTGAATTCATTTATTTAATATTAAAAATTCGAAAATATGGATATAAATACAAAGTTCAGCAGTAAAATAAGTTATAAACTGTATTTATTGAAATGATTTTTTATTTTTAATTTAGCAAAAGCTGAAAATGATAAAATATCGTATTGATTGCGTACGAAATGTTTTTTCGACTATACAGGGTGTAACAAATTCGGCATTAGGATTTCTGGAACGGTAAGAGAAAAGTCAATTAAATAGGAGCTAAGTATGTGTAAAAAATAAATACAGGGGCTTCCAAAATATTTTTAAAAAATCTAAAATTTTGCGTTTCGGCTTTTATTTTTTCCTGCCTTTGTTCGAAGAGATGTCCAAAAATAAATATAATTTTTTCATTGCTACTTTTTATTCTCCACACGATGGCATGATCAGATCTTTCATGCGATGTTTCGTCTTTAGGTTACCATCATCAACTTAATTTTTTTAAATACTGGCCTGGATTTTTGTTTATATTGATGTTATTGGGCCTATAAATAAGCCACCCCAATCCCTATGGTGAAGGACGAATTAGTTGCACACTGTATGACGTATTTAGAAGAAATGGTCATTTTTCTTACTATGAGTGACATGGCGATACTTCTCAGCCAGTGCCTAGTCCAGCTATATCTCTAATTGTTTTAATTCAAAATATACATTAAATTACATTTTTATGTAAGACATGTAAAATTTTAATCTTCTGTACATGAAGCATGGTTTGATGCGCTACCCCATATTAGCATGTTATTAAGAAATACCCTGTGTAAAGGGTGACAGAAAATAATATTTTTAAAGAGTTATTTAATTCTCATGATAAAGTAAATATTTCTAAAATAGAAAAGTTACTTCTAACAAGAATATTTAGTGAAACCGATGATTTTAATAATCGAGTATTTGATACTCGAGCAATTTGAATAATCGAGTGAATCGCTCGAGAAGGCGACGGTTCTCGATTTTTCTGTTGAATTTATAATTCGAGTAGTATTTCCTATCGCGCTGCTCGAATATACGAGCAGTTTTTCACTCGAGCAATCACACTACCAAGCGGACATTTCGGTCGGCGTCAACCGAAGCTCGGGTATCGAGTGAAAGGTAATAAGTAACAAGCGACGATTTCCACTTGAATTTATAGCTCGAGCAGTTTTTCTTAATAGTCGCGCGATGTCGGTTATTTCACTAATCGAATACTCAAGCGGTTTTTCGCTCGAGCGATCACAACACTATAAAAATATTCAGGAAAATGGTTTCCACTGTTACAAGAAATCAATTTTGCTGTTACAGGTAGAAAATATTCTATCTCAGCTAAAATAATCCTAGCAAAGATTTTTAGCTAGAGCTTCTCTCAGTGCAAATACTATAATACGGAAACCCAACTACTATGCCGACAATAAAGCATTAGGATGAGCACAGCTGAGCCCCGGCAAGTTTTAATTCCACCAATCAATCATCGAATAGGTAAATTCCCCTCTAACTCAGGGGTAAACTAAAAGTTATCATTTTTAACCCTTTTAAGTATTTTATGTTATATCGCAATTTTATGCATGCCACTAGTTTTAAAATTTATTTATTTCAAATATGGGTAAACCATAGTAAGTATTCCATTCGATAGTTTTGAATAAATCATTCTTGTTATTCATAATATTGAGATCGTAGGGACTAGTTCGAGTCTCGTTGATCGATTTAGTGTTTCTTTAATGGTATTTATGGGAAATTCAACGTATTTTCTTGTTTACTTTAAATTTTCATGCAGGCGCGATACTTAGATTATTGTAGGTTTTATATTAAATTTTCATTCAGTTAAGTGATCCATCATCTATGCTTTAGGAAAAAATGTACTAATTCCTATTTTAACACATACAGGATGTTTCTTAATGGCGTGCTAATATTTCAGAGTGTTCATATGTTTATATGAACATATGTCCTTCTTTCTCTTTGAATTCGCAAACATCGGCTGCCGACGCACATCTTCGCAGACAGCATGAAGTAACACGCCTCAACAAAGACCTGGAAGAAATTTTTGCTTGGGGTGGCAGTAACCAAGTCGAATTTAACGCTAAGAAAACCCAGGCAGCAGTTTTCTCTAAAAAGGTTAACATTACAGAACCGGAAATAGTCATGGCCGGACACGCAATCTCACTGGCTTCATCTATTAATTTGCTGGGTGTCAATCTGAGAAGAAATATGTCTTGGCATAACCACGTTGTGGCAATCGCCAAGATAGCTTCTCAGAAGCTTGGCGTACTATTCCGAACCAGAAAGTTGTACACACCTCAACAACTTTTGACACTATACAAAGCCCAGATTCGACCATCACTAGAATACTGCTCTCATGTCTGGAGCTTTGCACCCAAACATACTCTTCAGCTACTGGATTCCATCGAAAGGAGGGCTATTCGTCTGATCGGAGACCATGAGCTGACGAAGAACCTCGACAGCCTAGAACATCGAAGACAGGTTGGGGATTTGACTCTCTTTTACAGATACAGATAGTTTCATGGAAGGTGCTCGGCTGACCTTGCCCTCTTAATTCCGCCCAGAGCGACGAATAGCAGAAATACACGACGCAACACCGCCGCCCATCCATATGTGGTTAAGCTTAGTACTCCTCGAACTTCACTATTTAAGAATTCTTTCATCTGGAGGACTTCATCCTTGTGGAACGACCTTCCCGAGGTCGTTTTTCCCAACGAATATAACCTCCAACGATTCAAAACCAACGTGAATCGCTCTTTGCGCACACGCACCACTCCCAGAGTGCCCTAAAGGATTTTTCCTATAGTGCTTGTGTTTGATCATAAAAAAAAGAAAAAAAAAAAAAAATGTCCGCAAATCTATATTTTTTAAAGTCTCCGAAAGTTATTTAGATATTATTTTCAACTTTGGCATATTCATTTTTCTCACAGAGACTTGTGATTGATACTTGATTAAGAAGATACTAAGTCCGGGTCTCAAAATGATTATTTTGAAGACCTAGATACTTTTATTAAAAAATATTCCTTTCTTGTAGGATAAGTTGAAAAATATATAAAATACTGATGTAGGTTCATCGTCGCATACTATAATAGGAAATCCGAAACGAACAATTTTACAGGAGGAATAAGAAACTGATTTACGGCTTAAAATAAAAATATAGTTAAATAAACATTTATTAGTGGGTTTTATTGCTTTATGATTATATAGAACTTCCATAATAAATACTGGACTAAAAATTAAATCTCTAATTTAAAATTAACTTGGATTTGTTCAAAATTCATGAAAGAAAAGCTTGTTTATTCCACAAAGCTTAAACTAGTAACAATATTTTAGTTCCTAACTTATCTAAAAAAAAAATTCTGATTATAATAGAAAAATGTTTTGAATAAGTGCGAATATTAGAAAAGATTAAATGGTGTGAAACTTGCACAACTCCATTTGAAATGTAAACGAAGTTCATGGAGCAATTTTATGTTAGCCATTAATGATTTAATATAACTATGAGTCAATTGGCTTATCTTTGCGATATTTTTAACAAATTTTTATAAATCACCACCAATTTGAAACCTCTCATAGGGATACCTCTAATAAGCGAACATCTCTATTAAGCGGACATTTTTTCAAAGTCCGGAACTAGGTATATGAAATTCCATGAAAATCAACCTCTCTTGGGCGGACTCTCCTTTGGGCGAACGCGGTCGGGCTGTTTTCGTTCAAAGAGTGCGCAAACCCTCCTTTAAACGGATAAAAACCAATCGCGTATGCGTGGCAGCGCGAAAGGACTTCGCCGAATGAAAGTATGTATGTATGCGCCGTTTATTTGTGAGTTGTAAGGTTAAAATCATAAACAATGGCACAAAAATGTCGCGTTTTGAGTCTGAAAGAGAATATTGATGTTGTGGAAGTTTGTAATTTGATAACAATGATTTGGGCGAGTTCATTAATATTGATAGCAATGTGCTATTAGAAGATGACAGTGACTCTATTCCTACCGATTATGTAGTCCAAACTGAAACCACATCACTACCTGATGACTCTGATGAAGAAGTTGAATGCAGTAATCAAACCAATGTCACCAATTATCAACAAGCCATTAGTATGGTAAAGGAATTATAAGAGTATGGAAAGAATAGAGGTAACTCTACAGCAATGGAATTGTTATCAGACTTGGAATTACATTTTCTTGATTGCAAGTATAAAACGCAAACACGTCAAACTACGTTATTAGATTTTTTAAGTACTACATCCTAACTAAAACTAGTGTATTTTTGTTATGTTATGTTTATTTGTACATACATATACATAGTAATAATTTTGAATTTAACATATTACCTAATAACAAATTTCCCATGGGCGGACACATTTAGACGTTCCCGTAGGTGTCCGCCTAAGGGAGGTTTCACTGTACTTGAACATTAAACGAAATTGTTTCACAAACGCGACACCGCATTGGCGTCATGGTGATTAATAAGACTTATGCAATATTCATGTACTTTTTAAATTTATGAGACTTTATGCAGATTTTATATTAATATTTTTGGATTAAGATTTCAGATTCGTCTATCGTGTAGTAAAACAAATATTTTGAATCCATCTATTAAGTAGAATGATTAACATAATAGTGGTTAAAAATATAATTTGAAACCCAGAACATTTTTAAATAGTTATCGAAGTCCAGTTTTAAGGCTGAAGTTTAACTTTTATGGCTCGATTTTGTTATGGAATTTACACCGCTATAAGCTTGGAATATTATAACACCTAATACTCACGTGTACATTAATTCTAACCATACCATAGCTTATAGCATATAAAATGGGTTACAGAATCGTAACCTTAATGTCAACGTTTCTATCAGGAAGTAAGGCTGCGGCACTCAAAAATGCAATAGAAATAACACTTAACTTAAATCAACTTACTCGGTGAATCGACAATGTTTTAGATTGAATTTGGATTTACTATTTTCTTCTACATTTTTAAATTTCAAACGGACCTGGATTTCTCTAGCCCCGGACTGTTGATACTCTTTCTCCATTCTTTTATAGTATATTAGATAAGATAATGTTTATTTTTCTTATGTAGGGTTTTCCTGTAATGTTGCACAGATATAAATTTTTAAAGTGACCTACTCTAAATGGGAACCGTTAAAATATTTTCTTATTTGGGCGACTCCTACTATATTTACAATAACATATCATGGTTTGATGCAGATAGTTCTTGCCATACTTGTTAATGAGTTTTATCTCTATTATTACACTACGCAAAACATTGCATCCTTAGTTCTTGAATAAAATATATCAATCTATATCCAACATACAATAATAAATAAATTTAGTAACTGAAATATAAATTATACGCATGTCTAAAAAAGTCATATAACGTTTTATACGCTCGTTATCAGGAACACCAAAGACCCTAACACGTACATAACAATGATCGAAAAATAAACGTAGTACGTGTGCCTCCTCTTAAATGACGCCTTACCCACCTTTCTATCTATGAAGGGAATGTTATACAGAGTGTTCCTTAATTGCATGCTAAGGTTTCAGAGTGTTATTCCTTAGGTCAATTTATGAAGAAAGTATCATATGAAAATAATATCTTCGGCCTAATATGAAAATTGCACAAGTCCGAAATGAAGAATTTGACAGGAGAAACAAAGAAGTGATTTACGGCTGAAAATAAAAATATTTTAAACAAATTAATTAATGGGTTTTATTCGGGGTAAATATTCGAAAATAAATATTTTTCGAAACATTTTTAGTTAAAATTATAAAGTTTTGGTAAGACACAAGATTGCATTGAATTTTCCATAAGTTTTTTTTTACAGCATCGGTGTACGTTTATTAGCGATAAACAAGCAACTTCTTGATATTATTTATATGTTAGGTGTTATTATTGATCCATTTTCGACCACAGATTGAGGTAAGTGTTTTAGGTAGATTTGTAATCACCATCTGAACAAGTTTGAGGTTATGTTATTGTTTAGCGAGATTTAAATTGTTATTTTTCTGTAAAAAAAGGTTACTGTACTGTATTTATCAACATAAAAATAATATTAGAAATTTTCTTATTTAGCCCTTAAAACGTGTATCGATGCTTTAAAAAATCTCTTATGGGATTCTAGTTTGTTTGGAAAGGTTTTTCCTCTCCTGACGTCAGACTTAGGCTGTCCATACCCAACCTTTGTTTTCTGTGCATACAAGGAAACCTTTTTCTGTGGCATTCACCCCTAATAAACCTTTTATTTTTCTGTGCATCATACGAAACATTATAGAAGCCAAAGACTAGAAATTGTGTGTTGAGTCCATTTTGAACCAGAATAATTTATTGCTTTCTAGCGGCCATTTTGTGAAATTAATTTTTGTTTTTTTAAAATGAGCTTTAATGAAATTTCTGCATCTTTTGAAAAGCCAAAAGTCGTTACATAAGTTCAATTTTCCTAGCTAAGTCGATTTATAAAAGAAATAAATAAAATTTTGAAAATATTTTAAATTTTTATTTTTTTGACAAAGTATATTTTTTTCTATAAATGTAAATAAACCGAGGACACGTTAAAAATATAAAGCCAATTTACTAAATTGCACGATAAAATTTACTGCGACAATGATTTTTTGGTTCTTATGAGCAATAACTAGGTAGGTACATATATGAAATAAAATAACTTATAGGAAATATACTTATAACGAATTCATCATGGCGAAATTATTGTTTGATATTGTTTTTCTTTTATTTTACAACAGTGAAGGTATCCTAATTGTTTTGCGCATAGTTTAACATAGCCCCGCCCCTTTATACTGTCATTTTTGAATAAACAGAAGTAAAGCCTTAAACACACTATTGTCACGTCACGTGAATTCACGTGTTGTCATATCGGCAGAATAGCACATGCAGTCACGGTTTAGAAATAGACTCCGTACACTGCAGATCATTTTTATTAAAGATTGTTTCACGAAAAGTGGATATAACTTAATGACTGCAATAAAAGTACCTGTGGCCATCCCATTATTTATGACCGTTTGTTATTATTATGTGGAAAGAACCGGATTGTAATAATTATAATTAAATATAGGCACATCAGGTAGGGTAGGTTGCTTAATTTATATTTAAATATCTTTTTGTGGTAAAATTTGTTAGTTTTTGAGGAATGGTTCAAGAATTGTCTTTTACCAAACATTCCTCAGAATAGCGTGATAGTAATGGACAATGCGAGCTATCACAGTCGCCAATTACATAAAGCTCCAAGCTCAAATAATACAAAATGGGAGATTCAGAACTGTATGGCGGCGAATGATATATATTTTGAAGAAAGTTATAAAAAAAGTGATCTTTTAGAAGTTTTAAAGACATTTTGTATAAAAAAAGTATATGTTTGTGACACATTGGCAGAAGAAATTGGACATACAGTGCTACTGCTCCCACCCTATTATTGCATTTTTAACCCCATAGAGCATATGTGGCACCAGTTAAAATCACTGGTTAGGTCTGAAAATATTTCTCCGACTTTAAGTTCTAGTGTTGTAGAATTAATACGAAATGATATTCCCCCAGGTAGTTGGAAAAATTCAGTCCGTCACGTAATAACTGTAGAAAATTCGTATATTAGTCTGGATCGTATAATTAATCCAATTATAATTAATTTTGATGAGGATAGCGATAGCGAAACAGAACTATCTATAGAATAATGTAAATAAATATGACTAGTAATATTTAAAAGAAATGTTATTTCATTTGATTACATTAATATAATCATATCATTACTTGTGTTCCTTAGTCCGTCCCTTCATACTTCACTTGTTTATTGCCATTGTCGACACAATGGGACCGACCCAGGAAATCATTAAGTCGTATCCATTTTTCGTGAAATAATCTTTACATATTTTGTGTTTGTGAAGATGGCAAGTGAATCTTGTAGCCTTCTAGCGTCACACTCTAACACCGTGCTATCACGAGAGCCAAATATGTAAATTTGCAAAAAAAAAAATTGTGCTGTCACTTATGACATGCCGTGAGCTACATGGGGTGACTATAGTGTACTTCTAAACCTATTTATAAGCACGTATAAACCGTCTTGCAGATACTTCGGATTTGCCGTAATATTGCGTAATAGCATGTGATCTCACGTGACGTGATAATAGTGTGTTTACGGCTTTACAGTTTAGAAATATTTTCGAACATTTTCGATAAAAGTTTCGATTGTGCATCGAAACAGCGAAAGTCGCATACGTTTCGAAAATATTCCCATTTTTGTTGCCAACAGTTTCCAATTTTGATCGGAAATAGAAACGATAGTTACGATACATTGACCATAATATGTCTAAAAAATGTTGCTTGGGTTGAAGCTCTTTGGGAGCCCATATCTCCGAAGAAGAGGCCTATACGAAAAAAGTTAATATGAACTTGTAGTACTCGTTTTCCTGGATACTCTGTATAGAGACGGTTCCCGGTGGGACAACCTATTATGCTTATATTTTATAAAAAATAGGTTTCATAAAAAATTTTATACACTTATGCCGCTATTTACTAATCATCATGAGAACGAGTAACCGTATAATTTAAGTAAAAAAAAATTAATTAACAAATTTACCTTATTAAATTTGCAGACTGGTTTAAAAAAAATACTAATGTTAATCAACTAATGGTTCTCAGCCTCTTCCAAACCCACTTAGCGGGCGGGATATATTTAAATTTAATTGTGGTAACTTCGGTCGCCCATCCGAAGGAAACCTGCACATAAAATACTTTTTAAATTAAAAAAAGAAGTATGGCATTAAATACAAGTAACGTCTTTCAGAATTATACCGTGAACCGGCAGAACAAAAGCACTAAAAGTAAAACTTTTTATTATCGAAATTTTGTTTCCGATCAAACTTGGCGTCGAAGTAAATTTACTTTTGCCACCGGTAAACTTTAATATACGCAGCGCGATAAAACACTGGGATGCAAAACTAAAAAGAATATAAAATTTTCAAAATAGGAACAAAACGTATTCAAGGGCCATATATTTTAATGAGAAAGTTCATAAAAAATAAAATAAGCTTGGTAGTTTAGGAAATACACTAATTTAATTTAATTGCTGCTCATATTGTTTGGCCAGTGGTATTTGAACATTTCCGAATGAAGAGCGAGGGGAGAAAAATGTATACAAACCATGCTACGAAGTGTCTTACTATAGGCATGCTCAAACAATAAGTAATTTTGTAAGTAATTAATTATTAATTTGCTTCATCTATTAATTTGCTGGGCATTAATCTGGACGAAATATGTATTGGCGTAACCACGTTGTGGCACTCGCCAATATAGCTTCTCAGAAACTTGGTGTACTCCTCCGAACTGAAAAGTTGTACACACCGCAATAACTTTTGATACCAGAGGGTGTTATGGAAATGACTTATTATATTTAAATGGGTGACTCCTAGGGAGTCCTAGAGAAAGTCTACATACTTACTTTTTTTTCTTAAATCGAATATCTAAATACTAAGGTAAAAATCCTTTTTAGCCACGCGCCATTCCATCCGGATTCACTTAGCAACAATGTGGGTCACTAGAGCATACTAACAGTGTTGAATACTGTGTGCGCCCTTCATACTTCAGTATGTTTCGAGACTGGGAAGTGGAACGACATCGTGTCGAGGGCTCCACGTGCTTGACGTATACGAATTTTAAACGTTTTGTTAGTTGTATTGCTCGATTTTTCTTTGTTGTGAAATAATTCATAATAAGAAATGTTGTGATGTGAGTTCAAATTTGTGTGATATATTATCTACTGTCGATTCTGTTGAAAAACATACTGCTTGTGTATTATTTTATGGAATTTAATTATAAAACGGATTTTTTAAAATAAGATCGAAGGTAAGAGAGTATGTACCTTAAAATTGTAGTTTTATTTGTCGAAAAAGGTTGAAAAAGAAGTGATAACGCGCGTCAAAGACGTCTTGTTGTCAAAAACTGAACACGTGCGTTTAGAATTCTGTGTTGCAATATGACAACATCGCTATAATGCGCTAACCTCTTTTGAACCTCGAAACTGCCTCAATAAATATTGATTGTGAAGGGCCTCAGGAGCGGCCACGTAAATTTTGAGATTTCATATAAATTGTATATTTCGCTTAATAATTCAAAGCGCCATTTATGGTTATTTTTCTTCAATTTATTTTGATCTCGGGATTTGCCGGTTTAAATATAATACGTCATTTCCATAACACTCTGTATACAAAGCCAAGACTCGACCATCACTAGAGTACTGCTATCATGTCTGGAGCTCTGCATCCGAACATACTCTTCGGCTACTGGATTCCATCGAAATGAGGGCTATTCGTCTGATCGGAGATCACGAGCTGACGGAGAACTTCCTCGATAGCCTAAAACATCGAAGACATGTTTGGGATTTGACTCTCTTTTACAGATATTTTCATGGAAAATGCTCGGCTAACCTTGCCTTCTTAATTCCGCCCAGAGTGGCGAATAGCACAAATACGCGACGAACCACTTCCGCCCATTCATATGTGGTTAAGCTTCGTACTTCTCGAACTTCATTATTTAAGAATTCTTGCATCTGGAGGACTTCATCCTTATGGAACGACCTTCCCGAGGTCGTTTTTCCCAACGAATATAACGTCCAACGATTCAAAACTAACGTGAATCGCTTTATTCGCACCACTTCCAGAGTGCCCTAAAGAATTTTTCCTATAATGCTTGTGTTTGATCATAAAAAAAACTCTGTGTTGATTCCACAGTTGGATTCTTCCAGAAAATCAAAACCATAGTTTTTTCCTCAAAATGTCGTTCTTACTGGTGTTATTATTTAATTATTAGACCTCTTTTCTTTATATACGTTATAAATAAGATTTATTTTGTTTGACTCTTCAAATGTTTATTTCTAATGATTGTCTGATCCATCACGTAATTAATAGAAAAAAATATTATAATAAACAAACACAAAATTTCCTCCCCGCTTTAACGCTACTGTGTGTTTTCTGTGCTTTCTGTGTGTTTTAACGGCGGTACGTAGATCGGAACTGCATAAGAAATAAAATTAAAGTAACGACGTATCTATTTTAGTGTGGGATGTCAAATTTTATAAAGCACATTTAATGTATATTTTATGAAACCAATAATCAGTCGGTATAATAAATTATCGTGAATTTATTTACATTTGAGTCAATTTTGACCTAATTATTTCTTATTAGCTTAATGGAAGCCTATGGAAAATCTGTCATGGTTATTTGCGGCTGCGGCAACGGCGTTGCCATTAGTAGGGGTGCCAGTCGCGAAGCTATGTTGTTGCAATACCGGGATTTTCGGGATAAAGTATATCTAATCCCGGCATCTCGGGATTAATCCCAAAAAAAATCAACATGAGAAAGATTGTAAAAGAAAAAAGTGTCTAAAGAGAAAGAACGTATAAAAATCAAGTGCATCCAGTATGTTGTCATCTTTATTGCAACTATAACCGGCTGACGAGGAGCAGTATTCTGTTTTTACGCTTAAACCCTCAAAATAAGGGATTACAAAATATTTAATCCGTTAAGGGATAGAAATTTAAACCCTTAGGGATAAAAATTTAATCATTGAGCAATTAAACAAAAATTATGTGCGCAGCTAGCTGAAATAAGGTATAGTTGACTAAGAATAAAGCGCAGTTGACTAAAAATGTGCGCAGCTAGCTGATATAAGGTATAGTTGACTAAGAATAAAGCGTAGTTGACTAGAAATATGCGCAGCTAGCTGAAATAAAGTATAGTTGATTAAGAATGAAGCGTAGTTGACTAAAAATATGCGCAGCTAGCTGAAATAAGGTATAGTTGACTAAGAATAAAGCGTAGTTGACTAAAAATTTACGCAGCTAGCTTGAAATATGGTATAGTTGGCTAAGAGTAAGGCGTAATTTCTCGAAAGTTAATTTGTTGATGGTTAAATGAAATTAAATTTTTTTTAAATTATTTTAGAACTCAATTTTCACTATCTTAAAGTGCATAAAATAGTATATAAATCACGTTACTAAAGGGTATTTTTAGTCTCTATGCTTATGTTATTAAAAGCACGGGAACAATGGTTGTTAATTATTTACATTTTTTTTTTGGCCGTAAAAAATTACATTATTTTGTAAATTGTATATTTGTATTAGGGACTATCGAACCATGTTGCCAGTTGTTCGTTTTAAAAAATATTTAAAAACAAGTTAATTTCAAGAACTCTTTTATATAATTTATCCCGTGATTTGTGTGCTTAATCCCGAGATTTTCGGGATTGATGTTTCCTCGAGATCCCGGGATTTCGGCATCCCGGGATTTGCACCCCTAGTTGCGATATATCTGAAGACCATGAATAGGAACATTATAATTCATTTATTGTGGAAACACGTTTGTCTAGGTTGATTTGATAACACTATCTATTTAAGAAATAAGAAGTCTATACTTGTTAGGTGGTATTAATATCACATACCAATTTTCCAGACCACCCGATGATACCTTATAGAATAAGGACGTATTTAGCCTACACAGTAGCACTTTAAAATACTATTTCAGATTGAATGGTACTACCAAGAAAAGGAAGCCCTATCTATTGATAGGATGCAACCACCTGCAGACCGGTTTCGAACTTATTTGTTCTCGTCAGTATAGGGTAGGTGTACATACCTTGTGTACATTCTTGGTAGCTTGGTATTCAATCTGAAATAGTATTTTAAAGTGCTACTGTGTAGACTACATATACCCTTATTGTATAAGGTATCATCGGGTGGTCTGGAAAAATATTATTTTTCCATACATTGGTATTTGATATTAATACCACCTGACAAGTATAGACTTCTTATTTCTTAAATAGATTTAAACAAAATTTGATTTAATGAAATAGCGTCTGTTCAGATTGTCTGGGGCTACTGTCGATAATAATGCGTTAAGTTAGAGTGCTCTCTATTGATGGGTATGTACACCTACCCTGTACTGACGAGAACAAATAAGTTCGAAACCGGTGTGCAGGTCAACCACCTGCCACCCATCCTATCAATAGAGAGGGCTTCCTTTTCTTGGTAGTATCATTCAATCTGAAATAGTATTTTAAAGTGCTACTGTGTAGACTAAATGCGCCCTTATTGTATAAGGTATCATCTGGTGGTCTGGAAAAATAATATTTTTCCATACATTGGCATTTGATAACACTATGCATAACATTATATTAAAATTGATTACATTACGGGTAAGTTTAGTTGTTCTAATTGGAACTTACATTATTATTTTTGGTTAACGATTTTTACAACACAGCCAACAGCACCATAATTGTCTTTGCTATGTTCAGGAACGGCATACAATATTAGACAAATGGCATTTTTTACGTCATTTTAGCGGTTATGTCCACCATTTTAAACTCGGATTTCTTTGTACCCTTCATATGAAAAGTTTTTGATCTAAAATATTTGCAAACCGGGGAAAATATTCCGTCCGATAGTCTTGAATAAATCATTTTTGTTAGGGATACAATTGGGATCGTAGAGACTAGTTTGAATCGCGTTGAATAATTCAGTATTTCTGTTTCGCCACTGATGAGATATTTAATTTATCTTAAACCTTGTTTACTGATAAATTTAATATTTATATCGACGCCGATATTATAGTGTACGTGGCCCTTACTCTTTTGGTGTCATAGAAAAAGGGTAAATTTTTTTTAAATCGACGGTCTAAAAAATTCAGATGCACGTGCCTCTTTGACAGATCATTTGTTCAAAACATATGGCCCATACAAGAAAAGAAATACCGTCAAACGAGGTGATTTTATGTAGGGTAATATTTGTTAAATAAATTTAAATATCGTACAATTCACAAGTCGACAAATTTAATTTTTGTAAAGTAACATTGATGAAAATAGGTTTGTCTTTAGAGTCCTAAATCCGAAAATGATAAGCTAATTACTGTAACACGTACAGTTTTTTTGTTATAAGGGGTGGGTTTGTTCGGGTTTGTTCGGTTTCGGGTGGTGGAGAAAATAGAGGAGACGAAATATTTTTACAATCTAATATATTTATTTAATATAAACATATAAAACATGTGGCATCTATGCAAAAACATTACTGAGGATTGGTTGTTATGTTAATAAAAAATATATTGCACAAGATATGATACAGCGACAAAAACGTTCACTTTTTCCTTTTGTGTTCTGTAGCATCATTCCTTTTTAAAAACCAACAGTAGTCGCCAAACATAGATGGGTTCCAGCGTCCCTGGTATCTTGTTTCCATCGTCCTGATGTCCTGATGAAACCTCTCTCCTTGTTCATCGCTTCCAATAACCAAATTTTCCGGGAAAAAATTGAAATGAGAGTTCAAGAAATGTATTTATAGAGACATGCGACACCCTAGTAATTCATAGGTTTTCAACAGTTCATCTATGAGTCTTTTATAGTCTTCATCTTTCTTGTTACCCTTTCACTACACGTACGAAACACGTCCAAGCTACCAATTCCTTTTCATTTAATTGTTCTTGAAAACGGAGATTATCTATAAGCTTCCTTATCTGAGGTCCAATAAAAATATGCTTTCTTTTAATTTTGCATCACTTAGGTGAGGAAATATTTCTCTTAGGTACTGGAAACCACTACCTTCTCTGTCCATGGCTTTGATAAAGTTTTCATTTGTCCAAGCTTAATATGGAGAGGCGGTAAGCAGCACCTTTTTGGGTTAACAAGGGGGGAATATTTAATGTTTGAAGTACCAGGTTCAAAAGAAGTTCTACGAGGCCAATTATTTTTACTGTAGTGTTCCTTTGTTGCCCTACTGTCCCACACATACCAAAAACATCAATTCTTTGTAAAACCCCCTTGAAGTCCTAGCAATATCCTTTTAAATCTCCACAGATATCCCACTGATACTGTTCATATTTAACACGATTTAATATGGCTGCTAAGTTGTCATACGTTTCTATCATTGTCACTGAATGGGCTAAAGGAATGGATGGTTTTTGGTCTCCATTATGAAGCAGGACTGCTTTTAGGCTATATTTCGACGAATCTATGAATAAACGCCACTCGCTAGGATCATGTTAAGCTCATTCATTAAACCATCAATATCACAACAGATACATAGCGACCCTTCCATTTTAAAAAAAACTTGTTAATGTTACATTCCGTTTTCGGTAAAGTGAAATACTTGCTTTTTTATCTAATAAGTTCCACTGTTGAAGTCTGGAACCAGGAAGTTTCGATTTTTGTTTTGACAATCCTAGCAATCCTAGGTCACATACCAAGTCATTTAATTTATTCTGAGTTATTAAGTGAGGTTCACTGGTAGTTGGTAAAAATGTTGGGTCACAACTGGTGTTCTCAGGAAGTTGTGGATCAGATACGGATGAAGAATTAGAATCACCGGGAAACACGATGTCCAGGTTTAAAAGCGCTATCGGTACCGGTAGTTCCTGGCAATGAGGAACTGGCCTTAGAGCAGAAGGCAAATTTGGATACTCTATTTTGTCTCTTTGCTTTTTTGAAATTCCTTCTGTTTTAGTTATGCAAAAGTAGCAATCACTTACATGGTCAGTAGGTTCTCTCCACATCATAGGAACAGCAAACGGCATAGAATTTTTCTTGCGATGCATCCACTGCACTAAATTTACGTGACAACTCACACAACAAACATGAGGAGCCCAACTTTTATCTTGATTCCCAATTTTTCACTTAAAATATAAAAAATTGTCTTTTTTGACTTCCTCAGATATAGATCGAGCTTGGGACTAATAAATCGTCCACATATATAACAAAACTTATCAGCTGGATTTTTGCAACATCGACGACTCGAACTTGCCATTTTATATCAAAATTGACTTAAATACTTGACTGTACTGTAAACGAGACAGAAACCAACTAAACTGCAGAAGAACACAATAAAACTCTTAACGGCTCGTACAATACTGTGCAAATAACCCCTTTGCGGTCCTGTTGTACTTTCCGGCCCTAAGGCAGGTAAAAATGATTTCAAATATCGCATTATATAAAAGAGAAGCAGGTACATGAAAATGAGACGTGCTAGGCCATTACTGGGAAAAGTGTTTTAATAACTAAATGAAACGAAAAATAAGCATTCTCATCGATGTTACAAAAATTATGTCGACTTGTGAGAATCCGTCGACATCCGCACAAAGTTGAGTGAGTGAAGTTCCACCTTTATTGTGTCATATTTGCGTGTTGGTAAGTATTTGTTATAATATTTTTAATAATATTCTATAATAATACTTCACACTCGCGTTAAAGCGATATTGTTCAAAAGTATAAAGTACTTCATGAGTTTTCACAAATTTTATTAAAATATCGGATATTTACGATTACTCACTTCATATGAAATTCGGTGCCAACTTTTGTTTCAAAATTATTAGTTTAAATATCATGTCATAAAATTTCATTTCGATATCAACTAAATTTTTGTTTCCATTTTGCGAGGGTAGTTTATTAAAACCCAATCCATATACCGAATGATAGGGGGTGACTTTGATAATCTATATAAACTTATGGAATATCAAAGAGGTTCCAAGTGCACATAACATTGATAAAAAAATATATTGAGAGTGGAGGCAAATGATAACTCTTAGACCCACAATATTCAGTACATATCGAATTCATCCCAATCTGAGGATAATTTTGAGAATGAGGTTATTTTGGAGCAAATAAACAACAATTTGAATCTTTTCTAGGCCTGGATATCTCCATTAGGCATAGGATGAATACATTATATTTTTTTGATGCAAAACTTAGTGTAGTTTTAGTGTAATTCACGAATAATTTTAAAAAACTATCAATTTCACCCCGTTTGACGGTACTTCTTGTTTAAAAATATAACACGAATCTTACGCAAAGAAATATATCTTCAAAACAAGTATTTTAATACATAATTAGATATAATAATTATTATTTTGAAAAACTAATTTCTTGCTACGAGATTAAGTGCTTGGAAATACTTGTTTTGAAAATGATAAATATTCTTTGCGAACGATTTATTCTATTTTTGTATTATATTTTTAAACTGAGTATTATTTTTTGTGTGTAGCATACGGTGTTGTCAAATTCGAAGTTCAGATTAGTAGTTAATGAAAAAAAGTGGTCACCTGCATAATTATACTAAATCACTTTAAAACACCAAATGTTATAGGCATATACATGGGTTTCGTGAGCATGCGATTAGTCCTAGATCAATGTATCCGTTAAAACTGTGATAACCTCAATAGTTAAACCCCCTATACAATTTTACGAACTCTGCGTTTGGCACCATCGCTTGCGGTCTTGCAACTGCCGTGATGCGTGATGTAACACGCATATACCGCATGATACAATAATACAAGGTATGATATCACGTAAGGAGGCGGTATCAAATAACGCATCATGTGTGTCACTTCTCTCAGCGGACGCAAATATCTTACGCGTCTCAAAAGGCTTAATTTTTTTCATAGTACCTACTTATAATTTTTTGCCAAAACATATAAAACCCAAAATATATACGAATTTATTCTTCGTCTCATATAAATCCAGGATATTTTACAGATTTGGTTGAAAGTTCGCATTCGTCTGTTTACAAATCCGGATAAGAATAAAAGTTTACGTGACAAGTGGGTACAACAGTCTTTGACTAAAAACTTTCTTGTACAGGGTGACAAATGAAATTAATCTAAAAGTAAGAACAGTGTCGTCGGTTGTACTATTATTAGCTTTAATTGTACTAAAAATCCCGATAAGTACAGGGTGTCCCATTTTCGATACTTTTGTCGGTTATCTCCGTAATTGTTAGTGCTATCAAAAAAGTAATGTAGGTGTCAAGTGCTCTTTTTGGGACAAACTTAAAATGGTAAAATCAAAATTTGAAAATTTTCGCTTTCTTAAGAGATACGGAGGAAAATCAAAAAATTGTCAATTTCAAAATTACCCTGTATTTTCTTAGTTAAAAAGAGATACAGAAAAATATTTTATACAGAAGTTTCTGTATGATGATTGTTGAATAATGTGCCGTTTTTAGAATAAGTGTACAGGGTACAATTTTTTAAATGGAACACCCTATATATTTTAATCTAAGAAGATACTGTTTTAAATTATCTTTTCAAGTACATAACACACCATGGATGATATTGGTTTCCTAGGCGATTTATTTAAACTTTATGACTTTAAACCACAGTAGACAATGAAACAAAAGCTCATCATCATAGAGACAACTATGTTGACATTCTAGTTGTTATTAAGATCTAAAGTCAATTTCATTTTTTCATATTCATTTGTGAAAATTACTTATCAACATTTTGAAAAATTTGATATGATATCAGTTTATATGGAAAGTGGAAAAAATGAAGAAATGGCTCAAAATTTATATTTTGTTCACTATCCGGAAAGACAGCAAACATTTAAGGACATATCCCGAACATTTGCGATGATTCCCGTTATTTTTTACCTTCATTTGAATCTTTTATGTCATTACAAAGTAATAAAGTTTAAATAAATCGCCTAGGAAACCAATATAATCCATGGTGTGTTATATATTCGAAAATATAATTTTAGATGCTATCTTTTTACATTAAAATATACAGGGTGTTCCATTTAAAAAATAAAAAAATGACCTTAGGTTCGATAACTTTTTACCTAACCCCGTATACTTATTCTGAAAATGGCAGATTATTCAGAATCATTATAAAGAAACTTCTGTATAACACATTTTTCTGTATCTCTTTTAACTAAGAAAATATAGGGTAATTTAGAAATTTGTCAATTTGTTGATTTTCCACCGTATCCCTTAAGCGAGAGAATATTTTAAAATTTTGAGTTTACCATTACCCACTTCGAGAGGTTGTTCGGGTTTATTCGGGTATTATATGCATTGAAACCATATAAACAGTATATTGCTAGTACCATCTGTAATTATGACCCCGCTATGGGCATCGAAGGGGGCGTTGTGAGTTTGCGCAGTTCGGAAATTTCCTTGTGAAAGTAAACATTCGACAGGACCCGGTTTCAACTTTTTTAATGTAAATTTCACAGGTTAGTTACTGGTTAGATTGGTGTAAACTTTTGGTGCCAAATTCCGTCCGAACAATCGACACGATGAGCTTTATTTTAACTTTCATCCGACGTCGTATGTTTCTTAACCTTACTTTTTTTAAATCAAAAATTAAGAACGAATGACTTAGCAGCTACTAATGCACCAAATTAAAAATACATTACTTTTAAGGTTAGGTAGTGACCATATATATATTATATTGTATACGAGTGACCCTCTCTTCTATTTTTACAAGCTTTCTAGTGAAATTCGATTCCGAATATCGGATAATGTGATAAACAAAATATTTTCGTATATGTGTACATAGGTACCTGAAATACTTTAAACCTGATATTGATTCACGACTTTCTCAAAAAAGCACCATGCATTTGTGTCCTTTCATCTTGAACAAAACAAGTCACTAACCTACCAAGCAGCGAATCGAATCACCACAAATTAAAAACTCTTTTACAAAAATTGCTGTTAGGTAATGAAAGTTTATAAGCACTAATATACCGACAACAATGCGGATGAACCACTTTTTATTCTGTAATTAGAAAAAGCATCCAGAACCAAAGATGGCGACGAATAACAACAAGCAAATAATGTCGGGCCGGCTGTGACGCGATCTATAAAATTTCCACCCTACTACACAAACTCAATAGGCCCGCGCCATCTTCCATAGCGGGGACACTTTTTGTATTTTGGAACGGTCGTATTGGCAATATACTGTTTATATATATGTGATTGAAACGTAATATTTCTACACGCGTGCGATATAAGACACATTCTAGAGAAGTTAGCCTTGTCTTTTTTTCTCATTTTCGTAGGTGATCGTAGGGAAAGTATATTTAAACACGCGTGTGATATAAAACACTTTCTAGGTTTCTAAGTTAGTTGTGCTTTTTCTCATTTTCGAAGGAAAAAAAAATTTCCAATTCATACAAAAATATGTTTTCTCATAATTCGAATATCTAATGCGTAAACTTCTACCTTCTATTCTTTATTATGGATCCAACATTAAGTAGTTTAAAATTGCGTATGAATTTACGGCATTAACCTTCTTAATAACTTTTCGCATTTAATAAATGAATTGAATTTTATTCTAATAAGATTTGCATAAATAAGTTAACGGAGGGCAGAAAATTCCTGTACTTCCTTTTCATTTCACGTTATAGCTTTGGCAATTAATTTACCTTAAAATTTGTTCTAATAAGCTTCTAAGATGAAGGTACTTTTCAGGTAATTAAATAAGATCGCTAAAAGAACGGCTCAGGCCAAGTAATTCTGAGTATTGAGAAATGAAATAATACCTTGGATTGCTAAAAAATAAGTAGCTATAGTAGAAATTATTTAAAAATACCGAAATGGCAATAAAACTTATAACAAAGAAAGCCACAGCATCTAATCATCTTTCTCTCTTCTAAACAAATCATAGGCATGAAATCAGCAAGTACCAACCATCAATTGCCTATCTTTGTCAGGTGTCAGAAATTAAAGCGGAACAAAGAACCTTTTCCGAGGTACCCAAAAATGCAGGTACGGCCGAGGAATTTTGGGGTTTATTCGATATTAGACTTAGACTAGAATATTTGGTGCACAACTTTTCTGAAATAATACATTCCGGGTCTGACCCAATATCCACCAGCAATCACCACAGATACCTATCAGGATACTAAATAGACCCTCATATTATATTATGTCTCTCTTCCTCAGGTACACGCTTGGGTACCTGGTAAAAGATAGAACACTAAGTGATTTATTATTTTACTGTTTTTGAAGGGCGTCAATTTTATATTCCGTTTAATTTATTCTTGCTTTTGATTTGTATGAAAACAAAGAATACCCTGTAGCGTTCTCTGTTGCACGTTTTATTGGGGTTTCGGTATTTTTTAATAATTTCTACTATACAGGGTGTAACTAAATAAGTGTTCCTCATCGAAAAAAAGATATGATCTTTCATATAAAGAAACTTCATTGGAGCATCCCTTGTTAAGATACAGCCCCTTATGGGTACATAAAATTTATAAATAAACAAAACTAATTTATTAATAACAAAACATACAACATCTAGAAATCATAGTAAATGTTCAATATGTCTACCTTCAGACATTACGCATGCATCTAGACGTCGGCGCATTGAGCAACGTATTCGCGCGTTTTATTGCGATATGTATCTTGTTCGTAAAATAATTTTTTGCTGCGAACTGGTTTATTTTGGGCAAAAAATTCAAGAGACATTTTTTGTTTAGAATGAAACAGGCTATCGGAAATATATTTTTAGATGGTAAACAAATAATAAGACAAAAACTTACATTGGAAATAAATTTTAGGGGTTGCGTTTTCCACCCTTACAACCATGAGGTAAACCAAATAAATTACTGGCTAAGTGTCTTTTTGGTAGTAGAAAATGTCAGGTTAATTTCAATATTGTAACTTTTTTAGTGCTTGTGAAAAAAATTGTTAAACACATTTTATGTACCCCCTTTAAGGGGCTGTATCTTAACAAGGGATGCTCCAATGAAGTTTCTTTATATGAAAGATCCTATCTTTTTTTCGATGAGGAATCATCCCCTTAAATGTTTTACACTTATTTAGTTACACCCTGTATAACGGAAATGAAACGAGTAAGCATGTCTGTTTCATCAGTCTTGCACCACGTATAATGCTTCCAGCCTCACCATATTGTGGTTGCCATTTGTCCAAGCATTCTGTATCTCGCCTTAGCATTTCCTCTTTATTTGATGTTCTTTGATTGTTGTATCTAAAACTGCTGACTAATATAGTTGATATACAGAGTTCTTCCTGCCCCTCCTGCTTTCACTTCCTTGGATACGATGTATATGAAATTAATTTATTATTCCTATTAATCTTTCATATACCATATTCCTTAAACAATTTATATCATTTATTTTTTGATTATTACGTATTGAAAGATTAATCCCTAGTATCTAATATCTTCGGCGAATCCTGGGCTATAATTTACCTCTCATGAAAAATCATTCCGGGCGATCCAGCTAATCGGTGAAAAACGATAGCTGGATATATAATAATGTTATGTTATCGCTCTTTCACCGTCTCGCGCTTTTGCTTATAAACGACTCATGACGCTATATTTCCAGGAGTGAAATTATCTAGAAAAGATTCAACAGATAACAACAGACGTTATATTATATTAAATATAAATTTTGTTATATCGCAGATCCCGCTCAAAACCGCCGCAACTAAAAAAAGATAAATTTTGCAGGAAAGGTACAAGAACATTTTTAGCCTTGCTCGATCGATTTTCCATTAACTCTACTAACTGTAAAAATTCGTAATTTGTCGCATAACAAAATAATACTATCTTCATCGCGTTTTGAGTTCCTACTTACGATACATTTGATGGCGACATCTAGCAAAAAGGAGGGGATATTTGACTACGAAGTTTTTGTTTTAGAAATAATAATGAAAATAAAAAAAAAATGATTTGCGACGTTTTTGAACAGGATGTGCGATATACATGAAGGCTGTACGTGTATAAATTTACACTTGCATCAGAGATGCAGGGATCAAGGGTCATCGTGACTTAAAACTCCTCAACGCCCGGTATCTTAAACCTGTATAAAACGTTTAGGACATAAAATGTTCATTTCGTTTTTTTCTGAAAATATGAATGAAAATATTAGCATGTTATAAAGAAACACCCTGTATAGCTAGCTATCGTAAAAGGACATATTATTATTATCTAATAGAAATAATAATAAACATTCTTTATTTCAGAATTACATTACTTAACATAAAATGAAATAGTGTCAAAAATATAGCAGATTATTGCGAATCATAGATTTGACATATTTGTTAAATATTCTTCAATGTTGCAGGGTTCAATGTCTTTAAGTAGCTTAAATACACTTTTTTTTTAACTTATTTAATCTTGTCACAATTTTTAATATGATGTGGAAGTATATTGTACCTATAGTTTTTATACAGTTGTAATACGCACCACTTTCGCACAATGTTAGTCTGTGTTTGGGAAAAATTTTCCATACAGAATAATTCCATATCTAATACGTGATTCGAAATTTTAGTAGTTTACCATTCTACACATTTGTCTATCCAAGTATTTAGATAAAATGCGCAAGGTGTAGCACACCACATACTGTACATGGTGATCCCATGACAGAGTATTGTCCAAGACCATTCCCAAAAATTTAGTTGTTCGTGATATTTTTAGTTGCTCGGCATTAAGAGAGATATATTCCAATTCTTCTAATGTGGATCTTGTTGTTTTAAATATTATAGCATTAGTTTTTGAGGTGTTTAGTATGAGCTTATTTTTGACAAACCACTCATCTGATTCCATTATGACTTTTTTAGTTCTTATGCCAATAGTAAACTGACTTGGAACCGTAATAAGAAAATTGGTATCATCTGCATAATTTGTTAGAGTATTTTCGGTAGAAAGCAGCTCGGTAATATCATTCACATAGATAACAAATACAATACACTTTCCTGTGGTATTCCCAGTTTTATGTCCGCTCTACTAGATGTCACTCGGTCCTTTCCCTTACCCATTACTACTGTTTGTCACCTTTCAGTTAGATACGATCTGATCCATTCCACGGCAGGTCATTGAACTCCATACAGTTCTAATTTATGAACTAAGATACTATAATTTATTGTGTCATACGCCCTCGAGAGATCGAGAAATACCCCGAAAGGGATCAGTCCATTATCTAAAGACACCATACTCTGCTCTGTAAACTGAAACAAAGCTGTTTGTGCCAATCTACCCTTCAAATATCCGTGCTGCAATCCACTAAAAAGTTCATGTGTAAACATGTGTATGCAAAAGAGCATAATATTTTCCAACTAAACAAATAGTCTCGTGACAAAAGTCAAAATGAGTTGTTTGGTCACTAATCATGCAGAGGCAATCGGTGTAAAAAGTTTCCTTAATATTTGAATAATAAAAGTTTCCCATAAGTTGACAACTTTTTGCCAGTACTGTATATGGATTTATATCCCATTAACAGATATCAAAATTGAAAAATATAAAGTTCTTTCAGACATATTACAAAATAACGATTTAAAAAAAAAAACCAGCAACCTGTAGCAAAAAGTATAAGCCGTTGCGGATATTCGAACAAACTCTGTACCGTAAAATGGGGGAAAGTTGACCTCTGGGGTGAATATGAGAAAATTATTAATTTATTCCGTTAATAATATTTTTCGAAATTTTACCAATTTTTTAACTTTATGTATATATATTATTGATTTAAAAAAAAAATGAAACAAAATTTATAATTTGATCAGTGATACAACGGCGACGCAAAGGATAAACGAAACCCCATTAAAAAAATTAATCATTAATTTAATCATTAAACTTTAATAAATAGTTAACGACAACTTCAAATTCTCTCGTACATAATTTTTTTGGTAAGATAATAACCAAATAACTTTTTTACCACAATTCAAATTTTATTTAAACATATCTTTTTTAGATGTACCGATTGGCGAAGTTCGAGTTTGACCCTCAGAAGGCTGACACGATATACGTCTTTCTTAAAGGCACATAAAGGAGAAAGTGCATACAAAAAAATATGCCAAATCCCTTAGTGGATCCATCGCGATATGGTTTTTGTTTTGAGTGGCTAGCCAGCGGCGATTGTAAATTCTTAAAAAATTAAAGGATGTAATTTTTAAAAAAAATCAGAATCAACTGTTCTTCCTTTACAAAAACTCTAGACTTCTACAAAAACAACCCCTGGTGCTTTATCAATACATTCTTGTTAGTCATAAAAATTTCAAGTGACTAGTCGCTCGAGCGATTTACTCGAATATTAAAATCATCGGTTTCTCCCACACTAGTTGGCGAGAGTGTATAAACGTAAAACTGACTCAAAGCGCTTAAACGAGTTTAGTGAGGAAAATATTAAATTCCTAAAGGAACCCTTATAAATAGAATACATTGGTGACATATTAAGAAACATGAAGGTTAAACTATGTTTTCGACGGTTGAAGAACACCAACGAAACTAAAAAAAGCGCGATCTACCAATTAAAAAAAAATTAAATGATGTGCCTGGTCAATTGTTTTTGAGAACATTCGAGAAAAAAAATAATCAATACGATGTCAATAATTTACCTGCGACTAGCAAAGTTCTAAGCTTGAAAAATCAAAAAGTCGGTGACATAAGGTCTGATGAAGCAATAGAAATAGCAACAGAAATTGCATCTCTCTCCAAAGACGAACAAGAAGACGAAATGTCATATATCATATCAACACCTTTTTATGTCAAGCGAGCCAGCATTAAGTCTTAAGTATCCATTTTATTATAGCGTTGTGCTTTATCTTGTGTTTAATATTTAAAATATTATTATTACTTTACTTCTAAAATAAAATTTGTTGTATTTAGTCAAGTACATTCCAATTAGCAAAGAAACCTATTTAATATTCAAATCCCGTATTCGGTCAAGACCAAAGACACATTTCAATTTTTATCTCAATCCTGGTAGCTAATGTTGTAATTTGCATATCGTCATGTTCCGGAGAAAACTACATAACTCCACATTTATTACATGGAATTATGGAATTTTATCCGGAACACAACGATATACTATATTTCAAGTAGCCACCTATACACATAAAATCATAAGAACTATATTTTTGAATCCTATTTTAAATACTTATTTTGTGAATACGAACCACATATACAGGGTGTAACATAAAGGCTGGGAATAAATTAAACGGTGGATTTCTTAGTCAAAAATAATAAAAAAATTTCATATAAGGATATGCTCTACGGGATTTCGTTTCCAAGTTACAGGATGTTGAATTTTTCTTAAAAATTTAGTTTTTGTTTAATAACTTTTGAACGCTGGCAGATAACAAAACGAAATGTTAGCAGTAACTTTACTTGATAATGCCCTAGGAGAAGTAAAAAAATTGTCTTCCTGGGATACTCAGTGGCGTGCATACGGATATTGCCGTAGGGTTTTTTAATGAAAAATGTGGTACGCCACTGGTAGAATTATTTTTTGTTAAAATTTATGAAATTTCCTTTTATTCTAAACAAAATTCCCCTCTTGCGTTTTCTTTGTATCTCTTGCCATTTTCCCGTAATTAAACATTTTGCAAATATCAGTTTTCAGCAATTTCAGTAAATAACAGTAATAAAATAACACTTAGAAATTGTAAACAATTATTTTAATAAAGCATGTAAACCAACACAACAAAAAAAATTACAAAAGGTGCTGAAAATGTTGCCCCTCAAATTCAATACATTTTTCAATGCGTTTTCTCATGGGTTGTCTTACTCGTCCAAAAATTCCAGGCATTTCTCGAATTTGCTGACAACCCATTTCAACTCTTTGACGAAGAATCTGTAAGTTAGAAATGGGAACGGAATAAACCATGTTTTTTAAGTGCCCCCATAAATAATAATCCAATGGATTAAGGTCGGGTGAACGAGGAGGCCACGCTCTTGGCCCTCCACGACCTATCCATTTATTGTGGTACGTTTCGTTGAGGTATTCTCTAACTTCTCGCCTAAAGTGAGCTGGAGCATCATGCATAAACCACATTTGCTGTCGCGTTTCAATTGGAACTTATTCTAATAAAGGTGGTAATCCATTTTGAAGGAAATCCAGATATCATAATCCGTCTAATCTATTTGGTAGTACTACAGGACCAATCAAATAATCGCCAATTATTCCTGCCCAAACATTAATAGAAAATCGTTGCTGGTGCCGGGATTGTATGATTCCATGAGGGTTTTCATCAGCCCATAGATGGTTATTATGAAAATTAATTATGCCATCCCTTGTAAATCCAGCTTCGTCGGTATATAGAACGGATGAGTGAAATGAATGGTTTAAATTGCATTTATTTAAGAACCATGTACAAAATCTAAGACGTGGTGCATAATCCTCGACAGAAAGAGCCTGCACTCGTTGTAGATGGTATGGGTACAATAATTAATTATCATGTAGGATTCGTTGGACTGTCATATGGCTTACTCTTTCCATTCTTCCAATTCTTCTAGTACTAGATTCAGGATTCGCCTCGACAATCTGAAGGATTCGTTCCTCACGCTGTACTGTTCTTACGTATTGTGGTCTTCCACTGGAGGTGCAAGGCTTTAATGATCCGGTTTCACGTAAGCGAGCGTGAATCCTTGAAAAAGTCTTTATATTCGGAATACGTCGATTTGGAAATCGTTCAACATACAGACGTAAACAAAAACTAAATTTTTAAGAAAAATTCAACACCCTGTAACTTGGAAACGAAATCCCGTAGAGCATATCCTTATATGAAAATTTTTTATTATTTTTGACTAAGAAATCCACCGTTTAATTTATTCCCAACCTTTATGTTACACCCTGTATATAAAAAATATATTGCTAATACCATCTGCAATTATCCCCACTATGGGCATCGAAGGGGGCGTTGTGAGTTTGCGCAGTTCGGAAATTTCCTTGTGAAAGTAAACATTCGACAGGACCGGATTTCAACTTTTTTAATATAAATTTCACTGGTTAGTTAGGAAAAATATTGCAATAAAAATTTCGATTAGCTCGATTTAAGACAGCGTTCCATGCATACGATTTCTGACGATCTGATGATCCGACGGTGCCCTGATTGGTGTAAACTTTTGGTGCCAAATTCCGTCCGAATATTTGTAACAATCAACACGATGAGCTTTATTTTAACTTTCATCCAACGTCGTATGTTTCTTAACCTCACTTTTTTCTAAACCTAAAATTAAGAATAAATTATTATGTTGACTATTTTGGGAATTATTATCATCTATACTAATGCACCAAATTAAAAATATACTAATTTTAAGGTTAGGTAGTCACCAAATATATATTATATTGTATACGAGTGACACTCTCTCCTTTTTTTATATGCCTTTTAGTGAAATTCGTTTCTAAAGATCGGATAATGTGATAATCAAAATATTTTCCTACATACCTGAAATACTTTATACCTGGTATTATTGATCCACGACTTTTGCAGAAAAGCACCATGCACTTGTGTCCTTTCATCTTAAACAAAGCAAGCCACTAACCTACCAAACAGCGAAGCGAATCACCACAAATTAAAAACTCCTTTACAAAAATTGTTGTTAGGTAATGAAAGTTTACAAGCACTAATATACAGAGAAATGTGGATGAACCACTTTTTATTCTGTAATTTGAAGAAGCTTCCAGAACCAAAGATGGCGACAAATAATGACGCGATCGACAAAATTTCCACCCTACTGCGCAAACTCAATAGGCCCGCGCCATCTCCCATAGCGGGGACACTTTTTGTATTTTGGAACTTTCGTATTAGCAATATACTGTTTATATATATGCGAGACAAACTTCCAGAACGGTCAACTTCCCCCTATTTTACGGTATATTAATTAAAATGTTTCGCCTCTAATGATTCCGACGTAATGAGATAAGCAGTAAAAAGCCCGCAGCAAATGTTCTAATCAGGATTTTTCGATTTCCTGTGAATCTCTATCCAGCAACGGTTTTATTGGAAAGTATTACATTATTTGTAAAAAAACGGTAATGAGCTCTGACACGGTTTATCATAGAATAGTAATAAAAATGTGTCTATTGAAAATGACAGGATAGGACGTTCTGTTGGAAAAATATGACGTAAACTAGAAAAGTATTTTATTTACAACCATTTGTGTAATGTTGACATTTCATTTTTAAAAGTAACATATTTTTAACTTTAACATTTATCTAGGTGGAAAGTGACATTTACCTCCCACTTCCTATTCAATTTTTATATCAATATGGCGCCCATTCGCCATTTTGAATTTGAGCCCCATGAAATATACAAAAAGTGTAGCTCTCTGGTTCCTACTATACTATGGTTGGTTAGTTGGTTGGTTGGTTGGTTAAAGGCCGGAGTCGGTTTAAAGGCCCGAACTTCTATCACTGCCACCTTATTGTGTCCCCGATCTTGTCAGAAGATGTTTGTTCCTTCTATGAGGTCCAGTAACCTTCTACCAAGCTTGTCATGTCAAGTTGTATATTCCCGAAGATATTTTGTCCTCTGTGAGACAGCGCTACGCAGCAGTTTATTATGTGTGAGGCGGTTTCATCGTCTTTGCCGCAGAGTCTGCATTCAATGGATCCGTTGTTTATACCTATCCGTTGAAGGTGACGAACAAACAGAATTTTAATTTTGGGCGATCGAGAGTTATTGGGCAATATAGACCAAGCCACACTATTCGGCGACGGCACATTTGACAAAGTCAATTTCTCAATTTTCAATTTTTAAGAAATATAAATATCAAATAAATATACACTTCAGAACATTTTGCGTTTTTTCACTTAAAATTTTATAATATAAATATATACGAATTTTCAGTGATTATAATAATTAAGTAAATATTTATTAATACCGAATAATGGCAATTTTGCGATTTTTCCAAATGCGCTTTTATACACGTGAGGTTTTTTCCGTGTGCGATTTTGTCCGTATGCGCCTTCATCTACGTGCGTGTATTTCTCGTGCGTTTATATGATCATGCGCTTTTTTCTTCGCGGATATTTCGTGTGCCCTTATTTCCGGGCACCATTAAAGTCGACAAAATTCTCTATCGGACCCTGGACAAGCGATCCCCCTCACTGATATCTGCTAAAATATTTATCATGAAAAAAAATTATTTTAATGGCCAATAAAAATCGTTAACAAAAGATTTTATCCGAATTAAAGCCAAAATAAAACAGTTTCATTGTACTTAGTTATCAAGGTTTCGAAACAAAGTTTTCCGCCCTAACTCGACCGAATAGGGGCGTTAATGTTCAACCCTCCATGCGAAATTTCCTCCTACTCTTTACTTGAACGGTAAATTCGAATTTTATTTAAATAGGTTCTTATTTCACCGGCGTTAATGTTCCCATTATAAATCCTATAAGATTTAGATTCCGATAAATTTTCTTCGTTTTAAATTTTCACCTGTTGGAAAAAATCGCTGTCCTAACCCTGATGCATCGACTAACTCGCGGCAGATTCTGTCAAGAGAACTTATTCATAAAAAACGTGTTCTTTTTCTGCTGCTAACTCCCAACTGAATCTTGATTTATTATTTCTACACTTCTTAGATTCTTCCTATACAGGGTGATTGATGGTATATTAGACGTTTATAAAGAAATAGTTAACGAATTACTTTAAAAATTTGGTAGCTTATACATATAAGTAAACATGCTCTCTCTTTTAATAGTATATTAAGATACAAGTTTCATAAGACATTATCTTAGAGCACGCGTTTAATTTAGAAAACGACCCGGGAGTTTTCTAAAGTACAAGTGCTCTAATTATCTTATGAACCGTGTATTTATAATACTTTTTCTATTTGGGTCTTTAAAGTCTGAAAAACTTTAAAAAATATAGTAGATGTTTTCCATTTGAATTAATATATTCTTTTTGGGTTGGCAAAACTTTTACAATTTAATAAAATATTACAGGTATCAAATATGCCATGATAGAAACAATTGAACAAAACAAAGCTTCTTCCCATCCGGCGTAATTAAAAATACATATATTATTAAAGTTAATAAAAATTAGTCAGGAAGAAAGTTGTACTCCGTCAGAAATACGAGAACTTGCAGAAAATATTCTAGAAAAACTTTTAAAAAGAATATGCAAAACTTTGAGTTATGGTGCGAGCACAACAAAGTTCAAAATATTGAACAAAATAATAAATAATACTATTGAACAAAATATTGTTCCGACACAGAATCTGACAGGGATAATAATTAATGCCAAGGAAATGTCTACAGTAACTATAAATATGTATAATCTATCAAGTAATATGTAAAATACTATATTGAATTAACAATAAAAATAGTACTTTATTGAATAACACTTTAGAAATACAGCATAAACTGGAATATATTTCTATTATTTTTAGGTTATGTTGTTTTATAGTTGTGACTAGAAATTAGTTAACGGTCACCGTCAGCATATTATATATTTCCGAGTATAGGTATTTCAGATAAATATCTAGTGAAAATGATCTATTTGCAAGGTTAAAGGTTAGTATTTTAAAGTTTCCTATAAAAAATTTTTGTCGAATCCATAATGCCTAGAAAACTAATTTCAACGAAATCGAAGTAAGCCTAAAATTCGAACAACACTACTTGCTGCCAACATAAAAAAAATAAAATTTCAGTTCCATAAAGTGGCAGGTTATTTAATTTTTTTGCATTTCATAATGTAGTCATTATGAAACCTAAATAGAAGAAAATATTTTCAGCCGTGCAGTGCTGCCGCTGCTACTAAAAAGTATTAGCAACTTTGATAATTTAAATGGAATACATTGTGTATTATTTTTATAGTCCCTATTTTTTTTTAACTTTCCTATACCTATCTGTTATAATTATCTAGTTAATAATTAATTTAACTTTATTTTTTCGAAAATATGTCTCTGACAAATTAGCACACTAAAATTTGGTTGAGAGACAGGTAGTACCCTTGCACTCTATTCCAAAATATAGTACAGGGTGTTTCAATCGGCTGCCGACGCACATCTTCGCAGACAGCATGAAGTAACACGCCTCAACAAAGACCTGGAAGAAATTTTGGCTTGGGGTGACAGTAACCAAGTCGAATTTAACGCTAAAAAACCCCAGGCAGCAGTTTTCTCTAAAAAGGTTAACATTACAGAACCCGAAATAGTCATGGTCGGACACGCAATCCCACAGGCTTCATCTATTAATTTGCTGGGAGGAAACATGTCTTGGCATAACCACGTTGTGGCAATCGCCAAGATAGCTTCTCAGAAGCTTGGGGTACTCTTCCGAACCAGAAAGTTGTACACACCTCAACAACTTTTGACACTATACAAAGGCCAGATTCGACCATCACTAGAATACTGCTCTCATGTCTGGAGCTCTGCACCCAAACATACTCTTCGGCTACTGGATTCCATCGAAAGGAGGGCTATTCGTCTGATCGGAGACCACGAGCTGACGAAGAACCTCGACAGCCTAGAACATCGAAGACAGGTTGGGGATTTGACTCTCTTTTACAGATATTTTCATTGAAGGTGCTCGGCTGACCTTGCCCTCTTAATTCCGCCCAGAGCGACGAATAGCAGAAATACACGACGAACCACTACCGCCCATCCATATGTGGTTAAGCTTAGTACTCCTCGAACTTCATTATTTAAGAATTATTTCATCTGGAGGACTATATCCTTGTGGAACGACCTTCCCGAGGTCGTTTTTCCCAACGAATATAACCTCCAACGATTCAAAACCAACGTGAATCGCTTTTTGCGCACACGCACCACTCCCAGAGTGCCCTAAAGGATATTTCCTATAGTGCTTGTGTTTGATCATCAAAAAAAAAAAAAAAAAAAGATTCAAATATTTTGATTGTTTGGAAAACTGATAAAAGTATGTTTTTTTAAACGAAACGCCCTGTATTTTATCTCTGGTCCTAACAGCTCTTGAAAAGTGGTCTTATTTTTTCTTAAGTGGAAATTTGGTATAATATGTCCGATCATTACGTTATAACTTTACATTACATTATTTTTACCTTTAAAATTATTAAATAAATACAGGAAGATAGCTCGTATAGCGTGGTATTTAAAATAACCTTGCAAATTTAATAAATAATAGAATTTCCGCTAATTTTGGTTGTGGTCAATAGAGAAAGGTAAACTAGCTTCTAACGAAAAAATGACAGTTCTAACTGTCAAATGGGGGATGGGCGACATTTTGTTAAAGAAAATTAAATAGGAAGAGGGATCTTGCGATACATCGTTTGTATCGAGTACTTTATGATGCCAGAATATTGCTTCTCGATTCGCACCCAAAACAAGATTTAGTCTTAGACAAATAAATACAACTTGGCATAGTATAATAGATATCAGACAAAGAGACACTTTCTTGTATAATTCATGGAGCTTAAATTCAAAATGGTGAATGGGCGCCATAAAAATTGAATAGGAAGTGGGGGTCTTGCATCTTAAAGCTTCATTTAAACGTAGGGACCACATATATATATATAACCATTATATTGCTAATACCATCTGCAATTATGTCCCCGCTATGGGCATCGAAGGGGGCGTTGTGAGTTTGCGCAGTTCTTAAATTTCCTTGTGAAGGTAAACATTCGACAGGACCGGATTTCAACTTTTTTAATATAAATTTCACTAATTAGTGGATAGGAAAAATATTGCAATCAAAAGTTCGATTCGTTTTTTAAGACAGCGTTCCATGCATACGATTTCTGACGATGTGATGATCCGACGGTGCCCTGATTGGTGTAAACTTTTGGTGTCAAATGCCACGATGAACTTTATTTTAACTTTCATCCGACGTTGTATGTTTCTTAACCTCACTTTTTTCTAAACCAATGGATGACTATATTGACTATTTTGGAAATTATTACCAGCTACTAATGCACCAAATTAATAATATATTAATAATACATTAATTATATGGTTAGGTAGTGGTCACATACAATTATATTGTATAAGAGTGACACTCTCTTCTTTTCTTACAAGCATTTTAGTGAAATTCGGTTCGGAAGATCGAATAATGTGATAAGCAAAATATTTCCATATATATGTACATACCTGAAATACTTTATACCTGGTATTGATTCACGACTTTTGCAAAAAAGCACCATGCACTTCTGTGCTTTCATCTTAAACAAAACAAGCCACTACCCTATCAAACAGCGAATCACCACAAATTAAAAACTCCTTTACAAAAATTGTTGTTAGGTAATGAAAGTTTATAAGCACTAATATGCCGACAACAATATAGATGAACCACTTTTTATTCTGTAATTTGAAAAAGCATCCAGAACCAACAAGTAATGTCGGGCCTGCTCTGACGCGATAAAATTTCCACCCTACTGCGCATACTCAATAGGCGCCATCTCCCATAGTGGGGACACTTTTTGTATTTTGGAACGTTCGTATTGGCAATATAATGGTTATATATATGTGGTAGGGACATTCATTCATCGATTCCCATCTGCAAGATCGAATAAAATTCTTTTAGTGAATCATCGATAGATAATGTGCTATTAAATAAATGATTCCAATTTATTTGTCGATAATAATTATTATTTAAGTCATTATAAATACAACGGCCAAAGTTATAAACTTTGGAGGCTTTGCTTGAAAGAGAAGGGTGTGATAAATCGATTATAAACTTCTGCCCTGACGAACAAACGAACAAAAAATAACAAATCGAGATAAATAAAGGTTTGTAAACATACGAGAACGATTACATATTTAAAAAGACACCTGTCTGGGGTAAACAAATTCACACACCCGGCTCTCGACTAAAGAGAAATAGTCTCTGTTGCAAATTTTCCAGATACTTTAGTACTTGAAAGCATAATACTGTGTTATTATAACCTCTATAATAAAACATTTCAAATTTCAATTCATTATTTATTATCACTATTTTCTGGACACCTTGTAAATCTATTATAATATTATAGTCCTAGATTAAGCGGTTTTCTCATTACTGCTTTGTTTAGAGCAAAGATATTACAAACTACAGATAGAAAAATATACATTTCTAGCCTACGCAGCGACTGCAAACAGTCTTTCCCACCTCTATCGGTCATTATTGCAGCAAAGCCAGATTGACATATTTATCGCAAAATCCCAATTAAAAATTTGTTAATTTGACAATTACAACTGGTTTAAGGTTAATCCGCAATTGATCTTAAAATAAATTTATTTCCCAATAATTTTACTATAAACAGTGAAAAGGCGATGAGGGATTCTTTAAAAATATATTTTTATATATTATATTTGGAAGTATCAATCGAATCTTGAACTAATCCAACTGCGCTCTGGCAACATGTATTTTTATTTTACAACTGCGCTACGATTAGGATCCAAATGATAAGCAAAAGATGAATGAATTTCTATTCTCGTAAATATTGTAACGTTTGCGCTTCGATCTAACGGAGTACGGTTATGTAACAACTTTTGGCACTATACAAGGCCCAGATTCGACTATCACTAGAGTACTGCTCTCATGTCTGCACTCAAACTTACACTTCGACTACTGGATTCCACGAGCTGACGAAGAACCTCGACAGCCTAGAACATCAAAGACATGTTGTGGATTTGACTCTCTTTTACGGATACTTTCGTGGAAAGTGCTCGGCTGACCCTGTTCTCTTAATTCCGCCCAGAGCGGCGAATGACAGAAATACACGATGAACCACTGCCGCCCATCCATATATTGTTAAGCTTAGTATTCATCGAACTTCATTAATTATGAATTCTTTCATCTGGAGGACTTCATCCTTATGGAACGACCTTCCTGAGGTCGTTTTTCCAAACGAATATAACCTCCAACGATTCAAAACCAACGTGAATCGCTTCATTCGCACACGCACCACTCCCAGAGTGCTCTAAAGGATTTTTCCTATAGTGCTTGTGTTTGATCATAAAAAAAAATGTTTTAATATTTAACCATCTGCCATAACGAGACTTCAACATTGTTGCCATTCAGCCAACAAACATGTAGTTCTCTGTTCCACCCATTACTGATTTTCAATAACATTTCAAACAATCACAGCTTCACTTTCCAATAGTTTTATGAATGGATTATGGAATCTGTAGTTTATAATACCCTTGGTTTAGAGCAAGCCTTTCGTTACTGAATGTATATTTAAAGAATAATGTGTGTTTAAACCAAAATATGCCAAAACTAGAGAAAATAAATCGAATTGGTAAAAACAACAAGTCAAAAGTAAACAAACCGTCGATCGAGCAAATGCACAGAATCAAAATCCGCAATTCCGTACCAGTACGCGGATTATTCTGAAGGTTGCAAATCAGTTGGCAATCGATACATTATCGAACATTTATCTAGTGGTCACAGATTTTGCTTCTGCGAACACTTTAGACCAACTCGGGCAGTTTTTAACTACACTTAGCAGCAAAAACAACGCACAACCAAAAATCATGCTCAATTTCAAACTTGATTTTCTCGCTAACCGATAAATCGATATCGCTAATTTTTCGTTTGAACTGAGCTTTTTCCTTCGGTAATTGCACTGGGTAAGAAAAAAGTATATTAGTAGCGCGTGTGCGTGTGCTAATGACTTCTTCACATTGCCTCGGCATACTCGATATTAAATTGAATATTGTATTTTCGTCAAGTCCATTCCAAATATCGGTTGGGCGTTCTTAGCCGCTCTGAGATAGTGGACTGTAATTTTTTGTAGGGTTCCGCTGATCCCTAATAACCTCGATCTTCCTCGCTCCCAAATCCGCCCGTCTCAACCTGGCAACTTTAGTATAGCGCAAATGTTAAGTGAATGAAATTATGCTTACAACTTACCTTAAAGGAAAGTAAAGGATGACTTGATCACTTGGGTGGAAAATGGTCCACGAAAATATCTTCCCCAAAATGGTCGGTGAAAGATTGTATCTGTACTGTCGAAAGGTCGACTAATGAGTGTGTGTATGCTTTCTCCGTCTAGCCCGTACATCACATCGGAGTGACGTCGCACCGCGGTGATACTTAGAGGAAGAGGGATGGGAGAAGGTATGGTACGAGGACTAGTGAGAAAGTTGTATAGCATGTACATAAATATGTGAAAAAAACTGTAATTAAAACCGCGTAATTTTGAATGCAACTAAATTGTAACATAAATAAAGAAACTGAAAAAAAATGCAATTATTCCTTGATATCTAACATAATGTGAGGACGAAACAATCGGTAACCATTATTTGGACATCTTGCAGGTTGGCAAGAGGGGGTTGATACTGTCTCAGTGCTCTACCCATAATATCCCATAAGTGCTCTATAGGATTCAAATCGTGACTGCGCGGTGGCCAATTTGAGTTATATTTACTTCATGTAAATATTCATTGACGATGCGCCGCAACATGAGGTCTTGCGTTATCGTGCATTAGTATCTAAACAATTATTCCCACTGTACAGAGCGAAAGGGACAACGTGCTCACACAAAATGTCACTGATATACCTCTCGCTATTTAAAGAACCCTCACGTGAAGGTACGATATCAGTCCGTGCAGTTAAGGAAATTCCAGCTCAAAACATCACAGAGCCTTCATTAAATAAAGTTGTTTCACATATGTTGTGTGCATAACATGTACTGGTATAAAACTGTGTATTTTCTTTGATTGTACTTATATCAGAAAAATTAAAAGAACAAAATTATTAGAAAACATGAGGCTACAGTATGACTTCATCATACACTCGCTGTTGTTGCTAATGCTCCATACAAGGTGTCTCAAATTTAACGTAAAAAGCTATTCTCATTTTTCACCCTGTATAGCTTAAAACTGAAATCTGAATAAAAAATTTTATCACAGTTCAATTACCAAAGAAAAAAGTTACAATCAAGTTTGAAATTGAGCATAATTTTTGTTTGTGCGTTATTTTTGCTGCTAAGTGTATTTCTCACTGCTCTGCAAATGAACCTGTTATTGGACTCGATTGTTTTGAAACACCTAGTATAGTACCTTTATTTTTTTCATATTACACGGAACATTCCATTAGGGATAAAAGTAGGAAAGATAAAGGGTAACATGAAAAATGTCATTGTTATAATATATTTTCTCTTTTATAAAATTTTCTGGAAACAAATGATTCAATTTAAGGAACAATATAGCTTCGGTAAGAAGAAAAAAGATTCATATTTACAATATTTCTGAACATAATAGAGTGAAGCATATAATAGGACAATAAACCCGAGAGAATCAACGGGTAATTGATGATAATCCTTTTATCAAACAAAGGACATAATTCGGCGAAAAGTTTACTGTAAAAACTTTTTGGACAAAACAAAGCTGCTTCTAATGCTGGATCTATAATTAGCTGAACAATGGGTTTATAGAAATAAGTCAAATAACCGGCCATAGGCTTAAATATGTATAATAAAATAATAATATTGGCAAATATATTCTGAAATTAGTCAAGTCAAGAATGGACAATCCATGGGACATTTCTACTACAGCCCGATTTCTGCTGACACAGGGTGATTCTACATTTAAAATTAAGTATGCAAAATAAGTTTTTACGCTTATACAGGGTGCCCCAGATGAGGAGGGCCTTTATGGGGATCTCGTGAATGGTAACGGATACAGATTCGATTAAATGGGGAAAAATATCGCACTCAATGCACGAACAATACCGAACAAACCCGTACAAAAAGTTTTGGTAAGATTTTTAAGTTTCTAGTTATTTAAGAAAAACTTTTTAATTTAATTTTTTTCGACGTTAATGCTATATATATAATAAGTTTAAGTAACATTATCGTTTAATTATATTTCGTTAGTTCGTTAGTTATACAGGGTCCGCAAACGAAGCGTGGACGGAAGATTAAATCGTTATCGAAGAACTTATCAACAATACTGAAACAGCTTGAGATATTGGATTAAAAGCGGCATTTTTTAAAAATATTTTACATTATACAGGGTGGTCCAAAAATGTGTGACAGCATAAAGTTATATTTTTTTAAATGGGACACCCAGTATTTTATTGCATATTTAGGTTCGTATTACTATCGTTTATAAGTGCCTCGAATTTTATTTAATTTGGTTTTGTAGTTTCGGAGAAATAAATTAAAAACTAAACAAAAAAAGTTTTGCAGTCCTGAATAAAAAAATCAAAAAAACAATCCAGAACTATTTTTTTAACCTCGGCATTGAGTGAAACTTATGACAAGAGATCTAGTGATACTATGAATGTAATTGCGTTTATTTATTTTATACAGGGTGTTCATAATGAGCTTTCAAAAACCCCACATTTTAAAATAATTTTTCTCAAGTTTTTCTAATGGAATACCCTGTATATTATTTGGCTATTTGTCGTAGAATTCATAGACAATTTTTTTTTGTAATACAAGCATATCAGTTATATCCAGCCGTTTTCGAAATAATTGTAAATATCATAAAATATGTTGTTTAAATAGAGTTTTTATTGGGAAATTTTGTTATAGGCGACTAGACTAATAATTGTAAACTAAAGTAAATGTTAAAAATAGCTTCCTATTACTTAATTTAATGATTTTCCTCTACTGACAACAGAACTCTTAATTCATTTTCTTCATTAATAACGGGTTAATTGATTATCATCCTTTTTATGTACGCAGTGCTTCCTGTTGCTACAAATCTTTGCAACAACTTCTCGAAGGTTTTTGGTCTCGGCTTTCTCTCAATATTTGGACATCTTTCAGCATACACCCAGTATAAACATCATATTTACCATTTCTAAAGTTGTAAAATTCGACATTTTGTGTAAGTTAGTACTTAATTGCGACGACTGAACAAATGTAAATAATTTTATTTGGCTGTCATAGTGACAATCTAAACAAAAAGAAATCATGGCCACTCGATTAAGAATAAAAAATAATATTAAATAATAAAAGTAGCAAAAATGTATGCTTTTAAAATTTATATCGAAATAACTAAAATACGGTAAACTCTAAGAGTAAAAGGAAGCTATTTTGAACTTTTAATTAGTTTACAATTATTAGTCTAGTCGCCTATAACAAAATTTCCGAATAAAAACTCTATTAAAACAACATAATTTATGATATTTACAATTATTTCGAAAACGGCTGGATATAACTTATATGCTTGTATTACAAAAAAAAATTGTCTATGAATTCTACGTCAAATAGCCAAATAATATACAGGGTGTTCTATTTGAAAAACTTGAGAAAAATTATTTTAAAATGTGGGGTTTTTGAAAGCTTATTATGAACACCCTGTATAGAATAAATAAACGCAATTACATTCATAGTATCTCTAGACCTCTTGTCATAAATTTCACTTAATGCCGAGGTTAAAAAAATAGTTCTGGATTGTTTTTTTGATTTTTTTATTCAGGACTGCAAAACTTTTTTTTTTAGTTTTTAATTTATTTCTCCGAAACTACAAAACCAAATTAAATAAAATTTGAAGCACTTATAAACGATAGTAATACGAACCTAAATATGCAATAAAATACTGGGTATCCCATTTAAAAAAATATAACTTTATGCTGTCACACTTTTTTGGGCCACCCTGTATAATGTAAAATATTTTAAAAACATGCCGCTTTTAATCCAATATCTCAAGCTGTTTCAGTATTGTTGATAAGTTCTTCGATAATGATTTAATCTTCCGTCCACGCTTCGTTTGCGGACCCTGTATATCGTTTAATCATCTTCATGCACCCGGACAAACCCGAATAAACCCGAACAAAATGAATATTTTAAAGTACTTTTATAATAATGCACTACTTAATAATCATAAAACAAGATAATTTATTAACAATAACAAAACAAAGTATGAAAAAATAAGCAAATAGGTACGTCCGCAAAAAAACTTTAATTAAAGTAAAACTAACGGTAGATGATTGAAAAATAATTTTCCAAAGGGTGTGCGAAATGATTTACGTAATTTTCCAGAGACCTTAGACGACTACTAAAGGTATTGAAGCCTTTCAAAGCGTAAGGCCACAAATGCCACTGAATGTTTTAAATTCTGCAATTTTAAGATGCTATTTGGAGATTGACGGAATGTTTTTTGCCGATATACTATTTGTTGTTAATTTTTTCATATTATTTTGTTACTGTTAATTATTGTTAGTATTAATTATTTTGTTTTATAACTATTATGTAGTATATTATTATAAAATAATTTTAAAAATATTCATTTTAGTACCTACTGCATTGAACTGTTTTTATAAAATTAAGGAAAATACAGGTCCCTATCCTGAAAATTTCATTACGATGATTATAAATATTCGACACTTAATTAAACGATAATGTGTGGTATATCATTGAATTTAGAATAAAAGAAGGTCTTAAAAATTGACATTATAGAATCAGGGCCATATTATAAAAAATGAAGTTGATGCTGATTGCTTGAAAGTGAACCGTCGTATAAAAATTTTTGTTATGTATTCTTAGAGTTCACTAACAGTTACTGTGGGAATGTTTTGCTGTTAATATTAACGTCGAAAATAAATTAAATTAAAAATTCAAAATTTCAGTTTTTCTTAAATAATTCAAAACTTAAAAATCTTACCAAAAGGTTTTGTACGGCGAATTGTTCGTTTCTTGATTGAGATGCTTTTTTGTCATTTAATCGAAGTTGTATCTGTTACCATTAACTTGATCCCCATAGAGGCCTTCTTTATCTTGGACACCCTGTATACAGGGGTGTTCCTTAATGACGCGCTAATATTTCAGGGTGTGATTCCTTAGGTAATTATATGAAGAAAAGTTCATATGAACATATGTGCGCAACGGCTTAAATTTTTTGCTACAGGGTGTTGAATTTTTATTTTTTAAATGGTAATTTTTTAATATCTCCGAAAGTACTTTAGATATTATTTTCAATTTTGGTATGTGTTAATAGGATATACAGCCACAAATTTCAGTTAGAAAAGTTATTCAATTGTTCCACCAGTGGCGTCCCTGCTAACATGTCGTCTGGTATTTTTTACAAAAAATATGGTACGCCACTGACATTCATCCATGTGGATATTTTATCTGATTAGCCTGGTTAATTCTACATGAAAACGGTCTTTTGAGCTTTTCTCGTCAGACGCACCGTTCTTGATTAAAACCACTAAGTTCATATTGAAACTTATTATTATTAACATTGCGAAAATAATTAATGATAAATTTTGTTTTATAAAAATTGTTGGAGTGGGCAACTCGATGCGAAGATATGTCCGAAGCATGCCTTTTAAGTGAAGGTGGCCATTTCCAATAATTTTTATAAAATAAAATTTATCATTAATTATTTTATATGAGTTTCAATATGAATTTAGTAGTTTTATTCAAGAACGGTGCGCCTGACGAGAGAAACTCAAGAGGCCGATTTCATGTAGAATTGACCAGGCTAATCAGGAAAAATATCCACATGGAAAAATGTCAGTGGTGTACCATCTTTTTTGTAAAAAATACCAGAGGACATGTTAGCAGGGACGCCACTGGTGGAACAATTGAATATCTTTTCTAATTAAAATTTGTGGTTCTATATCCTATTAACACATACTAAAATTTAAAATAATATCTAAAGTACTTTCGGAGATATTAAAAAATAACCATTTCAGAAATAAAAATGCAACACCCTGTAACAAAAAATTTAAGTCGTTGCGGACATATGTTGATATGAACTTTTCTTTATAAAATGACCTAAGGAATCACACCCTGAAATATTAGCACGTCATTAAGGAACACCCTTACGTAAGAGTCATTACGTAATATACGTAAGCAGGTTCTTACTAATATAGGAGTAGAAAAAATAAATTACAGTCTATGCATGCATATATGTACGTATAAACGAACAAAAAATATTTCCTTTACATTACATTAAAATAAAATTCTCTTACGTTTCGTCTGATGAACGTAGAAAGGTTGCATGTTTGTTCCAATTTAGGAAATACGAGAGATAAACTAAGAACATATTTCTTTCCTGCTAAATCCATTTGCTTACAGAAAATGTAAAGCTAGGGGAAGCTAGTGACAAAAGTGGAAACGGAAGAGGATTTCTTAAGAAAAGTTTATTTTGTCACTTGATGTCAATATATTCCTTGTATTGGAGCACAGATATTACAAACTACAGATGGAAAAATGTACATTTCTAGCCTACGCAATGACTGCAATAGTATATTACATACCGATGTGGAAAGTGTTTCATTCCTGTCGAGAGAGTCGGTAGTTAACTACATCTCGAGACAGTAATGAAACTTTTCACCGAGGTTTGTATACTATTTTATTTACAACCACATCTAACATCCACTTCTTATTATTTTCAATTAAAATTATTAATAAAAGATAAATGTCGAAAAATTAGACTGAAATTTCAAATAACCGCAGGTGGTAAAATAACGCAGGTAATAATATATATCAAGATGGCAAATATCATTTTTTGAATATGGTTTCCATGTCACTAAACAATATATTATTTTAACAACAGAAAAATGCTATCAGATGAGGAATTTGATTTTGCTGCTACTCCACCAGAAGATTTTCTGCAAACTGAAAGCCGCCCGAGATATGACAAGGCATATAACTGTTTCAAAGAATGGTGTACGGGAAACAACGTTCAAAATCCTGGTTCTGAGTCGGCGCTACTAGCTTATTTCAGTGAAAATGCCAAGACAAAGAAGATATCAATGGTAACAATATTCAATGCTCAGGACCACTCTATCAATTAGGGAAAAAGTAGACATATCTAAACACGCAAAGCTATTAGCATTTTTAAAAAGTGTGTTCGTATATTATTTTGAAATATAGATTTTTAAAAAAATTACAAAAAAATTATATACTACATAACAAACCCGGGTGGAAAGTGAAAATAGAAAATCGTCAACTTTCTAGCTTCCAAAGATAGATTAAATGAGCATTATTACATGCATGGTTGTAAATAAACAGTCTTTCCCAATCATAAAATCCCAATTAAAAATTTGTTAATTTGGCAAATACAACTGGTTTAAGATTAATCCGCAATAATTGCTCTTAATATAAATTTATTTCCCAATAATTTTACTATAAACTGTGAAAAGGCGATGAGAGATTATTTAAAAAAATATATGATTATACTTAAAAGTATCAAACAAATCTTGTACTAATCCAACTGCACTCTGGCAACATCTATTTCTATTTTACAAATGCGCTACGATTCGGACCCAAAAGATAAGAAATATATGAACGAATACTAATCTCGTAAACATTACGATGTTTGTCGTTTGATCGAATGGATTGTTATATATTCTGGTTGATTTGTCTTTTTGTGATTATTGGTCGTCTTTATTATAAACAATAATGGTGCATTCATGTGTAGTTTGTAAAAAAGTGGATCATCTAAATAAGGATTTATCTTCTCATCGGTAAGTATGGTTATGTTTTAATATTTAACTATCAGATATAACCAGATCTCAACATTGTTGCCATTCAGCCAACAAACATGTAGTTCCCTTTTTCACCCATTACTGATTTTTAATAACATTTCAAACAATCACAGCTTGCCTCCAAGAGTTTTATGAATTGATTATGGGATCTATAGTTTACAATACCGTTGTATTGGAGGTAAAACTTCTTTCTACTTACGACTATAGTATAGCCACATTGTGAAATTAATGGCAAATACACTAGACTATCCGACTGTTGAGTTTAAATCATGAGGCGAGAATAATAGCGTACACTGAGAATAGCTCCCGCTAGCATTATTTTTGCTGACATAGAATATTCTCTACCTGTAATAGCAAAATTGATTCCTTGTGACAATAGGGTGAGGGTGAATAAAGGTGAGTCACGTGATCGTTGGCAGGTCTGGGGTGACGACTAGTCATTTTAGAGTTATAAATTCGTTGTTTACCTTCCTCGTGCAGAGAGTAGGTACAGTTGATTTTATGCTAATTTAATAATTGATGTGTTTCATTCTAAAATGTAGAGTGAGAATATGTCATATGAAGTTAAAAATTTCAAGATGTTATCGGTCGTGACGGGTTGGCCAATGAAATGCACAACGACCTGCGAAATGTATAAATCAGAAATTGTTTCCCAGCGAAGGTGGGCGTACTGCAACTGCGAGCGCAGCGCAACTGAAGTGAACGTAAAAGTTTATAAATAGACCTTTATACCTATAACCAACCTATGATTCATATTGGTTGTAGTACCACTTAATTTAAACTTCGTTCATATAATTTTCGTTTTTAGTTCTTAATTTGTAATAATTTTATTTTGAATTATTTAAATATGAAGATATAAATAACCCTAAACAGGAAAACGGTATATTTTGCTGAATTTTTGTATATGTATTGTAGAATATTTTTGAATAAAACACTTTAAAAAATTGCCAAACATAACCTGGCATTTTTCTGGGCGGAACGTAAGGAAATATCTTTATTGTCCCTGAAAAGTATCTTTTCAATCGCTGGTAAGTGGCCTTGTACGCATAAGAACTTTACATTGCTGTCACTGCAGGAAAATGTTATAGTGCTTTACTACTACACTTTCCATGAAAATATTTGTAAAAGAGAGTCAAATCCCCAACCTGTCTTCGATGTTCTAGGCTATCGAGGCTCTTCGTCAGCTCGTCGCCTCCGATCAGACGAATGACCCTCCTTTCGATGGAATCCAGTAGCCGAAGAGTATGTTTGGGTGCAGAGCTCCAGACATGAGAGCAGTACTATAGTGATGGTCGAATTTGGGCTTTGTATAGTATCAAAAGTTATTGAGGTTGTGTACAACTTTTTGTTCGGAAGAGTACACCAAGTTTCTGAGAAGCTATCTTAGCGATTGTCACAACGTGGTTATGCCAAGACATATTTCCTCCCAGGTTGACGCCCATCAAATTAATAGATGAAGCCAGTGGGATTGCGTGTCCTGCCATGACTATATCAGGTTCTATAATGTTAACCTTTTTAGAGAACACTGCTTCCTGTTTTTTTTACCGTTAAATTCGACTTGGTTACTGTCACCCCAAGCCAAAATTTCCTCCAGGTCTTTGTTGCGCCCTGATACTTAATGCTAAATATAGGATTTTTAGTTTTCACTACAGGTCGTTAATGTAGAGTAAGAAGAGGATGGGAGACAATATGAACCCTTGAGGAATACCGGCATTGATGGTGAAGGTATCTAAGAGAAATCCGTCAATCGTAACTTGCAGAGAGCGGCCCTTAAGGAAGCTAGACAACCATATAGAATCGCCTGGGCATACCATAAGATCGCAGTTTACTTAGAAGCCCCTCATGCCAAACACAATCAAAGGCTTTAGAAATATCCAGTGCAATAGCCCGAGACTCTCTATGATGTTTGATTACATTGGTCCAAAGATGGGTGACATAGGCTAGAAGGTCTTCCGTTGATCTGGACTGGATACCCAGCAAAATCAATTTGACTGTCACAGCGATTTTTTTTTATTGTCCCCATGCAGGATTTTTTTTTTTGCAATCGTATTCAACATTTTTATAACGGTAGTAATAATCTTCTCCCAATGTACTTCTAAACCTTGGTTGATAATATACTATTTTTCCGTTACGGGTCTGTATCTTGTCCATTATTAATTATAGCAGCTTCAAATTTAAATTTCTGTAGATGATTTTTTCCGTTTTAATAATGAAAATTAAAAATGAAAATTGTATCTTTTGTCAGTGGCCTCCCCTAATGCGTGGGTTTTATTGAAGCAGTGTCATTTACAAGGGTTCGGTTTTATTTGAAGTAGGTAACAGAACGAGTTGATGTTAATATACTAATGTCTTTCCAGATGTTTCTGTTTCAGGGACTTTTCAACCGTAAAGGGTGTTTCTTAATACTAAGACTAAACTTCTAAAACTTACAAAAACCACCCCTGGTGTTTTATCAACATATTCTTTTTAGTCATAAAAATTTCAAGTGATTAATCGCTCGAGCGATTCACTCGATTATTAAAATCGCTCGAGTATCAAGTACCTACTCGATTATTAAAATCATCCGTTTTTCCCAACACTAAAATTTAAAGTATTTGTAGAAAATGCTTCTCATTATTAAATATGTTTATAAATATCTAATATCACAAAAAAAAAACAAAAAGAAAAATTAAAATTGCGGGTTTTTCCGGAAGTAGTCCAAATTCTTTTAATTTCTCACCGACAATAACTTAGGCTACAAATTATGCAATTTAACCTTTCATTTATCTAGTTTCCAAGATCCCAATAACTAAAGGAATCACACTTTGAAGTATTAGCATTAGTAACAGCATGCATGTAAATATATTTTATAAAAATTATAAGAAAAAAATGAAAACAGATTTTATTTACCTATATTAAAATATAATTTTGTGAAATGAACCAAATCGTTTAAAAACTCTATAATCGTAGTCAACGTAATAAATCCCGGGTTCACAGCATGTGGATTTAGCTCTCTTTGGTCGCATGTTTTTATTTCTATTCAAATATTGCAAACTTAAAAGTTTAGAAGACTTCATGGAAACTAATATTTCAGCATAAGCATTGGCGGTACAAGTTTTGCTAACTTTTATAGTTCCAGCTTTTAGTTTATAAAATTATTCTATTTAAAAAATAAGAAATCTATACTTGTCAGGTGGTATTATTATCAAATACCAATGTATGGAAAAATTATTATTTTTCCAGATGGGTATGTACACCTACCCTGTACTGACGAGAACAAATAAGTTCGAAACCGGTCTGCAGGTGGTTGCATCCTATCAATGGAGAGGGCTTCCTTTTCTTCGTAGTGCCATTCAATCTGAAATAGTATTTTAAAGTGCTACTGTGTAGACTAAATACGCCCTTATTGTAAAAGGTATCATCGAGTGGTCTGGAAAACTAATAATTTTTCCGTATATTAGTATTTTATATACTTAAAATTTTTAAAGAAAATACCTATGCTTTCTTAATTAAGTAACAGTAAGTTAACAGCAATTTAATTAGGGCTGATATTTGAATGTTATCTTAAGTTAGACCTTAGCTAAGGTAGCCCTAACGTTAAGGTAAACATTAAGGAAACTATTTTTTAAATTAATTTAAGGATCAATTGACGCGTTAAGTTTAAGATCAGTCCTTAAAGATCTATTCCTTAAGCTGAGAGTTAAAAATAACTTTAATTTTCTGTCAAATTTATGTTAAGGATAATTGTACCTTAAGGTGACGTTGAAAAACCGGCTCTAAGGGCCATCTTAGCCTTAGCGCGTCAATTGACCCTCAAATTAATTTAAAAGATAGTTTCTTTAAGGTTTACCATAACGTTAAGGCTATCTTAGCTAAGGTCTAACCGAACGTAACATTCAAATACCGGCCCTTAGTTTTGTTCACACATCAAGTTGAGTTTTCTAAATCAGGTTACCATTAAAACTTCTATGAATTTCTAAAACAAGTTAACCAAAACTCCTGTGGATCCAGTATATTTTTAGCTTTATTAATCGTATATCATGGATGGCTGCTGCAGCGAGCATAATAACTCAATTACTTATTAAGGTATATACTATAAGACTCTGCAGTACATACTTTAATCTTGAAAACCTTTAGTTTAAGTTTATAATTTATTTGTAACGTAAATGCAGGGTGTAGCTAGAGCCACATAATAGGGGCATGTGCCAGGCGCAAATATCTGAGAGGTCGTTATCAGCGAAGTCGTTGTCAACGATATACAGGATGTTCGGATAATGCAACAAGGCACTTGAAGAGGTGATTCTAAATTTGAATGATAGTGTAAACTCAATATTTTGTTTTGCCTCCATTTGAAAAACTGATTTTGCGACTAAGGGCAGTAACGGTAATAAGAATTCCGAGAAATTTTTTTGTCAAATTTTTTTGAAAAATTAATTTTTTCCAAAAATTTTTTTGTTCAAAAAAAAATTTACACTTCCGTCTGATATTGCCAAATAGGTTTTTATTGAAAATTACCAACGCAAATTATCGTCGCCGGCGCCGGTGTGGTTTATCGACTCGAATAAACAGTACTTTTTTATTAGGTATTCTTTCGTCTTCCAAATGACATATCCTTTTTTCCAATAACTGTCAAAATAAAAAAGGTATGCTAAACATAAAATTAGAATTTTATGTAAAGTGACCTCTGGTGGCACAATAGAGAAATATCTTTATAACAATATGAAGAAGTCGTTAAGCATTGTCCCTGTGCCAAATATCAACTTGGTAGTTTAAAAATTAACAACAAGATGTTAAAAAGATGGGTACAAAATTGCACTTTGAGAGGCTGAAACTCAAAAAGTATTGAATTTTCGACTTTTTACTATATGACATAGTGTCGTTCAAAATATTCCGTTGACTTTTAATGCAATAGATCAACTATCTTATTAATCCACTTGAATTGTGTCTAGTATGATTTAAAATAACTAGTATGGTGGATTTTTCTTCAAAACATCAAAGTATATGCACATAATAACAAGTAGGTTATGTGCATTTATCTGTAGGTAATCTATAATGCTAAGAACCTATCGGAATTATCCAAATCAGTTCACAAACTGGAACAAAAAGTTACTTAAGGTATGGTTTCGGTAGAGCTGCTGGCAGTAACGTCCGGCAGCGGTATCTGGCAGTTGCGACCAGCCGTTACTGCCGAGTGTTTTCCCTGCAACTGCCGGAAGTCATCGGTAGTCAATTATCCCCGTTGAGGAAAGCAGACTTACAGGGTGTCCCATATTCGACACTTATATAGGGTATCTCCGTAATTGTTAGTGCTATCAAAAAAGTAATGCAGGAGTCATGTGCTCTTTTTGGGTCAAACTTAAAATGGTAAAATCACAATTTGAAAATTTTTCTCGCTTAAGAGATACGGGGGAAAATCAAAAAATTGAGAATTTCAAATTTGCCCTATATTTTCTTAATTAAAATTAATACAGAAAAATATTTAATATAGAAGTTTCTTTATTTTGATTGTTGAATAATTTGCCGTTTTCAGAATAAGTATACGGGGTCATGTAAAAAAGTTATCGGACGTAACTTCATTTTTTAAAATGGAACACCCTGTATATTTTAATCTAAAAAAAATACTATTATAAATTCTCCTTTCAAATACATAACACACCATGGATGATATTAATTTCCTAGGCGATTTATTAAAGTTTATTACTTTAAACCACAGTAGACCATGAAAAAAAAGCTAATATACTAGAAACTACTATGTTGACATTCTAGTTGTTATTTATATTTAACTTTAATTTCATTTTTACATATTCATTTGTGAAAATGACTTATCAACATTTTGAAAAATCTGATATAATATCAGTTTATATTGAAAGTGGAAAAAAGGAATAAATGGCGCTAAATGTATATTTTGTTCGCTATCCGGAAAGACGGTAACCATTTAAGGACATATTCCGAACATTTGCTATGATTACCGTTATTTTTTACCTTAATCTGAATATTTTATTTCGTTTCAAAGTAATAAAGTTTAAATAGATCGCCTAGGAAACCAATATTATCCATGATGTGATTGAAATATCCATTTAAAAAAATTAGGTCCGATAACTTTTTTACCTGACCCCGTATACCTATTCTGAAGACGAAAGATTATTCAACAATCAATATAAAGAAACTTTTGTATAAAACGTTTTTCTCTATCTCTTTTAACTAAGAAAATATAAGTTAATTTTGAAATTGTCAATTTTTTTTATTTTCCCCCGTATCTCTTAAGCAAGTGACAATTTTCAAATTTTGATTTTGTCATTTTAAGTTTGACTCAAAAAGAGCGCATGACACCTACATTACTTTTTTGACAGCACTAACAATTACGGAGATACCCTATAAAAGTGTCGAAAATGGGACACCCTGTACTGTGGTATCTGTGTATATATCCAAATATTTTCTCGTATTTCTAAATTTTTATAATCCTTATCTTGATCGTCGTATAATTGATGAATATGGCTGACTTTTGAAATGAGCATTTCATTATTCTCCGCTAAAAAAATTTTGCTACTCATGGCAGAATTAAAACTTTTTCATACACACTCGAATAACAATATTAAAGGCTTATAGAAGCAAATTTGGTTATACAATTTACATGCAAGAAGTCGTGTAGTCACGTCTAGAGTTGTCTCGGAGCAGTAGGTACGGAGCAGTCTACTGCCAACCGTTGAACCGTGACGTCTCGGACGTTCTAGGCAACCACATATTTTATTTTCCTAAAGACCAGTGCTCGACTGCCAGACGTCGCGGTCAGACGGTACTGCCAGCAGTTCTACCAAAACCATACCTTTAGCCTTCCAATCAATAATTTACGTTTCAATGGATTCAATTTAATTGACAATTTAATTATTTACATAAAAAATAGGTTCGTTACAATTCAAACCCCACACCTGACACCACACCACAAGACTAAATTAATACTTATTGTAATAAATACTTCTGAAGGATTATTTTCCTTGCTTAGTTACTATAATAGACAGCAATCATAAAACTTTCTGCTTAAATCACTGCTACCTGTTCAAAGTCTTGATGTTAATAAGCAACTCCAGGATCCAATGTAATACATACAGAATACATACATACAAATGAAATGGTTTGAAATTCTTGAAGCTTTCCGAAACATAAGACGTAGAGCTACATTTTGTATACGATAAAATTTGGATTTATGTGAGCATTTGATTAAAAAATCTACTATAAAAAATTATAGTATGTCTCACAACATAATACAGGGTCCGCAAACGAAGCGTGGACGGAAGATTAAATCGTTATCGAAGAACTTATCAACAATACTAAAACAGTTTGAGATATTGGATTAAAAGCGGCATGTTTTAAAAATATTTTACATTATACAGGGTGGCACAAAAGAGTGTGACAGCATAAAGTTTTATTTTTTTAAATGGGACACCCAGTATTTTATTGCATATTTAGGTTCGCATTACTATCGTTTATAAGTGCCGCAAATTTAATAAATTAAAAATAAATTAAAAACTAAAAAAAAAAGTTTTGCAGTCCTGAATAAAAAAATCAAAAAAAAAACAATCCAGAACTAATTTTTTAATCTCGGCATTGAGTGAAACTTATGACAAGAGGTCTAGAGATACTATGAATGTAATTGCGTTTATTTATTTTATACAGGGTGTTCATAATAAGCTTTCAAAAACCCCACATTTTAAAATAATTTTTCTCATGTTTTTCAAATAAAACACCCTGTATATTATTTGGCTATTTGACGTAGACTTCATAGACAATATTTTTTTGTAATACAAGCATATAAGTTATATCCATCCGTTTTCGAAATAATTATAAATATCATAAATTATGTTGTTTAAATAGAGTTTTTACTGGGAAATTTTGTTATAGGCGACTAGACTAATAATTGTAAAATAAAGTAAATGTTCAAAATAGCTTCCTTTTACTCTTAGAGTTTATCGTATTTTAGTTATTTCGATATAAATTTTAAAAGCCTAGATTTTTGCTACTTTTATTTATTTAATTTTACTTTTTATTCTTAATCGAGTTGCCATGATTTTTTTTGTATAGATTGTCACTATGACAGCCAAATAAAATTATTTACATTTGTTCAGTCGTCGAAATTAAGTACTAACAAACGAACAAACCCTTAATAATTTTCCTGAAGAAAGTTTCCTGCTAATGGTATAGGAAATATCGACCTTTGCCGCACTGATCGACCCCCTTGAATATTGCATTAAAATGTTGCATCAAAATATTTATCTTCAAATCCATTTTACTCAGAAACGATGAATTCTATCGAGTGATAACAATATGAAATAATAAATATGTACGAAGAACACAAAATTTATATTTAAAGTAGGTACAAGAAATAAGAAAGCCGGTTCCAACAGCATGTGACGCCTCTCAGAAAAAAAAGACACTATCCACTACGTCTTGCAAATAATATAAGTCGTACCAATTATCGTAACTTTATATTGAGGGTTTCGGATATATTTGGAAACACCTTTTGCTGACGATAGCACACTTATCTCATCTTTCTCTTTGAATGTGCAAACATCGGCTGCCGACGCACATCTTCGCAGACAGCATGAAGTATCACGCCTCAACAAAGACCTGGAAGAAATTTTGGCTTGGGGTGACAGTAACCAAGTCGAATTTAACGCTAAAAAAACCCAGGCAGCAGCCTTCTCTAAAAAGGTTAACATTACAGAACCGGAAATAGTCATGGCCAGACACGCAATCCCACTGGCATCATCTATTAATTTGCTGGGCGTCAATCTGGGAGGAAATCTGTCTTGGCATAACCACGTTGTGGCAATCGCCAAGATAGCTTCTCAGAAGCTTGGGGTACTCTTCCGAACCAGAAAGTTGTACACACCTCAACAACTTTTGACACTATACGAAGCCCAGATTCGACCATCACTAGAATACTGCTCTCATGCCTGGAGCTCTGCACCCAAACATACTCTTCGGCTACTGGATTCCATCGAAAGGAGGGCTATTCGTCTGATCGGAGACCACGAGCTGACGAAGAACCTCGACAGCCTGAAACATCGAAGACAGGTTGGGGATTTGACTCTCTCTTACAGATATTTTCATGGAAGGTGCTCGGCTGACCTTGCCCTCTTAATTCCGCCCAGAACGACGAATAGCAGAAATACATGACGAACCACTGCCGCCCATCCATAAATGGTTAAGCTTAGTACTCCTCGAACTTCATTATTTAAGAATTCTTTCATCTGGAGGACTACATCCTTGTGGAACGACCTTCCCGAGGTCGTTTTTCCCAACGAATAAAACCTCCAACGATTCAAAACCAACGTGAATCCCTGTTTGCGCACACGCACCACTCCCAGAGTGCCCTAAAGGATTTTTCCTATAGTGCTTGTGTTTGATCATAAAAAAAAAACTATCTTAAGGGTGCCTCTTTGAGAAAGCTCCCATACGAGGCATTTTAAGCTGTAGATGTAGATTACACCCTATAATTATTATTGCACGTTAATTTCGGGACACCCTGTATACCTTGTGGGTTTCATTGTGGCAGTGTCAATTGCCAAATTTCCGGTTTATTTTAAATATCAGAGTTGTAATTTAAATTTCTGCTTTAGGGATTAAAATAAAATAAGTTAAAATTAGATATTTCTTATTGAATGAACTGCCTTAATTATAGAAATATTTAAATTAGTACAAATTATATTTTTAGAAACAAGAACCGTTTGAGATTGGGTAAGATTTTATAGGTAAATTGTTTGAGGCATATTATTTTCAGATTTTAAGTTTCCATACTTTAAGCTGGATTTCTACAATGCGATTTAAAGCCTCATTAATATTTTATAAAAGATTATAAAGAAAAATTATTAGCGTATTATATAATATTATCTAACATTATATTACTTGCGAGAATTTTATAATTTGTAAACAGAAATAGCTAAAAGATTATTATTTGTAGAATTTTAAGACTTCCGGAGATATTGTTTAATTTGATTTGAAATCAACGATTTGTATAACATTATTAAGCATTATTAATGTATGCTTAAGTTGATCTTATGTATTTACTTACTTTACTATCTTTATCTACACTACAGTTTTGTCCAAAATGATCGCCGGCTGCGCATTATTTTAAATGTGTTAACATGTTACTATTACTTACAAAAATGTAGCTCAAGGATGTTATGGAAATTACTTATTATATTTGAAAAGGTGACTCATTCGGTGTCCTGGAGGAAACCCACATACTTTTTTTACATCGAATATCTAAATACTTAGGTAAAAACCACTTTACCACACATCTGTTTTCAGTTAACCAGTGTGGATGTGGTGATGTGGCCGCAATGCGTGCCTTGTTGGAAACCGTTGCTCAAACGCGGCGTCCCGTCGGTCCATGATACAAATAACACAAGGTATGGTATCAAGCCGTTACAAAGTCGTCTGGTGCGCGGTCACGAAAATTTAGACGATTAGTGAAGAACTTTTTAAAATAAAACGTCCGCTTTATGGTGATTTTCCTTGGTGTTTGGAGAAACACTGTTTAAAAAGTGCGACTTCTGGTGACTTTCAGTTCATTTGTATATTTTTTAACAGGACGATATAAAATATACTTCAGCGATCATATTAACCTTTTTTTTTCCACTAATATTTATTTATATATCAAGGGTACTAAGTAGATGATTATGCCCTGAGGGCGACAGTCTTACAAAGCCTCTGGCCCGAGGGTTCGTAACTCGCCCGAGGGTATATATCTATTAGTACCCGTAGTGCATACAAACTTTTAAGTCATACCAGTTCGTTCTAAATATAAATATTTTTTTAAAATTTAATTTGATTTACCAATTTTGTATTTTTACCTGCGACATTACCTTGACATTATTATAGCCTGCGTTTTTGTTGCTAGGGAGATAAGTATTCAAATGTTTAATGTGTCAAAGTCAAAAATCAACAATCAACAAGGTTTTGAAATTCCCGACGAAATTGAAAAAAGGCTGAAAATCAGCGGAACCTTCTAGAATTGCCAATTCTTTGTAAATACAACCATAAAATATATGAACGTAAATTTATATTTTGGTATTTTAAAGAATAAGTTAATCGAAAACTGTTTTTTGCGTCTTAATATCAGCGCGAGCCATAATGTGTACTTTATGCCCGCACTGGCATAAAGTAATCCATTATGTAGATGGTATTCTAAGGTATAAAAACACAATAATGCACTGGTATGACTTTTAATTTTATTTTTTTGGTACGATATACATAGGCTTTTCTTTGCTACTACTGTTATAAAAATATGGTTTACCCTCTTTTTAGCTATTAGGTCTCTTTAGCTTTTTAGCTATTAGGTCTATTAGGTTCTGGTGATTTTTCATAATCATATCTGGTGACTTCTATTTTTTCCACCTGGCAATACTAGTCGGTCGTTTTTCAGTCTGGTTTGATGTATGCAAGGGACACATCGTCGCTCGCATCTTTCCCTTGAAATCCCACCTATATGAATTTTAAACGTCAAGGTATTTCTGGCTTAATAACAAAGGTGTTAAATTTTTGCAGTTGTATTTTTTGTTCGATTTTGAAATAATTTGTAGTAATAAATGTTGTGATGTCATTTCAAATTTGTATGATTATACTATTGTGTTGCAAAACATACATTTCTAACCGTCATTTCAAATTGTGGAATGAATTATTCAAGAAGGTATGACAGAATGGAAAAGTGTTAAAAATAGAGTATTTTATTTTAAAGAATTTAACATGTAAATGTGGCAACATTCCAGTGGCGGTTCGTCCACAGGAGCACATGCGCACGTGCACCCCCAAAACGAATTAAAAAAATATTAATTTATATTCATTGAATATTATTTATCGTATAAAGTCCGACCCTCCCTAATTTTATCGTACCTCAGCTCTCGATTCATCCGGCAACTCAGCAAGGATAATGACGCAAATGACGCGATATACTCGCATATGCGAATAAGTGGGCGGGGCATAATGCAGTTTATCTGTAGTAACAGGTGGCGGGGCAGCGGGGGATAGCGGGGCTATGGCATGGAAAAGGCGCACAATTTTAGTGTGCGCCGCGCTGTTGTCTGTTCCTGCATGTATTTAGAAATTCGACCATGTATGTTTTAATATTTTAATATTATACAGGGTGGTATGGAAATAACGTATTATATTTAAACCGGAAAATCCCGAGTTGAAAATAAATTTAAGAAAAATAACCATAAATGGCGCTTTGAATTATTAAGCGAAATATACACTTTATATGAAATCTCAAACTTTACGTGGCCGCCCCTGAGTCCCTTTGCAATCAATATTTTATTGAGGCAGTCTCCAGGTTCAAAAGAGGTTAGCGCATTATAGGTGATGTTGTCATATTGCAGCACATAATTCTAAACGCACGTGTTCAGTTTTTGACAACAAGACGTCTTTGACGCGCGCTATCACTTCTTTTTCAAACTTTTTAGAAACAAAAAAACTACAATTTTAAGGTACATACTTCTTACCTTTGATCTTATTTTAAAATAACCCATTTTATAATTAAATTCCATAAAAAAATAAAACACAAAAAGTCTGTTTTTCAACAAAACCAACAGTAAATAATATCACACAAATTTGAAATCACATCACAACATGTATTCTTATGAATTATTTCACAACAAAAAAAAATCTGGCAATACAACTAATAAAACGTTTAAAATTCGTATACATCAAGCACGTGGAACCCTCGACGTCGTGGAACCAACGTCGTTCCACTCCCGAATCTCGAAACATACTGAAGTATGAAGCGGCGCGCGGCCGGTATTCAAGCTACGGCGAGACACGCGGTGTGATCTGACAACACTGATAGTATACTCTAGTGACCCACATTGTTGCTAAGTGAATCCAGATGGAACGGAGCGACAGTATGTGGGTAAAAAGGGTTTCTACTATTTAGATATTCGATTTAAAAAAAAAGTATGTAGACTTTCTCTAGGACACCCAAGGAGTCAACCATTTAAATATAATAAGTCATTTCAATAACACCCTGTATATTTATTAAGTTTAAATAGTTTCATGGTGGACTATTTAAAAAATAACTTTCGCTTCTGAGTTTTTTAGAAACAAATTGAAGTGAAGAATGCGGGAAGACCTAAACCCGAAATTAATTTGACGCAGACCACAAAGGATAAATCTAGGGACTTTATTATTATAGTTTAAAAATGAAATATATGAAAAAATAACTGGATTTGTGGATGCAGCATAACTAACCGTTTGTTTTGTGTTTCCTGTTTGTTGTTTGGTCGCGCCGTTGAGGAGGTTTGGTCGTTACACAAAAATAAAATTTTAAAAAGAATTTCACGATACTTGTGAGCCCCTCTGTCATAGGTCACGAGCCGCCACTGCAACATTCACTGATTCTATTGAGAATTATTAATTATCTCTTATTAATTGATCTCTCTCTAGTGCCTATTACGTGGTTTTTCGGGTTTGACATAAGGTGGCTTACTTGTTTTCATATCAGGATTTGTGGGTTTAAATATAGGTATTTCCACCATGTATTGTTTCACCAACGGGTTTGTTTTCCCCCAATAACCACTTTTTGAATACGCCACTGGCGTACACATAATCCCTTTACACTGAAGATAAATTAGGATATGTTGTTGTGTAACGAAGAAGTTTTCTTAATTTACGAACAAGAAACTTCTTTATGGTTTGCCCGAGGAATGACTGCATGATTGCATGTTCGCTTCAATTTAGCAAATGGCGTAAATGAAAGTTAAGAATGAGGAGCGTCTTCTGGCCAGCAATATTTTATTTTACGAAATTTTATATACCTAATACCGAATATTGTATTAATTTGAATTAGAACAGTCACTTAATTAATATATGAACAAGGTCTCGTTAAAGACCACTTATATTCGTATGTAATTAGGTTGTTATTTTCATTAAAAATGAAAACCTTTAGTTTTTTATGACATTTAGACAATTTTTTAACAACAACAAAAACCAAACATATGTTATAACATATTTTATTTGCGTATTCAAAGATTACAATAATATTATCTTATACAGTGTGTGTATATAGTCTGGAAACGGCTTAATAACATTTGACCAGCCAATTTTTTTTTATAAAATTTGTGTGTGGCTCATGGGGAGAGGTAAAACTACTTTTTGACGAAACAATAGGTACTGTCCAAATAGCGGATTGACACAATCAAATTAAATATGAAGTACTATCTACTTTACGATGCCAGAATATTACTTCTGTATTCCTAGGCGTCACGCGCGGGACTCCGCGGTCCACCTATATGCGACAGATTCGCCTTCATGTGTTTTGTTATTATCTAGATTTGACCACCAATTTCCGTGGATGCACCTAGAAGCGTGAATGCAGGTTGATGCTTTAATTGATTTTCCACACGCCTGCGGACTGTGATGGGTGTTCATAGCACCCAAATTCGTTCATTATAACATATGTTACAGTTTCACATATGACAGCTGTCAAAAATAAACAAAATTTTCGGATTCCTTGCATTCGAATTATATAGGAACGAAACCAAACTTGTGAAACTCTTTTAACCTTGCACCTATTACTGATCTAAGAAAGGTCATATCAAACTTGTTAAAATATGTTGACAAAAAATGTTAAAAATGTGAATACATTTTTCGGATACCTTATACTCTAATTATATAGAGACAATACTAAACTTGATTGGTGATGTTTTGTTATCCTTGCATTTATTACTTACTTACATTTATTACTTACTTAAGAAACGTCACATAGCTGTCAAAAAATATATAACATTTTCGAATTCCTCATACTCAAATTATGTGCAAACGATGCCAAACTTGTGAAAGTTTGTTAACATTGCAGCTATTACCAAGGTAATATACGTCAATATGACAGCTGTCAAAAAATAAATTACATTTTCGGATTGCCTGCATTCGAATTAGGCGAAATCGACACCAACTTATTGACTTTCTACAATGAATAAGGATACAATATTCTGGGATCATAAAGTACTCGATAAGACCTTTAAAATGATGTATGGCAAGACCTCACTTCCTATTCAATTTTTTTTTGTATCAAGATGGCGCTCATCCTTCATTTTGAATATAACCTATAAACCACATCTAAGTTTTGTAAAAAAAAAATTAGCGGGTTATTAAGCCGTTTCCAGACTATATACACACACTGTATAAGCATGATTAAATTAATTTTGTAAGCAATTGTATGTAGACCTATGCAATTTCAAAAAATGTAGCGTTTCTACAATAATTAAACGCGTAATGTTACAATTACTACTACTTACTCAGTGGTTTCTTTTATTATTTTTGCTTCTAATCTATTTACTGTTAAAACAGGGCAATTTATAGGTCCCTATTATTTTAAGGGCAAGTTGCTTCATGCTTTCCTTGAAAACCACACTATTTTTTTTAGCAAGGCTTTGTTTTAGCGTGGATAGCAAAAACAATAAATACTCGTAAGTAGGTCACAACCTTTATCCTGATATCCATGGAAACCAAGCGTACCAAGTGTTAGACGGCTCTCTATTTGTACAAATCTTGCTTTGGTTTTTCTTTGACAGAAAAAGTTTTAATTAAAAAATTCAAAGGTAAAGCGCATAGCAAATATTTAATTAGTTTAATTTAAAATAGTGTATGGTAACATTAAAAAAAAATAAGTATATACTTTTGAATATAAAAGCTAGCAGTATTTATTCGCGAGAAAATTGCCTGGTATTCGAGTAAGAGGTTATGAAACTTATTATTTACAAGGATGAAAATGTCAACACGCGGTACAAGTCAGTATGGTAACTCATTTGAGTAAATTAAAAGATTTAAGGTGCATTTACACATGCATGGATTTAGTGGCGCCAGTGGTCGCGAAGTTCTATTTGCATGCCAGTAAAGGTTTACACTTTGTTGAGAAAACAAAAATAAGTAGCACGCCAGTTTCAGTCTTAAAGTGTTTTTCACAGTGCGTACTATGTAGAGTGAACTTTCCCAAGCCTATGAAATAGTCGCTGAACTTCTAGTGGAAAAAAAGATAAAAGAAATCGATACATGCATCAAATAACATTGTAAATGATATTTTGACCAATTTGAAAATTTGGTGTTTTAGCTTAATTTTTTTTTAAATGCATCTTTCATCCCATTTGTATCTGGTTATTTTGGTATTTTGCCTGTAGTATCATGGTAAAGTAATATACCCAAACCTGTTATGTCTTCTCCTGTACGAACACGATTTGTCACTTACAATGTTATTTGATGCATGTATCGAAATACAGAAAAAGAAACGACGAAAAGGCTGTGTCTGGGTTAAACCATGGATTGATCGTCGACTTGCTTTGGATGCACATCCCATTATTAAACACGGATATGATTCATACCGTTCAAGAAATTTGATTGTCAGTTCTGCTGACCACTTTCTTTAGCCATAATAAACTATATAAACTACAATCAACAAAAATTAGAAGCGCAACCTAAACGAAAATCAAACAAAAAACAGGCGAGCGGTCGCCGACGTGCAAACACTTGTTTACACTTGCAAGTTTTAATTTTCTGTACGAATTTGTCACCACTGGCGCCAGTGATTTCAGAAGGATGCAGACTTTTTTGGTTTATGCATGCAAAAATAAATTTTTATGCAAGCCGATGTTTACATTTGCTAATTTTATTTACTGGCGCCACTAAATCCATGAATGTGTAAATGCACCTTTAATTACATGTTGCCACTACTTTATGTGAGGTTTAATTCTTTTCTTTAAAATTGGATTAATAAATGAGAAAATTACGTTAAAAAATATAATCTCTTATTACATTACAACAGGTCAGATAAACTAAATATCAATAAATTAACTAAAAAACTTTATTACTAACGGCTATAATTTCACGAAAATACATATTGATCAGCTAATGACTCTCTTCTCTTTCTAACCTGTTAATAAGCGGCATATTTTTTAATTGAATCAACTAGATGGCTCTGATCGCTAATTTCAGATACCTACTCTTGTTTTTTTTTTTTTTTTTTCTTGGGTATTTGGCCTTACAAACTGGTGTATTGGCCACGAACTTTTGTATATATATTGTTTTTACTGTGCATTCTATTCCTTCTAAATGTTTGTCCATATTTTTCACTGAAAAATATGCCCCGTCTCGAGAATCGAACTTGAGACCTCCGCAGCCGAATGCCAACAACTTAACCTGCTAAGCTGTTACCGCGGTTCCTACTCTTGTTAATAGCAATTATTACCGCGAGTACAATTATTTCAATAAAAAGTATACCTGCATATTCAATTATACACAGGGTGAAAAGATGTTCTATAAAATTCATTTAGAATTTAATGGCTAATCGAAAAATATATTAAAAATTACTATGTTATATATTTAATAATAATAATAATAATGTTTATTCCCAACGAGCTATTGTAGTCCATTACAGGGAATATTATAACATAGAACATAAATAAGTAATTAATCAATATAAAAATTCAAAATAAAAATTATTATAAATGGTTTTTTTTAAGTAATTTGTATGTTTTCCAGAAAAAATTTCTTTACATTTTTTTTAAACAATTTTAAATTAAAATTTCTTGTTAATACTTTAGGTAATGTATTATAAATATTTATTCCATCAAATAAAATAGATTTCATCCCTATTCTACTTTTAATTTGATTTTTTTTTCAATGGTCAATATTTCTGGTATTATGATTGTGTATATCAGTTAATTTGACAAATTTTATACAAGATTTTTTATTTTTATTATTAATTGCATGAATTAGTATACTGATTTTTAATTTATATAAACTATTCAGATCTAGATATCCTCTTGGTTTATATAAATTTGCTGTCGGTTCCAAAAAATGCAGTTTATGAATACATTTTATAATCTTGTTCTGTAGTCTTTTTAAAGGGTTTAATATTGTGGCATATGCAGATCCCCAAACTGATATTAAATATTGAAATTTTGAATAAACTAATGAATAATAAATATTTTTTAAATGTATTAAAGGTATATAATCTCTAATTTTAAATAATATTCCAATGAGTGGTGATACGCTTTTTCGAAGATTTTCAACATGTTTCCTCCAATTTAAATTTTCGTCTATATATAAGCCTAAAAACTTTACGGATTTTACATACTTAATTTCGTTTCCATTAAAAATTATTGGTGAAATATTGTTCCCAATTACACATTTAGAAATAAACGTGAAAGATGATTTTACAAAGTTTAAAGAAAGTTTATAGGATTGCAGCCATGAAAGTATAATTTTCAAATCATTAGTGATATCAGTTTGAATATTGGAAAAAGACTCGCCAAAATATAAAATTGTAGTATCATCCGCGAACAATTTGATTTTACCTTTTAGATTTAACTTAGAAATGGAATTTATATATATAAGGAATAAAGTTGGTCCTAAAATTGATCCTTGAGGAATACCGCAAGTAATATTTTGTTGAGAACTTGAGCAATCGTCAATATAAACGTACTGTTTCCTGTTATATAAATAATTTTTAAACCAATTGTAAATATTTCCTCTAATACCAATATTGAAAAGACTTTGTAATAAAATTTCGTGATTCACAGTATCAAATGCCTTTCGCAAGTCTAAAGATAATAAGCAACATTTTTTGTTATTGTCTAAACTTAATTGAATGTCAGTGACAATATCAATAGCAGATATTTCTGTATGCTTAGACTTACGAAATCCATATTGACCACTAAATAGCATGTTTTGATTTTCTAAAAAATTTGTTAATTTCTTATTCATTATTTTTTCCAAAATTTTAGATAAAACAGGTAAAACGAAAGTTGACAGTACTTCCGGTATAACCGAAAATGACTGGAACATGTGAATATTGTGATAGCATATCGATAAACCTAAATCCCCAAAGTTTCAGAAACATAATTATGTTCAGCAGTTCTCCATAAAGTTCTAATGCAAGCTCGTCGTGAATAGTCCTGTATATCTACATCACCTGTTACGAATCTGTTACTATACGTTTTTATAAATTATGTGCATCTACAATATTATTTTGGTACGGATTACTAATGAAAAATACAATTATTAATACTATGTTTTATAGGAAATCGAACAATAGAATATTTACTATAATAATTTTACTATAGTGCTTTTTCTGTGCACTTATATTCGATATGAAAGGTAATATATATTTTTTGGTATTTACTTGATTGTATCTCCGTAATAGTTAGTGCTATCAATAAAGCAATGAAGATGTCATGTGCTCTTTTTGGGTCAAATTTAAAATGATAAAATGAAAATTTGAAAATTTTCGCTCACTTAAGAGATACGAGGGAAAATCAAAAAATTGACAATTTAAAAATTACTATATATTTTCTTTGTTAAAAAAGATATAGAAAAATGTTGATACAGAAGTTTCTTTATAATGATTGTTGAATAATCTGCCGTTTTCAGCATAAGTATACGGGGTCAGGTAAAAGTGGAAAACATAATTATTCCTGAAGGTAAAGTAATGTATATTTTTAAAAGTACATCGAGTTACTTATGAAACAATCAGGTGTCAAAATAAACGTCAATATAATTCTTAAAACTTAATTGCTTAAGATGTGACATATTAACCAAGAAAAAGTAGACGTGTGCTTATTGTGAGCAATAACTACAAAAAATTACCTACAAGGATTTGGTTAAAAAGGTTATATGACCTAATCTCATTTTATCAAATGGAACACCCTGTATATTTTAATCTACTATTTTAAATTCTTTTTTAAAATATATAACACGCCATTGTTGATATTGGTTTCCTAGGCGATTTATTTAAACTTAATTACTTTAAACCACAGTAGGCAATGAAACAAAAGCTAATATCTTAGAAACAACTATGTTGATAGTGTAGTTGTTATTAACATTTAACGTGATATTCATTTGTGAAAATGAGTTATAAACATTTTGAAAAATTTTAAATTATGCCAGTTTATATTGAAAGTGGAAAAAATGAAGAAATGGCCCAAAATTTATATTTTAATCGCTATCCGGAAAGACGGCAACCATTTAAGAACATATTCCGATAACTGGAATATAATTTAAAAATATACGGCTCTTTTACTAGGCCGAAATCAAAAACTTATAATAAAGAAAACAAGGAAAATGAAAAGTTTAAATAAATCGCCTAGGAAACCAATATCATCCATGGTGTGTTATATATTTGAAAAGAGAATTTAAAATGCTATCTTTTTATATTAAAATATACAGGGTGTTCCATTTAAAAAAAATGAGGTTAAGTCCGATAACTATTTTAACTGACCCCGTATACTTATTCTGAAAACGGCAGCTTATTCAACAATCATTATAAAAAACTTGTTTATAAAACATTTTTCTGTATCTCTTTTAACTAAGAAAATATTGGGTAATTTTGAATATGTTAATTTATTGATTTTCACCCATATCTCTTAAGCAAGAGAAAATTTTCTAATTTTAATTTTACCATTTTAAGTTTGACCTAAAAAGAGCACATGACACCTGCATTACTTTTTTGATAGCACTAATAATTACGGACCCCATAAAAGTGTCGAAAATGTGACACCCTGTACTCAATTTATTATAAATACTGACTATATTTTTTTACAAATTATGTGCATCTATAATATTATATTGTCACGGATTACTAATGACAAATGTAATTAATACTATATTTTATAGGAAATCGTACAATAAAATGTTTACTATACTAATTTTACTATACCTAGTATTTTTCTTTAACTTATACTAATAAAGTTCCAATTTAAAATATTTAAAAATACTGCAAATAATTTTTTTAAAAATAAATACTGCAAACTCAAACATTACAAAATATCTAAATTTTCGAAAAATATATTCTGTTTGAACTAATAATATTTAATTATACTTGAACAAGCAGAATTATTTTAGGGGTGATTTTGGGTTGTAAGATTATCGGTTTGTGGTATGTTTGGTTCATTAAATTACAATTTGCAAGTTTGCCTATAGACCCTGATCCCTACGATATTATTCCATGTAATTTTTTTAGGCTCTGCTACATGTCTGTTTAGATTGTGATTAAACTCTGTACCTACTTTATAATGATAGGGCGGAATAAATTAAGGAAAAATGTGCATTTTAATGCACCATATTCTTGTTATTAAAAGCATATATCTAAAATATTCAGGTATATGGAATCATTTTTAAAAATAAATACTGCAAACGCAAACATTACGAAATATCTAAATTTTCGAAAAATGTACTCTGTTTTATTCATTTATATTAATAATACTGATAATAATTATCGTATGTAATATCATAAGAGAGAACATTTTGTCGGTAAAATATCGCATGGAGGCTACGAGCCTTTATGTAAAAAATTCATTAGCGAAATTACAAAAAAGAAAAACAAACGTGAATAAAACCAAGAGAAAATTTTGCCGATACAAAAAAAGACAATAAAAATTGCTCATTATTTCGTTTTGAAACCCAGATTTTGTCAGACTAACAATAGTTTTACCTGACTGAGTGATATGTATGAAAGTTTTGCCGCTGAGAAACCATCATATTGGTTTTGTCCAGATAGATGTGATGTGATGTGAGTAAGAGGAAACAGACCGTTACTATGACATTTGGCCAGTATAATACACTTTAGTGAATTATCCGCAATAATTAATGTGTAAAAGTTTAAAAAAAAATTAAAATGTTAAACATACAGAGTGTTATGGAAATGACATATTATATTTAAACCGGCAAATCCTGAGATTAAAATAAATTTAAAAAAAAATAACCATAAATGGCGTTTTGAATTATTAAGCGAAATTATACACTTTATATGAAATCTGAAAATTTACATGGCCGCTGCTGACGACGGTCTGCACTGTGAAAAGACTTCAACTTATTTCGGCCGGTGTTGACTTATCTACACGGCAAACTCCTTAAAAAAAATTATAATTTTAACAACAACATTTATGAACAAATATGATTCCAGAAAACCGACGGCGGAAAACGTTTTGCAATATCACACACAAATTTCAAATTCGTCACAAGCACAGGAAAGTAAATAGATCAAACTTCATTGACATTTTGAATGGTTATCTTGCAAATTCTGTTAAAGCAATGCAATTTCATTTAAGACACATACTCTCTTACCTTTACTTCTCAAAAAACTATTATTAGTTTCATATTTTCTATGTGTGTATTGGTGATAAAAAAATCAACCATAAACCGACGCTGTTCATTTTATACTGACGCTAGCTCATATAGGAATTACGTCTGCTTAGTCGAGCCAAGTGTGTGGCAAGGATGGAGAGAAGTGACAAGGGCTACACTGCCATCTCTCCCCTTCTTTGTCACCCACTCGGCTCGACTAAGCAGACGTAGTTCATATATGAGTGTATTGCTAGCGACTGCGGGCTGTCAGTCTAAAACGAACAGCGTCGGTTTGTGGTTGATTTTTTTTTATCACCAATACACACCGAAGCAATCTGATCGGTTTTGCAGGTGTTTGTTCGGGTCGTTGTGTTGTAATATGTAACATTTTTCGGTTTACGCGTGTATCTTGCCACTCCATAAATAAACTATATGAATATTAAGGAGGTAAAGAAACTCACAGTCCTCCTTATAACTTCACTTCACTTTGAGATGGACTACTTCAAGAATATGAATATTGTTTTTATTGATGAAGTGTACTTATGAAAAAGAATAAACAACTGCTTATGTATGTGCCTGGATGTCCCGCTCTTTAGTTATAAGATAAATACAAGTAAGTAATTAATTTTTATAATTTATATGAAATTTCAGTTTTACGTTAAGTTTGGCAACATTGCCATTGGGTTTGGGTGAAATGTTATACAGTAGCGCGGACTGGCCTGCGAGTAAGAGTGTTTGTTATTACACTTTTAAAATGGTCGATTAAAATATATGTAGCGCTTCTCTAGGAGACCCCGAACAAACCCATTTAAATATAATAAGTTATTTCCATAACACCCCGTATTCAGAGTGTGTGGTGGTAGAAAGTGGAACAAATGGGACACTTTTGTATCTTCATTTTATCGAAAAAAGTAACTTTTCCTAAAAAGTTTTGTTTCATTGAAAACCTCTTTGGCCATGGTCGAATATTGTACAGAGTGGCCACAAAATATGAATTTGATCCAAAAATAAACTAACGTTATTTCTAAAAATACATCAAAATACAGTTTCGAAGCTCTTTCTAGAATTACGTTTAGTGTTGGGAAAAACCGATGATTTTAATAATCGAGTACTTGATACTCGAGCGTTCGAACGATTTCACTCGATATTCATAGTTACCAAGCGATGCCGTTTACAGGTATTATAGGTAGGGTTTCCAAGTGGCCGGGATAGTCCAGCAATTTTTCGCGGGTCCCGGATTGATGTATAATCCCGGAATTTTATATCAATTATTTTACCTTTTTTTTTTGTTACTTTTTTCTTGCTAAATTATAGGTAATCTGCCAGAAATCCCGAAGACAATTACCGTGATAAGAGTCCATGTATTTAAAACAAATAAGCGGCAATGCTTGTTCTATTTTTATTAAAGTTTTGCGGGCTATGACAATGATTCCGTGATATATTTCCCTCTAATTTTCGATATTAGGAGGTTATGAATGAGAATGTATGACCATAGAAGAATGTCAGATAAATCGAAATTCAGCCATCATATTTACGCCGATAACCAGACTGGACGAGATGAGATATCTCATATGATGACGGTGGATTCACACTGCCCAAGTTAGGAGGCCGAAATCGCCGAGGGCGGATATAGGCTGACAAAAAAGCCATTCCCGATATTATGAAATAATAATGAAATAACAATACCACAAAATAAAATGCTTGAATAAATTTCAAAATCTGAATAAACTAATTAGTTTGTAAATTACATTTAACTCAATCTTATTTAACCGTTTCCGTTTGTTCGCTTGATAAAAGAATTTTTTCCTGAGAAATAATTTTCGTAATTAAAACGAAAATAAATCATAAACGAGGTAAAATCTACGAAGGAAAATAACATCTGCAGCATACAAATTACCGAAATTGTGGACCGTATTTTATATTTATCTGATTAGGGTTAGGTACTTAATTAATTTTGTGGAATTGATAATATATACTTAATATAAATCTGCCAATGGAATTAATACTTCTACACGTTCGGAGGAATTTCTTATAATCGGGATATACATTATATACAGGGTATTATGGAAATTACGTATTATATTTAAATCGGCAATTCCTGAGATGAAAACAAATTGAAGAAAAATATACAAAAATGGTGTTTAATTTAATATGCCCTGTACATGACCTTATGTCAAACCAAAAATTACCACGTGGTGCCCCTGTTCGGAAGGTAAACACAGCAACATATGGCAGTGAATCTTGAACAGTGTTGTCATATCTTCAGGGTAAACTCTTTAGAAAGTCAATATCCGTTTGACAGATTTCAAGTTGTTTATTTTTCAGGGTACATTATTATAAACTTTTACGTTCAGTTCGCTGGGAAACAATCTCTGATTTATAAACTTGAACTGACTCGGAGTTTATAAATGGTCAGGTATCTTCTTATTTGTTCAATTCGAACGACACCTGTCAGATCTGGACAACTTAAAAGTTGATAAATACCACTTACCCTTTAGAACAAAAAAATGCAATTTTATTTACCTTTTTGGACTTATTTAAAACCAACATAATTTATAAAAAAAAACAAGTACTCACATCACAAAATCACAATAGTTTTCGCGTCACAACACATCTAAGTACCGTTCAATCTGAATTAGTATTTTAAATTGCTACTGTGTAGACAAAAATACACCCTTATTGACTGGGAAATAATGTATTTAATATCTAAAAATTTTAAAATTAAATAACACGTTGGTTCTCTCGATCGATATCGGCCTGTTTCTTTAAACAGCTGATTTTTGGACAATCGGGCTAATATTTAAAAATACAGCGTTGCCATTTTCGATGTTTTATAAGCGACTAACATAAATTGCAGAATTTCCTTCTATAATATTACTTTCCTGTATAATTATAGTCTCGGAAATGGCAACCGCGCTGGCTCTAGTAGCGGAGAGTTCTCCGAGAGAAAGTTCGACGACTGGTCCGAAGATGAACTAGACCATTATTTCAAAGGGTAGTTCCTGTCAATTGTTAACATAATTGTTTCATTTTATCTTTGGTAAAGGGTTAATGGCCCATAGAAATTAGCGTTTTTATTATTTCTATTGCGAAAAAGTAAGCTAAATATTTATTTTTATAAGAAACTAAAGTTTTACACTTTTAAACATTTTGGCAACATTGAGCCCGAACATCTGTTGATTACCCAGCTGAGCAATGTAATATGTTCATATATGAATGTGCCGAGGAGTTGTGTGTGGGTTTAGGGGTGAATTATCCCTCTTTTTAAACGTTCGATTTAAGAAAAAAAAATATGTAGCGCTTCTCTAGGACACCCCAGGAGTCACCCATTTAAATATAATACGTCACGGACGAGGCGGACAATTTTTACGACCATTTTCTTGTACATATGTAAAAATGATTCTCAATGATTTCGCAACGTTGCCAATGTCGTTTCCCTTCTCAAGTCCTTATTAAATCACAAAAAAAACTCAAAAAAATTTAGGTCGTGATCAGTCTGAAATCCTGGTAACGGGCTGCCGTACTAATACTTGTTTTTCCAAAGAACCACTTATTAATGTATTAAACTTGGGTAAGATTCAGGATTCATTATAGGTACCTTTATATGATTTAAGTTATAGAAGAAAATATTTCTTCTGCCTTGCAATATCTCAAATTGTTATTGTTAAAAAGGATTACTTTTGTTTTAAATCTAGCTAACCCAGCCTCTACAAATATAATTATAACTAAAATATGCCATATAAAAGCGTTCGCCTATTATGATCGTTTTTCCATAAGGCGAAACCACTGTGCAATGGGGAAAATAAAAAAAATAAAAAATTTTTTTATAGTTTTTCGTTCCATCCTTAACGCGAAGACTTAAAGAAATTTTTTCGCCGTAACAATACTTCAACTCACGCTGTGATGGAAAGGTAATAGCCTTGGACGTCGCGCTTGTTAAAGTTTGACAGTTAAGGTTATTTAAATGCAAATGCGGCTGAAGTTCTCTACCCTCGTCCCCCTAAAGTTGTTTTTTGTAAATAGATAGGCTGGTCTCGTCACTTTATTTCGAGGATGGTGGATGTTTATTTGATGTTTATCCTTGTGGAAGTTAATTTTTTCGTGATTTAAAATGGCACCATTTTTTGTCTTTATCTCCGTTATTAACCCAAGTAATATGATGATTTTTCGAACGTTCTTAAACGATGGAAAATATTCGGGTTGAATTTAGATTTCTGCATGAATTAGGATTACTGCATCTGTCTTTGGCATGACTTGAGGGTATAAAAACTCTGTTCCGTTTCGACGATTTTCTTTTCTTTTAAGAGCATTAAGGAATATTAAAAATATTTGTACGTTCAAAAATTCTAAACCCTTTTATTTAGACTTGTATGTGATTTTAATGAAGATAATGTTTCCAAAATAAAAGTTGTTACGAAAATTACGCTTTTAACTCCGCCGCTTTTGAACCCCATTTAATTTAAATACAATTTTCCCAAGAGTTGGCTTAATTTTTTTAAGTTCTATATGCAAAGGTCTTATTAAAATTGCAAAAGTAAAATTTACAAGGAGAAGGATTGCATAAAATGTCATTAAAATAAGCTAATAAAATAAATGGTTAGAGATTTCAAATTTCCGAAAAAATGGAGTGTCGGAAAAACAAATTGTTTCTTTTGCAAGGAAAATTGGAAAGAGAAAGTTTCGGGAAAAAATAATCTTTTTTATAAACTAGGAAGAATGTGTTTTAATTGCTAAATTTGTTTTATATTATTAAATACTTATCTTATAAGTATTTGAAATATTATTGCGGCTATATAATTCACCAGTGATTCCACTTCGCATTTCTTTAAATCCCCGAAATAAGACGTATAACAACTTTTTATTTTGAACTGACCATCTTCATTAAAATACCTCTAGTAAGTTCCTTTAATTTACGTGTGTTTTGAAGGAACTGAAAGTTTTTAAACTATTATTGCTATTTCTGTCGTAATTCCATTTTCAAACTAATAGTTGTATCAAATTTCAGCTGAGGATAAGTACAAGTAATTTATTTTTTTACATGTGCCCCGAAAGTGCCTCTTTTAATGCATGTTCTCTTCACCGAAAGTGGCGTTTTCCAGGAGAGCGGGCGGGAAAAACCCGAACAAACCCGAATAAACCCGAACAAACCCGCTTCGAGTCACCATGTGCTCATAGATAAATAAAACCAGAATTGTCGGTGCGGGATTTGAACCCGCAACCCTCAGATCGCTAGGCGGATACTCTACCCACCGAGCGATACTACAAACGATAATAAATAGCGGATTATACAGTGTGTCCACTGATTGACTATCGAAGAGGGAAAACTTTTTTATTTGTGGGTTTATGAAAAAAAGTTATTTTTCATAAAAACTCCTGCTTGTTCTCCAACGACCAAAAAGTATATTATTTTTTCAAATTTATATACCGGGTGTTCAGAATTTAGAAAAATATGAAAAAAGCTAAGAACAAAGTACCCTTATGTGTAAAGATAGGATAAAAACTAATTAGTAAAAGTTGTTATGGTTGAGAACCTACGTCTCATTACCAAGTTTTGACTTATTAGCTAAATGTACAGAGACAGGCAAAAAATTCCAACTCGTAAAATATGATTTGCTTTAAATTAACGCATTTTGCAAATTAGTTAATCTTTAGAACGTATTTCTTTGTATAATATTTATCTTTATACGAGGAATTGTCGAAAACGGCTAAGTAACTACCCATGTTATTAAAAAATCAATACGTTTTAAAATAAAACCGTGCACTATTCATAATTAAACGAATTTATTAGAGAACGAATGAAGAGTAAAAAATTGTAACAAGTATAACAAATGTAAGTGAAAAAAGGCAGGTTATCAGCAAAAAAAAACTATTCAAAGGTTTCTCCACCAACCTCCTCGCATCGTTGGACTTTCTTAATAAATGCTTTATATGCATTTCGTATCTCTTGCAAAGGGATAGCCTGAATCGCTTCTCTAATTCTAATTTTTAAATTGTCAAGATCAGGTTCCAAATGAGATGCATACACTTTCTGGGTAAGGTAGCCCCATAAGTAAAAATCCATTATTGTAAGGTCGGGACTTCTTGGCGGCCAAGGGATTGGTCCATATCTCCCAATCCAGCGCTCCGGAAATTGGCGATTCAACCATTCTCGCACAATAACAGTGGAATGCGCAGGATGACCATCTTGTTGAAAATATGCAGTTTGCCTGTCAATAAGTGGCATATTATTTAAATAATGAAAAAAAATTGAATTTAGCATTTCTAAATAACTATGCTGATTCATATTTGCGTCAAAGAAGTACGGTCCAATTATTCCGTTGTACGTAACTGCACACCAAACGTTAACTTTCTTGGAGTACTGTCTTCTGCAATGAATTCGAAAATGGGGATTCTCAGTTGACCAGTAACGTACATTTTGGGAACTAACCACTCCATTAGTTGAGAAAGTAGCTTCATCGGAAAAAATAATATTATGAAACAAGTTTCTATTTTGTGTAAGTATTTCTGACCAACCCATAAGCAAAAATCAAGTCTTTTTGCATCATCATTTGCTTCTAGAGTATGAACAAATTTAGGTTTATATGGCCTGACTTTATTAGCTTTAAAAATTATTTGCAAATATGATTTACTAATGTTTCCAATATGGGATGCTCTAATCCTTAGCGATGTTTTGGGAAAATGCCGAACGGAATCCAGCGCAAGAGTTACCCCAACATTTTCTTCTTCATTGATAGGAGTCTTCTTCTTTTTAATATTTAAAACGCTTCCTGTTCTTCTAAATTTTGAAACAATAGATTTAACTGATATTCGGTTAACGGTAATATTTGGCCATTTCTCGTTAAACACTCTTGTGACATACGAGTATGAGATATTTTCCCCTAAACCATAACATTGGACAATAAATACTTTTTGTTCTAACGTTAGCATTTTTTTTCACTGTCATAAATTAAGCAATATGACATTGACAACATTTTTATTTGTTTGTTCATTTGTTAAATACGTCGCTCCGCGATGTGTTTTCAACGCCGTCTTGTCGGTAAAATGTACGTCCATTGTCATCGCAACGTATACTATAAAGTTTTTACAAAGAAATAGGTTCTAAAGATTAACTAATTTGCAAAATGCGTTAATTTAAAGCAAATCATATTTTATGAGTTGGAATTTTTTGCCTGTCTCTGTACATTTAGCTAATAAGTCAAAACTTGGTAATGAGACGTAGGTTCTCAACCACAACAACTTTTACTAATTAGTTTTTATCCTATCTTTACACATAAGGGTACTTTGTTCTTAGCTTTTTTCATATTTTTCTAAATTCTGAACACCCGGTATATAAATTTGAAAAAATAATATACTTTTTGGTCGTTGGAGAACAAGCAGGAGTTTTTATGAAAAATAACTTTTTTTCATAAACCCACAAATAAAAAAGTTTTCCCTCTTCGATAGTCAATCAGTGGACACACTGTATATAAATTAAATTGCCAGTTAATTTTTCAAAGATGTTTTAGAAAAATGTCTGAAGAATTGCTTTATTTAAATGGCCTCAAAGACTCGGGCACTTGTAAAAAAATAAATAAAACCAGAGATGCCGAGTGCGGGATTTGAACCCGCGACTCTCAGATCACAAGGCGTACGCTATATCACTAGGCCACCGAGCCTATTTGTTAAAAATAATAAATAGATATTTACATTCTCCATGCGCGAGTGTTTTCATGCCAGGAAACCTGTCTGAAGAATTTCTTTATTTATTTGGCATCAAAGATTCGGAGCACTTGTAAAAAAAATACGGTACATATCTCGGGCCGTCGGAGGGATTTCCGGACTCGTGCGGTGGCCTCCCTCACCTTCGACTCGGTCGGCCATCTCCGCATCTCGCCCGTAAAAGCCTCTTTTCGGCCCTTGATACGTAATGTACTATTAATAATACAAATAAAATTTGACTCTTAAAGCCAGCACTTTCTTAAGACTGTTAAAAGAGGCATTTAGTTTTACATTTTTGAATTATACCGAATTTAAAAAAAAGTAAGTTACAGGAACGTACTAGGGTTATATTACTGAAGATGGTCAATTTCAGGAACAAAACTTAAGAAAGCCGGTAAGTGCTGTATACCATTGAACGTAGATTTCGGTCCTCTTTCATAATTTAATAAAAAGATCCAGGCCCGTATTTAAAAAAATTAAGTTGATGATGGTGACCCAAAGACGAAACGTTGCATGAAAGATCTGATAATGCCATATTGTGGAGAATAAAAAGTAGAAATGAGACAGTCAAATTTTTTTTTGGACATCTCTTCGAACAAAGGCAGGAGAAAATAAGAACCGAAACGCAAAATTATAGATTTTTCCAAATATTTTGAAGGCCCTTGTATTATTTTTTAAATTTAACCGACTTCGTATCTCTTACAGTTTCCGAAATCCCAATGGTGAATGCCAAATATGTAACATCCTGTATTTATTACGAAACGTTATCCAGATCACGATGCAGTTTTACTTATAGGATAGATTTTTGATGAATAGATCATGGTACTTTGGATTTGTTAGTTTCATTATTATGTCCTTAACGACACAAGAAAAATGCATTCACCTTTTTAGCATCCAAACTTCAACGAACCCACAATAAACCTCAAGCAAAGAAGAGTTTTTACACTTGACCTGAAAAAATTGCCCTTTATGGTAAAAACTTTTGTGGGTTTCTTGAAACTCTGGCATTATACGAAAGGAAGGAACAGGCGAGTAAAGAATAATTAAATTTAATATTCGTTTCCCGTTGAACTGAATATTTTATTAAAATAAAATTGAAAATGGTTTAGATAATTATTGCTTGTATTTTTATTAACTTACGAGTAGTATATTACAGTGACGGCTCGTGGGTGTATATATACGGGAGCAAAATATGCAAATAATAACTTAAAAAGATTACATATTTTTTATATTATTATACAGGGTTGCCCATAAGTCCGGAATAAAATTAATATAGCCTTAACCTGTAACTTTTGGGGAAAACACTCGCAGACGTCAATTTAGTTTTATATATGCTCATATTTTGACGTTATTCGTTTTTTTTATATACATTTGTCAAAGATATGACGACATCGATCTTTTTTTTAAATAGAAACCTACAGCTTGTGATACATCATTTGAAAGCTAATGTCTCGTACAGTATGCTCATAAATTTTTGAGCGATTCTGTCAAGCTATTTCAAAATGGCGACTGTTTTTAAAAAATCTCTTTTAAATAAGCGGAAATGTTAAATTATTGATGGTTTTTTTTACCTTTCAATTTACAATGTCATAAAATGTCGGAATGTGAAACAATGAAGATTTCTTACCTTGAAAGGTAAAAAAACCATCAATGATTTATCAATTCCGCTTATTTAAATAGAAATTTTTAAAAACTTTTAACAGTCGCCATTTTGAAATAGCTTGACAGAATCGCGCTAAAATTTATGAGCATACTGATCTCGTACAGCTTTCAAATGATGTATCACAAGCTGTATGTTTCTATTTAAAAAAAAGACCGATGTCGTCATATCTTTGACAAATGTCTATAGAAAAAACAAACTAATAACGTCAAGATGTGAGCATATATAAAAGTAAATTGACGAGTCCGAGAGTGTTCCACAAAAGTTACAGATTAAGGCTATATTAATTTTATTCCGGACTTCTGGGCAACCCAGTATAAAATCAATTATTCTGCTCTTTAACCCTGCGCCACTAGTATCGTCATAGAAATTCGTCAATGTAAATTATTGTTTCTTAAACAGTATAGGATTTTTCTTTTAACATCTGCTAGATGTACCTACCTAGTGTTCGTATTTCTCCATTCGTATTTTATATTGTAACGTGATCGATTAGTAATTATTGCAAACCCATATTACTTATTCCCTAAATAACAAATAAACAAAACTCAGTCCTACCTTACTTAGAGACTTTCCGGCGATGGAACATCACCATACACATGTAAAACTATCAAATCGGGTTGGCGACTCCGGCTTGCTTCGCTGTGAGAGGTCAGTTATTCGAATACCTCGATGCTCATGACTCATAACCCATCTCTTGCCTTCTCCCCGATAACACGATAGTCTAGTGCGTGCCATCAATTGTTTGGCATATTAGTCTGAAACAGTGAAAAAATTACGGGCAAAAAATAAAAACCCAAAAGCGAGATTGTCAGAGTGTTAAATTTATTAAAAAATGTTCATTCGTATTTCTCAGTAACATACCGAATTTAAATTACATCTTATAAATTAAATGTAATCCTAACAATGTATATTTTATATTTCATTTGTGGGGATACCTTGTAAGACAGAAATAAAACCTTCGATACTTAATTGGAGAGAAAAATGGACATTCCAAATCACGATATTTGAAAGACGCATCTTTTGACCTTGATTCTCGGGGAAGGCTTCCATGTTTTTGGTGGAGACTTCTGGTTTGCTTACCCGCACCCCGGGTGATTAAAATTACTATCGTGGTAGTACTGAACCTTTAAAGACGTCCATACACGCGGAGATATGAAGAAAAGCTTGAGCATATGAAGAAAAGTTTGAATATTGATGCTTTGATGTTGAAATAATAAATGAAAATATAAAGTAAAATTAAATTTAATTAGAAAAATCTAATTAGCAAACAAAATTAAATTGCTTGGACTTGGACGACATACGCTTGTGTGGACGGCCCAATAGTCATATTAATTTTTGCAAAATTATTATGAATTCAGGAATGGGGTGTAGGGAAACAAAGAGTTGTTTGGTGTGTTCGCCCGAATCTGCACGTCTGTCACATTTAAGAGAACGACGAATCCAAGAAGAATATTTGCGACAAAGAAGTTTACATGGCCAGCAAAACCAATAATTTAGAAGTTAATATTATAGGTCCCCTAAGACTTTTTAATGTCCTATTAAGCACTAAGGGAATCAGCACACATGTCGGTCGTCTCGTAATTAAAAGGTCTTCTTTTCGTCATCTTTCTAATGCGAAAATGGCGTTTCTAATAAACTAAAACCTATGAATTTTTCACAATCCAATAATTGTTGTCCATGAACTAAAATTCATTTAATATAATTGAAACAAAGGCGGCATTCCGCATTACGATATTAAACTAACAGCAACAGAATTATCCGTGAAGAGCGCAAATCTCATCTGCTTCAATGTTCTCATAGACATCTAATACGTCATGGTTGTCATAGCAAACAACTATTTTAACACGAATTTTCATACCATTGGACGGAGTCCGATGACCAGGTAGCAAACAGCTCGAAATGCTCTTCAGCTACAGGCTACAGGTAGACACAAATAAGAATGCTGGGTCACTCTTCCTATATTCTATAGATTTTAATTTGTATGCAGAACCAAAACAGAAGTTAATGCAATCTATTGAATGAAAAAAAATCGATTGTTTCTACTTTCTTTTTCTTTCTGCCTTGAGGAAGTGGCCCTTCCCCTACTGGTATATTATTAAAGAGGACATGCAACAAGAATTAATAGATATCAGTTTTTAGAAACACGCAGTAAAACTCTTTAGACGTAAATATTTCCGAGACCACAAACGCAAATCTATTACCTCACGTTTCTAATTCAAAGGAATACACGTTCCTTTTCAGCCAACCGAAAATTTCATTTTAGAAGTTAGCGATTTTCGAGAAATTTGCTTCTAAAGAAGTGATGCGATAGTTGGCAAAAAGTCTCGAATATTTCCCAACGTTTTATTATTTATTCTAACTTTCTCAAGTCAACATTTACAGAGTCCTTTCCAGACAAACATTTTTTTGTTCAAATATTTGTGAAAAGATATTTTCCGGAGGGACGTAATCATTTGGAAACATGTAAATATATTTATATAAATCTGATTGATTGAATAATTGAGTGGACATTTTTTTAATAAAAAATTCCTCTCTATACTTTGGATTGATGTGAATCTTAGAAGAAAGTGTTTCTTTCCATAAATTCAAAAATACAATATACAGGGTGTAATGGAAATGACTTATTATATTTAAATAGGTGACTCCTAGGGAGTCCTAGAGAAAATCTACATACTTTTTTTTTAAATCAAGTATTTAAATACTAAGGAAAAACCCTTTTTACCCACATACTGTCGCGCCGTTCCATCTGGATTCAGTTAGCAACAATGTGGGCCACTAGAGTATACTAACAGTGTTGTCAGATTATATCGCGTGTCTCGCCCTTGCTTGAATACCCGGTGAGCGCCACTATTATTGCTTTAGTATGTTTTGAGACTCGGCCTTGGAACGACCCTGCCGAGGGTTCCACGTGCTTGACGTATACGAATTTTAAGCGATTTGTTAGTTCTAGCATTACCCGATTTTTTTCTGTTGCAAAATATACTTTCTGTCTTTTATTTTTTTATGGAATTTAATTATAAAACGGATGATTTTAAAATAAGATCGAAGGTAAGAGGGTATGTACCTTAAACTTGTAGCTAGTGAAAAAAAGAAGTGATAACGGGCGTCAAACACTGAACACGTGCGTTTACAATTCTGTGTTGTAATATGACAACACCGCCTATAATGCGCTAACCTCTTCTGAACCTCGAGACTGCCTCAATAAACTATTGATTGCGAAGGTCCTCAGGAGCTGCCACGTAAATTTTGAGATTTCATATAAAAGTGTATATTTCGCTTAATAATTCAAAGCGCCATTTATGGTTATTTTTCTTCTATTTATTTTCATCTCAGGATTTGCCGGTTAAAATATAAAAAGTACTTTCCATAACACCCTGTAGAGATACAAGTCATTAACTTTTCGGGAAAGACGACATATAAAAGGGACATAAAAGTTTTTTTACGATATTTTTTTCTGAAGAAGTAAATTTAAAATAAGGCTTCCATAATATGGGCTAAATACGCGCTTATGCATAAGCTTTCTTGTAAGCACCTCTCAGAAAAAAAACGTATTTATATTAAAAATATTATCGGTTAATCCCCTAATTTTAATCGCTTACAATAGGAACTTCCGTACGGATTTATGGCTTTTTAATTTAATTTTTAAACCTTTTATAACTCGGGCCTAATTGACCCGTATAACGTCAAAACCCTTTCCCGTATTCCCGCTTGCTGTTATCCTTCAACGTACTTCCGTTTAGTATGTTGGATTTACACGGCAACACACCGCACGTTTTTTGCAGTTATATGAGTAACAAATGTCCATAAATACTTACGAGAAACACAAAGGTACGATGAAATAGCTCTAAAAGAACTGTTGTTGAGATTGGATTCAACTAGAAAGCACAAAAACTTATAAAAACCAATAAAGATTGACATATCAAAATAGCAGCCATAAGTTATCAGCTTACACATTTTTACTGACTACAAATAATATTCAACTACGATTGAGTCATGATGGCCCTTGATCCTGGCATCTCTGACGCACGTGTAAATTTATAACGTACCGATTTTATTTATATTGCACATCCTATTCAAAAACGTCGCAAATCAATTTTTTTATTTTTATGATTATTTCTGAAACAAAAACCTCGTAGTCAAATATCCACTACTTTTTGCTAGATGGCGCCATAAAATTAATCGTAAGTAGGAACTTAAAACGCGATGAAGATAGTATTATTTTTTTATGCGACAAATTACGACTTTTTACAGTTAGTAGAGTTAATGGAAAATCGATCGAGCAAGGCTAAAAAATGTTCTTGTACCTTTCCTGCAAAATTTATATTTTTTTAGTTGCGGCGGATTTCAACGGGATGTGCGATATAATAAAATTTATATTTAATATAATATAACGTCTGTTTTTATCTGTTGAATCTTTTCTCAATAATTTCACTCTTCGAAATATAGCGTCATGACTCGTTTATAAACAAAAGCGCGAGACGCAGAAAGAGCGATAACATAATATTATTTGCTATCGTTTTTCACCGATTAGCTGGATGGCCCGAAACGATTTTTCATGAGAGGTAAATCGTAGCCCAGGATTCGCCGAAGATATTAGATACTAGGGATTAATCTTTCAATACGTAATAATCAAAAAATAAATAATATAAATTGTTTAAGGAATATGGTACATGAAAGATTAATAGGGATAATAAATTAATTTCATATACAACGTATCCAAGAAAGTTCCGCACAAATGGGAAGCTTTTTATTATCCGTATCTTCCTAAAAAGCTCTGCTTGGCAACGAACTAAGATTTACGAAAAAAATAATTATATTATACAGGGTTCTCAAACAGTACAAGAATGTAAAAAAGGTCTAAGGTAGAACTAGCCCTATATTTTTAATTTTTATGCAAAATGACAAATTAAAAAAGTTGTTTCAAATTTCATCAAATCACAAATAAGTTGTTGAGCATTCTGCGAGGTAACCAATGATCTGTTAGACCGCACTATGTTGCCCGCTTCCGAGGAAACTTGCTCAGAAAACACGTAGCCTGCAGGTATAGACAAATATACAGGGTGAGTCGGGAGGAACGGACCAAATTTCAGGAGTGTATTATACTCAAATACTTTATTTCTTTTCTTTATCAACAAATATCAAAATTCAATTGTCAAGTTTACAATAATATAATTTAATCAAAGGATCTTAAACTAGAAGTTACTTAAATTATTTTAAGACATCATTAATAAAGAGAAAGAGGGAGAAACCGGAAAAAAGCACCTAGATGACTGAACACCTGTATGTGATACACGCGAAAACAATGTAAAAAACCCATATGTTCTTATCGGATATTCATTTGTTTTAAAGTTATAGCGCAATACCAAATAAAGAAAAGTTCATATATTAACGGTTTCCTAATCATAGCGTTCTTTTAATAAATGTTCAAAAATACCGCCATTGACTTCTAAACATTTTCTGCTTCGTCTACGAAGGTGGCCCGTTGCTCTTCTAATTGCTTCATTTCTTTCTTCTTTAAAATTGGATGCAGTATTTCTAATACGTCGAATTAGTGCATCCCGAGTGTCCACTTTTACTTTGTACACTTCATTTTTAAACCAACCCCATAAACAATAGTCTAGTGCTGTGAGGTCTGGAGATCTTGGAGGCCAATTAATAGGACCACCGCGAACAATCCAACGCCCTGGAAATGTTTCGTCTAAATGTTGCTTGACCTGACGAGCAAAATGTGCAGGAGCTCCATCGTGCTGGTAATACATTCGCCTTCTGATATTTACAGGAACATCCTCTAGTAGTCCTTGTAACTCATGTTTTAAAAAATGTAGGTAGTTGTCTCCTGTGAGGCGATTCTCCAAAATGAAAGGGCCAATGAAATAGCTATCGAGCATACCACACCACACATTAACCGGAAACTTATGTTGAAAATTACTTTCAACTGTTGCGTGGGGATTTTCGATTAACCATACATGAGAGTTACGAGTATTATTAATACCGTCACGTGTGAATGTTGCTTCATCTGTAAAAAGTATATGCGATACAACACGATGATTATTATTTATCCACCGACAAAATTCAATACGATTAGCATAATCTTCCGGTTCTAGGTGCTGTACTCTCTGTACATGGTATGGATATAAGCCTTGCTCGTGGAGTGTGTTTAATAATCTTTTTTGTGAAATGTCCAATTGAGTACCAATTCTTCTTGAGCTGGTCGTTGCATCTTCTTCTACTAAATCCGGAATATTTTCTACTTCTCCTAAACCTTGTCGAGTAGCTCGTTCAGATGTAATGTTGGCACTGGGAAGATTACCATTCTCGCACAAATTACTAAACACTCTGATAAACACGTTTCTAGTCGGATGTCTGTGATGTGGATACCGTTGACGATATTCTTCAACAGCAGCTGTAACACTGCCATTACAGAAACCATAAATAAACACCATATTTGCATATTCTAAATTTGAATAAATATTTGGCATTTTGTATCACTTTAATCACTCAAACTTGAAAATAAACGTTTAATTACTGCCACAATAGACTGATACATTGTCAAGACAACATCGGTGTCAAATAGTTTAGAATCCTGAGCATGGGATACTCTAATTATGTGAAAATTTTGATAAAAGTGGAACGTAGAAAAAATATTGGATATTGCGCTATAACAACAAATGAATATCCGATAAGAACATATGGGTTTTTTTACATTGTTTTCGCGTGTATAATACACTCCTGAAATTTGGTCCGTTCCTCCCGACTCACCCTGTATATGTGGTTAGACGACATATAAATAAATAGATGTGCGATTTTAAGGTCGACTTACGCTTTCAATGAAAATAGATCTTGGCCAAAAATAGACAAAAACCAAAAATTATCAAGTTATTCAAATTTAGCATGTATGTAGATAAAATTAAAAACACCCTGTATATGTTAAAGTTTAGGCTACTGAACATTTCCTCGTATTGTTTTTGTTGCTCTGTATCCCCTACTTGCTTTTTGTCATCAATTTCCCAAATTACGAATATGACGCATTGCAGAATTGGAAATATAACAATACTAAGGACAATAAAATCATAAACAATATTTATTTAATCATAATCGATTGTAGAATTATCTTTACGATCCTAAACAATCCCTTGCTATTGTACCCGTATATTCAATCCTATTCGGTACATTTACTGTTCTGATTTATCAACAGAAATCTGTAATTTAACGCAATATGGTTATAATGCCCACCTATCTATAAATGGGATGTCAACCGTGGCCTTAACTAGGAATTTCAGTGTTACGATATTTCATGTTTGGCACGAATTCACAGACAAATTCGAAATTAGAGAGAAACTATGGAATACACAACAGATTTCTAGGGATCTAGATAAAAGCAAATTATAAGACCAGACTCTATAAAAAAACAGAAAGGATATACGAGGAGATGTATCGTTTTTTTTATTACAAATTGAGAGATTTGTTAGATAGATATGTACACTTAGCAGCAAAAATAACGCACAATCAAAAATTATGCTCAATTTCAAACTTGATTTGCTCTGTAACTTGAACTGTAACTTTTTTACTTCTTACGTTAAATTTGAGACACCCTGTAGTGAGCATTAGCAATAACAACAGGTGTATGATGAAATAACACTGTAGCCTCATGCTTTCTAAACATTTTTTTCTTTTAATTTCTCTGATATCTGTAATTTCAAAGAAAATACACAGTTTTATACCAGAACATGTTATGCACAGTGCAACATTTACGTGAAACAACTTTATTTAATGGAGACTCTGTGATATTTTGAGCTGGAATTTCCTTAACAGCATCGACGGATATCGTACCTTCACGTGGGGGTTCTTTAAATAGCGAGAGGTATGTCAGTGACATTTTGTCTGAGCACGTTGTCCTGCCAACCTGCAAGATGCCCCAATAATGGTTACCGATATTTGGAATGGACTTGACCAATATAAAAAAAACATGTTCTGGTATAATACTGTGTATTTTCTTTGATAATACAGATATCAGAGAAATTAAAGAAACAAAATGTATAGAAAACATGAGGCTTCAGTATGATTTCATCATACACCCATTGTTCTTTTTAATGTGTGTAACAGGGTGTCTCAAATTTAACGTAAAAAACTATTCTCATTTTTGCACCCTGTATAAGCCTAAAACTGAAATCTGAATAAAAAATTCTATCACAGTGCAATTACCAAAGAAAAAGCTACAGTTCAGAAGAAAAATTAGGGAAATCGATTTATCGGTTGACTAGAAAATCAAGTTCGAAATTGAGCATCATTTTTGGTTGTGCGTTATTTTCGCTACTAAGTGCATGTTTATCTCAAAACAAATCGTAAAACGATCTAAGTTTGAAATATGTTGTAAGCCTTAAAATAGTGTATTAAATAACGAGTGTTGAAAGTGAAAGATTTCGAATTTCTGCTCTTCCGGCTAAATAATACCTCCTCGTTTGAAAAAATCACTTTCACACGAGTAATGTACCCAATTTTTCCTACGACCACAAATACAATGCGCAATTGAACATTTTAACTTACCTACTTTATCAGTAAGAGTCGAATAATACACGCTGTAATGTTAGAAGCCAAGCGCTGTTACGTAATGACTGTTACGTACTATATACAGGGTGTCCGCTAATTAATGGTACATGGAAAAACCACAGACTCCTTACGTAAAAATATTAGGATTTAATTATACTTACCTATATCCGACAATTGATATTAACTGAGATACTGGGTGTTTAAGTTAAAACTTCATTATTGTTTTTATCTAATAACCTTGAGAGAAACTAACGTTTTTTTACAAAATTTGGCAATTATGGTTTTTTTAGGACGAGAAATTGATTTCTTGGTGAAATTTTGCCTGTGGTATTGTTCGCACATTCATAAGGTCATAACTTTTTGCGCCTCAGTGTATTTAAGTTTTAATAAAAATAATACTTTTCTCATATTTATTACTTAAAAAGGGTATACTAAGTTCAGGTAGCCGAGAGTTTCGGAGATTGCATTTAAAGTGTTTAGTGCGTTAGCTCAGCAAGCAAATAATATCTTGTTACTTCTTACCAATTAACTTTTATATGATAATTAATGTTCTAGTAAAGGTAATTGGGAATAATAAATACAATAATTCGATTGTTCTTTAACTTACTTTAATTAAAATAACTTTGACCCTAGAAAATATTGTGTCCAAAGGAATCAACAGCAATGAAAACACAAACTTACGATAAACTCAAAAATGAAACATTTTCTGACAAAGATATCTTACAATAATCAACAAACAAATAACAACATGGAGGTTTCATAGCAACTGCATCTCTAAATTTTATTTGTTTTCTCATATTGTACCTTATTTTTTTTTTTCATAATTACCTACATATTTACACTAAAAAGAAATAATTCCTATTTTTTAGAAATTATACCAACAAATATTAAAATGAAGACATGCTTTTAAACTTCCATCACCGATTTAACATTTTATCTCCATGAAAATTGCTTAATAACTTTCCGTCAGTAGAACGTAGTAAAACAAAGTAAAAAGGGAAATGGTGCATTTATATTCTAATGCAATTTTCAAGATAGTAACTGGTTAACCCTTCCGGTGATCGGCATCTTGAAAAAATATATTTTTCTGTCCGGACTTATCCAGACGTTTTACAAACCCCAAACCGTCCATTAGTGGTCCTAAGTTTTTGCCTTTCTGGCATTCCCGTTGAGACATATTTATTCGAAAAGGGTTTAATATCGTGTATCGATTTCCATACAAAACTACTAAAAATGGTATTCCTTTAAATCGGAGGCTTTTAAACTAAAAACCGCAGGTCATAGATAATATATGTATAAAAATAAATAAAATTGAATTATGAAGTAGCCATCTCTCAAATTATGAAGAGGTAAAGAAAGTATTATATACAGGGTGTCCCATAATTAATGGGCCATAGAGCAACTGGACATACTAAACATCAAACTAGATAGATTAAGTCACATAAGTTTTTTCGAAATGTTTCTCATCCTCGAAATACAGGGTGTTGAAAGTAGAAGTTTAATTTCGAAAATAAGCCATAATTTGAAAACGGTGTATCGGATTGAAAGTTGGCGGTATAATGTTTTTATATAAGTAAAAATTAGAATTTGTAGAAATTTTTAATTATCGCATTAGAGGGCGCTAGCGCAAATTTCTGTTGTTAAATATTTTTAATCCAATAAAAAGGAATGCTTGGTTCCAACCTAATATATCTAACAGTATTCGATATACAGTGAAACCTCTCATAACGGACATCTCTAATAAGCAGATATCTCTATTAAACGAAATTCCATAAAAATCAACCTCTCTTGGGCGGACTATATTTTGGGCGGACACGGACAGGCTGTTTTCATACAAAGAGTGAGAAAACCCTTCTTTATTTAAACGGAAAAAAAAACTTTCAGTATTTGGGAGACGAATAAGTACGGTGCAAGAACTCTCTGAAGACAGACCGGCAACCAATCGCGTATGCATGGCAGAGCGAAAGGACTTCGCCGAATAAAAGTATGTGTGATTCCCCGACAGCAGTCCGCTGTTTATTTGTGAGTTGTAAGGTTAAAATCGTAAACAATGAAAGAGAATATTGATGTTGTGGAAGTTTGTAATTTGATAACAATGATTTGAGCGAGTTCATTAACATTGATAGATAGTGCTACTAGAAGATGATAGTGACCCCATTCCTACCAATTATATAGTCCAAACTGAAACCACATCACTATCTGACGACTCCGATGAAGAAGTTGAATGCAATAATCAAACAAATGTCACCAATTATCAACAAGCCATTAGTATGGCAAAGGAATTATAAGAGTATGCAAAGAATAGGGGTCACTCTACAGCAATGGAATTGTTATCAGACTTTACATTACATTTTCCTTGTTTTTTTCCCACCATGTTCTTCTTCTTCCTCCCATTTCTGTATCCCTTACCTCCTTGCTGCGCCAGTGGCAGATCTTGCCAAGAGACTTTAAAATTCAACAAAAAACTATCACAGCATTACTAATGCTTTAATATGATTAATATGACAGACTAAAAAGTGTTATAAAGGAGCATCGAATACGAAACTCTCTGAAGTCGTAAATTTTATTTAAACAATATCTAATCATAACTGGAATTGGTATTAATGCGAACGTTCCGTTTGTTCAAACTTTCAAGAAAAGGATCATTTATATTACGATTATATTGTATTTAGAAAGGGCTATTATTAAAAGCTCGCTCTTTTATACGGAGGGCGGTAAAATTAGTAAAGCGGCAGATATGGCCTTTGAGCGCCTTGAGATCTAATTTTAGGTCCAGTATAAATACGAAAATCTAAATCCGAGCTCGCTGAGTTGCCATTCTTATAAAAATATTAAGCTGATATAAATTCTTAAAATAAACCAATTAAACCCAATTCCATTCACACTTTCTTAAGCAATCCATATAATATAGTTGAACCTGCGTCATCGCCGTCATTTGAGGAGGTCCGCACCAAAACGTTACATTTCAATAATAAATGATTTTACAAAATTTCACAAAGTTTGATATCATTAATGATGACTAAAGTAAGTTCCATTGCACAATAGGGGTTAATTGACTTAAATAAGCATACAACTATTGGGTAATTCAAGAATTTAATTTTCTTGGTTGTTAGGGTCATGGGAATTATTTAAAAAAAATATATTACTTTTTGGTGCAACGGATTAGTACTCAGGGGCGGTTCTTCCACAGGAGCACAATGCTCACGTGCACCCCCAAAACAGAACGAATAAAAAATATTAATTTATACTCATTGAATATTATTTATCGTACCGTCAAACTAAAAAACTCCGACCCTCCCTAATATTTTATCATCCCGTCAAACCAAACTGTATAGATCCGGCAACCGTGCCTCGGTCGAGGTAAATGACGATTATGACGAGACTTGCTCGCAAGTGCGATTAAGTAGCGCAGTTTCTCTGTGGTAACAGGTGGCGGGTGGCAGCGGGGATAGCGGAGCTACGGCGATTTAACATGGAAAAGGCGCACAGTTTTTGTGTGCACCGCGCTGTTGTATGTTCGTACATCTAGTTAGAAATTCGAGCGTGTATGTTTTAATATTTTAATATTATATATTTATTAAGTTAAAATGAATAGTTGACGGTGGCCTATTTAAGAAATAACTTTAGCTCTTTGAGTTTGGAGCAAAAAATTTAAGTCAAGAATGTGGGAACACCAAAACCCGAAATTAATTTAACGCAGACCACAAAGGGCAAATCTACGGACTTTATTAGAAAGTTTAAAAATGAAATATATGAAAAAAATTTATAGAGGGTATTCCAAACTTAATTAGGCTGTTATTGATCAATTTTCTACAATTAAGAACAGATGAATGGACTTTACGTTTAAGCATAATTGTGTAGGGTCGATAAATGTTGTGTATTTCGATAAATGATACTCGATATGATTTTAAACCATTTTATTTAAGGATTTAAACTAAAAAACACTGAAAATATGAAGAATGCCAACTTGTCAGTCTCGTGGCTCGATTCGTTCTCATCATAAAACAGTTAACTATTGATCTCGTCTTGGTTGCGCCTAATGATGTAGCCCGTAGATAGCGTAGTGGTATTAGACATCATTCGGTTTTCTTGATAACTCGTAGATGGCGGTAGTAGTATTGGACATCATTCGGATTTCTTGATAGCTAGTAGATGGCTTTAGTAGTATTAGTAGTGGACTGTATAAATAGTATTACGAGGGTTGCATGCGACGACGTTAAGATCCGACAGCTATACACACTAAGAAAACCTTTATTATTTTCCAAAAGTTGTATTTCCTTGTGTAAAATAAAAAAATAAATAAGCCAATGTTAGTAATTTAACGTTTTGGTGGGACCATTAGAAATGTTCCTTTTTTGATCAAGAGTAACTAATAAATGGCACTTTTTGGTCCGAACAGAATAAAAACAGAAATTTTAAAAATATAGGAAATTTTATTTAAAAATAAAAACTTCCACACGGCAAGATGACTCTCTGTGGAAACCAGCAGTAAAATCTCCGCTAACGGTCGGCACACACGGGCGGCATTTCATTGTGACTCATCAAGTCAAACTTGATTATTTTCAGAAAAGTATAGGGAGCGGTCAATAGAAATTATGTTATTTATTTCAATACGTGATACAGTACTGATCGTACCTCAATTTTAACATTGTTTCAACAGACTTCGTGTACAGTTTACCAGCATTACAAATTATTTTCGTCTAATGAAAATAACTGTTTCGTTTGCAAACTGAATCAAACTTTTTTACTTAGACCGTTTTTCATTTAGTTTCGATCATCACACAAGCAGTAAATTATTTAAAAAGGAAAATGTTACGTATTGTTGGGAACTATCCGGACCGGCAATGGTAAAGAGTAGGGGAGAGCGGGTCTCAGTGGCCACCCAGACACACTGGCCACTTTTAAATAATTTCCGAACACATTCATCACATACGCTGCCATCTAGCTGGTAGCACCCAACCTATGCAAAGGCAGATGTCTGCTATACTTTAGTTCTGTAATTTGCTGTAGGTTAATTTGGCGCTATTTTCTATTTACTGTCAAGCACGTGTAAAAATCTGGTGAGTTTCGTTTTTCGTACCATTACAATTTAAAATGATTTTTGGATATCATGTTTTGTGTAATTGGGTCTGGAGCACTTGAGCACCCACGGAATTTAACAATTTTTGAAAATGCAATGTAAAGATATGGTTGTATAGAACACTTTAAAACAAAAAAATTTGCAGATGATACAGTTTTTCTATAAGAAAAATTGAAAAAAAGGTCGACTTTGACAGCAATATTTATGCGAAAACTCCCCGTTTAAGACAGTTACGTCAGTAATTCGCAAACATGGTTGCCACGTTTACTATCATATACAAATTCACAGGAAACATAATAAAGGCATCGTTTTGGAAACACAAAGCAACTTCCAAAAATTTTATTCAACAGAAAAATAATTAATAAACAAGTGCAAGACCATATCGCTATACCTTTGAAGCCGATTTCCTTCTGTATTCGGAAAAGAAACACAAGAAAGTTACATAAATTGACAGTGCCCTGGGAAAACGAGTGAAAACCCGCCCCGCTACACCTATTGAAGCCGACTTCCTTCTGTATTCGGCGAAGGAAAACACAAGAAAGTTACATAAATTGACAGTGCCCTGGGAAAACGAGTGAATACCCGCCCCGCTACACCTTTTGTAGCCGATTTCCTTCTGTATTCGGCGAAGGAAAACACAAGAACGTTACAATGACATAACTTGACAGTGCCCTGGGAAAACGAGTGAAAACCCGCCCCGCTACACCTTTTGTAGCCGATTTCCTTCTGTATTCGGCGAAGAAAAATACAAGAAAGTAAGAATGTAAAGATTATTAAATCATATATTTATTTTAATTTCAAGAGCAAAAAGAAATATTTTAGAAGGAATATTTCCGCGTAATTGACAACAATGCATTAATACAATCACCAGTGACAATTTGTCAAAATATTTTGTGGTCGAAAGAAAGTAGTTTTGATATTATAATATGACACCATGTTATTATAATTTTAACTTGCCAATATTAGTAGTTTTTTTAACTAATTAACTCGTTTTTCTAATAATCACCCCTTTAATGTTATTCTTGTTGTGTGTGTATGTTAGCAATTTGGATTTTTAAGAAATAGTTAAGAAACGGGTAAATACATTCCCAAGCATTCCCTTGTAATACAATCTGTATCTGGTTTTTTGTAAATATCTTTGTAAAAAATGGTCCATCCGCAAAATTTTTTTTTTCTAAATAACTTAAAATTAAATACTCTTTCCGTTTCTATTTCAAAAATTGTTAAATTCGGTGGGTGCTAAAGTGCTCTAGAGCCTATTACTAATATATTAAACTAATAATCGAAGCAAGCGATGGTTAAGAAAACTGTAAAGAAAATTTTAGAGGGTATTTTTTTGTTTAAGGTTATATTTGTACACAGTGTCCAGGTCAGGTTGGGATACAGTGGCCACTGATTTTCTGAAGAGATTTTTGATTTTGATAATTCAAATATTAAATCATTTGTTTTAGGTTTGCAACCAAAAAGTCCAACACATTTTTTATTGGCCGAGTTGATAATATTATTACCACATTTAAAGAATATAGCATTAACTTTTTAAAAAAAGTTGGAAATAAATTTGTTTTCCTAATGTTAAAGATGAGGCAACAGTAACAATCGATGATATTGTCACCGTTCTTCCACCACCTTTAAATACTGGCGATACCTCCAGATTGCAAACCATAAGTGGTTTGGTATTGATCTTTTAGCGGCTATAATGTGTTGTAATTAAATTCTTAGACGTTGCTTTTGTTATTTCTGAGGCCAGCGTACCCCATATTCCTGGCCACTGTTGCCCGCTTGGGGGGCACAGTGGCCTTTTTCATATTTTCAAAGAATTAAAAATATTATTTTTCTGAATTACTTTGTGTTGTTAATAAATTTTTTATAAGTAGTAGAAACTCTATTCATTCCTACCCTGTGTCTTACGTCTCATTGAAAGTAGCACTACTAAGAAACAAAGTAATATCAGAAAATGTGGCCACTGTGACCCGCTATCCCCTACATACAAGGTGGAAATGTAACGTTTTGTTGTGACGAATACAACAGCAATTTTAGCTTGCAAAATTGTTACGTCTTGGTGCAACTTAATGATTTCATAGCGGTTTTCACATATATAGGATTTGTCGTATTTTGTAGCAACTTCAGTTAAGATTTCGAAAGAATTTAGTAACTGGAACATATTTGCGTTCAACGTTCTTTTTTTATAAAATATTGGAAATGTACCGTTTTGGTGAGGAACTCCACATTTATATTTTTGTAAAATTTAATAAAAAAATTTTGTAAAATTTACTAATATTTTCTGTAAAATTTACTAAAATCTTTTGTAAAATTTACTTAAATCTTCTATAAAAATTTTGACACAAGGTATTCCCAAGCGGTCACCCATCCAAGTACTAATCGTGCCCGATCGACGGTATTTGTTCCCTGTTAAGTTCGCCATTGTTATTCATTATGAAGATCGACATCATGGGAACCCCTGGCATCTGATTTATGGCTTTCATTCTTGTAAAAATATTTTTATTTACAACCATGCATGTAATAATGATATTTCATCCATCTTTGAAAGGTGGAAAGTTGACGTTTCTTACTGTTACTTTCCACCCGGGTGGAAAGTAAATTATTTTTTTGTAATTTTAAAAAAAATCGATATCTCAAAATAATATACGAACACACCAATGTACAACTCATTACACAAATTTAACGACAATGATTTTTTAAAATTTTTTTAAAATGAACCAAATGACATTTATAAAAAATAAAAAACTAACATGGTTTTTGCTTTACTTATTTACATTAAATATTATATTGGCATTATTGTAGGCAGTCACTGATATGTTAAAACCTTGCTTAAAATCTTGTTTGAAAGGTTTAGTTCATGATTATTCGAAGTTAAAGAAGTGTTAGTAAAATTTGAACTTGGCTTTGAAATCAAATTTGCGTATTAACTTGAGTAGAGACAGAACTATCTATGCATCCCTCAGCTACTGTACTAGATTGCCAGCCTCCTAACCGCTTAATTTCCAAGAGGTGGCCACCGTTATTTGCGACAAAGTAGCCGCTGTTCTTCTGAAACAGTGGCCAGTAAAACCTTCAATATTCAGCTTCAGAAAGGCTGCAACTTTTTTTTGAAAGCTGACTTAAAGTGTTGTGCCCAATACATTGTTTAGTAATTCTTCCATAGTATCTTATTTGCATAAAAAGCTTTCCATCCTGTATATTTTTCAGAAAAGTTATGTACTTCTTAAGTGGTGCAATCCATTTATTATCAGTTATCATAAATGATCGTGGCTGGTACGTTTTGCTATTTGATGTTTCAATCGCGACCTTTCCTTCTAAAATGTGAACGTCTGTTGTTTTCATTTTGTATAATTCATCTGATCGGCAGGCGCCTGAGACACCAATAACCAATGCGACCTACAGATGTATAAAATAACAAGTTAATATAGAAATGGTCAACCTATTGGCCTAAATGACCTTGTTCCAAAAAAGTTTCAATATTCTCCATAGATAGTCTGTGTTCGATTTTTTGCGGCTTGTATCCTTTGTTTTGCTTTTTTAAAAATGCTAATAGCTTTGCGTGTTAAGATATGTCTACTTTTTTCCTAATTGATAGAGTGATCTTCAGCATTGAATATTGTGACCAAATCGTTGATATCTTTCTTTCTCTTTGCATATTCACTGAAATAAGCTAGTAGCGCCGACTCAGAGCCAGTATTTTGAACTTTGTTTCCCTTACACCATTCTTTGAAACAGTTATATGCCTTGTCTTATCTCGGGCGGCTTTTGGTTGGCAGATGATCTTCTTCTACTAGTTTTGCTTCTTCTCGAATTTCTGCTGGAGTAGCAGCAAAATCAAATTCCTCATCTGATTTTCTCTGTTGTTAAAATAATATATTGTTTAGTGACATGCAAACCATATTCAAAAAATGATATTTGCCATCTTGATTACCTACGTTATTTTACCACCTGCGGTTATTTGAAATTTCTGTCTAATTTTTCAATGGAAAAGCAAAATTACATTTATCTTTTGTTAATAATTTTAATTCAAAATAATAAGAAGTGGATGTTAGATGTGGTTTGTAAATAAAATAGTATACAAACCTCGGTGAAAAGTTTCATTGCTGTATCGAGATTTAGTTAACTACCGACTCTCTCGACAGGAATGAAACACTTTCCACTTCGGTACGTAATATACTATTACAACACCATCATTTAAACTTGGTAATTTTTGAAAATAAAATACAATAACACCCGTCAGTAAAATATAGCATAAATTTTACAATAACTGCAACTATACTGCAGTTATCAATAAATTATTTTCACTTACATTCGATGTAAAATTTAAAATATATCTTACTTCATTTTACTACTGCAGCTCGGCTCGTATGCAAGTTTCATCATCGTGCAAAATGACTATCATTTCGTGCTTGTTAAACAACATATTATTTGAGGCAGAGTATATTAAGAACATTGTCTTGTTATATAAGGAGGACGAGTTTCCAGCTCATCGAGGGGCAAAGTCCAGCAGAGAGGCAAAAATGTTATTTCCATAAAGTTTTTATTAAAATATCAAAGCTATTTATTATTACACTGTTTTGCATTTTAGAATTTTTTCCACTTCAGATTTTTGTTTATAACAAGCCATTGACTGGAAATATGCCATTCCCGTTCTTATTATCTTACAACATAAGAGGACGTAGAAGGAAAAAAGCAATATGACAATAAAATATGTAATGGTTGTTCAGCTTTTACGGCAAAGTAAGATTTATTTTGATTTTATTTTCAAATAGATAAAAGAAATTTAATGATATCACATTTTTTTCATTTGAATGAATAATAAATATTATTAACTCATACGGAAAAGACAAAAAATACAAGTGTTTAAGCTTGGAAATTTCAGTTCAAATTTAATGTTTCAAATTTAAACGTTATAACTTATGTCCCATACGTTTTAAAATACATATTTTAAAATACCCTAGACAACATTTTTCAAGTACGCAAGAGCCTGCACACTGCACAGTACTGCTGTGTTTCGTTTATGTATTTTTTTTCAGTGTTGATAATGTGATTTTGTGAAATTACACAATAATCTGGAAAAATTAAACACTTTTGTATGCTATTAGTTAATTTAACTATAATTCGTGATAAAGAGAGGATTTGTTAAATATTTCAAATTACTCTAATGCACGAAAATTACACCCGAAGCAATGAAAATGCACGCAAATCGTGTAATTACACGTTAATTCCAAATCCTGTTTGTTTTACAGTACAGTGTAGTGCAGTGTTGTTTGTTTGTTGGAAACAGAAAATCCCTTTGATGATTACCGATTCGCGACGGAAGACAATAAGTTGCTAAAAACCAAAACAAAACATAAAAGTTGATAAAATGTTGACGATTTGTTTCTAAATTGTTGAAAAATATGTTATGTTTTGTTGGTTTGGTGTGGACGCAGCATAATATTTTTTAATACGTAATGCTCACGCCACTGACTTTTTATGTTTTGATAGCCAATTTGTTAGATTTATGTTTTGTTTGGTGCACTCTCTATACTCTAAAATCATATTACTAAAACGTACACCATGCTTATAGCATTGTACGTGCATATTACATCAAAATTATTAGAATCAAATACACAGTACAAATTATGTTACTTAAGAATGAGGTTCTTTAATTTATACACAATGTTTAATATTGTGTTTTTTTCCATAACTGGGATGACTTTAATCCAAAAGTTGTCGTTGGTTCAAGCTTTCCAAAAAAGGTCATTAACAATCCATTTAGGAAAAGCTCGTTCTTTATATGGATGGCAAAACTCGAGATCACCAGAGGGCGGCAAAAATTAGCGGAGCGGCAGATATGGGCTTCGAGAGATTTAAGATGGAATTTTAAAGATAAAATAAATACGATAATAAAATTCTCCCTCTGACAATGAAATAATAAATTTACTATTTTTTCATAATTTTATCATCTCCCTTATGATTTTGTTTTACAGAGATTACGGCCTCCTAATTGTCAGTAGAAGTACATTAAGACGGGTTCATTTATCATAAATCTGAACAAACCAGAACAAGCCCGAAAAGGCATGTTGGGCAAGCGAACCTTGTTTTGGATTTCCATGCATTTGAATAAACCAAAAAAGCCTTTTGTAACATAAGTGTGTAAACCAAGACATGTGGTGCGCATACTTGAGAAGCTTTGTGTCAAGCAAGTGTGTAAGTCATGACGCATTTTGCGCAACCGCGCATTGTTTTTCGTTTTCATGCATCTGAACAAACCAGAACAGACTTGAAAAGCTTTGTGTCAAGCAAGTTGTTGTGGGTTTTCATGCATCTGAACAAACGAGAACACACCCGAATAACTTTGTATAAAACAAGTGTTTAAGTCAAGACGCATGTTACGCAACTGCGCATCGTTTTGAGGTTTCATGGATCTGAACAAACCCAAAAACCTTGTGTAACACAAGTCAAGACGCATGTTAAAATTAGGTAGATATACACAAAACTTAGTAATTTAAACAAATTGATCAACAAAGCTAAATAAATCCAAATAAACTGAACCCAAATTAAACGAATTTAAAATACTATCGTACCATTGCAATTGGATCATTTATACAAGATTTTATCAATTGGTTAGTTCCTTGGATCTCCGATACATAGATTGTTCGATGGCAAACAACTCTACAATTGTTTTGTTATTTGGGTTTCATAAAGACTACATTATGAAATGCAAAAATATTGAATAACCTGCCACTTTATGAAACTGATATTTAATTTTTTTGTTATGTTGGCAGCAAGTAGGGTTCGAATTTTAGGCTTACTTTGATTTCGTTGAAATTCGTTTTCTAGGCATTATGGGTTCGACAGAATTTTTTTATAGAAAACTTTAAAATACTAACCGTTAACCTTGCAAATAGATTTTTACTAGATATTTATCTGAAATACCTATACTCGGAAATATATAACATGCTGATGGTATCCGTCAACTAATTTCTAGTCACAACTATAAAACAACATAACCTCTTCCAGTTTATGCTCTATTTCTAAAGTTTTATTCAATAAAGTAATATTTTTATTTTTAATTCAATATATTATTATACATATTACTTTATATATACATATTTATAGTTACTGTAGACATTTCCTGGACATTAATTGTTATTCCTGTCAGATTCTGTGTCGACACAATATTTTGTTCAATAGTGTTATTTATTATTTTGTTCAATATTTTGAACTTTGTTCTGCTAGCACCATAACTCACAGTTTTGCATATTCTTTTTAAATGTTTTTCTAGATTATTTTCTGCAATTTCTCGTATTTCTCACGGAGTACAACTTTCTTCCTGACTCATTTTTATTAACTTTAATAATATATTTATTTTTAATTATGACGGATGGGAAGAATCTTTGTTGTGTTCAATTGTTTCTATCATGGCATATTTGATACTTGTAACATTTTATTAAATTGTAAAAGTATTGCCAACCCAAAAAGAAAATATTAATTCAAATGAAAAAAATATACTATATTTTTTTAAGTTTTTCAGACTTTAAAGACCCAAATAGAGAAAGTATTATAAAATACACGGTTCATAAGACAATTAGAGCACTTGTACTTTAGAAAACTCCCCGCTTCGGGTGTCGTTTTCTAAATTAAACTTGTTCTCTAAGATAATGTCTTATGAAACTTGTATCTTAATATACTATTATATGACTTCCATTATTACCCTTATTTACCAATGCCAATCGTTTTATATATCATAATAGTATATTTTTAGACCTACTGGTGCAAGAAGCTTGTAAATTACTGCAAGCAAATAGTTGTGCCAGTTAGCTGTCGACTTAGAGTCCTGGCGCTTTAGAGTGTAAGTAAACACAAGTTAGAGTGGCTGGCTGGAAACTTGCAGTAAATTTCTTGAAAGATGAAATACAGTAAGGGCCGCGGAGTGTAAAATCGGCCATTAGAAAGTTTCCTAGTCCCAGGCGAATTCATATATGCGTCAGCATTGCAAAACCCCCACCTCACTAAAATAATTGGTATATAATACGTTTAACTGGGTGCAGGCAATAATAATTTTGAAATAAGCGAACTTGATTTAATGGGTTTAACTGTACCCCCCAACCATCTTTCTATGTACGAAAAAAAGACTATAGTAAAAATATTATATTAAAAATTTTATTGTAAAATTTCCTATAAAATACATTTTTATTAGTAATCGCTATCAAAATAATATTGGAAACATACTTTCTAAAAAAGTGTAGTTAGAATTTCTAATAAATTTAGTAAAATCAAGTAAATACTAAAAGATATAATATGTAAATTTTAACAAACACTATAGTGAAATTATTCTAGTAAAGATTTTATTATACGATTTCCTATAAAATATTGTATTAATTACAATTATTAAGCCATGCCAAAATAATACTGTAAATATAATTTACAAAAAAATATAGTTGGGATTTCGAATAAATTTAGTAAAATCAAGTAAAATATATTCTAAATTTTACAACGAATTTAAGGGAAAATAATGTATTTATATCTCCAGTAGGTAAATATTTTTAAATGTATGGTACATTTTTCTGACGACTATTATTATACTCGTATCTACGTATTTTTTACGGTAAAAAGACCAGAGAGGGAGGTTAAGAGGAGGCGCTTCATCGATTACCGTAGTCAAGCGACGTTAGGCACGGTTAGTACTTGGATAGGTGACCGCTTGGGAATACCATGTGTCGAAATTTTTATTAAAGATTTGAGTAAATTTTATAAAAGATTTTAGTAAACTTTACAAAAGATTTGAGTAAATTTTAGAAAAAAATATTAGTAATTTTTCAATAATATAATTTTACAAAAATATAAATGGTTCACTGAATATTTTGGTAATTTTTACCAAAAATGTTTGTTGAAATTTTGTTATTTGTTGCAGTCACATATATAGCCATAAATTATGGTTATTTTTACTATTTCTATAGTAAAGTTAACTAAGTTTTTCGTTCCATGTGATCTTATACCATTGTATGATATCATGGTAGTTGTATTATGTTTTACAATTTACAATTTATACAATAAAAAAATATACAGGGTTTCCGGGAACATGTGGGAAATCTCCCGGATATGAAGAAAACACGTGAAAAGAATACTATATGTTCATATAAACTTCTTTCCTATCGGCATCATCTTCGGAGATATGGGCTCCCAAAGAGCACCAATGGAATCAAGTTTTTTACACATAATTATTGAACCACCTGGTATATTTCAATTATTTTTTAATATGAAAACGTCATTTTATTTACACTGAGTCCCCTAACTGCTCATGGGCTAAATATGAAAAAGCGGAATCTTGAAGGTTGAACATTGGATCGGAACAAAGATGTATCTTTTATTGAAATACCCGAAGCACATGATGTATATGAAATGTCGTTTATTCGAAAACGGTTAGGATTAGCGACATGAATGAAGAGTACTTAATTTTTAGCCAATAGTTAAAGGTATGTAAAAAACATTGTCCAAAGTTCTCATCATACAGGGCGTAAAAAAAATGGGCCCATGAGTGTTACAGCTAGTCCGTCCCTGCAGCTGTGAGTAATTCACAACAGTTTCTTGGGTAGTAATTTGACGGGTCTTACCTGGTATACATCATATTAAAAAATAATTGAAATATACCAGGTGGTTCAATAATTATGTGTAAAAAACTTGATTCCATTGGTGCTCTTTGGGAGCCCATATCTCCGAAGAGGAGGCCGATACGAAAGAAGTTTATATGAATCAATAGTATTCTTTTTACGTGTTTTCTTCATATCCGGGAGATTTCCCACATGTTCCCGGACACCCTGTATAATATGGACATATTAGTATGAACTAGTCTTAGCATTGAATAATACATTAATTATAGTGAAAGTATAACATGCCATCAAAATAGACGTTTCTTATACGTAAATCCTATTGAAGAAATCAATCGTCGGTAAATGAAACCGGTCCCATATATCAGAAGTTACTTTATTTTAAAAGGAAAACAAGCTTGGACAACCAATTTTTTCATTTGTAATATAGACAATAAGGGAAAAAAAACTGTGAATTATTGACTTAATTCGCCTGTAGAGGTCAATATATAATAGTACAGTGTATAACATCGTCAAGGTTTTATATACGAGTGAAGAGTTTACAACGCGAGCCTTAGACGAGTGAAATGAACTGAAACTGAACGAGTGTGTAATATTTGGATTTAATAACATTAATTACGCAAGTATCTATTTATTTAATTCATTAACTTAATATTAAAAATTCGAAAATAAAACTAACGAATTACAAAGTTCGGCGATAAAATAATTGCGTAGCACTCTGTATTACAGACTTTATTTATTGAAATTATTTTAATTTTTAATTCAGCAGAATCTACAATAGTGCATTACGTATCAAGGGCCGAAAAGAGGGTTTTACGGACGAGATGCGGAGAAGGCATACCGAGGCGAAGGTGAGGGAGGCCACTGCACAAGTCTTTCCCGCCCGCTTCTATACTTTCCTGCCCCCCCTCTCGGAGAGGTCTGGAAAGCGCTACTCTCGGTGAAATGAAAAGAGGCACTTTCGAGGCACTTGTAAAAAAATATATAACGTATTTAGAAAGATTTGGTTACCTCAAGTAGCATGGCGATACTTTTGGGCCAGTACCTAATCCAGATATATATCTAATTGATTTAGTTCTAAGAATAAATTAAATTCAACTTTTATGTAAGATATGTTAAATTTAAATTTTATGAAATTCACATGCATCTAGATTTAATACGCTACCGCGTACGATTAGACGTATAAGAACGTAAATTACTCTGCCATAAACTGTAGACTCTGGTTTCTACCAGTTAAAGAAAAAAATACTGGGCAAAAATTTCAACTTTTGTTTGATTCCGGAACAACGCCTTTTTATGCATCTACATACAAGTAACTAAAAAATACGTATTAAAAATGAATATATTAATTAGTTAAAAAATTTTAATTTATATGCATACACAATGATCCTATAAAATACAGATAACAGTATATTGTTGGTTCAATAAAAGCAATTAAATACCACATTTTTATCAAACATTAGACATTCATTTTGCCCTTCTTAGACTGTCTGGGCATATCTCGTAATAGACCTGCAGTAGTCGGATAACATCTCACAGGTCCATTTTCCAAGATACCTTCTTTCCATCTTTGAAATATCCTGGTGGAACCTATAACCGCGTACGTCACTTACAGCACCTCAATTTTCCGGAAAGTAATCCAGATGAGAATCGAAGAAATTAATTTTCAACGACGTATTACACCATAGATTTTGGTAACACAAAAGCGACCATGTCTTGCATACCTTTTTCCGCCGAAAAGCCTTTTTGATGGGGGTGTCAATCAAAAGTAATAGTCAGTAACGTGGTCTTTCGGTTCTCGCCAGATCATAGGAATAGTGAAGTGCATCTTACGCTTTCTCAGCCAGTCGGGAATGTTGGAAGCATACTTGTAGCAGCAGTTATGGGGACCCCAATTTTTATCATGGTCTCTAACTTTTCAGTGAAAATGCAATAGGTAAGCCTTTTTTGTTAAAGAGCTAAGAGTACGTTTTTGTTTCACAAAAGTCACACCGTACATATAATTAGAATCGGTTTATTTAAACTAACTCGCAATATGTTGCTCAAAACTCTCTAATTTCTCAATTACGAACAGCTCTCGATCAACTTGCAATTAAAATACAATTAAAAATTTAGCATTTATATTAAATTGAACAAACCCGAACAAACCTCAATAAAGTTGGTTGGTTGATTGGTGACCGCGTGGTCATAGCATAAGTCATTGTTATTGAACAATGAGACAACATCGCCATTCTAAGACACGACGAGCCAGCGCACTGGTCGGCTGTATCGAGCGAGTAGGAGACATTTTTCTTATTCTTCTGCCTTTGATCACCCGAAGCGTTGCCAAATCACTTAAGTTAGTTGCGATTTTAGATATTTCTTCCGAAAAAGTCGGTATGACATTTTTTTGCATTAAAACAAAATTATGAAATTAATTGAGATTATTGATAGTGCATGCAATACTTTCAAAAATGACTATAACCATTTTTTTTCAATTTAAATGTCATTTACCGTTTTGGAAAAATAAAATACTTCTAATTATTATTATATTATACTAAAAATTCAAGATAATATAGTTATGTAGTACAATATTTCGAAGCCAAATTTAAAAATTTAACAAATTCTATCCAATAGTTTTCTTGTAGTTTGATTTTTACCTTAATAGATGTCACTGATAAGTGCTCTGGTCGAATTTTCCCATACATTAAGGGCAGGTAGATAATTATCATAATTAACATGTATCTATAAAACGGGAGCCAATTGAAACAAACTGTCGCAAGACAGGCTGTTAATTAATATAATAAAATAAGTTTGCCATTTTGGTGTCATTGGGGTAATGTAACTTTAATTAAACATTTTATAAACCAGAAATTTGGACTTATTAAGGATATTTCATGGAAATATATTTAAGTATATCCTGATCAACGTTAAGTATATTGAATAGAAAGAGTAACAATTCCTCAATACAGCCCGTACTATGATGATAAAACCCAACAAAACCAAAAAAATCGAGAGGTTTTCTTTGTATAGAGCTCGTCTTTCTTTAGAGGCAGCAAACTTTAACATGTGATCAAAGAAGCTGTCAGTTACAAATTTTGCTATTAGGAGAAATCAAATCCGGAGAAAATAAATGGAAACCTATTTCGGTTGCTTTGTTTTTATAAAGGAAATGCGCGTTTTAGTTTAGAAATAAACTTTCCGGCGAATAAGGATTTTAGCTTTAATTATTTTGTGCGAAAAATAATTTAGAAAATGGTCAATACCAACCGGGATGGTGTATTTTGACATATTTCATATCTACATCCGGATGTGTTTGATATAATTTTATAACTAGCATAACTTCCCTTTTAAGATTGGGTTAAAAGGGGTTTATGAATTATAAATTGACTTATTAAAGCTCTCAATTAGAAAAATTATTGTATAAAGGTCTCCCATAAGACAAATTTTGTTTTTAGAAGTTTTTCTTAAATAGCTTTAAGAACATCACTAATTTACATTATACAGGGTGGGAACTATTTAATTGATCACTATGTATATTATTTGAATGATAATTTCTAACACGGTGGTTTAATTAGAGAAAATGTGCACTTTTTCAAGAATGCGGTATTGACGTTGTCGAATTGTTTTTGTTTCATGAAATACAGGGCGATTTGTTAAGAACGTCTAAAATTAATTTCTTTAATAACTAGAAAGTTTTTGAGTTCAAATAAAAACTTTATATTTTTTTTCTATAAAATAGAGTTATCAGTTTGTCATGTCACTTTTTTAAATACGGACCTAGATTTTTTATTTATTGAAAGTATTTTTTGTCCCATGTACAATGATATCATCAATAGATTTACCTTAGTTTCGGCACAAATTTCAAAAATCATCAGGAAAATTTTGAGAACTTTCTCAGTATATCCCTGGTTTTTCAAAATAATACATACATGATATTTTCATTTGATTTGGCGGTAATTGAAATAAAATTATAAGTAAATATCTTTCTTTTTAAAAAATAATATTGGCCAGATTTTACCTAAGAACAATAAAACTAAAAATAGATATAAATTGAATGTAAATAGATTTGAGTGTACATCATCGTATTTAGGGCAAAATAATACTCTAAAAATATAAAATAAAAATCCCGGTTCGTATTTCAAAAATTGAAGTGGACCTTGATAACTAAGTTATAAAAATAACATAAATAAAAACTGATAACGCAAATTTATAAAAAATAAAAAATAAAAAGCTTTTATTTAAAGGACTTTTTTCTAAAAACAAAACTTTTGGTGTTATTAAAGAAATTTATTTTTCATATATCAATTATTTACTTATAATACCTTAGAAACAGGTGCATAATATATCATATTAGCCCGGTAATTATTATTAAAGAATATATTGAACAAAATTTGTATTTCCTCAATGGTAATTTTTACCATCTCATCCCGCTTTAGGCCGCCAGAAACTCCCATTGCGACTACCACTTTATGCAGCAAGGTATCTTTCGGCGCATTTTTGATAAAAGTTAAAACCTTCCAAAACTTTTGACTTTTTAGGAAGATATTCCTTTGATTTAACTTTTAAAATTGCTATTAATTGACAATATCTTGAAATATTAATGTTTTCCTTTACTATAGTTAATACTTGTCTATTTTGCCCAAAGGCTATTTGAGGTATATTTTTCCGGCTAAAATAAAGTAAAAATAATTAAAAATTGTTATTACCGATGAGCACAAGGGTTGCATAACAATTTCTGAAAGTAAGCCATCATTACTGTTTTATTAATTATCTTAATTTCGTTTTTTACTTTCCATTGTAGAAAATTTTCATACTCCTTGTCGTACAGGACTTTAGACTTTGCAGGTAATAAGTTTTCATTAGCTTTTTAATTTTCTAAAATAATTTGTGGAATTTCCATATTTTCGTTTATAAAATGTAAAAGACGCTGAAAATAAACAACCCTTAGCAACCGTCAAACGTATTCTATGAAAACCGATTAAAGCTCTCTAAATACTAAAAATTTTCGAAAATAGTTAACAAAAACAAATACAGGAATTTAACTACTTATATTTTAAATAGATGAAAATAAAGTATTGTATACACCACAGGTGTTACTAGACTATAATGCTCATCAGGCTTTCGCCTTTCGGGCATTATAGTCTACTTAACGCCCTTTGTACATAAATAACTATAATTTTAGACGTTTTTAACAAATCGCCCTGTATCTCATGAATCAAAAATAATTACGTTGATACTGGATTACAAAAAAAGATTTAAAAAACTGCACAGTTGCACACAAAATTACCGTTCAATATATACCCGGAGAGGTCAATAAAATGGTTTCAACCCTGTATAACAATACATTATAATGGCTACATTATGAAATGCAAAAAAATGAATAACCTGCCACTTTATGAAATTTAATTTTTTTTTTTTTTTTGATGTTGGCAGCAAGTTGGTTCGAATTTTAGGCTTACTTTGATTTCGTTGAAATTAGTTTTCTTGGCATTATTGATTCGACAAAAAATTTTTATAAAATACTAACCTTTAATCTTGCAAAGAGATCATTTTTACTAGGTAATTATCTGAAATACCTATACTCGGAAATATATAACATGTTGACGGTGTCCGTCAACTAATTTCTAGTCACAACTAAAAAACAACATAAGCTAAAAATAATAGAAATATCTTCCAGTTTATGGTCTATTTCTAAAGTTTTATTCAATAAAGTATTATTTTTATTCTTAATTCAATATAGTATTATACATATTACTTTATATATACATATTTATAGTTACTGTAGACATTTTCTGGGCATTAATTGTTATTTCTGCCAGATTCTGTGTCAACACAATATTTTGTTCAATAGTACCTATTATTTATTATTTTGTTCAATATTTTGAACTTTGTTCTGCTCGCACAATAACTTAAAGTTTTGCATATTCTTTTTAAAAGTTTTTCTAGATTATTTTCTGCAATTTCTCGTATTTCTGACGGAGTACAATTTTTTTCCTGACTCATTTTTATCTTTAATAATATATTTATTTTTAATTATGACGGATGGGAAGAAGCTTTGTTGTGTTCAATTGTTTCTATCATGGCATATTTGATACTTGTAACATTTTATGAAATTATTAAAGTATTGCCAACCCAAAAAGAAAATATTAATATAAATACAAAAAAATCTACTATATTTTTTAAAGTTTTTCAGGCTTAAAGACCCAAATAGAAAAAGTATTATAAAATACACGTATCATAAGACAATTAGAGCACTCGCGGGTCGTTTTCTAAATTAAACGCGTGCTCTAAGATAATGTCTTATGAAACTTGTATCTTAATATACTATTATGGCAGGTAAAAGGTTGACGAAAGAGTAAAAAGTCCACGTGATGTGTACTTTACATCTTAGACGAGTACTTTAATTGATTTATTATGAACTTTTAAATTATATTATTAAGTTTACCCCTCACTCAATTGGGTACCTCTGACCATCGCCAACAAAACGCTCCATAAGCCCATTAACTGTGAATTTCATAAATATATCTTACCAGAAAAATTCCTTTAAGATATCCCATATCATCGAAAACCTCTAAAAAAGCTTAGATTTTTAGGAGCAAAATTTATTTATCAGAAATTCTTATCAAACGGTGTTTTATTAAAAACTTGTAACTTGTCACTTTATAGATTTCAAATCATAATGAGTTATAATAATCTTAGGTACCTACTTACCCATGTTTACCCTTCTCTTAAACAGAAAATGTGGAGGCGCGTATACTCATCGCCGAAGGGGACAGTTAAGCTAGGGCTGATCCTTTACCTAATCTTTAATAGATATACCTTGTCAGAAAAATACACCGTACCGATGTCTAATGCTCGACAAAGGTCTAGAAACTTGAAATAGTTAGAACTTTAATAAGTTATTTATTATTGTTTTACTAAAATTAATTCTAACGAACTACATTTTTACAGACTTGTCAACAAACCACCGTATACAGGGTACACCAAGTAAAGTGGCCTATTAGAAGTATCTCGAGAACTAAATAAGATGTTATTTTGAAAATTTGGCTGTGGCTATAAGAGATAGAGAATATTTTGGATGGTGCGATGTTGCCGGATCATACCGAAAGTGGTAGCAACTTCGGAATTTCAAATGAATTATCCTATATATTATATTTTTTTTGGAATCTAGGTAAAAATCTAGAATAGTTTTCTGTATAATATCATATACCTATCTTTAAGAGTTTTTGAATTATAAATAATCTTGTGATCTTTTAACGCCATATCGGGACCTGAAAAGAAAATAATATCTTTTTAGCGGTTACAGCTAGGAAGCTGATTGTGACAATAGTTTCAACAGACGATCGAAATTTTATAATTTTGAACAGTATTTAATTCGTTTCATACAGGGCGTCTCCATAACAATATTTCCGATTGAGATGAATTATTGCAAAAATCTTCTTTTTTTTAAATAGGACACCCTGTATTTGATATATCTTGCTAATGGAGGATCGAATTTTCTATCTAATGATATTAAGTGTTCCTATACCTATCTTCAATATTTTCGGACTTATAGCGAAATTTAAAAATTATCTTATAAAAATATATTTTTGGGTAGTTGGCTGTGTCATAGGAACAAATTAATGAAAAATCCATTTGACGTTATGTCTGTATTGTTGTAAAAAAAATTGTTAACAAATAAGCAATTTATTAATAAATCAATAAACAAAATTGAAATTACGCAACAACACCAATAAAATAACTAATAACTAAATTATTTAAAATGCTTGGCTCTCAAAAATTCATAAATTGTGGTGATAACATGTTCATTTGTAACCTTTTTCATTTCTTCCCCTTCTAGGAACCCCAGAGCTATTCTTAATCGATTTTCTAAATCTTCCCTTGTTGGGACGGGTGTCTTTTATACTATTTCTTTAATCCTACCCCATAGATAAATATCTATAGGGGTAAGATCCGGAGACCTTAGGGCCATTTCAATGGACTTCCTCGGCCAATCAACTTTTTGGAAATCTTAGGTAGCTACTGCATCAGGATGAAGTTCGTTAAATTTTCTGCAAGTTCTAGATAAAACTCTACCTAATGAATATAAAATAAACTTAAAATATCTAAGCTCCAATAATGTGAATTAGCCATTTTTATTACAATAACACAGACATAACTTCAATCGAATTTTTCATTATTTTGTTTCTATGAATCCATTCCACAGCCAACTACCAAAAAATATATTTTTATTAGATAATTTTTAAATTTCGCTTCGAAAATATCGAAGATTGGTATAGGAACACTTAATATCATTAGATAGAAAATTCGGTCCTCCATTAGCCAAACATATAAAATACAGGGTCCCATTTAAAAAAAGAAGATTTTTGCAATAATTCATCTCCCTCAGAAATATTGTTATGGAGACGCCCTGTATAAAACGAATTAAATACTGTTCAAAATAATGAAATTTCGATCGTCTTGTGAAACTATTGTCAAAATTTCAGCTTTCTGGCTGTAACCGCTAAAAAGATATGATTTTCTTTTCAGGTCCCGATACGACGTTAAAATATCGCAAGATTATTTATAATTCAAAAACTCTTAAAGATATGTATATGATGTTATACAGAAAACTGTTCTAGATTTTTACCTAGATTCAAAAAAAAATATAATATATAGGGTAATTCATTTAAAATTCCAAAGTTGCTACCACTTTCGGTATGATCCGGCAACACCACACCATCGAAAATATTTTATAAACTCAGGAAACCATCTCTCATAGCTACAGCCAAATTTTCAAAATAAAATCTCATTTAGTTCTCGAGATACTTCTAATAGGCCACTTTACTTGGTGTACCCTGTATATTATGTTTACCTCCTCAAACTGAAACGTATCCTCCCCTTTTAGCCATCGAAGGCGACAGATAAGCTAGGGCTGACCCGTCATTCGATAATTTAATAGATATACCCTAGCAGAAAAAAAACCGTGCGGATATCCTATGCCTACGAAAGGTTTTCGAATTTATTACCACCTCTAATAAAGCTGAAATCTTTAGATGTTATATATTATGTAATTGATTTATTTGTGAGGATGAGTGTTGGGAGTTATTAGCTATTCTCGCACATTTTGAGCCATCCTCAATAAAGCGACTGTATTACGGTTCAGATCCCTTTTCTCCGAATTTGATGTCTCCTAATAGCGCAATTTATAGATGACAGCTATAGTAACATATTGAATTGAGAAGATTTGGGCGATATTATTTTACTATTTCGATAGAGAGAAGCGATCATTCAACTTTTATATACATGGTGTTATGGAGATGACGTATTATATTTACATGGGTGACTCCTTGGGTGTCCTAGAGAAGCGCTACAGATTTTATTTTTTTTAAATCGACCGTTTTAAAAGTGGGGTAATAAACACTCTTACTCACAGGTCAGTCCGCGCTACTGTACAACATTTCATCCAGAGCCAATGGCAATGTTGCCAAACTTAATGTAAAACTGAAATTCCATATAAAATTATAAAAATAAATTATTTTCTACCTACTTGTATTTATCCTTATACCTAAAGAGCGGGGAAATCCAGGCACAAACACAATCAGTTTTTTTCTTTTTCATGGAAACACTCCTGGAAACACATTATGTACACACAGTAATAGTGAAACAGAACCGATAGTTAGCTTTTGAAAATACAATAATACAGATTATACTACAGATTATTAGATTTTATTACACGCGAAGAAATTATATATATAATATTCAAAGAATATTTATGGACGGGCAAGATACACGCGTAAACTGAAAAAACAGAGCGGATTGCTGAGAGTGTGTTGGTTATCGACGAGACATAACGTATCCGGCCGCTGGTTGATCTTCAACTAATAGGCGCAAGCGTGCGGCGCTATATGAAACTACTTCGCTCAGCCGATGTAAGACGTCAATAGGTCATTGGCCATTTGACTTAGTGACGTACGTGGCTATTACTATTACATATGTTTTTTCGGGTTGTTTAAAACATAGTCCGTCGTAAACGTTCTTCAATTAATTGTACAAAAAGCTATTACAGAATGGAAAATTGTTTAAATTATTTTATTTTATCTAAAGAGTTTAAGGTGTACATATGAAAACACCGGCAAGAATTCCTTGATTGTTTACATGTATCGCAGTACCACACATGTGTTTTTCTGGTTTGACGTCAGGTCACTTTTACCGCTGAATGAATTGAAAGCGCCATTTATGGCTATTTTTCTTCAATTTGTCTTTATCTCAGGAATTGCCGGTTTAAATATAATACGCCATTTCCATAACACCCTGTATAACAAACGTTGTGAGTTTGGCTGATGGTAATAAATATTGTTCATATTGAAGAAGAAGAAGAATTGTATAAGATTCTTGATTTAGACTAAATATAATAGTTTGTCGGTCTTTTTTCATTTATTTTTAAATATTAATATTTACATATCGTTGAATATATTTATTTCTATCAAACAAATATACAGTAGTACTTCGAAATACGAGTGCCCTAATATTACGAGTTATTTGAGATACGAGCTGTCGAGCGAGCGAAGTTTTATTTTGAATTACGAGAGACATTTGAGATACAAGGAGAGAGTTTCACAGTTCGTGGAAAAGAAACATCCCGAAAAAGTTGCAACTGATCGTGCATCGGAGCTATTTAATGAAACTTGCCTAACTCATTTCCGCAGCATTCTGAAAGGGAGGAAGAAACAAACCTCCTTGGACAGTTCTTTTTTGAATCCGGCGAAAAAGGCAAAGACTAGTGAAGAGAAAAGTACTGACTAAAATTAAGCATACAGTAGCACTTAAGTTATTATGTTTTGATACAATATTTGTCATTTATAAATACATTTTTCTTATTCAAAAATACGTAACAAAAACAATTGGGGGTTTGGGGCTGGAACGGATTAATGGCATTTCAATTAATTTCAATGGGGAAAATTGCTTTGAGATACGAGCAAATTGACATACGAGCAAGGTTACGGAACGAATTAAACTCGTATCTCGAGGTATCACTGTACTTGAATAAACGAAAAGATTAAAATTAACTTTCTTCGTATAAAATCGGTACATTGATCGCATCGTTATTAGTGAAGGAGACGAGGCGTAACAGTTTATAGTTCATTCCGTTTTAACATTGCAAGAGCTTATTTCCTTCTCAATAAAGTTACTGCGATATTACGATCCGAATTCATTTTCCCGGAATTGTGCCGTTCTTTTAATGGAACAATTTAATTTGTAGTTCGTGTTGTTGATTTAAAAATAGTCAAACGTCGCATGAAAATGAATATTGAAGGCGAGACCATGTCGCATAAGAAACTTGTCAACAATGCAATATTCTCTATCCAAGTACCTACGTTGAGGTGAAAGTGACAATGACAAGTGTTTCTTTATGATTATTTTCCTTATTGACCGAAAAGATCACTTAGACATCACAACTTTTTGAATAAATTTTGTTTAGATAAGGCCGGTATTAGACTATCAAATATATTTGACAAAGATCTTTTATAAAATATTTTGTAGCATTTCTTTGATAATATTTATTTTATAAAAGTTTTTACTAATATTACACTGTCAAAGAACTTTGTCAATTTTTGAAGGAACTTGCCACTTGTTTACAATTAAAAATGAATGAAAGACCTGCATTCGCTTACACAACAACAAAAAAGAACCGGGCGACTTTGGGTAAGGCACTGTGTCCACCACAATCTTCTTCGGAAGTTACAATCTGAAGATATTAGGAGTTATAAGAACTATTTAAGAATTGACGCGAATGAACATTTAAGTTTATTGTTTTAAAGATAGCACCATTAATATCCCGACAGAATACATTTGAGGAATTCAGCGCTGAGGAACGCGTTGTTCGACCTTCGATTTCTGGCAACAACAGAGAGTAATGCTAGTATATCCTCTACCTTGCATCCACCTTTGAATGCCGTTATAACTTCGCAAATTTATGTATATATATCTAGTCGTTTATTTCGGTTTTTATAATCTGGGTGTTGACAAGCGCGGATCCAGGGGGGAGGGTCGTGGGGGGTTATGACCCCCCTCCCCCAATCCATCAATTTAACACGAAAAATATCATATATTCCGGTTTGACTAACGCGACAGGGTATTACTTTACGCAACTTTTCCTTGTTATATCGAAGACAAACCCCCCAACCGAATTCTGGATCCGCCGTTGGGTGTTGATAATTTTGTACTTTCATACTCCGAAATTAACAATTTCGTTGCAGAAATGCACCAGACAAACTTCTTTTCCACCATGATATTTAAATAACAGTCGCAGTCAATGTCAAATATATGCCTTATTGTCAGAAAATAAGGTTACTACCGTTAGGCCGGTATTAGACTATAAAAGACAGATGAGGAGCGGGGTACCGCAAGGATCACCATTATCCCCAGAACTGTTTAAAATATTCATAGCAGATATGCCGGAGGACCCTGAGACGGAAATCGGGTTATATGCAGACGACACCACCATAACAGCAGAAAGCAGGGACCCAGACTTAATCCACCGAAGACTCCAGAGACACCTCAACAATTTATTGAACTGGTCAGATAAATGGAGGATAAAATTAAACCCTGAAAAAACCCAGGCAATAATATTCAGCACCAAACACAGACCACCAGAGGCACAACAGCTATCCATAAGGAACACCCGCATAAACTGGCTCCCAGCAGTCAAGTATCTAGGACTAATTTTTGATAGAAAACTAAGCTGGGAAAACCAAATCAAAGCCGCCACCAAGAAAACAAACTACGTGATCAGCAGACTCCACCCACTCCTTAGAAACAGAAAGATGTCCCTAAAAAATAAACTCACACTGTTCAAGACAATCATAAGACCGTCACTCACCTACGCAAGCCCCGCCTGGATTCAAATCACAAAAACCAGAAGAACCAAATTACAGGCCATACAAAACAAAACACTAAGGATGATCACCAGAGCCCCATGGTTCATGAGAAACTCGCAAATCCATAGGGACCTGAAAATAGAAACTCTCACCCAGCACCTGAACACAACCGCAGTCAAGTTCATAGCCACCATGACAACCCACCCAAACCACAAAATAAGGCAAGCCTTTAGACCATTAAACAGTAGAATAAGGAGAACCCGACCAAGACCTAGCGACCCGCCACCACCTGCCATAGAGTAACCCCCACCGCCACCACCACGCCACCCCGTGGATAAAAACACCCGACATATATTTAAGTTTATAAACAGTGTAATTTAATAAAAGTAAGAGGATCTAGTCCTAGCTTAAAGACAAATAAAGAAACCAGAAACCAGAAAGATATTTGACAAAGATATTTTATAAAAGATATTTTGACAGTGTAATAGTAGTTCTTTTATAAAATATTTATTTTATAAAAGATATTTTATAAAAAGTAACAGCAGACGATTAATTTTGATAAAAGATTTTATAGTTGATTTATTTTATTTTCTGATAATAGGGTATATATTTGACTTTGACGGCGGCTGGTATAAAAATACTATGGCGGAGAACAAGTTTGTATGCTGCATTTCAACAACAAAATTGTTAATTTCGGAGAATGAAAGTTACGAAATATTGTACAACTATCAACACCTGGATTATAAGAACCGGAATAAAAGGCTACAAAAAGTTATAACGGCATTCAAAAGTTGATGCAAGGTGGAGGATATACTGGCATAACTCTCTCGTGTTGCCAGAAATCGAAGGGTAACCATAAGACGTTCCTCCATATTCTGTCAGAATATAAATGGTGCTATCTTTACAACACTAAACTTAAATGTTTCCTCGTCCATAGTTTTTATAACTCCTAATATCTTCAGATTTCCAGGGCCTTACCCAAAGTAGCTCGGTTCTTTTGTTTTTTAACACTAAACACATTGTAATGACGGCAAAACACTAATCGCTGCGCAAGCTAATGCACATCTTTTATTCATTTTAAATTGTAAACACGTGGCAAGTTCCTTCAAAAATTGACAAAGTTCTTTGACAGTGTAATACTAGTAAAAACTTTTATAAAAGAAATATTATCAAAGAAATGCTACAAAATATTTTATAAAAGATCTTTGTCAAATATCTTTTATAGTCTAATACCGGCCTAACTGATTTGCATGGAAAATAATTTAATAAGAACACGAGACCGCGAAGCGGTCAATGGTTATTTAACAAAAACGAACAAACCCAACTATTTTCCAAAAAATCATGATCGAAATATTTCGGATAGTTTAAATCGATTAAATTTATAGGTCTTGTGATATAGGACTATTTTCCTATCCATAATCAATATAAAGTAGCCCCTATGTCCACATTGTCAACTAAAGCAATAGAAAAAAAGAAATAACTATACTAAATCCATCGAAATAACGGAGAAAAAGTCAAAATGTTCGAGTAGAGTTGCATTAAGGGTCGACATTTAAATTTTTGAAAATGTATAAACTCCGGCTGAGATCGGGGTATATAGTCAATAATTAAACGCATGAACACGTGATGGTCAATCGTCGCTCATTGTTTTGACGCCTTCCGTTAATTAGATGGATTTTTTAGACTGTATTACACTGCCCAAAAAAATGTTCTAGCAACGGCCTTCCTAGTGCATGGCAAAACATCGACCTGGACAAAACACCAACATTATAGTTTCTCTGCGGTATCAGGTAAAACCTATTGTTAGTCTGATAAACGTCATCCTGATTTCGAAAAGAAAAAAATTAGCAATTTAAACGAAAAAGCAAGGTTTGGGTGCCAATCTACAAAAAGAAATATGAAAATATTGTGAAATTTTCTGGTCAAACATCATTCGAGAAAAAATTTTGTATCGGCACAATCAAGTTTGTTGCATTTCGGTAATTCCGCTACTGAAATTTTTGACAAAATATTGTCGCCTGATGAACTGGATCTCTGTATATTGGAAAGCGATAAGGATCGCTACGTTCTCTTCTTCTCTATCGCCATTACGGTCTTATGCGGCTAGTTGCGGAAACGATCGAACAGAGTTATATAGTATGAAATAACGAACTGATTGCTATCTCTAAACTTATTTGATTTACGGAGTGCCAGTCGTGGACAAGCGCTGATCCAGAAAGGTCATGGGGATCATGACCTCCTCCCTAAACCATCAATTTGACATGAAAAATACCATTATACAGGGTGAGTCGGGAGGAACGGACCAAATTTCAGGAGTGTATTATACACGCGAAAACAATGTAAAAAAAACCCATATGTTCTTATCGGATATTCATTTGTTTTCAAGTTATAGCGCAATACCAATTAAAGAAAAGTTCATATATTAACGGTTTCCTAATCATAGCGTTCTTTTAATAAATGTTCAAAAATACCGCCATTGACTTCTAAACATTTTCTGCTTCGTCTACGAAGGTGGCCCGTTGCTCTTCTAATTGCTTCATTTCTTTCTTCTTTAAAATTGGCTGCAGTATTTCTAATACGTCGAATTAGTGCATCCCGAGTGTCCACTTTTACTTTGTACACTTCATTTTTAAACCAACCCCATAAACAATAGTCTAGTGCTGTGAGGTCTGGAGATCTTGGAGGCCAATTAATAGGACCACCGCGACCAATCCAACGCCCTGGAAATGTTTCGTCTAAATGTTGCTTGACCTGACGAGCCTTCTGATATTTACAGGAACATCCTCTAGTAGTCCTTGTAACTCATATTGTAAAAAATGTAGGTAGTTGTCTCCTGTGAGGCGATTCTCCAAAATGAAAGGGCCAATTAAATAGCTATCGAGCATGCCACACCACACATTAACCGAAAACTTATGTTGAAAATTACTTTCAACTGTTGCGTGGGGATTTTCGATTGACCATACATGAGAGTTACGAGTATTATTAATACCGTCACGGGTGAATGTTGCTTCATCTGTAAAAAGTATATGCGATACAACACGATGATTATTATTTATCCACCGACAAAATTCAATACGATTAGCATAATCTTCCGGTTCTAGGTGCTGTACTCTCTGTACATGGTATGGATATAAGCCTTGCTCGTGGAGTGTGTTTAATACTCTTTTTTGTGAAATGCCCAATTGAGTACCAATTCTTCTTGAGCTGGCCGTTGCATCTTCTTCTACTAAATCCAGAATATTTTCTACTTCTCCTAAACCTTGTCGAGTAGCTCGTCAACCGTCCATTTTTACCCCGAAATTTCAACTTGTTCAGTATTTCCAAATTTTTCCCATTTTCCAATAACTTTAGGTATAGATAGATGTATTGATGACACCTAGTTTTTGAGATGGGAAATCTTAAATTTTAAACCGCGTGACCCTCGGACTCACCCAGTTCGAGCTATTAGGTACCAAAAATGACCCTTTTTGTCAAATTTCGACTTTCAAAAATTCTTTTAAATTACTTCTAATCCCCGTACGTTACCCAGTTTCAATAGGGTTCTGTAGCGTCCGGTTCACTCCACACTCCGAAAATTTAAATCGAAAAAATTGAGTTTTGCGACTTGAAATGTGTTCCAACGGGAATCGCCGAAAAGTCGACTTTGACGTTTAATAACTTCGAAACGGTTCACCCTGTATATTTTAAAATTTGAGACAACACGCGCGCACTATCCAAAATTAAAACCAGAAAGTTTCGTCGCTCCGACTCTGATAGTTTTCTCGCAAAAAATTCGCAACCTCAAAAATGTCAAAAGATACGACGACGACGACGACAACGGACGTTCAAGGTCACTGGAAAGCCGTAATACATAGCGTCCGAAGGGCGCTATGTAATTATGTTCCCACTAATATGCCGCAAAAAATAAAAAATAAAAACCGGGTCTTTCAAAGTATTTGGAAAAATGTAAAATTTTGCGGGTGGGCTTTTATTGTGTCCTGCCTTTGTTGGAAGAAATGTTCAAAAATAAATTTCACTTTCTTATTGCTACTTCTTATTCTCCATAAGATGGCATTATCAGATCTATCATCCCACGTTTCGTCTTTGGTCACCATCGTAGTAAAGTACAGAAACTTACTAGGTATATTTTACTGAATATGGTCAATTTAAGGAACAAAACAGCGCAAAAACGCAAGTGTTATATACCAGTAAACGTAGATTTCGGTTCTCTTTCATAATCTAAACAAAAAACATCTACAGGACCGTATTTTAAAAAAATAAGTTGATGATGGTGACCTAAAGACGAAACATCGTATGAAAGATCTAATGATGCCAAGTAGTAATGAGAAAGTGAAATTTATTTTTGGACAGTCAGGAAAAAATAGAAACCGAAACGCAAAATTTTAGATTTCTCCAAATATTTTGAAAGCATTTGTATTTATTTTTGATTGCGGCCCATAATTACGCAAGTATCTCTTACCATTTCCGAAATACCAATGATGAAGGCCAAAGGACCCCGCACGGAACATATGGGAATCGGCCCTCCGTTAAAAACTTTGATACTCGGGAATATTATCCAAAAATCGATGCTAATCAAAGTCTCCATGGGTCCGAGGTCCGAAAATGCGATCCCGGGGAGCTACTTTCATCGCAATCAAAATAGTAAAAATATGAGCAAATGCACTGGCAATAGTGTGTCAGGCTTCCATAGCTTATACTAATTAACTTAAGAATTTCATTCAGATGCCGATTTATACTGTATTATATGGTGCATTTCAGGAAAATATTTTACAATATACAGGGTGGCCCAAAAAAGTGTGGTAACATAATGGTGTTTTTTTTTTTAAATGGGACACCCAGTATTTTATTGCATATTTAGGTTCGTATTAGTGTTCTTTATAATTGCCTAAAGTTTTATTTCATTTGGTTATGTAGTTGAAGAGTAATAAATAAAAAAAAGTTTTAGAGTCTTCAAAAATTCAAGAAAACTACCTAAAATAACTTTTTTAACCAATGCATTGAGTAGAATTTAAGACAAGAGGTCTAGAGATACTATAAATATAATAACGTTTATTTATACAGGGTGTTCATAATTAGGTGTCAAACACGACACGTTTCAAAATAAGCATATAAGTTATTTCTAGTCGCTCTCGAAATAATTACGCCCATAAATTATGTTGTTTAAATACATTTTTTATTATGAAAATTAAGCATAGGCTACTAATAATTATAAACTACAGTAAGTATTCAAAATGCCTGCCTACCATGTTGATCTGAGCACGAGTTAATGCTGTCTTCAAATGATCTATTTACATTCCTCAATATTTCAGATGAAATACTAGCAATACGGCTCATTAGTGATGGTTATGGCTAAAATCCATGGTAGGCTTTGAAATAAAATAAGAATTCATTTGTTTATTATATTTTGACAGTTCTTTAATATAATATTGTTGTTATTTAGGACTAAAATCTATAAGAAATTAAAATGTATTTTAATTAAAAAAACTGTATTTAAACAACATAATTTATGAAAGCAATTATTTCGAGAACGACTAGAAATAACTTATATGCTTCCATTACAAAAAAAAATAATGCTTATGAATTCTACATCCAATAGTCAAATAATATACAGGGTGTTCCATTTGAAAATCTGTAGAAAAATTATCTTGACATCTGTCCTGTTTGAAACCTAATTATGAACACCCTGTATAAATAAACGTTATTATATTCACAGTATCTCTAGACCTCTTGTCATAAATTCTACTCAATTCCTTGGTTAAAAAAGTTATTTTAGGTAGTTTTTTTGAAGAGATTCCAAAACTTTTTTTTATTTTTAATTTATTACTCTTAAACAACATAACCAAATGAAATAAAACTTTGGGCAATTATAACGGACACTAATACGAACCTAAATATGCAATAAAATACTGAGTGTCCCATTTAAAAAAAGACAGCTACGTTACCACACTTTTTTTTGCCACCCTGTATATTTTTGAATATTTTCCTGAAATGCACCATATAATACAGTATAAATCGGCATATGAATGAAATTTCTAAGTTAATTAGTATAAGCTATGGAAGCCTGACACACTATTGCCAGTGCATTTGCTTATTTTTACTATTTTGATTGCGATGAAAGTAGCTCCCCGGGATCGTATTTTCGGACCTCGGGCCCATGAGACTTTTGATCAGCATCGATTTTTGCATAATATCCCCGAGTATCAAAGTTTTTAACCGAGGGCCGATTCCCATATGTTCCGTGCGGGGTTCTTTGGCCTTCATCATTGGTATTTCGGAAATGGTAAGAGATACTTGAGTAAATTGGGTCAATTGGGGCAAAGTTGCGTAATTATGGGCCGCAATCAAAAATAAATACAAATGCTTTCAAAATATTTGGAGAAATCTAAAATTTTGCGTTTCGGTTTCTATTTTTTCCTGGCTTTGTTCGGGATCCATTGTAACACCCTGCATACAATGATTATTATACGCGTATATACAAATCTTGTATTATTCCATGTTAAATAATAGTCACTAATTAACATTATTTAATTGACTTGCTTGTCAACATTACTATATTAAATTATCCGCCATTTCCGCATTGAAACCTGTTTCTGCTTGAATAAATCGCCGTCTGAATTTACGCACTGTTGATTTATCCTCTTCTCTTGGCGTTTGTTTCATTTTAAAGGCAAAATTTGTAAAAAATTATTTTGTAACCTTTTTTCACCAGGAAACTTTAGGTCGACACGTTTCATTTGTCAGAGATTTTTCATTTATTGGCCATCGCAGTTTTCCCTCATTTTATGTCTTTATGAAATGCGAAATGTCGAGCGGAGTAAATGAAATTAAAGGAAATTGTACGTTCTTTATATCCTTTTAAAAACTCCTAAAAGGTTGGAAATTTATTTAATTGATTTATAAATGAACTAACCGTTGCCCGTAGCACGTTATATTTCCACGCTGCAAGAGCTTTATTTCCTCGTCAATAAAGTTGCCGAGATATTGCGATTTCAGTTCCTTTGTGGGTATGGTTTGCAAACTGATTGCAAACTTATTAATGATTGGGGAAAAAAATACGTTTCCACATTTAATTAAGTATTACCTGCAGCACCATAACTATTCTTTTCGGTTTTAAAACTTAATATACGGGTGTTATGGAAATGGTTTATTATACAGGGTGCCCCACCGGGAACCGCCTCGATCTATACAGGGTGTTATTGAAATGACTTACTATATTTAAACCGGGAAATCCTGAGATGAAAATAAATTGAAGAAAAATAACCATAAATGGCGCTTTGAATTATTAAGCGAAATATACATTTTATATGAAATCTCAAAATTTACGTTGCAGCTCCTGAGGGTGTTGTCATATTGTAACACTGAACACGCGTTATCAGTCCTTTTTCAAACTTAAAAAAAAAACTACAATACATAGTACTCTCTTACCTTCGATCTTATTTTAAAATAACCCGTTTTATAATTAAGTTCCATAAAAATTAAAACATAAAAAGTATGTTTTTCAACAGCTCAACAGTAGATAATATCACACAAATTTGAAATGACACAACATTTATTATTATGAATTATTTCACAACAGAAAAAAAAATCGGATAATGCTACAACTAACAAAACGTTTAAAATTCGTATACGTCAAGCACGTGGAACCCTCGACAGCGTCACTCCACCCTCGAGTCTCAAAACATACAGAAGCAACGATAGTGGCGCGCGGCCGATATCCAAGCAAGGGCGAGACACGTGGTGAGATATTGACAACACGGTTAGTATACTCTAGTGATCCACATTGTTGCTAAGTGAATCCAGATGGAACGGCGCGACAGTATGTGGGTTAAAAGGGTTTTTAATAATTTAGTATGTAGATATTTTATTTAAAAAAAAAGTATGTAGACTTTTTCTAGGACAGGAGTCACCCATTTAAATATAGTACGTCATTTCCATAACACCCTGTATATAAAAAGCTATACATAGGAAAGTTTTGAAAATTGGATAGTATACTAGCATTGATGGGAGCAGCTCCGCTAAAATATTTTCAATATGGTGACATTTCCTGTTATGCCGCAAGTCGGTGTCAACTTGCTTATTTTAAATGGAACACCCTATTATATATTTTTACATTTCTGGATTCTACACAAGATCCTATGCCGATTTAATATATCATGTGTCCTATACCTAAGTCTAAGAAGTTATTTATCTGAGCACAAAGATAACAAATAGGGGTGGTTCAGAACAAGAGATTAAAAGAAGAATTTGGATGGCGAAGGAGGCTTTGGGAAGACTGGTTAAAATTTGGAAAGACCACCGCATCTGCAAGTAAACTAAAACAAGACTTGTGAAATCCCTAGTGTTCTCTATTGCAGAGTATGGTTCGGAATCTTGGACCATGAACGCTGCATGTCGAAGAAGAATTGAGGCGTTTGAATTGATATGTTACCGAAGAATGCTGAGAATACCTTGAACAGCGTACCGCACCAACGCATCCATTTTGAGAGAACTAAAAATACGCGACAATGAGAGATTGTTACCAACAGTCCAGCGACGCATGCTTAAATTCGTCGATCACGCAATACGGAAAGACGGTATGGAAAAGCTCATGATACAGGGGAAGGTTGATGGCAGAAGGGCAAGAGGAAGGTCACTGGTGAGATATATAGATCAAATAAACACTCACACAAATAATGTCAGTGTCCCAAGGCGAAGGATCAGTATGAAGGCTCCATGAAAGAGTCACAACGTCCGAAAACGGACAACGACTGAAGAGAGAGATACCTAAGTCTAAGCGTGTTTGACATATTGAAACTTGTATGTCAAAAAATGACGTTTGCAGACTTTAAAATAATTATTAATTTTTTCTATAAGGAAGCGACCATTGTTTAATTTAGGTTGGATTCCCTATTAACAAGGACCTGCTTTAAATTTTGTATAATGGTTTGGTATCTATTAATACAGGGTGTTAAAAAATATAATCCAAAATTAAATTGAGAAAATCTAGGTGCAGATTTTCAAACGGAAACGCACAAATTTTATAACTATTTCCTATTTAGCATTAAAAATAAAGGCAAGTTTGTATAAGGTTGTTTATTCCGAAAATTTGTAATTTTCTAAATATTGCCAATTTAATATTTTTATATGGCGATTTTGTTGCGGATTTTAAGTTGAGTTACTCTTACTTGGCGATGACGGCGTTGAGAAATAGTCATAGCCACAAATACTACCCGTAAAAATAATAGGTTTGAGTTAACATACCTTAGTAAAATGTTGGTTTAATGTGATACAGGGTGTTAAAATTTAATTTATAAATTAATTTTCTCTGCATAGCTCAAGCTATTTTTGAAATATAGATATGAAAATTTCTAATTGGGGGTTTTTGGGGGAGAGTAATATGAATCTATTCATGATTTCCAAATATGTTAACGAGAGCACTAGTTACGCAACTATATTACGCCCAATTTTTTTCCTGATAACTTTATTCGGATTCTTATCAAAATTTATAATAGTATGGTCATTTCTGAAGAAGAAATGTATACTTCATTTGTTTTGTAAAATCAATTCGTTTCCCAGATATTTACATTTTAATATTTTGCTGCATAGCAAAATAGAACGTAATTCAAAATAAACAAACGACATCATATAGAGTAAGGTGCTACTTGGTAAAATGTTTAAGGAAATTTTTCACATTTGTTGAAATGATTTTAATTCATAATTTTCAATACATTTTAAATAAAAACTGCATGCAATGTTGTATAAAAATGAAAATATCTCGGAAATGAATTGATTTACCAAACCAAATGAAGTAGTATACATTATTTCTTTAGAAATTACCATTCGGTTATAAATTTTAATAAGAATCCCAATAAAATTACCCGCAAAAAAGTGTGGGCATCATATAGCGAGCGTGAAGGGCTTAACTAGCGCCCTCGCCAAGTTATTTGAAAAACAGGAATAGATTTATATTACTCGCCCCTAAAAACCCTATATCAAAAATGTTCAAGTATACAGGGTGTTACAAATTCGGCCTTCACCATTGGGATTTCGGAAACGGTAAGAGATACGAACTCGGTTAAATTGGGGCAAAGTTGCGTAATTATGGGCCCAATAATATGCCGCAAAAAATCTAAAATAAATACAGAGGCTTTCAAAATATTTGGAAAAATCTAAAATTCATCGTTATTTTTCCCGGACTTTGTTCGGAGAGATGTCCAAAAATAAATTTCACTTTCTCATTGCTACTTTTTATTCTACATAAGATGGCATTATCAGATCATTCATGCGACGTTTCGTCTTTGGGTTACCATCATCAACTTAATTTTTTTAAATACGGGTCTGGATCGTTTTGTTTAAATTATGAAAAAGGACTGAGATCTACGTTCAGTGGTATACAACACTGCTTTTCCGACGTTTTGTTTCTTAAATTGACCATCTTTATTAAAATATCCCTAGTACGTTACTGTAATTTACTGTTTTTAACTCTCTTTTAAATTCGATATAATTCGAAAATGTAAAATTCAATGCCTTTTTAAAAGAAGAAAGCAGAAAGTGCTAGTTTAAGAGTCAAATCTTATTTATATTAACGAACAAATCCAAAATAAATACTTGTACTTACACTAAGTAGAAATTTGATAATACAACTATTAGTTTTAAATAAAATAAATAGTAGTAGTGCGTAATAACCACAGAAATAGCAATAATAATTTAACAAACTTCAGATTCTTCGAAACAAATGTAAGTTACCTACAGGAACGTAATAGGGGTATTTTAATGAAGATGACCAATTTAAGGAACAAAACGTCTCAACACCTGTAAATGTTGAATACCACGGAACGTAGGTTTCGGTCTCCTTTCAAAATTTCAAAAAAAAGATCCAGGCCCGTACTTAAATTAAGTTGATGGTGGTGACCTAAAGGCGAATATCTGATGTTGCTATCTTGTGGATAAAATGTACCAATAAGAAAGTGAAATTTATTTTTGGGTTTCTTCGAACAAGTTAGGAAAAAATTAAAACCGAAATGCAAAATAGATTTTTCTAAATATTCCCTATATTTGTTTTCGATTTTCTTGCGGCATATTATTGGGCCCTTATTTCGCAACTTGGCCCCAATTTAATCCACTTCGTATCTCTTACCGTTTCCGAAATCCCAATGGTGAATTCCAAATTTGTAACACCCTCTATATTTCAAAAACAGCTTAAGCTATAAAGAAAAAATTAACGGGAAAAATACACGAAAAATTTACAATATCGCTGACGACTGCCATCTCTTGACTGATCATATGGGTGCGTTTACAAAATCTCGTTGATTAACTCAAAGGGCTGGTTATTTCTCTGCAATTTGTGAATTTAAATATAATTTCCACAACACCTTATATAGGGATATCGTTTGAGACCATCGATATTTATTTAGGGTATCATTTGACTGGTTAGCAAAATATTCTTATTTTTGCGAACAGAAAAATGTAATCGGTCAGCCAAAATGGCTAGTTGGTCAGCAACTTATGGACAGCAAACATTTTTGAATCGGTCAGTAATTAATGTGATACTAGAGTGCTCTAAATTATTTTGGTACGCAAATTAAATATATAAGCTGCTATGAGCGATCCACTTTTAATCAGATATTAGTAAGCAATCCAGCGGGTAAGCAAAATATTTAATCTTGGTCATCAAAAAAAAAGCAATAAAACGTGAAATAGTGACAGTGCCCTGGGGAAACAAGTGAAAACCCGTCCCCGCCACACCTTTTGTAGCCGATTTCCTTCTGTATTCGGCAAAAGAAAACACAATAAAGTTACATAAATTGACAATGCCCTAGGGAAAACAAGTAAAAACCCGCCCCGCTACCTTTTGGGCCTTGACTGTTACACCGAATGAAAACACACGCACGCAATTACATACTCGTATCACGGGACTGATTTCGCTCCGCCCACAATAACGAACTTTGCCGATTATTCAAAACAAACGCAATCCAATGATTTATATTGATAATTATAATCATTCTTTTAATATGCAAACCTCTGAAGTAAACTGCTTCTAGACATGTGTTTTTCTACTGACCAATTGCAAAATCTTGCTGACCAAGTAATCATTTCGCAGCTCGACTGTTAATTAAGCGAATACATGATATTATAGGCGGACTGACATCAGTTGAATTGTTGACAGCTTGTAGCATTTTTTGCAGAACAAGTGTTGCAGCCCGATTTTTATTTATTGCAAGCAAAATCTTTTTATGGTGATCAGATGATTTAATTGCTATTTTTTGGTGCGAACCAATTTTAATAACGGCAAACCATTTAATTACTTTTCATTTATTTATATAAATACCCAACCCAAATTATTACCTCCCAACTGTTCACCCAACCTGCTAAATTGAGCAAGAAAATATTTAAGAAATTATATAAAAATCTGTAGATACCTATTACCTGAAATAATTCATACTTTTGCTGCCCTCCCTCAAGATTTTTCCGCCGGATGTCGACCAACTGAAACAAAACCGCTGGTGCGCGCCACGGTGTAAAATACCTTTTTTAAATCCCAAGATCCCAATGCCAAGATGATTGATTTTCTTTAGTTCGAGTTAATTATATTTAAAAGAAAAAATTTGTAAATAATAATTTTTATTTTGCAACATAACATTTTTATATGTTAATGTTTCCAGAAGTTTCCTAGTATCTCTTGTTTATTTCTTTATATAAGAGACAGAATATGATATGAGAACAGATATTATACTTTATATCGTTTTCAAAAACTATTAAAAAGTTAGTTGCAGGCTCTGTTCTTACAATACGAGCATTTTATTTCCTTGCATAATACAGGTGCTGCTGTATTATATTCCGTACCTCTTTCTCCCGGATTCAAGTTCTCAGTTAATAAAATATTTTGTAGATAACAAGGTGCTTTGAAAACTACGGTCATAAAGTATATACATATTTTGTTATGAATAGTTACATAATTCAATTAGATACAGGTTTTAGTAAATTATTGCTGCACAAGGATACCTCGCCTTCGAAGGTGTTTATGGTCACCCTAATAGAACGGCACGATTTATTAGATATACTATACGAGTATACATGAAAAATTAATAGCTACGTTTTCCTAGCTGCGTTAAACGTGAGAGCAAAACGCCTGCAGTATACGAAGGGGGCTTCACGCAACAGTGTCGGTTGCGTGAACAGCGTTCTCCAACTTGCGCAAATTAATTCGAACACAAATATTTTATAGTGCATTATGTAATAAAATGGCTCGTAATAATATAAGAAAAAGAGTTCTAGATCTCACCTTGATAGACATCGAGAGGAAGAAGAAGAAGTGTTTATATTAAGATCATTGTTGAAAAATACGCAGTATTTTAATTTTCATCTAATTTCGCATCATCATATACTTAGTATGGGTTTGTTCGGTTTTGTTATCCACTAGTTCAACTAAAAGTTCATCTTCAGCTACAGTTTGGTTGAGGTTCCTTATCCGCCTTATTGAAATAAATACAAATAATTTCCTCTCGCGAACAAACAGTATATTGCCAATACGAACGTTCCAAAATACAAAAAGTGTCCCCGCTATGGGAGATGACGCGGGCCTATTGAGTTTGCGAAGTAGGGTGGAAATTTTATCATTATTTATTTATTTATTAACATTATTTGTTTGTTGTTATTCGTCGCCATCTTTGGTTCTGGATGCTTTTTCAAATTACAGAATAAAGAGTGGTTCATCCACATTGTTGTCGGTATATTAGTGCTTATAAACTTCCATTACCTGTAAAGGAGTTTTTAATTTGTGGTGATTCGATTCCCTGTTTGGTAGGTTAGTGGCTTGTCTTGTTGGAGATGAAACGATACAAGTGCATGGTGCTTTTTTGCAAAAGTCGGTGATCAATACCAGATATGAAGTATTTCAGATATGTACATATATAAGAAAATATTTTGCTTATCACATTATCCGATCTTTGGAACCGAATTTCACCAAAAAGCTTGTAAAAATAGAAAAGAGTGTCACTCGTATACAATATAATATATATGTGGTGACTACCTAACCTTAAAATAAATGTATTTTTAATTTGGTGCATTAGTAGCTGATAGTAATTCCCAAAATAGTAAATATAGTCATTCATTCTTAATTTTTGCTTCAGAAAAAAGTGTGGTTTAGGAATATACAACGTCGGATGAAAGTTAAAATAAAGCTCATCGTGTCGATTGTTACAAATATTCGGACGGAATTTGGCACCAAAAGTTTACACCAATCAGGGCGCCGTCGGATCATTATATCGTCAGAAATCATATGCATTGAACGCCGTCTTAATTCGAACTAATCGAAATTTTGATTGCAATATTTTTAGAAACTAACCAGTGAAATTTACATTAAAAAAGTTGAAATCCGGTCCTGTCGAATTTTTACTGCGCAAACTCACAACGTCTCCTTCGATGCCCATAGCGGGAACATAATTGCAGATGGTATTAGCAATATATTGTTTACATATATGTGCGCGTGATTGACAACTCTCGAGGCAGGCGGACGTTTCACGTGAGCGCACTCTGTTTAGTGCTGCGGAATACGCGCTGTGTTTGGTGTGTTATGCGTGTGTTGTACGCAGTGCGATATATACACTTATACACAGCTAGGAAAACGCAGCTTTAACCTTCTAGTCCTAACCTAAGACGTTGATCCCATTATAGTGCTTCCAGATATCACTAGATTTAAAACTAGAGGGAATTAATAATAATCTATAATTAAATAACATAATATTGTATTTCCATAATACAAAAAGCATATAAACTAAAGAACAAAATTATAAAAATTCGAAAAATCTTGCTTATAAGTACCTAATTCCGGTCAGTTCCTGGTTACGGCACTATATTGATGATTTAGCAACTCCGAACATAGATATTTATTTAAGGAAATTAGATGGTATAGCAATAGATTTAAATTTTAAAATTATAATTAGATTTTGGCTATAAATAGAAAAATCAATAGAAAATAACTTTTTTTAAAAAGTTTTCATAAAACTACTAGATCTAGTGAAATTTTACTAGACTTGGCAACACTGTGTGTCTCCTTATAAAGTCTGAGAAAAAAGAGTACGGAAATCCTCATATTGTGGTTGAAGGGGAAAGCAAGAGACTTAAGATACGACAAGGAAATCTGTTACCTCTTTATTTAATTTATAGTTGATATATTACGTTCCATTTTCTGCCAGTAAGGCGTCTGATTGTAATAGTTGTTTGCCAAACCTGTATACTCTCGCATGGTCTTTAAAAAATGGCCGTCCGAGTAAACTTTGCGGCATTTGTTCATTTTTGACATGCTTGGGATCGGGACCCGAATCGTTTCGGGTACAAAAAACCTGGTCTGAAGTTATCAATCTATCAAACACAACAAATAAATAAATCAATAAAACAATATTTGATTGCTGATTTGCAGTTACTATTTATCCCATTTTCCGGTACAAAAGAATGTGGTATAATCTGTGGTTTGCATGTAATAAAATAGCAGTCGTTAACATGATCGAAAAACTGATAAATTTAATTAATTCATAAACACCGCTGTGGACTGTGGATGTTTATGTCTCTACGCTGGGATAACTTTATATTTCGTTGCCAATAAAGTTGCTGCGATATTACAATCCAGATTCCCTTCCTCCGGATTGTATTCTTCTTTTAATGAAATAATTTGCGCGAAGGTGATTTGCAAACTGAGAATTTAAAGCATACCAACAACTAAAAAACAAATTAAATTACTTTTTTTCATTTAATATACAATGTTTCGTTGTTGTGTCTATTTTCTTTGTTAATCAAAGGAAAATGGCCCAATACAGCCGGCAATTTTTCGTCTGGTGATCGTCGTAGGTTTATTTTCTATCAATACACAGTGATGACTATTCTATTCAAAATGTTTCTGACAATGACAAATTAATTGGGCACCACGTAATTTGAATTTATTTAGAAATAAATAATTTAGGAAAAATTACGAAACACTAAATTTTAATAAAATGATCTTAACAAAATGAGCTAGTCTACGTGACCGTGAGCAACTAAGAAATATTTCAAATTGTTTTTGTATGAGTGATATAGGTGAAATTAGGCACTATAAAATTTAAAATATAACTTTATTATTTAAAACACCTTTACGCAATATTATAGCCTGCGTAAATTATTATTGTATCGGTGAAGAGGTTATCATGGATGATAGTAAAATAATAACTGATATTTTTTCATAGTCCGGAACTAGGTATATGAAATTCCATGAAAATCAACCTCTCTTGGGCGGATTCTCCTTTGGGCGGACGCAGACAAGCTGTTTTCATACAACGAGTGCGAAAACCCTCCTTTAAACGGACAAAAAATTTTTTTAAGTATTTGGGAGACGAATAAGTACGGTGCAAAATCTCTCTGAGGACAGACCGGAAACCAATCGCGTATGCGTGGCAGGGCGAAAGAACTTTGCCGAATGAAAGTATGTGTGATTTCCGGACAGCAGTCCGTCGTTTATTTGTGAATTGTAAGGTTAAAATCGTAAACAATGTCACAAAATGTCGCGTTTTGAATCTGAAAGAGAATATTGATGTTGTGGAAGTTTGTAATTTGATAACAATGATTTGAGCGAGTTCATTAACATTGATAGCAATGTGCTAATGTGCTATTAGAAGATGATAGTGACCCCATTCCTACCGATTATGTAGTCCAAACTGAAACCACATCACTATCTGACGACTCTGATGAAGAAGTTGAATGCAGTAATCAAACAAATGTCACCAATTATCAACAAGCCATTAGTATGGTAAAGGAATTATAAGAGTATGTAAAGAATAGAAGTGACACTACAGCAATGGAACAGTTATCAGACGTTTTAAAACGCAAACACCTCAAACTACTTTATTAGATTTTTATTTAACTAAAACTAGTGTATTTTTGTTATGTTATGTTTATTTGTACATACATATACATAATAATAATTTTGCATTTACATATTACCTAATAACAAATTTCCCATGGGCGGACACCTCTATTAGGCGGACACATTTAGACGGTCCCGTAGGTGTTCGCCTAAGAGAGGTTTCACTGTATTCGTATTCTTAAATTTTAGGACTAGTAAAAAAATATATAAAATACCAAAATATAATAAAGTTGCTGTCGCGAAACTGAAGAATGCACCTTAAATAATATATGTTATCCAGAAATTAAATTTATGTATTTATCCCATAGGAGAGCTTGTAGATACCATTCAAAGCGAATAATTTAGAACTATTCTTGTAAATTAAAAAATATTGATAAGAATACTAAAAGCTTAAAAAAAAAATAATAATAATAATCTTAATGGTCTAGCCCTAATGGATGAAGTGAGGATTCCAGAGGAATACAATTTTTCTCGGCTAGATTGATCCCCTTAACATCGTTCTTACAGAGCCAAGCAGCAATGGAATATAACCCAGGGGGCAGGACAGGACACGGACTAGGCAATATGACATCTAAATGAGGATCACCATCAGGAAGAAAAAAAATAGGTGGATAGAAAAACCCTGTAAAAAATTTGCTAATTAACATTCAATTTTTTTTTATCGAAAGAACATTTCGCCCTTATTATAAAAGAAAATCGATTCTACAACAAATTACATTACTTTAATTACACTTGGCTCACCTTGTACAAAGCGTCTGCGAGAACAGGAATGAAATGCGACATCGGGGCGCCCTGATAAACTGATTTCTCAGGGTTGAAAAAAACAAACAATTCTTCTGTTTTAGTTAGAATATTCAGGTTCTCTAAGTTGTTGTATAATTTCTAATTAATAATAAAAAATCAGTTTGTCCTAATTATTATGTAAACAAAAGTTTGACATGCTCGCTTGCTATCCAATGTAACGAGATGGAGCATTAGAAGTGTATTTCAATGGTAAATATAAGCATTTTTCTAGTATGTAACTCTATGAAATTTCTTCCAAGGCCTAAAGTCTACCATAAGGAAAATTGCGAGACCGATGAAATAAATGTGCTTTTGCTGAAGCAAATCTTATTATAATAATACTGGGACACACTGTATACCATTTCCATAACACTCTGTGTAGGTATTAAAAAAAAATACACAAAACTCTGTAATTTAAGCGGAAACAAAACCCAATAAAACTATTCGGAAATATAAGACTACTGACCTCCAGTATGATATCAAAAGCTTGGGTTCACCTCTTTCTCTATTCAATCTACTTCTTAAATTTTCTTCTTCTTCTTTCGCCATATTCAGTCAATTGACTTCTGTTAGTAGCAATTTTCTTAAAATATCAACCTTGTATTCGATATACGATATATACGAGCCCTGCCTCAGTGAAGTTGGCCCAACGCCCCAAAACATGATATTTGTGAATTTATAAGAAAAGTGATCCACTTGCATTTAAAAGGCCAAAATGCTTCCGAAATCACTGATAGTCTTAACAAATCGAGGTATACGGTTCGAAATATTATTAAATTGTACAAACCAACTGGATCTGCGGCTTAAAAACCCAGAACTGGAAGTCGCCCGCGTTATTCCAATACCTACTTAAGAGCCTTAAAACAGATTTTTAAGAAAAATCAGCACGCATATTATAACGAATTGAAAATATTATGGAATCACGCAACCACAAAAGATTTCAAGAGCAACTTGTCACAGAGCTGCCCAAAAACTGGGATTTAAAACTTACAAGTTAAGCTTAAATTCTAGGCAAAAGAAAAGCCCTTACTGAAAGGGATTCAGAAGAAAAACATATTAGCGTGGGCCAAAGAACACAAATTATGATCTCCGAACCAATAGAACTCCATTATTTGGAGTGATGAAACCAGATGTGAAGTATGCGTTGGTGATAGTAAGAGTCGTGTCATAAGAACTAAAGAAGAAGCATTTCAGAATGAGGGTCTTACAAAAAAAAGTTAAGTTTTCGGCTTCTGTTATGATTTGGGGATCCATGTCAGTAAGTGGAGTGGGAAACTTACACTTCGTGGAAGGTATTATGAATGCTGATAAAGTACATTAATGTGCTTCAAAATAACTTAACACCCCAAATTGAAGGAATGCGTTTAAACAATAATGAATGTATCCTCCAACAAGATGGAGCCGCTTGCCATACGCCTAAAAAAGTACAAGATTGGATGTTAGAAAACAATATTCCAATTTTAAAATGGACGTCGAGTATTCCAGATCTATCGCCGATTGAAACCTTGTGGTATATCATGAAGAAAAAGCTCCAATCGAATCCCAACAGAACCGTTCCAGATTTGCGAACCCGTCTCCAAGAAATTTAGAACAGTTTTACATCAGATGACTGCCAAACCTTAGTTGACACTATGCTAAGACGTGTCGAAGCAGTAATGAGTCGAAAAGGCGATGTAACGCAGTGGTGATTTGCTGCTATTTCGTCTCGTCGATTTTTATTAATCGACAGCTTTTTTGGATTTATAAGATAATTTTTCTCTGTTACAAAAAGATGTAGTATTTGAGGCTAATATTAAATAAAAATATCGTATGTTATCAGAAATACATTTTAGTTTTTAATACGTTTCCGCTAATATGACAAATTTCATAGAAAAACGTAGTTTTGATAATTGGGCCAACTTCACTGAGACAGGGCTCGTATAATTGGTTATTTAAATTAAAACATAACTTTTTCCGTGTAGAAAGTATACTTTAATAAATAATTTTATCTCATAGGTTTTAAAATCGTTAAAAGTTGTTGAGGCATATACATATTTAATTGATGTATACACGTCAACGCGGCTATAGCCCTTTATCCCTATATCCATTTTTGTAGCTGTCTCTTTCGTGGCGTAGTCAATAAAGGATTTGCTGAATTACCGTCAAATCATTCACATTTTCTCGGTTTTCAATTTTAATTTATCACTATCCAGTACGCGTTCCGAATGATATAAGACCTATCAATTATCGTAATTGTAGAATGAGGAGTTTCGGAGATAACTGGAAAAATCTATCTTCAAGTTTTTTTATGAACAAACACTAGCACTAAGTACAGTAGAAATCCTTTAAAGCACTCTGAGAGTGATGTTTGTGCGAATAAAGCAATTCGCGTTGGTTTTGAATCGTATATTGGTTGAGAAACCTCACGAAGGTCGTTCCACGACGCCTGTCCATCATTACTCCTAATTAAAGAATTCGTCAGCACTGAAGTTCGATAAGTACTAAGCTGAACCACATATGGATGGGCGCAGGGATTTGTCGTATAATCGCAGTCAAGTACCAACGGCCTGACAACTTCACGGAATCACATTTTAAATAATAGGTCTATATCAGATGTGAAAGTGAAATATGTACTAAAAAGTGATTTGTTTAAGCTGTGATTACATCACGCTTATTATTGCTGCTAAGGAACTGTGACTGCCTGTGATTTGTTGATATCAGTGATTAAATCACAGTTCGTGAAATATTTCTCACCACTAGGTAGTACCATTCAATCTGAAATAGTATTTTAATGTGCTACTGTGTAGGCTAAATACGCCCTTATTGTATAAGGTATCATCGGATGGTCTGGAAAAACAATAATTATTCCATACTTTGCTATTTGATACTAAAAAAATGTCTTAATACTCTTGGTTTTTCGTAATACGTCTAGAAATTAAATAATTTCATGGTTGCTTATAAAATTCAACATAATGCTTAAAATCCGGTCTCTAGTAATATCTCAAACTGATTTCGAGATTTTTAATAAAATTCTACAAAAATACAAAGGAAATAAATTTCATAATAATATTTTCTCTTTAACCGTATTTCTACGTCCCTTGTCGTCGTGTTTAAATTTAAATTCTATGATAGCCTAATTGTGCAATTGTATAAGTCTCTGCATGTTTATTTTAAATATTTTCTACTACCCTTGTTTGCGTTCAGTAAAATTTAATTTAAACATTATTCTCTGCAGAGGCGGAAAAGTTGAAAACTTTTTAAATTGGACAATTTATCTTATTGATTTACTCGTCAGCGTCGCTACAGCAGGTTGTTATCAGCTATCCCGACTTCACAAGCTATAACTTGATTTTAATAAGATATTTATTTCCTAATCCAACCGTTTCCCCATGTAGCTTTCTTTAATTTGATTGATTTTATTGATCATAAATATTAATGCATAGTAGAGGAGATGGTCCCAATATGTCCATGTCCATCTAAAAACCAAGTAACTCTATCTGCCAGGTGAAGCGTAAATATACACTTACACATTGTCGATGCCTATTTTTACCGACTCCCGGCTTGATCTCACATGTTGTTATTAAACGGTTGTGATTGATATGTTTCGCTGTTTCCCATAACTTTTTGATGTAAGTATAATTAGCGTAATTTTCATATTTCTTCATATTATTTTGTGTTGGCTTATGCTGTATGCGATAGAGGGAAAGTTTAACATTGCATGTCAGTATTCAATCGTATTCTAAAAATTACAGGTTTTTCCTAACCAGTAATTTTATAGTGAGTTATACTGCGTGCAATATGAGCCCCTTGAGTGTATTAAATATGGGCTGGGGCCCATATTCGGACCAAACTATTATTTCAACTTTTTTGCTGATTTGGATGCTGATTTTATTGCCGAAAAAATTGAAGCCGGAAAATCATGTAGTTAAGGATCAGAAAGTCAGCTGCAAGAACCACGATCTCAATCCACCGTTACTGCTGTTGGTTCAGGACCCACACAAAAGTGTTAAAAAAATCTGGATTCCAAACCATGTTCCTCAATAGATCTAGGTTGTCAATCAGACTATTTCAAAGATCTGGATCCCCAACCAGGTTGTTCAAAAGACCTGGATCCTCATCCAGGATGTTTGAAAGATTCTAACCCCAGCTTGGGGGAAGAGTCGGAGGCTCTAGAAATGCTGGAATCAAGGCATGTCGAATCAGATGACTGTCCGAGAACCTTTTCCTCCATTTGACATTTCACCTGTGCCACTGGTTAGAAAGCGAGTGACCACAAACGGATGAAAGTCTTTCAAATCCCAAGTTATAACTTCATCTCCTTGCAAAGCAGACCTCGAAATATTAATCGACAAATTAACCAAGACAAAGAGCGGAAAGGGAAAGAGGCGACTAGTTTCAGTAGAATCGAGTGAAATTCAGAAGAAGGCCAAAAAACAACTAGAGTTAAGGACCAAGAATCAAGTTTGGAAGAGGATGAAGAACAGGAATTTGCGCCTGAAGACGTTGACCTTGACATGGACCAAATTGGACAATTCATTCCTGATAATAATGACGCAAAATGCTTATTTTGTGGTTAAAACTTTTCACACTAGTGGAGAACTCTGGGTCCAGTATCTTATGTGTCTTTCATAGGCAGTGCTCTGGGTCGGAGAAGGATGTCTACGTCTGCGATTTTTGCCTATAGTTTTTTGCTGATGAATATTTGGGGGGTTTAATTGCTAGGTTTTTACAACGTACATAAACCTTTTTACTTATCATCAGAACCTCCATTTAACCGATTTCGTATCTCCTACGGTTTCCGAGATTCCTGTACTGGCTCTCCTTATCTTGGACACGGTGTACACGTTATTATGTTCTATGAAAATGTCATGATAATACAGAATGAAATGATTTCCAAAAAAATGCTAATTTCATAATTAAGTAATAGTAATATCATATAAATATAGATGGGAAATCATTTCTTAACCACCTAAACATACCTTACAAGAAGGAATATACAAATAATACAAAACATCAATTCTCCGGGCTATGGGTCCTCCGACCTTGTAGCTAATGCAGCTGTTAAAATATAATAGCACCTGGGTAAACTACTTAATAGCGTAGCTCCTTGCTCTTGCCCCTTTATCCTCCTTCGCCCAACCCTCCTCTGCATTCTTAAGTTGATAATTACTAATGACATTCCACAATCATTCGTAATGGGAAGCAGCTCCATCTTGTATTTCCGAACAAACCCAACCTATAAATTGAAATATATTAAACTATTCACATATTTTTTACTTGATTCTGCTTTGGAAAAATTTGATTGCAAAATAATTTAATAAAAACAGGAGCCCGCGATGCGGTCGATCGTTTTTATTTTAAAAAAGCTAAATCATCCTCGAAATTTTTTGGATAGTTTAATCGATTAAATTTATAGGTCAAATTATAATACATGACACTTTATTATCTATATTTCATAAAACGTGATAATAGCAATAAAATTACAGCAGTTAAAATAATAATAACAATTAAAATACTAAACATTATACACTACAGAGCCTACAATGCTATTAAACACAATCAAGGATTAAATCAGGAAATTTAATTCACAAAATTTAAATCCAGGCACAAGGGATCCAAGTCGTAATTTACCAGCTACTTTATTTTGACACGAGAGTACAGCTGTTAAAAAGGAAACAGATGATAACCTGCATCAAATATTGTTTAACGATAAATGAGTTAAATAAATTGTAAAAATATTTTAACATTATATTGACTTCCTTCATTTACTACCTCCCTCGAATGTTGTGGTTGGTTTAAATGAATAAAAAACATAATCGAAGAAAAATTTGATTCAAACATAAGGAACTCAAGTCTTAATTTATCGGCTGTTTTGATTTCTCGTAGGTAATACCACAAGTGCTTAAAAATTTTATTAAGAAAACATCAAATACCTAATTACTTAACAAATTGATATTTATTGTTGTAATTTATGTAATAAACTTACAAAAATTCAATATAATCACATTGTCTATTTAAAAGTTGTTATAAACAAATAAAATCAATCAAAATATTATTATAAAAATTACATAAGCTACCTCCAAATGCTGTTCTTGGATTTAACTATATTTTTAGTATGGGGTTTCACTATATTCTCATTGATTTCGTCTTCTTGGATTTCACCAAAACGAGTATTTATCATTAAACTCCATATTACGGTAAAAAGGTGTGACAAACTACAAGAAAACTATTGGATAGAATTTGTTAAAATTTTAAATTTATCTAAATATGGTAAAACATCTATACAGGGTGTTATGGAAATGACGTATTATATTTAAACCGGCGATTCCTGAGATAAAGACAAATTATAGCCATAATTGGCGCTTTCAATTCATTCAGCGGTAAAAGTGACCTGACGTCAAACCAGAAAAATACCTGTGTGGCACCGCGACACATGTAAGCAATCAAGGAATTCTGGCCGGTGTTGTGATATATACAGCTTAAACTCTTTAGACAAAATAAAATAATTTAAACACTTTTCAGTTCTGTAATACCTTTTTGTACAATTAATTGAGGGACATTTACGACGGACTATGAAAACAACCCGAAAAACATATGGAATAGTAATAGCCACGTACGTCACTAGGTCAAATGCCAATGACCTCTTGACGCCTTACATCGGCTGAGCGAAGTAGTTTCATATAGCGCCGCACGCTTGCGTCTATTAGTTGAAGACCAACTAGCGGCCGGATACGTTGTGTCTCATCGATCACCGATACACTCTCAGTACTCCGCTCTGTTTTTCGGTTTACGCGTGTATCTTGCCCGTCCATAAATAATCTTTGAATATTGTTTTTATTGACGCGTTTCTTCTGGACGTCAAGTTTCGTCGGGTGTAATAAAATCTGATAATCTGTAGTATAATCTGTATTATTGTATTTTCAAAAGCTAACTATCGGTTCTGTTTCACTATTACTGTGTGTACATAAAGTGTTTCCAGGAGTGTTCCCATGAAAAAGAAAAAAAAATGATTGTGTTTGTGCCTGGATTTCCTCGTTCTTTAGGTATAAGGATAAATACAAGTAGGTAGAAAAAAAATTATTTTTATAATTTTATATGGAATTTCAGTTTTACATTAAGTTTGGCAACATTGCCATTGGTTCTGGGTAAAATGTTGTACAGTAGCGCGGACTGACCTGTGAGTAAGAGTGTTTATTACCCCACTTTTAAAACGGTCAATTTAAAAAAAAAAAATATGTAGCGCTTCTCTGGGACACCCAAGGAGTCACCCATTTCAATATAATACGTCAAAAAGAATTTAATTTTTTTATGTTATGGTTATACAGTCATTTTTGAAAGTATTGCATGTACTATCAATAAATTTCATAGTTTAATTTTAATGTAAAGAAATGTCACACCGAGGATTTCAGGACAAATATCTAAAATCGCAACCATCTAAAGTGATTTGACAACGCTTCGGGTGATCAAAGGTAGATGAATAAGGAAAACGTCTCCTACTCCCTCGATACAGCCGGCCAGCGCGCTGGCTCGTCGTATCTTAGAATGGCGATGTTGTCTCATTATTCAATAACAATGACTTATGCTGTTCCGCGGAGAAATCTCAAATCGGACCACGCGATCCAAGTTGGCCGTGATTTATGAGTGATAAATGAGAGTTTGTAGAACATTTTAAGTTTCACATTAGAGGAAGCTATAGTCTTTGCAACGAACCCTCAAGCTTTTTCGACAGTTGACATCAGCAATATATCATCGATCAGCTGCTTGGGGACTTAATCAAATACCCCAGTTTTATACGAACCGCATTGAACGTATTGTGTTTTTATATTTTTCCAATTTGATGGGTGGTAATAAGTTTTAAAAGTATATTTCCGTCGTTTTAGTATAGTATATTTTGTTTTGAAAACTTTGGTTAACTACATATTGAGTTATTTGTGTATCTGGTAAACCACAGTAAGTACTAGTCAGGTTACGAAAAATTTATTGGTTAATATTTTATTTATCTATTTTTAGGCAAACATAATAATTATGGAGCATAATTATTGTCTGCCTTCTACTTCAGCTGATGCCACCGTTAGAGAAACTAAGGTGCATTTTAATATTAATAAAAAAATTTCTAGGTGTTTTATTTCTTTCTGAGTGGTTGAGATTTATTTGAGTTAAATATCAGGTAATACTTTTGTGTGGCGAGTTGAATGTAGACAGTTTGGTTAGCTGGGAAAGTAGGAAATATCTGCATGATATTTTTAATAGTTTTGGTCAGAATTCAAGTGCAATTATTGATCATGTAGTGTGTAATAATATGTTTATCTAAGTTCACTATTTTTAGAACTTTGCAGAGAATACTAAATATGTTGTTTATTAAAGTGGATGTTGAAGTTTCAGTTTTCTTGGCACGAGTGGTTGCATAATATGAGGGATATTACCTTTATTAATTTTTAAACATTATTAACTTTACGAAAAGAAAAATAATTAAGCAAATGGCAGGCAAATAGTTTAGAAATAATTTTAAAAAATTGTTGCTTTTTTAGAAATCTTCAATTACTATATCATAAAATTTATTCATATATAATTATATATTATATTATAAACATTTTTAACGTAAACAGGTACAAATTCCTGAAAAAATTATGTCTTTTACCATGAAATATTAGTGCTTGCAGAATATAATTATAAAGAGCATGCTAATATAATTTTGTATAATAAGGTATATTAAGATATCGATGTATAATAGTTACTAATCATTTTAATTTGACAGCAACATACGTTCCTGTTGTTCCTGGTGCCATCTACTTTTATTAAAACCATAATTACAATTTTAAAATGTATACTTGATAAAAAGAAATTGTAGGGAAGCCAATGACAATAAAGACAATAGAAAAGGTTCATAGCTATTTTCAGAAATGTTTTTTTGTGCATTCGGTACAAAAACATGGAAATTTTTCCAAGTGATTTGTATTTATATAACAGGGAGAAGAAATGATCAAGGATGACTTTTTCGAAAAATTGAAGATACAACAGGTAGAGTTAAGTTCATGCATAGACACACTGTATAAAGTTTACAGTAGGCAAAGATGGACATACATGTAGATACGTACTTCCTATCTTTTTGTGAAGATAGTGGTACCTATTAGACATGTAATTATAGATAATAAATTACTTTATTTTATATATTTGAATAAATAAATAACAAAAAAATACAATCTGTTTGTGTGTTTTATTCCCTATAATAAATAAATAGACTCACTTCATTTTTTAAATAAACGTACGTACTATTGTAGTACGGTCCTGGAAGGTCCTGGAATTTCACCTAGGCAAAATAAATAACCAGAAATAAGCAGGCAAGTCATTAATGTTACGTGACACTTGACATATCTGGCTAGAGGGTTCGCTGCAACGACTATAGTTACATATATTGGGTTGAATAAATCTATGATTTTTTACCTTACTTCCTATTAACTACTTTTAATCAAATATTCTCAAAGAAGAGTAATTTCTAAACTAAAAAGGTATACTTGGCTCCATCTTAATATCTCTTACCGTTTTCCAGATATTTTCATTTTTACTTTGATTTTGATGTTTACATGGGCATATCTCGAAAACGGTTAGAGATATTAAGATCAAACCAAGTGTACCTTTTTAGTTTACAAATTGCTCTACGTTGAGACTTTCACTTTTAAAACCCTGTTTTTCTAGAACGAGAAACATTTCGAAAAAACTTATATGACTTAATCTAGCTTGATATTGAGCATTTCCAGTTGCTCGATGCTCATAAGTTATGGGACAGCCTGTACTTGATAAGATTATTTATGAAAATTATACCACTTCCTATGAAAATATATTTTTTCAGCTAAAAAATTGTTTTATTATATTATTGTCGCCGTTTCTTGTAAATCTCCATAAGTGCCTAAGCCATGTTCCTTAGATGACAAGATAAAGCCGACTTTTCAATTTTATCAGAACCTGTGGAAAGAGTATGTATGAAGGCACGCGTACACAAGGAAAGCTTTATTTCTGGACGGGAAATATAAATGAGATAACGGCATGTCGCGGGAAAAATAGATTTGGTTATAAAGGATGTCAATTCGAAAACTTTCCACCCTTAATGTCTCACTTCAAATGAAAACATATTGGTAGCGGTTTAACTCCCTGGCAGGGGTAGATGTTACCCGTAAAATAATAAATGGGAAGTTATACGTTTATTGGATAGAAATTGCTTAGCTGGTAGAATTTAGGTAATGGAATGCAGAGCAAGGAAGGTATGTTTCCGGAAAGAAACACCAGTTTCATCACAGTTAGACTTGATCTAGTTCATATTATGGACCTATGGAAAATACCCAGTAAAGAATCGATTCATTGACCACTTCATTAAAGATTTACCAATCGATAAATATGTCACTTATAAATAATGCTCCAAAAAACGGTTGTTGATTTGTTGACCAAACCACTTGGTTGGTTAAAGGCAAGGGCCGATTTAGAGGCCCGAACTTCTATCATTGCAGCCTTCCGGCTTATTGTGCACCCCGATCTTGTTAGAAGATATTTGTTCCTTCAATGAGGTCTAGTAACCTTATATCAAGCTTGTCATGTGGGAGGCTGTCACCACGTTGTATATTCCCGAAGATATTTTGTCTTCAACGAGACAGCGCTACGCAGCGGTATATTATGTGTGATTCGGTTTCATCCTCTTCGCCGCAGAGTCCACATTCAATGGATGAGCTGCTTATAACCTATCCGTTGAAGGTGTTTTCGCAAGTGGCAATGTCCTGTTAGCAGACCCATCACTTGTTTCAACTGGGGCCGTGTTAGGGTTTGCATCCCAATCGATAGTATTTTCGATGGTTTTCCAATTATGGCCCGTGCGTGTATTTGACCAGGTAACCTTTGCCATCGAGATAGGTGTTGTTTTTTCGACATCTATCTAATGCTGTTTTTGTTGCCTGTTTTGATATCCCAAAGGCAGGTTCTGGGCCCCTGAGACGGACCCGTCTCTCGCTAGTTTATTTGCTTTTTCATTACCTAATATCCCAGAGTGACCAGGGACCCACAAGAGCTCTACCTTGTTCCCCCTGGCCGCCAGTGCTTTTATGTTGGTATGGCACTCCAGTGTGAGTTTTGAAGTAAACCGGTTGGAATTCAGAGCCTTAAGTGCAGCTTGGCTGTCCGACAGGATGTAAACCTTTTGGTTGTGGTAGCCCTTTTCAAGATTTTGTGAACCACTTACTGGAAAGCCAAAACTTTGTGAATTGCTTCATTACTAAGGAGGAGTATTGAATATCTTTCGTGGAATACCCTGCATTACAATATTTTAATTGTTGTACTTGCCATTATCAAGTTTTATTGCACATTGTCAAAGCTATTCGTCTATGATTCATCCTGATAAAGAATAACCTATTATACCATATTCAATAGATTGAAGATACCGTATTAAATGTGTTGACTAATTATACATCAGATAAAAGTAAAGAAATCAAGGAAATATAACAGCTTGAATTAATTTAATTGATTTATCCATAAACACTGTTGTCACAGGTATCAGCCATTTCCCATTTACAAAGGTATTTCTATGTTAAAATAAAGCAGCTGGTAAATTACGACTTGTAACGGATCTTGCATTTGGATTTATCTTGTCTGATTAAATGCTCGATTGATGTAAGACATTAATTTTATCTATAGTTACTGTTTTCACGAAATTAATATAAAATTACATATTACTTTAATATTTAATCATCATGTTACTGAATAACTGAACAGACCAAGCAAAAATTAATTAATTTATTATTAACATTGTTGTTGCAGGTCTCCTATTTTCCCGAAATAAAGCACTTGTGACAAAATCCTGCAACAAATATTGAGATTTTTGCCCTAAATATATCAAAATGTCAATACAGGATGTTGACATGGGAATGAGTTATTATATATTTAGAGCTGATATTTCAAATTCATCTTAAGGTACAGAATGACATAAGTCATCCTTAATAAGCTTGACAGAACGATTGTGTTCTGTATTTTTAATTTATCTGAATAAAAAAAAATCCAATAAATTAGTTACCTAATAAAGATCAACGATTATGTCGAGTCTCAAAAGCATTACATTTATTTAATTTTTTTTTATTCTGATAAATTAAAAATACAGAACACAATCGTTGAGACTTTTACAAAAATAGTGGTTAATTGGATTACATGGTGGCTACATTTACATTGAAGAAGGTGAGTGAGTCTCCGATCCTTTCCTAATATTTCCTTTCATTTTTTCAAATCACCTGCATAATGGAAGATTTAAAGAGAAAAAGAGCAGCTCTTAGAGGCAAATTAACCAGATTTTCGAATTATTTACTGTTAGAACAAGATAAAAATTTACCAAATATCACTGAAATAAAAATTAGGAAGATAATGGTAAGCTCATTTTTGGATGAATTCGAATTAATTCAAGATGACATAGAATATCTAATACACACAAATAAAGACACACTTGCTGCTGAAATTGAACGCAATACATTTGAACAAAGGTATTATCAACTGTTAGCTTCTGCAGAAGCACTATTAGACAATGACCTTGCTAAAACAAATGAAGATGCCGATTTGTGCACGAGTCTTCTTTAAATAATTCTTCGTGAAAGCGGACTGTATTTTATAGATGTTGTGGAAATTCTCGTCTTGACTTTTGAAATCTCAACTGACACTTGCTGTATTTTTGACACTTGTTGTTTTCTGGTCCCACTGTCAATGTTCCTTGTTTTTGAGTTGCGACGGGTGGCACAAAAAGTTTATATTATAAAGGTTAGTATACCAAACATGCCGGCCCGTTTGAAAGGCTAAAGTCTTTCAAAAGTATGAATGTTATTTGAAAGTTTATTTTAAAAAACAAAAGAAATTAGAAATAATTTACTGCAAAAGTCACAAATTAATATAACTCAAATTTTGAATGAGCGAGTTTAATTAATTGGCAAAAAACAAACTTTGTTAATTGCTCGTTTAAAATGTCCATGTGAGGTTTTACCTTCTACGACCCGAATTTTATCATCACGCCCTGGAAAAACCGCACTGACACGTCCCATTCGCCAGTTTAGTGGAGCTAAATTATCTTCCTTCAGTAAAACTAGGCTACCAATTTTGATCTTGTCACAAGAAGATTGCTGACACCATTTGCTTCGCTGTTGAAGTGAAGTTAAGTACTCGGATGACCATCTCGACCATAAGTATTGATAGAGTTTTTGAATGTGTTGCCAACGAGTCAAGTTGTGAACTTGAGCGTCAATATAATTTGGATTTGGTGTACTCATGAGTGAGTCTCCGATTAAGGAACGTGAAGGCTTCCTAAGCTAAGGTATAACTTAAGGTAACAATCAAATATCGGCCCTTAAACAACAAAATCCTTAGATGACAATAAATAGAAGAAAAACAATCGTGCTTTGAATTAATAGGCTAGACCTTATGTCAAATCCGAAAAACTACATACTTACATGTCATACGCTTTAAATAAAATACTATAATTCTAACACTTTGTCATTCTGTCGTACCTTCTTGAATAATTCCTTTCATAAAAATGACGATGAAAAATTGTAATAATTTGAAATCACATCACAAGCATGAATCAAGCAAATTTATTTATCGCATGTAAAGTAACTTTACTCTGAGCAACATCTGTTACAAAGTTCTGTATCATTATATTTAAATATTGATATTGTCTTTCACGATAAATTCTTTGTCCTATATTCATATATTTCTTCATCTGATTATTCTGAAGAACTAGAATAGTATATTAAGTACCGAGAGTCGGCAGTTAAACTAAATCTCGAGACAGTAATGAAACTTTTCACCGAGGTTTGTATACTATTTTATTTACAACCACATCCAACATCCACTTCTTATTATTTTGAATTAAAATTATTAATAAAAGATAAATGACATTTTGACTTTTCCATTGAAAAATTATACAGAAATTGCAAATAACCGCAGGTGGTAAAATAACGTAGGTAATAATACGCATCAAGACAGAGACAGACAAATATCATTCTTTGAATATGGTTTCCATGTCACTAAACAATATATAATTTTAACAACAGAAAAATGTTATCAGATGAGGAATTTGATTTTGCTGCTGTGACAAGGCATATAACTGTCAAAGGATGGTGAACGGGAAACAAAGTTCAAAATCCTGGTTCTGAGTCGGCGCTACTATCTTATTTCAGTGAAAATGCCAAGACAAAGAATATATCAACGATTTGGTCACAATATTCAATGCTGAGGACCACTCTATCAATTAGGGAAATAGTAGACATATCTAAATGCGCAAAGCTATTAACATTTTTTAAAAAGTGTGTTCGCATTTTGTTTAGTATTTACTTTCTACCCGGGTGGAAAGTAAAAGTAAAAACACGTCAACTTTCCACCTTTCAAAGATAGATGAAATGTCATTATTACATACATAGTTGTAAATAATAGTCCATTTTACTTCTGGTGGAAGCTATCCGTATGATTTTAATATTGAAAAACACCAACAACATGAAAGCAAACGCCAACACAAAAGAGTTTGGTTAGAAGCCCGGATCGACGACCCTTGCGTCAAATAAAATGATGGGATAGATACCTGTCCATGTTTCATAAGATATCCGTCAGATGACTTATGTAATAAATAAGCATTGTCGAATGATTTAGAAACCCAATTTGGCTTTATGAATAGTTTATTGATTCCATAACTACGTAATGTAACTATATAACAGATATGTACGAGTTCGGAAACAAGGCACTAAAGTGTCAAAAAGTGACGTATGGGGTGTAGTTGAATTTGGAATGGTGTTCTGAATAGATGTCAATTGAGGTCATTTCCGGTTAAACTGGAAGTGACAAAATGTAGTCCGTCATGTCATAAACAATATCATATACAAACCTAGTAAATTTTATTTCTGTAATTTAAACAATTAAATATACGAAACGTCTCATGAAAGATCTGATAATGCCATCTTGCGGAGAATAAAAAGTAGCAATTAGAAAGTGAAACGCTAAATTTGAGATTTTTCCAAATATTTTGTCGAAATTTTTGTATTTATTTTTGATTTTTTTGCGGCATATTATTAGGCCCATAATTACGTAACTTTTCCCCAATTGAACTGACCTCCTATCTCTTACCCTTTCCGAAATCCCAATGGTGAAGGCACTATTTGTAACACCCTGTATAATCATGCCTGTATTCGTTCATCCGAGAAAATAAGGAAAATATACCAATCGCAATAATAGCTAGAGAGTTCGGGTCATACGAAATTACAACTTTTGTGTATAAATTTAGACTTCCTAATTTCGTAATCGCTAAAACTTATGTATATTTATTTTAATCATCTGCTGGTTCTGTTTTCCGGTAGATTAAAGTTTAATTTCAATATAATTTCGTGCAGAGGTGGAAAAGTTTAGAACTATAAGTTGGATAAATTTATATAATTGATTTATTTTCCAGCATACAATACACAAAGTGTGGGAAATTTAGATAATTTATTTCATAATAATTCAGGACACCTTACTTTTCTGTTAGTACCGAGTAAATTCACAAAATATTTATTATTTTATTTATTACCTGAAATAACTAAATAACATTTTAACAATACTAACTATTGATACAGGGTGTTGAAAATATGAGATTAAAAATGAAATTGACAAATCTGCTAAGAATCTACATTTTCAAATAAAATCCCTCAAATGTTTTATATAATTATTTTCTGTTTAGCATTAAAATAAATATAACTTTGTATAAGGTTGTCTATTCCGAAAATTTGAAGTTTTCGAAATATTGAGGATTTAATATTTTTATATAATTGGCTATGCTCGGGTTGAAAATCTGTCAAGTGCTAAAGATATGTTAGAAGAGCTGCAATTTTAATCACTTCCACCATTAAAATTATTAATAATCATACCGGGGCGCTTAAATTATACAAACGAAGATTATTTAAACTAATTTAGTATTTATGGAGAAAAAGTAATTTCAAAAACATTTATTTCTTTAGCATTTGACTATTTTTCAACAACGTTTTTTATGCTAAATAGAAAAAATTTATAAAATTTAGGGTTTCCATTAGAAAACGATTTTTTGCTGTTTTCTCAGTTTAATTTTTAATCTTATTTCTTGAACACCCTGTATTAATAGTTACCAAAATATTATAAAAAATCTATTAAAGCACGTCATTTTGAACAAGAAATCTAACCCAAATTAAATACTAAAGGCTTCCTTCCTTATAGGAAAAATTAATAACTAATTTAAAGTCTGTAAAAGTCATATTAGACATAAAACCTTAAATAAGTCAAACACGGTTAGACTTAGGTATAGGACATGATACACAAAATCTACCTAGAATCTTTCGTAGAATCCAAAAATGTTATAATATGTATGGAGATCCATTTAAAATAAGCAAGTTGACACCAACTTCCGGTATAACCGGAAGTGCCACCATATTGAAAATATTTTAGCCGAATTGCCTCCATCAATATTATCAAGCTGCCCCATTTTAAAATTTTCCTATGTATAGTTTTTCATATACAGGAGGTAACAAATTCGTCCTTCACCATTGGGATTTCGGGAACGATAAGAAAATAGAAGTCGGTTAAATTGGGGCAAAGGTGCGTAATTATGGGCGCAATAATATGCCGCAAAAAATAAATACAGGAGCTTCAAAAATATTTGGAAAATCTACAATTTTGTGTTTAGGTTTTTATTTTTTCCTGACTGTTCGAGGAGATGTCTAAAAATAAATTTCAATTTCTCATTGCTTCGTTTTGTCTTGGGTTGGGTTACCACAACAAATAATCTTGTATCTTGTTGTTTAAATTATGAAACAGAACCTAAATCTACGTTCAGCAGTATACAACAATTTTCCGTTTTCCGACGTTTTGCTCCTGAAATTGATTAAAATACCCCTAGAACGTTCCTGTCATATCATTTTTTTTCAATTCGGTATAATTCGAAAATGTAAAATGCCTTTTTTAAAAGTCTTAAGAAAGTGGCATTAAGAGTAATATTTTATGTATATTAATAAAACAAATTAGTTGAGTAGTAGAAATTTGATATAACTAATAGTTTGAAATAAAATAAGAACGGTAGTAGTTGGGGAGAATGGGGGAATGGCAGTCACTTAAGCTAGATTATGTATAATTGATAAAATACTAGTCTTTTGATATAAGTAAATAGAGCAGAAGATAGCCTGACACATCCACTAGATCATGGTTTCCCCCTCAACTTAATATAATTAACCTTAAAGAAGATGTCAAGACGTGAGAAATGAGGTGTCATTGACCAGTATTCCACCACCCTGCGGGTAATTCCAGTCAGGTAATTTTTAATGCTTTTTATATAGCAAAAAATTAATTTAGGATTTTTTTTTGAAAATAAGAAAGAAATAAAGCACATACATTTATAATAAAGTAATATATCATTAAGCATTTTAGTAATTTCATCCAAACGATAATAAATTGAAATAAATAGAAAAAGAAGGGAACAGTAAGAGTCCTACTCTCTTAAACAAATATCGCATTTATAGTTTTCAGGAGTGACCCACACTGCATAATTAATGAATCCAATGGCCACACATCGTACAGCGATACCCAAGCTCATCCCATTTTCCGTATTCTTCGCAAATAAAACATGACTGGTGTTGTCCCAATGTTTTGACCGGCATTACCCGAAAGCTCCTTGCAATAAAAAACCTAATCCTAAAATTAAACCTCGTGAATTAGATAGCTACAAATGCAGAAATCATTAGAGCAATTACTTCTGGGAAAGTACAATATAAGGGCATGCAAAAAAATTAATTATTTTTGTACTTATGTTTGGTTCGATTCACTTGAAAGTTATACCAAAAGAGAGCAAACACGTTGAAATTCTATCGTGGCCATTACAATGGGGTGATCACAGCGAAATCACATGCATTTAACTTTGGACGTTGATTACACTGACGAACATTTTTTCTCCCTGGAATGATTTTGGCTGAGATTTTATATATTTTGGCCTGCTGAATCCGGATCTGGCCTCAGATTTTCGATATCAGCCTCCAATGATAAGGGAGAGACATATGCTTTGAACAATTAAAAACCTATAATATATTTTATTAACAGTTACATTATAAACATTTATAAATAATTTAAAATTTAATATTTACTTCCCTAACGTCTTTCTTTTATAAGAACTCCTGGATGTGTCTCGTATTAGGGTCCAGCAATAGTCGGCTAACATATTCGGGCTCCACTTTCCTGTATACCTTTTCTCTATGGAGGCAATATCTTGGTGAAATCGTTCTCCATGCTCATCTGATACTGCTCCTAAATTTTCAGGAAAAAAGTCAAAATGAGAATGAAGAAAGTGAAGTTTTAGTGACATGTTGCATTCTAAAATATGATAGGCCGTGAGTAGTTCTTCCACGAGTTTACGATAATTTTTTGATTTATTATTTCCAAGAAAATTGTTGCAAACGCTTTCAAATGCATTCCATGCCTGAAGTTCGCATCTTTAAATAATTGCCTAATTTGGGGACTAACAAAAATTCCTTCTTTAATTTTGGCCTCACTGATACATGGAAATTTGTCTTTTAAATACTTGAAAGCATTTCCTTCTCTATCCAGTGCTTTAACAAAATTTTTTATCAGACCCAGCTTAATGTGAAGTGGAGGTAAATATATTTTTTCTTTCTGAACTAATGGTTCTCGGGTCAAATTTTTAACGCCAACTTGTATTGTGTCACGTGGAGGCCAAACCTTCATTTTATAATGTTTGTCTCTTGCACGGCTGTCCCATTCACACAAAAAGCAACAGTATTTTGTATAGCCTGCTTGCAGTCCTGTCAGTAACGCCACCACTTTTAAATCTGCACATATGTTCCATTTGTGATCTTCATACTTTACACATCTTAGTAACATCTTAAGATTGTCATATGTTTCTTTCATATTTACCGAATGACCTATAGGAACTGATGGATGCTCGTTTCCATTAAAAAGTAAAACAGCTTTTAGACTTGTTTTAGACGAATCTATGAATAGTCTCCATTTATCGGGAGTATATGGTAAGTTCAGTTCGGTCATTAGACCAGGTATGTCATGTCAAAATACTAAATCACCTACCACTGCAAAAAATTTTTTTAGAGTAGATTGCCTTCACTCCTTTTCCCAAGAGCTTCCACTGCTGCAGGCGGGATCCGAGAAGTTCAGCTTTTGTTTTCACGAACAAGGTCATTTAATTCACCTTGAGTGATTAAATGAGGTGTATCAGGCAAATCATGACAACTAGACATTTTTGGTACCGTTTTTCCACGCACGTAGATCTAAGCGAACATATTAATAGATGTTTACTAAATGATTATATAGTAACGACTAAAGGGATATTTCAAGCATAGATGCAAATAAGCTGCAAATAACAATGGGGCGACCGTTTATTACCTATTAATGGGCCTATTCGACCCTTCCAAGAAATCTGAGGCCAATATAAACATTTGAGGGTCAGTTGTATATTAGTTTAAGTCCTAATGTTGCAAAATACACGATATTTTTATAAAGAGGATTTTTTTGTTGATTAGTGTTATTAGATAGTAGCACGATGCTGAACAAATTGAGTAGTATTTCAAGGGATCGGAATTCCCCACATGACTGTGATTCCCCCACTTCTCCCTACGTAATAATAATTAGGGACAAAAATAGCAATAATAATTTAAAAATCTTCAAAACGAAACGTCGGAAAACCAGTAAATATAATGCTGAATATAGATATCGTTTCTCTTTCATAAATGAAACGAAAAGAACTAGGCCCGTATTAAAAAAAAATAAGTTGATGAAGGATGACAAAATTTATCTTGGGTATATCTGTGAACAAAGTCAGGAAAAAGTAAAAACCGAACCGAACGAAACTTCAAATTCTTTCAAATATTTTAGAAGCCCCTGTATTTAGTTTTAATATCATTGGGCCGATAATTATCCAACTTTGCCCTACTTTAACGGACTTCGTATCTCTTACCGTTTCCGAAAACCCAATGGTGAAGGACGAATTTGTTACACCCTGTATTGATCGCCTGGTTCCCGGTGGGACACCCTGTATGAGTTAGGAAAAGAGCCGCAATGTAATATATAAACCTTGTTCCTCTGTTCCCCTGAATTTAATCTTTATTGTTTTTAATAATCATTTCTAAGCTTTTGTTCGTGTTATAAGCTACTTTTATGCCTTTATGTAGCAAACTTTTAACATTTCCACTAGCTTACCTATAAGTTTAGATTATCCCACTTTACAAGCTATATTCCTTTACTAATAATCCACGGAATTATTTAACTTTTAACATTTACCTTTTTTCCAAACCGTTACTACCTTTGAACATTTATGTTTGATTAACTTTTTCATCCCTTTTAATAGCACGAACAACACATGAAGGTTATATTTACTGGGTTTTTCATTTTTATTGTCAATAAACCGGGAGAAAATCCAATTTCAAAAATGTCGTTCCTCTATTTCGTAAAGGTTTGTTCAGGTGGCTTTTACTCCATAAAAAATATTATTATTATCAAAGTAGGTAAGTATATTGGTCCATGTTTAGCGCTCTATTTCTTTATAAGACCGACCGAGTAAATTAAATAAAAAGGCATTGTTGTTTTTTTACGTTGACTGTCCAGGAAATCCTGAAGTGCGGAGCATTTTATTTTATTAATTTGTTTGGAAATATCGTTAAAGCCAAAAGTATTGTAAACTACAGATCACATAATCCATTCATACAACTCTTGGAAAGTGAACCTGTGATTGTGTGAAATGTTATTGAAAATCAGTAATGGGTGGAAGAGAGAATTACATGTTTGTTGACTGAATTGCAACAATGTTGAAGTCTGGTTATATCAGATGATTAAATATTAAAACATAACCATACTTACCGATGAATGGTCCATTCTTTTACAAAGTACACATGAATGCACCATGACTGTTTATAATAAAGACGATTTATCACCAATAATCACAAAAAAATATATAACCAATCCGTTAGATCAAAGCGCAAACGTTACAATGGTGACGAGATTAGTAATTCATTTATCTTTTGATTATCTTTGGGGTTCGAATCGTAGCGCAGTTGTAAAATAAAAATAGATGTTGCCAGAGTGTTGTTGGATTAGTTCAAGATTCTTTTGATACTTTTAAGTATAATAATATTTTTTAAAAAAATCTCTCATCGCCTTTTCACAGTTTATAGTAAATAAAGTTATTGAGAAATAAATTTATTTTAAGAGCAATTGCGGATTAATCTTAAATTAGTTGTATTTGCCAAATTAACAAATTTTTAATTGGGATTTTATAAGATATCTTTCCGACAAATATATCAATTTGGCTAAGCTGTAATAATCACCGAAAGAGGTGGGAAAGACTGTTTACAGTCGTCGCGTAAGCTATAAAAGTATATTTTTCTATGTAGTTTGTAATATCTTTGGTTAAAGCATATTATCAACTATTCCAACCCCGAAAGCCTTTCATAACGGATCACTAAAACAACTGGGGATATTACCTGCTATATGGCCAGGGAAGATTTATTTTCTACAATTAGACTCTTTAACAGGCGAGAAATATAACAAGTTTAATGCAGTTTTACTGTTCATCATAATATTACAACCATATCACAAGAACTCTTTAACCTCGAAATCGTATATTGCATAACGACTGTTGAAAGTGGTAAAATGAAAATCACTTCTATATAAATAATGTAACAGGAGTCCATTTCTCGATGGTTTTACGGGATACCTCCGTTATTAGTAAAGATAGAAGGATGCAGTTTTCGCAGCGCTGTGGTACTTGTTTATAAAACAATATCCAATTAAAATTTTTCTAGTCCTCCTTGTTTTTGATATACAGAATGTTTTTGAGAATTTTACATTTTGGGACACCACAACTTCCTCCCCCCCCCCCTTTTGGGTTACCCCCTGAAACTTATCACAAAGGAATAAAATCTTCTCTTTGTAGTTTTTTACGTAGAATCCAGTGACGTACTCTGATTTTTTCTACGTTCAATAGTTTTCAAGGAAAAAAATAAATTATCTTTTTTTTTAAAAGGGTCTCCCTATACATTTTTTAATAATGGAATTTGGTTTCAAACAAGCTTCTTAGAATTATACGATGTGTCCCCGGATCGACGAAAATTTAGCTTTATCACCTACATGAAAAAGCTAAAAAAATTTGAGATGGAACTTCATCTTCAGGGCTTCAGCCCTTCATGGATAGAAACTAATTTGTGTCATAATTTTAATTTCTAGAAATCAAGTATGCCTTGAAATATACATACATATAAAGAAGTAATTATTTTTAAACAACGTAATTTTTGGGCATAATATTGAAACTAAAAATTTAGTATTATATATTTCTGAGAAGCCTATTAAAAACTAAATAGCATTATTAAAAAATATATAGGGCGGCCCATTTTAAGAAGGCAAACTTGTTTTTCTCCTTGAAAACTATTGACGTAGAAAAAATCTGAGTACGTTACAGGATTTTACGTAAAAAATTACAAAGAGAACATTTTTTCTTTTTGATAAGTTAACGGGGTATGAGGGTGTCCTAAAATGTAAAATTCGCAAAAACATCCCGTATACAGGGTGTCCGCTAATTAACATTACATGAAAAACGTACGTAACTTACGTAAAAATATTAGGATTTAATTGTACTTACCTATATCCGAAAGTTGATATTAACTGAGATAAAGGGTGTTAGAGTTAAAACTTCATTTTTGTTTTCCTCTAATAACTTTGAGAGAAACTAACGATTTTTCACTTCAATGTGTGCGGCATTTTTCGCACATTTATTAGGTCATAACTTTTTTATGCCTTAGTGTATTTAAGTATTTAATGAAAATAATACTTTTCTCATATTTATTACGTAAAAAAGGTATACTGAGTGGAGATCGCCCTTTGGAGATATATGTATTTGAATTGTTTAGTGCACCCTGCCCAATTACTATTAATTAGCAAACAAAATTATTTTCCTAAATTAAAATATGAGAAAACAAATGAAATTTAGAGATGCAGTTGCTATGAAACCTCCATGTTGTTATTTGTTTGTTGATTATTGTAAGATAGCTGTGTGGGAAAATGTTTCATTTTTGAGTTATCGTAAGTTAAGTAACAATGCCGAAACACAATTTGTTTTCAAACCCAGAAATGCGGGATATGTTTAATTGACGAGGTGCCCAGAGATGATATTCGAACCTCTATCCAACAATCTGATTTTAAGATCTATAAAAATATTTACGACCGATTAGGCGAAACAGGTATCTTTCGTCATAAACGGAATTCCAAATAACTCACACAGCTATCTTACGATAACCAACAAACAAATAACAACATGAAGGTTTCATAGCAACTGCATCTCTAAATTTCACTAATTTTCTCATAGGTTAGTTTAAGAAAAAAATGTTGTTTGGAAATTAATAGTAATTGGACAGGGTGCAGTAAACAATTTAAATGCAAATATCTCCGAAACGGTAACCCCGGGAGACCTGAACTTAGTATACCTTTTTTACGTAATAAGTATGAGAACAGTATTATTTTCATTAAAAACTTAAATACACTCAGGCACAAAAAAGTTATAAACTAATAAAAGTGCGAGAAATGCCGCAGGCAGCGCCCCCTACATTGTACATTAATATTTCATAACAAAAATCAATTTCTCGTCCTAAAAAACCATAATTGCCACATTTTGTAAAATAACGTTCGTTTATCTCAAAATTATTAGAGAAAAACAAATGAACTTTTAACTTTAACACCCTGTATCTCAGTTAATATCAATTTTCGCATATAGGTGAGTATAATTAAATTCTAATATTTTTTCATTTACCATTAATTAGCAGAGTATAAGAAACAGGGAGGATTTCGCAAAAAGGTAGTACGGTCCTGCGAAAACTGTATCATTTTATCTTTAAAATAATCGAGAAATTGCCACCCTGTAGGAACAGAAGTTTTTCCAACGACCGCAAATACAATCACCAATTATTTCATTAATTACCGAGAATCTCTATTAAGTTCCTAGAAATGGGAAACTCTGTGCCTTCTTCTTATCAAAAAACATTAAGTTTTCTCGTGGAAGATAACAGTATGTAGTGAAATGCGAACACAACAAGGAAAATTTCAAAAACGACCAATTAATTTAATTATTCGTGAAAACCATTATAGCACTCTCAAAGTTTAATTTAAATGTCAATAATGCTACTATTAGGTATAGTCCGATCCAGATCCTTCCTCTCTAACTTTCATTCCCCTTTAATTAGAACAATTTGCATGCGACAATTGAATTAGTAGGGTGACAGTAGCAATTTTCGCTACTAAGCCGTCGAGTTCTCCATTTTACTTTTTTTATAGTCAATAACCTATACAGGGTGTTAAGGAAATGGCTTATTACATTTAAACATGTGACTCATTGAATCTCCTAGTGAAGCAATCCCTATTTTATTTTTTACACCGACCTATCTAAAAAAGTTGTGGTTATCCCACATATATATACAGTATATTGCCAATACGAACGTTCCAAAATACAAAGAGTGTCCCCGCCATGGGAGATGTAACGGGCATATTGAGTTTGCGCACTGCGCAAACTCACAACGCCCCCTTCGATACCTATGGCGGGGACATAATTGCAAATTGTATTAGTAATATACTGTATATATATATACTGGGTTGCTCAGAAATCCGGAATAAAATGAATATAGCTTTAACCTGTAACTTTTGGGGAAAATGCTCGGACACGTCAATTTAGTTTCATATATTCTCACATTTTGACGTTATTCGTTTGGTTTTTTATAAACATTTGTCAAAGATATGTCGGCATCGATACTTTTTTTTTTAAATAGAAACATACAGATTGTGATACATCATTCGAAAGATAATATTTCGTACAGTATGGTCATAAATTTTAGCGCGAATCTACTATTTCAAAATGGCGACTGTGTTTAAAAATCAACGATTACTTATAACCAGGAAGAAGACAAACTGCCGTGTTAAATAATCGAAGCAGGCATGATACGGCGACATCCATTATGCCTGGCGCGCACGTGCTTTTCAAATGTCACTTTTGTCCAAATTTTCATAACTGTCAATATTTTAAAGTGACATTTAAGCAAAGAAAACATCAAAACTCCTTTATTTGATTTACTAAGTAGAGAAAATCAAATATTAGGATTTTGACATAGGTTTTCAGCTGTAAATATCGCTTTAAAATTGTCCTTACATACTTTTATATTATTATTGAACTAGTAACGAAACTAGAAATAAAGAATTCAGAGATTGAAGGTTGTAATTAGTTTTATTTAAAAATAGGAAATAAATCATAATTTACATAAAATATTTTACCATCTTCAACTTCAAACAAATCAAGGTAAATACAATACTATATGTACAGCTACTAACCAAGTAAATATATGCACCATCATTATGATTATGGGCTTCCAATTTGTTTGTTTCGTAGCATACTCCTGGCAACATTAGTGATCGAAGTCTTCTTGAATGTTCAGGCATTATGGGATTCTCAATTAAACTATGTAAGGAAAGAATTATTATAATATATTACCGGACTATATTTACTATTTACGAGCTTTTGACTTGTAGATTGTAAAATTTAAGTAAAATTCTTTAAAAATGCTTGTGGCGTGTAGCGTGTTTGCGTGAGAAGTTTGGGACATAATGGGACAATTTTATACTTAATGTAAAATAACAATAACGAATAAAAATCAATAAAAATATATTTCAATCATAAATTACTTACCTGCAACAAAACGAAAAGGTCCGTTTTCGTGAAAAGAAATTTAAAAATTATTTTAGAATTTAATGACGCTTCCTCCACCATTTTCAATCACATTATAAATCATATGTTACTTGATTTTAATTCCATTCCAGACGAAGGATGTTCGGTTGTAAAATAATTTAAGAACTTGTGCTGATCGCATTCTATGTCTGTCTCTGTCTGCATCAACCTTCTCCGATTCATTAAAGGGAGACAAATATGGCCTAGATCAAATCGAACAAACCCGAACAAATACACTCACGTCTTTGACTTTCAGATATAGCTAAGTAAGTCTGATATGGACACAGAACAATTGACACAAAAGGATAAACGTATAGAGTAACCTGCCTGGCTGTGACGTCACTTGCACGGCCTACTTATATGCTTCGATCCCCGCCATAAGCGGTCTCACCGGGCTGTTAAAAATCTCTTTTTAAATAAGCGGAAAAGATAAATCATTGATGGTTTTTTTACCTTTAAAGGTAAGAAATCTTCATTATTACAGGTTCTGACATTTTGTGACATTGTGCGTCTGGGAGCATGCCAAGTAGAGGGTGGAGGGCATTTCCAGCATTTGCCGCGTTAAACCACCTTTTTGTTGTGTTTTGTTTTGCTTCGTCGCCATTTTGAAATAGCTTGACAGAATGGCGCTAAAATTTATGAGCATACTGTACAAGATATTAGCTTTCAAATGATGATCACAAGCTGTATGTTTCTATTTAAAAAAGATCAATGTCGTCATATCTTTGACAAATGTCTATAAAAAAAACAAACGAATAACGTCAAAATGTGAGCATATATAAAATTAAATTGACGTGTCCGAGCGTTTTCCCCAAAAGTTACAGGTTAAGGCTATATTAATTTTATTCCGGACTTCTGGGCAACCCTGTATATGGGTTAGACCCCTAAAATCTGGCAATATGCGTCGCAAATTTTAAATAAAAAGCTTACGCTGTTTGTCTATATCGTTTCGGAAAGCGAAACCCTGCATACTTTAATATAGAAGATCATATATAACGTTATACCTTTACACGTGCGTCACAAACCCATGGATCAAGAGACAACGTGACTTAAAACTCCCCAATTTTTTTTATTATAAACTTAAAAGTGAATAAAAACATAATAGGGGGTCTGCGGAGTTCCGCAATATGTTTTGAATACAATAACGTGTTAAGTAGCCCACACGTTCAATAATATTGTCAATATTTGATGATATTGACAATAATATTGATCGTTTCAGGCACAATCTTGAAGTATTATTAATATATTGATGAATTTGTGGCCGTGTAAGATATTGACAATATATTGACAATAAAAATTTTGAAAATATTATTGAACGTGTGAGGGCTCTATTAGACAAAGGCAACATTTACAATGGTAGTGAATGTTGAATATTAATTTGTAGCCGTTATTTTCAGAGCTATTTCATAGTACTTTTGTGATTTAGGTAAGTATTTATGGACATTTATTACTAATATAACCTTGTTTGGTAAAGTCAGGTCATAACATGACGAAAATTTAAGGGGTGGCTAAAGTCCGCCATCCGGTTCTTTATCGTGAGATTATTAAGAGCAAACATCGGCCGACATACACGCTCTCGCTATTTCGAAAGCAACATAAATGACGACCGAGATTTGATTATAATACTCTTATTATAAGAAATAGAACGCCAGTTTTTGGCCCTCATCATTAAAATTTTTATTTTCGAAATTATAAATTATATTTCAGAATACGTTCATCGGAACGCTAGACACGTCTATTTTAATGTTTATGAAATCAGTCTTTGTTTTGATATTTTTCTTGCATGTAATTTTGATCGATTCGTATGATTTTAATGACGTGTAAGTAATAACGCACGGGTGAAGATACACTAGGACGACTTTACACACCTGTTATACAGGGTGTTATGGAAATGACTTATTATATTTAAACCGACAAATCATGAGATGAAAATAAATTGAAGAAAAATAACGTTAAATGGCGCTTTGAATTATTGTACGAAATATACACTTTATATGAAATCTGAAAATTTACGTGTCCGCTACTGAGGACGTTCACAATCAATTGTTTATTGAGGCGGTATTGTCATATATTGCAACACAGAATTGTAAACGCACGTGTTCAGTTTTTGACAACAAAAATTTGACCCGCGTTATCACTTCTTTTTCAAACTTTTTAGAAAAGAAATACTACAACTTTAGGGTACATACTCTCTTACCTTCGATCTTATAGTCCGTTTTATAATTAAATTCCATAAAAAAGTAAAACACAAGAGGAATGTTTTGCAATAGAACTAACAATAGGTAATATCACACAAATTTGAAATCACATGACAATATTTCTTATTATGAATTATTTCACAACAGAAAAAAAATCGGATAATCCTACATAACAAAACGTTTAAAATTCGTATACATCAAGCACGTGGAACCCTCGACAGCGTCATTCCACCCCCGAGTCTCCAAACATACTGAAGCAACGATAGTCGCGCGCGACAGGTATCCAAGCAAGGGCGAAACATGCGGTGTGATTTAACAATACTGTTAGTATACTCTAGTGACCCACATTGTTCCTAACTGAATCCAGATGGAACGGCGTGACAGTATATGGGTAAAAAGGGCTTTTACCTTAGTATTTAGATATTCGGTTTAAAAAAAAAAGTATGTAGACTTTCTCTAGGGCACCCTAGGAGTCACCCATTTAAATATAATAAGTAATTTCCATACCACCCTGGATATTTCTAATTTTATTATTAAGGAACGTTCTCATTTATTTAGTAAAAATTACTTTACTGGAATCATTGATAATAAATTCAACTGATAAGCTTAACCGAATTATTGTATTTATTCAATTTTCCCTTTTCCTATGTTAAATGAAATGATTGGTATGGTATTGATTTTAAGGGTCGTTCCGGTTTTTCATGAAACAGATAACACGAAACAAAGTTAAATAAATAAAAGAGGAAATTACTTTGATAATATAGATATCGTTTCCAAATAAATCTTGAAATGTTCTTTACTTTAGTTATTCATAAATACTGTATTGTTACGGTTATCAGATATTTCTTCTTTAGAAGTTGTAATTTCTTGTCAATGCGGTAGTTAGTAAAATCATAATTGGATTTCTTGTCCCATGGATCTAAATGTTTTGAATAGAGCAATTACTGGAATAATTAAATGATTCAGTTCAAGTTAAGCGAAGTCATTTTTAGTATTCTTTAATGTAATGAAATTCAATTGTTAGTTAGGGTTCTGAACTTGGCGTTCTTAGTATAAATTTATATTGAAATTGTGAAATTTATACAAATTTTTTGTTTAGAGTATACAGGGTGTAATAAAGTCGGTTAAATAGGGGCAGAGTTGGGTAATTATAGGCTAATGTAATGTGTGAGAATGGACAATAATTCAGTTTTATACTTCTTATAAATTAAACGAGCACTTTCAAGAATAAAAATACAACATAGGATCAACATTGACTGTGCAACAAATAATGAATCACATTATGAAATATTAGCACTTCATTAAAAACACACCCGAACATCTTGTATATTTAAATAAATAACAATAGACAAATAAATATCATAGACAAAAATACAGGGTGTTATGTAAATGACGTATTATATTTAAATCGGCAATTCCTGAGATGAAAACAAATTGAAAAAAAATATCCAAAAATCTTTAATTTAATATGACCTTATGTCAAACCAAAAATGACCACGTGGTGTCCCTATCAGGGAGGTAAACAAAGCAACATATGTCAACAGTGTTGTCATATCTTCAGGGTAAACTCTTTAGAAAGTTAATAACCGTTTGACAGATAGCAAGTTGTTTATTTTTCAGGGTTAATTGTTATAAACTTTTACGTTCAGTTCAGTTCGCTGGGAAAAAATCTCTTATTTATAAACTTGAACTGACTCGAACGAACCGCCGCGGAGTTTATAAATGGTCAGGTATGTTCTCATTTGTTCAATTCGAACGACACCCGTCAGATCTGGACAACTTAAAAGTTTATAAATGCCACTTACCCTTTAGAAAAAAAAATGCAATTTTATTTACCATTTCGGACTTATTTAAAACCAACTTAATTTATAAAAAACAACAAGTACTCACATCACAAAATTACATTAGTTTTCGCCTCACAACACATCTAAGTACCGTTCAATCTGAACTAGTATTTTAAAGTGCTACTGTGTAGACAAAAGTACGCCCTTATTGTCTAAATAACACGTTGGTTCCGTCGATCGATATTGAACTGCTGGACTGGGGCACTGCCGTCGCGAAAAGAACAAATAACTTAATACTTTAAACTCGGGTTTAAGTGTTAACATACAATTTAACACACAAATCTGCTTGAAAAACAGTAGGAAACCGGCCGGCTAATTTTAAACAGCTGATCTTGGACAATGGGGTTGCCTATTCTTTATGCGACTGCAGCGGCTGGGGTTAACACTTAAAAATACAGCGTTGCTACTTTCGATGTTTTATAAGGTTATATTCATGAAATGCAGAATTTCTTTCTGTAATATTTTTCTGTATAATGATAGTCACGGAAATGGCAACCGCGCTAGTTAGACGAGATTATTTATTTTAAAGGGATGGAAGGATGGGAAGGAAGGGTCTATCAACATAATTATTTCATCATTCTTCTTCAGTAAAGGATTAATAAATTTGATTAGCCCATTAGAAATTAAAGTTTTTATTATTTCTGAATTTCTATTGCGAAATAATTTGTATCCTATAGTGCTGTTGTTTTATGTGTACGGTAGGTTATTGTAAAGTGTAATTATGCGTTAGTATTTATTGCTTTTGTGTAATCTAATAATAAGTGCATATCTTCAAAAAAAATAATTGGAAACTCGTGGGTGTCTGTGTGTTTCTTTAAGTGATTTAGTGCAAATGTTCCGAGAGATTGGAAATAAGAGGCCGAATGGGGTTTAGTGGGTATAAGCTTATTATGCAGTTCCACATTATCATCAGGGTACGTGATGAGCATAAAGCTTTTCCCATAGAAAAAAAAAACAAAAACCTGAAGATGTCTGTGCCCTGGATTACTTGCTAGTGTACTGGCACCTGGATTCACTTCTATTTGGATACTAGATAAACTAAATATTATTTTTATAAGAATCTTATAACATTTTTTACACAGTTGGCAACATTGGGCCTGAACATCTGTTTATTACACAGCTTGACAATGTAATATGATCATATATGAATGTGCGGAGGAGTAACCGGGTGGGTTTAGGGGTGAATTACCCCACTTTTTAAACGTTCGATTTAAAAAAAAAATATGTAGCGCTTCTCTAGGATACCCTAGGAGTAACCCATTTAAATATAATATCTACGTCATTTCTATAACACCCTGTATAGAGAGACAATTGAAAGTTTGATTTGAGCGAACCATCTAGTCAATTTGTAAGTAATGTTATTGATTCGCAAGTTAAGCGCTGCTGTAATAAGTTTAGGTTACGTTAACGGTTAGTTTCACGTCAAAAGCCAAATTTGCTTGTCAATAAAGCTGCTAAATTATGACTAGGATCCATTTTCCCCGGGTTTGACCGCCCATATATAATAGATAATTAATTTTAAAGATGACAGTTATTTTGGTAATATTTGATTCATTGTTTTGGCATTTCAGTTTTTACTCCACTTTGAGATTCTTTATTATGGTACCGAGCAGAAGTATGAAAATACTGATAAGTGAAATATTAAATACTTAAAAACTGGAAAATCATGTGGTAAAAAGCCAGAAATTAACTCATGATATGGCTGAAAAAAATACTGTTTATCTACGACCTCGTCCGTAAATAGTAAAAATCACACTACAAAGTTTGCAGCGAACCGTCTCCCCAGATAATGACAGTCTGACATGACATTAATGACCTGCCTACTTATTTCTGGTTATTTAATTTGTATAGGTTGGTATGATTAAAAATTCATTTATCTTAAAGTCGAATCTGTTTAGTATTTTCTTACTTAATACCTACTTTGTTACTTTACATTATATCTCCACTTCTCATTTTTTAGTGAGAACACCACGGGCCTGCAACCCCCTCCCCAGTGGCGTAAATGGGGGGGTGTCCAGCCCCCCCCCCCCCTCCCGAAATTTACATGAACAAACCCGAAATGTAATGTTATAACCAATTTATTCAAAGATGAATTCGTTAGGAAAAATATAAATCTTGAATTTACTAGATGCTTGTTTTTAGTATATGATTGTTTTGTTCGTTGTTGTTTAAATGCTCAGTATATTTTTTGTTCAGTTAATAATTAAGTCAGAGCTTGTGACGCATTCACCGTTTTTTGATCAATATTTTTGATACTATTTCGTTTTATCCTAAAACCGGTTAATTACCTGTTTTTAGGGACCAATTACCTTAAGTTTAATGTAGAAATTTTTTTAATTAATAAATTAATGGAAGCAAGAAACGATATTTTGTCAATTTGCACAAATTTCGTTTTCTAACACAAATTTTTTTAACAGAAATTTAAAAATTTAGGTAATTGATCGTCTAAAACCGGTATTTTCGAATAAAACTAAAAAGAAACGAAATGTTGATCAAAAACGAAAAGGCGAAAGCGCCACTATATTTTTTTATGTAAGGCCCCCCCGAAACAAATTCATATATACGCCACTTCCCCTCCCAACCCCAAAAAATACTTAAATAAATCTCTGCAAAGCTACAAGTTCTAAAAATACTCGGATAAACATTTTATTACCCACTACACAATCAATTGCACTTGGATTCTGACCAAGTAGATCTCTTCTAGGTTCATTGGGTAAGATAGATTTCAAATCAAAACAGTCAACCAAACTGTCCACAATCAAGTCGCCATATGAGAGTACTACATGATATTTAACTGAAATAAATTCGAACTCACTCAGTATCACAAAGAAATTAATTTTAAAAATTACCTTAGTTTCTCTATCAGTGACATTAGCTGAGGTAGAAGCCGTAGAAGGCATACAAAAATTATAATCCTTAATTATTATTTTTCGCCTAACGAGTTTAATAAACTATTAACCTATAAGTTTTTTGTCAAGTGATTAGTACTTATGGCGCTTTATTAGATACACAAACAACGCAATATGCAATGTGTAGTTAATCAAACTTTTAAACGAAATAAATTATACTAAAACGATAGAAAAACAATTTTAAAACAAATTAAACTTAAAAATACATGGACTTAGTACAGCTCACCACTAAACTGGAGAATTTTATTGAATTTCCCAAGCAGCTAATCGATGACATATGACTGGCGTCAACTGTCGATAAACGGACGGCTGACTGCATCATATCAGAACGAATCTCATATCATGGTGGTTCATGACTTAGGCGGGTAATTCTACCGAAGCACGCACCAATCTTGTACGTGTTGAAAATGGAGCTCTAACCGCCTACCGTTATATTGAGGAAATCATCCAAGAAGTTGCATTGGGAACCAATTTACATTAATGCATGATAATGCCCTGGCGTTGCACATGTAGTGAGCGAATATCTGGATGGATAGTTGGACTGGTCCCCATGTAGCCCGGATCTCAACCTAATGGATTATCTTTGGGATCAACTTAAAAGGGCCGTTCGTCATCGTCCTGTACAACCACAAACCTTGCAAGACTTACGATTAGCGCTGACCTAAGGATATCAGGCTATCCCCCTCAAGAAAGTATAAGTAACCATATTCATTCGATGCCACGAAGGCTACAAGCTGTCATTACTATGAGAGGAGATAATACACGATATTAAAATTGTTTTTGTTAATTAACTTTATGATATACCTAGTGTTTGGAAACGAAATGTTTAGAATACATCAAAGATTAGAAGAAACAGTATATAAATGAAATTATTCACCTCAATTTTCCTACTAAGTTTTTGAGAATTCTGTAAATTTATACTTAGAATGCTTCTGTAAGATTTTTAAACGACGGAGAATTCCTCGACTCCTGACAATGAGACACTGAAGATGAACGGAAGGTCGAAAGCTCTCTGCAAGTAATTTTTTTTTCAAATCTTGCACTTAAATACAAAGTTGTTGTTTTACTATTCTGCATGTTTGAAATGTATCTTTAAAGAAAGTAACGATAATTTAATTGACTATTTCGAGAATGCTATTGCTAGATTAGAACATAATATAATATCTAACGGTTTGATAATAAATAGCACTGGAGTAAAACTTTGTTGTTTTAATAATTCAAGTCTCTGTGAATGTGGCTAATCTTTTTAACGTGTTTGCAAGTTATTATATTTTCCTGCAACACTATAAAGCTTTATTTCCGTGTTAATGAAGTTGCTGCTGCATTAAAATCTGGATCCTATTTCTCCAGATTTAATTCGTTTTATAATGATCCAATTTGTACATTTATGTTGGTCATAATCATATCAAATTTATGTGTTTAAACTGCATGGTTCCACTATTTGAGCAGCAGATTATAGTGGATATTTTGGAAAATATATTTTTTTCAGAAAAATCCTGAAATACGTGTCAACTAATTGTATGTATCTAAATAACGTATGTCCCATATGTTTTGGCACAAATTTGTACCAATTGCTTTTTTTAAAATAAAATATATTTAAATAATTTCATTTTAGTTTCATAAGCAACAAAAATATGAACTTAAATCAAATATAGAGGACAACGGTCTTCCACTAGACGCAACTTTTTGCGGACACCTAGCATCTGGTTTTAGACGGCATTTATATCGATTTCTCGGATTTTTCTATATATCCTGCGTCGAAGTTCCTCCTCATTTTGTGCGTTCCATCCTCCATCGTAAACTTTTCGAGATAAAAGAGCCCAAAAATCTTCTATGGGCCGAGTCTGGGGAAGGTTAGGAGGGTTGTCGTTTTGCTGAACAAATGGTACGTTTTGGTCTGGTAACCAATTTTGGGTTTGTCTTGCATAGTGACAGGACGATAGGTCTGGCAAGAACATAATATCGTCTCCAACATGTTCTTCTTCAATAAAATTAACCAGTTTTGTAAGACAATTATTATCGATATACCTTTGACTATCCAGGGCTTCACCTCTTACTCGACCCACATAAGGCCTGGATACACCCCGAGTGGAAATAGCGCACCATACTAGACATTATCAGGGAACTGCAATATTGTCAGTATAAAAACCATCATTTCCCTTCATTTCGGAGTTGCTTAGTGTGAAATACTTTTCGTCATCCATAACTATCACAAGGTTGTTAGCAAAATATACTTGTTTTAATGCACGGCAGCATCTCGGGTTTCTGCCTAGTTAGTTGGCTGTATATTTCGGAGCCTTTCCTTTTTATCGGTGTTCTTAGATGTTCGATACTTTCGTGCTAGTTTCCTTGATGAGGTACCAAGTGTGTAATTCGCCCTTCTTACTATTCTTACTAATCTTATTCTGGTAAAAATTCTAGGCCTTCCACTTTTTGGTTCATACAAGGAATATCTTGCTCACATTCAGCAATTGTCCTATAAATGGTTCTACGCGATATATTTCGATTTTAAAAAATGCGTATTATTTCGGAGTTAGGGACCCGTCCAACTAAATTATAAATACTTTTCCTCTTCTTGTTCTTAATCTTTAAGTAGACCTTAAGGTCTGTTAATTGAGAAGGCTTCGCCGGTATTATTGATTTTCCTGTGAAATGGAGTTCCGGCTGTCTTTCCATCTCTTGGGTGGTCTTCCTAATGGTCGTTGGCCTGTTGGTTTTCCGTCCTTAGCGATGTATGCTAGTCTACTTTGGTTCATCCTATCTACATGGTAACGCCAATATCTCCTTCTTTTCCTTCCCCATCTAACTATATCCTCCACCTTACTTTTCCGAATTTCTAATTTGTAAGCCATATCGACCTAATTAATTTAAAAAACTGTCAACGATAGGTGAAGGTGTCAAACAAGTTTTTGTTACCAGAGCAACTTGATATTTTCTTCTTATTATCAATTTTATGGCATCTAAAATTTGTGCTAAAACTTATGAGGGGTCCGTTACACTATTCGGACACACGAATTTTAAATTTTTACTATATTTTTCTAAAAGTATACATTTTTAGTAGTAATATTCAATAAAAAAATTTGGGGAATACTCAGTAATTTTTAAGAAATTAATTAATAAAAATCCTGATTTTATGGTTTTTGAGTGTTTTGACAAGGTTCTGACCCCAACAATTTTAGAGATGTTGCCGGATTTATAACAAAAATAAAAAGTAACGGAATTCAACAATTTTTGAAAATGTAATGGAAAGATATGGTTGTAGAAAAAGAAAACATAAGAAAATTACATAAATTGACAGTGCCCTGGGAAAACCACTGAAAACCCGCCCCCGCTACAACTTTTGTAGCCGATTTGTTTTTGTATTCGGCAAAAGAAAACACAAGAAAGTTACATAAATTGACAGTACCCTGGGAAAACAAGTGGAAACCCGCCCCCGCTACACCTTTTGTACCCGATTTCCTTCTGGATTCGGAAAAAGAAAACATAAGAACGTTACATAAATTGACAGTGCCCTGGGAAAACAAGTGAAAACCCGCCCCCGCTACACCTTTTGTAGCCGATTTATTTTTGTATTCGGAGAAAGAAAACACAAGAATGTTACATAAATTGACAGTGCCCTGCGAAAACAAGTGAAAACCTGCCCCCGCTACACCTTTTGTAGCCAATTTCCTTCTGTATTCGGGAAAAGAAAACACAAGAAAGTTACATAAATTGATAGTGTCCTGGGAATACAAGTGAAAATCCGACCCGCTACAGCTTTTGGAACCTCATTCCGCCACGCGCCTCTTATGGATTCAGTGCAGCTCAACCGAGCCACTGAAAACGCCATCCCTCGGCCCATAAGAACTGTGTACAAAATGTAGCGGCCACCGGCGGCGTGGCTTGTCGCAGACACAACTACTTTGTGGTCGCCACCGGTGTAGTTTAAATATCTGCCTAACAGGAATATTCATATTTTGAAAAAAAGATCCCGAAAACAAAGGATAATCTTTCCGGCATTTGCAACAATAAAAGCAGGAATTCAAGGCATTTGCATTAACTTTCTGCCTAATAGATGCATACGAGACGACAATTTCTGGTTTTGCATCTGAAATTATCACTAATCAATCATATGTATTGTAAATATTTTGCAAAATCCACATCATACTTGCCTGTAATTGCGTAAACATTATCTATATTTGCTATTTCCATTTTTATTTTTATTTTTTTTATTTTGATTTGTTCTTTCCTTTTCCTTCAACGCCAAAGTATAACTGTTCTTGGCAACAGTGTTATGCAATGTCAAATTTGTGTTCGACTTAAACGTGACATCTTCAACAGAGTTGCCAGTTGTCTTTTATTTGCTACATAGGAAAAAAATCTTGCACAAAAACGGATATTTTTGGGCCATTCTATCTCAGTTAACCCTCTTAAAAGATATTGCTTAGTGGTGACATAACTACATTGACAATAAACTGCGGTCTTATATCGATATAAACAAACCCGGACAACCTAAAAACTGTATTATTGCAGAAAGCTTTTCTATGTGGCAACACTGTTAAAATACCGAATTTTGCAAATATACATGTTCGAAGCGTAAATTTTAAGAATCAACAATTTTCCGACCATTTTTGCATTTAAACTCAAATTTTATGAATTAATTTGTGTTTTCCGCATCTAATTTTACTTAAAAGTATTAATATTTCACAATTAAACAAAAAAAAAGGTAAAAATACAAGTAATTAGTGTGTCCGAATAGTGTAACGAAACCCTTATCTTATTATGGGACATACGTTAAGTTGTAAAAATTTTTCGGACTATTCTAAAAGGTTCAAAATTGTGAGGTTTATAAAAAAATGACCGATTTATAAAGACTTAAAAATAAAATGTTTGATTTTTCTTTTGAACTGGCACTGATTCATCTAAATTCGTGTCCCTTTTTCCTGTGACGTTAAAGTAGGTTTTAATGGTATTTTTAGTACAACAAGTAACACCGGGGAAAACCAATGAATTAAACATTACAGAAACTTCCTTCCGCCCACAAGAAAGAAAAGTTTTAAGAAAATCCTTAAATGCTGGCCAATTTATTTTATCAATACCTAATTTAAAACACGGAAGCTTCAGAATCAGGTTATCAGTTAGTTACACCTTACAAGGTAAATTTATTTTTCAATAAAATATCCCTTTACAACTCTGATTATATTTTCTTCCCCCTTCATACAAAATGAATTTGTCGATGACAGGTATTTGAGGAACGTTTTTTAAATTGTATAGGTTAATACATGTTTTTAAATTATTTTAAATTTTTCTCTTTTTGGTGGAAAGAAATAATTTTGGTTCCATGTCAAAGCTATTTCCATATCGTTTTCAGTATCGTAATAACATTTTTCTATTTTGGTTTCATATGAAAGCTATTTCGATATCGTTTTCAGTTTCGTAATACGGTGGTACTGCTGTGTATGTTGGGTTGCATAATAAACAATTCCTAAACTAACCTCAAAATTACAAGTTTAAATCAACACGTAATATATTCTGTTACAAAGATATCAATTTAAAGCTAATAAATACACTGTACACTAATTATACTTATTTATGATTAAAAGTGCAGTTGTTATAAACATTTATTGTGACCCTACTTTTGTCTGCAGCGTTAATTTTAAAATCGGGCATAGTTTGTGTGTTTGAAACGTTTTGTTCAGGATTAATCCTTATTTGCGGATCCAATATTCCACATTTATTAAGAACTGGTTGTAAAAAATTAATGTATAGGTAGGTGCTGTACAATTATTTTACCTTAAAACCTAAGTAATTGCTATTTTCAGCATCAGTTATAAACTTATTGATATCCTCTAAATCTAAAATGGAAGATTTTTTCGGCTTGTAGCTCTCAGATTGCCTTTTTAAAAAGGCTTGAAGTCTTTCATAATTTCTTATATCTGTGTTTTCATAAATGTTAATGCAAGCTCTTAATTTTGAGTATAAGGACCACAGAGTCGACGACTTCTTAGTTTTACTTTCCTTCTCAAAATAAGCGATTAGAACATTTTCATTACTTCTAGAAACAACTTTCGCAGAGTACACCAGGTTGTGAATGTCTTGTAATATTTTTCGTATACTTTCTTGGACTTTTTTGGTAAAAGTTGATCTAATGTAATATTTTCAATTTCCCTAAACTCAGGAGGAGTTAAATTAATAATATCTTCTTGATCCATTATCGATTAATTTTAAAAAAGCTTCCAATATTCGCGACAAAATGACGGACACGTATAATTTATCAACGCTTACTGGATAAATAATTTGACTATTGCCAACATAAAATTTAAACATACAAATCTACAAAATTTCTATGGCATTTAATTATGTGTATTTTTATTAAAAAATACACAAAATAGAAAAAGTAGTATAACGTACATGTTTTATAAAGCTATTATAGCACTTGTTCACTAACAGGGAGGCGTGCTAAAATATCATGTTTTATAAAACTTGTACTTTAATATACAATTTTATAGAACCTGTTTCTTAAGGTTGGTCATGTATGTTTAGTTTCACAAAGAATTAATAAGATAACCTCACACCTGTAAAGTCTACTTTTTTTAAAATCTGAACACAGCATTATAATATTTTATTTACAATCATGCATGTAATAATGACATTTCATCTATCTTCGAAAGGTGGAAAGTAAATTTTATTTTTTTATTTTTTTTAAAAACGATATCTCAAAATAATATACGTACACCACACTTTTTAAAAAATGCTAATAGCTTTGCGTGTTTAGATAGGTATGTCTACTTTTTCCCTGATAGAGTGGTCCTCAGCATTGAATATTATGACCAAATCATTGATATCTTCTTTGTCTTGGCATTTTCACTGAAATAAGCCATCATCATCAGAACCAGGATTTTGAACTTTGTTTCCTGTACACCATTCTTTGAAACAGTTATATGCCTTGTCATATCTCGGGCGGCTTTTAGTTGACAGAAGATCTTCTTCTACGATTCTTGCTGCTTCTCGAATTTCTGGTGGAGTAGCATCAAAATCAAATTCCTCATCTGATAGTATTTTTGTGTTATCAAAATATTATATTTAGTGACATGGAAACCATATTCAAAAAATGATATTTGCCATCTTGATGTGTATTATTACCTACGTTATTTTACCACCTGTGGTTATTTGAAATTTCTGTCTAATTTTTCAATGGAAAAGTCAAAATGACATTTATCGTTTATTAATAATTTTAATTCAAAATAATAAAAAGTGTATGTTAGATGTGGTTGTAAATAAAATAGTATGCAAACCTCGGGGAAAAGTTTCATTACTATCTCGAGATTTAGATAACCTCGCCGCTTCGCACCTCGATTAACTACCGACTCTCCCGACAGGAATGAAACTCTTTCCACCTCGGTACTATTACAAATATATGAAAAACTCATTAGAACTTAAACTAAAATCATCTTGGTTCATATTGTTTAATTTGTAAGAAAGTTTTTGAATTTTCGCGACACGGATAATTCATCAGAGGCTACTCTGATAATAATTTGATAGTATTACCAACATAAAATTTACAAAATTTATAAGGTATATATTTTTTTTAAATATGGTTTTTTTATTAAATAATGAAGTCAAATAGGAAACACAGTATAAAGTAGGATAAGTGTTGGATAGTTGCCGCACATTTTCAAATAAAACCGTAAAATCGTTTAATTGTTTAATATTACATTTCTTACAAAATAGCAAAGGAAATTCTAAACCATCCATAACATATACAAATATAAAAAAACCGAAAAAAAATTACATCAAGGTTACAAAAAAATATTCAAAAAAATGGATTTTATGGCGTCTCTCATCTTGGACGTAGGAGAGATGCCGGAGTTGTAGGGCGAGACGTCTCGCGCGTTCTCCATACGGGACAGATGCCTTATTAAACAATTTTCTTTTTCAATTATTTCCGTTTGCATATGGCGAGGTTCAGGTCTCATGTAGCCATTTTGCACATCTGACATAACAAATCCAATCCACAGTTTTAGTAATGCAACTATATTCCTCGAAACATTCCACACAGTAATATCGTTGACTGCATTACATTCTTCAAAGAAAATGTAATTTGAAACAACAGCCTGATGTTAAAGAATATTGGCAGGATTATAAAAAAAATATAATCTAAATTCATAGGCAATTTTCACATAACATAACATGAAGCCAACATTGTTTGTGTAATGCCCATAGTATGCTCAATTGATTAATTGATTACAAAACTAATAAACAGGGTGTCCCAAAGAATACAATTAAAATTATTTAATAACTGCACTGTTTACGAAACGGACAGGAATTCCACTTATTATAATAAAATTATTATTTCCTTGACACTATTTACAGTTCTTGAAATTTTACTTGATTTTATTACAGCTCGTATCGATGATAGTATATTGCAGGTAATGGTCGATGGAAAATCGTGCAACATACTTTAGATGGAAAATATTTAGCTTTTCACAACAAAATACACCAAAATTGGTCGGCATAAATCTCGGCACATCCTAATCCCTTAATCCTATGGCATTTATAATGAGATTTTTGTAATTCAAATTCAGCACAAAGGAATCCGTATCGTATGTGAACGTCCCATTTGCGTACAGAGGGATGATTATCCCATGCCGCCGTCAACATGTTAATTATCTTAAGTGCCATATACCTACCACAAGCCCATTGAACAAGCTCTGCCGCTTATTCATCGGTTAAGGGTTCTAGGTATAATATAAATATATAAAAACCCTGCGATAACTAAACTTAACAACAAAAAATAACTTTTTAAACGAGATACATATACATAGAAGTAAAAAATCTATAAAACACTGTGTGTGTGTGAACTAAACTTAATAACTACTTGCATGTTTCTGGATACTTTCTACATTTGAATTTGAATATTTCTGTTTTGTATACCTGAGGTGCAGGTCGACAAGTGGATCCTGTGCCTCCGACGTATTGGTATGGAGGAACCAATATCGTTTAAAACATGGTCTAGTCATGGTCTATTATTATTTTAAATAATGCAATAAAAATAGGAAATATTTCTCAGTAATTGCATTATTTTATGCAAGGTAGGTAACTATGTTCTATTTTTATCAAGGTTCAAAATATTACTTCTTACAAGATGTAAATTTTTCAACCTGGAACATGATTAATAGATTAATGATTGTTTTTCAGTTTTGATCGTATTAATGTCCCTTTTTGCAATTTAAATATATTGATTTGTGATTCCTCTTCACATACCCTATAAACATTTGCAATCACCTCATGGGTTTTTACCAGGAGTATACCCATTCATTAGCACAAAGTTCAAAATTTTAAAGTAACACCCTAAAACCCGACACAATGAACTTCTATTTATAAGAGAAAATGCAATAACTATAGCCCTTTCTATCACTACGCAACTGGGTGGGAACATCCATCAAATATCGGACATCGCCGAACAAGCTCGATGGCCCATCGCGTATCACACGAGACGAATGCGCTATCAACTGTCTAAGATATGACCTATCAAATTAGCCCTAGCTACCTACCATTGACAACGCAGTATGTTGCCATATTTTTAGATTAAATGTACTTTAGTCAAAAAAATATGTTATTTTGTATTTCAATATCAAAATAAATAGTATAAAAATATAGTTTTAATAATATTGAAATTATAATAGAATATTGATTTCTTATAGACCTATTACAAGAATATTGATTTCTTATAGACCTATTACAATTTATTTTCAAGGAGTAAGTGTAATTTTAGGGTTCACTCCGTAAGAGATTATTAAATTAAAACTTAATACAGGGTGTTATGGAAATGACTTATTATATTTAAATGGGTAACTCCTAGGGTGTCCTAGAGAAAGTCTACATACTTTTTTTTTAAATCGAATATCTAAATATTAAGGTAAAAACCCTTTTTACCCACATACTGTCGCGCCGTTCCATCTGGATTCAGTTAGCAACAATGCGGGTCACTAGAGTATACTAACAGTGTTATCAGATCACACCGCATGTTTCACCCTTGCTTGGATACCTGCCGCGCGCGACTATCGTTGCTTCAGTATGTTTCGAGACTCGGGAATGGAACGACGCTGTCGAGGGTTCCACGTGCTTGATGTATACGAATTTTAAACGTTTTGGTAGTTGTAGCATAATAAGAAATATTGTGATGATTCATAATAAGAAATATTGTGATGATTCATAATAAGAAATATTGTGATTTCAAATTTGTGTGATATTGCCTATTGTTGGTTCTGTTCCAAAACATACTTTTTGTGTTTTATTTGTTTATGGAATTTAATTATAAAACGGATTATAACATCGAAGGTAAGAGAGTATGTACCTTAAAATTGTAGTATTTTTTTCTAAAAAGTTTGAAAAAGAAGTGATAACGCGGGTCAAATACGTCTTGTTGTGAAAAACTGAACACGTGCGTTTACAACATTTAAGGTTATTTTTCTTCAATTTATTTTCATCACAGGATTTGCAGGTTTAAATATAAGAAGTCATTTCCAGAACACCCTGTATATGTGAAATTTTTTTGCCCGCATTCCATTTGTAGCTACAGATAAACTTGTCGACCTGTATGTATCGAGTTTGAAATATTTACTACTCGTGTTGTGGTCTTTATGACCACATACGATATATTGGCATATGGGACACAAAAATATTTTATATATTTTGAGAACATTGAATAAAAATTGATTAAAATTCTATCGTAAAGGCGGTCGTAGGTTATTAAATATTTCACTAAACGTTTCATTGCTTCCTGAGTGAAGAATAAGGTGCTAAATCTACTTTTTACGGCAATTTATAGATGATAAACTAGCTCGGTAACAGCAACCATAGCTTTAATTATATTTTCCTATGACGAGAAAAGTGAGAATATAAAATAAATGTAGAAAATTTATTGAAATAATATATTCGTCAATGTCGCTGGGAGGGCTGTGTTTCTTTGTCTCTTATGATAATAACAGCTGCCAAATTCCTTCCCATTTTCCCGGATTTAATCCTACTTAAGAGCATAATTTGTCGACGACAATTATCCCTATTTTAGTAACATGTTAAATTGCCGCTATTAAATAATGTAATTTAGTTATGGTGTTCATACTTTACCTGAGATTTCCATTTTTATGGATAATAACTATTAAATTCCAAACATTCGTCTCCTTGAAATATGATCAAACTTTTTGTCGTTTTATTAAAGAGAGAGAGAGAGAGAGAGAGAATTATTCGGTCTGAAATTGTATAATAAATAATATGTCGATATTATAACAACCATCGTGGCACAGTTTGATCTTCTTATATACAACAACATTGACCAGACATTAAGATTTAGGTTTTTAAATTAACGAAAAATAAAAGTAGGGGAGAAGGGTTCAAAATGATTCCCGCGGGTAAAATGATCCTCTTCTATTATCCCTAGAACCGATTGTGCCATCTATGGGTTTCGTACGTTACTATTACCTGCTACTCATGCGTAGGGTTGAATCTAGAAGTTTGAAGAGTGAGTGCGTTATCGATAAAAAGTGATTTTTGCTTATTCTGATCTAAAATAAGTACCTAGAGACTTTTATAACAGCTTTGAAAAGATAACAGGAATGCTAAATTGTAATATATATTTTAATAGTGATTAAAGTTTAAGAGTATTTATCAGTGGACCGGGCTATCCAACAATTGCAAACGTACTTTCCCCATCTTTCTGTTATGATTGCAGCATAGACAGATTGCCATATTTATCGCTAAGATATCTTGCAAAATCCCAATTAAAAATTTGGTAATTTTACAATTACAACTGGTTTAAAGTTATGCCGCAATTGCTGTTAAAATAAATTTATTTCCCAATAATTTTAATACTGTGAAAGGTGCTGAGAGATTCTTTAAAAAAATATTATTATACTTAAAAGTATCAAACGAATTCTTGAACTAATCCAACTCCACTCTGACAACGTCTGTTACTATTTTACTACGCGATCATATGTACAATGGGTGTGCTAAAGAAGCTAGAAGGAGATATTAGAATGAACCATATTCTAACAGTGTTGTTGCTACAGAGAGCCCTCGCACATTATAATAAAATATTGTTTATTATTTTTTTTTGTGGCTATTGGTGAAAAATGGTCTTTACTGTAAACAATCATGTTTCAATCATGTGTAGTTTGTAAAAGAGTGAGTAAAACAAGGATTTATCTTTTCATCGGTAGATAAGTATGGTTATGTTTTAATATGTAAGCACCTCTGATATAACCATTGCCGTTTAAAAGGTTATTGACAAATCCGTGGAGCTAGTTCGGGCAAAAAGAACCCCAGTTGCCGGTGAATTCAGTGTTGGGGTAGTGTTGGTGTAGCAGTATTTTTATTAATTATTTGATAGTTCTGATGTGTGTGTGCTTGGTGATTTAATTTCAGTTGAGTTTGTTTATTTCTTAACATAAATTTTGCATTTGCAAGATGGTTGAGTCTTGTGCGACCATAAAATGCTTCACTAGGAGATGCGAGGGAGTAAAATAAAGTAATAGTTAAATCAATCCTTGGACATACTGTATATAAAAAGTGGATTTAAAAAGGCCATCAACATTTCTATCTTCTCTATAAATAACTGATATTCGATACTACACTTTTTGAATAGGTAAAAGCAAAACGTACAGAATCAATCATCAATAAATTATACTCCCTTGCCGGGCTTTTTCCCGAACTAGCTCTGTCTCTTTCTTGGACCTTTCTTTCTAATGTTGGCCGCAAGAAACGAACTTACGGTAAATGGCCGATTCATAACCTTTTAAACGTCATTGCATATAACCAGACTTCAACATTGTTGCCATTCAGCGCATACACATGTAGTTCTCTATTCCACCCATTACTGATTTTCAATAACATTTCACACAATCAAAGGTTCACTTTCCAACAGTTTTATGAATAGAGTGTTGGCCTTGTGTTATTTACCGATTTAACAAAAATGTTCCTATTTTCTTACTGCTTCTAATTAGGTGCATAATGAAATAAGGCTTACCTTATTATCAACAATTTTGAATTTTTCTTTAAATGAAATAGGATCATTTAAGCCTACCTTAAGGGATCATTTTGCCCAATCAGGTAAGGTAAATGAATATTTTGCTAAAGTTATATTCCGTAAATTATTATGCTTTATTATTAAACAGTATGTACATCTTAGTATGAAAGCATATGACTTGGGGAATTCCATAAAATCAATTTTTATTCTCCTTAAATCAACTGGGTTTTCAAGTAATTTTTTCCTTATTGGGATCATGTTTGGCCTTTCTCCCCTATACCGGGCGATGTATCGTTAAGTTGAACATAGGAAACCAGATATAACTTTTGAGGTGGCTGAATATAGGTTTCCCTGTACATTTTATAAAAAAAAACAGCATTATAGCTTCTTGAAGATACTGACATGGTAAACCTATATGCCGAGATTGAATACATTTTGATGAGCCCATCCTAAGTTATTCAATTAAACGTGATGGAAAAACCACGAAACTCTCATAGTTCAAACACCAGCTAATAATTTCTATGGCGCTACTGCCAAAAATTGAAATTGAATAACGAAAATATTGTCACTGACACTTATTTTCTTTCCGTCAATCTCAAAATTTAATTTGCTGGTGTTTGCTCATTAAAATTCATTAAAATGTATTCAAACTCGGCACATGGATTTACCATATCGGCCTAATTAAGAAGTGATAATGTAGTTTTCCTATAAAATGTACGGGGAAGCCAATATTCAGCCACCCCAAAAATTACATGGGATATCCTATGTTAAACTTAACAATGCATTACCCGGTATATTCGTCAATGTCGCTGGAGTAGCTTATTCGGTTTTACTTTGAAGGCCAGACTTTCGGTAATGACAATTACAGCTGCTAATTTAAGACCCGGCAAATCCCTTTGCATTTCTCCGGGGTTAATCCCTTTTAATAGCCCAATTTATATACGACAATTATACATATTTTAGTAACATGTTAAATGGCTAAATGCCACTTAAGGTGGCATTTCCAATCCTATTTCTAGGGATAAAAGTCTTGGCAATTACCAAAATCTTCCAATCAGGGATACTCAGTTTTCAAAGCAAACTAAAAACTAGATTACAAAATTTAGTCAAATTTGCTTCACAGCTTTATTGTTAAAATTTCCCAGTCAAAGCACTCTTGTTATTTTCAAAATTTTATCATTCTCTTTTTTCTACTCTTTTTCTTGTTCAGCAAATGTCGCTGGGCTGGGAGCCCACAACAAAATTCTAAAATTAAAAGGGGTCCGTGGGCAAAAAAGTTTGAGGAACACTGGTCTAGGAAATTAATGATAGGGGAGGGTCTGGAACAGTGGCCATGCAGGAACAGTGGCCACCTGACCGCTATTTGTTCATTTAACACTGTTGCAATGTTGCGAATCAAGCACAGACTACATCGACGAAGTTAACTGTAATAGTATTGTATTATTCTGCCACAGTTAAATCTAACATATAATTTAGTATTTATAGTAAATCATAACAAGCAGGTGAAATATTCTAACTAACTAACTAAGTTAATATATATCAAAGTGAACTAGTATTGGTGACTTAAACGTAAACCATATAAATATCTATTAATATAAAAATTATTTAGCTGCTTGAAGTATTTTTTCTGTTAGATAATTTTTCTCTAGACATGTGGTTGTTGGTACAGTGGCCATGCGAAATGTGGGTACAGTGGTAATTACTAAATTAGGTGAATAGGAATGACCACTGTACCTAAATTGCAAAAAAATCTTATGTAGTGCAATTTGATTATTTATATTTACTCGCCTCGAATCTGTGTATTAGGTTTCCGGTTTACCGGAATATACCCATTTAATAATAATATTTTCAATGACGAAGATTTCATGGCAGCATCAGTAACAGATTCGGAAACAGATAGAAATGATAAAATATTGACGAATTCAACTAGAGAGCAAAATCAGGAAATTAAAATTAATTCATTGAAACCCCAGTCTATAGAACAAGATTTTTTTGAGATTGCCATCCACCTTCATGCTTAAGAAGTAGAAACAATTTATTTCACCCGTCGCATTGAAACCCTATCCTTCTGCGAGTACAGTTCCAGTTAAAAGGTGTAAAAGGAAAAAGAAAAATACTGAAATATTAACCGGCACACCTATTTTTAAAAGGTTTGAAGAAGAAGAAAAATTGAAGAAAGATCGAAAAACAAGCCTCCAAAAACAGTCCATTGTAAAAAGAAAAGTTGCTGATTGCTTAAGAGATCCACTAAAGAAAAAACAATCCGTTTCTAAAGGATCTGCAAAAAGCTGAAGCTACAGCGATCTAGATGTTGAATTGACGGACTCCGATGATGTGGATTGGTTTTCTGAATCGGATAAAGACGACGAACCAATTGTTAATGATATAGCAAATATTGCTGTGGACTCTTTCGTTCTTGTCAAGTTTGCAACAAAAAAAATTGTCAAACATTACAAACATTATGTAGGACGCATCACAGAGATTTTAAAAGACACTGATGAATTTAAAGTAACATTCCTCAGACGTCATGGTAGCAATTTTACGTATCGCGATGTTTCTGATACCGCTATAGTGCTAGTTGATGATATCGTACATCATTTGTCTAGACCTTTGAAAGTAGGCGGCCCTGCTAGGTCAGCAAATTTATTTTCTTTTCCTATAAGTTCATGTATGTACAATATTTGTTAACTTACTCGTTGAAAAATACCTAATTGTCTTATTTAAGTTGCTTTTTGAATATGTTGCATTTTTTGTATTAAAAGCTGCGTTTTCTGGCTAATGTTTTTGTAAATCTTGAAGAATGAAACCAATGGGGCCATTGTACCATACTAGAGTGGCTGTTGTCGGTACAGTGGCCAATTTATCATTATTGATATGCAAAGTAAATATTATCGATACGAAAATAGAAAATGATCTCTGTTTGCTAATGGTATCAGATTTCATAAAAAGCGAAAACTTTGGTTTGTGTGATTTATTTTGCAGAAAGGTGGTCACTGTTCCAGACTCTCCCCTAATCAAATGTTATTTCTGAAATAATCTTTTCTAATAAATCTATTTAATTCCATGAAGAATTTTTTTGTTTTGTTTAGAGGTTTAAAAATATACAAAAAAATATGTCTGATTGCTATTAAATTCTTCTTCTCTGAGCAAATTATCATAATAAAATTTTTCGATATTTTGCGAAGAATTTACTTTACCTAGACAGATGATAAAAATAATGCTTCGATCAAGGCCTGCTTGCTTGCATAAAAATCAAAATATGTTATCTTTTATTTTCTAATCAAGCAGGCCTAGGTCTCAAATAACCAAATTTCAATTAGAAAATTTTTTGTCATTTACATTCTACTACTCACAATTTGCTCCTCATTTATTGTTTTCCGGGATACTTTTTCGTAAAGTCGTTCTAAAACTAAGATAGACATGACGAAAGAGTCTCTGTCAATATTCTTGTAGAGCTTCATTACGAGAATCAATTTTGTTATATTTAGATTCGTTATTCTCATCTGAAGAACTTACAGTTGCTTTTCCTTTATATGTACAGGGTGGCCATTGGCAGTTTGGCATCCAAAGATAACACATAATTTAAGTTAGTTTTGAGACACCAAATATTAAGGGCAGCTTTGCCACACATAGGTATATTAAAATTTTTTAAAAAATGTTTCACTTCACCCCACTGTATAGCTCAAAAAGTGTATGCTTTTACTTTTGGGAGGGACTGAATTGAAATATACTACGCCGCATTAAATAATACTCAACGATGTTGTTTTTATATTGTTCTTGAGATTTCTTTTATTGCCAATAAACCGAACTAATAACAAAATCTAATAAATTGCCGGTTTGATGATAATGTTGGTTTTTCTTTCAGGGATTTTAATTAGGTCAGCTAATCAAGAACAAAGGTTGGCAATGTTATGAAAGAATAACGTAATAACATCATCAGGAATGCCATTATAACGGCTGCGAGGTGCGGAAGGAACATAGTTGTTCTACAATTAGCTCGAATTTTGGATAAAATAAACTTCATTATGACCTTAATTTGAAGATGATAAATTAGTTTTAATGAGAATAATATTTTTAAAATTTTAAAAAGTCAAAATAGTCAGTACGTACTAATATGACCATTATACAACGTGTCCAAGAAAAGGAGGGCCAGTACAGAGATCTCGGAAACCGTAAGAGATACGAAGTCGGTTAAAGGGAGGTAAAGTTCCGCATTCACGTTCCTAATAATATGCCGTTTAGAAAGTTAAAAAATTCCGAGTAGTTCCGGAGATATTCGGAAAAAACCGAAATTCTGAAAAAGCCTTTTATTGTTTTCCTGTTTTTTTTTTTAATTTGCATTTTTTGAAATTGCACTTTTTCATTGCCACTTTTTCCGCCCTATCTAACAGAGTTGATTGTTTTGTATTCCGACGAGTCGTCTTCGAAGGGTCATTATCAACTTTCTTTTTTAAATACGGCCCTGTTTTCCTGATATTGGAATTTGATAGCTTTTTTTCTTCCGAATGCAACAATGTATGACACATTATGGTTTAATGACGTTTCGATGGTTTTTTGAACAACATCAGGATATTTTGGAATACGGTCCTGTATTTCTCCTAATTTTATAAATAATATCTCATAAGTAAGCTCTAAATTTTTATTTATGTTGGACTAGTTCAATAAATAACAAATAATTTAATAATAAACCACAAATAAGCGTGAAAGATTTTTCCCGCCCGCTTCGATACGTTCCCGCCCGCTCTCTTGGAAAACGCCACTTTCGGTGAAGAGAACATGCATGAAAAGGCACATGTAAAAAAACCTATTTTAAGCTTCAGCGTATTTTTCTGACTAAAATATTATATTATTTTCATAAAAACTAAAATCATTTTCTTGATATTCTAAATAAATTTATCGATATTACACGAAGACATTCGGAAAACAAGTGTTTAACTCTTTTTAACAGTACAATCTATACACTGCAGTTAAATTCTTGCAGCATATCAAATTGCTACTACTAATTAAGAATATTTAGTGGTGCTGTTCCTGCTGTTAAATGTTTCTTTCCTGTGGTCAAATAGTTGTGAAAGGATTTGTTGTACAATAAAACGCCTAAACATAGTTTGTATACAAATACCAATGTATGGAAAAATTCCCAGACCACCTGATGATACCTTATACAATAAGGGCGTATTATTGTCTACACAGTAGCACTTTATAATACTAATTCAGATTGAATGGTACTACCAACAAAAGGAAGCCTTTTCCATTGATAGGATGTCACCACCTGCAGACCGGTTTCAAACTCTTTTATTGTCGTCAGTACAGGGTAGGTATCCATACCTATCATCAGAGAAGACTCTATACTTCACGCTGTATTATTAACGGTAGTCGAGAAAATACAACGCGCAGTGCCATCTCTTAGCAGTCCCACACACATCCTGTCAATGGAAAAGGCTTCCTTTTCTTGGTAGTACCATTAAATCTGAATTAGTATTTTTAAAAATACGCACTTAATGTATATTGTATCATCAGGTGGTCTGGGAAATAATAATTTTTCCATAATTGGTATTTGATATTAAAGTAAATAAACTTTTTATTTTTGATAGTTTGTATAGTTTTCATTGCCTATTTCCAAATATAGGTTCCAAGTATAGGTGAAAAGTAGCAATGAGAAAGTGAACTTTATTTTCACAGATCTGCCAGGAAAAATAAAAACCGAAACGAAAATTTTAGATTTTTCCAAATATTTTGCAAGTTCCTGTATTTTTTGCTGCATATTATTTTGCCTATAATTACGCTACTTTGCCACGATTTAACTGACTTCATATCTCTTACTGTTTCCGAAATTCCAATGGTGAAGGCCGCATTTATAGCACCCTAAATAATAAAAATAATAAACAAAAGTACAAAAATTAAAAATTCCAAAAAAAAAATTATTATTAGACAAAAATCACACTCATCTTTGAAAACAAATTTTGTTATTATTTTCATCCAGAAAATATAGAGAAAATAATGAAAAAGTACAAAGTAGGAATTTTATATTATTTATATTTTCTAACTTTTATTACATTTGCGAAGACAAAGTACGTTACTGTAACAGAAAAAAACAACAATAAAACTTTGAATTATCGTAAAACTGAATAAACACAAATAATATTTATACAATTCGCGTAAACAGCAGTAAGAGCAAAAGAAACAAAAGACGTATTTAGCACTGATGGCACAAAATATTGGGGACATCAATAGACGTCAATAGTAAGAAAGGGGTAACCTTTTAATATAACTAGTGTTGTGATCGCTCGAGCGAAAAACCGCTTGATCACCGATTATTGAAATAACCGACATCGCTCGATTGTTAAAAAAACCGATATAGTAATCTATTCAGGCGAAAACCGTCGCTCGTCACTTAATATCTTTCACTCGATACCCGAGCTTCGCTTGACGCCGATGGAAATGTACCGCTGTAGTGTGATCGAGTTAAAAAACTGCTCGTATATTCGAACAGTTTTTCGCTCGATAGAACACTCTAGTTATAAATTCAGGCGAGAAACTGAAAAATATCGCCTGTCTCTTGATACACGACCTTCGATCTACGCGCCGCGCAATTCGAACAAACCCGACGTTCGAGTTTGACGCGGGGTAGGTACACGACATACGTCTTTCTTAAAGGCACATAAACGAGAAGGTGCATATAAAAAAGGATGCCAAATCCCTTAGCGGAGTCGGAGTCGCGACATGGATTTTGTAAAGTTTAGTTTTAATTGGCTAGCCAGCGGCGTAGTTTAGATCTTCGACTGTAAATATTAAAAAATTAAAGGATATAATTTTTAAATTTTTATTTACTATAAACTCGAGAAAACTTCTCAAAAATAACATAATAATAGAAATTATAAATAAAAATAACAAAACGAACAAAATGGTTAACAAAATATATAGAAAAGATCGTTGGTAATCTGATAGTAAACATTTTTAAATCTAAACAGGAACATTTTATTATTAAACTCAAGAAGACTTCTTAAAAATAACATACATTATAGAAAATGTAAATGGAAAATAAGAAAACGAGCAAAATAGTTAACAAAACATAGGTATCGACAAATATTTTGGTAACCAAAAGTAAACATTCTTAAATTTAAATTGGAACTTTCAGGTAACTATAAACATGAATTTTAAAAAATAATCACCTATTTTCTTATTTTGCCACTCGCGTAACTAAGCCTATATTTTTGAAGGGCACACAGTGGGCACCTGATAATTTAATTTAATTTGACAAGCCATTTTAAATATCTACTTATTTTATGCTCGTAGATTGAGAAAGATGTGAAGAAAAAATAACTCTTGGTAGTACTTTTTGTTTTAAAAAAGCACAAGAATAAACCCGAACAATAAATACATATTTGGGTGATTTTTTGCAGTTTTTTTGTTTGGTATCGAGACACGTGGTAAAAATTCATTATTCACAAATAAATAAATTTCTGGAATTTTTTTGGTGGCTACTACAATTTTTTCGCTAAACCTGTGCCTACCCGTAGTTACGTGCCTGCTGATACCCTACCTGATCACATGTAAACGGCTAGGCTGCCGGTCGAGCAGTCGGTGACGTCATCGCTTGGTGAATTGGAATTTCAAGCGATTCACTCGATTATTAAAATCGCTCGAGTATCAAGTACTCGATTATTAAAATCATCGGTTTTTCCCAACAATAAATATAACTATGATTTACTTGCGTTACCTTTGCGATATTTTTAACAAATTTTTATAAAACACGACCAATTTATTTGAAAACTAAGTAAAGTTGTTTCCCAGATAAGACACCAAATTTGCCATCATGTTGATTAATAAGACTTCATGTACGTTTTAAATTTGTGGGACTTATGCAGATTTCATATTAATATTTTTGATGATATCTAGTGGCAATTTTCATAAACTGAGCATATTAGCTGATAGCTTCGGCCACTGTCTACCAGATTTCGCAAAAATCGCAAATTTGATTAATTTGGACTTATGCATTATTCATATGAGGCCGACGATATGTAGTGTGATTAACGATATATTTTATAAAAAAAAATATGGGGTCACTACCGAATCAATTTGCATTATCTTGGAAGTATTCTTCGTTTTGTGCAGAATTTCCTTATCAGAAAAATTGCTGCAAGTCCCTTTTTATCGAGGTTGGACCCTTAATGGAAAGTGGTTATGCAAGTGACAGCTATTTTACTAAAGTATAGAATTTTTCGGACATGGATATTTTAGGTTTTAATGCATATTCTGGAACATATTAAGAATGATTTTTCCGTAAGATAGAATAATATCAAAATTTAAAAGCTGTTCAATAATCTTAATAACAACTTTGTTAATTCAATTTTCACTAAGATCTTTGTTCCTGTATTCAAATTTGTAACTGTTAAATTAACATTCGCCAAATCAATTCGTATTTCTTCGATTTCAATCCGCATAAAATCTGAGTTTATATACTGTAAAGAAGCGCAGTTATTTCCCCGCGGTACAGTATAAATTTAATGCTCAGTAGAAGAAAAATCCTTTATGGCACTCTGGGAGTGGTGCGTGGGCGAATAAAGCGATTCACGTTGTCTTTGAATCATTGGATAAGGACGAAGTCCTCCAGATGAAGGAAATCATAAATAATGAAGTTCGAGGAATACTAAGCTGAATGGGCCGCAGTGATTCGTCGTGAAATTCTGCTATTCATCGGTTTAGGTGGGCTCAAACGAATATTTTCAATGGAAATGTCTGCAAAATAATGTCAAATCACCAACCTGTCTTCGATATTCTAAGCTGTCGAGGTTCTGTGGTCTCCGATCAGACGAATGGCTCTCCTTTCGATGAAATCCAGTCGAATCTGGGCTTTGTAATGTCAATACCCAAGTAGCATTTTTAAACACATTATGGTCAATGTATCGTAACTATTGTTTCTGTTTCCGATCAAAATTAGAAACTGTTGACAACAAAAATGAAAATAATTTCGAAACGTATACATTTTAAATGGGACATTTAAACATGTTTCCAAATGGTTGGTACTAGCTGTGACTTTCGCTGTTTCGATGCACAATCGAAACTTTTATCGAAAATGTTTCGAAAATGTTCGAAAATATTTCTAAACTGTTACTTCTGTTTATTCAAAAATGACAGCATAAAGGGGCGGGATAAACCCTGTGCAAAACAATTAGGATACCTTCACTGTTGTAAAATAAATGAAAAATAATATGAAACAATAATTTCGCCATGATGAATTCGTTATCGAAGTATATTTCCTATGAGTTATTTTATTTCATATACTTAGTTATTGCACATAAGAACCAAAAAATCATTGTCGCAGTAAATTTTATCGTGCAGTTTAGTAATTTATTTGGCTTTATATTTTTAACGTGCCCTCGATTTATTTGCATTTACAGAAAAAAATTTACCTTGTCAAAAAAATAAAAATTTAAATATTTTCAAAATTGTATTTATTTCTTTTATAAATCGACTTAGCTAGGAAAATGGAACTTATGTAACAACTTTTGGCTTTTCAGAAGATGCAGGAATTTCATTAAAACTCATTTTAACAAAATAAAAATTTATTTCACAAAATGGCCGCTAGAAAGCAATAAATTATTCTGGTCCAAAATAGACTTAACACAATTTCTAGTCTTTGGCTTCTATAATGTTTCGTATGATGCACAGAAAAATAAAAGGTTTGTTAGGGTTGAATGCCACAGAAACAAAGGTTTTCTTGTATGCACAGAAAACAAAGGTTGTGTATGGATAGCCTATGTCTGATGTCACGAGAGGAAAAACCTTTCCAAATAAACTAGAATCCCATAAGAGATTTATTAAAGCATCGGTACACGTTTATAAGGGATAAATAAGCAATTTTCTGATATTATTTTGATTCATTTTCAGAAACAGGTTGACATAAGTGTTTTTTGAAGATTTTTAATCACCATCTTGTTTGAGGTTATGTTATTATTGGTTGCATAGGGAGATTTAAATTGTTATTTTTCTGTTAATAACAGCTTATTGCACTGTATTTATCAACACTATAGCTTGGATTATTTTTTTATTATAGATTGAAAATATGCAAAAATAATTATGTTTCATACCCGATTGTAACCATTTTTGCAGATTTCGAATCTATAATAAAAAATATTTCAAGCTATATGGTGGTCGGCATACTTTATGTTGATAAATACAATATAGTAAGCTTTTTTTAAAGAAAAATAACAATTTAAATCTCAATAAACAATAACACAACCTCAAACTTGTTCAGATGCTGATTGAAAATCTACCAAAAACACTTACCTCAATCTATGGTGGAAAATGGATCAATAATAACACCTAAAATATAAATAATATCAAGAAGTTGCTTATTTATCGCTAATAAACGTACACCGATGTTATAAAAAATCTCTTATGGGTAATTCAATGCAATCTTGTGTCTTACCAAAACTTTATAATTTTAACTAAAAATGTTTCGAAAAATATTTCTCTTCGCGTGTCGTTAATGTATCGACACTATGGTTTGCAATATATTTCGCGTCTTTAAGTGTTTCTAGTAACTGAATTCGAAAATGTGTCGCAAAAGTTTCGTAACACATGTGTCTCGATACAAGTTTAATCGAAAATGCTTCGAAACGTTTCTCAGCAAAGAATGTTTATCCAATTTGTGTCTAAAAATGCTACTTGGGTAGTTGTTGAGGTGTGGTTTTGGTTCGGAAGAGTACACCAAGTTTCTGCGAAGCTGTCTTGGCGATAGCCACACGTGGTTGTACCAAGATATTTCCTCCCAGATTGGAGTGATAGATGGAGCCAGTGGAATTGCGTGTCCCGCCATGACTATATCTGGTTCTGTGATCTTAACCTTTTTAGAGTTTGTGGGCCGAGTTTTCTTAGCGTTAAATTCGACTTGGTTACGGTCACCCCAAGACAAAATTTCTTTCAGGTCAATAGAGGAGGAAACTTCAATCTTGGACATGTAACTGGAACAACAAGGCTTGTTTGTCCTGACAGGAAAGTAAAGTGATTTTTATAAATTAGTGACATTACTGGTATAAGTTGCCAATCTAATCAGATGGACTTAATTTTAAAAAATTACTTCTTTAAAACAGAAAACAGAACAGGTCATAATTATTATTTTGTAATATGAATTTTCCATACTTAATTATTAATTCGATATGAACCGTATTTTAATATTCATTAGTGGATTGTGTAAAGTTTAGATTATCAGTTCCGTGTTAAAAGCTGAATTTCCTGCAAATTAAACAGCTGTTAACTTTGAACTTCGATCCGAAATTCTCCGGGTTCGACTTTCTTAATAGAATGTAAACTTGTAGTAATAATTATTAAACAACTATTTCGGTAACATACTGAGTTTCACGGATTCAGGGAGATAGTAGGTATGTTAATTTGTATTCTACATATACCCAGCACACTGGGTGTCTGCAAAAGGTCGTTACAAAAACCTACTATTCCTCAGACCAAAATTAGCAGATTTAAGTAAACAAATTTGGTACGTTCGCATACTTTATGGGGCAAAGAAAACCATGCCACAATTCTGAATAATATCAATCCATGGGAGTAGAACCTGGGTTTTTTACTAATTGCTGGTTTCAGATTTCTTCGCCAATGGAACAAGAGGGGTTGGGGCTCAACATTCAGATCAACCAACTCATTTGCTACAAAACAGGTCCTCTTGATAAGACTCGATTCCTCTGACGGTTTTCGAATACTTTACATTTTAAAATTTTACAGTAGTTTTTACCAAAAAATCAATACCAAAATTCGCCCAATTGAGCAAACTTATCTTAGTAAAAAGTTGCTTAGTTTACATCTCTCGCAGCGCCTTCCTCGTGATTATTCTGGTTTGACATAAGGTAATTTATCTCGCTTATTCATTTATAGTTATCGATGTGTTGATAACATTATTCTTTTCCGAATAATTTCATATTTAAAATCATCTTTAAACCAAGTTTGCAGAAAATATTTAGAAAAGTGTAATTTCTCGTAAAATTTATTTAAAAGTAACAAGATCGAATTAAAATATCATGCAGGTTAAAATAAGAAGTTATTTTAAACAAGTCGTAAAAATAAGTGGTTTAATTTTTTTTAAAGATTGGGAATTTTCTTATCAAATATTTCTAAGTAATTAATAACTGAATAGCGCTGTTCTTAATCAGTTGGCCATGAAAACAATTTTATAAAATGTAACAGAATTGATATATGGATGAAATAAATACATTTATTCTTTAATGTGTTAAAAAAGATGTGAAAATAGTATTTTAAGATACAAGTTTCATAAAACATTATCTTAGAGCACGTGTTTTCTAAAGTACAAGTGTTCTAACTTTCTTATGAACCGTGTATTTTATAATACTTCTTCTATTTGGGTCTTTAAAGTCTGAAAAACTTTAAAAAAATAAGTATAGTAAATTTTTTCCATCCATTTGAATTAATATTTTCTTCTTGGGTTGGCAATACTTTTACAATTTCATAAAATGTTATAAGTATTAAATATGCCATGATAGAAACAATTGAGTACAATAAAGCTTCTTACCATGCGTCATAATTAAAAATAAATATATTATTAAAGTTAATAAAAATGAGTCAGGAAGAAAGTTGTACTCCGTCAGAAATACGAGAAATTGCAGAAAATAATCTAGAAAAACTTTTAAAAAGAATATGCAAAACTTTGAGTTATGGTGCGAGCAGAACAAAGTTCAAAATATTGAACAAAATAATAAATTATACTATAGAGCAAAATATTGTGTCGACACAGAATCTGACAGGAATAACAATTAATGCCCAGGAAATATCTACAGTACCTATAAATATGTATATATAAAGTAATATGTATAATACTATATTGAATTAAAAATAAAAATAGTACTTTATTGAATAAAACTTTAGAAATAGAGCATAAACTGGAAGATATTTCTATTATTTTTAGGTTATGTTGTAGGAGGACTACATTTTTGTGGAACGACCTTCCCGAGGTCGTTTTTCCCAACGAATATAACCTCCAACGATTCAAAACCAACGTGAATCGCTTTTTGCGCACACGCATCACTCCCAGTGTGCCCGAAAGGATTTTTCCTTAGTGCTTGTGTTTATCACAAAAAAAAAATATAGTTGTGACTAGAAATTAGTTGACGGGCACCGTCAGCATATTATATATTTCCGAGTATAGATATTTCAGATAAATATCTAGTAAAAATGATCTATTTGCAAAGGTTAAAGGTTAGTATTTTATAGTTTTCTATAAAACTTTTTTGTCGAATCCATAATGCCAAGAAAACTAATTTCAACGAAATCAAAGTAAGCCTAAAATTCGAACCCTACGCGCTGCCATAAAATGGAAGGTTGTTCAATTTTTTTGCATTTCATAATGTAGCCATTATGAAACCCAAATAGGAAATAGATATTTATGTCATAAGGATCATAATAACGATCATTATGGTACTAGCCGTGAGTATTATTGGACGAGGCGTCAGCTGAATCTAATAACACGGCCGATTTTTGTGTTTTTTTTTATAAATTTTAAGTTTTTGTCAGTAAACTAATAGCTTGAATTTAATAAAACCAGGTAACTATAGAAATATTTGTTTGTATTGTCATTGTCAGAATTGAATTTTTAATTTTAACGTTTATATAATATAATATTGATAATTTGCCATCAGAAATCGAAGAATTGGCCAATAAAGCAGTTGTTTGTTTGTTGCCCGAAAAGTCTGAAGGCATATATGAAAAAACTTATGCCAATTATAAAACTTGGTGTTCCCAGAAAAAGGTTGTCAATATCGTACACGAAAAGGTACTTTCGGCATACTTCAAGGAAGAATTCTTGCGTCTATTTTTCATTATAGTACTCAGTCCTATAATGAAATCATTATAGTACTCAGTCCTATAAAGTATGTCATTTTGACACTGAAAATGAAATCCATAATAATGTCATTATGACACATCGGAATATAAACATTATTAAGCATTCATCCAAATCCATCTTCGAATATATCAACATATGCAGGAATCTCATAAGAACTGATAAAAATGATATCTAGCCGCAACAATGTTTTAAAAATTGTTAGGTTCTATGGTCTGTAGGTATTAAATATAAATGAAAAATGTTTTTCGGCGTGCAGATAAAGTTTTTTAAAATTGAAAAAAGTTTTATGGCCCCGTTGGGAATAGAATCCAGAGAAACCTTGACGGTCAGCTGCTCTTTTCACTTTTAAGAAATTTTATACGCGCCAGATATTTTTCATTTATAGTTACAACTGTAACAAGTAGTAGGGTTAAGTCTGTATATACAAGTTACAGAAAAAAGTAGTGCAAATATTAGATAGGTAATTTTTCTAAAAGAATACTCACGAATTCTAAGTTACTTTTTTGGACAAGGATAGCCTGAAACTTAATATCTCTTAATAAACCTCGTAACCACATTTAATTTACATATTTTAAAATTTAGACACTAGCTTGTGCTTATTTAGTTGAGCATAACTTTCAAATTATATCTCGTAACATTTGGTTTATCCGTTGTGCGATTCGATCAAGTTCGGTAAAGTTTGGGATTTATGTAAATTGCTTGTTTGGTCATTTCCCACGAAGGTGAATAGTGTACATTATGTGGCCAATGTTAAATCAGTTGGTGGTGACTGTCATGTAGTATCTTATCTTTGGCGCCAGAACAAACCTGTACATACACGTCCAATCATGCCACCTTTAATGTAGACGAAACCGACATAATAATAAAGCTTGATACTCATGATAGAGCAAAGCGTATAGCCGGGTATAGTTTTGTAGAAGTCGCGTGTTAAACGCCTGTGAAACCCCAAGGAATATTCTTCTGTATAGAAATATATATAAATATTTAATTCTGAAAGAAGCATTAGTATGGCCGGACACGCAATCCTACTGGCTTCATCTAATAATTTGCTGGGCGTCAGTCTAGGAGGAAATATGACTTGGCATAACCACGTTGTGGGAATCGCCAATATAGCTTCTCAGAAACTTGGTGTACTCTTCCGAATCAAAAAGTTGTACACAACAATTTTTGACACTATACAAAGCCCAGATTCGACCATCACTAGAGTACTGCTCTCATGTCTGGAGCTCTGCACCCAAACACACTCTTCGGCTACTGGATTCCATCGAAAGGAGGGCTATTCGTCTGATCAGAGACCACGAGCTGACGTGGCACCTCGACAGCCTAAAACATCGAAGACAGGTTGGGGATTTGACTCTCGTTTACAGATATTTTCATGGAAGGTGCTCGGCTGACGTTGCCCTCTTAATTCCGCCCAGAGGGACGAATAGCAGAAATACACGACGAACCACTGCCGCCCATCCATATGTGGTTAAGCTTAGTACTACTTCTCGAACTTCATTATTTAAGAATTCTTTCATCTGGAGGACTCCTTCCCGAGGTCGTTTTTCCCAACGAATTTAACCTCCAACGATTCAAAACCAACGTGAATCGCTCTTTGCGCACACGCACCACTGCCAGAGTGCCCTAAAGGATTTTTCCTATAGTGCTTGTGTTTGATCATAAGAAAAAAAAAATAAAGTGATTAAGTTGAAACCGTGAGCTTACTTGGAGCGATATTGTTTTTATCTCTTTCGGGAATTTGGTCTGATGTTTATTTCATCTTGAGCAGATAATGCCAAATCGGGTATAGTTCCTCTCCTAATAAATAACGATACTAATTTATGATTTGTACAAACTATCGAGATGTATTCAGCGTGTTATGAAAATGACTTATCATATTTAAATGGGTGAATGCTAGGGTGTCCTAGGGAAAGTCTACATACTTTTCATTTTTTTTAATAGAATATCTAAATACTAAGGTAAAAACCCTTTTTACCCACATACTGTCGCGCCGTTCCATTTGGATTCAGTTAGCCATAATGTGTGTTACTAGAGTGTACTAACAGTGTTGTCAGATCACACCGCATGTTTCGCCATTGCTTGGATACTTGCCGCGCGCGACTATCGTTGCTTCAGTATGTATCGAGACTCGGAGTGGAATGACGCTGTCGATGGGCTTGATGTATACGAATTTTAAACGTTTTGTTAGTTGTAGCATTACCCGATTTTTTTTCTGTTGTGAAATAATTCATAATAAGAAAATTGTGAGGTGATTGCAAATTTGTGTGATATTACCTATTGTTGGTTCTGTTGCAAAACATACTTTTTGTGATTTATTTTTTTATGGAATTTAATTATAAAACGGATTATAAGATCGAAGGAAGAAAGAGAGTATGTACCTTAAAATTGTACTATTTTTTTTCTAAAAAGTTTGAAAAAGAAGTGATAACGCGGGTCAAAGACGTCTTGTTGTCGAAAACTGAACACGTGCGTTTACAATTCTGTTGCAATATATGACAACGCCGCCTCAATAAACTATTGATTACGAACATCCTCAGTAGCGGCCACGTAAATTTTCAGATTTCATATAAAGTGTATATTTCGTACAATGATTCAAAGCGCCATTTAAGGTTATTTTTCTTCAATTTATTTTCATCTCAGGATTTGCCAGTTTAAATATAATAAGTAATTTCCATAACAACCTGTATATCTTCTTGGTCTACATAAGTACATAAACAATGGTCCACTAGCCTTTGTTCTGATTTACTAAGTATCATGATGAAATTAAAATATAGACCAAATCGTCTACAAATAAGCATACTTCCTTCTCAAGCGAAACTTATATTTCAGCAACGTGGTAAAATTCTACTACAAATAAACAAATAGTCATGCTGTTTTTCTTCTTTCCGAGATTTTCTATTTCTTGTGGCAAATAAACTGATGAAATCATATTTTTCCGCTTTTCCTTCTCTTATTTTATCGAATTATCAATAATGAAAGTTATTGCTTCTTGAGGTTCTGTTTTTCTTATATTAGAGCGAGTCAACGAAATAAGTATAAAAGCAAAAAACTTTTGTATACAGGGTATCCGCTAATTAATGGTACATGGAAAAACCACAGACTCCTTACGTAAAAATATTAGGATTTAATTATACTTACTTATATCCGAATGTTGATATTAACTGAGATATAGGGTTTGAAGTTAAAACTTTATCTAATAACTTTGCAGGAAACCAACGTTTTTTTTACAAAATTTGGCAATTATGGTTTTTTAAGACGAAAAATTGATTTTTTTATGAAATTTTAATGTACAGTGTAGGGACCACTGTCTGCGGCATTATTTGCACCTTTATTAGGTCATAACTTTTTTGTGCCTCAGTGTATTTAAGTTCTTAATGAAAATAGTACATTTCTCAGATTTATTACGTAAAAATGGTATACTAAGTTCAGGTCACCCAGAGTTATCGTCTCGGAGATATTTGCATTTAAATTGTTTAGTGCATCCTGTCCAATTATATTAATTTGCAAACAAAATTTTTTTCTTAAAGTTACCTATGAGAAAACAAATAAAATTTAGAGATGCACTTGCTATGGAACAGAAAATGTTTCATTTTTGAGTTTATCGTTAAGTTATTTTAATTAAAGTAAGTTAAAGAACAATCCAATTGTTGTATTTTTTATTCCCAATTACCATTACTAGAACATTAATTATTATGTAAAAGTTAATTGGTAAGAAGTAACAAAATATTATTTGGTTGCCTGAGGTAACGCACTAAACAATTTAAATGCAAATATTTCCGAAACGGTACCTCTGGGCAACCTGAATTTAGTATACCTTTTTTACGTGTTAAATATGAGAAAAGTATTATTTTCATTAAAAAATTAAATACACTGAGTTACCGTATGAATGAGGGAAAAATGCCGCAGACCGCGCCCCTACATTGTACATTTCACAAATAAATTAATTTCTTGTCCTTAAAAAACCGTAATTGCCAAATTCTGTAAAAAAACGTTAGTTTCTCTCAAAGTTATTAGAGAAAAACAAAAATATTGTTTTAACTTTAACACCTTGTATCTCAGTAAATATCAACTTTCGAATATAGGTAAGTATAATTAAATCCTAATATTTTTATGTAAGGAATATGTGGTTTTTCCATGTATCATTAATTAGCGTACACCCTGTAGAGGTTAATAAAATAATGCAAATTTCGTACTTAGTTAACGTTTATGTTTTTTAATCCATCATCAGAACTACAGTATAATTAATGTTGGAATATTTATATGTTAACAAACAATAAGAGAAATAATAAAACATGTTGGGTTAAAGAAATATTTTAAAGAATAATTAATGAACTCTGACATTGGCAGAAATGATATTTTTATAATCAAAGTGGTCCGGTTAATAAATCAAAAATTTAGCTAACGATGATTCAAACAATGTTGCCTGATTCATTAGAATCGTTTTATAACGTAGTGAATAGATTGCTTTAATTTCTCTTGGGTAAGAGAAAAAAAACTATTGACACCCAAAAACATTCATTTTTCAAATATCCTTGGCAGCATTGTTATCTCATTTAATCAATATTTATAGAGTCGAAAGTCTAAGTTCCGAATTACAAGTTGAATTTCCTTTTTAGTGAAATTGCTTTGAATCCCTTTAATACAGGCTTGACCCTTCTTAGAAAAGAGGGGATATGCAAGTGACAGCTACTTTAGTATTTTATTGAATTCTTTGGATCTGACCATCCTGAGTTTTGTTCCCGATTTTAATAAATTATTTTTTTAGGCCGAGAGAACTATAAACATTTAGCAAATTTATTTATTAGTCGACCGCCTGTCACATTCTTTTAACATCGAAAAGTAAACTTTTGTATGGTTATAGTAACTTATGACATACAGGGTTAGTAGAAAGTACCGGAACGCTTAAATATCTTCAAAACCGCTGAAGCTGTGCTTACAAAATTGGACATTTGGATGTGCTTGGGCATGCGGAATTAAACAATGATGCCAGGCACTGTTGCCACATTTGCCAGTTTGGCGCTACACATAGTCGTTTTGTTATCTAAAACGTATAGTTTAACCAAAACGACTACGGGTTTGTTCGGGTGGGAATCGAGTCAACATTGCCGATATCATTGAGCAATTCCGCATGCCCAGAAACCGCCAAATGACGAATTTTCTAAGCACAACTTTGCGGTTTTGAAGATATTTAAGCATTCTTTTACTTTTTATTGAAAATGCGGTGTTGTCATATCTTGGGATCTCACTAAATTTGAGACGCCCAATTCATTGATGTAAAAATACATGGAGCATTCCGTTTTGGATAACAAAACGACTACGTGTACTGTACTACCGTACTGGGACGTATGGCAACAGTGCTGACATCATTGTTCAATTCGGCATACCCAGAAACCCCCAAAATACACGAATTGTTTTGTTTTGAAGATATGTAGGCGTTCCTTTACTTGCTATTGAAAAGGCGGTGTTGATATATCTCAGCAACTAGTAGAGATAATATTTTGAAAATTTGGAATCTTACTAAATTTGAGATCTCCACTTCATTGCAGTAAAAATAAATGGGGCACTCCGATTAAGATAACAAAATAACCATAAGTAGTGCAAAACTGGAATATGTGGCAACATTGCCGATAGCATTGTTCAATTCCGCATGCCCAGGTTCCCCCAAATTACGATTACAATTACAATTACAATTTTGGCACTAAATTAATACTTCCACTCTTCAATTGCAGCTGTCGAATTTACACTTTCCAAATTAATTCGTATCGTATCGTTTTCTTCTTCTATAGTGGTTGCAGTGAATCCTCGCGCCAGATATGTCAAGTGTCACGTGACATTAATGACTTGCCTGCTTATTTGTGGTTATTTATTTTGCCTAGGTTTGTATGACATTCCAGGACCTTCCAGGACCGTACTACAATAGTACGTACGTTTATTTTAAAAATGAAACGAGTCTATTTATATTTTTAAATACATCTTTTATTATTTATTATAGGGAATAAAACACAACACATTGTATTTTTGTTATTTATTTATTCAAATATATAAAATAAAGTCATTATTTTATAATTACATGTCTAGTAGGTACCTCTATCTTCACAAAAAGATAGGAAGTACGCATCTACATGCATGTCCATCTTTATCTACTGTAAACTGTATACAGTGTGTCTACACATGGACTTAACTATACCTGTAAAAAATTGTATCTTCAATTTTTCGAAAAAGTCATCCTGATCATTTCTTTTCCCTGTTATGTAAATACAAATCACTTGGAAAAATTTCCATGTTTTTGTACCGGATGCACAAAAAAACATTTTTGAAAATAACTATGGACCTTTTCTAAGGAAAGGTTATTGTATTAAAAAACTAAATATACGGTTTGCTTAAAGGTTGTTCACTCTTGTTACCTCTGTTTTAACTTTAATGTTCAATAGTAACTTATAAGCTTATAGTATCATAACAAGCAAATTCTATATGCACCCTTCTTTTGTATACGTAGGCTACGTATACTGCAAATATGTAGGTTACGTAAGTCATATATGCAAAAAACTAATAAAATGGGTATTTCGGCCTTCCCCATTGGGATTTCGGGAAAGGTAAGAGTAAAGAGATACGAAGTCTCTGCAAAAAAATGTGCAGATATTTTCTACTTTCATAGCTAACCAAACTGTCTACATTCAAGTCGCCACACAAAAGTATTACCTGATATTTAACTGAAACAAATCTCAACTCGATCAGAATGAAATGAAACATCTAGAATTTTTTTTATTAATATTAAAATTCACCTTAGTTTCTCTAACGGTGGCATCAGCTGAGGTAGAAGGCAGACAATAATTATGCTCCATAATTATTATTTTCGCCTAAAAACAGATAAATGAAAATATTAACCTATAACTTTTTCATAACGTGACAAGTACTTACTGTGGTTTACCAGATACACAAACAAATCCATATGTAATTAATCAAAGTTTTCAACACAAAATAAACACTTCTAAAACGACGGAAATACACTTTTAAACGTATTAGCACTAATCAAACTCGAAAAATATAAAAACAAAACACGCTCAATACGATTCCTATAAAACTGGGGTATTTGGTTACCCCAAACAGCTGATCGATGACATATTAATGATGTCAACTGTCGAAAAAGCTTGAGGATTCGCTGCAAATACTATAGTAGCACTGTAATTAAATTGATGTAACATGTTAAATTGCCACTACTCAATAGAGACACATTTTATTATTAATAATAATTCATTAAAGATTATTAAATCTAGTGTTGGGAAAAACCGATGAATTTAATAATCGAGTACTTGATACTCGAGCGATTTTAATAATCGAGTGAATTGCTCGAGCGAGTAATCACTTGAAATTTTTATGCCTAAGAGGAATGTGTTGATAAAACACCGGCAGTTGTTTTTGTGAGTTTCAGAAGTTTAGTCTAGAGTTTTTATTAAGGAAGAACAGTTGATTCTGATTTTAAAAAGAATTATATCTTTTGATTTGTTTAAAAATTTACAATCGCCGCTGGCTAGCCAGTCAAAACAAAACCCATGTCGCAATGAATCCGCTAAGGGATTTGGCATCATTTTTTGTATGCACTTTCTCGTTTATGTGCATTTAACAAAGACGTATGTCGTGTCAGCCTTCTGAGCTCCATACGACAGATTTCGGGTGGCGCGCTGCTTCGCGAAGATCGGGTATCAAGTGAAAGGCGATGAGTTTCGATTTTTCGCTTAAATTTTTAACTAGAGTAGTATTTCCTATCAAGCAAGAAACTTATCGAATATACGAGCGATCACGCTACCAAGCAGCACACTTCGGTCGGCGTCAAGCGACTCTCTGGTATCGCGTGAAAGGTAATAAGTAACAAGCGATGATTTTCGCTTGAATTTATAACTCGAGCTGTTTCTTTAATAATCGAGCCGATGTCGGTAATTTCAATAATCGAGTAGGGGATAGCGAGGAGGGTTGTGACAATTTTTACTTGAAAGAACATATCTCAATAAAGACACATAACACCATTATGAATTGTACGCCGCAATGTAGCTCAATCCTTGCTCTTTTAAAACCAGTCATCAATGTCAATAAAAGTTATAAGGTCTCTGAGAAAATCCACGAAAACTGAGACTACTCCCTTTGTCACAACTCTCCTAACACCGAGGTAAATTGTGACAGGTACCAAGGTAAGTTGTGACAGATGTGTATCTAGACTATATTTAATAGATAAAATTACTTTTATATGAATTATAAACAAAACACACGTTTTTTGCATAAATTACTTTAATTATCATTTGGCATTATTGTAGGAACTACAATAAAAAATATTTCAAAAAGCGTGTAAAATAAGCTAACCAGAATATAACTTTGAATAGGAAAGTTGTGGCAACTTGTCACAACTCTCCTAGGTTCCAAAAATCGCGATATGGTCAGAATAATAATTCGTAATTTCGAAACAAGATGCAAATACACCAAGACAATGTCAGGCTTTGAAACTCCAAACCCACACAATATAAGAAAAAATAGCATAACCTCGTGAATGTAATATATGATGATATAAATACAATAAAAAATTTTATAAAAAATTTACATTTCGGTTGTTTTTTTCTGTAGACATCGTAATCACGCAACTGCTTGTCGTGGGCCATTGGCGCGTACTGCATCAAGTAGCGCGTCTATAAACGTGCCCTATTGCCAGCTCGCTAACGGCCTTAGATTCCGAGAAATCGTCTTTGTCACAACTCTACTCGGTCACAATTCTCCTCTACTCAAGCGGTTATTCGCTCGAACTATCACAACACTAGGTAAAATAATTACTGATTTGATTTCAGTTTCATAAATAAATTAAATCTTTTAAAAATATGTTGATATATTTTTTAAATTGATTTACTATAATAGAGTAACACCAGATAGAGTCAAGAAAATAATTTAATAATACAGATGTCGAAAATCTCGAGTTGATTTATTTGTTTTTTTCTTGGATCAGGTTATCGGCTAAACCGACGTAAATAAAAGCGTAAGTTACAGCTAAAATTCCTTTTCTTTGACTATAGTTCCTTTCAAAATAAAATCCGAATGTGGCAGGTGTATTATTGTGTTTTTATCTTCTTTACATTGGCAATAAAACAGAGCATCAATTAAATAAAATACGATTTATTTTGCGTGACTGTTCGAATCTTTATTTCTAATTATTATATCTATTTTCTGACTTATATCGTAATTTATACAAAAAAAATATTAGCAAAACGTCGATGCCGGTATAATAAACAAACACAACATTTCCTCCCCGCCTTTCATGCCGCTGTAGAGACTTTTTAACGGCGCTACGAAGGGCGCAATTACATAAGCAATAAAATTAAAAATCTATTTAAGAAATAAAAAGTCTGTGCTTGTCAGGTGGTATTAATATCAAATACCAATATGGAAATTTATTATTTCCAGACCACCCGATGATCCTTATACAATAAGGGCGTATTTTTGCCTACACAATAGCACTTTAAAATACTATTTCAGATTGAATGGTACTACCAAGAAAATGTACAAGGTATGGGGGGTATGTTTCAGAAATGTATCAATGGGATGGAGATACCCGTGGAATGGAAAACATCATATATGTCCACTATACACAAGAAGGGTAGCAAGGATAAATGTGACAACTACCGAGGAATAGCAGTAATGAGCTCAATAGCAAGAATATATAGTAAACTTCTAACAAAAAAAAAGTTGAACAGGAATATAAAGACCTAGAGGCTGAGGAACAGGCGGGATTCCGGGCAGGGAGATCCACGGTAGATCATTTATTTTGTATTACACAAATAATGGAGAAAAAAGCAGCCTTTAATCAAGAATTGCACTTACTGTATATAGACCTAAAGAAAGCATACGACAACATCCCCCAAGAAAAACTATGGGAAGCATTAGAACAAACAAATATCAATGTAAATTTAATTAAGGCCATACAAAAACTCTATAAGGACAACACAACAAAAATAAGGATAGGAAAAAAAATATCACAGGGATTCAAGGTAAATAAGGGACTTAAACAGGGATGTTGTTTGTCACCCACGCTATTTAAAATATATTTAGAACAGGCGCTGAAAATCTGGAAACGCAAATGCAAGAACATGGGAGTTCCACTACAAAATACGACCATGTATACCCTATGCTTCGCCGATGATCAAATAATATTAGCCCAAGACTACGAGGATCTGGAATACATGACGAGGAAGCTAATCGAAGAATACAAAAAGTGGGGACTAGAAGTAAATATTGATAAAACAGAATATATGTGCATGGGTGAACCGCAGCAAAATCTAGTCCTCGAGGACAACCAAAATATAATTAAAAAATGCGAAAAATACAAATACCTTGGCATGTATATTACACATGAAGGAACGACGGACGAAGCCATAAGGGAGAGAAATATACAAGGAAGGAAAGCCATCAGTTTACTAAATAGCGTGTTATGGGATAAGCATATTTCAAAAGATAATAAACACCGAATTTACAATACCATTGTCAGGAGCATAGTAACATACGGGAGCGAGGTGTGGCAGTTGAAACACAGGTCTGAAAAAGCTTTGGAAGCAACAGAAATGGACTACTGGAGACGTGCTGCAGGAATATCCAGACTGGAGCGAATCAGGAATGACAGGATTCGAGAGATTATGGGAGTCAAGCATTGCATATTGGAGGATGTGAGAATAAAACAACTTACGTGGTATGGGCATGTACAAAGAATGAACGAAGACCGGCTACCAAAACAAGTCATAAACTGGAACCCCAAGGAAGGAGGAGGAAGGAAGACCTAGGAAAAGTTGGAGAGAGGGGATAGATAGTGAAATAAGAGAGAGAGGTTTGGGAGAGGATCTCTGGGAGAACAGAGATGAATGGAGGTTGGGAATCGGAAGACGTCGAAGAACGTTCTAAAACCGATTTATATATATATATGTACACCTACCCTGTACTGACGAGAACAAATAAGTTCGAAACCGGTCTACAGGTGGTTGCATCCTATCAATGGAGAGGGCTTCCTTTCCTTGGTAGTACCATTCAATCTGAAATAGTACATTACGTATCAAGGGCCGAAAAGAAAGAAACTTCAATTTTTTTATACAGGGTGGGTAAAAACTGCAAAAATGTTATTTTGCTTAAGAGTAAACATACTTTATTTTGAAAGATACGAAAAAAAGTCACTCTTAATGAATGTGTTTTCTACACAACAAACCGAAATATCACAATTCATTAAAAGGTTTACCTATGTAAAAACTATTTCCCAAAAAGTATTCTGTGGCACTGGTGAACCTAGTTAAAATAATAATAACACTTAAGGTGATAGGTACTTGTTGTCAATGTCTTTATTTAATGAAGTTATTATTTATGTAGAAATGCTATCTACTGAACAAAGAGTTTTTATAATACAATCTTATGGGGATGGTCAAGTTTCATACCGCTACGTCATGGAACAATTTACCGAGAAATTTGTAGGAATCCCAATAACTAGGATGGCAATCTGCTAGTTAATAAAAAAGTTCAAGAGAACTGGTTCGGTTTTGGACCTCAAAGAAAAAGAAGAAATACGATCATGATGATGCTGCTACAGTCGTAGTTCTTCATTCTGTTGAAGAAAATCCTATGACGTCCCTTAGAAATCGTGTTACTCAGTTGGAAGTTGTGAAAAAAAGTTAAATTCAGAAGATCCTTAAAGCAAATAATTTGTATCCGTATAAACCGCACTTTAATCAAAGATTGGAAGAGGGAGACGACGCGAAACGACTTGATTTTTACCTGTGGATAGGAGACAAAATTTTAAGTGGAAATGTTGATTTTTATAAATGTATCATGTTTTTTGATGAAAGTACATTTTCAACAAATGGAACCGTTGCAACCCACAATATTTCACAAAAGTGAACGTGTGGTGTGCTATATCCATCCATGGCATTATAGGGCAATATTTTTTTGATAACACGTGCAATAGATTATAATATTTAGAAATGCATTTTTCAATGATGAACTGGAAAATCTACTATTAAATTTTCGAAAAAATATGTATTTTCAGCAAGATGGTTGTCCAGCCCATTTCGCTCGTGAGGTTAGAGAATGGCTTGACCGCAGATTTCGTCCAAGGTGGATTGGCAGGAATGGCCCAGTTTTGTGGCCCCCAAGAAGTCCCGACTTAACCTCGGCCGATATGTTTTTATGGGGCCGTTTAAAACAAATTGTTTTTGCAACCGCAATACCAAATGATATTGAAGTGCTGAAGGGCAGAACTATCCTGGCTGTCCAATCGATATCTTAGGAAGAAATCAGAAATTCTTTCACTTATTTGAGAAAGCAATTAGAAAAATGGGTCGAGTATGGGGGTGGAGTTTTTGAATTATGAAATCGTTATCGTATTCTTTTCATGTTAATAAAAATGTTCGTATTATTATTATTATTATAATTACTTCATTAAATAAAGACATTGGCAACAAGTATCACCTATTCATTCTTCAAGTAAAAACGTTTATAGAGTGACTTTTTTTCGTATCTTTCAAAATAAAGTATGTTTACTCTTAAGCAAAATACCATTTTTGCAGTTTTTACCCACCCTGTATAAAAAAATTGAAGTTTCTTCTGATGAATAGTGCACATTTCTGACATTATCCCAGAGGGTTCGGAATATGGGCACCCTCAAAAACTATAATAAAAACATTTTATATTATGGCGACAAATGAATAAACACTGCACAAATTAAAAAACAATCCTCTGTGAAAAAGAAACTCAAAACTATCGGCAAAAAACGCACACGTAGGCATCCTTCTGCGCCGCAGAGCACTGTCCATGTGCCCATAAAAGACACATAAGACCCTGGACCCAGAGTTCTACTCTAGTGTCTTGAGAAAAGTTTTGACCACAAAATAAGCACTTTGCGTCATTATTTTCAGGGGCGAATTGTCCAATTTGGACCATGTCAAGGTCGACGTCTGCAGGCGCAAATTCCTGTTCTTCATCCTCTTCCAAACTTGATTCTTGGTCTTTAACTCTAGTTGTTTTTTGTTCTTCTTCTCAATTTCACTCTCTTTCTTCTTTCCGTTCTTTGTTTTAGTTAATTTGTCGATTGATATTTCGAAGTCTGCTTTGTAAGGAGATGAAGTTATAATTTGGGATTTGAAAGACTTTCATCTGCTTGTGGTCACTCGCTTTCTAACCAGTGATACAGGTGAAATGTCAAATGGAGTGAAAAAGGTTTTCGGACAGTCATCTGATTCCACATGCCTTGATTCCAGCGTTTCTGGAGCCTCCGATTCTTATCCCAATCTTGGGTTAGAATCTAGGTCTTTCAAACAACCTGGTTGAGGTTTCAGGTCTTCTGAACAACCTGGTTGGTTATCCAGATCTGAAATAGTCTGCTTGGTAACCTAGATCTTTTGAGCAACATGGTTGGGAATCCAGATTTTTTTTAACACTTTTGTGTAGGTCCTAAACTAACAGCAGTAACGGTGGATTGAGATCGTGGTTCTTGCAGTTGACTTTCTGATCCTTAACTACATGATTTTTCGGCTTCAATTTTTTCGGCAATAAGATCAGCATCCAAATCAGCAAAAAAGTTGAAATTATAGTTTGGTCCGAATATGGGCCCCAGCCCATATTCAATACAGTCAAGGGGCCTGTTGTGAAACAGTACCCGTATCCCACTAACAACACGCTTAATAATTCGCTTATTATATTCAAGAACTTACAAAACATGTCCATGCAATTTATAACACGTCAGAATAGGCACGAATCGGTAATAGCCAAAGTGACATACTTTTCTTATCTACCGACAGTAAGGTCATTCTTACTACCGACATTGAAGTCATTTTTACTACCGACAGTGAGGTCATTCTTACTACCGACATTGAAGTCATTCTTACTACCGACAGTGAGGTCATTCTTACTACCGACATTGAAGTCATTCTAACCCTTTATTTTATTACCATTTTACCACCAGTTTAACGTCTAAGTACTGAGTCACAACAGGTCGTCTCACACAACAGATTAGTGAACAATGTGTTAAAGATAATTAGTACTAAGACTACCATGTAAGTAAGCCTAACATCACAGATTGTATATACAGTAGAGATTGTATTTTCTGTACTTCATTACTTACCAGAAGAAAATAGATATATTTTAACCTACAAATTGTCTAACCTTACATTTTACCTAAAACCAACCAGCGACCAATACCTAAGGAGATACAGTGGTAACCAAGTAAGTTCGAGGATTGAACCACCCGGACCTATCATATGGTCCTTCGAGCCGGATTTGTAAAAGTTAGACAGTTGTAGGAAAAAAGGTATAAAAAATAAAACACTACCAGTCCCAGAAGGAGGGAAAAAATAAAAACACTACCAGTCCCAGAAGGAGGGAAAAAATACAAACACTACCAGTCCCAGAAGGAGGGAAAAAATAAAACACTACCAGTCCCAGAAGGAGGGAAAAAATACAAACACTACCAGTCCCAGAAGGAGGGAAAAAATAAAACACTACCAGTCCCAGAAGGAGGGAAAAAATACAGAAATACCAGTCCCAAGAAGAGGAAAAAATAAAGTACCAGCAGTAAAACAAAAAGCAATCCCCAACGTCAGTAACACACACGTTTAACAAAGTAAAAGAAGCAAAGTGAAAGCTAAAGTGACAAGTATAGTGAAAATTCAGCAGAGCAGTTCAAACGGAGAAAAATAAAGTGGAAAATTAGCAAGAGAAGTTCCGTGGAAGTGGAATAAATAAACTGTCATTAGTGCCAAGGTGCAGGAAGCAGTGATCGTGATAGAAGTGCATTGAAAGAGACTTCCAGGTTCCAGACAGCGAATGGACAACGTAGCCTGACGAGACCAGTGATTAAAAACAGGATTTTACAACAAGTGTACAAGGTATCGAGGTTGGAAGGTCAATAAAACACTTTCCAACTGGTTTTATGAGATTTTGATTGGTAGAATATTGTTGTAATTAATAAAAACAAGCTCAGCAGTGAGAAAGAAATCTAGAATTCAAGGAAAACAACAATATTCTAGCCAAGAAGCAAATTTAAGTTAGTTAAAAGTAGTCAAAAAGGTATAAAAATAAGCACAGGTTAGTGTCAGTTCCAAAAGGTGACAAAAAGAGGTTTTCTTTCAGGCAGTTATCATACATTTTTTGCAGGAATCTATTATTGTTGAAATAAAGTACAGTGTATTCCATGGAAAGAATTTAAATTTATTTTATTGATTTATGAAATCAAGTACAGTGTATTCCATGGAAAGTGTCATATATTTTTTGCAGGAAATTTATTGAGAATTTATTATTTATTGATACCGTACAAAGTGTATTTCATAAACAGTGTTTTGATATTTGTTTTTCAGGAAATTTATTAACCATTTATTGATTTTTTGGTAATATTAACAGAGTGTAACGTTTCAGTGTATATTGTTTTTGATATTTTTTACAGCAGTTTATAAAACCATTTTTTAAGAGCACAAGTGACAGTAGTATTTTCAATCTCAGAACTTTTAAGTTAAACTTTAAAAATGGAAGAACTAGATCAAGACAGACTCGTGCAAATGCGTGGCACGGCGAAGGGCGCAATCACGCGAATAAAAAGGTGGTATGACCTAAACAAAACAGACCAAGCTGAACTATTACAGGTCCCGCACCGGGAAGAACTGTTGAGGAAAGCGTTCCAGACGTACTCACAGATTCAAGACCAAATTGAGTTTTTAAATATAGACGACGGAGACAGGGATGAGGTTGAAAGTAAATACTGTGCTATGTTGGCAGAATTTGATAAAATTAAAGATAGTAGCGCAGCGCCAATCATAATATCACATAAAGTATCGCCACAAATAGTGTCCAATGTCAAGTTGCCCGAGTTAAAGGTACCCTTTTTTGACGGTAGTATCGCAGAATGGCGGTCTTTTGCAGAAGTTTTTAATGCTCTGATCATTCAGAACTCGACCCTCGGAAATGTTCAAAAGTTAATTTATTTAAAATCGGCCTTAAAAGGGGAAGCCTTTAAATTGGTAGACTCGCTTGAACTTATAGCAGACAATTTTGATTTGGCATGGGATATTTTAACGAATAGGTATGAGAACCTAACCTGTGTGCTTAATAGTTATTTAATTCAACTGTTGGACACCCCTGTTATGACAAGGTCAAATTCAAGTAATTTACGGGATTTTGTAGCGACAAATAAAAAGACAATTGAATCTTTCAAAAAACTAAAATTAACGGAGACACAACTATTCGAGTACATGTTAGTTTACATACTGGAAAACAAGTTAGACTTTGCGACAAGACGAGCATTTGAACAAGACAGGGACTTAAACGAACTACCCATGTTACAAGACTTGTTTGAATTTTTAGAAAAACGTTGCATTATATTTGAGAACTTATCAAGTACAAGTAGTAGTCCAAAAGTTAAAAATGACAGAATATCTTTATTTGCAAGTAACAGTCAGAGTAAACGTAATTGTCATATCTGTGGCTCGACAGACCACATAGTATTCAGATGTCAAAGATTTTTAGATTTATCAGTGGAGCAACGCACAGAGTCAATAAAAAGGAAAAATTTATGTTTAAGTTGTTTTGGCTCGCATTCAGCAGCACATTGCTTGTCAACACGTACATGCTCGTATTGTAACAAACCACACAACACTTTATTGCATAAGCAACAGTTTCAGTCTAATTTCAATACCCCGCGACAGACTCAAAACCCGAACTACGCAGGTGAGCATCACTCATTAACAAACAGAAACAAACAACCGTTAAGATCGCAACCGCGCGCGACTCCTACAAACTTAAATAGACAACGCGTTCTTCCAGCTACACCAACACAAGAACCACACTTACCACCTGGTTTGACACGTGACGTAACGACGCATCCGAGGCGTGAACGCGATGGCTCTAGTGAAAATACCGAACCGGAAACAGTAGCTTTGTCAGCGACAGTTAATAAACAAAGTACAGTGTTATTGTCGACTGCGCAAGTCAACTTAATTAACGCAAAAACCGGAAAAATAATATCTGCCAAAGCGCTCCTCGACAACGGAAGTCAAAGTTCTTTTATAACCCAGAGATTGGTAAATAAGATAGGAAGTGACGTATACAGACATAATTTAAACATTTCAGGTATCGCTCAACACGGGTTCCCTTCAAATAAAATGACAGATGTCACAGTTCATTCAAAAATACAGGAAGAAAGTTATTCCGTGTCATGCGTGATTTTAGATCACATAACTTATAAGCTACCCCAGGTGGCAGTAGAAGTGAGCGCATTAGATATCCCTGAAGATTTGAAAAGTAATTTAGCAGACGCGACTTTCCATGTACCATCAGAATTAGATTTACTTATAGGTGCCGATGTGTACAGCGACATTTTACAGAATGGACTTCATTCATTAGGAAAGGGTAAACCGACATTAGTTTGTACCTCGTTAGGTTGGATAATAGGAGGAAACATTCCGAACCATAAAACAGTTAAACACTCAGAAAACAAAGCATCGTTTTTTACACAAACAAACGAACTAGACGACATGTTAACAAAGTTTTGGAACATAGAAGAAACACCAGTAAAAAACATTTTGACGACTGACGAACAACTGACAGAAACAATATTTTCTAACACCACAAACATTTTACAGGACGGATCATTTCAAGTAGATATGCCCTTTAAAAATATTGACGAACACAAAAAGTTGGGTGATTCCTATAAAATGGCAGAAAAAAGGTTTATTTCGTTAGAAAAAAGATTACACGGTGATTCAAAATTATTTGCGGAATATAAAAATTTTATAAATGAATACGTAGAACTAGGCCACGCCAAGTATGTTCCTTTGACCTTGACTAACATTAATAATGACAATAAGTATTTTATTCCTCACTTATGTGTCGTACGAGAGGACAGTGTGACGACAAAATTACGAGTAGTATTTGACGCTTCCGCGAAGTCTTCATCGGGTCATTCTCTGAATGATGTAACTTTGAAAGGGTACCAGGTGCAACCTGAACTTTTTGACATTTTGTGTAGATTTCGTTATTATCAGTTTGTTTTGACATCAGATATCCAGAAAATGTACCGACAGATCAAAATAAATCCAGATCACACGTTTTTACAGAATATACTTTGGAGAGAAAGTCCGCAGGACACTTTAAAATGCATAGAACTCCAAACGGTAACATACGGGACAAACTTTGCACCATTTGCAGCTACAAGGACAATACAAGAAATAGCTAATAACAATTTGGAAACCTACCCAGAGGCGTCTCAGGCCCTCAGCTCACAGTGCTATGTCGATGACATTTTAGCAGGTTGTAACAACATAGAACAGTTACCGCAGTTACACTCACAGCTAAATACACTGCTCAACAAGTCAGGTTTTTCATTACACAAGTGGTGTTCAAATTCACAAGATTTCTTAAAGTCAATATCACAAACTCAGCTTAGTGAATTCGATTTAAATTTTGATAGCTCTCCAAATAAAGTATTAGGTCTAAAATGGCTCCCTGAAGAGGATGTTTTAAAAATCGCGATTCCAATAGACACGTCACATAAACAACCGACAAAAAGAATTATGTTGTCCACCATAGCTCAATGTTTCGACCCTTTAGGTCTCGTCAATCCCGTCATAGTAAAAGGTAAAATTTTGATGCAAAAATTATGGATTATTAAAATAGGATGGGACATAGTAGTAACAAACACAGATTTATTAATCGAGTGGCACGCCTTTCTAAATACTGTTTCTTTTTTGAAATCTTTAAAAATTCCCAGAATGATTTGCGACAATAAAAATATTTCAAGAATTGAAGTTCACGGATTTGCGGACGCAAGCACATTAGCGTACGGAGCTTGCATATATATCAGAGTGTTATATGAGAATAAAACAGTAGCGATGAATTTAATCTCTTCAAAATCGAGAGTAGCCCCTATAAAAACAATAACCCTACCGAGACTTGAACTCTGTGCCTTGGTAATTTTAGCGAAACTAACAAGTAGAATTTTAGACATTTTTAAAGATACTTTCACGCATGACTCAATAAACCTATGGTCAGATTCTAAAATTACTATAGCCTGGTGTAGTGACTTACCTAACAGATGGTCTACGTTTGTGTCACACCGAGTGTCTCAAATTCAAACTCTTACTCAAAATAGTAAACTGAGATATGTCAAGTCTGCAGACAACCCAGCTGATCTGTTATCAAGAGGAAACTTTTCTACAGACACAACAATTTCAAATTTTTGGTTTCACGGTCCTAAGTTCTTACATAATTTTGATGTAGTTTTGGATTCCTTTGATAAGGAAGTAAAAATAGAAAACATGCCCGAACAAAAGAAAATATCACTTATTTCAGTTCAACAACCAAAGGCGTACGAATTTTGGGTGGAATATTTTTCACATTTTTCAATATTTTCTCGACTTACACGCTCATTGGCGTACGTGTTAAGGTTTATTCATAATGCAAAAAATAAAAATAATAAAATTACAGATTCAATCATTACAGTTAATGAGATAACAAAGGCTCAAACATTCATAGTGAACATTTTACAGACTCAATGTTTTTCAAAAGAAATCTCAGAATTAAAAAAGAATGAAATAATTTCACACCATCAGTTAAAAATGCTCAAATTATTCTTAGATGAAGACAAGTTAGTCAGAGTTGGAGGTAGGCTAGAGAACGCTGACATTTCATTCGATCAGAAACATCCTTATTTACTACCATCTCACAACGCCACTGTCAGAATCATGCTGAAGCAAGAACATTTAAGGTTAGGACACGCAGGTGCACAATCAGTATTGTCAAATTTTAGGTTACGGTATTGGCCTTTGAACGGTTTGAAAGAAGTTAAAAACGTCATACGGAACTGCATAGTATGCAGCAGATTTCGAGCTCTTCCAGCACAACAAATTATGGCAGATTTGCCAGGAGACAGAGTTCAAATTTCACGTCCATTTCAGAAAGTAGGTATCGATTACGGAGGCCCGTTCCTAATAAAATCATCACGGTTAAAGAAAGCACCAAAAATTAAAGCTTACATTGCCATCTTTGTTTGTATGACTACAAAAGCAGTTCACATAGAATTGGTTACAAGTTTATCGTCTGAAGCTTTTATTATGACCCTGAAACGTTTCATTTCACGGAGAGGTAACCCTACAATTATTTATAGCGACAACGGTACCAATTTTCAGGGTGCTAACAACCAGCTACACGACGTGTATACTTTTTTCAAAAATTCGCCAGCTTGTGAAACTTTTATAAATTATCTTTTACAAAATGAAATTCAATGGAAATTTATTCCACCGAGATCTCCACATTGGGGCGGTCTATGGGAGGCTGCAGTGAAAAGCACTAAACATCATATTTATAGAATAATCGGAAATTTAACTTTTACGTTCGAGGAATTTTACACGATCCTAACGCAAATAGAAGCAATCTTAAATTCACGACCTTTATGTCCAATGACAAACGATCCTTCAGATTTCAGTTACCTTTCCCCAGGACACTTTTTGATTGGTGAAAATTTAACGGCTTATCCGGAAAAAGATGTAAGTGAAATTTCAGATAACAGATTAAAGTTTTGGCAACAATGTACTAAGATCCAACAAATATTCTGGAAACGATGGTCTGTAGACTACTTGAGTCGTCTTCAAAATTGCCCAAAATGGTTGAAGAACACCGCGAACATTAAGACAAACGACATCGTGTTACTACTAGAAGACAACGTACCTCCGTTACAGTGGCCTTTAGCCCGAGTGTTAGAAACATATCCCGGTAAAGACGGTAAAGTTCGTGTTCTTAAATTAAAAACTCCCACTAGTACGTTCACTAGAGCTATCACTAAAGTATCCCCGATTCTATATAATGACTTAAATATAAATATTGACTAAAAAATTATGCAGCAACGAAAATTGCGTATACTTTTCTTGCGTTGAAATACAATAAATGATATTGTGTTTATATTACATTTTACTTACTACTTGGGTTTGGTAGCGTACCCTTAAACGTTACTGGGAGATACGGCCTACCTCCCTGGGAAACCTAAACAAGTCAATGATCTTTGCTTTTTTTGTTTGGCCCTTTGTTTCAAACTGAAACATCGTACGAGTTAATCTAAGTATAATCTTTCAACAACTCTTTTAACCTACTGCTCATGGTTAACGTAGCTCAGCCTTACAACCTGTCCTGCGATTTTCATGAGCATTCCTACCAATAAGATTGCTAAATGCATATTGTACGCGAGCGCTGGTTCGAAAAAGGAAGGACTACAAAAAGTGTCTTGCGCTTTATGGGTTTAGTAAAGTATATTTTGTATTTGATATGTGCTGACAGAGCAAATTAGAAAGTTATGTAATAAAAGTTATCCTGAGGCTAGGTGCGGATGAATTCCCATAGTCTGCAGAGGCGAGGTATCGGAGAATCCGGTGGCCATTAGCGGAGTGGTTCCCGTGGCGTGAAGTTATCCTGAGGCTAGGTGCGGAGGAATTCCCATAGTTTACAGAGGCGAGGTATCGGAGAATCCGGTGGCCATTAGCGGTGGTATCCCGTGGCGTACAGAAGTTGTATTAATACAAGCTAATTACTACAAGTGTAACATTCAAGCAAGTTTCTTCACAATCACATTTCTAAACATTACTCAGTCATTACTTCGGTTTGGTATCGTACCTTTGAACGTTACTAGGATATGAGGCCTATGTCCTTGGGCAACCTAAACGAGTAATTGATCTTTGTCTTTTTTGTTTGGCCCTTTGTTTCAAGGTGAAACATCGTACCGAGTTTGCTTAAGCTTAACCGCCTAACAGCTCTTTAATCTATATTCTTTTTCTACACTAGATACGCTCCTAGTGGCTAAACTTAATAGCGTGTTTTCACGGCAGATTTTTCTTCTGCACTTTCGTTGTATGTTACAGTTTACCTGTCCGCAACACCGGCTAGACTCTCTAGCATGCTCTCAGAGCCTTTTTGTTTTGAATTTTCTCACTGGGGCATTACAGTGTCTTTACAAGCAAAAATGTCAGTGTTCAGGAACAAGGCACCCTTCTTTTCTTCTACCTGTCTATCCTTCTAGGCAGCAAGTTCTTTTTAGGAGAGGATTCCTAAAAAACAAGTTTCTACCCGTTGCCAAGAGGGCACAATTTTCTATCCATCACTTTCTACCTTCACTACTTGTGAAACCCATAGTTCAGCCTTACAACCTGTGCGGTGGTGTTCATGAGTACTGATGTCTACCATGGTAAGATGTTACCATTACTACGCTCGGATTGAGCTTTCTACCCTTTATTTAGATATTATCTTGTTCGATGAAACCTAGGTGGATTTACAACCTATCTGGAGCTTTCATTCATATTTACATTTATCTAACATTTATTTTAGTTAACGCCAGAGTGGCATTATTGTTTATATTCTCTTCAGTCGTATTAGCTTAATAATACTGGTCCTTCGAGCATAACTTCATTTACTTCGAGCTTAACTCATCAGATCGATTTTTCATTTAAAGTTCAGAATATTGTGAGTCAGTTTAGTTGAATCGCAGGAGGATTCAACAGGGGGGAGAATGTTGTGAAACAGTACCCGTATCCCACTAACAACACGCTTAATAATTCGCTTATTATATTCAAGAACTTACAAAACATGTCCATGCAATTTATAACACGTCAGAATAGGCACGAATCGGTAATAGCCAAATAATCTATCAGTTTAACCATTAACAATAACTCCTTTCGAGTAATTTGCGCTATATATTAATCCTAAGCATGCTTTCCGAACCTAATATCTGCAAAATCAAGGAATAAATAATATATGAATGCCCAAATCAACATAAAACCATGTTTGCATATTTTGACATGACTGTACAAACATTCCAAAGCTAGACACGCCAACAAAAATCTCCCTTAATATAAATACATGCATGTATCGGAAAGACACACAATATATTCGTTCTTTGTCACACCCGGTAGCAAAGAATATTTAACCTTATTTCAAAGCACGTGCAAGGTGTAATAATCGATTTTACTAAACAGCTGTACAAGTCGACCTGTCTATTTTTCACCCACATTTAACCTACTGTTAATGATTGTTTAGCGTTCCAACTATGAATATCTCGTGGTCAGCGCGTATCATGTCCCGACGGGAATCTCGTCTGTACCCCCGTACACACGAACAGGCATGCCTTCGCACCTACCTGAAAAGCAGGTCTGCGAGTAAGTCTGATACTATAACATTCCTACACACGTTTCAGTTCGACTGAGAGACATCACTTCATTTTAAAATGATCGTGGTGTTCGTGGTCTTTTAAAAACATTAGTAAATCATAATACCACAGTTGCGGTCGATAAATTTCCTCTGTTCCAGCTCCAGATTTCATAGAATTTAATGTTTTTTTGTATTCTTTTCTAAAACAGCTTCTCAGCGAGTTGATTTTTTTTTAACATCTTCTGCGACAGCATCTGGATTGAGTTCTTTTAGTTTTGGCAACAAAACTTTATACGCAGTATCCTTTTTATTTCTGTCAAGGTACTCCTTGCCTTTTACTTTTCATAAACATGTATTTTCTCGATATAGTTCTATAAATTCAGTTATTATATTTTTCTCTGTTGTAGTAGCCATAGATATTTATTACAAATTATTAATTAGACACAAAACAACAATAAGCTCAGAGCTAATACTTTGTAAGTTGTTGAAAATGAAGGCTTGAAACCAGAAAATCAAGAATCGCCAGATTGCTTCGCTCCGCGCAAAGTGGCCTGAACGCACCATCAGTTCAGCATATACACGATCGCACTTACTCGCGAGCTTGAAGCGTTCAAGTAGGTGCGAAGGCATGCCTGTTCGTGTGTACGGGGGTTTTCTATTGGCCAACTAATGCGTACGTGCAATCTTGCAGTTTCTAACCACCGCTTTTACTAGCATTGTGAATATATCCTCCGAACTGTGTGTGACAAATCTACAGGGTTGTAGGGACGAGTGACGGGATTTCGCAATCATTAAAGTGACATACTTTTCTTATCTACCGACAGTAAGGTCATTCTTACTACCGACATTGAAGTCATTTTTACTACCGACAGTGAGGTCATTCTTACTACCGACATTGAAGTCATTCTTACTACCGACAGTGAGGTCATTCTTACTACCGACATTGAAGTCATTCTAACCCTTTATTTTATTACCATTTTACCACCAGTTTAACGTCTAAGTACTGAGTCACAACAGGTCGTCTCACACAACAGATTAGTGAACAATGTGTTAAAGATAATTAGTACTAAGACTACCATGTAAGTAAGCCTAACATCACAGATTGTATATACAGTAGAGATTGTATTTTCTGTACTTCATTACTTACCAGAAGAAAATAGATATATTTTAACCTACAAATTGTCTAACCTTACATTTTACCTAAAACCAACCAGCGACCAATACCTAAGGAGATACAGTGGTAACCAAGTAAGTTCGAGGATTGAACCACCCGGACCTATCAGGGCCCATATTGCATGCAGTACTACTCACTATAAAATTACTGGTTAGGAAAAACCTGTAATGTTTACAATAGATTGAATACTGAAATGCAATGTTAAACTTTCCCTCTATCACATACAGCATAAGCAAACACAAAATAATATGAAGAAATATGAAAATTACGCTAATTAAATTTACATGTAAAAGTTATGGGCGAATCATATCAATCACAATCGTTTAATAACAACATGTGAGATCAAGCCGGGAGTCGGTAAAAATAGGTATCGACAATGTGTAAGTGTAAGTTTATGCTTCACCTGGCAGATAGTTATTTGGTTTTTAGATGGACAGGGGGCCCATATTAAGTGCCTAGCCCATATTCGGACCATCTCCTCTATTATAAATGGTATGTAAAATATATATAAATTTTTATAAATATTAAACATTTACTTGTAAATGCAAGCTGTAATATTACCAAGGCATGTCACGGTTATTTTACATTAACATTATTACAGTCTATTTTTCTCTGCGATCCTCGTTAGCTAGAATAAATTGGGATTATTCGGCGTTATTCATAAAAATTCCAGAAATAGTGACAAGAAAACGTGAAATTTATTTATTCGTAAATACACCCTTCCTTGGATACGATGTTGTTAGCTATTCCAACATTGAGAGCTTTATTTCTTTGTCAATAAAACAGCTCGCTGAAGCACGACCCAAACCCCTTTTCTCTGCTTTTGATCCCTCTCAGTAACACAATTTGTAGCCTGACACTTAAATTTACATTCAAAATTACCGTCGATAATTTCAAGTAGGTTTTAGACACCGTGTTTTCACCGTCTTCAAGTTTGTTAGAATTTATCGGCATATGATTGACATTCCTTGGGGAAACAGTGACCTTAAAATAACATTAAATTATTATATAAATAATATTAAGTCTTAACTCTGCGATATTGAATATTAACATTAAGAATATGAAAGTACTTTGTTTCGAATATCACTTTACTTTTGTCTTACTGACTTAATCTGAAACTAAACTACTTATAGTTAGATAGTACGTATACTAAAGCAACATATTTCGGCCCAATCTTTGATAAAATATCAAACTTAATCACAAGAAAATTGCATTTTCTTTTTTTTTTTTTGATCAAACACAAGCACTATAGGAAAAATCTTTTAGGGCACTCGGGGAGTGTGTGTGTAGGAATAAAGCGATTCACGTTGATTTAGAATCATTGCAGGTTATATTCATTGGGAAAACCGATATCGCGAAGGTCGTTCCATAAGGATAAAGTCCTCCAGATGAAAGAATTCTTAAATAATGAAGTTAGCGGAGTACTAAGCTTAGCCACATATGGATTGGCGACAGTGGTTCGTCGTGTATTTCTGTTAATCGCCGCTCTGGGCGGAATTAAGAGGGCAAGGTCAGCCGAGCACTTTCCGTGAAAATATCTGTAAAAGAGAGTCACATCCCCAACCTGTCTTGTTGTGTTCTAGGCTGTCGAAGTTCTTCGTCAGATCGTGGACTCCGATCAGACGAATGTCCCTCCTTTCGATGGAATCATGTAGCCGAAGAGTAGGTATGTTTGGGTACAGACTCCAGACATGAGAGCAGTACTCTAGTGATGGTCGAATCTGGGTTTTGCATAGTATTAAAAGTTGTTTAGGTGTGTACAACTTTTTGGTTTCTGAGACGCTTTCTTGACGATTTGCCACGACGTGGCTATGCCAAGACATATTTCCTCCCAGATTGACGCCCAGCAACTTAATAGATGAAGCCAGTGGGATTGCTTGTCCTGTTATGACCATATCCGGTTCTGTAATGTTAACCCTTTTAGAGAAAACTGCTGCCTGGGTTTTCTAGCGTTAAATTCGACTTGGTTACTGTCACCCCAAGCCAAGATTGTGTCCAGGTCTTTGTTAAGGCGTGATACTTTAGGTTGTCTCCGAAGATGTGCGTCGGCAGCCGATGTTTGTGCATTTAAAGAGAAAGATTAGATAAGTGTGCTACCGTCAGCAAAGCTAAATATCGGATTTTTAGTTTTCACCACAAGGTTGTTAATGTATAGTAAGAAAAGAGTAAGAGACAATATTAACCCGGCATTGATGGTGAAGGTGTCTGAGAGAAATCCTTCAATCGCCATTTGCAGAGAGCAGTCCTTAAGAAAGCTAGACAACCATGCACAGAATCGACTGGGCATACCATAGGATCGCAATTTACTTAGAAGCCCCTCATGCCAAACATGATCAAAAGAAGTATCCAGTACAACAGCCCGAGAATCCCCATAATGTTCGATTGCGTTGTTCCAGAGATGGGTGACATAGGCTAGAAGTCCAGTTGATCTGGATTTCCGAAAACCATATTGATGATCACTGATAATGTTGAAGCCTTCCAGGTACTTTAGAAGTTGTTGGTTAATAGCTGTCTCCATTACTTTGGATATAACTGAAAGCAATGCGACTGGTCCATAGTCAGGGTTCTCTCATCTTCCTTTGGAATAGTCCGGACTCGCGCCGTCTTCCAGCAGGATGGAAATATTCCCTTTTTGTAGGATAAGTTGAAATGTCTACAAAATACTGGTGTTAGTTCATGGGCGCATCTTTTGAGAACTATAACAGGAAACATGTATTCATACCCGCACAAAATATCTCTCAAAAAATTTTTAATGCCAAACCACCCAATAAAAAAATCTAGAAAAATTGAAAGAATTCAATAGCTTATACATAGGCCAAACAGGCATCAACTTTGATATTATGCTGAATATCAACAGTAGCGATATTTTCTGATGGTCAAGGTAGTGAGTAGATTGGGAAATAATTGTTGGATAAAGTCGAATGTTGTTGCACGCACTATACCTTGGTAAAGTAGTAAAATAATCATAACTGGCACGTTTTTTTTGACACGCACTGTGTCACGCCAGTCGGCACTCATGCCAAAATTCAAGGAACGACAGATCATTTTACTTCGCGCCAGAAGCATAGAAAGTCGTCAGTGTTTGACCACACATTATCAAATTTGCATGCATGCCTCGATGTGTTCATGCATGCTTACCGAGTAAATTTGACCGTCAGTGGCCGAACAAACCCGAATTGTATTTAAAGAACACAAGACATCTTATTTGTTAAATAAAGAAAATTCTAATATTGCAAAACATTGTTTAGATACAGGTAATTCGTCCCAGAGATTGATAATTTGAATATTTTATGTACGCCACCAAAATCCAAAAAGCTAAACATCTTGGAGTCAATAGAAATTTTTAAGTGTGATAAAGACCTTCTAATAAACCTTCTTAACGAACAAGCAAAATAATTTTCTCCAATGCTAATAGTTTATAAGTTTGTTAAAAAAAAAATTATATAAAACCATACCCCGTAGTTTTTAAGTTCTTCAGTTTGAAAATGTATAGTAGTAGTACTACTGTCGCCTCACGGGCCGTAATTGGAAAACCATCGATAATACTATCGAATGGGATGCTAACCCTGACACGGCCCCAGTTGAAACAAGTGATGGGTCTGCTAACAGGCCATTGCCACTTGCGAAAATACCTTCAACGGATAGGGATGAACAACGGATCCATTGAATGTATACTCTGCGGCGAAGAGGATGCAACCGCCTCACACATAATATACCGCTGCGTAGCGCTGTCCCGTAGAAGACAAAATATCTTCGGGAACATACAACGTGGCGACAACCTCCCACATGACAAGCTTGGTAGAAGCTTACTGGACCTCATAGGAGGAACAAACATCTTCTAATAAGATCGGGGTACACAATAAGCCGAAAGGCTGCAGTGATTTGAAGTTCGGGCCTTTAAACCGACCCCCGCCTTTAACCAACCAACCAACTAACTACTGTCGCCTTGTTTGAAATAAGTACGAAATTACGTGATCTAAACGACGTACGTAACCCGTAACGTCCGTCCGTTTTGCGCTTTATCAAAGATAGGTAACTCTAAGCGTTCTCCTACGGCACGTTTTACGTAATACGTTTTTTGATAACCCTCTTATAACCAATTTACCCCTTTAATTTGATTTGAATTTAATTTAAACTGATTATTGGTTATTATGAATTTTAATTTTGAAGTTTGTCCCATTTTGGTTTCGCCCAGAAGGTGTAATTCCCCACCCAGGAATTATTTATTAATGCCAATTTAACTGTTGAATCGTTTTAGAATATGTGAGATGAAGACTGGTCGACACTATCAGTAATGTCGCCAATCTTAGTGAGTAATGAAAAATTCATCGTAAGCCGAAGACGTTCCTATTTAAATTTATTTTTTCGGACGCTATTTTTGCGGTTACGAGTTTTTCGTTTCGATTTTTGTTTGTCAGGGATACCCACCATTCTTTCCCCGCTAACTGGAAGCTATCAGCAGTCTACCAGAGCAATTGAACAAATGAGTGCAAAAATTTTGTATTAGAATTAAATGACTGATTTTAATATTACAAGTATAGTTATTTGAACATAGGGCGAAGCCTAACTTATGTTCAAACTATACTTTTGAGTGTATTGGCTCGGGCGCGTCCAATTGAATATAATAAGACAAGTTAGTTATATTAAACACGGAGGGTTCCTACTTTGTTTAATTTTAATGTCTTTGTCAATTGAGGGTTATTTAAGGGTTAGTCCTTTCGTCTGTTGAGTAACGCGACCCGAAGTACTCATAGGTTAATCATTTATACTTTATATGCAATAAGGAATTAACCTATACCAGCATTTTTTTTCTCTAAGAGAAACAAACCAACCTATCATCTATGACGTACTCTCAGTTTAAATTTAGTATTTACATTATATACAATAGAAAACCTAAGTTAATATTTGTCTCATCTAAAGAGCTCTCAACTACCCTATAATTTCCAAAATGTAGAAAGGCGGTTAATATTAACTTATGATATTTCATTTTTTGGGACTAGTTACTATTACTTCTCGGGCTGGAAAAGTTCTAGTAACCATTATTTTCATTCCGAACTCGGAATGTCACAATCAGGTGCAATTTTCAAACACGAAAATTATTCTAAGCTTTGGGCGCAAAGTCTTATTAAAATAAATTTTCTCAATATGTCGATTTTTTAATTAGATAGCGAATTTTAACGTCATGTTTGCCGGACGCTGCCCTCAGTGCAGGGACAACGCTGCCTTAATGACCGAACGATGGATATTCTGCTTACTTCTCTACCTATAGCTTCCACCGTTAATACGGTCGCTATTTTACGAGCGCTTGAGGTAAGCTTAATAATTTTTTTATAACTTCTTTATTGATGACTTCTTTCTTGGCCTGTTCACTTGATAACTGTTAGCGACAGTTATCAAGGCTGGCGACGCAATAATATTTCCTTATGGCTTATCGACGCGATGGAAGGATGCCCCAATAAGAAATACTATCTTGCCTTGCGTAGCACTCTCAAAAAATAGCCGCCGGTATATGCATGATACCTTGTCAGCTAAATTTATAAAGCCTATACTGAAATAGTGATTTGGCTCGTTATTAGGGTACGCACTAGTCTGATAACCCTGGAAAACATGATGAACGGCAAGCGATGGTGTTTAGACTCGGTATTGAAAAATACGAGTGTCTCCCACGTTGCGTTAACGAAGACGAATCAGCGTTGTTTATACTCGCACTGAAACATACGAGTGTTCGGAAAATAAATTTTGCTGAGGAAGTGATCCGCGGTGGACCACCCGTTGAGTAAATATTTAAGCGCGGATGAGAACGATTTTGGGAACCCCAAATGAGCGGGACGTCGACTACCCCTTTACTGTACTTTTTTACATGTTAGTTGGCGTCATTCTAAACCATCTAATCTCCTGCTGACGATGCGTTACGATAAAAGAGAGTAGGGACCAAATTGTTGACATTGCAAAATTATAAAAAGCCAGTCTGATTTTATATTAAAAAATCACATTAAAAATAAATAATTAAGTAATCCTTTTTAGGTAACATATAAGAAAATATGATCCTATGTTCATGTTAAATTATTAAAAAACAATCTAAAGTTAAAATCCTCATAATTTTCTTAAATTGGAAAAAGCCAGTTTTACAACACTACGAAACTACAGTCGCTAAAACAAAAATAAAGTGATATTCAACACAAAATATTTTCTTATTTAAAATATATTTTAATATTTACTTGATTGTACTAAATTGATTAGTAATACTAACTACAGTTTTTTATAAATTAAGTGTACAATATTATTTTGGTGCAGATTATTAATAAATAATGTAATTACTATATTTTTTAGGAAATCGTACAATAAAATATTTACCATAATAATTTTACCATAGTACTTTTTCCGTGTAGCTACATTTATACTAATGAGTGTGCAACTAAGGTTTTTAAAAAGTACAATATAACGATGATGACACAGAGATATTCGAATCTCCTATTATCTCTGGATAATACACTTATGCCTGAAATGCCGTTGTAATTGTTTATCGGCGATTTCCACGTTGCCATGAAAGCAGTATTTACGTCAATAAAGCAGCAGCTAAATTACGGCCTGAATCCCAGCTTTAATCCTTTTCAATAGCAAAATTTGTAGATCACAGTTAAATTACGGTGTAATGTTCGCTTCTGTTGGTTCTCAAATGGGTTTGACTATGACAAGGATTTCGAGAACGCGACTTTATTCAATTGTAACTGCATTGTCGACGCTTGTGCAAATTTCTTTGGCCTTTCTTATCTGACAAGCTCTTAAATACAGATACAGTCAGTTAAAACGAGGATGCATTTTTAATGCAATAAAGCTGACTATACCTAAGTTAACCGCTGAACGAGACAATGTTTCGGCGTTTATCGTTAGATACTAAGTAGGAGTTTCTATACATTCTTAAGGTTTAATAAATATCTCATTGTCTGTAAAATCACATAAATGGAAATCTCCAAAAGTATGTTCGGGTTGGATATCTCAAACTACAGAACTATATCAAAATTACTCCAGCTAAATTGTATTATTAACAGGAAAGTTTTGGGATAGTTTTGATTTGCTCCATTCTATATATTTTTTGGGCTGCTGAATCCGAATCTGACGCTTGCTAACAAGATTTCGTGAGGCAACAAAAAATCTAAAAATATTTAAGAAATTTAATTTTTTACGGTTTCTTGCTTATGACCCGGACACTATAAACTTTTCGTAAATAACCTTCTATTCAAAATGAAAGCATATAAAATTTCCTAGAAATGACGTTAAGTTTCTACTCCGTCGAATCGTTCGAGTTCAAGCAATAGTTGCGTATTTCGGCTCTTTCGGCAAAGTCCGTTTTAGAGTGTCCTGGATGAGGTTTTTCGAAGACGGCGAGTCCTGGCACAAGTTCGGGTTCTTCTATCGTCAGGGCCTTTTTCATCTGGAAAATATAAGAGGTGGTGAGGAAACAACAACTTGTGATCATATCGAATGATCACTACGAAATATACTGATATCTTAAAAAGAGACGAATGATTACGAAATATATTGTGAGATTAGACTTGGATTAGACATACCTTCCGCATGGTGTACGTGTCTTTCTTCAGCCTGTTTCCCGTCTCTTTCTTCGCCGTCTCTTCTTCATCTATATCAATGCTCACTTCCGGGGGCTCGATGTTATCACACAGTCCGTTGCAAGATGTGCAGATCGGGCAGCGATGTGGGCCTGCCTTCCTGCATCCACAATTGCGTTGGCAACCTTTTTACATTTGCAAGAAATTTATCGGAGTAGCCAGTCCACCAATTTTCATATATCGCTTGAACCGTTGGCGAAAAGAAAATTAAATATCGTAATTTGTCGGAAAATGTATGTACTATCATTTTAAATAGGTAGATTATTTACGAACAGTTGGTACTTTCTTACTTTTTTTGGAATACTTTCGCTGATGGGTCACGAAATTTTGTTAGTAAACCTCAGATTCGGAATTAACAAAACACATATCGATTGAAGCATTTGCAGTTTTACAACACTACGAAACTACAGTCGCTAAAACAAAAATAAAGTGATATTCAACACAAAATATTTTCTTATTTAAAATATATTTTAATATTTACTTGATTGTACTAAATTGATTAGTAATACTAACTACAGTTTTTTATAAATTAAGTGTACAATATTATTTTGGTGCAGATTATTAATAAATAATGTAATTACTATATTTTTTAGGAAATCGTACAATAAAATATTTACCATAATAATTTTACCATAGTACTTTTTCCGTGTAGCTACATTTATACTAATGAGTGTGCAACTAAGGTTTTTAAAAAGTACAATATAACGATGATGACACAGAGATATTCGAATCTCCTATTATCTCTGGATAATACACTTATGCCTGAAATGCCGTTGTAATTGTTTATCGGCGATTTCCACGTTGCCATGAAAGCAGTATTTACGTCAATAAAGCAGCAGCTAAATTACGGCCTGAATCCCAGCTTTAATCCTTTTCAATAGCAAAATTTGTAGATCACAGTTAAATTACGGTGTAATGTTCGCTTCTGTTGGTTCTCAAATGGGTTTGACTATGACAAGGATTTCGAGAACGCGACTTTATTCAATTGTAACTGCATTGTCGACGCTTGTGCAAATTTCTTTGGCCTTTCTTATCTGACAAGCTCTTAAATACAGATACAGTCAGTTAAAACGAGGATGCATTTTTAATGCAATAAAGCTGACTATACCTAAGTTAACCGCTGAACGAGACAATGTTTCGGCGTTTATCGTTAGATACTAAGTAGGAGTTTCTATACATTCTTAAGGTTTAATAAATATCTCATTGTCTGTAAAATCACATAAATGGAAATCTCCAAAAGTATGTTCGGGTTGGATATCTCAAACTACAGAACTATATCAAAATTACTCCAGCTAAATTGTATTATTAACAGGAAAGTTTTGGGATAGTTTTGATTTGCTCCATTCTATATATTTTTTGGGCTGCTGAATCCGAATCTGACGCTTGCTAACAAGATTTCGTGAGGCAACAAAAAATCTAAAAATATTTAAGAAATTTAATTTTTTACGGTTTCTTGCTTATGACCCGGACACTATAAACTTTTCGTAAATAACCTTCTATTCAAAATGAAAGCATATAAAATTTCCTAGAAATGACGTTAAGTTTCTACTCCGTCGAATCGTTCGAGTTCAAGCAATAGTTGCGTATTTCGGCTCTTTCGGCAAAGTCCGTTTTAGAGTGTCCTGGATGAGGTTTTTCGAAGACGGCGAGTCCTGGCACAAGTTCGGGTTCTTCTATCGTCAGGGCCTTTTTCATCTGGAAAATATAAGAGGTGGTGAGGAAACAACAACTTGTGATCATATCGAATGATCACTACGAAATATACTGATATCTTAAAAAGAGACGAATGATTACGAAATATATTGTGAGATTAGACTTGGATTAGACATACCTTCCGCATGGTGTACGTGTCTTTCTTCAGCCTGTTTCCCGTCTCTTTCTTCGCCGTCTCTTCTTCATCTATATCAATGCTCACTTCCGGGGGCTCGATGTTATCACACAGTCCGTTGCAAGATGTGCAGATCGGGCAGCGATGTGGGCCTGCCTTCCTGCATCCACAATTGCGTTGGCAACCTTTTTACATTTGCAAGAAATTTATCGGAGTAGCCAGTCCACCAATTTTCATATATCGCTTGAACCGTTGGCGAAAAGAAAATTAAATATCGTAATTTGTCGGAAAATGTATGTACTATCATTTTAAATAGGTAGATTATTTACGAACAGTTGGTACTTTCTTACTTTTTTTGGAATACTTTCGCTGATGGGTCACGAAATTTTGTTAGTAAACCTCAGATTCGGAATTAACAAAACACATATCGATTGAAGAATATAAAACTACCCCAAAACTTTTCCGCTATTGGCTCTTGTGAGTACAAATTGATTGTATTAACATAGGAAGATAGAAAATTTCGAAAACTTTTAGGTACACAGATACAATACAGGGTGTTTCATTTAAAAACATAATTTTCATCATTTTTGCAAACATTCAAAATATTTGTACTTTGCAACATCGTGTAATATGGAGCAGAATGAAAGGCCTCTGGGTATTACCTAACTTTCAACCAAATTTTAGTATGCTAATTTTTCAATTTCAAAATTATCAGCCCTTTCTGAAGAACATGTTTCCAAAAAAGAAGTTAAATTAATTATTATCTGACGAACAATAACAGATGGGTATAGAAAATTTTAAAGGATAGTTATTAAGAAATTAATAGGGATTTTAAAAAAATAATACACATGTTGTTCCATTTAAACTATCAAATTTGCTTATATTTTCTAGTAGAAGCGGCAGCACTGTATGGCTGAAAATATTTTTAGAAGATAGAGAATTTTCAACTTGATCCGTTCACTAATTCCTCATACACGTCTATTAGGTCATTCGCTATGAATCACCATGTATGTTACTTACAGTCTACATAATACATAAGCATTTTATTATGCAGCAAACAACAACAAAAAAATCCATCAAACTCACAGTATGTATTACCACTATCGCCGGTCCGATAAAATAATGACGCAACTGCAAATGATTACATTTTACATTGTGATTCGTTCCTAAATTTATTCCTTTATAATATGATATAACAACGACGAAAGTGTATAATCAGTCGCGACCCAACCAACAATTTCAATACTTTTAATACAAACATATTTTCTTCACGTTATTTAAACCTTAAGGTGGGTCCAGACCAACCGCGCTACGCCGATTTAAGCGGCGCAGCGCAGCGCGGCTTCATTGGTTTGTACGGCAACACACGCTAAATCGCACCAGATTGCGCTACTCTGCAACAATAGCGAACACGACCCGGTAAATGTCGGTACATCAAAGGAAAACGTTTGTTTGTGCGCGTTTGATTTGGACGGTGTCTTGTGCCTTGTGATTTTTAAAAGAGTAAATTACACCCAATTTCAACAAAACGTGAAAATGGGGAATGGCGATACCCAATGTCGAAGTTTCTTGTTTTGTCTTGTTTTATTTTTTAAATTATTAATAATTATGACAGCAGCAGCAATTTGAACTCTTTTGTGGTATTCCATATTTATACGCGCGCGCGCGCCACTTGGAACAAGCTATAATCAAAATATTCCTTCAAATAATTTTGCGTGGTTTTGCGCCGCTCTGCGCCGAGTTGTGCAGTTCCGCGCGGTGTTTGCCGGCGCGGCGCAGCACAGAGCAGTACAGCGCGTTTGGTCTGGACCCACCTTAATAATAAAAACTTCACATTTGTTTTTCGTCTCTCGCACATCATCAGTAGTTTAGCAGTTGCGTCATTACTTTACTGGAACGACGATATAGGAATCACTCAATGTGGGTTTAAATCGCCGACCTATATCTATGGATAGCCAAACTCTAAAAGCAAAAGTGGCAAAATTTATGGCCTCGCGCATGTAAGCAAAGCTGATCGTCAGATGCAAAGCCGACTGATAAACTATTTACCTTAACCGGCGAACAGGACCGTACTTCGCCCTTAATGAAGATGATTACACGGCAATATATTGGCACATCAAGGCCTTCTTTAATGAGAAATAAACAATCTATTTTCTCACATAAAAGAAGGCCTTGTGTCCACCTCAATAAAGCCACTTTTAGAATGAATTTTGATGTCTATTGTTCACGTATCGATAGATTTTTAATATCGTTATATCCCTACGACTGATTTCGGATCTGGACGGTCGTCGTTGATTCACGTAGTTAGTTAGCAACCAAACCGGCATTAATACGGCGGGGTTGCCTATATGACGGCGACAACATTGTGCGCAAGACAGCCAACGAGTAACCAAGTTGCAACTTTTATTGACTAACAAGTTAACTTTTATTGACTAACAAGTTAAATATTCAGTCTAGCGGGAAAAATGTAATTGCTTGAATGGTCAGGTCTGACGATGGTAATATTTTAACAATAAAAACATTCGAATTGTATTTTATTATCAGAATTAGTTATTCAATATTCAAGAACGCAACTGGGAAAGCAACTAAATTAACTGCCTTATTTCTTTATCAATAAAGCAGAATTATGGCCTGGGCTCTATTTCTTTGGTCCCCTCTTAGAAACAGAATTTGTATATGACAGTTCTATTTGCATTTGAAATTACCGGTGAACAATTTAAAGGAAGCTATCAGCAATTATATACATACAGTTGGGTCGAGGAAAAAATAAATCTTGCATTATAACATTACAGTAATATCAAATTGAAAAAATTAATTGTATCAACTACCATTTCAAAATTTAATTTTTTACTAGTACCATAATGAAGTGATTTGTATCAACGACCTTTGGGTTTGTTAGGGTTTGTTCGCTAATCACTTCCATTAGCTACCGACGTGGTTTTACTTTATTTGATCTACATAATCTCGATTTGAATCATAGTAACAGTATGTGATGATGCACGTTGATTCTTTCCCTGTAACAATACTTCATTATACTAATCCCAGTTTAATAGCAACTGTATCAAACTAAAATATTGAGAACATTGAACAATTTAATCAACTTATTCGTAATCTCTTAAGATATGATTCATTTTATTTAAGTGTGTACCAATATATTGATATATGATTTTTTTTTCATTTTCTTATTCTTAATAGGGAAAGAGACTTGAATAATGTTTACAACTTATACAATTTATTGTAAAGTCTTATCAAGTTGAAAGGCGTTATTTTATAACGAAACAGCTGGTGTGCGACATACAGGTTTGGCAAACATCTATTACAATCAGACACCTAAAGTATAGGAAAGAGACCGTAATATACCAGCTAGAATTAAATAAAGGGAAGCAACATTCCCCGTGATATCTTAGAGCATATTGATTTGTCCATCCACCACCAACCAATATGACGAGACGCAGTCATGAGTTACTCGAGGAGAAAGAGGAATCCTGCAAGCGGCTCTTGCGTATCGACACAATGTTGTGGAAATATAGCATGGTGTCAAGCGGCAAAGTCCCATAAAAATCGCCTTCAAACTGTCCAAAAGAAGATCCACGATACGTCAGGGGGAACGGTCATCCACCACGACCTTGAAGTATAGCCCATGCGCGAACTCCTCAATGAAAGACAAGCTGAGTTTCTCAGAAAGCTGCGATTCCATCCTAATCCAATTATCTGTGAAAACTTCCCCAAAAACCCAAGCCCTGACCCCAATAAAAAATTACACAGGAGCCTAAACGCTCCGCCAACATAACACTGCACCCTTAAACCCATTACACAACTACACACACACAACACAAAGTAACTCACACAAACCCTCTGGTCTCCAAAGGTAAGAAATCGCTTTTTGGAGATCGCAACACTCAACCTTAAGCGTGTAAGAGGGCCTAACGGCTCTAACACAATACCGCGAGGAGATTAGTCGGACGACGTCTCTCCTTCAGAGAGATAGGTCTCTCCTTTCGAGGGACAGGTTTCTCCATCAGAGAAACTGTTCCATCCCGACACTACTTTGCACTCCGGGTGCATCGTCTCTGAAAGTAGATTCTCCTCGCATGTCCCAAAAAAAAAGATTTAATTTTAAAAATAATAATTAAATTTTGGATGTGAATAAAGAAATCAATAGAAAATAAAATATTTTAATAAGTTTTCACTAAATCATTAGATTGAAGCAAAAATTACCAAATCTAGTGTAATTTTACTAAACCTGGAAACACTTTATCGACGGATCTCCTTGTAAAGTCTGCGAGAGTAAGGTAGGAAAATTTTGCTACCGAAATAGAGGAAGAAAGCAAGCGAATTAGGATACTAGGAGGAAACCTGTTTCCTGTTTATTTCATTTAAGCTGGTAGGTATATTAAGTTCTCTTCTCTGTCCATTACGCATCCGATTGTAATATTTGTTTGCCAAACCTGTATAAAAAATATTATTCTACGAAGCCAGAATGTTACCAGTAAATACAAATAGTCAGGTATGCTATTTTCACGTCTCCTAACGTTTCCTATGTAAATGGCCAATAAATTGAACTTATAACAAAATCGAATTGAATTTATTTGGTTCTTTATTTCATATCCGATAGTTTATTGAGGGTAACTGGTGCTAAAGTATTGATTTCACCAGACAATATCCCGGATATAAAAAAAATAACATGGTATATTATAAAAATACTACTGTTTGAATAACTAAAATCAGTTAATATTTTTGTTTTAAGTCTAACCCACAAATAAATTAGTATTTTTTTTTTAGTAAGATTTTATTGTACGATTTCCTATAAAATATAGTATTAATTTGATTTTTCATTAATAATCCGTATCAAAATAATATTGTAGATACACATAATTTATAAAAAAAAGTATAGTTGGTAATTCCAATAAATTAACTACAATCAAGTAGATACTAAAATATATTTTCAATTTTACAACGAACGTAATTGAATATAATTAATTTATATCTCCAGTAGCTAAATATTTTTAAATGTATGGTACATTTTACTGACTACTATTATTGTACTTTAAGTATTTTTTTTGTAAAAATGACCAACTTTAAATTAAGTTTTATAAGAATGTTTTTTTACAAGAATAAAAAGTTTAAATCAGATGTTACGGATCAATGCAATGGGATTTCGATCTTCGAAACAAGTAATGGGAGGAGAACTCATATAGGGAACAGCAACTTAATGTAAATTTAACACAAACTTATATGGTTTACCAAATATTTTTGTAATTATCACTAACAATTTAGTTTAAAATTTTGCTATAATTTAGGTAAGGGCATTTCTTAATAAAAGTTATTCCAGTCACATATAGAACCATAAATTGTGGTAACTTCTATTATTTTTAGAGTAAATTTAACAAATAAGCTTTTATTTCCATGTATAGTGAATAATTTAATACGTTTATTTTTTTTTCTTATTGAGGGGGAGGGGAAAAATCTTGCATAAGACACCCACAAGATAGCTGTGGTGGGTAGTGTGAGATTCCTACCCACTAAAAAACCCCTCCTTCTATTCTAACCCTTCGTATCGGAAACCACTTTCGCATTACTTCAATACAAAGGCCTGCAGCCTTTACTCTCTTCTAGATATTAGGTCCTACTTTCTTTCTCTTTAGTCTCAATTATATTCCTTACTGTTCTCTAAATACCGTTCCATGATTCTTCCGATTCTGTTAAACCTGTCCTAACACTGCCTATACGGAAAGGAATCCCTGTTTCCAGAGCATATTTTCTCCTAGCTTCCTCCCACCTGGAAAATTTGAATAAAGTGTGCTTAACCTTCTTGCTGGCAATATGTATATTCACTTGAGTCTGATCTCCTACGGTTATATAGGTACTTTCGGAAGTAGCCATGGCCCGACAACGCTTGCGTCAAGAAATAGTCAACTTCTCCCGCAGGCCGTCTAACCCATTTCTGTATATCTGGTATCAGTTTGTGGGTCCATCGTCCATATATTCAGTCATCCCACTTTTTCTGCCATTCACGCATCATTAATTAATACGCTACAAACTAACTTCTGCCTTGAATTTACAAACTAAGGAATGTTTTTCAGAAACTTCTTAACTGGTCAATTTATTTAATCAATTTATTCGCAAACTATTGTGCAGGATATCGACTACTCCCACGTTCACAGCTGTATTTCTTTGTCAATAAGGCAGCTGGTGAATAGCAGCTGAATTACAACCCGGATCCCTTTTCCACGCATTTGATACCTCTTAATAGCACAATTTGTAGGCCGACAGTTATAATTATATTTAAGTAACAAGTAAATGTGCCACAAGAAAATGTAAATGCGTTTGGCCGGGTTTATTTGTAAGTTATTTGTAATCTCTTAAGTAGATTGGAGTACAAGGTGATAAGGAAAAGAATTATTATATGTAAGGTGTAACAAATTCGTTCTTCACCATTAGGTTTTCGGGAACGGTGAGGGATATGAAGTCGATTAAATTGGAGCAACGTTGCGTAATTATTGACCCATTACTATGGGGCTTTCGAAAAATTTGTAAAAATCTAAAATTTCGCGTTTCGGTTTTTATTTTTTCCTGACTTTGTGGGAAGAGTTGTCCAAAAATCAATTTTACTTCCTCATTGCTATTTATTATTCTCCACAAGATGGTATCATCAAATCTGTAATGCGATGCTTCGTCTTTGAGTCACCATCATCAACTTAATTTTTTTAAATACGGGCCTTAATTTTTTTATTTAAATCACTGAAGAATTTGAAGGAACTGAAGATTGTTAAATTATTATTATTATTTCGTTCTGAATTATGAATAAAATTGAAAAACTGCAATATTTTCTTTTAAAAAATAGATAATAACGTGAACCAAAAATGATTGTGTTAAGAAAATGCCACGCTTCAAAACAAAACAAATGAAGTTAAATTTAATCGCTCAATTTTTCCGAAATTAAACGTAAAAAGTTGGTTTTGTTTCTGCCTATATAATGCTAAATACATGATTATTTTTTATAAGCTAAAATCAAGGATATCATCGCACGACACAAGTCCACACTTTGATGAAAATGTCACCAAGATCGGAACACAATTAAAGAATTTACAGGACTATAAAAAAGGCTAACATTATCTTTGTATATAGAACAATAAGCATTATGAGTCACCTACTGAAAATATTCTTAAAAGTCATACATAGAAGAATATATATAAGACATGCGAAGAACAGATAGCGTCCATGCAATTCGGATTTAGGGACGCAGTCGGGACAAGAGAAGCCCTATTCAGTATACAAGTCCTCGTCCAAAGAAGCAGAGATATGGACTGTGAGGTTCATGCATGTTTTGTGGACTATAGAAAAGCATTTGACAGAGTTCAACATTACAAGATGATAGAAATCCTGAAAAAGACAGGTATAGATGATAAATAGCTAAGAATCAATCATGAACCAGAGGGCGAATGTGAGAATGGACGAAGACCAAACTGAGACAATTAAGATCTAGCTTGGAGTAAGACAGAGATGTGAATTATCGCCATTACTATTTAACATTTACTCGGAACAGATATTTAGAGAAGCCTTGGACAATGCACAAGAAGGAATTCTGGTAAATGGACAGCGTTTAAATATCATCAGATGATACAGTAATATTTACCGATAATATGGAAGACCTGAAACAAATAATGGATAGATTAATAACAAGTAGCCACCAATATGGATTGGATATCAAGATGGATAAGACTAAATATATGATCATTACCAAGAACAACGTTCCCATCCGACAACTATAAGGTTGGAGGGTGGAACAATTGAAAGAGTTGAAAAATACACATATCTCGGCACCACCATAAATGATCAATGGGACCACTCGCAAGAAGTTAAATACCGAATTGAAAAGAGCAGAAATGTATTTATAAAATGTCAGCAGTTTTTAAGAGCCGAGACCTAACCATGAACACAAAACTAAGAATGTTACGCTGTTATGTGTTTTCCGTGTTTCCATATAGAGTGGAGTTATGCATACTGACAGAAGCAATGACGAAAAAGATCGAAGCATTCGAGATGTTGCTCTACAGAAGGATGCTAAGGGTATCATGGACATAGCACGTAATTAACATTGAAATCCTTAGAAGGATGCCAAAGGTTAAAGAAATCATGAGTACAAACTACAATATCTAGGTCACATCATGAGAAACGAAAAAATATATAATCTCTTGCAGTGCATATTGCAAGGGAAAGTGAATGGAAAGAGAAGCGCCGGATGGAGAAGAATTTCATGGCTAAAAAATGTGAAAACTTGGTTCTCCCTGACAACCACCGAACTATTCCGAGCAGCTGTAAACAAAGTTAGATTAGCCAATATGATAGCCAACGTCTGGAACAGATAGGCACCCGAAGAAGAAGAACGAAAATAGAAAAAATGGAACAAAATAGTTCATATATTTTAGGTCTTTATATGTTCCTATTTCTTATTGTTTAGGGATTGATTTATTTCTGAAATTCCAGAATTAATAAAAAACCAGCTTCTTTAACATTTTGTAAATTTCTTTGCCAAAAAATTATCAAATTTTTGGCGATTTTTATCAAATATAAATAGTGTCAGGTTAAGGTAACAAGAAAAATTTTAATTCTTTGGGCACATACCTTTTCGTAATAGGATTAAGAGCATCCTCGGCTAAAGGCCATCATCAGTGATTCTTGTCAGGAGCGTTTGTTTGTTTGGGCTTTAAAGGGAAATCTGATGGTCATTATTTCTGAATTTTGAACGCTAGCTTTGTAATCAAAGGATTTACTAGCCTTAATATCCAAAGTATTATGCCCTATAGTCATCCATGTTTGCATAAACAGCACCTCTATGCTATCCCTAAAATAAGAAGTATTTTAGCAAAACTCAATAAATAACTTAAAGTTACCTAAAATTTGAATATAATATTAAAATATATTCTTAAGTACTTATATCATAAGTGTTCTAAAATCTTTAAAAAGTATATGTACCTACATCATAGCCGACTTAAGAGGAGCATGTCGTATTCTTAACTCTTTTAATACTATAAGAAAATTCACATATGTACAAATCCAACGTGTTGTAACACTGGTAGAAAATGTATATCATATACTAAAGTATTGTTACAGTTTAAAATTTTTTATATATATATATATACCATATATCAATGTTAATGAAATCGCCCAAATCATTGTTATCAAATTAAAAACTTCCACAACATCACTATTCTCTTTCAGACTCAAAACGCGACATTTTTCTGCCATTGTTTACGATTTTAACCTTACAACTCACAAATAAACGGCGGACTGCTGTCGGGGAATCACACATACTTTCATTCGGCGAATTCCTTTCGCGCTGCCACGAATACGCAATTGGCTGCCGGTCTATCTTCAGAGAGTTTTTACACGGTACTTATTTGTCTCCCAAATACGTTTAAAAATTTTTTGTCCGTTTAAAGGAGGGTTTTCGCACTCTTTGTATGAAAACAGCCTGTCCGCGTCCGCCCAAAGGAGAGTCCACCCAAGAGAGGTTGATTTTCATGAAATTTCATATATCTAGTTCCAGACTGTGAAAAAATGTCCGCTTAATAGAGATGTTCGCTTATTAAAGGGGTCCGTTATGAGAGGTTCCACTGTACTTCAAAACCCTCTGTCTCGGAAGTGAATACATGTCGATGAGGAGCTCCCTTAAATTCGCGAGTGTTGTATCACTATCGTTTATCAGTTCTGCTGTGATATAATTTACTTTCCTGTGCGTGTGATATAATTTGATGTCACTAATTTCTTTTTATAGATATTTGGAAGGAATTTTCAAAAGTTTGAGAAATAAAAATTGGTGAATTTATTGAAATTTCGCATTTGCTCGTTTTGAGAGATGCCACCTGATAATCAGCGCTAAAGGTACGTTTGAGAAATAAAAATTGGTGAATTTATTGAAATTTCGCATTTGCTCGTTTTGAGAGATGCCACCTGATAATCAGCGCTAAAGGTACTTTACTCTTATAATTAATATCTTAAAACCCCTAAAAATCCGTACATCAACTAGAATTTTAAGGAATAAAAAGTGCGCTTTAGAATTATACGTAACCACACCAAAATTGAAAACACTTAAGTCAGAAATACCGAAAATGTAAGCTTGTTTAAATTATAAGTGTGATACCCTATATGTTTGTTTATAAGATGTCAGGAGTGCACGCCGCTTTTTATCACAATAATATCAATAAGGTGCTTTTCTTCGGTTACTCAAAGCGCCATTTATGGTTAATTATCTGCAATTTATTTTTGATCTCGGTGTTTAGGGCAATAAGGAACCAACTAACAATTTTTGCTAAAATTAGTTAGCTGGTTCTTTAGAATCGCAAAAGGTGTTTTATCTATTTACAATTAAGATCCGTCTTAAAATACCTATGGACGCCATTTATTAGGAATATGACCTCATTGAAAATTAGAGAAACATGTATTCAAGTTTCGCAATAAAAAACTGGGCAGTGCGCGTTATGCAAGACGGAACCAACAAACAGTCGGTTTATGTTAACAATAAGGCGATACTGCCTCGTCGGTAAGACTAATTTTATAAAATAAAAAAAATAAAGAGTTTATAAAATATAAAATAATTTTATAAAGTAAAGTACTCTTTTTTGCTAAAATATAATTTAGATCCTTTTTGCTAAATGTGTTTTTTAAATGTTGTTGATTTAAGTATTTAGTCAATTTTATTTATTTTAGAGTATTAAAAAAAATTGCAAATAGAAAAAAGACGTTTTAGATGAAAAGATAGTTAATCTTTTACATCTAAAAAAAAATTAAAATTGTAAAAAAAAAATATTACAGCATTTTTATAAAAATAGTTTATGAGAGCGACATAAACTGGATGCACATTAAAAAAGGAAAGGGAAGGATACCAACTTTTGGCGTAGTATTTTGTAATAGCATAGAAGAGTGTCTCAAAGTAAAGCAATACCAACACTTAAACTGAACGATATAATATTTTACATGGACCTGATTCCGGCTGCGGATCCGCATTTTTATACTAACCTTATGGGCGATGAAACCCTACAGGAAGATACTAAGGGCTTCAATATTGATTGAATTGAGATAGATTGATCGATTTTGAAGTCCAATTTTAATAGAAGACTAATAACACATATGTTGTGTTTTTGGATCTAATCGTGCATTTCATTGTGTTTCCGTTATCCGTTTTTCTTTTTCATTAAATTGCATTTTTCAAGGAAGAACCAAGTGATTTTTCTTTAAGATTATACGACAAAAAATATTTTTGAACTACATTCTAATATTTTTGATAGTAAATACCAATTAAGAAACAACTTACAGCTTTTTATAGTCACTACCAATTTTTTTTAAAGACAGTTCTTTTAATACCGTTTTTCTCCTTTGACAGTTGGTTCCTTATTGCAATAAGTCATTTCCATAATACCCTGTATGCTCCTGGGCTTCCTCGTCACATCAACTCACTGATACTAAATTCTGGTAAACGGTCGAATATAAGTGCCGTTAAATATAATTAATTCTCGTGCCATTTAAGTCCGTTAGTTATTGGCTATTCCCAAGGTAATATCTAACAATACAGCAGCTGCCAAATTACTATTTAGATCCCATTTCCCAACGTTTGATCCCTCTTAACAGCATAATTTGTAGATGACAGCCATTGTAGTAACAAGTTAAATTTCTGTTAAATCATTAATTTAAGTATCGGTTAATATTTAACTTTAACTTTTTTTAGATGATTTTAATGTTCATACAAATAAATACATATAATAGAAATTACTATTTATAACGATTTAAAAAAAATTAAGAACAAGTCTGTTTTGCTTGTTAAATGTTTGTTAAATGGTAATATCATATATATCGAAATAGCATATTACGTACCGCGGTGGAAAGGGTTCATTCCTGTCGAGAGAGTCGGTACTCGGTAACTAAATCTCGAGACAGTAATGAAACTTTTCACCGAGGTTTGTATACTATTTTACTTACAACCGCATCTAACATCCAATTCTTATTATTTTGAATTAAAATGATTAATAAAAGAGAAATGTCATTTTGGCTTTTCCATTGAAAAATTATACAGAAACTTCAAATAACCGCAGGTGGTAAAATAACGTAGGTAATAATACACATCAAGATGGCAAATATCATTTTTTGAATATAGTTTCCATATCACTAAACAATATATTATTTTAACAACAGAAAATGCTATCAGATGAGGAATTTGATTTTGCTGCTACTCCACCAGAAATTCGAGAAGCAACAAAAATAGTAGAAGAAGATCTTCTGCCAACTAAAAGCCGCCAGAGATATGACAAGGCATATAACTGTTTCAAATAATGGTATACGGGAAACAAAGTTCAAAATTCTGGTTCACTTTTTAGAAGAAAAGGTGGCGACTAGAATATCAAATAGCAAAACGTACGAGCCACGATCATTTATGATAACTGATAAGAAATGGATAGCACCACTTAAGAAGTACATCTCTTTTCGGAAAAATATACAGGATGGAAAGCTTTTTATGCAAATAAGATATAGAAAAATTATAAAACAATGTATTGGGCAAAACACTTTTTCCAAAAAAAATTGCAGCCTTCCTGAAGCTGAATATTGAAGGTTTTACTGGCCACTGTTTCAGAACGAACAGAAAGAACAGCGGCTACTTTGCTCGCAAATAACGGTGGCGACCTCATTTAAGCGGTTAAGAGGCTGGGAATCTATTACAGTAGCTGAGGGATACATAGATAGTTCTGTCTCTACTCAAGTTAATACGGCAAAATTGATTTCAAAGTCATGTTCAATTTTTACTAACACTACTTTACCTTCAAATAATCATGAACTAAACCTTTCAAAACAAGATTTTCAGCAAGGTTTTAACATATCAGTGACTGTCTACAATAATGCCAATATAATATTTAATGTAAATAAGTAAAGCAAAAATCATGTTAATTTTTTATTTTTTATAAATGTCATTGTTTATTTTAAAAAATCAAAAAAAATCATTGTCGTTAAATTTGTGTAATGCGTTGTATGTGTATTATTTTGAGATATTGACTTTTTTTAAATTATAAAAAAAATTATTTACTTTCCACCCGGGGGGAAAAAATCGATGGAGAAAATCACTATCTACGAGAATGAGATAAAATGCACGGCTAACTTCGCTAGAAAGTGTCTTCTATCACACGCATGTTGAAAAAATTCGCATATAATACCCGATTAAACCCGAACAATCTCTCGGAGTGAATTGGGACGAAAATTACATATTTATATTTGTCGTCTTTTGAGGTTGTGGGGATCCCAGGTTTATCATGCGTGGGTAAAGTAGTAATAGGATAAGTAGAGATTTATTTTCGATTTTTAATAACGAATAAATTATTATGACCAATGAATGATGAATCGTTGGAGGTTATATTCGTTGCGAAGATCGCCCTCAGGAAGGTCGTTCCAGAAGAATGAAGCCCTCCAGATAAAATAATTCTTAAATAATGAAGTTCGAGAAGTACTAAGCTTAACTACATATGGAAGAGCGGCAGGGGTTCGTCGTGTATTCCTGAAATTCGCCGCTCTAGGCAGAATTAATAGTGCAAGGTCAGCCGAGCACATTCCATGAAAATATCTATAAAGGAGAGTCAAATCCCCAACCTGTCGTCGATGTTCTAGGCTGTCAAGGTTCTTTGTCAGCTCGTGGTCTCCGATCAGACGAATGGCCCTCCTTTCGATGGAATCCAGTAGCCGCAGGGTATGTCTGGGTGCAGAGCTTCAGACATGAGAGCAGTACTCTAGTGATGGTCGAATCTGATCTTTGTATAGTGTCAAAAGTTGTCGAGGTGTGTACAACTTTTTGGTTCGGAAGAGTGCACCAGGCTAACCCAAACACCAAAGCCTAAACGTCATTTATGAAATTATATTTGTTTTAATAATAATTAGAAGCAAATGTGGAAAACTTTCATAATTAACAAATCAGTTATAAATATTGAGGTTAGGCCATGAGGTTTATCATTTTCTTGGAACCACGTATTTATTCAAAGTTAAAGCTAATTTAATTTTGTTTTCTTTTATTTAACTATTAAATTTTAAAAATAAGAAGTTATAGATACGTTATTAAAATGACACCAAGTCTCGGTCTCACAATAAATAATATTATGTCTTTTGGTTACATTTCTCGTTCTATGCAAGCATCATAAGAGCTATAAAACCTAATTATAACGATAAAACAGTAATACAATATATAAATTACCTTAAAAACATCGGATCGGTCACAATTAAAAATAAAAATACAAAAATCACTTAGATACTTATGAGGTATCTTTTTAATATATAATATATCAGGTCTCTAGGAGAAAAATGGATGATTTTTTCCACTAAACAGTTATGATGTGAGACGGTTCGGTTCTCTATGAACTTTAATAGTCTACTACTAGTTTTTACACGAATGACATCATTGACGGCGATACGTTGGTAGCGCTCCAAGCGGAAAGAAGGACTGACAACTCAACGAAAAGTGAAAGGCACGCGTTCACGTTACATTTTGTCTGTTTTTAGTAACAAATAAAAGTCCACTACGTTGAAGAGGTGACACAATACCAGAATGGTATCTATTAATTTAATTAAAAAAACCAAAACTATAAAATTGTAAAACAGTACATAATAATTAGCATAAACAAATAGGAGAATAGAGTAAAAATGCTCAAATCATTGTATTTGTGGTCGTAGGAAAAATTGTGTATATTACTTGTGTGAAAGTTATTTTCTCAAACTCGCTGGATTTCCTCACTCAGCTAGCGCTCGTGCTAAATACTCCCTCGTTTGAAATCCACCACTTTCAACACTCGTTATTTAATATACTATTACATACATATTTATAATAAAAAAAATGTAAATCTACTTTTGAACGGGACACTGATTTACCTAAATTCGTGTCCCTTTTTCCTGCGACGTTAAAGTATGTTTTAATGGTATTTTTAGTACAAGAAGTAACATCGGGTAAAGCCAATGAAATAAGCATTACAGAAACTTTTTTCCGCGAAATATAAGTTTGAAAAGCCCTTAAAGCTGGTAAATTTATCTTATCAATAAAATAGCTCTTTATAACTCTGATCGGTTTTTTCCCCCTTAATACAAAATGAATTTGTGGATGACAGGCAGGTATTCAGAAACTTTTTCAAATTGTATAGATTTCGATAAATAATATGTTTTTTTAAATTATTTTAGTTTTTCTTCATTTTGGTTGGAAGAATTTTAATAACATTCATGGTTCACAAAAACTTTGGCTTGAAAAGGCTGAAAGTTTATCAAATTAATATATTCCTAAACGACGGGAAAACGGAGAGTATCAAAATTTATAACCACATTCGACTAACTTTTAGTACTGGACAGCAAGATTTTCAAACGAAACTTTAAAAAACATCTAATTTCCAGACCATACTACTCTCTCCAGGAGTTTTATAATGATATCTTCTAGTCACTAGTTTGTTAAAAGATTTAATGTATTTTTTACTATGTTTTTGTATTAATTTTTATATACAGGGTGGCCCATCGAAAACAGTCCAGCAAAGTTTACGGCTGTGTACGTGAAAATTTAAAAAAATCTACGGACCCGTAAACTTGAGTTTTCAGGGAGACACGTTTTACTCTTAATTTCATCCATTTTTTAAAACGCAATTTCTCGGCGGCGCGTAGCTCAAATTTACGAAACAAAGGGAAATTTTAAAGAGAATTTAATGCCCTTTGAAAAGATGTATCACAACATACCCATTCCCATTTGAAAAACAAGGGCACCCTGCTACGGGGGTTGAGGTTACAGGGATGAAATTAATAGTGAAACGTGTCCCCTGAAAACACAAGTTTACGGATCCGAGGTTTTTTTTTTAATTTTCACGTACACAGCCGTAAACCTTGCTGGACTGTTTTCGATGGGCCACTCTGTATTTGTTTTGTTAAGTATTTCTAAACTATTGACAAGACTTATTTTTCTGATATTTTAATTATTTTTGACTATAGTTATTTTGTTGTTAGTTTGAATCTGTATATTTGTGTTTATATTTATATTTAGTATACTATATGATTTTCTTTAGTATTATTTTTAAAAATTGAAGAGGAAACTAATCACTAGACCATACTATACCCTTCAGGAATTTTATAATGATGGCTTATAGTCACTGCGCCTCTTTCTCTTTCTGTTTAATTTTTTCTTACTATATTTAGTTTTTGCTTGTATTCCTGACTTGTTTTAATTCTGTATTTTAATTTAGTATATTGTGTGGTTTTGATTTGTCAGAGCTATTTTATTCTCATAGCTCGTCGCGTCGATTGTTACAAATATTCGAACGGAATTTGGCACCAAAAGTTTACACCAATCAGGGCACCGTCGGATCATCATATCGTCAGAATTCGTATGCATGGAACGCCGTCTTAATTCAAACTAATCGAAATTTTGTTTGCAATATTTTTCCTAACCAACCAGTGAAATTTACATTAAAAAAGTTGCTGTCGAATGTTTACTTTCACAAGGAAGTTTCCGAACTGCGCAAACTCACAACGCCCCCTTCGATGCCCATAGCGGGGACATAATTGCAGATGGTATTAGCAATATAATGGTTATATATATGTGGTTAGGAGTAGCATGTCATTGGTTTTGCACACATCTATCTAATGTTGTTTTCAATTCCTGTTTTGATATCCCGAAGGCAAAAGTTCAATAATTTTAGTTCTATTGTATCTATTGGACATCTCAATATTAAGAATCTGTTAAAATCACTTAAAAAAGAGGAAATCCTCAATCACCAGAAAATAGAACAACTTATTGCTGATAATGAGAGAATCCAGAAAAATGTAAACCACGATCCACGAAGAGTGAATAGAATAGTTTATTCGTTTTCGCACTTCAGTAGACCAAAACAAATACACGCGACGAGCACGTAAACAGCACACAGGGTCGCATTAAGAACACTATGACAGTATAATCACGAACAACACATGAATAGACCTGGTCTATATTGTCTCCCACTCTCTTCTTACTCTACATTAAAGACCTAGTTGTGAAAACTAAAAATCCGATATTTAACTTTGCTAACGATAGCACACTTATCTTTGAATGCACAAATATCGGCTGCCGACGCACATCTTCGCAGACAGCATGAAGTACTGCGCCTTTACAAAGACTCGGAAGAAATTTTGGCTTGGGGTGACATTAGCTAAATCGAATTTAACTCTAAAAAACCCAGGCAGTAGTTTTCTCTAAAAAGGTTAACATTACAAAACCGGATATAGTCATGACAGGACACGCAATCCCACTGGCTTCATCTATTAATTTGCTGTGCGTCAGTCTGGGAGGAAATATGTCTTGTCATAACCACGTTGTGGGAATCGCCAAGATATTCAGAAACTTGGTTTACTCTTCCGAACCAAAAAGTTGCACACACCTCAACAACTTTTGACACTATACAAAGCCCAGATTCGACAATCACTAGAGTACTGCTCTCATGTGTGGAGCTCTGCGCCCAAACATACTCTTCGGCTACTGGATTCTATCGAAAGGAGGGCCATTCGTCTGATCGGAGACCACGAGCTGACGAAGAACCTCGACAGCCTAGAACATCGAAGACAGGTTGGGGATTTGACTCTCTTTTACAGATATTTTCATGGAAAGTGCTCGGCAAACCTTGCTCTCTTAATTCCGCTCAGAGCGGCGAATATAACCTCCAACGATTTAAAACCAACGTGAATCGCTTTATTCGCACACGCACCACTCCCACAAACCCGAACAAACCAGAGTGTCCTAAAGGATTTTTCCTATAGTGCTTGTGTTTTATCATAAAAAAAAATGGCCTAGCCTGTTCTCGCCTGCATAGGAAGTTTTATCGCCGTTTAACCAATAGTAATGTAGTATAACTAGTATATATGCTAGTATAACTAAGTTTATATGCGAAGTAACAACTATATAATCACTATTATTTATTATTGGTATCTTAAACTTTATTTATTACTTTGTATTATTATAATAAATTCCTAAAATTTAATGAAAGCCAGAGTTATTTATATTATATGTTATATTTGGTAGCTCTCAAAGTAAAACATTAATATTTAATAAAATCTCAAAACGACATTTTTTCGCAATTACAATATTGTCCTAAAGAGATAGTCGGGTATCGTTTCAATTCCACACTAAATATTATGTAAAATTTACCTAGAAGTGCTAAAATGATTAAAAGTTGTGCAATTTGTTTAATTGATTTTGTTTGTCAAAGGTGCGCCTCGACGCCGACGACGGTGCGATGTAGCAAGTTGTTAGCCGTTCCTACGTTGAGAGTTGTATATCTTTGTCAATAACATGCCGCTAAGTTACGATCCAGATCCCTTTTCTCCGGATTTCCGCTTCGCTAGTAGCACAAGTTGTGGTTAACAAATATTTTATTAATCCGGGTATATTTCACTAGTAGATCTATTCAATTGTAGATGGTAATTTGATGCAGTACATATACAACTCTTTCTTCTTTTTTTTTGTGTTCGTTTCTACTAACTTTATTTTCGTGATTGTATTTGTATCAGTGGCGGCTCGTGACCTATGATAGAGGGAGTTCACAAGTATGGTGAAATTATTTTTAAAATTTTATTTTTGTGTTACGACCAAAGAATTACTCTCTAGGCGTTTTAAATGTAGAAAGAAAAAAAGTAATAAGAAAATGCGTTAGGTAAAACATATTTTTATATATTTTTTAATTTTACACAAGGAAATACAACTTTTGGAAAATAAGAAAGGTTTTCTTAGTTTGTATAGCTGTCTGATCTTAACGTCGTCGCATGCAACCCTCGTAACAATATTTATACAGTCCACTACTAATACTACTACCGCCATCTACGAGTTATCAAGAAAACCGAATGATGCCTAATACCACTACGCCATCTACGGCTACGTCATTAGGCGCAACCAAGACGAGAACAATAGTTAACTATTTTATGACGAGAACGAATCGAGCCACGAGATTGACAAGTTGGCATTATTCATATTTCAGTGTTTTTTACTTTAAATCCTTAAATAAACTGGTTTAAAATCATATCGAGTATCATTTATCGAAATACACAACATTTATCGACCCTACACAATAGTGCTTAAACGTAAAGTCCATTCTTCGGTTCTTAGTTGTAGAAAATTGATCAATAACTGCCTCATTAAGTTTGGAATATCCTCTATAATTTTTTTTTTCATATATTTCATTTTTAAACTTTCTAATAAAGTACCTAGATTTTCCCTTTATGGTCTGCGTTAAATTAATTTCGGGTTTAGGTGTTCCCGCATTCTTCACTTCAATTCTTTGCTCCAAACTCAAAGACCTAAAGTTATCTCTTAAATAGTCCACCGTTAACTATTCATTTTAACTTAATAAATATATAATATTAAAATATTAAAACATACACGCTCGAAATTCTAACTAGATGCAGGCGGTGCATACAAAAACTGTGCGCCTTTTCCATGTTAAATCGCCATAACTCCGCTATCCCCCGCTGCTACCCGCCACCTGTTACTACAGAGAAACTGCACTACTTAATAGCACGTGCGAGCAAGTCTCGTCATAATCGTAATTTACCTCGACCGAGGCACGGTTGCCGGATCTATACAGTTTGGTTTGACGGTACGGTGAGGGTCGGATTTTTTTAGTTTGACGGTACGATAAAATATTAGGGAGGGTCGGACTTTATACGATAAATAATATTCAACGAATATAAATTAATATTTTTTATTCGTTTTGTTTAGGGGATGCACGTGGGCATGTGCTCCTGTGGAAGAACCGCCACTGATTTTTATCCTTCTTTCTAGATTATTTTAAGTTCATTTATTAACTTACAGGGTATTTATGTAGTGTCTTTTTAATTACGTACCTATAATATCATGTCTCTTTGAGGAAAATGGACGATTTTTTCCACTAAACAGTTATGATGTGAAACGGTTCGGATCTCTATGAACTTTAATAGTCTACTAGTTTTTACACGAATGGCTATACGATGGTAGCGCTCCAAGTGGAAAGAAGGACTGACTGCTCAACGAGAAGCGGAAGGTTTCTTGTGGCAAGGTACCATAGATCCGTTACTATTGCAAATACATCAAGAATGTTAATATAAAAGTTAAAGGACTGTAAGTGATTTATAAAGAAAAAATATTTTTGGCTCTATAGGGTGACTCAAAAGAGCAGAACAAGAGCTTGAAATCCCGCGTATCTGGGCAAATATAGTTTTTATTTATTTTGCAATGTTACCAAGGAAATTTAAAAAAAACCCTTCCTGAACGAAAAACAATTAACAACTCTGTGTCACTCTGTCGTTCCTACTAAAAGGGTAGTCAACAAAATAATAATATATATTCCTCAAGGAAGGGTTTTGGGCCCGATCCTCTTCATCATTTATCTTAATGCTCTCTTAACAGAAAATCTAGGAGGTACAGTTATATCTTATGCTGACGACACGGCTATAATATTGACTGGTAAAGATTAGGAAGAAGTTAAAAATAAAACAATAGAAGGTTTTAAATTCGTTAAGAGTTGGTTGGAAACTTATAAACTATCAATTAATCTAAATAAAACAAATTGCATAGCTTTTTCATTAACAAGGGCTGGTCATCCCAATTTTACAGATATTACTATCGGTAATGATAGAATTGCTGACGTAACGCACACAAAATATCTTGGTGTGCTGGTTGACCAATTTATGAAGTGGAGTCCACTTATTGACTATGTTTCTAATAAAATACGTAGACTCAAGACAAGGAGGACAGGAGACAAATTTTATATATTAAGGGAATTTCCAAATGAGAACACATTGGTGATGGGTTATAAAGCATTTGTGGAGTCGCTAATACGGTACGGAATAATTGCTTGGGTGGTGTCTATGGCACAGTACTTAATAACTTAAATCTAACACAAAAATATATTCTTAAAATTATATTAAAAAAAAATAATAAAAGATTTTCAACAAATTTATTGTTTTCGGAGGATACTGTAAATATCATAACTTTATATATTAGTAGTATATGTTATTTTGGTTATCGGTGCAAGACCAAGCTAAACTATGAAAATCACTCTACCGAAATAAGGACTAAATCTAATAACAAATTTAAATTACCAAAAAATTTAACAACCGCCAATAAAAAGTTTATGGAGCATCAAAATCATTAAATATACTCCCTGATAATATAAAATCAATTAAAAATATAAAAACTTTTAGTAAAAAGTGTAATCAAAGTATGTTTACCGGAATACGGAAAAGTTTTCAATACTTTTTCAGTAATTCACTAAATCAATAAGGATTGTGGGCATGTTTCAGTAACGTGGGTCACATAGAATTATAATATAATTAAAAATACAAAATAATATGTCTAATTTTAGATTTCGACACATACGGGTGTTTTGCACCTATGTGTCTATTATTGGTTTTTGCTATTCATTATATTATATTATACAGGGTGTCCGCTAAGTAATGGGACATGGAAAAACCACAAACTCCTTACGTAAAAATATTAGGATTTAATTATACTTACCTATATCCGAAAGTTGATATTAACTGAGATACAGGATGCTAAGTTAAAACTTTATTTTTTTTTTCTCTAATAACTTTGACAGAAACCAACGGTTTTTTACAAAATTTGGCAATTATGGTTTATTCAGGATGAGGAACTGATTTTTTGTTGAAATTTTAATGTACAATGTAGGGGGCGCTGCCTGCGGCATTTTTTGCACATTTATTAGGTCATAACTTTTTTGTGCCTCCGTGTATTTAAGTTCTTAATGAAAATAATACTTTCCCATATTTATTACGTAAAAGGATACACTAATTTCAGGTCGCTCAGAGTTACCGTTTCGGAGATATATCCATTTATATTGTTTAGTGCCTATTATTAATTTGAAAAGAAATTTTTTTTTTAAAGTAACCTATGAGAAAACAAATAAAATTTAGAGATATAGTTGCTATGAAACCTCCCTGTTGTTATTTGTTTGTTAATTATTGTGTTTCGGCATTGTTACTTAACTTCGAGGGATAAATTCAAAAATGAAACATTTTTTTACACAGCTATTTTACAATAATCAACAAGCAAATAACAACATAGAGGTTTCATAGCAACTGCATCTCTAAATTTCATTTATTTTCTCATAGGTTACTTTAAAAAAAAATGTTGTTTGCAAATTTAATAACAGGCACAAAACAATATAAATGCATATATCTGCGAAACGGTAACTCTGGGCGACCTGAAATTGGTGTACCTTCTTTACGTAATAAATATGAGAAAAGTATTATTTTCATTAAAAACTTAAATACACGGAGGCACCAAAAAGTTATGACCTAATAAATGTGCAAAAAATGCCTCAGGCAGCCCCCCTACATTGTACATTAAAATTCATCCTAAAAAACCATAATTTCCAAATTTTGTAAAAAACCGTTGGTTTCTGTCAAAGTTATTAGAGAAAAATAACAAGTTTTAAATTTAAAACCCTGTATCTCAGTTAATATCAACTTTCGGATATAGGTAAGTATAATTAAATCCTAATATTTTTACGTAAGGAGTCTGTGGTTTTTTCAGATCCCATTACTTAGCGGACACCCTGTATATAAAATATGTTTAAATGTTAAAAAATAAATGTTAAATGTTAAATTTAATAATAATTAATAACTTCTAGTTTCCAAGAAATCTCATTCCCCACTTTTCAGGGTGTTAAAGCGCGAACGCTGCACCTATTCTTTAAAAACATCCCCCTTCGCAATAAAATTGACGTATCTTTCCGATTTGTAATATTATTTACTGCATGCGAGATACTAAAGGTGGGAAGGTAATACACAGGCGGATCGCGTCAAAGAATTCCAATGTACTTTTTGTAACCAGACCGATAAATCATATTAATCGATTTAGTTTGCAGCGTGTATGTTAATTATCTCTGGCAGAACTACAACTAGTGCTAGTTTGCATAAACTCGTCCACCAAAAATATACATTAAACATAAATTAATTTTTCCCAATTGGTTATTGTAATTACATTCAGGGGATAGATATTATTATACAGCGTGTGTGGAAAAAGAAACTATTATCCATAAAAGGTTTTGCTTATTTATAAGCACCTGGTGTGCAAAAAAATCACAAATATAACGCGAGAGTGGTAAAAAATTAAGACAATGTGCTAAAATGTTAAGAGCAAAGCGTACAGCAAGAGCTTTTTCGCAAACTTTCATGGTTCCTCTGGGAATCGAACTAAGAACCTTCAGTTCCCCGGACAGAGTTCTATTAATTGCGATTCTAAATTTCTTCTTTCCTCAAATTTAAACACTTTAAATGTCGTTAAATATTTGCAGTTAAATTTGAAACTTTTATCAAGAAACTCCATTTTCCGAGATAAGTGGCTCGGCCAGAAACCCGAGAAACCGTCATCGAAACTGAGAAAAGTGTTCACGAGATGGATGAACGTCATCCCGTAAACTTTAACTTTTGTTAAATACGCCAGTTGCATCATTTAGGAGCCTTTGAGGTATAAACTGGCAAACAAGTAATTTTGAATGCAAACGTTTAAACTCGACTTATAAAAAGTATTTAACAAGATATAATTACCGAATATACACGGTTGGCAAAAAGGTAACCACATTATTCTTTCCTGTACATAACTTTATGGCTTAAAATCATAAGATCGAATTAAAATATTATACAGGGCAGCTAAAATTCAGATGTTATATTACACAAGTCGCAAAAATAAGTTTTTTCCGAATAATTGGAACCTACATTTTAGAGCCTCTTCTATTGTCAACAAAAATATTCTTGGAGATTTTTCGATATTTTGCTAGGTTAAGCATTTATGACTAATGTTCTTAACAAATGTTTCTAAGCAGTTAATAACTAAACATCACACTCGTTTATAAAAAAATAGAAATTATATTTGGATGTTAATAGTATATTACGTATCAAGGGCCGAAAAGAGGCTGTTACCGACGAGATGCGGAGCCACCGCACGAGTCCGGAAAGGCCTCCGACGGCCCGAGATATGTACCGTATTTTTTTTTACAACTGCTCCGAAGCTTTGATGCCAAATAAATAAAGAAATTCTTCAGACGGTTTTCCTGTCTACATGACATGAAAACACTCGAGCATGGAGATTGTAAATATCTATTTATTATTTTTGACAAATAGGCTCGGTGGCCTAGTGGTATAGCGTACGCCTTGTGATCTGGAGTCGCAGGTTCAAATCCCGCACTCGGCATCTCTGGTTTTATTTATTTTTTTACAAGTGCCCGAGTCTTTGAGGCCATATAAATAAAGATATTCTTCAGACATTTTTGTAAAACATCTTTGAAAAATTAACTGCCAATTTAATTTATATATAATCCGCAATTTATTATCGCTTGTAGTATGGCTCGGTGGGTTTAGTGTCCTCCTGGCGATCTGAGGGTCGCGGGTTCAAATCAGGCACCGAAAATTCTGGTTTTATTTATTTATGAGCACATGGTCACTCGAAGCGGCCGGGAAAAATCTTTCCCTTAAAAAAATATTTATTTTTTCCGATTTATGGAAATTTTTTAAAAGTATAAAAATTTGCGTCATGGTCCCCAACACTATTATGTCTTCATAGGCCAACTACACTAGAACAAAATGAATTAATTAAATCAAAAAAATGTTTACATAATGCAGATTTGTTGATAAATACACGATTTAGTAATAAAATCTGTATTTTCTGTCCGTAGCCTCAAACGTCAGATTCGTCAAAATCCATACTTCTTAAAAAAAATGAGATGTGGTTAAATGCTTGGTTGGTTGAAGGACTGGCATGTTGCCAATATACTGCAGCCGAATGGCTTGCTGTTTCCTTTTTGTTTAACATTTGGATAATGTCAGCCCGACGGGACCTACAGTTTTTGACGTGAACTCCGAACCACGAGCATGCCCTAGTCTGTCCATCAGTCCCCATAGGAGCAGGATTATCCGCCCCAGTCAGTGGGTGGTATTCAGGACCTCCGGCAATACGACCTCGGGAAGGTCATTCCATAAGGATCCAGATGAAAGAATTCTTAAATAATGAAGTTCGAGGAGCTTAACCACGCCGCTCTGGGTAAAGTCAGCCGAGCATTTTCCATGAAAATATCTGTAAAAGAGAGTCAAATCCCCAACCTGTCTTCGATGTTCTAGGCTGTCGAGGTTCTTCGTCGGCTCGTGGTCTCCGATTAGACGAATGGCCCTCCGTTCGATGGAATCCAGTAGTCGAAGAGTATGTTTGGGCGCAGAGCTCCAGATATGAGGGCAGTACTCGAGTGATGGTCGAATCTGGGCTTTGTATAGTATCAAAAGTTGTTGAGGTGTACACAACTTTCTAGTTCGGAAGAGTACACCAAGTTTCTGAGAAGCTATCTTGGCGATTGCCACAACGTGGTTATGCCAAGACATATTTCCTCAAAGATTGATGCCCAGCAAATTAATAGATGAAGCCAGTGGGATTACGTGTCCGTCCGTGACTCTCTGGGAATCGAACCCGGATCGCCGAGGCCGAATGCGGTAGTTCTATTACTTAGCTACCATATCGGGCTGATTAAATGCTTGCTCAACTTTGTCTTTAAGAAGGACGTAGTGCTTCCGCTCTTCGTTTATTGAAGTTGATGAAAGCTCGTGTTGTTCAACATTTTTAGGTTATTAATAAACCGTAAGCAAAGTGGTAACTGGTGCATATGTTTATTAAACTACAGGTATGTCTATCGGCCTATATCTATTGATAACCAAACTCTACAAACAAAAGTTGCAAATTGATGGCCTCGAGCATGTAAACAAAGCTGATCGACAGATGTCATGTGCAATTCTGACTGATAAACTATTTACCTTAACCGACGAACAGGACCGTACTTCGCCCTTAATGAGAATGATTACACAGCAATATTTTGGCACATCAAGACCTTCTCTACGGGGAATTAAATAATCTATTTTCTAGCATAAAAGAAGCCCTTGTGGCCTTCACTGAAAAGCAACTTTTAGAATTAATTTTGATATCTATTGTCCATGTATCGATAGATTTTTAATATCGTTACATCCCTACGACTGATTTCCGTTCTTAACGGTTGTCATTGGTTGGCAACCAAACCGGTACCAATACGGTGGGGTTGCCTATATGATGGCGACAATATTTTACATAAGACAACCGACGAGCAACCTTTAAAAATATGACCGGTAACCCATGCGCACCAACCCATTTTGTCACTCATAAAATTTAACTTTTTACTGCGCACCCCATAAGTTGTACGTATCCATAGTTATAGGTCGGTGGGCAAGTCACGTTAATTAATCATTTATTTATATTCTTTTTTATTACTAATATCACAGAAATGTATAATAATGTAAATTGTTGGTTATGTTTCAAAAATAGAAAAAATTAAAGTTGGTTTAAATATGATTTAGAATTTATTTCGTACAATTATGAGGTTGGTCAACGTCAGGTGAGTCACAAAATCTCATGACGCAGCTGATCAACGTGTGACGAACCTGAACGACATATTGCAATTTTCAGATATTATTATGTGATTCATGCACATAAGCCCAACGAGCAAAGCGCTATACAGGGTGTCCCAGAATATGGTGGCAATCTCCCGGGTTCAGATAGAACACTTAAAGATAACAGGAGATACGTGCCCATAACGGACGTAATTGAAAATCGTTGTTTTTTAAATACTGTTTTAAGTACTAGGTGTAATTTAATAATTTTTTTAGTATAATGGTTACTAGATGAGTCTCCTTAAAATTCGCTCTTTTAAACACATTTGGCTTATTTAGTTTGCCAGGCACGGACTAGACGTAACACAAAAATGTTTTTTCTTTGTACACCTTGTATGATGAAGGAACGACAATAATATTTTTGGATAATCTAAACCTTAAGCTGAAAAAAGGTACTCTTGATCAATGTCGATAAAATGAACAGTTTTCGAAAAAAAATATATTTTTGTTCAATATGATTTAAATTCAGTATATGCAAATTCCATTACTAAGTTAGTAACTAATAAGACAAAGCAGAAAAACCGCAAATTTCAAGACACTACCATAAAACTGATACAGGCATAAATAGTCTTATTTAAATCGGTACATATGAAAAAAAAAACAACAATGAGGGAATTTTATGAACATAAAACAACTAATGCAAAAAACTATATTGAGCAAAAATATTTTTTTGAAAACAGTTCAGTTTATCGACATTGATCAAGAGTACCTTTTTTTCAGCTTAAGGTTTAGAGTATCCAAAAATATTATTGTCGTTCCTTCGTTATACAAGGTGTACAAGAAAAAAACATTTTTGTGTTATTTCTAGCACGTAACTGGCAAACTAAGCCAAATGTGTTTTAAAGGGCGAATTTTAAGGAGACTCATTTACTAACCATTATACTAAAAAATTATTAAATTAGACCTAGTACTTAGTAAATTATTTAAAAAACAACGATTTCCAGGGACGTCGGTTATGGGCCCGTATCTCCGGGGAGGCCGTAGGAAGAAAAATCTATAATAACTTCTCCTGTTATTTTTAAGTGTTCTATCTGAACCCGGCAGATTGCCCACATATTCTGGGACACCCTGTATAATAGCGATAGGCTAAACCAACGATTTGATTCTATAGATAAAATTATTAAGTGAATCACATCATGTCAAGTTCGTCATATTTGAAATATTTACCGTTTTTCGTTACAAAATTACTATGCATTAGTAAAAATTCTCAACTAGCCTAAATTTTAATAATATCTTATCCTGAAAATAAGTTATATCAACCATTTAAACCTTATCTGCATTGTCGTTATGCCTAAAAATACAAGAAAAAATTAAATGCCTATTTAAACTGAACTTTTTATAAAATGCAACATAACTATTTTTGCAGTGGCATTATTTTATTATAGTGGGAATATATTATTATTAAAAAAATCGTATTTTCAACATCTCTTTACTGACGAGATAGAACCATAAATATTAAAAGCTCGTAGTAAAAAAAAAGTCGTATTATAACAAAGATCAATCTCCGCTCGATCGAGAAATTATTTCGACTGAATTTTTCAAATTGACAATTATTATGTGCCTGAGAAATTTGTCGAAAGAGAAGTCTCCTGATTGATGGAAAATTAAATGAATTTACCCGCTGCTCCTCTGAGGAAAATATTTCCTTTGGATTTAAAACTTTTTTAATTTAAATTTATTTGTTTCAAAAATGTTTAACTAACGATTTAATTTGAAAACTTTCATTTTGTTCTGCTCGGTAATTGTTACTTTTGTTTATTTTTGGTGACTTGTTAATTGCGATCGGTTTTGGACTGAAGTAGTTAAAAAACAATTATTATGTAAACAATTATACAGGATGTTATGGAAATGACGTATTATATTTAAACCGGCATATCCCGAGATGAAAATAAATTGAAGAAAAATAACCATAAATGGCGCTTTGAATTATTAAGCGAAATATACACTTTAATGAAATCTCAAAATTTATGTGGCCGCTCCTGAGGCCCTTCGCAATCAATATTTTATGAGGCGGTCTCCAGGTTCAAAAGAGGTTAGCGCATTATAGGCGATGTTGTCATACTGCAACACAGAATTCTAAACGCACCTGTGTTAAATCTTCGTATATTCTGACCAAAAAATATGTTAAGAGATTTTTTGATATTTCACTCGATTAACCATTTATAACTAATTTTCTGACCAAATGTTTCTAAGCAGCTAATAACTGAATATCACAATGTTTAGTCATCAGTTAGCCATGGAAACAATTATTGTATAAAATTAAACATAAATGATATTTGAATAAAAGGAATATATTTCAGCTTAATAATAATAATAATCTACAAAAAAAATTTTTTGAAAAATTGTTCAATGCATTTCTGTAAATGTATTTTCCCTAAATTGAACAATTGACCAACGTTTCAATTAATTTTGTTTGTAGATTAGTATATTACTAGTAAGTTATTCTTTTGATATTAATAATTCTCAGTAAGAAATAATTCTTTGAAACTTAGGACCACCATAACGCCAAATAAGTAAAAAAAATATTATTTATAAATAACAAGTGCTGAAGTTAGACCAGTTTGCTGTCGGTCCGGAGCAACTATTTCGTTGCGCTAGGGATATTTTATATTTTAAATTCAACTTCCTTAAATTATTTGTTAAGAATAGGAAGTTTGCATTCAATTAAAAATACCTACGGTGTCAAAAAAACTTTAAAACGTTGTAGTTGTTAATTCCATATTACTATATACATTGTCCATGACCTATTTTCCTGCTAGGTCCGGTGGGTCTGGGCGTAGGGCATTTTCAGAGGAGCTCAGCATTTGGCTTGGGCGACACTAACTTATTCAACACAAACAAGACAAATACTTAACTTATTTGCAAAACAAATAGGTACCTATGCTTTTTTATTGTAAAGGTTCTTAAAATCTAAGGCGATCGACAGATGTGTAGAAACTCCTTCTCTTGATGATAGTATAAAATCATAATAAATTAGTGTTGCGTAAGAAAAATACACTTTTTGAAGTGGCGAAGGGCCTCGCATTCCGTAACGGGAGGCCACTTTGGACCGAGGGCCCCCTGGACGCCTGGGCCCCCCTGCGTTGCATTGTCTTACTGCATAGTAGTTCCGCGCCTGCCTCCAAACCACTTTTCCTGTTCATTGGGCGCACACCGAATCGCCTAACTCTTTTGTGTCACGCACAATTGCCCCAGTACAGCTAGGTGGGCAATTGGCCATTGTTGCAAACAAATATGTAATTGCAGCAAGTTTAGTTTCATTAAGTTTCATTTTTAAAATAAAATATTAAAATGTGTAAAAATAATCGCAAGAAACACACAAAAATACGGATGATGTTTGGCTGACATTAATGCCATTAATGAATGTCTAGTAGTCATGTTATGGATTAATAAAATGTATAAACACTACTTACCGATTAAGAAAATAGTTACTAATTAATAAAATAAGCACTAAAGAATAAGAACTAGTGATTAGCGATTAAGAAGTTGGATACCCCGGCCTTAGTGGTATCACGATTAACTACAGAATACAGCTGACAAATCTTCTTGTTTTTCCAAAAAAACTAATTATTAGCGAAGCGAAAATCGGCTCAATCATTCCCGGTATCCCCGTTTCCATCGATTTACTTTTGGCGAACAAACCACAGCCGCGGAACGGGACGTGATAATTTTTTTAAAAACAATTTCCTAGCTAGTTTCCATTCATCTTACCCTTATCCTGAAAACACAATTTACGGCCTCAAAATAACTAAATGTTAATTAAATACCTGTGATAAATTGAAGCAAAACTTCGAAGCTAACTTGCACGTAGATCTAAATTATTTGTATCAAGTTAAGGGTAAATCACATCAAAAGCTACCTAGAATTACAAACAGAATTGGTTTTCCTTTACCGCTATAAAAGGTTTTTGTGCGTTAACCTAGCCAATAATAAAACTATAGATCATTATTTTACAAACCGCACACTTTTTAGCCTTGACATTTTAAAATCCCAAATTTTTTTACAACTTATACAGGGTATCCCAGAATATGTGGGCAATCTCCCGGGTTCAGATAGAACACTTAAAAATAATAGGAGAAGTTCGTATATATTTTTCTTCCTACGACCCCTTGCGCCTAGTCGGTCCATGTCAAACTAAAAAAGCCAAATGTGTTTAAAAGGGAGAATTTTAAGAAGACTCAACTAGTAAACATTATACTAAAGAATTATTAAATTACACCAAGTACTTAAAAAATTATTTAAAAATCAACGATTTCCAGGGACGTAGGAAGAAAAATGTATATGATCTTCTCCTTTTATTTTTATGTGTTCTATCTGAACCCGGGAGATTGCCCACATATTCTGGGACACCCTGTATATGTACGTACAATTAGTTGACGTGTTTCGACGTTTCGATAATATCCACACATGACTTCTTGATAATTTGTTGGATTTTGCCCAATCTTCTCATACTAGAAATTTAATATATCCAGAGTATCAATGTCGGTCTTTTTATTACTTTGTTATGTTAGCTTTCGAAGTGTATTAAAAAAATTGTCAATGTGATTAAAGGCAAAATAACAACAATTTAATTCTTTAAATAAGTTTTAACATGCTCGCATCCAAACCTTAAATTGATTTTAAAATTCACCGTCTTGTTCTTTATAAGTACAAAACCTATTTTACGACAAAGTTCTAATAGATCGATAGTTATTAAATATTTTCGATCGCAGGTCACCCAGCGCGTGACGTTTCGCAGCGTGGCAGAACTACGCCTTCGAAAGACGCGAGGGATTGAATTGTTAATGATTCACACTGCACCGAGCTCGATGCGCTCTCCGTGATTTGCGATCGAAAATATTTAACAACTGCCGATCTAATAAAGGTGCGAATTTTTTGTAAAATTGGTTTTGCAGATAAGAGGATAAAGAACTACACGGTATTTTTTAAAATTAATTTAAGGTGGGGGGCGAGCATTTTAAAACTGTTAACAATTAAATTTTAAAATTGTTAGCAATTAAATCGTTATTATTTTGCATTTCTTTACTACAATGACAATTTTTTTTAATACACTTCAAAAGCACAGTGCTAAACAAAAAAATACCGCCATTGATCCTATGAGTACAGCTGGAGATAATTTCAAGTATGAGAACATTGGAGAAAAACCAGCAAAATTATCAAATTCATATGTGAATATTACGGAAAATACTTTTTTTCAGCAAAATCCTGAAATACGTATTAGGTACAGGGTGTCCCATTTTCTAGACTTTTATAGGGTATCTCCGTAATTGTTAGCACTATCAAAAAGTAATGTAGGTGTAATGTGTCCTTTTTGGATCAAACCTAAAATGGTAAAATCAAAATTTGAAAATTTTCGCTTGCTTAAGAAATACATAAGGGGGGTAATCAAAAAAATTGTCAATTTCAAAATTACCCTATATTATCTTAGTTAAAAGAGATACAGAAAAATGCTTTATAGAGAAGTTTCTTTATTATGATTTCTGAAAAATCTGCCGTTTTCAGAATAAGTATACGGATCAGATAAGAAAGTTATCGGACCTAACCTCAATTTTTTAAATCGAATACCATGTATATTTTAATCTAAAAAAATTACCTTTTAAATGCTCTTCTCAAATATATAACACACATTGGTTTCCTAGGCAATTTATTTAAACTTTATGACTTTAAACCACAGTAGACCATTAAACAAAAGCTAATACCATAGGAACAACTATGTTGACATTCTAGTTGTTATTAACATCTAACGTCAATATCATTTTTACATATTCATTTGTGAAAATGACTTACCAACAATTTCAAAAATTTTATATGATATCAGTTTATATCGAAAGTGGAAAAACGGCAACTATTTCAGGATATAACCTGAACATTTGCGATGATTCCCGTTATTTTTTACCTTAATCTGAATATCTTATTTCGTTTCAAAGTAATAAAGTTTAAATAAATTCCTAGGATACCAATATGTGTTATATATTTGAAAAAACAATTTTAAATGCTATCGTTTTAGATTAAAATACACAAAAAAATGAGGTTAGATCTGATAAGAAACTTCTGTATAAAACATTTTTTTATATCTCTCTTAACAAAGAAAATATATGGTAATTTAGAAATTGTCAATTTTTTGATTTTCCTCCGTACCTCTTAAGCGAGTGAAAATTTTCGAATTTTGATTTTACTATTTTAAGTTTGACCCAGAAAGAGCTCATGACACTTACATTACTTTTTCGATAGCACTAACAATTACGGAGATATCCTATAAAAGTGTCGAAAATGGAACACCCTGTACATACAACTAATTGTATGTATATAAGTATAATTTTTTTAGATGATTCTAAATTTCGAGGTTAAAAATTGTGTGCAGTTCGTAAAAGAATGACCCATATATTTTTTTCCTAATGCAGGTATCAGTTCACGTTGCACTAACGTAAATTAGTCACGTTTGTAATTATCTTCTGCGAGTCAATGATTGAATTACCGTCAACCCAGATTGGGTTTAATCAAGATTTTCCGGTTTTTTATAGGAAAACAAAAAATTTAGGTTAAACATGCCGAATGTGGTTTAGTTGGATTATATCGTATGTGCGTATGTAACCTAAATGACATCAAAAAGTTAATAAAAGAAAATACGTAATTTTTTTGTAAATCTGTGACGTCCAATAAAATTATCTGCTCTATTCTAAAATCGGTATTATAAAAGAAAAATATAATTATAATACAACCATAGTCACTAAAGTTTAAAATTTGCAACTGTCCTAATTTCACATTTAGCATTAGTTTTTGTGTTGTGTTTGAATTCTTGGATCTTCAAATTTATGAAGAAATATTTATTTATGGTTTTTATGCGAAAAGGGTAAATTTATTTAGTAAAAATGGTCATGTTTGACATTTTTTGTAATAAATAACAAAATATTTTTCATATTAAAACGACAACATCATATCGTCGGTGAAGTACTAATACCTCGTAAGCCACAAATGAAAATTGATATTGTCTTACACATAATATGTGTATTCACAATACAAGGTATTAGGAATCTTAAATATTCAGTGTAGTGATCTTTTGTGGTATAAAATATATTAGCGAAGTCGTAGAATTTGGCTTAAGATTTGGCGAAAGATGTTTAGGACTTTAAACATGGGCTAATATCCTAAATGCATCTTAAAGGTGTCTTAAGACGTACATTGTTACAAAATTATACGTCTTTAAAACATCGTTTTACGACATCTTAAAGACGTTCCCTTACATCGTGTTTTCGGCATTATAGATATGGTATACAGGTAGTGAATTTCTCTGAAACTTAAAAAAAAATTGCAGTTCTTGGCGATCTCACTATATCTTTATTTTAATTCATTCCACTTTTTGTTTACATGAGTATATTATTTAAACCGTTTTTTTTTTCTATCGTTAGCCCGTCGTAACCATGCCTGAATGTACACCTCAGTTTCCTGGCTTGACGCTATACTAGCTATCTCAGCAGACCCTAAAAGTAAAGGTTCACATTATTATAAATCGTCATCTTACAATAGATTTAGCTGGTACATCACAAATGAAACCCTTAATTCTCATCATACAAATGATTAATATAAAAAACCATTATTTATTACACTAATAGCATCAGAAACAAAATCAGTAACCAATAAATTAGCATCTTTTGGTTTTTCATTTCCCTGATATATACCTATCATATCGATCACATCCCTTACACTCATGTTTACTATTGCAAGTGTAGTAATTAATAAAAATTAACTGACCTGGATATTTGTCAAACAGAATTATGAGCTCCAAAGAAAATATAATAATATGCTCAATTCACAATCATAAGCCTAGCTTAGAAATCTCTCCGATTCTCGTCGAACGCCAATTCGCTAATGACGTTCACACCATTTTAATGGATAAGCACCGCACCGTAATCCAGCATTGTCACATTTACTTAGTTCTTTATGGAAATAAAGATCGGTTTACCGCTGTTATTTGTATATTTTTTACTTTCAAATAATTAATAATAATAAAATTTTATTTTTTAGAGAATTGATATGAACAAAAAATGTATTGTTTCCTTATATATAATATAACCACCTATAGTTAGTACATCTGGCAATACCGGTTCTTGCTGCGGCCTGTATAATAAATGTTTTATGAAACCCTTTTTATATTTATTGCAAGACAAGCCAATAATGTAGAAAAAAGTACAAAACGATGGCCCCGCAAAAACACAAATTATATTAAATTTAATGTTTCATAATTAAAGTTATATTTTTTATGGAAAAAACATAGGTTCTGTCGTCGTTCACTTTTTGACATAGTAATGACGTCTGATGACGTCTAAACTAAGACGTCTTAAACATGGTCTGCGAACTTCAAATGGGGTTGTTGACCCGTATATTTGCTCAACATTAGTTCTGCCGTTTTCGTAATTGGCGCTCCGATCGCTCTTTTGTCTTTTTATAGCAGGAATCTATTATCATCATGTCATCTTCGCCTGACTGCGTACACTATTGGACAATAGATGGAGCTTTTTTCATTGTTGATCCACCATCCGGGCGGACATTCGAATTTTACCGCTGTCGCTAGGTACTTATGTCAGTTTGAGACGCGCATTAAATTCGTATTTTTTGCTAAAATATTCCACGGAAGTCATTTTAACTTGTGTTTGTGTATATTAGTGTAATTTAGATTTGTATCCGATTTGAAATCGTTGTAGGTACACTGAGCCTTGACTCACTTCATTTTGACCAAAAACTTTCGTGAGTACTTTTATTTTATTTTAAAAGGTAAGTTTGAAATTATATTATAACATTTTTAATAAATTGGAAGAATACTATTAATTTCTCCCTTGGGAGTGTTTTGGTTGCGAGAAAGTTCACATTTTCACATTAATTTGCGTGTGAATAGTTCTAGCATTATGTTGTGCTTGACGCTACGTGACGCTCTATCATCAGCTAGTATCATGCTAAAAAGTAACCTTCCGCACTTTTTTCTTGTTTCTGTTAGTGTATTGTACGTGTTCTATAGTTATTTTTTTTTATATATTTTAGGGTGTAAACTGGTTAAAAATATGCCTTATTGTTGTGTCAGTAGCTGTTATAAAAGTTATGAATCGAAACATTGTTTTCCTGACGCAACCAAAAACAGACTTCTTTTGGACAAGTGGGTGTCGTTGTGTGGAAACCGTCGTTTTGTTCGCGAAATGACTCCACCAAAAATTTATAATAGTTGCAGAGTTTGTTCCCTTCATTTTCTGCCTGAAGATTTTGGACCAAATCATAGACTTAAAAAAGAAGTATTTCCATCAATAAATCTGCCAGGTATATTAAATCTTTTATTTTAAAATAACTAGACCTACTTATTAAGTAGGACGAGGCAGTATAAATGAGCCGATACCGTGTGTTGTACACATAAAAATAATACACATAATAAATAATCCGTTCATTCATGAAAATCTTGTATATATTTTTTTAAGTAACTTAAATTTAAATATTTCATGGAGCTTATTAATTAGTCCCCTCAATCCCCCTATTTTGATACCATAACATAGCCACAACTATTGACTGTTTCAGCTTCTATACACCCAATTTTCGAAAATATTATTGATTATCCAATAGCTAACGTGACCTTCCTACCTATTTCTGCTAGTGCTGAAGAGGTATTACCTGTTCAACCGGATCAAACGTTAATTGAATATACAAAACAGGAGTTGGATCCCTGTACTACTAAGCAGGGGATCTCAATAGAGATGGATATTGTCCCATTAGATACTGAAGGACGTGAACATATTGGTACTTCCTCGAAAGTACATATTATGACAACCCCCAAAAGTAAGTTAAGTTGCATAAAATAATTTTAATTTATACGGTGGGTATCCCGCTCTGTGTTTAATACTAAAAGCAACTTTTTATGCTAAAAAATTATTATAGATTATAGAGTAAGTATATGTACGTCGCTAATATAAATTAAAGAGCGTTTAACAATAAAATATCAGAATATTGTTGAAGACAGAACAGACTGAAATCATTTTTGTTATTTGAATTTTAGAATATATATTTTTTTAGAACGTTCTTCACTCTTAGCAGAAGTGAATGTAGGCCAAATTAAAGACTTAAGTCCTAAGGCACGAAAACTCTATCCTATCCAGTTTAAGAGGCAGGCAGAAAGATTAAAGAAATGTGGTGTATTGACAAGAAGAAATCTTCGAATGACTGAAAAACTAACCAGTCCTGCAGTGCTTCAGAAAGTTCTCTCAAGCATGGATAGAATTAAAGCTAGGTTTTTTCAGAGTCAGTGAGACAATATCGAGAAGAAGCCGAAAGGACGACGATATACCCTTGAGGACAATGTTATTGGTTAACGGTAATGAAACTGCTGAACAGAACCCGATACGTCCAGGACTACATATGACTACATGTTCACTATTTTGAAAGCGGAAGTCAAAAATTTTTCAAGTGTTCTCGATAAACATTGTATTTTAATGTTTGACGAAATTAATATTGAACCACAGGTTCAACCCAATATAAAAGAAGGAACTGTGGAAGGTTTTGATTTATTTATACCACTTAGCTTTAAAGATATTTTAATTTAATCTGAGGGGTCAGTTTGTGACTCGGCCATACAAATATATTAATATTGGCAAATTTATGAACCATTGGTTGCTTTTTCTTCTTAAAATCAAGCAAAGCATATTTCTATCCATATTTTGAAAGCAAGAGATATAATATATTTGTAATTAATAGGTGAACTAGCAAATCCAAGATTTCGATTTTGTTTCCTGATTTCTCCTTTTTTTTTTCTTGCTTTTAAAATGGGTTCATAAATAAGCTATTTGCCTGATTTTTGAATAAAATCAAGGGTGCATATTATTCTAAGAATCCGGCGAAGGCGCTAGTAAAATATCCTCAAAAGCAGCGCCATCTCGTCGAGAGTTTCTTAAATTGAATTTGAACTACAGGTTTCTAATATGGAAATGGTGTAATATAACTGCCGTCGCCGATAGATGGCTTACCAATATTATCAGGTTTGTTAACATGGAAGTGTCCATTCTATTAACAAACCTAAATATTATTCTATGGTCTTAAATACGCTGATGTATTGATATCTTTAAAATGTGTTTTTACGTCCAAAGTACGCCAAAGACGTCCAGGCTAAAGATGGGCATAATATGGACGTCTTTAAAACGTGGTGTGCTATCTGGGACCCAATGCCACCAAAAACGTAATTTCGATTTTTTGTGGGTTACGAGGTATTAGTACTTCAACGACGATACTATAGCATGTGGCAAATAAGAAATAACGTAGTGAAATACAACGGGAAGATTTTTATAACCAACTAAATTTAAACGTATTTAGCGAATAAGGTGATTATAGGAAACAGGAAGCTAGTGATGGGAATAACGGTTGTAATTCGACAATGTTACAGATAGGATCTTTATAGAAGAATAACTTTCCAAAATAACGGTATTTTGGAACGAGTTTATTATGGTTACTGTGCAAATAATATCAAAAAAGGGGTAATTGTTTCATATACTCATTTTATATGCGAATTTTGAGAATTTAAAAAAAGTGTTCTTACTTAACTGTTCCGACGCTGATTATGAACAAAAAACCAGTATAGCAAATTGAAAATAACGTGTCATTCATTTTTTTAATAAATAACAAACATTCTAGACCCTTTGAGTAGTATGAGTGTACTTTACCTACTGGGTGTGGTATAAGAGACAGTGAAAAACTATAAGAAAAGAAGATAGTAAAAATTCACGTTTGTACTTACAATTTGTAAGTACTACAATTTCCCTTTTATTCAACAATATTTCACACAAAAATCGAAAAATTTAAAATTGGAATTTATCTCCTCAATTGAAACATCGATGTATCAGATGGGTTTTCTGACAGCAGTATTAGGAACATAAACAAGACAGTCGGCAATTTTTATGTCTTACGCCAGCAATGGCAATTATAATTGCACGGATTCATGCGCAGTACACCGTCCTCGATCAGTTGGCCCAATACCTACTGCTCGCATTGCGGGCGCGATCCGAGAATGGAATTCGTATTACAGTCGGCAATTCTACTATTCTGGCAATTAAAATTGCACGGATTCATTCGCAGTACACCGTTCCCGCTCAGCTGTCTCTCATTGCCAGAAATGAGGCAAGCGCCATTTTAATTGACATTGCCGCTGCAAGTCTGGGTAGAGATGGATTATTCTGTTTTTTTTTAACTGTTTATTAATTGGTCGAAGCAGGTATGAACAGCTAATGGCCATTTAAACCCACTGGTACTTAAATTACCAGTTCACATTCTTTATTAAACTTATGAACGGCTAATTTGTATCAACTTTTTGCACCTTCTATTTGTAAATAGCAGTAGCTGCTTTAACTGGTAATCAAAACGAACAGGTTTGCCCATCTCTAATTCTGGGGGCATTTTAGGGATTTCGACGGTACCAACTGCTGTTCTGACTGTTGACAATGCTCCAGCTGATCGAGAACGGTTTACTGTGCATGAATACGTGCAATTATAATTGCCATTGCAGGCGCAAGAGAAGAATTGCCGACTCTAATACGGCTTTCATATAGGCCGGATGTTACGGGATTTCCATTTTATTATCTGTCTATTAGATAAACAATTAAAATTAATTATTAATAAACGAAACGTTATTTTCAATTTGCTACACTAATTTTGTGTTCATAATTATCGTCGTAACAGGTAAAAGTCATTTTTTGAAAATTTTCAAAATAAGCAGAACTGGGTATGAAACAATTACCAACGAAGGTAATATAAACATTATTTAATAACGCGTTACACGCCAAGTTGATAACGTTCCATTACGTTATAATAAAATAACATTATTGGAATAACGACCCATCACTATAGGAAACAAAAGTGCATCATCTTTAAAATTTAATAATGCATTTGTTTTTTTTTTCAGGTACTATCAAGTGTTGCACAAATCAAAAAGATTTGAAAAACAAGAATCCCTATTTTGAAATCAATGTTCCACGGAATGTAACCACAACTGTCGGCCATACTGCATTTTTACAATGTCATGTGGAACAGCTAGGCGATAAGGCGGTAAGTGCAATATCTAGAGTTCGAATTTCAATTACGTATAGCGCTTGTATGTTATAATACACTAATATATTTGCTGCAAATGTGAAACAGGTTATTTGTTGATGTAAACGACTACACAGAGAGAATAAAGTAAGAATGGAAATAAGTAGGAGTAAGACTTCTAACGCATGTTGAAGCTGATGGGGTCGTTTTATATAATTTATTTTCCTACAGAATCCGTCTCTAGAATGTAGAGTTGAAATTCGCCCACTAGTAATGTCACACTTTTCTTTCTATTATTTGAAAATACTTTAATTATAAATTTACTTATGTCACTATCATTAATAATAGGAAATTATAGTACCATAATACTCGTTACAACATTTCCTAATTTAACATTTAACATTTATTTTTTAACATTTTAACATTTTTAATATATAATATAATATAATGAATAGCAAAAACCAATAATAGACACCTGCAAAACATCCGTATGTGTCGAATTCTAAAATTATACATACTATGTATATTATTATTTTGTATTTTTATTTATATTAACTATATTATTATTCTATGTGACACACGTTACTGAAACATGCCCACAATCCTTATTGATTTAGTGTATTACTGAGAAAGTATTGAAAACTACTTCTGTATTCCGATAAACACACTGATTATACTTTTTACTAAAACCTTTTATATTTTTAATTGATTTTATATTACTGAGTACGTAACTGATTCTACGTAAAAAACTACAAAAAGAACAATTTATTTCTTTTTGATACGTTACGGGGTAACCGAGATATGGGGTGTCCCAAATTGCACAATTCTCAAAAATATCCCGTATATCAAAAACAAGGCGGCCTAGAAAAATTATGATTACGGCATCTTCTGTTTGACAAAAAAAGTAAGAAAGTGCTGCGAAAACCGCATCTTTACTAATAACGGAGATTCCCAAAAATGCACACCCTGTACATGGGAAAACCACAGACTCCTTACGTAAAAATATTAGGATTTAATTATACTTACCTATATCCGAAAATTGATAATAACTGAGACACAGGGTGTTAAAGTTAGAGAAACTAACGTTTTTTTACTAAATTTGACAATTATGATTTTTTTAGGACGAGAAATTTCTTTGAGAAATTTTAATGTACAATGTAGGGGTGATTTCTTTGTGAAATTTTATGTACAATGTAGGGGGCGCTGTCTGTGGCATTTTTCAGTGTATTTAAGTTTTTAATAAAACTTTCAGTTCAGGTCGCCCAGAAGTACCGTTTCGGAGATATTTGCATTTAAATTGTTTAGTGCGTTAGCTAAGGCAAGCAAATAATATTTTGTTTGTGTCCTTACCAATTAACTTTTACATGATAATTATTGTTCTAGTAATTATAATTGGGAATAATAAATACAACAATTGGATTGTTCTTTAACTTGCTTTAATTAAAATAACTTTGAAAGAATTGATTGACTCGTCCGTTATTTTGTGACAATACATTTTAAATATATAAAATGGAACAAAAGTTTACTTTGTTATTTGTCACTATATTAAAAGCGTTACAGCCGTTTCGTAGTACAACTACATCTTCAAGACGCTCACACGAGAGTTTATTACACTACTGCGCCAAATATTATTTATTATACCAAATTAATATTTTTTATTTTTACTATTACCTATAATTTTTACTACTACCTATATTATATACACTTAGTTTGAGTTCACTCTCGTGTCAGCGTCTTGAAGATGTAGTTGTACTACGAAACGGCCGTAACGCCAAATCTCTTTTAATATAGTGACAAATAACAAATTAAACTTTGTTTCATTTTATATATTTAAAATAACTTTGACCCTAGAAAATGTCGTGTCGAAAGAAACCATCAGCAATGAAAACGATAAACTCAAAAAGAAACATTTTCTGACAAAGCTATCTTACAATAATCGACAAACAAATAACAACATGGAGGATTCATAGCAAATGCATCTCTATATTTTATTTGTTTTCTCATAGGTTACTTTTAAAAAAAAAAATTGTTTACAAATTAATAATAATCGAGCAGAGTGCACTAAACAATTCAAATACAAATATCTCCGAAACGGTAACTCTGGGCGACCTGAACTTAATATACCTTCTTTACGTAATAAAAATGAGAAACGTATTATTTTCATTAAAAACTTAAGTACACTGAGGCACAAAAAAGTTATGACGTAATAAATGTGTAAATAATGTCGCAGACAGCGCCACCTACATTGTATATTAGAATTTCATAAAAAAATCAATTTCTCGTCCTAAAAAACTAAAATTACCAAATTTAAATTAGTTTCTCGCAAAGTTATTAGAGAAAAGCAAAAATAAAGTTTTAACTTGAACACTCTGTATCTCAGTTAATATCAACTTTCGGATATAGGTAAGTATAATTAAGTCCTAATATTTTTACGTAAGGAGTCTGTGGTTTTTCCATGCACCTTAATTAGTGGGACACCCTGTATATTTGCACATAGTTAATAGTAATACTATCTCATAAAAATATTTTTATTTGGTTATAAACTCCTAACACCCTCGGTTGATAGTATTTTTTGAAGTACCTAATGGAACGCAAATGAAAACTTCCATGACACACGAATAAGGAGTTAATAAATTTTTTATAGGAATTATTAGTTTCAGGTAATTTAATAGTAAAACTTAAATACAAACAAAAAAAGTTCCAATAAAGGAGAGCAATAAAGGGATATTTTTTACTGTTAAATAAAATGATGCTAGGTAAAAATTTAATTTTATGCAAAATATTTTTTCATATACTCTAGTTTCGTGTATTTTGTATTAAAATGTTATTTAAAATTTTATTAGAGTCTTCGAATATTCATATTTTTTTAATAAACGCATGCAAAAATATTGCTGTGAAATTTGTCAGAAACATTTACATATTCTTAATAAGGCATAAATACAGGGGACAGTCCACTGGATAATATCACTAGAAAGTCATGGCAGGGCACGCAATCCCACTGGCTTCATCTATTAATTTGCTGGGCGTCAGTCTGGGAGGAAATATGTCTTGGCATAACCACGTTGTGGCAATCGCCAAGTACTCTTCCGAACCAGAAAGTTGTACACACCTCAACAACTTTTGATACTTTACAAAGCCCAGATTTGACCATCACTAGAGTCTGTACTGCTCTCATGTCTGGAGTTCTGCACCCAAACATACTCTTCGGCTACTGGATTCCATCGAAAGGAGGGCCATTAATCTCATCGAGGACCAAGAGCTGATAAAATGCCTCGAGAGCCTAGAACATCGAAGACAGGTTGGAGATTTGACTCTCTTTTATAGATATTTTCATGAAAAATGCTCGACTGACCTTGCCAGAAATACACGACGAACCACTGCCGCCCATACATATGTGGTTTAGCTTAGTACTCCTCGAATTTCATAAGGTCGCTCTTCTGAATATAACCTCCAACGATTCAAAACCAACGTGAATCGCTTTATTCGCACACGCACCACTCCCAGAGTGCCCTAACGGAATTTTCCTATAGTGCTTGTGTTTGATTTAAATATAAACAAAAAAAGTTCCAATAAAGGAAAGCAATAAAGGGATATTTTTTACAGTTAAATAAAATGATGCTACGTAAAAATTTAATTTTATACAAAAAAAATGGAACGAAAGCTTCGTTTTATTAAATTTTTTTCATATACTATAGCTTCGTGCATTTTGTATTAAAAGGTATTTAAAATTATATTAACCTCTCCGAATATTCATATTTTTATAATAAAGGCATGAAAAAATATTGCTGCGTCCTTTGTCAACAACATTTACATATTTTTAATAAGGCATAAGTACAGGGGACAGTCCACTGGATGATTAAAAATAATTTAATTTTCTACATGGGGGATTTTGCATAGAAGAAAATTTAAGAATTAAGTGAAAGAATTTGGATCTCGGGTTTGTTTCTTTTAAAGGCTTACCGTATTCCCCGAAAGGAGGACCATTCGTCTGATCGGACACCAAGAGGTGACAAAGAGCTCCGAGAGCATATAACATCGAAGACAGGTTGGGGATTTGACTCTCTTTTCCAGATATTTCCATGGAAAATGCTCGGCTAACGTTGCTCTCTTAATTCCTCCCAGAATGGCAAATACCGGAAATACACGACGAGCCACTGTCGACCTTCCATATGTGGTTCAGCTTAGTACTCCTCGAAGTTAATTATTTAAAATTCTTTCATCTGGAGGACCTCATCCTTATGGAACGACCTTCCCGAGGTCCTGTTTCCCAACGAGTATAACCTCCAACGATTCAAAACCAACGTAAATCGCTTTATTCGCACACGCACCACACCCAGAGTGCCTTAAAGGATTTTTCCTATATTGCTTGTGATTGATCATAAAAAAAAGTTTAATAGGTCATCCACAAAGATCTTACAAACTCCAGATAGAATTGTTTACATTTGAAGTCGACGTAAGGACTGTAAACGTGCACTCCCCACCTTGCTGGTATGCTTGCAGCATAGCCAGATTGTCCTATTTATCGCTATGGTATCTGCAAAATCCCAATTAAAAATTTGTTAATTTGACAATTACAACTGGTTTAAGGTTAATCCGCAATTGCTTTTAAAATAAATTTATTTCCCAATAATTTTAATATAAATTGTGAATAGGCCTTGAGAGATTTAGAAAAAAAATATTATTATTATACATAAAAGTTTGAAATAAACCGACTGCACTCTGACAACATCAAGTTAAAAGTTACTACGCTCAATGATCAAACTTTATCAATGGATCGATTATAGTAAAGAATACACTGTTGCTACTCGCTGCTAACCGCTTTTAAGGGAGTGTTTATATACTTGGTTGTTTTTATTTTTTTTTTGTGAGTATTGGTGAAAAATCGTCTTTATTATAAACAATGATGGTGCATTCATGTATAGTTTGTAAAAGAGTGGATCATTTAAGCAAGGATTTATCTTTTCTTCGGTAAGTATGGTTATGTTTTAATATGATTGTATTGATATGATTTCTGATATACCCTTCGACGTTTAAAAGGTTATCGACCGGTCCGTGGTGCTAGTCCGGGCAAAAAGCAGTCGAGTTGGTTTATTTCTTAATATAAATCTTGCATTTACAAGATGGTTGAGTCTTGTGCGGCCATAAAATACTTCACTAGAAGATGCAATGGTGTTAAATTAAAATTTCACAGGTTAGTAAATATATTTAGAAATTTGATTTTGAGTTTGCATCACTATGAAAATTCGGTTTGTTTAAGAATGTACCAAATGTTTATCCATTTCGTTAGGGTCGTAGCCTACGCCAAATTTGGATACATGCCCTTAGAAGGAATAATTATAGTCCAGGTGATACAACAGTTATTTGTGAGAAACACTTCACAAAAGAAGATTATGGAGGTAATGTACATGGGAATAAAATACTGAAGAGAGGAACAGATACGTCAAAATATTTTACATCTTTATTTTTCTATAGTTAAACAATGTTTGCAGTGTAACAAGTACGTGAAGACAGGTTTTATATAATTTATTTATTTATTTTTATTTATTTGATCTAACTTGTATAGGTACATATTATTTTAATTTACTTATTTAATTAATCACTTTAGTGTACAATATGCATTAGTGGCTTGTGTGTGCATTTTTTTAAAGAATCATCCTTTTCACAGTTTATAGTAAAATTATTAGAAATAAACTTATTTTAAGAGCAATTGCGGATTAACCTTAAACCAGTTGTAATTGTCAAATTTACAAATTTTTAATTGGGATTTTGCAAGATATCTTAGTGATAAATATGACAATCTGGCTAGAAATATACACTTCTATATCTGGAGAATTATCATCTAATAATGAATACACCAAAAATACTGATGCTAAGCATAAATAGTTTAATCTATCCTTGGATACACTGTATATAAAAACTGGATCAATATTTCTATCTTTTTTATAAATATCCAATATTCGAAACTACACTTTTTGAATAGATAATCTAGTTAAACGTAAAGAATCTCAAAGTAAATTATACGCCCTTGTTGGATTTTTTGTCCAGACTAGCTCCGCTCCGAAACGAGGAAGGCCGCTCCATAACCTTTTAAACGTTATTGGATTTAACCAGACTTCAACATTGTTGCCATTAGCGAGACAAACATGTTTTGTCACTCTTCCACCCATTACTGATTTTCAATAACATTTCAAACAATCACAAACTCACTTGCCAACAGATTTATGAATGGAGTGTTGGCCCTGTGGTCATCCACAATCAATCACTCTGTATGATTCAACATTTTCGGTTTAAGTGGTTATTTCATATATCATTATTTTTACAGAAACAAACGGGACGTTTCATATAACTAAATGACATCTACTAAATAACACCAGACGGAAACAACTTTTTTTCCAATCTTCTCCTATATTTAGTAGGATTTCTCTTGACGTACTTTTATTGGACCGTTAAATACCGAAACGTATTACGAATTATTAGTTTATATTGCTCCTATGCGGCCATTTTCTAGATGTTTTTGTTTTATCGGTCTGGCGTTAAAATATTGTGAGAGATTATGAGGATATATGACCTCAAAAAATTTATTTTTTAACATTGACGTTAAAATAAATACAAATTTTGGACACAACTTCTACTTTGTTAAAACATTTAAGATTTTTATTTTTATCTATCAATTTTATTGTTTACTTGTAATACCTAGAAACGGTTGCTATAAACATCATCATAATATCATCGGAAATATTAGCGGGTGATAATAGATATTTATGTATCAAAGGTACTAAGTAGGTGATTATGCCCTGAGGGCGACAGTCTTACAAAGCCGGGGGCCTTTGGCCCGAGGGTTCGTAACTCGCCCGAGGGTATATATCTATTAGTAACCGTGGTGCATAAAAACTTTTATGTCATACCAGTTCGTTTTAAATAATAAATGTTTTTTTATAATTTAATTTGATTTACCAATTTTTTATTTTTACCTGCGACATTACCTTGACATTATTATAGCCTGCGTTTTTGTTGCTAGGGAGATAAGTATTCAAATGTTTAATGTGTCAAAGTCAAAAATTAAAAATGGAACAAGGTTTTGAAATTTCCGACAACATTGAAAAAAAAAGGCTGAAAAGGCAACGCAAAACCAGTTACCGAGAAAATCCAGAGATTCAAACGACAAAGAATATGAGCTCTCCCAGAGCTCTCAGTGGTCTGTTTTTTATTCCCAGAGCTCTCTGTGGGCCAAATATTCGATGATAAAGAAGACCTTAATGGTAAATAAGAATATTAATATATGTAATTTTCACAAGTTATGCGAGTATTTAAAGCAAAGGTCAAACGGATACCAACCAATCCAATCCAGTGTGTTATGTAGAGAAAATGTCCTAAAATTTATTCATGAGGCACCAAATGAAACGTTTTCAATGAACAAGGTGGCATTATTATTTGGTGTATTTGGTGGATGTCGGCGGCAAGAACTTGTAAATATGTTAGTCATACATGTAGAAGATAGAAAATCAGTCTTGTAGTGTTGTAACGGTGCCAGAAACCAAAACTGACAAAAAACGGGGTTTCACCATTACTGATGAAGACGAAATGAATAGTTTCAAACTTATAAGAGATTATATGTCTTTGCGGCCACATGGCTGCTCAGAAAAAAGAATATTTTTAAGCTACAGACAAGGCCGCTGTACTGTACAACCTGTTGGAAAAAACACATTTGGGAAAATTACTGCAAAATATTTGGGTTTGAACAACCCCGAAAAGTACACTGGTCATTGTTTACGTCGAACGTCGGCAACTCTTTTAGCAGAAGCTGGAGCAAGTATGACTACGCTGAAGCGCCATGGTGGATGAAAGAGTACCAAAGTTGCTGAAGGATATTTAGAGGATAGCATATCCTCAAAAAATTAGGTTTCAAGAATGTTGGCAGGCGTATCATCTGGATCTCGCATTTCCACAGAAACTAGATACCCAGACAATGAATCATGAGTCAAGCCTTGCTGCAGGAAATTTAGCTATCAGCAGCATCTTTCAGAATTGCCAGTTCTATGTAAATACAACCAAACAATATATAAACGTAAATTTATATTTTGTTAATAAAGAATAAGTTAATCGAAAACTGTTTTTTGCGTCTTAATGCCAGCGCGGGCCATAATGTGTACTTTATGCCCGCACGGGCATAAAATAATCCATTATGTAGATGGTATCAAAATATGTTTTACATTATCCCAGATCTTGTTCAAGAAGTTGTACAATTTCTTGTGCAATAAATAGACAACATATTGTTGTTGGGATGGTAAATAGTTTGAAGTGTTGCCTGTTTTAAACTTATCAAATTTATTGTACAATAAATGTCCTAGGATTCTGGCGCTTTAGTCAGTGATTTTAGAGTAATGTTCGTTCTTATGTTGGTAACAACAAAAATGTTGGTAAGGCTGATAACCTAAATAAATGTGTTTTTTAATTTTAACGAAGGTTTTTAATGTTTGTATTATTTATCTATTTTTATTCAGATAATCTGATATTTCAGAACTTTGTTTAAAACGTGGGAATGACAGCTGGCGAGAAATACGGCAAGTGTCAAATTGGCGCAAGCGCAATTGAAAATTGTACCGTATTGTGTGAAAAATAGGAACTGCTCTATTTTTTGTACAATTTTATAACTCAATACAATTTACTGTATGAAACTATACATTTTAAATTGTACAAGAAATTGTACAATTTCTTGGATAAGAAATGGGATAATGTAAAACATGCTTAAGGTATAAAAACACAATAATGCACTGGTATAACCATTCGCTACGCTAGCCCCCTGCCACTTTCCGTGTAGCTTAAGGGTTACCAAAGAAGCACTACCCTAGATTAGAAGGGTGGACGAGGTCCAACGTAGGCAATGTCCTGTATATTCCTTGGCGTTTTCTAAATTGACAAATCTTGCTATGATTGAATTGAAAGAACACGTCCTAGTGTATTTTTCCCACAGGCATAGCTATGCATTTATCAATTCTGTATATAAGGAAAAATCTGCGTTCCTTAATTCCTTCTGGCCTTTGTTTCGTCCTCATATTATGTTAGATATCAAGGAATAATTGCATTTTTTTACATTTTCTTTATTTTTGTTACAATTTAGTTGCATTCAAAATTACGCGGTTTTAATTACAGTTTTTTTTTTCACATATTTATGTACATGCTATACAACTTTCTCACTAGTCCTCGTACCATACCTTTTCCTATCCCTTTTCCTCCAAGTATCACCGCGGTGCGACGAAACTCCGATGTGATGTACGGGCTAGACGGAGAAAGCATACACACATACTCATTAGTCGACCTTTCGACAGTACAGATACAATCTTTCACCGACCATTTTGGGGAAGACATTTTCGTGGACCATTTTCCACCCAAGTGATCAAGTCATCCTTTACTTTCCTTTAAGGTAAGTTGTAAGCATAATTTCATTCACTTAACATTTGCGCTATACTAAAGGTGCCAGGTTGAGACGGGCGGATTTGGGAGCGAGGAAGATCGAGGTTATTAGGGATCAGCGGAACCCTAAAAAAATTACAGTCCACTATCTCAGGGCGGCTAAGAACGCCCCATTAATTTGGTCCTTCGAGCCGGATACTGACCCCGATTTCGATTTTCTTTCGGTTCTCATTTTCCCTCTTCAGTTTCGCAACTTAATTAATTTTGAATGCAACCTTTTGCGATATTTTACTTTGAGTTATTACTTGCTATTACATTACTAATTACATTTCTACATTTTCTTATTTTCCTGCATACTATTTTACTATCAATGCAAGGTACTCTCTAACCAATTTTAAGGCATCTGTTTGGTCTCCTTCGATTATAGTAAAACTTTTTGCCGTAACAGTTTTAGTTTCTGGTACCTTGACAAGCATAACAGGCTCCTTATCCTCAATACCATCAATGGTCATTTTTACCATCCCGTTAGGCCGTTAGAAAATCCCATTACCATCATTCGGCGCATTTTTGATAAAAGTTAAAACTTATTCACCTTCTAAAACTTTTGATTTAAGTTTTAAAAATGCTATTCATTGATGACAATATCTTGAAATATTAATGTTTTCCTATAAGTTCAGACCTCACCTGGGAATATTTTGGCCAAAGGCTACTTAGGGTATATTCTTTCGACTAAAATAATGTAAAAATAATTAAAAATTATTATTACCGTCAAACTTATTCTATGACAACTGATCAGACCTCATTAAATACTAAAAATTGGCGAAAATAATAAAAAAATCCAGGATTTTAACTAATTTTTTTAATTAATTTTTAATATTTTAAATAGATGAAAAATAAAATACTGTATACACCACAGGCGTTACTAGACTATAATACTCATAAGGCGTTATAGTCTACTTAACGCCCTTGGCACATAAATAACTATAATTTACAAATCGACATGTTGCTTTATCAAGAATGACTGAATAATTTTATTTTTTAGATATTGACTGAAACTATTAAGGGTAGGAGGGATGGGGTTTGACAGCATTTAATAAAATAAGTTTAATAATAGAGATTTAGTAAGGTCTAATTGAAAATTAAGCAGATGTCGGTATATTTTTGTTTGTTTACTTCCAGGGATTCCAACAAATTTAATTTAGTTCCTTTGTTCTCAGTATGCAAGATTTCAAAATTATTATTAAAATTATGGTTTGATTCTATTAAATGATTTGCATAAGGTGAGTCGTTTTTTTTTATTAATAAAACTTGATCTGTGTTCTTTTATTCTTTTTGAGAAGATTCTGCCTGACTGGCCTATGTATGTTTTTGGCCAGTCATTGTAAGTTAGCTGGTAGACTCGGTTTTATTATCTTTATTTATTTTTGTTCTATTGTTTTTTCTGAATTTGCCTGTGGAATTATTTATTTTAAATACTGCCTTAATGCAGTGGCGAACTTTACCCGAACAACTTCAGGGAGTTTGTTGGGATATTGGATGGGGGTAAAGGGCACTACAGCAATAATGAACATTAAAAAAAATACAGTAACTTGTCTTCTTTTTTTTTGAATTCTTATAGTTTTCTATGATAAATATAAAAAAGGCAACAGAGAATTGTTAAATAACCCATTAAATATAATAAGTGCTTGGGTAGAGGAGTAATGGGATAAGTGCCGACATCGATTTTTACAATTAGCAAGGATAGAATATCCATACAGGGTAAGTATAAACCCGATTTATGTAATTATATTTGTTATAATAATAATTTGAATATTGTTTTAAGCAATTATGTAAAAATTTCATAATTGACAAATTAACGACATTTAACTCCATCTTTGTAAATATTGAGGTTAGGTTATGAGATTTATGATTTTCTTGGAAAAATATATACTTATTTAATGTTTAGATTAATTTAATTTTGTTTCGTTAAAGTTAAAAAATAAACGGTACGGCTCTTTGAACTTTAATGGTTTTACATGAACGGCGCTGGTCGGCGATGGTAGCGAGCTTATCGGAAAGGAGAAGAACAAAGAACTGACAGCAGACCAGCGGAAAGAATACATCCATTTTGTTCGCTTTAATTAATACCTAAATAAAAGTTTTAAGAAATAAAAAAATCTTATAATTAAACGATCTACTACGTTGAGTGGTGAAACAACGCCTGAATAGTATTAATCTAATTAACAAATCAGAAAATACAAAAATGTATGCACACACAATACATCAGTAATTAGCGTAAACAAATAGGAGAATAGCTATTATTTTTATTTACAACCAGGCAAGTAAGGTAAAATGTTCAATTAATTGGGAACTGTATTTGTGGTCATAGGAAAAATTGTATACATTACTTGTGTGAAAGTGACTTTCTCAAACTCGGCGGATTTCCGCACTAAGCTGATGTTTCGTGCTAAATACCTCCTCGTTTGAAATCTACCACTCTCAACACTCGTTATGTAATATATTATTTCTCAGACGACACAAGAGCGTATAATTATTATAAAACATGGTGCATACAGGGTGTTATGGAAATGACGTATTATATTTAAATGGGTGACTCATGGGGTGTCCTAGAGAAGCGCTACATATTTTTTTTCAAATCGAACATTTAAAAAGTGGGGTAATTCACCCATAAACCCACACACAACTCCTCGGCACAGTCATATTACACTGAGCAGCTGTGTAATAAACAGATGTTCTGGCGCAATGTTTCCAAACTGTTAGTGTAAAACTTTAGATTCTTATAAAAATAAATATTTAGCTACCTAGTATCCAAATAGAAGTGAATCTAGGTGCCAGTATACTAGCAAGTAATCCAGGGCACATACATCTTCAGTTTTTTTGGTTTTAGTGGGTAAAGCTTATACCCCACTAAAACCCCTTCGGCGCTTCTCTTCCAATCTCAGAACATGACCCTGTATATCGTCAGAGACACAGAACACATAGTGAAACACTGAACAAATTACCATAAATCACTTAAAGAAACACACGCATGTCTCAAATTAGTTTTTTGAAGATGCCCTTGTCCCACAAAATCGCTACACACTAATGCATTCTTTAACAAACACACAAATAGGAGATAGGACACAAATTGGCTCTTTATAAACTAAAACGTTCAGCAATTATTTTATCTCCTGCATCAAATATCTTATATCGCAACTGATCCATATCTTTGACTTTATAAACTATTTCTTTATTCATCGTACCCCATAGAAAAAAATTGCATGGGGTAAGATCCGGTGACCTTGCGATAATGATTTGTTTAGATGCTCAGATCAAATAGTTATCAGTTAATTATAATCGGCAATAATTAATAACTAAAGGGTCGATAACTCAATGTGTCATATTATCAAGTTACTGTCATTTTACCAAACCCCTGAAATCTTAAATACAAAAAAAAATCATGTGTCACGTTGTTATTGAAGGATAAAATAAAATCTCTACTTCTATATTTGCTAGGATTTATTTGGCAATTTTTTAGACCCAAATGCCAAAACGGTTATTACGAATTATTAGTTCATATTGCTCCGTCGCATTATTTCTGCTGTTATTTTTGTTTTATGGGTCAGGTGCTGAACTATTATGAAGATATATTGTTTCGAACAAAATTTTTGTAACTTGATATATTATTTAGGAAGAAGAAATTTAAAAAGGACAGATGTGAGCTAATAATAAAAGTAAAATTAAAAAAATTCATTATTTAAATTTATCAAATTAACTTGACGTAAAACGTCAGGTGAAACCTCAGGTATAGACCGAGTTATTATAACCGTTTTGCCTGACAGTCTTACTCGAAGACCTAAAAGTCAGGTAAAACCTTTTGTATAAACCGGGCTATTTTAACCGTTTTGCCTGACAGTCTTACTTGGACCTAAGACGTTAGGTAAAACCTAATGTGTAGACCGGGCTATTATAACCGTTTTGCCTGACAGTTTTACTTGGGCCTTACATAAGGATGTGTTGACGGCGCTTTGGACAGCCAATTGATAGGAAAAAATCTTTATTGTGCGAAATAGTATATTAGATAACAAGTATGAAATAGTACTAACATTTGATGAGCCAAAGTTGAATCAAGTATTTCATGCAATACAGGGTGTTATGGAAATGACTTATTATATTTAAACCGGCAAATCTTGAGATGAAAATAAATTGAAGAAAAATAACCATTTGCGCTTTGAATTATTGTACGAAATATACACTTTATATGAAATATCAAAATTTACGTGGACGCTACTACTACTACATTCGTAATCAATAGTTTATTGAGGCGGTGTTGTCATATTGAAACACAGAATTGTAAACGCACGTGTTCAATTTTTGCAAACAAGACGTATTTGACCCGCGTTATCACTTCTTTTTCAAGCTTTTTTAAAAAAAAATACTGCAATTTTAAGGTACATACTCTCTTACCTTCGATCTTATAATCCGTTTTATAATTAAATTCCATAAAAAAATAAAACACAAAAAGTATGTCTTTCAACAGAACTAGGCAATATCACACAAATTTGAAATCACATCACAATATTTCTTATTATGAATTATTTCACAACAGAAAAAATATCGGGTAATGCTACAACTAACAAAACGTTTAAAATTGGTATACATCAAAGCAAGTGGAACCCTCGACAGCTTCATTCCATCCCGGAGTCTCAAAACATACTGAAGCAACGATAGTCGCGCGCGGCAGGTGTTCAAGCAAGGGTGAGGCATGCTAACTGAATCAATCCAGATTGGACGGTGCGACAGCATTTGGGTTAAAAGGCCTTTTACCTTAGTATTTAGATATTCGATAAAAAGTATGTAGACTTTCTCTAGGACACCCTAGGAGTCACCCATATAATAAGTCATTTCCATAACACCCTGTATATATTCAAAACGGTAAGAGTTTAAATTAGATAATGGTTGACTTTTTTAGTGTTTATTTATAATGGAGTTACAGTGTTGTCAAATAGTTTTTAGTTTCAGAGATATTAAAGGAAATGCGAGAATTCATTAAACATTTTTCTCCAAATACTTCAAAAACTACTGATTTGATAAAAAAAATTATTTCATAGAAAAAAGTTATGCTTTCATTCAACAATTAAAACCTATTAAAAGTAACTAAAAATGTTTTTTGATAAAGTTTCAAAAATGCGAGATAATCTATTAATTGATTCATTTGTTCCATTGAATATTCATTTAGGCCCCTGATTGTTCCTCACGCTGGAGTCTATACAGGGTCCGCAAACGAAGCGTGGACGGAAGATTAAATCGTTATCGAAGAACTTATCAATAATAGTAAAATAGCTTGAGATATTGGATTAAAAGCGGCATGTTTTAAAAATATTTGACATTATACAGGGTGGCCCAAAAAAGTGTGACAGCATAAAGTTATATTTTTTTAAATGGGACACCCAGTATTTTATTGCATATTTAGGTTCGTGTTACTATCATTTATAAGTGCCTCAAATTTTATTTAATTTGGTTTTGTAGTTTCGAAGAAATAAATTAAAAACTAAAAAAAAAAGTTTTGCAGTCCTGAATAAAAAAATCAAAAAAAAACAATCCAGAACTATTTTTTTAACCTTTGCATTGAGTGAAATTTATGTCAAGAGGTCTAGAGATAGTATGAATGTAATTGCGTTTATTTATTTTATACAGGGTGTTCATAATAAGCTTTCAAAAACCCCACATTTTAAAATAATTTTTCTCAAGTTTTTCAAATGGAACACCCTGTATATTATTTGGCTATTTGACGTAGAATTCATAGATAATTTTTTTTTGTAATGCAAGCATATAATTTATATCCAGCCGTTTTCGAAATAATTGTACATATCATAAATTATGTTGCTTAAATAGAGTTTTTATTGGGAAATTTTGTTATAGGCGACTAGACTAATAATTGTAAACTAAAGTAAATGTTCAAAATAACCTCCTTTTACTCTTAGAGTTTACCGTATTTTAGTTATTTCGATATACATTTTAAAAGCCTACATTTTTGCTACTTTTTTTTAAAATCAAGCGGTAACTTTTTAATGGTTTACATTTGTTATGCATAAGTTAATTTTCTTAATACTATTTTAATAACCTAGCATTCAATGATATTCCTTATTTTTTATTTTACTATAAACTAAATATAATTTAATTGATTTATTACGTGACATTTGTAATGGATTAAACTTAACAAAATAATGAAACACAATAAAAGTTTAAGAAAACAAAGGTTTGTTCGGGTTTTTTCGGGTTTGTTGACAAGGTGAAACTAAATAATAATCCCTTATGAGGCGGTAAATCGAAATTTATTGCCTCGCTCTAATTATATGTTCAAAGGTCCTTCCTTGTTCTTGAAGGCATAGATGTAGCCTTCGAACAAAATTAATCTGGACATCTTGAAGAGTTCTTATTCTAATATTTCTAAATGCCTCTCGTATGCGTTCTTTCATATCTTCTCGATTAGTAGGAGATATAGCATAGACTTGTTCTTTGACATATCCCCAGAGGTAGAAATCAATGGGTGTTAAATCAGGGGACCTAGGAGGCCAAGCTATTAGTCCACCACGTCCGATCCACTGGTTACCTCGCCAATGATTTAAAAATTGTCTTACCGGCTCATAGTAATGAGGGGGAGCGCCGTCTTGCTGAAACCAGAAGTTTTGGAGAGTGTCGGCATCTACATTTTTTGAAGTTTGCAGTAAAATGGGAAGATCATGATGAAGAAAATTAAGGTAAACTTGTCCCGTTAAACGTTCTTCAAAAAAATATGGCCCAATAATATAAGGCCCTAATATTCCTCCCCAGACATTAACCGACCAGCGATTTTGGTTATCTACATGTCGAACCCAATGTGGATTTTCACTAGCATAATAATGCATATTATGTCTATTTACGATTCCGTTATTTTTAAATGTAGACTCGTCACTAAAGAGAACTTTTGATAAAATATTTGGTCCTTCTCTAATTTTATTAAGCATCCAATTACAGAATGTATTTCTTCTTAAGAAATCATCTTTATAAAGTTCCTGGTGTAATTCGATGTGATAAGGATGATATTTATACTTTTTCAAAATACTTCGTACGCTTGTTTCCTTAACACCGGTTTTCTGAGAAATGCAAGTCTGACTTACGTTGTGATTTTCCTCTACTGCCAACAGAACTCTTAATTCATTTTCTTCATTAATAACGGGTTTATTGATTATCATCCTTTTTGTGTACGCAACGCTTCCTGTTGCTACAAATCTTTGCAACAACTTCTCGAAGGTTTCTGGTCTCGGTTTTCTCTCAATATGTGGATATCTTTCAGCATACACTCGGCTCGCGAGGAGGCAATTTCTTGCACATTCACCCAGTATAAAAATCATATTAACCATTTCTAAAGTTGTAAAATTCGACATTTTGTGTAAGTTAGTACTTAATTTCGACGACTGAACAAATGTAAATAATTTTATTTGACTGTCATAGTGACAATCTAAACAAAAAAAAATCATGGCAACTCGATTATGAATAAAAAATAAAATTAAATAAATAAAAGTAGCAAAAATGTAGGCTTTTAAAATTTATATCAAAATAACTAAAATACGTTAAACTCTAAGAGTAAAAGGACGCTATTTTGAGCATTTTCTTCAGTTTACAATTATTAGTCTAGTCGCCTATAACAAAATTGCCCAATAAAAACTCTATTTAAACAACATAATTTATGATATTTATAATTATTTCGAAAACGGCTGGATATAACTTATATTCTTGTGTTACAAAAAAAAATTATCTATGAATTCTACGTCAAATAGATAAATAATATACAGGGTGTTCCATTTGAAAAACTTGAGAAAAATTACTTTAAAATGTGGGGTTTTTGAAAGCTTATTATGAACACCCTGTATAAAATAAATAAACGCAATTACATTCATAGTATCTCTAGACCTCTTGTCATAAATTTCACTCAATGCAGAGGTTAAAAGAATAGTTCTGGATTGTTTTTTTTGATTTTTTTATTCAGGACTGCAAAACTTTTTTTCTTAGTTTTTAATTTATTTCTCCGAAACTACAAAACCAAATTAAATAAAATTTGAGGCACTTATAAACGATAGTAGTACGAACCTAAATATGCAATAAAATACTGGGTGTCCCATTTAAAAAAATATAACTTTATGCTGTCACACTTTTTTGGGCCACCCTGTATAATGTAAAATATTTTTAAAACATGCCGCTTTTAATCCAATATCTCAAGTTGTTTTAGTATTGTTGATAAGTTCTTCGATAACGATTTAATCTTCCGTCCACGCTTCGTTTGCGGACCCTGTATAATATAACATAATAAATCAATCTTGCTAATGACAACAAAGACACATTTTTTATTTCGTTAATGTTACCCGAAACGAAAATAAAATCACTTTCAAACGGTCTTGAATCCTATATATCTTAAACTTCGAAATTAAATTTTATAATCCAGGGATTAACGCCAATAAAGCTTGCCCTTGCTAGAAAATTTCTCGCTCAGATTTCTGGATCGAATGCCATAATGCAGGGCGATGAAAATGCATTTTCCTCTTTCGAATAGAGCGATAGTGCGATTAAATTCCACTTAATGATCCGGATTTCGTTTCCCGTAATAATTGCAAGTCGTACAGTAATAATTTACAATTATAATTTGTTACAGTGATTAATGTTGCCAGTTTCCTGCGTTACCCTGTGAAGCAGACGGTGTGGGATTTAAGTTAAGAACTTTACCCACCTAGGGTAAATTATTAGTTTTGAAAGCTGACATTTAAGGTATATTGACATAAAACGCCACGCTTGTTCAGGTTGACGAGCGGTCTTAGACCAGAAGAAGGGGCGACTAGAGACTTCAAGAGAAGACGCTTAAGACAGCTAATATAATTAGGAAGCTATACTTGCAGAGGCGCCGGCAGGAATTTCTTTAAAAAAAATTCCCATTACGCAATACGCCAAATAATTATCGAATATTCAAAAATTCACATCCTAATTAATAACCTGTTATTTCGTTAATAATGAAACAATTTTAATAATGTTCTTTAACTGACAGAAAATAGATTGTAGAGTTCGTCCTGATACGTCTAATTCTACGGGGTAGCGTATAACTAGATGTAATGTAAATTTCCTAAAATTTAAATTTGACATATAAACATAAAAATTGTATTGAATTTGTTTTGTAAACTAAATCAATTAAAGATATATCTACGATAAATACTGTACCAAGAGTATCCTCATACCACTCGAGGTAACAACAAACAATTTCCCCTAAATACGTTATTTTATGGAAAACACGTTTCGTAAACAATCAGTGGGACATTTTATTGATACGACTTGGAGTTGCAGGCGCTAATAGTTATTTAAGTCCTAGGAATATTATGACGAATACCCCTAGAGCATACCGCTGATGTTACCAATTATTAAAGAAAAGAACAAAAATAGTTATATTCAGGCGGTAGGTGATAGTTGTCTCTCGCTGAGAGGATGGCCTGTGGTAATCAGAAGCCGCTGTCACCTACTGTCTGAATATAACTATTTTTGTTCTTTTCTTTAATAATTGGTAACATCAGCGGTATGCTCTAGGGGTATTCATCATATCCCTAGCAATCATATTAGCGCCTGCAACTCCAAGTCGTGAAAGTGGCGCCCAACGTGGGGCGCTCTGTTACGACTTGGAGTTAAGGCGCTTGAGTTTATGTGAAAGAATTATTATTCGTCATAATACCCCTAGCTCTCAAATAAAGTCTAGCGCCTTAACTCCAAGTCATATCATTATCACTTTTAGCTTCCGCTAAAATAAAAATAAAAATCATTTTAACAAATTAAGTCTATAATACAGAGTGCTATGCCATTATCTATCCATTTAATTATATTACTTATCATTAAAATGCAAAATCATTAGATTTATAACTATTTCAGAAGTAAACTCAAAGTCACGGTCTCGCAAATTACATAAATGTAAATTACCGAAGTGCTATAAAGGCTACATGTTCGCCCAACTGGGCATCATCAGACCTAAAAATGTTATAAAATTGGAATAAGAGAGAAGATAAAACCACAAAACAACGTCATAGATGAGCAATTTTTTAGTATGTTGACATTTTAACTTTCAATAGTCCTTGATTTTAAAGTGGGTATTAATGAACCCTTATTTTATTTTTAAATGTAGCTATTTGTATATATGCAGTTGTTTGTATTGTGGTGTTTATTTTATTTTAAGGTAATTTAGTGACGTTATTTCGTGGTTTTATCTTCTTTGTTATTTTAATTTTATACTACATAAGCCATACTTAGTTTGTTATTAACTAGGTAATTAAGTATATGGTAATAATGGAAATGATTTCAGGACTAAAAAAGATCGTTATTACACTAAAAAAAAACGATGAGATGAGTTACTAAATATTAAATTAGTAAAACGATTATTTTGCGTTATAGGATATCCTCTATTGTATTTGATTAACACGTCTTTGGCTGAATGAAAAGTGCCAAGTGAATTAAACACTGGCATCATTGTCCCAGTACCGAAAGTGATAAAACCTGAAATTCCTGCGGAATTTAGGCCAATAAACTTATTGCCAATTGTCGATAAAATTCTTGAAACCATTTGTATGTGATCAATTAAGAAACTATTTTGAAAGTAATAATTTAGTGTATATCGGACAATGGGAATTCCGAAGTAAACATTCCTGTGAGTCAGCTATTCAGTAGGTATGTGCAACAAGGAGGAAAGATATAAATGACGACAAGGTGGCAATCAGTGTGTTCGTTGACTTGGATACAAGACTATTTAAAAGACAGGTATCATAGAACTAAAACAGATAACAGAGTATCAGGGAAAATAGAAAGTAAGTTAGGTGTCTCACAGGGTAGTGTATTGGGCGACCTATTATTTATAATTTATGTTAATGATATTTACAGTTCATTTTTATTATTCTATTTTTATATTGTATGTAAAGTTATTGAAAATGTTGAGTATGAGATTTTAAGAAAGTAAGAATATATCCCTAATATAAAGGTTGAAACAAGACTCATGCTTTAAAACATTCTGTAGAGTGATGGCGATGTCAAACTTGATATATTGGAAGTTAATGATCAAGCGACATCTATTCTTAACATTTTCGTTTTGGTTCAGTTGGATACTTTAATTTTTGTAGCAGATACGGAACATTACAATCTCCTCGGACGAACTTCGTAAGGGTAAATGTAGAAGTAATGACAGCGGATAGGTAAATTAGAGTAGTTTCAGAGCTACATGTCGTTCCTCTCGCGCCATTTATCACAACAAATTATATTCTGATGCAGGATAATGCTTGATCTCATATTGCGAGAATTATTAACGAGTATTTAGATGTGGTCGAAATCCGAAAAATGAATTGGCTCCCATGCAATCCCGACGTAAACCCAATAGAACATGTCTGGGAATACGATCTCTGATACCTGCCCCTGTAAATTTACATGAGCTCAGTGCAGCTCTTGTTGAAGAATAGCAGCAAATTGACCAGATTTATACAGGGTGTTATGGAAATGACTTATTATATTTAAATGGGTGACTCCTAGGGTGTCCTAGAGAAAGTCTACATAGTTTTTTTTTAATCGAATATCTAAATACTAAGGTAAAAACCCTTTTTACCCACATACTATCGCGCCGTTCCATCTGGATTCAGTTAGCAACAATGTGGGTCAGTGTTGTCAGATCACACCGCATGTTTCGCCCTTGCTTGGATACCTGCAGCGCGCGATTATCGTTGCTTCAGTATGTTTCGAGACTCGAGCATGTAACGACGCTGTCGAGGGTTCCACGTGCTTGATGTATACGAATTTTAAATGTTTTGTTAGTTGTAACATTACCCGATGTTTGTTCTGTTGTGAAATAATTCATAATTTTAAATGTTGTGATGTGATTTCAAATTTGTGTGATTTTATCTACTGTTGAGCTGTTGAAAAATATATTTTTGTATTTTAATTTTTTATGGAATTTAATTATAAAATGAATTATATGATCGAAGGTAAGAAAGTATGTCAAACTATAGTATTTTTTTTCTAAAAAGTGATAACGCGGCTCAAAGACGTCTTATTGTCAAAAACTGAACACGTGCGTTTACAATTCTGTGTTGCAATATATGACAACACCGCCTCAATAAACTATTGATTGCGAACATCCTCAGTAGCGGCCACGTAAATTTTCAGATTTCATATAAGTGTGTGTTTGTTCCATTATATTTGGTCCAATAATTTAAGACGCCATTTAAGGTTATTTTTCTTCAATTTATTTTCATCTCAGGATTTGCCGGTTTAAATATAATAAGTAATTTCCATAACACCCTGCATATGGAACCTTATTGAAGGTATTCCAAGGCGTATTGGAGCTGTTATTCGTGCTCGTAGGGAGCACCTGTTACTGAGGTCTATGTTATTTTTGGTAAGTTAGTTTTCATTTAATTCATGCCATTCTCGTAATTTTAGTTTTAGCTTCTTGTTAAAATTGGAAATTAATATAATTTTTTTAAACAAGTTTGTTTCTTTAAAAAATCTACAAAAATTAAACTAGTAAAATGAACCAAAAACAAAACGAAAATGTCGAGAATAGATGTCACTTAATTAAATGACAAAATAAAAAGTTTGACATCTCCATCACTCTACAGAGTATTTTAAGGTTTTAGTCACAAAACAGTTCTTATTTCAACCTGTATGTTATGCACATATTCCTAACTTGAATTGAATTATTAAACTAGTGGAGCAGATTATGAGTTTCTTTGCCTCTCTATTCTTAACTTTCTTAAAATCTCACACATATATGAGATTTTCAATAAATTTAACGACAATTTAAAAAAAGAATAATAAAAATCGGAATTAAAATTAAAAAATTGTTCACGATCAAAATCCATCCAAATATTCTCTTGATTCTGTGTATAATTTTATTAAATTGAAAAGTTTGCTAGTGTCTGAGTTTATTCTCGGTATTTTCAAACCATTGCATTATTTGTAGCGCACATCAGCATGAACTCCGATGCCTTAACGATGGGAAAGCACCATGTGTTACGTGCTTTACACTTTACATATATGGTCGATAGCACAGTGAAAATATGTTCCTTGTGGCAAATAAAGTGCACTTAACAACTTTCTGAATTTGTACGACCGTATAGACAAGAATTTCTCCAGCAGACCAAAGTTAGCTTTGCGGTAGTTATGCTAAATCAAGCCGTGTGGTTATATAAACGACGAGATAATTCAGCCTCAAAATCTAGTTTAATTCTGTATTAATTATTACCCAACCTTGCTCTCTATGTCGGATATCTACAGTGCATCCATAAAGTCTTGCACAAGTTGATTTAAAATTCAGGTATTTTTTCTAACGCTCGGACACGTCAATTAGTATTATTAGTTGCGCATTTCTAAGATAAAACATTGGTATATAGGGTTCCAGGTGGGAGGTATGACGTCATCTAAGGGTCTTTAAATTGACCACTCAGTATATTGTGTCAATTTTTAATTTTATGTTAAAAACTTAAAAACTTTTTGTATAACCGGTCATATCTCTAGAAATCGCGATTTCCAAAATACTGACATTTGAAAATTATAATGATTTAATTAAATAATATTAATATTTTTACCTTAGTTTTAATGTAATTGAAATAAATCAGCATCGTTGCAATAATTAATTGTTTCAATTAAAATTTCCAACGTCAATATTTCGTAAATCGCTATTTCCAGAGTTATGGTGGGTTATACGAAATGTTTTAAGTTTTATAACAAAATTTAGATCTGACATAATATACTGGGTGTTCTATTAAAAAAAATCTTAGATGACGTCATACCTCCGACATGGGACACCCCATCATGCGCTACTAAAAATACTGATGTCCAAGCGTAAAAAAAAACAAATCCCTGAATTTTAAATTACTTTGTGCAAGACTTCCTGAACAGTGTATAAAGGGTGACCCATTGAAAACGTACCGGAAGGCATTACAGACTGGGAAAGATCTCTTTGATAAAATCCAAAAATGCGTCAAGTTTGTTTGTATAGGGACAACGTTTGACGCAAAAAGCTTAGCAACATTTTCAACTTCCAACCTTTTTAAATGGGAATGGGAATGAAGTAATATCTCATTAAAAAGGACTTTTAATTCCGTACACATTCCTGCTTAGCTTTTGAAAATCGATCCACTCGTTTAGAAAATATGGAGCTTTGAAATACCAACAAAATGTGTGACGAAAAATTCAAAAATCGATTTAATTTATTATTAGTAAAATTTGGCATCTTTCTCCTTCGATTATAATAAAACGTTTTGGCGTAGTTTCTGACATTCTGACTTTAACAGGCGTAACAGGCCCCTTACACTGAATATTATCGATGGTCATTTTTACCAAAAACCAAGCCGCCCAAAATTCCCATTACGAGTACCACTTAATGCAGCAGGAATGTATCATTCGGTGCATTTTTAATAAAAGTTAAAGCTTGTTCACCTTACAAAATTTTAAAGGTTTAGGTAGATATATATATATATATATACAGGGTGGTTGATTAGTGCGAGGAAGTCAAATCTCCGTTGATCTTAAAAATATCGAAATTTATTAAATACAAAGGTTCTAGGATAAATAAAAGCGCACATTTTAAAAATATTTTTGGATATACAGGATGCTCCAAAAAAACGGGGTAAGTATTTTTTTTTAAATAGTACCCCCCATTTCTTTTTATCTCATCGAATTCGGCATTAAATTTTACATAAGATATGCTATTTTATTTTGGTGATTTATACGACGTTGCCAGATTATTCAATTTTTCCTAAAATTTTCTCGAAAAAAACATATCAAAAAAATTATTTTAAAATATTACTAATTTAAACTAAAAAAGAAATTTTTATATTTTTATAAACCTTACAGGTGTCCGAATAATTTTATTAAAAAAAGCATCAATATCGTATACAGGGTGTTTTTTACATCGGTACAAATGTAGCAATCTTTAGATAAATATTACTCGATATTTTCAAATGGACCCCCTTTATATTATTATGCCAGTTTAAGTAAGCCAGTAAAGATTGATACATTTGTATCGATGTAAAAAACACGCTGTATACGATATTGATGCACACAGTGTCCGTGAAAACAAAGGTTATTTGGGGTATAGTTTTCCCATTAAAATAATGTAAAAATAATTAAAAATTGTTATTATCAATGAGTAAAAGCATTACATGCCAATTACTGAAAGTAAGCCATCATTGCTGTTTCAATAATCACCGTAATTTGGTTTTTATTTCCTTAGTAGAAAATTTTCATACTCCTCGTCGTACAGGACTTTAGACTTTGCCGGCAATAAGTTTTCCTTAGCTTTTTGAGCATTTTCTAAAATATTTTGTGAAATTTCCATATTTTCGTTTATAAAACGTAAAATACTCTTAAAATAAACAACCCCTGAGCAACCGTCAAACTTATTCTGTGACAATCGATCAAAGCTCACTAATTAATAACTATACAGGTGTAACAGAAAGATTGGGAGTAAATTTAGCAGTGATTTCCTTGGCAAACAATAATATTTTTTTTCCTATAAATTTTTGCTCCCCTGATTTTTGTTGTTACAGGGTGTTAAAAAATGTAATAATCATTTCTGCGTAATAACTTTTTAGCGCTGAAATGAAATTTTAGCCGTAGCTTACTTTGATATTGCCACTCCTGACGTGCAGACTCTTCGTCAATAAGGGGTGTCGCTACAAAAGAGATGCCTGGTATTTTTGGACGAGTAAGAGAATGCATTGAAACTAGGGGACAACATTTTCAGCATATTTTGTAATATTCTCTTTATTTTGTTAAATATTATTAATTATTAATTAATTTAAGTTTGTAAGTTAGTAGTTGATACATTTATTATTGTTAATTAATTAATTATTAGAATTTTATTACAAACTTTTATAAGTCTTTTAACACCCTGTAGTTTGGAAACAAAAATCAGTAGAGCAAAAATTTATAGGAAAATTTTTTGCCATAAAAATCACTGCTAAATTTACTCCCAACTTTTCTATTTTAAATAGATGAAAAATAAAGTATTGTATACACCACAGGCGTTACTAGAGTATAATCAGTGGGGGTTATTCCACAGGAGCATATATGCGCACGTGCACCCCCAAAACAAAACGAATGAAAAATATTAATTTATATTCATTGAATATTATTTATCGTATAAATTCCGACCCTCCCTAATATTTTATCATCAGTTCAACCCAAACTATATAGATCCGGCAACCGTGCCTCGGTCGAGGCAAATGACGATTATGACGAGACTTACTCGCACGTGCGATTAAGTAGTGCAGTTTCTCTGTAGTAACAGTAACAGTAACGATTTAACATGGAAAAGGCGTCTGTTCGTGCATCTAGTTAGAAATTCGAGCGTATCTGTTTTAATATTTTAATATTATATATTTATTAAGTTAAAATGAATAGTTGACGGTGGACTATTTAAGAAATAACTTTAGCTCTTTGAGTTTGGAGCAAAAAATTGAAGTGAAGAATGCGGGAACACCTAAATCCGAAGTTAATTTAACGCAGACAACAAATGGTAAATCTAGGGACTTTAATAGAAAGTTTAAAAATGAAATATATGAAAAAAAAACTATAGAGGGTATTTCAAACTTAATGAGGCTGTTATTGATCAATTTTCTACAAGTAAGAACCGAAGAATGGACTTTACGTTTAAGCACTATTGTGTAGGGTCGATAAAGGTTGTGTATTTCGATAAATGATACTCGATATGATTTAAAACCATTTTATTTAAGGATTTAAACTAAAAAACACTGAAAATATGAAGAATGCCAACTTGTCAGTCTCGTGGCTCGATTCGTTCTCGTCATAAAACAGTTGTTCTCGTCTTGGTTGCGCCTAATGACGTAGCCGTAGATGGCGGTAGTAGTATTGGACATCATTCGATTTTCTTGATAGCTCGTAGATGGCTTTAGTAGTATTAGTAGTTTACTGTATAAATATTGTTACGAGGGTTGCATGCGACGACGTTAAGATCCGACAGCTATACAAGAAACAACTTCCTTCCACGAGCCGCCACTGACTATAATGCCCGAAAGGCGGAAGCAACTAGCCCGAGGGCCCTTGGTACATAAATAACTATTATGAAGCATAGTTCTTTCTTAATCATAGATAAAAAGGTTTTCTATATGGTGCCAATATTTTCACACACGCTGCATAATGCGCAACTTGTTTACATTATGTTTAAGTATACAATAAGCTTCTGGAGTTTTGTCCGTTCTTGCGGACACACCGTGTATTAATCCTAATCTGCAGTAAAGAACCAACTATTTATTGGAGCAAATATTTCGCATTAAAGAACTAATCCGTGTGTAGATTTAGGAGTATATTTTATAAGTCACTAATGGACCCTCATAAATTTCTCTTATCGGATTTGTAGCTAAAAAAAGTCCTATATTTCCACTATCCGAGTTGCTGCGCTCGTAGCCTATATAACAACAATTTTATTCGTCTCGTTTACGTGTGCCAACTAAAAAAGATAAAAAGAATTGAAACGAAATTTGTAGTTTTTCGGTTAAAATGCGAAGAATGAGGTCAGGTAAGTTCTAATTACGTCTATTTTTGAAACGCGATTTCTGGGAAATTCTACTCAAAAACAATAATTTATGTATTATTTGAAACAGACTTAAATGATCTCTGAAATCATGTACTACTAAACCTCATTTAAGGTAAAAACTACCCTTCCCAGGTGGTTAAATCACGAAGGTTGCGAACATTCTTTAAAAGGATAACTTGAAGTGTTATTTTTTTTAAATGAAACAGCCATTATTTTATTATACTGGGTTGCCCAGAAGTCCGGAATAAAATTAATATAGCCTTAACCTGTAACTTTTGGGGAAAACGCTCGGACACGTCAATTTAGTTTTACATATGCTCACATTTTGACGTCATTCGTTTGTTTTTTTATAGGGTTCAAGTCAAAGCAATCAATTAAAGACTAAAAAAGAGTTTTGAGTCTAATATGAAATTCATAACAAGGGATCTAGAGCTACTATGATTCTAATAGGATTTATTTATTTTATACAGGGAGTTCATAATAATGTTTCAAAAACGACACAATACACATTCTAAAATAATTTTTCTCTAGTTTTTCAAATTAAACACCCTGCCCTGTCTATTTTTTAGACATTTGATATAGAATTCATAAGTAATTTTTTTTTTCGGTTATACAAGCACATAAGTTTACCAGCTGCTTTTGAAATAATTGCAAATATTATAAATTATGTTGTTTCAATAGCATAGGCGTCTAGACTAATAATTGTAAACTACAGAAAATGCTCAAAATGTTTTCTATCTTGTTCCGTATACAAAGAAAAAGGAAACGATCTGTTTAAATCCTTTAACATTTCAGGTGAAATACTAGCAAAAGGGTTTGTTCATTAGTAATGGTTATACCTAAAAGCCACGGCAGGCTGAAATAAAATAGGGATTCCTTAATTTAAAAAGAAATTATTTAGGGTGAATAAATTATAAGAAATTAAAATTAATTTTTATAAAGATGTGTTGGTTAGTATGATCTTTGAAATTGGTAAGCGAGAAAAAAAAATTTGTTCCGGTTTGCTCGTATTAGAAGTAGGATTTATGCGTTACGTCATCCACAATTTGTCGAACTATAATAAATACATCAAAGAGCCAAAAAACATAAAGGTTATTCGGTGTGTCGAGGTTGTCACCACGTTGTATGTTCCCGAAGATATTTTATCTTCTACGAGACAGCGCTACGCAGCGGTATATTATGTGTGAGGCGGATTCATCCTCTTCGCCGCAGAGTCTGCATTCAATGGATCCGTTGTTTATACCTATCCGTTGAAGGTATTTTCGCAAGTGGCAGTGGCCTGTTAGCAGACCCATAACTTGTTTCAACTGGGGCCGTGTTAGGGTTAGCATCCCATTCGATAGTATTTTCGATGGTTTTCCAATTACGGCCCGTGGTGTATTTGACCTTGCCATCGAGATAGGTGTTTTTTCGACCATCTATCTAATGTTGTTTTTGTTGCCTGTTTTGATATTCCAAAGGCTCTAAGATCTAAAAGATAAAAAGAATGTTAGAAAAAAAATGTATTAAATTTTTTTCTAAAATTGTTATATTATAGTATTACAACGTAATCACCCGGAGCTGTCCCGTATTAGTAGGCTTTTAGCAATATTTATCGAATAAATTGAATATGCATTCTCGTATCATGTTGTGCCATAACAATTTTCAGTAGTACGATTCACAGGTTTTTATTTTCTGTACAACATGTCTATATATGATATCCCTTTATTATTTTACTTTTTTCAATAATATGGTTTTACAAGGTTTACAAGGTTACAGATTATTCACGGTGTGGATATCTTGAAGATATTTTGACGATCTATCACCGGAACTTAGGCTTAACATTGTTAATTTAAATATACCCTATATATTTTCGTGTAGAAAAAAATGTCAAAGTCAAATTTATGCTTACATTTTAACTAATGGAATTAGAGATTTAAAAATTTGAGAAAATTTAGGAATGGTAAGGATATTTTTACTTCATAAAAATATATTTTTATACAGGGTATTTTTAAACTTTCCGCTATAACGTACTATTGTATTATACCAGGAAGATATAATTTTTTAAATACCCTATACAGGTTGTCGGCTAATTAATGGGACATGGAAAAACCGCAGACTCGTTACGTAAAAATATTAGGAGTTAATTATACTTAGCTATATCCGAAAGTAGATATTAACTGAGATACAGGGTGTTAAAGTTAAAACTTCATTTGTGTTTTTCTCTAATATCTTTGACAGAAACCAACGATTTTTTACAAAATTTGACAATTATTTTTTTTTAGGACGAGAAACTGATTTTTTTGTGAAATTGTAATGTACAATATAAGGGGCGCTGTCTGCGGCATTTTTTTCATATTTATTAGGTCATAACTTTCTTGTGCCTCAGTGTATTTAAGGTTTTAATGAAAATAATAGTTTCTCATATTTATTACGTAAAAATGATACGCTAATTTCAGGTTTCCCAGAGTTACCATTTCGGAGATATTTATATTTAAATTATTAGTGCACCTATTAATTTGCAAACAAAATTTTTTTCTCAAACTAACCTATGAGAAAACAAATAAAATTTAGAGATGCAGTTACTATGGAACAGAAAACATTTTTGAGTTTATCGTAAGTTTGTGTTTTCATTACTGTTGGTTTCTTTCGACACGATATTTTCTTTAAGTATTTAATTAAAGTAAGTTAAAAAACAATTCAATTGTTGTATTTATTATTCTCAATTACCATTACTAGAACATTAATTATCATGTAAAAGTTAATTGGTAAGAAGTAACAAAATATTATTTGCTTGCCTGAGCTAACTCACTAAACAATTTAAATGTACATATTTCCGAAACGGTAACTCTGGGCGACCTGAAGTTAGTATACCTTTTTTACGTAATAAATATGAGAAAAGTATTATTTTCATTAAAAACTTAAATACACTGAGGCACAAAAAAGTTATGACCTAACAAATGAGCAAAAAATGCCCCCTACATTGTATATTAAAATCTCACCAAAGAATCAGTTTCTCGTCCCATAAAACCATAATTGCCAACTTTTGTAAAAAACCGTTGGTTTCTGTCAAAGTTATTCGAGAAAAATCAAAATGAAGTTTTAACTTTAACACCCTGTATCTCAGTTAATATCAACTTTCGGATATAGCTAAGTATAATTAAATCCTAATATTTTTACGTAAAGTGTCATGTTTTTCATGTCGCATTAATTAGCGGACACCCTGATTAAAAAATGTCTAATATTTTTATTAAATAAAAGGAGCCACATATGCTCTAAGTTTTCTCAAATTTTTAAATCTTTAAGTTTATTATTTACAAAATAAGCTCAAATTACCTTTGATATGTGACGTGAAATTCATTTAATGAATTTTATCTCAGAAACAGCTTGGAGGAGATGTGTATAAAAAATTGATTTTTGTTAACAATTTTGTATACACATCTCCTGTAATTTACTTGGATTTTTGCATAGAATCGAAAAATGCCGAAATATAGAGGACATTTATTTAAAATAACTGTATAAAGACTAAATAAAATATCATTAAGAAGATCGGGTCTTTTATATCAAGTACCAATATTTCAAACATATATATTTCTTAGTTCCTGAAATCATTTTAAATATGCTATTAACCATGAATGACCCTGTATATTTGTTCAGCTCGTTCAGCTTGTTACTTATAATATATTCTTTTTAGGTATCGTGGATAAGGAAGAGGGATCTGCATATTCTTACCGTTGGCATATTGACATATACATCTGATCAACGATTTCAGGTAATGTACATTGCAGAACTAATAGGATTTTCTACAGGGTGTCCTTAATGACGTGCTGTGCTAATAATTATACAGGGTGGCCCATCGAAAATAGTCCAGCAAGGTTTACGGCTATGTACGTGAAAATTAAAAAAAACCTCGGACCCGTAAACTTATGTTTTCAGGGGGGCATGTTTCACTATTAATTTCATCAATATAACCTCAACCCCCCTAGCGGAGGCGGTTACTGCCCTTGTTTTTTCAAATGGGAATGGGTACGTTGTGATACATCTTTTTAAAGGGCATTAAATTCTCCTTAAAATGGCGCTTCGTTTTATAAATTTGAGCTACGCGCCGCCGAGCAACGGAATTTGAAACATTTCACTGCACTTCTTATCAAGTACACAGGTTTGTGCGTAAACAATTTTTTTTTTAAGTAATAAGTATCAGTCAATTCAACTTTATCTTCAGTAAAGTGGTTGATCCAGATCTACATACGTTCTTTCTGCGCTATTATTTTCTTTTGATTTGATCGTGACATAATAAATGGTTTATTCTATTGAGGAGAGAGTGGCAATTATTGAATTATATTTTATAAACAATCAATGTGCAAGAGTAACGGCAACTTTGTTTAATGATAGACATCCAGATAGACACGTACTTCATGGTTATATTATAGAATTAGTGGCAAAATTTCGGCAAACTGGTTCAGTGGCAAATAAAAATGGATCATTGAAAATCCGGTAAGAAATGAAGCTGCTCTGGGTCAAGTTAGTATGAATCCAACTTTAAGTATCAGAAAAATGTCTGATGTAATGGGAATTTCGCGGACCACTGTACAGAGAATTCTGAAACATTATAAATGGCACCAATACAAAACTCAACTTCTACAAGAATTGAATGAAGATGATAATGACCGCCGTTTAGACTTTTGTGAGGTAATGTCATAACAAGTATTAGATTATGCGAACTATCTTTTTAACGTTTGTTACTCAGACGAGCGTTCTTTTTTTCTTAATGGCACTGTCAATCGACATAACTGTCGTTAGTGGTCCGACACGAATCCAAGGATTTACCAAGAGGTTCATACCCAAAATCCTCAGAAATTAAACGTTTGGGCTGGTATTTTTTCGGTGATCACATAATTGGACCATTTTTCTTACCTGGAAATTTAAATGGAGATACTTATTTATACTTGTTGAAGAATGCTGTCAACCCAGCGCTGATGGAAATTATGGAAAACGACCAACGTTACCAGGAAGAAAATCCAATATTTCAACAAGACGGGGCTCCCCCCCCCCCCCATTATGCATTACCCGTACGCCACGTTCTGGATGAAACGTTTCCTGGTAGATGGATTGGGGGGAGGAGTGCTATTGAATGGCCCGCGAGATCGCCCGATTTATCTCCCCTTGATTTCTTTTTGTGGGGACATCTAAAATCCAAAATTTATGCCACCCAACCCGAATCCTTAGAAGATTTACGGAACCGCATTACTAATGAATGTCGACAAATTACACCAGATGTTCTTCACAATGTCCGAGAACACTTTGAACAGTTGTTGTACTATTGTATGGAGGCGAATGGCGGACATTTTCAATATTTAATAGATAACATGTAAGTATTACTCAACAAAATTACATTTTTTAAAACGCAATTTCTCGGCGGCGCGTAGCTAAAATTTACAAAACAAAGCGCCATTTTAAAGAGAATTTAACGCCCTTTAAAAAGATGTATTACAAAATACCCATTCCCATTTGAAGAAACAAGGGCAGTAGTCGCCCCCGCTAGGAGGGTTGAGGTTACAGAGATGAAATTAATAGTGAAACGTGTTCCCCTGAAAACACAAGTTTACGGTCCTAGGTTTTTTTTTAATTTTCACGTATACAGCCGTAAACCTTGCTGGACTGTTTTCGATGGGCCACCCTGTATAATAATTTTATGAGAAGAAGTTCATACGGATATATGTCCAAAACGGATTAAATTTTTTGTTACATGGCGTTAAAATATTACCCTAAAATAGTTATTTTTTAATATCTCCGAAAATACTAAATATTATTTTCAATTTTTGTATGTTTTAATAGGATATAGAACCAAATATTTTAGTAATTAATAATATATCGATCCACCAGTGAGATACTTCCAAACATCTCCTCTGATATTTTTTCCAGAAAGCGGCGAATGTAGAAATGAAAAAACATTTACTGAAAATACTTGTTAATACGTAGGACTAAACAAAATTTACATTCAGACGAAGAGGATTCAAATTGCTCGAAACCGGTTAGCCGGAAATAACGTTAGTGCCAGAGGAGACTGATTTTCATTTTCCTCGATAAGAAAAATTACTAACTCACATAATGGAATAGCTTCACAAGCTATAAAAATGTGAAAATATGAGTTCATTACAATTACAAAATAAATAATAAAGCTGACTGCTGACTTATTTAAAATAAATAAAAATAGTTTCTTTTGGCAGTGAAAAATATGTGGTGGCATTCCTTGATTATTTTTGGCCTTTACATTCCCTTCAGCCATTAATTTATAATGTTAATAATTTGTTATATCTTCTTATAACTAAAAAAAAATTAAATTAAAAATGAATATCTATTCTCACTATACTCAAGTAACTAGATATTTAATTTATAAATTTTATTATCAAATTTTTTTCTTAAAATCAGATTACACAATAATTTCAAGTAGATTCATTAGAATTTAGTAGTATTTGTTGAGATATTGTATATATATAAAAGTAAATCGTTTATAATCTCGATACTGAAAAGACCAAAGGAACCTATTTAATACAGGTATGTTCTTTAGTTTTAAAGGTAAGACTTATACAGGGTGTAACAAATCGGTCCTTCACCATTGGGTCTACGGTTTGTGCACCGCTGAATATTGGGCTCATAATTACACAACTTGTCCTCAATTTAACAGACTTCGTATCTTCTACCGTTCCCGAAATCCCAATGGAGAAGGGCTCATTTGTTACAACCTGTATGTATTTAAATTTAATTAAAATTAAACTAATTTTGTTTTTCACGCTAAAATTACAGACACTTTCAGAAAATATATTTAAGAAAATCCTAAATAAGTCTTTTTTTATAATTAAAACACTTGCTTTTTAATGCTTCAAGTTATATTAGAGTTATCTCTACATAAATGTTTCGCCTTATTAGGGCTTTTTCAAGAGTATTATTTCTATACTAAAGTTTGCATTTCATTTACAGTATTTATAATGTCTGTGTTTATTACTTAGTCTATTATAAACCTTATTTAAATTTATATTATGCTAAAGGTCTGGGAAGTCTGTGCTGTAAAGATTCTAAGAATTTATCAATTATTGGGGTGTTGTGGAAATTTTGTTGTTCATTGGTACAGTGAATAAGATTATGTTTCAAGGATTTTTTGATTTCGAGTTGTTCTAATAAATCCAATCTTTTACCTTTGTTTTCAGCGTGAAGCAATTGAATGTTACTTAAATTTATAAAGTTATTGTTTTCTATACAGTGAGCGGACATCCCTGAGTTTTTACATTGTTTAAAATAGCTGTTTTGTGTTCTTTTAATCTTGTCTTACTTCTGCCGCTTTGACCTACATATATAGCATTACAATCTGCACAATTAATTTTTTAAACTCCTGATTTGTCAAGTATGTCCGTTTTGTCTTTATTGTTCACTAATATTCTGCCTAAATTTTGTTTATTTATACATACTGTTCTACATCCTAAGTTATTCAATTTAGTACTTATCATGTTGCTTAAGTTGGAGGTATAATTTATGAATTTAAAATTATTATTTTTTGGAGTACTAACACTATAAAATTCTCTTCTTATCACCTTCCTCTGTTTGTTTTTTATTAGTTTATCTATTAGGCTTTCTTTGTAGCCGTTGTTTCTTGCTATCTGTTAAATTGTACATATTTCTTTGTTGAAGTTTCCTTTATTTAGAGGAAATGTTATTAGTCTGTGTATAAAACTGTGAAATGGGGATAATTTAATCTTCCATGACTGTTTGGATGTTTGATGTATGATTGTATCTGTAGTGGTGGATTTTCTGTAAATGTCAAACTCTAATTGAGAAGAAAAAGAAGTATTAAGACAAGATTAAAAGAACACAAAACATCTATTTTAAACAATGTAAAAAACTCAGGGATGTCCGCTCACTGTATAGAAAACAATCACTTTGTAAATTTAAGTAACATTCAATTGCTTCACGCTGAAAACAAAGGTAACAGATTGGATTCATTAGAACAACTCGAAATCAAAAAATCCATGGAACATGATCTTATTCACTGTACCAATGACCAACAAAATTTCCACAACACCCCAATAATTGATAAATTCTTAGAATCTTTACAGTACGGACTTCCGAATATCAAATTAATAATGGTCTTCTTGTTGTATAAAGGTTTTATTAATGCAATTTTTAGGTTTAATGGGAAAATGACAAATTCAAAAGAATTATTTACTTACTATTATTTACTTACTGCACTCACAAATGCTTACCAACGATTTGCTTGCCCAGACGAAACGTATTATTATATAATCCTAATATGCGACTTAAAAGTTTTGAATTTCAAGCTCTGAAGTTCTTGAAACTTCTTCGTGTAATCAGTTTAAGGATTATCTATAATAATTTTTGGTAAAATACAGTGATAAATGTTCTGAAAAACTTTTTCATACTTATTTTCCTCTCAAACTTTTGTTTCAATATATCACAGTAAACTGACATAACACTTGTAAGTCAAGGTTCGTAGTATATCTTATTTCTTTGTATTGCTGTTATCTTTGCGAGGCCGCCGGGAGAAAAGAAAAGTAACAATGTAACCCAGTAATAAAGTAAACAATTAATCAATTTAATATAAGCACTCGGCTTGACGCTCTGTAACGTTAAGTAACTTTATAATGTTTAAATTCTCGAAAAGGAAAAAGTACAGGGTGTCCCATTTTTGACAATTTTACATTATTATTATTATTATTATTAATATTTATCTTATTTATATTCTCCGTAATTGTTAGTGCTATCAAAAAAGTAATGTAGGTGTCATGTGCTATTTTTGGATCTGACTTAAAATGGTAAAATCAAAATCGAAAATTTTCGCTCGTCAAAAAAATTTACATTTTCAAAATCACCCTATATTTTCTTAATTAAAAGAGATACAGAAAAATGTTTTATACAGAAGTTTCATTATAATGAATGTTGAATAATCTGCCGTTTTCACAATAAGTATATGGGGTCAGGTAAAAAAGTGATGGGACCTAATCTCATTTTTTTAAATGAAACACCCTGTATATTTCAATCTAAAAAGATACTATTTTAAATTCTCCTTTCAAATATATAATACACCATGGATGATAATGGTTTTCTAGGCGATTTATTATAAACTTAATTAGTTTGAAACGAAATAAAAGATTCAGATTAAATTAAAAAATAACGTTAATCATCGCAAATGTTCGGAATATGTCCTTAAATGGTTACTGTCTTTCCGGATAGCGAACAAAATATACATTTTGCGCCATTTCTTCGTTTTTTTCCACTGTCAATATAAACTGATATCATATCAAATTTTCCAAAATTTCATTTCACAAATGAATATGTAAAAATAAAATTGACGTTAAATGTTAATAACAACTAGACTGTCAACATAGTTGTTTCTAGGATATTAGCTTTTGTTTCATGGTCTACTGTGGTTTAAAGCAATAAACTATTAAAATTAAAAGCAGCAACAAATTTTTGAAGACACAAAAACGTGAATTAAGATTGTCACTTGAATGACACGTCAAAATGACCAAAGCAGCAACTGTCAGTTATAGTTGATATTCTATCCTGGGGGCGAAGTCCCATGTAATTAAAAATTCTCTCTTAAATTATTTATTGAAAAAAAGAAATATTCTGTTATGCTACCAACTTGAAAGAGCAGAAGCCGCTGATGTCTTTAAAAAAGAAAATAGACAGGTGCTGGCTAGATAGTACAGTGGACTGATCTACAGTCTAAATAAGGACTACTGCAATGTATAGTGATTTAAATTCACTTTAGCATTAATCATATTTTAAGTTATGCTTAAGTCAAGTAAAGTAAAGAGAGCAAAGGGGTAAAGTGAGATTTACAGGGTGTTATTAATGATAATATGTACTTATTTTAATTAAGTCGACAAGTTCGTATACACTATACACATATATCCTAAAATGTTTTGTTTTCGATATACAGGGTGTCATAGTTTTTTTCTTGTTTTTATCAAAAATTTTTAAACCAATACACTATACATTTTTACAACAATTTTTTTTTATCTTAAGCCAGTGGCGTAGGTACAGCTACGGCTTACGTTAATAAAAAAAATAATCCTAACGTTGGCTTATTAACGGATATCAATCTAACTTGGTTTTATTTAAACGATTCTTGCTTAGTAAAGATTTCCATAAAATTTTATAACAAAAGGGATGCATAATTATTACTGTGGTTAAGTTTTGAGCGAGATGAAAGAGAAGACCTTTTTTGATTACAATTGAATAATAAAAGTTAATAATACAATAATAATTATATAAAATGGCATAAATTGGCAGCATATAGATCAATGGTAGCTCTATCTCTACCAATCTCTAAAGAAAGTATAAAGATTGAGCTCGATACCATTAAAGGTATTGCCGTCAATAATGGGTACACATTAAAAGAAATAACCTCTCTTATCAATAAAAAAAACAACATACACTAGCTATAACACACATATACCCTATAAAAAAACGAAAACTCGAAACGGGACGAAATTTTGAAACGAGATTTAAAGAACACAATGCATGCTTTAGACTTAATAAAAGATCATCTAATTTTGCGAATCACTTTTAAGATACAAACCACACATTTCCAGATATAAGTAACCTACTTAATCTTACACACTGAACAAAAAGGCCATAAATTAAATTTACTAGAAAACATTGTAATTTATAAACATAAAAAAGACGGTAATATTAACCTTTTAAACACACAATTAGATCTATGCAACTCCCCGCTATTAAAATTATTGAAAAAATCCCATCTGGCATGTGCATTCTTAGATTCTCTGAATATTGACGCGTTTGTCCCTATTTTTAGTTTATTACAGTATTGTGCTAAACATTATTTATTATACCAAATTAATTTATTTTTAGTATTACCTATATTATATACACTTAGTTTAGGTGCACTCTCGTGTGAGCGTCTTGAAGATGTAGCTGTACTACGAAACAGCCGAAACGTCAAATCTCTTTTAATATAGTGACAAATAACAAAGTAAACTTTAGTTTCATCTTATATATTTAAAATTTATTGTCACAAAGTAACGGACGAGTCAATCATTACAATAACTCTTTCGACAATATCAGTGGCTTAACATTTTTTAGATAAAATTATATTGAGGGGTAGCGTTACTTACGCCATGGGATTGAGAAAAAACCCTATTATGGGTTGCCGCAATTCATACTCGAAAATTTTGTTATAATATTATTTTGTTACTAAATATTTATTATTTCATGCAATAGAAATATCCTTAGAAATGACATAATAACTGTGATAATTTCATTATTCTTCGCGTTATTTAGATAGCATCAAATTAAGTTAAACAATTAATTTTTAAAATTTTATATTATGATAATTGATAAAAAAAAAAACTGGTAAAATAGAGTTTATTTTAAAGAATATTTTATTTTAATTTGAATTGAAATTAGACCAGAGAATCAAAAAGCAACTATAGCAGGAGACAAATATTAAATGGCTACAAATCAATATTGATTGTTTGTCTTTATCTAACCCGACATTGAATTCTAAAAGTATTGCGGAACTCCGCAGAAATTCTATTACATTTTTATTCACTTTTAAGTCTATTATAAATAAAGATGGTGACCTTTAAGTCACGATGGCTCTTGATCTCTGCGTTTGTGATGCACGGGTAAAGATATAACGTACAGACTTTATCCTATCAAATATCAGTCATTATCCGTGATTGCAAGGTTCTTTCTAAACTCAGTAACTTTTAAACGTGGTCGCTGATTTGTATGTCAAGAGAAACGTCATTGCATACCGGGTGATGCATCGCTAAGTTGAACATATGAAATCCCATATATTGGCTCCCCTGTACATTTTGTAGCATAACTGCATTATAATTTCTTGAAGAAGCCGGCATGCTAAACCCACGTTCCGAGTTTGAATACATTTTACTGAGCCAATCCTAAGCTATTCGATTAAACGTGATGGCAAATCCATGAACTAACAGAGTTCAGGTAATACAGCAAACACCAGCAAATTAAATTTGTGAAAATTAGTGTCAGTGATAATATTTTCATTATTTGTTACGTTCAGCTGTACGTCAATTTTTGGCAATAGCGCCATAGAATTTATTTACCTGTGTTTGCTGTATTACCTGAACTATGAGAGTTTCGTGGTCTTGCCATCACGTTTAATTGAATAGATTAGAATTGGCTAAACAAAATGTATTCAAACGGGCTCATGGGTTTACCATGTCGGCCTCTTCAACAAATTATGTAGTTTTTCTATAAAATGTACAGGGGTGCCAATATTCAGCCACGTTAAAAATTACAAGGGATGTCCTATATTCGACTCACGATCCGAACAAACCCGGTCTAGTTTCGTTTTAAGTTTGATATAAGGTTTGTTCTAACACCCTATTTTTGTATCGTTCTAGAACCGTCACGAAACTGTTGGGATCGATTTTATGCGCAGGCGTTAATTTTGCACCGTTTATTGTCGATGCATAAGGGACGCAAGGTTGGTACGTTTTTGTGACCATTCTCTCAGCTGATTATCATAACATTCATAAATCATAACCCTACTTTTGTTGCTCGAGTTTTTCGTCTAAGCTTCTTGTAGATTTGGAAACCGTATTATACAAATTTAATAAGAATAAATTAAAGAGAAGTAATTAAATGGTTTGCCGTTATTAACAGTCGAGCTGCGAAATGATTACTTGATCAGCAAGAGTTTACAATTGGTCAGTAGAAAAGAAACATGTCTAGAAGCAGTTTACTTCAGAGGTCCCAGGGCACTGTAAATTTATGTTACTTTCTTGCGTTTTCTTTTGCCGAATACAGAAGGAAATCGGCTACAAAAGGTGTAGCGGGGGCGGGTTTTCACTTGTTTTCCCAGGGCACTGTTACGATTCAGAAATGTTTGCTGTCCATAAGTTGCTGACCAACTAGCCATTTTATCTGACCGATTACATTTTTCAGTTCGCAAAAATAAGAATATTTTGCTAACCAGTTAAATGATACCTTAAATTAAATAATCAAAATATTAATGAGGTGTAAGTCCTAAAAAACAAGGCTAAAAGAAATGCATGAATGCTGGGAATACAAAAACAACTGTTAAAATTCTTACTGCGCAAGTCAGTACAAACGGTTCCTGCTATTGACCATGTATCGTTTTCACCGTTCAGAAACTGGTTTGCGAACGATCACTCGCCAGATACACCGTTCTGTGTCGGTTAGAACGACCTTCGACTATTACGCATGTACGATTTTTCGGGTGGTTGGAACGAACCTATAAAAATAATGGATACGAACTAAAAGTAAGAAAATTAAATGATGACTCTGGTCACTTAGGCCGGCCGCATTTATTCGTTGTCCTTGTTCGGAAAACGAACACGGAATTACGTGAACGTGTCCTTATTATTATTCGAAAAACCGGTAGTATCGCGCTGTTTCCAGCAGAATGGATCACGAATTCTTGGGAACAAATGCAGAATTTTCCATACTACTATAGTGCCATCTCGAAAGATTTCACTATATTAGTTACAAGGGAAGCGTTTGTCCTAATTTTGTACGCAAAAGAGATGGTTATAGATTTGAAGATACTCTAACGCATTATTTTGAAGGTATGACGATGCTCACAGCATAGATCTACCGTAAAACGTTAGGTCTGGCACCAATGACACTGATTCCTGGATAAAAAATTCCGGACGATAAATATATTCAATACAGTTATTTTGCGTTCGGAAAGAGAACTTCGATTTTTTCCGAATCAAAGGTCCGAACGCAAACCCGAGTCTTTCGGAACGAACCTTATCAAAATATTCCGTACGGAAAGAAAAAGAACGTGTGAGTAGCATAGATTTTCTGTGCGTTCGGGTTGTCTGAATCTGAAAACGAATTCAGAAAACGAATGTATGCGGCGGGCCGTAACTTGAGTCTCCGACCTTATTTTATGGCGACTTGCATCGCGTTAATTAGGTAAGAACTGGGTTATCCCGTACTCTTAACGACTTATCGTTAAATAATTATTGCAGTCGTTATCATATAATACTTTATTATTATGGGTTTCGGGTGTTAATTATCATCTGATCTGATTTAAGCCTTTTATTCTTGTAAAAATACATTTTTACAACACTTCAATTAAACTCGGTCATTTTTACAATAAAAAGTACTTACATTATCGTTACCATACATTTTAAAATATTTAACTACTGGAATTATAAATAAGATAATTTCACTTACATTTGTTGTAAAATTTGATTGTGCTAAATTTATTAAAACTACCAGCTATACTTTTTTATAAATTATGTGTAACTCCAATATTATTTTGGCACTGATTATTAATAAAACTTGTAATTAATACTAAGTTTTGTAGAAAATTGTATAATAAAATATTTATTCTACTAATTTTACTATAGGGTTTTTTCCGTGCACTTACATTCATGGTGAAATTTAAAATTACTATACTTTTTTATAAATTATATGTATATTATTTTGGTACGGATTATTTATGAAAAATGTAATTAATAACACTAGTCAACACATAATTTGCTGCCGTCAATTTTGTTACTGTTTCTGGGTATAGTGTATGCAGAATTATATCGTTGATCTTTTGACTGCAATAAAACCTCATTATCCATTCGACTATAAAATAAAATAAGGAAATCCCAAATTTTAAAACCTTTTCGAGCAGAGCCGGACCAAGTATACAAATTCAATTTATACCTATGCTTGATGCACATTAAATAGAAAGTGATTTTTAATAATTTTAATCTTTAGTGGTTTTCCGGCGAGTAATTCTTAGTTAGGCTTATTAGTGGTAGAATGTGGCGTCCTTGGAATTGTGCTGATAGGGGGGCATCTTCAAGTGTCGGGAATGGAGACTTAAATATTTAACAGCTGTTAAACATTTTGGAGAAGAAAATCGTCCAATTATTTACCTTGACGAAACATGGTTCAATACCCATGACACTCCAAGGAAAGGTTAGGATGATTCTTCCAAAAAATGTCAAACCAAGGCACCATTAAATAAAGGCAAAAGAATCACAATATTACATGCTGGTTCAGAGAATTTATCTGTTGCTTTCAGCTAAAAACATAGCAGATTCTTCTTTAGATTACCATCAAGATACCTACGGACAACTTTTTGAAGATTGGTTTAAACATAAACTTCTTAAAAATATACCTGAAAATAGCGTCATTGTAATGGACAATGCTAGTTATCATAGTCGGCAAGCAAAAATCATTCCCAATTCTAATAATACAAAAGCAGAAATTCAAAATCTTATGATTGAAAATGATTTATATTTTGAAGAAACTTACAAAAACGAGAACTGCTGGAAGTATTAAAAGCTTTTAAAATAAATAAGGAATACGAGTGTGACAAACTTGCATCCGAAAATGGACATACAGTGTTGCGAACTATTGTATATTCAATCCTATTGAGCTAATATGGCACCAATTAAAATCCAATATTAGGAGAAATAATATTTCTCCTACATTAAATGCATCTGTAGTAGAATTAATTAAAAACGAATTAAGAAAAATTTCTGCAGACAGCTGGAAAAACTGTATACAGCATGTACTTAAGGTGGAAAATTCTTACAATTGTATGATTACAAATGTTCAACCCTTAATAAAATTAAAAGTTTAGGCTTAGATGAAGATAGTGATAGTGATACAGAGTTAAATTTTGAATAAATTATCAATAGTTTCTTAGAATTTAATTAATTTTTATTGTACTTGTTATCCTAATAGTTATACTTTTAAATTATATTATTTTCAATTATCATTAATTGTTATCATTATTTTACATTTATTATAGGTAGGTACCTAAAACTAAAAATACCTATCTATTTATTTTAAATTATAAAAATAAATCATGTGGTGGGATATACATTTTCAAGCCGGTCCTGATCCCAATCATATTTTCGAAATTAAGGTTATTTTATATCGCATAATTATATACAGAAACCAAAACCAAGAAAACTAACTCAGTAATGGAAGAAAAATATTTATTGTACATCACAACAAATACAAAAATTATCTGTCAATAACATTAACAATATTAACTTAAGTTATTAATTGAAATTAGCCTGACCTAATAAATAAAAATGAGCTAATCTGAATCAGCCAAAAACTTCCTTTTATAAGATTTTCTCGCATGAAATTGTCTCGTTGAAGACTCCAGCAATAATCGGCCATCATGTGAATGTCCCATCTACCCTGATATCTCTCTTCCATAGTTTTTATATCCTGGTGGAATCATTCTACCTGTTCTTCACTAAGGTCGCCAAGATTTTCTGGGAATCGTTCCAAGTGGCTGTGGATACAATGAATGTTAATGCTCCATGTTGGTTGAAGTTGTTGCGCATATCTTCTACTATCTCTCGGTAATTTTCCGATTTATTGTTTCCGAGACAACAAAAGAGCACCATGTATTAAATTCAGTTTCGGTCATCGATTCTGTAAAATGTGAATCTTTTATGAGCTCTCTGATCTGAGGTCCTTCAAATATTCCGGCTTTTAATTTCTCCTTGCTGAGTGCAAGAAGTTGCCTGGACAAGTATTCAAAAGATGCACCATTCTGGTCTAAGGCTTTTACAAATTATTTCATTAGTCCTAGTTAAAATATGCAAAGGAGAAAATATAATTTTTTCCACCTGAATTAACGCTTCATCAATTATGCAATTATGCAAATGCATGCAAGCAATATTCCGCATATGGGGATTATATAGGTACTAATACCCTAAGGCACAAGCCAAGTTAACGAATTAAACTATGAGGCTTACGGTATACAATTTCATTCTGTTTTATTGCCTTCTAATGTATATTTTGTGGTAATTGCAAATACGAAAGTAAGAAATCTGCAGGTGCTAAAAAATTCAAGGACAAATTATTTCTTATCTGTAATAATTATACGGCCTTTTGCCAATATAAGATTAGGTATTTCCAGTGATTTATGAATAAATAGGTATACCTAATTAAAAAGGTCTTGGAATTAGTTAAATTTTTGATAAAATTTATGAGCATTATAATTGTCAAATATATTAATATTACAATTTATTATGAGTAGGCTCTATCTCAAAAACTAGAGCTGATATGAAGCAAAGCTAAGTGTTTTTGGAATCACCGCATTCAAAATAACTAAAATCAGTTGTTTTTTCTTCGGCACCAATAGAAAAAATTTTTACTTACTATAGTGTTTTTTCCGTGTACCTAATCATTCGGGTAGAATAGGTTCATACAATCTACGTTTTTAAAATCAAAGCTCTCACGATCATAATAATTTTTGATCACACGGTAATATTATCTATTGAAATTGCTGACAAGCCATTGTGCGACAAGCCGACAAGATCAACATTACGCGAGAGCTCCAAGCTACTATAAATATTTTAGCGTGATCCTTCATAGACTTTGAGTTCGGTATATGAAACATTGAAATATAGAGTGCAAAAGTGCTCTTTGTGTTTTAACTTATTTACATTTTTTTTTTGTTATGAATAAAAATCTTCAATTTTTCTATTTAATATGGGAAAAATGTAATGGAGACTAGACGTTGAAACAGATAAAAAGCATTATAATGTAAATTGTCATAAAAAGTCCCAATTTAATTTATTAGATATTGAAACCTATATCATACACATCAGCAACAACTAAATATCATTTGTACCAGAATTACGTTATTTCGTTAAAATAACAGAGGAATGGAAAATGATTCACTAAATATGTTTAAACTTAGTCCATACATGTTATTTTTAATTACAGTAAATACTACTGTGAACATCGCCTAACGGAAACCTCGCATAGTGTGAACAAAATGTTAATTATACAAGACCACCGTATACCGTGAACAAACTAAACCTAATGGAAACAAAGTCATTGACCCTAAAAATTTACATTATGTGGTAGTCGTTATTCCGCGGTGCTGTAAATCCCCGATATATGCGATACTTTCCCATCGCGGGCGCAGTGTTAGCTAGAAATGCATACGTTTTGTGCCAGTTGTTCGATGTTAACGCGTATTTGGGTCACGTAATTTCGGTAAATATCGGTGAAATGTCGCTTAAAAAACCAAAGTGTCTTACTCTTTATGAAAAATCGCTAGTGATCCAAGGATTAAATGAAGGGCGAAGTGTTACGTATTTAGCAAAAAATATGGTGTTGCAAAATCTACAATTTGTAAAATAAAACAAAAAAGGAACTAATTTCTAAAGCTGTGAAAGATTCATATGTGGGCGCAGGTAAAAGACAAATATTAAAGAGTTCGGGATTTCCCAGAATTGAAAAAAAATTATATGAGTGGTTCCTGCAGCAAAGAAGTAAACATGTTATTTTAAGTGGGGATATGATCAAGCAAAAAGTACAAATTAAAGAAAATGATAAACAATTTACAGCTAGTGAGGGATGGCTACAACGCTTTAAAAAGAGATTTGGAATCCGCTTTTTGAAAATTTCTGGAGAGAAATTGTCCTCACAGCCAGAACTTGTGGGTTCATTTAAAATCCAATTAAAAAATAAAGTAGAAGAACTTGGTATCACATTAGACCAACTTTAGAATGCTGATGAAACAGGACTTTACTGGAAATTATTACCAGACAAAACATTTGTCTCGGCGGCGGAAAAAACTGCATCCGATAGGAAAACTGAAAAGCAGCGAATAACTTTTTTAGCTTGCAACTTGAAGATGAAGATACTGAAGACTGTCAAAGCGATGAGATTAAGAGAGCTGAAGAAAATCCGGGATCATCAACTACATTGGTTTCACTAGATAGAGTTATAGAGTATTTAAATGTAGTAAACCAGTGGGCTGAGGAAAGTGACATTGATATTAATGATCTTGTAGTTAAAAAAAAGCCATTATGTAGAATATTAAAAATCCCCGAAAACACAATTTTTTGACTTTTTTAACAAAAAATAATTCTTTATCCCTTTTTTTTAAATTTGTTACTGTTTGTTTTAATGAGTATTACTAATTTATATGTTTATTATGTTGGTTATAAAAAAACATACCTCCGTTAACGTGAATAAATCGATTATGTGAACGAATGTTGTTTTTTTCGGTTCACATTATCGAATCACTACTTTGTTTTATCAGTTAATGAAAAAATATTAACGTTTTTCTTTGGAAAATTCCAGTATATTAGACGGAAATGGCAAAATTAAAATATTGATGTTATTATTTATCATAATTGAAAGTTATATTTTGTGTTTCATGTGTTTCACACAAGTTTCTAAATGAAAGTACTTAGCTATATAGAATTTAATCATCAAAAACAGTTCTTATAAGAACTATTAGGTATTGATTTCATTCTATTTCTGTAACTAGTGTTAACTATCGTATTGTATTTTGCTTGAATAACCTTTAACAACCAGTTACTGGGAACCGAGAATCTCCGAGAATGTCTAATATCCTATCGGTAAGTACCGACGATTTTAATTCAAGGAGGATACGGCTTTGGTTCACAGTCTTTGAACACTAAATAATTATTCTGTTAATTAAATATAGACATTACGTCACCTTCGAGCGTTACGAACTTTTTATAAATCCCTTATTGGACTGGCCATCTTACATACCTACTTTCACGTTTGACTGTCATATTTGTCGTTATTGTTAAATAAAATTCTTTGGTGTCATTCGGTGTTTCTGTCTTAAATTTAAGTAATGCTTGAGGAAAAATAGAGTAATTCTTAACTTTTCTTTCTTTTTCTTTCTAACCAAAATATATCAAATCGATCAGACGTTAGAATGAAGACAGAAACAGACAGATTGATACGGCACGTTTTCCATGTTGACGACGCAACATCGACGATTAGCGCTCAATATCTCCTTAGGCCGTGAAAACATTTGCCGGCGTTTTCATAACAACACAATGGAGATATTGCACAATTATTATTGCTGTCAACTTGCCAAACGGGTATTTTACTTGTTGGACAATATACTATATTATTGATTTTTATACTAAAACAGGTCAGATTTGTTAAATATTGATTATAATGGAATACGAAGATTTAGAGTTAGAAAGTACACCTCCAGATATTGTTCGAAAAGCATCCGATGTTTGTAATAATTTGCTACCAAGCACATCTAGATAAAAATATGAAATCGCTTACAGTAACTTTATGGACTGGAGAATGCAAGCCAATGTGAATTCTGTTTCTGAAAATACTTTGTTATTTAATTTTGAAGAATTATCAAGAAAATTAAAACCATCCACATTATGATCCCAGTACTCGATGCTAAAGAGTACCATAATTATTAAAACCTGTGTTGATATATCAAAATACGTAAAATTACGTGCATTTTTTAAACGAAAATCGGAAAGAACAGTCAAGAACCTTAACTCCTGAAGAAATTCAACAATTTCTGAAAGATGCACCTGATGAAAAGTATTTGCTCGTAAAGGTATGTTTTAAAAAAATCTTATAGAAGATTGCATTTTTGATTTTAATTTCAGGCTGCTTTAGCTATTGGCCTTACAACAGCATGCCGTTGTGATGACCTTTGAAAATTAAAAATTGATGACAAGATTTGAATTCGGCTCTTTTAATAAAATTACCCGATACTAAAACCAAAGTTCCTAAAAATTTCACAGTCACAGGAGAATTCGACCAATTTTACAAAAAATATGCAAAGCTTCGACCATGCACGGACGAGACACGCTTTTTTTTAAATTACCAAAATGGCAAATGTACAAAACAGCCCGTGGGAATAAATAAATTTGGCACCATGGCGAAAGATATAGCGAAATTTTTGTAATTAGCGAATCCGGAATTATATACTGGCCACTGTTTCCGAAGCTCATCTGCGACTATTTTAGTTAATGCAGGAGCAGATCTTTTAACTCTGAAACGCCATGGGGGTTGGAAATCCAGCAATGTTGGTGAATCCTATATCGATAACCCCATGGCTAACAAAATGAAAAAATCAAAACTTATAGTAGAATCGATTGAGCCTCCAGCGCCACTAGAACCTGAATACAACAATGCTGTGGAATTACGTTTCCCCACAACTTCGAACCCCTTAGCTAATATTTCAATTACCGAAAATGTAGTGAAGCGAAACGACCTACCAGGAATTACTTTCCAAAATTGTTGAAATACAACTGAACTCTTAATTACAATTTTAAGTAAAATATAGAAATGAGTTAATGTAATATGTATTTAATTCTGAACCTCATTTTAAACATGTAAAAAGAGCGCATCCGTAGGAAAAGTACAGTGTATGACAAGTGAGAATTTGACATATTTGTCCCTCGCTTAATTTGCAACAAGCTTCTGCGCTCGGGAGAAATATGTAAATTTTCTCACTTGTTGTACTGTATACTATTCTAGGCGAAACTTGAATCTATTCGAAAGGTAACGAAGCATTTTCTTCGCATATTTTGTAAGCAATTGATTACTTTTGTCAAAAAATTCTAAACCATAAATCATATTTGAATTAATATAATTATTAAATAAAATTTAAAATATGAAGCATAACGATAAGTTATTGGAAACAATGCGATTTCCCCGAACTAAAAAAAAATTTAAAATATTAACAACACATAATAATATATTAAGATAGAAGCTCCATAAGAAATTATCTTAGAGCACGCGAAGCGGGGAGTTTTCTAAAGTACAAGTACTCTAATTGTCTTATGAACCGTGTATTTTATAATACTTTTTCTATTTGGGTCTTTAAAGACCGAGAAACTTTAAAAACTATAGTAAACTTTTTCCATTTGACTTAATATTTTCTTTTTCGGTTGGCAATACTTTTACAATTTCATAAGATATTACAAGTATCAAGTATGACATGATAGAAACAATTGAACACAACAAAGTTTCTTCCCATCCGTCATAATTAAAAACAAAAATATTATTAAAGTTAATAAAAATGAGTCAGGAAGAAAGTTGTACTCCGTCAGAAATACGAGAAATTGCAGAAAATAATCTAGAAAAACTTTTAAAAACAATATGCAAAACTTTGAGTTATCGTGCGAGCAGAACAAAGTTCAAAATATTGAACAAAATAATAAATAATACTATTGAACAAAATATTGTGTCGGCACAGAATCTGACAGGAAAAACAATTAATGCCCAGGAAATGTCTACAGTAAGTATAAATATGTATATATAAAGTAATATGTATAATACTATATTGAATTAAAAATAAAAATAGTCTTTATTGAATAAAACTTTAGAAATAGAGCAGAAACTGGAAGATATTTCTAATATCTTTAGGTTATGTTGTTTTATAGTTGTGACTAGAAATTAGTTGACGGACATCGTCAGCATGTTATATATTTCCGTGTATTTCAGATAAATATCTAGTAAAATGATCTATTTGCAAGGTTAAAGGTTAGTATTTTAAAAAGTTTTCTATAAAAAATTGTTATCGAATCCATAATGCCAAGAAAACTAATTTCAACGAAATCAAAGTAAGCCTAAAATTCGAACCCTACTTGCTGTCAACATAAAAAAATAAAATTTCAGTTTCATAAAGTGGCAGGTTATTAATTTTTTTTGCATTTCATAATGTAGCCATTATGAAACCCAAATAAAAAAAATATAATGACCTGAAAAAAAATGTCCATAAAATAAATATTTTCATACCAGGTAAAAAACAGCTTAGATATGAGAAAAAAAAGTGCCATATCGGTTCGTTTCTTTATTCTCTCCTAATAAAATTTGATTTCTTAAGCAAAATACAACCAATTCCGCTTATAAAACCCCGTTTCAAAAAGGTTCTTAACGTATTGCTTCTGGAAACGTCAAATGAATGCTTTTGTAGGCGTAAAAACGTGGAAAATAATTCCGATTTTGAACAAAGAAAAGCTTTTTCCAGTAACTCTATAGAAGGTCATTAATATCGCAAATAAAGCTGATGAAACTGTATTACCTGAAAAATCAAAACAAGAAATACATAAGTAGATCGGGCAAGTGAAAAGCTTTACTAAAATAGCTTTAAGAAATACGATACAATTTACTTAATAATGCTTAAGACTTTATTATGAGGAAAGGAACTCCATTAGAATATGAAAGTTAAGGAAAGAATAGGAGAATGCCTGAACCACGAAAAGTTTTATATAAAAAAAAGATGGATTTGTTCGGGTTTGTATGATTTATTGTAGAAAACTAATAATATTTCTCGAAAAAGGTAACCAATTGTTTACAAAATATGCAAAGAAAATGTTTCGTTATCCTTTGAACTTTTATTAATGACGAGATTAAAAAACGTTTTTAAGATATTAAGAACATTCTGTCTTCAAACTAACTGCAATATTTGTATCAGTATAATATGTCAATATTTGACAGATTTTTCAATTTTCATTCAAATAATTTTCGCTTTAAGTATTTCCGATCGCCAAGTGCTACTCAGTTCAGGAAGAAGTTACAATAATTAAATGGTACTACGGCGGAAATAGTATCAATAACATAATAGTTATTTATGTATCAATGGTACAAAATAGATGATTATGCCCTGAGGGCAACAGTCTTACAATGCCGAGGGCCTCTGGCCCGAGGGTTCGTAACTCGCCCGAGCGTATATATTTATTAGTACCCGTGGTGCATACAAACTTTTATGTAATACCAGATCGTTGTAAATAAGAAATATTTTTTTAAAATTTAATTTGATTTACCAATTTTTTATTTTTACCAGCGACATTACCTTGACATTATTATAGCCTGCGTTTTTGTTGCTAGGGAGATAAGTATTCAAATGTTTAGTGTGTCAAAGTCACAAATCAAAAATGGAACAAGGTTTTGAAATTCCCGACGAAATTGAAAAAATGGCTGAAAAGGCAACGCAAAACCTATTACCTACCGAGAAAATCCAGAGCATCTTATGACAAAGAAAGAAATGTACCAATTTTTGAAGTGGATGTTAGAAAATGCTGTAGAAAACATTAACGAAACTGTGTTGTTGGGGTACTTTAATGATCTATTTGAAAAATATTCCCCGAGCTCTCTGTGGGCTAAATATTCAATGATAAAGAAGACTTTAATGGTAAATAAGAATATTAATATATGTAATTTTCACAAATTATGCGAGTATTTAAAGCAAAGGTTAAAAGGGTACCAACCAATTCAATCCAGTGTGCTAGAGAAAAGGTCCTAAAATTTATTCATGAGGCAGTAGGCACCAATATAAATTATTTGGTGTATTTGGTGGACGTCGGGAGCAAGAACTTGTGAATATGTTAGTCACACATGTAGAAGATAGAAAATCAGTCCTTGTTGTAACGGTGCCAGAAACCAAAACTGACAAAAACGAGATTTCGCCATTATTGATGAAGGCGAAATGAATAGTTTGAAACTTATAAGAGATTATGTCTTTGCGGCCACATGGGTGCGTAGAAAAATACTATTTTTAAGCTACAGACAAGGCCGCTTTACCGTACAACCTGTTGAAAAACACATTTGGGAAAATTCCCTGTATTATATTGTATGAAAAATATTTGGGTTTGAACAACCCCGAAAAGTACACTGGACATTGTTTTCGTCGAACGTCGGCAACTCTTTTAGCAGAAGCTGGAGCAAGTATGACTCCGCTGAAGCGCCATGGTGGTTGGAAGAGTACCACAGTTGCTGAAGGATATTTAGCGGATAGCATATCCTCAAAAACAGAGGTTTCAAAGATGTTGGCAGGCGTACCATCTGGATCTCGCATTTCCTTACAGAAACTAGAGACCCAGGCAATGAATCATGAGTCAACCTTTGCTGCAGAAAATTTAGTTCCATTTCCAGTTTCAGTTTCAGTGGAACCTTCCAGAATTGCCAGTTTTATGTAAATACAACCAAATAATATATAAACCTAAATTTATATTTTGTTAAAAAAGAATAAGTTAATCGAAAACTGTTTTTTGCGTCTTAATGTCAGCGCGGGCCATAATGTGTACTTTATGTCCGCACGGGCATAAAGTAATCCATTATCTAGATGGTATCTAAGGTATAAAACACAATAATGCACTGGTATGACATTAGATAATGTTAGCATTAACATAAATGGCGGTGACAATTTTTTATTCATTATCATTTATTTTCTGATGTCCCATTTTCAATACTTTTATAGGGTATCTCCGTAACTGTGCTATGCTATCAAAAAAGTAATGTAGGTGTCATGTACTTTTTTTGTGCCAAACATAAAATCAAAATTTGAAAATTTTCGCTCTTTAAGAGATACGGGGGAAAATCAAAAAAATTGACAATTTCAAAATTACCCTATATATCTTAGTTAAAAGAGATACGGAAAAATGTTTCATACAGAAGTTTCTTTATATTGATTGTTGAATTATATGCCGTTTTCAGAATAAGTATACGGGGTCATCGGACCTATATATATATAATTTTGAAAATATTCCAATAGTACCTACTGCATTGAGCTGTTTTACAAAATTATGGAAAATACAGGTCCGTATCCTGACGATTTCATAAAGATGATTAACCAGACTCGAAATGTAATTAAACGATAACGTGTATCATATCATGGAGTTTAGAATAGAAAAGGCTCCTAAAATTTGACATATATAATATAAAATCAGGGCCATGTCAGAGAAAATGTTGAGAGAAGTTGATGATGATTGTTTGAAAACCAAACGTCACATAAAAAAATTGTTGTGTAACCTTTGAATTCATTAAAAGTTGATGTGTAAATGTTTTATCAGTTTTGCTGTAACTTTAATATTAACGCAGAACAAGCAGTAAATTAAAAATCAAAAATATTTCCAAATTTATGTTTGAACATCTCTTCGAACAAAGTCAGGAAAAAAATAAAACCAAACTCAAAATTTCAGATTTTTCCAAATATTTTGAAAGCCCATTTATTTTATTTTTTGAGGCAAATCATTGAGCTTATAACTACGCCTCAATTTAACTGACTTCGTATCTCTCGTTTCCGAAATCACAATGGTGAAGGACGAATTTGTTACACCCTATATAGATCTTACAAAAGTTAATTGACTTACTTTCCTGATTTTGATACGACTTGGAGTTGCTTTGGCGCAATAATTCTTTTAAGAGCTAGGGGTATTATGACGAATACCCCCTAGAGCAACCGCTGTTGGTAAAATTATTGAAAAATAAAAAAAAACGAAGACGAGGGGCGACAGTTTTTTTCAAGTTAGGGGGAGAGCTTGAGGTGCGTAGCAGCCGGCTAACTACCCGCGACAGAAGGTCCCTTTTGCGCCACCAGCTTAAGCTAGATTTAAGCTGGAAATCTCCCAGATGTTACGGGGATCCCCTTAACTTGAACTCACTGGTCGACACCACTGTATAATATTAAAAATGCAGCGAACTAAATGAAACACATAAGATAAATTAATTGACTTGGCATTTATTTAGAAAAATAAAGATAGAAATAAATATTAATTTACGAAAACCCAGTGTTACACTTTAAACATTATGGTTAAAAAAAAATAAATGAACTTATTGACTAAAACGATACCGTATGTGTGGATGATGGTGATGGTGTTGTCAAGCTACTCTGAGTATGAGCTATCCTGTTGAAAGGACTACTCTAGAACTGTTGGCTGGTTACTCGGTAGAAAGAATGGGTGATGTTGACGGTGTTGTACAAATACGGGTGGATGGTAACCCGGTGGAAAGAATAGGTTACGATGACCCCGGTCGGAAGACCCTAGGAATATAAACACTCTCTAGTATAATGATATCAAAGCAAAAGCAAAGTGATTAAAGCAAAAACAATCTTAATTAAATCAAAGCAAAAAGCATTTAACATATTGTTACACAATCCTGAAGGGAAGCAAAGAATCTAAAATATTATTAATCAAAATATAAAGCAAAGAAAGAATTTAAAGTAAAAAGTAACATCCACCACTGACCATCATTAAGACATCTGACATGGCATAAGCAATAAAACTTTATAAATGCAAATAAAATAATTAATCTTAACACATTATCAAATTTAAAATAAATTAAACGAGGATTGTTATCCATCCAAGTATCCACAATCAAAATTGAAATTAATAAATAAACCACTGAGCAATATTAAGGTAAGCCAATCAAAAAAATCAGATGCAAAACATTAATTAAAATAGAATCACAGAAATTAATTAAGGTAATCAAGGCAAATAATTAACAACTAATATGCACTCCTGAAACAGCGTTTGAGCAAAACAAAAAAAAGATAAGTGAATTTAAAGCCAAGGGCTTGAATGGTTCCTTTTGAAATTATAAAATTGAGCCTAGATGCCTCATTCAAATAAGTAAGAACTACTGCAGTTCATTCTATTATAAAATACCATGATTAAAAATAAAAATCCTTATAGACCTCGGAGGCTTGTAACCATTCTAATACCCCATTAATAAAGTAAGAATTAAAAGTAATAGCAACAATATTAGTGCTGTTTCAAAACGGCATACCAAACACTGTAACAACTGACGCAGAGATAAAACTATATACATATATACGATAGGTAATAAGGCCAATATTTATTTGAAATCTAAAACAACCAAATTTAGCAAAGCAAAGAACTAGTCATAATGAATTAATAAATTACTATTACATCAAAGCTACAAAATATCGTCACTGTTAATTAAAAATCCAAACTTAAGAACTTAAAACAGAAATCTTGGCTCTATCCCCTTTCGTAACATAAATCAAAATTAATACATTGGCTCTCAGGAACATTGATCACTATATAAATTTTTGCTTAATGAAGGAAACCTTAAATTTAAAAGTTCATATTGAGACATATCTATTAGAATTTATTATTTTTAATAATTAGTCTGTTTAGAGACCTGATAGACAAAATGAAATTAATATCTGAGTATTGAAAAATAACGAAACTAGCATTAAATTTTAGCCAGAGAGAATTTTACAGTAAAGCACGTGGCGTGCGAATTTAAGAAAATTGATAATAATTTTAATGAAATTTAATAAAACCCGAAATTAAGAAAACTAAAACCGTCGCTGATTTACTAGTGAACTTAGTAGAAAGTATTATGCTGGACCAATGAACCATTATTTAAAGCAAAATAAAATGCAAAATATAATATACCTTATCAGATGGTCAAGGGTTCTTCAGAGATGCCCAAAATGGCATCCGTCAGGAAAATGGTGTCTTCAATGTCGAGCCAAGCAAACCAACCAAGCAAATTCCCAATATGGGGAAAATAAGTGCTACTCCAAAATCAAAGGGAGACTTGCACTATTTTTTTTCACTTCTTCGAAGCACTAAATCGCCTCACAGGCAGGGGAATATTTCCCATGTGTTTTTCGAAGAACTAGTGGCTTGTGCCTCGTTGACACTTGAGTTTTAAAAAGGGACGATTTGTAGAAGCTTTCCGACTAATATACTGACGGAAATGAACAAAAAAAGATGAATATGGCAGGTCCCTGTAATACCGACCAGGAGACACAAAGCAGAAAATAAGCAGTGTGGTGCAATCCACCTACCAGACTAGAGAACGAAAAGCAACCGCGTTCACAGACACCCGACGTTGCGGACAAACCATAGTCGCAGCTACAACAAATTATCGATACTCTATCCATAAAAGAGAATAACATCGAAAGAGAATGAAATTGTAACAGTACCATGCATCTCGCCAAAAACCTTCTCTCGTGTATATTACAACAAAAACCACCCTAGGCCGTGCAAGTCATTTCACAGCGGTAAAAGGAATGCAGCTAGAATATCTAACCTCTGACCGCTACAGGCTGACAAAATAAACAATGAACTCTTGAGAAAGGAAACTCATAAAAACCAACGCAAGCGACACATACCGAAGGCCGGAATCCCACGGAAAAGATACAGGTGAGTCTGGATTATAGTAGTGCAAAGGCCTACAGAGACAAATGGCCGTTAAATTAGAGAAAGAATGCATACAGAACTAACGGTCAATTTTCAGAGATGGTTTTAAAACCTTTAGATGCCCATAACTGAGGGAATCAGTCCTGAGAACCCAAGATGAACCCAGAATGAAGTCCTACAACCAGTGCAGACTCTTCCCAAAAAGTGTTACGCTAGACACAGCATGTGAGAAGTCTTTAACAGGTTTTACGAGGCATCTTGGAAACAAAACCCCATAAAGTCAATGCACATCAGGCAGCAACGCCAGGATGTAAGGTTAGTACTGCAAGCCTGTCACTGTATAGCTATAAAACTCAAAAGTGGCTCAGTGACCAAATCAAACCGTTACAATTTATGCCATTACCAAACGCCACAGCACACGGACTATTTGTGAGTTGTTTATGTAGCAAAAAAGTTTCTGCAAACTTGGTCGTTACCCGTAGGATAAATTCCTCGAATAAAATAAGGGAAACAATTTATATAAACAAGGGTTGGAAATCCTTTTTTAACGAGATAAATGTTCTCAAAGGAATGATTAAAAAGGTTATTTTTAGTAATAAAAAATAAGTAATAAATTGGACTTGGCGGAATGTTCTCTTTTAAATGTTGTACGGCTTAGAGGACGGCAATTGGAGTGGCGGTCATATGATTACAATGCGATAAACAAGGATTTTATTTTATTTATTACTACAAACTCTTAGTACAATATATCAAATGTATTACAATACATGGAATGATAAATATTTTAATACAGAGGATCCCATCGGGAACCACCTCAATCTATACAGGGTGGCCCATCGAAAATAGTCTAGCAAGGATTACGGCTGTGTACGTGAAAATTAAAAAAAAAACCTCGGACCCGTAAACTTGTGTTTTCAGGGGGACACGTTTCACTATTAATTTCATCCCTGTAACCTCAACCCCCCTAGCGGTGGCGGCTACTGCCCTTGTTTTTTCAAATGGGAATGGGTATGTTGTGGTACATCTTTTTAAAGGGCATTAAATTCTCTTTAAAATGGCGCTTTGTTTTGTAAATTTGAGCTACGAGCCGCCGAGAAATTGCATTTTAAAAAATGTAATTTTATTGAGTAATACTTAGTATACAATAGTACAACAACTGTTCAAAGTGTTCTCGGACATTGTGAAGAATATCTGTTGTAATTTGTTGTCGAAAAATTGTTTACGCACAAACCTCTATACTTGATAAGAGGTGCAGTGAAATGTTTCAAATTCCGTTGCTCGGCGGCGCGTAGCTCAAATTTACAAAACGAAGCGCCATTTTAAAGAGAATTTAATGCCCTTTAAAAAGATGTATCACAACATACCCATTCCCATTTGAAAAAACAAGGGCAGTAGCCGCCCCCGCTAGGGGGGTTGAGGTTACAGGAATGAAATTAATAGTGAAACGTGTCCCCCTGAAAGCACAAGTTTACGGGTCCGAGGTTTTTTTTAATTTTCACGTACACAGCCGTAAACCTTGCTGGACTCTTTTCGATGGGCCACCCTGTATATGAAAAATTGTACATAGGAAAATTTTGAAAATTAAATTTTCAATATGGTGGCACTTCCGGTAATACCGGAAGTCGGTGTCAACTTGCTTATTTTAAATTTTATTTAAAAATTATTTTATAATTAATATTAAAAATTATTAGATTTTTGGATTCTACGCAGGATGCTAGGCAGATTCTATATATCATGTTTTATACCTAAGTCTAAGCGTGTTTGACATATTTAAGGTTTTTCTATTTGGGTTTCATAATGGCTACATTATGAAATGCAAAAAAATTGAATAACCTGCCTCTTTATGAAACTGAAATTTTATTTTTTTTATGTTGGCAGCAAGTAGGGTTCGAATTTTAGGCGTACTCGATTTCGTTAAAATTAGTTTTCAAGGCATAAACTTTAAAATACTAACCTTTAACCTTGCAAATAGATCATTTTTACTAGATATTTATCTGAAATACCTATACTCGGAAATATATAGCATGCTGACGGTGCCCGTCAACTAATTTCTAGTCACAACTGTAAAACAACATAACATAATAATAATAGAAATATCTTCCAGTTTATGCTCTATTTCTAAAGTTTTATTCAATAAAGTACTATTTTTATTTTTAATTCAATATAGTATTATACATATTACTTTATATATTATGCACACATTTATAGTTACTGTAGACATTTCTTGGGCATTAATTGTTATTCCTGTCAGATTCTATGTCGACACAATATTTTGTTCGATAGCATTATTTATTTTGTTCAATATTTTGACCTTTGTTCTGAACTCAAAGTATTGCATATTCTTTTTAAAAGTTTTTCTAGATTATTTTCTGCAATTTCTCGTATTTCTGACGGAGTACAGCTTTCTTCCTGACTAATTTTTTTTAACTTTAATAATATATTTATTTTTAATTATGACGGATGGAAAGAAGCTTTGTTGTGTTCAATTGTTTCTATCATGGCATATTTGATAGGTACTTGTAACATTTTATTAAATATTGAAAGTATTGCCAACCCAAAAAGAAAGTATTAATTCAAACGGAAAAAATCTACTATATTTTTTTAAGTTTTTCAGACTTTAAAGACCCAAATAGAAAAAGTATTATAAAATACACGGTTCATAAGACAATTAGAGCACATGTACTTTAGAAAACTCTCCGCTTCGCGGGTCGTTTTCTGAATTAAACGCGTCCTCTAAGATAATGTCCCATGAAACTTGTATCTTAATATACTATTATATCTAAAATGACGTTTCCAGGGCTTAAAATAAATATTAATTTTACCTACAAGGAAGCCTTTATTGTTTAATTTGGGTTGGATTCCCTGTTGAAAAGGACCTGCTTTAATAGATATTTTATAATATTTTGAAAACTATTAATACAAGGTATTCACAAATAAGATAAAAATTTAATTGAGAAAACTTCAAATTCAAACCCCAAATTTTATAATTAATTTCTATCTAGCATTAAAAATAAGGGTAAATTTGTATAAGGTTGTCTATTCCAAATTTTTTTAGTTTTCGTTCTCCATAAATAATAAACAAGTTTAAATAATTTTCATTTGTATAATTTAAGGAAACCCTGCATTATTATTAATAATTTTCAAATGGCATCACATTTCTTTAATATTTCACTGTTTTCCAACGCCGTCATAGCGAACTAGGAGTAACTAAACTTAAGATCCGAAGCAAAATCTCCATAAAAAATATCAAATAATCAATATTTCGAAAACTACTAACTTTCGGAATAGACAACTTTATAAAACTTACCCATATTTTTAACGCTAAATAGAAAATAAATATAAAATATTTGGGTTTTCATTGGAAAATGTAGATTTTTTGCAGTTTTCCCAATTTCATTTTTAATCTTATTCTTTGTGAACAATTTGCATTACACAAGTCGACAAATTTGAATTTTTGTAAAGTAACATTGATCAAAAATAGGTTTGTCTGAAGCATTTTAGAGTCCTAAATCCGAAAATGATAAGCTAATTACTGTAACACGTACAGTTTTTTTTTGTTATAAGGGGTGGGTGGAGGAGACGGCATATTTCTATAATCTAATATATTTATTTAATATAAGCATATAAGACATATGGCATCTATTCAAAAACATTACTGAGGATTGGTTGTTGTGTTAGTAAAAAATATATTGCACAAGATATGCTACAGCGACAAAAACGTTCACTTTTTCCTTTTGTGATCTGTAGCATCATCCCTTTTTAAAAACCAACAGTAGTCGCCCAACATAGATGGGTTCCATTGTCCCTGGTATCTTGTATCCATCGTCCTGATGTCCTAGTGAAACTTCTCTCCTTGTTCATCGCTTACTGCACCCAAATTTTCCGGAAAAAAATTCAAATGGGAGTGCAAAAGATGTATTTGTAGAGACATGTGATACCCTAGTAATTCATAGGTTTCAACAGTTCATCTATGAGTCTTTTATAGTCTTCATCTTTCTTGTTGCCCAGAAATCCTTTCACTACACGTACAAAACACGTCCAAGTTGCCAATTCCTTTTCATTTAATTGTTCTTGAAAACGGAGATTATCTAGGAGCTGCCTTATCTGAGGTCCAATAAATATGCCTTCTTTTAATTTTGCATCACTTAGGTGTATATTTCTCGTAGGTACTGGAAATCACTACCTTCTTTGTCCATGGCTTTGACAAAGTTTTTCATTAGTCCAAGCTTAATATGGAGAGGTGGAACAGCAAACAGCATAGAATTTTTCTTGTGATACACCCACTACACTAAATTTACGTGACAACTCACACAACAAACATGAGGAGCCCAACATTTATCTTGATCCCCAATTTCGCACTTACAATATAAAAAATTGTTTTTCTTGACTTCCTGAGATATAGATCTAGCTTGGGACTTTATAATAAATCGTTCACATATATAACAAAACTTATCGGCTGGATTTTTGCAACATCTACGACTCGAACTTTCCATTTTATATCAAAATCGACTTAAACACTTGACTGTACTGTAAACGATACATCAACCAACTAAACTGCAGAAAACAATAAAACTCTTAAAGGTTCGTACAATATTATGAAAATAACCTCACTGCAGTCTTGTTGTACTTTCCGGTCCTAAGGCAGGTAAAAATGATTTCAAAGATCGCACTATATAAAAGAGAAGCAGGTACTTGAAAATGAGATGTGCTAGGCCATTTCTGGGAAAAAGTGTTTTAATAACTTCCTAATAAATGAAACCAAAATAAGCATTCTCATCGATGTTACCAAATTTATGTCGACTTGTGTAATCTACAAATATTATAATAAATCTATTAAATCAGGAACTCTTCAAGATGGAATCTAACCCAAATTAAATGATAAAGACTTCCTCATAGGAAAAATTAATTATGATTTTAAGGTCTGCAAACGTCAAACACGTTTAAACTTAGGTATAGGACATGATATACGAAATATGCCTGGAATCTTGAGCAGAATCCAAAAATGTAACAACATATAGGATATTCTATTTAAAATATGCAAGATGAAACCGACTTCCAGTATAACCGGAAGTGCCACTATATTGAAAATATTTTAGCCGTGTTGCTCCCATCAACAGTAGTACTGTCCAATTTTCAATCCTATGTATAGTTTTTCATATACAGATCCAGGCGTTTCCCGGAGAGACATGCACCCTGTATGATCGCATGTATAAAAAATCGTCTTCATACAGCATGTATCAGCCAAATGCAATAAATTCTATAATAAATAAATAGGGGCGTGTGTGAAAAAATGCTCGGACACGTCGATTGGTATTTCCAGTTGCGCATTGTTTTCAATAAAAACTCTTCATACAGAGTGTGTCATGTAACTGTGGCCAATACCAACTTATTTATTTAAAATGCAGCACCCTATATATTTTTAAAAAATTTTATCCCTCAGAAGATTATAGACATTTAATGTACAATATCCTATACCTATCTTCAACTGTTTCGGAAATATTAAGTGTTTCCAGATTTAATGCAAAAATTAACAACACACTTAAAAAGTAATAAGTAATACTGTTTAGTTCTTGATAATGTAAAAACAGTGGCGGTTCTTCCACAGGAGCACAACCCCCCCCCCCCCCCGAAAACAAAACGAATAAAAAATATTAAATTATATTCATTGAATATTATTTATCGTATAAAGTCCGTAATATTTTATCGTACCATCAAACTAAAGTCCAACCCTCCCTAATATTTTACCATCCCGTCAAACCAAACAGTATAGATCCGGCAACCGTGCCTCGGTCGAGGTAAATGACGATTATGACGAGACTTGCTCGCAAGTGCGATTAAGTAGTGCAGTTTCTCTGTAGTAACAGGTGGCGGGTGGCAGCGGGGGATAGCCGGGCTATGGCGATTTAACATGGAAAAGGCGCATAGTTTTTGTGTGCACCACACTGTTGTCTGTTCATGCAGTTTAGTTAGAAATTCGAGCGTGTATGTTTTAATATTTTAATATTATATATTTATTAAGTTAAAATGAATAGTTGACGGTGGACTATTTAAGAAATAACTTTAGCTCTTTGAGTTTGGAGCTAAAAATTGAAGTGAAGAATGCGGGAACACCTAAACTCGAAATTAATTTAACGCAGACCACAAAGGGTAAATCTAGGGACTTTATTAGAAAGATTAAAAATGAAATATATAAAAAAAAAATATAGAGGGTATTCCAAACTTAATGAGGCTGCTATTGACCAATTTTCTACAATTAAGAACCGAAGAATGGACTTTACATTTAAGCACTATTGTATAGGGTCGATAAATGTTGTGTATTTCGATTCTCGTCATAAAACTCGTAGATGGCGGTAGTAGTATTGGGCATCATTCGGCTTTCTTGATAGCTCGTAGATGGCTTTAGTTGTATTAGTAGTGGACTGTATAAATATTGTGACGAGGGTTGCATGCGACGACGTTAAGATCCGACAGCTATACACACTAAGAAAATATTTCTTATTTTCCAAAAGTTGTATTTCCTTGTGTAAAATTACAAAATAAATAAAAATATGTTTTACCTAACGCATTTTCTTATTACTGTTTTCCTTTCTACATTTATAACGCCTAAAAAAAATTCACCATACTTGTGAACCCCCTCTATCATAGGTCACGAGCCGGCACTGTGTAAAAAACAAAAAAATTATTAATGCAAGAGATGTTGAAACTGCTCGTCGCGATGTGACGCACCGCAACGTTACTGAACATGTCAGGCGTGAGCGATCTAATTGCAAACGTTGTTGGTCTTCTTAAATCAGCTAAATTCAGGGGTTTAGTTTTGTAAACAATCTTTTTGACATAACGAAATAAGAAGAAGTCTAATGGCGTCAGATCAGGTGATCATGCTGACCATTCCATCGATCCACGCCTCCCTATCCACCGATTTGGAAATACTCGGTTGAGGTAGTGCCGGACATTGATTTGGTAATGGGGCGGCGCTCCATCTTACTGAAACCATATCATATTCGCTGGTTGTGGGTTAGCTGGATCAGCTGTATAATTGTTATTTTGTGCATTTCTGTTAAATAAACCATTTTTCTGATATGCAGTTAACGAAATTCAAACGACGATAACACTGACAACTGCTGTCATGCAGAAAGACAACAATTTGCTAAGATCACGCGTTTTAAACATAAGTAAATAAAACTATTTATACAGTACGTTTCACGAAATTTGGATAAGACTTAATGATTTCCTGGGTCGGTCCCATTGTGTCGACAAGAGCTTGGCAATAAACAAGTGAAGTATGAAGGGACGGACTAAGGAAAACAAGTAATGATATGATTATATTAATGTAATCAAATGACATAACATTTTTTTAAAATATTACTAGTCATGTTTATTTACATTTATAATATCATTCTAAAGATAGTTCTGTTTCGCTATCGCTATCCTCATCCAAATTAATTATAATTGGATTAATTATACGATCCAGACTAATATACGAATTTTCTACAGATATTACGTGACGGACTGAATTTTTCCAACTACCTGGGGGAATATCATTAAAGCATTTTCCTATTAATTCTACAACACTAGAACTTAAAGTCGGAGAAATATTTTCAGACCTCAGATTTTAACTGGTGCCACATATGCTCTATGGGGTTAAAAATGCAATAATAGGGTGGGAGCCGTAGCACTCTATGTCCAATTTCTTCTGCCAATGTGTCACAAACATATACTTTTTTTATACAAAATGTCTTTAAAACTTCTAAAAGATCACTTTTTTTATAACTTTCTTCAAAATATATATCATTCGCCGCCATGTAGTTCTGAATCTCCAATTTTGTATTATTTAAGCTGGGAGCTTTATGTAATTGGCGACTGTGATAGCTCGCATTGTCCATTACTATCACGCTATTCTGAGGAATGTTTGGTAAAAGATAATTCTTGAACCATTCCTCAAAAACTAACAAATTTTACCACAAGAAGATATTTAAATATAAATTAAGCAACCTTACCTACCTGATGTGCCTATATTTAATTATAATTATTACAATCCGGTCCTTTCCACATAATAATATCAAACGGTCATAAATAATGGGATGGCCCAGGTACTTTTACGGCAGTCATTAAGTTATATCCATTTTTCTTGAAACAATCTTTACCTTTTTTTATTTCATATCAGTAAAAAGAAACGCTGAAATCTGAAAACACTTAATATTTCGGAAACAGTTGAAGATAGGTATAGGATATTGTTACATTTAAAATAAGAAAGTTGGTTTTGACAACTGTTACATGCATGACACACCCTGTATGATAGGTTTTTATTGAAAAAATGCGCAACTAGAAATACCCATCGACGTATCCGAGCGTTTTTTCGCACATTGCCCCATTTATTTATTATAGAATTTATTCCAATTGGCTGATCCACGCTGTGTAATATTAAGCTTGATACAAGCATTTATTTTTGGAAATTCTCAGTAAGCTCTGTGATATTATTGAAATTTAATAAGGCCTAAAGAACATATCTTTTAAAAGTTTCTGTATTTAAAATAGAACCGTCTAAATTGTTAGCAAAGCATATAATTTAATTTTACTAATTTTGTCGTAATAATGTCGTTTTAAATAACATGGCCTTATTTACCTCCATCACCTGGCAAATGAAACAAAATAACAAGTGAATTAATACACAAAAACAGAAACAAAACATTATATCCCTCTATTACCGGGATAACGACAGAACTGGAAAATTAGGGCGAGAAACTTGATGAAATCTTTTAAATATTTAATAAAATTGCGACAGAAATATGTTGTCAACATCGGGGGATAAACGACAGTTGGGTAATTTGTTTTAGTTGCAAATAAATAATAACATAATGCGGCACAAAGGTCTAAGTCAATTGGCCGAGAGCCACTTGGTTTGAACAATAAAACCCTGAAGTAAAGTAATTGTTTTTGTTTTTGCCAGATATTCTTACTGTCGCTAAAAATACTAAACTATATAAGGCATTTTTGCATGAACCGAAATACTACAGTAATTTTCGAAAAAATCTTTATTTTCTTGAAGATCTTTCATCCCAAATATTATTGTCGCGAAAATCTTAAGCAGCCCTCCCACGTTAAATAATATTTGATGATATTAACAATAATATGAGGCAAACTATTGAAGAATTGTCAATATATTGATGTATTTTTGCCGATTCAAAAATATTTCTTGAATATTGTGTGCGGGGCGAGTATATTGAAGAAATATTGACCGTGTAAGGGCGATATTGATAATATTTCGCCAGTATAGGCATGAACGCGATGGAAGTCACATAGCCGATACCTTCGCCTGGGATCCAGGGATTAATATAATATATAATAGTACTTCACATACCTCGTTATTGATTCGAAAATAGTTCCGAAAATCTTCAGTATCGGTTTCCAAAGTGGAATGTAGTACGTGTAAATGAGTGTATTCATTTTGTTTCGATTTCATTTTTTTAGATACTCAGAACGAAGACTGAGAGTCTATTGGGGCATTAAGACAAGAAAATAAGTATTTTAAAAAAATTTTTGAATTGAAGGCCGTGACTTGGTATGCGTACATAACTTTTAATTCTAAACAACTTCTACAAATGAAAATTGTATCTAAAATGAAAAAATAAAAAAACTCTTTACAAACTTTTAAAAAATTGAATCACCCTCATGGACACTTTATATCTACTCACCGAATCCTATCAATGAGGAAAGTTTGGGCCAATTTGACCGGGACCCATTTTCCATAAGAATTCTGCGGGATCGTTTGATAAAATTATTTATTGAACGTGATGTATTTGAGAATTTATCCCCTCCCCACATAATTCGGTTACCCTGTAATTTATCAAAAAGAAATTAAATGTATTCATTGTAGTTTTTTACGTAGAATCCAGTGACTTTCTCAGATTTTTTCTACGTTCAATAGTTTTCAAGAACAAAGAACTTTTTTTAAATGGGTCACCCTATATATCTTTTCATAATGCAATTCAGCTTTCAAGAAGCTTCTCAGAAATATATAATACTTTAGTTTTAGTCTTCCTTTTTTTTAACAGGCCATGACGGATGTTTATAAAAACAATTATTGGTGCTATTAAATATAAGAAACAAAAATTTAACGTTTATGGAGCTTTCTCATAAATATTTCTTAAAATGGGTCTCCATTAAGCCTTAGACATGTTTCACACAGTAATGAGTACGTCACTGGGCTATTTATTATTATAATAGGATTTGTTTCAATTGGAGCAAAACCACATTTATTTCATCAGTGTCTCGAATTTCCTTATGGTAGATTTTAGGCCGAGGTTTTGAAAATGACCCTTGTTCAATTAAATTCGAGTTTATCCTTTCAATAAATATTTTATCCGGCTATAGTCTTCTCCTGTCGTATTCAAGAAATTTTATAGAATTACTTTCTATAAAAACCATTGAAATACACTTCTAATGCTCCATTTGTAATTTCGTTACACTGAATGTAGCAAAAAGGCTAAAAATAAAGTATTATATGTTTCTGACAAGCTTGTTAAAAACGAAAATATATTATTAAAAAATATATACGGTGACACATTTAAAAAAAAACAAGTTTTTTTTTTCTTTAAAACTATTGAACAGAGAAAAATCTGAATACGTCACTGGATTCTACGTAAAAAACTACTAACAGAATATTTCATTTCTTTTTGATGAGTTACAGGGTAACCAAAATATGGGGGGGGGGTGTCTCAAAATGTAAAATTCTCAAAAATATCCCGTATATCAAAAACGAGGAGGGCTAGGATTTCTAATTGGGGCATCATTTGTTATACAAAAAGTAGTACAGTGCTGTGAAAACCATATCCTATCTTTACTAACAACGGAGATACCCCATAAAACCACCAAAAAGTTGGATATCCTGTGCAAGCAAGTCATGAATAGCTCCGTTCTCCTTTCACAGAATAATCCCGAGATTCCCATACTTACTCTTTCTTTTCGGAAGCAAATTCTGGTATTGACTATGCAAACTTTTTTTTCTTCTTTATCTTCTTTACCACTTGCGAAACTTCGTAACGAATGAATATTGATAGGTTTGTTCCAACACCCTATTTTTGTATCGTTCTAGAACCGTCACGAAACTGTTGGAATCGATTTTGTGCGCAGGCGTTAATTTTGCACTGTTTGTTGCCGATGCACAAGGGAGGCAAGGTTGGTACGTTTTTGTGACCATTCTGTGTAAAAATCTCAGCTGATCGCCTGTCTGATTCTAGGAAAGAAGTTTAGTAATTTGTTAATTATCATAACATTCATAAATCACAGCCCTACTTTTGTTATTTTGATTTCTTCGTCTAAGCTTGAGTATTATCTTTTTTCGTTCCGTTTTGTTGTATTTAATAATCATGAAAGAGAATAACGTTTAATGTTAAGAATATCTTGTAGGTTTGGGAACCGGATTATACAAATTAAATAAGAATAAATTAAATAATCAAAATATTAAGCAACAACTCCTACAAAACAAGGCTAAAAGAACTGCATGAATGCCAGGAATACAAAAACAACGGTTAAAATTCTTAGGGCGCAAGTCAGTACAAGCGGTTCCTGGTCTTGGCCATGTATCGTTTTTACCGTTCAGGAACTGGTTTGCGAACGATCACAATTTGGTTGGAACACCAAAGGGATCGTCAGCTACACCGTTTTGTGTCGGTTGGAACGCCTTTCGACTACTACGCATGTGCGTGACCGTACATTGTACGATTTTTAGGGTGGTTGTAACGAACCTGATGAATATATTGACTGTGTGAGGCCTAAACCAATATAGTGACGAAAAAGAATTAACAATATTATTGAACGTGTGAGGGCTGCTTTATAGCAGCTGTCCTTCTTGCTCTCAGATTGCATTCACTTTTTGTGGCGTCGGCGTCGCTTACGGTAAGTGCCATTCGCCTTGAGATTGCTTTGAGAGCATTATCGAGAAAAGATTTATATTCGATCGACAATAAATCGCGCCGAGATTTATTGACTAGCCTATTCCATTGAAACAATGTGAATTTTTCGAGTACTTTTAGATTATCGCGCAGTTCATCATGTTGTCATGGATTCTAAACTATTCACTCAAGTTATAACCTATGTTTACCCTTATCATTTATGTGTTAACATTACTCGGACATAGAAAACCCTATCTTCTATAAGTTTGACGTCAGTAGGTTTGAATTTTGAACGAAATTTTCCGCTTGCGGCGCTATTTTCCCCTATCTTTTTAGGAACAAATCTGTAGTATAAGTAAAATGACTTTTCGAGTTCAGAAAAGGTCTCAATTTAAAGATAACGTCTAAAATCCCTTGACCCTGGCCTACATACATATATTTTTATAAATTGTGATTAGGCCGTTTATACAGAGTGTCCCACTGGGAGCCGCCTCGATCTATATAAGAAAAACAATACATTGGAAAATTTTGAAAATCGGACAGTATAAGGGACAGGCTATGGAAAACTCGGCTTAAACATTTTCAAAATGGTGGCACTTCCGCTTATATCGGATATCGGTGTTAACTTGCTTATTTTAAATGAAACATCATATATATTAAAACTTTTTGGATTATACGCAAGATTCTAGGCAGTTTTTACATATAATGTCATTACCAGTGACAGCTCGTGACCTATGATAGAGTATGTAAGTATGGTGAAATTATTTTTAAAATTTTACTTTTGTGTAACGACTAAACAATTACTTTCTAGGCGTTTTAAATGAAGAAAGAAAAGAAGTAATAAGAAAATACGTTAGGTAAAACATATTTTTATTTATTTTTTTATTTTACACAAGGAAATACAACTTTTGGAAAACAAGAAAGGTTTTCTTAGTGTGTATAGTGCTTAAACGTAAAGTCCGTTTTTCGATTCTTAATTGTAGAATATTGATCAATAACAGCCTCATTAAAGTTTGGAATACACTCTATAAATTTTTTTCATATATTTAATTTTTAAACTTTCTAATAAAGTCCCTAGATTTACCCTTTGTGGTCTGCGTTAAATTAATTTCCGGTTTAGGTCTTCCCGCATTCGTCACTTCAATTTTTTGCTCCAAACTCAAAGAGCTAAAGTTATTTTTTAAATAGTCCACCGTCAAACTAATCATTTTAACTTAATAAATATATAATATTAAAATATTAAAACATACACGCTCGAATTTCGAACTAGATGCGCGAACAGACAACGGCGCGGCGCACACTAAAATTGTGCGCCTTTCACCTGGAGGTTCTCTCTGCATATTGTTCTACACCAATTATTTGCTTTGCAATTCCTATTTTATTTTCTACAGAAATTTCAATATAGCCCTCCGCAACTCTGGAAGACTTCCATCCTGTCATATAAAAGCCAACTATTAAATTTTTATCATTTATTTCCCTAGCAACCTGATATTAATGCATTGTTGATAACGACTTACGAGGCACCTACGGGGTAAATTAAAACAATGCTCTTTTAGTTTTTAATATTGGTGCCCTAAAACACGCTTGTAGATAAAGTATCGTACAATACACTTACGTTATTTATCTTTACCGCATTCCCGTGATTTATCAAACTCGCCTTCGGCTGGTTTTATTAAACGTCACTCACATGCGGTAAAGACGTACCTACCGTACTTGTATTGTAATATACTATTACAGCATCTGCGTGATCCCAAAGTCACGGGAAACACATTTTCTGACAAGTCAACCCTTGCATATACTGAGCGTGTCAAAAAAAATTAAAATTAAAGAAAAAAGAAAAAAGCGAATTTGAAGTGGAAACTTTCCAGAATGGAACATTATATGTTAAAGATTATTTTTAAAAAATTTTTGTCGTTCCAGGTCTCGCCATTTCTTTATTGGAATTTTTTTTAAATCTAATCGTAGTAATTCGGAAGACGATCGTACAAATCGATTACTCACATGGAGATGACTCGTAAACAATAAAAATAATATTGCGAATCATTCTTCCCGTCATACAACTGAACGATACCTGCCTTCTGGTATCTCTGCGTAATATTGTCAGAATTCCGTCTAGCTAGGTGCGATTCTTCTGAAATTTTTTTTTCAAGCCCACTTGCACCCATGTCGCTTGAGACTTTATAATTTTTCCATTCAGTTTTTTTTTGGACACGCTCGGAAAAGTATATACAAGGGTTTACTTGTCTGAAAATGTGTTTCCCGTGACTTTGGGATGATGCAGATGCGGTAAATTCATTTTCAGACATGGCTCGATATAATTTTGAATTTATTGGGAATTTCCTATCTAAAGCGGTGCAGCGTCTCTGAGCAACACTCTACAGCATTTCTTCAGATATAAACTCCACGAAAAACCCAATTACTGATATTCCACTTCACGGACCCCCTATTGGCACCGTTTCTCTAACTATAAAGTTCTCGATAGCACCTTCAAAATGATGTAGCGCAAGACCCATCTTCCTCTTTAATTTTCTTTAACAAAATGGCGCCCATCCGATCGTTAGAACTGTTATTCTTACGTCAAAAGGTATTTGACCTTCCCTTATTGAAAAACACCCAAATTTTTTAAAAAATTAAGCATGGGGGGGGGGATATTAAATAACTGCACTGTATAGATCGAGGCGGTTACCGGTGGGAGACCCTTTATAATTATTATATCGCACTTTAAAAAGCTTAATATTCCACATTTTATGATTATTTTTTTGCAAACAATATCGACATTTTATGTTTAATTTTAATATCAAATGCTTTTATTATTTAGTCACTAAATTTGCTGAAATCTGGTCTTTTTAAGCGAGGCTTTATTATTATCCCCAACCATTAAAAACAAAATAGCGTTATGCTATAACCCTTTGCCCCCGAAATTATTTTTTTCTTTTAATACTTTTTTTTTCTAAATATTATGGTGGCAGAGAGTTAAATATATAATATATTTAAGATAATTTTTTCCATCTGGAATATGCTTTTGATTCCAGGATATGGTTTCGGAACGTAACCACTAGGGAATAAAATGGGTGGTAAATACAAAAATCTTTATTTATAAAACTTACACAAATCTTATTTTTATGTCTAGTAGGTACTAAATTTGGTGGTACGTTTGGAAACAATTGTTTCTATCATTTAGGCATAATCCTACATCGCAAGTGCTACATGTCCATCTTGTCCTATGGGGTTCCTGGGTACTGCTGCAAAAAGCGCATCGTCTTGATTTTGAATAAACTGGCATATGAGAACATTGGTTATATCTTATCTCAAAAGGTACTGTACGTTTAAAATGGTTTATAACTTTGGGTGGTGCTCTAGAACGTAGTGTTTGCCCTACTCCAATCAAGCCCGTCGCTACAGACAGTCTAAATATTTTTAGACTTGGTATATTGGAGTTTGTTCGTTGTTTGAAAATTATAAACGAATTTACAACACAGACATCGACAAAGTACCATAGTATTCGATGCCACCATTTTTTTGATTTGCGATCAATTTCGTAAATAGATTTAAGCATGTCCATTTTATCAACATAGCCCATATGGGCGTTATAATCTTTTACCATGATTGGACAATTAATAGCTTTTGAAGTACCATCTTTTTCTTTTCTTGGAACGGTGCTGCCTTCTAAAGGGTTCTGATGGTTACCAAGAAAATATACCACTTTTCTATCCTTCCACTTGAGGAAAATCAGACCATCTCTGCTGACACGCCAGTCTAAATCTCCTCTTTGAATTAGTTCCTTATCTGGTTTTATATCATCGGGAAGGCCTTTTCTGTTATTTCTGACTGTACCACATGCATAAATAAGGACAGCCTGCAGATCTTTTTGTAGGTTTACAGAATTAAAAAAATTATCAAAATAAACATTGTGTCCTTTTCCCGCCAAGTCTCTGGTTAAATCTTTGACCACGCGAGCTCCTAATTCCTTTTCAGCAACATCATTAACTTTTCCGCTATATATCTGAAACTGGCAAACGTAGCCTGATTCATCTGCCCTTATCCAGACTTTGTAGCCACGCTTTATTGGTTTGAGTGGCATAAATTGTTTCAAAGTACTGCGCCCCTTGAAACGGATCATGGATTCGTCTATGCTTTGGTTCTTAGAAGGTTTATATGATGCTCCGAACGTTTCAGTGTGTTCAACAATAATCGAACTTTGTAAAGTTTGTCAAAATTATCGGATCCTCTGGGCGGCATAACAGAATTATCAGCTAAGTGAATATGGCCCAAAAGCCACGCAAATCTGTCTCTTGTCATAGCTGCGCTAATAAAATGATCCCTTAGTTCTGGCCTTGACGACCAGTAATCACTGTAACTTGGCAGCTTCTTTACACCCATTAGAATATTTATCCCAACAAATATTTTTATCTCATTTGAGTTGGTGGGCATAAAAGTATTCGGGTCTCCGCCACTCTGTTGTAATGCATAAAGGTTGGTCTGAAATGCAATTTTTTCAATTAGGTTCGGGGGAAATATATGAAAGAATACATCTGTAGGTGATTCCAAGTTATCTGGAATACTCGGGCCACTTGTTTCGGAAAATGTTTTTTTGTTTTGTACGCAATTTTCTATCGAATTTGTCCAAATAGTATGCTTAGCCAGCTCTCTACGTCTTATTACGGCCAGGGTTTCATTCATCTCTATGTCACTATCATCGTCGGCGTCGTCGACGTTGATGATGTTTTGATCCATATCATCGGCGAAAATAATGGGAATGTCATTTAGGTCCAATAAATCAGAATTGTCATCAATAGTCATATTTTCCAGCTGCTCCTGATCATCATTACTGACAATTGATTCATTATCTGAAGGAAGATCTTCCAGCAAGGTGAAAACATCCTCAGATCCCATTTTTTCTAGATCTTTGAAAAGATACATCTTTTTTTCTGAAAACAAAAATAATATTTTTTTATAAAGATCAAATTTTTATATCCACAAATATTAACACCGCTTACAATTAATATTTAAAAGGCTAGCTAAACACAAAATTCGCATGTACTAATAAAATATGTCAATATCCTCAAAATAACAGCTTGATAAAATGATATACCACAGATTCCTACTGGTTTTGGCATGAAACCGACGTTTGTTTACGCCAATAATAATTATTAAATTATAAAAAACTGTAATGAAACCATATTAACAAGTTCAAGTAACATTATACTATACTAAAAAATACAAAAACTTACCTGTCATGACTGTAAAAACGCCAAAAAACTGAACAAATATGTAAGCACGTGCACTTACTGCCGGATCAATTAATAATATATTACTAACTGTCAAAAATATCCAAATGTGCTGAATAGCGATGCACTATTTGAAGAAAGGGAAAAGTAGGCGGAGCTTTCCTACGTATGGTTTCGCGAGAATGCCACCAGGAAAGTAGAAATAAATATTTTAGTAAGTGGTTTCATAGAGAAACCACTAGGGCGCAAAGGGATAAGAATGAGTTACAGGAACAAAACATTAATTAGAAACAATATCCCCCTTTCACAGGGATAACGAAGTAACTGGAAAATTAGAGCGGGAAACTTGCTTTTGTAAATATACAGAGTGGGTCGAGAGAAACAGCGGAAACCCCAAAGTGTATTGTCCAAATTAAAATAATGTAAAAAATCACTTATCTTATCAGGTATGAATTTATTTTTCAAGTTATGGCGTAGTTAAGAGAATGAACAAAGTTTCATATATAGGGTGATTGGTGTTGAATGGTCTATTATACGTTTATGAACTAGTCTACAGATAACTTTGAGAATTTGGTAGCTTATACAGGGTGTATCCTATCCTCTCTGAAAAGATAACGGAGGTGTCAGACGAAAATGTGGTATAAATGTTTTTCGCATGTTGCTTCGTTTTCGAAATACAGGGTGGTAAAAAAATATTGTATTTTTCATTTTATTAATTAATACCAAACGTGGTAAGGATATTTGTTAAATATAAAGTATTAGAGCACTTTACTTTGGGTCAATTTGAAATTTTACAATTAATTCATTTTCGGGGATCTGGGTAAAAGAGTACCTTAATTTTTTAGTTAATTGCGTATTTTTATCGTCAAATTATACGAGTAGGCTTTGCTTCGTTCCATGGCTCATGGAGGACATTTGCAGTAATTTATTTGACTTTTGTTCATATTTTTAAATCATAATATACATTATCAAATCATTGGCATTAATTAATAAAATGGGAAATACAATATTTGTCTTTAACACCCTATATTTCGAAAACGAAGCGACATGCGACAAACTTTTATACCACATTTTCGTCATAAATAAGGTAAGGATTCACCTCCTTTTTTTTGTCAGAAAGGTTAGGAAACCCATTTTCGACAGTTTTATAGGGTATCTCCATTGTTAGCGCTATCAAAAAAGTAATGTGCTCTTTTTGGGTCAAACTTAAAATGGTAAAATCAAAATTTGAAAATTTTCGCTCGCTTAAGAGATACGGGGAAAAATCAACAAATTGACTATTCCTAAATTACCCTATATTTTCTTAGTTAAAAGAGATAAAGAAAAATGTTTAATACAAAAGTTTATTTATAATGATTGTTGAATAATCTGCCGTTTTCAGAATAAGTATACGAGGTCAGGTAAGAGAGTTATCGGACCTAACCTAATTTTTTTAAATGGAAAACCCTGTATATTTTAATCTAAAAAGATAGCATTTTAAACTCCCTTTTCAAATTTATAACACACCATGGATGATAGATATCATAAATTTTTTTCAAAATGTTGATAAGTATTTTTCACAAATGAATATGTAAAAAATGAATTTGACGTTAAATGTTAACAACAACTAGGGGGTCAACATGTAGTGTAGTTTTTGTTTCATGGCCAACTTTGGTTTATAGTAATAAGGTTTAATAAATCGCCTAGCAAACCAATATTATCCATGGTGTGTTATATATTTGAAAGGAGAATTTAAAATAGTATATTTTTAGATTAAAATATACAGGGTGTTCTATTTTAAAAAAATGAGAATAGGTCCGAAACCTTTTTTACCTGACCCCGTATACTTATTATGAAAACGGCAGATTATTCAACAATCAATATAAAGAAACTTCTGTATAAAACATTTTTCCATATCTCTTTTAACTAAGCAAATATATGGTAATTTTGAAATTGTAAATTTTCTTGATTTTAAGTTTGGTCCAAAACGAGTACATGATACCTACATTACTTTTTCGATAGCACTAACAGTTACGGAGATACCCTATAAAAGTGTCGAAAATGTGACACCCTGTACCTATAAGTGAACATGTTATCTCTTTTAAAAATAATTTCAGCCATGTAGTGCTGCCGCTTCTACTAGAAAATTTTACCAACTTTGATCATTTAAATGGAATAGGGTAAATCTCGGAGTGATGCCGCGTCAGGAGAGACGCCGCGCCGCAGTTATTTCGTCTTTTCTTTCGTAAAGTGTCGATAGGCGTTTATTTTATTGTGCCGTTTGACGGACGTTCAATCGCGCCAAATATTTTCCAACATATAACAGGTGTCTGAATTGTATTTGTCGTGTTTTATGAGGTAAGTGCCAACTTATTACACCGTGAATATGTTCCTAAGCTTTTTTGTCACGGTATAAATCAGTAATGATTGAAGTTTTTATTAATTACGTGATATTAGCGATTAACTTTAAGGTACATTTCGAGCTCAAAACGAAATTAGGTTAGGTTTTTATTGATATAAGGAAAATATTCGATGCGGGGTCTCTCCTTTAAAAAAAGGAGAGTTGCCGCAGTCCATTCAGGGAGAGATGTCGCATTTTAAACTGTAGTATGTTTTACCTACCCAGTGTCTGAATATTTATTTTAGTCGGACTTAAGTATAATGCCTAGAAAATATTGTCGAAAATTGTGTAAGCCAAGGGCTGCTTGGACTGAGGAAGCCCTCATAGAGGCAATAGAAAAGGTGCAAAACGGAGAAATTAGTAAAAGAGAAGCAGAAAGGCGATATAAAATTCCAGCAAGAACATTAAGCCGAAGAATAGAAACGGGACAAAGTGAAAAAGGTCGTTTGGGACCAGATTGTAAGTTTTTTTACCTTTTTGACTACGTGAAAATAAAAAAATAACATTTATATATTTTTAGGTTGTTTGGGGAATGAAAATGAAAAGCGCTTGGTTCGACACATACAAAAATTATCAGATTGCGGTTTCGCGCCTAGTAGATCTGATGTTAGAAGGTTGGCATTTGAATTCGCAGAAAAACTCAAGATTCCAAACAAGTTTAATCGTGACACTAGTATGGCAGGTTATGATTGGTTAAAGTCGTTTTTAGAACGCAATCCTGAGTTGTCGGTAAGGCATTCAGAAGGCCTGTCCTTGGCTAGAGCCCAAGGGATGAATAGAGCTGATGTGGCCGCCTTCTTTGCACTCTTGGAAAGGACTCTAACCGATAATGACTTATTTAGCAAACCTTCCAATATTTTTAATATGGACGAATCTGGGTCTTCAGTTAAACAACGCGCCCGGTGTGGTTATCACACGAAAGGGTTCGAAGGAGGTACATGTTCTCACAGCTAAGGAAAAAGGGGAAAACGTGACAGTCATTGGTTGCTGTAGTGCTGACGGCAAATATATTCCTCCCGTTTTAATCCTCAAAGGAGTATATCGAAAACCAGAGTTTAGTGATGGCCTTCCTCCGGGAGGAGATGTCTACATGAACAAGAAGTCGTCATATATTTCTACCGATTTGTTTCTTAGGTGGCTTGAAACCAAATTCATAGCAAACAAGCCTCCAGGAAAAGTTATTTTGATTTTGGATGGTCATTCAACACACTGTGCTAGTGTTGCAGTATTGGAAACCGCACTGAGAAATGAAGTTATTCTCTTGTGTCTGCCGAGTCACTCCACACAAGCGCTTCAACCTCTAGATAGGAGCTTCTTCGGACCTCTCAAATCGTACTACAAACAAGAAGCAGCTTCTTGGATGAAAAATCATCCACAGAGAACTATAAATAGAATGCAGGCAGGAGAACTGATCGGTAATGCTTGGAAAAAAGCAGCAACCGTTGGTAATGCTATTTCCGGGTTTGAGGCTTGCGGAATTTACCCTTTTAATGCTGACCGAATTCTAGATTATTTTATTATTATTATTTATTATTTAAAGTGACTGATCAAGCTGCAAATGAAGTGCCCCCTGAAGTCAGAATACCGTCGCCATCAGCAAACAGGGCTACAGAACACAATTTTGGGATTCCACCACACTGTGCAATTCAAAGTTCACCACAACAGAGTACGTCAAAAGCCATGATTTCTTCGGAGATACAATTTACAGCTTCTGACAGTTGTAAGAAAATCCAATTCCCAAGTCCATCTAGTTCGTCTTTGGATCCCATCTCCGATCTCACACCTTCGAAACACCTGATGGAGATATCCCCACTTCCAAAAATTCCAAAACTTACGTTTAACAAAAGAAAACAGAGTGCTCAGATTTTAACTTCCATTGCCAACATAGAAACGAAAAAGATTTCTGCTGAACAAAAGAATAAAAAGGCTGGAAGCATTCAGGAGCCACAAGAACAAAATGCAAATAGAATTCTAAAACTAAAAAGAAAGAAAAAACAAAATGCGAATGGAACCCAAACACTAAAAAGAAAACAAGAACAAAATGCAAATGAAACCCCAAAACCAAAAAGAAAGCTGTTGGAAAAGCTAAAAAATGTGATGATGAGCCATTGATATTAAAGAAAAACAGTACTGCCGATGACACATACTGTATTGAATGTTTTGAACAGTACTACAAAACAACAAAAGCTGTTGACTGGATATGTTGCACAATTTGCGACTTATGGGTGCACGAGACATGCACGATTTATGATAATTATTGTAATATCTGTGGAAGGGCAGACCTGAAGGCAAAGGCAAAAAAGTAAATGAGCGATCCAATATGTTATATTTTTTATTAAATCTCTTAGTTGTTTGTTCACGTTTAACTTAAACATATTAATGAAATATGATATATTATAGTATCATGTATCCTCCCGCTATGGAGCATCACTCCCCACACCTCGCGGCATCTCTCCAACAGGTGTGGGAGAGAAGCCGCAATGCAAGTATTTCCTAAGTTATTTTTTATGCGTTAACTAGTAAATAAAGTTGAGTTTAAAGATTTTTTTGAGATAGTCATGAGACTGTATTAGATGTTGTCAGATTTAAAAGGTAATAAATGTTTATAAATTTTGCTATATGATTTTTATTTAAAATGTGCGGCAACTATCCCGGACTTACCCTACCCTGTGTATTATTTCTTTAGCATGTCTATTAATTTCTAACTTTATGCCTATGCCTATCTGTTACAGTTCTCGAGTTAATAATTAATTTATTTTTTTTTAATTTGGTTGGGAATGAGGTAATACCTAGAGGCCTTCCACTCTGTTTCCAAATTTTACTTATAATAATACAGGGTGTTTGAAAATCAAATATTTTGTTGGAAAAATTATATAAAATACGTTTTTATCTATGGTCCTAAAAGCTTCCTATGTGTGAGCATTTATTTAGCAAAATTAATTATTACAGATAATAATCACAAATCAATTCTTAAAAGCTTAAGGTAGGTTACTTAACCAAATCTAAGTTGTAGCATACAAGGCGACATGCAAATAATTTTAACTTCTTATTATTAAAAGTTCTTTAAAACATATCGAATTCTGTAATAATTAATTTTGCTAATAAATTCTCGTAAGTCAAAAACTTGTTCGAGATAAGTATAGCAATATTACATTATAGGAAGATGCAAGAGCTTTTAGCACCACAGATCAAATACTGGGTTTGTTCGGGTTTCATTTGGAAAAAATGGTTTTTATTGGTTCTCCAAACAATCAAAATATTTGGATTTTGAAACACCCTATACTATATTTTGGAACAGAGTGAAAGGTCTCTGGGTATTACCCGAAACCAAACCAAATTTCATTGTGCTAATTTGTCAAAAAATTTACAAAAAAAGTTAAATTAATTATTAGGAAAATTTAAAGGAAAGTTATTAAGAACGAATAGGCATTCTAAAAAAATTACACATAGTACTCGATTTAAATTAATTTAAAAAATTTTATAAGAGAAAGCATGTCGACATATACAGGGTGTCCGCTAATTAATGGTACATGGAAAACCCACAGACTCCTTATGTAAAATTATTAGGATTTAATTATACTTACCTATATCCGAAAGTTGATATTAACTGAGATACAGGGTGTTAAAGTTAAAACTTCATTTTTCTTTTTCTCTAATAACTTTGAGAGGAATCAACCGTTGATTTGTTCGGATTTTCACAAAATTTGGTAATTATGGTTTTTTTAGGACGAGAAATTATTTTTTTTGTGAAAATTTAAAGTACAATTTAGGGGGAGCTCTCGGAGGCATTTTTCGCACATTTATTAGGTCGTAACTTTTTTGTGCCTTAGTGTATTTAAGTTTTTGAATGAAAATAATACTTTCCTCATATTTATTACGTAAAAAAGGTATTCCAAGTGGAGGTCGCCCAGAGTTACCGTTTCGGAGATATGTGCATAGTGCACCCTGCCCAATTACTATTAACTAGCAAACAAAATTATATTCTTAAATTAAAATATGAGAAAACAAATGAAATTTAGAGATGCAGTTGCTGTGAAACCTTCTCCTAAAGGAACCATAATTGCCAAATTAGTTTCTCTCAAAGTTATTAGAGAAAAAGAGAAATAAAGTTTTAACTTTAACACCCTGTATCTCAGTTAATATCAACTCGCAAAATATCATATCGCATTTAGGTAAGTATAATTAAATCCTAATATTTTTACGTAAGGAATCTGTTGATTTTCCATGTACCATTAATTAGCGGACACCCTGTACCAGATTTTCAAAGCGATCTGTTGACTAGTTCTTCATAAAGGTCTAATAGGCCATCCACCATCAATAACCCTGTATTAAGATTTTTTAATCATAACGTTTTTTTAATAAATGTTCAAAACTATCTTCATTAACCTCTAAAAATTTTCTGCTTCATCTACAACGCCTGTTGCTCTCCTGATTTGCTTCATTTTTTGACAACTTTTCATTTTTACTACAAATTAAAAAAATGTTCAACCATATTTATCTGGTTGATGGGTAATTTTGCGTTCAAATGGAACAAACCCGAAAAACCCTTTATTTCAAGGAAAAAAAGCTTTGTTTTTTCACACTGATGTGTATTAATTTTTAGATTTTACACACGTCTGAAAAATTTACGTTGTTACCGTTACATCGGGCATCCTTTTGAAATACCGATATGGCCGTTGTAATCATCTGTCATACAAGATTTATTGCCTCGTTTAGTAATCCCATAAATTGAAAACGATAAGCTTAACCGTGCTTATCCAATAAAATAGCACAGTTACCTCAATATACGTGATACCAAGACGTGACATTATGAAGCGGATTCGTACAATATTCCTGAAATATTCTACCTCGTGGTATCACTCGCTATGCAAAGAGAAATACCGGATTTATCGTCGCATATCGACCAGATGGAGTCGTTATTGTTTCGACGCAAGGTTTGGTGTATTTGATCGTCAATAGCCGCATTCACTGCAAATCTTACCTTTTTTATTACTTAAACTACTATACAGGGTGTCCCATAACTAATGGTACACAGGAAAACTGCATGTTCCTTGGGTAAAAATACTGCGATTTGGCCATACTTAGGTTAGTTCAATAGCTGGTAATAACCGAGATACAGGGTGTCCAAGTAAAAATTTAATTTTCAATTTCCTAAATAACTTATTTCTGAATCAATATTTTTGCACACAATTTTGTGACTAGGGTTTTTTTGGGGAAATTAATTTGAATTTGTTAATAATTTTGATGTAGATTGTAGGGGGCGCTCTCTGCGGTACTTTGGATACATAAAAAGCAGTGTAACTTTCTTGGGCTTTAGTATAATTATGTTTTTATTAAAAATATCTGTTTTTCCGTCATTTTTAAGCAATAAAGGTATACTTCGTAAATGTCGCTCCGACTAACCGTTTTCGAGATATTTTCAATTACAATTTCTAATGCGCCCGTTTAAATTTTGATTTGTAAATGTGAAATTTGTCACAGTAGGCTTTGGTAAAAACAAATACAATGAAAGCATTTTGAAACCTCATTTCTGTCAAAGTTTATTTTCATTTGTCAGCATTGTGAGTGTTTTTAAGGAGTTTTTGAAGATACTGTTATCAAAAATTAAACTAAAAATGCCGCGACATAACTTGTTTTCTAACGGAGAAATGCGAGACATGGTATGTTTATACGCACAAGAAAATTTACATGTTTGTTGTGTGAAAAGTTGAAAATGTGTAGGAACATGACTCATTCTTTTGAAAAACGTATGGAATTATGTGTTCAAGTTAATGGGGGTCACTATATGAACAAATAATTAGATAATAATTTACTTTAGAAATTGTTCACAAGCTAAAGCGCTAAAATGTTTTTGTGTCGTATCCTCCCGTATGAATAAATATATTTTTTTAAATTACAACATTTTGTTTTTATTTTGTCATAGGTGACTAGAAAAGGAACAATGGTAAAATACATCCACTTTTTTTTGCTTGAGTTTAAATAAAAATTGAAATACCACCAAGATTGGTAGAGATAGGCATAGAAAGACCTTAATAAAAATTAGAGAGGATTAAAATATCTACAAGAAAAAGTAATCATATACAGGGTGTTTCATTTAAAAAACTTACGAAACTCAGGTTTCGTAATGTTGGCATATCCATAGAAAATACCCTGTATAAAAATATTGATATATGTTATCATAGGGGACTTCTGTCAACATTCCTCTTTCCGACATAAAAATATTTTATTTCAAATTATTATAAGTTAAGAAATATTACACATTTCATTGAACCATGTTTTTGCACAAATTTTAGGAATTTTCCAATTTATTTGGCAACGTTGCAAAAATGTTTAAAAATAATTACGGTGCTATGTACAGAATTTTACGGTGAATTCAAATATGTAAAAATATACATAGTGTCCCATTTAAAAAATATGAAATTTTTATCACACCGCCTTTTTGGAGCACCCTGTATGGCCGAACAAAAAATTTTAAAAGCTGCACCTCTTAACGCTTAATAACTTTCGTGAAAAAAGTTTTCCGCTATCCCTAGCGGTAAAAGAGATATTGAGCTTTGTCGCACTAATTGGCCACCCTGTATATACAGTGACACCTCTAATAACGAACACCTCTAATAAGCGAACATCTCTATTAAGTATAATTTTTTTCATAGTCCGGAACTAAGTATATGAAATTCCATGAAAATCAACCTCTCTTGGGCGGACTCTCCTTTGAGCGGACGCGGACGGGCTGTTTTCGTACAAAGAGTGCGAAACCCTCCTTTCTCCAACGGACAAAATTTTTTTAAAATTATTTGGGAGACGAATAAGTACGGTGCAAAAACTCTCTGAAGACAGACCGGCAACCAATCGCGTATGCATGGCAGATCGGAAGGATTTCGCCGAATGAATCTATGTGTGATTCCCCGACAGCAGTTCTCCGTTTATTTGTGAGTTATAAGGTTAAAATCGTAAACAATGGCACAAAAATGTCGCGTTTTGAGTCTGAAAGAGAATATTGATGTTGTGGAAGTTTGTAATTTGATAACAATGATTTGGGCGAGTTCACTAACATTGATAGCACTGTGCTATTAGAAGATGATAGTGATCCCATTCCTACCGATTATGTAGTCCAAACTGAAACCACATCACTATCTGACGACTCTGATGAAGACGTTGAATGCAGGAATCAAACAAATATCACAAATTATCATCAAGCCATTAGTATGGTAAAGTAATTATAAGAGTATGCAAAGAATAGAGGTGACTCTACAGCAATTGTGTTGTTATCAGACTTGGAATTACATTTTCTAGATTGCAAGTATAAAACGCAAACACGTCACTAAGTTATTAGATTTTTTTAGTACTACATCCTAACTAAAACTAGTGTATTTTTGTTATGTTATGTTTATTTATATATTTTTATTTATATATATTCAAAAACAAAGAAATTTTCCAGGAACTTAATGAGCATTGTTGTGAAACAGTACCCGTATCCCACTAACAACACGCTTAATAATTCGTTTATTATATTCAAGAACTTACAAAACATGTCCATGCAATTTATAACACGTCAGAATAGGCACGAATCGGTAATAGCCAATTAATCTATCAGTTTAACCATTAACAATGACTCCTTTCGAGTAATTTGCGCTATATATCAATCCTAAGCATGCTTTCCGAACCTAATATCTGCAAAATCAAGGAATAGATAATATATAAATGCCCAAATCAACATAAAACCATGTTTGCATATTTTGACATGACTGTACAAACATTCCAAAGCTAGACACGCCAACAAAAATCTCCCTTAGTATAAATACATGCATGTATCGGAAAGACACACAATATATTCGTTCTTTGTCACACCCGGTAGCAAAGAATATTTAACCTTATTTCAAAGCACGTGCAAGGTGTAATAATCGATTTTACTAAACAGCTGTACAAGTCGACCTGTCTATTTTTCACCCACATTTAACCTAATGCTGATGTTTGTTTAGCATTCCAACTCTATTTCGTTCGCCCAGCTCCCCAGCTAGCGCGTATCATGTCTCGACGGGAATCTCGTCTTTCTATTGGCCAACAAATGCGTACGTGCAATCTTTTCGTTTCTAACCACCGTCTTTAAGACCATTGTGAATATATCCTCCGAACTGTGTGTTACAAATCTACAGGGTTGTACGGACGAGTGACGAGATTTCGCAATCATTAAAGTGACATACTTTTCTTATCTACTGACAGTGAGGTCATTCTTACTACCGACATTGAAGTCATTCTTACTACCGACAGTGAGGTCATTCTTACTACCGACATTGAAGTCATTCTTACTACCGACATTGAAGTCATTCTACCCATTTATTTTATTACCATTTTACCACCAGTTTAACGTCTAAGTACTGAGTCACAACAGGTCGTCTCACACAACAGATTAGTGAACAATGTGTTAAAGATAATTAGTACTAAGACTACCATGTAAGTAAGCCTAACATCACAGATTGTATATACAGTAGAGATTGTATTTTCTGTACTTCATTACTTACCAGAAGAAAATAGATATATTTTAACCTACAAATTGTCTAACCTTACATTTTACCTAAAACCAACCAGCGACCAATACCTAAGGAGATACAGTGGTAACCCAGTAAGTTCGAGGATTGAACCACCCGGACCTATCATATGGCCCATTAGAGCCGGATTTGTAAAAGTTAGACATTTGTAGGAAAAAAGTATAAAATAAAACACTACCAGTCCCAGAAGGAGGGAAAAAATACAAACACTACCAGTCCCAGAAGGAGGGAAAAAATAAAACACTACCAGTCCCAGAAGGAGGGAAAAAATACAAACACTACCAGTCCCAGAAGGAGGGAAAAAATAAAACAATACCAGTCCCAGAAGGAGGGAAAAAATACAAGCAATACCAGTCCCAGAAGGAGGGAAAAAATACAAGCAATACCAGTCCCAGAAGGAGGGAAAAAATAAAGAAATACCAGTCCCAAGAAGTGGGAAAAATAAAGAAATACCAGCAGTCCCAAAAAGAGGAAGAAGGAAAAAATAAAGTACCAGCAGCAAAACAAAATAAAAGTAATCTCCAACGTCAGTAACACACACGTTTAACAAAGTAAAAGAAGCAAAGTGAAAGCTAAAGTGACAAGTACAGTGAAAATTCAGCAGAGCAGTTCAAACGGAGAAAAATAAAGTGGAAAATTAGCAAGAGAAGTTCCGTGGAAGTGGAATAAATAAACTGTCATTAGTGCCAAGGTGCAGGAAGCAGTGATCGTGATAGAAGTGCATTGAAAGAGACTTCCAGGTTCCAGACAGCGAATGGACAACGTAGCCTGACGAGACCAGTGATTAAAAACAGGATTTTACAACAAGTGTACAAGGTATCGAGGTTGGAAGGCCAATAAAACACTTTCCAACTGGTTTTATGAGATTTTGATTGGTAGAATATTGTTGTAATTAATAAAAACAAGCTCAATAGTGAGAAATAAATATAGATTTCAAAGGAAAACAACAATATTCTAGCCAAGAAGCAAATTTAAGTTAGTTAAAAGTAGTCAAAAAGGTATAAAAATAAGCACAGGTTAGTCTCAGTACCAAAAGGTGACAAAAAGAGGTTTTCTTTCAGGCAGTTATCATACATTTTTTGCAGGAATCTATTATTGTTGAAATAAAGTACAGTGTATTCCATGGAAAGAGTTTAAATTTATTTTATTGATTTATGAAATCAAGTACAGTGTATTCCATGGAAAGTGTCATATATTTTTTGCAGGAAATTTATTGAGAATTTATTTGATTATTGATACCGTACAAAGTGTATTTCATAAACAGTGTTTTGATATTTGTTTTTCAGGAAATTTATTAACCATTTATTGATTTTTTGGTAATATTAAAAGAGTGTAACGTTTCAGTGCATATTGTTTTTGATATTTTTTACAGCAGTCAAACAATAAAACCATTTTTTAAGCGTACAGTGACAGTACTATTTTCAATCTCAGAACTTTTAAGTCAGACTTTTTAAAATGGAAGAACTAGATCTAGATAGATTCGTGCAAATGCGTGGCACGGCGAAGGGCGCAATCACGCGAATAAAAAGGTGGTATGACCTAAACAAAACAGACCAAGCTGAACTATTACAGGTCCCTCACCGGGAGGAAGCGTTGAGGAAAGCATTTCAGACTTATTCAGAGCTGCAAGATCAGATAGAAATATTAAACGAGAATGACTTAGATAGAGATGAGATCGAAAAGAAGTACTACCGGTTATTGGCAGAGTTTGATAAAATTAAAGATAGTAGCGCAGCGCCAATCATAATATCACATAAAGTATCGCCACAAATAGTGTCCAATGTCAAGTTGCCCGAGTTAAAGGTACCCTTTTTTGACGGTAGTATCGCAGAATGGCGGTCTTTTGCAGAAGTTTTTAATGCTCTGATCATTCAGAACTCGACCCTCGGAAATGTTCAAAAGTTAATTTATTTAAAATCAGCCTTAAAAGGGGAAGCCTTTAAATTGGTAGACTCGCTTGAACTCATAGCAGACAATTTTGATTTGGCATGGGATATTTTAACAAATAGATACGAGAACCTAACCTGTGTGCTAAATAGTTATTTAAGTCAACTGTTGGACGCCCCTGTTATGACAAGGTCAAATTCAAGTAATTTACGGGATTTTGTAGCGACAAATAAAAAGACAATTGAATCTTTCAAAAAACTAAAATTAACGGAGACACAACTATTCGAGTACATGTTAGTTTACATACTGGAAAACAAGTTAGACTTTGCGACAAAACGAGCATTTGAACAAGACAGGGACTTAAACGAACTACCCATGTTACAAGACTTGTTTGAATTTTTAGAAAAACGTTGCATTATATTTGAGAACTTATCAAGTACAAGTAGTAGTCCAAAAGTTAAAAATGACAGAATATCTTTATTTGCAAGTAACAGTCAGAGTAAACGTCATTGTCATATCTGTGGCTCGACAGACCACACAGTATTCAGATGTCAAAGATTTTTAGATTTATCAGTGGAGCAACGCACAGAGTCAATTAAAAGGAAAAATTTATGTTTAAATTGTTTTGGCGCACATTCAGCAGCACATTGCTTGTCAACACGTACATGCTCGTATTGTAACAAACCACACAACACTTTATTGCATAAGCAACAGTTTCAGTCTAATTTCAATACTCCGCGACAGAATCAAAACCCGAACTACACAGGTGAGCATCACTCATTAACAAACAGAAATAATCAACCGCTAAGATCGCAACCGCGCGCGACTCCTCCAAACTTAAATAGACAACGCGTTCTTCCAGCTACACAGACACAAGAACCACACTTACCACCTGGTTTAACACGTGACGTAACGACGCATCCGAGGCGTGAACGCGATGGCTCTAGTGAAAATACCGAACCGGAAGCAGTAGCTTTGTCAGCGACAGTTAATAAAAAAAGTACAGTGTTATTGTCGACTGCGCAAGTAAACTTAATTAACGCAAAAACCGGAAAAATAATATCTGCCAAAGCGCTCCTCGACAACGGAAGTCAAAGTTCTTTTATAACCCAGAGATTGGTAAATAAGATAGGAAGTGACGTATATAGACATAATTTAAACATTTCAGGTATCGCTCAACACGGGTTCCCTTCAAATAAAATGACAGATGTCACTGTTCATTCAAAAATACAGGAAGAAAGTTATTCCGTGTCATGCGTGATTTTAGATCACATAACTTATAAGCTACCGCAGGTGGCAGTAGAAGTGAGCGCATTAGATATCCCTGAAGATTTGAAAAGTAATTTAGCAGATGCGACTTTCCATGTACCATCAGAATTAGATTTACTTATTGGTGCCGATGTGTACAGCGACATTTTACAGAATGGACTTCATTCATTAGGGAAGGGTAAACCGACATTAGTTTGTACCTCGTTAGGTTGGATAATAGGAGGAAACATTCCGAAAAATAACACGGTTAAAAACTCGGAAAACAGGGCGTCATTTTTTACACATACAAGAGAGAGAGACAAGAGTAAAGAGGACTGTCCGCCTCTTAAAATATTGAGACATCCCAAGTCAAGGTTTTGCCGACGTCTATACAGTGGCGTACGAAGCAGACAATATTTTCCAAAATTAAATTAAATAATTTTACATCAACGAATTTTATAAACACTTTTATCACGGGGTTAACATTAACATCAGTCTTAAACAACAATTTCAAATTTTTGGTTTCACGGTCCTAAGTTCTTACATAATTTTGATGTAGTTTTGGATTCCTTTGATAAGGAAGTAAAGAGAGAGAACATTCCCGAACAAAAGAAAATCTCACTTATTTCAGTTCAACAACCAAAGGCGTACGAATTATGGGTGGAATATTTTTCACATTTTTCAATATTTTCTCGACTTACACGCTCATTGGCGTACGTGTTAAGGTTTATTCATAATGCAAAAAATAAAAATAATAAAATTACAGATTCAATCATTACAGTTAATGAGATAACAAAGGCTCAAACATTCATAGTGAACATTTTACAGACTCAATCTTTTTCAAAAGAAATCTCAGAATTAAAAAAGAATGAAATAATTTCACACCATCAGTTGAAAATGCTCAAATTATTCTTAGATGAAGACAAGTTAGTCAGAGTTGGAGGTAGGCTAGAGAACGCTGACATTTCATTCGATCAGAAACATCCTTATTTGCTACCATCTCACAACGCCACTGTCAGAATCATGCTGAAGCAAGAACATTTAAGGTTAGGACACGCAGGTGCACAATCAGTATTGTCAAATTTTAGGTTACGGTATTGGCCTTTGAACGGTTTGAAAGAAGTTAAAAACGTTATACGGAACTGCATAGTATGCAGTAGATTTCGAGCTCTTCCAGCACAACAAATTATGGCAGATTTGCCAGGAGATAGAGTTCAAATTTCACGCCCATTTCAGAAAGTAGGTATCGATTACGGAGGCCCGTTCCTAATAAAATCATCACGGTTAAAGAAAGCACCAAAAATCAAAGCTTACATTGCCATCTTTGTTTGTATGACTACAAAAGCAGTTCACATAGAATTAGTGACAAGTTTATCGTCTGAAGCTTTTATTATGACCCTGAAACGTTTCATTTCACGGAGAGGTAACCCTACAATTATTTATAGCGACAACGGTACCAATTTTCAGGGTGCTAACAACCAGCTACACGACGTGTATACTTTTTTCAAAAATTCGCCAGCTTGTGAAACTTTTATAAATTATCTTTTACAAAATGAAATACAATGGAAATTTATTCCACCGAGATCTCCACATTGGGGCGGTCTATGGGAGGCTGCAGTGAAAAGCACTAAACATCATATTTATAGAATAATCGGAAATTTAACTTTCACTTTTGAGGAATTTTACACGATCCTAACGCAAATAGAAGCAATCTTAAATTCACGACCTTTATGTCCAATGACAAATGATCCTTCAGATTTCAGTTACCTTTCCCCAGGACATTTTTTGATTGGTGAAAATTTAACGGCTTATCCGGAAAAAGATGTAAGTGAAATTTCAGATAACAGATTAAAGTTTTGGCAACAATGTACGAAGATCCAACAAATATTCTGGAAACGATGGTCTGTAGACTACTTGAGTCGTCTTCAAAATTGCCCAAAATGGTTGAAGAACACCGCGAACATTAAAATAAACGACATCGTGTTACTACTAGAAGACAACGTACCTCCGTTACAGTGGCCTTTAGCCCGAGTGTTAGAAACATATCCCGGTAAAGACGGTAAAGTTCGTGTTCTTAAATTAAAAACTCCCACTAGTACGTTCACTAGAGCTATCACTAAAGTATCCCCGATTCTATATAATGACTTAAATATAAATGTTGACTAAAAATTATGCAGCAACGAAAATTGCGTATACTTTTCTTGCGTTGAAATACAATAAATGATATTGTGTTTATATTACATTATACTTACTACATTTGGGTTTGGTAGCGTACCCTTAAACGTTACTGGGAGATACGGCCTACCTCCCTGGGAAACCTAAACAAGTCAATGATCTTTGCTTTTTTTGTTTGGCCCTTTGTTTCAAACTGAAACATCGTACGAGTTAATCTAAGTATAATCCTTCAACAACTCTTTTAGCCTACTGCTTGTGGAAACGTATCTCAGCTTTACGACCTGGTCTACGATTTTCATAAGTATACCTACCCAGTATCTGCCAAGAGGGCAACAGTATTTTTCTATGGTTCGTGCCAAGAGAGCACAAAGAAAGTTATGTAAAAGGTTAACCTGAGGTTCGGTGCGGAAGAGAATTCCCGTAGTCGGCACAGGCGTGGTATCGGAGAATCCGGTGGCCATTAGCGGATGGAATCCCGTGGCGTACAGAAGTTGTATTAATACAAAGGTTAATTACTACAAGTGTAACATTCAAGCAAGTTTTTCTTCCCAATCACATTTCTATGCATTACTCAATCATTACTTCGGTTTGGTGGCGTACCATAAACGTTACTGGGAGCTACGGCCTGTCTCCCTGGGAAACCTAAACAAGTCATTGATCTTTGCTTTTTATTTGGCCCTTTGTTTCAAGGTGAAACATCGTACCGAGTTTGCTTAAGCTTAACCGCCTAACAGCTCTTTAATCTATATTCTTTTTCTACACTAGATACGCTCCTAGTGGCTAAACTTAATAGCGTGTTTTCACGGCAGATTTTTCTTCTGCACTTTCGTTGTATGTTACAGTTTACCTGTCCGCAACACCGGCTAGACTCTCTAGCACGCTCTCAGAGCATTTTTGTTTCTACTTTTCTCACTGGGGCATTACAGTGTCTATCAAACCAAAAATGTCAGTGTTCAGGAACAAGGCACCCTTCTTTCCTTCTACCTGTCTATCCTTCTAGGCAGCAAGTTCTTTTTAGGAGAGTATTCCTAAAAAAAAAGTTTCTACCCGTTGCCAAGTGTGCAAAACAAGTTTCTACCCGTTGCCAAGTGTGCAAAACAAGTTTCTACCCGTTGCCAAGTGTGCAAAACAAGTTTCTACCCGTTGCCAAGTGTGCAAAAAAGTTTCTACCCGTTGCCAAGTGTGCAAAAAAGTTTCTACCCGTTGCCAAGTGTGCAAAACAAGTTTCTACCCGTTGCCAAGTGTGCAAACAAGTTTCTACCCGTTGCCAAGTGTGCAAAAAAGTTTCTACCCGTTGCCAAGTGTGCAAAAAAGTTTCTACCCGTGGCCAAGTGTGCAAAATAAGTTTCTACCCGTTGCCAAGTGTGCAAAACAAGTTTCTACCCGTTGCCAAGTGTGCAAAATAAGTTTATACCCGTTGCCAAGTGTGCAAAACAAGTTCTTTTTAGGAGAGGATTCCTAAAAAACAAGTTTCTACCCGTTGCCAAGAGGGCACAATTTTCTATCCATTACTTTCTACCTTCACTACTTGTGAAACCCATAGTTCAGCCTTACAACCTGTGCGGTGGTGTTCATGAGTACTGATGTCTACCATGGTAAGATGTTACCATTACTACGCTCGGATTGAGCTTTCTACCCTTTATTTAGATATTATCTTGTTCGATGAAACCTAGGTAGATTTACAACCTATCTGGAGCTTTCATTCATATTTACACTTTATCTAATAGTTATTTTAGTTAACGCCAGAGTGGCATTATTCTTTATATTCTCTTCAGTCGTATTAGCTTAATAATACTGGTCCTTCGAGCATAACTTCATTTACTTCGAGCATAACTTCATTTACTTCGAGCAAAACTTCATTTACTTCGAGCTTAACTCATCAGATCGATTTTTCATTTAAAGTTCAGAATATTGTGAGTCAGTTTAGTTGAATCGCAGGAGGATTCAACAGGGGGGAGAATGTTGTGAAACAGTACCCGTATCCCACTAACAACACGCTTAATAATTCGTTTATTATATTCAAGAACTTACAAAACATGTCCATGCAATTTATAACACGTCAGAATAGGCACGAATCGGTAATAGCCAATTAATCTATCAGTTTAACCATTAACAATGACTCCTTTCGAGTAATTTGCGCTATATATCAATCCTAAGCATGCTTTCCGAACCTAATATCTGCAAAATCAAGGAATAGATAATATATAAATGCCCAAATCAACATAAAACCATGTTTGCATATTTTGACATGACTGTACAAACATTCCAAAGCTAGACACGCCAACAAAAATCTCCCTTAGTATAAATACATGCATGTATCGGAAAGACACACAATATATTCGTTCTTTGTCACACCCGGTAGCAAAGAATATTTAACCTTATTTCAAAGCACGTGCAAGGTGTAATAATCGATTTTACTAAACAGCTGTACAAGTCGACCTGTCTATTTTTCACCCACATTTAACCTAATGCTGATGTTTGTTTAGCATTCCAACTCTATTTCGTTCGTTTCGTTTCTAACCACCGTCTTTAAGACCATTGTGAATATATCCTCCGAACTGTGTGTTACAAATCTACAGGGTTGTACGGACGAGTGACGAGATTTCGCAATCATTAAAGTGACATACTTTTCTTATCTACTGACAGTGAGGTCATTCTTACTACCGACATTGAAGTCATTCTTACTACCGACAGTGAGGTCATTCTTACTACCGACATTGAAGTCATTCTTACTACCGACATTGAAGTCATTCTACCCATTTATTTTATTACCATTTTACCACCAGTTTAACGTCTAAGTACTGAGTCACAACAGGTCGTCTCACACAACAGATTAGTGAACAATGTGTTAAAGATAATTAGTACTAAGACTACCATGTAAGTAAGCCTAACATCACAGATTGTATATACAGTAGAGATTGTATTTTCTGTACTTCATTACTTACCAGAAGAAAATAGATATATTTTAACCTACAAATTGTCTAACCTTACATTTTACCTAAAACCAACCAGCGACCAATACCTAAGGAGATACAGTGGTAACCCAGTAAGTTCGAGGATTGAACCACCCGGACCTATCAAGCATAGCTACGGTACTCGAACTTTGAATTTTTTGTATCCACGTTACCATTTAACAATTTCTGAAAGAAGCCCATATTACATGTGCGTTAAATTATATAATAGATTGCCTATTAACATTAAAGGGATAAGTAATATAAGAGTGTGGAAAAAGGTCAATAAAGAGGTTATTAATTGAAACGGAACCATATACCTTGAGACTTTTTTGATTGGGACTTTTGACTTCAGTGAGTTCTTGTCGTTATTGGTTTTTGCGAAGTCATTTCACTTTATAATTGTCTTGTAGTTTGCAATTACCTAGTAACTTGTAATTTGAAATAAAGAAGTGTTATTATTATTATTATTATTATTATTATTTGTACATATACATAGTAATAATTTTGCATTTACATATTACCTAATAACATATTTCCCATGGGCGGACAGCTCTATTAGGCGGACATAGTTAGACGGTCCCGTGGGTGTCCGCCTAAGAGAGGTTTCACTGTATATTCTAACTAAACCCATTTTCTAATGACGTTGACACAAAGTTTCTTAACGGAACAAGAAAATAAACGACCGCTGTTCACATAGCAAGGAATAATACGGTATGACAACAAAACAGAAAAGGCAGCAACGTTTAAGTATTAGACGAACACGTGAAAAATGTATATATGATATCTCAAACGAATTAAAATAAGTAGAAATGTTCTTTTAGTGATTTAAAACTAACTATCCAATAGCTGTGTGCAATAACTGGGTTGTTTACCCTATTTAACTTGAGATTTTTATCTTTTCTTCATTTTCATTTCTTTTTGAATCATATCGATGAAAAAATACCGTCATTACCTACATTTGCCATCCAGTTTCTCTCGTAGTTTGGGGGACAACTAAAGAAAAGTTTATATGTGAAGATGGTGACCGGGGGTTCAAAAGACACAGACACATAACGGAAATGGAAAAAATCATCTGGAGACCCGAAAATATCATGATCCGATAAAATATCGATAAATGATTTTTTCAGGATACCTATTTCCTTCTTGCGCGGAAATAAATAACCGAGTTTTAAATTATAAATGGGTTATTCTGCGCTAATAGAGATTCGAATGTCCCCATCCGTTTTTTTTTGTGATGTTTGCATTACGGCAGTACACAGGTTTGGTGTGGCAAAGTACCGGGTGTTTCAGAAAGAACGCTCATCTCATACATAATAAAAACGAAACGCAATCAATAATTAAAAAAAAAAATTCTCTGATCAAGAAAATTGTATAGGCTCGGAATTATCTGAAATACATCTATTTGTTTTTTATTCCCACTTAACTTTTTTTGCCGTCTGTGATATATAATATACTTATATTGATCTTGCTTGTATACAAAATTTATTTTGAATCTCTGGGACCTGGCTCTCGTTTAACTTCGTGACTTTGATCTTTTAAACAAACTTGGAAATGCTTTTTTAAATACAAAGGCGGCTTCTTGGGCGATATAAATGACTTGGATTAGAAATTTTAACCGGGCGGGTTAAAAGTTTGTCAAGTTTATATTTCTCAGTTTAACGGTTTAACCTTTACGGTTAAACAGACAAATTAGCGGTTTTTTGTTATTTTTAATCGAACTTCCAAGGGTGGTATCAATATTTACAAAATTTATTCCCGTTCTATATTATATTTCGCAATACTCCTTGCACGTAAGAAAATAACAGTTCTTAAAAATATTTTCGAGGAAGAACAATAATAATTGTAGAAAGGAAATAAAACTCTCGGTCTGCTCCACTAATTTAATCAGGTATCAATCAATATATATTGATCAGATAGATTAGTGTACAGTATTAATTTAATCAAATATCAATCAATATACAGGGTATTACAAATTCGGCCTTCACCAGTGTGATTTCGGAAACGGTAAGAGATACGAAGTGAGTTAAATTGGGGCAAAATTGCGTAATTATGGGCCCAAAATACAGGGTGTTATGGAAATGACTTATTATATTTAAATGGGTGACTCCTTGGGTGTCCTAGAGAAAGTTTGCATACTTTTTTTTAAAATCGAATATCTAAATACTAAGGTAAAAACCCTTTTTACCCACGCGCCGTTCCATCTGGATTCACTTAGCAACAATTCCGAGACTGGGGAGTGGAACAACGTCGTGTCGAGGGCTCCACGTGCTTGACGTATACGAATTGTAAACGTTTTGTTAGTTGTATTGCCCGATTTTTGTTGTTGTGATATAATTCATAATAAGAAATGTTGATGTGATTTCAAATTTGTGTGATATTATCTATTGTTGATTCTGTTGAAAAACATACTTTTTGTGTTTTATTATTTTATGGAATTTAATTATAAAACGGATTATTTTAAAATAAGATCGAAGGTAAGAGAGTATATACCTTAAAATTGTAGTTTTATTTGTCTAAAAAGTTTGAAAAAGAAGTGATAACGCGCGTCAAAGACGTCTTGTTGTCAAAAACTGAACACGTGCGGTTAGAATTCTGTGTTGCTATATGACAACATCGCTATAATGCGCTAACCTCTTTTGAACCTCGAGACTGCCTCAATAAAATATTGATTGCGAAGGGCCTCAGGAGCGGCCACGTAAATTTTGAGATTTCATATAAAGCGTATATTTCGCTTAATAATTCAAAGCGCCATTTATGGTTATTTTTCTTCAATGTATTTTCATCTCGGGATTTACCGGTTTAACTATAATTAATACGTCATTTCCATAACACGGTATACAGGATACCGAAAAAAATCTAAAATAATTACAGGGGCTTTCAAAATATTGGGAAAAATTGTGCGTTTCGGTTTTTATTTTTCCTGACTTTGTTCGAAAAGATGTCCAAAAATAAATTTCAATTTTACAAGGAAAAAATAATAAATATTATTTTTTTAAAAGCCGCTATTTTTTTTGGGGTACGAATAGGGACGCAATATTTTGGGTTTGTTCGGGCATTAAAGACCCGCACTGTATAAAATGCACATGTAATAATATTGTTCTTGATTGGATATTTTGATATTGTCCATTTTACCCATAAATTCAAACTCTAGAAAAAAATTTTAAAATTTTATTAGTTCTTATCTTAATAATTCCTTCCATGATTTAACGAAAGTGGAATCGAACATCGGAAGGTCTAGAGTGAACCGTAGAAAGCCTTGGGTTTAATATATCCTTACTTTAGTCAGATAATCTAGAAAACCTGCCGTTAGGTGACCAAACATTTCAACAAATGTTGAAACTAGGAATCGCTTTATTATTTTAACAAGAATCCTCGAAAAAGTTGTGGTTGACTACTTCAATAGCCGTATTCACTTTATTTGTTCAAAATAATGAATATTGTGATTGGCTTTCTAAAAGGATTTCGAGCTATCGATTAAAAAATAATAGAACCCCCGTTTGTTTCCCATAAAGTAGACTAAACTGCGAAATATAAACTTTCCGAACAATATAATCTGAATTAAAATCTCCTATAAACCATATGGTTTATCATGTTAAATTTTAAACTCTATCGTAATAGAAGTGCATAGCTAAAACTAAACGTAGGTAGATTTGAAGTTTGAATATTACTTTAATTTTTTTAATTACTACCAAAAAACTTGAACAAATATTTTATTGAGATTAAGTACTGATTTTTTACCTTTGCGTATTTCAGACGATTTTTACTTCATTGCCAAATTTTTCCATTTAAAACTTAGAATGGTAAATCAAAATTTGAAAATTTTTTGCTAGCTTAAGACATACGGGGAAAAATCAAAAAATAGACAATTTCAAAATTACCTAATATTTTCTTAGTTAAAAGAGATACAGAAAAATTATTGAATTGTTTGAAGTTTCTATATATTAATCGTTGAATAATCTCCCGTTTTCAGTATAAGTATACGAGGTCAGGTAAAAAAGTTATCGAACCTAACCTCATTTTCTAAAATGGAACACCCTGTATATTTTATTCTAAAAAGACACTATTTTAAATTCTCCTTTCAAATATATAGATGATATTGGTTTCCTAGGAGATTTATTTTTTATTACATTTAACGTTAATTTCATTTTTACATATTCATTTGCGAAAATGACCTATCAACATTTTGAAAAATTTGATATGATATCAGTTTATATTGAAACTGGAAAAAACGAAGAGCAACGAAGCAAAATGTATATTTTGTTCGCTATCCAGAAAGACGATAACCATTTAAGGATATATTCCCACCATTTTCGTTTATTCCCATTATTTTTTACTTTAATCTGAATCTTTTATTTCGTTCCAAAGTAATAAAGTTTAAAGAAATCGCCTAGGAAACCGATATCATCCATGATGCGTTATATATTTGAAAGGAGAATTTAAAATAGTATCTTTTTAGATTAAAATATACAGGGTGTTCCATTTAAAAGAATGAGGTTAGGTCCGATAAGTTTTTTACCGGACACCGTATACTTATTCTGAAAACGTCAGATTATTCAACAATCAATATAAAGAAGCTTCTATATGAAACATTTTTCTGTATCTCTTCTAACTAAGAAAATATATATATATATATAAATTATCAATTTATAGATTTTCCCCGTATTTCTTAAGCGAGCGAAAATTTTCGAATTTTGATTCTACCATTTGATCCCAAAAGAGCACATGATACCTATATTACTTTCTTAATAGCAGTAACAATTACGGAGATACCCTATAAAAGTGTCGACACCCTGTAGGTACATATTATTTGTAATGACCAGGAAATAATCTAATTGAAACAAAATGTTAAATGCTATTTTCACGTTTAAAAAAGTTTAATTTTGATCTCTTATTAAACCTTATAAAAATTTTAAATTCTATAAAGCAGTGGTGGCTCGTGCGTTATGCGTTAACCTTCATATCTCGCTCCAAGTAAATAATATTAAAAAATGGAAAGATATGTCAATTTTATAGTGAAGGACGAATTTAAAGAATACTTGCAGCCTACTTGGTTTAACCTCCGGGAGAAGGGTAAATGATACCGTTAATGTCTTACATGGGATATTATTTATTTAGATATTAATAACCGTTATAAACTAAAACTATGTACCTACATTGCTCAATAAAAATTCAGGAGGGAAAATTCAAATATCAAACTTATTCAAATTAATACATCATATCAACATGAAACTCGTAAAACTGTAATTATTATATAATGGATTATTAATATACAATAATTTGCAAAAAAATTAAGAAAAATTAAGAAAAAATAAATATATAATTTTAAGAGAGTTTTTTTCTGAAAAATTTAAAAAATAATTAGTTACATGTTATATTAGTATTTTTATCGGTTAATTTTTGTTTATTTTAATAGTAATTATTATGGGTTATGGGTTCATTGTACGCTGAACAAGGGATTTCAATAACAGTGATGTCTTGAAGTTATTATACAATTCATCCGTACGGTCCAAGTACAATTTTCATATTAATGTCATTGAAGGCGTTCAAAGGAAATTAGTGAAATTACTTAGCTTTAAAAGAGACGGAATATATCCCATGCAGGGTTTTCATCAATCCAGGCTACTTGAAGTATTTAATTACGGGTCTCTCAGTGATCGCCGTGATTACAATCTTTTAATTACTTTGTTTAAATTATTAAATAATCAATTGGATTGTATGGATATGTTGAGAAAGCTTAACTTTAATGTGCCACGCTTAGGATCACGGCAAAACATAACATTCTCTTTGCCATGTCCAAGAACAAATATTTTATAGTTTCCTCCTATTTTTCAAATGTGTGACAAATACAACAGACACATTGACCTAGATTTTTTTAATTGCTCGATAAGTATAGTTAAAAAGCTGGTGCCTCATTAAACTGCATTTCAAATATATATCACGGTTTGCATATTTCTTGTCCTTAAAGTTTTTATTGTAAAACTAATAAGTTTTGAAATTTATAATATAATTTTATTTCTTGCTTCATTTCTTTAGATTATGTTTTTTTTTATATGTATTTAATTTATCTTAAGTTCAATTAATATGATTGTGAAGATATCTTTTGTCCTGCCTTGTAGTTGGGAAATGTACCTGTAAGGCAGGTAAAGTAAATAAATAAATAAATAAATTATTAGTTCATTGTTATTAAAATTTTTTTGTAATACTTAAATACATACAGTGTCGCCATTAAAGTTAGAACCATAGGGGGAAAATATTTATTTTTCGGTTTAGTTAAAATTTAAATATACTATAAATTTTTGCTTCTATAAAGACCAAAAATGACATACAAATGGGACCATGCGGCATTTGTTAACTGTCAAATTTGACATTTTCTCCACAAAATGTTGACACATGGCATTTATTTATACATATCAAATTAAAAAAAATATTTTGAACAGTTATTTGTATTGTAATTTTATGCGCACTTTCCAAATTTGAATCACTTATGATAATTCTTGTTCAATGTCTATTTTCATTGAAAACGGAAGTCGACCCTACCTCCGCAAATATATTTATTTATGTAATTATAAACAACCGCACTTTTATTCTAATATTTCCATTTTTTTTTTCAACGTATTTCTTAACCTATTCGGTGGCTAAATCTTTAAAGATGTGGAGTTTGCTCCACAGATGGCACCATTTTTAAACTGCAATTAAATTTTTTGAGGAAAATGAATATTTTAGTAGATTGGTATAAAGAATGAATTTAGACGATGAGTATTGTATAAATAAATTGATTTACGGTGGTAAGGTCGACTTCCGTTTTCAATGAAAATAGATATTGGCCAAAAATAGATGGGAAACAAAAATTATCAGAAGAAAACAAATTTGACAGTGAACAAAAGCCGCACGACTCGATCCCATTTAATTACATCATTTTTGATCTTTATTGAAGCAAAAACTTATGGCGAAGTCATATTTTACCTAAATCGAAGAATACATTACTCACCATAGGGTTCCAACTTTAATTGCGACACTGTATATTTAAGTTATTAAGATTCCCTTTAATGAACTCTATAGTTGGTTGGGAATAAAGGAACATAAGAAAATACAGGGTGTTACAAATTCGGCCTTCACCATTGGAATTTCGGAAACGGTAGGGGCTTTCAAAATATTTGGAAAAATCTAAAATTTTGCGTTTCGGTTTTTTATTTTTTCCTGACTTTGTTCGAAGAGATATCCAAAAATAAATTTCACATCCTCATTGCTACTTTTCATTCTTCACAAGATGGCATCATAGGATCTTTCATGCGACGTTTCGCCTTTAGGTCACCATCATCAACTTATTTTTTTTTAAATACGGGACTGGATTTTTTGTTTAAATTCTGGAAGAGCACCGAAATCTACTTTCAATGGTATATAACACTCACTGGTTTTCCGACGTTTCGTTCCTTAAATTGACCATCTTCATTAAAATACCCCTAGTACGTTCCTAATACGTAACAAATGTCGTAGGTATATCTACATCTTCTATATGACAAACATAAAAAGGCATATTGGAAGCAAACATTCTTCAGCGAAGCAGGTTGCTCCAGCGGAACACAATGTTCTAGCGAAACAGGAAAACCTATCGATATATACCTGTTCCTATCTGTTCCACATAAAAACCTGTTTCGAAATGAACAGGCTCTGGTCCAAAGCGGCATCCCTATCACACACTATGCGGCGCTCGTTTTGAACGCTAGAATCGGCATTTTATGCCGGAAAATGATCTTACAAATTTACCCACACAAACGTATTAGTACCGTGCTGAAAGGGCTAAAGGGTTTATGTCTTTATACAGAACCCTAAAAGGTCCATTAATTAATCCGAGACGAAAGAGTCAAAGCGCTAAAGCTCTATTTCATGATTGCCTTCGGCAAAGAGTCTATGACCTGTAATTAAAAAGTAATTATGAATTTCGTATGGCAAGTGAAAAATGTAAAAAGTCATGAACTTCCTTTTTCCTGAATTTTAACGATTCCTTCATTTTTTATCCCAGAATACACGGAAAAAATGTATTAGTAAAAGTTGTTTTTATTTTAATAAATACCTACAATTTAGCAGACAGGCACAGAGGCACATAATATATTGTCAAGACAAGTTTGAGTATCATTTTTCATTGACAATTCTGCGACCAAGTGGAGAATAGTTTATAATGGAAATGCTCTCATAATGCTCTAAAAAGTCATAGAAGACCTGCAGGCAGACCATTAACTAGGTCGGTTAAAGTTCTTTAAAGAGACGCGCTTTTATCATTTTTTCAAGCCTGCTGCAGCTGGTTTGGATTTTCTCCAGCTAGTTGAGATAATAACTAACATGACCATTTATTTATTGGCCCAAAAGGGGACAATGGCTTTTTGAAGGCAATTAGTAAGTTCACAATAGAGACAAATGAATTTTTAATAAACTAATAATTATATTATTTTACTATTTTTATCGAAACGTAATAGAATAGTAAAATTAGTAACAAACGTTGTCGGAGGAAGAAGACTACCCAAATTACTCGCGAATAGAGTAATTTTATCGAACTGCAAATAGTAATAGATTTGGTGACTAAGGTAATAGGGTAATAATTGTTAAAATAATAATAGATCTATTACAATTATACTGGTACTGGCAACGCTACCCATCCCTCTCCACGTTGCTAGGGAAAAGGCCGCGAGAGGGTGGCAGCGTGACCGATTGGCTATCTTCGACGCGCTCTCACCCACCCCACTGGGTTTTCGCGCGGTTTGGGAAACGGGGACAAGTTTGCGTCGGGGACACCGGGACGGGGAATAGAAAAAAGGACGGTCCCCTTCAAAAAGGGACGTATGGTCACGTTAATAACCATCCATGGATCAATCACAAGAACTATAGGGAACATCATTCAGGGCTCTCTAGGAGTGGTGCGTGTTTGAATAAAGCGATTCACGTTGGTTTTGAATCGTTATATTCCTTGGGAAAAACGATCTAGGGAAGATCATTCCATAAGGATGAAGAACTCCAGATGAAAGAATTCTTAAATAATGAAGTTCGAGGAGTACCAAGCTTAACCACATATGGATGGGCGGCAATGGTTCGTCGTGTATTTCTACTATTCGCCACTCTGGGGGGAATTGAGAGGGCAAGGTCAGCCGAGCACTTTCCATGAAAATATCTGTAAAAAAGAGTCAAATCCCCAACCTGTATTCGATGTTCTAGTCTGTCGATGGACGAATCTGGGCTTTGTATAGTGTCAAAAGTTGTTGAGGTGTGTACAACATTTTGGTTTGGAAGACTACGCCAAGTTTCTGAGAAGCTATCTTGGCGATTCCTACAACGTGGTTATGCCAAGACATATTTCCTCCCAGATTGACGCATAGCAAATTAATAGATGAAGCCAGTGGAATTGCGTGTCCTGCCATGACTATATCCGGATCTGTAATGTTAACCTTTTTAGAGAAAACTGCTGCCTGGGTTTTTTTTAGCGTTAAATTCGACTTGATTACTGTCACTGGCCATAGACATATGTGTTCACTTAACAACTGAAATGTAGATTAATCATGCCAATATATTGCGATGTTGCCAATATATTGCGATTTTGCCAAAATATTGCGTCTGCTCCGACCTTCCGTCGTTCGCTACCACGATGACGCACGATGCAACTTCCCGCTCGATATAGATCGAAGAGTGAAATAAAAACCACAGTGCCATTAAAAATGTGAAAGCAACTACACGTCGGATGGTAAGTTGGTTCCCTCGAAATCGCGAACGCAGTAGTTTTTGAACGGCTAAGGTGCTCTTGCTCAATAAATATGGTTTAAAATGTATCATTATTTCAACAACGCAGATACAAAATCTAGTTACGTCGTCTCGATTGTTATAGTAAAGTTCTGCTATGAAATAATTAATTGCTTCCATGTGCTTGAAGCGGATGAACTTGCGAGAGCCGGATCCGCTCCAAGTCTCATGGGCCCCGAACCGGCCTTTGGGATATCAAAAAAGGCAACAATATCAGCATTAGATACAGGGTGGCCAATTAGTGCGACAAAGCTCAATATCTCTTTTACCGCTAGGGATAGCGGAAAAGTTTTTTCATCAAAGTTATTAAGCGTTAAGAGGTGCAGCTTTTAAAATTATTTTCAACCATACAGGGTGCTGCAAAAGGGTTGTGTGATAAAAATTTCATGTTTTTTAAATGGGACACTATGTATATTTTTACATATTTGAATTCAACGTAAAATTCTGTACATAGCACCGTAATTATTTGTACACATTTTTGTAACGTTGCCAAATAGATTGGAAAATTCCTAAAATTTGTGCAAAAACATGGTTCAATGAAATGTGTAATATTTCTTAACTTATAATAATTTGAAATAAAATATTTTTATGTCGGAAAGAGGAATGTTGACGGAAGTCCCCTATGATAACACATATCAATATTTTTATACAGGGTATTTTCTATGGATATGCCAACATTACGAACTTGAAACCTGAGTTTCGTAAGATTTTTAAATGAAACACCCTGTATATGATTACTTTATCTTGTAGATATTTTAATCCTCTCTAATTTTTATTAAGGTCTTTCTATGCCTATCTCTACCAATCTTGGTGGTATCTCAATTTTTATTTAAACTCGAGCAAAAAAAAGTGGTTGTATTTTACCATTGTCCTTTTTCTAGTCACCTATGAGAAAATAAAAACAAAATGTTGTAATTTAAAAAAAAATTATTTATTCATACGGGAGGATACGTCACAAAAATATTTTAGCGATTCAAGCTTGTGGACAATTTCTAAAGTAAATTATTACCAAATTATTTGTTCCCCACTAACTTGAACACATAATTTAATACGTTTTTCAAAAAAATTAGTCATGTTTCTACACATTTAGAACTGTTTTCAAAGTATTGCCTAATTATTTGTTCATAGTGACCCCCATTAACTTTAACACATATTCAATACGTTTTTCAAAAGAATGTTTCTAGACATTTGCCGAGTAATACTTTGAAAACAGTTGAAAATGTGTAGAAACATGACTCATTCTTTTGAAAAACGTATTGAATTATGTGTTCAAGTTAGTGGGGATCACTATATGAACAAATAATTATCTAATAATTTACTTTAGAAATTATCCACAAGCTTGACTCGCTAAAATATTTTTGTGTCGTATGCTCCCGTATGAATAAATATATTTTTTTTAAATTACAACATTTTGTTTTTATTTTGTCATAGGTGACTAGAAAAAGGACAATGGTAAAATAGAACCACTTTTTTTTGCTCGAGTTTAAATAAAAATTGATATACCACCAAGATTGGTAGAGATAGGCATAGAAAGACCTTAATAAAAATTAGAGAGGATTAAAATATCTACAAGATAAAGTAATCATATATAGGGTGTTTCGTTTAAAAAACTTACGAAACTCAGGTTTCAAGTTCGTAATGTTGGCATACCCATAGAAAATACCCTGTATAAAAATATTGATATATGTTATCATAGGGGACTTCTGTCAACATTCCTCTTTCCGACATAAAAATATTTTATTTCAAATTTTTATAAGTTAAGAAATATTACACATTTTATTGAACCATGTTTTTGCACAAATTTTAGGAATTTTCCAATCTATTTGGCAACGTTGCAAAAATGTGTACAAATAATAATTACGGTGCTATGTACAGAATTTTACGGTGAATTCAAATATGTAAAAATATACATGGTGTCCCATTTAAAAAATACGAAATTTTTATCACACCGCCCTTTTGGAGCACCCTGTATGGTCGAAAATAATTTTAGAAGCTGCACCTCTTAACGCTTAATAACTTTCGTGAGAAAGCTTTTTTCGCTATCCCTAGCGGTAAAAGAGATATTGAGCTTTGTCGCACTAATTGGCCACCCTGTATATGGTCGAAAAAACAACACCCATCTCGATGGCAAGGGATACCTGCACGAACGGGCCGTAATTGTAAAACCATCGAAAATACTATCGAATGGGATGATAACCCTGACGCGGCCCCAGCTGAAACAGGTGATGGGTCTGCTAACAGGCCACTGCCACCTGCGAAAACACCTTCAACGGATAGGTATAAACAACGGGTCAAAATATCTTCGGGAACGTACAAAGTGGTGATAAGCTCCCACATGACAAGCTTGGTAGAAGGTTACTGGACCTCATAGAAGGAACAAACATCGTCTAACAAGATCGGGGTACACAATAAGCCGGTAGGCTGCAGTGCTAGAAGTTCGGGCCTTTAAACTGACCCCCGCCTTTAACCAACCAACCAACCAACAAGCCGGGCTCCGACGACTGATGTACTTGGCCAATATTTGTTACTGGCGTATACTTGTCACGTCGTATGAATGGTTTACTTGTACAATAATTGACGATTCTACAATTTATATGACACAGTCCGGCTTTAGATTGGAAATGTGTGTTCGTTTGTTAATGTAGTTAGCAGAAATAAATGCCTTGTTGTCATATTTATTGAAATTGTTGAGGTAAAAACTTATTAAACTTGTATTTTTTATGCTTGAACTTACGAAAAAAATATCAGGTAAAACGACTGACATCTGACTAATCATATGAGTTTGTTCACAAATTTTCAGTAGTTCACGTGGCTTTTTATAAGAATGACATTTGGTGATATTTCTCGCTTATTATATACTTCTGCAATTTGTTTTCATCTTATGATTTGCAGGTTTAATATAATAATTCCATTACACCCTGTATGAACAAAAAAAAAATGAATATCAACGGGAGTATACTTAATACTTGTCCCGACGACTCGCAATAATAGGTTCGATTCAAAAATAGGTCTCTTTATGCTTTAAAATAATTAGTTGAATATAACTTACCCTGACCATGGGGTGGCCAATAGCCTGCATAAATTTAGTATAGTTTAGAATAGGGTTCGAGAAAGGGGTGCCAATCACGGAATACCGAAGTCTCGGGGTTACGCAGAAAAAACAATTTTGAAAATACCGGGATTATTAATCCCTCTAATCACGGGATAAATTATATGAAAGAGTTTTTAAAAATCAACTTGTTTTTTAAATATTCATTTTAAAACTAACAATTTTATTGTAAATTATATTTTATTAATAAATCTATAATAGTCCGACAGCCCGTTACCAAAATGTCCTGTTATCACTCCCTCATCAATGACTAATCGCCAGATTATTAAAAAATAAGAAAGACGAGCGAAAAAATTCGGCAACGCTGCGCTTACCGGTCAGAGTGATTTCAGTCCGTAAGGAAGCAGATTGTCTTTTTGTTATTACACCTTGTCCGTTCTTGATGAAATCATATTAACAATATAAAAAAACGTCTATAACAACTCGGCATCAGCGATGTCCCCATATTGCATTATTATTGATACACATGTTTTCTTGACTGAAAACGGTTTTGCTAAAAGTGCGTGTGTAAAAATGTCAGTTCATATTTTTCACCCATTTTCCGAGCCACAATACATAATTTCTGCTCGAAAACGGACGAGGATATTTGTCCTTCTCTAGAACTATCTATAGTTTGGCACTTTTAGTATCGACATATCGAACTTAAGCACTTGACAGTTTTCCAACTCTAGTATTTAGTAAACACAATCTTTCTCATGTTAATTATTTTTTGGGATTAGTCCCGGGATCCCGAAAATCCCCGGATTGGAACAAAGTTACGGGACTGGCATCCATAGGTCGAGAGCGGGAACCGGTTCCAAAAGTTAGGAGCAAAAATTCCGAACACAAACATGAAATAAATATTCCTAACATGGTATTGTTATTATTCCTTCATTTCACTTAGTAGTATAAAATGGATAAACCCTTAAAATACTTTTTAAAGAGAATTAAAAAATCTAACAACAATCTCCATATGAAATTTAAAATACCTCATACCAAGACGTCGCTGCGCGCGCCAAACGGAATTGGAACGCTTAGATATCATAGCTTGTGTATATTGTATCCTGCCTCAAGGGCTTGGTTGCTAGTTGGCTGTACCCCTCGAGCTAATGTTCTCACTCTTAACGATTAAAGAAAGCACTGGAATACTCGTTAATAAAAATATTTATTGCAGTAATTTCTAAAATTTATTAAAAAGAAACGCCGTTTTACTGTCAATGCGTTTTAATTACTTATTGTACCCGACAGATATTAAATTGAAACTCGGCAACATTATGAAATTTTAATAAAGACTAGGTCTAAATTAGCGCTTAATGGCCTTTTTCGAGCCCTCTGGATTAACCTTCGGGACAGGTGATTAAAATTTAAAACTTGGTTATTCCTATAATAACTTTTCCAATGAGTAATTTAAAGTAATTATTTATCTTGGGCCAAAGCTTAGCCAGTGACGTATTCAGGATTAAACCCAAGCGGGTTGGTTGGTTAAAGGCGGGGCTCGCTGCACTCTTCTGGCTTATTGTGTACCCCGATGTTGTTAGAAAATATTTGTTCCTTCTATGAGGTCCAATAACTTTCTACCAAGCTATCATGTGGAAGGTTCTCTCCACGTTGGATGTTCGCGAAGATCTTAAGTCTTCTGCGAGATGGCGCTTTGCAGCAGTATATAATATGGGAGGCAGTTTCATCCTCTTCGCCGCAGAGTCTGCATTCAATGGATCCATTGTAGATTCCTATTCATTGAAGGTGTTTTCGTAAGTGACAGTGGCCTGTTAGCAGACCAGTCACCTGTTTCAACTGGGGCCGCGTCCGGCTTAGCACCCCATTCGATAGTATCTTCGATGGTCTTCCAATTGCGGCCCATGTGTGTATTTTTTTGACCAGGTAAACCTTGCCATCGAGAAGATGTGACCATCTATCTAATGTTGTTTTCATTGCGTGCTTTGATATCCCAAAGGCCGATTCAGGGCCTCTGAGACGGAGCAGATTCAGCTAGTTCATCCGCTTTCTCATTAGTTAATATCCTAGAGTGACCAGGACCCACAAGAGTTCCACCTTGTTCCCGCTGGTCGCCAGTTCTTTTAGGTTATTATTGCACTCCAATGTGAGCTTTGATGTAAACCGATTGGAGTTCATAGCCTTAAGAGCAGCTTGGCTGTCCGACAGGATGTACCTACATCCTTTGGTCTTGGTAGTCCCTCTCAAGATTTTGTAGTACGAATGCTTATATGACATGAACTTCCGCTTGGTATTCTGTGGCGTAGCTCCCCAGTGAGATGCTTATGTCCATCCTGGGCCTTTCCACAAATACACCGGCGCCCACACCCTTGGCGGTTTTTGATCGATCGGTGTACCAAACTAGACCCTTGTCAATCGACGGGGATAATCTAAGCGGGTTGAATATAATATAAAAATTTTTACTTTATACAGCATATGTGAAAATATTGACACCATATTTTATAGAAAAATTTTTGTATCTGTGATTTTAGACAAAAAAAACTATTCTTCATAAAAAGTTTTGCTTACCTTAAAAACTCCTAATCCCCGAAAAAAGCACAAATATAATGTACAGGGTGGTGAAAAATAAGAAAATATGCTAAAATGCTATTAAGACTAAAGTAAGAGTATATTACGTACCGAGGTGGAAAGAAATTGATTCCTATCGAGAGAGTCGGTAGTCTCGAGACAGTAATGAAACTTTTCACCGAGGTTTGTATACTATTTTATTTACAACCACATCTAACATCCACGTCTTATTATTTTGAATTAAAATTATTAATAAAAGATAAATGTCGTTTTGACTTTTCCATTGAAAAATTAGACAGAAATTTCAAATAACCGCAGGTGGTAAAATAACGTAGGTAATGATAAACATCAAGATGGCAAATATCATTTTTTGAATATGGTTTCAATGTCACTAAACAATATATTATTTTAACAACAGAAAAATCAGATGAGGAATTTGATTTTGCTGCTACTCCACCAGAAATTCGAGAAGCAGTATAATAGTAGAAGATCTTCGGCCAACTAAAAGCCGCCCGAGATAGACAAGCCATATAACTCTTTCAAAGAATGGTGTACGGGACACAAAGTTCAAAATCCTGGCTCTGAGTCGGCACTACTAGCTTATTGCAGTGAAAATGCCAAGACAAAGGAGATATCAACGATTTGGTTACAATATTCAATGCTGAGGACCACTCTATCAATTAGGGAAAAAGTAGACATATCTAAACACGCAAAGTTATTAGCATTTTTAAAAAAGTGTGTTCGTATATTATTTTGAGATATCGATTTTTTTAAAAATTACAAAAAAATAATTTACTTTCCGCCCGGGTGGATTGAATGATAATTAATAATAAAATAATTGTTTCTTATCATTTTAAATTAAAAAATCAAGCTAAAAAACAAACGTACGGTATATGGTACGGTTATAGTTATTTAACTGGCTCTTACATTACTTACAGCATTACTTTTTTTACAAAATAAATTACAAGACTATTATAGGTTATAGGTGGTTTTACTGGTGGCCTCCAAGATCGCCAGACTTCATACCACTAGACTTTTGTTTATGGCGCCGATTCAAAAATGAATAGTACGGCAGCCCGTTACCAAAATATCATGTTATCACGCCTTCATCTAGTCAATGACTAATCGCTAGATTAATAAAAAATAAGAAAGTTTTACTCGAGCGAAAAAGTTCGGCAACGCTGCGCTTACCCGTCAGAGTGATTTCAGTCCGTAAGAAAGCAGATCGTCTTTTTGTTATTACACCTTGTCCGTTCTTGATGAAACATGAATTCATCAACAACGGACGTTCTGAGCCATGGTTTAAATAAAAGATGTAAAGAAAAGAGGTATCAAAAAGTTACAGCGCCCGGGTCAATTTTTTTCAAAATTGTTGATGCGTGTTGCGCAGCTACAGGGAGGGCAGCGGAGTCGGAGCTCGTATCTGTATAATTCATGATCGCGGTACACGGTGCGTGCATGGAACGGCTTGCTGTGTGGCTTGGTTGTCTATAACAACTTAACATCAGCTATGTCCCCATATTGCATTATTATTGATACACGTGCTGTGTTGATTGAAAACGGTTTTGCTAAAAAATGCGTGTGTAAAAATGTCAGTTTATATTTTTCCCCCCAATTTCCGAGCCACAATACACGATTTCTGCTTGAAAACGGACAAGGCGCGAGAACTGAAAGCGATAAAAAAGGGACATACCTAAGATAAAACACTGCGGTTACGCGTCGATGAAAATGTCCGTTCTCATTTTTTTCCGGTCACGAATAACGAAAAATAACATCCGACAAGTAAAACGGACGAGGCGTGATAAGTTGAATTCTCCGCTGTAAACAAATTTCGATTTTTCTCAAACCAAAACTATTCACCGCACGGACAATGTCAGTTACTATTTTCATCTCCTCAAAAACATCACTCTCAATCAAAATCTAAACGAGGCGCGTGACTATTACGACCACTTTTTTTACATATGTAAAGATGATTCTCAATGATATCGCAATGTTGCCAATGTCCTTTCTTGTTAATTTCCTTCTCAAGTCCTTATTAAATCACCAAAAACTCAAAAAACTTTAGGTCGTAATCAGTCTGAAGTCCTGGTAACGGGCTGCCTTACTAGAAGTATACAAAGTAAAAGTCAAAACTGGGGATGCACTAATTGGACGTATTAGAAATACTGCAGTCGATATTAACCCATTTGTTACTGAATTTTTTTTTCCTTCTGAATTTGAAAAATATATCCTTAATAATAGTGACATAAGGTATCAATTAAATGCGAAAAAAAAATGTTCTCACATTTAGCAAAAAAACGGCGTCCTTTTAACAATAAAGCATCAATTTTCAAATATTTTTTTATTTAGAAATACGGATATAATAAAGTCAACTTAGTAACAAAAGTGCTTTTGTTGATGTTTTAAGATGCATGATAATATTTGAAACAGTCTTTCGGGTCCAGTCCGACATCACATTTCTCGCATCTAAATTGCACCTTTTTATGATACACGCCGCAACGGCTTTGTTTGTCTTGGTAAATAATAATATGGTCCAACTTATCACATCTTGAAAAAGCATGTGCACTCACAGAAGATCTACAGCGACCTCTTTCTGGCACTCTCTTATAAGTTTCTAAAAGATTTGTTGCACTTGCTCATCTAAATGCTAAAGGGGACACTTTCCACCTTGTGAACGGTGTAACTGCCAAGCGTTCTGTTCTGCCATCTCAATACAGTGACCGATAAGAGGAAAATACTACTTTTTGCCACGAATGGATATTCTATAGAGCTCTATATTTTCGTCGGGCCTATCAACTCCACCCATAAACATATTATAGGATTTCACTACTGCCGGCTGATCTATGTACACACTTTTCTTTTCCTTTTTAGAATACCGTTTCACCTGTGAAATTGGTTCTACATTTGATGCAATTGAGGAAAAGTTATTATCATTCCATTTGTAGACTATCACCCCATTAGTTCCAGAATTTGCGACGTCATATTCATATGTTCCTCTCTCTTTCTTTTGCAAAATCTTAGCCTTAGTCAGCGAACACGATGCTAATCTGTTTTCCCTTATGATACCTGTAGCATACCCAATGACAATAGAGGAAGAGACGTGAAGAAATTATCGAAATATAAATGAAAAGTCGAATTACTTCTGAAGCTTTGTAAGACAGCTGCATAATGCAAAATAATTTTGGAACCTAAACCCAAAGATTTATAAGCTTGCGATAGCGTTTGTGAGGCGCCTTGGTAAGGATCAAACCAAGTAATGTATTCTAGTAGTAATAGCTGCCCAAAATTGGTATCCCAATCTTATGGGTTTTCCTCTTATAAATTGTTTGCAGCTATGTCGCCCATAATATAGGACCATAGCTTCGTCAATGCTATGGCCATGGTTTTGACATTTGCACTAAGCTGGCTCCCCGGAAGATTATTTAGTATGACAACAAGATCATCTCCAGAATCTTCGTCAGTTAATTCTTGGTTTGCATTGTCAGGAGGGAATATAACAATATCCATCGAGGCTATGTTCTCATTATCAATATTTTCAGCTTCCTCCAGCAGCATATGCAGCTGTAAAGGCCTCTTCCAATAGCTAATCCAAAATAAAAGATCAAAGTTAAATATCACGCCAAATTACTAGCGTCCTTTAGAAATTATATTATATTACCTACCAAATTATTAGTTTAATATTAAAGAATCGGTACATACAACATACTACCCTATTTTCATTATTTCTGGAAATATCAAAGATCAAACAATTTATTCATAATTATTATTTGTTTTAGGTTATTCATCCTGAAAAATCATGTAATTGGACCTTGCAGATTAAATTTCCTCAGGTGCGTGATTCAGGAATTTACGAATGTCAAGTAAATACTGAGCCCAAGATTTCTTTGCCGTTCAAGCTGAACGTAGTAGGTAAGTGAACAAATACAGATACGAGAAACACAATTTCAATTAGGTCTAGATTTTTCCTAGACAAAGCATAGATAACATATACAGGTCCACTTTCAACTCAGGATTACATAGCGTATATCTAGGGACGGCACCAAATAATTCGGTTTCTTCCAAAAATGGGATTATACACGGTGTCAATTTAAAAACTTGCAATAAATGATGATTAAAAATAGGAAAGACACGTCAAGTCACGTTAGAAGGTCAAGTGGCACATCATTCTAAAGGTCGCTTAAATCTCTTCCCAATATACAGGGTGTAATGGAAATGACGTATTATATTTAAATGGGTGACCCCTTGGCTGTCCTAGAGAGGCGCTACATATTTTATTTTTTTAAATCGACCGTTTTAAAAGTGGGGTAACAAACACTCTTACTCACAGGTCAGTCCGCGCTACTGTACAACATTTCATCCAGACCCAATGGCAATGTTGCCAAACTTAATGTAAAACTGAAATTCCATATAAAATTATAAAAATAAATTATTTTATACCTATTTGTATTTATCTTTATACCTAAAGAGCGAGGAAATCCAGGCACAAACACAATCAGTTTTTTTTTTCTTTTTCTTGGGAACACTCCTGGAAACACTTATGTACACACAGTAATAGTGAAACAGAACCGATAGTTAGCTTTTGAAAATACAATAATACAGATTATTAGAAGTTATTACACGCGACGAAATTTGACGTCCAGAAGAAACGCATCAATAAAAACAATATTCAAAGATTATTTATGGACGGGCAAGATACACGCGTAAACAGAAAAACAAAGCGGATTGCTGAGAGTGTAACGTATCCAGCCGCTGGTTGGTCTTCAACTAACAGACCGCAAGCGTGCGACGCTAATGAAACTTCTACGCTCAGCCGATGTAAGGCGTCAAGAGGTCATTGGCATTTGACCTAGTGACGTACGTGCCTATTTAAAACTTATTTGATACTATTCCATATGTTTTTTCGGGTTGTTTAAAACATAGTCCGTCGTAAATGTTATCCAATTAATTGTACAAAAAGGTATTATAGAATGGAAAAGTGTTTAAATTATTTTATTTTGTCTAAAGAGTTTAAGGTGTACATATGACAACACCGGCCAGAATTCCTTGCATGTATCGCAGTGCCACACAGGTGTTTTTCTGGTTTGACGTTCACTTTTACCGCTGAATGAATTGAAAGCGCCATTTATGGGTATTTTTCTTCAATTTTTCTTTATCTCAGGAATTGCCGGTTTAAATATAATACGTCATTTCCATAACACCCTGTATAATAAACATAATTTATTATTTTTTGAGTAGGCCAGTGTCTAACCCGGGTATATCTCTAATGGTTTAGTTTTAAAAACAAATTAAATTCAATTTTTATGTAAGATATGTCAAATTTTAATTTTAGGAAATATACAGGTCGACCAGTGGATCTGTGTCTCCGACGTATCGGTAAGGGAGAAGCAGTATCGTTTAAAACATTGGCGTGCTATTATTATTTTAAATAAGATAATAAAAATAGGAAATTCTTCAGTAATTGCATTTTATGTTTGAATGTAGGTAACTATTTTTATCAAGGTTTAAATAATTACTTTTAACAAGATGTAAATTTTTCAACATGGAAAAAAACAGCTACATGATTAATCAATTAATCATGTATAAAATGATAATATTTCAGTTTTGGCGGTATTAATGTCCCTTTCTAGCTTTCGCTTAAGTGGTAATATATTGCTTTGTCATTCCTCTTCACTTACCCTATAAACAATTTCAATTACTTCACGGGTCTGACTGAGAAGGGTTTTACCAGGAGAATACTCATTCATTATCACAAAGTTCAAAATTTTAAAGCAACACAATGAACACTTATTTATAAAACACAATTTAACACAATACAAACATCGGACATCGCCGAACAAGCCCGATTGCCCATCGGGTGTCTCTCGAGACGCATGCGCTATCAACTGGGATATAACCTATCAAATTAGCTCTAGCTACCTGTAACCATTGGCAACGCAAGATGTTGACATATTTTTAGATTAAAAATGCTTTAATTAAAAAAATCTAGTACAGTGAAACCTTTCATAACGGACACCTCTAATAAGCGGACATCTCTATTAAGCGGGCATTTCTTCATAGTCCGAAATTAGGTATATAAAATTCAATGGGCGGACTCTCCTTTGGGCGGACGCGGACAGGCTGTTTTCATACAAAGAGTGCGAAAACCCTCTTTTAAACGGACAAAAAAATTTTTTTATGTATTTGGAAGACGAATAAGTACGGTGCAAAAACTCTCTGAAGACAGACCGGCAACCAATCGCGTGTGTGGCAGAGCGACTTCGCCGAATGAAAGTATGTGTGATTCCCCGACAGCAGTCCGCCATTTATTTGTGAGTTGTAAGGTTAAAATCGTAAACAATGACTCTGAAAGAGAATACTGATGTTGTGGAAGTTTGTAATTTGATAACAATGATTTGGGCGAGTTCATTAACATTGATAGCAATGTGCTATTCGAAGATGATAGTGACCCCATTCCTACCGATTATGTAGTCCAAACTAAAACTGACGACTTTGATGAAGAAGTTTAATGCAGTAATCAAACCAATGTCACCAATTATCAAGCCATTAGTATGGTAAAGGAATTATAAGAATATGCGAAGAATAGAGGTGACTCTACAGCAATGGAATTGTGATCAGATAGAATTATATTTTCTAGATTGCAAGTATAAAACGCAAACACGTCAAACTACGTTATTAGATTTTTTAGTACTACATCCTAACTAATACTGGTGTATTTTTGTTATGTTATGTTTATTTGTACATACATATACATAGTAATAATTTTGCATTTACATATTACCTAATAACAAATTTCCCATGGGCGGACACATTTAGGCGATCCAGTAGGTGTCCCCTAAGAGAGCTTTCACTGTATTTTGCATTTAAATATCAAAATAAATAATATGAAAAGAAATTTTTAATAATATTGAAACTATAATAGAATATTGGTTTCTTATATACATATTACCTTGCCCGCATTCCTTTCGTAGCTACAGACCTGTCGACATGTACACGCATCTAGATTTTATGATCTATCACGTACAATTAGACGTATCAAAACGTATATTACTCTGCCTTTAACTCTAGAATTTGTTTTTTATCGGTCGAAAAAGGATTATCAAAATTGGTTCACTATTAACGAAATAGCAAGTTATTAATTAGGACGTGTATTTTTGAATATTCGATAATTAATATAGTAGTTCCACCAGTTAAATAATAATTTTAATTATTTTAATTTCTTATGTTTTGTTGTTTCTCTTGATTTACAAAAAATAGTAACAAAAATATACTAAATCAATATTTTGCTTGAAATACCAATTATTCACCATAGGAATTGGTTGATGTTCTGGAAATAATCTTATCAAATATAATTCGAACAAGTATAGAAGATAATAATTTTATACACTAGTGAGGAAAATGCCAACTCTCTAGAAAACAAATAAGTGCGGGAAGTAAATAATAATTTAATAGAGCTTGTCGGGAAATGTTTTAAAACTTTCTCGGTCTCTATCTTGGGATAGAGAGCGTTTTATAGACCCAAACAAAACTGAATTCTGTAATATTTCAATTTCATTTAAATTTATGAAATGTTAACGTATTTTCTGGATTGGTGTATAAATTTCGAATGCCGCACAAAACCTTTAGGCTTTATTGAATCCACATATCCCTTAATTGAATTTCGCAGAAAAATAAACATTTTTTATACGCAAAGCGTATCAATGCATACATCGATGCTGATGGCAATTTGCATATGTTGGACAAATTTTAATACAGGGCATTGAATATTTGAAACGTATTGAATAAATGTGTAGGGTATCCTGGGTATCTTTTTTAGTTTTCACGCAACAAGGAAAGCATTATAATCGCGAAAAAATTACGTTTCCTACGACCACATGCAAAAATAAAGAAAGCAACTTGGTTGGAAAGTATCTTATATCACACGGTTGTTGGCAAAAAATTTCCACACGAGTATTGAAAAATACGTTGCAAACAACTGTCTTCTTATTTAATTGTGGGGATTCTTTTAGATTGTACGTACTGTTAGTTCTGTTGAAAAACATACTTTTTGTGTTCTATTTTTTGATGGCATTTAATTATAAAACGGATTATTCTAAAATAAGATCGAAGGTAAGAGAGTATGCATCATAAAATTGTAGTTTTATTTTTCTAAAAAATTTGAAAAAGAAGTAATAATGAGTGTCAAAGACGTCTTGTTGTCAAAAACTGAACACTTGCGTTTACAATTCTGTGTTGCAATATCACAACACCGCCTATAATGCGCTAACCTCTTTTGAACCTCGAGACTGCCTCAATAAACTATTGATTGCGAAGGTCCTCAGGAACGGCCACATAAATTTTGAGACTTCATATAAAGTGTATATTTCGCTTAATAATTCAAAGCGCCATTTATGGTTATTTTTCTTCAATTTATTTTCATCTCAGGATTTGCCGGTTTAAATATAATAAATAATTTCCATAACACCCTGTATATAAGCATGTATATACATAAGCATGTATATACATACGCATGTATATACAGATGTAGTTGTACTGCGAAACGGCCATAACGCTAAAAGCTTTCAATATAGTGACAAATAACAAAATAAACTTTAGTTTCATTTTATATATTTAAAATGTATTGTCACAAAATAACGGATCAGTCAATCAATTCTTTGAAATGGTTTTTATTTTTAATTAAGTGTTGGCGAAATGTTTTTCGACAATATTTAGAAGAAATTAGAACTACAGTGTCATGAAGATATTAGTTTTATTCGGGACCACGCAATACCTGTTCTAGGGCAGTCGGGAGTATGCGCAGTTTAAATATACCTGTTCGGGTTTTACAGTTTTAATTTAGAACGGTCCTAGAATCAAAAGTTTGGCGTTCGGGTTAACATCAGAACTGTTTCGGAACAGTCCTAGAACAGTCAGAATCGATCCCTGATTTGGAACAAGTACTGTTTTCGGAATATTTGTTAAGCCGCAAACACACTATTATCACGTCACGTGAGATCACATGCTATCACGCAATGTCACGGCATACCCGAATTATCTGCAAGGAGGTTTATGCGTCCTTATAAATAAGGTTAGAAGTACACTATAGTCACCTCATGCAGCTCACGGCAAGTCATACTTGACAACACAATTTTATTTCTGCAAATTTACATATTCGGAAGACGTGATAACACTGTGTCAGAGTTTAACGCTAGGAGGCTACAAGATTCACTTTCGATCTTGACAAACACTAAATATGTAATAAACATGATCTGCAGTGTACGTAGTCGGTTTCTAAGCCGTGACAGCATATGCTATTTTGCCGATATGACAACACGTGAATTCACGTGACGTGATAATAGTGTGTTTGCGGCTTTATACATTCGCATACTTGGTTGGGGGTTGAGGTCGGCGTCCCGCAGGGCAGTGTATTGGGACCGTTGCTTTTTCTACTATACACAAATGATATTTCAAACTTTCTGATTTCCTACCATTGTGAGTTTGCGGATGATATTACAGTGCTTAATTTTAACACAAATGAATCTACTGTAGTCAGTTCAATAGAACAAAATCTTAATATTCTGCAGAGTTACTTTACCACTAACCGACTTACCCTAAATCAAAATAAGACTTTTTCCTTACAATTTCATCCCTACGGAGCACACTACACAAAGAGTCAGTTACTAAGATTGAATGGTCGATCAATTGCTCAAGTTACTTCATTAAAACTACTTGGCATTCATATAGATATGTCCTTGAATTTTAGAAATCATGTTGACTTTGTTTGCAAAAGATGTGCAAGTAACTGTTATGCTTTGCGCCGCTTAATGCAAATTTTGAGCAAGGAGGTAGTAAAGACTTACTATTTCTCAAATTTTGAATCATTTATCCGATATGGCATCATCCTTTGGGGAAGTTCGTCGGCTGCCCGTAGAGTCTTTATAATGCAAAAGCGAGCAATTAGATGTATGTTTGGTCTTAATTTTAGGGAATCGTGTAAAGACATGTTTATTAATGAAACGATACTAACATTGCCCAGTCTTTATATTTTTGAAATTTTAAAGTTTGTCAAATCAAATTATAATAGTTTTAAGTTACAAAACGCATTTCACAGTTATGGTACTAGATTTGGAAATGACCTTCAATATGTTCATCACAAATTAGAGTTATATAAACAAAATCCGTATTATATGGGCGCAGTTTGTTATAATAAACTTCCTTCTTGCTACAGAAATCCAAATATGAATATATCTAGAATTAGAGATTTCTTAGCAATTAATGCTTTTTACTCAATTGAGGAATTTTTGCACCATGAGTTTTAGTCGTTATTTTAATTGTTCTTTTATATCTATTAATTTATGTAATTTCTGAATAAAATTGTTATTTTTTTAAGTTAGTCATAAGTTGACATGTCCTATATCCTATTTTTAGTGATCGCTTGGATTAATAAATTTTCATTTCATTTCATTTCATTTCATTTCATTTCATTTCATACACATTCGCACACAGTCATCTTTCATCGATTTTGTGCATCGATCGTGTGCACGGTGTGCAGTCTTGACGGAGAGTACTTTAGGGTTATATTTATTCATAGTTTTTGTATTTTCAAATAATTAGTATGGATTTGATATATAATCATAGAATCATCTAGTTCATCCTCGGCAGCATCTGAGAATCAAAGATGACTTATTGGAAATATAACCTTAAAATCAAACGAAACTACGAGATCCGAAATCTGACAAATTAGGTTATGTTATTGTTAATTTCACATCTTTCGAATGCGTTCGGGTTTTACAACTCTATTGGCAGATATCAAAACCTGGCACATATAGTTCTGCGCAGTCAGCAGATCGTTCGATAACTGTTCTAGAACGGTTCAAATAATTGTACCCGAATAAACTTACTTTTAATACTAAAATCAGTTCATTATTAACGAAATAACAGGACATTAATTTGGACGTGCATTTTTTGAATATTCGATTATTAGGTGGGGTAGTGTATTACAATTATCTGAAAACTGCATAAAAATTTTTAAAATGGCATTTCTCGTCCGCCTTCTGTTAAATTTTTTTCATCCTAAATGACATTCAGAAGGGCTTTAATTTATGGATATTTCCGCCGTGCCTAAATATTAAATTTTCCGTAACGGAGGAATTCTTAGCATCCAAATTAAATTTATTAAGGAATATTTATTATTTATTAAGAAAACCCAAAAAGCACCAAAAAAATTGTGGAAACACTTATTTGAATTAAATGAAAAGATATAAATATACAATAAAACTATTTTCATCATAATATTTGATAATTCCCCTCGCAAAAATCCTACTACATAGATATGCCATTAATAGTGATAGACCGCTAATATACAATTTATATTATTATTAGTGTGCAGGTAAGATTCCACGCCGACGGAGGCGTGACTTGTGACGTCACCAGGAGAGTAACTTTTAAATCTCGTATGGAGATTTATATTGCGGTCAGCGTTTTTAACTTTCTTTAAATGTATTAAAAGGTTTTACGCATTTAATAGTATATGAAATGAAAGAATAATATTATGGTATTTAGGTATATTTATGTCATGAACATATGGAACATAACATATATGGCAAAGATTAAAACTAAAATACGACTTATGTAGTTATAAACAAATTAAACTATTTTTTTTTAAATAGTCCATCTCTCAGTGGAGTGAAATTATGAAGAGGTAAAGGAACTCATAGTCTGCTTCAGTAGTTAAATAAACAATATTTTAATTTCCATGCATGTTCAGTGAAAAATACTTAAGACGTAACAAAATAAATAAATCCGTATCTATTCTAATTTTTTATTTTTATCCTTAGTAAAGCGGAAACCCCTTATATTTCTATAAAATTTCTTTGTTTTGTTATTCATATCACAAACGAGCATAGCGCACCTCATTTTATGAAAATTCATATATATGGTATATATTTTAATAAACACACACTACTAAATAAGAAAAATTCTAGTGAAGTTTCAAAATTTCCATGGAAAACTATGGAAAACGGCACAACGTGGCGACCAGTGCTGCCAGAAATCTTTGATCAAAAGTAATAGGTTGACGGTTCGAAATCTAATACAATAATAAAAATGGTATCAGAGTAAGAAGCTCCACAACAAGAACGAACATCCCAAAAAAATTTTAAATAGTGATGGATATATTAAAATTGTAAAAGACTTACAACACTGGTAGCAACGAGGAGGGGTCGCCGAGCGCTTCGACTATCGTAAATACTTGTCATATATTATTCTTTCATTTCACATACCATTAAATACGTAAAACCTTTTAAACCTTTGTGACGTCACTGCGCGCGGCAGACGATATTGGAACGGTTAGATATCTTACCTTTAGTTATTTGTATATCATGGTATGCCTCTAACTGCAACGTAAATCCTAGTTTCCTTGTCTGATTGTTTTGATGTGCTTGGGTTGACTTTTATTCATTTAAAAAAACTCTGGCCAAAAAATCTTTGCTAGGATTATTTTAGCTATGATAGTATATTTTCTACCTGCAAACACTAAAATTGTTTTTTTGTGACAGTAGAAACCATTTTCCTGGACATTATTTATTCTTATTAGAAGAAACTTACTTTATAAAATATTAATTTTATAGTGACAGTTAAATAAATATTTGAAATCATTATTTTTTTTACATGTGCCCCGAAAGTACCTCTTTTCATAAATGTACTCTTCACCGAAAGTGGCGTTTTCCAAGAGAGCGGGCGGGAAAGTAACAAAGCGGGCGGGAAAGATTTTTCCCGCCCGCTTCGAGTCACCATGTGCTCATAAATAAATAAAACCAGAATTGTCGGTGCGGGATTTGAACCCGCGACCCTCGGATCGCCAGGCGGACACTCTACCCACCGAGCCATACTACAAGCGATAATAAATAGCGGATTATATATAAATTAAATTGGCAGTTAATTTTTCAAAGATGTTTTAGAAAAATGTTTGAAGAATTTCTATATTTATATGGCCTCAAAGACTCGGGCACTTGTAAAAAAATAAATAAAACCAGAAATGCCGCGTGCGGGATTTGAACCCGCGACTCTCAGAACAAAAGGCGTACGCTATACCACTAGGCCACCGAGCCTATTTGTGAAAAATAATAAATAGATATTTACATTCTCCATGCGCGAGTGTTTTCATGTCCTGTAGACAGGAAAACTGTCTGAAGAATTTCTTTATTTATTTGGCATCAAAGCTTCGGAGCACTTGTAAAAAAAATACGGTACATATCTCGGGCCGTCGGAGGCATTTCCGGACTCGTGCTTCTCCGCATCTCGTCCGTAAAGGCCTCTTTTCGGCCCTTGATACGTAATGTACTATTGTGTCACTATCTTTATATATGCTCGGAAAAAAATTCATTTTGCTGTGATTAAAAGAAAACTTTATAAAAATGTCTGTGCAAGGCATGTAAATTATTTTTTACTGGCACAGCAAATCGCGCCAGTGGCAGTGCAGGTACGAACTTCAATTTTAATGCTGCAGTTTGCTAAAGGACTAATTGTTTGTCTTTTCAGTTCTACACGTCAACAACAAACCTGTTTGACCGGTTGACTGCAACGAAATTTTCAAATTTAATAATATTTTCATTAACAACTTTCACTTTTATTATTATTCTCTTTGATATAATCAAATCTGTTCTTATCATGCGGGTCCAAAGGTCATCCTTTTCTTTTATGTCAAAGTTGCATAAGTTTGTCATATTTCTCTTACAGGTTTTATTTGGACAGTATGATTAAACGCAATAAAAGGAAAGAAAAACTGAAAGTATGTCTTTGTTAAATGAGAAGTAATTAAATGGCTTGCCGTTATTAACTGTCAATTTATGTAACTTTCTTGTGTTTTCTTTTGCCGAATACAGAAGGAAATCGGCTAAAAAAGTGTAGCGGGGGCGGATTTTCACTTGCTTTTCCAGGGCACTATCACGATTAATTTAAACTTTGTTCATATGATATTTTTGTATTGTCCCCTATGTAGTATTTTTTTCTTGCAGTAGTCAAATCCTGTAACTGTAAAGAAATCTGAGTAATAATATCATGTAAAGATTGTTCCACGAAAAATGGATATAACTTAATGACTGCAGTAAAAGTACCTGGGGAGATCCCATTATTTATGACCGTTTGTTATTATTATGTGGAAAGGACCGGATTGTAATAATTATAATTAAATATAGGCCCATCAGGTAGGTTAGGTTGCTTAATTTATATTTAAATATCTTTTTGTGGTAAAATTTGTTAGTTTTTATTTCTTGCTGGAAGAGTTTAGTTGTATTACCGACATTATTTTACCAAACGTATAAAAAAACAGTATGTGGCGTCCATGGAAAAACATTGATGCTGCTTCTTCTTTTTTTTTTTTTTTCATGATCAAACACAAGCACAATAGGAAAAATCCATTAGGGCACTCTGGGAGTGGTACGTGTGCGCAGAAAGCGATTCACGTTGGTTTTGAATCGTTGGAGGTTATATTCGTTGGGAAAGGTCATTCCACAAGGATGTGGTCCTCCAGATGAAAGAATTTTTAAATAATGAAGTTCGAGGAGTATTAAGCTTAACCACATATGGATGGGCGGCAGTGGTTCGTCGTGTATTTCTGCTATTCGTCGCTCTGGGCGGAATTAAGAGGGCAAGGTCAGCCGAGCACCTTCCATGAAAATATCTGTAAAAGAGAGTCAAATCCCCAACCTGTCTTCGATGTTCTAGGCTGTCGAGGTTCTTCGTCAGGTCGTGTTTCTAGTGTTAAGTGAAGAAAATGAATTTATCTCTCGATGCTAGGGAAATTGTAAAAAGAGTATATACTTCTTTACTCAACAGAGGACTTTATGCTAGTGCTGCTGCGACTGAAACGTCTGATTTGACTAAGATACCTCTGACTACAGTGAAAAAAATCGCGTCAAATCCCATTAAATCTAGAAAGAAGCGTAAAGATGCCGGTTTCACCAAATGTTTCGACGAAAGCGACAAGGACTTGATAAGGCGAAAAATCTACACCATGTACGAAGAGCAACGCGTACCTACATTAGATTCTCTGAACCAACGGCTCACCAATGATGAAACCCAAATAAGCTGTAGCCGCACTAGCATTTGGAGAGTTTTGTCGGAAATGGGATTCAGATACCGCAAAATTGACAAAAGGCAAGTACTCATGGAATCCCACCGTTTAGAAAAATGGCGTCATGAGTATATAACTTCTGTAATGAAATCCCGTTCTGAAAACCGTCCTATAATTTACGTCGACGAGACTTGGTTTGACACGCATGAAACACCATCCAAAGGCTGGTCTGATTCTTCCGATAAGTGTAAAACAAAAGGTCCGTCAAATAAAGGAAAAAGAATAAGCATTTTACATGCTGGGTCAGAAAACGTTCTCCACTGAGTGTACCAAACATGGGAATTTAAAATGAAAAGTTGCATTATTGCATAGTTGCATATTATTTTTGCTCAAAAAATATATGATTAACGGAATGACCTTCTCTTCCCGATCACCCTGTATAAGCCAAATTAATAGTATCGGTATATTAAGAAAATTCGTTAAAAAATCAAAGTAGTTTAACGAGGTTGCCGCTGAAAAATTCAGTTTATTCATTGACAGAGAGTATTTTAAAAATACTTTATCACAATCCACCATCAGTTAAAAACGCTTTATTAAAATGATTTATAGAGCTTCTTGCAGAACTTTTTTAATTTTATATATCATGCATGTTATAAATGTGTTTTAGCTATCTCTATACAGATGTACATTTTTCAGGCGTCAAGCGTATCCTAACTTATAAAATAATATTTATATAACAAGAGCGCGAAATAGAATTTTAAAAGGAGTTTATAAAACATTTTAACGAGTTCAACTATATGTGACAATTTTCCACCCGAGTTAATACGTTTTCATAGAGCGTGTCCTTAGTAAGATATATATCTAGAAATTTTATACATGAATAAGTAGGCATTTATTAAGAATTTTAAGAACATATTTTATGTATGAAAAACTAGTTGCTTAGAGAATAAAAGGGACGTCGTAGTATAAGGGTCATTATTTCCCGACGGGATAAATCAGAGATGAAAAATATATTTATTTATAACCATGCATGTGATAATGACATTTCATCTATCTTTGAAACGTGGAAAGTTGACATTTTTTTACTTTTACTTTCCACCCGGATTTCTTGTAATTTTTTTAAAAATCGATATCTCAAAATAATATTCGAACACACCAACATACAACTCATTACACAAATTTAACGACAATGATTTTTTTTAAATAAACCTAATGGCATTTATAAAAAATAAAAAATTAAGATGGTTTTTGTTTTACTTATTTACATTAAATATTTCTTCCTTTACATTGAATTATTTAAAAAATGTTTCATAAGGAGCCAACCGCGGAATTAGTCGAGTATATTAAATATTACATTGGCATTATTGTAGGCACTGATATGTTAAAGCATTGAATATTATTACCAAATCGTTGATGTCTTCTTTGTCTTGGTATTGTCACTGAAATAAGCTTACTAGCTGAGTAGAGCTGACTCAGAATCAGGGTTTTGAACTTTATTTCCCATACACCATTCTTTGAAACAGTTATATTATTCCTTGTCATATCTCGGGTGGCTTTTAGTTGACAGAAGATCTTCTTTTACTATTTTTGCTGCTTCTCGAATTTCAGGTGGAGTAGTAGCAAAATCAAATTCCTCATCTGATAACATTTTTCTGTTGTTAAAATAATATATTGTTTAGTTACATGGAAACTATATTCAAAAAATGATATTTGACATCTTGATGTGTATTGTTACCTATGTTATTTCACCACCTGCGGTTATATGAAATTTCTATCAAATTTTCAATGGAAAAGTCAAAATGACATATTTATGTTTTATTAATAATTTTAATTCAAAATAGTAAGAGTGGATGTTAGATTTGGTTGTAAATAAAATAGTATACAAACTTCGGTGAAAAGTTTCATTAGTGTCTCGAGATTAAGTTAACTGCCGACTCTCTCGACAGGAATGAAATACTTTCCACCTCGGTACGTAATACACTATTTCAGAATAATAATATTTAATATCACAATTTGTATGCTTCAATACCTATGCTGCAGTACAATATGCGTCCACGAGTTAAAAAATAATAATTCCGATTTTATATAAAAATAGACAAGCAAAGTCCATGGAGTGGAAAATAATTAACCCATGACGTCTATTTTTTTTTAAGTAGAATACATATACATATCGAAGGCAACCTGATTTTAACATCTTCAAAAATATTTACGACCGATTAGGCGAAACAGGTACCTTTCATCCTAAACGGGATTCCATAGGGCGCGGACCAGAATTTCTTCTTCTTATTCTGACAGTGATGGGCTAAAATATGGAACAAATTCAATTAAAAATCAGGTATTAATTTTTTGTAAAAATGCTCGGACACGTCGATTATAATTTTATCTTCCGGATTTTTTTCCTCAAAAAGAAATTATACTGGGTGTGTCAAAAAGTAGATGTAGGTATAATTTTGAAAAATTATTTTATTAAGTGTTGAAAATGCAAACCATTAACTTCTTGACAATATATCAATCTACTTAAAAACCCTTCTAAAACATTATTTACAGTATTTTCATTAATTTGCCTAATTTCATATCTAATTTTAAATTTTAAGTCTTCCAAATTTTGTGGTTTATCCTTATACACTTTTGATTTCAAATAACCCCAAAGAAAGAAATCCATTGGTGTAAAATCGGGAGATCTTGCAGGCCATTCTATGGGTCCTCTTCTACCTATCCATCGTTCGGGAACAATAGTATTCAAATACTCTCGTACTTGTCGAGCAAAATGAGGCGGAGCACCATCCTGCTGAAACCAAATAGACGCTTCTGGTAGATTAGGCTGATTCGGATTTGGAAAATTACCTGTTTACCTTTAAGTAGGTACATGTACCTTTTTTTAAAGAAATTTCTTTTTTAAGATGTAATTTTTTTCTAAAACCGTTAGAGATAAGCGTATGCTACATGAATTATGCTCAGAATTTGACGTAGAATTTATGTGATAAGTAAAAATAGGGTGGTTCTATTTAAAATACAAAAAAATTTTACAACATCTACTTTTTGACACACCCAGTATAATTTCTTTTTGAGGCAAAAAATCCGGAAGAAAAAATTATAATCGACGTGTCCGAGCGTTTTTACAAAAAAATAAAACCTGATTTTTAAATGAATTTGTTCCATATTTTAGCCCATCACTGTATATATTATTCAATAATTACAAAAAAATTGACAAAAAATATAATTTTATTATTTAATCTTGCCGAATAGACAAATTAAGAGGCGACATTAGCGTCGCCTCGCGAAGAAATAAAATGCGGGCATGAAGATGCATCATCGGCATTTTTTTTCTTTCTAAGAAAAAACAAGAAACTTTTGTCCGAAAATTTTTTTTTAAAAAGACGAATTTCGCGATTGACCCAACGAACAAAATTTGAATATTCCAAAATATTCCGACTCTTTTACGCGAAAATGACGGGGTTTTCAGAAAAATTACAAGAGGGAAAAAAGGCTTAGCTTAAAAAATAGGGTTGGCCATTTAAAATTTACAAGTTACCCCCACCCCTCAGGAGGGGGTGAAGGGGTGGGAGATGGTTTTGTATACAAATGATTCCTCTTTCAAAGCCATACAACTTTTGCCCGAAACATTTTTTTAAAAAACCTTCCCCTCGGGAGATATTTGGCCGTTGCGGGACTTTTGCCCCACATAGTATATAAACAGTATATTGCTAATACCATCTGCAATTATATCCCCGCTATGGGCATCGAAGGGGGCGTTGTGAGTTTGCGCAATTCGGAAATTTCCTTGTGAAAGTAAACATTCGACAGGACCGGATTTCAACTTTTTTAATGTAAATTTCACTGGTTAGCTAGGAAAAATATTGCAATCAAAATTTCGATTAGTTCGATTTAAAACAGCGTTCCATGCATACGATGCTGGTGCTGGTGCCCTGATTGGTGTAAACTTTTGTTGCCAAATTCCGTCCAAATATTTGTAACAATCGACACGATGAGCTTTATTTTAACTTTCATCCGATGTCGTATGTTTCTTAACCTCACTTTTTTCTGAACCAAAAATTAAGAATGAATGACTACATTGACTATTTTGGGAATGATTATCAGCTACTAATGCACCAAATTAAAAATATATTAATTTTAAGGTTAGGTAGTGACCACATATATATTATATTGTATTGGTACGAGACACGCAAATAAAAAAAGTAATCGAATTCGTCCCATATTTTATATAAATCCAATAATTTTATGCTAGCCAAGCTACATAATTATGAAACATAAACGTATCTAAAAAATTAGAAATTAATAATGAAAAATATATTTGCGGCATATTCCATTTGTGAATATCACTTACTAAACATCTAAAAATTGGACAGAATGTAGATAATACTTGTTTTACTAACACAGACTAAATGATTATCAGATGATTAATCACATGATTTTATTAACCATTAAAAAATCGAAAAAAGTAGTTCATAATTACTGAAAGTGGCATTTTATTCATTGACGAAGACTATTTTAAAAATACATTATCAGTATCGAACATCATTTAAAAACAATCTATTAAAATGATTTATAGGATTTCTTATAGAACTTTTTTAATTTTATATTTCATGCGTGTTATAAAATAAATGTATTTTTAACTTTCCCATTAGTGATGTAAATTTTCAGGGCGTCAAGCATATTTTCACTTATTTAATGGTTACTTATATAACAAGGGTGTGAATTCTGCAAGAGTTTATAAAATATTTTCACGAGTCAAGGCGGAATATCAAAAGTTCGTGTCATATAAATGCGTTGAATCAGTTATTTAGAAATTGTTGTAAAAATACTTTTTTTCCAATTCCAGAAAATTAATGAATTTTATTTTCCGTTAAATTATTTAAATAATCCCACATGCAAAATTAGACGGGCTTTTATAGTTTTGCGGTGTCAGCAGTATTTAGTTCCTTATCTCTGATGTCGCAACCTATGGCTTTACCGGTAGATAACTCGGCCAGGATGACGTAATGTAGCGTTGAAGGGGACGACTAAAGAAATTTCTGCAGGAGGCAGTTTTTTTTTAGTGGGTGTTGATCTCTCGACGCGGGCGGCCACCTGTTCCAGGTCCACCTCGCTCGCCCGCGATTTTATTTTTTAAAAAGGGGGTCCGACGTTTTGGTTACAGGTTTTAGAGCGTTCGTCGCCGAAATTGCCCAGAATAGTCAAATGCGGACCTTTCCCCGAGTAAATTTTATTTTCAAACACTCGTGTCTTGGCGCGAGTATAAATAAAAGCCAAAAGTATCTTCGAAGACTCGGACATTTTGGGGCGAGTATAAATAAATCTAGAAAAGAAATTCGTTAACGCAACGTGGGAGATAAACTTGTATTTATTAATACAGAGTAAAGAGCACCATCGATTGACGTTCAACAGTTCCAGAGACTCGCCGTTGGAAAAGCAGACTGGTGCGCAACCCCAGTTCGCGTCCACCCGCGATTTCAGTGCGGGCCTGAAAGATTTTTCTTTGCAAGGTATCACCTATATACCGGCAGATTAATCTAAAAGGCGCTGTACAGGCTTGATAATATTTCCCACTGGGGCGTCCTTCCATCGCGTCGACAACCCCTAGAATTAAAGATCTCGTATTACAGAAACCGTTTTCAAAAAGACTAAACAAACTATTACCACGAAGTTCTTTATTCCAATAATATCTTATTTTCTACATTACAGGGTTTATATACCAAAGCGGTGACAATGAAAGTACTTATCACTAACAACTATTTTCTAACACATTATCTTAATGGTAATGGGCGAAAGTGCCATTGAAAGGTTATAATGTAGGAATGTCTGGTTCCTTAATTCTAGGGCAATAATGTTGAGTCGCCAGCCTTGCTAAATAGCGCTAATATTTAGTAAGTGAAAAGGCCAAGAATGAAGCCATCATTGAAAAAACCCTGAAGACTTAAAATCTCGGCGGTGTCAGGCTAGTTTGTTTTCTCATGCGTTCGTAAAATAGCGACTGTTTTGACAGTGGAAGCTATAGGTAGAGAAACAAACAGAATAGCCATAGCTCGGTTGCAAAGGCAGCGTTGTCCCTGAACTGAGGGCGACGTCCGGCCTGAGTGACGTAAAAATTTATACCCCTTAAATTAAGAAAAAAATGTAACGGTCACTACGAACTTTGCTATACCTATGAGGTAACAATAAGTGATGGTAACAAAAAAGAGTCCCGATTGAGACATAAAAATTTATTAGTGCGAAATAAAATATATTAAGCTAGTATTAGTAGTCACTGCCGCGAGTCATAATTTTTCTTTCGGAAATTGTTAGGGTGGTTTGGACTCTCTTTAGTTCAAAAACAAAATGCTAGCTTAGGTTTATTTTACATTGTAAATGCTGTAAATAATTAAATTTTAAATGGGAGTACGTGACAGAGGAATGATAGGTTGGTTTGAAACGCAGAATGTTAGTGTAGGATAATTTTTATGGTAAATATAAAATGTAAATAATTATCGCACTAGTACTTCGGGTCGCGTTACTCGACTGACGTAAGACAAACCCCCTTAAATTCACCCTCAAAGACAAGGACATAAAATTAAATAAAAATAGCCCTCCGTGTTCCAATATAACAAACTTGCATTGTTGTTATATTTAATTGGACGCGCCCGAGCCAATAAATCAAAAGTATAGTCTGAACATCAGTTAGGCCTCGTCCTACGTTCAACAAACTATACTTTTAAATTAAAATCATTCATTCTTTCTTATGACAAATTTGCCCTCATCTCTTCAATTGCGCTGGTGGACCGCTGACAGCTTCCAGTTGGCGGGGAAAGGTGGTGGGCCCACCCAAGACCGACTGACACGTGCGTGTCAAGTCGGCAATGGCATTAATGCCTGGCATCCCTGACTAATAAACAATCGAAATCGTAATCGTAAAGAACTGCGTCCGTAAAACTAATTAAGTAGGAACGTCTTCGGTTGCGATTACTTTTTCATTACTTGCTAAGACTGGCCACTTTACAGATAGTGTCGACCAGTTCTTACATCTTCCAAATTAAAATGATTCAAATAGTTAGATTGGCTCCAAATAAATAATTCCTGGGTGGGGAATTCACCTCTGGATAGAATTCAAAAATGGGGACAAAATTAAAATTCCATAAATCGCCATCTAGCTAATTATCAGATTAAATTAAATTCAAAAAATAAAATCAAGGGGTAAATTGGTTATACGGGGGTTATCAACAAACGTCCCACGTAAAAACGCGCAGATAAGGAGAACGTTAGAGTTACCTATCAATTACTAAGCGCAAAACGGACGAACGTTTCGGGCTACGTGCTCCACTCATATCATAGTATGATGTACGTACGCACCGATCTTTCAAAATTTCCAAATTTCGTTTACAATTCGGCGACAAAATGGTATACTGGGTGTCCCAACTCTATTTAAACAAGGAATATCTGCTACCCTGTACATAACATAATAGTTATTTATGTATCAAGGGTACTAAGTAGATAATTATGCCCTGAGGGCGACAGTTTTACAAAGCCGAGGGCCTCTGGCCCGAGGGTTCGTAAGTCGCCCGAGGGTATATATCTAGTAGTACCCGTGGTGCATACAAACTTTGATAACATACCAGTTCGTTTTAAATAATAAATATTTATTTAAAATTTAATTTAATTAACAAATTTTTTATTTTTATCTGCGACATTACCTTGACATTATTATAGCTTGCGTTTTTGTTGCTACGGAGATAAGTATTCACATGTTTAATGTGTCAAAGTCAAAAATCAAAAATGGAACAAGGTTTTAAAATTCCCGACGAAATTGAAAAAAAGGCTGAAAAGGCAACGCAAAACCTGTTACCGAGAAAATCCAGAGATTCATACGACAAAGAATATGACCAATTTTTGAAGTGGATGTCAGAAAATGCTGTAGAAAACATTAACGAAACTGTGCTGTTGGGATACTTTAATGATCTATCTGAAAAATTTTATTTTATTAATAAAGAATAAGTTAATCGAAAACTGTTTTTTGCGTCCTAATGCCAGGGCGGGCCATAATGTGTACTTTATGCCCGGATGGGCATAAAGTAATCCATTATGTAGATGGTATCTAAGGTATAAAAACACAATAATGCACTGGTATGACATACAAAAGTTTTAAGACAAATACCTAGTTCTTCGTTTAAAAAACTACGTTTAGTGGGAGTACATTTAAGTATACAGGGTATCTCTCTTATTTTTTGCCAAATATTGTTTCTTCATTAAATTCTGTATCAAAAAGGTAGATATTTTATGTTTTATGCTTCCTGTAAATTATTTTTGAAATGAAAGAGGAATGCACTATATATTATTATTATTAGGTGAACAATAAAATGATTAACTATTACAAATTAGTAACATTTTAAACTAAAATTTGACATTTATGACAACGTTATATATTTTTTTACTAGAAGATCAAAATAGTATTTTTTGAAAATTTGTAGCACGCATTTGAAACCTAACATTACCAATATAACAAGTTGATTATACTTACACATTCGTATAAAATGGACTCTCTTATCCTTCATATATGAAGTGTGAATTTTCAAAAAAATATGTATTCAGCCGTTTTTGAAATATTTCCTCCATATCATTATGACGGGATTATCTGAAAATATGCAGGGTGTTCCAGAATATGTGGGCAATCTCCCGGGTTCAGATAGAACACTTAAAAATAACGGAGCTACGGGTCCATAATGGACGTCCCTGGAAATCGTTGATTTTTAAAAAATTTTTAAGTACTAGGTGTAATTTAATAATTTTTTTAGTATAATTGTTACTAGATGAGTCTCCTTAAAATTTGCCGTTTTAAACACATTTGCCTTATTTAGTTTGCCAGGGACGGACTAGACGTGACACAAAAATGATTTTTTTTACACCTTGACGGAACGACAATAATATTTTTTATGCTGAAAAAAAGGTACTCTTAATCAAAACAAAGGAGAAAAACCGCAAATTTCAAGACACTACCATAAACTGACACTGTGACATGTGAAAAAACCATAACAACAATGAGCAAATTTTATGAAAATAAAGCAACAACTAATGCAAAAAACCATATTGAACAAAAATATTTTTTTTCGAAAACAGTTCACTTTATCGACATTGATCAAGAGTATCTTTTTTTAGCTTAAGGTTTAGAGTATCCAAAAATATTATTGTCGTTCCTTCATCATACAAGGTGTACAAAAAAAACATTTTTATGTTACGTCTAGTCCGTCCCTGGCAAACTAAATAAGCCAAAAGGGCGAATTTTAAGGAGACTCATCTACTAACCATTATACTAAAAAATTATTAAATGACACCTAGTACTTAATAAATTATTTGAAAAACAACGATTTCCAGGGACGTCCGTTATGGGCCAGTATCTCCGTAGGAGAGGCCGTAGGAAGAAAAATGTATAAGAACTTCTCCTGTTATTTTTACGTGTTCTATCTGAACCCGGGAGATTGCCCACATATTCTGGAACACCCTGTATGATGAAGGAACGAGGAGTATGTCATATTATCTGGTAAATTTAAGCAGAACTATCCATTAACAAGAAACACGATCTTATTTTTTAGAACCTCGAGCTCGAATACTAGAATCAACGGAATTGCATGTAAAGGAAGGCAGCTCAGTGACCCTTACATGTACAATTAACCAGGGTCCCCATGATTTGAATACCGTCTTTTGGTACAAAGGAAATACTATGATACAGCCAGTGGACTATTTTCGACGAATAAATATTCAGGTGTGTATAATCCACTTTTACCTATTTTAATAAAAGTAGTATTGCCATTTATTGCGGCAAAAAAAAATTTAAAAAATACGTTATTATTTAAAAATACACTCGCCGGCACAAAATTCCGCCGCCCTGATATTTTGGTCAAGTTTGATATTTAATAACTTTTTTATTTTTTATGCGATTTTCATGTTTTTCCCTAATTATTTTAAGTAACATTTTTCGATTAGGCTATATTATACAGGGGGAAATCACACTGTTGTTTTTATCGTAATTTCAAAATACCCTGAAGGAAAATTGAGGAGGATAATTTTATTTACATACTGTTCCATGTAATCTTTGATGTAGGTACTCTAAACATTTCGATTTTTGATTTTATTCCATTCCTGCTGCGAGCTGCAAAATTTTAAATGAAACGCTGATTTGAAGCCTATTTTCATTAAGAAAAACAAACACTAGGTATATCATAAAGTTAATTAACAAAAACAATTTTAATATCGTGTATTTCCTCCTCTCGCAGCAATGACAGCTTGCAGTCTTCGTGATATCGAACGAATAAGGTTACTTATCCTTTCCTGAGGGATAGCTTGATATTCTTCGGTCAGCGCCAGTCCTAAGTCTTGCAAGGTTTATGGTTGTACAGGACGACGACGAACAAAAGACGATTACAAAGATGATCGATTGGGTTGAGATCCGGGCTACATGCGGGCCATTCCAATCTTGGGGTTTGTTCCACTTCATCCAGATATTCGTTCACTACATGTGCAACGTGAGGTCTAGCATTATCATGCATTAATGTAATGGAAGGAGCAAATGGAACAACAACTTCTCGGAGGATTTCCTCAATGTGGCGATTAGAGCTCAACTAAAACAAGATTGGTGCGTGCTTCGGTAGAAATACCAATGACATACATTTTCTAAAAATAACATCATTTCATTTAAAATCTTGCAGCTCGCAGCATAAATGGGATAATGGAATGAATCAAGAAACGAAATGTTTAGAATACATCAAAGATGACAAGGAACAGTATGTAAATAAAATTATCAACCTCAATTTTCCTACAGGGTGTTTTGAAATTACGACAAAAAACAACAGTTCGATTTACTTCTGTATAATATGGCCTAATCGAAAAATGTTACTTCATAAAATAATTAAGGAAAAACACAATAAATTAATCTACAAACTGATAACAAAATCATGAAAATCGCATAAAAAATAAAAAAGTTATAAAATATCAAACTTGACCAAAATTTCATGGTGGCGGAATTTTGTGCCGGTGAGTATATAATAAATATTAACACAAACGTTGAAGGACATCACGCGGCATATACATATACAGGGTGACAATTTAAAAACTTGAAATGGCCATATGTTAGAAACGAAAAACTGAAGAAAAAAACGCAAAAAACAGTTTCTATAAAACGAAGGGGGAACAAAAACAAGCGTATTAGCCCACCCCTATCTGCAACCCCTTGGACAGGATGAGATAAACCCTTAAATAGAAAAGGGGTCGAGTGATACATCATTTTGAAGCTCTTGAAAAATGCTTTCCAATGGTACCATAGAAAGGTACGTTTCAGGAAATTATTCTCTGTTTATTAAGGAAAACAATAAATGAAAAGACAATTTTGAAATTTTTTATTATTAGTTAATTAAATGTTCAAAATGATTTCCGTTGTTTTGAAGACAATAATAAAGCCAGTTTCAAATTCTTCACGTACATTTGCAAAGGTTTCTCTTGATATAGCACGGCATTCCTGAACTATTCTATGCTGAAGTTGCTCTAGTGACTCAGGTTGCGTTTTAAAAACCACAGATTTTAGGTGACCCCACAGAAGTCAAGAGGTGTTAGGTCCGGGGATCTAGGTGGCCATTCAACAGGACCTCTTCTTCCAATCCACTGGTTGGGATAATTATCATCCAACCACTGCCTAACGGGAACTACATAATGCGGAGGTGCTCCATCCTGTTGGAAATGTAGTAAGCGTTCTTCTAAAGATAAATTTCCGAGTATGTCCCTCTGATTTTCTAATTCTCGCACTATTAGTGGTTCGATAGACCTCTGTAGCATTTCAGCATACCTGTCGCCATTTAAATTTCCTTGTATAAATATTGGGCCGATAATACCATCTCCCAATATACCAGCCCAAACATTAATTTTCTGGGGGTACTGGGTATGCCCTTCTCTAAATACGTGGGGGTCCTCGTCATTCCAGTAACGACAGTTTTGCTTATTAATATGCCCATTTAAATAAAAGGTACACTCATCACTGAAGCAAATATTTTTAACTAGTCGAGGTTCTGCCGTAATTCTATCTGTCATTATTTCACAAAACTGTATTCTTCTGTCATGGTCTTCGTCACCAAGTTCTTGCAGTATGTGCAGTTTATAGGGATAAAACTTATGAATTTTAAGTACCTTTCTTATTGATTCACGAGATAATCCAGTTGCTACAGCTGCTTGACGAGTTGATAAAGTTGAATTCATTGCAAACTGCCCCAGAATTTCAATTTGCGCTGCTTCGTCGGCTAGTCTCGGTTGATTTCTCTTTATATTCACGACAGAACCAGTTTCTTTAAATTTGGCTACTAGTTGGCGAACATACTCCGGGCTTACATATTGACCTGGATGCCTTTCGTTAAAACGTTGAGCTGTTCTTAAAAAATATTGATCCTGGGAACCATAAATGAAAATAATTTCTACCCGTTCAGCTGTGCTGTACACCATTGTTAAAGATAAGAAGTGCTGCTTTTCATTTAAACTGAACCGAAAGTTAACTGTTCTTAAAATAATAATACTAGTAGAAGTTACCTTTAAGGTAAATTCTGTGATAATAAAATGCGAATATTTATAAACAATTTTTTTTTTCGACAAAAAAAAAATAGCAAATAAACCAAAACGAAATACCGAGGCTTAAACTGTTTAGAATTCTTAAGAGATATCTCTTAATATGCCAGGATATTGGTAGCAATCATTTTGAACATTTAATTAACTAATAATAAAAAATTTCAAAATTGTCTTTTCATTTATTGTTTTCCTTAATAAACAGAGAATAATTTCCTGAAATGTACCTTTCTATGGTACCATTGGAAAGCATTTTTCAAGAGCTTCAAAATGATGTATCACACGACCCCCTTTATGTTTAAGATTTTAAGGGTTTATCTCACCCTGTCCAAGGGGTTGCAGATAGGGGTGGGCTAATACGCTTGTTTTTGTTCCCCCTTCGTTTTATAGAAACTGTTTTTTTCGTTTTTTTCTTCAGTTTTTCGTTTCTAATATATGGCCATTTCAAGTTTTTAAATTGTCACCCTGTATGAGTGATAGACGTAATTTCGACTTCCATCTTCATTATTTATTTATAACAAAACTTTTCAACTGGTAAACATTTTCGAAAATAAACTTTCACGTTCAACATCCATTATTTCCAGAAGTTTGATGTTTAGTAGCTCCAGTTGCTCTACGGTCCAATGGGACACGCTGTATAGTATATTGCGGAAACAAATTTTATAGCGGAGGCAATACTACGTCTGCTTTTTAATATAGATTTTCCATCTTGTCAAATTAACGTCCCTCCATTAAATATTCAACTGGACTGGAAAATCTCCATCAGCTATTCCTCTTTTAAAATCAATACTAAATTTTAGAAGGATTTGGAAAATTATACCTTATTTTTACCTTAAGCTGGAAAAGTTAATATTATACAAAGTCTCTAAAGTGTATTCATTGTACACAACGTCCCTGTTGAGTTGATACGGTATTTTTGGTCGGTGAAAACTGTTAAAAAATAAAATTTAAAAATATTAATTTTATACAGTGTCGTTCACGGTGAGGCGCCTATTAAAAGATCTCGAGAACTAAAATATATATGTGTTTGAAATATTGGTCCTCGCTTAGGGTTGCCAGATGTCCTCTTTTTTTAAAATTTGCTAATTCGATCCTGCTTTTCTTTGCGTCCGTTTTTTTTTAACAACTGAGCCAACCGGTTAACCATAAAATGCGAATGCGCGCCTTATTTTAACCACGAAGAGTTTCTATACCTACCTAGTAGTGATTAGTAGAGTAGATTTTTATTTTCTGGGGAAATAAATGTGTTATTTTCGTTGATTTTTGTCGTTTTATTAAGAAGCAGTGTTTATTTTTGCTTTTTATTTAGTTATTTGGCAAAAATTAAAAACACAAAAATTTTATTTTTAATTTATACAGGGTGTTTCAGAATAAGATGCTGACCCTTAACGTTGTGAATCCTTAGGTGATTTTAAGAAGAAAAGTTCAACTTAACATATATCCTTAACCTATCAACTTTCGAACTACAGGGCGTTAAAGTTTTAAGAAAAAAATCGTTTTTCTATCATAACTTTAACAACTTTCTAGCTATTTTTATGAGTTTTTCACACATGCCCTCTAAGCATCAATAGCCTTTCTTTGTTGTAGAAAATTTAAAAAAAAATTTAACCAGTGGCGTCCTAAAATGGTTTGGACTAGATATTTTGGAAAAATATTATGTACGCCACTGCTTTTTCTCAAGATAAAAATTATTTTTAAAATACTGATTCATTTTAGGCCACATTTAATATCTTGCCTTTTTATCGTCCGACAAACAGTTGCGGACAAAAAAAAATAATAACATTAAATGCACATTCGCTATGTGCCTATGGTTTATTTTAAAAAATTAAATTAAAACAACTAACATTAAATAACGTGTGAACAAAAACGAAAATAATTTAGATTAGCTGTTGAAAGTGGCCACCACCTGCAAGAATGCATGCTTCAGCTCCTCTCCTCATCGAGTCTCGTACCCTTTGAAAAATTCCTGGAGTATTCCTGATAGTGTCGAAACAAACTATTATGCGGTTTCTCAACTCCTCTTCAGTATTTATTGGGATGCTGTAAACCAACTTTTTCAGATGTCCCCACAGGAAAAAATCTAGACTGTTTAGATCAGGGGATCTAGGTGGCCACGATTGTGTTCCTCTGCGCCCTATCCATCGATTATGATAATGTTGATTTAAAAACTCTCGTGCTAAGAGACTGAAATGGGCAGGTGCACCATCGTGCATGAACCACATACGATGTCGGGTAAAAATAGGGACGTCGTCTAGCAAATTTGGTAAAGTGTGTTCAAGAAATTGGCGATAATTGATTCCGTTCAATCGGGCTGGTAAAAAATAAGGCCCAATTAAATAATCACCAATAATTCCAGCCCAAACATTTACAGAAAATTGCTCTTGGTGGTGGGATTTCGTAATGGCATGTGGGTTTTCTTCTGCCCAGAAGTGATTGTTATGAAAATTTTGTATGGCGTTCCTGGAAAAATTAGCTTCGTCCGTGAACAAAATTTTGATATCAAATTGTTGATTTTCCGTAACCATTTGAATAAACCATTGGCAGAAATTGATGCGTAATGGAAAATCCCTAGGAAGTAGGGTCTGGACCCGTTGAATATGGTACGGATATAACAAATAACTTTGAAGAATTCTCCAGACTAGGACATGAGTAATATTTAAAATATTCCCAATTTTTCTGGTACTTATATTAGGGTTTTGTTCCACTAAATTTAAAACAGCTTCTTCGGTTTCCGGTGTTCGTGTAGTTTGGTATGCCCCTTTTAAGTAGTTTTTTTGTTTCAAAAGATCCCGTTTCACATAACTTTCTGTGAGTTCCTGAAATCGTTCGTGCATCCGGAACTATTCTATTTGGATAACGCTCTTGATATAATCGTCTGGCTTCGAATGCATTGCAGTCAGCAAGCCCGTACAGGTAATGCATATCCGCAAACTCGACATTTGTAAAATTTACCATGATACTTATACGTTTAAAAAGTATTACGTTTTAAAATTTAAGTTAAGTGGAAAGTCGTGTACATAAATAAATAGCTGTCAAACTATTATTAAATATTTCGTTATTGTCATTGTTTCCTTAACAAAGTTCATAGTCTACTAGTCAGAAACCATAGGCACATAGCGAATGTGCATTTAATGTTTTTTATTTTTTTTGTCGGAAACTGTTTGTCGGACGATGAAAAGGCAAGATATTAAATGTGGCCTAAAATGAATGAGTATTTTAAAAATAATTTTTATCTTGAGAAAAAACAGTGGCGTACATAACATTTTTCCAAAATGCCTAGTCCAAACCCTTTCAGGACGCCACTGGTAAAAAACTTTAAAAAATTTTCTACACCAAAAAAAGGCTATTGATGCTTAGAGGGCATGTGTGAAAAATTCATAAAAATAGCTAGAAAGTTGTTAAAGTTATGATAGAAAAACGATTTTTTTCTTAAAACTTTAACGCCCTGTAGTTCGAAAGTTGATAGGTTAAGGATATATGTTAATTTGAACTTTTCTTCTTAAAACCACCTAAGGATTCACAACGTTAAGGATCAGCATCTTATTCTGAAACACCCTGTATATTTGTATAAACGCATTTGTGAAAAAAACGTCCTGCATTTTGATAAAAATTTATTAAATGTATTAGAATGGATATGGGTATTTTAATTGACTATTACGTGAAGAATTACATTCCTTCTCTAGTACATAAATGGTTAATTTTAATCAATTTTAAAAAATTTACATGAGTTATTATACCAGAATGGTATAATTTTAAAAATACCCTGTATAAAAAGTCTAATGTTTTTATGAAATAAAAAGACCCATTCCTGTTCTAAATTTTTTCAATTTTTAAAATCTTTAACTGCATTAATTAAGTAAGATTAAATTTGTTTCTTTAACTTTGACATGTTTTTAAAAAAAAATCCTTTAATGAATTTTATCTCAGAAGCGGTTGGAGATGGGTGGGAAATTATTAACAAAAGTTGCTTTGATTTTTACAGAAATCGGAAAAATACCAAAATATACAGGGCATTATATTTATAATAACAATGTTAACTTCAGATATAATCGGAAGCATGCCCCCGACAAAATAACTCGAACACAAAACAGCCCATTCCAAAATAACCCCGATCAAATAGCACAAATTTTAAATTACATATTATATACCTATATATACAAGAGGAAATCGGTTATGAAAGGTGTTCCGCGGGGGTTTGCACTCGTTTCTTCCCCAGGAAACTGTCAATTTATGTCTTGTGTTTTATGAAAAGAAAATGTTACCTGACTAATCTAATGGGGCGCGCAAGTGACCCAGAAGCTCCCCTCCTTCCAGGGCGGATCCAGAACCTCGGTCTGAAGGAGGTCAAACTTCGTTTTGGGGGGGATCATACAAGGAAAAGTTACGAAAAGTAATACCCTGTCGCGTTAGTCAAGCCGGTAAATAGGGTATTTTTCATGTTAAATTGTTGGTATGGGGGGGGGGGTCATGTCCCCCATGACACCCCTCCCCCTGAATCCGCGCTTGCTATCCTATGAATTTAGCCTATGGCACCCTTAAAAAAAATGTATAAAATGTTATTTTAAGCCTATTTTGTCGGGGTTATTTTGGAATAGGCTGTTTTGTGTCAGCGTTATTTTGTCAGGGCTATTTTGTCGTGAGCTATACCAACCGGAAGTGATATATAGATACGTCAAATCGAAGATCGGCATATTTTATAGCGAGTGCTAATATTTTAAATAATAATATTTTTTAGTTCCCCATATGTTTTAATAAGCCACCGTGATGATACCCGAATAAAATGAAAAGTGACAAACGCCGCAATCCAGCAGCTACGTGATTTCGGGTACAGTAAACTCGCAACCAAGCCTTTGAGGTAATAAATGTAGACATGTCAATTCGCAACCGGCCAGAGCAGGTAATTTTCAAAGCAACCCCAGGAGATGGGTCAACTCAAAACTTTCATATGAAACTTTATTTGCCTGCTCTTTGCATTATAATGAGTTTGTGCGCCTGTATGCATAGTATTCCACAGCTATTTATATATCTAGAGAATATTGGTTAGTTGTTAAGGTTAGTTATCGCAGTGTTAACCCTTATTGTTGCGAGAGGCTTTTACATGTAGGTACCCATCCTCCAATCTAACTACAGATTTCAGTTGGCCAGTCTCAACTTGCCAGTTGACGGGTCGTTCGAAGGTATATAGAGTGTGTGTATATAATAAGTCTGGAAACGGCAAACTTTTGACCTGCTAATTTTTTTTACAAAATTTTGGTGTGGCTTACAGGAGACGGTAAATTACTTTTTGACGGAAGAATAACAGTACTTACTGTCAAATGGCGGATGGGCGCCATCTTGGTAAAGAAAATTAAATAGGAGGAGGGGTCTCGCGATACCTACATCATTTTTAAGGTACTATCGAGTACTTTACGATGTCAGAATATTACCTCTGTATTCGCAACGAAAACAAAATGGCAGCGTTTTAACAATTGCAGAATTAGGTATTATTCATTTTTTTATCCTCTATTTCATTTACGGTCTTAGAAAAATAAATACAACTTGGCATAGTGTAGTAGGAATCAGAGAGCTACGTACACTTTCTTGCATTTTCATGGTGCTCAAATTCAAAATGGCGGATGGACGACATCTTAATAAAAAAAATTGAATTGGTGTTCTATCGAGTGGTTTACGATCCCAGAATATTGTGTCCCTATTCGTACCCAAAACAAAATGGTGGCTTTTTAAAAAATTAATATGTACTATTTTGTTTCTTTTGCTGTTATAGTTTAAATCTTATAACTTGGCATAAAGCAGTGAGTATTAGCCAGCTGATAAATTCACTTTCTACAAAGTTGTAAAAACTAAATTAAAACATAAAAATAGTAAATATTATTATTTAAAAAGTCGCCACTTTGTTTTAGGTACGTTAGTAGTAGTTAGTAGGTACTATCGTTCTTCAAAAAGTAGTTTACCTTCCCCTACCCAGCACCAGCTTAATTATTGGGCATTTTTTTAAACATTAACGGAAAGAAACATATCAATTTGATTAGCCAAGTCGTATTAAACGCGGACAAAGCATTCGCTCTTCATATTGTTCCAGGAATCGGAAACTCATTTTACATAATATGTATCGCAAATTTGCCAAATCTATTCAGTGGATTTTGAGATCCTGCTGACAGACAGTACGGATAGACAGATGGATAATATATCTTCATCTTTAAGGTTTCCTCTTTTACAGAACCATAAAAAATAAGGTGGTGATAATATCCAATTAGAAATTAGCACTATCACGAGGAAAACATGTTTGGTAAGAAAAATTAATCTTATAATGGAGTTCTTGAAGTTCCAGATAAACCTGCAAATAAATTATCTCCAGATTCGATGTTTATGATTTACAAAAATGGGCCAAATGAAAAATATCGAATAATTATTTTTGAAGGAAGTAAGGTGAAATAAACCCTTGAAAAATTGGGCTAACAACTAAAAATACTTTTGTACTTAGTAACTTAGCAACTTAGTACATGTAGAGTAATAATAGATTTCAAAATTATGTAAAAACGCTTTTTAATTAGAAAAATTCCACACGAAAATATATGACGTTTCGGATTTGTTACTCAAAGAAGCTAAAGCTGTAAACATACTATTATCACGTCACGTGAGATCACATGCTATCAAATCGAAATATCTGCAAGGCGGTTTGTTTATGCGTGCTTATAAATAGGTTTAGAAGTACACTATAGTCCCCTGAACTTGAACTCACGTGTTGAAATATCGGCAAAATAGCACATGTTGTCACGGCTTAGAAACAGACTACGTACACTGCAGATCATTTTTATTACATAATTGTGTTTGTCAAGATAGCATGTGAATCTTGTAGCCTTCTAGCGTTAAACTCTGACACAGTGTTATCACGCATGCCGAATATGTAAATTTGCAGAAATAAATTTATGCTCTCAAGTATGACTTGCAGTGAGCTGCATGAGGTGACTATATTGTACTTCTAAACTTATTTATAAGCACGCATAAACCGCATTTCAGATATTTCGGGTTTGCCGTGACATTGCGTGATAGCATGTGATCTCACGTGACGTGATAAGTGTGTTTGCAGCTTAAGAGTCAAGCGAAACATGTGTATTCCGTGTGATAGATTGGAAATATTCCAGTAAAAGTGTTTTTACCACATTTTCAACTCTATCGTTGTAGATTTTCAATAAGTATCGGCCGAGTAAAACGAATAAAACAATAATAGGTTCGTTCGTAAAGGTAAAAGCAAATGGTGAACCGATTGTCAATTTTTCTCTGACATGCGCAATATTTTCTGCCCTGTGAACACGTCCCCAAACGGATAACTGACAGGAACCTAACACCTAATCTAACAAATAAATTATTTTTAACAACGATTAGAAATAGGTATCTGTTGTATTAAAAACAAAAAAATCTACAAAAAAGTTGGGAAGGTAGGTTCAACTTTTCTTTTTATAATTGAAAAATTTTACTCAAAATTTACAGTTTAACTTTAGTTCCATAATAAAAAATACACTCACGCAAGGACTCTTTCCTGAAATCACAAACTACAGACTTTTTAGGTTAATTTATCATTTGAACATAAAAGAAACGTAATGAAGCAAATTGCGCAAGTATCCACCTAAAAATTCGCTCCTATTCAGCGAAATATTCTGTCAGAAACCAACAGTTTGGCTTCTGCGAACGTCGGATTATTTAGAAGCAGTTCGGGATTTGGGTTTCTGACCGCTGTACGAACGAAGCTAATATTCTTCGGCTACAAGATGATATTAACAGGATTCCGGAGTACAGTACGTTTCAAGTAAATTGGATACGACTTAACTAAGGAAAACAAGTAATGATATGATTATATTAATGTAATCAAATGACATAACTATTTTTTTTAAATATTACTAGTCATATTTATTTACATTTATAATGTCATTCTATAGATATATAGTTCTGTTTCGCTATCGCTATCCTCATCAAAATTAATTATAATTGGATTAATTATACGATCCAGACTAATATACGAATATTCTACAGTTATTACGTGACGGACTGAATTTTTCCAACTACCTGGGGGAATATCATTAAAGCATTTTCGTATTAATTCTACAACACTAGAACTTAAAGTCGGAGAAATATTTTCAGACCTAACCAGTGATTTTAACTGGTGCCACATATGCTCTATGGGGTTAAAAATGCAATAATAGGGTGGGAGCCGTAGCACTGTATGTCCAATTTCTTCTGCCAATGTGTCACAAACATATACTTTTTTTATACAAAATGTCTTTAAAACTTCTAAAAGATCACTTGTTTTATAACTTTCTTCGAAATATATATTATCATTCGCCGCCATGTAGTTCTTAATCTCCAATTTTGTATTATTTGAGCTTGGAGCTTTATGTAATTGGCGAATGTGATAGCTCGCATTGTCCATTACTATCACGCTATTCTGAGCAATGTTTGGTAAAAGACAATTCTTGAACCATTCCTCAAAAACTAACAATTTTACCACAAAAAGATATTTAAATATAAATTAAGCAACCTAACCTACGATGTGCCTATATTTAATTATAATTATTACAATCCGGTCCTTTCCACATAATAATAACAAACGGTCATAAATAATGGGATGGCCCAGGTACTTTTACGGCAGTCATTAAGTTATATCCATTTTTCTTGAAACAATCTTTACCTGTAAACGAGATTCCTTCCCAACCATTTATTACTGTTTTAGGAAAAAAATGTCAAAGGAAAAAAACTTTGTAATAGAATAAGAGTTCGCGGATTTATTTGTTTCGAAAGATTTTTAGATTTAATTTTTTTACTGCTTCATATAGAAAAAAATGATGGACTTTCCTTGTTGTAGTTATAGTTTTTGTTAACAAAGTTTAGACATCTTTCGTTTTTAAATGTACCGTTTTCATAAGAAGCGAAAACTCCGTTTTTCAGCGTAGAAAATTGAAGTACCTACCTATAGACCCAGATCACATGCAGAAGAAAAATAGCATAATGAAAAACCGTAAAAATGACTACCTATATATTTAAAATTAATCGTTTTATGAAAATAACTTCGAAGAAGTAAAACTCTTTGAAGCAACTAACATTAAAATAATCAAATGCCAAATAGAGATATTAGATTTCATTTTTTATTTCAGAATTATTGGGCCGAAGTTCTAACATCACGACTGCATATTAACAATGTGAACTGGACCGATTCTGGAAAATACTCTTGTATTCCAACCTCGGCAGCTCTGGCATACGTGAATCTATATGTTATACAAGGTAAGTGAATTGTGCCTAGTTTGCAAAGAAGCAAGTTAAACATAGAGGTATGTATTACTCTCATGTACAGAGTGTCCCATTTTCGACACTTTCTGGGGGTATTAGAGTTATTATCAAAGATATTCTATCTTGCGGTTTTCACTTCTTTATTTTTCTACTTTTTACCGAAACGAAAGATTCCGGTGTCAAATATGTCATGGCTCTCTTAATTTTTAAGCTACAAGATGATTTTTTTCAAAATCTTAAATAAAATTTAAAATACGTATAATCCAACAACCACCTTTTTAAAATTGAACTTTTGACTTTGGTACAATAAAGAAGTTTTTTTTATATGTGGACCTTCATAATGTTAATCAGTGGGTGCGGACCAGACTTCTCACAGAAAAATTGAATTTACTACAGTATTGTTTTGATTGGCTGAAAGTGGAGAAAGTACTACATAACCTCAACTTTATTATGATTAATTTGATGTTAAAAGTTGGAAATTCGAGTGGAAAAGCAGAAAATAGTAGTTTTTGGTTATATGGTTCTTCTGTTAATTTCTGCTATTTGATCTAAATAAAAATATTCTAAAAATGAAAGGTGAAAGTAGTACCTAAATGTAGCAAATGTAGTAAATGTAACAAAATATATAGTAAGAGTATGTAGCAAATGACATCTACTAAGGTAGTAAATTACGTAGTAAATGTTACATTAATTACTTTAAAAACCCTAATGCTGACGTGATTTTGGCTAATTTTATCTACATAATCTCAGTTTGAATCATACTGTTACATGTGATGACGAACTTTCTTTCCCCGGATCTGTTATTGTATATCAACGAATACTTATAACCAGGAAGAAGACAAACTGCCGTGTTAAATAATCGAAGCAGGCATGATACGGCGACATCCATTATGCCTGGCGCGCACGTGCTTTTCAAATGTCACTTTTGTCCAAATTTTTATTACTGTCAATATTTTAAAGTGACATTTAAGCAAAGAAAACATCGAAACCCTTTCATTTGATTTACTAAGTAGAGAAAATCAAATATTAGGATTTTGACATAGGTTTTCAGCTGTAAATATCACTTTAAAATTTTATTGTCCTTACATACTTTTATATTATTATTGAACGAGTAACGAAACTAGAAATAAAAAATTCAGAGATTGAAGGTTGTAATTAGTTTTATTAAAAAATAGGAAATAAATAATAATTTACATAAAATATTTTACCATCTTCAACTTCAAACAAATCAAGGTAAATACAATACTATATGTACAGCTACTAACCAAGTAAATATATGCCCCATCAATATGATTATGGGCTTCCAATTTGTTTGTTTCGTAGCATACTCCTGGCAACATTAGTGATCGAAGTCCTCTTTAATGTTCAGTCATTATGGTATTCTCAATTAAACTATGAAAAGAAAGAATGATTATAATAATATATTACCAGACTTATCAAAATTCTGGCTACGGGTTAATATCACTAAGCTGTAATTATTATGTTGTAGCTTTTGACTTCTGGATTGTAAAATTTAAGTAAAATTCTTTAAAAATGTGTTTGTTGCTAGTTTGCGTGACAAGTTTGGGACATAATGGGACAATTTTATAATTTAAAATAACAATAACGAATAAAAATTAGTAAAAAAATATTTCAATCATAAATTACTTACCTGCAACAAAACGAGAAGGTCCGTTTTCGTGAAAAGAATAGAAAATTAAAAATTATTTTAGAATTTAATGACGCTTCCTCCACCATTTTCAATCACATTATAAATCATATGTTACTTGATTTTATCCCCTTCCAGACGAAGGATGTTCCGTTGTGAAATAATTTAAGAACGTGTGCTGCTCGTATTCTATGTCTGTCTCTGTCTGCATCAACCTTCTCCGATTCAATAAAGGGAGACAAATATGGCCTAGATTAAATCGAACAAACCCAAAGTCTGATATTGACACAGAACGATCGACACAAAAGGATAAACGTATGGAGTAACCTGCCTGGCTGTGACGTCACTTGCACGGCCTACTTATATGCTTCGATCCCCGCCATAAGCGGTCTCACCGGGCTGTTGTATATTGCGATTATGATATTTCGAATAATATTGTTTTACTATTTCACTAATTCTACTTGTTTGTTTTAGGAGAACATCCGGCAGCAATGCAGCATAGCAACACAAATAGAGCTTCATTGGCATTATTGCCAAATCTAAGTGGAGCACTATATCTTGCAATGGTCATCATAAACCAAGCTAGATGATAAATCAATAATTGTATAAACTATTGTGATACTATTTAAAAATTGTACATAGTTGCCAACAATATATCTACATCCACTATTAACTTATGGATCAAAAACAGCGCCAACTTTTTCAATATCTACTGTAAAAATAGATTAACACTAAAAAAATAATTTCATACTTAGTAGGAACATGCGCATTACCAATCTCAAATAAATCTATATTTGTATTGTTTTCTTAGAAACAGCAACGTTTTTGAGTTTTAAAAATGAACAGGACCTAACAGAAACGGCAGTACAAAGTTTCGGAAAACTGATTTTTACCCCTTAAATACTACGAAAGTAAGTCAACCGAAACATACTAAGCAAAATAGACAACGCCACGTAGAGGGGGAGTTTACTTAGTACCGGACAGCACGTAGTACTTAGTATTAGCTACGAAAAGATAGGCAACGAAACTGTTGTATAAGCGCGGCAAGAGAGGGAGAGACTGAACGAAATCCAGTGAAAATCATTCGAGCGATAAGATTTTATTAAAGCTTGTTTCTGTTTATATTGCTCAAATACTTTCTAAAGTGATTCGTACGAATTTTAGGCGGGTCTTTGAGAAGAGAGATGCAACAGAGTAGTTGTAGGTGCGGAAAAACCTTATCACCATAAGAAGCTCAACTGTTTTAAGATAGCAAAGTAGTTCGATCCTTATATGTATAAATACTATACCATTAGAAAATTTACTGTCTTTTTAAATGGATAGTAATAAAAAATTAAGAAAGTACAGCAAAAGTATGCTGTGGCCAATGTTGAATGTTTATAATACTTGCTACTAATTGGTTGTGGGTAGTAAATAATATACCTATTGGAACCTATACATAAACATTAGTACATACTAATGATTCCCTAAAGTATTTCCTTGATAGTATTATCTCGAAAATGCATCGCACCGACATTAGGTAAACGTCTGTAATTGTGTGCATTCAGCATGCTTAATATTCAATGTGAAATAATGTTCCAGACTTCTTTCATCACCTCCGGATAAATTCCAGCAGGCACTGGTGCCTTACCGTTACTGCACAATAATGAACTCTACTGCTGTGTACTTCTGTACTATCACCGCGTACACTGAGCTAAAGCTCCAGGTAAAAAATCTTTGCTACAATTATTTTAGCTGGGATTTCTTTTTATGATCAAACACAAGCACTATAGGAAAAATCCTTTAGGGCACTGTGGGTAGTGCGTGGGCGAATAACGCGATTCACGTTGGTTTTGAATCGTTGGGGGTTATATTCGTTGGGAAAAACGACCTCAGGAAGGTAGTTCCATAAGGATGAAGTCCTTCAGATGAAAGAATTCTTAAATAAAGCAGTTCGGGGAATACTAAGCTTAACCATATACGGATGGGCGGCAGTGGTTCGTCGTGTGCTATTCGCCGCTCTGGGCGGAATTAGAGGCCAAGGTCAGCCGAGCACTTTCCATGAAAATATCTGTAAAAGAGAGTAAAATCCCCCTGTCTTCGATGTTCTAGGCTGTCGACGTTCTTCGTCAGCTCCTAGTCTCCGATCAGACGAATGGCCCTCCTTTCGATGGAATGCAGTAGCCGAAGACTATGTTTGGATGCAGAGCTCCAGACATGAGAGCAGTACTCTAGTGATGGTCGAATTTAGGCTTTGTATAGTGTCAAAAGTTGTTGAGGTGTGTACAACTTTCTGGTCCGGAAGGGTACACCAAGTTTCTGAGAAGCTATCTTGGCGATTGCCACAATGTGGTTAAGCCAAGACATATTTCCTACCAGATTGACACCCAGCAAATTAATAGATGAAGCCAGTGGGATTGCGTATCCTGCCATGACTATATCCGGTTGTGTAATGTTTTTAGAGAAAAGTGCTGCCTGGGTTTTTTAGCGTCAAATTCGACTTGGTTCCTGTCATAGTCTGTCACTGTCATACTGGGATAGTATATTTTCTATCTGCAACAGCAAAATTGATTTCTTGTGACACTAGAAACCATTTTCCTGGACATTCTTTATTCTTGTTGAATAAACTTTGATGTTTTAGAAATATTTACTTTATCATGACGTTAAAGAATTCTTTAAAAACATTATTTTGTGCTATTATCTTTATACATGTTGGGTCAAAAATGCACTTTACAGTGATTAAAAAGAAACTTTAGAAAAATCTTTTTGCAAGGCCTGTAAAGTTTTATAATTCGCACAGCAAATATTATTTTTATTGGAGAACGACCTTCGTGGCTTGTTAGGTTACTCTCGGCCACTTTCGGAGACACAAATATCTGTTCCAGCAATTCTAATTTGCTCTCATCAGTCATCATTTAAATCTATGTGCGTTGAGTAGTTTGCTAAAGGATTTTAATGGTTACCTACTTCAGTTTTGCCCATAAAAACAAAACCTGTTTGACCGGTTGATGTATTGTTTTAATTGAGTGTGCTGTGTTGTGAGATATTCAAGAAACGAAACAAAAACTTTAAAAAAGTTGTTACAAGTTTTACAGTTTTATGTTATATTAACCTAAGCTTGAGCGCTCGGTTTGGTATATAAACAATTAGAACTATAACCAACCTATGATTTATATTGGTTGTATTACCACTTAATTTAAACATTGTTCATATAATTTTCGTTTTTATTGTTTAATTTCTAATAAATTTATCTTTAAAGGATAAATAACCCCAAACAGAGAATGATATATTGTGTTGAATTTTGTGTATATTGTAGAACACATTTTGAATAAAATACTTAAAACGTTACCAAACATAACCTGGCATTTTTCTGGGCGTAAGAAAATACCTTTATTGATTCAGCAAAGTGTCTTTTCAATCGGTGTAAAGTGGCTTTGTAAGCATAAGAACTTGCCTTTCCTGGGTGTAACAAAATATATTTATTGTACCAGCACAGTATCTTTTCAATCGATGGTGAAGCTTTGCAAGTATTTACTACCCAGCGAAATTCATTTTACAGACACAGTTATATTTTTTTGTGTCCCCTATGTAAGTACAGTAGACACTCGATAGTGTGAACATCGCCTAACGGAAACCTCGCATAGTGTGAACAAGATTTTAATTATACAAGACCACCGTATACCGTGAACAAATTAAACCTTCGCTAATAGAAACAAAGTCATTGACCCTAAAAATTTACATTATGTGGCAGTCGTTGTTCCGAGGTGCTGTAAATCCCCGATATATGCAGTACTTTCCCACCGAGGGCGCTCTGTTAGCTAGAAATGCATACGTTTTATGCCGGTTGTTCGATATTAATGCGTATTTGGGTCACGTAATTTCGGTAAATATCGGTGAAATGTCGCTTAAAAAACCAAAGTGTTTACTGTTTATGAAAAATCGCTAGTGATCCAAGCATTAAATGAAGGGCAAAGTGTTACGCAAAAAATATGGTGTTGTAAAATCCCACAATTTGTAAAATAAAAGAAAAAAAAGGAACTGATTTCTAAAGCTGTAAAGATACATATGTGGGCACAGGTAAAAGACAAACATTAAAGAGTTCGGGATTTCCCAGAATGGAAAAAAAATTATATAAGTGGTTCCTGGAGCAAAGAAGCAAGAACATTTTATTTTAAGTGGGGATATGATCAAGCAAAAAGCAAAGCAAATACATTTACAAATTAAAGAAAATGATAAGCAATTTACAGCCAGTAAGGGATAGCTACAACGCTTTAAAAAGAGATTTGGAATCCGCTTTTTGAAAATTTCTGGAGATAAATTGTCCTCACAGCCAGATCTTGCGGATTCAGTTAAAATCCAATTAAAAAACAAAGTAGAAGAACTTGGTATCATATTGGACCAACTTTACAATGCTGATGAAACAGGACTTTACTGGAAATTATTACCAGACACAATATTTGTCTCGGCGGCGGAAAAAACTGCACCTCATAGGAAAACTGAAAAGCAGCGAATAACTTTTCTAGCTTGCAACTTGAAATTGAAGATACTGAAGACTGTCAAAGCGATAAAATTGAGATAGCCAAAGAAAATCCGGAATCATCCATTGGTTTCACTAGATATAGTTATAGAGTCTTTAAATGTAGTAATCCAGTGGGCTGAGGAAAGTGGCTTTGATATTAATGATCTTGTGATTATAAAAAGGCTAAGAGACAAAGCTATTATGCAGAAAATTAAAAATCCCCGAAAACAAACAAAAATTTCTGACTTTTTTAACAAAAAATAATTCTTTATCCCTATTTTTTTAATTTGTTACTGTTTGTTTTAATGAGTATTACTAACTTATCTGTTTATTATGTTGGTTATAACAAGTTCTAACATATTAAATAGAACCCCCGTTAACGTGAATAAATCGATAATGTGAACGGACGTTGTTTTTTCGGTTCACACTATCGAGTGTCTATTGCATTTTTTTGCTACCGTAGTTAACATTTTTATAACGGTAGTAAAAATATTCTCTCGGTGTAGTCTATGGCTCTTGGAGAATATTTCATCGGTTGCTCCACCTTTCTGTTGTAGGTCTTAAGTAATATGATCTTTGCAATCCTCTTGCCAATGTAGGGTTATGTACCTACTAGTGTTTATGCATACGGTCTATTGGCATTCCTACATACCTCTTCACAGTAACTTAACATAAACTGCATTCTATTTATTAAACTTAAAACTTTGTATATATATGTAAATAATAAATTGGGCATTACAAAGCAATGGACCAATTATTTTTATGGAAAAAAATCATCTCTGCAAAATACTATCGATTCAACCTACTCAAGCATAATTACAACGACAATTTGACAAACCCCATTTGCTGAAAGTTATAACTGACAAACCGAACCATTTATTAATTTGTAGGTACTTTGCTAAATGCACCATCCCCTCTATTGAGTCTTATGTTATACGATAATGAGCTTTTTGTTCATACGTTTCATTTTAATTCAAAACTTTATTGTGGCTGTGTTGTCGAAAATGATTTCAAAAACGACATTGCGGTTTGTTGTGAAATTTGAGCAAAAATGGCAAATTACGAAATTTTCTAATAATCGATTACAAAAACTAATATTTTGCCGATCATTGCCTCACCTTGCTCAAGAATGATTCTCGAGTGTGTGCGGAAACGCGCACGGTGTTTTCGATAGTATCGTACTTAGTTTAAAATTTGGAATGGATTATACAAATAACAGTTATTATTACCTTATAACTAATGCAGTTAACGATACTGGATATTTTTTATACAGGGCATTTTACAAATTATATCATTTTGGCATAATATAATAAATACTCATAAATCAATTTCTTCACAAAAACTACTTACGATATAAACGTTATGAGCTGATGTAGAGTAAAGTGCCCTAACATCGGATACTTTTTTATTAACACTAATATTAATTTCAATATGTCAATAAAACTACGATTTTTTTAGAGCAAAATAAAGGATAGGCTACGCACAACCATATATTAAACCAAAATAAATCATTGCCAGCTCTTAAAAAGTAAAATCCAAATTCTACGAAAAATAGTAAATTTTCATTGACAAAAAAAATGTTCCTAATACCGGATAGGGTGTCCGATATTAGATAAACAATATGAAATTAGCCATTGAGACAGAAATCACAAATATCTGCGTCTGTTTTGAGCATTGAATCCATTCTTCACCCGCCCATCTTCAGAGGAGAGTCCAGAACAAAACATACATTCTGGTTCCTCTTCCCTAATGTTACAATCCATGTCAGAATCATCATCTAAACAGAGTTCTTCATCTTCTTCAGATGAACTACTAGATTCCTGGTTCTTAACACTCTTCTTCCTAACCTTGATTGGCATTTTCTTCTTAGCAATAGATTTTCCCTTTTTATTTGTTCATTTAAAAGGCAGACATTTGTCTAGTTTCAATTTCGGAATGTCCTTTGAGACACTTTTCTTCCTCTTTTATTCGGATGAACTACTTTCTAAGGCATCTTTATATAAGGTATATCAAGGCAGCAGATCCTTTTCTGAACTTTCTTTCTTTATCGTCAGGCTTGTAAGACGAAGTGCTCGGTAAAAGTTTGGATCTTTGGAATTAGAAATTCTGTTAAAGTTTGTTTCACGAAAAATGAATATAACTTAATGACTGCAGTAAAAGTAGCTGGGCGATCCCATTATTTATGACCGTTTGTTATTATTATCTGGAAAGGACCGGATTGTAATAATTATAATTAAATATAGGCACATCAGGTAGGTTAGGTTGCTTAATTTATATTTAATTATCTTTTTGTGGTAAAATTTGTTAGTTTTTATTTCTTGCTGGAAGAGTTTAGTTGTATTACCGATATTATTTTACCAAACGTATAAAAAAACAGTATGTGGCGTCCATGGAAAAACATTGATGGTGCTTCTTCTAGTGTTGCAGTAAAGAAAATGCATTTATCTCTCGATGCTAGGGAAATTGTAAAAAGAGTATAATATACTTCTTTACTCAACAGGGGACTTTATGCTAGTGCTGCTGCGACTGAAACGTCTGATTTGACTAAGATACCTCTGACTACAGTGAAAAGAATCGCGTCAAATCCCATTAAATCTAGAAAGAAGCGTAAAGATGCCGGTTTCACCAAAATGTTTCGACGAAAGCGACAAGGACTTGATAAGTCGAAAAATCTACACCATGTACGAAGAGCAACGCGTAATTACATTAGATTCTCTGAAGCAACGGCTCACCAATGATGAAACCCGAAAATTTAATATTATAAATTTAATACGAAAATACTTTAATGATATTCCCAGGTAGTTGGAAAAATTCAGTCCGTCACGTAATAACTGTAGAAAATTCGTATATTAGTCTGGATCGTATAATTAGTCCAATTATAATTAGTTTTGATGAGGATAGCGATAGCGAAAGCGAACTATCTATAGAATGACATTATAAATGTAAATAAATATGACTAGTAATATTTTTAAAAAATGTTATTTCATTTGATTACATTAATATAATCATATCATTACTTGTTTTCCTTAGTCCGTCCCTTCATACTTCACTTGTTTATTGCCAAGCTCTTGTCGACACAATGGGACCGACCCAGGAAATCATTAAGTCGTGTCCAAATTTCGAGAAACGTAGTGTACAAGATGCATCTTTTAACAGAATTTCTAATTCCAAAGATCCAAACTTTTACCGAGCACTTCGTCTTACAATTTCTACACAATGATCAACCAAATCTGCTTCATTTTCTTTAGCCAATACTGGTGGGCGTCCTAGATTTGTTCGTATAAGTTCTTCAGGTGACTTAATTTTATTATTCACGTAGTCTTCCAACATGGTTTTAGGAACTCTAAAAGTTTTCGAAGCTAGCAGCTTTGTTGCTATCCCGCTTCTTTCGCTTTTGTTTGGGTTTCGATAACGACATTTTAATTCTGAAATTAAGAAAAAGTCTAAGATATACAGTAAAATTAACAAGTGTGTAGTACAAGCCCTAATATATCCGATGATGTTCGCAGTGTCTTAATATCGGATATCCGACATTAAGGCACTGCAAACATCCGATATTAGGCAAATTGTCTCATATTTAAGGTTCAGGTTATCAAACAAAGAAAAGGAATAGTCTTCCATTATCCACATGCACTAACTTAAAGTAGATATATTACAAACTAACTTAAACTACAGAGTCAAACTTAATAACTTACCTGAATGTCTAAAAATCACTTTACCGATTAGCACGTGCAGAAACTGGAAATCTCAGAGTTCGGGCTAAGTGGCTTTTGAGCATCAGATCACAGATTTCTTTAAAACAGAACTATCCGATATTAGGGCACTTTACTCTACTGAGCCATGAGTTAAAGGATGTGTAAGTATGTAAAAGTCTAGTATTTTTATGAAATAGAGACACACGCTCTTTGTAAATTTTCTCAAATTTTTAAACATTAGTTACAAAGTCAGGTCAAATTACTTTCGAAATCATTTTTTATAAAAAAATTATGTTAATGAATTTGACCTCAGAACGAGTAAAAAAAGTGCCGTAACGTGTCACTTTCACTTCTCTCTGAATGCTTATAATATCAAGTTGCATTGGAAACAGCATCCACGTCGTTCGTTGCGTGGGCGCCGCATTGGTATTGTTACCTTACCAAAGTCAATACTATTTGAAAACATCAAAAATGGAAAGAAATAATTCCAATTCCGTAGAAGAAAACTTATTTCAATGCGCTCCAGACGAAATAATTAATAAACCAATGAAGCAACACAAAATGTATTGCCTAAAAAATCGAAAGAAGCTTGCAAAAAAGGAATATAATATGTTTATTAAATGGTATTCGACCAAAAGCAAGGGAATAGTTTCAGCGAACAGGTATTGTTAACGTATTTTTCAGAAAGGTAGAACCTTTTTAAATCTACCGACTTTGTGGTCATGATACTCCAAGCTAAAATCAACATTAATTCTGAATAATCAAGTCGATATAAGCAAAGATCCCAAACTTATTGCATTCCTAAGTGATAATTAGTTGGTTATACACCAATATAATTTTTTTATTTCGAAAAAAAAACTGATACAGTCGTAGAAAAAATATTGTATGAACCTTATGCATATAGTTACTTTTTTCATATACGGGATTGCGACACTCGCCTTCGGCTCATGCATTTGTTCGGGTTTGTAAATAACCTTTTTGGATCCCATGATCTACTAATAGGCCTCTCGCTGTGAATGTATACAGGGTGCACCAAGTAAAGTGGCTTATTAGAAGTATCTCGAGAACTGAATAAGATTTTATTTTGAAAATCTGGTTGTAGCAATAAGAGATGGTTTTCTACGTTTCTAAAATATTTTGGATGATGTGGTGTTGCCGGATCATACCGAAAGTGGTAGCAACTTCGGAATTTTAAATGAATTACCCTATATGTTATATTTTGTTCGGAATCTAGATAAAAATCTAGAACAGTTTTCTGTATAATATCATATACCTATCTTTAAGAGTTTTTGAATTATAAATAATCTTGTGATTTTTTAACGCCGTATCGGGACCTGAAAAGAAAATCATATCTTTTTAGACCATCAAAATTTTATTATTTTGAACAGTATTTAAATAGTTTTATACAGGGCGTCTCCATAACAATATTTCTGAGGAAGATGAATTATTGCAAAAATCTTCTTGTTTTTAAATGGGACATGATATGTTTTGCTAATGGAGGATCGAATTTCCTATCTAATGATATTAAGTGTTCCTATACCTATCTTCAATATCTTTGGACTTTTGGAAATTTAAAAATCATCCTATAAAAATATATTTTTTTGGCAGTTGGCTGTGGAATGGATTCAGAAACAAAATAATGAAAAATCCAAACCAAATGAGCAATTTATTAATAAATAAATAAACAAAATTAAAATTACGCATCAACACCAATAAAATAACTAATAACTAAATTGTAGGCTCTTAAACATTCATGAATTGTGGTGATAACATGTTCATTTGTCACCTTTTTCATTTCTTCCCGGTCTAGAGACCCCAAAGCTGTTCTTAGTCGATTTTCTAAATCTTTCCTTCTTGCGACTGGTGTCTTGTGTACTATTTCTTTAATCCTACCCCATAGATAGGGGGGGGGGGGAAGATCCGGAGACCTAAGGGCCATTTCCAGGGATCTCCTCGGCCAATCAACTTTTTCTGAGTCATAGGAGCTGCATCAGGATGAAGCTCATTAAATTTTCTGCAAATTTCTAGATAAAATTCTACCACACTCCCCATGAATATAAAATAAACTCTAAGCTCGAATAATGTGAATTAGTAAATTTTTAGTACAATAACACAGACATAACGTCAAATGGATTTTTCATTATTTTGGTTCTATGAATCCATTCCACACTACCAAAAAATATTTTTTTTAAGATAACTTTTAAATTTCGGAAATATTGAAGATAGGTATAGGAACACTTAATATCATTAGATAGAAAATTCGATCCTCCATTAGCAAAACATATCAAATTCAGGGTGTCCCATTTAAAAAAAAAGAAGATTATTGCCATAATTAATCTCCCTCAGATATATTGTTATGTAGACGCCCTGTATAAAACTAATTAAATACTGTTCAAAATTATATAATTTCGATGGCTTTGTGAAACTATTGTCAAAATTTCAGCCTTCTAGCTGTAACCGCTAAAAAGATATGATTTTCTTTTCAGGTCCCGATACGACGTTAAAAAATCACAAGATTATTTATAATTCAAAAACTCTTAAAGATAGGTATATGATATTATATAGAAAACTGTTCTACATTTTTATCAAGATTCCAAAACAAATATAATATATTGGGTAATTCATTTAAAATTCGGAAGTTGCTACCACTTTCGGTATGATCCGGCAATACCGCACCATCCAAAATATTTTTTAGAGACGTAGAAAATCTTCTCTTATAGCTACAACCAAATTTACAAAATAAAATCTCATTCAGTTCTCGATATACTTCTAATAGGCCACTTTACTTGGTGCACCCTGTATTATACAGCGTGTGTGCTAGAAAGTGTAAATGGTAAACTTTTTTATCCGTCATTTTATCGAAAAACTCACTCTTGCTAAAAATTTTTTGTTTGGTTGAAAACCTCCTTAGCCGTAGTCGAATATCCGAAATATTGTACAGAGTAACCAAAAAATGTGAAATTGATCTAAGTATAAAATGGTACATAAAAATGAGGGACTTTTATAAAATGAACTAATCTCATAGGTGACTGTTCTCGTCATTATGTTTAGAGAGAGAACATAATTCTAGAAATAACATCGAAACGGCATTTTGATATATTTTTAGAAATAAGGGTATTTTATTCTTAGATCAATTTCACATTTTTTGGCCACTCTATACAGGATGTCCCAGAATATGTGGGCAATCTCCCGGGTTCAGATAGAACACTTAAAAATAACAGGAGAAGTTCCTATAAATTTTTCTTCCTACGCCCTCCCCTACGAAGATACGGGCCCATAACGGACGTCCCTGGAAATCGTTGTTTTTTTTAAATAATTTTTTAAGTACTAGGTGTAATTTAATAATTTTTTAGTATAATGGTTACTAGATGAGTCTCCTTAAAATTCGCACTTTTGAACACTAACTGTTTTCCAAAAAAAATATTATTGTTCGATATGATTTATATTAAGTAATTTTGTATGTTGGTTCAACATGAGCTCCTTCTAATCTTATGTATTCCTAGCTCTAAGTAGTAAATACTGTTGAACCCTCCACAATGACTCAACATTATCCCTTATTTCGCGATAATGAAAATTAATCATTTGTAATAAGTTGTCTCTATTGTCAATTGGATTGGCATAGACCAGGGGTCGGCAACATGCGGCTCTTTCGATGTCAAGTTGTGTCTATTTCGATATCAAATTGCGGCCTTTAGTGGCTCTTTAAACCCTGGAAGATTGTGTAAATTATAACTTTTGGCTCTTCCGTCTCAAACTTTTGGCTCTTCCGTCGCCAAAGGTTGCCGCCCCTGGCATAGACTAAAGTTTTTAAATATTCCCACAAATAGGAACTTTGAAAATCGATGGATAGGAAGAGGAGGACCAGTGGCTTGGCCTCCTCGATCACCTGATCTAAACCCATTAGATTTTTATTTGTGGGGATATTTAAAAACTTTAGTCTATGCCAATCCAATTGACAATATAGAAAACTTATTACAAATGATTAATTTCATTGTCGCGAAATAAGGGCTAATATATTGAGGCATTGTGGAGGGTTCAACAGTCTTCACTTCCTAGAGCTAGGGAATGCATAAGATTAGAAGGACCTCATGTTGCATCAACATACAAAATTACTTAATAAAAATTTTTTTTTTGGAAAACAATTCATTTTATCGACATTGATCAAGAGTACCTTTTTTTCAGCTTAAAGTTTAGAGTATCCAAAAATATTATTGTCGTTCCTTCATCATACAAGGTGTAAAAAAATAGCATTTTTGTGTTACGTCTAGTCCGTCCCTGGTAGACTAAATAAGCCAAATGTGTTCAAAAGAGCGTATTTTAAGGACACTCATCACCATTATACTAAAAAATTATTAAATTACACCTAGTATTGTTATTTAAAAACCAACGATTTCCAGGGACGTCCGTTATGAGCCCGTATTTCGTAGGGGAGGGCGTAGGAAGAAAAATGTATAGGAACTTCTCCTGTTATCTTTAAGTGTTCTATCTCAATCCGGGAGATTGCCCACATATTCTAAGACACCTTGTATAATATTTAGGATACTCGACTATGGGTAAGAAGGATTTCAACCAAGCAAAACTTTTTAGCAAGCGTGACTTTTTTTGATTAAATGAAGGATGAACAAATTTCGTCATTTGTTACACTTTCTACCACATACGCTGAGAATTTCTCTTCTTTTCTATCTATCGACTTCAGAGAGAGATAAGCCATAAAATATTTGAAAATAAATGACAAAATTGACTGGACAGAAGATAAAAATACACTATGATAGAAAATAAGTAACGATCTGAACTGTGTCCACTAGAAAAATAATTGTATATAATATCCTATTATATTAAAGATATGTTACAAAAAAACACTATAAGTAGATAATTTTAATTCTATCTACACTGATATTAAGACACGTCGCCAAAATCATTTGTTAAAAAAGAATACATGTTATTTCCTATAAGGCTTTAATGTATCGTCAATAGAGGTTGCGTTATTTATGTAATTCTTATGATGATTCTCATAAAAGTAAAAATGTAATAATAAATATATTATTTATTCATTGTTATTCATTTAAAGTATATGAAAGTGCCAAAAGCATTATTGTTATTAATAAAATTATTTACCTGTACATTGTTAATATTTTAGGTATTTATCGTAAAAAATTATATTGTTAACACCGGCTAGTATAATAACTTCATGGCTATCTGTAACTATTTATTTGTCGTTTAGATAACTGATCGGGTGGGACTCGATACGACCCAAAATTGTAGTACCTTTACCTTCAATTAATTTATAATGTTGGAATATCTAAAATTTATAGATGGCATTCTGTTGAATAAATAAAATACATGTTACAAGTATCGTGTTAATTTCCAAAAAGTTAGTTGTACATGTACAAAACGTATAATTTTAAGAAAATAAAATCGACCCTATAATGTATCACTTTTTGCTATTGTGTCCGAATAACTCCTTAGCTCATTTTGTGAAGAAGACGATTTAAATTTTTTCCTACAAGGTTCAAATCGTTATTTTTTACTATAGCCGAAAGCAAGCGCGAATCCAAGGGGAGTCATGGGTGGTCATGACCTCCTTGTACTTAGAGAATAACGGAAATCATTTTGAACACCTGATTATGTAGTTCCATACATTCTTCATTGTTCGTTTTATTACTGTTTTGGTATGATTTTTGTTCACTTATTTGTGGTTTATTATTAAATTATTTGTTATTTATTGAACTAGTCTAACTTATGAGAGCTTTAGAGCTTACTTATGAGATATTATTTATAAAATTAGGAGAAATACAGGACCGTATCCCAAAATTTCCTGATGTTGTTCAAAAAACCCTTGAAACGTCATTAAACCACAATGTGTCATGCATCGTTGCATTAGAATTCAATCTCAAAAAAACCCAGGAAAACAATAAAACGATTTTTCAGAATTTCGTTTTTTTCCGGATATCTCCGGAACTACTCGGAATTTTAACTTTCTAAACGGCATATTAATAGCCACGTAAATGCGCAACCTCCATTTAACCGACTTCGTATCTCTTAAGGTTTCCGAGATCCCTTATCTTGGACACGTGGTATACCGGTTTGACTAACGCGACAGGGTATTACTTTGTAACTTTTCCTTGCATGACCCCCCCAAACAAAGTTTGACCCCCCATACTATTTCGTTCGTCGTCAAAGACCAAATATGGATCAGATTACAGGAATATTTTTTTTCCATATAAAGTTAAATCTAAAAAACATTTTTTTTTCGAAAATACTATCTTGTTTATTTTTGTTCGAGAAAAAAATGTCTAGTATCCTTCGTATCTTAAATTTAAGAGACGATAGATACATTATGGGTAGGTCGAGGTTTTCTTCTATAGCACCATGCAAATTTTGTATTTGAAGCCGTTTCTAGGAATACACAGATGTTTCTTTATTAGTGTAGGATATGTACTAATTGTTTTTTAAAATTATAAAATATTGTAATTACTTTAATAAAAATATATTTGGTGCAACTGTCGTTTTTTTATTTTGAAAAAAGTACGGGAATGCAATATTATTTTTTCTAAATAAGATTTTAGACAAGAAACAGGAAAATTACGTTGCAATATTAAACATAATCGTCAGTTACCAGTGCCTTATGGTGCAACCACTTTATTCCATTAAGGCGGAATTCCACTACGGCAACATGTGTCACAAAGTCTTTTAACCGAAGGTACGAACATGAAGCGATATCGATAAAAGTTTACGGCAAGATCGCATATCAGGGAACTGGCAACTTTTACAAACCGCATCCTTTTTAACCTTAACATATTAGAATAATTCGAAATTTTGTTTACAACTGATATACATAAAATTAGTTAGGATTTTGCTGAAAAAATTTTTTTTATCGAAAATATCCACATATCATAATCTTCTCATGTTTCAAATTTAAGATCTCCAGTTGTACTGATCGGATCAATATCGGTATTTTTTTATTTTATACTTTGTTACGTTTAGTTGTAACGTTTTTCAGGATTTTGCTGAAAACAATGTTTTATTAAAAATAAATTTTTAATAATTTGCTGGATTTTCTCCAATCTTCTCATATTTGAAATTTAATATCTCCCGTTATACTGATCGGATCAATATAGGTATTTTTTAATTTACACTTAGTTACGTTAGCTTGCGAATGATACATAATAACAATTTAATTGTTTAAATAGTTTTCACATCCTCTTAACCCATCTTAAATTAAGTTTTAAAATATAGCATTTTGTTCTTTATCATCTTATGTACAAAAATCCATTTTACGAAAAAGTGGTACCTCTTTTAGTGAGGAAGTTATTAAATATTATCAATCGCAAGTTAAAAAGAACGCGGGGAATGCACCAGCGCGACGGTTCGAGCGGTGTACAACTGAGCTCGGTGCAGTGTAAATTATTAATATTTCCATCCTTTGCGTAGTTCTGCCACTCTTCGAGCCGTCGCGCGCTGGTTGGCTTGCTATCGAAAATATTTAATAACTTCAGATCTAAAAGAGGTACCACTGTTTCGTAAAATATTTTGTAGATAAGAGGATGAAGAACAAAATGGTATTTTTTAAATTAATTTAAGATGGTTAAGAGCATTAAGTTTAAACGATTTAGACAATTAAATTGTTATTTTTCATTTTCAAAATTTTCATTTGTTCACAATAAATAAATTGATCCGATCAGTACAACTAGAGATATTAATTTTCAAATATGAGAAGATTGGAGAAAATCCAGCAAATTACCAAAAATTTAAGCGTGGATATTTTCGAAAAAAAAAATTTTTCAGCTAAATCATGAATATTAATTTTATGTATATAGGGTGCCCCAAGTAAAATGGCCTATTAGAAGTATCTCGAGAACTAAATGATATTTTATTTTGAAAATTTGGCTGTGGCTATAAGAGATGGTTTTCTACGTTTCTAAAATATTTTGGATGATGCGGTGTTGCCGGATCATACCGAAAGTGGTGGCAACTTCGGAATTTTAAATGAATTACCCTATCTATTATATTTTTTTTGGAATCTAGGTAAAAATCTAGAACAGTTTTCTGTATAATATCATATACCTATCTTTAAGACTATTTGAATTATAAATAATTTTGTGATTTTTTAACGCCGTATCGTTACCTGAAAAGAAAATCGTATCTTTTTAGCGGCTACAGCCAGAAAGCTGAAAATTTTAGAATAGTTTCACAAGACCATCGCAATTTTATAATTTTGAACAGTATTGAATTCGTTTTATACAAGGCGTCTCCATAACAATATTTCTGAGGCAGATGAATTATTGCAAAAATCTTATTTTTTTTAAATGGGACACCCTGTATTTGATATGTTTTGCTAATAGAGGATCGAATTTTCTATCTAATGATATTATGTGTTCCTATACCTATCTTCACTATTTTCGGACTTATAGCGAAATTTAAAAATAATCTTATAAAAATATATTTTTTGATAGTGTTGTTGGCTGTGGAATGGATTCATAGGAACAAAATAATGAAAAATCCATGTGACGTTATGTCTGAGTTATTGTAATAAAAATGGCTAATTCACATTATTCGAGCTTAGATATTTTAAGTTTATTTTATATTCATGGGGAGTGTGGTAGAGTTTTATCTAGAACTTGCAGAAAATTTAATGTACTGCATCCTGATGCAGCTCCTATGACTCCCTAAAAGTTGATTGGCCGAGGCGGTCCATGGAAATGGCCCCAAGGTCTCCGGATCTTACCCCCTAGAATTATATCTATGAGATAGGATTAAAGAAATAGTATACAAGACACCCGTCACAACAAGGGAAGATTTAGAAAATCGAGTACGAACAGCTTTGGGGTCTCTAGAAGAGAAAGAAATGAAAGAGGTGACAAATGAACATGTTATAACCACATTTATGAATGTTTAAGAGCGAACGGAGGGCATTTTAAACAATTTAGTTATTAGTTATTTTATTGATGTAATTTTCATTTTGTTTATTTATTTATTAATAAATTCCTTATTGGTTAACTATTTTTTTTTTACAACAACACAGACATAACGTCACATGGATTTTTCATTAGTTTGTTCCTATGAATCCATTCCACAGCCAACCACACTATCAAAAAATATATTTTTATAAGATAATTTATAAATTTCGCTATAAGTCCGAAAATAGTGAAGATAGGTATAGGAACACATAATATCATTAGATAGAAAATTTGATCCTCTATTAGAAAAACATATCAAATACAGGGTGTCCCGTTTAAAAAAAATAAGATTTTTGCAATAATTCATCTGCCTCAGAAATATTGTTATGGAGACGCCCTGTATAAAACGAATTCAATACTGTTCAAAATTATAAAATTCCGATGGTCTTGTGAAACTTTTGTCAAATTTTCAGCTTTCTAGCTGTAACCGATAAAAAGATACGATTTTCTTTTCAGGTAACGATACGGCGTTAAAAAATCACAAAATTATTTATAATTCAAAAAGTCTCAAAGATAGGTATATGATATTATACAGAGAACTGTTCTAGATTTTTACCTAGATTCCAAAAAAAATATAATATATAGGGTAATTTATTTAAAATTCCGAAGTTGCTACCACTTTCGGTATGATCCGGCAACACCGCATCATCCAAAATATTTTAGAAATGTAGAAAACCATCTCTTATAGCCACAGCCAAATTTTCAAAATAAAATCTCATTTAGTTCTCGAGATACTTCTAATAGGCCACTTTACTTGGGGCACCCTGTATAAGTTGTAAAAAAATTTCGGACGATTCTGAAATGTCAAGGTTAAAAAGTGTGCGGTTTGTAAATGAATGACCCCTAGGTGGAATTGTGCCTTTAGAAAAACCATTCCTGCTGGCCTGCAAAATAGGCAACAATCCGAACTAATTGGTTTAGAAAAAAAAAATTCAATTAGGTAAGATATGTCAAGTTTAAATTTTAGGAAATTTACATGCATCTAGATTTTATGAACAACTCTGTACAATTAGACATATCAGGATGTAACCACTCTGCCCTGAACTCTACAATTTATTTTCTATCAGTATCAGTCAAAAATTATTAAAATTGGTTCGTTATTAACGAAATAACAGCTTATTAATTAGGACGTGCAACTTTTCTCAAAAACGCAACATACAGTCCATGTTTCTTAAAGAGCATCATCGGGTTTTGCATGTTAAATTCTTAACAAACCCAATGTATATATCGAAAAACTTGGTAAGCATTATGAAAAATATATTTCAAATTAACTTATAAATATTAACACATTATACTTAATTTTAATACTACATTACAGTTAATTTATATACAGCGTGTGTAAATATTGACCCGAACATATGGAAAACTTTTTATCTCCGATTTTAGGAAAAAAACTATACTCCTTAAAACGTTTTGCTTGCCTTAAAAACTCATAATCCGCCAAAAAATCACAAATATAATGTACAGGGTAGCCACAAATTTATCAAACGTGCTAAAATGCTAAGAGTAAAGTAAAATAATTTATATGGTCAAAAAAATTCGTTAGAAAAAAGTTGTTGAGAAACAAATTTAATGTCAAAATATAACAAAACAACCATCAACGGCATATTTTTTTTTGTACAGGATTTAAAAAGAATAAAAAAACGGAGCCACCATCATTTTCAATGTAATAAACGAACAGCGTTTTCAATCATTGTACAGGGTGTCCCATTTTCGACACTTTTATAGGGTATCTAAGGTAATTGTTAGTGCAAGTTAGTCATGTGCTCTTTTTGGGTCAAACTTAAAATGGAATCAAAATTTGAAAATTTTCACTCGCTTAAGAGATACGGGGGAAAGTCAAAAAATTGAAAAAATCCAAATTACCATATATTTTCTTAGTTAAAAGAGATACAGAACAATGTTTCATACAAAAGTTTCTTTATAATGATTGTTGAATAATCTACCGTTTTCAGAATAAGTATACGGGATCAGGTGAAAAAGTTATAGGACCTAACTTAATTTATTTTTAAATGGAACACCGTATATATTTTAATCTAAGACAGATTATTCAACAATCATTATAAAGAAACTTTTATATAAAACATTTTTCTGTATCTCTTTTAACTAAGTAAATATAGGGTCATTTTGATATTTGTCAAGTTTTTGGTTTTCCCCCATATCTCTTAGGAGAGCGAAAATTGTTTGACCCAAAAAGAGCCCATGACACCTACATTACTTTTTTGATAGCACTAACAATTACAAAGATACCCTATAAAAGTGTCGAAAATGGGACACCCTCTACTTCATCGCAGGCTTGTGTAATTCTGTTATTTAATTTATTGGTAGTTATTACATAACACAACAACTTTGTTTGGGCAACAGAAAATATTCTGCGTAGATGGCTGAAATTTTATATTTTGACATTAAATTTGATTCTTAACAACTTTACTCTGATAAAATTTTTTGTACCAAATAAAATTAACGTTACTTATTTACTCTCAGCAATTTAGCAAATTTTCTTCTTTTTTGGCCGTGTGATTTTGTCCACAATTAGGAGTTTTTAAAGTAAGCAAAACTCTTTATGAGGAATAGTTTTTTCCCTAAAATCACAGATAAAAAGGCTTCCCATATGTTGCCAATATTTTCACACACGCTGTAGAGCAAGTGTACCTGCTTCTTTTATACAAATTCTTATTGCTTAGGAAGTTAAGGAACGTATCCCAGTTTTACGGTCTGGCAAGTTTCATTATGACATAATATGATGAAGTCGACAAGGTCTCATTTTTCTGGTGGCACACAAGGACAGACATCGGTAATTTTTCCCACCAGCAAAACGATAGAGTAGGTTTGTTCCAACACCCTATTTTGTATCGTTCTAGAACCGTCACGAAACTGATGGGATCGATTTTGTGCGCAGGCGTTAATTTTGCACTGTTTATTGCCGATGCACAAGGGACGCAAGGTTGGTACGTTTTTGTAACCATTCTCTGTAAAAATCTCAGCTAATCGTTTGTCTGATCAGTTCTTTGACTAAGAAAGAAGATTAGTTAATTATCATATCATTCATAAATCATAACCCTACTTTTGTTGCTCGAGTTCTGCGTCTAAGCTTGAGTATTATCTTTTATCGTTCCATTTTGTTGTATTCTAATAATTATGAAAGAGAATGTACGAATATCTGGTAGCTTTGGGAATCGAATTATACAAATTTAATAAGAATAAATTAAATAACCAAAATATTAAAGAGGGGTTAAGCAACAACTCCGACAAAACAAGGGTAAAAGAACTGCATGAGAATGCCAGGAATACAAAAACAAATGTTCAAATTCTTACGGCGCAAGTCAGTACAAACGGTTCCTGCTCTTGGCCATCTATCGGTTTCACCGATCAGGAACTGGTTTGCGAACGATCACAAATTTGGTTGGAACACCAACGGGATCGCCAGATACACCGTTCTGTGTCGGTTGGAACGCCGCTCGACTATTACGCATGTGCGTGACCGTACAGGGTGTCCCATTTTCGACACTTTTATAGGGTTTGTTCGGAAAGCGCACATGACACCTACTTTACTTTTTTGATAGCACTAACAATTACGAATACATTGTACGATTTTTAGGGTGGTTGGAACGAACCTAATATTGATGATATCAAGTATATCGATAATGGTATTAGTATTTGATTTTTTATTGGACTATTGGCGAACAAACCCGAACAGAAACGTCCGTATGATCTCCAACATTATACTACAGCATATGTCAGCAAGTTGCGATAAATCAAACTCTTAAAATATAAGAATAAAGTTAGTTGTGCTAAAAAAAACCTATTATTTTTACAGAAAGTGTAGAAGGAAACATACTTTTAACTAAAGGCAAAAAGTATACTTCAAATGTAAAATTTTTATGCCGTTAATGTTTCACAGAAATGCATTCCATTTGAAACCATGTTCATGAAGAAATTCTTTACGACCGTCAATTTTAAGTCAGATGTGTATACAGGGTGTTTCCTATTGACGTGTAAATATTTCAGTGTCATTCCTTATTTCATTATATAAAAAAAAATATTCTTGTTATCGATACACCAGTGGCGTCCCTGCAAACATTTAATACTGCTGGGCAATCACAAGATTTGATTAGTTAATATCTACTCTTAAAAGTTAAGAGCTACACAACTTGCTTCCCTGCATTGTACATTGTGCCAAAGATAAGGGGGGCCTCTATGTAGATCTCGTTAATGATACAACTTCGATTAAATGGGGAAAAAGTATGGCAATCAAAGCACGAATAATATGCAGTACAAAAAGTTTTGGTAACATTTTTAAGTTTTGAGTTATTTAAGAAAAGCTGAAATTTAGAATTTTTAATTTAATTTTTTTTTACGTTTATATTACAGTTAGAGCAAAACTGATAAAACATTCTCACAGAAACTTTTAGTATTCAAACAATCATTATTAACTTAATTTTTTCTAATACGGCCCTGATTTTATAATAACATATTTTAAGACCTTTTTTATTCTAAATCCAATGATGTAGCACACATTATCTTTTAATTACGTTTCGAGTCTTTTTAAGAAATTTTAAGGATACGGACCTGTATTTTCCACAATTTTGTAAAAACAGAGCAATGAAGGAGGTACTAAAATGAAACAGGGTCCGCAAACGAAGCGTGGACGGAAGATTAAATCGTTATCGAAGAACTTATCACCAATATTGAAACAGCTTGAGATATTGGATTAAAAGCGGCATGTTTTAAAAATATTTTACATTATACAGGGTGGCCCAAAAAAGTGTGACAGCATTAAGTTATATTTTTTTAAATGGGACACCCAGTATTTTATTGCATATTTAGGTTCGTATTACTATCGTTTATAAGTGCCTCAAATTTTATTTAATTTGGTTCTGTAGTTTCGGAGAAATAAATTAAAAACTAAAAAAAAAAGTTTTGCAGTCCTGAATAAAAAAATCAAAAAAAACAATCCAGAACAATTTTTCTAACCTCGGCATTGAGTGAAATTTATGACAAGAGGTCTAGAGATATTATGAAAGTAATTGCGTTTATTTATTTTATACAGGGTGTTCATAATAAGCTTTCAAAAACCCCACATTTTAAAATAATTTTTCTCAAGTTTTTCAAATGGAACACCCTGTATATTATTTGGCTATTTGACGTATAATTCATAGACAATTTTTTTTTGTAATACAAGCATATAAGTTATATCCAGTCGTTTTCGAAATAATTGTAAATATTATAAATTATGAGTTTTTATTGGGAAATTTTGTTATAGGCGACTAGACTAATAATTGTAAACTAAAGTTAATGTTCAAAATAGCTTCCTTTTACTTAATTTAATGATTTTCCTCTACTGCCAACATAACTCTTAATTCATTTTCTTCATTAATAACGGGTTTATTGATTATCATCCTTTTTGTGTACGCAGTGCTTCCTGTTGCTACAAATCTTTGCAATAACTTCTCGAAAGTTTTTGGTCTCGGCTTTCTCTCAATATCTGGATATCTTTCAGCATACACTCGGCTCGCGAGGAGGCAATTTCGTGCACATTCACCCAGTATAAAAATCATATTTACCATTTCTAAAATTCGACATTTTGTGTAAGTTAATACTTAATTTCGACGACTGAACAAATGTAAATAATTTTATTTAACTGTCATAGTGACAATCTGAACAAAAAGAAATCATGGCAACTCGATTAAGAATAAAAAATAAAATTAAATAATAAAAGTAGCAAAAATGTATGCTTTTAAAATTTATATCGAAATAACTAAAATACGGTAAACTCTAAGAGTAAAAGGAAGCTATTTTGAACTTTTACTTTAGTTTACAATTATTAGTCTAGTCGCCTATAACAAAATTTCCCAATAAAAACTCTATTTAAACAACATAATTTATAATATTTACAATTATTTCGAAAACGGCTGGATATAACTTATATTATGCTTGTATTACAAAAAAAAATTGTCTATGAATTCTACGTCAAATAGCCAAATAATATACAGGGTGTTCCATTTGAAAAACTTGAGAAAAATTGTTTTAAAATGTGGGGTTTTTGAAACCTTATTATGAACACCCTGTATAAAATAAATAAACGCAATTACATTCATAATATCTCTAGACCTCTTGTCATAAATTTCACTCAATGCCGAGGTTAGAAAAATGGTTCTGGATTATTTTTTTGATTTTTTTATTCAGGACTGCAAAACTTTTTTTTTTAGTTTTTAATTTATTTCTCCGAAACTACAAAACCAAATTAAATAAAATTTGAGGCACTTATAAACGATAGTAATACGAACCTAAATATGCAATAAAATACTGGGTGTCCCATTTAAAAAAATATAATTTTATGCTGTCACACTTTTTTGGGCCACCCTGTATAATGTAAAATATTTTTAAAACATGCCGCTTTTAATCCAATATCTCAAGCTGTTTTAGTATTGTTGATAAGTTCTTCGATAACGATTTAATCTTCCGTCCACGCTTCGTTTGCGGACCCTTTAAAATTATTTTTAATGCATTACATAATAATCATAAAACAAGGTAATTTTTTAACAATAACAAAACAATATGAAAAAATAAACAACGAATAGGTACATTAAAACTAACAGTAGATTATTAGAAATTAATTTTCCAGAAAGTGTTCGAAATGATTTCCGTCAGGTCTCCAAACAAATTTTAACAACTTAAAATTGCAGAATTTCAAACATTCAATGGAATTTTTGGCATTCCTCTTTTAAAGGCTTTAATAACTTTACTAAAGTCTATTTATTTCCAAGATAGACTAGGCGTAAGCACTGTTAGCGCATGATGATCACGTGAGTAGGAAGAGCCTCCGCGCATGCGTATTCTTATTGGCCGTTCGATATGGCGCGAACGTGTGACGGGTCGGGGCTTATAATTCTTGCAGAGTTGAAATCAGGAAATTAGTCGATCTGTTGGTCATTGAGGCCAAGATTCGTGTTGCGGAAGTTGTGATTATTCCGTTTTTACTTTTGTCCTTTAATTTTTTGTTTGTTGTTGTTGTTGTGGGTACTACTTAACATACCTACCTTTGTATATTTGTTAAAGGAATGTCTAGCACCGATACTGCAGACGAAGCCCAAGAGTATATTAATTTGACTCCATCTAAGAAACGTTACAAGAAAAATCATTTTTCTTGAAATGAAAGAAGTCATTTTAAAGACTTTTGTTGCCAAACATAATTCAACCTACAAGTTTGTCGATATGAAAGACCTTCTTGACCGTGCATGAGCAACTATTACACCGGAGAAGAGTAAAAAATGTATTAGTTCAACAAAAACTAGGAACCAGAATGTGGGAACTCCATAATATTATCGAGATACAAGTTGAACGACTAATAAGGTATTACTGTAGACTAAAGCGACGATGACAGCGATAACTTCTTAAACTTATCAGAATAATTTCATCACAATAGGATCAATAAGATATACAGGTTGGTCAATACAGGTTGATGAATTCGGATCTTGTACGGCACGCTTCATCAGTAAACAGATTTTTTTAAATAACAATTTGGATCACGGATTCTTTCGTTTCGAATAAATTGACAATTCTGACAAAATGTACATCGACACGTATTTTCCGGAAACCCTGTATTTATTAATTTATTTTATATTTTACCATGAATACTTATTTACATTCCGATATTTCCAAATTGTATTCAACAATATTGCGATCATAATTTTTTTATAATTATAATATTATAAGCACTGCCCTGTTCACTGTTAGTTTCATCGATCACGTGCGCTTGTTGTGGTCGGTCTATCTTGGAAATGAATGAAATTTCGCACACCTTTTGGAAAATTAATTTATAATACCCTACTGTTAATTTTACTTTAATTAATGTTTCGTTTTTCGATGTACCGATTTTTGTTTATTTTTACTGTTTTGTTATTGTTAATAAATTATCTTGTTTTATGATTACAATGTAGTTTATTATTATAAACGCATTTCAAAAATATTCATTTTAGTACCTATTGCATTGAACTGTTTTTACAAAATTACGGAAAATACCGGTCCGGTCCGTATCCTAAAAATTTCAGAGATGATTAAAAAGACTCGAAACGTAATTAAACGATAATGTGTGGTACATCATTGAATTTAGCATAAAAAAAAGTTTTAAAATTTGACATTATAAAATCAGGGCGGTATTAGAAAAAAATTAAGTTGATGATGATGATGGCTTGAAAACGAAACGTCGTATAAAAACTTGTTATGTATTCTTTGATCGAAGTTGTATCTGTTACCATTAACGAGATCCCCATAAAGACCTTCCTTATCTTGGGCACCTTGTATATTTATGGATATCACTTAAGCTTCAGCCAAGATTTTGCGTTAAAAATATCCGCCAAAGGTCAGATAAACTCATATTGTAAATCGGAGGTCACACTGTTTCACCAGGTTATTACCTCCTGTAATGAGGATGGATTCATTGTCTGTATTAGTAATTTAATAACCATTTATATTTCATTCGGCCTTAAGTGGTGATCCTCTCGACTAACTGGCGGTGGAACTGCTTGTATAGTATTACTGGATCCTAACGTTAAATATCCTGCTGGTGTTGGGACACCTGAAGAAAAAATGTTATATTCCTGCCAGACCAAATAGACATAAATAAACGAAACGTAATGACTTGTAATGAATTATTTACCCCCTGGGAACTAAATGGATGATAAATATAATTATTTTTTAAGAAAATATAACAGTATGAATAGCTGAACAGCTCAAGCAAAAAAAAATAAAACAGTAACTAATTAAAAACTAAAATTAATTTTAATCGCACATAATAAATTATTCAAAGAATCCTAAGAGCTGTTTACTATGTACGTGGGTACGGACATGTTAGTAGTTTGGTATATTTGATAGGCTTAAATGTCGAATTTAATTCTAGATATTAAAAGATAACAATATTTAATCATAAAAACACCCAAATATTGTGTAAAAAAAATTTCAGACGAATCGCACCTAGCTAGGCGGAATTCTGACAATATTACGCAGAGATACCGGAAGGCAGGTATCGTTCAGTTGTATGACGGGATATTATATTCGCAATATTACCAAATTAAGCCTATTTTTCCATAAGGTGTGTATGATTTATTAAAATCCGATGAATTTAAATATTTGCCCTTGTCTACTTTTCACTAATTACAGTAAAAGCAACGCCATTCATGCATTTCGAGCGAAGTTTAGAAATTTTGCCATCACCGTTACGAATTCTCTTAATTTTCTCCACGATAGAACATGTTTTTGGTATATATCAAAATGTTCGGAAAATATGAGGGAAACAGATAAACCCAGAAATAATTCTCCAAGGGGAATATTTTAGAAAATATAGCAGAATAAACCAGACTTTTAATAAAAAAAATTTTGAAAAAAAATACCGCACTTTCGCAATATTCTTTTTATCAGAAAATTTACGGCTCATCTCCATGGGAATACAAATCGATTAAGCCAACTTGGACCCATATCACTTGAGACTTTATAATTTTTCCATAGTTTTTTTTTTGAGACGCTCGAAAAAGTATATGCAAGGGTTGACTTGTCAGAAAATGTGTTTCCCGTGACTTTGGGGGTCACGCAGATGCTGTAAATTCATTTTCAGACATGGCTCGATATAATTTTGAATTTATTGAGAATTTCCTATCTAAAGCGGTACAGCGCCTCTCAGCAACGCTCTACGGCATTTCATCAGATATAAAAGTTGTAGAGGGGGACCTAAACTCGGTGAAAAACCAAATTACTGATATTCCACTTCACGGACCCCCTATTGCCACCGTCTCTCTAACTATAACCTTCAGATTCTGCTATCTTTTCCGGCATGAGCTAAAGCAGTTTTTTTTTCAGTCTTTATGTATACGAGACATGCAGTTTTTATTAGTTTATCGTACAGAATGTATGGTTTATAAAGAAAAACGTATTATTTATAATTTTATTACCACTTTTAAATACGCTATGGTCATATACCTTGATACAATAAACACAAGGTATGATATCTAGACGTTCCGATTTCGTTTGGCGAGCGCAGTTACGTCTTGGGATAAGTTATTTTTAAATTAATTATGGAGATTCACGTTGTTGTTGTTAGTTTTAAACGTATTAAAAGGTTTTATGCATTTGATGGAAGGTGAAATTAAAATAATATCATAAAAATACAACATAGATTAAAGCTAAAACACTACCTAGTTAAACAAATAAAACTGACTTTGTTTTATACGGGGCAGTCTCTAAATAAGTGAGAGCAATTTAGTCTTGAACCAATTTAAAGCATCAAAATTCATAAAACATATAACTATTCAAATTGTTTTGTTTTATCGCTAGGAAATGAAAACGTTTCGTCAAAATTCCGAAAAACCGATTAAGAGTTATTTGTAGAAAACTAATTTTAGCAGCTATTCCAATGGTAACTTTAATGAATAAAAATCGAAAGCGGCTTTGATTAACCATTTATTCATTGAAATGGCTATAGGAATAGTTGATAAAATGAGCTTTTTGTAAATAATTCTGAACGTGTTACGAATTGCCATAGAATTATAATTATGAAAATCTTTCATTTTTAATTCCGCATCGAATGACATAATTTAGGGGCCAATTGAAAATAAGGAAATTAAAATGATTTAAAATTCGAAAATTTTGACACTAAATTTTTTCGGACACCCTGAACAATACGTATCAATCAAAGTTGGAGAACGAGACTGTTAGACCCAATATAATAACTACCTTCACTATTCACTATTTCTATTTTTTATTAGCTTTAAAACCCAGGGATGCAAAATTGATTTTTTTAGTTTTTAGTTTTTGTAACTGATATCACTAAATCGATTTTAATCAACTTTTGGGGTATGTAAATGAACATAAGAGACACCCAAATCATCAATATAATATATGGTATATATAATCAAAAAATATACACCACCCCAACTTCACACATTTTTGAGACTCACTGTATATTCAAAAATATTTTCCTGAAATGCGCCCCAGGGCACAGGTAAAGTGTGCAAAATATCAAAATTTTAACTTAATTGATAGCTATAGAACACGGATGGTGATATGCAGGACCCTGTATAGAGAACCAAAAATGTAAAAAAAAAAAAAAAAATTAAAACAATCTTTGAATAGGGAATTTTAACAATCAACCAAATTTCACCTAATTTTTGTTTTAGGTCGACATTCTTGTTAAAAATAATAAATAAAAGTTTTGTTTAAAGCATGATTCTCTCTATCATGCACGGCACGTGGTCGGCAAAATAGGTTAATCATTGCGTCTTATGAATTCTGACGGGCCGTCGCCGCAGAAGTCGCGTGCATAGTGTGAATTGACACCCGCAAAATCCATAAGATTCAATAATAAATATATTTGCCGAGCCGGTACCTTGCCGCTGCCAAGCACGTGACTTGCATGATAGTGAGAATCAGCCGTAAAAGTTGCTTATAAATCTTACCTGTTAGATATCCAGATATATTTGTATTAGTAATAAAGAGATCATGTTTTTGGTCTTTGTACTCGGTCCATATATTACTCTTCTCCAAAATAGCATTAACCCTGTCGCCATAAATCAAACTTCTACTCATGGATTTTAATGCTTTGACGATTTGGGCTTTGGTCATGGCAGGATTATCTATCAGTTCTAATCTTTGTTCCAAGAGATTGAGTAAGAATGGAATGAACTCCGCATCTAAAGCTTGTTTCACCAACTGATCGTGGGTACTGGAAAAAAGACGGGTAAGGGCTTCACAGGCTACAGCCGTCATATCTTCCCGTACTTGCATGGCCTTTTTCAACGGGTGCATGCATTCGCTTTCTGAAATAGCACCGACACAAATCTAGAAGAAAAAATTTAATAATATAGCACATTAGCAAAGATTTTAACACTTTTATATGTTTCCTAAACGACCAAGACAGTAACACGCGTATTGATTTGACGACACTGCAAAACCTTGGTAGGCTGACACCTACATTACAGTTATTAAATGAACACAGATAACTACGGGGTTGTCGCATGTGGAATAATTTTAGGGCTCTTTACCCATAACACCTTATATTTCAATTTGTTATTACAATCTTAAAGGTTATCTGTTAAAAAAATATTCTCATCAAAAATAAATAACATTTTAAAAAGTAATGATACCAAAAAACTGGCTATATTTAATTTTAATATTTACTTACATTACTCATTGAAAGAGAATTCAAAATCTGTATGGCCGACTTAGGAACGGCTTTTTGACGAACATTCGAACCCATTTGCCTACACAGGCGAGGAATGTGACCCAGCGATGGTATCAAGTCTAAGAGAGCCGGTTGACTTTGGAGCAATGCGCATAATGCAGATGTTGCTAAGTCCAATGTTTCCACCTAAAAGTAAAAAATCAGTTCGATTCAAACAAATAATATTAAATTGTTAAGGCATATTAGTTAAACAGCTATTCAGTTTATCGCTTCAAACGGAGCTATGCACTGTGCCGCTTTAAAAGGCCACTCTCTGGGTTTTCAATTCGATTAATTGAAACAAGTTTGAGAAGACTGGGTCTTATATTAAACTATCACTAACCAGATTACTACTCAGAGTGTTTCAAAAAAACATGCCATCGCTCGGGTGTATCAGCGTATCGCTATTTTGTCGCGGTATATTTTAGTGCCGTCGTGTCGAGCTATCCAGGCTCGAAGTGGGTATTTTCCTTGATGGTATTTATTTTGTATGTATATATTTTGTATGGGTAGGTTTACATAAGGCTATAAGGTATTTTATATTTTCAATAGAAGGAGGGTGGAATACGACTAAACGGCATCCCACTAAACAATCTGCGCTATGCGGACGACACAGTACTACTCGCAGAAAACATGTCTGACCCTCAAAATATGTTGAATAACGTCATCACGGTTAGTCGAGCATATGGTTTGACACTCAATGTTAGGAAGACCAAATATATGATTCTCACCAAAACGGAAGCGCCAAATGAAGATCTGTATGTGGAAGACGAAAGGCTGGAGAGAGTCCAGAAGTATGATTACCTGGGGACAAATGTCAGCTGTTCTGTGGACTATTGTTCGGAGATAAAGATTCGCATTGAGAAGGCCCGTGCATTCTTCACGAGGATCAGGAAGCTGCTCTGTAGTTGTGATCTAACGAACGAACCCGGATGCTCAAATGCTATGTATTCCCGGTCCTTCTGTATGGTGTGAACGTATATTGCGAGCAAAAATTGGAAGCCTTCGAGATGAGAATACCATGGACGGAACATGTGACAAACGTGGAAGTTTTAAGAAGAATGGGGAAAGGCGTGGAGATCCTGCACGAGGTGAAAAAGAGAAACTACAGTATCTCGGACACGTTATGAGAGGTCAAAGGTATGAGATTCTGCAACTCATAATCCAGGGAAAGATCGTGGGAAAAAGGTCTGTCGGAAGGAGAAGAATATCCTGGCTTAGAAACTTACGAGAGTGGTTCGGTGTCACGTCCTCCAATCTATTCAGGGCCGCGGCTTCCAAAGTGAGAATAGCAATGATGAGAACGGCGCTAGTTAAGTAGGTGTATTTTTTGTCACTAACGGTATTTTCCTTCAAGGTATATTATTTTTTCACCTAACGGTATTGTTAGTAAGGGTATTTCGTCGCGGTATTTTTGCGTAGCGCGACGGTGCATACCGCAACAAGCGGTTGACGGTATGTCCCATCTCTAGTGCTAATTCGTTACCCAATATCGACGTAGGTCCTATTTGAAAGCTACTTACATGGTGTTAAAATTCTTTATTTTTTCGGAATTTTCAAGTTATCTCCGAAACGGCTTTAAAATTTTAGTGAAATTTTGGTTATGAAAGGTACCTAAAATAGCACAGATTTTAATAATAAAAATGTGTGAACAGATTTACCAGGATCGTACATTCAATCAGGAGCCGTTATAATTTTTTACAAAAAATAGCACAATTTTTAAGAAATTTAAATGATTAAAAAAAATATCATTGACATTTGTAGTTCGAAACGGCTTGAAAAGTTACAAGAGTACAAGATAAATGCAATTTCAAATCTGTGTTTACTAACTAGATTTTTTTAATTGTTTCTTTCAAGCTTGATATTTAAGGAATATTGATAAAATTGCATTTATCTTGTAAAATGAAGCCGACTTCAAGCAGCTAAACATGAACAGATATTTTTCGTCACTGTTCACACATTTTAATTAAAGAAATATGTGTCACCGAATTGTAAAAGAAATATGGAAATTTTGAAAGATCGGTGCGTACGTACATCATACTATGATATGAGTGGAGTACGTAGCCCGAAACGTCCGTCCGTTTTGCGCTTAGTAATTGATAGGTAACTCTAACGTTCTCCTTATCTGCGCGTTTTTACGTGGGGCGTTTGTTGATAACCCTCGTATAACCAATTTACCCCTTGATTTTATTTTTGAATTTAATTTAATCTGATAATTAGCTAGATGGCAATTTATGGAATTTTAATTTTGTCCCCTGTTGGATTCTAACCAGAAGGTGTAATCCCCCACCCAGGATTTGATTATTATTGCCGAACTAACTATTGAACCATTTAATTTGGAAGATGTAAGAACTGGTCGACACTATCTGTAAAGGGGCCAGTCTTAGCAAGTAATGAAAAAATCCACCGCAATCTGAAGGCGTGCTTACTTAATTATTTTCGGACACGATTTGATTTTCGATTTTTCGGTCGATTCTTGTATTGTCCAGGGATGCCAGGCATAATGCCATTGCCGACTTGACACGCACGTGTCAGTCGGTCTTGGGTGGGCCCACCACCTTTCCCCGCTAACTGGAAGCGGTCAGCGGTCCACCAGCGCAATTGAAGAGATGAGGGCAAATTTGTCATAAGAAAGAATGAATGATTTTAATTTAAAAGTATAGTTTGTTGAACGTAGGACGAGGCCTAACTGATGTTCAGACTATACTTTTGATTTATTGGCTCGGGCGCGTCCAATTAAATATAACAACAATGCAAGTTTGTTATATTGGAACACGGAGGGCTATTTTTATTTAATTTTATGTCCTTGTCTTTGAGGGTGAATTTAAGGGGGTTTGTCTTACGTCAGTCGAGTAACGCGACCCGAAGTACTAGTGCGATAATTATTTACATTTTATATTTACGATAAAAATTATCCTACACTAACATTCTGCGTTTCAAACCAACCTATCATTCCTCTGTCACGTACTCCCATTTAAAATTTAATTATTTACAGTATTTATAATGTAAAATAAACCTAAGCTAGCATTTTGTTTCTCAACTAAAGAGAGTCTAACTACCCTAATAATTTCCGAAAGAAAAATTATGACTCGCGGCAGTGACTACTAATACTAGCCTTAAGATATTTTATTTCACACTTACTCACTATTCCGGACTCAGAATGTCTTTGTTCCTTTTGTCACAATCGGGTTTGTTCTTGGAAAACTTATTTATACTCGCGCCAGCAACGAGTGTTTGAAGGGATTCCAGCGTTTTTTATACTCGCACGGAAACTACGAGTGTTTAATAAATAGTCCAGTATTTTTATACTCGCCGGAAACACGAGTTTTTAATGACGTTCCAGTATTTTTAAACTCGCCGGAAAACACAAGTGTTTAATGACACTCCAGTATTTTTTTAATACTCGCCGGAAACACGAGTGTTTAAAATAAAAATTTTCTCAGGGAAAATCCGCGGCTAAAAACACTCTAACACCTGTAGTGTTGCGGCTCCCGTTTTGAAAAAAATAAGATCGCGTTTGAGTGAGGTCCTGAGACCGCGGCGTCAGGCCACGATAAAAACCCAGAACCCAGTCCCTTTCAACGTTACATTACGTCATCCTGGCCGATTTATCTACCGGTAAAGCCATAACCGTTGCGACAGCAGAGATTAGGAACCAAATACTGCAGACACCGCAAAACTATAAAAGCCCGTCTAATTTTGCATATAGGATTATTTAAAATAATTTAACGGAAAATAAAATTCATTAATTTCTGGAATTGGAAAAAAGGTATTTTTACAACATATGTGCTATTTTAGCTAATTTTCATAACCCAAATTTAATTAAAATTACTAAAGCCGTTTCGGAAATATCTTGAAAACACCGAAGAATTGAGAAAAATTTAACACCCTGTATCTTTCGAACTGCGGAGCGAAGTTTATAGGAACTATTTATCTTATTACTGGGTAAGGAATCAGCAGCGATGGCACACGTTTTTTTGAGACACCCTGTATACTCCACCAGCTATACTTACATTAGGCTTCTCCTTTGTCATATGTTCCAAACACGTTTCAAGAAGTTCTGATAAAAATTCTTTTGGTTTTCGCAAAGTCCAAGCCGGATTGGCAATAAACAGTCGTAAGTATACACCCCCCACGATGACCTCATTTGAAACGGCAATATTTTCTAGTCCGTTGATATCCGGTTTCTTCCATTGTACCGAAGGATTTCCACATTGAACAGCATAATGCCTGTTGTACGAAAAATATATGTTATCTTTTATTTAATTCCCAATGTCCATTCATTACAAGAAACACGAAACAATATACATATAAAGTAAATATTATAACGGCAGAAATATCATAAATTTAAAAAAAATTGGAAAAATTAAAAGGGTGGTATTCGATTAATCGTTATGGAATCCATGGGAGAACAAATCTATTAAGCCCACTTGGACCCATGTCACTTGAGACTTTATAATTTTTCCATTAATTTTTTTTGACACGTTCGGAAAAGTAGATGCAAGGGTTGACTTGTCAGAAAATGTATTTCCCGTGACTTTGGGGGTCACGTAGATGCCGTAAATTCATTTTCAGACATGGCTCGATATAATTTTGAATTTATTGAGAATTTCCTATCTAAAGCGGTACAGCGCCTCTCAGCAACGCTCTACGGCATTTCATCATATAAAAAAGTTGTAGACGGGGACCTAAACTGCACGAAAAAACAAATTATTGATATTCCACTTCACGGACCCCCTATTGTCACCGTCTCTCTAACTAATAATACCCTGCATAAAAAAACTAAACAGGCTCCGTTTTTATAAGATGTTCTTTACTTACTCGTGTGTTAATCTTGTAATAACATCGGAGACTTTGTCATGGGCCTCTTGGTTCCAAATCAGCTCCGGATGTTCGTGTTCAGATTCAAACATAGTTATGGAAGTTTCCGGACTGTCGCGCATAGCATCCAAAAATATCGGCGGTAGGAACGTTTCGATTGCTATTTTAACTTTGGGGCCAACTAGTTTATCCAGAGTCATTCTAGCTAACAGCTCGGCGGAATATTGTCGTATTTGTGGAACGGTCGAGTTACAAAATAAGTTTAATAAGTACAAAACGGCGCCTTTGTTCAATGATTCCTTTACGATTTTCGTATTAGTTATGAGTGCCGATAAAACGTCTAATATTTGATGGTTTGAATCGGTTAAAGAATAAAGACCTAACAAAAGATAACCTAATACTTCGCAGCTAGCGATATCACTTATACATTCATTATTTCTTGTTATCACAGATATAACGTTCAAGGCTTCTAATTGTATAGGAATATGATTAACTATCATCAAACTAAACAGTAACTTAAAATGTCCGATGCACTGAAGTTCGACGCCGGCGTTGTTCCGAATTACGTTAGTTAGAGCTTGTAAAGCCATAGAAGAGTGATTAAGTCTGTCATTTTTTGATACTGAATAGGCAATATTTATAAGATTTAATAAGAACTCTGACTGTTCTTTCAGGTAGCCCAGGAGGTCCATAACAAAATGTTTGGGATTCTGAAATTAAATAGAAGAGATTTAAAAATTTGAGAAAATTTAGGCATGGTATACAACGTGTCCAAGATAAGGAGGGCCAGTACAGGGATCTCGGAAACCGTAAGAGATACGAAGTCGGTTAAATGATGGAGGTAAAGTTGCGCATTTACGTGCTTAATAATATGCCGTTTAGAAAGTTTTAAAATTCCGAGTAGTTCCGGAGATATCCAAAAAAAAAAACGAAATTCTGAAAAATCGTTTTATTTTTTTTCTGGTTTTTTTTTTAGATCGAACTCGAAAGTAAATTGCACTTTTACCTTGCCACTTTTTCCGCTCTATCTAACAGAGTTAATTGTTTTGTAATCCGACGAGTCTTCTTCGAAGGGCCATTATCAACTTTCTTTTTTTAAATACGGTACTGTTTTTATGATATTGGAATTTGAAAGCTTTTTTCTTCCGAATGCAACGACGTATGACACATTGTGGTTTAATGACGATCAAGGGCTCTTTGAACAACATCAGGAAATTTTGGGATACGGTCCTGTATTTCTCTTAATTTTATAAATAATATCTCATAAATAAGCTCTAAATTTTTTACTTATGTTGAATTAGTTAATAAATAAGAAATAATTTAATAATTAACCACAAATAAGTGAACAAAAATTATACCAAAACAGTACTAAAACGAAAAAGGTAAGGAACTACATAATCAGGTGTTCAAAATGATTCCCGTTAATCTCTAAGCACAAATAACATCTTCTAACTGCCACATAATATTTTTTTGAGATAAAATAAAACATGCGATAGAATATCAAACTTTTCAGCATTTGTAAAATTATGTTCCATATTTTCTGGAAAATAGGAAACCTCATAAAACGCTTTCAAACTATCACAATGGGAATGTCAAGTGAAACGAATCACGCGTCACCATCTTAATTTTTTTTGTTTCAAACGCCTACTTTTCTTTTAAATCCGAATCAACAGAAGTTTGAAATAATGTTTCTGTATTTTCTTCACTTATTTGTGGTTTATTATTAAATTATTTGTTATTTATTGAACTAGTCCAACATAAGTAAAAATTTAGAGCTTACTTATGAGATATTATTTATAAAATTAGGAGAAATACAGGACCGTATCCCAACATTTCCTGATGTTGTTCAAACACCCTCGAAACGTCATTAAACCACAATGTGTCATACATCGTTGCATTCGGAAAGAAAAAAGCTCTCAAATTCCAATATCAGAAAAACAGGACCGTATTTAAAAAAAGAAAGATAATAATGGCCCTTCGAAGACGACTCGTCAGAGTACAAAATAATTAACGCTGTTAGATGGAGCGGAAATATTGGCAATGTAAAAGTGCAATTTACTTTCGAATTCGATCTCAAAAAAACCCAGGAAAAAAGTTAAACGATTTTTCAGAATTTCGGGTTTTCCGGATATCTCCGGAACTACTCGGAATTTTAAAACTTTCTAAACGGCATATTACTAGGCACGTAAATGCGCAACTTTACCTCCATTTAACCGACTTCGTATCTCTTACGGTTTCCGAGATCCCTGTACTGGCCCTCCTGATCTTGGACACGTTGTATATGGGTCTTTTTATTTCATAAAAATACTAGACATTTTTTTATACATGGTGTTTTAAAAATTATACCTTTCTGGTAGAAAATAATAAATACTCATAAGTCAATTATTTTAAATGGGACACCCTGTATTCTTATTTACCAATAGTTTTTCTGTAAAATGTACAGGGGAGCCAATATTCAGTCACCTTACAAATTACATGTTATTTCCTATGTTCAACTTACCTGGTATACATGTTTCTATCTTAAGTAGTTTTTAAGTTAAAAAATTGACTTATATTATTAGTACGGCAGCCCGTTACCAGGATTTCAGACTGATCACGACCTAAAGTTTTTTTGAGTTTTTTGGTGATCTAATAAGGACTTGAGAAGGAAATTAACAAGAACGGACATTAGCAACGTTGCGAAATCATTGAGAATCACTTGTAAAAAAGAAGTGGTCGTAATAGTTATCGAGCCTCGTCCGTTCTTTTTATTTTTTGACTGAGAGTGATGTTTTTGATGAGATGAAAATAATAACCGACATTTTCCGTGCGGTGAATAGTTTTGGTCTAAGAAAAATTTGTTTACATCGGAGAATTCAACTTAACACGCCTCGTCCGTTTTACTTGTCGGATGTTATTTTTCGTTATTCGTGACCAGAAAAAACTGAGAACGAACATTTTCATCGACGCGCAACCGAAATGTTGGATCTTAGGTACATATGCAATTTTTTTAACGCTGTTCGAGTTATCGCGCCTCGTCCGTTTTCAAGCCGAAATCGTATATTGTGGCTCGGAAAATGGTGGAAAAATATAAACTGACATTTTTACACACTTATTTTTTAGCAAAACCGTTTTCAGTCAACACAGCATATTTTTAATATGATTTCATCAAGAACGGACAAAGCGTATTAACAAAAAGACGATCTGCTCTCTTACGGACTGAAATCACTCTGACGGGTTGCCGACCTTTTCGCTTGAGTAAAACTTTCTTATTTTTTAATAATCTAGCGATTAGTCATTGACTAGATGAAGGCGTGATAACAGGACATTTTGGTAACGGGCTGCCGGACTATATTTATTTTATTATACCAGAAACGTATAATTTTAGAATACCCTGTATAAAAATGTCTAAATTTTTTATGAAATAACGACCCAAAAAATTTTTCAAACCCTTAAATATTTAACTGCATTTACAAACTATACTCAAATTACCTTTAACATGTTTTTTATAATTTTTTAATATGATTTACTGGAAGCGAGATAATAAGGGTGGGAAGTATTCAAACCGACACCCTGTAGAGGTCAAATTTATATTATTTAATTGTTATTTAATGTTATTTTTATTTTAGAATTTTGTATAAGTATTGTGTCGAAGTAATGCACACAAAAATTCTTTAACGAATTGAAGTAACGCTTGAAGTTCAAGATGGTAATTGTTGCCAACTTGAACAAATTATATTTCAGTGTCGTAAAGTTGAACTTTTTGTAAGTAAATTGCATAAATTAGACTTTATAAAACTAAAATAAAAATATATTTATGTATTACCTGTATTTGGAAGGTTGGTTGTTCGTTATAAATTTTAATAAATACTCCCCCTATGACCAGTTCTTCACTTTGTGCAGAGTATTTAAAGCTGGTGGCGTTATTAAAATCATAACTTTCTCTTCGTTCTATCTGACTCATCAAAAACTCGACTAATTCACTTCTGGTGCCATTGTTCCATATTAAATAGGGCGTTTCACTATTGGAATTGAGTATTTTTAATATCTAAAAATACAAATAATATTTGTTGTGTTGTAATGTAATATCCTGATTAATTACCTTTACTTTTTAAAAAATCTAATTTGTTGATCTCGACCTAAACGTTTCTCAGCAAAGAATGTGTGTCCAATTTGTGTCTAAAAATGATACTTGGGTGGTACTTACCTCTTCTGGTGAATTACTTGTCAGGTGATTTATTATGTACGAACTTAACAGACTGGTTAAAATTTCCAAAACTAAATCGTTCTTTTCCGATTCAAGTCCGGCCATCGCTGTACATGCTTTAACCGATTCCTTTGCTAACCGATTGCTAATTTCTTGTTCGTTGCAGTCTTCGTTTTTCTCTATACCCCCCTCGTCTAATGTAAAATCGTATTTAAATATAAACAACAGTAAGTGCCAAAGGGCACCCGCTTTCAAGAGTTCCAGTTGCAAGATGGCGTTCAAGGCTAATATCCTTATACATTCGGTTGCACTACTGCATAGTTTGGTCAAATGCTGAAAATCATTGAAACAATCAAACAAACAGTCCGATTCACTACCGAATTCTAAATTTAATAAGCACAGCCTTAATATAATGGGACATACTTATATGAGACAACAAAGTATTATAACAATATTTTTTAATTTTGTATTTATGTTAGTGTTACAATATACAACCATTCGAAAAAAATAAAATCAGTACAGGGTGTCCCGTTTTCAGCAATTTTTGGGCTTATTAGCGTTATTATTAAAGATATAATGTTGCAGTTTTTACTTTAGGGTTGTATTTTTCAACAACACGTTCCGGTGTCAAATTTGTCATCGCTCTCTTATTTTTTAATCAACAGGGTGATTTTGAAAATACTCACTTTTTAGACACCGCTCGTATTTCCGTTAGGCGTTAACTTATTAAAAGGTAAAAACTGATATTGTTACATATTGTTCCGTAAAGTTCAGTGGCGGAGCCAGCTTTTCTCTAAAAGGTTTATTTCTTGAGATATCAACGAAAGTAAAAAAATTTAAATGGGACACCCTATTATAATTTTTTTAATTAATTGAGCATACTTTGTGCTTTACAAAAACGTATAGTTGTTTACATTTATATTCAAAAAGAACCTAAAAATGCGATATTTTTAATAATTTACGTTATTTATGACAGCAGTCATGGTCACTGTATTAGACACCAATTCAAAATTTTTACAGATATTCTAAATATTAAATACGATTATACCGGGTGTCCCGCTAAGGTCGACTAGCGGCTGTATCTCGATAACTGTTTGTCTTACGGCTTCCGGGAAAAAAAAATTATTACAAAAGTGACTCCTAGAAGTATACTAAAATTATTTTTAGCTTTGAAATTTTACCGCTAGATGGCGTATTTTGAATTCAAAATAAGAAATGATAATATCTCTTAAAATCGATAGTGAAGGTATGTCATGTGGAACTGTTTTGGACTCTCCAATTAACACTATACAAATAATTTATTTGACATTTTGGTCTATCTCCTAAAATAAAGGGTGGGGGGAGGTTTGAATCGTGTTGCAGAAAGAGTTCGATAACTCCCGAATACGTTAACTGATTTCATCGAACTTGGTCTTGTTTTAAAGCCCCTTGACAGTCGAATTATAGCCTATTATAATACTTAAGTTTTAGTTTAAGCAAGAATCACCAGATGGCGTTTTTTGACCGCCTTAGTAATTTACTCAATTTTCCATGAAAAGTTAAATGGAAGGCTAACATTTTAATTCATTAGTTGTATTACTCGTAAAATTATTTAAAAAGTGGCACAAACCGGAAGTCGATACCATTTTTCTAACTTAAGTTATGAGCAAAAATAAATATTTTTTAATATTTAAATTAAAACATGAAATGTTCATTAATAACGAGTAAGCCATGACAATCGAAACAATAAAATTCACACTTAATACTAATTAATTACTAATTACTTATCACCTTGCAAAGGTCAATGCTTTTTACATTTTTTTTTATCTCAAACGGAGTCTATGGGCCCCTTTAGAATGATTAGATTTAAGGCTTGCTCGATTGTCGTAATTATTTCTGATGGGAATGTTTTACGAAATTACTGACCTTAAAGTGCAAGATACGACATAGGTCTTTTATAAGTTGTGGTAAATTTATAATGCATTCCCTGCACGCTTGGAATTGCGCTGCCACAGTGAAGCATTTAGTTATGTGGATGCATACTTGTACAGCCATATCATCCTGCTTTGAAGATCTGCTTAAAACGTCAACACATCTTGTGTAAGCTTCAAGTATAACCTATAACATCACAAAATAGAAATAATGTAATCATACATTACGTAACGAGTTGTAAATAGAATATTAGGAAGAGTGCGCGATTCCATGAGTGTGTAACACAATAGACTAATATTTCTTTCAACAATATTTCTCGGTAAACCGTCAATGTTGTCGTAATTTTAACAACGTGACGTTTGAAAAAGTTAATGCTTCTGTTCTTTTTCCTCTACGTTTGTGATAGCAGCCGCCTATGACTCTCTTGTTATTGTTTAAGAAGCACATATTGAACAGTGTACTTTTATTGTAAATAAACAATGCGGCCTTTTACCGTGGGATTTACTTTACAGTGCGTAAAGTTTAACTTACTTAGATAGTTTTTTTTATCATATACAAAATTCGGTTTCCGAATTCGAAATTATATTTTGTGAGGATTTTGAGATTACAGCTAGTTGAGCAGTACAATAGTCAAAAACCATCGAGTAAGCACGTCTTTATAAATAGAAGATATACAGGGTGTTCAGATAATACAAGGTGTCCAAGATAAGGAGGGCCAGTACAGGGCTCTCGGAAACCGTAAAAGATACGAAGTCGGTTAAATGGAGTTAAAGTTGCCGTTTAGAAAGTTTTAAAATTCCGAGTAGTTCCGGAGATATCCGGAAAACCCCGAAATTCTGAAAAATCATTTTATTGTTTCCCTGGGTTTTTTGAGATCGAATTCTAAAGTAAATTGCACTTTTGCATTGCCCTTTTTCCGCTCTATCTAACAGCGTTAATTGTTTTGTAATCCGACGAGTCGTCTTCGAAGGGCCATTATCAACTTTCTTTTTTTAAATACGGTCCTGTTTTTCTGATATTGGAATTTGATAGCTTTTTTCTTCCGGAATTACTCGGAATTTTAAAACTTTCTAAACGGCATATTATTAGGCACGTAAATGCGCAACTTTCCCTCCATTTAACCGACTTCGTATCTCTTACGGTTTCCGAGATCCCTATACTGACCCTCCTTATCTTGGACACGTTGTATATGAGGATACATGGAGGGGTGATTCTACAGGTTAAAATAAAGGTAGTATGTCACCTAACAAAATGGTATCTGGTGACACAGTATAGTCAGGATTAGGGAATCCAATCCCGCACCCAAACTTTAATCCCGCAAACCTGCGGGATTGAGCCAATCGATTTGCGGGATAGCAAACAATGAACGGGCCTATTGAAAATACATTAAACAGAACAGTTTTCTTGCGTACGTGCGAAAGTAAGAGCGTTATTCAACTAGTATCTAGTGACATTTATCAAGTGGCTGAATATAAACCTGGACTTTAAACAGCAATCACAAAAATGAGTGTCAGTGTCAGTTTAGAAAGCGAATAAGATTCAAGTTTAGTTTGGAATTATGTTTTAAAGTCTGAAGATGGTCTTAAAGCTAAATGTAAGTTATGCCCTAGCAGATACATGTGCAATAAATTTAAGATCAAATCTAAAAGATGAAACTTTAAACATGTTATCTTTTCTCCTAAAATATTTTCAAAATCATGTAACATGTAACCGTTAAACTAGTCGTACTATTGTATTGTACCTATATGCAATAAATATTTTCCTGCTACTCTACTCTGTGTTTAATTGCATAAAACAACTTTTTATTAACATTCAGCACCCACATCGAGTCCCGCAAATCCCGCGAATCCCGCACGTTTTATCCCGTAATGTCAAACCCGCGAAATCACCCCGCCTGAACCAGCATTTGCGGGATTGGATTTCCTAGTCAGGATAATCATAGAAGTCGTTAAGCGTAGTCCCTATGCCGATCAATGTATCAATTTAATAGTTTAAAAACTAACTGAACGATGATAAAAATAAGAAAAAAAATTAACTTTGACAGACTGTAAGTAGAAAAGTATTGTGTTTTCTATTTTTCATTATGCCTTCCTTTTAATGTAGAATTAGCACCTCTCCAAGTATCCTGGTGCATTATTGCAACACCCTGTATTATAAAAGAATAGAGAAATATTATTGTTCTTATCATCCGCACCTTTTCTGAAATAAAGTGGCATTTATAAACTTTGTCGCTGCAGTTCAATTCAGTAGCGCGCAGTTCAGTTTAGTTTCGCCGGCTGTCGTTCGATTTGAACAAATGAAAACATACCAGATATTTATAAACTTCGCGGCGGTTCGTTCGAGTCGGTTCAAGTTTATAAATCAGAAATTATTTACCAGCGACTGAAATTGAGAGCGCAGCGCAACTGAAGTTTATGAATGACCTTAATATTTTGTTCAAATCATAGACATGACATCAATAACTTTAAACATGATAAATCACTTCACAATTTACATTAATTCATTCCCTCTTACCGCCCAACTAATTATTTTTTAAGATTTATTGTCAAAATTAGTTTTTCTAATCGAAATAATCCCGAAAATAATCGCTTTCCCAACGAATATAACTGACTGACTGGAATAAATTTCAATTCTCACCTCTAGTCCATCTTGTCTTCTCAGTTCTTCAGCATTCAGAGCGGAGCAACATACCGTATGGTACGCCAATTCGGCGGCGGAAGAAAGAAGTGGTTCTTTCTTCGAAAATAATTGATCATCGGACGTTTCAATCTTGATAGTTGTAATAAGCTGCGGATAGCCTGCATATTTATATGGCTTGAGGACTAAAACAATAAAATCTTTCTAGTGGAAAATATTACAAGCGACAATCAATAGTGTTAAGCTGGATTCATAGTTACCGTAACGTAAGCCGTAAGAAATGATTCAATTGAATTTCTTACGTTAAGGCTTACGGAATCGGTTGGGATCGATCATACTCGTGCATAACCGCTATGTTGACATCCCCTAATTATATGTTTTTTAAATGGCTCTCGACTAATATGAGCAGCACAGCATTGCTCCCGTTATTATAAGGATGTCTTTATCGCTTGTAATCATATTTTACAGTTATAAATAAACAAACATGCGTTATATGAAAAACAAAAACCATAACCTACAAATTCTTAACGAAACTATGAACGGGTATGTCCTTACTGCTTACGTCTTACGACATACGTTACGGCAACTATAAATAAAGCTTGACGTTCCGGTTACAAGATAGTGTGCGCATTCAGCAGAACACCATCGATTTGTAAGCGATTAAATCGATGGGGAAAAAAATTAAAATTTGACGAAAATATTTAGGTAACCTAACCAAACAAAAACCTGACAATAAAGTGCATTCAGCAGAACTGTAAATCGATGCGCATCGTGACGTCACTAATTAAAAATCGTTTATAAATCGATGGGTTCTGCTGAATGCAGACAGTACAAGCACCGGTCAGAGTTAGAATAAGACGTCGATATTGTTACGTCTGAAGTTTCTTCGCTTACAATTTTAAAAAGCGGTAAACGTAATTGAAGATTATATGGTATTTTTTGAGATATTGGCATTTGAAATATGACACTTCTTATAGCTCCTCTGCTGTACAAAAAAAATGTCTGCAATGAAGTAAATAATAAAAACCAAGATAGAATTTTTTCCAGGTTTTGCCATAAAAGAGCTGTAGCGTGTAGTGTACACGGTCAAGAAAGGTAGGTTTTTAGTTATAGGAAACTGTACTTGGTTTGGTGTCTTTAATTCAAGAATTCCATAAAATAAAGGGTATTTTTTTTTAAATTACATTACTTTTACATACTTTTACATTTTACTTTTTGGAATATCGGAACATAGCGATTACGATTAATGGTCGATTATTGGATTTATACGATTAATAGTCATAACTTGTTTATTGGTGGCTAAGGGTTTTTAAGTCGAACGAAAACATAAAACGATCATGTTAAGAATCAAAAATAAAAATAATCATAAATTTTTATAAATATATTTTCTGTAATATAAAGAGTCGTAAAATAATCGTATTTATATTGACGATTATTGGATTTATACGATTAATCGTAATCGTCAACATCAATACGAATATTTTATTGTTCTTTACATCACAGAAAAATATATTTATAAACTTATGAATTTTTTTTTTTTGATTTTTAATATGTTCTTTTTAGTTCGAGTTTAAAAACCCTCATTAACAAACCAGTTTTTTGCCATTTCTAAAAATCTAAGCTTTTTGAGTTGCATCACGTGCGTGCGATATATAAGGGGGCAACTACTTAATTGACCACTATGGATATCTTTTGAACGGTAATTTCTAGTTGGTTAAATTTGAGAAAATGTGCAGTTTTTAAACCTTTTTTATTTTAGAATGCAGTATCGACGTTGCCAAATAGTTTCTGATTCATGAGATACAGGGCGATTTGTTAAAAACATATAAAAATAATTATATTATAACATATAAATATAATTATATTATATTTTTTTCATTTTCCATAAAATAGCGTTATCAGTTTTTTATGTTATTTTTTATAACTTAGATATCATGGTCAACTTCAATTTTTGAAATACGGACCTGGATTTTTAATTTTATTATTATATTTTACTACTGCGCTACGATCCAGGAGCCAAAATATGAATGAATTCTAATCCCGAAAACATTACAACGTTGGCGCTGTGATCTAACGGATTGTTTATGTATTTTGGTTGATTTGTTTTTTTTGTGATAATTGGTGAAAAATCGTCTTTATTATAAACAATCATGTTGCATTCATGTGCATAAGAATAGCAAAACTAAAAATAAGTAGAATTCAAATGATCAAAAATAAAATTAAAAATCCAGATCCGTATTTAAAAATTCAAGTTCATCATTTTATCTAAGTTATAGAAAATAACATAAAAAAAACTAATAACGCTATTCATAGAAAATAAAAAATATGAAGTTTTTATTTAGAGGGCTTTTTTCAGAAATTAAAACCTCGAGTTATTAAAGAAATGAAGTTTAGACGTTTCAACAAATCGCCCTGTATCTCATGAATCAAAAACGAATTGTTTTTGATTCGTCGATAGCGGATCCTAAAAAAGATTAAAAACCTGCACATTTTCTCTAATTTAACCCAATTCATAGAAATTACCGTTCAAAAAATACACATAGTGGTCAATTAAATAGTTGCCACCATTATACTATTCAATTCAACGAACACGGTACCTTAAATACAAATTTACATCTTTTTTTTAATTCTGCGTTTAATTTGATAATCGTAATCATACATTTGGATCATTAATCGTTATCGTATAACGTTGCGACGCGCAAATCATTGCATCACTACCCAAAAGTAAAATTAATCTTACCTTCGGAATGTGTATGAAACAGTATACTTTGAGTCTTAAGTAATAACACAATATTATGGGGATTTGGACCATCGGCATTCCAACTTGTTCTACTACACAAAAATTCGTAGGCTTGATTAACTTGTTCGAATCTTTCCTAAAATTTGAAGCATTTAGTGAAAAAAATGGTTTTTAGTACAAAATAAATAAAAACGTTTATATAGATAGACTCATTGTGTGATTAGCAAAACATAAATACCTACTCTGCCATTGGGATTCTTGTCAGGATGGTATTGTTGAGCTAATTTGTAATATGCTTTCCGTATCACTGCTTCCTCGTGCCGAGTCCCTTCTAGGCCTAAATTACGATATGCCTCCTCCACGGTCATCGTGGGAGGTTTCTTTTCAACTTCAGATTTCCATCTCTCCAACACATCCTTAAGTAATCCAACCTAAAAGCAGAAAATCGATACTTTACGAGTCGGGTTGGCAGATTGGAGTTTTCCGGGGCAAATTTCTTTTTGCAGGGAAGATGATCTCCGATTGATTGATGATTATTATAATTTATTAAAAAAAAGGTAATATAATTGGTACAAAATTCCGAGATTTACGAAGCAATCCCGGAAAAGGGAAAAATTCCGGGAAAATCCCGGCCACCTGGCAACCCTATTTCCAGGTGATTTACAAGCCAGAAAATCGTATTTTACCGGTTCACACCGGAAAACAACGACAATGTCCCATAAAAATTTTTAAATTTTTATTCCTCGTCATTTTCTTTCTTCTCATTTTCTTCAATTTCAAAATTAAATGAAATTGAAAATATTGGAATGTCACTTTAGAAAAAGATGACGTTTCCAGGACTCACCTAATGGCTCACTTGAAACTGCCTGATTTGATTATTTCATATTGTATAGTAAATTTTTGTTAATGTCATACTGCCGATAAAGTTCACTAAGCAATTTACCGGACAGTAAAACGTCAATAATTTATATACCAGATGTCCCGCTAAAAGTGCGGTTTCCTGAGAGTCGTCATCACTGCCGATCGTCGCTCTCGGTGATGCTCGCGAACCACCGCTCCAAGAAAATTAAATGTAAGCGTCTCCCTCCACGCTCGTATGTTGAGTGATTTTCATTTGAGCAGTAGTTCACTGTCATCGCCGATCGACGATCGCCCGGAGGAAACCGCACCTTAAGCAGCTTTCGAGGAAACAAAATCATGACAATAGTGGCCCCTAGAAGTCTACTAAATCATTTATAGTTATTTATGTATCAAGGGTACTAAGTAGATGATTATGCCCTGAGGGCGACAGTCTTATAAAGCCGAGGGCCTATGGCCCGAGGATTCGTAAGTCGCCCGAGGGTATATATCTATTAGTACCCGTGGTGCATACAAACTTTTATGTCATACCAGTTCGTTTTAAATAATAAAATTTGTTTTTAATTTAATTTGATTTACCCATTTTTTATTTTTACCTGCGACATTAGGGAGATAAGTATCAAATGTTTAATGTGTCAAAGTCAAAAATCAAAAATGGAACAAGGTTTTGAAATTCCCGACAAAATTGAAAAAAAGGCTGAAAAGGCAACGCAAAACCTGTTAAGATTATGACCAATTTTTGAAGTGGATGTCAGAAAATGCTGTAGAAAACATTAACGAATCTGTGCTGTTGGGATACTTTAATGATATATCTGAAAAATGTTCCCCGAGCTCTCTGTGGGTTAAATATTCGATGATAAAGAAGACTTTAAAGGTAAATAAGAATATTAATATATGTAATTTTCACAAATTGTGCGAGTATTTAAAGCAAAGGTCAAAAGGGTACCAACCAAAAGAATCCATTGTGTTATCTAGAGAAAATTTCCAAAAATTTATTCATGAGGCGCCAAATGAAACGTTTTTAATGAACATGGTCCCATTATTATTTGGTGTATTTAGTGAATGTCGGCGGCAAGAACTTGTAAATATGTTAGTCACACATGTCAGTTTTTGTTGTAACGGTGCCAGGAACCAAAACTGACAAAAAACGAGTTTTCACCATTATTGATGAAGACGAAATGAATAGTTTGAAACTTATAAGAGATTATATGTCTTTGCGGCCACATGGCTGCTCAGAAAAAATACTATTTTTAAGCCGCTGTACTGTACAACCTGTTGAAAAAAACACATTTGGGAAAATTCCCTGTATTATTGCAGAATATTTGAGTTTGAACAACCTCGAAAAGTACACTGGCCATTGTTTACGTCGAACATCGGCAACTCTTTTAGCAGAAGCTGGAGCAAGTATGACTAAGCTGAAGCGCCATGGTGGATGGAAGAGTACCACAGTTGCTGAAGGATATTTAGAGGATAGCATATCCTCAAAAAATGAGGTTTCAAGGATGTTGATAGGCGTACCATCTGGATCTCGAATTTCCTTACAGAAACTAGAGATCCAGACAATGAAATTTAGCTATCAGCGGAACCTTCCAGAATTGCCAGTTCTATGTAAATACAACCAAATAATATATAAACGTAAATTTATATTTTGTTATTCTGTTAATAAAGAATAAGTTAATCGAAAACTGATTTTTGCGTCTTAATGCCAGCGCGGGCCATAATGTGTACTTTATGCCCGCACGGGCCATAAGGTAATCCATTATGTAGATGGTATCTAAGGTATACAAACACAATAATGCACTGGTATGACATAAAAAAAATTTATCGCTAGATGGCGTATTTTTAAATCAAAATCAAAAAATGAAGGTAAGTCACGTCGAAGTGTATTGGAAATTAGTTATTTGACATTTTGGTCTCTCTACTAAAATAAGAGGTGGGAGAAGGTTTGACTCGTGTTGCAGAAAAAATTCGATAACTTCGGAATACATTAACCGATTTTATCGAACTTGGTCTTGTATTAAAGCTAAAGCTATGCAAACAATTAGAGGAGTAAAATTGCAAAACAACGATTATCGGAAGTACACTACGCAACTTAAAAATTTGCTTCAACTTTGATGGTATGTATTTCCGAAATTAGTTGTTTTGAATGATTTTTTCTATTGTAGATTTTTTTAAGAATATCACTGCCCTTATTATTTTTGTTAAAAAACTAACTTTAGTATTATATCGGGTGTTATACAACTGTTGAGTTTTTTTACGAAAATTCCAAACACCCTATGGCGTATACTAGACATTACATGTTGTTATGGTTACAGATACAGCCAAATGAAAGTTTCATGTTTCCTCTACATTTTCTTTTTTAATTCATTTATTTATCTCGGTTACTTCATGAAATATACAAGTTTTATTGAATGTGAACATATTTTTTAGTTAAAAAATAACACCTGGAAATCAACGAATTGCATTTTTTTACCGCAACAACAATAAATAACGTAAAAAATACCCAAAAATGAAAGTAAATAAATAATCAGTATCTTGTTTTGCCACCCCAGCCCCGAATGACCTCCAGACTCTTCGATTCATACTTAAAAATTAAGATTCTTTCCATTCTAAACTAAGCCATTTCAAATTCTGTAAGTTTTCAGATTGTCGTTGCTGATTTTGTAACAGCCTACTAATAAAATCCCAAATATGTTCAATGGGATTTAGGTCGGGGTTGTTCGTGTAACTAAAAAATCTAACAACATTTAATAAAAATTGTGTATTTCAAGAAGCCACCGAGATAAACAAATAAATCAAAAATATGTATATAGAGGAAACATAAGGCTTTTATTGAGCTGTATCTGCAATAACATGCCTAGTATACTTCACAGGGTATTTTGAAATTTCGTAAAAAACACAGAAATACCCGGTATAATAACTATTAATGTTACTTTTTTAACCAGAACCATAAAGGCAGTGATATTTCTAAGAAAAAATCTATAATTAGAAAAAAAATCAATTAAATCGCCCAACAAATTTCGAATATACATAACCATTATGGAAGGGAAAATTTTGCGATATTTATCCGTAAGTAAATATGCTACAGTATTACTTTAAAATTCTGTACTGACTGTAACAAGTCACTTACCGGACTTACTAAATTATTAAATCATACTCGGACTTACCGGATCGGATATAGGCCAATCTTTAAATTTAATAGTATCACATAAATGCCTTAAATAGAATATATTACAAAACAGTTCATGTTCGAGCTGCGGATAACGTATGGTGGGTATTGCAATATAAAGATATCTGGCCATTGTGTGACTCCTCAGCCTTGGCGTGAAATCAGCAATATGGGCAGCAATTTTCTCTATCAACATACGCCTGAAAAAGTTTGATTATGAGTTTATTGCATTTTTATAGTTATTTATGTACCAAGGATGTTAAGTAAACTATAATGCCCGGAAGGCGACAGCAATTAGCCCGAGGGCCATTGGCCCGAGGAATAGTTTTCACCTGATGGGTATCATAGTCTAATAACGCCTGTGGTGTATACAATACTTTATTTTTCATCTATTTAAAATTAAATAGTTAAATTCCTGCATTTTCTTTTTAACTATTTTCGCCAATTTTTAGTATTTAGTAAGCTTTGATCGGTTGTCATAGAATAGGTTTGACGGCTGCTAAAGGTTGTTTATTTTAAGCGTCTTTGACGTTTTATAAACGCAAATATGGAAATTCCACAAAATATTTTAGAAAATGCTGAAAAAGCTAGGAAAACTTATCACCGGCAAAGTCTAAAGTCCTGTCGACAAGAAATATGGAAATTTTTTACAATGGAAAGTAAAAAAACAAATTACGGCTTACTTTCAAAAATTGGTATGTAACCCTTTTGCTCATTGGCAATAACAATGTTGAATAATCATTTTTACTTTATTTTAGTCGGAAAAATATATCCCAAATAGCATTGGATAAAATATTATCAGGCGAAGTCTGAACTTACAGTAAAGGAAAACATTAATATTTCAAGATATTGTGAATTAAAAGCATTTTTAAAAGTTAAATCAATAAAATCTACCTAAAAAGTCGAAAGTTTTCGAAGGTGAACAAGTTTGAACTTTTATCAAAAATGCGCCGAATGATACCTTCCTAGCGATACTTTTTTTTTTTTATGATCAAACACAAGCACTATAGGAAAAATCCTTTAGGGTACTCTGGGAGTGGTGCGTGTGCGCAAAAAGCGATTCACGTTGGATTTGAATCGTTGGAGGTTATATTCGTTGGGAAAAACGACCTCGGGAAGGTCGTTCCATAAGGATGAAGTCCTCCAGATGAAAGAATTTTTAAATAAGGAAGTTCGAGGAGTACTAAGCTTAAACACATATGGATGGGCGGCAGTGGTTCGTCGTGTTCGTCGTGTATTTCTGATATTCGCCGCTCTGGTTTACGAGGGCAAGGTCAGCCGAGCACTTTCCATGAAAATATTTGTAAAAGAGTCAAATCCCCAACCTGTCTTCGATGTTCTAGGCTATCGAGATTCTTCGTCAGCTCGTGGTCTCCAATCAGACGAATGGCCCTCCTTTCGATGGAATCCGGTAGCCGGTAGCCGGTAGGTAGAGTATGTTTGGGTGCAGAGCTCCAGACATGAGAGCATTACTCTAGTGATGGTCGAATCTGGGCTTTGTATAGTGTCAAAAGTTGTTGAGGTGTGTACAACTTTCTGGTTCGGAAGAGTATACCAAGTTACTGAGAAGCTATCCTCCCAGACTGATGCCCAGCAAATTAATAGATGAAGCCAATAGGATTGCATGTCCGTCCATGACTATATCCGGTTCTTTTTAAAGAAAACTGCTGCCTGGGTTTTTTTTAGCGTTAAATTCGACTAAAGCAAGCCAAAATTTCTTCCAGGTCCTTGTTGACGTGACGTGCCACTTCATGCTGTCTGCGAAGATGTGCGTCGGCAGCCGATGTTTGTGCATTCAAAGAGAAAGATGAGATAAGTGTGCTATCATCAGAAAAACTAAATATCGGATTTTTCGTTTTCACTAGAAGGTCGTTAATGTGGAGTAAGAAGAGAGTGAGAGACAATATGGACCCTTGAGGAACACCGGCATTGATGGTGAATGTGTCTGAGAGAAATCCGTCAATCGCCACTTGCAGAGAGCGGTCCTTAAGAAAGCTAGACAACCATGCATGAGTTCCTGGCGGTCTAAGACGAGATGAGTTGGTAGAAATGACCATTGATGAAATTTTGTTCGATATTTTCTTTCACGAAACGTTTCTCCAACAATATAATTTGTTTAGAAGAAATTACATCTATAGTATCGCAGCCCGTTACCAGGATTTCAGACTGATCACGACCTAAAGTTTTTTAGTTTCTTGGTGATCTAATAAGGACTTGAGAAGGAAATTAACAAGAACTGACATTGGCAACGTTGCGAAATCATTGAGAATCATCTTTACATGTAAAAAAAAGTGGTCGTAATAGTTATCGCGCCTCGTCTGTTCTTTTCATTTTTTGACTGAGAGTGATGTTTTTGAGTAGATGAAAATAGTAACTGACATTTTCCGTGCGGTGAATAGTTTTGATTTGAGAAAAATCGAAATTTGTTTACAGCGGAGAATTCAACTTAATAGGCCTCATCCGTTTTACTTGTAAGATGTTATTTTTCGTTATTCGTGACCGGAAAAAAATTAGAACGGACATTTTCATCGACTGCGCAACCGCAGTGTTGGATCTTAGGTATGTCATTTTTTAACGCTGCTCGAGTCATCGCGCCTCGTCCGTTTTCACGCAGAAATCGTGTATTGTGGTTCGGAAAATGGTGGAAAAATATGAACTGACATTTTTACACACGCATTTTTTAGCAAAATCGTTTTCAGTCAACACAGCACGTGTATCAATAATAATGCAATATGGAGACATAGCTGATGCTGAGTTGTTATAGACAACCAAGCCACCCAGCAAGCCGTCCCATGCACGCGCCGTGTACCGCGATCATGAATTATACAGAGAGATCCGACTCCGCTGCCCTCCCTGTAGCTGCGCAACACGGAAAATGTCCGTTCGACTCGGTTTACTATTTTTAGAGTGTTATCAACAATTTAAAACGTCCGTTGTCGATGAATTCGCGTTTTTTTATATTTTTAATATAATTTCATCAAGAACAGACAAGGCGTATTAATAAAAAGACGATCTGATTTCTTACGGACTGAAATCACTCTGACGGGTAAGCGCAGCGTTGCCGAACTCTTTCGCTCGAGTAAAACTTTCTTATTTTTTATTAATCTTGCGATTAGTTATTGACTAGATGAAGGCGTGATAACAGGACATTTTGGTAACGGGCTGCCGTACTACTTGTACGTAAACTGTCTTAAATTCGAGAATTCTTTACTAAAATTGGTTCATTATTAACGAAATAACAGCTTATTAATTAGTATGTTGAATATTCGATTAATTGGGGTAGTGCATGTGTCGAAGTTAATTATTACTAACCGAAAACTGCTGCTTACCTCATTTGGGAACTCCATATTGCTTCGGGAGTATCAAATTCCCCTAAAAATATTTGGGCAAACTTATCGGCACCGTGGTTTTCTAAATAATTAATCATAGCCTCGGGTAGTAATCGTCCCAGTATACTTTTTTGCGTAACTGCCGATGTGTTACTCTAAAAATATTTGTTTATATTTAAATCACCCCCAAATAAGCTTAAAAAATAAAAAAAAAATTTATATTTTAATAATAAAAATTTTTACCGTGAACAAAAATATCGTCAAGGAAAATACCCACTCCGAACCTGAATAGCGCAACACGTATTCAAAAATACCGTGATAAAATAACGGTACGCTGATAAAGTCTCACCTAATGATACAATAATTAAAGGTAAGATATCTAACCGTCTCAATTTCGTCTGCCGCGCGCAGTGACGTCAAAGGGAGAGCGAGGTTTCATGCATGTAATGGTATGTGAAAGGAAAGAATAATATATGACAAGTATTTACGTATATTAATTTCATAGAAATATAACACACAGTACAGCTAAAATACCACTAAAGTAAGGAAAGATTCCGACAAACTTTTAGAACATCGGCCGCGCCATTCGAACCGATCGACGATAGCCGAAGCTGGTCGACTTGCTTGTTGCCACCAGCGTCGTCAGTCTTTTACAATTGTAATATATCCATTACTATTTTAACAATTTTTGAGATGTTCAATCATTCTTGTTGTGGGGCTCCCCATACAAAATTTATGTTCAATCTGTCATATCATAGAAAAGTAACGACCTTTTTTCCTACTTTTCTTACTCTGACACCGTTTTTTACTACTCTATTAGGTTTCAAACTGTCGACCTATTACTTTTGATCAAAGATTTCTGGCAACACTGGTCGCCACATAGTGCCGTTTGCCGTAGTTTTCAATGGAAATCTTGAAAGTTCACCAGAATTTTTTCTTATTTAGTCGTGTGTGTTAATTAAATTAAATATCTGAATTTTCATAAAATGAGGTGCGCTGTGTTCGGTTGTGATATGGAATGGAGAAATATAAGGTGTTTCCGCCGGTATTTTGCACCGACGCTGATGAGGGCATATGAGAGATGGACTATTTAAAAAATAGTATAATTTGTTTATAACTAGATCGTATTTTAGCTTTAATCTTTGTTGTATGTTCATGAAATAAATATACCTAAATACCATCATATTATTCTTTGATTCCAGATACCATTAAATGCGTAAAACCTTTTAATACCTTTAAAAGAGAGTAAAAAACGCTGAAAGCATTATAAATCTCTAGAAGAGATTTAAAAATCACTCGCCCGTTGACGTCACAAGCCACGCCTCCATCGGCGTGGAATCATACCTCTTAGATCTTTATAACATGGTATCTCTCTCTCTCTAGTAGCCATAGCAGCAGAATTTTTATTCGACATTAATTTTTATAAATTACTTGATGCCAATTTCTTTGATATTATCGATTTGGTTAAATCATGCATGCGGAAACGTATTAAATGGAATAGAATTGTGTTTCACCAGTAACGAATTTTATATAAATGTACTTACTTCTTCCGCTTTAAAAGCCTGTTTCATGTGCGTCAACTGCAAAAACTTCGCAATAGGAAGAACATTACTACCAGTATACATCAATATAAAATAAAATACACCCGTAAGATATACTTTTGGCATTTCGGGGTTATCAGTCATAATTTCACCGAGTAAAGTAGCGACTTTCTCCACTAAAATTGGATCGAAAGTTAGCAGAAGTTGTACTACATGCGAAAGAGCCATTTGTTCGGAAAGTAGCCTTTTAATTTTGGGCAAAGGTCTTATTATAGCTCCATCTGCATCTCTACTGGGAAAATATTCACACATTTTGATAAGCACGTTCAATATATTGGTCGCTAAGTCGCTTTCGTTTAAAACAGGCGAGCCCTTAGCGAGGAGGAACCATTTTAATTGGGGTAGTTGGGATAATGCACGCCATCCGTCCAAACCCATTGCCCAGCAGCGAGTTTTATGGGTAATTACTCCTTTGTTAAACAGTTCTTTCACCTAAAAAAAAAAATAAGTATAAATACAGTCAGTAGTACAGGATTTGTATTTTATAACGGTCAAATTTAAAGGATATTGAACGTTTAGAATATGCCTACAAGAGAACAATTGAATATCCACAAAGGAAACCGCAAAATAACTTTGTTATTTTAAAAGGAACAACCTGTATATTTCCTAAAATTCAGATTGCAAAAATATACCGTGGAAATCCCATGGAATTTTGGTGGCTGGATATTGGTTACTATGCACACTTTAATGAAAAGTGCATATAACTTCTTGAAGAGGCCGACATGGTCAACTCACGTGCCGAGTTTGAATACATTCTGGTGAGCCAATCCTAAACTATTCAATTAAACGTGATGGCAAAACCACCAGACTCTCATAGTTATAAGCAATAGTAATATAGGAAACACCAGCAAATAATTTCTATGACACTATTGCTAAAAATTGACGTAAAGCTGAACATAACGAATAAATATTGTTTCATATTATAAACATTTCCGTATCACCAATCCGGCAATCACACATCCAAAATAAAAGACACATGTTTTCTCTTACTAAGGCTTCAATTTAACATTATCTACCTAAAATATGTACGTTATATCTTTGCCCGTGAGTCATCACTCACAAGTCATTAAAATCATACGAATCAATCAAAATTTAGCTCAAGAAAAATATCAAAATAAAGACTGATTTCATAAACATTATAATAGACGCGCCTAGCATTCCGATATAAGTATTTCAAAAAAAAATTAACTAATGACGGCGAAAATTTGTCGTTCAATTTTTTTATCATAAGAGTATTATAATCAAACTTCGGTCGCCATGTCATGTTATTACATGATTTTACAAAACAAGGTTATATTCAGTTATATTAGCAACAAACGTCCACAAATACTTACCAAAAACACAAAAGTAAGATAAAATAATTCTGAAAAGAACTGTTTTTATGATTAAATTCAACTTGAAGGCTCAAAAACTTATCAAAACCAATTAAGATTGGCACTTAATTGACATATAATTATCAAAATAGCAACTATGTATTAGCAGCTGGCTTAATGGCTACAAATCAATATGCAACAACAATTGTAACTTAATAAACAATTAATAAATTAAGATATTGTCACTAACACTTATTTTCGTTCCGTCATGTCAGAATTTAATTTGCTGGTGTTTCTAATGATGTATAATTTGCGCTGAAAGTAAGGTAAATAAAATTGAGAGTGATACATGTTGTATTTGAAGTAAAAAATACCATCAAAAATGAAATAAAAAATCCAGGTCCGTATTTAAAAAATTGAAGTTAATCGTGATATAAAAAATTACATAAAAAACTGATAACGCCATTTTATATAAAAGAAAAAAATATAAAGCTTTTATTTAAAGGGCGTTTTCCTAAAATCAAAACCTTTCGCGTTATTAAAGAAAGTAATTTTAGACGTTTTTAACAAATCGCCCTGTATCTCATGAATCAAAAACAATTCGGCCACGTCGATACTGGCTCCTAAAAAGCTTTCAAAACTGCACATTTTCTCTAATTTAACTAACTTCGTAAATATTATCGTTCAAAAGATACCCATAGTGATAAATTAAATAGTCGCATACATGTATACTCGCATCTATAAAACTTTAGATAAATACCTCGTCCAGTGTTATGGGTCCCTTCCCTCCTTCATCAGTATTGTAATGCCACTCTTTCTTTTGCTCCAAGTGCATATCAGCACCGGCCTCGATAACATTTGTTTGCGTCGGAATGACTGCTCTCGATATATGTAAGTGAGCCAGCGTCATTAAATCCACTAATATTTTCACGCCACCAATATCCATAAATTCCCTTACATTCTTTCGGTGTAATACTATTTTGGCTATAAACAGCACTAATCTATCCCTCTCCATTTTATCAACGCACTAAAATTAAAAAAAAATAAATGTGAAAGAGTTAACACTAGGAACGGATTCCAATAAATTGTATGGTCAGGTCAGGTTCGAACCGAGTTCCTGTTCAAGTATCTCTAAACACTTGTAATTCTAAATTGTATAAAACGATTCCAGCACCATATTTAATTACTCAAAGTAGTCAAAAAAGAAAATATTAAATTATACATAAAACACTCCCGATCAAACTTTACTGGAATAAACTTCCGAATATTTAACCATTTATAGTTCGATTTTTATTTTCTCCTATCGCAAAGTCGTACTTTTGCGATGTTGAAATCCAAAACGCCAAGTACAGTTGTATTCATAGAAAACTGGAACACTAAATTTGTTATAATGACTTGAAGTTATAATGTAAAAATGAAGTTTTCAAAATTGTAAGGTTGACAACACTTGTCACTGCCAAAATTTTCACAATGTCTCTTCATTTAACGAAACTTGAAAAAGCTCAAATAGTAGCGAGAATTGAAGATGGGTGGTCAATACGGGCACTAGCAATTTTGTACGGAAAAGGCAAGAATACGATTTTAAGTAGTGTTGTGATCGCTCGAGCGAAAAACCGCTTGATCACTCGATTATTGAAATAATCGACGTAGCTCGATTATTAAAAAAACCGCTCGAGTTATCTATTCAGGCGAAAACCGTCGCTCGTCACTTATTATCTTTCACTCGACACCCGAGCTTCGCTTGACGGCGGCGGAAATATACCGTTGTAGTGTGATCGAGTTAAAAAACTGCTCGTATATTCGAACAGCTCGATAGGAAATACTCTAGTTATAAATTCAGGCGAAAAACCGAAAAATATCGCCGGTCACTTGATAGACGACCTTCGGTCTACGCGCCGCGCCATCCGATTGGCGACGTTCGAGTTTGACGCTGAGCAAGTACACGACATACGTCTTTCTTAAAGGCACATAAACGAGAAGGTGCATATAAAAAAGTATGCAGAATCCCTTAGCGGAGTCATCGCGACATGCATTTTGTAAAGTTTTGTTTTAACTGGCTAGCCAGCGGAGTAGGGTATTAAAAAATTAAAGGACATAATTTAAATTTTTAATTACTATAAACATAATAATAGAAATTGTTAATGAAAAATAACAAAACGAACAAAATGGTTAACAAAATATATAGAAAATTTCGTTGGTAATCTTATAGTAAACATTTTTAAATCTAAACTGGAACTTTTTATTATTAAACTCAAGAAGACTTCTTAAACTATAGAAAATGTTAATGGACAATAAGAAAACGAGCAAAATAGTTAAAACATAAGTATCGACAAATTTTTTGGTAACCAAAAGTAAGCATTCTTAAATTTAAACAGGAACTTTTAGGGAACTATGAATACATGAGTACATGAATTTAAAAAAATAATAACCAAATTTCTTATTTTGCCAGTCGCGTAACTAAGCCTAAATTTTTGAAGTGCACACAGTGGGCACCTGATAATTTAAAGTGGAAGAATTTTAAGTATTAAATAAACTTACCCTTTCCAACATCACAGTTATATATCTGGTATCACTAAATGGTCCAATGTCTTCGTAATATTTCCCGTATACAATCGCCATCGCTTGCAGGCACATACACTTCATTTCAACTTTATTAGTTAACAAAAACCTATGGTACAGATCATTGAAAAATTCGTATCTAAAAAAAGATTCTATTATTAATCAAAATCAATAAAAAAGTTTCATTCTCCTTACGTTAAGGTCGGACCTATAAGACTAAGGGCCGATATTTGACCTTCTTATAAGTCAATTCATTTAGATGACAGTTAAAAATAACTTTAATATACTGTCAAACTGTATAACTGTGTAACTTGTAATAGGGATGACTTACGGCATTATGTACCTTAATGTGGCTTGGAAATATCGGCCCTTAGGGCATTAAGGTACACAATAACATAAGTCATCCTTAACACAAGTTCGACAGTCTATTAAAGTTTTTTTGTACTCTCATCTAAAGGAATAGATCTTTAAGGACGTGGTAATTTTCCACTTAACGCGTCAATTGTCCTCAAATTAATTTAAAACATAGTTTTTTTATGGTTTACCATAACGGTAAAACTACCTTAAGGTCTCACTTAAAGTGACACTCAAATATCGACCTTATCTCAAAAATGGTAAAATATATCAAATAAAATAAAGTATAGGTTTTTTTTAGTAAATTAATAGGGTAATGATAATGCGCAAGCAAACTGTCACATTTGCCAACATTGTCATAAATGTATGAATCTTGAAACTTAATTTTCACCGTACAGCACGATACAGGAGCCTGAAACAGGAACAGAAGGAAAGCACGGTTAAAAAGTAATTTTCTTCCAAGCATAGGCGTGCTAAAATTCATAAAATTCATTTCGAATAACCATTCCTCATTAAAATTAACAAAGGTTTTCGCTCTACCACTGGTGGTTGACACAAGTTGAATCAGGTGCTGGAGCACGCCTAATTACAGTGTGCACTTGATAACTTTTTCCTCTGGCGTTGACCAATCAGATCTCAGTCACGCAACAGTATCGTAATTTTCGACGGCGGAACTGTCGCTGTGGTGTCAGATTTACAATTTAAGAATTGTTACAAATTTATATCATGAATTTAATTCTACCAAATATTCATTATCTATAAGAATTTTGCAATCACAAAAATAATATGAATATAAAATATACATTGTTTCCTAGTCTTTTATAATTTATAAGGTAATTTAAATTCGGTATTTTATTAATGAATACGAATAAAAATTGAACATGACAATCTCGCTCTTATGTTTTTATTTTTTGGCCGCCTTCTTTTCACTGTTTCACACTAATGTGCCAAACAATACCTGATAATAAAGAATTTCAAATTCCTATTTCAATACCGAAAGTTAGATTGCTGTGAGTTACCACTAGCAGCCCCCAAATTTCAAAACAAAATAAAAGGATTAAAAAAAAATTGAAATTTCATCATTTAACTTGTAACTTTGAAACCCTATATAAATAAGGAAGTCAGATAGGAAAATTATTACTTATATGAAGTAATGACATTATTCGGATTTCCCCTATATATCCGAATATTTATGATTATTCGTTTCTAGACACCCTGTATACTTAAACTTTTATTTAAATTCCTATGTAGTTGAATGTACGGCGTGGCATGTTACCAGGGGAGTAGATGCTTCGGGTTTTGATGCGTCTGGCCGACATATTGTGCTCTATGTCAAGGGTTCTCAACCTTTTTCAGTTCGCGGCACACTTAGATGTTAAGTATTTTGTCACGGCGCACTAAAACGCCAATAATTAGTTCGTTACTTGCGCTTATCAACTCGCGGCGCTCCTGCTGCCTCTTCACGGCGCCCCAGGGCGGCTCACAAGTAGTAACCCCTGCTCTAAGCTATGTACTTACGATTTTCGAATGGGCGAATCATCATTATTTTTATCCATTTCTAGCAAGAGTCTTAAGTAATAATCACCGATTTTTACTTCGTCCGCTAGACACTGATAATTCAGTTCAAATTCTTGGTGATTCCATGCTACCAACGCGTTTCCAGCCAATTCTCTATCACTTGCGAATGTACGAATTTCACTATCTAAGGCACTTCGTAGCTCTTCTCTCGTCTAAAAAAAGGGAATGATCCAAGTAGCTCAATAAAAGTAAGAAGAACGTACTTCAAAAACGCTCTATAATATGAAGTCATATAATTTTATGTATATTATGAGTACAATACAGGGTCACTTACGGCGAGGGGTGATATTAAAAGATCTTGGGAACTAAGGGCCGATATTTGAATGGTATCTTAAGTTAGACTAAGGACTAAGGTAGCCTTAACGTTACGGTAAACCTTAAAAAAACTATATAATTTGAGGATTAATTAGCGTGTTAAGTCTAAGACTACCACGTCCTTAAAGATCTATTCCTTTAGATAAGAGTTAAAGACAACTTTAATATACTGTCAAACTTGTGTTAAGAATGACTTGTCATTCTGTACCTTAAGGTGACTAAAATATCGGCCCTTAGGACGTAAGTAGGTTACTTGTGCCAAGGACTTAAAGTGATGTCAAACCACAACGCCTGTCTCGACCTTCCGTCATGGGGCGGTCCTATTGAGTTTGCGCAGTAGGGTGGAAATTTTATCGATCGCGTCAGAGCCGGCCCGACATTATTTGTTTGTTGTTATTCGTCGACATCTTTGGTGCTGGATGCTTTTTCAAATTATAGAATAAAAAGTGATTTATCCACATTGTTGTCGGTATATTAGTGCTTATAAACTTTCATTACCTAACAACAATTTTTGTAAAGGAGTTCTTAATTTGTGGTGATTCGATTGGGTATTTGGTAGGTTAGTGACTTGTTTTGTTTAAAAAAGTCGGGGATCAATACCAGGTATAAAGTATTTCCGGTATGTACATACAGTGTCACCATTAAAGTCCGCACCATATGGAACTTTTTTTTATTAATGAGGTTAGTTAAAATTAAATTTCGGCAATCGTTTTTGCTTCAAATTAGACTAAAAATTATATAATCAAATGTCACCATCTGTCATTCGGTATCTGTCAAAAATTACATTCTAATCAAAAAATGCTGAAAAATGGCATTGTTTTACCGAATTTCAAAAAATTTTATTAGAAAAAGTTGTTTCTAGTACAATTCTTGGCCTAAATACAAAGTTTCAGTTTTCTAGCTCAAAGTTGATTTTTTTGCCATTTTTTCTAATTAACTTTTTTTTTATTTAATGTAAGTTCGCTTAATGGATATTAAACTATTTGCTTATACCATACTCAATATTTTATTTAGTTTGTATGAGCTTTTTTTTACTAGAATGCCATTTTTTTTTCGAAATTTAAAATTAGAGGCAAAAAAATTTGACACAGGTGGTGCAAAGTTATCCTAATTTAAAAATTTTAACAGATAGACGTCAGATGTTTCGTTTTTCAAATGACAAATACATCTAAATATTTGATAAAAATTTTATTTTATACTTAAAACTATCATTATTATTAAAAGGAACAAAAAGGAACTTTAATCATTTTAAATAGGTAACACAAAAGCAATATAAATTTCACATTTCAGTGTGACGTCCTTCTCGCTCTATACAAACACCCGTCCGTCTATAAACGTCTTTGACAGCATTTTGTAAAAAGCTTGGTCTTATATCGGCACAACACTGTCCTATCGTTTGTTCCAAATGCTCGATATTTCTAAACGGTCGATTCTTATAAACTTTCTGCTTAAGATAACCCCACAGAAAAAAGTCTAGTGGGGTTATGTCAGGCGACCTGGGTGGCCAGTGACATTCTCTATCACGCCCTATAACTCTGTTTTGAAATAATTGGTTTATGCGTTCTTTCACTGCTACAGTTTGATGTATGGGTGCACCATCAAGCTGATACCATAAGTTATGTCTATGGTGTAAGGGCATGTTATCCAAAACTTCGGTAATCTCGTTATCAAGAAAATTCAAGTACCTTTCACCAGTTAAGTTTGCTCTAAAGAAGTATGGTCCAATAAGCTCATCTTTCAAAATTCCACACCAAACATTGGTTTTAAAATGATACTGGTCGCGACATTCAATTGTGAAGTTAGGATTTTCTTGGGACCACCATCGGCAATTTTGTGAGCTCACGGTACCATTCGAAGAGAAAGTGGCTTCATCTGTCCATAATATCTTGTATGGAAAAAGAATATTCTCCTCATATTGTCCCTGATACCAAAATCAAGTCGGATATCAAAATCGCGTTCTTTTAATGTGTTTATAAACTTGGGTTTATATGCCCGAAATCGATTTTTCTGAAGAATTTTTCTAACGCTTTCCCTCTTGCACCCTGTTGCATCACTTATCTTGGTTACACTAGTTTGACCGTGGTCAATAACAGAACAAACCCGAACAAACACCAAGTTGTGCTGCTTCATCGTATTTACTTGCCGCGTGAGGTTTCTTAAAATTATTTCGAACAGATCCAGTTTCTCTAAATTTTGACATTATTCTTGAAACAGTGTTATGCTGCAAATTTTTTTCTGGATGCCTCTCATTAAAAATGGCAGATACTTGCCGGTGAGGCATATTCTCTCCACAAATTAAGACAATTTCTATTTTTTCTTGAATGGACAACATTGGTGATAACACTGAAAACTATAACTTGCGAAAATATTCACATTTATGACATTTCTTTTATTTATTCGGCACTCTAATTCGTTTTTTTCCATAGCCTACTTATAAAATTCAAAATTGCCTTGATATTTTATTGTGGATAAAAAGAAAATGTGTCTAAATTTTGAACTAATCTGATATCTGGGAATTTTTTAAACTTCTTAGGTGTATGTACTATCAAAAAAATGGAATATCTGACGTCTATCTGTTAAAATTTTTAAATTAGGATAACTTTGCACCACCTGTGTCAAATTTTTTTGCCTCTAATTTTAAATTTCGAAAAAAAATGGCATTCTAGTAAAAAAAAGCTCATACAAACTAAATAAAATATTGAGTATGGTATAAGCAAATAGTTTAATATCCATTAAGCGAACTTACATTAAATAAAAAAAAAGTTAATTAGAAAAAATGGCAAAAAAATCAACTTTGAGCTAGAAAACTGAAACTTTGTATTTAGGCCAAGAATTGTACTAGAAACAACTTTTTCTAATAAAATTTTTTGGAATTCGGTAAAACAATGCCATTTTTCAGCATTTTTTGATTAGAATGTAATTTTTGACAGATACCGAATGACAGATGGTGACATTTGATTATATAATTTTTAGTCTAATTTGAAGCAAAAACGATTGCCAAAATTTAATTTTAACTAACCTCATTAATAAAAAAAAGTTCCATATGGTGCGGACTTTAATGGTGACACTGTATATACGAAAATATTTGGCTTATCACATTATCAGATCTTCAGAATCCAATTTCACTAAAAAGCTTGTAAAAAAAGAAGAGAGTGTCACTCGTATACAATATAATAAATATGTGGTCACTACCTAACCTTAAACTTAATGTATTTTTAATTTGGTGCATTAGTAGCTGATAATAATTCCCAAAATAGTCAATATAGTCATTCATTCTTAATTTTTGGTTTAGAAAAAAGTGAGATTAAGGAACATACGACGTCGGATGAAAGTTAAAATAAAGCTCATCTTGTCGATTGTTACAAATATTCGGGCGGAGTTTGGCACCAAAAGTTTACACTAATCAGGGCACCGTCGGATCATTATATCGTCAGAAATTGTATGCATGGAACGCTGTCTTAAATCGAACTAATCGAAATTTTGATTCCAATATTTTTCCTAACTAACCAGTGAAATTTACATTAAAAAAGTTGAAATCCGGTCCTGTCGAATGTTTACTTTTATAAGGAAATTTCCGAACTGCGCAAACTCACAACGCCCCATTCGATGCCCATAGCGGGGACATAATTGCAGATGATATTAGCAATACAAACAATTTTTCTGCAAATTGTTTTCATCTCAGGATATTAATATGTTATATTAAAATAGTTGTCTGGCGTTCACAAAATGGTATACACTGTTCAATTGGCAAGTAAAACTGAACCACTCACCTTGTGATTCCAAATTAAATTCGGAAGTGCATGATCTTGAACAAAATTCCAATAAAAGAGGGCCCAATTGCTCTCGGCTTTAACCCTCTCCCTTCTCTTCCTCAAAACTATTGGCCGTTCCTTAATTTTCTCCTCGCGCTTCATACTAATTCCAACTTTGGCCCCCCAGTGTTGTAGCGCTAGGTTCGTGTAATGCTCCACTTGTTTTTCAACATTCTTTATCTGTCTTTCAACTGTAATCCAGTTAGGGTGTTTTTTCGATTTCAAACTGTGATCTTGAGCTATTTTTAGGTTGTCTCTGTGATTAAGAAGTTCTTGTTCTTTGGCTGTGTCCGGTACTTTGTCTTGTGAATCAAGGAACGTTATGAGACCGGGTGGCTAAAATGATCATATATATTATATACAGTGTGTGCACAGGTTTACTACCCAAGAGGGAAAACTTTTTATTTGTGCGTTTATGAGAAAAGTGATGCTTGTGCTCAAACGACCCAAAAGCATTATTTTCTCAAATTGATATACCGGGTGTTCAGAATTTACAAAAATATGAAGAAAGCTAAAAAAAGTACCCATATGTGTAAAGATACGATAAAAAGTAATTAGTAAAAGTTGTTGGGGTTGAAAAACTACACCTCAATATAAAGTTTTGACTCATTACCTTAATATACATGGACTTGCAAAAAGACAACTAAAGACAACAAGGTTTTAACTAATTGCAAGTTAATTTAAAATAAATCATATTTTATACATGGTGGAATTTTTTGCCAGGCTCTGTACATTTAGACAACGAGTAAAAATATTATATTGAGGCGTAGCTTCTCACCTCAACAAATTTTTATAGTATTTTTACGCATAAGGGTACTTTGTACTTAGCATTACTTCATATTTTTCTAATTTCTGAACACCCAGTATACAACGTGGCCAAGGTAAGGAGGGTCAGTACAGGGATCTCGAAAACCGTAAGAGATACGGAGTCGGTTAAATAGAGGTAAAGTTGTGCCGTTTAGAAAGTTTTACAATTCCAAGTAGTTCTGGAGATATCCGGAAAAAAACGAAATTCTGAAAAATCGTTTTATTGTTTTCCTGGTTTTTCTTTAGATCGAATTCTAAATTGCACTTTTGCATTGCCACTTTTTCCGCTCTATCTAACAGCGTTAATTGTTTTGTAATCCGAAGAGTCGTCTTCGAAGGGCAATATTATCAACTTTCTTTTTTTAAATACAGTCCTGTTTTTCTGATATTGGAATTTGAGAGCTTTTTTCTCTTGAATGCAACGATGTATGACACATTGTGGTTTAATGACGTTTCGAGGGTTTTTTGAACAACATAAGGAAATTTTGGGATACGGTCCTGTGTTTCTCCTAATTTTATAAATAATATCTCATAAGTAAGCTCTAAATTTTTTTACTTATGTTGAACTAGTTCAATAAATAACAAATAATTTAACAATAAACCACAAATAAGTGAACAGAAATCATTCCAAAACAGTAATAAAACGAACAAATAAAAAGTAAGGAACTACATAAACAGGTGTTCAAAATGATTTTCGTTATTCTCTAAGCACAAATAACATCTTCCAACTGGCACATAACAGTTCTTTTTAGATAAAATAAAACATGCGATAGAATATACTTTTCAGCATTTATAAATTTATGTTGCATATTTTGTGGAAAATAGAAACGCTCTCAAACGATCACAATGGGAATGTTAAGTGAAACAAATCACGCGTCACCATCTTAATTTTTTTGTTTCAAGCGCCTACTTTTCTTTTAAATCCCGAATCAACAGAAGTTTGAAATAATGTTTCTGTATTTTTTTCACTTATTTGTGGTTTATTATTAAATTATTAGTTATTTATTGAACTAGTCCAACATAAATAAAAATTTAGAGCTTACTAATGAGATATTATTTATAAAATTAGGAGAAATACAGGACCGTAGTATCCCAAAATTTCATGATGTTGTTCAAAAAACCATCGAAACGTCTTTAAACCACAATGTGTCATACATCGTTGCATTCGGAAGAAAAAAACCTATCAAATTCCATTATCAGAAAAACAGGACCGTATTTAAAAAAAGAAAGTTGATAACGGCCCTTTGAAGACGACTCGTCGGATTACAAAACAATTAATGCTGTTAGATAGAGCGGAAAAAGTGGCAATATAAAAGTGCAATTTACTTTAGAACCGGAACTACTCGGAATTTTAAAACTTTCTAAACGGCATATTATTAGGCACGCAAATGCGCAACCTCCATTTAACCGACTTCGTATCTGTTACGGTTTCCGAGATCCCTGTACTAGCCCTCCTTATCTTGGACACGTTGTATACCGATAAATTTGAGAAATAAATATGCTTTTGTGTCGTTTGAGTTGAAGCAGAAGTTTTTATGAATAATAACTTTTTCCTAAACCCACAAATAAAAAAAGTTGTGCCTCTTCGGAAGTCAATCCGTCGATAGAAATATTACTAACCATAATCCGTTTTAACAGCCCCATCGCTATCGGGTTACCAGTCACCCAAAGCCCAATTAAGTGTCTGGATAGTTGTCTTTGTGTTAACAAACGTCCATCGGTACTGTGAGTGTATAGAGCTGCTAACAGATGTCGCGGTACAGCTCCCTCAGCTAGAGATAAATTTTGCATTTTTACTGCCACCTCTGGATCGCCTTCTTCGATTAAGGCGCGCATCACAAGACCGGCGCCCTTGACTATTGCCATCGACGGATGCTAAAAATATACAAATTTTAACGGGCTTCTTAAAGAATAAACTGCTCCGAAAATATGAGTTTCCTAATGTTAGAGCAATTATTTTGTATCAGCTATGCCGACGGACGGCTCTCGTTCAGTGTCGCAAGGGTCAACAATAGTTATTTATGTATCAAGGGTACTAATAGATGATTATGCCCTGAGGGCGACAGTCTTACAAAGCCTAGGGTCTCTGGCCCGAGGGTTCGTAAGTCTATATCTATTAGTACCCGTGGTGCATACAAACTTATATGTCATACCAGTTCGTTTTAAATAATAAATATTTTTTAAAAATTTAATTTGAATTGAGTAATCCATTATGTAGATGGTATCTAAGGTATAAAAACACAATAATGTACTGGTATGACATAAAAATAACTGTAACACTACATCCAATCATGGTATAAAGATCTAAGAGGTATGATTCCACGCCGATGGAGGCGTGGCGTGTGAGGTCAACGGGCGAGTGATTTTTAAATCTCTTATGAAGATTTATACTGCTGTGAGTGTTTTTAACTCTTAATATGGGGAGCCCACAACAAGAATAAACATCTCAAAAATTGTTAAAATAGTAATGGATATATATTGTAAAAGACTGACAACGCTGGTGGCAACAAGCAGGGGTGGCCGAGCAGCTTCGGCTATCGTCGACCGGTTCGAATGGCGCGGCGGATATTTTAAAAGTTTGTCGGAATCATTCTTTATTTCAGTGGTATTTAGCTGTAATGTGTGTTATATTTCTATGAAATTAATATACGTAAATACTTGTCATATGTCATACTCATATCCTTTCATTTCATATACCATTACATGCATAAAACCTTTTAATATCTTTAAAATAGAATTTAAAACGCTGGCAGCAATATAAATCCCCATAAGAAATTTAAAAATCGCTCGCCCTTTGACGACACTGCGCGCGGCAGACGAAATTGGGACGGTTAGATATCATACCTTTAGTTATTGTATCATGACATCCAATGTTATATGCGATTATAGTTCGGTTGTATAAAATAAATATTTAGCTGTATACCTGGTGTCTCGCTAAGGTCGACAAGCGGTTTTATCACAATAACTATTGGTCCCACTGTCATTAGATTCGCCGTAATTTGTTATTTTGAATTCTTTTGTTGTTAAAAACAGTTTAAACAATTTGAAAGTTGTCTTATTCTATTACTGAAGTATATGACATGCTAGGACAAATAGTTATCGAGATACGGCCGCCGTCGCCCTTAGCGGGACACCTGGTATAGTAAGTCCTGTATATGGAAATTACTTTTTATATTTAGATGGGCAACTCCTTGAGTGTTGATGTCTATATACTTAGGTAAAACCACATTTACCCAACGTGCAGCCGTGTCATACACATCTGTTTTCAGTTAACAAGTGTATGTAGGTCAGTAGGTTAACAGTGATGCCATAACACAACGCGTGCCTCGTTCGAATCATTCTTCAGTCTGTTTTGATGTGATAAAGGGATACGACGTCTATCCCACGTGTTTGTATATGAATTGTAAACGTTAAGGTATTTCTGGATTAATAAATAAGGTGTTAAGTTTTGTGACATAATTTATACTAATAAATGCTGTGATGTGATTTCAAATTTGAGTGATATTACTATTTTTTGTTTTAAAACATAAATTATTCGCCGTCATTTCACATTGTGGAAAGAATTATTCGAAAAGGGACGACAGATTGAAAAAGTGTTAAAAATATAGTATTTTTATCTAAAATGTTTGCCGTGTAAATATGACAACACATTCCTTGGCGTCTTTAGAGACTTGACCTACGACAACTAATTGTGTACGTTTCTAGCTACCATGTGGGCTTTCTGGTTTGTTATAAGGTAGCTTATCTCGCTTATTAATTCAAAGTGCCATTTATGATTATTTTTCTTCAATTTGTTTTCATCGCAAGATTGTGCGGGCTTAGATATAATAAGTCATTTCCATAAGACTCTGTATTGAAATTTATTAATATCTATTATTGTTTTTTTATTTCTGATCTAAAAGCAAACTATGTAAAATGGGTGGTTCATCAAGGAGACTTGCCCAACTTCGCCGTTTATAATAAATGTTCTTAATTAAATTTATGTATGTATTATTATTATTATTATTATATTACCGCTTACCTGAAACAGTTTAAAGATCATGCGACCTCTCTCGGCCACCATTTCGAGCAGAGTATCAAAGTGTTTTCCATCGGTTGTTTCACTATACGGCACACAAAGTGAAAATGTTAGGACATCTAACATAGCCGAGGATATAAGAGCACCAGTGCCTTGTGCCTAAAAAAAAATTCATTAATAAACAATACTAATGAAATCATTGTAGATTTTTATAGTAAAAAAGAAACGATTTTTTCTAAATACCGGGTTTGTTGGAGTTTGCACACAAGAAACCCCATCTAATTTTTGAGGTGACTGAATATTGGCTTCCCTGTACATTTTATAGAAAAATTGCATTATAACTTCTTGAAAAGGGCGACATGGTAAACCCAGTCTAAATACATTTTGGTAAGCCAAGCATAAGCTATTCAATTAATTGTGGTGGCAAAACCACGAAACTGTAATGACATGCAATGTCTATGACGCAAAGGCTGATTCTCACTTTGCTCGGCAACGGCAAGACACCGGCACGGCAAAATAGAGTAATCATTGCGTCTTATGAATTTCGACAGGCCGTTGCTTGCCGAGACGTTGCGCGCAAAATCCATAAGATTCAATGATAAATATATTTTGCCGTGCCGGTGCCGAGCACGTGTCTTGATCGATAGTGAAAATCAGCCTTTAAGCCAAACATAACATCTTGTCAAAGACAAAATTTATTTTGCTGATGTTTGCTGTATTACCCGAACTATGCGAGTTCCATGGTTTAAACGTACGTCAACGCACCGCGCCGTACTCGGTGTGTGAAGCCCTTTATGCGGACACACAAGTTTCGACTTACTATGTGAGTAGTCCACATATTTAACAAACTCTCCAAAAACGATTTGGTTTGCAGAAGTGACGATTTATTAAGTTGTTCTTGTTTAAGATCATAGTCATCATGCATAGGATGCATCAGAGCACAAATCATATCAATGGCTGCGTGAGTAACTCCATAGCTATTTCTTTTCATGGCTGTTACAACTTTTATTCCGATGGCTTCTCGAAATCTGTAAATGAAAGGTCATATAAAAAGTCTATTGTAAGAGGGCTTGAAACTTGTAATATAACCTTTTAGACAGCATCGACTTGTGTTATAGAGAATGCCTTGAACATTTAAAACGGAAAGTTTTTGCAAATATGCAAATAAAGCGTTATTTTTTTAAGTACTGCTTATGTGTGTGTTATAGAAATGACTTATTATACAGGGTGTTAAAATAAAGGTAATAAGTCATTTAACAAAAAGTCGAAAACTCCATTCTTTGCTTCCATTTGAAAAACTGATTTCACTACAACAAAAAGTTTAGTTACAGTCTTGCGCCTAAACGGTGTTTATTGGTTGCAATAAGGAGTATCTTTTTATTAAATATTATTTTGTCTTTAAAATGACATGTCTTTTTTTTCAATAACTGTTAAAACAAAAAAGATATAGTAAAAACTACAGGGTGTTATGGCAATGACTTATTATATTTAAATAGGTTACTCCTAGGGTGTCTTAGAGAAAGTCTACACAAGGTGAAAACCATTTTTACCCACATATGGTCACGCCGTTCCATCTGGATTCAGTTAGCAACAATATGGGTCACTAGAGTATAATAACAGTGATGTCAGATCACACCGCGTATCTCGCCCTTGCTTGGATACCGGCCGCGCGCCACTATTGTTGCCTCAGTATGTTTCGAGACTCGGGGGTGGAATGACGCTGTAGAGGGTTCCACGTGCTTGACGTATACGAATTTTACACGTTTTGTTAATTGTAGCATTACCCGATTTTTTTTCTGTTGTGAAGTAATTCATAATAATAAATGTTTTGATGAAAATTTGTATGATATTATCTACTGTTGGTTCTGTTGCAAAATATACTTTTTGTGTTTTATTTTTTTATGGAATTTAATTATAAAAGGGATTATTTTAAAATAAGATCGAAGGTAAGAGGGTATGTACCTTAAAATTGTAGTTTTTTTTTTCTAAAAAGTTTGAAAAAGAAGTGATAACGCGCGTCGAAGTCGTGTTGTCAAAAACTGAACACGTGCGTTTACAATTCTGTTTTGCAATATAACAACACCGCCTATAATGCGCTAACCTCTTTTGAAACTCGAGACTGCCTCAATAAACTATTGATTGCGAAGGTCCTCAGGAGCGGCAACGTAAATTTTGAGATTTCATATAAAGTGGATATTCCGCTTAATAATTCAAAGCGCTATTTATGGTTATTTTTCTTCAATTTAGTTTCATCTCAGGATTTGCCGGTTTAAATATAATAAGTCATTTCCATAACACCCTGTATATGAACTTTTCGACTTAAAATTGGTCCACAAACCACCCATATTTAAGACGATCGATTTATAAAAAAAACAAATAGGCCTTCACTAGGACACCCAAGGAGTAACTGATTTAAAAATAATAAACCATTTCCATAACACCCTGTACATACATTGCCCCAGCGCAGTACGCTCTCTTACTAGATCCAATATTATTTACTTAACAAAAATCACGAATAATCTTACCCTGGAAGTTTCGTAAACGCTGCAAAGCCAACTTTACTGGCCACAAGTCTTCGTAGTGCTTGAAACTGGGACTCGAGTTCTCTTGACGAAATTGTTTTTTGGTCGCCTTCTTTTGCTACAAGGGCTTGCAAAGCTGCCAATATTAACTTTTCTTTGTTCTCAGAAAAGATTCCCTAAAATAAATTACTTCTAAACGGAGATATTTAAAATAATTGTACTTTCCCTAAAAGGCATTCAATATTATAGCTTACCTCTTGCGTGACACTGTACAAAAGACCACTATATGAGATATTGGCATTAAATCGTCTAACAGACGCGGCGAACTGGACTGGAGAGGCAGAATTCTGCAAAAATTTTAAATGTAGACTTTCTACTTCTTCCTCGACTGGTATATTTAAAGGTCCTAGTCGTAAACCTCTGTCTGTAGGCATCATTGTAACGTAAACGTCTTTATTTCCTGATGCCCTTACGCCATCTAAAAGCGAAGCTAGCAACGAATCTCTGAAATAAAGATTATGGTCAATGTTAGATCTCCCATTGGGAAGTAGAAACAGAACACGGCGTACGTACAGAGTGTCCATTTTTCGGTGGTTTTACAGGGTATCTCCGTCATTAGTTAAGATAGCAGGCAATCGCAGAACTGCGTTACTTTTTTGTGAAACAAACGATGTCCGGATTAGAATTTCTTCTAGGCCTCCTTATTTTTGATATACAGAGTGTTTTTGAGAATTTTACATTTTTGATTGATGATTGATGATTTTGGGACCCCCCTCCCCAAATATCACAGTAACTTATTAAATTGTTCTAATTTTTACCTGGAATCCAGTGACGTACTCGGATTTTTCTACGTTCAATAATGTTCAAGAAAGCGGAGATACCGCCGCTCTATAACTTGGATATGTACCGGGTGTCCCACTAAGAATGGCTCTCGGCCGTATCTCTGAAAGTGTTAGTCGTATGGCTTGCGGAAAAATTTTTTAATATGAAAAGTGATCATAAGAAATTGCTGGAAATTATTTTCAAGTTTCTCAGTCGAGCGCTAGAGGGCGCAACCGTAACGGTAAATCCGTAAAGCTTAGTTTTTTCAAAAGTTGCCGCGTTAAGGTATATTGAAAATAGCATATTCGTATACTTTAAGGTTTTATGAAGAAAATTACTTATAACATATTTTTGTCACTTTTAAAATAAAGTGGTGGGGGAAGGTTGAACATTATTTTAAATAAATGCCTACAACTCCGGGTTGGCTCAACAGAATTTAGTGAACTTTGTTTTGCTAAAAAGAGGTTCCCTTAGTCTATACTTTACTGTATAAACTATGACAATATGACTTTTAAAGTAGGCGCTAGAGGGAGCTATTTTACAACTTAACAAACATTGCGCATTTTTTCAAAAATTTTAAATACAACAGTATATTTAATTTTACTTCATCACAAAGATTAATAAAAGCCTAAAAAACTGGCGAAAACCACAACTTGATATCTTTTTTCAAACCGGAGATATTAACAAGAACAAAAATAAACACGGAAAAATATGATTATATTTAAGATTCAACGGTACAGGTTTTTTCAAAAGTCAAATAGGCCTGGAAAAACAAAATCTAATTTAAAATTAGGTGCTTTCACGTCAAAGTTTTTATTTGACTTTTGAAAAAACCGGTACCATTGAAACTTAAATATAATCATATTTTTCCGTCTTTATTTTTGTTCTTGTTAATATCTCCGGTTTGAAAAAAGATATCAAGTTGTGGTTTTCGCCAGTTTTTTAGGCTTTTATTAATCTTTGTGATGAAGTAAAATTAAATATATTGTTGTATTTAAAATTTTTGAAAAAATGCGCTATGTTTGTTAAGTTGTAAAATAGCTCCCTCTAGCGCCTACTTTAAAAGTCATATTGTCATAGTTTATACAGTAAAGTATAGACTAAGGGAACCTCTTTTTAACAAAACAAAGTTCACTAAATTCTGTTGAGCCAACCCGGAGTTGTAGACATTTATTTAAAATAATGTTCAACCTTCCCCCCACCACTTTATTTTAAAAGTGACAAAAATATGTTATAAGTAAATTTTCTTCATAAAACCTTAAAGTATACGAAAATGCTATTTTCAATATACCTTAACGCGGCAACTTTTGAAAAAACTAATCTTTACGGATTTACCGTTACGGTTGCGCCCTCTAGCGCTCGACTGAGAAACTTGAAAATAATTTCCAGCAATTTCTTATGATCACTTTTCATATTAAAAAATTTTTCCGCAAGCCATACGACTAACACTTTCAGAGATACGGCCGAGAGCCATTCTTAGTGGGACACCCGGTACAACTTATGGGGTGCGCAGTAAAAATTTAATTTTATGGGTGAAAAAATGGGTTGGTGCGCACGGTTTATCGGTCATATTTTTAAAGGTTGCTCGTCGGATGTCTGGCGCACAATGCTGTCGTAGTCATATAGGCAACCCCGCCGTATTGGTGCCGATTTGGTTGCCAACCAACGACGTGAATCAACGACGACCGTCCCGAACCGATACGTGGGCAATAGATATTAAAATTAATTCTAAAAGTAGCTTTTCAGTGAAGGGCACAAGGCATTCATTTATGCGAGAAAATAGATTGTTTATTTCCCAGTAAAGAAGGTCTTGATGTGCCAAAATATTGACGTCTATCATTTTCATTAAGGGCGAAGTACGGTCCTGTTCGCCGGTTAAGGTAAATAGTTTATCAGCCGGCATTACATCTGACGATCAGCTTTGTTTACACGCGCAAGACCACAAATTTACCACTTTTGCTTTTAGAGTTTGGCTATTATAGTTATAGGTCGGTGGGCGTAAAACCACCGAAAAATGGACACTCTGTACATAAAATAAGGTTCCGCTTCTGAAAAAAAATACTTATCTAAAGTACCCACTGCTTATAATAATGTTTAAAAAATTTTGCGTTGTGAAAACAGTATTTTTTATTTGATAAACTGTAACTTAAAAGTTTCAATATTCGTGGTGGTCAACAAGAACAAGGTTATGTAGTTAATATTAACCTTAGCCAAATACTTACCTATCGGTGGATGTATATGTTCTAATTTGTCCATTTAAATATTCTATGTTAAATAACTGGGGATTTTCTTCATCGCGGACTAACGCGAAAATATCACATAAAGGCTTTAAAGTACAAATACTATACGTCTGATGATCCCTCTCGAGAAGACACGCCTCTGATAAGCATAGGATCCTTCTTACAGGCTCGGAGTGTCTTGCCTTGTGTATTTTGTGTACGAAAAATTCTGATACAGAGGTTAAGTATTCATCGTCACTAAAAGATTTAAAAAATATATTAGTGAATTAAACGCCCCTGCAACTTAAATTAAATTATTTAAGTAATTATTCTATTAATTAATTATAAACCAATCTCTGTCTTAAGTACATTTTCAAAAATAGTGGAAAAAGTAATAAAAAAAAACTTGTTGGCTTTATTGGAAGAACATGCAAATTTGATCCACATCAGTATGATTTTCAGAAAACAGCTGGGTACAACTCTAGATCTTCTGGAATATATATCAACAGAAATAGACAAAAACAAACAATTTTTATAGATCTACAAAAAGCATTCGATACTGTCGACATAGACATACTACTTGAAAAATTAGAAAAAATGGGGATTCGAGGTACAGGTTAAGAATCTCCAGCGGCTTTGGGAATAGCTTTTTTATCTAGTAATTGCGAAATATTTTGTTCTTTTAGTTTCAAAAATAGGTACAGGTATATTTTTTACTATTATCGATATTTTCTCCCATATGAAAATATTCACGACACGACCTTTATCTGAAGTTCAATGTACCAATGAGAATTCGATTCAAGTACCGAATAGTAAAACGGGTAATCACCGATGCTGGTCAGTAGGGGAATTACCGAAATTTGTTCACGTCAAGTTATGTTCAAGTCCGCATCGATACCAGTATTTGACTTAACGATGCTACAACGTTGCCACTATTGACAATTTTTACTTATACGAACGTATATGGAATAGTTACAAACCTTTTTAAAATGTGGGGCCGATACCGATATTATATCGGTATCGGCAAAAAAATCCGTAGAGGTATTTAAAATTTTGTTGGCTTTTAAGGAATAAATTATATTTAAAAACAAAAAGTCCCAATTAAACGACTTACCTGTATTTACCAAATCTTTGCCTTTGAAAATCTTCTAAACCGATTGGCTGTCCCAACACTTTAATATTAATTCCTAGAAACATCGCCGAGTTTTCAATAATTTTAATTTTAATTTCCTCAAAATCGCTAGACTGAAATAAGTGGAGTCTACCAAAGCCACCGCATACAACTACAAATCCACCTAAAAAAATATATAATTTAGCCAATTTACAAAGTTATGTATTAAGTTAAATTTCGTAAATTGGAAATATAGAGGGTGATTGATGGTGTATGGCCGATTCGACGTTTATGAGAAGTTAGTTAACGGATCGCTTGAAAATTTGGTAGCTTATATAAGAGGATTTTAGAAATATTTTCAGCCGTGCGCTTCTACTAGACAGCATTATCAACTTTGATAATTTAAATGGAACACTCTGTGTACTATTATTTTCTTAGAATCCTATCTTATACCTATCTTTTATTGTTCCTGATATAATAATTAATTTAATTTTTTTTTTTGGAAAACATGTCCTTCAAGATATTTTTAACTCTGATAAATTAGCGCACTAAGTTGTGGTTGGGAGTCAGTTAAAACCCAGAGGCCTTTCACTCTGTTCCAAAATATAGTACAGAGTGTTTCCAAAAATATTTAGATTGTTTGGAAAAATGATAAAAAGTATTTTTTAAATTAGACGCTGTGTACTTTATCTGTGGTTCTAAAAGCTCTTGAAATTGTCTATCTTTCTATATGTAAAGTTGCTATAACTATCTCAAACATTTTTTGACTTATTAGAATTAATTTTAAGTAAACTGTCAAAAACTGTTCAAGATAGGTATAGCAAAATTATACATAGAAAGATAGACAATATCAAGAGCATTTAGGACCATAAATAAAATACATGGTGTTTCATTTAATAAATAAAAAACATACTTTTTATCATTTTTCCAAACATCAAAATATTTGTAATTCGACCTGTACTATTATAACTAATATTTGAAAACATAGTGGACGGCCTCTGGAACGGACGGATTCTGAAACAAAATTCAGTGCGCTAATTTGCTAGAGTTCGGAAATATCAGCCTTTTACGAAGGGCATGTTTCCCAAAAAAAATTTTTAATTAATTCTTATCTCGAGAATGATAACCAATAGGTATAGGAAATTGCTAAGGAAAGTTATTAAGAAAAATAAGGTCTCTAAAAAATAATAATACACAGAGTGTTCTATTTGAATTATCAATTGCTATAATATGCCTACTTATATAAGCTACAAAATTTTCAAAGCGATCTTCTGACTAGTTCATCATAAACGTCTAATAGACCATCCACCATCAATCACCCTGTATTAAGCGTCGCATGAGAGTCAAATGACGGCGAAAATAGAGGAAATCATCGAATTTGTGACATCCTATAGAATGCACAAACCCAAAAAAAGCCCACCAAAAACGACATCTTTATAATTAATAATAATGGACATACTAACCTGGATAATCAGATACCGTACATATCCCTTCGAAGTCTTTAAACGTGTAACTAGCCAGAATTGTATTAGTTGCTAGATCTAACTGATCTAAAGAATATGGTGTAACTTCTAGTAGAACAGGTAATCTTATATCTGACCAATGATGTTTGTATGCTTGGTAACGCTGAAACATAAAAAAAAATGGTTGGTTACTTTGGCAATGCTTGAATCGCTGCTTTTATGTCGCCAACATGTTCATGGAGTCTAAAAATTTAGTTCTTCCTGGTTGTATATACAACCTTGTATCTTATTTCATATTGTAATAAACTATTAGACTCCTTTTCATAAGATATATGAACAGTGAATTATAATATTCCACACTCTGATTCTATCAAGCTTGTTACATGGATGAATTTAAGAAATCTATAGGTCATTTATTGCAAAAGGTTTCAAAAAGTTTTTCTAGTTTTTATACCAATTTACTTGCTGGTAGTATATTAAAATTCTAAAATCCACAAATCGTTATGTACTTGATAAAATACTAGTCAATTTCGTTCACAAAAAGCATGGTAAGAATTTAAGTAAACAGATGTTTATCATGAATCATCCTGTTTAGCTAGAATTTAATGTATTATGTAACCTATATATACAGATTAAGTAGAAATTTATCAACTTTCATAATTTACATATTTATAATTTCTTGCCACAATAGGTTTTTCTATAGCTCAAAAAGTACTAAGTAGCTGGAGTTATTTGCTTTCGCTCAGAACTTTATTACCAAACATAATGAAAATATTCTTGAAACTAGTACAAACATAAAAAAATATGTTTTACTATTCTAACAAAACATCAAAATAAAAACATAAACCTGTTTTTAAACATAAACCTGTTTTTAACCTTTAAATTAAATTTAGAGAAGTAATTAAATGGTTTGCAGTTATTAACAGTTGAACTGTGAAATGATTATTTGGTCAGCAAGATTTTTACAATTGGTCAGTAGAAGAAAACATGTCTAGAAGCAGTTTACTTCAGAGGTCCCAGGGCACTGTCAATTTATGTAACTTTCTTGTGTTTTCTTTTGCCGAATACAGAAGGCTACAAAAGGTGTAGCGGGGGCGGGCTTTCACTTGTTTTCTCAGGGCACTGTCACGATTCAGAAATGTTTGCTGTCTATAAGTTGCTGACCAACTAGCCATTTTGGCTGACCGATTACATTTTTCTGTTCGCAAAAATAAGAATTTTTTGCTAACCAGTTAAATGATACCATTATATTTATTTCCCAAATATCTGTACTTTACAGTTAAAAAAATTATTCTTTACCAACAATGTTTTTAACAGAAAACCAAATAACAGAAACAGCTCATGGCTACATCTATATTTTAAAAAATCACATTTTTTGGAGTTATTCGCTTCTGCACCAAAAAAAACATTGATTTTCTCCCTAAATTTCATAAGGATTTTAAGTATTTTAACAAACAGAATCGATATCTCCAACATAACTTAATTTTTCATATAAAATGGATTTATTCACTTTCACTTCAAAGCTCCTCAACTAATATATCCCATACATATACCGGGTGATGCATAGTTGAGTTGAACATAGAAAATCTCATGTAATTTTTGAGGTTTCTGGAAAATACCAACATGGTAAACCCACGTGCCGAGTCTTAATACATTTTGGTAAGCCAATCATAAGCTATTCAATTAAATGTTATGGAAAGACCACGGACCACTCATAGTTCACGTAATACAGCAAACACCAGCAAATAATTTCTATGTCAACCTCTTCAAGAAGTTATAATGCAGTTTTTCTATGAAATGTACAGGGGAGCCAATATTCAGCCACCTCAAAAGTACATGGGATTTCCTATGTTAAACTAAACAATGCATCACCCGGTATATGATCAACCAGACCCAGTAGATAAATTAAAAAATACAACATATGAACCTACATCATACATCTATTAGCAATTACAATTATTTAAAACAATTTAAATAGACCACAAATTGCAATGATAAATTTCCTGCCTACTTTAATTATGACTTTATTGGAATAAGTTGTAGTAATAGTTGTATATGAAAAGATTTACAGCTGTATTCACTAAAGCGTTTTTAATTTAAAAGTCCTGAATATCAGTTGATGATTTAAAATGAAAACTGGTAGTCAACCAAGTTATGTATTTTAATTACATTTTTGGGTTTTCATCAAAGGACCCCGCAGTTTTTAAATGGAAATTGGGTTTCACTCAAATTTACTAAAAAGTATTGCATCATACGAATTGTATTATCCTGATAAAATGTCTCCATGGGCGCAATGAAAAATAATGACAGTTCAACTGTACAACTCGTGGCGTGAACACGTTAATTTTACACTCCGTTTTAAAACCATTATATTTTTGATATATCAAGCCAAAGTCACAAAATTTTTCCACAGCTGACACAACATTGACTTCAGCTTAAAAAATTTGTTGCATTTTTTCGTTTAAACTCCGTCTTACTCGGTTAAAAACATGATTACCAAGTGCAGTAATTGCGATAAAAATATAAATCGGAATCATCCGGCCTTCAGTGTCAAGGTTATTGTTCGGATTTTTTTCATACCAACAAGGTTTGCAGTGAGCTGAATCGAGACCAGGCAGAAATATTTAGAACGGTACCCGGCGCAACATGGGTATGCGCATCATGCCGTACCCGTGGCGACTCCAGCGGTGACGCCTCCGGTAACCCGCTAACGCAGCGGCGAAGTTCAGTCTGTCCGATTTCTGTAAGTCGAGCGGAGAATACCGACATCTCTAGCTTGATGGCCGTCAATGAGGAACTGAAACTCATTAGAGAATCCGTAACTTTTTGTAGTGATAAGGTCTCTGATTTTGAAGTCACCATTCGAAAACTGACAGACTATATAAAGATTACTGAGAAATTAAAGCTAGAGAATGAAAAATTGAGATCCGACATGTTAACTCTAACGTCTAAGATGAATAACTTGGAACAAATGAACAGATCAAAGAATATTAAAATATCTGGAGTTCCAGAGCGGAGCAATGAGAATCTAGTAAAAGTCATCGAAAATATTGGATGCTATATAGACTACAAAATTGATGAGAAAATCATAGACTCCGTCCATCGTGTCCCTACCCGAAATTTACAGAATCAACCTAAAAATATAATTTTAAGGCTCACGTCGAGGCGTCTCAGAGATGATATCGTCTTAGCTGCTAAAACGAAAGTTCGCGCAAGTCCTAAAAAGAGTCTTATACTAGATGGCACATCTACTCCAATCTTTCTAAACGAGCACTTAACTCAGACAAATAAAGGCATTTTTAAAGAAGCTAGAATGACTGCTAAGCAGAAACAATTTAAATTTGTCTGGGTACGCAATGGAAATGTCTTCATGCGCAAGGATGACCGGTCCAAGATCATCCATGTTAGCAACACTGAAATGTTGGCAACCATCTAAAAGTGTACTTTAAATAACAAATATTAATAATTACTCTCAAATTAAATGTCTAATTATAACTTGGATGCACTGAGTGCTTTCTATCAGAATGTCAGGGGACTTAGAACAAAACTTCTGGACTTTAAAATTAGTGCTCAAGCGAGCAATTTTGATATAATGTTCATTACAGAATCTTGGCTTAACAGCTCAATTTCCGATAGTGAGGTGATCGATTTGAATAAGTTCGATATATTTCGAAGAGATCGCGAAACCTCTGGGTCACTAAAGTCAGATGGGGGAGGTGTCTTCATTGCCACACGCAGTGTCCTGAAAGCTTCGTTAGTACCAGACTTCCAAAGCGATGCTGAAGATGTGTGGGTACATTTTAAAGTGAATGAGCGTGATGGATTTTATCTGTGTTGTGTTTATTTGCCACCGGGCGATGATACTGCGCAGGCGTGCTTTTTATCAAAATTGAATTGGATCATTCAAGGAGCAGGTAACAATAAAATTATTATATGTGGTGATTTTAATTGCCCAGCCATAGAATGGGGTTATGCCAACAATCAAAATTTCTTAGTTTCTATTAATTCAGATGTTAAATCCGCAGACATTGTTGATAATCTGTCTTTTTGTGGTCTGGTCCAGTTCAATTATGTAAAAAATAGATTGGGAAGAACTTTGGACTTAATCTTATCTAATGACGATGACGTAATAACCTCGCTCTCTCAGTGTACTATGCCAATGGTGACTGAGGATGGTCATCATCCTGCTTTGGAATTTCTTCTTTCAGTGAGATTCGTTAAATCGCTTCCAATATCCAATTACAAATTTCTTAATTTCCATAAAGCTGATTACCTTCAGATTAACAATACTCTATCACGTATCCCGTGGGAAGAATTATTAGGCAGCAACAGCTTGGAGATCAATATTGCAAAATTTTACAATACTCTAAGAAACGTAATATCACAATTTGTTCCCGCAGGATTTCGTAATAACAAATTTCCTGTACATTTTTCCAGTTCAACTATTAAAGTCATTAAAGAAAAAAACAAATTTCATAACAAATGGAAAATATATAGAAATCTAGCTGACTTTGACACCTTCAAACTACTTCGTAATCGATCTAAAAGATTGATTAAGGAGGATTACCAAGATTATTTGCATCACATAGAGGCAGAAATTCCAAACAATTATAAAAAATTCTGGCACTTTGTATCAGCCTATCGTGGTAAGTCTGGCTCCACTATTCCCTCAGATATGTTCTGCGAGACCATTAATGCAAGTGACAATAAAAGTATTTGTGGATTATTTGCAGAATATTTTCATAGTGTATTTGAACGACCTGGTAATGTCGTCCCAAGGGATGCTTCCAGTACCGGGAATGCAAATTTCAGTCGACTCCAGCTCCGCGAATCTGAAATCATTTCAGTACTTCGTGAGCTCGACACTAAAAAAGGCGCTGGCTCTGACGATATCCCAGCTGTCTTTGTTAAGCGGTGTGCCACTTACCTGAGTCGTCCGCTGCTTATGTTATTTAATCAGTCATTATCTCTGGGCATTTTTCCAACAATTTGGAAGAAGGCTATTGTTGTGCCTGTGTTTAAGTCCGGTGACAAGAAAAATATCAAGAACTATAGGCCCATTTGTAAACTTTGTACATTTGCAAAAATATTTGAAAAAGTAGTATACAAGCATTTATTTTTTTTAGTAAAAAGAATCATAATCCCTGAACAGCATGGTTTTTTTGCAAACAGGTCAATCGATTCTAATCTTATTAATTACTGCCAATACATTCTTAGTAGCCTTGATGAGCGTGTTCAGGTTGACTCCGTCTACACCGACTTTGGCAAAGCATTTGATAAAATCGACCATGCTTTACTTTTGATCAAACTAGCAGAGGTCGGGGTGGGCGGGGTTATGCTCGAGTGGTTTAGGTCATATTTGTCGAATCGAGAAAATATTGTTTCAGTCGCTGGTTCTTATTCAGAACCTTTCGTCTCTACGTCGGGGGTACCCCAGGGAAGTCACTTGGGGCCACTTATGTTTATTATTTTCATAAATGATATAAGCGATTGTTTCAGATTTTCTAAACATTTATTTTATGCAGATGACCTAAAAATTTTTAAAACAATACGCAATTATAACGACTGCCAGGAGTTACAACAAGATCTCATCAGGTTTAAAAATTACTGTGATAACAATAAATTATTTTTAAATGCTGAAAAGTGTTTTGCAATTAGATTCACTCGAAATTATAACAAAATAATTTTTAACTACACTATAGGCGCAAATGTACTAAGGAAAGAACATGGAGCTAGGGATCTTGGCGTGCTTTTTGGCGAGAAAATGATTTTTGATAAACACATCGAGGCTGCTGTTAACAGCGCGTACCGCATGCTTGGCTTTATCAACAGGCAGACAAACCAGCTGCGAAGTAACAATGCGTTACTAACCCTCTATTATGCCTACGTATTCAGTCGCCTGAACTTTGCATCCTCAGTTTGGAATCCAATGTATAACATCTATATACAGAGGCTTGAACGTGTGCAAAACAAATTTCTTAAAACATTGGCTTATAGAAATAATCTAGATGTAAACTATAATTTATTGCGTAAAACGTTCAAAATCTTAAGTTTAGAAAATCGTAGGGCACTAAACGATATATTATTTTTATATAAGACTGTTAACTCGAGGGTTGACTCTATGGACTTTTTAATGTTAATACCTGTGACTGTGCCACCAAGGACTTTAAGACTTACACAGACATTTAATGTGCCATTTAGCCATACTAATAGTAGTGCAAATTCACCTTTGAATAGAATGCTAAAACTCGCAAATACGTACTGCAACAATATAGATCTATTTTTCATGTCCCTTGATACCGTTAAAAAATCACTTAAATCTATTTTTCTGGAAATATAATTTATATATTTTTTTTTTTCTTTGTGTAATTCAATAAAAGATTTTTCTCATGCTTGATTCTAATATTATATAAATGTGTTTTGAAACTTTTCATGTTATTGTTAGTTGTTAGTTGTAGAACTTAAACTAAAATGTAAATTGTGGACCTACTGTTGGGTATATCCTGTTTGTGTCCCAAAGAAATAAATAAATAAATAAATAAATAAATTTCGAGATACGAGCCATGCAAGGTGGTGATGTTTCAAGTCCAAAAGTCGTATCTGACCGGTACGTATTACGAATAATGACCAATATATTCACGTATATTCTCATAAACATCGTACATATAAATATAGATGGATATCTACCCTCTTCATGTATATGCACACATACACGAGATTTTCGGATTCAACGCCACCCGAGAATGAGAATATACGTGAATATATTGATCATTATTCGTAATACGTGCCGGTCAAATACGACTTTTGGACTTGAAACATCACCACCTTGCATGGCTCGTATCTCGAAATCCTGTCATTATTTTTCATTGCGCCCATGGAGACATTTTATCAGGATAATACAATTCTTATGATCAATACTTTTTAGTAAATTTGAGTGAAACCCAATTTCCATTTAAAAACTGCGGGGTCCTTTATAAATGCAAAAATATTTCACAATATGCTGTTGCCACTGATAGAACATATGTATCTTTTGGCAACAACATATCCTGGTAAAAATATTCATTGGAAAAGCGGATTAACTGTTAAAATATTAATTTGAGACAAGGAATATATCAACAATGTGAACAACACGGTGAAAAAGATCTAAATATTTTATAGTTTGATGTACTAAATTTAAGTCTCTTCAGTGAATAAAAGACGGTTAAAGTTTATGGTAACCATAAATAAAAACTGTAAACAAACTCTACACTAGAAAATAATTTTTAAAATTTTATAACTGTACTTACCTGTTTAGATGCAAATTTTCTAAAAAGTTTTTAATTAAGAATTAATTGCTAACCAAGCAACTTTGATTGTGACATCATTGATAGTAGCAGATCTGATTTTTTCACAATCAGTGATTAAAAAAAGTTCACCACTATTCCACCAGGCATTTTTGATTATGCCAAAATTATTTCTGCCAATGTCACTTATCTCACAGTCAAACATTACCCAACCCAACCCAACATTAATGCAGCAGGAATTTGGTATTGTAACATATTGTGGCCAATAACCCATTCAAAACAAAAAACAAAAATTTTTTGGTAATTTTTCAATCGCCAAGAATATCTTCATAGGCTATGCTTATGAGCTAGTTAAAGAGCTGTCAAAGATAAGTCACATCAAGATGGCCAAGTAGAGACATGTGTCATAGTGACATACGCAAACAGTAATATAAGCTGCTTACGAACAACCACTTGGTACTAAATTCAAGTTAGTTTCTGACCTGATCAAAGTTGTTTGTTTATACGTGTCATTCAGCATTTATTTTGAAAATAACTTTTAATCCCCATTTTACATAATTAATAACTACTTATGATATTTAAAAAAATCAAATATCAAAAGTAAACAAAGCAATTTGATGGAATATCAAATTTTACTCAACTTAGATATCAAGTCAATGTGGGTGTCTTAGCAAGGGCAAGGGAGAAGTCAGATTATGACTTAGTTCTGCCAAATCTTACGTGCAACTAAGTTACTTTTCTTGAAGTTAGGTCAGAATTTGTGCTGCAGCTACAAGGTATCTGTTATCTTATTAATTGTAATTATAATCCAAGGTATAATCTAATAATTTATTGGCTAAATTTAATTTACCTACTTGTGAATAGGGGTAAAAAATGGATCGTCAGCACTACTGGACTTTATACTTACATGAACTTCTTTTGGTTTTTCCATGAAGAAATTCCTAAATTTCATGGTTTCTGTTATGATATGTGCTCGATTATCAGTGGAAAAATTCATTTTGATTAATTTTTTGTCTTTCTTAACTGTTATTACAAACTCATTTGGGGCATTATTCCCACTTTTAATGGGTTGAATGGAATGGAATTCATTGTATGACCACTTGTTTGTTACCTCAAGATTTGTGGGATTGTAGGTAGTAACACCTCTGGTCCCAATGGAAAATATCCTTTTGTATCTAAAATACAAAAATATGATGTAATGGATAGCAATTTAAATAAAAGAATATCTGACTCACTTTCCCTTCCATGTTGAATGTTTTGTTACAAGAAAACAAGCAATATCGTGGTTATCTGATAATGGCATCATCTTTATCAGCTTGTCCTCAACTTCTATAGATTATTATGGACCATAGTATAGAGATCCGACACGAAAATTAATAATACAACACCTAATATTGGTTTAAAACAAATTATTGTTCGATTTAAACACAAAAATAAATATGGGGGTGTTTCGCTCAGCTGTTTTTTGAGGTTTGTGGTTTCGTTTGTGTTGCTAATAAAAGAGCAACATCGGAGCTTAATGACAAAATTAAATCCACGGGAAAAAACTGTTCATAATCACACTGATCGGCAGAGTTACGTAAACAGTAACCTATTCATCCTCTGTGACAGAAACATTTTAGTGGTCGTCGATAGTCGAACGGCATTCGAATCTTTATTGGAAACTGAAAATTACCGTATTGTTCATGGACTTGCGATTCTGCGAGGTAGAAGTTGATTTATTACTAGAATAAATTGATTTTAAAATGTCAGCTGGAAAATTGAGTTGAAAAGGAAGAGAGGAAATTTGACTTTTCTTAATTAACATATTTCAATAATTTATGGAGTTTTTTACCGTATATCTATATAGATTATGTTCAGCGGCGTAGCCAAGGTTTGTGCCGCGGGAGGGGTGGTGGTGCGAAGTCCTTCTGGGGCGCCTATATTTTTAAATTTACATTTTGTCATATAAAGTAGGTAAGTAGGTATTAATTTAAGTATTTAAAAATAACTTTTTTATTTTAAATCCGGCGTTTATTATATATTTACCACTATACACATAGCGGATACATTGGTTTATAACCAATTAGAAACCTTCTTGATATTATTCCAAAGGTGGAAATGTCACCAGGAGTGAGATTTGATTTATCCAATTAGAATCTATTTAAAAAAGGAACAAGTTTTGATAGTTTTCGGTAATTTCTCTACAGGACTTAAAGTTTAAGTAATAGGGCTATATTCATAATTACCAACATGAAAACTATTTCAAAATCGTTTAAATTATCGAATTTTCTGATTTTTGTGATTAGACATTTAACTTGGGTTTAATAAAAAGTCAATAGAATCCCAAAAATATTAAATTAATAAAATAGTATTACAATAAAAATATTAATAAAAAACGGACTTCATTCGGACGTGATACAGAAAAACTGAAAGAAAACACTGTTACAGTAGTAAAAGTACCTATATGTACAGATATGGGCGTTGTTAGATAATTTTTTAGGGGATGGCAATGATAAATTGAGTAATTTTATAACCTTAAAAACCAGAACGCTAGTGGTAGCAGAAAGCGCCACAGGCGAATTTTTTTATGAACCACGCTCCACGAACAAGCCCAAAATACACACCTACATTTGGTCAATAATTTATGGTAAATACTAGAAAACCCGATGCGGTAAGGTGTGAATTTAGATAACATGACAGATATTTTGACGAATTCTCTTTATATTTAATTTAAAAAGCGCGACATTTTTACTTATTTACTTCTTTCCTGAAGATTTTTCGTAACTTTTAAAACGATCCCAGTTTTACGACCTATATACAAAACGAGACAGCCGAAAACAAACCAAAAAAGATTTATATAAGTATTATTTTAAGAAACATCGATTAATATGCTTATTTGTATATTAATGGTATTCTACGGTTGTAATTATTGTTTGGTTGCGAAATATGCAATAATTTCATCGTAAAAAAGTTTATTGTTTATTAACACTACAACGAGATCTCCTGAGCAAGAGCGGATCCAGGGGGGAGGTCATGGGGGTCATGACCCCCCCAAACCATATACAGTGTGGCCGTTTAAGTGTGCAACATATGGGAAAGATTTTTATTACCGATTTCTCAAAAAATTTTATTCTTGATAAAAGTTGGTGCATGTTCGATAATCGTATTTGGTGCACTTGGAATGGTTGCAAGTTAAATGACGTACAGGGTACGATAAAAAATATAAAACTTGTACAAGAATAAAGTACCCCTATTTCAGAAAATTCAGCGAAATGTTATTAAGAAAAGGTGTTTAGAATTAAAAGTTATGCATAGGTTTGAAAACGTGGCCTCATAAAATAAAAAACAAAAATTTTTTAAAAATATTAATTATTTCCCAAAAAATTTTTTTTTTTATTATCACCCTAAAATCCTTGATAAATTAAACAAAATCAAATCAATTTCACACATCTTTGTTCAAATTCAAGCATATTTGTAAAATTAACTTAGCTTTTTAATTTATTAAGTAATCACAAACTTCATGTTTGTTGCAAGGACATTAAACACAACTTTAAAATACCGTAAAAATTATTTTTAACAAGATAAAACATTAGTAATGATAATTTTCACATTAAAAACTCCCATTTAAAGTGCAAAAATTTTTATTTTAAATGTTTATTAGAAAATGGTACAAAATAATCGACAAATATGAAATTCTGCTAAAATAGTCGCAGATACCTATGGAAAAAAACAAATAAGGGTTAAAAAGTAAACATTATGACAGTTTGGTGGCATTATTCATTCTTAAATAATTATTGTTATTAGCTGATCTCACATGCCTCCTCCAGTACAGTTAACGTTAGCCGAAAAGGCAGAATTAGTGCTAATATATGGAGATAACTATAAAACAGTGCGTGAAGCAGGAGTTATATTCAATGAACGACATCCAGATAAACAAGTCCATTATTCAACCATAAGCAGAATTTTAAATAATTTTAAACAGACAGGGTCTTTAGAGTATAAATATAAAAATGAACGTACCAAAACAGTATGTACTGAAGAAAATCAATTAGAAGTACTTCAAGCAGTTGTTGAAAACCCTAGAAGATCCACCCAAGAAGTGCATGCTTATACGGGTATAAAAAAAACCTCTATTAAGGAGATTCTTAAAAAACATAAATATCACGCCTATAAGCCAATGTTTATTTGCACGTTTCAAAGACGAGACTATGACTTGCGGTATGATTTCTGCATGTGGATTCAAGGAGAAATAGAAAATCAACGTGATTTCCATAGACACATACTTCTTGGGAATGAATCCACGTTCACTACAAATGGCGTTGTTTCTTCCCAAAATTGTAAGTGGTGGTCGGACGAAAATCCAAATTTTGTCATTGACAACAAAAACCAGTATTACCAAAAAACAAACGTTTGGTGCGGTATTATTAACGACAAACACAAACTAATAGGGCCGTTCTTTTTCGCCAAAACCTACCTGGTGCTACCTATTTTTTGGAAAACGAACTAACAGATTTTTTGGATAATATGAGTATACAAGAACGACGTAAATTATGGTTTGTACATGATGGTTGTCCGGCTCATTCTGCTAGAATTGTTTCTGAGTGGTTAAATGGATAATTTGGTGATAAATGGTTAGGACGAAATACCGATCCACGGTGGCCTCCTCGTTCGCCAGATCTCACTCCACTAGATTTTTTTTTATGGGGATATTTAAAGCAAAAAGTGTACAAGGATCGACCCTTTAATAATGTTGGGGAGCTTGAAATTTCGATACGATTTCATTGCAGAAATATTCCAGCAAGTGTTTTGCGATCCACGCTTAGTGAATTTTATGATCGGACAATTAAATGCATTGAACGTGAAGGTGGACATACGGAGACGCGTTGATAATTTGTTAATAATGCCACACAATGCCATTTTTTTAGTAGAATTTCATGTTTGTCGATTATTTTGTACAATTTTCTAATAAACATTTAAAATAAAAATTTTGCACTTTAAATGGGAGTTTTTAATTTGAAAATTATCATTACTAATGTTTTATCTTGTTAAAAATAATTTTTACGGTATTTTAAAGTTGTGTTTAATGTCCTTGCAACAAACATGAAGTTTGAGATTCCTTAATAAATTAAAAAGCTAAGTTAATTTTACAAATATGCTTGAATTTGAACAAAGATGTGTGAAATTGATTTGATTTTGTTTAATTTATCAAGGTTTTTAGGGTGATAATAAAAAAAAAATTTTTTTTTGGGAAATTAATTAATATTTTTAAAAAAATTTTGTTTTTTATTTTATGAGGCTACGTTTTCAAACCTACGCATAACTTTTAATTCTAAACACCTTTTCTTAATAATATTTCGCTGAATTTTCTGAAATAGGGGTACTTTATTCTTGTACAAGTTTTATATTTTTTGTCGTACCCTGTACGTCATTTAACTTGCAACCATTCCAAGTGCACCAAATACGATTATCGAATATACACCAACTTTTATCAAGAATAAAATTTTCTGAGAAATCGGTAATAAAAAACTTTTCCATATGTTGCACACTTAAACGGCCACACTGTATATACCGGTTTGACTGTTTTTAAACCAAAGAAAAGCTTCTCTCGACTGAGATGGAAGTAATTGCAAATGGAAGATGTTGGCCCACCCGGCATCGCCCGGTGAGATACCATTGCATCGGTTTAGGTGGCGTGAAGTTTGCTCCTTGAGCTAACTTTTGCTCATTGAGTTGACGTTTCGTCGCTGTGCCGATGTTTCCGGTTACCAGGGTGGGACCCCCCAAAAATAGCATGATGGAAGCTCCAGGCCCAAAATACTCCGGAGGTAAACTCGCCCCCCATTCGGATCTCCGGGCGGGGGCTGGACTTGGGGCCCCATCAAGCGAAGTTCATCAAAAAACAACCATTTCCGACAATTTACTGGGATCTAACAACACTCAACCAGGAAATGGTGTGGCACCTGCAGTTGCTAACCAACCCAGAACTAGCAACTTCAAAATTGATTTCTGCAATATTAGAGGGCTTAACACGAACATCAATTCAGTCCACCAGCACTTACAATCTTCCAAGCCTCACGTACTCGCACTGACAGAGACAAAGGTCAGATCGTCAACAAACACCGTCAGCTATTTATACCCTGGATACGATTTTCATTTCCGATTCCGACGCAACTTCGGCGTATGTCTTTTTATTCGAGATGATCTCTGCTGCCAACGAGAACCTACACTGGAACCGAAAGACTTTGATGTAATGTGGTTTAAAATATCAACACCGAAAATCACCAAGTTTATCTGCTGCCTTTACCGTCCTCCAAGTGATACCCATTACAGAGACCTTTTCTCATCACTAGCCAATACAATCGACTTCTTGCAAACCAACTATCCAAATGCCGAGATTGCTATCTTTGGTGACTTTAACGTCCACAATGTCAACTGGCTTAAATATTCAAACACAGACGATGAGCAAGGCCGCGAGGCCGAATCCTTCGCGATCAGTTCTGGTCTAACTCAACTCGTAGAAGAACCAACGCGGATTCCAGACCGAGCTGGAGATTTTGCAAGTCTTTTGGATCTTTTCTTAACGTCAAATCCCGATCTATATACAGTCACCGTACAGCCTCCGTTAGGATCTTCCGATCACAAACTTATTTCAACTCTAAGCGAACTACCAATTAATTCTGAACAACCTCCTAAACCTCGCAAGATATGGCATTACAGATCGGCCAAGTGGGAAGACCTAAAAGACCATTTTCGGACTTTTCCTTGGATGAGCGTATGCTTCTCTTCTGATGATCCATCCGTCTGTGCTGGGGAGGTCTCCGACGTCATTCTAACGAGCATGGAAGCATTTATCCCCTCCTCCCAAAAACGCCCTTCCAACGGCAAGCCCTGGTTTAGCAAGGATTGTGAGCGTGCTGTCAAATCAAAAAATCTGGCTTACCGACAGTGGCGTAAAAACCCTACCACTGAGAATCGTACCATCTTTATTACCGCTCGAAACCAATGTAAGCTAACAATAGATCAAAGCAAAGAAGCCCATAACGTGAGGATCAAAAACAAACTTCTTGACTGTCCAAACGGATCAAGGTCCTTTTGGTCAGTCGCTAAGGCCGTCAGCCAAAATTTTACCAAATCAACTATTCCACCTCTAACACGTCCCGATGGTACAATAGCATCCACAGCCGGAGACAAAGCAAACTTACTTGCTGAACTATTTTCTTCGCATTCCACTGTAGATTTCCAGGGAAGAACACCACCCGACATTCCTGCAGTTGAATCCGAAATGACCGAAATCGTGTTCCGTCAGCGTCCCGTCAAACGAATCCTGAAAGGACTCGACGTCAAAAAAGCTACTGGTCCAGACGAAATTCCTATTAGAGTTCTCAAGACATGCGCCGATGAACTAACACCAGTATTTTGTAGACTTTTCAACTTATCCTACAAAAAAGGAATATTTCCATCTTGCTGGAAGACGGCGCGAGTCCAGCCTATTCCAAAGAAAGGTAAGAGAACCCTGCCTAACAACTATCGACCAGTCGCATTGCTTTCAGTTATATCAAAAGTAATGGAGAAAGCTATTAACCAACATCTTCTAAAGTACCTGGAAGGCTTCAGCATCATCAGCGATCATCAATATGGTTTTCGGAAGTCCAGATCAACTGGAGATCTTCTAGCCTATGTCACCCATATTTGGAACAACGCAATCGAACATCATGGGGAATCTCGGGTTGTTGCGCTGGATATTTCTAAAGCTTTTGATCGTGTTTGGCATGAGGGGCTTCTAAGTAAACTGCGATCCTATGGTATGCCCAGTCGATTCTGTGCATGGTTATCTAGCTTTCTTAAGGACCGCTCACTGCAAGTGGGGATTGACGGATTTCTCTCAGACACCTTCACCATCAATGCCGGTGTTCCTCAAGGGTCCATATTGTCTCCCACTCTCTTCTTACTCTACATTAACGACCTTCTAGTGAAAACTAAAAATCCGATATTTAGTTTTGCTGACGATAGCACACTTTTCTCATCTTTCTCTTTGAATGCGCAAACATCGGCTGCCGACGCACATCTTCGCAGACAGCATGAAGTATCACGCCTCAACACAGACCTGGAAGAAATTTTGGCTTGGGGTGACAGTAACCAAGTCGAATTTAACGCTAAAAAAACCCAGGCAGCAGTTTTCTCTAAAAAGGTTAACATTACAGAACCGGAAATAGTCATGGCCGGACACGCAATCCCACTGGCTTCATCTATTAATCTGCTGGGTGTCAAACTGGGAGGAAATATGTCTTGGCATAACCACGTTGTGGCAATCGCCAAGATAGCTTCTCAGAAGCTTGGCGTACTCTTCCGAACCAGAAAGTTGTATACACCTCAACAACTTTTGACACTATACAAAGCCCAGATTCGACCATCACTAGAATACTGCTCTCATGTCTGGAGCTCTGCACCCAAACATACTCTTCGGCTACTGGATTCCATCGAAAGGAGGGCTATTCGTCTGATCGGAGACCACGAGCTGACGAAGAACCTCGACAGCCTACAACATCGAAGACAGGTTGGGGATTTGACTCTCTTTTACAGATATTTTCATGGAAGGTGCTCGGCTGACCTTGCCCTCTTAATTCCGCCCAGAGCGACGAATAGCAGAAATACACGACGAACCACTTCCGCCCATCCATATGTGGTTAAGCTTAGTACTCCTCGAACTTCACTATTTAAGAATTCTTTTATCTGGAGGACTTCATCCTTGTGGAACGACCTTCCCGAGGTCGTTTTTCCCAACGAATATAACCTCCAACGATTCAAAACCAACGTGAATCGCTTTTTGCGCACACGCACCACTCCCAGAGTGCCCTAAAGGATTTTTCCTATAGTGCTTGTGTTTGATCATAAAAAAAAAAAAAAAAAAAAAAAAAATTATGGGTTTATTAGTTCATTTTTCAGTTGAACAGAATCAAAGATTTTATTTTGCTTCAATAAACTGTCAAATAGCTATTCATGCGGAAACAATTTTGAATAGGATTGACAATTATTTTTGGTCAATAAATCGAAAAATGTAATTCAGTGATGTCTGAAAATCTAGTTTTAATTTAATTAATAACGGTACCTAAAATTTCTTTATAAATTTGTTTATATTATATAGCAGCTTCGGATCCGCTATATTAGATTTTTTCTTCGTTTGGCTTCGCTTCGATTAAGAGAAATATTTTCGAATAAACTGTCCCACCATGCATCGCCGCGAATGTCGAATTTACTGTACGATTTTAAAAATCTCAAATTTGGAAAAAATAGAAAAGACATACTATCTTTTCCGCTAACGAAATAAAAGATTATTGACGTATAAAGTTGACAACTTTCAGGGGGGGAACAAACCCGAACAAACCCGCGTCTTGCCCCTCCCAAAGGACGCCAGCCTATACCACTTGTACAGTGTACCAAATTCGATGCTCTCACCATTGGGTCTCGGAAACTATAAGAGATACACGAAAGATTAATTGTGGCAGAGTTCCAGAATTTGGAGCTTAAGTTAATGACGGTGAGAAATTAAGAAAATTTCGACTACTTCCGGATCCGAAAAGAAACGAAAATTTCATTTTCCGTTTTTGTTCTTTTATGACGATATTTATATATTGCAAAACGAAAAGCACTTTCTACAGGCACTTTTATTACCCTGCATTTAACGATAGCCTCTAATGTAAAAAGGAGGTTTCGGTTTTCAGATATCATCATTATGTCAACATTTTTAAATACGGAACTGAAATTTAAATATTACTTTTAGAATTATTTCGTTCCCCCAAAACATAAACCAATAACATTTTATCAAAATTTCACCGTTTTGAAGTCTCTAGAATATTTATTCGATCAAAGAAAAAATATTTTTAAAAAGTGAGATTTGCAACGTGCAATTTATTAAACTAGAAGATTAACTGCTGATTACCACACTTTTTTGGGCCACTCTGTATATTGTAAAATATTTTCCTGAAATGCACCATATAATACAGTATAAATTGGCATATGAATGAAATTCCTAATTTAATTAGTAGGTATATGAGCTATGGAAGCCTGGCACACTATTGCCAGTGCATTTGCTTATTTTTACTATTTTGATTGCGATGAAGGTAGCTCAACGGGATCGCATTTTCGGACCTCGGGCCCATGGAGACTTTTGATCAGCATCGATTTTTGGATAATATCCCCGAGTATCAAAGTTTTTAACCCAGGGCCGATTCCCATATGTTCCGTGCGGGGTCCTTTGTCACCGGCATTAAGGCCAATTTATAAACTCGACGGTGACGATTGACGGTGCAGTTTGACGGTGCTGTTTGACGGAGCCGTAAAAAGCTGGATTTATAAACTTGACGGTGGCGACGATAACATAACCTGTTTTTCTCGGCTTTTCTGTATTTTTATGTGATTATATATATTAATTTTGGTGTTTATGCGATCTGAATGATACTATCAACACTTATCAACAGTACACTTTAAAATGGTTAATAAGATGGTATAAAATAAAATAATATTTACTAAATATCACGTGACAGGCAAACACGATTTTGATTGGCTGTGTAAACTTGCTACGAACATTGATACGACCGTCCACCGTCAAAAGATAAAATTGGTTCATGTCGGCCGTCAAACTGCACCGTCATCGTCAAATATAAATGGTCTTATGCATTTCAATATGTTTAAGCTGTACCGTCACCGTCAAACAGCAGCGTCAATCATCAACGTCGAGTTTATAAATTCAGCTTTAAGCTTCAAATGATGCAACTTTGACACATTTAACCTTACGTGTATCTTTTATAGCTACGAACATTGATACGACCGTCCACCGTCAAAAGATAAAATTGTTTCATGTCGGCCGTCAAACTGCACCGTCATCGTCAAATATAAATGGTCTTATGCATTTGAATATGTTTAAGCTGTACCGTCACCGTCAAACAGCAGCGTCAATCATCAACGTCGAGTTTATAAATTCAGCTTTAAGCTTCAAATGATGCAACTTTGACACATTTAACATTACGTGTATCTTTTATAGTTTCCGAGATCCCAATGGTAATCAAGGATTTTGGGACACCCTGTACATCCATTTATTTTTTGAATAATACCTATAATTTGCTTTCGTCAGGAGATTTTTAAATAGAATGAACTATGCATGGCTTTGTTTATTATCTCGCCTAACTATCTGACGTCAAATGTAACGTAATGTTAGTAAAATATATTTGCTTTGTCAGCGAACATTACGATTAGGATCCCTTTTAGAGGTAGAGTAAGTATATGCATCTATATATAAGGGACATGTATACATTAAAGACCGCAGTAGTATTTTGTGCCTGTAAGTTCTGACACAAAAGGCAAAATGGTTGATTTTAATACAGACCAAATAGGTAATCTACATAAAAGAGATGTATCCAAATTTAAATATTATTGCAATAATACACATTTGCATGGTTTAAAGTACATAGGTGGTGGCACATTAAACAGAATCGACAGGTAATAGAAGCTTATATTTCCTGTAGTGGCTTGCCCTATCACTATATTTATCTCAAACTCCACCCCCAAAGTTTGTTAGGGTAAATCACTGCAGATCAAGTTGGCCTAACTTTTCTATTACCGTGCTTGCTTCTGCTGAGTTTCTTCTGCTATAAAAACACACTATAATCCGTTTGATATTATATTCAACTTTCTTTTCACATGTAATTAGATTAAAGTAGTATATTACGTACCAATACTGGTAAGAAGTGACGGCTCGTGACCTATGATAGAGGGGGATCACAAGAATGTTGAAATTATTTTTAAAATTTTATTTTTGTGTAAGGGCCAAACAATTACTTTCTAGGCGTTTTAAATGTAGAAAGAAAAAAAGTAATAAGAAAATGCGTTAGGTAAAACATATTTTTATTTATTTTTTAATTTTATACAAGGAAATACAACTTTTGGAAAATATGAAAGGTTTTCTTAGTGTGTATAGCTGTCGGATCTTAACGTCGTCGCATGCAACCCTCGTAACAATATTTATACAGTCCACTACTAATACTACTAAAGCCATCTACGAGCTATCAAGAAAACCGAATGATGTCTAATACTACTACCGCCATCTACGAGTTATCAAGAAAACCGAATGATGTCTAATACCACTAGGCCATCTACGGCTACGCCATTAGGCGCAACCACGGTGAGAACAATAGTTAATTGTTTTACGACGAGAACGAATCGAGCCACGAGACAGACAAGTTGCATTCTTAATATTTTCAGTGTTTTTTAGTTTAAATCCTTAAATAAAACGGTTTAAAATCATATCGAGTATCATTTATCGAAATACACAACATTTATCGACCCTACACAATAGTGCTTAAACGTAAAGTCCATTCTTCGGTTCTTAATTGTAAAAAAATGATCAATAACATAACATAACATACCCTCTATAATTTTTTTTTCATATATATTTCATTTTTAAACTTTCTAATAAAGTCCCTAGATTTACCCTTTGTGGTCTGCATTATATTAATTTTGGGTTTAGGTGTTCCCGCATTCTTCACTTCAATTTTTTGCTCCAAACTCAAAGAGCTAAAGTTATTTCTTAAATAGTCAACCGTCAACTATTCATTTTAACTTAATAAATATATATAATTAAAATATTAAAACATACACGCTGGAATTTCTAACTAGATGCACGAACAGACAACAGCGCGGTGCACACAAAAACTGTGCGCCTTTTCCATGTTAAATCCCCATAGCCCCGCTATCCCCCGCTGCCACCCGCCACCTGTTACTACAGAGAAACTGCACTACTTAATCGCACATGCGAGCAAGTCTCGTCATAATCGTCATTTACCTCGAACGAGACACGGTTGCCGGATCTATATAGTTTGGTTTGACGAGATGATAAAATATTAGGGAGGGTCGAACTTTTTTAGTTTGACGGTACGATAAAATATTAGGGAGGGTCGGACTTTATCCGATAAATAATATTCAATGAATATAAATTAATATTTTTTATTCGTTTTGTTTTGGGGGTGCACGTGCGCATGTGCTCCTGTGAAAGAACCGCCACTGCTGGTAAGACGCCTATTACACACGATTTCGAAACTTACGTACTTCGTACTTAGAGTGTGTAACAGGCTTACCTCTCGAGATGTATACTATACTTTCTCCACGACTACTTTTATGTTAAATTATCGAAATATGTTAATAAATCATGTTGAGTCGGTACCTACTCACATGTTACCAGTAGGTACACCAGTGGATAGATTTTTTCATCCCACCCCCTGGATTTTTTCTAGTAATAAATTATTTGCTGCGGAAGTAGCTTATAATGTAATTTTCCGTGGCATTCCCTTAATCTGAATATCGTATCACTCATACTTTATCCAAAAATAGACAAACTAAAAATGTTGACGTTTAAAATGTCTTGACATTTACATTTATAATTAATACGTAAATAATAATAATAACGTTAAAAATGATGTATTTTGTTAATCAACGCGATATTTTTCTCGAATCTTCTTACAAAATTTTTCAGCGTGTAAAACTTTCCTGTAAACAAGACTCACCAGAGTGACGTGTCCTGGTATTTATTTTTATAAGGACAATAATAGAAAATATATTTCGCAGATCTTAAAAGGTTAAAAACAACCCATATCTTGATGATCTAGCCTTGACAGTATTTTTCCAAATTCTCTAAATAGAAATAAGTACATAAAATCCCAATTGCCTACGTGAGAAAAGCCTTGGGTCAACTTGGTTCTAGATATTTTCGATAATAAACACGAAGAAAATTATTAATGGAAATGTTTGTGACGTCACATGTACCCATCAAAACATCCAAAGGAAAAATTTTAAATTTAGTTTTAAGTTGTATGTGAACTCTTGTGTTCTGTGTAAAAATTTTTGAAAAATTTTGAAAAATTTTTACTTTCATTCCAATATTTTTTTAATTTTAAATTAGGGCTACGCACAACGTCCGACCCCTTCCAACCCCTTCACCGGCCATACTCGCTCCCGAAAGGGGTGAATTTTTTCTTTTCAAGTATCAGCGGCAAATATGTATCCCCCCCCCCCCTGTTTTCGAGAATGCTGAGCACGTTGGTGGTGTTGGATATCGCGTCCGACCCCCTCCCCCCGTTTTCGAGGATGTTGAGAATGGGGAAAATAGTTGTATTTCTCTTTTTGGTTGTAATGGTCTCTCATGCCGGTCCAACTGAAAAAATATAATCAAATAGTTCAATTTTTTTAAATTTAAATTAAATAAAAAAATCATAAAACAGGAAGAGTAATTTAAAAAAAAATTAAACGCTTGAAATTTTTTTCAAGATTGTTTTTTATTAAAATTTTCAAGATTGTTTTTTATTAAAAGGTAATGTCGTTCCATAATGTGACCCAGTATTCGTCGGTGGAGTGGTTGGAAGGGGTCGGACGAGGGGAGATACATATTTGCCGCTGATACTTGAAAAGAAAAAATTCACCACGTTCCGAGGTGAGTATTGGCCGGTGGAGGGGTTGGAAGGGGTCGGACGCGGTATCCTCGAAAAAGGGGGGAAAGTGTTTTTCTGCAGGGAAACCTCTTGAAGCGCATTTAATCCCTCTGGGGGGAGGTTTTTAACCCCAAAGAAAAATTCTGACGCCGCCATCGTGTTCAGCATCCTTCTGTTCTGGCTGAAAATATTTCGATTTCTCGGGGTTTTTTCCGACTCACAGACGCCACTAACATGCTAAGCTTATTTTATAGGGTATGAAACATTGCAATTTATGAAATAGTTTGATGTTTATTCAATTAACGCTACGCAATAAAAATAATCACAAAATTAGATGTATCACACCTGTACAAAATGATAATATTAAAAACTAACCTATTTTACCGGTTGATATATCGTTCCAATTCAGTGTTTTGTGTTGTGCGCTATTTAAACAAATAAAACAAAAACTTTTAACACGTTTGAACACAATTTAAACAAGATTTATATTAGTTTTATGTTATAAAAAACTGTTAGAACTATAGCCAACCTATGATTTACATCGAATTACATTTTGAAGGAAACACTTAAAAAAGTTACCAAACATAACCAGTCTTTTTTCTGGGCGTAAGAAAATATTTTTATTGTCCCAGCAGAGCATCTTTTCAATTGGTGGTATGGTCGTTGCAGCGAACCATCACGCCAGATATGTCAAGTGTCACGTGACATTAATTGACATTAATGACTTGCCTGCTTATTTCTGGTTATTTATTTTGTCTAGGTTTGTATGACATTCCAGGACCGTACTACAATTGTACGTGCGTTTATTTTAAAAATGAAACGAGTTTATTTATATTTTTAAATGCATTTTTTATTATTTATTATAGGGAATAAAACACACATACACATTGTATTTTTTGTTATTTATTTACTCAAATATATAAAATGAAGTCAATATCTATAATTAAATGTCTAGTAGGTACCTCTATATTCACAAAAAGATAGAAAGTACGTATCGACATGGATGTCCATCTTTACCTACTGTAAACTTTATACAGTGTGTCTAAACATGGACTTAACTATACCAGTAAAAAATTGTATCTTCAATTTTTCGAAAAAGTCATCCTTGATCATTTCTTTTCCCTGTTATATAAATACAAATCACTTGGAATACTTTCCATGTTTTTGTACCGGATGCACAAAAAAACATTTCTGAAAATAGCTATGAACCTTTTCTAAGGAAAAGTTATTGTATTAAAAAGCTAAATATAAGGTTTGCTTAAAGGTTGTTCACTCTTGTTACCTCTGTTTTAACTTTAATGTTCAATAGTAACTTATAAGTGTATAGTATCATAACAAGCAAATTCTATATGCACCCTTCTTCTGTATACGTAGGCTACGTATACTGCAAATACGTAGGTTACGTAAGTCATATATGCAAAAAACTAATGAAATGGATTTGGCCTTCCCCATTGGGATTTCGGGAAAGGTAAGAGAAAAGAGATACGAAATCGGTTAAATGGGGACACTTTTTTTCGGCACCAAGTTGCTCATTGGCCATATATATTTCAAGAAATCTGCGCCTCATCTGAGCAATACAAGGCTTTTCCATTAGAGCTCGGCGATTATCATCAGCTCTATATATAAATCTTCAAAGTTCTAAAAATAGTGAACTTAGATAAACATATTATTACACACTACATGATCAATAATTGCACTTGAAATTCTTACCAAAACTATTAAAAACATCATGCAGACATTTCCTACGTTCCCAGCTAACCAAATTTTCTACATTCAAGTCGCCACACAAAAGTATTATCTGATATTTAACTGAACTTAAATCTCAACTCACTCGGAAAGAAATAAAATATCCAGAAATTTTTTTGTTAATATTAAAATTCACCTTAGTTTCTCTAACGGTGGCAGAAGTAGAAGGCAGACAATAATTATGCTCCATAATTATTATTTTCGCGTAAAAACAGATAAATAAAATATTAACCTATAAATTTTTCGTTACGTGATTAGTACTTACTGTGGTTTACAAATACACAAACAACTTGATTGATCAAAGTTTTCAAAACAAAATAAACTATACTAAAACGACGGAAATACACTTTTAAAACTTATTAGCACCAATCAAATCTGGAAAAATATAAAACACAACACGCTTAATGCGGTTCGTATAAAACCAGCCCGGTGAGACCGCTTATGGCGGGGATCGAAGCACATAAGTAGGCCATGCAAGTGACGTCACAGCCAGGCAGGTTACTCCATACGTTTATCCTTTTGTGTCTATCTTTCTGTGTCAATATCAGACTTTGGGTTTGTTCGATTCGATCTAGGCCATATTTATCTCCCTTTAATGAATCGGAGAAGGTTGATGCAGACAGAGACAGACATATAATGCGAGCAGCACAAGTTCTTAAATTATTTTACAACCGAACATCCTTCGTCTGGAATGGAATAAAAATCAAGTAGGTAACATATGATTTATAATGTGATTGAAAATGGTGGAGGAAACGTCATTAAATTCTAAAATAATTTTTAATTTTCTATTCTTTTCACGAAAGCGGACCTTTTCGTTTTGTTGCTGGTAAGTAATTTATGATTGAAATATTTTTTTATTAATTTTTATTCGTCCCAAACTTCTCACGCAAACGAACAAACACATTTTTAAAGAATTTTACTTAAATTTTACAATCTACAAGTCAAAAGCTACAACATAATATTTACAGCTATATAAGTTATATTAACCCGTAGTCAGAATTTTGATAAGGCCGGTAATATATTATTATAATAATTCTTTCCTTTCATAGTTTAATTGAGAATCCCATAATGACTGAACATTAAAGAGGACTTCGATCACTAATGTTGCCAGGAGTATGCTACGAAACAAACAAATTGGAAGCCCATAATCATAATGATGGTGCATATATTTACTTGGTTAGTAGCTGTACATATAGTATTGTATTTACCTTGATTTGTTTGAAGTTTAAGATGGTAAAATATTTGATGTAAATTTTGATTTATTTCCTATTTTTTAATAAAACTAATTACAACCTTCAATCTCTGAATTCTGTATTTCTAGTATTGTTACTAGTTCAATAATAATATAAAAGTATGTAAGGACAATTTTAAAGCGATATTTACAGCTGAAAACCTATGTCAAAATCCTAATATTTGATTTTCTCTACTTAGTAAATCAAATGAAAGGGTTTTGATGTTTTCTTTGCTTAAATGTCACTTTAAAATATTGACAGTAATACAAATTTGGACAAAAGTGACATTTGAAAAGCACGTGTGCGCCAGGCATAATGGATGTCGCCGTATCATCGCCTGCTTCGAATATTTAACACGGCAGTTTGTCTTCTTCCTGGTTATAAGTATTCGTTGTATAAAACTGGGGTATTTGATTAAATCCCCAAACAGCTGATCGATGACATATTGCTGATGTCAATTGTCGAAAAAGGAATTTCATTTCCTGTAACTGCAGGATAATATTTATAAAGCGACTTTACTACCCAGCAAAATCAATTTTAATGTCACAACTATTTTTTTATTGTCCCCTATAGGTATTTTTTTCTTGTTTATCGTAGTTAAAATTTTTATAATGGTATAGTAAAAATCTTCTCTTGTGATGGTTCTATAAGGATGATAATCATATGATTGTGGCATATAGAGAAATCGATTAAATAATGCTTAATTTTTAGAGTTGTATGGACTATTAGTTTCACTGTTTATTCCGTTATTATGATACTAACATTTAGATCATTACTTAACGACTTTAATCAAAATCCAGTAAACTTCTTAACAGAGACAACGTTCTTGGATTGGAACACGACATTTCCGTCAATATCGGTTTGCCAAATATCTGGAATGGATCTCTCATTAAGTCAAGAGTAAGAACTGTTATATAAATATTAAGTCCGACATAAAAGTTTTATAATAATATCAAAAAAAACCAAAATTTCGCTATAACATTTCTATATCTATGGTGTACCGATACAGGGTTTAACAAATTCGTCCTCCACGAAACGGTAAGAGATACGAAGTTGGTTAAATTGGGGCAAAGTTGCGTAACTATTAGCCCAATAATATGTATTTGAATCACCATCATCAACTTAATGCCTGGATTTTTTGGTTTAAATTATGAAAGAGGAACTAAGTCTATGTTCATCAGTATAAAACAAATACTGGTTTTCCGACGTTTTGTTCCTTAAATTAACCATATTCATTAAAATACCCCTAGTACGTTCCTGTAATATACTTTCGTTTCGAAGGAACTGAAGATTTTAAAATTATTACGTGATAATGCCATTTTGTGGAGAATAAAAAGTAACAATGAGAAAGTGAAGTTTATTTTTGGATATCTCTTCGAACAAGGCCAACTAAAAACCGAAATTTTAGATTAGAAGATTTCCGTATATTTACTTAAAAAAATTTTTACGGCATATTATTAGGCCCATAATTATGCAACTCATAACGTAACTGTCCCCTAATTTAACCGATGAAGGACGAATTTGTTACACCCTGTATACGTAGAGGCTACTGATGAAAATAAAAATAATAGACTAGACACATGCTTCGACAAAAGACAAGAGATGAACGTCTTACCTGAAAACACAGACCGTTCCTTTTTTCTCGATGGCCGTCCGTCTATTGAAGTAAAACGTCCGTTATGCTGGCTACACCTATTGTTTAAACTGATAAGTTTTACTTGATCACGTAAAACCTAAGGCGAAACCTCATGTGTAGACCGGGCTTCTGACGGACAATAGTAAAAATCGATAGCTGACTTTATTGATAGCAAATTACGGGCATCAATTTCAACATTTCTTTTGGACCAAATTTACTAATAGAAATTACGGGTTCATTTTTAAAAAATTTTCCGTAATTTGCAATTATTTTCTTAGATTATCCAATGAACATGATAATGCTGCGACCTTAGAATTCTTTGTTTCTGATCTTCTATTTTTTACCGGAAGTTGTTACTCTTGCCAATCGCAATGTGACTCGTGTTCCAAATTTAACATGACAGAGCTTGTTAGGAAGGTAAGTGTCTATACAGAGTGTTATGGAATTGCCTTGATATATTTAAATCCTTAGATGAAAAGAAGTTGCAGGAAACAACCATAAATGGCATGAATTAATCAGGGAGAAAAATCACCTTATGTCATTTTCATAGGAAGCAGTGTGTACCATTGCTGACTTATAAGCAAACTAATCTGATATGTCAGCCAGCTGTCATGAAATGTCAGTTATTCTTTAAGTTTACGCTTCTACAGAGATGTTGTTAGTTTTCCTCGTTATTTCTACCGTAAAATCAAGCGCTTTAGAGAAGAAACTCGTACGCTGCAATATGTACAAATCCTTATCGTTCATACTTTAAAAACAATTCTTTGGACACCATGGAGTCATCACCCATTTAAATATAAAAAGCCATTTCCATAACACCCTGTATGTGTGGATTTTTAATTATTTAAACTATTTCATCGGAAATATTTAATAGTTCCAGAACATTGAAATGATAATTTTCTAAATAATCACATATACAAGTCTTTATTGCTTGTATTATAAATTAAATCCTTTTCAATAACTGATATTTTAATAAACTAAAGTTCCCATCTATTGTTTATTTTTCAGCTTAGAAAACTATGCTTAAAACTATTATCTACTTGCAATTGAAATAATGTAAAATTTAACTATTGTAAAAATTTATTAATAGTTCCAGATCATTGAAATGATAATTTTCTAATTACTCATACACACAACTCCTTCTTGCTTGTATAAATTAAACTCTTTTCAATTTTTTCAATTTCAACAGATATTTTAACAAACTAAAGTTTCCATTTATTACGTATTTTCCAGCTTAGAAAACCTTGCATAAAACTATTATCTACTTGCAAATGGAATAATGTAGAATTTAACTGTTGTGAACAGTTTTTACCTCTTGAAACGGAATATGGAGTATGTTTTTCGTTAAATTCATTACATACTGGGTAAGTTTTGGTTGGTTGATTTGCAAGTTTTCCATGTATATCATTCTATTACACCCTAAAAAGAAGTATATTCATGCATATTAGCATGAAAGAATCCATGAACTTAGTAGAATTGAGCTCTTTCATTAATTTTTATTAAAAGACCAAATCTTCCTCTTTTAATGTGCTATGATAATTGAATTGATGAAAATTTCTTCTGCACCACTTGAATCCACCTAAAACCCTAATAGTGTAAAAATATTGAATATAAATCTTACGAAGCTAAATAAATATAGCCATTATCTTGTGTTTTAGATATCAAGAAACTGATGGAAGATTTTTGATGAATAGGAAAACTGGAACAGGAGAACTATCTCTAAATACCCTACAAGACGTCAGGGTAATAAAAATATACTCACGGCGAAAAAAAAAACGAACAGGAAATATTTTGCTTGGCTAGGTTTTGATTAAACCGCTTTTAATACATTTTCATTAAATTGAGGTTGCGTGTATCAAGATTATGTCATTTCAGATTTATATCTATTGGAAAGATTTGATTTTTTTCAATTTTAGTTTTAGTTTTTCATAATTTTTGTTGATTTAAAAAAATGTAATTGAGGGATGCTTCTATAGCATCCAGATATTCCTTGCTGGATAGTTTATTTATATAATGTTATTATTGTATGCATCTACTTAAGATGGCAGCATATGGAAAACATTTTTATTATTACTTTTACGGCAATAAATTATTCTTTATAAAAAGTTATGTTTTCATAGAAAACACTATTAAAGCAATCGATTTTGAGCTGATACAGGGTAGTCAAAATGTAAAAAAATAATAACTAATCCTATATAATTATGTATAAACTACCTACCTTTAATTTTAATTTAGAGTAAAATTTTAATGAATATCTAAATAATTATTTATTAGCAAGATGTTAAATGTAATTTTTATTACTTCAGAAAAATTTCCTGTGTAAAGAACTTCTGTGTATAGCAAGATATGAATTCTAACTCACACTATAGGATTAATTTTTTATTTTATTACACCCTGTATTCGCTACCTAGTTTTTATATTGTTTTCTCAACATTTTATATAAGTAACTTTTTTTCGTTAAATTATTAAATATGCTGCGAACGTAATAACTTATGTATCATTAAATTTATAATGATCAAAATGGATTAATAAAAATTTAATCGAATGAATGAATGAATGAAATTTGTTTAACTTGAATATTATTCGAATTATTTTCAGGTTTATTTTCATGCCCCAGAAGACGTTCCTTATATAAATTTTGATTCAAATTATCGAAAAGATATTCTAGTTGGAGATGCACACAAAATACTCTTTAGCGTAAGTAATGAAATGATTTGTCAATAAAAATTCAAAAAAGGCGGTATACTACCATTAAATAGCTTTATTTTTAAAAATTCTTAATTATACAAGGTATTCGTGAAACTCGTTTAACGGTGAAGGGTGATTCTACATGATACAATAATGTCCATTGATCATTCACAAAAATATTTGGAAAGCGTCTTTGTACACTAATTAAAATTCACGGCAAAAGCATTTTTTTATTATAAAGTGGGACACCACCAGTCCATTTACGGCAACAAGTATATTAAGAGTACGTTTTAAAATATTATAAAATATTATACTTATAGCAAAGTACAGGGTGTCCCATTTTCGACACTTTTATAGGGTATGTCCGTTATTTTTACTGATATCAAAAAAGTAATATAGTTGTCATGTGCTCTTTTTGAGTCAAACTTAAAATGGTAAAATCAAAATTTGAATCTTTTCGCTCGCTTAAGAGATACGGGGGAATTTCAACCAATTGACAATTTCTAAATTACCCTATATCTTCGTAGTTAAAAGAGATACAGAAAAATGTTTCATACAGAAATTTGTTTATAATGATTGTTCAATAGTCTGCCGTTTTCAGAATAAGTATACGAGGTCAGATAAAAAAGTTATCGGACATAACCTCATTTTTTTAAATGGAACAACCTGTATATTTTGATCTAAAAATATAGCATTTTAAACTCTCTTTTCAAATTTATAACACACCATGGATGATAGATATAATTTCAAATTTATCAAAATGTTGATAAATCATTATCACAAATGAATATGTAAAAATGAAATTGACGTTAAATGTTAATAACAACTAGAATGTTAACATAGTTGTCTGTAGGATATTAGCTTCTGTTTCATGGCCTACTGTGGTTTAAAGTAATAAGGTTTAAATAAATCGCGTAGGAAACCAATATTATCCATGGTGTGTCATATATTGGAAAAGAGAATTTATAATGGTATCTTTCTAAAGTAAAATATACAGGGTGTTCCATTTAAAAAAATGGGGTTAGGTCCGATAACTTTTTTACCTGTCCGCGTATACTTATTCTAAATAGGGCAGATTATTAAAAAATCATTATAAATAGACTTTTGTATAAAACATTTTTCTGTATCTCTTTTAACTAAGAAAATATAGGGTAATTAAGTGCCATTTTTTTTGTTTTCCCCGTATCTCTTAAGCGAGCGAAAATTTTCAAATTTTGATTTTATCATTTTAAGTTTGATCCAAAAAGAGTACATGACACCTACATTACTTTTTTGATGGTACTAACGGTTACGGAGATACCCTGCAAAAGTGTCGAAAATGGGACACCTTGTACTTTCATTCGGAAACTTGAAAAATGTGAACCATATAAGACACAAAATATAAATATTAATATGACACATAATAAACTATGTCAATATTTTCATTTTTCTACTTCCGTCTAATATACTGGAAGTTTATTATACTATTTCATTAACTGATACAAAAAGGTAGGTAATTAAAGGAACAGGTACTTGATATTGCTGTGGAGTTATCCGGCCAAACTATTGTACCGATAGATAATTTTTAGGTTTAGTAATAACCATAATAAACCCTTAAAGAAGGAAGAAGGTCTGAGTATTGTTTTCACTTGAGAAATGATAAATTGAAGTGATAGCCTTATTTAGATGCAGAAATATATATTCTTGTTAAATTGTAATAAATAAATCATACGTTTTAGGTAATAGAAATTGAAAATGAAGAAAGAATTAAACATTTAGATATAGAAAAGAGAGGTTGTCGATTTTCATGGGAAAAGCCAGAAAATTTAAAAGTTCATAATTTTTACAGTTATTCGGCGTGTATAGTTCAATGCCATGCAGATAATCATTTAAAATTGTGTAACTGCACTCACCACCTTATGCCATTTTATAGTAAGTTTATCATGCCATTTTTGAGAAATGATTCTCATCTCAAATCTCATCTGTAGAAATTTTTTTTATGTCTGCTAAAATATTGTTAAAAATACATACATTTCTTTTTAGATCGAGAAAAGTATTGTGATATCAATGGATTAATGTGTTTGACGGATAATTTTGGTAAGATACTTCTGGGTTTTACCGGAAATGACATTTACATATATTGTTTTAAATTTTACTCATTTGAAAAGAATATATTAAGTACTATCATTAAATATTATCTTAAGATTGCACTTACGAAACTCACATAAAAACTACGAGAAAATTCAAAATATATTCTTATACGAAATTTAAGAATATATATTTTTTTATGATGTCTGTTAGGAATAAAGCTCGACAACGGTCAATGGTCGATATTTTTGTTCAATCTTAAGATTGAATGTCGTAAGCGGCCCTAGTTTGAAATTGTATTCCATTTCGGGCTTTGGCTAGCCATATCCAATCCTGGATTTGCTCAATTGCGAAACGACCAAAGCTTGACAGGCATTTTTAGTAAATCACTAGAAATTCTCTAACATTATAAAACTCTAAAAAAGTAAGTTGGAATCGTGTGTTATTTATATTTGTAGTATAGTTTATCCAAAGTCAAAGATTCCATTAATACTGCGGAAGGGCAGTTTTCTTGATCAAATGCCAACTGCCGACAAGCAAGCAAGCTACACTATACTATACTAAATCCAACGAAATAACGAACGGAGGGCGTCAAGATAAATATCACGTGATCTATTAAAATCAGAATGGTTGTACAGAGTTGCATTAAGGATCGGCACTTTATTAAATTTTTGAAAGTGTATAAACTGAAAAACTGTTGATTGTATAACTTTTATGTATTTTTATAAAAATAGAAATATAAGCAAGTGTGTAAAAATGAATGGAAAGTTAAGCCACGAATAACAAAATAAACGTCTTTTACGTCCTACGTCGGTAGCATTTAACTTAGTCTAAATGCCGCTCCTGTACTGTAGAGAAGAGCGTACATTTTCTGTGTGTTCATCAGATTAGCGGCATTTAGACAGGTTTGAACGCTAATGACGTAAAAGTCGTTTGTTATTTTATTCGCGGCTCAAATTTTAATTAATTTTAACTTTTATAGGTTATGTGATATTGTTGTAACGCCCTCCGTTCTTTAGATGGATATTGTATAGTATAATAGGGTAACAGTACACATAAAGGTAAAGAATATACGAAACAATGCGATAACTAAACTTAACAACTTAACAACATTTTAAGCTTTGGGCTTTTCGTAATTACACAAGTCCAGGTTCGGCTGTTTGGAGATGGCCAAAGTCCGAAATTGATGAAGCTCGTACTCTAGCGCTTTGAAGCGTCCAATCCTGAGAATGCGCAAAAATAAGGACGTTGTCGAACTGTGCTCCCAACACTGTTTTTTTCATATCCCATTTTTTTTTTGGTAGTTCACAAAGTAAAATGTGTTTAAATAATTGCTTTGCAGAAACTTTAAATAGAATTCATGCCGATGGATACGATAAACCTGGATTATCTTGCAATTGCCTTCCCTCATGTACAGAACCTGAATATGCTATTGTATCGAATGAAAAAATGTAAGTATCAATAACAAAAACTTATCTTTGTAAAATAAAATATATTATATTAGAAGGAATAGACTAGATCAGTGTTTCTTAAACTGGGCTCCACGGACCCCTTGGGGGTCCGCGGGCAACTATTTAGGGGTCCGCGAACCACTAAGTGGAAATAACATGTCCCTAAAACAAAATGTCTTAATCGACTTAACGCAGAACTATATACAGGGTCCGCAAACGAAGCGTGGACGGGAGATTAAATCGTTATCGAAGAACTTATCAACAATACTAAAACAGCTTGAGATATTGGATTAAAAGCGGCATGTTTTAAAAATATTTTACATTATACAGGGTGGCCCAAAAAAGTGTGACAGCATAAAATTATATTTTTTTAAATGGGACACCTAGTATTTTATTGCATATATAGGTTCGTATTACTATCGTTTATAAGTGCCTCAAATTTTATTTAATTTGGTTCTGTAGCTTCGGAGAAATAAATTAAAAACTAAAAAAAAAAGTTTTGCAGTCCTGAATAAAAAAATCAAAAAAAACAATCCAGAACCATTTTTCTAATCTCGGCATTGAGTGAAATTTATGACAAGAGGTCTAGAGATACTATGAATGTAATTGCGTTTATTTATTTTATACAGGGTGTTCATAATAAGCTTTCAAAAACCCCACATTTTAAAACAATTTTTCTCAAGTTTTTCAAATGGAACACCCTGTATATTATTTGGCTATTTGACGTAGAATTCATAGACAATTTTTTTTGTAATACAAGCATACAAGTTATATCCAGCCGTTTTCGAAATAATTGTAAATATTATAAATTATGTTGTTTAAATAGAGTTTTTATTGGGAAATTTTGTTATAGGCGACTAGACTAATAATTGTAAACTAAAGTAAAAGTTCAAAATAGCTTCCTTTTACTCTTAGAGTTTACCGTATTTTAGTTATTTCGATGTAAATTTTAAAAGCATACATTTTTGCTACTTTTATTATTTAATTTTATTTTTTATTCTTAATCGAGTTGCCATGATTTCTTTTTGTTTAGATTGTCACTATGACAGTTAAATAAAATTATTTACATTTGTTCAGTCGTCGAAATTAAGTACTAAATTACACAAAATGTCGATTTTTAGAAATTGTAAATATGATTTTTATACTGGGTGAATGTGCACGAAATTGCCTCCTCGCGAGCCGAGTGTATGCTGAAAGATATCCAGATATTGAGAGAAAGCCGAGACCAGAAACCTTCGAGAAGTTGTTGCAAAGATTTGTAACAACAGGAAGCACTGCGTACACATAAAGGATGATAATCAATAAACCCGTTATTAATGAAGAAAATGAATTAAGAGTTCTGTTGGCAGTAGAGGAAAATCATTAAATTAAGTAAAAGGAAGCTATTTTGAACATTAACTTTAGTTTACAATTATTAGTCTAGTCGCCTATAACAAAATTTCCCAATAAAAACTCTATTTAAACAACATAATTTATAATATTTACAATTATTTCGAAAACGCCTGGATATAACTTATATGCTTGTATTACAAAAAAAAATTGTCTATGAATTATACGTCAAATAGCCAAATAATATACAGGGTGTTCCATTTGAAAAACTTGAGAAAAACTATTTTAAAATGTGGGGTTTTTGAAAGCTTATTATGAACACCCTGTATAAAATAAATAAACGCAATTACTTTCATAGTATCTCTAGACCTCTTGTCATAAATTTCACTCAATGCCGAGGTTAGAAAAATTGTTCTGGATTTTTTTTTTTGATTTTTTTATTCAGGACTGCAAAACTTTTTTTTTTAGTTTTTATTTTATTTCTCCGAAACTACAGAACCAAATTAAATAAAATTTGAGGCACTTATAAACGATAGTAATACGAACCTAAATATGCAATAAAATACTGGGTGTCCCATTTAAAAAAATATAACTTTATGCTGTCACACTTTTTTGGGCCACCCTGTATAATGTAAAATATTTTTAAAACATGCCGCTTTTAATCCAATATCTCAAGCTGTTTCAATATTGGTGATAAGTTCTTCGATAACGATTTAATCTTCCGTCCACGCTTCGTTTGCGGACCCTGTATATAAGGCTGCAGCTTTCTTCAAATCAAGCTTAACATAAAGTAGCTGTATGTAAGTAGAAAGCAGTACCATCTCACTAGGGTCCCTTGCCATAATAGTCGCAGCGTTTCTAAAGACATTGTTCTTAATGTGCGCTTTTATGTGATGTCGTTCAAAAGCGCCGCGATTTTTATCACGCGACACAAAACGCGTACATGAAAGAACATTTGCTGCCAGCATTATTCAGCTTATTGCTTACTAATGCTTTTTGATTTGTAAAACAATAATTCGAATAAGAATTATTTTTAACTAAATGTAATTATTTAGACATGACATCCTGTCCCAATTCTATACTAATGTAGCTAGCGGCTCTGAGCCCACAACAAAATTCTAAAATTAAAAGAGGTCTGTGGTCAAAGAAGTTTGAGCAACGCTGGAATAGATAGTAACAACGATGAAAATGAAAAGTTCTGGGATAATTTCTGGGATTAATTTATTTTAAAAAGAATAGATTCCTTTGTTTTCTAAGCCATTTTTGTGAAGTTTAATTAGTTTTTAAGCAACAAGAAGATGTAAAAATGTATTTAATATACAGGGTGTTTCTTAATGATGTGCTAATATTTCAGAGTATCTCGTCATTTTATAAAGAAAAGTTCTGTGCGCGTTGAATTTTGACGTTTGCATTATCCAAAACATTCTATAGATTCGCTTCTATTTGAAATAAATTACAATTTCTCGTGGGGTACTTTCATTGACTGAAGTATCGACAAGCATCAAAACTAACAGGTTTTCGGATCAAAGATTACTTTTCCTTTGGGCACCAATAGATAGATCAAAGTCGCCGCCAATTTGTGGAATTGGTTAAATCCCAAAAGGATTTTTTGCTTCTACACTTTCGGGTCTTCATCAGCTAGGCGAAGAAGCCTAAGATCTAATTTTGTTATGACAGTATCCGAAAAAATAGAAGTTTTTTTTGTTGTAGTGCTGTGCACTTTACAAGGTAGAATAGTAAAATAACAACTTTCTATTTAAGTGCAATATTTGAAAAATATTTTTATTTACAGAGCGTTTTCGATCTTCCGCTCATCTTCAGTACCTCATTGTCAGGAATCCAGGAATTCTCCGTCGTTTAAAAAATCATACAGAAGCATACAGGTTCTAAGTAAACATTTACAAAATTTTCAAAACTCAGTGAGAGGCTTTTTTTGTGAAAAGGGAAAGAAGCTTAAAACAAATGTCACAACATTTATAAAAAAAACTTTTAAAATTAAAACATAAAATTTCCATGGTGGATGGCTTCTTTATCCGTCTGTCTATTTTTATTTTAATTTTATGGGTTTGTATTTTATAAGTGTTGTAACATTTGTTTTAAGTTTCTTCTCTTTTTCACAAAAAGAAGCCGCTCTCATTTTGCAAATGTTGACTTAGTGTAGCGTTTAACCTTTTCCTGACACCTGTGTTTGGTTTTGTTGAGAAGTGTACTAGATTCACCGAAAGGTCACCGATAGATTAATTGTTGGTTGCCTAATGAATCCCTGATAAGATAATAAAATCTATATCGTTCGATAGGTGGAATCAATTCCAATTTGCGAGGTTGCCGTATTTATTTGCGAGTTTTCCAGGGCACCATTTAACTTGGCGATGTTTACCGCCAGTTTAGAACCAATCAAATTTGAATTATACCAATCGGAATTCCCGGTACTATCTGACTGAGAGGGATTTTGGTTTCCGTCCACCATTCCTGGGTGAACACGCGTGAAACTAAGGCTGTTTCAATGCAATTTTAAAGAAACTGGGATATCTTTCCCAAAAAACCCAATCGGGTGATATAATAAATTTTCTTTAGAAGGAGCCCGTGCTCATCACCGCCTAAGGGTAGATGGTTGTGTAGTTTTTTTGTGTTGTAACCCTGAAAGTTCAGTTACCCAGGCACACCGGAATCATCACTTGTTTTACCTTCCGCAGAATCCTTCGTAAAGGGTGAGTCGCTTTTATTTAAGAGAATCAGTTTTGTTTTTTTGATTATAATGAAGGCAACCTGCCCTTTCGATCCAGAGCGTGGACATTAACTACCCATCTTTACAGGGTTATTTTTCTTCCCTGCTCTCATGGTGCTGTTCCGTTTCTGTGAGAATGCCACCTCATGTTTTCCTATTCAACCCCCACAGGTGTATCCTTGATGCTATAGTGACGCTCTGCCAATTTTGGATTTTAAGGGGCCGTGTTTAGAGACCAATCAGGATACAAAGGGCTCGCCAGAATTCTACGCTGGATTAATTCAGGCCAGAATTTTCAGATATTTTTTTATTTATTTTTTTAACATTTCCATTCTTATTAGCGATAATCTTACGTTGATTTTTAATAATAATTAATGACTTATTATGAGTCTTAATGTAGCCGTAAGCTACGAAAATACTAGGTATTTCTTTTGAAAATTTTATTTCAGTATTGATAATATTACCGAAACAACCTTTAGGTTAATCTATATATTTTATGTTTTTTATATGTAGTGCAACCCTACATTGTAAACTATAGTCGACTATGGGAGGGTGAGCGCATTCTTCTTATATAAGCCTACTATTTCACCATTTCACTTTAATTATTTTATCTCATTTAATCTAAACCTACAATAGTCTACAATTAAAAATTATTCCTATACAAATATGAATAAAATTTAAATTTTTTTGATTTTAAAATTTTTAATTTCAATCATCTCACTTATACAAACTAAAAAGTCCCGTTAGACACGTGTTTACCTTACTCATGGTCAACATAAGCTAATTCAGGTATATAACACATTTTTTTATTAATTTGGGTTTCGTAATTTTCCCCAAATTAAAAGACTTCTAAAAGAAAGATATATAAATTAAATGGTGCCCAAATAATTTTGAAAATAAAAATTTATAAATCGTTATTGGAAAATTCTCAAACTATTGATACTGTGTATTAGCAAGCTACGACCTACGGCCCTCACCAGACGTACAGCTGCCGGATGCATGTGGTCATTTTTCTTTTGTTTTACAAGGAAAAACGATACATTAGAACTAACATGCTTGTGTATGATTTTTTAAACGACAGAAAATTCCTGGATTCTTGACAATGAGGCACTGAAGATGAGCGGAAGATCGAAAGCGCTCTGCAAATAAAAAATGTTTTCAAATATTGCACTTAAATACAAAATTGTTGTTTTACTATTGTATCTTAAAAGCCAACAATGTAAGTGGAATTAAGGAAATATGGCGAGTTTGCATCGCTTATAAATAAAGCGCTAGTTATAGTCATAATTTCGGTGAATTTTCCATTCGGTCAGTTGTTCTTCGTGGAATTTTCTTTTCGATCAATTTTCCAGTCGAGTAATTGACTTCGGGCCATTTTCCTCCGGTCAATTCTTTTCGGACCATATTCCTGGACACCAATTCTACATGAGAACAATCTCTTGCATTTTTGTCGTCAGGCGCACTGTTTTTTATTAAACCAATTAAATTCAAATTGAAACTCACTATTATGAACAAACCCTAGCAAAATTTATCAATTTTAATGTTAATAATGTGTTATTAATAATTTATTGCTATTAATATTAACTCCAGTCGCAGCATTAAATGTTCTAGTTTATTGCCTAGTTAAATAAACAAATATTATTAATATTAATAGAGATTATTTTACAGTCACAATCAAACTACCAGTGGTTTAATCATCAAAATGCAGTCACTGCCGACATCTCGTTTAAAAAGAGTTGTGGTAATGAGTTTTATGGAATTCGTAGGTAGGTTTGTGAAAGGTTAAAACAGTTTTTCTATATTTGTTTGTGATTGATAATAAAAAAATTTATTTGCGGGATATATTCATATTTTATTAAAAATAAAATGTACATAAATTTTATCTGATATGATATATTATATATGATATATACATTAATACCGCAGTAGTAGTGTAATACGTATATTATGTAACTAACTTTTATCGCAATTTAAATTTTCTTATATAAAGTTTTGAATATTGCAAGTGTAATATTTAAAATTGTATTAAGGTGTCTTTTTGATCTACCGACGCAGACATTTCTACGACTTAATTTCCTATGTTCTGTTTTATAAACGGAAGAAATTATTACTGATGGAATGGAGTAAGCTAATTTCAACTCAAATACATATATTCAATTAAATCCTAAATTTATTCAAATTACTTTTGTAGAAAAATAATCTTTACCTGGTTTCGAATTAACCAAGTCGATATAAATTATGTTTTTTATTACTGTTTATTTCTGTCATCTATTGTACATGGAATAACGATAGGTACATATTATTCAATATTTTTGTTTAAATGTAAATAAATATGTAAATATTATATGTATAAGGCACATATTATTTTTTAGTTGTTTTTTTCTACAGAATCAAATAAAAAATTCTTCCTTTGTAGTTTCAATTGGAGGCGCTGCTGGTTTCTTCATAGGAGCTTCATTATTAACAATTGTAGAAATAGTTTACTTGATGTTCTTAAATAATTAATAATTGTGTAAATTATACATATCTATAATGATTTGACCTTTAATTATAAATATTAATATCAAAATAGTGCAGACTTACGTTTGATTTTTACAATAAAGTATAAGAATTTCAATAACTTATAATGATTTATCAGAATAAAGCCTAATTCAGACTTCGTGATTTTTCATCGATTCATCGGTGATCGTGACAAGCTATCGTGCCAAAACCGAATTTTATGGGGGAAAACTGTCACGATTTACATATGCCAATGCTAGAATAGACATGACGGCTTGTCACGATCCCCGATGAACCGATGAAAAATCACGTAGTCTGTGGGGGTTTAATAGTGCTTCCTGCTAATCATTCAATAATATGTATTCACAAATCCCTTTTAGAAATATAAATACATCTGTCATTGCTAGGAAACGATACAAATATTTATTCTTGTACTGGGAGGAAATAATATATCATAAAACCAATCATCAAGTTTGACATACAAGAATTATACGTTGCCATCGATATACATATACAATTTTTATCAGCCCGGTGAGTCTGTCTACTTATGGGGGGGGGGGGGGGGGGGTCGAAACACGTAAGCAGGCCTTGGAAGTGATGCTAAGCCTACTCTGCTCCATGCGCTCACAAGTAACCTACTTTCATCTATCTGTAGAGTAGAGTTAATATGAAATGCCAAAAAGTGAGTGTTTATGCAAGCCACTTGATCCTGGTCATATTTGTCTCACTTAACTCAATTAGGGAAGTTGTAGTTGCTGCAGAGGCAGGCATAGAATGCGAACAGCACGAATTGTTAAACAAGCTAACTTCCTTCGTCTGGCGGGAATGGAAATCATGCAACGTCTGATTTAAAATGCATCTTTAAATTTTAAAATAATTTTTAATTTTCTAATCTTTTCACGAGAAACGTCGTTTCCTTTTTGGTGCAAGTGAGTAATTTGTAATTGAAATATTCATTTAGTCACTAAGCATCAATAATAAATTCTTTTCATAAATCATATGGGGCCCAAAAATATGCTTGGACTTGAAGCTTGAAATATTTGCGAGGATCTAGAGCCCAGTTGAAGATTGTAAAATATTTGATGTAAATTATGATTTACTTATTATTATTTAATAAAACTACTTACAAGCTTATTTCTGAAAATTAATTTTTCATTTGTAGTTACGTTACTAGTTCAAGAAATGATATAAGAGTGTGTGTGTAAAGATTATTTTAAAGTGATATTTACAGCTTAAAACATGTCAGAATCCTAATATTGATTTTCACCACTTAGTAAATCAAATAAAAGGGTTTTGAAAGTTTTTTGTTGGTTAAATGTCACTTTAAAATATTGAGAGTAATAAAAATTTGGACAAAAGTGACATTTGAAAAGCACGTGCATCTGTCAGCTGATGCCAGACGTAATGTATGCCGCGTTTGTTCGTTTGTTCATACCTGCTTCGATTTGTCAACACGGCTGTTTTCTTCCTGTTTATAAGTATTCGTTGATTTTTATTAAGAATTAATATTTTGTCCAAATGATACAGTTTCAATATTTTGTTTCGATTTTTGAACCATCAGCGGAAAAATAGTATGTGAACCTGTTAGGAAGTTACATTGTCGGAGTCTGCGGTGCCAGTGCTCTGGGCTGGCCCCACCGACTTATATCTATGGATAGCCAAGCTCTAAGAGCAAGAGTATAAAATGTGTGGCCTCATGCATGTAAACAAAGCTGCTTGTCAGATGTCATGCGCAATGACGACTGATAAACTATTTACCTTAACCGACGAACAGGACCGTACTTCTCCCTTAATGAAGATGATTACACGACAATATTTTGGCACATCAAGACGTTCTTTACTGGGAAATAAACAATCTATTTTCTCTTATAAAAGAAGGCCTTGTGACCATCACTGAAAAGCCACTTTTAGAATTAATTTTGATATCTATTGCCCAAATCCGATAGATTTTTAATATTGTTACATCGCTACGACAGATTTCAGTTCTGGACGGTCATCGTTGGTTCACGTCATTGGTTGGCAACCAAACCGGCACCAATACGGCGAGGTTGCCTATATGCCGGCGACAACATTGTGCGCAAGACAACCGATGGGCAACCTGTAAAAATATGACCGGAAATCCGTGCGCACCAACTCATTTTTTCACTTTTTACTGCGCACCCCACAAGTTGTATTTATCCATTAGTTATAGATCGGTCGCTGACACTTAGACTAGCAATTTTTACAATCTCTCAGGAATGTTAGGCTTTTGGTACTAGGAAGAGTATTCGATTATTATCCAGAACAAATTCAACTGAATGAAAAAAAAAAATTAGTGCAATTTTTCAGTTATCTATATAAGTATGCAAATTTTGCAACATTTATAGCACTTTTAAACGTAAAGTACGCAACTTACAAATGTCTCTGCCTAGACTTTTATTCCTGCGATTGTAGGTATGTAAATTTTCTAAACATAACAAATCTGACAGTAGCCATTTCTATATCTGTCTTATAAATATAGCTTTTTATATTTAAGTTTCATATCAAAGCTATTTCGATATCGTTTTCAGTATCGTAATAAGATGTTTATGATAGATAGCGTTTTTTCTTTCTTCAAGATTGATAATGCGGTCATATATGATTGGTTACAGAAACAATTACTAAAAACTAATAAAACTAACCTCACACCTGTGAAGTTTCCTTTTTTTTTCAAGCTGAACACATAGTTAGAGAGACGGTGACAATAGAGGATCCGTGAAGTGGAATATCAGTAATTTGGTTTTTCGTAGAGTTTAGATTCCTCCCTCTACAACTTTTATATCTGATGAGATGCCGTAGAGCGTTGTTGAGAGGCGCTGTAGCGCTTTAGATAGGAAATTCTCAATAAATTCATAGTTATATCGAGCCATGTCTGAAGATGAATTTACAGCATCAGCGTGGCCCCAAAGTCACGGGAAACACACTGACAAGTCAACCCTTGCATATACTTTTCCGAGCGTGTCAAAAAAAAAATATAAAGTCTCAAGTGACATGGGCCCAAGTGGGCTTAATCGATTTGTACACACATGTAGATGACTTGTAAACAATTTTCTGATGAAAAGAATATTGCGTAAGTGCAGCATACTTTCAAGGATATCGTGAAAAGGAAGACTATGAAAGTCGGTACGAAGGTGCACGAAGTAAGACTGCAGCGAGATCTCTTTGGACCATTGCTGATTGCATCGCTTTCTCAAAAAATAGATTTAGAGAAAGTTTTTTAGTACCCGATTACTCCAGTCTCGCTTTCTCTCTGTCATACCTTCCGGTATCTCTGCGTATTATTGTCAGAATTCCACCTAGCTCGGTGCGATTCTTCTGAAATTTTTTTCCACAATATTTGGGTGTCAAGCAATGTAGTGTGACAATTTTCTGACATGTCACGATCGTTTTCCGAATTTCCTCCGAGGAGATTTAAAAAAAATTTCCAATAATGAAATGGCGAGACCTGGAACTACAAAATTTTTTTCACGTAATCTTTAACATATAATGTTCTATTCTAGAAAGTTTCAACTTCAAATTCGCTTTTTTTTTGACACGCTCGGAAAAGTATATGCAAGGGTTGGCTTGTCAGAAAATGTGTTTCCCGTGACTTTGGGGTCACGCAGATGCTGTAAATTCATTTTCAGACATGCCTCCATATAATTTTGAATTTATTGAGAATTTCCTATCTAAAGCGGTACAGCGCCTCTCAGCAAGGTTCTACGGCATTTCATCAGATATAAAAGTTATAGAGGGGGACCTAAACTCCACGAAAAACCAAATTACTGATATTCCACTTCACGGACCCCCTATTGTCAGCGTCTCTACTAGCACTATAATATTTTACCAATATATCAATATAAAGCTTTGCAATTTCCACAATCATCTTGGTTCATGTTGTTTAATTATTTAAGAAAGTTTTCAATTTTAACGACATAATAACAGACACAGACGGTTTATCAAAGGCTTTTTTGATAAAATAATAATTTGATAATAATACCAACATACAATTTCGACAAATTTGAACGGCACAAATTTTTTGAAAGATGGATTATTTTATTAAAAAAGACTTATTATAGAAAATATAGTATAAAGTACTTACTTCACCAATATTTTCTTGGCGTTCTTCTTAATAAAGAATTGGCATCTAAACAAAGGATAATAAAATAATATATTTGATGCAGGTATCCGTGGGCCATTATTTTATCTTAAATTTCCTTGAACGTTTCGTATAATTATTTTTCAATTTCAGATAATAATTCAAATCTCCTAGTTCCAAATAATCTCGTTTAAATTCTCATCACATAACAGTAAGATTTCTTACAGATTCATCGAGAGAATGAATTGAACATCTCCTGCTCAAATTGGCATTTGGAAATATTAGAAATAAAGAATCGTGAAATTGAAATTTCAATTTATCTTTTCTGAGGGTGTCACTTGCACTCCAGAGATACACCAAAGAATTATTCCAGAGGCGAAGAAAACTAATTAAAATACTTTGTTAAAATTCTTCCAAGTACTCGTATTGAAATGTTTTCTTAATACTTATTTTCCAATTTTATTATAAAGCGGGTTTCAAATTAAATTATCCTTAATCGAACTTCTAGCTTGTACAGGGCTACAGATAATACGTGTTTCAATATTGCATGCTAAAAAACGTAATCTCTTCTTTTACAAACGGATACCTTCCATAATCTCTGGAATATTAACATATATGTTAATTAAATAGTCTAGTCTATCGCAACACAAAAGGTTAGTTCATCATTTATTAATCCAAAAATTACAAAATTACGAGCCAGCTCAAAGACCTTCTATGTTAGTTTACAATTATATTGAATGAAAAGTAGAATACAATTATTTACCACTTTCGAAAATGAACATTAGAATCCACTTGAAATAAATTATTTTCTTAATAATATTTCATAATATAACATACACTCATTTTCGTCAAGGAAATAATAGAATACAAAAATATTATATCATGATATTTAAAATTTATTTGCGTTGTATGTATGTTAAACAGTAGGCGCTTGTGTGCGAAAATATAAATGAGTTTTTACAATCCAATATAATAGATTAATCCGTGGAATAAAATTAATAATTAAAAAGCTAACATTAATAGTTAAATAAAAATAAATTGATTGTTTTGACTTTCTTTTTCTTCCTTTCTTAAGGAAGTGACACTTCTCGTACTTTCTCTGAATAGGCGCCACTGTTAGAATATCTGACTTACTTGTATTGCGGGAAAACATAGCAAAAAGATTTTTAATTTAACAAGAGAGCACCTACCTCGTTATAAACATATAAATACACAGATTTGATTCATGTAGTTTACTAGGGTGAAAGACAAATTGACAAATGTGTATCATAGAACTTTGTGTTATTTAAGAGAAATAAACAAATGTATGTCATAGAACTTTGTATTACTGAAGAGAGACAAACAAATGTATGTCATAGCACCCTGTGTTATGGAGAGAAATAAACAAATGTGTGTCATAGAACTTTCTATTACGGAAGACCAAGGAACAAATGTGGGTCATAGAGTTTTGTATTATGGAAGACAAATAAACACATGTGTGATATAGACCGTCTTATTGTACCAAAGGTATTCGAATCTATTTTAAAAGATTGGTAGTAATCTATACATTGCCCATGCGCAAGTAACTTGACTGGCGGTTGTAGAATGTCGTTAAAAATACACATATTGGAAAAATGGTAGATATTAGTAGCGAGCATGCAAATGGCCTCATCGTTATATATTTAACACTGAATACTAGGGAGAGCCAAGTTTTGCGAACATATCCCTGTCCACACTGTTATTAATTTATTAATATTATTCGTAAATCAAATCAGATAATGTTACTTGATGAGAGTCGATGAGCGAAATGTGCAGGTATTCCATCGTGATGATAATACAGTTGCATTATGATCAACATCCTCTAACAGTCCTTGTAATTTATTTTGAAAAAATTAAAGTAGTAGGTACTCTCACTGAAGGACCAAATAAATATCTATGTACCATACTATACCACATGTTTGGCAGAAATTTGTTTTTTAATTATGCTATAACTTGAAAACAAATAAAAATCGGATGACATGAAACTTATTACATTATTTTCATGTAAATACATTTTTCAAGTTCCGGCAAAGATGTTAAGACATAGGATAAGCTATATAATTAGGCAAAAGATATTTTCTATCGGAATAATATTACAACTCTGATAGAATTTTGATTCTATGTAACGCGTTACAGCAAGTAATGCAACCAGTTAAAATCCTTATTTTACGCATGTCTGCTAGCAATGCATAAACCGAAGACATAATCCTTTTCGAGCTTTGAAATGGTAAATTTCAACCTATATGTTGATCTTGCTTACTTCTAAAAGAAATTGCAAGAAGTATTACAGATTAGTAATTTATCTGAATTCTAAACAAATTCCGTTACATTTTTTGTAAATGACAAACGCATAATTATTTTTACACGGAAAGAAAAACTTAGTTAAATTTACTATAAAAATAGCAAATCTAACCATAATGTTTGGCTACATATGTGACTGGAATAACTTTTATTAAGAACTGACACTAAATTATAACAAAATTTTAAGCTAAATTTTGAATAAAAAATATTTAGGAAACCATTTATAAGTTTTTAGTAAAATGTTCTAATATCTTTTGTAAAATTAACCAAAATTGTAAAATTTACTAAGGTCTTAATATTGACACATGGTTTCCCCAAGCAATCACCCATCCAAGTACTAACCGTGCCCAACGTCACTTGACCACCGATCGATGAGTATGTTTCCTGTTAAGTTCTCCACCTATTATTTGTTCGAAGTATCGAAATCCCAAGAATCCGTTACGGCTCATTTATGCCTTTAATTCTTGTAAAAATATTTTAACAAGACTTCATCTAGAGTTGGTAATTTTTACAATAAAAACTACTTAAATCTTAGTCAGTGCCATACATTTTAAAATATTTAACTATTGGAGTAAGAAATAAATTATTTTTACTATACATTCGTTGTAAAATTTACAATATATTTTACTAAATTTATTAGAAATTCTAACTATACTTTTTAGAAATTATGTGTATCTGCAATATTATTTTGGTAGTAAATTTATTAGAAATCCTAACTATAGTGGTTTATATACACAGTGTGTAAAAAGTCCCGGAACAGCCAATTATTTCAAAAATGGTGCACAATATAAAAAAACTTTCTGTATAAAAGTTGTTGGTCTTAAAGAAATTTATTAAACCTAGATCCCTGTAATTATACAGGGTTGCCCAAAAAGTCGTGGTAACCGAAACTTCATTTTTTTTAAATGGAATGACCCTTTTTTGATCACATTTTCTGATTCCTATAAACATTCTAAACAACAATTATAGAACATGTCATATGGCTAAACCTATTAGTTTTAGAAATAATTTGAGTTGAAGGACATAAATGCGATAGGTACGATATTACCTTTTGCATTTTTATAAGCTGGTACTAGTAAACTGTCAAAGTAAATTCTCAAAATGTCGCTCAGCGAAAGGGAACATATAACTTTACTAATAATAAGAGGTTTTGGAGACCAACAAAGATCAGTTATCGAGACAAAGGAATTATTTAATACAACTTTTCCAAACCGAGAGCCTATATCAAAATCTACAGTTGTGAGAACAGTTCAAAGGTTCGAGGTAACCGGTTGTTGCAGAGATAAACTTCGTTCCGGAAGACAAAAGTCGGCAAGTAGTGATGAAAAAAAATTAGAGACATTACTTCATTTTGTTCAGAATCCACATTTGTCACTCAGAAAAGCTGCTACCCAAGTTGATGTTTGTTTTAAATCAATTGACAATATTTTAAAAACCAGTAATTTTCATCCCTATAAAATAACTCTTGTCCAGGAATTATCAAAAGACGATTTTGATCGTAGATTGGAATTTTGCGAAGTAATGATGCAAAAACATGAAGAAAATAACAATTTTTTTAATCAAATAGTTTTTACGGATGAGGCAACATTCATGTTGAACGGGTCTCTCAATCGCCATAATTGTCGTTACTGGGCTGATCAGAATCCACATTGGATGAGAGAAACACATACTCAACACCCCCAGAAAGTAAATGTGTGGGCTGGAATTATTGGCAACAGATTAGTGGGGCCTTTCTTTATAGAGGGGAATTTGAATGCCGAAATGTATCTTCACATGCTGCAAAATGAAATTGTGCCAGCAATAAACAATGAAGTAGGACCACTATTACGCAATACGTGGTTTCAGCAGGATGGAGCTCCTCCTCATTTTGGGCTAGCTGTTAGAAATTATTTAAACAACACTTTTCCTAACCGCTGGATAGGACGAAGAGGCCCCATAGAATGGCCTGCTAGGTCGCCAGACTTAACGCCCCTTGATTATTTTCTTTGGGGACACATAAAAAATAAAGTATTTGTGACAATACCTGCAGATCTGAATGAATTAAGAGGAAGAATTATTGAAGAATGTGCATCTATTAACCAAGAAATGTTACAAAACGTCATCGACAAATTTTATTATAACCTAGCCCATTGTCAAACTGTGGGAGGAGGACATTTTCAGCATTTAATTAAATAACGACTTACACTTAATTTTATTTTTGTTCTTTTCAAGTTATTGTTAGTTTTACTGCTTGTATTTAATAATTTAGTTGTTACTAAAATTTTGACACAACTTGAGTGAGGTTCATTTTACACGAGTTTAATGTTTTTCTTTTAATTTTAACGTAAAACATTTGAGCCGACTCGAAACAATGCAAAAGGTAATATCGTACCTATCGCATTTATGTCCTTCAACTCCAATTTTTTCTAAAACTAATAGGTTTAGCCATATGACATGTTCTATAATTGTTGTTTAGAATGTTTAGAGGAATCAGAAAATGTGATCAAAAAAGGGTCATTCCATTTAAAAAAAATGAAGTTTCGGTTACCACGACTTTTTGGGCAACCCTGTATAATTACAGGGATCTAAGTTTAATAAATTTCTTTAAGACCAACAACTTTTATACAGAAAGTTTTTTTATATTGTGCACCATTTTTGAAATAATTGACTGTTCCGGGACTTTTTACACACTGTGTATAATTTACTAATAAAGAATGTAATTAATACTATATTTTCTGGAAAATTTTACAAATAAAATCATT